>OX411774.1:2580000-7477500 GCA_948252455.1 Acleris cristana | reverse complement strand
CTTATAAAATAGTAGAGGACGCCCGCGACTTTGTACGCATAGAATTAGTTTCCCGCTACTCCCCCCATTTTTTCCCGTTGGGGGTCGATTTTCGGAAAATCCTTTCTTAGTGCTCACTTACATCATGAAAGGAACCCCTGTACCAAATTTCAAGTTTCTAGGTAAGTACAGTAGTTTCGGCTGTGCGTTGATACATCAGTCAGTCAGTTTAGCCTTTTATCTATATAGATTAAGGGTATTTATCGTTATTTACTTTTTTTTCTTGGAAATTTTATTTCTCAGTTTATATATGTATAAGTTGGTAGTTAATGTCACCTAACGGTACAAAGCCAAGGACATGACAATAAGCTTAACTATGTTGATACGTCATGTCATGTCATTGATTTTTGACCGACTTCAAAAAAGGAGGAAGTTATACGTTGCACTGTATGTATTTTTAGGGTTCAGCACCAAACTGGTAAAAAGGAACCCTTATGGTGAGACTTCGTTGTCTGTCTTTCTGTATGTCACAGCAGGTTTTCTCAGCAACTATAAATACTATCAACTTGAAATTTGCCATAGTTTTACAACTTGCCTGCCCGCATCTGTTTTTAGTTAAAAACATATGAAATTTATTTTATAAATAATTGAAAAGGGTTCTAGAATGGGGGGTTAAAAAATGAAAGTGGTGTGATTATAGCAAATGGGATGTCATATGAAAGGGCTCAATCTGCACAATTAAAAACATATTTGTTTTTAGTTTTAGCTTTGTACTTTTTGATTTATAGCCAAAAATTTACAAAAAATTACCGCATCTCCGAAGTTTATCAATCAAAAAAATCTGAAAAAATCCTGGCATATAGATAATTATTTATATTTTATGGGAAAAATAAAATGAAGTGTTAATTATTTACAGTTTTTGAGAAATAACCTGTTTTAAAATTTAGGCTAGCCAAAATGGACCTTATTGCATAGAAAATAAAGTTTGTAACAAAATGAGTAGGTATTTTCTTTTGCGGTTACCAAGCATATTGTCTTAAATACGGAACCCTTGGTGCGCGAGTCCGACTCGCACTTGACCGGTTTTTTTAATGTATGTTCACCGATTTCTCCGTCAATTATGGTCCATTTCCAAAAGTTATTTCTTTGTTTGATAGAGTATATAATATATACTTCCGAGGTGGTCCCATTGTCACCAAATTGTAATCTGATGAGGGGATCCATGAGGAATTGAGGGAACTCCTCAAATATTACAGTTTTTCTTTCCTTAAACTTAGTCGGATTTTTACGATTTTTGAATATGTTATTATGAAAAACTAGGTCTGTACGTTTTCATTTCCAAGAAAATATTTCTTGAAATTTAGGGGGTGAGAAACTTTATCGCCCGGAGCAAAATTTGTATGAGAAAATTTTGATAGCTACGCGATTTAAGCGTCGCTTTAGATCACAATCCTCTTCATAACAAATTGATTCGTCACAAAACTGCGACTATGGAGCAAATTGAATATCGTGCTGTTATAAATTTTCTTTTTAAGCAAGGAAAAACTCCACAGTTAATTATTTCTGCAATGGAAGCTGTTTAAAAGACTGATTATACCACTTATAAACCATGGTTTATACGTGGTATATAAAAATGGCAGAGAGTCAGTTAGCGATGACCTTCGCCCAGGAAGGCCAATTAACGCGACAACGTCGGAGATAGTAGAAAAAGTCGAAAAACTTGTACTTGTAGAAGATGCTTGTCTTAAAAAGAATCAGTTATCTGCATTAGTTGGCGTATCAGATACTACTGTTTTGAGGATCATACATGATTATCTTGACATGACGAAAGTCAGTGCAAGGTGGGTCCCAAGAATACTTAAACCGCTGCAGATGAAACGAGTTGAAGTATCCAAACACTTTTTAGACCTGAGGGGCTAGACAAGGTGCATTACGCTAGCTAGCGTTTCTATTCGTTACGTTTTTAAACCAATCGCGTCACTTGTAGATGATGTGATACGAAAAGTCACGTGACGCGATTGGTTTACAAACGAAACGATTAGAAACGCTGGTTAGCGTAATGCATCTTGTCTAGCTCCTCTGTGTTGAGATAATGAGGGATTTTAATGATTGATTACAAGCAGAGGGGTGTCAATATAACCCGAGCTTATTACGCAATGTGGTTGGAAAAACTAAGGAGAAAAGGCGATGAATATTGAGAAAAGGTTTATTGCTCCGGCACAACAATGCACCGGTACACAAGAGCAATGTCGCGACCGTTGCTATTCACAGGTGTGGTTCGCTGGAATCGCTGGTCCACCCGCCCTGCAACCCGGACCAGGGTAGTGATTCTTTCAAAAGCAAAGGTGAGCGAGCGCAGAAGTGATGTCCAAGCGGCGAGTTTAAGTAGTCCCGTCAAAGCGAACAAAACACATTTCAGCGCGTGTATTCAATTTGGCAGCATGGCTTCTCGAACGTATAGGGCTGCCTAATTGAGAATGCACGCGCTAATAATTATGTGTTTTGCTCGCTCTGACGGGACTATTTAAACTCGCCGCTTGGACTTCACTCCTGCATTCGCTCACCTTTGCCTTTGAGAGAATCAATACCCAGCGTCGCTATTACCTAACGCACTCGTAATCGCAATGGCTTCAAAGTGAAAACGATTGCGATTGCGAGTGTGTTAGGCAATAAGCCCTCTGGCTCTCAGCGACAAAGAGATATTAGAGACTCGGGGTAAAGGTACTTCACGTCAATTACCCCATTAGTTACCTACCCTTCATAGGTTAGGTTAGGAAATTTTACCAGCCAAGTGCAAGTTTGACTCGCTCCTCGCCGAGAGTTAGGTAGATACCTATAACTTTACAAACAAAAAAAAACTTAGACCTCCGGAAAAGCAAAGATTGTTTGAAATAATAGTTCAATATGCTGCTGTATGCTTGTTTTTTAACCGACTTCAAAAAAAGGAGGAGGTTCTCAATTCGACTGTATGTTTTTTTTTTTTTTTATGTTTGTTACCTCAGAACTTTCGACTGGGTGAACCGATTTTGATGATTCTTTTTTTATTTGAAAGCTGGTGCTTTCCATTTGGTCCCATTTTTTTCAAAATGAAGATTTAATGATGGAGTCCATGAGGAATCGACGGAACTCTTCAAAATTTATAGGCACACCTATAGCGATTTTGGTATTTTTCATTGTAACTGGTGTATTTGCTCTTGGAAAGCACTATTTGGTAAAGTGGAACTGATGATGAAAACCACAGATGGCCACCGGAACTCCTAAACGGTATATATTTCAAGGGTGGCGACAAGATATTTCGATTAAGATAGTTGAGCAACTATGACGAAGCATATGTACGTTTAAATATATGACTATGACTTTTCCACGGCGTTGCTTGCGGCGAGATTGAATTTCAATGTTCTATAGTTTCTTATTAAATCTTATTAGGTAATTAAAGTGGGACTACAAAACAGCATAATTATGACCACTAAAAAGTATAAAATAAAATAAAAGTTTAAAAAAACAAAAAAACCGCCTTCAAAAAGCAAAAAATAACTTCATTTAAAATGGTCGGTAATAGGTCAATCCAACTGAAGTCGGCGTCCTACAATATTTTAACCAAAAGCAGACTTCAGTTGGACTGACCTATTACCGACCATTTTAAATGAAGTTATTTTTTGCTTTTTGAAGGCGGTTTTTTTGTTTTTTTAAACTTTTTTTAATTTGAATAAAACATTTAAACAGCAAATTTCTTAACTAGGCAGTTTTGGTTTTGTGATAGACCCCGTAACAAAATGGCCTAAGATTCACAACATTTATGAAGCATTACTGTTCAAGTCAAAAAATAATGTTTAAAAATATTATAACCGCCTTCAGCAACACAAAAAATAACTTCTTGTAAAAATAGTAGGTAACTAATGTCGTGGAAACTGGGTAGGGCACTGGTGTGGGACGCGACGTGTGTTGACACATTCGCCCTATCCCACGTCCAGTCAACCCGTAATCGGGCCGGTGCAGCAGCTGATCAGGCCCAAACCATCAAGCGCCGCAAATATACCTACATCATTATTAAATAATTATGAATTTGTGGCGCTTGCAGTGGAGACCATGGGATCTTGGTCAGCTGATATGAAAAGCTTTATTAAGGCCCTGTCATCCCGGCTCATAGACACCTCCGGAGATCCTAGAGCTGGTGCTTACCTCTCCCAAAGGATTGGGCTAGCTATCCAGAGAGGTAATGCAGCTAGTGTCATAGGGACCATGCCGCGATCGGACCTGCTAGAGGGGGTGTTCTTTTTATAGTGGTGATTATTATTTACGTCTTTAATATTTGAGTAGCTTAGTTTTTATTTTAATTTAATCTAATAGGTCAATCCAAATTAAGTCGGCTTTTGGTTAGAAATATTGTGAGTCGCCGACTTCAGTTGGACTGACCTATTAGGTACTACCATTTTACGAAAAGTTATTTTTTGCGTTTTTGAAGGCGGATTTTTGTTTTATAAAACATTTTTTTATTTTATACTTTTCAGAGATCATAATCAGCTGTTATTATATTATATTTAAACAATTAATTTTCTTTGTTGTAGTCGCTCATATCTCTATCTAAATCAAGATATCTTCTCGCCATCCTTGAAATAGGTGCCGTTGAGGAGCTGGCCGGTGGCCATCTGTGGTATTCATCATCAGTTCCACTTCACCAAATAATACTTTCTGAATGCAAATGTTGGACTTGTTACTTAAAATACTAAAATCGCTATATGTACCTATGCCTATAATATTTGAGGAGTTCCCTCAATTCCTCACGGATTCCCTCATCAGATTCAAATTTGGTGACAATGGTCCTCGGAAGTTATACTTACTCTAGCAAACCAAAAAATATTTTTTAAAATCGCTCCTGAAGTGGAGAAATTGGTGAACATACATTTAAAAAAAACAGAAATACATACAGTGGAACATATAACCTCCTCCTTTTTTGAAGTCGGTTAAAAAGAATGCGTACGCGGGAGACGTGGACGTATTAGAGCTTATACGGTACAGTTTTAATCATTATATCAATTCGAGACTCCCGGACTGTCCCGCAGAATCAGTGACGGTTGGCCACTTTTCTTTACTTATTTATAACGTGCGAAAACGTGTAACGTAACGTAAACGTGTTCGCAGCACGGGTTTTTTCATTTGCTGATTTTTATCGAGTTGGTAGTGGCGACCAATAATTTTATAACACAGATAAACGTTAATTGACGCAATTCCTCGTACAATCCAATTAATATCAAACCAATTATATTTGTCATAAAAGTAGGTATGTATCTGCAGTTAGAAGATGAACGGAAGGCCCCTGTCAACGTCATTAATGCCTTCACACTAAGCTTCGATTTTGTTTGACACGGGGGCCCCTCGCATTCTGCATGGTTCTGCTGTTATGATTCAATTACGAGTAATTATAAAACTATTCATTGTTGAAACAAACTATTTGTAAGTAGGTTTGCAATCTGATATTATCTCCGATCACGACGTAACACCTAGTAGGCAAGTACGTAATCAGTTCTCATGCATTTGTCTCTGGGCCCTGAGCCGTGATCAGTGGACTTCCTTATTGATTAGAGATGTTTTTATTTACGGTATTTCAAACTTATCACGTTACAATCTACAAAGTGAAGTCGGATTTGAAACGAATTGTCCTGAAGACGAAAACTTGACAGATCGATCTTTCGCCTCGTTACGAAAACAGGCCTAGTTGCAATTTCATCGAAATCGTTAGAGCCGTTTTCGAGAACTACACTATTTATATTGCTCGTTTAAAAGTATAAAGTTGCGACCACACCGACGGTAGGTACGGAATCGCAGTGACGCGTCGTATTAGCACTGTTTTTGACGCAAGCTCCACACACCAATGCTTAACGGTGCGTATATTACGGTACGTCAAAAACGGCGCCATGTTGTTACTATGACCCCGTCTTTTGTTTTAGCAACGACACCGTTTTTTAAGCAGCGGTGTGGGGAGCGTGCTTCAAAAACGGTGCTAATACGACGCGTCACTGCGATTCCGTACCGTCACAGTATTTTAAGCACCGGTGTGGGCGTAACTTAGGATAGGATAGACGCAGTCATAATCATACAATGTCAATTCGATCAGCGGGCAGCGCTTTCTTGCACTGCATGTGCATACCTAAAATACTGTAAGTAAAATACTAGGTAAGTAATATACTATTAGTAATATTTTCACGGTACTTATAGTATAAGTACCATTAAAATTGACACTATTTATGATAAATCGTCAGCCCCAAGTGTCAGAAAACGTGATTGACGTCATTTCAGTAACAAACCTGGAGCTAAATCTTCCATAAAGATCTCCACCTTGATCAGTCCTGTGCTACTGATATTAGGCGGTTTTTCTGCCACTTAAGGTTACCTACTTAATGTGCTAACTTCGTTACGCTACGCAGTCCGGTGTTCCCTTGAAGGGCTCATGCAAGCGGAACCCTAAAAAAGTAACTGTTAGCGGCAGTTATGTCAAAGCCATCGAACCGGTGGCCTTACCGTCATTGACATAACGTAATATAAGTCACTGCGGTGCAAGGCAGGTGCATTTCCGCCAGTTTTCAAGAACGGGGCCAACTTGTTACTTGCTACTGTGCAGCTAAAGATTTTTATTAAAGCTAATTAATCTATGTACTTACATAAAACAGCCTAAACAACCTAAATTGTGGTAACACCAATATTTTTTTCCAATTTATGGTCCTTTAAAAACTTAGTTAAGGAACCCACTGGTTTGCTCTGAGGTTGACCCACATTTAATTGTCAGATTTCTTAAATAGGTATGTTTTTTCAATAAGTTTTACATAAGACATTAGCGCGTCCGAAACCAGAGAATACTAGGGAAGAAAAACAAAGTCACCGAATTGCAGAGTTAACGGAAATCGTTTCTTAAAATTATTTATTCTTAAATGATCATCATGAGTTTTTTTTAGAATGCAAGTATCTACCCCGGTTGGCATATTAAACCTGAAAAATATACCTACTTAGGAACCTTAAGTTATCACGTTTTAATTTGAAAGAATAGTTTTTTTTTTGATACCAATTTCTTTAATTATGCATTTGTTATTCATGAAGGTAATGACCGCAAAACCATCCACCATCGACCATCTCAAATGAAGAAATCAGTGTACATGAGTATAACTTGCTAGTGTTAAAATAGGTACCTATACAAAAAAAACAATGTAATGTACCGGGAAACGATTACGAAATAAAGCGAGCTCGGTCTCGTTTGTTTTGACCAGCCCAGACCCCGCTAACGAATAGTTGTCCTACCAGTCGACCTTAAGCGCACGCGCACGCTGACTGCGCTCAAACCTGCGACATTTAACATAGGACTCTGGTAGTTGAGATAGGTAAACAAAGGACTACGTGAAGTTTAATCATAAACTTGATAGCACCCTATATTTAAAGATGAGTTTGTGAGAAAGAAATCGTCTGTGCGCCAAAGGAGGGTGGGCTAATTGGCCTATATGACCAATGAGGACAAGCGATATGTCACCGGATAGGTAATTCTAAGTAGTAAATATTACTATGGCAGGTAGTTTTAAATCTTTGTGTGAAAAAAGTTATCGCCATGCAAAGACAGAGGTGTTTTCAAAGTAATTATGCTAACGTCGTCTATGTAGGCGTCCCAATGTTCCAGATTTTATAAATATTTCTCACAGTTATTTGAGGTTTCCCGCTACACAAAATCGTAGAATTAAAAAGGATATCCGATGATATAGTGCTTATTGTTATTGGTTTCTAGGCCAGTGTTCATACATTTCTGCCCATTCTCATTCTCCTTTGTTTTTCCGGTTCTATGTACTTTTTTGCGCAGTCATCAGACTAAACTACCGGGTTGAAACTTGGTGGGCCTAGTTTAAGAGGATTGTAAAGCTAAAAAAATCCATACAAATTGCAATAACGTTTCTCTCCCCGTAAACCTACTTAGTCTGATTTTTACGAAAAACTACTTAAGTCGGTACGTTTTTCTGTCCATGAAAATATTTTTTGGATAGAAATAAACAATAAAAAAACGGAAACGTGCAGATCGTTCATAATAACTAACAAAAATCGTGAAAATCGGACTTAATTTCTGGGGTGAGAAACGTTATCGCCCGGAGCTAAATTAGTATGGATTTTTGACTGCTACGCGATTAAAAAAGAAATGATTTATTGTCACATAACAAAAATAATTCATTACCACATAGTTTCAACAGGTAGAGGTTAGAGTGTTTCATTATTCAAACTTTGCAATTTATAATGAATTCGCTCCTATTTGTCTAAAAGAGCAGTAATCAAAATTATAATAAAATAAAATAAAATAAGTTTGTTGGTTGGTTGGTTGTTTTAAAAAAGCGTCGGTTCAGAATCCTTTTAAGGTTAACGGCGATCCTGCTTCCACCTTCCGAGTAAATTATCAGGTCAGCTTTTAGACACCATATTATTTAACATTTGTAGTCCATTCCGCTTACAAGAAATGTTACGAAACCGACTAGCATTTCGAACCATAAAGTGGGTTTTAATAGCAATCTCAAGACTGCAAATGCATTGTCAGCCCTGAGGACTAAGATGGAATGCCTCAATGGCAGTCATATACCGGTTGTGTTATCCTTACCATATTACACAGAAATGTGAACACTGCTGGGGTGTGATTCTCTCAACAACGGACGGACGAACGAGTGAATGTCCAAGCGGCGAGTTTAAGTACCTAGTCCCGTCAGAGCGAACAAAACACGTTTTAGCGCGTGTATTCAATTTGGCAGCAGTATGGCTATTCGAACGTATAAGGCTGCCTAATTGAGAATGCACGCGCTAAAATGTGTTTTGTTCGCTCGGACGGGACTATTTAAACTCGCCGCTCCGCTTTCGCTCGTTCGTTCGACCGACCGCCGTTTTTAAGATAATAACACCCCTGCTTGGCGGTAGAAGGAATAGATGGCGGTATCGAACTGGACGGGTTCTGCACAAGGTCTTACCCACCACTTGAATTTGTAATTTAGTTTTTTCTGACACTTAGGGATAGTGTCCACCAAACCCATTCCAATAACGGGAGTTGGTTCAAAGTTTACTTGCAGGATTTGACCTTATTATATTTCTTCTAGGGACCCGCCTTTGCTTCGCTTCGGTTTATGTAAGTTTTCTGTAACACTGCACATAATTTATTATACATAAAACCTCTTGAACCGCTATCTATTGATGAAAACCGCATGCAAATCCGTTGCGTAGTTTAAACGACCTAAGCGTACATGCAGAGGGACAAACGGCGGGAAGCGACTTTGTATTATATACTACTAGCTTTTGCCCGCGACTCCGTCCGCGTAGAAGTCGTTTATCGCTGCTCCCTCGGGATCTGTCTAATTTTCCGGGATAAAAAGTAGCCTATGTCCTTCGCCGGGATTCAAGCTATCTCCATACCAAATTTCATCTAAATCGGTTTAGCGATTTAAGCGTGAAGAGGTAACAGACAGACAGACAGACAGACAGACAGACACATTTTCACATTTGTAATATTAGTATGGATGTAAACATACGGTAAATTCCGTAGTATTAATAGTAAATATTCACCTGTCTATCGCTGTCACTCTCATTTTAGCATCTGTAAATATATCTTTATACTAGAGAGAGTCTGAAAGAGCTAGATAACCGAATACTATATACACTGGTTTTACTTTACTAACAAGTAAAGTTAAATAATATACGCTTTTAAAAACTCAACTCTGCTTAGATTGCATGTCACGCTGTATGAGGAAGCCTGCAACATCTTATGAAGTTGTTAAAATGTAATGACCATTTTTTTCATGTTATGGTACAAGAGATCGGATCGGAAGACAATCTTTCCTTGTACAGTTCGTTCGTTCAAATAGTGAGCAGTACAACCCTTATGGCTGATTTACATTGGTCCAGTAAAAGCGTGCCAGTAGAAGTACCTACATTGAAGAGTTGGTTTTCACGTTGGAGGCGAGAGCTATTGTAACGACGAAATGTACTTCTACTGGCATTCTTTTACTGGACCAAAGTAAATCAGCCATTAGAAGTCGCCGACACCGCTTTGTGCGCGCCGCCGCGGCGGTTTGTCTGTAGCAATTGTAGCGGCACATCAAAGCATGCAAACTATTTTAACGAACGAACTATACTTACCTATGCTTAATTACATTACAAATGCGAAACTGTGTTTGTTTGTTTGTGCCGTTTTCACGAGCAAACTGAATAACAGATTTCCTTGACAATTAGCACGTTTGTAATCTGTTACTTGGTTCAGAAATCTTATCCAAGGACTTTCAGAAATATCATGAATACAAAGTCATAGATCATTTTTCATTACATAGCAAATTAAGATTTTTATGAATGCTATTACCATGAGAGGGATTTAAAAAACAAGTAAAGGCTCTTGCTGAAATAGTTACTCGCACCCACCTTAACTATTTTCTAGTTGGCCAATTGGTTAACTGGCAGAGAATGCCTTAAGGCATTAAGTCCGCCATTTGTACTTACTTCTTGTATTGTGCAATAAAGTTTAAATAAATAAATCAATCAATCAACGTGCAAAAAACGAGCAGGTATAAGAACCTGTCTGAAATGGGAACCTGTTTTATCATAATTCGGTAGGTGATTTACATTTATAACTCATATTTTTCTCAACCTTCGCTTACCTAGCTCTTTATAATGTAAAAATGTAAATGTCTAATTTCAAGGTGATAGGACAATATTGGTTGCACAAATTGACCACTTATGTGATAGATATAGATACCACTGATAGCAGATTTTCAATGTTTATTATTTTTTCAAAAACAAACAATAACTAACTTCCCTCTCAATTTATTTCAAACACTAATGATACAGACCATCATCGGTACCATGTTTTCAACTTTTTGCAGCTTCGGTAAACGGCGGCATTGACTTCTTCTTTGATTCAAAACGCGGTTAAAGTGTGCTTCAACCCCTATTTACCAACGATTTTTTTTACAATATTGATTACTTGGTCTCTATTCTACACGGTAAACCCATATTGCCTTTAGCATGTTATCCTATAGGTTATAGGAAAAAGTACCTGCTCTGGATCCCGACTTTGTCTTGGATCTATCTGTGAAGATCCTTACTTCCCTGGGGTTGAGGTCTTCCCGCGGAGCTTCGTGCTGTTGTATTTTGTACTTCGGTTTTTGTATTATATCGGTTGCTGCCCCGCGAAACCCGCAGTGGTTCCTCACCAACCGTTTCAGAAAGTATTTCGGTTTGTGGTACCCTGGCAGTTCTAAGACGTATGCTGTGTGAAGAACTGCAGTAGCGGGAGGTCTAATAGAGCTTCCACGGATGCTGTGGACATAGTCCTCATGCATACGGTGGCTGCCATATCGACTAGTCTGTTAGTAGTTGTAGTCGTTATTCTATTGTCAACGTTATATCTTATTTACTTGACAGTAAAGACGGCAGAGTAAAAACAATACCATATTACATCAAAAACAATATTGTTTTACCCTGTTTAATAGAGGCCCTGGGGGGTTATTATTACATGGCTATGCACTTCATTTTACGGCGAGAGTAAAGGACAGAGCAATAGCAGTTATGTCCATTTCTCTCAGCGTAAACTGAACTGCATAGCTATGCCATTAGTAACCCCTCTGGTCTGATAGATAAATAGGAACAAGAATTGGAGAATATTCATAAAAAAAATTGAAAGTGTCAATAATCAAAGTCTCTAATATTCGGGTCCAGACTAAGATTGTTAAAAAAAAGATAATTTTATCAACTCGTTTTTTTGAATGCCAGTTTCTACCAAGCAGCCTGTGAATTACCAGCATAGGTTCTAGTCATCTTAGTTCTTATTTTTAGTTGGCAACGATTTACAATCTTGAGTTTGCATTGTGGGTAGATTTTTTTAAGGAATGAAAAAGGCAAACGAGTACAGCGTTTGCCTTCAACATTCCATAAAAAAATTGATTTGATCATAGAACTTCACTTATCATTAATTAACATCCAGGGTTCCCATTTAATGTCAATTTGTTAAATTACTTCACGTAGTTTTAATTCTACCAACGTAGAAGCAATTAAAGGTAGGTATTTTCCTTGTCACTCGTTACATTTCCCTCTGCGGCCTGCGGCAATTGACGTAACCACAAATTGTATTGGATTTTCCAGAAATAATTATGAATTACGCCACCTATACAAATTTCTGCTAAAAGGTAATAAATCTGTTGTTTATTGGAAAGTTATTTTACTAAGAGATGCATGACAAAAATCATTTAAAAATCTTTATTCTGATACCACGCCCTATGAGGATTGAATATTAGGTATTATTTCAGACACATATTATTATTCTGTAGGTATCTATTTATTTGGTTTGAAATACATCATTGATTTTTATTAATTGAAATGCCTTTTTAATACAAATAACCAGTGGCACTTGCGAAGCTATAACGAATCTAATGACACCTCATTTGTACAAATAGAACCATCCTATCAGCCTCTACGGATACCTATTAGGGTGATGGAACCAGTAATGGACAAGACACCAATAATGGACACTTGATTCTTATTTTACAGAAGATAAGGGTTATTCATTTGTTTTGCAACAATCAATTTAGGACCGTATGACATTTGAATTACGAGTGAAGCGTCAACTACTGGTGCCTGTCAGCTAAAAGTGTCCATCATTGGTGCCGTCATCCTATATACTTTTAAGTATTATTTTGTTTTTATGATTGAAAAAATGACCTTCTGCTGGAGTTTCTTGCGGCGCTTCTTCTCCGCAATGATGGTCTTGTCCATAGCGCTGCTGGTAGTTTTACTGTATATTATCGACGTGTAAAAGAGCCCTCATATGGCCAATTTACTGAATAAAAATTTTGAGTTTTGAATTTAAATTTATAAGGGAGCAAGGAACTATACATACTTACATACCTAGGTACTCCTATAGGGGCTCTATTCTACTTGGTAAAGCCATATTGCTTCTGATATGTTATCGTATTGTCAACGTTACGACAGTTGTTATTTACATAATGGTAAAAGTAGAGTACCAGGACAAAAGCACGTTATTACGCAGTTTGTTACAAAGTGGCAGACTTTACGAATCGAGGGCCATTATTATTTACTTTTAAGAAAATGATAGAGCTACTTATTGTATCGTTGACAATATGATAACGTCAATAACATGTCAAAAGCAACATGGTTTTTACAAGTAGAACCTCGGAATAGCCTCGTAAGGCCCAACGGCCTATGGACATATGTCAAAATTACTTCAAACTTAACTTGACTGACATAAGATTAATTTTTGAACTATAGAGATTCGACGTGGGCCTTACGAGGATAGGAATGGAGTATAAATGTGAATTTGACGAAAGTACCTATGGGTACGAAATAACAGTTATCAATGGTACCTACCGTCTGCAGAGAAACGTATCGAGATCAAATTATATTAATTGAATAAAGTATGGATGATAATTATGATAAATGTCTCAATTGTATAATGTCTTGTCGTTGAATCATAAATTACCTACAACGTTCAAAAATATTTCTCGTCGCCGGCCTTTTATTATTCTAGCTTCTCATACCTAATACTTATAACAATGTGGAATGCTAAATACAGACATCTTTTTTTATTGATGAAAACAGTTTTAGCAAATGACTTGATGATCGAAAATGATAAGTATGTATGTCATTAATGGGTGGGTACTGCATTGCTAACGGTACTTTTCATTCCTATTCTGATTGCGGCCGGACACGATGTACTAAAAACTAAAATTTATTTATTTTAACAAACATCTATAGTACCTTTAGTTATATTTTACCATCTGCCGCACTCACAGTTAGTTAATCATATACAAGTTGGAAAAAGGAACAAGTAATTTTTCTCTAAAAAAAATAACAAATAAAACCGTCTTCGCAAAACCATTAAAAGCGTAAAATAATAAGCCGTGTCCTCGGGGAATACCCATACCCAGTTCGTTACCTGTGTGTAATATTTATTGAACTGAATAAGTACATGGAATATACATATATCGAAGTCGGTGGCAAGAAAACAATAGCATTGTACGAGTAATCTGACTGACTATTGCCATCCATGTCGATATTATGTTCCATGACTAGCTTTTGCCCGCGACTCCGTCCGCGTAGAAGTCGTTTATATTGTATATTAGTCTCACTCGGGATCTGTCTAATTTTCCGGGATAAAAAGTAGCCTATGTCCTTCCCCGGGACTCAAGCTATCTCCATACCAAATTCCATCTAAATCGGTTCAGCGGTTTAAGCGTGAAGAGGTAACAGACAGACAGACAGACACACTTTCACAATTATAATCTAATATATAAAATTCTCGTGTCACAGTGTTTTGTGTGTATATTCAGTAGATGGATTATTGTCGCATTTTAGTAACCACCTAAGTTGTCTTAATCGTGACGTCTAAAAATGGGTACCATTGAGAAGTTCCAGTGGCCATGTGTGGTCTTTTTATAAGTTCCACTTCACCAAATGATACTTTCTGAATACAAATGCATGCATTGCACACATGCATGTGTGTATGCCTATAATATTTGAGGGGTTCCCTCAATTCCTCATAGATTCCATCATCAGAACTGAATTTTGATTAAAAATGTACCCGTCTGGAAACTTACATTTTCAAATATTTTCATAAATGGCGGAGAAACAACCTAAAAAAAATCCTTTTTTTGTTTGATAAAAATTTCTCTGAGTACCGCGGTAAGGTATGTTAGGTATCTTTGAATAAAAGTAAACTATTCTAACGATAAGATAAATATATAAGAGAAAAAAATAAACACAGCTACGGCTTAATCGGACCGGACAATCTTCATGGAGAAACCTCTTTTGTGTTTGTGACTGCCATAATAACTTAATTGGCTGATAGGCTACTTTGTCCAGTACATACAGTGATGATCTTCACGGTGACTTGTTTAACCTCGACGACAACAACCTTGAATTATTAATGGATATAAAAAAAACAAATACGTACCTGCAGCCAGTAAAAAAGCTGCAAGTTCTGCAATAAATATAAATAGATGCCATCCTACATATTTGCTATCACGTGTACTTATTAAAAGAGTTTAGTATTACTGCTCAATGGAATAGATGCATGAATGAAGAGTAGTCAGTCGAGCACCGCAGCAGCGATAGGTACCTCGAGATAAATGAGTGTCAAGGGAATTTATTCCACTTTTCCACTGTGCATAATCATTATGGTATTATTTACAAACGAGGTGATCCGCACAAGAACAAAACTCACCGTCATAGCCCTAACAATTGCTAGACTTACAAGCAGTGGGCGGGGCACATTGCTTGCAGGACAGATGGGCGATGTGATCAAAGAGATCTCGAGGTGTGTCTGCGTTTTCGGATACGCAACCCGAAACCGCAGTATGGGTAGATCTTTATAAAATGGACCGACGACGTGGCTTGGGTTGCAGGAAACTTATGGATGCAGGCAGTGTACGACTGGTTCATGTGGCAAACTATGGGAGGGGCCTATGTCTTTTGGGTAAAATGATGATAACGATTGTTTACAATACGGCCGCCTTTACTGCCAAGTTTATAAGTGTTGCCTTAACTTTAACATTGATATTGATGATAAAGATATTTTTAAGACAAACTGGAATAGAGGTTTTATAAAATACGCGTGATTTCTGGAGTTGTCCAAGAAATGTCTTGTTTTCGACCTGATGATGATGCATTAGGTGGGTATACTTTTAAGGTAAACTTAAGCTAGGTTCAAAATATCTTGGGTAATGGTGAATATAGTAATGACGAATGGGTATGGATACCAAATTACTGATTTAAGTACGATTTATCAACCCGTAGGTAAGGTCATCTAGTAGGTAAATATTGTATGGGGTGGGAAATGACACAATTTACCGGGTAAATACCTTGGTGGGTAGATTGGGTATTTACCCGCCACCTATCTCTATCACGTCGACGGAAAACGTATTATTCTTGTCTTGTCATAAACAGCCTTTGGAACACCTTCGATTTTCCGTCGCACGTATAGACAGATGTAGGAAAATCAATGCATTTTCCTTTCTGACAAAAACGTTTAGGTTATTAAAGGGCTTTTCTGCGAAACGGCCAATGCACCAAGGGTCATTGTCATTACAGGGTGACCTTCGGAAGGTGGAATACTCTATTAATCAGGTAAAGATAAAAAAATATAGAGGTGCTTTATACTTTTGGCAAACTAATTAATTTCGAAAATCTTTTTATCAAACTCTGTGACTTTAAATTTAAAAAAGCCACCCTGTCCCGAACGGTGTCAATCTTCGTCGCAAGGACGTGTAATCCTAAGATTTATTTTTGAAGACAATAAGGCTACAATGATTAGGTTGCTTATCAGTGGGCGAGAGGCAGCCGCAGGCGCAGCATTGTGGTGTGGAAGTGTCAGCGGTGCGCGCGCACAGTTGGCGGTGGCTGGCCGCGCGCATTGCACGTACCCATTGTGCGACCTTCCGCTGCGACCCGGACAACAATCACTCACTTTACACTCAATGATCCTTTCCTACGTTTACCAGCCATGTAAAATTAGCCAACTCCATATAACCTATTATTCCTCAACAGTGATATTAAAGTGATATTTTATTAGCTAAGTAGTGAAGATTTTTTAAAATGCAGCTTAAATATATAGCAGTTTTCGCAGCTTTCCTGTGTAAAGGGTAAGTGAAAATTTAGAAGTTATTAATTATATTAGGCGTAAATCTAAACTTATATATCATAAAAAGGTAAACTTGTTTGTTTATGGGGTGATCTCTAGAACTACTAAACCGATTAAAAAAATACTCATAATAGCCATAAAAAATAGTCACGGATAATTATTAATATAGGCTATTTTTAATTTTATTTTAATCGAATCAAGACAAGAGCGCAAGTCGATAGTCAACACTAATATTATTGAGAAGAAAGATTTGTATTTTTGTATGTTTGTAACGACTAAAGCTCAACAACGACCGATTTTAAAAATTCTTTCACCATTAGAATGCTTCATTATCCCTGAGTAACATAGGCTATGTTTTTTTTTTCTGCGCGGACGGAGTCGCGGGCAACAGCTAGTATTCAATAAACTAGTCAAGGTCCTAACGGCGCCGAAGACGCAAATCCAAACCAAACATTATCTTGATTACACAGTTTTCGTTATTTTGTTTTTTGTTAGTTAATAAACACGCTACCCATAAAGTAAAAAAAAAACCGTTTTTATATTTGGAACACAACGGCTAAGTTAATAGAAAATTATAGATAAAGTAAAAACTACAAACGATGCATTGCAGGTGCATAGGTACTTTGTTTCAAAATATAATCCTACTAAATTATCTCTTTAATTTTATCAATGGAGTAGGTACTTAGTGTAGTCATGATACTCGTACCTACACTATCGCTGATCTGTCTCTATTGTTTTAGATATGTAATCTAGACGACATTGTTATTATCATTTTCTTATTTATTTATAAAGTCCCAAAAAGTACCAGTACCTACTCGTCCAGTGAACTTATCAATTTTCAATCTTTGAGAACATTTTCTATTGCTAGTTTTTGTACTAACTCCTATGAGCAATACGTACTTCAATGTACCAGTCTTTGACGTCTTTTCCAAATACCGAATTTGCCGAAGTCTGTTCTGAAAATTTGTTATTTTGACTACCTACGTAACTTAACACCTATAAAAACTTAGATTCACGGAACCATTGAAAAAAAAAACCTTGTATTTCATTCAGGATTCAGTGCGATATCTGCTGTGTTAGATTTTATACAAAAATCCTGTTTATTCACACGGCGTCGCAAAAGCAGTTGGACTTTTGTATAAAGCTGAAATTACGCGACCGAAAATATGCAACCCACAACTCAAAATTTACGCTCGTTTGGCTTCACCCTTAGAAAATTTCCATACAAAATGCGATAACGTTTCTCTCTTCTTTAACCTAGTCCAATTTTTACGATTTTTGAATATGTTGTAGATATCACGAAACATGTCTTTACCT
Organism: Acleris cristana; assembly: GCA_948252455.1. Taxonomy (NCBI): domain Eukaryota; kingdom Metazoa; phylum Arthropoda; class Insecta; order Lepidoptera; family Tortricidae; genus Acleris; species Acleris cristana. The sequence goes on along the minus strand of OX411774.1, from coordinate 7,459,559 downwards.
ACGTTTTCCTTTCCTAGAAAATATTTCGAAGACTGAAATTATTTTAAAAAAAAAATCAGCAGCCTAGTTCTTTATAATAACTACAGTCTACACCATATTCAAATATCGTGGAAATTGGACTTGATTAAGGGGGTGAGAAACATTGTCGCCCGGAGCTAAATTTGTATGGTTTTTTTTGACAGCTACGCGATTTTACCGGCGCTTCACGATCCTCTTAACGATTTCTACTCATTAATGACGCGCTAATCGCGCTAAATAACTTGGAAAAAAATCTTCTGGGCTTGTCCTGGCACGTTGCCTCTGTATAGATGCACTGTGCGGTGCCGCATTTTACCAGAGACACGCACAGGCTCTAAGTTTACCTACTACAAATTTAGAATGCGGGGGCTTGCAGTAAATTGATCCTTCTACGTCGCGGTGTTGCAGAGTAACGAGTAGGTAGCACAGGAGCGATCAAGGTGAAGATCTTCCAGAAGTAGACGTTAATTGAAAAATGTGTTGCCTCTGTAGAACTCTGTAATAATAATTAATGTAAGTATGTATGTAAGTATGTAAGCACTTTACTGTACTAAATCAAATACATTAAACAAATATTAAAATTACAGAAGTACAACAGTCAAGGAATTTAATTGTTATGCCACTATGGAACCCTGTCATAATGACAGCGTCCAAAATTAATGATTAACGTTATGCGACAGGGTTCCATAGTGGCATAACAATTAAAGTCCTTGACTGTACAAAGGCGAACTTATCCCTTTAAGGGATCTCTTCCAGTAAACATTTGAACTAGTGAAAAAAAATGTGGTAAATAATACAAAAATACCAAAGTAAATATGGACGATAGGAAACAATAGAAACCAATAATTTTTCAAGTTTAAATTACAGGAAATAAATTCCATAATAGTTGATCGTTGATTTAATGCGACTACTTGTTCATGAATGTCAGTGTCAGTAGTGGTGGTAGCTTGGCATTCTAATGCTGTAAATAAATATGAATAACAATTAGACATTTCTATTTTGGGCAACAAGTTTTAGTATGACATAGACTGTCGCAGTCCTTTAGTTTTTTATTTGTATTGTGTATCATATTCTAATTTTAATATGCATATATTAATCGAATGCGCAGGCAACGTTTTTTCCTTCTTTTTTTTTGTTTTGTTATTGGGGGTTGGTTCTTGACCTAATCAAACCAAGAGGGAAGAGGGCTTTTTGTATAAAAGTCTGCTGCATGTTACTGAGTCTATACTTGTATAAAAGTGTAAAAGTGTAAAAGTATAAAAAGTGTAAAAATATAAAAGTGCGCCGCGCAGACGACGCATTTAGCTTATTTGATAGTGACGCTGCCTATCAAGCTTGCGGTCGGGTCCCAGGTTCGATTCCCGGTACCTATGCTATGGGACAATATTTGTTTGATGAGCGCGAGTAAGTGAGTATGGGGGTGTGAGTTTTCTATGTATTTAAGTATATATTTCTCTATATGAGTAAGTTTATCATTGTCTAGTACCCTTATACCTAGTTAAGTAATTGTAGGGACTACGTCAATTTCTGTCGGTTGTCCCAACATAATAAAGACAAAAAAACCGATGAAAATGCCCTGAGGACTGGAATAATATGCCTCTACGCTAGTCATTTCACCAGTTGTCTTACCTCCGCACCGGAACACAACCATGCGAACACTGTTTGGCGATAGGTTAAAGGTGTGACGGAGGCAGTCTATAAAGATGAAAAGGTAAAATGTACGTTTTTTAATAAAAAAATATTTACTTCAAACCCAATTACTTAAATATATGTAGGTATATGTTTCCTATAATAAAAAATATATTTTTGTTTTGTAATGTATAGGAGAATTTGTTGCAAAAATTACATTAGACTATCAGTTTAGTTTTAATATGTTTAGGTTTATTTAAATAGGTACGTCCCCACCCAAGTAACACAAAACAACATTTTAAAAAACAATAGCACGTACTGACGCCCAAAGCATTATATGCCAATCGTATATCAGTTGTATTACTTTTATACTTACTGTTTTTTTAAGAGCAATTTGAATTATACAGTATTGAGCTTTATAAAGGCTGCTTAGTAGCATTACAACGATTGTACAAAGTTATTATTAAAGTCGGTAAAGAATAAATCACTATACTTAAGGCATTTTTTTCGACTATACTACAGCCATTATACACCTTATTAATATAATCTCTAAATGAAAACATATTCAAATACTAATTGTTTTATTTTAAAATTTAAAATAAGATATGTTAATTTAGTATAAATGCGTGTTTGGTGCAGTGCATGAGCAGTGAATAGTTTTGTTCTTGTTAAGGACCACTTTGAGTATTCAAATGAGAAACAAAACGTAATATTCTTGTTTCTGTTTTATTTTGATTACGTCTGTTCTTTTAGTTTTTTTCCAATCTTTTTTATCCATGGCGACAAAATAACACGCACGCACACAACCAAATTCACGAAGTTATTGAAATAACCACTCGCAAAATTTAATTACGATGTAATTATTACTTGTAATGTTAAAAATACATTTCTTTATATCAAAATACGACTAAAAGCTTTATTGAAGAAATAGATTATGAAGATAACAGAGTTGAGATTGTATTAATTGTTTATTTAATGTTACTATAGGACTAGCATTAAATGAACACAAACACAGATCATTAGAATAAGTTCTTAAACTTAAAAAATAGGTACTACAGCTCAGTGCAGGATAAAATTTATAGAATATGCAAACGTTAGGTTTATTGCAAATTATTAGTACCTAGGTACTGACTTACCTACCTACCCAATGCCAATGGTTATGATGGGAAAAAATAGTCAACCTAACGTTTGCTTATTCTATAGGCTTCATACTTTCGATTAGTATGTAATTGGTCTATTAAACAAGAAATAGCAATTTTAAAAAAAAAGTTCAGTTTTAGTTTTTTTTTATTATGTACTGTACTGGACTTAATTTTTTCAGTCAACTTATACGCCATATATTTTTTGCCATATTAAATTTGATAATAAATACTTTTTATCGAATAAACAGCTGGGTGAAGGTCGTTCCTATTTCGGATGTCCTACTATTAATAACATCAATTTAAAAACAATTAGCTTACTTAAAACTATTCATATCTGCATTAAAAAATAATTAGAATAACAAACAATATTAATTAAAACTAAATCGTAACGTTACATTTAATATAAAATTAATTTAAAAGCGTTTAAGAGCGTCTCTTTAAGTAGTAGCTATTTTAAGTCTAAACACGATTATCTAAGTGGGACATAGTGGATATATTTATTTATATTTTTATAGAATGAATTTTGTGCGTAGTCTGTGCTGTGACCCTGATTTTTATGTCCGTTGATTAGAAGTTGCAAATATTTTCGCGTTTGTAGGTAGAGGTCAGCTATGATATGTAGAGCAAGCCCAAGTTGGGCACTTTGCCAAGTTAAGTAGGTTGTCTTGGATAAAACTTCGCAAGTAATTTAATTGATTATTGCGAAAAAGAAAACATCGTAGATATAAAATGTTTTACTGTTGGGTACACTAAATAATTCCGAAGAGTCATAATTCTGAATTGATAAAAAAAAACGAATTTTCATAATTCCGAATGCAAAGTTTTATATGAAAAACTTCTTTTTTTGGATATCGCTTAGAAATCAAACCTAACCTAACCTACGTTTAGCAATTGAATTATCCATTTAATATAAATAGCGTCAGCATAACACAGCTTTCGGTAAAATGAAATATCGGACAAATAAGGAAAAAAACGGAAATTTAAGAAACAAAAAACATTTATTAATCGTTATAAAGAGACAAACAAAACGCAACATAACTCTAACATAAATAAGAGGCCTGTTGTCATGAAATGGTTCTAACTCCGCGTTTTAAGGTGTTCCCCTTTACTATTATATGACAAAAACATAAAAACGCAATTTTAATTTAAAAAAATACAAATTATCTTATCTGTTACGACTTCCATACCGCGGTCCAAAAAATACATTTTAAGTTTAAAAGGACCTTATTCTAATATATATCTGTGGTGGTCTTTTAATGTAACATCATATTATATCTATACTCTTCCCGTCCCTTAGTGTGAGATGTATATGGATGACTGTATAAATTGTAAAGAGCACTTTTGGTTAACCTGAAGACTCCCAAATAAATACGTAACTATCAGAGATATTAGTGATATACAGATGTATTGTGACTTGCAAATTCTGTAGTAAAAAATATCACTTCAGCCATGGGTACTATTTTTTTTAGCAACCATAAATGCAATGCAAGTATAATTTTCGCAAATTCAAGGTATTAGTGAATTAATATCCTAATTGATACGTCCCATGTTGCCTTGACCCATCAAATTACGTAGTTATCAGGCAATGTTTTAATTAAAACGTATAGCACAATATTGAGGTTAACTTTATTCAATTCGACAGAACATTTAATTATATTTCCTAAGATTACCGTTAATTTCAATATAATTGAGTTGGTACTTGAGCTCTGTGATCAATTGCTTTGAATATGAATTGTAACCTTCCTGTAGCTAAATTGATAAATAATCTTGGTTTCTATTCACGGAGTGTCTTGTATGACTGACTTAGTTTACATAATACGTGCTCTTGTCTTTTAGGCGGGATTTACACTTGTAAGTTATTACTGTAAGTTTAGAAACAAAATTATATGCAAGACAGAGATGCAGATATTTGCCACTCACTCTTACCCATAGTTGCGTCTCAGAACTTACAGTAATAACTTACAAGTCTAAATCCAGCCTTAAGGTAAGGTTTATATTATGAAGTAAGTGAAAGTTTTTCCGCTGTTCCGTTTCTGTCATTTTACTTTTATTATGCAATATGCAGAGCAGATTTAAGATTGATTTCATTGACACTATTTTTTTTAAATTAAATATTATGAAATACTGTCAAATATGATTTAAATAAGCCCCTTAGTCATTCTTGAAAGTTCCTGTATTCGTTTCTTATGATTTTGTCGCAATCGGGTCTCAACAAAAAATATAATTATTTCGATTATTGCATAATAGGGGCAAAATATTTGCCTAGAGTCCTGTAATTAAATAATAAATTAATATCAATAAATATCAGGTACCAATATCATACAAATTACCGAGTCCCAAACAAAGCTCTGGGCTTGTACTGTGGGTACTAGACAACGAAAAACACATTTCAAATATATAGAGATATACATAACTATTACATAGAAATCCACGATTTAGCACCCAAATATTTGCCCATGCCCGGAATTAAACCCCGGACCGCGAATTTTGTAGGCAGGGGTCAAAGTTCACTATCAACTAGGCTAAGGCCTCGCTCAAGGACCAGCGACGCGATGCGCGAGGCGTCAGAGGCTCTACTTTGAAATCCGTAATTTGAACTTCGTCAATTGCTATCCCTTTTGCTCTCGACGCGACACTAATTCGCAAGAAAGTGATGGGGCGATCCGAATTTCGAATTACTGATTTCAAAGTAGAGCCACAGGGGCGAACGAATAACGCTTCTCTATAAACGCTCTCATACATCGCCATAATGATTGATTTGCCCGCGCATCTGAGCCTCGCCTCGTTCCCTGAGCAAGGCCTAAACGCGTCATCAACTACTTTCTTGCTAAAGCAATTACAGATGATTGACAAGTAGATCAAAGCTATTACAATGAACAGTGCAAAACAATCATCTCGCGAGTGAATGTTCCAGACACTTTCTAAGTATTTACTAAGCTATTCCACAGACGGGTTTTATTAACTTGGTAACTTATTGAAATTGAATAAAAATGCGAAACTCAGCGATGAATAGACGCATTTTCCCGAGGGTTGATTAGATTGGAATTTGAGTTTTGAGTTCTGCGTGTTGAAAGGAATCCCGCTAGTGGCAAGCATATGGAGCAAACAACTCGAAATAAATCTCTACTAGTTTGTTTACATGTGGAGGCTAATCTCCAGAACCACTGCTATTTGCAAAACTGTTTTATTATTTGAAGGGCCATTATTCCACATGGAAATAGGTTATTATGTGCACCTGTCAAAAACATGCAGGCACATGACGTGTAGAGTTCCGTAGTCGTTACTACAGTAAGAAAAAACTATTTTCTCGTGATTTTTGGAAGTTTTGCCGCTTAAAAATAATAATTACCTGTCCAATATATTCTCCTAAGCCGTTAGTAACAAAAAAAAAAACCTTTTAATTTTATTACATAAGCTTCCATTTAAGATATTTTTTTATTACACATGTATTTGTATTTTGGTTTTGAGAAGTGGGGACTTGCAACTTGATGACTTTACCTAGAAAGTTGAACTTGGCTTTCCTCGTTATTTTTATACGATTTTTAATGTTTACTTTGTCTATTCATTCGATTAGAGGTGCAACGTGTCTAGACGCAATGGGTTGGGTCTTAGGTAGCTAATATGTGACTTCAAATAACTCTGGTAGGTACAATTGTTTTCAGTTAACAGTATCCGTTTCGCGGAGTTTTTGTCCCTCTTCTAAGCTCAGCGCGTCCAGCGCTAATAGCTTTGCCAGAAATATCTGGCAAATCTATTTTTCTTGGGATACTTACTACCTACCTATCTTTGTGAGAATAGGTTTAGGAAGAATTTTGCCAGCAAACACACAAATAACTGCTGCAGTGAAAATTAACTATTAGTTAAATTAAATATCGTTTCATCTTTCGACTCGTACTTGCGTATGTTTGCCGTAAATATATCTGATCAGATGTAGTATATATCTGAATGTGTGTAAATGTTAGTAGACCATAATTTTTTATAGGATTTCGTATACAAATTAAACACTCGTGTCCTTGTGGAGCTAACTAAGTAAATTAAGACAACAACACTTGTCTGAAATGTAAGTGCCATTATGTAACAACCATAAATAAATAAATAAATAGTAACATTATAATTGCAACGATTAACTACAAGGTGCCTTTTCTGTTTGGTATTATGTCCTTATTTACCTGTATCAAACCACTAGATTATTGAACCTGCGTTATTTGTGATGACATGCAAAAAATATTTAAAATAAGATGAGTTTTATGTTATCTTAGGACATTTGTTTTTTTATTGAGTTGTAGGTGCAGTCATCATTACATTACAAGGTGATCAAAAATATCAGGGGTTTTTGTTTTTCTGCACTTTTTTGCTTTTTTGTCTACCTACAGACTTTATGATCGGTTCCTATATTTAAGAAACGATTCGTTTTCCTTACGTTTACGTTTCGTTAAAATTTGACGTAAGGAAAACCATTCGTTTCTTGAATATAGGAACCGGGCGGGCATTATGCATGCAAAGTTTACCACGAGTCGATTTTTACCTTTTTTCCAAATAACCATAAGTATTTGAGCAGTTCTGTTATTTTTCTTGTAATGACTATTTAATTTTATCTTAAATAGTTTCTGAAACAAAGCCCCCCTTACTGTAACTGTATTTTGAACTACGGAAATAAGTAATTTCAAATTTCTAGTAATGAGGCGTTGTTTGGACCACTAAATACTACAAATATTTTAAATGAATACACCGAAAGCTTTAATCGTTTCGAAGAACAAGGGGAGTGAAACATTATAAGCGTTCCTTTTTTCAGTATTTGGTACGAAATCTTTAAGACTAGGATTGACGCGTAAAAATATTTTATCAAGTGCTTAATAAATAGTCATTGTAATTGCAACGATTAACTTGCCCTATTTCAATGTTTTACGCAGTAGCTTGTTAACCTTGACTTGATTCGTAGAGATATGGTAGGATACAATAAGAAAAAAAAAACGTGTTTAATTTAGCCTTCCTTTCAAATTGACATAAAAATCAATAATACATGCAAGTATCAACACAGTAAAGTTTATTTTTAGGTTTCCGTACAGAGTAGAATCCAACCAGAGGGAAAAAAATAGAACCTTTATTCATAATATTACTTGCTTGCCTTGTCCCCTTTGAACAATCCCAAGCAAGAAAGCTGGATTACTGCTTTGAAAATACCATAAAATATTAAAAATATCGCTGTAAAAAAATCCAGTACAAAAAATATTGCTCGTAATTTGACATATATTATTTAAAAGCTTTTATATAACGTACGTCATATTATGTTTTTAAATTAAACAAATCAAGACATTTAAATCCAATAAATTGGTTTCAAAGATACATATTTTGTCGCTCTAACCAACCACGTTTTTTTTAATCAATACGATTTTTTTAGTCTCTACGTTTTTTAATCATTGTGAGAAGTCTGTATAACTTTTAATAATCCTACTATATTATGCACTATCTGCAGGTAGAAAAGTCTATGTTATCTAAGGATAAGTAGTAGTACAATTAAGTAACAACACAATAGGATATAAAGTTAATTAAGCACTCTATCTTTTTCATTGCCTTCTTGTTTGAACTACTATGAACCTTCTATTATTCTAACACTACATATTTCATTATTTCAAATGCAATGTTTTGATACAATACTTTATTGTTTGATACGAGTATCACTTATAAATCAAACCTAACGTAGGCCATGTATGGCAATTAAATTATGCATTAAAATAGCTCCAGAAAAATGGAAATATGAAAATTAGAACTAATGAATACTAGGACCAAAATAATTAGGAGTTTTGAGGTGTTCCTTCTACATACTATGTGCCTACTTAAACTTAAATAAGGACTTGTTTTTAGAAAAAACAAATAGTAATCTGGGCCTATTTCAACATTGTCTATGCGATATTATAACACGACGATTTTGAGTGCGACCGTTAATGATACCTTGCATTTTAAAATCTATCAAGTTGTTTAATCTATTGGTCACATAGAAATACAATGTACACCTATAAATACCCACATCTACATATATATATATATATACCCAAAACTATAACCTTCCTGTTTGGACAGCCGTTTACGAAACAAACGATCTTGTTTGATTCCTATGTAGGAATATATACATAAGTACGTAATATATGTACTTATGTATGTATTTAGGAGATTCAATATATTGGATGAAACGTCAGAGGGGTTAAAATGTATTTCTCTATACATTTGTATGTTCATTGTCTAGCACCCATTGTACTAGAGAGCTTCGTTTTTGAATGGGACAATTTGTGTGAGATTGTCCCCTGATATTTTTATTATTATTGTTTGTGCCCTATGTAGGTAATAAAAGTTACAATTAACAATTTTAGTTTATAAGACAAGGCCCTGAGGGCTTATTGTCTAACGCACTCGCAATCGCAACCGGCTTCAAAGTGGAGCAATTGTTTTTATTTTGTATGGAGACAAGCCTTCGATTTTCAAAAAGAAAACGATCGTGATTGTGAGTGCTTTAGACAATAGCGACATTGGTCTACTTCTGAAGAAAGGTAGTTTTGATTCAGAGTAATATATAGGGCAGCAACATCGTATCTTACCGTCAATAGATCTTCCGACTTCTTCGAACGTTACGACTGCAAACGCCCATTTATGTCAGTTGCATTAAATATATCATTTTGTTTATAATAAAAATAAGCCCAGACGTAATAAAACAAGACGTGTGATAAATACATCCAACCTGCGTCAATCTCCGCCTTTTATGCACTATTTAATTTTTGTGCAATAAAGTATTTGTATACATAAATAAATAATCTGAGTATTCTACAATGATTCTACTACAAGACATCGTGGAACAATTACCTAACGGACTAGTAGAATGGAACTGTGTTACGTAATTTTATTTCTTTACAACATCCGGCAACAAATTAATATACAGTTTATTAGTTCAGAGCATGTTTATTTGTTTGCTTTGTAGTTCTGCACGTAGTTTTCGAGCTGGCGTAACATTAATGGTCGACATGCGTTGTATTGTATAATTTCTTTGATGAAACTGATTTGAAAAAGGCAAAGTTAAAAAAAACGGTGGGAGTTGGGTTAAAATGATAGCGCATCTTAGTGCTGTAGCATGACAATTAGATAAGACTATAATAGAGAGATAGATTAAAGAAAATTATAAGGGGGAAAGACATTAACATACATTTAGGTGTACATGAAGCAAATCAAAGAGAAAGTAAAGTTTTTCTAGTAGGTATTAATTGAAGAGTAAAAGAGGTGGCAGAATGTAGAGTTGCAATTCACTCCACCGAGTAAAGCACTTATTTTTTGACGATACTGCATAATTTTGTTCAAATTGTTACAGATTCGCAGAAATATTGAATTTCTCCGGCGGCTCTAATTCTAATCTCACGTTTCCTAAAGACTTCATTTTCGGAGTGTCCACTGCTGCGATACAGATTGAAGGCGCGTGGAATCTAGATGGTAAGAAGGAATACGACATAATTATAAGAATTAGTCATCTTCTGGCCTATTTCAATACTACTTAAAATGTTTAAGTTATAGAATGTAACACTTTACGCGAATTAGTCCATTACATTATATTTTATCTATGAGCATTTAAATAAAATATTTAATGTTGATGAACAAAAAACACAATGTCGTATCCGATGGCCGGTTCTAACATAATGTTACTATTTATGTTTCAGGTAAATCTCCGAGTATATGGGATCATCTTATCCACACCAACAAGACCTTCGTGAGAGATGGTAGTACCGCAGACGTTGCAGCCGATTCCTACCACCTCTACAAGAGAGACGCCCAAATGATCAACGAGCTCGGCGTAAATATCTACCGGTTCTCCATATCGTGGCCCAGAATACTGCCCAGCGGCCTAGCTAACGAAGTGAACCCGATGGGTATCAAATATTACAAAAACCTAATCGATGAACTCATCAAGTATAATATCACTCCGATGGTAACGATTTACCATTGGGACCTCCCGCAAAAGCTCCAGGATATCGGCGGGTGGACTAACGCGCACATGGTAGATTACTACACCGATTACGCGACGGTTCTATTCGACAACTTCGCCGATAAAGTAAAGTATTGGGTGACGTTCAATGAGCCGATGCAAACTTGTTTGGAGGGTTACGGGGGCACTTACCGCGCCCCCGCCCTGAATCGACACGGGATCGCGGAGTACCTCTGCACGCACAATCTCCTGAAAGCCCACGCTAATGTGTATCATCTATACAGTCGGGAGTACCGCTCTTTGTACGGAGGTAATGTGACATGAAACTGCGGAATTTTAAAGCTTGAAACATAATGGACGTTATTAAATTAATTGACTCGTTTGCGTTTTAGGAAAGATCGGTTTGTCTTTGGATTCAAATTGGGCAGAACCGAAAACGAATACCACAAAGGATAAGGAAGCGGTTGAGCTTTATTTGAAGACGCATGTAAGTTTAATAGTCGCTATTAACCGTGAAGGCAGGGTCAATTTTATGTTATCTCGGTTACTGTACCACCTTGGTAGTTAGTGTGTTGTGTTAAAGAATTAAAAATTCTACCACAAGGTTTTTAGGACCTAAGAATTGGCATTGATAGACAGTATTTAAAAAATGTTTCATGCCCAGATCGTCATGAAGTTATAAGAACGCCAAAGAATCTTACGGTGTTTAAGTAATTTATTGTAATTAGGTAGTTGACACTGGCACCATTTGAAATACTTATTTAATGAATGACTACCTATGTTAATTATCAACTATAATACGTATAGGTAACCAATAAGTGATATAATTAATGACACCTTTGCCGTGAAACTGATCGCTGTTGCCAAACAGTTTATCGCCCTTTATCGTCACGTTCAGGCCCTTGACATCCATGCTAAATAGGGTAATTAGTTGCAGGCTTCATGCTTAAAAATACAAAACGTTATCTGTAATTGGCTTATGTAACGTAATATTTATAAGTATATGTAATTAACATGTTAAGGAGTAAAAAATAATGTACCAAAACACAAACATGGTGTTATTTTTTGTGTGTATATGTTTACAGGTGGGCTGGTACGCGCATCCAGTGTATTCCGCAGAAGGAAATTACCCTCCAGAACTAATCAGGCTCGTCGATGAGAAAAGCCGTCTTCAGAACTACAGCCGTTCTCGCCTGCCCAAGTTCACTCCCGAAGAAGTTGCCTTCATCCGAGGAACTGCCGATTTCTTCGGCCTAAATCATTACACGACTTATCTTCTAAGCATGGCAGAGGGAGAAGTAGGTGCCATACCGTCACACGAAAATGATGTTGGTATCGTCAGAGTTCAAGATCCCAAGTGGCCATCGCGATCCTCGTCTACGTGGCTCAAGGTGAAGCCATTATACTCACTGAAAAGTTAAACAATTGTTTTGCGAGTTAACAGCAAATACTTTGCAAGGTATTCAAGTGCTCTTTTGTCTCTGAAAATATGAATTTCAATTCATATTTGCGAAAACAAAAGAAACTAGCACTCGAAACTGCTTCGTGACTGAAATATTTTCAGTTTAAATTTTTATTCATATTTGAATTGTTTCGTACATATTCCACAATCAAAGTTTCATTACTGAACAAATCGATACGATTATTGACTTAAAATTTGACTTTGTTCATTTTATCCTTGTCATTTAACGTATTCACTTATAATTGGACAGTAATGCAAATATTACGTAACATTTTACGAACAAAATGTGTTAATAAAAAATCATTCCCATTTCAGGTTGTTCCATTTGGTTTTCGTCGACTATTGAAATGGATCACGACGACGTATAACAACGTGCCTATAATCGTGACTGAAAACGGCTACGCTGACTTTGACGGCGTGGACGACTTCTCCAGGGTCTCGTACTATAGCCACTATCTGAACGCACTGCTCCACGCCATTCATGAAGACAAGAGCAATGTCAAAGGATACTTTGCTTGGAGTTTGATGGACAACTGGGAGTGGGACGACGGTTTCGTGTAAGTAGCTAACTACATTTTTTATAAATGTTCAAATAAGTACAAAAGAGCAAGCGATAAAAAACATCGCTCCTCATAAACGTCTTTGTGTCTTGTATTGGAGAAATAGCAGTTTATAAATTTTAGTGATGGTAGGCCCTTGGACAAGGTCCTAACCTAACGCATCGGTTAACCATCATCTTGTTCTTTAACCTACCGCCGCGCCAGGCGGCAGATCGCATTGTTGTGTTCCGGTGTGGGGATAAGACAACCTGTGGTAGCATAGAGGCATTTCATCTTAGTCCTCAAGGTTTGGCAACGCATTTGCGATCTTAAGATTGTAATCTTATTATTGTAGTCTTGAGTGTGCATGTATATAGGTCACAGATCCCACTTAGCATCAGGTGGCCTGAGTCCTCTTTTGCCTTCTCCATAAAAAATCTTAATCAAAATTGGAGTACAATGTACCTGCTGTTTCGACTGTGTTCCGTTTCCCTATCGCGTCAGTGTGCTACGGGCATGAGTTGGAAAACTAAGCGAAAAGGTGGAAAGGGGTGGGATTAGGGTGTCCTCCAAAAAATGGTCGTGTTCCGTTTTCGTTAAGCCTTTTTTAAACAAAATGCATAGCCATTTTCGAAAAATATCAAACGCGACAGCTTACGTCTATCCTATACATTTGCGATTACGATAACGTTTACCGAATGCATCTTATCTAGGATCACTGACAGGGTTGATCTAGGTACTTAAATTATGATTTACATGTTGATGTGTACGTTGTTAAAAAACTTTCTTGGCAACAAAGAGTTAGGGACGGTGTTGGGCCAAATGTACAAACAATGTCGTACGTCCTGATAATTATTTTATACTGTTGACGACCGCAATACCTAGTGATCGGATTGTGTTGTCACCTAGAGTTGTATTCTAAAGCTATGACGTATTTTATGGGAAATACTATTAACACGTTTCCGTTCTTAAATAGTATGTATGAAAATGCTATATAAAACGCCATCTTCCGATACCTGTACGAAAACATTTGATTCCCTTGAGTCGAAGCTGCAGCCTCCTAGGAATTAAAAGTACTCCTAAATAGCGGATAGGTGGCGCTCTGTACCTGTTTAAACTTGGTGAAAATTGATCTACGTTTTTATTTTGCGGGTTTAAAATTCAAGTTTAAGCGGGTTTATAAGAATGTATAAACTATCAAGAAATAAAAGTAGAAACTATGCTAAATAAATCCTCATAAAAACAATAAAAGTGGGTACTTACTGCCGCCATTACACTAGCTGTAATCTTTCATTGTTGTGCATTTATGTAGACGAAGTTGCCAAGTCAAATGTTTACACGCTTTCATTTGTTTGGAAGCAAAATTACCTACTTATTTTCAAATTCATGAGAGTTGAATCTGACTTTATTCAAGTAAAATTTTAGTCTCGGGAGTAATTTGTAATTACTAATAACAATAGCCGTAAACCAGATGCAAACACAGAAACAATGTATGACATAGTTGATTTAACACGTGGAGGTATGTTAATTCTCTATTGGATTGATAAAATGCGACCTTTAGGATAGTTTCCACAATATTAAACGAAACATTTTTAAACTGTTGTACCTAGGAGGTAAATAGTAAAATGATTGTTTAGGTATAACTTTGGGTAAATATCTGCGACATAATTACACTCAGGACGTTATAATAATTTATCACTGTGACGTAATGGAAAAACCGTATAAGCGGCGTTATGTTACGGCGTGACGGGTCATTACCCGCGCTAATGCTCGTTTATTGCGCTAATGCGCATCGAGAGCGGATCCAGTCGATTGTAACTAAAAGCAAAGCTAATCTATAAAAATTAGATGGCAAGAGGGTTTTACGATGAACTAAGCTAATCTTGGCCGCTGGACGTCTGTGTAGTAGCTACAACGTCTGCTATCCTAGTCCGCCTTGCGCGTTAACACATTTGCTGCGGTACCTTTTCTAATCTTCCCACCCCATTCAGTGATTGTTGTATCTGGTGTTATATGGAGAAATAGCAGCTTCCGGATTTGGGATAATAACCAACATATCTTAATTTTAGTGATAGTAAGACCTTGTGTTATCCTTTAACCTACCGCCAAGCAGCATGTTCGCATTGTTGTGTTCTGGTGTGAGGTTAAGACAACCACTACCATAGACTATCATAGAGGCGTTCCATCTTACGGCCACACTCAGTCAGATAATAACGATTGAGGACCGATTCGATCAAACTGGAATAACACTTACTCCGAGATTAGTCCATACAATTTCGGCGTTTAATCTAGGTATAAGGCCTTATTCCAGTTTGGTTGAATCCGCCCTAAGTCGTCCCTTAGTGACGCTTTTCAGTTTGAAAAGGGAACAGCGAAACGTCTGAGTATGGCAATCGTCAGGGTTGACATCGCATTTTCCTATCTTAGTATTGCAGTTAGGGAATGCAAATAATCGGTTATAACTGGTTTTAACCGGTTACTTTCATACAAAAACGGTTAATAACCGGTTAAATTGCATTCCTTAATTGCAGTCTTGAGAACACAAAGGTCTATGGGTATCAGGTCCCACTTACCATCAGGTACACAGCGAAATAATTAGCATAGACGCATTCCATCTTAGTCCTTCAGGTAGGTGATTCTCTTAAACAACTCGTTCTTGAGGCCGACGCATCAATTATTAACCGGCGAGTTGAAGCTTTCCCGTCAGAGCGTTAAAACCACATTAATGGGCGCGGATCTCAACTTACCCGCTTTATCCGTCGAGTGTTAGAGCTCGGATGACTTTACCCACTTGATCGAGCGTTCGATAGAGAGCCGGTTTTAAAAGAATATTGCCAGAAAAATAACATTTTGTTTTATACGAAGCTCGCATTCTATAAAAAGTAAAAACACACACGTAAGGGTTAATTTCCTCGAAAAGTTGTGTATATGCGTTGTCTGCAGTGAATGTGTTAATCGTAGTTAAACTAGTCTTTGAGGAGTTTACTACGTCTAAAATTAGATTTTGGCAAACATCTAACTACATAACTTCTTTATCAGTAAATTCAGGTACCTACAGATGTTTACGACAGGGTTTTTCTTTATTACATGCAATTGTATGTCTCAATCCTTTAAAATCCCTAAGTAAACTGTTAGAGACAAAGTAAGGTTATTTTAAATAAACGGACGCATTTACATTAACAATGGGGCAAATTATTTTTGCATCCAACTTGACTTTATGGATGATAAGGGAAACCATCTCGCGGTGCACAAACTCAATACCGGATATCCAATTCCGGCAAAGTTCTGTACGCAAATTCCTTCTTATTTCTTACAAGTAAAGTGGGGCTGATGGGATTCCTTCAGTTTTGCTCCGCACATGCGCTCCGGAGTTGGCACCAATTCTTACACGTCTTTTTCAGCTCTCGTACTCTTCGGGCATAGTGCGGGCCTAGAATAGAAGCCCATATGCTTAAATTAGAAAACACAATCTGAATTGGACCTAATGCATTGCTTAAAACAAAGGAATCCTGTTAAATACTTTATTAAATCCTGTTAAAGCGCACCTGTACGAGTCAAATGCCTACTTATGTTCAACTTTACTGAAATACGGCCTAAACTATGAATGCCTGTTTTTAAACGTTTCTTTTCGTATCAATATCAGACAAACAGATTAAAGGACGCCGCAGGTTTCGTTCATTAGTATATATTCAATAGAAGTAATAAATTGGCACTTTAAATATCTACTTTTTTATCGATTGCCTACATTCAAAATTATAGTAATAATTAACTTATGCATGCCTATCGAACTCCCTATTTCTAATACTCCAAATAATTAATCTCGTTAACTCTGTCCTCTCTCTATAATCATTGCTCGTCTGTGAGTAAGGGAGACTAATAAATTAGTTTTAAATAGGCTACGGAGTAATCCCTTAGAATTAATTACAACGTTTAAACACACCCACTCCATTTAGAGATATCTCTCTATTATATTATATATCCCATTTGTTAGACCGTAGCTAGAGCATTTGGCGTTAGATGATCCATATTAAGTATAATTAATATTTTAAACATAAAACTTCCGTGAGACTCAGACATATTAAACGCGCGCGTCTGCTTATGAATAGGTATTCCGGACGAGCCTGAAACATGTCGAATGTTATTTGATATTCTCTCTTTAATTTTCGATTTTCGATTTTTTCAATTTACATGTGCTGTAATACTTCTTGCCAAATTTTATGATCCTAAGTCGAGTGTCCAAATATGCGGCATAAGTTTGGTTTTTACACAGCTCCAAGAGATCCAAGAGATTGCAAACTTGAGTATTTGATATAAATTTCAACTTGATATCTCCATGTGTTCCTGTGAAAAAGGGTCTTGACAGACAGACAGACATACAGACTCACAATGAAGTGATCCTATAAGGGTTCCTTGTTTCCTTTTAAGGTACGAAACCTAACCCAGCATTGAAAAAAACGTTTTTTGCGTTCCCCTTCTTTATTGTGGGATTACAAAATATATTTATTAGGAAATCCGCAATTAAAATTATACAATATTGCCATTCAAAAGATGTAGCATTACCTACATCTTTATGTTAGAACAGACGGACGGACAACAAAGGCTTGTAATGGTCCCATTTGTATGGCACCCTAAAAACGATGCCAACTCAAAACAAATAACAAGGAACGAATATCGATAAATATTGGTTTCACGTGCATGATACTGTTTTAAAAAGAACTTTTTAAAACGAACTGCACGTTTTAGACCATAGATAACAATAGCTCTTACGGGCTGCGGCTCGTCTATTCAGCCGGCTGCGCCGAAACAAAAGGCTCCTAGATGAAACAATAGAGATGGCAACTGTCACTTTCCATAACTATGGGCTGAACTCTATCGCGAATGGTCCCCTCAACCCTTCATAATAGTAATTGAAGTTCAACAGGACGTGTACGGTAATCTTGTTACACTGAGATCTTCAATTAATTCTGGGTGCTAGTGCACAACACGACATAATAATGTATATAAGCTTAATTACAGCTTGCTCAACGGTTAAGGCAAATAGTTGTGTGTTGATCACCAGTATTTGTTTCTAAATGTGATTTTTTCCATGTAGGTATATTTATTGTCCATACTACATGATACTACCCATAGACACGCCTAAAGGTGTACTTACACGGACAGTTTCTTAAACAATAACTACCCGTCTACAGTACACACGTCTTATTACACCAAATTAGAGTAAGAAAGCTATTGATGACAGGCAATTATTGCTCAAAAACTTAACCGGAAAGAAAATTTGCCACATCGTACCATATTGCATGGCACGGCAACGCGCCGTGTTGATATGGATACGTGGACAGGCCCTTAGGATTAGCTTTATATTTACTTTAACATTTGTGAGCTCGGCGGTTTTATGGATAAAAATAAAACACATAGGGTACTCAGTCAAACTTTCTGTGTTATAATTTCACTCGTCACATTTGTAAATGCATTTTGCAGGTCCCGCTTCGGTCTGTACTTGGTCGATTTCAAGAGTCCGAACAAGACGCGCACGGCCAAGCGGTCGGCGCGGCTGTACTCCGACGTGGTGGCCACGCGGAGACTGCCCCCGGACTACGACCCCGAAGACTTCTCCGCCTTCTCCGGAGCCTCCGCCCTCACCCCGACCCTACTCCCCCTCTTGGCCCTCTACAGGCCGCTTCAGTAACAACCTTCAACATACTTTTTGTAAAACCGTACGTTTAAATTAAATTACATTTAAGTATCAGTATTCTTAGATTCATTATCAACTTGATCCCTAAATTACGAGTAAGCTTATGCTAAGCACTGAAGGAAAGGTCCATAGGAACGCGGCCTGGGTCGCTAATACTCGACGGTCATGAGCTTGCTGGCGTTGTCGCGCGCGACGTCGCGCCTTAGCTGCGCCTGGATGGAGGCGAAGGACTTGCCCTTGGTCTCCGGCAGCACCACCATCATGAAGACCAGCCCCAGCAGCGAGAACGTTGAGAAACCCCAGAATACTACGTAAATGCCGTACTCGTCCCTTACCACCTGAAATAAACAAAAATCAATCGTTAGTTTATATTTACGAGAGATAGATATCGTCACCAGACAAATAATTGTAGTCGAAATCAGCTGAAAATACCTGACACTTTTCTATTACTAAAGGCTTAAGACAGTACGTGTTATATATTCTTAAGCGCAATTTTGCCAGTGTGGTGACGGTACTAGATGTAAACTGTGGACATGTACGGTCGAGCTCGAAAGTAACTGTCCATCTTAGTACCTTGTCTAGGTTACGTATTAGGAGGGGGTGGTTTGAATTTAGTACATCAATAGCTGCGCCGGGGAACTAAAATCTACATGTACTTCTGAGTTCGATCATATGAGTAAGACTTTTGTAGTCAAAATAGGTATAGTAAATATGTCCATAAAATAACCAATGAAAAAATTACATTTGTAAGATTAATACTCTCGTAAGACCTGATTGATTAAAATAAGGATCAGCGTTTAAAACCCTCAATTTTAAGTCATCTCCTAATAGCGGACTACCAACGAGTTTTATTGTATGGCTTTAACCGCTAATTTTAATGATAATATTTTTTTGAATAAAGCGAAAAGAAACGGAAAAGTTTACCTGGAATAGTTTTTGTACTGCAAACATGAAAATGCCAGTGTATATGTGCGCTATACAGGACGCGTACAACTTGACACTGGTGGGGAACATCTCTCCTATGATGACGTAGGGTACGGTCGAAAGCCCGATGGCGTAGCACACGATGTATACCAGGATAGCAGCCATCGGTAACCAGTGCAGGTGTGCCACCGATGCCTTTTTGACTTCGTAGAAGTAGTAAAACGTTCCGAGTGATCCATTCATTAGCCCAACACCAAGGGCAGATAGCAGTAGCAATGGTTTTCTTCCAACTCGATCGACAAGGATAACTGATAGAACACACGTCGCTACTTGCACACATCCCACTACGATAGATTGCTCGTAATCCTTCAGACCGCCGCTGTCAGAGTCTGCGGCAGTCGCCTTGAATATGACTTGAGCGTACGCGACCACAGCGGCACTGCCGCATAGTTGTTGAATCGTGAACACACCTAAACTTATCCACATGGCTTTTCTATTGGTAGCTTCTGTGACGAGGTCCAACCAGGATCCCTTGTTTTTCATGTCTTCCTGGACATTTATTTCTATGTTCTTAAGTTCAGTTCTAATGTCTCCGCTGCGTAGCATTCTCAGAGATCGTTCTGCTCTTTCACTGCGTTCGAATTTAAGGTAGTAGTAGGGTGACTCGGGCAAGAAGATGAAGCTTAGGACGAAAGATATTGGTAGGATCAAGTTGATGCCGGCTAAGGTTCTCATCGAAACGAAGGGTCCGATGCAGTACTGGGCAAGAATACCGACCTGGAATACAAAAAAGGATTGTTTAGATACATATTTTAAAGCGGTGAACACAGCTTGCTCGTGACTTCTTTGTCACTCGGTTATCTCCATTTAACTAATGAGATAATAGGTAAGCAGGTTGTTGTAGCCAGTTCAATATAAATATCATCCAAATGTATGTTATTATAATATGTATTTATTAGTTAACTTTTTTCTACGCGGACGTTAAATTATACTAAAACAAGATTTTAGCTTGACATTCAGTACAAAGTTGCAACATTCCCATAGAAAATGAGCTCAATATAGAGTTTCGGGCCCTGAACATAATTGAGCACGATGAAACGTCGTGAAAGGCAGCTGAGTTGGCAGGACTACCTACAGCGTAATCAAGTCTGTCTCTAAATTACGGCAAACTCTTTGTGTTTGATGTTGGATATGAATGTGAAGCAAACCATGCGCAATATGTAATTAAAGCAATGAGTCACGTTTCGCGTCGGCGTGTTTTCGTCAGTGTAATTACTAGCAGATAGAACAACTAATGAGAATATTGTAAACTGTAAGCCTAAAACTTAATACACACTGTGATCAAAGCGTATTTTAAACATCTAAATCATATAATTTTCTGCATTAAGCCCGTTCACGTGAAGCAAAATGTATTCTTGGTTGGAAAACAATGAATAATTTATAGCGGTTAGACGTCGCCGTATTTTACAGTTGTTATGTATTCAGGTGGATAAAAACATATACGATTTGACTATCTCAAGTGTACACTTGTGGGGACAAATGTTTGGTCTACTTTAAAAATGGGTGAAGCGTATTGGCAAATGCTCAAAATGTTACGCCGTTTATGATGATGACCCGGTTATGAATGGTGGACAGATCTATTATTGAGTCCATACCGAGGTGCTGGAAAAATGAAATGAAAATAGAGCTAAAGTACTGTCAAATTAGTGAGTGTTATGCTGCTTAAATTTTAATTTTATATCGTACGAGTAAAGCAACATTTTTAATTTAGCTTCTCGGTAGATGGTGGTTACTTATTTTAGAAATTCTTCATTAAGAATGATGAGAGTGAGATGTAAGTGTATAATGTAGTAAAATTAGGGAACACCTTCTTGTAGACCTTACAAGGTTTTTTATCATATAAGACATAATGTCTAAGATCGAGTTTTATTTATATGGCACCCGTATTTTTCCTCAGTTTTTTTATTGATAGTAAGTGGGCTCTGAAGCCTGCAAATATTCGGTCTCGAAATGGCACATGTTTTGCCAACCCTCAGGCTTAAGATAGTATGCTTGTCATTTCACCGATTATCTTATCCTAATGCCGGGACATCCTAATGATGGATGTAAATAGCACAGAATCGACTAGTGGGGTGATCCTTATGAGGAGAGCTTGGGGAAAGCCGTGTCTAGCAGTAGATGTCTTTGAGATATGATGATCATGAAAGGGTAAAATGACGGACGGACTTTAAAATCATGGTGAATTGAAGACTCACTTTATTCATGAGGGTGATGAGTGTAGAGAGAGCACCGCGGACTTCATTGGTGGCGATCTCGCCGGTATACATGGGTGCCACGGTGTACACGATGCCGTAGCCGAGCCCGGAGAACATGCGCGCCACGTACAGCAGTTCCACGGACTTAGCTACGATCACGAGGATCCAGCCTACGATGAAAGGTACCGCTCCTGGAAAATTTCAGGAAATTTATTAGAAACCCTCTATGTTTAACCTGTATTTCCCTAGAAAAGACATTAAGATAAGAATAAAACGCTATATTTCGCCTTTTGTATTCCCCGAGACATACCCTTATTATCTGTGCCGTGCTCGGTTGGACCCGTCAGCCGATTTTTCGATGTTGCGTCTCCGGCACGTAAATATATAATCGACTTTGGCAATTTTAGGGTTTTTTTTTTGTAGTATTGGCTTTCTGCTGCTCGAAAGGAAAATGTTCGAAGTTATATTGCAGATGATTTGTTAAATTCTAGTTATTTCTCTGATATTGGCTGTCATTTATTAAAAATTACTGTATCTTTAACATAGCGTAAATAATCAAGCATTCCTTATTATAAACAAGACTTGATTAATGTACGTAATTGCATTTAGAAACGACTTTCATCTCTCACGTGATATAATTTATTTACACGTCGCTGTGGTCATAGACCTCTGACTCTCCATAAAGTATCAAATAGCAGGTATTTTTCCTAGCCAACTCGAGACGCCCTCACCTTTGGACGTCCAATGTGTAGTAAACTATGCATACATTTTCACATTCGTTCCGCAAACGCTCTATGCCGCATGCTCCGTCGCAGTCACAATCGCTCATAAACTCGAATTATTTATTCGAGAGAGTAATCTGACGTTTACTGAGAGGTGTGTAAGGTAGCAAAGTTTGCAAGAATGCAGTGTAAATACATTATTTAAAGTACAATAGTAAAGCAATTGCAAATTACTTTTAAGATTTTTTTCGGCTGTTTTTCCTGTATAATTGATTAAATACTTAAGTGGTTAGTAATATCTAGGCTAAGATAAACCCTAGAGAATGTAGGCTCATATTGAACTTTTTCTTCCGGGTTATTCTGCCTAAAATATTCCTGTAAGTGGCTGAATTTCAAAATCTACATTTGCTAGTAATGTACAAGTTGCATAACATTCTCAGAAGTTTGAAATTCTTCTCAAGAAATAACTAAGTATACTCTTTCTTCTTCTTAATTTACCGAGAATTTCTCATAATATGAAACTTTGTAAATATGAGAAATATCTTGTCAATACAATACTACTTAGGCCCGCTTGCACGTAAATTTAACCCTAGGTTAACCCCAGGTTAAATTATTAACGAATGTCAGATTCACATGAGACCTGTAATTTTAACGAATTAACCTGCTAACCTAGGGTTAACCTGAGGTTAACGTTTACGTGCAAGCGGGCCTTAGTGCTCTAGTTTTTGCTGTGCCCTGTTGGCAGACAGTAACAAACAGTTTCACAATGAGTACATAATATTGAAAAATCCTGAAGCCTCACCTAGGAGTAATGTTGTTTTTCTCCCAAACCGATCGGCGAAGTAGGCGGATGGGACCGGCGTGAGTGCAGAGCAGAGAATCATGATGGAGGTGATCCATGATCCCTGGTCGGGGGTGGTGGGGATGGAGGACTCCTTCGATTGCAGGTAGGACAGCGTCGGGGAGGGCCAGCCATAACAGGTGCCCGCTGTTGCGGTGATGAGTGTTGCTGGAATAAAAAAAATAACTTTTAGTATTCAGTACTTTACTGCTCTAGTAAGAAGGTCAGAAATGTTAGAATTATTCTGCCGTCCAAAAGAAAATGGCAGGATTAGAGTGAGTCTACATGCGCATTTGCATTTCATAGTCTAATACTACCTTTTCGTTTTGATCGACAGCGCTTATTTACTGTCGTTTCTTTTTGCTTTTTATTAAGTAATTTGACAGACTCTAGTATCTTACGATCAGGTGCTTATTTGCCTTATCTAAGAAATAAAACGAAACGTAAGAAATCGCGCTTTGTTTCTCTAAGTAAGTTCAAATTGTATTTATTTTAGGTTTAATATACTATCACTTGTAAAATAACCAATTTATGAGAATATTTAACCGATGTTATATTTCTTTTTGTACGTGTTTGCGAATGTTTAATGCCATATTTTACGCAGAAGGTCCTTTTCAGCCCGGTAAGATAATATTTGGTGTAACTACTCAGTTTGCTAAAAGTGCAGGATTATTCTCAATATTTTTCTTTCGCTGTATTTTATTATTTACGTAACAAAAGATTATGGCGAGTGTTTTTTAATTTTATGAATTCAAAGAACATTGGTAGGTACAATTTTATTCGTTTTAAATCTAATTCAAGATATAACTAAACCACAAAGAACGGCAGACTAAACTTCTACCGAACTTTAGCCAAGGCTTTGCATTTTCAATCTTAAAATTACTCGAAGCGAAGTTTTCCTTTTTAAGAGCTGATGTTAATTATTCAAATTCAAAGTCTATTTACACAAAAAATATTGTGTAATGAGAACGATTAGCGTTGTGCAAACGAAGTGCATCGCCCTCACAGTTGAAGAGCTAGGTATTTACTATACGAGAACTGTACTACACTGAAATGTTTGATTTGTTTATCTACAAACGCGTGCGTCGGAAAACAGCGGATTGATTATGTTTACATAGATAAACTGACTAACTTACTAACTGATATTGCAACGTGAGTTAAAGATAAGTAATGCGCGCGTTAGGGTTTCGTATATCCGATGGAGAAACGAAACCCTTGTTAAATTACTAGCGCGTCTGTCCGCCGTTCTTAGAGAGATTTTCGAGACAGTTAACTTGTTCCTTTTTTCAAACGAGTGTATAAAAAATCGTCATTAAGGAACAACAAAACGTACGTTAATTTCTTTAACTGACGTAATTAAATTTACTGACTGAATAAATCATTTAGAAATTGTACTTTGGCTCATCATCCAAAACTTCTGAGCCTTAGGCTTCTGTTGGAAACATATTGAATATATGGCATCCTTTTAAGTTTATGAAATTAATTTCTACAAATTTTGATTTCCTATTCATGTACAGGCCCCGGTCCACTCGAGTCCGACTCTCACTTGACCAGTATTTTTACTACAATGACGGGTACTATAATTATTAATTTACAGTGTGATAAATGCTATCTTTTAATGAGCTATTGTTGGTCGCTTCGATGTTTATGGTTCTTGCATTTGCACTTATATGTGTTAACGTTGATCGTTGTAGAAACTTCATACTTATCAAAGCAAATAATAGTGATATGAATCACTATTATTATTATAATATGATTTTGTTTCTGAAGTTTATACACGACGTATGATCATATTTAATACATATTTAGAAGCGTCGCTAACTATCACCGGTTTTATATTGTTAGTAGGTTAGGTTAAAGTCATCGATATATCGGCAACTTGCGACTTGTTTGCGTGGCGATGGGCGGCGGTGCTCAACTATTCCAATATGATTTGTCACCTTTTATTGTGAAATTTTATCTTTAATTGTTAATTTAAGTTTAGTGACGCATTGGTTATTATACTGTAATTTCATGTAAACGTTTTTTATCAATAAATAAATAAATAATTCGTCGATGCATTAGTACAGGGTCTCTATTCTACGCGGCAAAACAATATCGCCTTTAATCTTCTATATACATAAAAGGCAAACCTGACTGACTTATATATCAACGCACAGCCGAAACTACTGTACCTAGAAACTTGAAATTTGGTACAGGGGTGCCTTTCATGATGTAAGTGAGCACTAAGAAAGGATTTTCCGAAAATTTAACCCCAACGGGAAGAAATGGGGATAGCGGGAAACTAATTCTACGCGTACGAAGTCGCGGGCGTCCTCTAGTGTGTTATGGTTTTGTTTTCGACCGGGCCGCTATTACTGTCAAGTAAATAAGAGCTCTCAAACAATACGAAAACACATCAAAAGGTTTTACCGTGTAGAAACTCAGCACAGTTCTTTATACTTCTTTAGATATTATGTTTATTCTATAAAATGAAATGACGATGCATTTTTCATATAGCCTACTATGTTGTTTATGCGCCATGTTATTAGGTTTTTTATTACAGTGAAGAGTACACAATGCTGCTGCGGTATTTAATATGTAGCGGCGGGCATTATGTGCTTTGTATGTAACTTCCTGTTGTTAGGTTAATTATGTACATACTCGTACATGTTTTGTGTAATAACTTTAAGCATAACCAGGAAAGAACATCCCATGTTTAGTATTGAGAACAAGTTGATTCATTCCATTCTTTTTAATATAAGTAGCTATAAGTTCTTATACATTGATCACATTGTTTTCCTTAGGGAGATTCTCACTGGCGCGGCATACTATCAAACATAAACTCGTATGTATGTACTCGCAATTAGTTGTTGTAAGTTTGTAACAAAACTACTTTTCTAATTACTAATGACTTTTTAAAAATACCCATAATTTAAATTACATTTCGACGTTTCGCTTTTTAGGTTATTATAATATTCTTTTGGGGACTATGTACTATACAGTTAAAGTCACCACGTTTAGGAGCTGCAATAAACCTTACATGTTATTAACAGACTTTTTTGCGTTAACAGCCTTGAAATATTAATATTTATGAGGGATTCGCTAATAAGACTCCTTTTCTCCATATATACTTTAATTAACTGCTTAGTCTGGTTAATTAAGACGGCATTGTCTAAGTTTTAATACAGCGCTCAAATTCAAGGTTTATAAAATTTATATAAAAGCAGTTCTTGTCTAAATTTAGACTTATAATTAGAACCATAAATGGTTTTTACGTAAAAGGCGATAAAGTTGCGTTAATTAATTTTAAGATATTGTGGCGTTAGCGTAAAATGATTTTTATCTTTATTTTTAGCTCGATTCCAATATGGTGTTCAAAATTATGTTAGCGCCATTACTTTTTCTCTTTTTAGTCATGAGGCAAGGATGAAAGGGCTTTCGATGTTTCAGTTTAAGTGATTCGAACACTGAAAAAAAAATGGTCGCTTCCAACTAGTTCCTACAAGATTGTGACTGTTGTGCATAAGCATCTTGATTTCATTCGAGCCTAACAAGACGATAGCCGCATCATAGAAGATGTTAGTTGAATCACTAAGAAACTTTCTGTTATTACTAGCAGCTTTGGTTGATATAACTAATATCATTACTATTGTATGTATTTTTTGACAACTAAGACTTCTTGGTTAGCTCGAAGGTAGGTAGTAACCACCCTGGTAATTCGTCCTTGTTTGTAATGGCCGCCACGGCGACCCGGCATGTTAGTTTTGGGAGCGGCCGCTTATCGCCCGGCCTTTTATCACTGTTCTTATGGAAACTTCTGACCACAGCGACATGTTTCCCGCAGCTATACATGTATTATAGTATACAACCTAATGATAACTCGGATGCGTCAGTTGTTATCTGTCTTAATAAAACATCAACATAGCGCGTTGTTCAGATTTATTATCCCGGTATGATGTGGAAATGTGATAAAGTTGGATTTAGTTTCGACTTGGCTAATTTTCTGTTTAAATTTAATAAATCGAGAGACTAAAAGCGGCCAAAAATGAGTATTTGCTGAGTGGTAGCGACTTGGCTGTGTCCCTGGCTTTGCTGACGTCAGTGGGAGACGGTGATAGCTGTCCATCAGGTGGCCCGACTGCTCTGAGGCCCTAGCCAAGGCGCAAACGGTAATAACATTTCTATTTTCTATCACTCAAAATGTACGGGATGACATTTTCGTGCGTCGCGATTCGCGATAAACCACGTGGTCAACTGTCATCCCAGACATTTTGAGTGATAGAATAGAATAACGCAACGTACGTAGAGTAACGTTAGGTCGTAACGTAATTATGTAAAGAAATACTTCAAATCAACAAATAGTAAGAAAGAGCGGTCGCCATAAGGTGTCTTTTGATTTGTTCGGCCAAATATGATTCTGTATATCGTGTCTGCCAGTTGGCACGGCTCTTTGCCAGTAAGTTACATAGTATTTCCCCGATGTTGGGTCATTGTTCTAGAACATGGCTGTGTATCAAAGTTCCATGCAACATCAAGCGAAGCTATTTTTGGAAATTAGCTAGTTTACGCTGTGTAAAAGGAATGGTGAGGGAACTAGGATTTAATTAGTTAGCGGTGCTGCTTGAATTTCAAAATAATTATCTCCCCTTTAAAAGCAAAAAAATATTAAATATTTGTTTTAAATGGTATTTTACTGCTTATTTAAAAGCAATCGAGATCATTATTATTCTTTTGTTACAATGCTGCAACGCAAACGATACATAAAAATCAGGAGAACCGTTAAATACCGAAAACTTTATTAAACGGACGTTAATGCTGGGGTCCTAGTGAAAAAGGGTACAAGTCGACGTTCACTAGGACCTCTGTTTATGAATCTACCTACAAGTACTGAACACTAATTAAGTATATGCACGGTACGTAGAAAAGAATTTAACTAAACCTAGAGAGGACTTCAAGAGCGCATCTTTTGATCTAAATAATAAGAGGAGAAAGAAATAAATGGTTTGAATTATTAACAAACGCATATATCTATACAGTAATTCTTAAATTCACATTAATAACGCATAAAGCCACCGTAAAGTCATACAACACATACATATTTTCACAGGGTTCAGCTGCAGGCCCGCAGCACATGCTGAGCTGAGTCCTATTTGACTTCACAATACAGTGCAACGTTTCTAATTTTGCTCTAGTCTTATCTTGTTTTTTTTCGTACTATGTCTGTTCTGTTGCAGTGTGGTTTTGCCAAGTTTGTGTTGCATTTGTTGGTTGGTTTCCCTATTTCGAAATTTGGAAGCCGTTTAGACAAGATGAATCACGCTAATTTAGCGATTTTCGAAAATTTACAAACATTTCGAGTAGACAGAAAACAGAAACATTAGGAGAGTTTGCATCTTGGCTACGCCTAAAGTTTAGTAAACGAGAAAACGAGTTGGGATAATTTAGTGTAATTGGAAAATTACTTGAAATCTTTTAATTTTTTTTATGTACTTATAAAGGAAACAAAATGAGGAATTTCAGGGATAATTCATTTACAACTTGAGTCGCCTGCATTGGCGTATCTAGAGATATTTTCCTAGCACCCGCCTTGTTGAGTTACATTGGGCTAGATTTCATTCGGCTTCCTATTTACAAGTGATCAATGATCATCCTGGGGTAGGCACGGCCCACCCAGCCCCCCCCCTATATACGTCGCATGTCCTTTTAATAAATGATGAAATTTAATGTTGTTAGTCATAGATCCCTAACTCTCTGAACTCCAGAATAATTATGAATCCCTAAAGTAGGCGATCAAGAGACGGTAAGCAGCCACTGCCAAATAAAATGTATATAGGAAGGAAGGTTTTTAAGGATATAAGGTTTCTTCACAAGTGTAAATTTAAAGGACAGAGAATTTTGTTTCCTAAGCCTTCGGTTACGTTCCTAAGACATGTATCCACGTTTTCTCCTTATTGCATTGTACCACATTGTACTAAGGTTCAATAGATACATGTGTTCGTAGCCAACTGTACTACAGCCAATTAAGAGTTACAGCGCGGCTTTATCGCTACAAAAGAGCGTTGTGTATTGATTGTTTTGGCTATTATGATATGAGTTGAGCGGGCGATAGCCGATAGCGCGACCTCGCGGCAAGGCGACCGCCACACATTCCGGACCTGAATTTTTCCGGGTTTATCGTGGGAGTTATTTCATAAATGAAAGTGGAGCGCTTGAAATAGCGGCTATTTTGCACACAATTAAGCCACCATACCAACCTTTTTAATGCAGTGGTTATTAAGAGCGCTTGTGTGTTCATTAACTATTATGCGATTATTTTAATAAACGATTTTATAGTAAAGTTTTTTTTTATTAGAGCAAGGACAGATTATTGTATGTATGTAGGCATGTAATCACTTTATTGTACAAAAGAAAATCCTATACCTATAAGATTATTTTAAATAGGTTATCTGTCTCTTTGTATTAACTCTCTGTACTAACAATAATATGAAACTAGTTTATACTTTGGGAGCTTAGTAGGCAAATATTTATACTATAGGTACGGTCGCCACTAACTAGGTTTTATTTGAAAGCTAATACCGTTTGCAACAGAAACCTTGTTATGGCACGGTATATCGAGTGTTTATAAAAACAGACTTACATAAATGATTATGATTAAATTACAGCCTTTGAGCCTCAGTAAGCCAGCTCTATACAAATGCGGGCTTTCTAGAGACTGTAATGTAAGGCGTACGTCCCTCGCAAATTGCATTGTATTTGATATTACCTCATGTGCGAGTTACTTCGGCGTAATAAGTAATAACAGCAAAATTTTACATAGCAAAAAGAGAGCGCGAACAATATTTATATTGTAACGAAGAGCACGTACAAAAAATGCTTACAGATGTACTGAATAATCCCCATCATTCCCAACGTTTTTTGTCGGATAAGTTCGTATTTATCTTGCTTTCTCAATTAGCTTCATTAGTCATCAATAAGCATACAGAGAAAGCAAGATAAATACCAAATTATCCGACAAAAAACGATGGGAAAGGATTATTCACCACATCTATACGGAGCTACGTTAAAAAAGTTTCTATTGTGATATAATTATTTAGAATTTACATTAATTTAAATTGCCGATGGCATTTTTACTGCAGCTAAATTTGAAGACAAGAGAACCCAGTTTAGCGGAAGAAATAATTGATTATATTGGTTTACCGACAGGCGTGTTGTGCGCCTGCGTCTTCAATAAATCTTGATTCAAGGTGCTTGGTTCGTTTGTGGACAGGGGATATTTTTCTTTTAAACCATCATGCTGTATAAATATATCTTGGTCAGCTTATCTTTATAAGCAGAGAAGTATGAGCTTACTAAGATATCATTATACAACTTGAACATTGAACGTGCAGAGGTGACTATAATAAAAACGACAAGGTAGATATCTCTTCAAACTATTGCACATGCAGAAGATAAGTGTTAATTTCTCATCAAGAAATAATAACTATAGAACCATATATTTAACGTAATGGTTGGCACGTTGTGGTTTATCCAATAAGAAGCTCTGAGCCATGTTTCCTGGAGATTTTCCTCATGAGGAACATAATGTACGTATTGTTTGTTTACTGGGCTTTCAGAACATATTATTTTCGTGTTCGTTTGTAGACCGGTGAAGAAAGCTACGTAGACGCCATGTGACCTGTTGGCGCCGTCGTGCGGGAGACGCGCGGGAGCCGTGCGGGGAGGCCGCGGGGGAGCTGCGCGGGGGTCGCGGCTGCACGCGGTGACGTAACCCATCCACACAACGATATAAAACATAAAATACATCTCGCGAAACAATACACGTTAATTAATGCCGATCGTAATTACGAACACCTACAATATTATAGCTCGACTGAAGTACGCGGCGTTTCAGCGCCCGCTTCGAATTGTAGGTTAAGTGGCGGGTCAATTTGTAAATGGATATTGACTGCTTGCTTGCTATAATGTTTCCTAAAATAACAACTCTATCAGTTCAATAGATGACGTATGATGCAAAAATAGACCAAATTAATTAATGCCAGTAGGTATTTTTATTTTTATTCAGCCTTCTAATCTCGAGTTTTAGAATAAAAAAAAGGTTAAGTGCGCACACACTCGTATACCTACCTAAGTTTGTTTTTAAATTCTAACATGATTTGGCAACCACGTAGCTGACGTGGAATTTTATTAAATGCATCGCATGCAATAGGTTATAAGTTTGATAAGATATATGTGCAGATAAGACAAAACGTTTACGTGTACACACATGTGTGTTTACATTATCTCAAAACTGTAATCATCTTATAACTACATAAATTATTACGTTTTCCGCCATGTCAAGAAACCAACTCGGAGGCTGTATATTATCAATGGTCTTATGTCCTAACCCAAAGAACAATAACATATTAACAGTATTATTTGTCTAAGGTCTTATTATCGTTAAAGCAAACATATATTATGTAATATAAATAAAATATTAATATAAAAAATCCGCGTGAATGAAAGTCTACTAAGCTATAGCTTTCTTCGTCACTTTTTTTTTTGGATCGAGTTTGGTTTTTAGATTCTTTTCTTCAGATAATTTTGTACAGAATCGACCACAAATGAGCTCAAATACGAACTTGTAAAAAAAGGATTGCATCTTGAGAAAAAAATCTGCATTGTAAAATGAGGATTTCAAAACTCCACTCGGTTGCTAAATGTGAGCTATTTCCATTCCGTTCCTTGTGTTTTATCGAATAGAAAAGCAATTTTTCAAGAATTCACAACTTTGGTGAAGGGAAAACGACATCAAAGCTATGTCTAGTCTGGTCACGAGACGTAGACATGGCTATAAATATCTTGGACGCACGTGCCCCCGACGCACACCGCTCAACCTCAAGCGTCGCCTTCGCTACGGTACCACTTCGTATGTAGGCGAACACTTTATGTGACCATGCTCCTTTTACTTCTCAAAGTAATGACTTCATTTCATTTTATCGATTTATTGGCAAGCCAACAAGCAATTTTACTACAGTATTTTTCTACCGATTGCCACACGAGTGCCGTGGTGTTTACATCCCAGCGGTAGTCTAATACTATCTTGTGACTGCCTTGATTAAATTTTAGGTATAATTGAGTTTGAATTATAGCTTGGTAGCCGGTGATCTCATTTTCCCTCTATACCATAAAAACATTTAATCGTAGTGAATTCTTTGATGCTTAATCTTCTACGACAAGAAACTCTTGTTGGACTTTTATAGCCAGGTATATACAGGAAGTCACAGTATTGCCTTATGTCGATCCGATAAGTGATTATGCGCAAATCGCCTCGATGACACATAGAGAGTTATTGAATATAATAAAAAATAAAAGCACTTATAAAACGGTAAAGTTGTTTGAATAATACACCGCCTGATTGAAAATAAACGCTGAATATGTTCATCCAGATAGGAAGGTAGGTAGGTAATGAGACCATTTTCAGTTCATGTCCATGTGAAACCGTACGATATTTACCCGGCCGTGGATCCGGTTTATCTGTTGGTCGGTTGTTATCATTGTCGTCGTCAATCCGAGCATGAGAACCCGAGAACAATCGCTCTTGTTTGCCAGGCAATGAATTAGTCGACTGTGTGTGTGGAACGACAATTCGACAATTAAATGAAGGTCATTCTTTGGTGACGTCTATAAATTTATTATCTACAGTTTTTAATTGTTTTCTCCGTATTTAGTACGCAAAAGTTTGTCAACTATGGAGCGTTTTGAGAATGCAGTTAATAATTAACTCTATGATAGCACAACAACATTTTCTCCGGCTATACATACATACTTGTAATCGGAAAATCACCACCGATTAAATCTTTACAGTATGAATGCTTTATAGGTTTTGCTGTTTAATATCAAAGTGAAATTTTAATTAGAAACTTTCTACGTGCGTCTCTTCTGAGACGTTCTCAAGAATACGATAGAGCCATAATAAACCAGTTAGTGTACTGCGTGTGCGCACAAGTCTTTGTCTTTGAAGTTTAGCTAATTTTACAGACTTTTTGTCTGCCTGATGAAGCGCCAATGACTATAAGAAAAAAAATGGCAGCTAAACGGGAAAGGAGTCCTTGCGCTGTTTCTCAGGGGAAACAGAAATACACTGTCTACCGCATTCGCTCTGCAATTGTCTGTCAAGAACATAAAAACCGAGATATTTCGTATGTTCCAATTCGATAAGGCCAAGCCTTATCGGCTTCGTTAAGAGCCAGTGTCATATGGCACTACGCCAGCCAATGATTAAGTTGGATGAGTTTATCTATGACTGCAAAGGCACCGCAGCGCATTCAACACTGGGCTACTAATAAAGCGAGTTTATCTGTGCGATTGCGGGCTAACCTCAGAAACTAGCGAATTTATTTGGAAACGCCGCTGCATTTGCGGTGGGAACCTAGTTTCTAAATAAACTACGGACATGAAAAGCAAATTGAAAGGCATTAAAGTTGCATGGCTCTGCAACTCTGCATGACGCTGAAGTGAAATAATAGTAGGTATGCCTATTTCATGTTAATTGCAAATACTTACGCTGTCAAATGTAAAAATTTTATTAACTTTGAACGAGGATAACATCAACAAGGAAGTGCAAAAAAGCAAAACTAATTATTGAACCGCGGGAAAAATAATAACAATTGAAAATGAAGTACGTAGATTAAGTTATGTCAAACTGCCATGCACGGAAGGGTATACTAGAGAGTTATTCAGTCATACATATCGTATACGAGTAAATACCAAAAACTGCAACAGTTACAAACTCATTAAGCGTCTGGTAGGTAAATAGAAATTTCCTGTACATTTCTACGAAGTTGTTGAAGTGGAACGACTCATTGCGACAGCATTGTTTATAAACAGCAGTCGTCAGTCTGCCGGCGGGAGTGCTCTCTCTTGGCTAGTCGAGCGCGCGAATCGCACGAAATCGCTACAGTACTGCAAACTATCAGATGTCATTGACATACGGTCTTGCTGGCCTGATAGGTATCCATTAAGTGAGTATCGAATGGCTCCGCCAAATGTACATTACGTGGAAGTCCGTACGTACGGTCACGAGCTTTCCAGGGATTAATGTTTTGAGAACAACTTGTTTGTAGGTATCAAGATGAGATACTGTCACAGCTACTCAATTCGATAACCTATTTGCTTCTGGTAGGTATTGTCAAACGCTAAAACAAATGTTATGGTTTTAAATTTCATGATACATTGTCAGACTTATGAAGTACGTACAGGAAATAAGAAACTTATGAATATTAAAGTTTTATATGATACTTCTGGGTTAATTAAATATTTCTACTTTCTTAGAAGTGCCACGTGAATTGGTATAACACGTGTCGTATGATGAGTGATCCCAGGCCGTACTATGATTAACGTGAAATAAAACAGTAAAGTTTTAGGCCGCGAAAGCGACACAGCTATACGACTGCTATAACTTGTCTCGAACTTGACAGGTTTCATAATGCGGCTTCTGGGCGAAACAAAATTAAGAACTACCGTCACGAACGATCGTCAGTTGCTTTTCAATGCCGTGGTTGTTTGCTTGCACACAATGTATGGTGTGGCCTTCGTAAGCCACCCGGCAGCGTGTCCTTTTTGTGCAGTTTTTACCTGGCTACAGAATTCTTCCGGGAATCCGGGCGAGCTGACTTGACCAGAGGAATATCTGTCGGAATAACCCCCGACCCAAACGATACCGCGCGATAACAACAAATAAGACGCAGATTATTGATGTGAGAACGGTTTAGGATTACTTAACCCTTTACATGAAAGTTAATTAAATGATACTGATATTTTGTTATCTGTGATTTGTAATAAAACAAGATTGTTGATATTAAATGATTCTATTGCATTACGAGTAGATAATACTGTTTATTACTGGATGTCCATTATAAAATTTATAAAGATCATTGATGTGTATCAAGCGTCTATTAGTTGTTCATGTACAACAGATAAAACCTAGATTACATTAGAATTATCAGAAATGATTCCCTAAGCTTCTGATAATTCGTTGTAGTCAAAAAAACTATTGATGGTGTTTAGTGCGGAAAAAATGTTTACAAAAAGACATCAAATGGCCTGCAATAGTGGTTTTTCCAATATAGTTAACCGTCATGATTTTAACTCGTTTAAGGGTAAGTAATTAAAATTAAATTTGTGGAATAAAATAATGAGATTAAACTTCTAACAAAAAAATATGAGCACGGAACAACTTTGAAAGTCACATCCTTTATAATTTATCTGATCGGAATCGGAACATTACAAGTACCTACCTGAGTTAATGCGTTTGTGCTGTAATTCTTACATATTTTTATTTCTCTAAGGTAACAAAGATTGTTAAAACAACAACGATAATTGTTACCTATTTTGTGTTTATGCACAGTGACTATGTAAAATAAAATATATACGTATAGCAGTTGTATGTCATCAGCAACTTAATTCAGGATGTGAGTCACCATTGCTCTAGTTTCATCTAATTACTCTTAAAGGTGTTTAATAACTCACCTCGTTTGTGTATTCTTAAGGATTATAGTCTTTGCTGTCCTTTAAAACTTTATCATTTGTGTCAACTTCATGTTAGTCATTCGTTTGTACCTACTACGTTATTTTCCTTGTCAATTCCTTTTATAATTATGTTCATATCGCTACCGACCGGTTCATGGAAACTTTCTATCAATAAATAATCATTAATACCTATCAATATTGATTTTTTTGTTTCTTCTCTTCTGTAGGTTTTAGTTTAAGATTCGCGACTTGTTTTACGTCGATTCCATTGTAAAATTCCATTCCATTTTTTGCATTCGTTGCGGTTGATGAATGTAGTTTGACTACTTTTTAGTTTTTAGGCAGTTTATTGAATAATTCTGTCTGTGTTTTTTTTTAATTCTCTATTTTTGAAGCCTAATTTAGATCATTGGTAGAGTAGAAATTAGTAGTTCGTAATTTATTTCTAACAATTACATGAATACTAATTATAAAGTACCTAATCACATTACTTGTGCTTGGCTTGTGGTCAGAATTTTTTCAATTGCAACTTACATTAAGTATGCAAAAGACATAATATAACTATTATATATACATATGTATTGTCTTCTTAAGATTTTTTAGTAAGTCCAGAGTTTTCTCCTATTAGATTCGCAAAACTGTCATTTCTACACCGCTCAATAATAATTCGGTTGATAACCTCAAATAACCTCCGTTTACGCCTAAAGCCACTGAGTTGGTCGCTTTTGTGGTAATTTATAGTGAATGTAAATGTGTTGTGACTCTAGAAAAACATTGTACCTAATGACCCAAAAATTTATAGGAGCTTCTAACCGCAAATATTAAGGAAAATACATTAAAAATGAAGCTGACCTTAGAAACTCCAGAGACTAAATTTTTTGCCATCCATGTGAAAATGAGACCTCGAAGTTTCTGCATATAACGTAGTTGTGGTCGCTGATACCACATTTCCGAGAAGCATTCCAACATATATATACCTACCATCTGTTTACATGCGCTACTTAGGTGAGGAAAAAGGGCGGTAGAGTTTAATTTAAGGTTCTCAACATATTTAGGTACATAATACGCGAGAAAACGCATAAATTATGGTCGTATTATATACAGCAAACACGTGAAACAATGTGAAGGTGGAATGCATCTAAATCAAGGTTCAAAACATGACTTTCTGTAAGTTACAAAGTACTGCGAGCACGACTGCCATGCGTGGCGTGGCGAAAACACCAATAGGTTAGGTTAGGGAGTTAAACTTACCACATAGTGCTGTTGCATATTCCTTCCAATGTGAACGAGTTTTGGCTGTCATCGCAAATGTATTACTTAAAATTTCTTGACTATTATGTGTTACTGGACGTTTTGGAATGAGATTATCTTGAGCACTGATTTTTTTTTAAATATATAAAATATACTAATAATTTTCATCCATTTTAGGTTATTAAATATATAATAATATTAACGGAAACTAGCTAAATATCACAATGTATGTTTTCAAACTAAAAATAAAATTGGTTTTGAATGAGAAACGTTATAACTTATTGGGCTTCATTTTGGTTGGTTTATGTGTTGGCTTGCTGGCTCATAGTGCGACGAGAGACGTGTCGTGGTAACGCGACGGCGGCGGTTGAGCGACTGAGTGAGTCGAACGAACGATGCGCGGCGCGGAGAGGCGTACGGAATGAGGTAAATCGGCGCGGGCGCACACTTTTGCTCCCTGTTTATCGCTTGGCTCGGCTTGCGGAGAGCGGAGTAGCACTTGAGTTGATAACGAGAAGGTCGATATCGGCTCGCGACGCCGGCGCAGCGCCGAATGCGCACGCGGCGCGCCGCGCCGGCCACAGCACGAGCGCGCACGTTGCTCGCTGGTGGAACGACCGTGCCTCCGAATGTTTGTGGAGACACTGGTATTTTTAGACCATAGTCCAAAAATAATACTGACAATAGTTTGAACTGTACACTGTACGAGGCTTGATCATTGGCACACGCACGCAATAATTAAGCAACGGGAATGCCCTAATAATGGGGACATGCCATGAGAAGGCTACGTTCTGCGCAGACACGTTGCGTTGCGTAAGACACTACCAATAAAAAGTTGTTGTTCCAATTTTCGCCTGTAATGGCACATAGGTATAACATGGTCAATTGCTTATCGGCATCCTTCGTTATTTCCAATAACCTTTGGACATTCCTTTGCGCGTTTATTAAACATTTGCGCACCTGGAAAAGTACTTAGCTAGCAAGCAAGTTTACTCTAGGCATCATGGGACTGTTACCAAAGCGACGTAATGTGTACTTAGCTGTACCTTTCACATACCTAGCTAGGAGGAAAACGTTTTGAGCAATTAAGCACTTTATCAACTTTAATCAAATGACAGACTAAGACGGATTGCGGAAATCATCAGTACCATAAATACGTAAAGCGTAAAAGGAAGCGACAGGTGAATATAGTATATGTACAGCATACTGTTGCCAAGACCGTTTTAAATGCCGACTGTTATGATCATTCAAATTTCAACGACCCTCAGAAGGTTGGCTATAACTGTAGTAACATGTAAAGAGAAATTTAGACCAATGCATTTTTTCAACGGATCAGGGTGGCCAAAGATTCATAAGAATATGAAAAGGAGATCCTCCACAACAGAAACATATGTTTGGTTTTTAAACTTAATTTTAAGTGACAGAATCGTAGCTATGCGAAAATTGAACCAGTTTGTTCCTGTTTCATTTCCGCTATGATATCTGTGTACAATTTGCAGAGCTAGATTTTTGACTGTGATTGCTCTCAGTTTCCTACGGACAACCCACGCGGTGGCGGCGGCGACCTTACCACCGCCGTTAGCAAAACACAGTTCGCTTTGATTTTATGTTCCGTCTGTATTCTTGTGAAGGTCTTACGTTGGATGGCGCTAGTTCACATACAACCACTATTTCTTTACTCGCACGCTTAGTCTCGTTTCTCGAATTATTTACAAATAATTTTCGAACGCAAGAAAATACTGTTTCTTGTTATCTAGCGCTGTAATATGCGTACCTAAGTATGAACATGCTTAGAGAGGAAACAACTAATTACTCATTGTTGTATCATCATCTCAAGTCGTGACAGGACGTAATTTATGACTGACCTGTAACAAGAGCTACCCCAGTCTTGATTGCTTACATGACAGTGAAGATTAAGCTTGAAATACCACTAGTACTTCTGCTGTGCTGGGTTATGGTGCTATAAATTAAGTTGTGACTTAATTTGTTATCATTATCACCTAAAACACTATTAAAAGCTGGTACCTAATGTTACGGACTCAGTTCCGAATTTTTTATCACCATAATGTAACAAGATATCAACTGCTGGCCACGTTTCTTCGTCGTGCTATCACTATATATGACACCACCAATATACTCGTACATGTTACATACACTAGCGTCATTAGGTGATCTATTATTCCTGTCTTATGTCACATTTCTGCCAGAATGAACTGTTGAGTCTATAGCATTTTCTTGAGGATTGCCAGATATATCCATAGAAAATAGGGACCAGCTTTTGCGCTGCCTGCTCCATCCCCAGGCATTACGAGATTCGGCGATTGCATTTTATAGGAGTTATATGAACATATATGGGACCTACTCCCTTTCGGCATCTTTCAGTAGGAAAGCAGCTTACGTAAATGCGCGGCTAAGAAACCTGAATATTCGCAAATGATATCTAAAAAAAAACAGCCATACCATTCTTGTATGGGTCCCCATTAATTTTTAATTTAATTAAGTTATTTTTATTTGTTGTTAGTGCGTAGAAATACACACTATGTAAAAAAATCAACTTTACTGTCTACGTATTACGGTTCATGAGATACAACCCGCTGACTAGTGAATAGGGTTTCCTTGGCATCAATTGTAGGCATATGAATAAATTATTTTTTAACCGACTTCAAAAAAGGAGGTTCTCAGTTTGCTCGTATGTATGAATGTATGCTTGTCCGCGATTATCTCGCGTTTAGCTGAACCAATTTTTATGCGGTTTTCAGATAAGTATTTGTTTCACTTAGGAGAAGGTTTTGGTATTTTAACCGATTTATAAAAAGGAGGTTCTCAGTTTGACGTAATTGATTTAATTTCTCCATCAATTATGGTCCGATATCAAAAAAATTTTTTTGCTTAGTTGAATATACTTTCAAGGTCCCATTGTCACCAAATTGTAATCTGATTGGGGGATCCATGAGGAATTGAGGGAACTCCTCAAATGTTATAGGCATACATATAGCAATTTCAGTATTTTTAGTAACAAGTCCAGCATTTGCATTCAGAAAGTATCATTTGGTGAAGTGAACCGTGGAGTGGATGATGAAGACCACAGATGGCCAACGGAACTCCTCACCGGTACCTATTTCAAGGGCGGCGATAAGATATCTCGATTAAGATAGTTGAGCGACTATACGTTGAACATTTAATTGTTTAAATATGACTATGACTTTCCTGCGGAGTTACTTGCGGTGGACTTGAAATGTCTTAAAGTTTCATATCAACTGAGAAGTGGGACTACATAACAGCTTATTATGATCACTAAAAAGTTTAAAAAAACATAAATGTTTTAAAAAACAAAAAGTCGCCATCAAATAACTCGACGACGACTCGGCGACTCACAATATTTTGACTTCAGTTGGACTGACCTATAGGTAGGCACCTACCATTTTAAAAGAAGTTATTTTTTGCGTTTTTGAAGGCGGTTTTTTGTTTTTTAAAACCTTTATTTTATGGATATTATATAAAGGATACCGGTGCTTTATAAAGTGCTGTCAACGTTTCTATTATTACCAGTATAAACTGCTTTAAGCTACGTTACGGAGGTAACAACTGGGATCACAATAGGTTATATTGTCTTTAATTTTTAAATTGACCTAAAATGTTCACATCGCTATATTAGGCCAGGACTTTTTATTTCGTGAAATAAAGTCGCTGCATAAATTAAAGTCGCACTTTTTTATAATTTTTAAACGAGCATGAAAATACGACCCGCCATCTTTTGTGACGTCATTTTTCAGTTAAAAAAGAACCGCAAGTAACCGTCTGTTTGTTCATTAACTATTTAGGCTTAGTGTTTTGTGCAAAATTTGTATAGTACAACTAACCAACAAAGACAGCATAAAAGTTGATTTTAAATCGGCAGAACAGAAACTTTGTTGTGTCAAAATATAGCAATTAAAAAAATATATAACGATGAACTTGGGTAGAACGTTCTGACATCATCTTTTTCCTATCCTTTACATAACAGAGGCTGCAAGAGCTTCTTACCGTGACTACCTACACTTCGTTCTTGCAATTCAGTCTAAATTGCATTACTAAAATTGACAGAAGTATTAAATGACGCATTGTTTTTATAATGTTTGCAGCTGAATGCGTTCAAATCACCTGGAAAAACATGAAGATGTAGATAAAACATCCTCTTTAGTGATAAACGGAAATGGGCGATGTTTTTCAAACACGTTTTGATCGTTCCGCCGATAAGCCTTTGTCCTGAAATAATTATGACAAACTAGCTTTTGCACGGTACTCCGTCCTCATATCCTGTACATTAGGAGATAAAACATCGGCTTAGCGCGAGTCGGATATACATAATAACCTTTATAGGGTTCCGTACTAAATACTGAAAAACAGACCAATCTAAAGGTGAGTACTAGGTTGTCCCTCTGGCCGTCGATCTGGGTATTGATTATCTCAAAAGCAAAGGTGAGCGAATGCAGGAGTGAAGTCCAAGCGGCGAGTTTAAGTAGTCCCGTCAGAGAGAGCAAAACACATAGTAGCGCGTGCATT
Source organism: Acleris cristana (assembly GCA_948252455.1). NCBI lineage: Eukaryota > Metazoa > Arthropoda > Insecta > Lepidoptera > Tortricidae > Acleris > Acleris cristana. The sequence goes on along the minus strand of OX411774.1, from coordinate 7,418,093 downwards.
CTCAATTAGGCAGCCTATATACGTTCGAGAAGCCATGCTGCCAAATTGAATACACGCGCTGAAATGTGTTTTGTTCGCTTTGACGGGACTACTTAAACTCGCCGGTTGGACATCACTCCTGCGTTCGCTCACCTTTGCTTTTGAAAGAATCACTACCCTGTAAAGTTTTTTTTCTCTGGAATTACTGAAGCTTTCGGGCTTAAACATGGAATAGTTAAAGTATCAGGCAGTGCACACAAGATCCAGTCCTGCCCATTAAAAACTTGAAATATAAACGTAATCTAAGCAGTCAATAAGATAGTTTCAGAAAAACTATACGGTTCGTAAGTTTAGTCTTGGATTGGTAAAATGTGAGTCGTGAACTTAGAGCGTTTGTGCATAGTATGCCATACCCGTAATTGCCGTCGGGGCGCGGCAGTTGACTGCTGGTTAATAATTATTGAAGTGCTGTTTATTACCAGGCTATTTGTCGCTTGATTAACAGTGACAAAGGATTAGATATTAAGTATCTATAGCAGATGGTACAAGGGCTCTATTATACTTGGATTACCAACTCTGGGTAGTTACTTTTGAAATGTTAACGTATTAAATATCAACGTTATGATACCTCTTATTTACCGAACGATATCATAACGCGTCAAAAGCAATATCGTTTTACCGAGAAAAATAGGGTATAACAAACTGTGTAAATTATGCTAAAGATCTTAAAAAAAACAAGAACTGTGTATCAAATTGCTGAACTTAATAATTTAGTGTAATATTTAAGAATACTAAAAGTAATGTTTGTTTAAAACGAGACAATTTAAATTAGAAAGAAAAAGACCCCAGATTTATCTGGCTCCTGGCTACAAACTGCTATAACTTACGAAAACACATTACTTATAATGAACCAGTCCACTCGGGGTAGTTTTAGGCCCTAATCCTAAGTTATTTGCAATTTCGTAATGCAATAAATTAAAGACTCGCGTTACGAGGGTTAGGCGTGCGAGTACTATGAGCCTTTTTTGCCCTAATGGTAGTCACTTTTTAGTTTTTACGGATATATCAATACAAATATATACTTATAACGATTAGCGGTTTCGCACATTATTTCATGCTCCTGACCAGAGAGAGGGCTTATTGTCTAACGCACTCGCCATCACGATCGTTTTCATTTTGAAAATCGAAGGCTTGTCTGCATACAAAATGAAAACAATTGCTCCACTTTGAAGCTGGTTGCGATTGCGAGTGCGTTAGACAATAGGCCCTCTGGCCCCACTCACCAGTCTGGGTAAGTGACCGCTTTCTGAACTTGATAACTCTGTGAGGGTAGAGCAAGTCCGCAGTGGTAAACCCAGTAGACTTAGCAGAACCCGATGGCTTTAGGGATGATGATAGTGTTGCAAATCTTGTTAGCTCCGAAGAACGATACTGTCAGAGCTACGTTTTTATTTGCAGTAGGTACAACTACAGTTGCTTATCCTGCGAAGCATCTTCTAACAAAATATTGTAATTAACATGGTAAGTAAGTAAGTATTAGTAAGTCTGTAATTATTTATCGGAATATTAATGCATATATTATAAGAAAAGCAAAAATTACATGTTGTAACCGTACTAGTTAATTAAATAAATAAATAAATAAATTAAAGAAAAAGGGATTATTCGACGGGAATTCATATTACTTAATATTAATAATGACTGTGAACAATAGCTATTGTGAACAAATGCAACTGTGTGGAATTCATATTGTGCAAAATCGCGACTAGGAAGAAACAGGATTGTATAAAAATAATGACTGTGAAGAATAGCGAAGTGGTCAAATGCAAATGAGTAGAATTCACATTGTGCACAATTACGAATAGGAAGAAACAATAATGGCATAAACGTCGAATAATCCGGTCACGGGGGCCACTGGGAATGTTGCCCATAATGCTGGCTGCATTTCCTCGTTATATAGCTTTTGCGAGCCGTTGGCCGAGGAAAGAACCAGCCACGGCAAAGCAGTAGCCAGCAGCGGCGGTCACCTGCATGAGGCATGGATAATTTTAACTTTAAATTTTTTTAAAAGCTTTCATTCCTCCGGGAAAAATAAATACCATACAGTTATTGAATTCTTTGGTATTTTTAACTAAAGTACAATTTTTACTTTAAATACCTATGTATTTTAATTTCCTTCCTGTAATAAAAACATGGTAACACATTGACCTTATAGGAAGAAACAGGAACTTCTTTTTGAATACTTTCCTGTTTCAGGTTGTAATAAATACCAGAGTTTTGTTTAGGTCTATGCATGACCTGCCTGGTCAAAACTTTTGCTTCCTAATGTATGCGTTTCACAGCTTTAGATAGTTGACACAAGATATTTTAGTACAATACGATATACGGGGTGGATTAGCCCCTCTAATTGCTGCAGATTGAATCACCACTCTTAGGTACCATTACCATAAAGCCTGTCTTTCACGTGACCTCCTTTTCCCAGATGTTTTTCATGGGCGGCGTTAGCTCGGTCTAGATAGTCTCTTTAAAAGCGACTATGAAATACGGACGGACGAACAAACTTAATAGCAAAACTATAAGGATCCCTTAAACGGAAGTCATTGTTCGTCAGGAGGCATTCACAGCGGCAGTATGAAATAGCAATAAAACGCTTTTTTTCACTTCGTTTTTCATAACGCGAAGTACCTACCTACGCAAAGTCCTCTCAACTGTTGCTAAAAGGTGTATATTTAAAAAAAAAAATGAAAAGAATATTATTCAAGGACAAATATTACCCTGTCACATGAAAAATGCAATGTAAGTTCTTTGGGCAGCATGAAACACGTTGGAATGTCGACATGTGATCAGCAGTCCATCGCGTGGAGCGCACACGCGCGCGTCTGCTTGTGTGCCGAGCGTGCGGACACGTTGGCAGCTGCACAAGTGTGAAGTATTTTATAGAGATTCTGACGCACTACATAGGTTCGACAACATACATGTGGTAACGGGCGGTGGTCGATTTTCAAATATTTCAGTTCGATACTTTGATCTCACATCACCTTTCTTCATTCGAACTTCATGCATGACTTTTTAACTATTCTCAGTATTTTTTCTAGAACATACACACAATATTATCCCGCAGCGACGATTTATCCAACCTTAAGGAAAAACCTTATGAGTGAACGCAAACATTCCTTAGTTTATGCATTTGGGAGGGTAAGCCACTCGGCGCAATGACGTCACTCTACATACATCGGCTTGAGTTGTTTGCATATCCGTCGGAAAACATAGTCAATTTTCGGGAAAACAAACTTTTGAAGCGCTGGCTTCCAAATTGGATTTATTCCAAAAACATGACATAATACCTGTTGCACAATAATTAATTAATTTGAAAACCCGAGGCAAATACTAAGAATAGTCACCTTTGAATTCTTGATACAGTACGTTTATTGCTGAACACATCGACGCAAATAAAATGTCTATGTGTGCGTGAAATGTTTACATGTGTGCTGTGTTGATAAACGTATACGCTTATCTAGATACAAGTACAAACATGTTAAACAATAATGACGTTGACGGTACACGCCCACAACGCCGAGGATTCGACATGGGCTTGATGTGTTTGTGATAATCATTCTTCGTTCTCATGAACGATCACCCACGGGTAATTTTTTTAATTAGATTTACTTATCAGTCAAACGATTCAGTGATTGAGCCTGATGCAATCATTAAAAATGTACTCGCTGTCTTTTTACCTACTAATATTATAATCGCATATGTGTTTGTTCATTTGCATAATTTATATTCGTTTTACTTTCCCGCTTCGATTGAAAAACAAGGATATAACTACTAAGATAATGAAAGGGATCGTGTTGGATTTTTATTTGCATCCACTCGTAAAATCTTTGGCTTTGCCTTAGAGACACAGAAAACGGAAGAAAAATGTCATTGGTAAAAAATTTACAGTCTGTAGGGACTTAAAAAGACCTTAGCTTTACAAAAGGTGGAGCATAGAACATGATGGAGTCGAAAGGTGACAACAGGATCTCCGCTGTACTTAGCGAAGACCCACCAAGTTTGGATTCGTTAGTTTGGTCTTGATAAGCAGATGATGACTGTGTAATAAAAAGTATAGCTTGCAAGATGATATCAGCTCTAAGACACCATAATATATATTTCATTGTTATCGGGTTTACATAATACTACAACCGTAACTGGTTCAAAGTTGACTTGCAATATAAGTAATCATCATCGTCATCATCATTTCAGCCTACATCCACCCACTGCAGGGTAAAGGCCTCTTCATTTTCACGCCAGTCTCGTGCTAACGCCATCTATCCTTTCCCAAATGTCATCAGACCAAAACGAGCTGATGGTCTGCCCACTGATCTGTGACCTAATCTCTGCCACCACTCTGTTAGCGCCCTCGACCACCTGCCATCGTTTCGCTTAGCCAAGTGTCCCGCCGATTTCCACTTCAGTTCCGTTATTCTTTTGCTGACTTCCGCAACTTTAGTCCTGTGCCTAATCTCAACAGTCGGTACGTGATCCAGAAGTAAAATAACTAACATACAAATGAAGTAAAATAAAGCTTGTAAAAATACGAGTGTAGACGTAACATCACAGCATAAAATTCACGATGCTGCTGTTTTCTTTCCTCGCTGCGTCGGAAAATGGGGAATGAGTTGTAATTTTTTTGTGAAAATATTTTCTTCTGCCGTTCGTAACTTTTTATCAGGAAGACATCAAAAAAAACATGTATGCACTAACTGTGCGCAATTTTGTCTTGTTTATACTTTTTATAGACATTTTTTATCGTTAGGTAATCGATGAGGAAAGAAAAAATAACCTATTTTGGCACCTCCAATTCAAGATCCTCCTCAAAGGTCGAAAACTTGACTTTTTACTACGTATTGTATTGTTAAAAATATAGAGGTAGATTAAAAAAAAAATATGCTCCATCTTTTGTAAAGCCGAAACCGTACAGACTTGCATTACAAGCGGCAAGAAAAAGTATGAAAAATCGCCTCGGTAAATTGTAAAGACTTTTATAACGATTTAGTGTTATTATAGCTATGCACATTTGAAAAAAGCAGGTCAAGTGAGAGTCGTAACTCGCGCACCGAAGGCTTTTACTATTTGTTGTTTTTCTTTTACGCTTGCATGTGTTACCGTTTCACGAAAGAACAAAAGACATTTAAAAAAGGTTTGTTACTTTAATGTTATAACAAATATTCTATAAAAAAACTGGCTTTTACGGCTTAAAACATACAGCTCTGACCGTAAGAAATGAGTGCTCAATGATGCAACATTATTAAGGAAAAATTGTCGTTAGCTTATTATATATTTTATATATTAACTTATTGTTATATTCATAAGAAAAATCCTAAAAAACTGTGGATCTAGTTGTCTAGAAAAATAGTTGTATAGGGAAATGATTATTATTATTATAAAGCTTGTAAAATACAACTGTAGTCGTAACGATAACTTACGTAGGACACTTCGGGGTCAGGTTCTTAACTTAGGTAGGATAGACGGACGGACGGATGGACGCTGTCCATTTATGGGCTTTTGTTTGGCACCCTTTGTATACGGAACCCTAAAAACCAACGCATTAAATTAGCATTTGCCTCTTACGCGTAACTCTATAAGTAACAACCCTCACGACGAGAGGACCACCTCTACTTCGTATTTGAGTGCCTACTTGACTTAAATTCACTGAGTCGGACGCCGGTAACGGGCAAATTTTATATAGGAAATATCAAATATTGAAATAGGAGGGCAAAACTAGTTTTGAACACAATGATGACTACTCAAAGTTAAATACATATTGTGAAATATGAGACGAGTTATCATCGAGCTATCTATTATTGTTTATTTTTGTTGATAAAAGTTAAGACTATTGATAGCGATATGATTATTTCTAGAACTGTGATTCAATTAGAAAAAAACATAGTCATGCTATAGATGCAAGACTGCAACGAAACTACGTATGAATTTCTGTTATTTCACATGAAGGTCATAAAGTTTTAAAGAATCATAAATCACCAGAATTTCCCTTATGATACGTTATTTATGAAACAGTCCAGATGAACACTAACCTGAGCCTCAGGAGCATTCTCTTTACGGCTGAAAATAGCATGAAAAATAAGACTATAATTTTTTTGACGTATTGATATTGATAAATACTTAAATTAATTAGGAACGGAATAGGACGTAGGGTCCTTTTTGTATCGAGAAAACACACACCATATTATTTTCCTGTTTGTGTCTTACTACCTTGTCCTGATAATCATCTAGGTCATCACTAAACTAACCTAGGTGTGTGTCGAATCGTTTTTGAGAAATACCGAGAACGGCACATCTACCGAATTACAACGTCTACGAATCAACGGCTTTCAAATGATGATTTAACGTTGGGCAATCGTGACGTTTACGCACGTTTTTGGTAATGACTTCGAAGTCGACAACGACGGGGGCTTGGGCCATGGGTGTGGCTGCCAGCCGCCGTCGTCGTGATAATCATGCTCTGTTCTAACGATAAAAATAATCAGTAGGTATTTAGGACTGATACGTCGGTGGAAAGTCTCTCAGTAATACATTGTGGTCTGGGACAGATGTAGTTGTTATTGTAGATGAAATGGCGATCCGTGCTTACTTAGAAGAACCGAGGGGCTATTGTCTAACGCACTCGCAATCCCAACCGGCTTCAAAGTGGAGCAATTGTTTTCATTTTGTATGCATACAAGCCTTCGATTTTCAAAATGAAAACGATCGTGATTGCGCGTGCGTTACACAATAAGCCCTCTGTTCACAAATAAATACATAAAATGTGATATCAAATCATATTATGGGACTGAAATCAAAAGTATTTTAATCACAGTTAGACTAAATGCAAAAAAGAAAATCATCGATATAAAATAATAATTTTACTATTCGCGAGTACATAATAACAGAGAGCCTAACCTAACCTAACCACATTGACGGATTCTGACGCTGAAAATAATGTTTATTCGTTGTCGTAACGTCACGTCGCCTGTTTTATTGCCTTTATGTGTTATTAAGATACTGATTGATTTACCTTCCAAAGAACCGACCCCACCATTGATAAATTTCCAATAAATAATAATATACATTTCCCTACTCAAGGATTTATAAAGAATGCTTTAATGAAAAGGAAAAGATTTTTATTTTATTAAACGACATCAAAAAACAATTTAGCGAAAGGTTTATTAATTTTGTTATATTATCCATCAAGAAATGTAAGTAAACTTATTTTTGTATCCTACTATTTTATCATTTAATGGAGCAGGCCTTTGTGCAGGGTCCCTCTGGATCATTACCATCATCATACCTATCTATTGTTGTGTTCCATGCAAGTGTGTATGGGTCTCAGCTCAGATCTTACTTACCATTAGGTGGCATGTGCGCTCGTTTGCCTGTTCCTCTACTTAATTAGTCAGGCAGGCTTTAACCACACTTTAGATTTAGTATATGAATCTATAAAAGAGAAGATAAGTTGTTACACTTTAAATTAGAGATACGGCGTGTATGGTTTTTGGTGACCAACCGAATAGTCGGTTTCCAAAATGACCAAACGGCAGTACACCGTCAATGACTTTGGTTCTCGCGCGGACCTCCTCATTTCTAACACCCGTATTCACAAACGACACTATGAGGTCTCACAGTGCTCACAAACGCACAGGGTTGTTCAAATCGTCTCAAACAATGGGTCGGTCAAAAAGGACCAATCACAAAGCTGTATTGAACGCAGTGCATTTACTCAATGAAGGATCCCTTAAGTATTGTTTGTGAATACGGGTGTAAATCGATGACGCAAAGAAATTTGGTCGCTTTCTTAATTTTTAGGTTTTTTTATAGTTAAATAATACGTTCGTTGAAAATTGGAGGTTATGAATCAAACAGTACTATTTTGTTTACATTTTGGTCGATATCAAATGACACCGAGTGTAGCTGCTCTTTCTGGCGTTTGAGCGCCTTTGTTTTTACTTAGCGCACAAAATTTCGATTTACTGAAATAAAATCTTTACTTAAAAGGAGAAAACCTACCTGTTCTCCCTATTTTATTTTTTACTCTGAATAACAGTGATTTAAAGAAGAAAGTAATTTAAAAGAGGTTTCAGTCAGAGGTTAGTATTAGACATAACAGTTGCTTTTATTTGTTTTTAATAATACATCTATTAAATAATAGAATGAGAAAGAAAATGCCACGCATTTCATTCTACATATCTCCTCTTTGATAGCTCATAAATCTCACGTGACTGGAATCATTGAATACGGATAAAAAGCACGAGAATGGATAGGTCAACAGTTTATCGCTCAGAATGTTCGTAAATATCCAAGAAGAGTCTTCTAACCACCACCAAGGCCCAAGATAGTCATTTGTATGGATTTATGGCGCACTATGTTCATCACGGGCGGTAAATGGTTTGACTCAAGAGTTAAACTAAAGATAGTAGTTTGTTGCGTATGCGCATAATTCGATAAGCACAGAGTTAAATAGCAGTATTTAATAGTTAATAGCAATAAACAAGATAGTGTGAAATGTTTGTTTTTTTGAATGAATGTTTCCTATGATAACTAGGGTTAGGATTTTGGGGCATATCGTGGTTCTAAAATCCATGGAGTCGCTATTTCCTAATTATTATAACACATACCACTTTAATTTTGGCCTTCAATACCTATTGTCATATTTCAAAATAAACTAAGTACATTTTTAGTTTGGTTTATCCATATCTACTACCTAATATTTGAATGTTTGTAACAGCAGAGATATCCTTCTTGCTAGAATTCATTTTGTCTGGTTAAGCGATTTAACGAATGAATGAATTTCGAAATATGATAACGCTGAAGGTCAAAATCAAGGTAGTAAGTATATAATACATTAAGAAATAGCGACTCCATGGATTCTAGAACCACGGTATGCCACCAAAAGTCATAACCCTACTGATAACTTACATTTTAATTGGGGAGCGAATTTAGTCATTAATACCTAAGTAATAATAATGTCCATTTGAAGAAAACAGCCTGTTGCGAAATTAATTGATAGTCACACACGCCCAGCAGCAGTGTTTGCATTAATGTGTGCTTGTGTGGGCATAAGACAACCGATGATGTTGGGAGCGCCAAAGGTTAGGTATATAAAATTGGAACTATGATTATTGGAACTCCGAATATGTAATTTTTATAGCGCTGGAACCGTAAACTTTTCATAAGTTCTGAAGAATTCAATGTGTAGATACGACTAGTTTAGGTTAGGTTTGACTTATAAAAATCCTGAAAAAGTAACAGTTGCTGAAAAAAATACGTTATGAATTGCGATGATTATGAATTTATGACTTAAACTACGTTATGAGTAAAAATAATTATATGAGCCAATATGGACCCGTACGAAGCATGTATGTATGTAAACACTTTATTGTACAAAAAACATAAAATCAAATACAACAATTACAGAGTTGGAATGTACAAACGCGAACTTATCCCTTTAAGGGAAGGGAAGGGATATTTCACTGTAAATATTTCAGGATTTTTATAAAAACTAGCTTTACCTAACCTATAGGGTTCTATACGATGGTATTGAAATAAATCCTGAAAATTTACAGTTACAGAAAAAAAGCGGCTTGGCAAATGAAACGCTTGGAAAACGATACATTTTGCCAAACATATTTCGCCTAAAGGACAGGATACCTGTAAAACCATATTGCTTTGGATATGTTATCGTAGCTCATATTTTCTTGATAGAAATGGCGACCCAGTAAACTTGATACGATTTTTCTTTTGTTTTTACGAGTTTCCATGCTCTTATTGTATGTACTGTTCGATAAAAAATGTACGATACGATAACATATCAAAAGCAATAAGGGCTATTGGGACTGGGCTAAGTGCGTCGTCGTCGTTAATAGTGCGACCATTCTTTAATAAGAGGATTGTGATGCTCAACATTTCAATACAAAATGCGGTTACGTTTCTCTTCCCTTAATCTTGGACCGATTTGCACGATTTTTGAATATGCTGTAGATATTATGAGAAAAATTAGGTCTGTACGTTTTCCCTTCCAAGACATTATTTCTTGGAAAGATACAAATTGAGAGATAACAGAGCTAAATTTGTATGAAAAAAATTGACTGATAAGTCTTATGTCGTAACATACTTAGTGGTAGCGATCCAGGACAAGGTTCTCCACCCGCCATTCGGTCATGAAAGGTCTAGACGTTTCGGTTACATAAAATAAAATACTGATGCGTAGTTTGTCAACAAAAATACGTGTTTGTGATAGATAAGCGTATCGCATCCGAAGAATTTTCCATAGTGGACTTTACGTGTGGCCTCAAAATGTATTGCGTGCCTGGCGGTATGTTGAATGTACGATTATAAGGATTACCAAATATGTAAACAAATAAGAAAACTGACCAAGTGCATGTCGTTCTCGCACACGAAATAGGTTCCGTACCGCCTTAATCGAATAAAAAAATAGTATACACTCTGTAAATTTCAAGCGTCTACCTATTATGGTTTAAGAGATACAGCGATTGTTATGGTTGAGCAAATAAACACAAAAAAAACACAATTGATTTTTTTGTTAAAACGGCAAAGTACACGCTCTGAGAAAATTTTAAGTGTGTCACAGACAGACAGATAGACAGACGGATAGCAGAGGTTTAGTAATAGGTTCCCGTTGGCATCCATTGGATACGGAACTCTGAAAAGTACTTTAAACTTCTGCTTTTTCCACAATTTACTAAACAAAAAAATACGACTTACGCTGTTCCGGATCGTTACCACCATAGTAACCTTTAACCTGCTGCTAAACAGCAGTGTTCATATTTAGAGAATGCAAATAACCGGTTATAACCGGTTATAACCGGTTTTAACAAGTTATTTTCATACAAAAACGGTTAATAACTAGTTAAATTGCATTCCCTATTCATATTGCTGTGATCCGGTGGAATGGTGAGACAACCGGTGAAATGACTAGCGTATATGTGCTGGGTTGATTGATTGATTGATTGGAAACCCAGTTGCAGTCTTGGGATTGTAATCGTAAGATTGCAAATGTTTAACCCCCTTACTTATAAACGTGGAATAACCTTGGAGTAGCTATGCCATGTTTTGTCCTTATCCGTCGAATTCAAATGTCACAACGACAGGTAAGGACAAAACATGGCATAGCTACTGCAAGGTTATTCCACGTTTGTAAGTAACGTATCTCAGTCAGCCTATTGGATTGTTTGACTTCTCCATTCCATAAAGAAATAATGAATGAAAAAAAAAACAAAATTCTTGTACGTTTGTTTAATAAGGCACTTTGCACATTAATAATTTTAAATTCAATCAGCAAACGGGAAATCACTCCATATCACATTTAAATTGAACACGTTTTATGAAGAGCATAAAACCTTTAGTTCAGTTACAGGAATGTTTAACAGTTAACATCACAATATAAGTAAATGCTAAATCTTAGAAATTTCACACTTGCAAAGCAATCCGATAATTTGCAGCAAAACAAAGGCCCGCATCAATTCCACATTGGTGAAACAGAAGATTGAACTAAACCAGATACCTAATGATGTTAAAATTTCTACATAGAAGACATTATGACAATGGTCTAGATGGAGGCCCAGCCAGCGAAAATCTGCAATCCAGTCCGTGGCAGAATGTTGGTCTTACATGGCCTTAAAAATAACTTAATTCACAAAACTAACAGAAAAAAACTGGCCAAGTGCGAGTCGGTCTCGCGCACGAAGGGTTCCGTACCATTACCTATAGAACATTAGGAAAAAACGGCAAGAAAATCACTTTTGTTGTAGGGGAGCCCTCTTTAATATTTATTTAATTTTAATTTCATTATTTATTTTGAAAGTGAATATACAACTAAATACTGTGTGATTATTCTAAGCGTCTACCTTTTGCCGTTATTAATATCGGGCCAAAATCACCAAAAAATCACGTTTGTTGTATGGGAGCCCCCCTTTAATGTTTATTTTATTCTGCTTTTAGTATTTTTTGTTATAGCGGCAATAGAAATACATCATCCGTAAAAATTTCAACGGTCTAGCTATCACGATTCATGACAGAAAGACGGACGGACGGATGGACAGTAAAGTCTTAGTAATAGGGTCCCGTTTTTACCCTTTGGGTACGGAACCCCAAAAACCAGTGAAAATTGGGTCACTACGTGGCCCTTTAACAACAACTTTCGAGACGTAAAGAGTACACTTATGCCAAAACAAACCGTCCGCCAAGTTGCCCATAAGCTAAAACAATTTTTTTTTACAATGTTAGGTTTTGCCGAAGCTTACATAAAATTAATCAAGAGTACATTCTAGAAGCAATACAGACTGTAAAAAATAGATTGAAATATTTTTCAGTTTAAGGTGTAAATCTAAGTACTAATTCTATTACAATCATACTCATAAGGTTTTTTATAGCTATTACGAGTACGGGTTAATTTTAGAGCTTATTTATATACATACAGGTTGTCCCAGAACTTGACGAATAGCGCCATCTTCTTGACGAATAGCGCCATCTTCTTAATAGTTTTCGGCTGGTTTTGATAGAAAAACGAATATTACCGATCGCTATTAAGAAACTGAGGACCCTGCCAACATGCACTTCGCTAACAAGCGTTTCTATTCGTTTCGTGTTTAAACCAATCGCGTCACTGGTAGATGACGTGATACGAAAAGTCACGTGATCTACCAGTGACGCGATTGGTTTAAAAACGAAACGAATAGAAACGCTAGTTAGCTTATTGCATCTTGGCAGGGCCCTCTGGTAGCACTGTACAGTCGAATGCATTAATATTCTATACGTACATCGCATTAAATATGTTTACACAGACTATTTTGTCAGTGGTATAAAAGCGTGAAGAATTTTTTTGACGTCTGACGTCAAATCTCAAAGGTCACAAAATTGTGTGTCTCAGTTTTAATGGAAATTGAGTGGAGCAAAATTTACGTATCTTGCGCACGAGCATATCGCTAAAGTGTATTAATCACGTTTTACCCTAGTTAATTACAAATAACCAGTCGGTGTATTTGTCACGTTTGAGTGTAGGTACTATTTGCTATCAATTACATCGAGACATAACGAGACGGTAAGGTCAATATCTGCCTACTTTAAACGATTGTTATGGCTTTAATCGCAAAGGGACAATGGAATAAAATACTACTTATATATTTACATTAACTCATTTCTTTAAAATAATAAAGCATTCTCTCTGGATTATGCGTTGAATGAATCAGAAACGGAAAACACGATAAATTAACAAAGATTCAAGTTTGTTAATTTATCGTGTTCAATATTTCCTAGGAAAGCTGAAGTTAAAGTAATCATTACTTTAATCATTTTTACAAATTAATCATATTTAAAAATGGCTTATTAAGGATTACTAATACAAATAACTTGGCTTCAGTTTGCTTTTTAATGAATTCGAGAAAAAATGCTCGAGACGAGTGAGACTCTTCAATTAATTTCCTACCACCTTAGTTCACTGTGGGAGCTATCTGAAATGTGAAACTTTGGTAACGTCATCGGTAATGCGATCACCCGTAACATTATAAACTTTCAAAACAGTAAATAAAACAATATTTTAAACTTACCTAATCTTATTTTAAAGAAAATTTTAGTTTTAATTTTAATCTGAAATAGTTACAAAAGTTCTACTATTTTCAGCACCTAGCAACAACGACAATTTATGCGAAATCGTGCAAACGATTCTTTTGTAAATGTTAAACAATAGAGACGGATATAAGATCAAAACACTCATTTATTCATGCTGTATAGTGACCGCGTTTTGTACTAAATCAAACTGCTTAAATGAAAAACTTCCATCTCGTTTCGACAGGTCGTTGACCCTGCGCAAAAACGGGACGCTGGCCGGCGCGTGAGTAATAACTACCTACTTTTTTGCAACATTTCTTACAGCTACAAGGCCTACAAGGCACTGTTCTCACTGCAATGTAGAACTCAAAGCATTCTGTACTCTATCGATAACCATATTCAATTCAAAATGCTTTTAGTATTACTATACAGTTAGCCCCTTCTATGGAATTACGGCAGTGTTATTGTCTGTGATATTTCAATAAACTGACAAATGGGTACGTTTGTTTAGGATAAGGGTCAACTCACACCGAGACGCGACGTGACGCGACGCTGCGCGCACATATGCGACTCAAAATATATTTTATTTACTACTACACGAAAAGGTACACATTTCATTGTGAGAATTCAGAATACGTTGCACCACGCAGCGTTGAATTCTCACAATGAAATGTGAATTGACCCTAAGAGTACAACCGACCACGTGATCTGAGCTTCTGTGCGACAATGTTTAAGAGAGAAAAGCCGGAAGACGTCAATAAATAATATCGAGTAGATAAAATTTATATTCGCGATTATATATTCTATTCGACATTGATCTTATTAGAGATCGGACCATAGTGATATGTCAAGTCAAAAATATATTAGGATCATCGCGTTTTATCTTCGCGAGTTATCCGAATATAAATTAAATAATTTGTATCTGTACCAAAATCCATAGAACTATTTTGTATAAACGTTTGTTAACACTTCATTGTACAGTCAACCAATTTGATTCCTAGGCCACTATTGTCTTTGTCAATGTGACGTTGTAAACCAAATCATAAGTCTGTAACGTTTGGTTGTCAATGTCACTTTAACATAGTCCAAAGTGGCCTAGAAATCAAATTGGTTGAATGTACAACACATAATATAAAAGATGTATAAAGATGATTCTATCCCTTTAAAGTATATCTTCCTAACTTTTCTTTCTCTTCCTTATCTTTGACTAAGCGTGAAAGGTTGAACATTAGATAAATCCAGACTGTCCTCGTCGTTAAATCCTCGTACCCTATTTTCTACGATCAAAATCAGACGAAGTGGGAAAGTCGTAATGTAAGTACTAAGTTAATGCAAAACTAAAAGTTTTTAATTCACAAATTATTCCCACCACTACCTTTTACGTACCTGCAGTAGACTAAAAAGAGATGTTAGATAGAGATGTGAGAAAAAGTTGATACATCTCTTTGTAGTCCACTGTACTTATGTATATATTGACGTAATCGTGCAACGTTAAATTAAGAGAAGAGGTGAGTCCTTGTGGATACCCTGTAATAAGTATTGACAGAGCTACCTAGCCATAGTTGGGTCTTCTGTATCACCTAGCCAATGTTTTGCGCTAAATGCCTAGGTTTCAGCTTAACGCCTATTCTATTTAAATCACGTGGAATAAAGGCCTCTATCAATACGTAAACATTTGTAGCAGTGGTAGCAAGACCTTATGAGTTCTGTCGTTAGAAGATTTATATATTAATTTTTAAATATAAGTTAAATTACTTAAAATTATTATTATACAAGTACAATTATGTAGCTTAATGTAAGTACACAATTACAGGTAAGTACAATACTATGGTGATTATTGGTAATGCTTTATTATTTGGGCAGAAAATATAGAGATTCGAGGTTTGTTTCTAAATAAGGTAATATAAAATTGGTATATTATGATTATACTTATACAGGGCGACTACGGGGTCGTGTAGTAACAAAGTAAACTAAAATTCACTACACCGCTAGGAACATAACGTAATAGATTTAAAAGCGTTAAGACCACTAAGTACTTTGTTTTCTATTTAAATGAACATTAAACGAAATATTTTTATTCAGGATCATGGCCACCCTTCGTACACAATTTCTTACTCGTCTGATCGGTTGATATTCAAATAGGTTGTAACATGAAAATGTTAGGTGACCAAAAATTAAGTATAAATAGGGAAACATAATATTATCTTAATAAAATGATAAACTTTAATTGTTTGAAAAACCACTATATTAATCGAATCTCAATTATTTACTAAGTTGGGAAAATTAAGTTAAGATCACGACCCCGCCGTCACCTGTATATATCGGCAGTTTGTACAATGTATTAGATTTCTCAAGTTATATTAAATTATTTAGACTTAAAAACATTTTCGTGTCTTTTATGGGAAATAACATGAAATAAAATAAATGCCACTAATAAAAAAAAAAGATAATGTACCTAAATTAAATTCTAAATCACCATAATAATGAATAATTACATACCAAATTAATATATTTTTCATGTAAAAACGGTAGAAAAGTAGAACTATTTTATTTAAATACTAAACATTTAGTGTAAATCCAACTAAGGTTTTGTACAATTATGTTTATTGACTGCTGTTGGTCGGCAGCTATGCGTTATTCTTTTTTTAAAACGGTACTTTTCAAGTAGTCTATCTTAACTAATATATCACATCAACTGACTCCTTTATTAAAAAGTAGTTCTTTAGATACATTTGTCGGAAAAATACTGAAAATACTTAAGTAATTCACAAAATTATTTACATTATTACATATATCAAATTATTCTAAAACATATATATTTTAACTGGTTCCGGTTTTGTGACAGTATGTTTTTAAGTACATTAATTTTCCAGAAACAAATATATTAATTTATATAGCCAAATGTTAGTGGTTTTAATTTGTGTCACAAAAGTAACGCGCCAGTTGATTGCTTAATTTCCAGCATAACATATTATTTAAACACAAACAAACTCAAACTTATTTATTTAAATGTTAAGCCTTACTCTATCGATATGATCATCTCGCTTTTCGTAAACAACCTTTTCACTCTTGTACAACTTCTCTTGAATAACTGCAAACGACTGACCCTTGGTCTCGGGCAGCAGCACCAGTATGAATATCACACCGGCCACCGACAATCCACCGAACGCCCAAAACGCAACGTACTTGCCCAAATTATCCGCTATCACTTGATACAATTTAGTTACGGCAAATGTCATTAAAGCAACAAATATTTGTATCGCGCACGTAGCTTTAGATTTAATATTCGTGGGAAATATTTCGGACGTTATAGCAAAAGGCACTGTGGCTAACCCTATCGTATACGAAAATATAAATATAGGTATCACAACAATAGGAATGAATTTTAAATTAACGACGTATTCGCTCTGCTCGTGTTTCATGAAAAAATATGCACCTATGATAATGTTAGCCAAGCCGACACCACATGAAGAAGCCAGGAGGAGAGGTTTCCTTCCTAGTCTATCTACTAGCTGCGATGAGATTGCAGAAGTCAACAACTGCACCACCCCAAATAGAATACAGGACTCTACTGCCCCTAAACCGCCCTCAGCAGCTCCAAAAATTTGCTGAGCGTAAGATATAATTGCGGTGCTGCCGCAAAACTGCTGCGTAAAATATATCCCATAAAGAATGATAAGTCCTCTTCTGTTCCCTCCCACCGCCACCAAGTCCTTCCACCGACTTTTGTCTTTCATATTTTCGTTCACCAGATGCGTCATGCTGTCCAGCTCGCCTCTCATGTAGTTTCTACCCCGAAGCTTCTTAAGAGA
The DNA here is from genome assembly GCA_948252455.1 of Acleris cristana. NCBI lineage: Eukaryota > Metazoa > Arthropoda > Insecta > Lepidoptera > Tortricidae > Acleris > Acleris cristana. Next base: position 7,400,700 of record OX411774.1, on the reverse strand, counting down.
TCGTTCTGCCTGGTCCGGCCGTCCCGATTTTAGGTAATAATATGGAGATTCAGGCATGGCACTGAACGTTACGACAAATAGTATTGGTATAGCGATGTTGAAGCTTGCCAGACCCAACATAGACACGTAAGGTCCGATGGCGTATTGAGAAAGAATTCCAAACTGAAATAAAATTAAAACAAAACTTAGTAATGATTATTTCACAAAAGCCTAAGCAAATTGAAGAATGCTGTTTCTGCGTCAAACCGTACCTTTGACATGACAGTGATGAGAGTAGTCATGGCGCCGCGGACCTCATCGGAGGCTATTTCTCCCAAGTACATAGGAGCGGCGGTATATGCGATACCATAGCCCAGGCCGGAGATGAGGCGCGAGGCGTAGATGGTGGGGATGTCGCCCGCGAACATCACCAGCACCCAGCCCACGATGTAGGGCACCGCCGCCAGCAGCAGCGTCTTCTTGGTGCCGATGCGGTCTGCCAAGTACGACGCCGGGATCGGACTCGCCGCTGAAACCACAACACATAAAAATATATCCAGTGGGTCGATTTTTTAATCTCAATTGGTGAGTAAATAAATCTTTATATTTATTTATAGATAATTATGTATTATATGTATAACTATTATACGTATGAGTATTATATGTGATGTATATATGTATTTATGTATTTACTGTAGAATGTATTAGCAATAAATAGGATAATTATGTTTTAAGTTTTTAGTTTTTATCTCCGTCTGTCTTCTTTTTCTGTGCATCCACTATGTAAATTTCTGATTAGTTTTTGGTTGATTGGTAGAAAATGCCACTAGGCATTAGGCCCGCCATTTGTACTTATTTTTATGCAATAGAGATTAAATAAATAAATAGTTACTAACCAAAATAGCCAATTTCGACTGATTTTAAGTAAAATTTATTCTTGAATCTTACTAGTAATTTGCAATGAAGTTCTCTTCTCACGCCTATGATATCAAATACAAGTGTGCCCCGTCCACTAGTAAACGAGATCACTGCGTGAGTTAATTTTCATTCTTATTCACTTAATATCAGTGAAACTCAAAAATCTACTCCCAAATCGCTTCGACCTTGCAATATGAGTTTGAACCAACTATTAAAATGGTACAATAATACAACACTGTGACGTGTGTGTGCCAAATTGGTTTTGAGTCTTGCAATTTTGGCTTTACTACGATACCCACCCAGAGAAGAAGCACCGAGTGATTTTCCTTTAAGTCAAAATACCCAGCAGCAACTAGGAACTCGCGCCTATCATGTCGCTAATAACTAAAGTAAAGTATTTGCAGAGCGTGCGTATTTGATGTGCCTTTGTATTTTTTATGGTTTGTTCGGGGAATACATGTACAAGCGTAGTGTCGTGTCATGGTGTGACACTTCTTATAAATACAGCACAGTTTTTTGTCGCACGCGTGTGTAAGCATCCGGATAGCGTCTGATGTTTGCAATAGAACTATGTCTTACGCGAAAAAGGTTTCGTTTGGGATAAAAAGTTTAAATCTAACATTAAAATAATTAAAGGAAAAATTAAACTAATTCATAAAATTATGGGTTTTTTGGCAATAGGTAGGTGCAGGTCAAGTGCGAAAAAATATAAAATGAAAACACGACGTAAATACAAATTGCCACAGGTTTATCCCAACTCGGTCCGTCAAGTTAATTAGTTTATTGAGCAGTAATAATAAAGTCGAAATAACAAACGGGCGATAAGAACTAACTGACGACGATAATTAATGATACAAATGGAATTCGCGAGGGAATTGACAGCCACATGCAATGGACAGTTATTAACAAACGCCAACATAAATAAATAATACTCTATAACAGATAACACATGGAAATTAAAACAAATAAGTACGCAATAAATTTACGTAAGCTACGGAATGGTAATCTTTGTGGTATTAATGAAGAATTAAAAGGCCACGCGGCATAGGTATGCAATACGATGTAAGCGGCCTAGACACTTACAGTTCACGTAGCGTGATAAGCAATCAGATGGATAATTAATTCGTCCTACCATTGAGATAGGATATAGCTGATAGGATTAGAAACGCTTGATGGCTAAGGTATCGATTAACTAGTTACTGAAACAGGGACTTGTATAATGTAAAATATGTTGTGGTTGTGAAACGGAGTAGGTACAAATCTGGACATGATATGGCTATATTTTGAAGAGTCCAGGCAAGTGTCATGTTGGAATGAGAAGAGATGATTGACTCATGTGATCACGAAATGAATCTAACTAATGAAACAGGTCACTCTGGTTGACTTTCGCTCAGCTGTTTCATATATCTAGACTACGTTCAAAGATACCTAAAGCCTACTTGAGAACTTGTGTCTTAAACGAAACCTGTAAGATGTAAATTTATCAAGAACGGCATTATGGAGTTAAAAGACCAGTGATGCGCTTCGTTTTATCCACAAACCAAACGCCCAATTCCAAGTCTTAAGATTTATTGTTATACTGCTCTTTGAAAACATCCTCAAAAAGCATAGCCTGTCACGTCAGACTATAGAGTATTGAGTATTTACTGCGCGCGTGCTGTGCGTGCGACAAAACATCCGGCAAATACCTTCCATTCTCGTACTCAAATTTTAGCGCACAATCCACCCACCAGCTTATAAAATAAATAGATAAAAAGTGTATTTGAAATACACGCCCGACGTGATAGACAAATTGTTTTTGTAGTATCTACTCTTTTTTGCCAAGCGGTTATCACCTATCATACATAAAATGGTGTCTCTCCATAGCATAAAGATGGCGAATAAGCATGCAGGCCACTAGATGGGGCTTTTGAGGAGATCCATGAGGAAAGAAAGCCTATGTCTAGTACTTGACGTCTTTTGGTTATGATGATGACAATGGTGAAACAAATATACACGTACCTGAACAAAGAATCATGAGTGAGACGATCCATGAGCTCTGGTCGGCGGAGGTCTCGATGGGCGAGCCTTTTTTCATGAGCATCGGTAGCGTGGGCGAGGTCCAGCCCACTGTGGTCCCCGCCGCCGCCGTGATCAAAGTAGCTGGAATAACATGTCATCCGTATAAACACACAATTAATTATCATTCCAGAGGACGGAGTGCAGTTAACGTGAAGCTATTACGATGATATCCACAGCGATTGTCAGAAAAAAATCGAGTAAGATCATGTCCGACCATGCTCAGTGTAATTCCGTCGCTGTTAATATAAATAAACAACCACTATAATGTTATAAAACTTATAAATAAATGTATAAACGTATATTTTAAAGTTTAATTGAAAAGCACTCCACCACCCCTGTCACATTACATACACATTTTTTTTAAGAGTTATCTAACTATAACAACACGATGTAGTCAGTTAAAATAATAACACACAAACTTGCTTTACGTATAAGGGAGGTACATTGACAAATAAAACAGTTGGGAAAGAAAATTGAAGCTTGTGGTAGGTTACTCGTACGGTCAGCGTCATAAACATATATACGTTAACAAGGTTTCAGAAATATATATACATTCTTATTCCCTCGCGGCAGAGTCTTGTTTACATATTTTTTAAAGTTTTACTGTGTCTATATATTTGATGCTGACTGTACCACGACGAAGCTATGAGGGTTCCTAGTTTGACAACGTAACGGGAAAAGCGGCATGTTTTCGTGAAGTGCCAGGCGGTAGGTGAAATGACTAACTTTTTGGCATTTCATCTTAATAAATCAACGAATTTTCAACTATGGGATTTTAAAATGTTTATACGCCTTAAGCCTATACTACTAGGTGACCTCTGTGCGTGTTTGCCTTCTTTTCTGGAAAATGTATTTAGATGCGTATTTGTGTCGCACTGTTGGACACAAGTTTCCTTCCTCTGCTTGATGAGAAAGACCTAGCTATATCGTAGTCCTCACGAGTTCAGGCGTGGCTATTGTTTATGTACAGCACAATTAAAATCGTAGCCATGCTCATGTTATGGTTACATAATGCGTACGTGTATTGCGATTGACATTCATATAATGTCAAGGAAATCGAGAATCGTTTTGTATCGCATAATCGTTGCTTTTTTCGCTTGCTTGCTCAGGTAATTCGAAAAATATTTAACACGAAGATAATCATGTAAATAGATAAAATTTAGAACGGTTCTGCTATTTTTAGACATGCATATGACATTTCAGTTCCTATTTGGCACGAGTATACCAAATCTTTTCAACCGTGCGTACACATACTCTACTAGCCTAGTTACTCATAGGTACTAACTCTATATAAAATGAAGTAATACTAATAAAAAAAAAACTGCGTGAGTTTATTAACAGAGTTTATAAAAGTCAGATTTCTTCGCAAAAGAAACAGTTTGAAACTTGTGTGTACTTTAGCAGTAAGGCATCTTCAAAGAAGATGTGGGAATAAAACTTGACAAAGTATGTACTTCAATGATTTCTCGAAGTTAAAGCATAAAAATTGATATTTTATGCATTTATACAACGGTTTTATTTCAAGACGATGTTAAGTTGTAATGTTAAGTGAAACTTTATGTGGGTTTATATTTCGATGATAATTTGGGAAACAATCTTCTTACTCCTACAATTATCTATATATGTATATAAAAGGCAAACCTGACTTACTGACTTATATATCAACGCACAGCCGAAACTACTGGACCTAGAAACTTGAAATTTGGTACAGGGGTTCCTTTCATGATGTAAATAAGCACTAAGAAAGGATTTTCCGAAAATCGACCCCCAACGGGAAAAAATAGGGGGAGTAGCGGGGAACTAATTCTACGCGTACGAAGTCGCGGGCGTCCTCTAGTCGTACATGAGGTCTCTACTCTCAGAATTACGTACGTTAGTCCAATTATTTGATATAGATTTTACCGGGAGGGTTATCGGGATGGGGTTTTGAAGTACCTATTACATTTATTTTCGGTGTAAACATTCTGAGAACCATAGAATACTGCGATAATAAAAAACAAGCACGCCTTATGATCGTCTGGTACCGCCCGTTGAAGCTGTGACGGTGCATCGCAACAACAGTATACGTCCGTCAAAAAAAAAAGATCGTCAGGATGTGGGCTTGGTTTTCCTTTAACGAACCCTATGTCGAGCAGTTCGGTTGATACAGTGATTTATGCTATGAATATATGTAAGTATAAGGTCTATTAAGCCCTGCCTACAAGGGTTGTAACGGACCCATCCAGCTGTTTATTATTTATTTCCGAAAGCGCCTGCCATCAGGCAGACGAACGTTAGTTCAAAACTCAAAATTCAAAAATTCAATTTTTTTAATATTTATTCAGTAAATTGGCCCCATGAGGGTTCTTTTACACGTCGGTAATATGGAGTGAATCTACTAGCGCTTCGGACAAGACCATCATTGCGGAGAAGTAAAGTCAGGGCTGTATTTTAGGAGCCGCATTTTTCAGTATAAAATTAGCGATTTCGCAGTGAGATGTTTTGTTTTCTGGGGTTTTGTTGTATATTGACTTCAGGTTAGCGATGAATAAATTTCGCACGCTTAATTAAGTTATTGTTGGAGGATAATACCACGTGGACGATCTTCTTATCCCATTGTTCGTAAGACGATATGCGTATAAAAGAGACAATGACAAGGAGCTAAACATTTTTATGTTAATAATTATATCTTCTAACGTAAATACATACCTACTTGATGTGTCCATACAAAATAAACTAACAGTGAATAAAGGAAGAACTAAAATAATTGTACCTATATGCAACGTAATATAAATTCAATCTTATTCCTTTTGTAAATGATCTAGATTTCATTGACCGTATTTATAATGCATATGTGGCCTTAAGGATAAATGCTATCTATTATGGGAAGTACTTAAGCAGTATTATTAAAAGTCTATTAGTAGTGAACATAATTGTTACATACTTAAAGTTCGGAAACTGTGTAATTTCCGAGTTTAAAAAAGTACAATCATCGTATGAAAGAGGCAGCCTCGCTGCCCCTCAATCAGTTTTAAGCCAGCCAATAATCTCGTTAAAATGTTTGGCATTATTTATTATAGTACATTGAGGGATAATTAAGGCAGTGCACCATAAGCGAAAATATTAACGCATCGATGGATTACGACTACGATTCATTTCAACGGAATGTATTCTGTCAATAATAACGTGTAAGAACTTATCCTTCAAGATATTTTTTGTATCAGAATCAGGAGTGAGGTACTGAACGTTACTTAGAGCATCTGTGAAGTACCCTCAATTACTTTTGTTTTCCTTCGGGAAGCAGGCAAGAGTGCATTGAGCTCAGGTAAACGTTTAGATAACATTGTCGCATGAACAAACAAAACCGCGGAGCAGTCACCAGAATAATAACAATAAGATTACAAGTAAAAGGTAAATCGCATAAATAATACCGTTACAATTGTGGTTTTTAATAACTGAATTAAGGAGACATGGCTATAATGTGGTTTAATTCGATAGTTAAGCGAAGCTAGAACGATCCGCTCGGTTTTGCAACTAACTGGAATCAACAACTAAACATTCAAATTAGGGTATTGTTTATCATTTTTATCCAATATTTCTACCGGCTGTTTTGTCAATGTATAAAAGAGTATGTTCGAATTTCGGGAATGAGCGCTAGAATGTAGATAGGTATGTGAACTGTTTAATAAATCAAAAAATTTTTTGTATTTCCCATGAGAGTTTTTTGTGAACTTATGTTCACAAGCTTATGCTTTAAAATTACAAGTGTTAGGTTTTCTGGAAGAGATCGCTAATCAGTGATAAGACCACCTGTTGTTTACCTGTATTATTTTTAATTGTGCTGTTTCTCTGTTGTTTTTGTTTGGTGAACAATAAAGTGTTTTGTATTGCATTGTATTGTATTAAGCATAGGCAGCATTACTTGGCATTTTATCTTCCGGGTTTCCCACTGCTTTATTTTATTACTGTTTTGAAGTAACTTACGTGTCGAGACCGTACCGTTGTTGCTTAGGTAAAAGAAAACCATTGTCGACTTATCTATTGAGAACAGCCGCGCTAGTTGACACTTACACAGAAGTAAACAAAGATGCTCCCGGATGCTTTCTTTGCTAATTCTAAGAAGAGATGATGCCCAGACATCTGTTTGTACGATAACGTATACTAATAGTTGAACGAACGTAACATAACATAAACTCACGCCTTCATTTCCAGAGTGGGGTAGGCAGAGCCACAGACTCACCAACAACTCCCAAAAACTTGTTGATAATTCTGTGACCACATTTTGCACAACCAGGCTAAGATGTTATCCAGTGTATTAGTGACAGGTTGCAAACCCATCGCCTAACAGCACTACACAGCCTTTAGTCCCTTAGTCGTCTCTTACGACATCCACGGGAAGACATGGAGTGGCAACATTCTAAACCCGGCACCACACGGGCAATTTCTATCTTATTTTTATATTATTATAAAAGAGAAAGTTCGGATGATTGTATGTTTGTTACTCTATCACGCTTCAACCACTGAACGGATCGGGATGAAGCTTGGCACACATGTGCAAATCTACGCGGACGAAGTCGCGGGCAGAAGCTAGTTTTAAATAAATTAGAAATTAGGAATGATTGTCGTAAGTTACTTCTAGTTAAACGGGACTTAAATGCTAAAAATAGTCATTATTAATTATTACCTCGATTGAATCGTTACTTGAATATTTTACGCGGTAAAATTCCATTAAAATACAAATATGTATAAATACTTAATATCACCAGACAATTTCAGCTATTGTTACTATAATTAAATATCCATGCCTATTAAACCACGCATAATAAGGAAAACCAATTATCCAGCACGTTTCCTCTCTTGAAAGAGGAATTATGACTCTTTCAATGTCATACAAAAAAATTACTGAATCTATGCAAATGTTCCTACCACAGCTAAAAGGATTTCCATGAAATACTAACTACGCTTTGGCAGTATCGCATGCTCGATATAAGCCCACGTTTATTCCGGGCTGGGGGGTTATTATGACATAGCAATGCAGTTCAGTTTACGCTGAGAGAAAAGGACAGAGCTATATAACTGCTATAGCTCTGTCCTTGTCTCTCAGCGTAAACTGAACTGCATTGCTATGTCATAATAACCCCCCAGAATGTCCTTTCCAAGGGGTTTGATACGATAAGCTTATAAACTGCACAAGATGGATCTTTTTACTCAAAACAGATTGAAATCTATCTCGCCTTTACTGGAAAAGTATCTGGATAGGTGCATCTGAGAATAACACCCTTTATTCTCGGATATAATTCTATGCGATTGAAAACTCTAAGTAGGTAATTCAGTCGGTCCAATCAGTAAGTCATTCATGAAAGAGTTTTATAATGTATGTAGGTATATATAGATGATTATTTTCTTGCAAAATGCGACCTTGGCAATGTTAAGCAATGTCTAGAAATCTTCTAAGGATCTGTATCCTGTAGCTACTAATTTAGAATAGACTCAAAAAAAGTAATTGAATCACAATAATACGTATAGTCGACCTTTAAAGTCCTTTATCACTTTTGGACCACGAATAGAATCGAAAAATGGTAAAGGAGTTTCTTGGTCGACTATATACTTAGGATAAACGTATGTTTATTTTTAATATATTCAATTTTATGTCCATGTTTATCTATCTATATAGCCTATCTTGTGTCCCACTGCTGGGCCTCCCCCTCATTTCTCCAGTCAACCAGTCATCAGTCATCTCTTGTTCTGGATAATCCTTACCAGTCTGGTTTGAATTTATATACATCGTCCCGCCATCTTCTTTCTGATAGTTTTTGGTGTTTTATGCCTCTAATTTCGCTTAAACAAAAGACATCAACGCGTGCAAACTTTACGAAATCCACACTAATATTATAAATGTGAATGTAACTTTCTTTGTCTCGTTATTACGCTTTCACGCATAAATCGCTGAACCGATATCGATAAAATTTGGTATTCAGTACTTTATTGAGTAATAGAAATAGAGTAGCGGGAAATTAATTCTACGCGAACGAAGTCGCGGGCGTCTTCTAGTTTATTTATAAATAGATCAAAACATAGGCCTTGACCACTACTAAGTTCGGCGCACTCAAAATTGGAGCTACTTAATAGCTGTTGCAAAAATTTACCAAAAATGCTACTATAAAGGTTGCTTTATCGGTAAATTATTTAGGATATAGTAATATGATTTCATTAGCATATTCGTTTTGGTAAACTGATTGTTATTTTGGCTATTATCTTTATGTAAAACATAAGAAGGCGTAGCATTAGCTTTTTTATCATACTAATCGTACCATAAATTCAACGTCGGAATTGACAAATAACAATAACTTGATTGACAATAGACAACTGACCTTGCTTTTTGCATGCAAATCACTTTGTTCCGGTAGGTAAGTAATCAGATGCTTGATTAAGTACCTACATCAAATTAATGTGTGCACAATGGTATTTATCATTGGCTAAACCCCTTACTAATAAACGTTGAGTAACGGTGTATAGCTATACAATGTTTTGTCCTTATCTGTCAAATTCAAACTTCACAATGACAGATATATGGACAAAACATTGTATAGCTATGCCACCGTTAATCAACATTTATTATTAAGGGGGTAAGAATATAGATAAGCAAGTATATAAAGCAGAAAATACATCTTTTTCACGCGTTATATGATGTCATCTGGTTTTAAGTTGTTGGCTTTCTCACTTATGGCCTCTATTCCACTTAGGGTTTATAATATTTGTGTTTGTGCCGTAATTATATTTGGAACGTTAAAACCACAGAACAGAAAAAACAGTAGAAGTGTCAAGTGGGCGTGTAACGTGTAGCATGGTTATGCGGAGTTCCGCGCAACCTACCATACTTTTGCCGCGATTGCTTATTTCGATATTTCGATATTTCTAAAATAGGAAATAAATCCAGAAGCATGCCTTGTTGTGATATGTTGGAATGAAAAAACGATAGCCGCACCAAAAACATTTTCCATGGTGGCCTGTTGTTTTTATGATAGTTTGAGTATTGGCGACAACAGGTCTGATACTAAGCGAAGCTCATGCCACTTCCACTGTTTTTTCTATTCCGTGGTTAAGACAGATCTTTTTGTCGCTTGACAGACGAACTACCGTGACCACAACAATACGATTACAGTACTACACCCAGTCCCTGTAGAGTGTAGACTATACATAGTCCAGAGGGCTTATCGTCTTACGCACTCGCAATCGCAACCGGCTTCAAAGTGGAGCAATTGTTTTCATTTTGTATGCAGACAAGCCTTCGATTTTCAAAATGAAAACGATCGTGATTGCGAGTGCGTTAGACAATAGGCCCTCCGGTCTACATTTATATTCTGATTATTCGTTTACAGTCTGTAATGTCCCACAGCTGGGCAAAAGCCTGCCTCATTTTCGTGTCCATTGTCGTAGACCACCAATTTGACTTCTCTACATATAGTATGAAGCTACATCGCTTCTCGCCGTCTGTCTCTCTGTATGCACATTTAGATCTTTCAAACTATGCAACGGATTTTAATGCGGTTTCTATCAATAGATAGAGAAATTCAAGAGGAAGGTTTTAATGTAATTAAAAATTCTGGATTATGTACGGGTGTTACAGAAAACTCACATAAACCGAACCGAAGCGAGGGCGGGTGGCTAGTTCAATTATAAATCTAATATCCTGCGCATTATTAAGTTACATAAAGGAAAAAACGCATCACATAGTCGTACGAAGGTCAATCATATATATATGCTAGGGTCAGACCATATCTTACTTAATTTATAACTCCGCAAACAATGTTACGGCACTGGAGACAAGGGTGCCAACCTGAACACCTCGAAACATCGTGTGACCTTTGCCAATATAATTCAGTTAGTAAAACTATTTCTGTCTTTGTGTGGGTAGATTCTATACTAAAAAATGCGCGTCTGCATTAGAAGTTTTCTCGGTCAATTTGTTTACCAGTTGGATAAACGCAGGTAAAAAAATTCGAGTGTTACTCAGTTTGTACTATTTTTAGAACTGAATAGAATAGAAAAGGTTTATTTCGCTTAGGCCCTGTTTCACAATCGTCAAGTAAAGCATATCTGACACATAAATTTAGCCCTTTACACTTGAACATAGACAAGGAGAGAGCTGACTTTAACTGGCACATAAATTTACTTGTCGATTGTGAAACAGGCCCTTAATTTTTTACATATTTTTACATTGTGTGAATAGCAGTGTAAATTGTATCCACTCAGCTGTGTATCGTACGGTCTATTGGAAGTCAATTGGAAGTACAAGGTGCAAGTTTTCAAAGAATTTCACTCTTCGAAATTCAAGCTGTTATTTATTTTAATCTGTAATAACAGGTGGCTGTAAATTACGATCTGGGGTCGTTTAAAGTGAAATTGGGACGTCCCTGAGAAGTTGGGTGATGGTGAATATGTCTCAGATAATTATAACGGCTGCGAACAGTAAGAACCGGTCAGTGAACCTAAAGGTCGCTAGTACTATGCCGCCGCGTCTTTGGTCACGTGAAATTTGCTATCACTGCGTTGTGGAGCGGTCAAATATTGTGACATAATTAATCGGATACCGACAGATAACCATAATGCCAATGACACAGACAGGTTCTGTGCACGCCTCGTCGTTTCGGTACAAGTACAGTAAAGGTCCTATATACGCATACGGTACGATTCGTCTGTATGATCGATCTGATGAAAATCGTGACGATTGATTGCATCAAAAATGTCGCCCATTATCATTAATTTACTTGTTTGAAACGAAGGATAAAGACGTGTTCAAATGTTCGTGTCAGAGTGAGACAAAATTGATTCGTTGATCGTAATGAGCCATACACTGTCGATTCATCGTTACGATATTCATGATTGCATGTGTTTGAGTTGCGATTTCCGACATCGTCTTCGATGAAGTATATCGTTAACGATCTTGACATACACTATCGATTTGTCGTTTCGATCGGTCTGAAGCGACGGATCGTACAGATAAATCGTACCGGATATGGGGCCCTTAAGGGAAACTGAAAGACGTACGTAGACGTACGTATTTTTTGCTCTTGTCACAATGTGAATGAATAATACATAAAAAGGTACATGTTTCAGTATCCCTTGCTATACCTACCGCTGTACACTGTATGTAACATAGCAATCAACTTTTCTTGGTCTTAAAAAAGGCTATTATGTGACTTGGAAAACGTTTAATTTGTTTTACGTCATGTTATGATTATTCGTACTGTCACGCAATTCAGCATGAGTGAAGGATTCTAATGGACACAACGATTAGTTTTTAAATGCATAGCATAGGGTACCTAAGAAATAGATTAGTGGCATAACTCTTAAGACTGTAAGTAGACTCTTTATTGAACAAATAGGAAATTGTTTCAAAAAAATGCACTTAAATACCTATACATGAAGATTGTCTTGTACTTAAGTGCTCAAAGTGGGAGCCCGTTGTCTACCTTTTTTTTCGGTCTAAATTACTTTGCTGACAAAATTATTGGATATCATATTTTTATATCGCTGGAGCCAGTTTTTTTAGAATTTTAAGATCTTACTAGTAGATAAGACTGAATTATGAAAATCATAAAAAGAAAGTTTCTTAAAACGGTACGTAGGTACGTTATGACTTGCGATAGTTATAAATAAAAATACATTATGGCGAATGCTACACGCATTGTAATCCGTCAACATAAACTGTATTGACGGATCACAATATCAAAATATTTATCGCTGGATTTCTGGAAATCCTTGTGATCTGATCCCAGATCCTGGATCGTGATATTTATCTTGCGTGTAGTGTCTTCCTCCATCTGGGGTCCATCACATCTGCCTCGTACAAAGAACGCTTCAGTACTGACGCGATCCGTATTGATGGTGTAGGGTGTGGTGTGATCCGGCTCAAGATATATATATCATGATAATTATCATAATATTTATTAACATGCAGCGTTCGCCTATGACTAAACGTAATTATGACAGACAATATAAACCCGCTTAAAGTATTAATAAATAATAAAATTTGAAACACGATTTCATTCAACATTTATCTGGAGATCAAGTTCTTAGGTACTGGGAGGATATTGCATCAAAACTTGTAAAAACAACACAGTGATTATAAGAGTATTTATGAGCGGTGGACATTGTTGTCTGGAGCAGTGATGGAATGGATGACGTACATGCAAATTCTACCCTCAACTGTAAGAGGCCCCATATTTACGGTACGATCCGTCGTTACGATCCGTTGGTTCAGACTGAAATCGAGCGATGGATTGTACGTGTGTGGCAATATCGCATCCAAATTTCAATCGAAATATGAATCGTCATGATATCGATTCAGATGTATATGTGACCCTTAAAACTTTTTTATAACCGTTACAAACTCGTCAGTCGCTATGTTTACTACTGTACAAGTGTACACCTACTAAGTCATTGCTAAATCTTGGGAAAAGTTTCTAAACAAAATCGAGTCTTATTCTTTATCTTTAACCTACCTACAAGCAGTGTTCGCATTGTTGTGTTCCTGTGTATAATAAGACCGATGAAATTACTAGCATAGGGGCATTCCATCGTTGTCCTCGGGGTTGGCAAGCAGTCTTAACCATGTGCTGTATTACGACGGACGACGACGATAAGTTTTACCGTTTTACGATAAAGTCCGCCGTAATAAAACATATTCTGGAAAAAAACCGGTAAATATTACGCTTCAAAAGATACAGCTCTTTAAAGTTAAGGCAGACTACAGATAGACGGACGGACAGCGTAGGCTCAGTAATAGGGTCCCGTTGAGTGCAATTCGGGTACGGAACCTTAAAAATATAGTAAACTAGCTTCTGCCCGCGACTTCATCCGCGTAGATTTCGATAGGCGTTATTCCCTCGGGAACTTTTAAATTTTCCGGGATGAAAAGTAGCCTACGTGTTAATCCAGGGTAAGAACTCTCCTCGCAATTTCATCCAATTCCATCCAGCCGTTGCAGCGTGAGAGAGTAACAAACATCCATACATACAAACTTTCGCGTTTATAATATTAAGTAAGGATCTTAAATTATCTATTTACGTTGTCAACCTGTACTACCTACATTGGGTGTATCGTCCGTTTAATGTTCTCCATTAAATACACAAACTGCGAAATGCAGGCATTATAATTTTATTGCTGAACCACTACGTTTTTTATGACGCATAATTTTGTTTAGTTAAGTGTTTTGCTTACTTCGAGTTTTTGGGGTAAACATACTATGAACTTACTAAATAAGTTCATTGTATGTTAACTAAGATATAACGAAACACGGCGCGGCTAGCCTTGTTAGTAATGACCCTGCTAAAGAAGCTAGCGGTCACGGGTTCGTCTCCTGGTAAGGGCAAACATTTGTGTGATGGGATCGAGCATTTTGTTCAAAAACAAGCATCTTGGGTGTTTTTGAATGTTTGTTGTTCTTTAAGTATAAGTTTGTTTCTAGCTGTCTAGTATTTACAGATAGTAAAGGCCTACACTTTGGGACAGTGATAATTCGTGTGAGATTGTCTCTGTATTTATTTATTTATTTAGTTACTCAAGCTAAATGATATCAAACTTAGCGACCCGCCCTTGCTTCGCTTCGGTTTATATGGTTTTCTGTTATACCCGTACATAAACCATAATTTATTATAAGTACATAAAAACCTTCCGTAAAAACTTATTTAAATGATGGTGAAAACCGCATTAAATCCGTTGCGTAGGGTTTTAGATCTAATCGTACATTCAGACTGTTATTTTATACTCTGTAAAGGGGCCGCCCTAGGCGTACTTTTTCGAATAAAATCGGAGAAATACTGGAAAAGGAACGAATCTTAAGCACCCGAAACCGACGTGCATGCATGACTCGATGTATGAATGTGGAAGAAGCGAAAGAGATCTGTCAGGATCGTAGCAGGTGGAAAGAAGTAGTGTCTGCCTACCCCTCTGGGAAACAGGCGTGATTTAATGTAGGTATGTATGTATGAAAAGGTACTATTACGGTTACTGAGGTGTTCAGAAAATTATGTACAATATTAACACGTAGTTAGTCGATTTATATATACTTAATAAATTTATACAAATGCAATTGTTGTAAACAATTAGTCATTTCTACGTATGCGAGTAAATGTTAATTATCATAGCATATAAAATATTGTCAACAATGTATTGTAATGTAAATTATTTAGTCATTAACCTTAGGTAATAGCAAAATTGTAAATAAGTACAAACCTATCAAACCTACATGTATTGTTATGTACTCGTATGACTAACGAAATAACGACTTTAAGGAATAAAGGCTTTAGTATTGCTAGGCGATGGGCTTGCAACCTGTCACTAATATACACATGTAAAACATCTTAGCCTGATTGTGCAAAATGTGGTTAAAAATTTGTTTTAGAGTTGTTGATAATTCTTTAGCTCTGCCTACCCCATTCTGGGAATGTGAGCGTGAGTTATGTATGTATGTTTATAGGTATATGCACGGAATAGAAAAAAACAGTGGAAGTGGCATTGGCTTCGCTTAGTACCAGACCTGTTGTCGCCAATACTCAAACTATCATAAAAACAACACGCCACCATGGAAAATGTTTTTGGTGCAGCTATCGTTTTTACACTCCAAAATAGCACAATAAGGTATGCTTCTGGATTCATTTCCTATTTTAGAAATGTCAAAATATCGAAAAATCGAAATAAGCGATCGCGGCAAAAGTATGGTAGGTTATGCGGAACTCCGCATAACTATGCCACACGTTACACGCCCACATGACACTTCTACTGTTTTTTCTGTTCTGTGGGTATATGACTAAGCACTTCAGGAAATTCGTTAAAGGTGTGAGAAGCAGAATTTAGAGTAGGTGTTAAAAAGAGTACAAATTTATCGAAACAGGTACATGTTGTTTACCAGATGGAGCTAGCGTGACTCGACTACTCAGAGAAAATTGAAGTAAAGCGCCCATTGTGTTCTAACGTGATGTAAAGTGATGAAGATGGCCTTGACAAGATGCATCACGTTAATGATAGCGATTTTCGAAAACGAATAAAAAACTAAATACTAGCTGCCCTAGTGAAAAACGATACAAGACTTCGGAGGCTTAAGAGAAAAACGGTACATGTCGATTTCATAATTATGATTTATATTAGGAATTAGATGGACACGCAGCGCGGAGCTCCTGTTTCCGGGCGACTTTCCTTGGAACATACTTAATGAACGTAATATTATAGTGTTTGGAATTACCACTTTGTGGGTACTATGGTGGTTAGCCTTGTTAAGCTGCTTCTTATGCCCGAAGGGCAAACCATACTTATATATGTGTGCAGCGGGGCGATATCGAATAGTGTTTTATACCTATGAAACTTGTACTTTTTCATGGCCCAACCGATTGGACCAAGAAATTTTTCAATTGCTTGTCATCATCAATCAACCAACCAGATTTTTTTTTTGGAAATTTCGGGGTCGGTCGTGGCCTTATTTTAAATGTAATTTATCTTTTACTTTCGAGCAGTCGTGTCTCAAAAATCGACCCGAGCTCGTCTGATCCGCATTGATAAATCGTTCGACCATGCGTTCAGAGGGATCGTTTGTTGTGATATTATTATTATTTCTGTTTATATTTTTAGTAATATTCCAATAAAATAGGTATAGTGGCGTATGCTTCAGCATAGGTACCTATTATGATATTAAAAAAATGAAATTACATAAAAAAATCTTGACTAGGTAATAATTAAATATAATCTTATTCAAATAACCTTGACGTTTTCCCCTTACTGTGTGGGATGTATGTACATAAATATTGTAATGTATATTTACAAAGATAACCTTTGATCAACAAAATCCCAATGGTGTGAAAATACGATAACAACCTTTATGAGAAATCCTAAAAAGATAAAACCAAAACAATATTTAAATAAAGGAAATATACTTAAGTAGGTAAATTTTTAAACATTTGAGTTAATTAATGGAGCAAGGTACCTATAACATGCATTATAAGTTGACGGCCTGAAGTGCATGATGCGTATCACAATTATGATGATATTTAAATAATTATTTATTTTTTTAAGTTCATCTTCCACAGCGTTCGCTTGTGTTGGTCTATCTAGCACAAGTAGTTTTTAATAAGGTTTAATTGAACTACGAGTTATGGAACGCGTTACGGTTTGCCATGTTTTAACGAATTCAGCGATGATTGTTGACATGTCAACTTTTAAACTGTCTTCTAAACGCTCAAATAAATTACTGTTGCAAAGTGCTGGGGCGAAGACCAAGTATTCATTACGTGTCTGTTTCATTAAGAGTTCCATTTAAATGGCTACTTCCGTGATTTATCTACGATGACAATTGCTAACGCGGTTGCTAGGACGTCCGTTCGTAGTTAAGAATGAACACCATGTTGTCACAACAGGCAGGTTTCCTGCTCAACTTCTGTTATGGAATGATAACTTGGTGCTGGTACATTCTTAACAAACACGGGCATTGCCTGGCTTTCCAATCCTAATCAAAAACAACCCTACGTGGAGCCCATGGCACTCAATGTACCATCTACAGTAGGTAACAACAATGGTCAGTCGCGTAGAATTAAATCAGGTCGATTGCAAACTTAAAGTAAACATTGCAAAATATCATAAACGCTCGTTCGAACTGAGGTAAATACGATACTATCTATCAGCAAATATGTCTCCAAATGGCGATACTGTGGTTTGAATTTTACCAATCAATTAATTTAGTGCGTCTGCGTCACCATAACACACATTGTGCAAGAGTCTGGCGCCTAATTAGAGAACAATATAATCGCTACTGGGCCCAGAAAAACTGAAAGCCGGCTCAGTATTGCCAGCTTGACAGCGTTAAAAAAGCCACAAGAACAAACTGATCACTAAATTAAAATAAAATAAACTAACCACTGAGTGCTGCCACATATTCCCTCCAATTGCGGCTGATGCTCATTGCTGGTGTTGACACGGAATTTTGAAATAAACATTTATAAATTTGTTTTCAGTGTAACATGCGCGTGAACACGAAGCGGGTCAGAGTCGGCACTGGAAGCGCACCGGCGCGCGCTGCGATGATGCCGCGATAATATTAGACGGCCACGTGTTGCCCGCGTTTCGTCGGAAGCGTGAATGGTTAGCTGGCCGTGTTGTTTGTACCATTCCCGTAGTGTTGACAGTTCTGTCAAGTAGACCGACCGACCGCTGCGAGGCGCCACCGGCTCGCTTCTGCTCCCTTGAGCCACTTATATGTTTTATCAATTAGCGGTCGACGGGACTGATAACGTCATTGCGTACAACGTACAGTCAGCCAATAAAAATGTCGAGTATGTTTGAACCTTATCAGAATACAATATCGCTGTCTAACTCTTGCTTTGTCATTCTGTTATGAACTTTGGTGTTTATTATCTCGAGGCACTAAACTGCTCAATATTATCTTTTCAAATTTTCGTTATTTGCATTATTAGGTACTCATTATTGTTATTTTCTTCACGTTTGAGTGACGCCTACGCATCGTGTCATGTTCATGGGCAGTGGTGGAATATGATCCAACGTTATGTGAGATAATGACCGCAGTCTGCACGAGTATTTGTTGGTGGTTAGCCATGCGTATAAGTTTGCAAGTCACTGTGGGTATCTATAATTGCCGCATTAAGCGGATACAAAAAGGATAAAATTCTAACCGTCAGAAAAACTAGACCTTTTTTGCGCCTAAATAAACCAAAACTACATATAAACAAAACCATGGAAGTAAACATATGAGTTTTTGTGTTCTATTAGTCAAGCAAGCCACTTCACACACGATGAATCCTTATTAAAACATATTAATAGATATATTAATAATACATTTTAACTTCTTCTTAATTAACGATGCCGGAGAAATATAAATGATATGTTATACTTACCTAAACAATTTTGATTCAGTCGCAATACATTTTGTAGAAGCTAGAAATTTTTGAATCACAGATAAGAGAAATGCCATTTTGTTTATAATTTTCAACAACACTGACAAAAAACAGGATACAAATAGAACTGGTAGGTAGATAATGAGTTCAATGGGCCGCGACAGATTGTACTCTACGAACGCTAAAATAGGTAACTTTAGATAAGAGTTTTAACTGTATCAAATTGAGCGACCAAACGGCAGCTTACATCCATCCTACCCCCCTTACTAATAAACGTTGAGTAACGATTGTATAGCTATACAATGTTTTGTCCTTATCTGTCAAATTCAAATGTCACAATGACAGAAAAGGACAAACCATTGTATAGCTATACCACCGTTACGCAAAGTTTATTAGTAAGGGGGTACATATATACGTTTTCTTTCTTGTCAATAGGGGATGGTGGGGTAAGACGGTAACGAGGTAAGACGGGGACCATACCAAAACATATGATACAATATCGGTAGAAAAGTTATCTTAACGCCCGCCGCCGCCTGACGCAGAAGTTAGTGTCTGAAAAGTTTGCTCGAAGGTGTGCACGTTGTGACTTGGTACAGGTTCTTTATCAACCATATACGGTTGGTTGAAATATCAGTTTTATTACCTTGATATAAAGTTTAATTGAGATTGCATTTAAAGAAAATTTGCTTTATGTTAAATTACTCCCCAATACACAACAAAGTTGAATATGTACTTATTTTACTTGTAGTTATAATACCTAGACTAGAGGGCCTGCTTAAAGGTTAAAGTCCCCGTCTTACTCCACCTTCCGTCGTTAACGTTCGCAGAATTCATCAGGCCCACTAAGTATACAAGCGTAATAGGCAAAATGTTTTAAAAAACAAAAAACCGCCCTCAAAAACGCAAAAAATAACTTCTACTACTAGGTAGGTACTTAGTAGTAGGTACCTATCCTATTAGGTTAGTCCAACTGAAGTCGGCTTTTTGTTGAAAATATTGTGGTCGCCGACTTCAGTTAGACTAGTTATTTTTTGCGTTTTTGAAGGCGGTTTTTTGTTTTTTAAAACATTTATTTTATTTTACACTTTTTAGTGATCATAATAAGCTTATGAAGTCCCACTTCTTAGTTGATATATGAAACTTTAAGACATTTCAAGCTCGCCGCAAGCAACGCCGCGGGAAAATCATAGTCATTTTAAAACAATTAAATGTGCTTCGTTGTAGTCGCTCAACTATCTTAATCGAGATATCTTATCGCCACCCTTGAAATCGGTACCGTTGAGGAGTTCCGGTGGCCATCTGTGGTCTTCATCATCAGTTCCGCTTCACCAAGTGACACTTTCTGAATGCAAATGCTACACTTGTTACTAAAAATACTAAAATCGCTATATGTTTGCATACAATATTTGAGGAGTTCCCTTAATTCCTCACTGATCCCTTCATCAGATTCAGATTTGCTGACAATGGGACCACCTCGAAAGTAAACTCTATCAAACCAAAAAAGAATTTTTAAAATCGGTCCACAATTGAAGGAGTAATCGGTGAACATACATAAAAAAAAAAAACATACATTGGAACGTATAACCTCCTCCTTTTTTGAAGTCGGTTAAAAATGTATCCCATAACGATTCTCATATTGATTGACTCAATTTCCCCTTATTCTTCACTGAAAGCTTATTGCACATTTACATTTGTATATTGTACATTTGACAACAATTGATAATATGTAAGGTTTTTTGTTACTTATTTGACAAAATAAACCTTGATCAATAAATAATCCGATTTGCGAAATAATGATAAACCCACTTGGCTACCCATTATACGCTAGCGGTGCCGTTTGGCACCTTATGTCGTGGGTAGAATTTGTGCTTTATTGTTCAATAGGTATATCAAAATTCAAAATAAATTTAAAACATCAAACAATTCTACCTATGGGTTCGGCACTTGGAATCGAATTCCCAGAACAATACGATACGAGTAGATATCAACCCACATTAGAGATAATTTTATCTCTGCAAAAAAACACCCTGATGACATTTCCTTTCGAACGTAACTTTATTATCTCTATTAGTTTTTAAAACCTGAGGGCTTATTGTCTAACGCACTCGCAATTGCAACTGGCTTCAAAGTGGAGCAATTGTTTTCATTTTGTATGCAGAAAGGCCTTCGATTTTTAAAATGAAAACGATCGTGATTGGGAGTGCTTTAGACAATAAGCCCTCTGGTCGAGTGCGAGTTTTGCTGTTTATAGATATAATATGCTTGTTATCAACCATTTTGATTATCAACCACTTACTTTGTCTCACGACGATTACAATTTTTGGTACTTATTAGACATAGGTACTTGTTTTTTTTCATGTACATTTTTATCCTTTTTTACAATTTTAAAGCGGCTGTTATCTGTTCGTATTGATCCCTCAGTACCTAATCACTTTTTACCCGACTGCCCGAAGGAGGGTTATGTTTCGAGCGTATGTATGCTATCAGACCATTGGAACCTTGACCCACCATAGAACTGTGTCACAGAGACGTTATGATTCAAGTCATAAGAAGTGTCAAACAAATTGTTTTAAATGTCACTGTGACACCGTTCTATGGTGGGTCAGGGTTCCATTGGGCTGATAGTACCTATTTGTCTACGTCTGTGGCACCCTTTGCGGTCTAAACGGCTTGACGGATTTTAACATATACCTATAATGAGGCGTCATTTGATTCGTCTTAATTGTCAATAGTGTCATAGTGACATAGGGTATATAATATTCCTACGGCGCCCGCGTAATAAAAAATGGAGGCTGAATACAAATATGTATTTTGTATTATATCAATATAGTTCTCAAATGAAAGCTAATAAATAGCCCATTTCAAATAATACAATGCATGTTGTACAAATACAACTTAAATATTAGAAACGGTAACGCAGGCGTGGACAAGTAAAGAATGTCAAAACATATTTCTTGAAAAAAAATAACATTTGGATTAATAGCTTGTCCCGCCTAGAACACCTTTTCACGTATTCAAGTTATATACTTATATCATTGTAAAAATTGTATAATTTGGTAACGAGATGTCGAACAAAAAATCATTGCATGGTGCATTATCCCTTAAAGGGATAAGTTCGCCTTTGTACATACCTTTTGTGTTTCTGTTTCTTTATGATTTGTTATTTTCTGTTTGTACAATAAAGAGTTTACATACATACATTACAAGTACATTGCTCTTGTTTTCGCTTCTCAGTAGGTATTTTTATTGCAGTTGGGTTTTTTGTTTTTTAAATTATTTAGTTTCACGTAAAAGCCATAAACATTGTTACTGTATTTTCACCGTAAAGGTAAGGATGATAAAAATTAAGATCTATTTTCAGTAGGAAATCCGAATAGGAGACGACCTTCACCCAGCTGTTTATTCGATAAAAAGTATTTTATATCAAATTTAATATGGTAAGTAATATATGGGGAATAGGTTGACTGAAAAATTTCAGTCCAGTACAGTCCATAATTAAAAAAAAAAGAACATTTTTTAAAATTGCTATTGCTTGTTTAATAAACCAATGACATACTAATCGAAAGTATGAAGCCTATAGAATATGAAAACGTTAGGTTGACAATTTTTTCCCATCATAACCATTGGGTAGGTGTAGGTAGGTAGGTAAGTCGGTACTAATAATTTGCACTAAACCTAACGTTGGCATATTCTATAGGCTTCATACTTTCGATTAGTATGTAGGTAATTGCTCTATATTGGTCTTAGACCATTATTAAATCAGTTACTTGAAACCAAAACATTGTTTCGATGTAATGAAAAATCCATTTGCGCAGCGTGTAATCTACAAAACATAAGTAGGTCGGAAACAACAACAAGTTCAAGCCTCATTAATTTATAAGTAAAATTGGTTATGGTTGAGACCTAACACGATTGAATAAGGCGGCGTTAAATTAAAATTTCCTCGGTTCTCGGGTTAGCTGTATTTTATTTTAAATGTATTTACTTACGTATAACTAGACATGACATGTCATGCTCAGGGGGCCTAGACAAGATATATAACGCTAAGTTAAGTAGCTATCTTCGAAAATCTACAAAATATAGCGTCCCTTTACCTTCTGAACCCCTTATCTGATAGAATAAAGATAAAGATAAAGGTACATTTATTCTCAACAATTCAAAATTACATTACATAGATACAAAAAGACCAAGATGCGAGAGAAATTGTTGCAAAACGGTTCCAACTTCGCATTCGCTAGCTGATCTAGCCGTAAAGCCAGCGCTGGTCATCCGTTGGAACCGTTTGGTGAAGAGACGGAAAGTGACACACTTATCACAAAACAACGTAAAAAGAAAAACAACATTAGAGATTATCTCGAACGACCATAAAATTTGCAACCAGTAATAGCTGGCGATAAAGTCTACGGGAGGTTAAGTCAAAGTAAACAAAGCTATTTAGGTTACCTACCTGTTACGTAGCAATACTATCAATATGAACAAAAATATAACATCATATATGTTGGGTTTTCATTTAGAAAAACTACACCTCTAGAACATATTTACTACTAGTTTTTCTCTATAGTTATATAGAAAAAACATTTATGTTCCAAGGTATATAAAGACTACTTTCCTATCAAAATATTCGATCAGATAAGAGGTTGAGAATGTAAAGGGACGATAGGTCGTTCTCGTCGACCGCTAATGTCAACTTCATAGATTTCTAGTCGATAGAAAACTTTCGAAGCGTTTTTATCTCGACTAGGCTTAAAGGGGCTCCATACTACTCGGTAAAACCATATTGCTTTTGCATGTAACTGTTAACTCGGCCGCCATTAATGTCAAGTAAATAAGAGTTAACAATAACATAACGAAAGTATTTATGTTTTTGCCGAGTAGAGCCCCAGGAAGATTACAGTTGAGTCATCAAAGCTGTGATACTAATTACAACTGTTTTGTATAATACATAATAATTAAACCCAAGGTTATTAAACGTTGATGACGTTATTGTAACATCTGTAAATCATAGGACTGTTTATGCACTGGAACAAGTGGAAAATTTCCATGTTGGACCTTGAGCTATTACTGAACTTGCCTTTGTTAAACTGGATGCGGATGGGTTAAGTAATCCAGAAATACGTGAATGTGACATAAAGACTGAATAATCGTACCTATACATTTTAACTGCCATCGACCCGCTAAACGGGTGCATTTTGTATGAAAATCAGAGCCCTTGGTAGTCAAATTTGACATTTAAAATTTGAAACACATTAAAACACACAATACACTTATAAAGGAAAATGAATATGTTTCAAACAAAATGATCATAATATAAAATCATCAATATAATGATCAGAATAAGTTGACATGTAGGTAAATAATTTTATAAGATGTGCATTATGTTACGTTTATGAGATGCGAACATCCGTCTCTAATGGGTTAATTAGCCGAGAACTGTATGACGGACATTTTATTCATAAGCTTCCTTTAGTTCGTTCCTAACAATTATAAAACATACATTATGAACCTGTTGCAATTATTTCCGTGACTTCTTCCGAAGATTTAGCGTTTCAAATTGTCATCAGAAAAGCACGATTCAAATCGCGCTCGGTTCAATAATCTGCTGTCACAGAAGCATATATATTAATCTGACACAATTTTCTGACAGTTCGCACCCTTTTCATATGGAGTTCAGGGGGTTATTATGGCATGGCTATGCAATTCATTTTACAGCGAGCATAAAGGACAGACCTATACCTACTAGTTATATAGCTGTGTCTTTTTCTCACAGCGTAAACCGAACTGCATAGCTCTGTCATAATAACCCCCAAAGCGTGCTCGCTTTTTTTGACTAGCCTGAATAAATCCGTGTGCGATGACCTGTGTGCATGTCTATGATCTGAGCAAAGTCACTCAAGCGCAGGCCCGGGGCAAATTTAGTTTAGCGCGAGCCAGCTAGGGCGCCTTTCCTGCGTAAAAAATAATAAATACAACGGATTCCTCTTTTTTATAGGACGACCTTGTATTTCCCATTGAGCTGCCATATAGCTCAGTAATTTGGTCTGCGTAACTTTCATTAACTTGGATTTCATATTTATATTCATATTTATTTATTGGTAATATACACCGTGCCCAGGACGTACCCGAAGGATTTTAACCATCGATTCTAGACCCTATTTGGATTATATAATGTGGTATAACATGTAGTCCAATAACGCACAATTTCCGAGATTTTTATCATTTAAAAAACAATTCCATAGTTAATTTAATTTGAACTCACCTTAACCTAAAGCATTATTTACTAAGAGAGATTCATGTTGTAAGTAGCAATATCATCAACGTACAACATAAATTAATTTACGTGTCGAAATGGGAGGGAATTGATACAGACTTGTAGAACATATCCAATAATGGCGGCTGCCCGATCATTTGCAAGGTAAAATGTATAATTTTACTGAAATAGATAAAGAAAGTTGCAGTACGTTGATAATAGGGAAATTGATTGAACAATTAGTTGTTCTGACCTTTACAATTCAACCGAGCATACCTATGACGGTGCAATGAAGACTACAAACCTGCTTTGGTTCTAACTTTACGACCAAAAGTTATACGGAGTCGATTTATCGCTTGAAATGCAAATTCAAATTAATTGTGAAGTTTGTCTCGTAATAATTACTGCTGATTCCGACAATAGTTATGTATGACGTATGACTATGCATTACTAAATACGTATTTCCGGGCCAAATCAAGCAAAATTGTTAAGAAAGTCTATCGTTCGAGATGTGATGATATTAAAAAAAGTTACAAAATTGTGTTTATTTATAATATTAGTAAGATAAGATAAGATAATACAATTAAAAGTTAAAACTAAACTTATTTAAATTAAAATAAAAACTAAGTTACTCAAATTATGTTGTATTAAAAACACGACATTTTTCACTACTCGATCTCCGACAAAAACCCGTATCACAATGCTATTTGGACTCGATTGCAAGAATTCTTCGCGATTTATTACCCATTCCACGAAATAACTGTCATTTTGTGCCTCGAACTCATAAATTTAAGGGACGTCGAAATTGGCCATTCATTGTTTTATTGGGTGACATACATCTAACACGAGGATCGTAGGATTCAATAAGATTTTGCCGTCTGGCCTACATTCGTTTTTCTCGTGTTATTTATTTGAGGGATATAATTGTTTTACACGACTTCATATTCTAAGAATAAAAGATCTCGAACAATGTGAGTACTTGCACTATTTCACTTCAACGAAGAAGTTACTAAAATTACTTACATAAAGTTTTACGGCAATTTTATTTGATTTTATTGTGTTTGTCCAAAAACCATTGAGATGCAAAAGTGGACAGGATCATAAAACGGTGCATAAATAAACACACTACATTCATCCTCAGCAAAAAAAAACATTACAGTCAACCAAGAGAGATTTTCTTTTAGTTGACATTACGTCGGGGATAGTGCAATATCGCGTCACTAGCAAGTTTAACAAAATGCTAAAATATGATTTTTTTAACTTAAGTTACAAGGTGTACGGTCACGGACTTTAATTGATGAACCACTATAGAACCTTGTCGCATAAAGCCAACGATTAATTCCTACACTATTTCTATCTTGTCACTTGACTTGACGCTGTCAATATGACGAGGTTCTATGGTGGATCAACATTTAAAGTCCTTGATGGTACCTACTTGCTGTGGTAGTTATGCTGAAGGTATTGCACTTTTTCCAATGGAAAAATTTAATAAAAATAGCTCTTATATTAGTTACATCAAACAAAAGGGACATAAAGGCAGGCCGGCAAAATACAAATAGATACTTAACATGAAGAGTGGGACAAATACGCATGCATTAATGAAAAAAAAATCGCGAGGTTACATACTTACTCTTAAAGTGTATTATTTATTTACATACGTTGTTATTTATTAAATGTAGGTCACTCGAAAACTAGAAATAGGAATACTCAACCCTACCTAACATAAGGTTTACCTTCTGAACAGGCAAGTGAGAGACGGGGCATCCCAGAGGGGCCATGCGAACTTTCTAGACCCAGGCACGTGTCCATTCCGGAAGGCAACATTTGTACCGTTTGCTATCTTATCATGTGAAACAGAATTGGAGAATATCTATTAAAATCATAAAATAAACATTTATAGTTCAGTAAATCTGTTTTAATTAAGGTTTTAATAATGTACCTTGCATAATTTTACACAAAAGTAATAAGTACTTAAAGTTTAGAATATATATATTTATAAAAAACTGAAAAAATATCGCCGTTTTATGGACATGGCAGAGCCCGCAGCAGCAACCCAAGGTAGACAACTTGAACTTAAATAAATTCTACAATAAATAGGTATTAGAACAAAGAAACAACACAATCGTAAGTGACAACTTTGAAACAGAAAAAATAAGAAAAAAAACAGTGATGTCTTACATATATTATTGATTAACCCAAGCAACCAAAAAACGTTCCAGCAAACGTTATCCTTCAGACGCAGCAGCCAAAACGTTTGCATAATATATCCTAAAAAAATACAATTCATAGTATACTAGAGGACGCCCGCGACTTTGTACGCGTAGAATTAGTTTTCCGCTACTCCCCTCATTTCTTCCCGTTGGGGGTCGTTTTTCGGAAAATCCTTTCCTAGTGCTGACTTACATCATGAATGGAACCCCTGTACCAAATTTCAAGTTTCTAGGTACAGTAGTTTCGGCTGTGCGTTGATATATAAGTCAGTCAGGTTTGCCTTTTATATATATAGATTATTACATTACTGTGGGGGTACTGTGGTGATTGTCATGACGACCTTAGTTTTACATATTCTGTGGCCAAACCAACGTCGGTCGTGGCACAAATGTCAGGTGAAACAAGCACGCCCAGAGGTGGAGTTAAACTAGTTCAAGCAGGCGAACTGGACTTTGTTAAAGAACAGATATATAGTTAGAAACCATAGGAGAAAATAGAAATATTCGCTATAGAAAAATGCCTGCAGTCGAACAAAAGACAAAAAAATGCTAAATTAATAAGTTTCTGACAAAAAATTCATTTTTGGGACAAGCTTTTGTTGCTTACTGCACTTTTTTTTTGCAAAATCTTTATCTGCTTATCAAGACCAAACTATTGAGTCCTAACACGCTGTGTCTACGGTAAGAATAGCAGAGATCCTGTCGCCACCTTCCGACTCCATCATCAGATCAGCTCTTAGATACCATATATTGCATTGTCATTGGGTTTACATATGTGGTCCAAATTTCAGCCCATTCCGTTGACGGGAAGTGGGTAAAATTTAACTTGCAAGATTTGATCCTAACATACATTGCAAGTTAAATAAAAGCTTGTAATTAAAAGCTGTCTTTGATAAATACAAGAACCAATTTATTAAATACACAACTTCCTCAGCATATTCAAAATTCCATTAGGTTATGGCTTAATCGATCCATGTTACGTTAGCGCCGCGCGTGATTCGTCGCGCGGTAGGTCCGCTGCACAGCCCGCCCGGGAAACATTACAATTTACCCCTGATCTTCCCGAAAACAGCCTCGTGAAGGATTTGCATTTCTCTGCCATTATCGTTTAGTAACAGATTATTATGCTAATGCTTGTTGTTGTAATAATGTAGCCATTTTATTGTAATGTCTGATTGTTTGCTAGGAAGCGCCGTCGCAGGTCGTTAGATGCTATCGCCTGATGTAACGATGCGGATAGCGCGCTATTTGCTGCTGAAATCGTTTCAGATAGGTGCTCAATACGATACGTCGGTATAGTATTGAGCACCTATCTGAAGACCTACGAGTATCGACATTGCTTAAACAATATTATCTCCGATAGTTTCTGTATTGATATTTTATGTCACTTTCACTTTCCTATTCTTAACCAAACAAGAGTTAATATAGTGAAGTTTAGAAAATAATCGGAAACAGGTGTTTGGGAAATTATTTGGCTGTCAGTTTATGTTATCCTATAACGATTTTATTTTAAATGTTTTCTTAACTATAGTTACTTGGTTATAATTTGCGTCATCTCAACTATAAATGAATTTCGAATAACGAAACGAAAACCTGTTTTTATTTATTTTACATAGCTACTATTGAAATTTTCATTCACCCATTCGATTCACTCGTGGCAGCTCTTGTAAAACGACCTATAACTAGAAAAGGAAATTTCGTCCCGAGTGTAATTGAACCCATCGTGCAAAGCAAACATGAAAAGACAGGTAAACACTATTTACGTCAAAAGTGATGGTTCTCCTTATGAGAGTAGTGTAAGAGCACATTAACCTTTATACGAAGGTCCCGCCAGTGTATAAACAGGAAAACATGGTTTGAATAGGGACAAGGGGTCTTATAAAAATATCTCGTAAGAGTTTTTCTGGGAATGGAATAAATGCAAGTAGATATTTAATTTTGTACCATTTTCCCGTTTATTAATTCAATCTGATTATTTTCAGGTTTGCGGTTTACACGGAAAATATTTTTTATGTTGGTAACTTAATTCACTGTTACATTTAATGATGTTCGAAATTATAATTCAATAGCTGTTGCCCGCGACTCCGTGCGCGTAGAAAAATAAAACATACATAGCTTATGTTCATAAGGGATAATGTGGGATTCTAAAGGTGAAAGAATTTTTCAAATCGGTCCATTAGTTTCAGAGCCTATTAAATGCAAACAAATCAACAATCAAATCTTTATAATATTAGTGTAGATAACTAACATAGCTAAGTTACACTTCAAGTCTTCAACCGACACATTGAAGTGTACGCGCTGTTGATGCAACGCACATGCAACTATCCTTACATTACATTATCATAATCAACTAGAGGACACCCGTGATTTTCGTACGCGTAGAATTAGTTTCCCGCTACTCCCTATTTCAACCCCTTAGGGGGTGAAATCTCAAAAACTTCTCTTAGTGCTCCCTAGGATGTCCAAGGAATATTCTCTCCAAATTTCAAGTTCCTAGATCCAGCGGTTTCGATGACGTTGATCGATCAGTCAGTTTATTCTTTTTTATTTATATATCGGGACATCAGCCGACGAAAGACGTTCACTACTGGACATACGGTTTCCCGTCGCGCAGACCAATTTACAGCAGTAGTTTACGTAGATAACATAACACATGCGTTGTTTTTTAAGGGCACCACAGAGCAATAGGTTACCTGCAGGCTTTGCAGGCCCAAATTTGTCAGGCTGCCGGACAGTCCAAAATCAATGGAGCTCACATTAAACGATTTATGCCTGCGGGCAATAATTCGTACGGTCAACTTTAAAACTGTCACTCTTCACTCAATAATATCAGTTTTAAAAGCACTGTTTATATGTACTTTTCATATTTTTAACAAGATAAAAAACAATCAAACGGAATACCTTAAAATTGGTCAGTTTATAAGATTTGGCATTTTTCTCAGAGTAAACTTACTAAAAATTTGCAATTCCCGTACATAAGTACAATAACATGTATTTAAGTAAACGAAAAAATTATACCAAATAACGATAGAAAAACCAGTATATTTTGATCTTTATTATAACTCGTATCGTAGTTTGTTGGTATAGGTAAGTAATTTTCTAGTTACCTTTTCGTTTCATTAAAAACGTTCATAACATACAACCCCAATAATTTGTGGCCCGATTCACAATTTATCGGTTTGACTTCTTTGATTATTAAGCGACAAAGCGAAAATGTAGGTGACACAATATTGTGTAGGTAACCTCCGGAAGACGATATCGAGCGCGCGTGCCGCCTCGATCCGATTGCGGAGAAAATTTTCGTAAAACACGTAAAAAACTGTATAGCATAAACGACGAATTATTAAGGAGGCACTTGGATACGTTCATGCTAAGCTTTTATGGGGATGAATTTCGTTATGCTTTGCCCTGATATCGCATTGTTGGAGCCGTAAATAATGTATTGTAAAGGGTTTACGAGAGAGCCATGAGAGCACACAAAGAAGATTATATGAGCGCTATATTGGTTGAAAGAAGATAGATATTTACTCAGCACAAAGATGGCATGACAAAAGCCGAACAAGGTTATTCAAGAAATGAGCACCGAAATATGAAAAGCGTTACTGACGTCAATAAGTACTTGTATCATGATAAACATCATAATATTATAAGTATGTACCTATACAGCTCTTTAGTTAGTCCAAGTCTTATTTAATATCGTATAAATTATGCGGAATAACTGTTTAATTAATAAAAATGCCCAAAATAATGGCGAAGCTTCCTTTCAAACTCTTAAAGGCCCAAACTGTTTTAATGAAATCTAGCTAAAGATCATCCCTATTAGTTTTATAAAAAACGGGGCCGAATTGGTTCATCCATTTAGGAGCTTCTATGCCACAGATAGACACACATATACACAGATACACATCAAATGTATAACACTCCTCTTTTTTGCGACGGGGGTTAAAGTACAAAGTACTTTAAAAAAAGTGAATGTACGAGCAGAATTGTATGAGTCGACGAAAAATGAAATATATATCAAAAGAAACCACTCAGAAATCTTAAATTAAAAGAAAGCCCGCGAATCTCGCGAACGCTGCTACACGAGTGCGTGCAGGGTAAAAAGATTAAGCACTCCAGGAATGTACATTGGAAAAGACGATTATTATTAATGTATGGAAAGATATAGATACATGTATTTATTCTGTAAGTAGGCCGCATGAGCACTTTTACACGTTAAAAGTCGACCATCGCTTCCCAAGAGATGATCTTTCGAGAGACGAAGCGCCACAAGAAAATCAACAATCCGTCATTCTTTAAACATAATATGAAAGCGAATTAATTATTCTTCCTTCTAACTTGAAATAACATACATTAATTACCTACCAATTTAACCACATTATTCAATTAAGTAATGAACTAATAAAGGTATGTAAAATAATTTAGACACAGGCTTCACTTTGTCTCATCATTTTGGAATTACGGTGGGCTGTGTGCGTCGGCTGATCTACCGTCTCGCCACGTTTCAGTAAGTTATGATTTTTGCGGCCTCGCCGGGTCGGCCTTAATTAAAGTGCTAAGTATCTTTTGTCGGCGGTTCGACCTCTGCACCCATTATGTTATTTTATTTCGCTCCACGGGACCTGGCTTAATTAAATTACCTTCCTATTCCTACATGCATCCCGGAGTTTGCGAATGAAATTTTAATCCGAGCGTGTGTGCGGGCGCGCAGCGTTTAAGTTTATTGTGATTGGAACAACGCTGGAATACGTCCGGTCCACGTTTCTCATCGCGAGGATAACAATGTAACAAACATTTTATTTTACACACGACCTACCCTTTTAAACGATTTCATTTCAGAAAGTAAATAGTTTATTAAATCGTAGCTCACAAGAATTCCGAATCACTTGTTCTTTTTGCAAAGTCGCCCGCAGGCACGGATAAACGTCGTCGTCGTAACGGAACAACGAAATATTCTTTGTTCCAAACCCCGTACGAAATCCGTGTATATTTATCGGTAGTTAGAAATTCATTCCTTTTGCCTCCATTACCCCCAAATTGCATTCAGAGGAAATTAAACGGGAAAATCCCAGGCGCTACCTAGTCGTTGTTAACTTTTTTCAGGCATTAATGGAGCTTAAAAAATAGTGGCTGGGAACAGGGACGAGAACGAGCAAAGTTTCGCAGTGACACTTAATTTTGCCGCCGGTGTTGTTTTGTGCCTGAAAGAATGCACGCCGCACGTGATGAAGCCTTTCGCTTTGCCTTATATGAATTTTTCAATACGTAAGGCATGCTTTACTAAAACATTGGGGACGTTACCGCTTACGTAATCGGTTTATCCATCTAAATTGCGACCACTATCTCGAGTACATCGATATGAAAAAAACATTCTGTCATGACAAATTACATCCTTCCATCGTTTACTTATACTACGAGTATATTTATTCGTATCTATATAAATAAAAATGAATCGCCAAAATGTATGTGATCGCAACTTCCGAAAGACTAGACCGATTTGGCTGATTTCTTTTTTGTTGTGTTTGTCATTGTCAGGACAAGGTTTGTATGACAGAAAATAATTGAAAAATCTCCCGGGAAAGTCAGAAATTTGCAGCGGGGTGAAGCCGCTGGCGGGCCGCTAGTTTAGAATAAATCTAACTAGTTTTTACATCGTTAGGTATTTATTTATTAATCTCTCTTAAAACGAAAGGAACCAAAAAGGAAACGCGCGAAAAGCGATATTCCTAGGTTAATTACAACAATCATGTTGATAATATCGATAATATGCCCCATAAGTATTAAAAGGAGTGAATATTTTGTAGAAATGGATTTAGGTTTAACACTGCTCCTTCAATATTCCTGTTGGTTAACTAAGTAGTCATATTTGATGTAAATATCTGAAATAGGCCGTAAATAGACTTGCTCACGATACGTGGTTGTACTTTAAACCAGATGTTAGGTTTTATACCCCTTAACTTTCGGCAATAGGAGGTAAAAATTCTGATTTTGTGTCTGTATATGACCCAACAATAGGTCAAATGAAATTATGCCAGCATAAACTGAACCACACAACGTTTGCAACCGATGAGTCCACGCGATATAGTGATTCATGCACTCCAGCAAGTCTGACAGCTGGCGTTGGAGACTATCTGCCCATACTCGTAAATACTAAATGGACAAATATGTAGATGGCCTTAATCCGTTAACGTTTGACAACATACAATCTTGATTTATAACTAATATTATTTTATTGTAATCTAGATTTTTGTATTAAACTGAGACCATTGACTAAAATACACAATGTTACAAAGAAGATGAGCAATGTAACTTTTTTAGAAATCATATTGGTAACAACCTTGTTTACTGTTTTACTTTAATTTTATGCCATAATACCAGAAAAGAAAGCCCAGTAAACTTAACTGTAAATAATGAAATATTCACAGCTAGGTACTCGTAAGGGAACGACAATTTACTCTCATACTTATGTTTATGTATGTAAGGGACGTAATATGGACATTCCGTCGTCCTCAGCCGATTATGGAAATTGGTTATCTGGGATAACTGCCTTGTAGGAGGTCTAACCAATCCCTTAGTCTTCTCCAATCGAATACCTTCTTTAACAATTTGCTTTGAGATTGGCTAGTGTAAAAATCAGTAGAAGCACAACGTTACATTGAATTGGCTACGATTTCAGCTGCTTGTTTTGTACAGGAATAAATAAAATTGTTCCCAGATCGCAGAGCCGGGCTCGAGCGGGTATGATTCGATCCAAATCCAATAGTCGGAATAAATGCAAGACTCGCCGCTCCACTACTACATCGCTTTCGGCAACTAACTTCGTTTGCGCAAACACTCCGTTCGAGAACTCTTTACCCACTTGCCTCTCGCTTCCACTTGGTTTGCAGAACCTACCAACTTCTATAAGAAAAGTATTTCGCTGCCGGTTTAGTACCTACTCTTTAGTATTAATTAAAAACTTCGAGTTTGTTATATATTTTTAATGACGTTTCGTTTTCTTGATTGAAATGTTGTTGTTGTTGACACTGAACACTTTGATTTTTTCTTCCTTGTTAACTTCTTAAATTAACTTTTTATACAATGTGATAGAATAACGATGCTGTATTAAAAAAGGACTTTATATATTTACTGTAAAATATCGTCCCCTTATTTCTATGTACCTAATCCTAATTTATGGTCAGAGCACAATTTATATGCAATCCAGCGGCACTAGAGCATAAACTTCAAAGCAGAAGGGAGAAGGGGCTTCAAGTTTGTTAATTTCCCATAGTGGTTGGTGTGCAACAAACTTTATCAATCTATGTGTTAGAAACTTTATGATACCTAAAGCAAAAGCTACCGAATGCTTTAATTCAACCTACGCTGGTTTGCTCAAAAGTATTGTCCGTGTTCAGTTCGCTCTTATATTTTGCTATAAAATTTTACTCACAATACAAAAGAACTAAAAAAGTTCAACGTCGCAATTCTTTGTGTTTTCAGGGAAATTCTATCAAAAGGCAAGCGGCTTCCTTTAGAAAGGGACTTGTTCTTTATTGAACTAGAAAAATCTTCTGTTTAGGTCCTCAAAATGAAAATGTACACCACACAAGTAAGTTATTATAGTACCTAATAAACCACTATAAAAACAGCACTTTATTGAATTGGCAGTTATAAAATATATCAACAAAAAGCCAATCTATTTATTGGATTCACTAATATGTAAAGTGACGATAAAGAAATACAGGAAAAAGGCAAGATTTACGATGCGAAGATTTTTACATAGGATACCGGATTTGCTTACGGAAACGGAGCAGCATATTTGCATACTCCGGGCGATCCGAAGCCGTCTTAGGCAGCAAAATTTTCCTTTTACTCGTGTGTGCTCAGAATGTTATGGCCTTCGAATCAGGCTCGCTCATCGAGACAAAAAGGTGAGACGGCGCAGGCTCTGGATGAGACGGGAGGCTGAATTAAGTGTGAGACGTGACCTGATTGATAACACTTCTCATAAAATTACGCCAAAATTCACATTGGTGGCAGTTACTGAATGGTGAATTTTCAGGTTGAATTTAGAATACAAGCAATTTTAGTAATTCGTCCTTCGGCGTCATCTTCGAAACGAGTGTAACGCGAACGAAGACCGGGCTTGTCCACTCCGCCACCTCCGAACGCTATCACACGATTTATCTCCAGCCTCCCGTGGCGCTATGACTTGTCTGAATGCTCCCTGTCGCCGAACCCATTTCGGTCGTGTGAAGCGTAAACTTTATTCCCCTGCCCGAGACGCGGCGCAGTCAGTCAACGAAATGTGAAAAGGTCCCAAATTTATCTTTTCTCTCTGGCGGAAAGCCGTGCCGCGTACCTCTAGAGAAGACTTTATTGATATTGTCTGTTCGCGAAAAAATTCACTTCCTTTAGTGTAAAAACAAACAATGTACGAAAGATTTTTGCCTGTATATTATTGGAATTAAAACGCCTAGTTTTTCATTATTGAGCTGCGCACGATGTGTGACTTTGCCAGTTTCACACACAGTACAAAAGTAAAAGCCGTAAAAGCATATTTGCTATCTAAAAACATAAAAATAAATTCGTTTCAGAATTTACTGATGCCTGTCAGAACTGAAATCGGTTTGAATTTATTTTTCAAATATAATTTTATTCGAATTTTGTTCAGTTTACTGTAAAAATATGTAGTTGGTGAATGTTGAGCTGGTTGAGCAGCGTTACGATTTATTCTTAAACGAAAACTTCAAAGCATAAGAGTAATCAAGTTTTTTATCACTTGTTTATAATTAGTTCATAAATTATCACGTATCATCTACAAACACATTTTAATCAGCAATACTTACTATTAGGTAGGTACTTAAATAGTGTACCATGAAGTGTATGGATTTTATGTTGTAACTCTCTCTAGGCATCCTATTTGATATCGCAGGCAAGTTACCGACGGATAGAAGTTAAGTCAGTGACGCGAGTTCGGATGGGCACATCATAGTTGTTATTATCAAGAGACAGTGGAACAAAGGCGCCACCTGCCCGCAAACTGCTCGCAACTCGCTCCCGTAATTCCTTATCGTGAAATTTGCAAATTTCTGCCTTTGAGCTGCGAAACTTCCGCGGTTATTTGAACTTGTTGTGATGGTTACTCGTATTTCCACGCGTGGTTAGAATGTCGATAGGTACTTTTTTTAAATAGGTACTGATATAATGTTGAAACTTGAGAATTGGGTATTGATGAAAT
Source organism: Acleris cristana (assembly GCA_948252455.1). Lineage (NCBI taxonomy): Eukaryota > Metazoa > Arthropoda > Insecta > Lepidoptera > Tortricidae > Acleris > Acleris cristana. The sequence continues at coordinate 7,364,187 of OX411774.1, read as the reverse complement.
CTTTGTTAATACAAAACAGAAAGTATTTAAGACTTTCGGCAAGAATTTGACTAATGTCTTTCTAAGTTTTTACCCTTAATCAGGCTGACGGATATATCACACGTCACAGTAGAGGTACAAAAATACAAGGTACTATTAAGTAGATTTTATGTGGGACACATGGATACCTTGCCTGGTTAACGATTAATTTCAGCCATAACAAAACATTAGTTTAGGCTAGCTATTTATTGTTCTTTTTCGAATTAAGCCTGGCATTTTTCAGATGGCTTTAAAGGTTAAATCTATTTGAAAGCAATTACGATCCATCTTCTGGGAGTTCGTTGTAGTCAATTACAATATTCAATCAATTGAACCCATTATCGCCGAGGCGTACGGGGTAGGGGGGGGGGGGCGCGCCGCCGGGAGCAACCCAACCTTTTTCTCAGAATCATATTCGAACTCACTTTGCTTGGTTTCTCAGATTTATAACAAACATGAAAAACCATTTCGACTGAAACTGAAACGGATAAGTCATTATCAGAGCCAAAAATAAATTCAAGCATGCAAGTAGGGGTTAATTGTCTTTTTAACATCTTAATTGTCGTTTACTGGTATATCTGGTATTAGTATCTGGTTGAGAGACGGTATTTTCATCAATGTCCTGAATTCCTAAAGCCGCAATTTCTACCTGTAAGAAAACTTCTGCAAGAAATGTCTAAAAGTCAGTCTGGCTTAAACGTAGCATGCAAGTTACAAACAGCAACTAGCCACTATTGGAAACTGTGGGAAAATTCCCACAGAGAGTTTTGCAGTTACAAATAATCAGCTTTATAATGAACAGCAGTTATAAAGGATAACAAGAAAAATAATTGCTTATAACATCGATAAATCAAATCTTTGTTTTTATTACTTATTTTAATGTAAGAACGAGCTACAAAGTGTCCGGCAACATTGTCCGACGATGAGATAAAATTTAAAGTGTTTGTAAGACCAACGGAAGGCTCGTAAATTTGACCATTTATGTCCTTCTATTGGCTACCAATCCGAAGGTTACATAAAGTTTTATTGCCAGATCCATAAAGATTGCCGAAGCCTTGGTGGGCACGATCAAAACGTAACTGTTATGTATAGAATTTTGCGCTGAATTTGATCCAAGAAACTTCCAGTCTTCAAAGTCTCGAAGTTCAAGACAAAGTCAAATATCTTTAATAATTTTAAGCTTGTTATAAGCACTTAATATTGTTGGAGAAAATTTACTTTTCGATCTAAAACACTAACTACTTTTAATTAAATTTTTATGCCCGCAAAACAAGCAGCGATAAATACTGTTTTTGTTCTACCTATTCTTTTTTTACTCAGCTATTGATTAGCAGAACAACAGACTGTAAGAATATATTTTCCGTGACGTATTTACCTGCCGAGGCATTTTATCAAGAATAGCTAAGTGAAAATTAATTCATCATTTTCCGAGAATCCGCTTGAAAAGGACATTGTAGAGTAAGATTGTGTGGGTAAACGTTCTTGTTAATATAATATTAGGAACTAGTAAGTAGTTTTCAGAAATGGACTCGGGTGTATTTAGCTGAAATAATGTTAGTAACACCAGGAACGTTGAACGAAAGATACCTTTTCCAATCAACCGGCAGTTACAGCCAATAGACATGTGAAACCGTGGAATCTGGTAATAATTTAAACAAAGTACCTTTCTAAATTGTTATAAAGTAAACTTTAAAAACCATTTCGTGTAACTATTCGGTTTTCATTATGTTTCTAGGAACTTTGTTCGTCGTCGTCGTCGCTAGGGTTACTGGAAATTTAAATTAAAAGCAAATACAAAATAGCGGGTTTAGAATTACACGCATCAAATTTTTTATCATCAATTATTTTGATATTTTGCAATGTAGCCACGCAGTATATTGAAAATATCAAAATAGTTTAGGTATATTTTTGATCCTTATATAGTTGATGTGTGTATACTAACATGGATATTGACTTTAGAGCTTACTTTTTGTTCTAGTCGTTTTATTGATCATATTAACTCAATGTATTCCAGTACAAGCAAATAAAATCAAACTTGAATTAAACATTCGACCGTCTGTCTGTAACTTCGGTAGGTACCTACAGTAAAAATAAGCTCATGTTGGTAAAGGGTTCTCGCATGGTTGAGCCGAAAACGTTATAACTGCACGGGTAGCACAAGTTGTATTTTCTCGCTTGTCGCTCAGTGCGTCTCTATCGATACAGACTAGATGGAAAGGGAGATCCATAACATTTGCTAGCCGTGCTGGTAGGTTGGGGACTTAACTTGGAGGAGGTATTTTAGGATTTCAAAACGATACAATAGTTTTTTACAACATTTATTATCAAAATCGTGAGACTGGTAAGAATATTAACACCCGTGCCGTAGCTCTAGCACGAACATGACATGCCAATAATTATACGTCTCGTTTTCGAATCCCGTTTACTATTCTAAAGCGAGTACGAGTAGGTAGGTGTTTTACGGAATATTTCCGTAGCAAAAACCCTAAAACAGACTAACGTTACTATACCTACATAATTCTTCGAATTTGACTACTCAATGAAGATACGAATGTCAACATCAATGTCAACGTACTAGTAAATTTAAGTTCTAAATACGGATACCGGAAGCTGATTACAATCGCCATACAAATTTTCTCGATGATGTTGTTTTACGTTACCTATTCAATGAAAGGAAAAAGTTCGTGCACAAGATACCGCTCTTGGACTGTTAGGGCGTTTGTTTTTTGTTGTTATTGCGGCAGGTAGGAGCGAGGCAGAAGCCAATAAATTGTGGTCTCGCGGGCCGCTAACAGCTACTTCGCAGTTTTGTTTATCTCGTTCGTAGACGTTTTCAGAATAGTGAGGAATCGTTTACGTTGGCCGACATTTGGTAGAAGTTTGAAATAAATAAAAGTTTTCCACGTAAAACTGTTTACGATGTTAACCAACTTTATCTAGGTAAATTCCGGGTTTCAACTCGGTATTAATTTGGCGATGAACGTAGTTTTTAACGGTGAGCTGTGAAATAAGCTGACCTCCTTTGTGTTGCTGCATTAATGCATAGGTCACACGATGCAGGTTGGTGCAAGTTACTGCAGTAAAACTCACTCCGCCAACATGATCATATTGCGAGTTAATCTCAACCGAAACAATTTGCAGTTTACTTCCGAGTTACTATAACTTTCCTACTTTACTTGCTTTTCCTTTTTTTAAATGTCCGTGGGACCTGTCTAAGGCTGTAACAATGGCAGTAGTTATCTGTTGAGGTTGTCAGGGCAGCAACTTGCACCGTGCAACTCTGCCATTAGATAGTTACTGCACTGATAGTGAAAAGCTAGGAAAAACAATGGTAGTATCTTTCCGCTATCAGAGCAGCAACTCTTACCATGCCACCCTAGCATTAGTAACTGATTCACTAACATTGACAAAGAGGACTCGATAACATAATATCTCCAAAGCTTCCGTAATCTCACGGCAAAATGGAATTGGTAATGAGAAAACAGTGACGAGGCTAGCGATTACTCCGCTAAGATCCGATAATACCGCCGTTTCTCTCCGATAATCCTGAAAAACTGATGTGCCCGAGCATTACTCCCGATTCTCCCGAAGCCACAAAAACGGTCCCCTTTTTAACAAAAATAAAACCTTTGAGATTTTGTTTTCGGATCTCTAAATCCGTATCTTTTATAAACTTATTGGTTGATGTTATTCAGTTTGTGCGACAGAGGTTTACCTGGAAGATTCATAGAAATGTGTTACCTCAATAGGTCAGATAAGCGGAGCAAATCAAGGTAAGTTACGGATTTTTTAAAAAGGGGACAAAAATGAAATGAATTAATGGGGGAAATAATAATTTCAACAGATTTTCCAAGATTTAAGGATAATAAGTCGTATTGTTAAGTTAAATTCCTGTCAACAAAAAAATCTACTTACGGAATACTTTTAATTTTTCCATAAACCTAGTATGTAAAGTAAACTATTGTTTTATTCAAGGACTTGACAATTTTAAGATTATCTTTTTATCATTAAGTAATATTTTAATGTGTTTCATTATTTATTTTAGAATAATCTAGATTAACAAATAACATTGAATAGAACATGCATTTGCCCGGTACACTGAACATGGTCAAAAGTTAAGATACAATTTCTAATGGGAAAATTAAAAGTATTCCATGGGAAATGATTCGAAAAATATTTTTAAAATTCGTCCAGGAAGTTACCTTATTTTTAATGATGGGCCTTTACGCTCCAGGGTCTTTAGAGCAATTGACCTTCTTACAATATACTCATTTGTTCGAATGTACAGGTAAAGAGCTTAATTAAAATAAAAAAAACATTGCTAAATGGCCACCACTGTGCACTGTGGTTCGAATTCGGTACCTTACGATCACGCAGCCACGATGGTTCTGACCAAATAACTTCACTTCACTTCACTTCTTTAATTTATGGCTTCTGTAGCTGTTTGACAGCACAATTCTGCCAGAATCAAGTGTCGAGCTTCACACGAGTGAGGATATAAAACAATGCATCCTCTGGCAGAGGAATCTCGTTCTGAAGACTAATTAAGTTAAATAAAGATAAGCCAGTTTCGTTCAATTAAAGACAGAGCTTCCTACATCAAGCTGTGGGTATGTATACCTATTAATATTATTATGTTGGATGCATTCATACCCTCAACTAAGTTTAGTGGCAACTTCCTGTGGGATTAGCATACGCACGCATCCGACTCCACAAAGAGAAGCTAACTAGCTGCCGGCCCCACGTGTTGTTAGGTAACCTATGGCGCTTCGGTACTAGTTATGAATACGCTAACCAAAGATATATTTGAATAGCAGACAAAATTCTCTATTGTATTACGATTTGGCGAATACTGAGGGGCTATTTTCTAACGCACTCGCAATCACAACCGGCTTCAAAGTGGAGCAATTGTTTTCATTAATCAAAATGATCGTGATTGCGAGTGCGTTAGACAATAAGCCCTCTGGTCGTGTTTTTTCCGAGGGTAAATCTAAATTAATTCGTGCAATAAGTTAGAGTAACGTCATCCAGAAACAAAGTTCTATGTAAACTTCATTAAAAAGAATTGAGTTGTTGCCATTTGAAACTTTCAAGACAACGACCGTCCTGGGGTGTAATTCTCTCAAAAATGGCGGTCGGTCGGACGAACGAGCGAAAGCGTAGCGGCGAGTTTAAGTAGTCCCGTCCGAGGAAACAAAACACATTTTAGCGCGTGCATTCCCAATTAGGCAGCCTTATACGTTCGAGAAGCCATGCTGCCAAATTGAAACTGTACGCGCTAAAATCTGTTTTGTTCGCTCTGATGGGACTACTTAAACTTGCCCCTGGGACATTTACTCGTACGTTCGACAGCGTTTTTGAGAGAATCACACCCCTGCACGGCTAGCAAATTTGGCCGCGACTTGTTTGTCGCTCAGATCTCCCTTTTTGTATAGTCAGTAACGATAGAGACGCAATGAGCGACAAGCGAGACAATACAACTTGTGCTATCCGTGCTGATCGCTAACACCATGTTACCCTTCAACCATAGTATACTATGCTTCAACTTGCCGCCAAGCAGCGGGGTCGCTTTGCTTTGTACAGGTGAGGTTAAGAAAACCAGTGAAATAATCAGCAGAGACGCCTGCTTAATTCTCGAAGCACCACAAAATCGACTAGAGTCCTTTTTCAAAGGTCTTTCTTCATCGCACGTTGAAACTATGGAATTCAGTTCCCTCCACAAAGTTTCTTCAGCACTTTGACAATTTAAACGCGGCAAAATTAGTATAACCTAATTTTCTATCCAAAGTTAATGAATATTCCTGGTGTATTATTTTTTAAAAATTACTAGCTTACTCCCATACAACAATGGGACCACTGCTGTTTGACGGTATTTCGTCATTGCCATCGATAAATAAAAGCCGCACTACCTCTAATATTATAAATGCAAAGTAACTGTGTATGTCTGTTAAGCTTTCACGGCTAAACTTTTTTTATGGAGATAGCTTAAACCCCGACTAACCTACTTTTTACTTGCGATAAACGACTTATACACAAACGGAGTTGTGGGAAAAAGCCAGTAAATAATAAAAAGTTATATTTGGTTTGACATCCAATATGGAATAAGGTGTTGATGTATTTTTTTCATGCCGTAAAAGAAAACAAGAGCGGTTACGATTGTTGTCAAGTAGGTACACATTTCAGCGCGTGTATTCAATTTGGCAGCATGGCTTCTCGAACGTATAAGGCTGCCTAATTGAGAATGCACGCGCTAAAATGTGTTATACTCGCTCTGAGGGGACTATTTAAACTCGCCGCTTGGACATTCACTCCTGCATTCACTCACCTTTGCTTTTGAGAGAATCACAACCCTGCTTGAGTTGACTGTCACACTATCATTACCTCTACTTATATTATCTGTCTCGGTCTTGCATATATGATACGCTCCTGTACGCCAGCTATCAAGCACAGACAGTAACTTGCCGGGAACTGTAATTATCACGAGCTCTTTGACAAACTCTCTTGTTTTAAAGATTAAAATAACAGCACTGATCACCAGTGCAATGGCTCTAAGACCAGCTACAAGCTGTCCAAGCTGACTAAAGTACGCTTGGAAAGTACGTGACTACAATACACTACACAGTACACGGCATAACAAGGACAGCTTTCGGCAGGCCGGCAACTTGAAACTACCCGTTTATAGTCGGGGTAAGTGTGGGAAAATAGATAATACTGGTCATTTTCGCTTCAAAAAGTTTTGCTATTATTCGTTAGCTGTTACAAGTAATTAATCACACATTATTACACAAAAATCTCCGGTATCCAATAATTAATGACATAATCACATAACCATTATCAATAACAAACGAGAAAAATATCAAACAATTCGATATCATAATCGTCTTAATATAAATTATCTTATTTATAGCTGGGTCTCAATTCCCACAAGTCGGCACAAATCTTCATAATATTATACATATTGCTTTGGGAATAGTAAGGGACGATGATAAATATGAAAATGGAACGAAATACCTATCTTCGCATTTAATTGGTTTTGCTACGTATTTAGTGAAGGTCAGACGACCAAAGTATTATCTTTCGTTTATGTTTCTACCCAGAATTTCTCGGCGACATCGACGACGTGACAATATTACTTACTTGTTTCCTTTTCTTTCAAGAAAGGATAGTTTTCTAGAGGAGAAAGTGCTGTTTGTGGTACAACCGTAATGAATTGACTATATTTATCTTTCTACTAAACATAAGTAGGTAAGTGACACACACTAGTATTATAGTTATTGTTGTGCAATAAAATGTTTACATACCTACATACAAAAAAGATAAAAGCAACTTTATATTTTTCAATTTAATCCTATTTAAATTCCAAAAGATCAATGAGTTTTAAGAGGACTTAACGTTAAAAACGTAGTGCTAAATATGTAGTAGGTAAATACTTAAAAAGGTTAAATATGGATGTCTCATCATCATCAACATCATCGAAAGATGTCAACTGCTGATGCCGTAGGTACGTTTTTCTAGGATCGCCATAATGATCGCTTTCTTGCGCTATATACTTACAAATTATAAGTGTATTTCGTTATTATTATCACAACACAACGTTCTTATACGTAACAACCTGAGGGCTTATTGTCTAACGCACTCGCATTCACGATCGTTTTCATTTTGAAAATCGAAGGCTTGTCTGCATACAAAATGAAAACAATTGTTCCACTTTGAAGCCGGTTGCGATTGCGAGTGCGTTAGACAATAGCCCCTCGGCTTGGATCTGGAGTGTGATTATAGTATTTTGATATTGGAACTTCTGAAATAGAAGTGAGAATAATGTTAATAACATGCCACAATATCAGTAATCATTTGAGATATTAAAATAAAGACCTTGATCATAGAGCTTGTCAAATATTGCCAACGAACCCGAGAGATTTAACAGACAGAAAAAGTGACTTTTACATTTATGACGAAATAGGTCCAACAATATCAAATTAATCCATGACGTGCGGGCTTTGCTCTAAAAACTACCCATATCTATCGTTTAATTAAACTACAGCAAACAAAGCGTATTAACGGTGACCCTCACGCACCCCAACCCCTATTATAAGCCGATTCAGAGAATAAATTGTTAAAGTAATTCCAGGAAACGAACAACAGGCGCGTAAACAAACTGCGTTGATCTTGCGTTTGCATTCCAGACTGTTAGTAGGTACATCTTATTTAGTGCGTAATGATACGCATAAAGCATCATACTTTCTCAGTTTGATCAAATAAGAATGCATAGAAAGAAAAAAAATAGTTTTTAGATAAACAATACAAAAATATGTAACAAAAATACAAAAGGTCATAAACGATTCCAGCTTAACATAATACTGGTAAAGAAGCCAGCGCTCGTCTTCCGCTGGCACCATCCAGAGGGGCATCAATAAGCTTGTTAGGAATACGATATGGTTTGATTATTCTCTTCTTACTTTATTCGTCAAGTAATTATTCGTTCGTTAATTAAACAATGAGAGATGGAGTAAGCGTATTTTGGAGTGGCGACCTCGCTCAAAGATTGGAGTCGGCAGGCCCCCAGCAAGGTAGTCGATGACATCAGCTCAACCGCAGGCCCAATCTAGGGGACATTCACTGTGAATCGGGCCTAGTGGAGTAAAATTAGAGCGGCCCAACGGTGGGCGCGAATGCGCTGAAGAAGAAGAGAAGACTTAATACGTAGCCTCAGTAAATCAAAATGTGTCTTGGTCTGCCAATCCCGCCAACTCTTCCGGTCCTCCAACATCTTTCGCCAGTTGCTGACTTAAAGTTTGCGCAGATCCGCCTCTACGGCCTGGCGTGCGCCGACCTAATTTGCGACTGTGATAGAGTCTCTTTGCGGGTGGTCATGCTAACATAATCTTTATGTTTTTGTTTGACCCATGATATTGGGTTCGGCCACAAGGTCTCCTAATTCGGTGGTCTTCAGGACACTCCACTTTCCAACTGACCTTTGTCATAGATCAAGAATTTTACGGATCCTCTGCAACCAAAAGCATATTCGTCTTTTTGGTCCTGTTTATGTACTATCAGCCCAATGGAACCCTGACCCACCATAGAACGGTGTCACAGTGACATTATAAAACAATTTGTTTGACACTTCTTATGACTTGAATCATAACGTCTCTGTGACACAGTTCTATGGTGGGTCAAGGTTCCAATGGTCTGATAGTATGTTAGTGTACAATAGCATTGTGCGTATTATGGTATTGTAAATCCGGATTTTGGCGTACCTACTTAGAAGCTAGGACAATGCGAGGGTTGAGTGGTCAAACCCGATAAATCGAAATAATTGTTTCTTCAAATTTCAATTGTCTTGATGTATTCATTAATGTTCTTTTTGACACAACAAGTTATATCGACTTATCGGGTTTGACCACTCAACCCATTTGATGCTTTATGAAAGGCGGCAGTACATTGCTAGGTGATCTGTGTGTTAGGCGCTCTTGTTGTGCGACCGAGTCGACCAAGAAATTCTTTACCACTTTTGGACCTTAACGTGATACGAATAGAGTTGAAAAGTGGTAATTGAGTTTCTTGGCCTAGTAAACAATTAGATGACAATCGCGGCTAATATTCAAACTCACACAATCACTGTGACGTGTGTGCATCAACGTTTTCCAGGGTTTCTATTGAACTCCGTAAAACCATGTAGCTCTGATTAACTTGACAGTAATGGCGGTCGAGTTAAAAACAATACGATAGCATTTCAAAAGCAATAAGGCTATACCGAGTAGATCAGAGCCCCTGAATCATTATTGTGTTGGTATTGGGTACACACAAAGGCCGCGTCCGCCGATTGCGTTCCCAATACGCGGTCCGCGGCAGCCGCCTAACGTTTGTGTGCCAAAAGCTCCTCGTCGAGTCCATCTTGTATGGACATTAACGAGCCTGGCTCTGAATAAACTAATGACCGATGCAAGTAAACCTCAACCGCCGCAAACAATTTATATTCGTAAACTAAATAAATGATTCCGACAGCCACGCATTGTGCTACCTAATTAACATATTATTTGGACAGTTTTGGTTAAATTGTCCGGTATTTTAACAAAATGTTTCGATGAAAATTTAAAGCGCTCCAATATTTGCCATTGTTCAATATCAGATTGGGACTGCGTTAATCTTTTACCATGTAAATTGCAAATTCTGACATAAACGATAAATATTATGTAGGTATAAAATGACTAGATACTAAACTTTTGAAACTTGTAAAAGTTAATCAGGGAAGTAAATCTCACACTCTTTCTCGTTTATATAAATTATTATCTGATCTATACATATAGATGTTTTTATTATTTTACTATAATCATAAAAGCAACATTTTTCAATGGTTTTCATTTTGAAAAATACGCAATTTTCACAGTAAATATGATTCTCATTTAGTTATTGCTACACCAGAAACTGACTTAACTTAACTTTCCGAAGAATCAACTTTTAAGAACATCTTTCTTCCTTCCGATTCGAGAGACTTCGAACTTGGTTATGATTGAAGTGTTCTAACTTTTCAAGAATATGCTGTGTAAGTTAGCTCGTAATTTCAAAGCTAACCTACCCGTTCATCTGCTTATATACCTGCTTGTGTACAAGGTTGATAAAATTTGTTAGGTACCTACTACACCGCCGACGTTTAAATTATACCTTCGTGTACTAGTAAGCCGCCCTTGTTTCGCTTCAGTTTATGTGAGTTTTCTGTAACACTCATACATAGACCAGACCAGACCAAATCACAATTTAACTATTATACATAAAAATCTTCCATGAAAAATTATATAAGTAACTGATGGTGAAAACCGCATCGAAATCCGTTGCGTGGTTTACGAGAAGTTAGCAGATATACGACAGACAGAAAAACAAACAAACGCGAGAACCGAATTTGTCATATACTATTTACCTAAAGAAGATAAAGATGTTTCAGATAATCAACACACTGCGAGTTCGTTTATGTGTGTATGTATGTGTATGTTTATACTTTATTAAGCGGATACAATAAAATAAACTTAAATAGGCGAACTTACTTATGATGACAGATAAATTTTTGAGCGTATACGTATTCGGTTCCAGTTCCATTGAATTAAGGTTAATTCTAATAACACACTATGCCGAAATTACGCGGCCAAAGCACAGCGTTATTACGCATGCTATGCTTTTAAAACGACATAATTTTCAACGGATGTGAACGTAATTAGTTACGCCGATCTTCTGCCGCATAATTTTGGCATTTGTCCACTCACGAGATTTAATTTGGTATAGATGAATTAGCGAGAGCTTGGAATTGCATATGTAGTGGTAACATGTCTTTACAGGCATTCTATATTTAAATTTCCTCTACTTCTTATACCATCAGCATAAAAAGAGTTTTGTTATATATTAAATAAGTAAGTACAAAAATAATTCCAATGTCAAATTCTAAATACTTTTTATTGGATACTCGCAATTTTCAGAATTATTTTGTCTGGGCACGTGCACCTGTAATGTAAGTAACACAGTTTGCAAAAAATATGGCAGAAAGTAACAGTAATTTTGGTCCGATTGAGAGTCAAAGGGAAACAAATAATTTTAACTGTCATAAATATTTTGAACTCGAACTAATGAAAAATTTCAATTCACCTTACACCGCTGCCCAATTTGTTGAAAAAGCTACAGGTGTTTCTCTCACGACTATTTATAAAATTATGACTGGGAGTAAGAGTGACAAATTCAAATCAACGAAAAAATTCCTCTCTCCGAGTAAGAAAAAGTTACGTACAGTCAGCTGCAGATAGATCTAACCGAACAGCGAGCCCAAAAAAATCTGTTGCATTAGATTTACAAAAAAGACTAACCCGCGAAATGGTCAGAAAAATGTCCTGTGACAGTATGTTTTAACTATCTGCTTGGATAAAAATTCAAGAAGATGTAACTGCATAGTAAACCAAAAGGATTTAAATGGTGAAAATTTCAGCCGTATCTAACGTTTTAAAATTCCAACAAGATTGGATGGGATAGAATAGCAAAAAGTTCTAACCATTCGAGAAAATGAACTTAGTCCCAAGACATTAAGGTTCCTAATTGTTTGCTACTTGAAACGCAATTAACAGAACAATATTTGCTAGTGTGAGTTTTAAACGTCATGTCATGTCAAATCAATGTCACATGCATGACCAGAGGCCCTACTTTGAAAATCAGAGTTCGAAGTAACGTTAGCTCCATCCTTCTCTCTCGATTTAGGCTCAAATGACGAGTGACAGAGATGGAGCTTACGCAACTTCGAAATTCGATTTTCAAAGTAGGGCCTCAGACATATCCAATCTATTATGTCACAGATATAAAAACACATAGATAACGTAAATACCTAAATCTGTATGAAAACCAACCGTGTCAATTTTCCGTTTTCCGCGCAAAATCGATTCAAAGTCGTCGCTTTTTTGGGCTATTGCAGTTTATTATCATGCAACGAGGCATTTTCTTAATTTTCACGGCCAATCGGCTGCAACAACAGGCGCGCGAAACGTCAGTAGCGACGGCCAACCCCGACGCTTCGTCAGTGTTTAAGTCCGGAAGTAGATGCATTTGCGTTATCTATGTGTATTTATATCTGTGTATCATGTAAATACTATGCATTCAGATATCCAACACTCAAAAATATTTATAGCTCAACTGTATAAGTCTCCTTAAAGAAAAGAAAGAAAGATCGGGAGCAATTGCACTAATGGCAATATAATGTATATAATTTATTGTTCATGCAAATACCTATTGCGGTAGATTTAGCCATATTGCATGCATGCATGTTTGAAAAATAAAAATATCGAGGATTTTGTTTCTAATTGTTCTCTTTCACACGCTTCTTGAAAGTTCTTAGTATCGCTCTCTATTCAAACTATCTCTTTCACTCTTAGAGGAAAATTGCCATGAAATGTACCATCAGCCCAAAGGAATGGAGTACAATCGAATTGATTCCTCCTAAATTCAACCAGCTACTACACTTATCCCTACCCTGCTATCCCTACTGATACACTAAGTACACGTTTTTGTTGATTTATTTCTCCCGGTAGGTATAGGTGCACTGTCCAGGTCCATTTCCCCTCTATCCGCTACTCTACCAATAATTTCTCTTTGAATATAAAATTTAAGGCACTTGTCCCATCGCCGGCGAGAAAGCGATTAGCTATCGACTATTTTCTCGCTCAAGAAACGAAAAAAAGATATAGATCCCGTGTCAATAAAAGAGACACGTATATTAATAGTTAATCACTGGCTGTTCACACTGCCGGCGAGAACTCTTTCCACTAGTTTGTCGAAACAAAAAATGTAGATCGCGCGTCAATAAACGAGACACAAATATTAATAGTTGATCGCTGGCTGTACTCGCTTCCCGCTCATCGTCGGTGGTGGGACAAGTGCCTAACGGAGTCGACGGAGCTCCTATTTCTGAGTGTTTTGGCCCTTTGTGCCTGCTGAAGAACTAACATACCTTAAACCTACCTCATATTTTATGATACAAATTTTGGTTAATTAGTAATAGAGTCGCGAATAGTGGAAATGGACAGTGCTCCCTATCCCTACCAGTAGGGATAGCTCGGTAGGGATAAGTGTACCAGGCTAATTTAACCTTTATTGAAGTTATTTAAAATAAAAACCGGCGTGGTGCGACGTCGACGCCGGTGTGGGTAGACAAGTTCAAACATGTTTTGTATTGCCGGCTACTTACTCCAAAAATCGGCAGCCGGGATGACGGCGGTTGGGCGACGGGCGTGCGGTGGACAGGCGGTCATAGTAAATGTACAATTAGGGACATTCGCGGTCGTCCACTTAAGAAAATGTTGGCTTGTTCATTGCAGCTAGCTAATCCTACAGCGCTCAGGTCGTTACGCGTTGAACGCGCAAACGAATATCACCCTAGAGGTGGTCGACCGGGAATGCCCGTGACCTTATTGTCGCTACTTCGGAGCCCTCATCTCGTTATCGTTGTCGTATCGTTGACGGCGGCGGTGGACCAACGGCCATTGATACAATTTTCGGTTGTCCGCATTTGGCCATTTGTCATTGATTTTTACATGCACAGACATGAAATCGTAGTCAGGACTAACCATCAGCAACTTGTTATTTAATTTGGTCAAATTATTCCTCTTAGGCTGCATTTCACGAAACTTGGAATAAGACTTACTCCGAGATTAGTTTATACAAATTCGGCGTTTAATCTAGGTATAAGACCTTATTCCAGTTTGTTGAAATACAGCCTTAGGTACACTTTCCTCGTAGATACACTTTTAAAACACCAATGCAGTGTTTCCTCTTAGATATACTATTGGGTACAGTAGTGTACACAAAAGTATAAGTATAATTAACAAATTCACTGCCGTGCCGGCAACGCGCACATGTGTGCCAAACCACCATAAAATTAACAAATTTAACAGAGTCGACGGAGCTCTACTAACGCGGAGCTCCTATTTCTGGGATGTTCTGGCCCTCCGGGCTTGATATAAAAACGAACCTTAACCCTTCGTCTGTGGGAGAGTAAAAAAATACAGAATTCAAAGAAGTCTCTAAATTATGGAATAATCCACAAAAATAAGCAAAATAAAAATATAAAAAGATAAACAAAAATTTGGTCACGATCCTAATCAAAAACAGACGAAAGGTTAATTTGCACACACCAAATATTTATGATATTTTTTTTTTTGTATAATTTAGGGTGTGATGGTGATTTCTAAATTTGTGTGACAAAACTTAACTTGTCATTACTATCGCTTTTCTGTTGATGAATCATCTAAGTACTTATATGAAAGTGGATCTATAAGGAATGAAAGTGAACTTATTTTCAAAAGTGTATCAACGAGGAAAGTTTACCTAACCTAATAGACCATACGGTCTATTAAGTTCGAAATACCGTACTATAAGTCGTCGGCCACATTATTGAGAGTTTAGACAAGTGAGAGCGATTTGTCATCACAGACAAGAGTATTGTCGCCAATAAGCCTGATAACAGGGATAACTAAGTTCAACTATTTAGAAGTTCAATCGGTTGAACTAATGGGACAAAAATATTCCAATTATTTCAACTACTAACTGAACAAAATTGTTCCTATTTTGAATTGATTAAAGTTGAACTCAACTTTCTAATATTTTAATCACAAGTACGCGTACATTACCGAGTCACATTACCAGCAACGTACAAAGAAAAAATGTTGCTCGTACTAAACCGGGATTCTATTGTTTACCCGTACCCCTTGAATGTTTGCTTGTGAATAAAATATTAAAAAGTTGAACTAATAGGAACGATTTTGTCCAGTTAGTTCAACTTTCAAAGTAAAATTACAAAGTTGAAATAATTGGAATATTTTAGTCCCATTAGTTCAACTGATCGAACTTCTAGTTGAACTTAGTGAAATAGAGGGATATCGTGTTACCAGATCGACCTCAACGCGGGGCAGTGCTCGTCAACGTCACCATGTCAATTACACTTGGCTCGTGAATTACTTGGCTTACGAGGTAACCGCCATGTGGGATGTTGACTCAACGATCATTGTCTTGGTAATCAATGATGGTAGGTAAGGTGAATTAAATGCTATCTGGTATGTGGACAATATACAACGGTATGTCCATGTATCATAAATTCTCGCAACAGAGAGATCTTTACAATCGGTATGTTTTGTTACAAAAAGTATATCACTTATTTGGTTTGAATTCATACACCGTTATTGTAAGGCATTCTAAAAACAATTAAGTATCTTAAACTCTAAGTATGATAAACTGTTTTACAACATCATCATCATAGTCATATATATTTTTTATTTATTGTTATCTACTACACCAGTATACATCGGCCCTGTTAAAACATTTGTCATAAAAAATTGAAAATACAACAATACAAAACATTACACATAATATTAAAAAACTATGGATTTATCATCATCATCATCATCACCATCACCATCATCATCATCACCACCATCATCATCATCATCATCATCATCATCATCATAATCATCATCATCATCATCACCACCACCACCACCATCATCATCATCATCATCATCACCATCATCATCATCACCATCATCATCATCATCATCATCATCATCATCATCATCATCACTATTTGAAGCCTGGAGGCGTGGGATGCGTGCAGAAACGCCTGCCTGCTGGACGCCGCCGCGCTGAACCACGACAGCAGCCTGCACGGGACCCACGTGAGTACACCGTCACCATCATCATTATCATCACAATTAGAAGCCTGGAGGCGTGGATTGCGTGGCAACTCCGCCTGCCTGCTGGACGCCGCCGCGCTGCACCGCGCTAGCAGCCTGCACGGGGACCACGTGAGTACACACCATTACCATCATCATCATAATCATCATAATCATCATCATCATCATCATCATCATCATCATCATCATCATCATCATCATCATCATCATCATCATCATCATCATCATCATCATCATCATCATCGTCATTATCATCATCGTCCTATTTAGAAGCCTGGATGCCCTGTCTGCTGGACGCCACCGCGCTGCACCGAGCCAGCAGCCTGCACGGGGACCACGTGAGTACACACCATTACCATTACCATCATCATCATCATCATCATCATCATCATCATCATCATCATCATCATCATTATCATCATCGTCCTATTTAGAAGCCTGGATGCCCTGCCTGCTGGACGCCACCGCGCTGCCCCGCGCCAGCAGCCTGCACGGGGACCACGTGAGTACACACCATTACCATCATCATCATCATCATTATCATCATCATCATCATCATCATCATCATCATCATCGTCCTATTTAGAAGCCTGGATGCCCTGCCTGCTGGACGCCGCCGCGCTGCACCGCGCCAGCAGCCTGCACGGGGACCACGTGAGTACACACCATTACCATCATCATCATCATCATTATCATCATCATCATCATCATCATCATCATCGTCCTATTTAGAAGCCTGGATGCCCTGCCTGCTGGACGCCACCGCGCTGCACCGCGCCAGCAGCCTGCACGGGGACCACGTGAGTACACACCATTACCATCATCATCATCATCATCATCATCATCATCATCATCATCATCATCGTCCTATTTAGAAGCCTGGATGCCCTGCCTGCTGGACGCCGCCGCGCTGCACCGCGCCAGCAGCCTGCACGGGGACCACGTGAGTACACACCATTACCATCATCATCATCATCATTATCATCATCATCATCATCATCATCATCATCATCGTCCTATTTAGAAGCCTGGATGCCCTGCCTGCTGGACGCCACCGCGCTGCACCGCGCCAGCAGCCTGCACGGGGACCACGTGAGTACACACCATTACCATCATCATCATCATCATCACGTTTAGTAGCCTGGGGACATGGGGCACGAGCGGCGCCGCCGCGCTGCACCGCGCCAGCAGCATGCACGGGGACCACGTGAGTACACACCATTACCATCATCATCATCATCATCATCACGTTTAGAAGCCAGGGGACATGGGGCACGAGCGGTGCAGCGCGTGCACCGCGCCAGCAGCCTGCACGGGGACCACATGAGTACACCATCACCATCACTATCATCATCATCATCATAACTAGCAGCCTGTAATTTGTTTCGGAAGACTTAATTAATAAATAAAAATAAATATGCCTTTTCTGGAACTAAGTAGGTTAATTTTAAGGTTTTTCCCGAATATTATTATCCACTCACGTGCTCACTGTCAAAAAAAAGGTACCATAAAGTGCTCTGACATTTTATTTCGTATTTTTTTAAATTATGTGTTAAAGCCGTTTCACATGATAGGATTTTTGAGAAAAATCAAATAAAAATAAAAATTAAAAGTCCGTTTGGCAACCACAGCTGCCGGAAGCATTTTACGTTTTAAAATTTGGCAGCTCTGGTTGCCAAAAGCACGTGAGTGGGAGCAATAACATAGAGGAAATTCTATCTTAGTCCATAGGGTTGGTAGACAAATAAACAGACGGACATGGTGAAAATATAAGAGTTCCCAGTTTGTTCACGGAATTCCTTAAATAATTTTAAGGAATTTTATTTTTCCTATTACCGTCACACAATAAATCATAGAAAAGTTAGTAGAAATGCAATAGCTTAGTCTGCTAGTGGCTTCGTCCACGCAGAGCCACGTCGTTATTCCCGGGAACGATTATCTGGAATGAAAACGTGAAGTCGTCGGATGTAAGTACGTATTTGACGATGCAACGTATTTGATGACGCGGTTAGCCTAATTGGTCAAAGCTAACTGTCTTGGGTTTGATTCCCAGCATGTCCAAATATTTATGTGATGTGACTGATGAGCGCTATATTTGTCCTTGAGTTACATATTTTCTATGTATTTACTCTGTCATCATCATCATCATCATCAGCCCGGGGGCGTCCACTGCTGGACAAAGGCCTCCCCCAAAGAGCGCCACAACACTCTACTCTGTATTTACTCTGTATATAAGTATTATGTCGATCTTTGTTTTTGGGAACTAAATTAATGGCTATGCTATAGTTTGGGAAATGAAGAATATAAATAGTAAAAACACAACAACAACAACATTAACAACAGCGTCTTGTAAAACTTACAGCATTCGTTCTTGTAAGCAACAATGATTTTTCTTCTTCTTTTTTTATTAATCGCGGTCTACTGAGGTGTTCCGTATTTATTATTTAATAAGTATTTCCCTAGCAGATATTTTTTAGGATTTATTAGGTACGACAATTTAGTGACATTTGTCATTTTAGATTGGCAAGCAATCAATATCAAACACTACTATTGTATATGGTCAATATCATAAGTAAATAAAAAGGTTTGTTATAAAAATAACATTTTAGTTGCAGGTTTCGATTGAATTTATTTATTCCGTCCATCCGTTTATCACAGGCATTTTACTCGAAAACTACAAGAGGTACAGTCAACGTCAAACTTAAGTGATAAAAAGGTTTCAAAACATGTCCTTAAATGATGCCCCAAATATAACAGATTTTACCAGAGTATCATTTTCAACTGAACATTTGATTAGTCAAAAGAAAATTATCATAACGGTACACGAAGCAAAATGACAAATCAAAAATTATGTCAGAGTGAAATATTAATACACGATATCAAAACTATCTCTTTACTGGAAAGTTCAATAAAGAATGATGAAATATTGCACACATCTCTCAACAACCTAAGGATCAGAATGACGCAAGTCAACATAAACGCTACTCTATGATGTATCAAGTGACAGACAAAAGAAAGTCAAAATTTCAAAATGTCGGAATGACAACTATACCGATTTACCTTGGATCAATGCCATACAACAAAATCAAAGCTAAATTCTGTTCGCGTGAATACCCTTCAGTTGCATTTGTTTATCAACGAACCGAGACGAACGTTTTAAAACAATTTTAAGTTCAACCTATTAACAACCATGGTACCTAGTAATAAAGTTACAAATCTTCAAAAAACAATCCCATACTTACTACCACTCGTTTCATAAAACGAACATAGCAATTAATGACATTTCATGGCAACAAAACGAAAAGACTTAGGTTGAATTAAAATTTATTGTAAAATCAACCTTATGAAGCAAGAATTAAAATACTTTCCCCACTATTGCCATGCGAGTTACATCGTTTTTTATCGATTATTTTTGCTTCTTCGAATTTAAAATCCCGTCCGTCGTTGGATTCATATAATACACGCAAAACATGATATTCTCAAAAATATTATAAATATTAGCAAAACACAATTATTAGTAAGACATGAATTAGACAGTATCGACGGAGCTCCGTGGCTAGCTATTTCTGGGTGGTTAGAGGGCCTACTGTAAATCTAACATAACCTACGATTCTATAACAAAACCCGACTATTTGTAAATTATCATGTTTTGCGAATATCGTGTTTTGGTAGTATGATGTTATGCGTATAATTATTAACTATTTTAACAGTGTTAATATTTTTAACAGGGGTCATGATATATTTTAGTGCATTTTGTACATATTATAACTTCGAAAGTCATTTCGGTGAACAAAAATACCACCGAAATGATGCCACCGAGATGAAGACAATTGAGTATTTTTAAGATAAATACTAAACAAATTACGCAATAAATATACGCCCGATTCGCGTAAATTATATCAAAGTATCCTTTTAAATATTAAAAGATGGACTGAAATAAGACATTGTAAATTCATACATATTAATCCACGGAAATGACGTTTGAGGGAATCAAATACGTCGTGTGAAAGACTTACCTCGACACAGTCGCAATACTCGGCAACAGCGCATCCAATCCACTGAATGGCCGAAGCAGAACTAATGTTCGACTCAAATCGCAAAGATGGCGGTAGGTTAGTCGACTAATCAGATAACAGCAGGATAGGATATCTTAAACATTACTTACGTAGTTTATAACTTATAAACTAACTACAGTTAGACTATTAAACTACCAAAAAAATAACTCATGCGGCGAGAAATGCCTTTCGTTGAAATGAAAATTATGTGTACCTAATGATACGTCCGTTGAAAGCTGTTTTGATGAAATAATAGGTTAACCCCTTTTAAAAGCGTTTTGTGTGTATTAGAATCAGAAGTGGCATAATTCTAAAGAGCATAAACTATTAATTGCACGGTTTGTTGCTTTTTAGGGTTCCGTACGAAAATTAAAAAAACGGAACCCTTATAGGATCACTCGTGCGTCTGTCTGTCTATCCATCCGCCTGTCACAGCCAATTTGCTCCAAATCTAATAGACCAAATCAGGTGAAATTTGTTAGGATGGTGTAATCCTATTACCCAAACACAGATGTGCAAAGCAAAATACTTTTTTTTTATTAGGAAATTATTTTTGGTTTTGCAAACCTTACTGTGTCATACGTATATCAAATTAATGGGATCATTATGAGAATCTCAAATATATTATTGTAATTATTGTAAAATAAATAGTTTTGATTTTATTCATCAAAGAAGACGAAAATTTACCATTCCCCCAATGATCTCCGAAACTACTGAGTCTAAAATTTTGTAAAAGTACGAAATATAGTTCATTGCTTGTGGATTACAGGAAAACCTATAAGAATTCTATCAATTGAAAATAAAGTTTCACTTATGAAAATAGTTCACTAAAACACCACTAGATAGCGCTAGTAGTAGTTAACTCGCGTCTGACTGTGAGGATTTCAAATGTGATATTTTGTATTAATTTAAAAAGCACCGTAATAAAAAATATAAGACTGGCCGTACAGTACCAAACACGGTACAGTAAAAAACCGTCTGTCTGTCTGTGTGCGTTTAAAAATATTTGTTTTTGTCATTGTTCGGAACCATCTCCACGCGAATTAAACTCGCACTTGGCCGGTTTTTTTCGTTAAGAAATGATGTGCATGAACGCTGTTTGCAATTTAATGGCAGAAGTGCCTTTTATCATGGTTTTTCCTCGGTATAGGATTTTTCTTGTAAATGCCAAACAATGATGAAAAGTAAAAAAAAAAACACTTGCTTTGCTTTTCATTTACCCCATTTTTTTACTTATTTCATCACTTTAAGTTTGTTCGCGGTTTAAATATCTTTATGGTAGGTATGTTTACAAAACTTTAGTTTTCTAACTTTGATAGTTTCTGAGAAAAAATGTGTGACATACAGACACCCAGAAAGAAGGACGTGGTGAAACTATAAGTATAAGTTTGACATCGGAACCCTAAAAAAGGTTTCTCACGAAAACGCTCGCCTTATGCAAATGTTTGCATATGTATTGGCTGACGTTGGCCAAATATTCTTAGAGGAGGCTTGAATATTGTTATTTAATTGGAAATATCACATTATTTATTCATTATAGTAAAGCTTAAAGTATAATACAGGTACAACCGAACTAGGGGGGGGGGGGGGGGGAGGTTTACTCCATAGTAACAGAAGATGATTTTTTTGGTTTAAGCGTAAATCATCATTTGGCACATATTTCGACAGTTGTATGGATTTCCGAATGACTTAAAGATTGTTCCGCCTCAAATCTTTCTGAATGGACCTCCTCACAGAACAGAAAAACAGTAGAAGTGTGAAGTGGGCATGTCACGTGTTTCATGGTTATGCGGAGTTCCGCGCAACCTAGCTTAGTTTTGCCGCGATCTCTTGTGCATAAAAGCTGTACGAATAATATTTCTAAGATAGGAAATAAATTCAGAAGCAAGCCTTATAGTGCTATTTTGGAATATAAAAACGATAGCCGCATCAAAAACATTTTCCATGGTGGCGTGTTGTTTTTATGATAGTTTGAGTATTGGCGACAACAGGTCTGATACTGAGCGAAGCTCATGCCACTTCCACTGTTTTTCTCTATTCCGTGGACCTCCTGGACCGCTTGTTCAAAAGATTTGTTTCCTCAAGCGATCTACTTATTAGCAGACATTCTCCTTGCCTCCATAAGTCGATTCGTATGCACAGACAAGACTTCTGTGTAGATTTAGGTTTGGAACGGTTAACCACCATCGCGACTTTACTGATTGTATTTATGATATTAAAACTGAGGTCACCAACCGTAAAACCCTGGAAGAGTATAGGACTTATTAAGCTAATAATCTTCATGTCTTCGAAAATTGAAACGCTTGAGCGCTTGAGGGCGTGGCGATTGGTGAGGCAGGCATTGCGGGTAGGGATGGACAATTTCTGATACGGGTGAATTTCAACAAGCGTCAAATTATCCTAATTTTGGTGGTATTTTTTATTTTGCTAGTAGGGATAACAATTGTACGTTTAAAGGGCGTCATTACTCATTAGTCATACTTAAAACAGTGTTAAAATGGCCCTTTATTATATCAAGTAGTATTTAAGATATAACGATTTTATGTATGTATCACCGAAATTGCTATTATCCACCAAAATTTACTTTTCTAAGAAAAACTGACGATAAATAATAACATATCGGGCTAATTAAAATATATAATCGTTATGGAGTCTTCTTTGTTATTTTTTAAAACCAAAAACGTATGTTCTTAATATAATTAATAATGATTATTTGTTGTTTCAATTATTTTGGTGAAATCCAGCAAATTTGACAATTTTGGTATCTTCGAAAATGCTACCAAAATTGTACCACCAAAATTAAAAAAATGAGTTTATTTTTTTATTCAAGCGAATCTTTTAGATTAACACAAATTTAACTAAATACAGTTAAAAAGACACTATATATACTTGAAATAACTATCACACAATTAAACTTTTTGCTAAGAAGAAGAAGTTATAACAATTAAAAAAATGTATTCCATACCACCAAAATTAGATACTTATGTGCTTAGCGGGAAGATGGTACAAAGCTTTCACCATCTATCGCTGAAGTGGAACTGAATCAATAACTGACACCATATTATTATTTTGTTTGTATAATCACGTTTCGTTCGATCATAAAATCAATTTCAATATTCACCACCAAAATTGACTATTTCGCTCCCAGTTTTCCTTTATTTGCAAATGCAATAATTGTAATATTTTAAAATACCTTATCTAATATGGAATAGAGATAACTAAAACATAAATTTAGTTGAGGCTTCTTAATAACTTTGGACCACGGTCTATCAGGGGGGAAGCGGGGTAGTTTGATGCATGGGGCACAATAATACACCAGCACTATTTCGTAAAAACAAATGGTAGTAATATCGAAATATCATTAAAACTAAAACGTGACTATACATAAGCGGGCTTGACAGCTACAAACGCATCGCTAGGTTGGTTTTTATTAATATTCAAATATTTTTCGAATATGACCGTTGGGGCACTTCGATGCACAAAGGTACGGGGCAAATTGGTGCTATCAATGTTGAAAGTAAGTAATTTTTGACTGTGTTGTTTAAGTGTCTAAAAGTGTTTTAGGGTTTGTTTAGTCTACTTTCTAAAGTTCATTTAAATAAAGACAAAAAAACAATTGAAATCAGTCATAATGTCTATAAGTATAATATAGTAAAAAAAAGATATTTCAAATCTTTATGAAACACAATAGGTTGCCTATACCCTCCTTAAAAGAAACGAAACAACATTTTGTTGAATGTTGGCATTTTTAAAACTTTTTTACATAATTAAACATATTAAGTAACATATTTAGTATCAAGCTGCCCCATGGGTGGGGCACAATTAAGCAAATTCCAATTTTCACAATTTTTTCTTCATTTTTATTAAGTACGATTAAATTTTTAAGATTAATTTAAATTCTATATCAATCCCAATTAATTTAACTATGAGATAAGTAAAAATGGTACAAATGGTACCAATTTGCCCCGCTTCCCCCTATGTGCGACAAGTGCAGGACACGACACCAAAATTGTTTTGGATTGAGAATATTTTTTTACGATAAATATGATAAATTAATAATAATTAGAACTTTAGAAAATAAATAGTTTTCCAATACATGTACTAAACCCAATTATCACGCCCGCCGCACAAAATAATGTGGTTGGGATGATTACCCACATGTGAAACATTTTAGTTATAGGCAGCTGTTGAAAGCTACATCCGTACACGCTATCAATAAGACAAGGGTTACACGCTCAGTATTTCATCAGTCTGGCGTCAGTTCAATCATGATCGAGGGGGACGCAGCTATTATGTTAATATAGCTGCGTCCCTTTCGAGCACGGACTGAACTGACGCCAAACTGATCGTGTAACCCTTGTCTAAGAGATTGGGCTCTTATGGCCTTATTAATAAATGCGGAGTTACCGTGGGTGGAGTGGCTAAGCGTAAGTTGTGACATTTATATATTATAAAGTTATATGTAAGACAGAGATGTAGATTTTGCCACTCCCTCTTACCCATAGTTGGGTCTCAGAACTTACAGTAATAACTTTCAAGTAGTGTAAATCCGGCCTTAGCGTCACTTGTAACTAAGTAATTAAATTACTTATGCGATTTGGATAATAATATACCTAATTATTGTATCCTCGAGCTATGATGATGGAAACAGACATCGATACCTTGAATTTCGAACAGCCCAAAGGAACAGCCATGGCTGAGATGTCTGCCAATTTTTCTTTGCGACAAATCTGTAATTTTCTTTGTGTTGTTTATCGTCTGCTTAATTTAATCATTTTCATTTTGACAGTCCGAAGATGAGTCTCCCTGCTTACAAAATGAAAACCATTGTTCGACTTTGAAGTCGATTTCGATTTCGAGTGCGTTAGGCAATAGGCCAGCTGCACTCGCTTCGTTATTTACACCCGTAAATAATAAATAATTTACTATATCTACTTACAAACCTTCCTCTTGAATCACTATCTATTAAAATCCATTGCGTAGTTTGAAAGATCTAAGCGTACGTACAGGGAAAGACGGCGGGAAGCGACTTAGTTTTATTCTATGTAAAGATATATTTCGATTTATATTACCTTTATAATTTACACATAATAAACACAATCCATCACCATACCCTGTAATAAACTAATTTAAGTTACGTCGTGTTTGGAATTACTGCGTTAAGATTAGGTATATTTGTAGAACACGCATCATACACGACCATCGTGCTTGTATTAAAGCCGTTCATGTGATCAAGTTGAGGGGCGCGGGCGGTGAGCGAGAGTCCAACAGGAGACTCCAGCAACACATCGTCGACCGCGCGGCCTATTTGCACAACTCTGGTCGCGGCGACCACCTGGTTAACATTTCCGCATATCATATTATCCTGCCCTTATCCCAACTTAAGTATTTGGGGTCGGCGCAACATGTATTTTTCTTCCATACTTCTCTATTAGTCGTGATCTCGGTAGTCACTCCCTTTCTAGCCATATCATCGTACCATATTTTCTATTCAAACATTTCCGCATAATATTTAAAAAACACGAATGTTGATTATTTTGACACTTACATCTCTGAATATCATCAGGGGCGTATTGCATAAAAAATAATAGCTTATATTATAAGCGGAACTCTCTTTCCAACAGTATGTATTAAAAAGAGACTTCCACTTGTATTACAAGTTAGAAGCTTTTATGAAACAGGCCCCTGAATATGTGAGGAATATGCCTACTGTTTACATTGTGAGTTCAATGTCATTAATGGCATTTCGTCCCTTTACTTTCTCAACCTCGTATCTGATCGAATAGTTAGATAGGAAAGTAGTCTTTATTCTTTAAGCATATGACTGCTTTTTCTATCTAACTATTCGATCAGATACGAGGTTGAGAAAGTAAAGCGACGATTTGTCATTTTTCCTGTTTTTTTTAAACCTACCAAAAAGTATTTTAACATAAAGAGGTGGTTCGTCAGATCTTTTTGAACTTTTGTCACCTTAGATACGGCTGAAATTTTCACCGTTTAAATCTTTTCGGCTAACTATGCAGTTACATCTTCTTGAATTTTTATCCAAGCAGATAGTTAAAACATACTGTCACATGACATTTTTCTGATCTTTTCGCGGGTTAGTCTTTTTTGTAAATCTAATGCAACAGATTTTTTTGGGCTCGCTGTTCGGTTAGATCTATCTGCAGCTGACTGTACGGTCCGTCGGCAGTAGATGATTTTGATCAAGAAGTCTATATAATTTTCATCTGCCCCATAAGCAATTTCCAACCTTAAAGATGAAAATTTAAATAAATGATAGCAACTAAAAGCAAAAAAAGGACATACTTATTCCACTTGTTTAGGGTAATCTCATTAAATTAAGAAGAAAA
Source organism: Acleris cristana (assembly GCA_948252455.1). Taxonomy (NCBI): domain Eukaryota; kingdom Metazoa; phylum Arthropoda; class Insecta; order Lepidoptera; family Tortricidae; genus Acleris; species Acleris cristana. The sequence goes on along the minus strand of OX411774.1, from coordinate 7,337,553 downwards.
CTTGGTTTTAATTTTCATGCGAACGGTACAACCACTACATATGCAATTCCACGCTCTCGGTAATTCATCTATACCCACCTTAGGTCCAAAGTCAATCTGACAGTCTACAACAATATGGTCGAGTTTCCTAAAAGTTACAAATGACTTGAAATCTCTAATGACATTGACGACTTCAAGCTTATTTTTCTTGAAAAGGGTCCCAAATTAACGCTCGTGACCGTACAAGTCATTACATTAACCTAAGCTGATAGTTTTGTACCTACCGCTGTATTAAAATCAATTAAGTTAAGTAAACAAGGAAAGCGAGGATAAACTGACCACTCTGGAATTCTGCTGTTGTCCTCTGAGAGTGTTATTAGGTCATTATTAACAGCAGAGGGGGACACATCTGCTCTGAACATTGTATGCTCTCTGCGCTTTCGGAATCTTTTAATGATTTCGCCAGTTTGTGGACTAGGAGTATAGCAAAATGTTTATTGCCATCGGTGAGCATACTTTTTGTTTTAACGTACCTAGGACGTCACGTCAACCAGTAAAGTGACTACAAATTAGTTAAAACTAAATTTATAAACTTAAAACAATGGATATTCAATAAAATCTGAATTCTTAATAAACACAATTAAATAATATAATAAATATCGGCGGACAATCACAACACAAATTGAGCTAGTCCCAAACTAAGCTCCAGCAGGTATAGACGGATACTTACTTAAATTTATAGAAAACATCCAAGAATCAGGAACAAATACTTGTTGTACTGACACAAATATTGGACCGCTAGCTTCGTAGGCAGGGTTATCAACTAGGCTAACGCGTCGTCAAACTAAAAGTAAGTTTCTAAACATTGTGCGCTTAACAAAACTGCACATGCACTAACGGCATTATAATTTATAACATTGATTAAAAGTTGCCAACATATTTAGTATGTAGTAAGTCGGTACCTATGTACGTAGTATGAAGCAAGTTAAATACGTGTGCACCTGTGATAACAACTAATGTTTTCGCATGGAGAGGAAGCACTGCAAGGCGATCTAGTTATTTTATTAAATTAAGTAACAAGGAGAGTAAACGTGTAACCCAGGTTTTTATGAAACGAGGGTAACATGGTAAAAAGGTACAACCTGCCAATTCCGAGATCATACGCCAGGAATAAACCGTTTAATATTTTAAGCGGCAAAAAATCCGACGTCTAAACACCTCATGCGAAAGATTACGGGGTTAAAATGAAAATACAATTTAACTGTTATCTCAATTTATTGTGGGTTATCCTGTGGGTGCGAGCAAGACGGAGCTGTTTGCGGTCTGGCGAGATTACGGCTCGCGTCGCTGGGTAGTCTCGTAAATTTGGCTCGGGCAGCTTCCTTCCGCCGGTTCTAGTGCGCTTGCGTTCGGAAAACTTTTGTTTTAGCTTTTCTCTTTGCACATGACATCGCTTACGTCCTTTTTTGGTAAATAAATCTTAGAATAAATTTTACGTAGGTATTCGAATTATTTAGATAGGACAAAATATAAATTGTGGTCAATACCTATTAAAAAAAAACTTAAGTATTGATGTATGTGCGTTTGATATGACATGACTAGGCAATTCAGTTTAGGAAGAGACAGAGCCGTGTAACTGCTATAGCTCTGTCCCTTTCTCTTGTAGTGAGGCATGTATAGGTATGTTATAACTAATAAGTATATGTGTAGATGTAAGTCGCATTAAACGTCGTGTTCATCTTTTTACCTCTTTTTACCTCCCGCCTTACCTCAGTGGTTAAGTGGTTGGCTCATTGACAAGTTATAACATACCTATACATGCCTCACTACATTCTCAACGTAAACTGATTTGCTTAGCCACGTCATGGTACCCCCCCGTTCAAAATGAACTTGCAAGATTTGACTTAAACAAACAATGTACAAACATTGTAAGTTAATAAATAGCTTGTAATATAAGTAAGGATGAACATGTAATAAAGCTAGATACGAGTATTTATTACAACCTTTCAGCTGCACTGCACTTGAACAAGACGAGTGACTGGAGTTTCAATTTAAACTAATTGAGTTCTGTCTGCGGTGGTGAGATTTGATTCATTTGGTGCATGAACGCATTGCGTTCATGTTCCGTTATCAATTTGCATTTAGTGCAATAAAGCTTTTTTGTTTACTGGAACTAGACCATAATGGGAAAGTTAAAATTCTAGTAGTTTTTGTAGAAATACTCTTGACATAGACCATGTTTAATTGAGTATTATGATGTCCATAAAAACGTCTGTCTAAACATCATCTGTGATTTCTGAACAGAAGACATGGCAAATTGAGATGGCAATATAAAAGTCATTTAAGGTAATCAATGCTTCAAAAAACAAAAAAAACTTGCTTGGTAAAAACAGCGTAAGTAAAAATAAAATTATCTACTACAAATTATCTATTTGCCTTGAAAACATCTATTATAATTTAATACTGAGATGTCAAACCTAAATCAGACCCAGTTGAAATGCATTCACCATAAGTACATTGGTTATCTTTTGAATTAGTTCGAAGACATACTTTATTTTATGGTTGGTAAAAATGTCTAAAAAATCTTTCAAATGTTTTTCATTGCCTCACGCAACAACAAACAGTCATGACCTAAAATCTTGAAAGTTGGTTCTACTTCTTTTGGTTACGTACGTAGGTACTCTAAGTATGTTAAGTGCAAAAGTCGAAAACATTCATTACTTCGCGATTGACTTAAGAACTAGCTTAGGTTACCTTAAAGTTGTGATTAGTTCCAACTTCCCAGAACAATCATTAATCTTGCACGATGCGGGAGTGTTGCGCTTGCAAATGGACTTAGATTTGAGCTGGCAACACTTATAATGAGAAGGAAAACAGAAAAAAAAACAAATTAAATCATTTATTTCGTTTTCATAAGTACATAGTTGACTACCTCTTTTTAAGTATAAAATTTATCTGTGCTTAGATAAGTAGCCGCTCTTCCTTATGAGCAAGAAGTTAGTACCTACTCAGTAAAAAAAACAATTTATATAAAGTCTGTGCCAGTTGCAATTGGCAAAGATGTAAACACAACCAAATGAACCAATTTACCATTATTACTTGATGATCTAGCTTTTTAAGATAAAGTGACGTCTAAGCAATGATGTATACACTTGATCTTTACTTTCACATTAAGTTTAAAACTGAATAATTTTTAACTAAACGATATTTTAAATAAAAACGCGCTTGATGAATATTTGAGGTTATGTGTCAAACAGTACAAATTTGTTTACATCTTTGTCAATGTCAATTGACACAGAGTATACATATTGTGCGACTACACGTATTGGGATTATAAGTATGTAACGCAATTACTTTGAAGTTAAATGAAACTATTTACATGGTCATTATTTTAGTGTTTCGATTTACAAAATTCGGACACAAAATAAATAATAGTACAAGCCGAATAAATAATAGTGCTTTGGAAATAAAGAAGAGAAAACTTTTGGAAATTTTTGGCTAAACTTGTCTCAGAATTAAAAACTTTAGTCAACCTTTTTTTGCAGATCTTGTCAAAGCGAAAAAAATACAGTAATCAGCTTTTCAAGACAAAATAAAACACCATATATTGCATTCTGATCGGGTTACTTACCTAATACTTACGTATTCCAAATTTAAACCCATTCCATTCCAAAAGCGGGAACTGGTTAAAATTACCTTGCATTATTTGGCCAAAGGATACCTAATCGTCCTGACAAAAAAACAAACATGCAAAGTAAAACAAAAGCTTGTAGAAATACATCACATTACTCGATACGACAATAAATGATAATGGTTCGCACAGACGAACCATAAATTTATGATAAGCACTTCGGTTCCCAAAAAGATCAGTGCTATCATACCCATGCGCCCATAGCCTCTGGTCTTGCTTGAGTTATTGCCACGGGGCTACTTGCAACCCTAAAGGGAAAAGATATCGTTTCACGAAATCCGATCTTAAAGGGTCGTTTACACTTTTATGGTGAAATTGCGTTTTTGTGGTTGCTCCCGGCGATAAATACGACTATACGTAAAGACTATAAAGATTCCTACGCACAAAACAACAGTTTAAAAAAACGCCTTCGATTGTACGAAACTTTTGCGATATCTAAGCATGATAAATGCAAATCGCGATGAAGCAACTTCCACTGAGGAGGTCGCCTCTGAAAAAACATGACTTAGTGAGGCTAGATGAGATTTCACGAATACGTGAAATTTAATAGAGGAAGACAATGTGTGTTTTTTGTTTCTGTTTATTTTTTCTGTTTGTGTATAATAAAGAGTTTACATACGTACATTTCAATGATTGATGAAGTTCCTAGAAAAAACAGCTTCGAGGCAGAATTGTAGCACCTATTTTAATTGATATTTAGCACCTATTGTATAAAGGCTACAACTGCTACAAGGCTTAAGGGTTAAGGCTTGTATACGCGTAGGGTAAATGACAATATTTAGAAAAAGAAGCTTTTTTTCTTTTCTTTCCCTTTTTCCATCTGTAGTTTTATAGCATACCTAGTCTTCAACCTATGGCATGTTTAAGTTTGATGGATCTACGATTACTGCCACGGAGAACCTTTGTCAAACTTTCATCATCAGATCAGCTCCAAAACTCCATACCGTTATCCAATTCAGACGTTAGCAAAGTATTTGTTCAATTAGACAAAGAATTTAACTTGTAATTTTAATTACGAACACGAGGACAGGTAAAAGTATAAAAGCTCGTAAAAAACCGACGTATAACCATAAAAATCGTGGCCGTTTAGTCACGAATGCGGAATTAAGGCGGATCGACAAGCACAAGATAGGTAGCAAGATAATAACGAGCGGCTTCCCTAATAATGAATCACGGGCTCCGTAAGCCGCGGGCTTACCGTCCGGCGAATAAACGTGTGATGGAACGGACGCCCGACGTGTGTACGACTTTAATTGTATGTTGCTTTGTATTATGTATATATACTATGCGGCGGACCAAATAAATGCCTCCTCATGAGTGAAATAACGCGGTTACGTTGTTCTGAAATCATTTACAAAATGCGCTGTTATTTTTACTCGGCAGTGGATTATTTCTTTAGTGGCCAGATTGACGAAAATTTACGTGAAGTGCTATTATTAAGTGTCGTTTACTTTAATCTCGGTTCAATGGGTATTACACTTTTCTTCATATTTTTCTAGACTGTAATAAACACTAAGAAAACCTGCACTTGTTGTAGGTGACAACCATAATAAATCAATACATTAAGCAATAAAAAAAACATAGAAACAAATAGTAAACTTTATTTTACACAGTACATGTACTTTGGTATCGTACGTAAGTGTAGATGCTGCTATTGTGAAGTAAAAGTGTCAAAGTACACATTTTTTTATAAAGCAATCCGATTTTATTCGTTAATCTTGTGTAAAAATAAAAACATCAAATTGTACCTACCTGAAAAATACCTACGTTACACGAATTAAAATCTACAAAGGACAAGCAGGTAAGTAGGTACCTAATATATGTTGGACTAGGCTTGCATCTAGTTCAGAAAACATTCCGCGATGCTAAAGTTGGTACATTTTTTTCAATTTACGGCTTACTCCTTTTTAAATTAAAATTACTCATAGTTTCGGGACGTTCGATGAAATAAAAATAATCCAGCCAACACAATACAAAAGCTTCCATAAACTCGTAAGAACGAGAAAAACGCAACCCGCTAGTTCGCAAACGTAAAGTAATAAGGAAGAGATAAAGTCGAACAGCAGGCGAGAACAAAGGAAGAAATAAGGGTCATTTTGTGAAGTAGCCAAAAGGCAATCTGACGAAGCAATCAGGTATTGGAAAGCGTTTAGCAGCAGTCACCTTCGTCCGGTCAGCGCTAACACGATATTGCTGCCTGGGGATCACGATGGCACACTCAGATGATCTCTTTATTGTTCGCACATTCAAAGAGACGAAGAGTTATGATGTGGATTTTTAGGTTAAAACATAAACACCCGTATTCACAAACAATACTTAACGGATCCTTCATTGAGTAAACGAACTGCGTTCAATACAACTTTGTAATTGGTCCGTTTTGACCGACCTTTTGTTTATGAGACGATTTGAACTGCCCTGTGCGTTCGTGAGCACTGTGAAACCTAATAGTTACGTTTGTGAATACGGGTGAAAGTACGTGACGAAAAACATAAAATAAATTAGTTTTCTAAAATTCTACAATGTCGCAAGTTGATTAAGGGCTGATTTTTTCAATCCCCAGATAAAGCTATCCGGAAGGTAAATTTTAGCTCTGTCCTTTTCTTTCATATGACTTCAGTAAAGAATAGTAATACATTTAACTGTCGGATAGTTTTATCTGGGGATTGAAAAATCTGTCAATAACATACCTATTCGAAGTTTTATTGGATATCAAACGTAAGATCAGTCTGACAAGTCAGGTAAGGTGGGATTTTATTCGTAGGTACTCTTATGCCAAGATTTTTATCTCGTCATATTTTTACTCGCTTCTATGTCAGCGTAGGACGTTTGTTCTGGAACGGCCCCTTTTCAGGGACAAATAGTTGCCTAGTATATTATTCAGTCCAGCAACTACGTCTCTGATGAGAAAAACTTGCCAATCTGTTACTTATTAAATTTTTGATGAGTAAAGTATTAAAAAACTGACACACTGTCACGTTTGAAATATTGTAAAAGAGAAGTACCTATGGATAGAAACCACCTTCGTTTTTATAGCGCAAGTTTCTATTGTTCCTTGTAAGGTAAAATAAGTAACTGATTTTGTGTTTCTTTTTTTTAAATATAACCCGTTTGACCTCAGTCTTGCCTGATGTTAAGTGATGATGAGGTCGAAGGTACACTCTTACCCAGAAGAAACCCTAAACTTAACCTTTTGGCTTAGCATGCTGGAACTCTCATATGTCAAACGCGAGTTAGTGTCAAATACGTCTATTCCATATTCTAACGTCAATGTAAACGTTTAAGGTTTAAAATAAAAGTGTATTTTTTGTGACTTGAGTCCTTTTATTACTAAGCAAGTTAAAGCAAGAGTTAACGTCATATTTTATGTATTTTTTCGGTATTGCTAGAGTAATTAAATAAATCGTTCAAATATGTCAAGAAAATTGAGATAGAAACCCATAGAATAAGAATACCCTAGAAAGCTAGGTTTCTGAAGGTTAAACATTTCCGGATAGTGTAGTTATAAACTTATAATTCTACTAGCGACGCACCCTCGTTTCGCTTCGGTTTACATGAGTTTTTCTGTAACAGACGAACATAAAACACAAAGTGTAATTAGGTACAACCTTCAGAAAAACAAACTTTAAATCATGAAGAAAACCGTTGCGTTACTTTAGATGGAGTTTGCGGCCAAACATACAAATTAATGGATAGTGACTTTATTTTATACTATTAAGACAGTTGTAAACGTGCCTTTCAAACCGAAAAAGACTTGTGGCAAAATTATCGCGCTTCTTTATCAACTGATAAAAAATAACTCTTTGACTGATCGATAAAAATATCCGACAAACTTAATTGATGCTGTTTATATACAAAAGGTAAACACAATAAAAAAGCCTAACAGAATTTGTAACGAAATTCTAATTGGCACTTCCTGGTATTCGACTTACTTTTGCCCGTTTCCAAACCAACAGACGTACTGCCTACTATTAACAAAAAACAACGAGAAGAATACTTAACTATTTTCTCCCCGTGCTAGTTGCCGAGACTTCCTAGGAAAAAGTTTTCCGACGCGCTGCCTGGTGAAATATTCAACTAGTTAGAAACTGCCCGCGGGGGTTGAGAATGAAAAGAAACCGTCTAAAAGTAATCATGAATACTGAATTAAAATGTGTTAATTTTACTCCGCTGTTCAAACACTGACGAAGAGGCTGTATTGACGTACACTCAACTACTTTCATGGATGATAATAAGTCTTGGTTCGTGCAAAATGTTTGAAATACTTACTTTATAATTGTAATATCATATATTTCTTATATTCTTTATATTATTGTCTAAGTCTTTGTTTGCCTATTTTCCCCGAAAGTTGAATTAATATGAAAGATAATTTATTCCAAATTAAAGTTTTGAAAAGAAAAAATAACGATAAAGCACGTCAGAACCCCCTGATAGAGGCCTGGTTAAAAACACAATAACACTGTCGAGTATTTTTGTCTTAATATGTAAAATTTGTTAATTTTACCCTTAGATATTAACCCCCTTACTAATAAACGTTGATTAACGGTGGTGTAGTTAAACCATGCTTTGTCCTTATCTGTAAAAAATCAAATGTCACAATGACAAATAAGGACAAAGCATGGTTTAACTACACCATGGTTACTCAACGTTTATTAGTAAGGGGGTAAGAGTATTATTATAACCTATTTGAACTGTCAAATCATTAGCAATATTAAGTATACCTGAATTACGCAGAATTTATAGGTATCTAAAAATGTTATATAGATAGTTTGTGGTTTCCCTATACATGGAATCATTGTTATACTAGGCCATATAGGTACCATTACTGCGTTTATTGAATAGGCGAATAATAACTGTATAGGTATTATCGTAAACAAAAGGATGAGAAATCATTATGAAACTAAGGAATGTAATTATTGATTTCTTTTATCTTATCTAACTGATAATTAAATTACTCTCGTATTTATAGTTTTTTATATGGATCAACAATAAAAAGAACGTTCACGCATACCTACTTAGTATGTTTACTGACGTAAGTATATTATTCTCGACTTATGTAAATTAAATTTGATAACTATTAACTAACTATCTATGTACATATAAATAATAGCTTCTCTCACAATCAAATTGAGCCCTTCAAGCAGCATATAGACTGTTGTGATCTTAGGATAGTTTAATTTGAACCTTGAATAATTGTCATAAGGGTCTATACTGTTTTTGACATCGACCCAACCTACACGACCCAGAGCATTATTAAATCGTGAGATTTATAACTAAACTTACTTGCCAACAAATATGCGAAGCTATGTGCAAGTCGATTTCGCATTTACCATTTAACTTTAAACCACTTTTCGTCAACTAAGTAGAATCGAGATTGGTATCCTGCCCTGCTAAGACAAATGGCGGTATCTCTGACAAAACTCCCATAGCAAGAGCAACCTTATTACTGACGGAAGAGGGTTGTATCTGCTTTGGCTATTAACTTTGAGATATATCGCCTTTTGGCTTATGAGGGCAGTATCTCTAATTTTACAATTTTTTTTTTTCGAAAATACTAACTTTAAATCGCTTTACTGTAAAGTTGGTTAAATGGACGTTGGTCAATTATCCTTTCCAGCGTCGATATACATATGTCAAAAATTAAGTTTAGAAACGTCAAACACGATTCTATTCAACAAGAATGGAGCTGAAGTATAGTTAACGATATTATAAATTATAGAACATCACAACCTTTATTTGCACGCTTTATACTCGTAGTATAGGTAAATATTCAATGTTTATGGAGAGCACTGATCCAAATTGGCCTAAGCTGTTTCAAATTGGCTCCATCGTTTGCGTAAAATTGACCCAATTATTCTTATTTGTACATTACACGATCGTGGATTTTTTAAAATGTTGAACCAACACATAAATAAATTCATACTATCTTTTACATAATATTACGCTCATGACATTGACGTAAATTCTGAAGGTAAAGTGTACCGAAGTCACGATTACGCTAGACTCAGGTGATTAAATTCGTTACGAATCTCTTAATACTTTAATATTATTACACAATCAACGCCAACGTTGTCAAATATATTTTCAAATTAGCTTATAATATCACCTTTCTACTTCCAAATGACATCGCTGACATAAATTTCAACAACTCTCAGCAACACATCGTAATTAAATGAATGTTAGGGGCATAGGTTAAACAAAACAATGGAATAAATAAATACAAAACGTTTATTTAAAATGTGTTTAAAGAGCAGTTATGTAATGAAGAATTACTTGAATACCAAAGTACCACTGAATTACGTAGGGTATAAAAAAGGCTATGCCGCGAGCCGGTTGAGGGATTACGACTATGGCATACACGAATGTGTGTAAGATACGTCCGAGAGTGTACACACGGAATAGCAGCGTAGCCCAAGCCGCCACTGGGTTAGTCGTAAGGTACAACGCTCCTAGTACCCAGAACACCGGTATGTTCTCAAGGTCGTTCCGATGCGCTCTTCGCACGCGCTCCACCTCCGGATCATTAAGGTTCACTTTAACTTTGTACATCTTTGCGTCTTCAGGGTTCGCGAACACTTTTCTTACCATCCTTGTCAAGCCAGTAAGTACCGACAGCGCTATTAGCTTCAAAGCTAGTATGGTTGAGTACACAATGAAAGACTGCACTACGGGTTCTTGCAAGGAGAGAGCCATTTTGTTTTCTTTCCTACAGGTTCCGACACAAGAGGTGCGCTCGGCGACGCGGACGCGACACTAGTGATTGGATGAAGCGGCGCCGGCGACGCGGTGTTTATCGGCAGGGGTCATTGCTTACTTAGACAAGGGTTACACGATCAGTTTGGCGTCAGTTCAGTCCGTGCTCGAAAGGGACGCAGCTATATTAACATAATAGCTGCGTCCCTCTCGATCATGATTGAACTGACGCCAGACTGATGAAATACTGAGCGTGTAACCGATGTCTTAGAACTGGTTAACATACGAGAATGTTCCGTTTTAATTTTGTCTGTCAATGCCAGAAAAAAGTTTTTCTCTAAATGTTCAGTTGCTAGTTCAGTTTATACTAAAATATTTAGTACCTAGTGTATGTTATCATGTTCTGAAGTTTGCGCTTATTGGAAGATTACATGATAAGGGTATTGTATGTTTGTCGATGTTGACGGAGGGGATACGAATATAACTCGTAGGTATAAGAAAAAATAACTGTTTCTAAACATCATGCTCCGTTCTTGTGGTTGATCTTAAAAAGCGTATTTACTGGCTTATGGAAGGAATGAAGTTGTGTCATATAAACATTGTTATAAATGTAAAAAAGCATAAAAAACGATGTTTATTTTCGACCGGCGACTGGTTACGTAAAGTCTAAACCTATATTGTTTACGCACATGATAGTCGATCGCTGATTATAGTGATTATGTTGTCGGTCTGAGAAACGATGTCACTGGCAGCTCTTAATTTGCTGATATACTAGATAGATAGCAATTTACTCGAGCATTCTGGCGAATGTCTATCAGGCACAATATGTTTATTCAAAATAAATTTAAAGGGCAGTTATATAATATAAAACTACTTGTATACCAAAGTACCACTTGATAACGTAGGGTATAAAGAAGGCGATGGCACGAGCCGGTTGGGGGATTACCACAATGGCGTACACAAATGTGTGTAAGATGCGTGCGACAGTGTACACGCGGAATAGCAGCGTAGCCCAAGCCGCCACTGGGTTAGTGGTGAGGTACAACGCACCTAGTATCCAAAAGGCCGGTATATTCTCAAGGTCGTTTAGATGCGCCCTTCGCACGCGTTCCACCTCCGGATCATTAAGGTTCACTTTTACATTTCGCACCTTTGCGTCCTCAGGGTTCACATATGCATTTCTTACCCCCCTTTTTATACCCGTAATCATCGACAGCGCTATTAGTTTTAACGCCAAAATAGCCGAGTACACAATGTATGATTGCACTACGGGTTCTTCCAGGGAGAGTGCCATTTTGAATTGCTTCAATAGCTTCCGACACTAATGGTGCACTTGATGATGCGGACGCGACATTAGTGATTGTTGATTGTTGAAGCGGCTGGCGCAGTGTTTATCTTTCACAGGCATATATTGATAATTTAGTTCAAACTGCTTCGTCATTCTTACTTAAAACTGATTGTGTTATCATGATTATTTTATTTTAGCCGAAAAACGTCTATTGTTAGTGATTCTGCCTCCTGAACCACTGGACTACGTATGGGCAGCAGCTTCTTCTTAGAACATGACAATACGAGTATACATTTTTATAAAAATAGAAAAAAGTTCTCGGAGTATGAATTTGACTTACACTGAAACAGTTTTTAATATACATATATTATTTCTAAGAAATTATGCCAGTTTGAAGTTAAACGAGTCGTAACACGGTAAGACGTGCAAAAAGGTCAATATTAACATGTCTATTTGACTTCGGCCGACGGACATCGGCCGAGTAGACGTCGTAATAAATAAAAAAAACCGGGCATGTACATGTCGGCCCATGCTCACCGCCGTTAGGTACTACATACAAAAACATCTCCGAGTTAAACTGCGGACAGACGAACAAAGGGACATGGCGAAACTACTTACAGGGATTCCTTTCCTAGTTTGACTTCGGAAGTTAAGTTAAAAAAAAGTTAAGTTAAGGAAGTTAAGTTTACTTAAATGCTTTTAATAACAGTGAACATCCTGAAAGTTCGTAAATAATTATCATGCCTGCCTGAAAGGTAACTAGTTAAATAAAGCAATTAATCTAAATTAAACTTGTCAGAAGGCGAACTAATCGTTTTGTTACATCATCAATTTAATGATAAAAAGTACCGTATGATGGCAGCCACTGATTTATCTATGTACTTATACCTAATACTTCATGTGCCATTTCATACCCAAAAACATTGATTTGTGCTATGCATTGATGGGAAAAAATAAAGAAAACATTTATGCACAACAATAACACACGGACAAATTAAAAAAAGGAAAAGACACGTCATGCTTAAGTAATTGATGATTGTAGCGAAAACGGTTTAGACTAAACTCTGCATATTATGACTGCTGGTCTTCAGTGTTGGGACCGCTCGGTGAAAACACTGAAGGTGTCACAGACATGGCTCCCAAAAATACGTTACATTACACAATTGAAAACAGAAAATAGCATACCTAAATATAACAAAAGTGTACCTATATCGATAAGAAATCAAAAAATTCGTTACCTAAAAATTTCTGGCACTCCGAATGGAATGAAGTTTTCAATATAGTGGAAGGAAACTAAATTGAAAGTGATGCTTAGTAGGGGGAGGAAGCGCTGCCAGGTTCACAGGGTGTCCCTAGAAGTAACACCGCTGCGGAGGGCGACAAACTTTGACAGGGCCACCCTTTTTATTCTCAAGTTATGTGATTGAACTCATCGGTATTCCTCCCGGGGCCCTCGAGTTTTATACCTAATAAAAGACACGTAGCGCCAGTAATACACAGGATATTTTTATATCTTTTTTGTCGAAGACATCTTTTACGCTTTGATTTTGTTTCATTCAAACGTGACAAAGGAACGCTTACTTCTTTAAACATAGCGTTCACAAAATGTTTCAGCGTGACTCAACTGAACCATTAACGTGCTCTGAATAGAATTAATTATAATGAGTAATGACCACCGATTAACTTTGAATTAATGACGGGAACTTCCTTAATAAATGTCATTAATAATTTCAAGGTAGGTAACTAGGTATTTGTCAGCGGTCGTGTTTTAGCGGAAAATTAATTCAAAGCGTACGCAAAACACCCACTCTGACTGAAAACAAAATCAGAGAGACGGACGATCTTGTGTTAAGTACGTTATTGGCTTGAGGCCTTTTTTATTCAATTAAATTTCTGTTTTTCTGCTCTTACTAAATGCTAAAAACGGAATCGCTATAAAAATTACGTTGTGGTCCGTCTGTCCGTCGGACTGTCCATTGATCCTTTTTCTCTGAAACCGCAAAAAGTCGGGCTTGAAATATTTTTGGCATACCATTAATTAGTCTTCGCACAAGGTCTCATCATAAGACCTTTTAAATCATTTATTGTGGCAAGGAAAAACAAAGTCAAGGAAAAAAACAGCTTTTAACCTATTATGTGATATTTCTCGCAGTTTAAATAACATGATTATTAATTAGGTGTGTATTGTTTTTATATATTTTATATTAATGATTTTTGAGATGTCCCCCTGTTGTTTTAGAAACTGACTTAGATAAAAATCACAAATATTACAAGTATCTATACAAAATAAAAAAATTCTAATACTTCAAAAAAATTGGGTCCTGATAACTATAGACACTTAGAATCCCAAAGCTGCATTAACAAGACTGAAAATACGTCTCGAATCTTGAGAACCGAGATTAAATGCCTCTATGCTGGTCATTTTGTTACATAGCGTTTTTATTCCTGCCGTAGACTCAATTCACCTGGGGTTATTCACCTAGATGAATTAAGTACACTATTTAGTAGATTTGAATACCCTTAGGTGAATTGAGGATAATTAAGTATACTAATGTGTAGACTTTAATACCCAATAGGTGAATCAAGTATACTAAAAGTGCACTCTATTCTCCAGTTTCCAGCGATAGGTGAATTAGATACACTTTTCGTGTACTTTGTACACCCAATAGGTACATCAGGTATACCAAAAGTGCACTGTATTCACCAGTTTCCAGCGATAGGTGAATTAGATACACTTTTCGTGTACTTTGTATACCCAATAGGTGAATCAGGTATACTAAAAGTGCACTCTATTCACCAGTTTCCAGCGATAGGTGAATTAGATACACTTTTCGTGTACTTTGTACACCCAATAGGTGAATCAGGTATACTAAAAGTGCACTCTATTCACCAGTTTCCAGCGATAGGTGAATTAGATACACTTTTCGTGTACTTTGTACACCCAATAGGTGAATCAGGTATACCAAAAGTGCACTGTATTCACCAGTTTCCAGCGATAGGTGAATTAGATACACTTTTCGTGTACTTTGTACACCCAATAGGTGAATCAGGTATACCAAAAGTGCACTGTATTCACCAGTTTCCAGCGATAGGTGAATTAGATACACTTTTCGTGTACTTTGTACACCCAATAGGTGAATCAAGTATACCAAAAGTGCACTCTATTCTCCAGTTTTCAGCGATAGGTGAACTAGGTATATACTCTTTGTCTACTTTATACACCTAATTTATTTATTTCAACTACTCGATGCACAAATTTTCACTTTCTCAATCGCTCAAGGGTTAGCTGGAAGAGATTTCTTATAAGGAATAAGTTCGCCTTTGTACACAGTACAAATTACAAAGTTTTTTTTATTGTTTTTTCTGTGTTTACTTGTACAATAAAGTGTTTACATACATACATACATACATACATACCACGACATAAAGGGCTGTGTGGAGATCATTTTAGGCTTTTAGTATACCTAATTCCTAGATTGTGTGATTTTAGTGTTGCATTATTTTTTCTTTTAAATGCTAAATAAATTTCATTTCATTTTAATTCTTTTAATAAAAAAACTGTTATGAAACTATGTACTTATTCGTTAGGTTATCTCATCGTACCATCTCTAAGAAATGACCCACACTAATGTTCCCATGCAACAATTCAATTTGTGCGTCCTGGATAATTTTGTCGTTGTTTTGACTGCTGGATTTACGACGATTTGGTTGCCGTTTTGTATTAGAGTCTTTTTTAAAAGCTGCTATTAAGTCCAGAATATTTTTGTTGTATCGTTTTACGCTTTTATTTAACTGGACGTGCCAGCCTTCAACAAAATTATTTGTACGGTGCCTCTCACCGAAGACGCACCATTCTTCAATCAGATTTGACTTCATCCAGTGTTTTTTGAAGTACTTCAAAAATGGTTGCAGGTGTTCAAATTTTGCAAACTGGCTCTGAATATATTGCCAGCCATCACGAATTTTATATTTGGGCAAAAGTGCCAGGCTCCGACATAGAAATACACAGCGGCGGTTATTTTTATCATTAAACAGTTGTAACTGCTTTGCTTTCCTCTTTAAACTCTCTTGGAAGTGGTAATAACACCCTTTTACAGTGACTGTCGGAAAAACAGACGCAATGCCTTTGATGGCACTTTTTTCAAAATCACACGTATATTTCTGTGGATTCCACCCGGGTATTCTTGATTTAATCATTTCGAACAAAATCCGATACGATAAATAGCTCCTTCTATTCATCAGTACATAAACAAGTGGCGATATATTAGTGGTTGTAGAGCCACTACCACAGTCTCCGTGGATCGTATAAATTTGGGTAAATGGTGGTACGCATGCAGTAAAAGTACCGTCTCCGAAGAAATGTTTTAATTCCTCCATTTGACCCATTGCTTTTTTGGAACAGAATAATATTATTCGTTCACCATTCTCGTTAAAATCAGCTAACAGAAAATCTTCATATTTTTTTGGAACCACAATTTCTGCGACATCTTTAAAATGTGCTACCTTACGAACTCCCAGACATTTATTTCGTTTTCTGTATAGCCCAGCTTTAATCTCATCTAGAGGTGGTACGTCGCATACGAGATCGTATCCATTATCTTGTAAAGTTTCTTGGGCTGCTGCATACAACTTAGGGATTGGTTCGTCACTCGTACAGATTTTGTCTTTACAGAGTTGCAATTGCTCAGCCCACATATTTTTGGCCAGATCGGGCTCGCAGTGCGTTTCATGCGTAACGATCTTAACGATTTTTTCATTCTAAAAGTAAATATAGGTTCATTAGAGAAACAGGAAATACTTTCATTAGGGGTCAATGTCACACTAGGCTTAGGCAATGAATATATATAGAGAAATACATACTTAAGTACATAGAAAATATCCATCCATATACCTTAGCCTGTTTATGCAAAATGTGGTAACAGAATTATCTACAAGTTTTTTAGTAATTATGTTGTTGTTGTTGTTGTTGTTGTTGTTGTTGTTGGTAATTATGCATTTAGCTCTGCCTACCCCACTGGGAATGAAGGCGTGAGTTTATGTTTGTAATATGTGTGTAAAACATCCATAAATCAAGAACAAATTACTCACGCTTATTACACAAGTATTATACCGGGATTCGAACTCGGAACCGATAGCTTTGTAGGCAGCGTCGCTACCTATTAGGCTAACCGCGTCGTCGTCAATAACTTCGGGTAATAGTAACCAACAATAAATAATCAGTATAATCACATCGGTAAAAATCTCTGTCATTACATAACACACAAAATAAATATAATACCTGTATTGTAAGAGAACCAGTACACTTCCTGTTACAACATCGCCACCACACTGCACAACTAGCGTATTTTTTTTTCTTGTAAAATTGTCGGCCATCATTTAACAGGACTACACCACGCCCTCTTTTTACAAATTTAAATTCATTCATTACTACTTTTCAACCTTAATCCAAGCACAGCAGTAAAGAAACCCAATGTCATTTATTAATCATAATTTACTTCACTTTATCTTAGTTATTAAGTGGCCAGGTAGGTACCTGTGCAAAAAGATTGCATATCGAATCATTGGGTGAATAAAGTAGACGAAGAGTATACCTACTTCATTTATCGATGGGTTTGGTGCATAATGTACAATTTTAGTATGGTTGATTCACCTATTGGGTGTATAAAGTAGACGAAGAGTATACTTACTTCACCTATCGATAACATTGGTGCATATTGTACAATTTTAGTATACTTGATTCACCTATTGGGTGTATAAAGTACACGAGAAGTGTACCTAATTCACCTATCGCTGGAAACTGGTGAATAGAGTGCACTTATAGTATACCTGATTCACCTATTGGGTGTATAAAGTATACGAAAAGTGTACCTAATTCACCTATCGCTGGAAACTGGTGAATAGAGTGCACTTTTAGTATACCTGATTCACCTATTGGGTGTATAAAGTATACGAAAAGTGTACCTAATTCACCTATCGCTGGAAACTGGTGAATAGAGTGCACTTTTAGTATACCTGATTCCCCTATTGGGTGTATAAAGTATACGAAAAGTGTACCTAATTCACCTATCGCTGGAAACTGGTGAATAGAGTGCACTTTTAGTATACCTGATTCACCTATTGGGTGTATAAAGTATACGAAAAGTGTACCTAATTCACCTATCGCTAGAAACTGGTGAATAGAGTGCACTTTTAGTATACTTGATTCACCTATTGGGTTTATAAAGTAGACGAAGAGTATACCTACTTCACCTATTGCTGGAATTGGTGCATAAAGTCCACTTTTAGTATACTATATTCACCTTGGTGAATCAAGTATACTGAAAATAAATTATTGTATTTAATAAAAAATACTGGTCAATTAGGTCTACTAAATAGTATAATTAATTCATCCAGGTGAATAACCCCAGGTGAATTGAGTCTACGGCAGGGTTTTTATTTATTACATGCAACGAATAGTTTCAAGAATATTGATGCATATTTCCTGTATGACAACGCCACTCAAAACATACCGTACCAAACATATTGCTGCTATTTAATAGGTAGGCGGAATAGACGCACATCAACTTGACACTAGTAAGGGTCAACAGGCATGAAACAGAATACCCCAGTTTGAATGAGGGGCAGATTTAGTGAGGGCATAAAATCAATGCACGGCATCAACTCGCCCATCGTTCCGACCCGTCCTTGTTCGGGATTCAATGGGAATAGGCACATGAAAATTGTACGGCGCGCCATGGCAATTTTCTATCTGGCTAAAGCAGTGAAGTAGGAGCAAACGCATAAAACTTGATTCAATATTCCACAATCTGTATGGACCTTGAATAAAAGTCACGCACTGCTTTCGACGATGAGGTTAAATCTGTGGATTGGATAGGAAATATCGAAGTAACATAACTAAGCCGCAGCTCGCAGGTGGATATCAATGTTCATCAAACTAACGGGGAGCATCCGAACTCCTAAACTACTTAAGGCGACACTTCAAACTAACTTACATTGTGTGGCAGCATTCCTTAAGAATTTAGCTGTACATACCTAATAAGTACCTATTTATAAGTACAGGCGCGTTTACTATGTGGGTATACAAAAATGACGTATTTTTCCACAAGGGTGACAAACATGGCATTTCAGCGCGTTAATAGACCAGTGGGCGTAAAGCGTTAAAAGGGTTCTGTCAGCAGTCATCGTACGAATTGCGTGAAAACCTTACGAAGCGACAGTTACTGCGTTTTTATACCGGCTATGTTTTTAAGCAAATTGCGACACAAAATCGCGGTGTTAAAACAAGCCAATTTAAATTTTACGCTAGGCGCACGGAAGCGCTTCTGCGAACTGCCTTTCAGCGAGCGTCATACAATTGCGCGTAAAAGGGAATTACATAGTAAAGCGATGCTTATACAGTTTTACGGCCGAAAGATCGGGAAAATAAAGTTATTTTATTGCTGTGAGTTTTACAACCTCGGTAATAGGTGAATTCCGCGAACTCGCCGGGAGTTAATGCAGCTCGCGAAGACCCGTCGCACAGTGTTCTTTTTACCCCGGCGAGGTTGAAGAAAAATAAGAAAGAATTTACTTTTTGAGTGCTATTTGTATAGTAATTATATTAAAACTCTTTGCTTTCAATGTGCTTTGTTTGTTTTCTTTATAATGTTATTTATTTACAGCAAAACTCTTTCAACTTTTTTTATTTTAAGTACTATTTGATAATTTAGTGGACTTGTAAATTCACGTTACGTTTTAAAATTGTAACAATGACGATAAAATATAAACCAAGATATGCACGAAATAAGTTGATGATAACAATAAGATTTCAAAAATGCGAAAAAATAAAATTTAGATTACGTTTTTCCCTTCTTTTGTTTGAGTTTGAGGCGTTTGAGCATCATGTTGCTGTATGGTGTTTAAAGAGTTCTGATATTTTAATATATATGTGTTAATAGTAAAACACGGGGGATATGCATATTCCATTATGCCAAAGCGACGCACCAGCTTGTTGGGAGAGGGATGAGATTACTTTTCCACCACTGTAACGTTGATTGCGTCGTTGCGTTAGTTCATATAAACCCTTTAGTGTGAGTAAAAGAGTAATAAACTTTTGGCTCTAACGTCTCGGTTACGACCGTCTCACTTTTACTTAGGTGCACGACATGAAAGAAAAAGTAGTGAGCTTAAATCATCGCTGGACTATTTTTCTAAAGTCGAATGAAAAAATTGTCTCTCGACCGGTTGCAGTATGTATCAGATACACTTTTATCTACACACATATCATAAGTCCTCTATTATGCGTTCAAAACCCGTTGGCAATGACCAGCATTTACTGTGATTCATTCTTGTGACTCGCCTTTGGCTCGTTTCATAAAACCACACTTGTGTTTTAAGGAATCTCATTATTATGTATCGGTTACATAAACTACTAAGTATTGTAAGTAAGTATTTGTACCGTAAGCTATTCTAGGAAAAGACAATTCTAGGTAAAGCGACTCACAACTGTCCGATAGCATATACCTATAGCCGTGCCAAGCCAATACCTATCAAAATGTTGGAAACAACTGTTTAGATTCTTTTGGTGAGATCATCGGGATATTCAGCGCTGTAGCGATGTGAACAACCCTGTTGGTGTCTTAATTTTGAAATCGATCTTTTTCATGTTTTATATAAGTATGGTGTTAAATAAAGAATTGTATTACAAAGTTGAAGTTAACCAGCGATATATTCAAAATCATAAGTATCATAACCAACTCTAACATTACAAATCCATTTATAAATTCGCTTAATTCTCGATAAAGATAAAGCAATTATGCATTAGTAATATTGTTATATCAAATTATCGACAAACAGAGTGACACAAGCGGAGCTGACAGCAAAATTAAATTTCAGTTCTGTTCTGTTTGAAACTAGTTGAGATAGACACGCGTGGTGTGTGTACGTTTATCAATCAGCGCTGATTACCTTGTTATGTGTTCCAGGAAATTCAATCTGTGTGATAGACATTTGCTAATCACTGAGATTGACTCACTTGACTGCCTTCATATTCAAAGGATTTTGAAAATCACAATCGATTTGGTTATTTTTCAAATCTTATAACGATTTTCTTATTCAGCTGTACTTACTTATCTCTTGAACCGTAATAGGGTTAGGTACTCATGATGTTTTCGTTTTTCTACTCGCGTAGGTAGGTACTATAATTCAGAATACCTTAACCGAAACGTGAAAACAATGCTATAATGAGCATTGCTATGGTAATAACAGTTCTATAACATTGTTATACCATGGTTACGCGCATGAACAATGTCAGTGCCGGTGTTTGCTGATAATGTACTACCTACATCAATATAAGCGACTAAATAGGCGATCGATAATCCATGCTACAACAAAATACGATATTGCTGTAAAACGCAATTAAAAATATATGCAAGTAACAGAATATACCACTGATAGGTATTTCATGCTAAAACAAAATTCGCGGCAAAATGCGAACAGGTGAATAGCTACAAGGAAATTATTAATTTCGAGGTACAAGACTAACAAACGTTTTTAATCTATACGGCCCCATGTCAAGATATCTTTTTATAATTATAAGATAAGGGCTCTATAGATCTTTCACCGACAGTCGCCGACAGTTGCAAACGGTAACTGTTGGCGATGGTTACCGACATGTAAGAGCCCTAAGTACATAGTCTTAACCAGTCAACACACTACCTACCTTGATAAATAGTAAAAAGAATAGAAACTTACCGATGTATTAATTATTCGTAAGTTTAAAATGTCCACTCCGACTTTTTGATATCACTCACGTCGCTCCATTCTTACAAGACAACGTAATGCTTTGAAGTCACTAAGACAACTCTCAATTTTTGAGGATGCCTCTAAAGCTTTAAAATATGCTTAAAGTACTTTAATCATGCCTTCAGCTCCTAAACAATAGCTTTTGGTTTGGGTTTTCAACACAGAGTCCTAACTTGTTTGCCAAGACAACTCTAATACAGCCTAAAAGTTTTAAGTAGGTTTTAGAAATTACTAATAAGCGATTTCAACATTCCATAACTTTATTGTTCGAATGCAATATGGCGGCACAACATACTACTTAGAGACACTACGGAGTTACTACACCAATAGCGTTTGGTGAACAAAATTGACATTCAAATTCTTATACTTTATTGTTTGAAGTGTTAAAAAAAGAAATGAGTCAAAATCACCAGAACATTAAAATAATAAACTTAACAAAGAGATATAGATATTTAATAAACACGAAGGAACGATACAAAATAAAATAAAGTAACTAGGCTGTATGACGTATGACGCCATAGTTTTTCTCTGTGGTCGACTAGTCGCTTTCAACTTAGAAACCGCCTGTAAAAACTAAAACTAAACTAATTACAAAAAACTTTGTACTTTCCGTTTTAAGCTTTTAAAAAAAGTTATGTTTGCAACAGTACATAATTAGCTCTTAAGGTATGAGAGCTGAGGTTAGAGCGCGAGCTTGTGAGAGCTCTAATGACAGGCACACAACTCCTCGATAATTAACAATAATACCATCAATTTGTATGTTATTAGAATCAGCATTAAACGGACAAGTTTTTACAATATTATATGTGGTTAACTTTCGACAGTGTTTTATTTACAAGATTTTTACAAAATCGAGTAACGATTTTGTTAGACTGAAGTCTTTGTAGGAAACCATGTGTTTTTCTTACACAATGAATATTTTTTCAGCTGAAATTACCATTTTACTAGAGTTACGTTATCCTAAAATCTATTTTAAAAAAAATAAGCCGATTGGGTTACAGTTACATGTCCGTAGACATAGCAAAATTATGATTATTAAATAAAAACAACTTTTTAACCGTCACGAATGGAATCAGCACTTATCGATTAAAATGATTAGAAATGACCGCCTCTATGGCCCTGTTCGATTTGATCCACACTTTTAAGGACACCCTGTATATAAAGATAGGTATATTACAATGGGTACCTACTTAATTTATTTAATTCTGTCTAACACAGTCACTTTTTCGCATAAACTCAAAACCCGTGAGACTTTGCTTAAAGTAAATGTAGTCAAAAATGTTCAGAACAGCCTGAAACCCCCAACATTTGACTTCCAAACATTGTATGCTTTAGAAATTCAATAAGCAGTACCTACGTAATTTATCACAAGTGAAAAATTTTGAGGATAATTATTTAAATTAAAATAAAATAGCTATGTTTACTCACAGCAACACTACATTCTCGAACTTTACAAAAAAACATTGTGGTTTAGCTACAGCCATTCACAATGATAATTATCTAAAAAGCATAGACTCATTTTATTTTGGCACGTTCAAAAATGAGAGTTATTCAAGTATATATTTAAAACTTTTGCTATTCATACAACAGGGTCAAGCACAAATTCTGCAAAAATGTTAAGGCTAAGTGCATCAACCACTTTAAGAAGATTTGCGGGCAAAATGGATTTAAAACTATCGTATTATTTTATTCCACAATTATTTAAAACTCCATGCAATAAAACAGTCGCGCCTTTAGAGATTTTCTTATGCTAGGTCTTACGATCCAAATATTGCTGAACAGATATTATTAGGATTTTTTTGATGATCTCCCACTATAAGTACATAAACAAACATTCCATCAAAAAAAAATTATCATCCGTTGTATAGGCATACTATCATAGAGGCATTCCACCATAGTCCTCAGGGTTGACAACGCATTTGAAGTTTTAAAATTGCAGTCTTGAGACTGTAGTTTTGAGAATTCAAACATCTATGGGTCTCAGATCGCCCACTCATCTACTCATAGATATCATGGCCTGAGTGCTCGTGTGCCTTCACTTTGCCATAAAAAAAAGATGTTCATTCGCCGTTATAAATGTCTTTTTCGTTTCACAATAAAAATAACGAGAAACACTGAGGCAACTAGTCTTTTATAATATTCAAAGTTGAAACTAGAATGTTGTCTACTGCGAACGTTAACTTAAGTGCGCTGTATGAATTGCGCCTGAGGGTGTTATGCTACTTATTTTTATTATACAGCTTTAACTTTGTGCACAAAATTATAATTCATATAGGGTTCTTGGTTTCATAGGACAATTAACTTGGATTACGCGAATTTCCGCTTTGTATTATGTTATGAGTATCAAAGGTTTCGAGGAAACAGGCGGTTTTTCTAAAGGCAAATTAGAAATCTTCGTTATTGGCTCTCACTTCGGATCAAAATTTAAAAGAATGACGAAAGAGAAAATAAAGTTGAACAATAGCAAGTTTTATACGTATTGGATAAAGGGTCTCCGATACTTCTAAAACAGCTTCTATTTCTGTCTTTGCCTGATGCATGCCTTTTTTCTTTCTCTCTACTTTTGTCGTTGTTTTAATTTCTAGTGTCATGTTTTAATTAAACTAGTCTCCATTCAAATTATTATTGTTAATTATGAATGAAATTATAATTTTCGAAATTACTTGAACCAGACAAATGATACCTATAGAAAATTACAATCTTATTAATCATTTCTGCGACAGCTGTAATGTTCTGGTTTTTCAAACAACGTAAATAATTGCAAAAACCTAAAAGTTATCTGACTCGGCATAGACTTATGATAACGAACTTGGGGAGTTCGTTATTTTTTCTTATTATTTCTCGTCCTAATTTTTCGTTAGTCTGCATAATAACTTTTAAGGCTTTTGTAATTTACCTTGTGTGAAATACCCTATACAAGTTCATTTTGTTTTTAATTACTTATCGTCTTAATTTATCGTTAGTCTGCAGATAACTTTTTAGGTTTTTGCAATTTACCTTGTTTGAATTATTACATTGCAGTTATCGAAGATATAATGAATATAATTCTATAGATCGAAAATATTGGAAATATTGGAAATAATGGTTATAAAAAACATTCACAAGGGTTATATTGAAGGCAACCAACACAGACACTAAACAGGTAGGGTACAAATAGGTACGCGATATCCGCAATTTACAAAAGAAGTCCACTCATCCAGAAGGGGTGCCAGGAAGATGAAGTTTGCCGTACACTGGCGCTATTTGGTTTTGTGGACCAGCCAACTGGAAATGGGTACGCCGAAAAATACCAAAAATCAACCCTTAGATTATTTACATCAGTTACTCTATGATGACGATGACAATAGAAAGATAATTCTAGATTTGTAGGCAGTAGGCACTACTTGGATTTGGGTTGTTACCTAAAATCGTAGTCGTCTTACCGTTTTAATTTTAACAAAATATTATTTAATGGGTACAAAATTTAGATATAAGTAAATAAATTACTAGACATTAGCCGCAACGTCGTATATCGGTTTACCCGCGGAAACTCATGATTATTTTTAGGGTTCCGTAATAAAATGGTATAACAGGGGGCTTAGTATGCTACGCGAGATTTACTATCATATTTTACGTCATTCATATGAAAATAAGAAAATATGACATAACGTCACACTTTAAGATGCTTAGTAATAAAAGGACTCAATTCACACAAAATACACTTTTATTTAAAACCTTAAATGTTTACCCATACGTTAGAATATGGAATAGACATATTTAACACTAAATCGCGTTTGACGTATTCTCCTCGCCTCGCATGCTAGCCCACAGGAACTCTTATCGTTCGGTCTGTATGTCACAGCAGTTTTTGTCTGAAACTATAGAAGCTATTAACTTGAAATTTGCCATAGTTGTAAAGTCTGTATCTATTCAGACTGCCAATGACAATAACAAGCGCCTGACTGTAATTGTCTTTAGATAGAAGATGAAACAGTGATGACTAGACCCCGTTTTCTTGTCGCACTGACGTCACTTTTTTAACCCCCGACGCAAAAAAGAGGGGTGTTATAAGTTTGACGTGTAAGTGTGTGTGTGTGTGTGTGTGTCTGTCTGTGGCACCGTAGCTCTTAAACGGATGAACCGAATTGGATGCGGTTTTTTTTGATTTGAAAGCAGGTTTTCTAGCGGTGGTTCTTAGACATTTAATATCGAAATCGGTTCAGCCGTTTTCGAAGTATTGAACTTTGAAATGTCAATGTCGGGGGTTTTCCAACTTTTCGTTGGTTAGGTTATTATTATAGAGATTGAATGTTTATTTTATCGACTATTTAAATGTCGATGATATTGTACTTAGAGTTATATGTCATGTCACTGACAATGAGTCAAAGACAATCATGCTGCACGCATGCTTCAATCGTTCGTAGCTCCACGTCGAGACGTCGGGCTCAGGCACGTCCGACATATTTGAGGGCTCAATCAAAAAATAAGAAAACAATTGTCAATTGTTATCACTTCTCATTGACCGCTAATGCACGACGCGTCCTTTACAGTCAGTCAAATGTTTCTTATTTGCTGTCAATAGCGTAGTATCCTATGGGTATCAATCATGTAAACATTGTCATTTGCAAATTACCGTTTCGGGTACTCTTAACAAATCGAAAATGTAGGTTTAATAAAATTTAATGAAACGTTTTTATTTTCAAGTTCTATAGTTATCTGAAAGAATTTTCCTTGACTTGATATTTAGGTCCATTTAAAACAAAAGAAGGACTAAAACAGCCGAAATACCAGGAGAGGCTTCGGAAACAAATTAAATTCTCCAAGAATCCAAATAAGCATCGCTTTTGTCCTCATTCATTTGTTTACCAGCTATCCAACAATTTACAACATTCAGACACATTTTCGGGGACAAAATTTAATCTGAACGGTCAGAGTTATTTTGAGTCTTAAGTAAATACAAATCTCTTAATTCCCAAGGAGTTTATCTTCTCTAATCTCTCTGAACCGAATTCTGTTGAAACAACTTCCGTTAAGTAGGAACTTAGTTAAGAGACAAGGTCGAGTCCTAAAAGGGTTTACTTTGTGACTTCTCCCACTGAAAATTAAACCATCTTCAGAAAACCAAACCTGTTCAAATTATTAATGTCATGGGGTAACTATAGTTCGCAAAGATTTACCCTCATTTAATTTGATGCCATTTTAAAAACCGGTGGTCACCGCCGCCTACGGATATTTGCAACGCCTGAGGAATCACCAATGCGTTGCCGGCCTCGAAATATATACTGACACTCTTTTCAAAAAGCCCCATATTACACTCACTACGCTACTGGCAAAACGTCTTTGCATATTATACCTACACTTTTTATCATATAGCAGTAATTATTCATGATACTAAATAATACTAAATGAGTTCTTAATGCCAAATAAACAATAAAAACATGGAATGCCAGTAATTTTTCCTTCCCTTTTCAATCTCCGAACTCAATACTTCTCAAGGCGAATTCCGTCTAAATTGATAAAATATTCAAATTCGACTTAGCTAAGTCGATTAATTTCAAAAATTGACACAAAACATTACAGGGAGGCATTGGTTTTGGTTGTCGGCTAATATTTTAAAGAAGCTAAGCGGCTGCTTGCTCGGCTGATTTCCCAGGAGTACTCAACCTGGGCTTTGTTGGCCCCCGGCGGAACAGCCTGCGCCAGCTTAATTTACTACCAATCTATCGTAGCTCAAGCGTCTTGAGATAACCACAGATAATCCAGTGTCTTATTAAATTAATTAAATAACAGTGAACGCCACATTGGCGATTAAGTTAATGCTTTTTCGAGGTTATTTAAAGTTAAATTAAGACTGGTTTCGCACTTGGGTAACTGTTCAAATGCACATACGCGTAAGGCTCTGTGTGAAAGCCAAGAATGATTTTACAAGAGTTACTGGCAGAGATTGCGTTTTTAGAAGAAACGTATCTGTCCACAAAATTGGAAATGTTTAAGCATCAAAAGCTTAGCATGTGTTGACTGACACGTAAAAATATGCAGGGATCCTCGACGTATAAAAATAAATAGGAAAAAAATGATTCCTGTGCATTTGCCGCGTTATTTTTGACTACCTGAAGGTGTCAACACTTTCAACTTCTTTTTCTATTTATTACGTAAACGCCATCCTTAACAAATATTTGGTAACAATAAAATGACAGAATAAATTAAAGTTATAACTTATTAAATATTTAAGTAACCTTTGGTGGAGTACAAAGAGCGCAGAGAAATAAAATAACTTGGCTCCTAGAAATTGCTAGGAACAAAGCACTGGGAAAGAAACTGTCGCATTACAATTATGACTTCGCGAAACAAAATGACTGCGTCAAAAGTCTTTTTACGGTACGGGTTGAAGTATTTTCCTTGTCCGTCTTCCAAACCCTTAATTTTTCTGCCCCTATCATCGTAAATAGAGCCTTTGTTGGTATAATTCGTGCTCCCTGACCTTCGTAAACCCTTGTCTCGGGTCGAGGGTAATTTCATGTTATCTAAAGGGTCAAATTTGCTAATAACCTCTGTCAAATAATTTAATCTTCTACAACAGTAGTACTTACTAGCTTCAAAGAAAATAGACTACGCCCCTCGTGTCTCCTCTTATCTACATCATTGGGCTATAACGCTGTTAGCATTATTATAGGAGAAAAATACACTTTGCGACTACAGTTTGCGCTCGCATATTTAGTTCTTGACTCAATTTTGTGTCAGTTTAGTATGGAAATAAATCATTTGGCATTGAATACGTTAACTGCTTTTACTCTACTGTAGCAGTCGATTATTCGACCGCGCTACAATCAGCGTAATTGTGGCTTGCTTGTGGAGTCAGCGTCGTAGATTCCACTCAGAAGTGCTGATTAGAGGTTAAATTAACTTGTTTTCAACAAGACAGAAACAAAACATGCAGATTTAAGAATGAAATAAATATTTAATAATAAGTAAGAATTTAGGAGAGAATAAGACCCTAAAAAGAGTCGTGTAAAATTAATCTTAAAAATACATTTTTAGTAGTACCTAATAGTTAATCGTGTCATATGATTGCTTACACGTGTTATAACCATATGGATAATAGGGACTTTGTTCCAGTAATCGACTATAATTATGTTAATTAAAAAGCTTTTCTACTTGCTAACTACATTAGTTACAAAGCAGAAACAACATAACTTCTCCAAAGGGAGCCATCAGGTTCTTACTCCTTGCCAAGTTGCCACAATACACAGAATGATCTCATTATAGCGGGAATTGCATCCGCGTGCACCCATGGAACTCAACGATCATTTGGACAAATTGGCTTACAGCTGTTATGCACAGGCGCGCTGGTGGGAACTCTTAACTGCCCCATCTTCAACTTTTAATTGATGCCCATTACAATCTTGGTAATGCGATGAAGATCTTAATTGTAGTTTCTAAAGAAGCAACAATGATTTTTGAACTTCTCGCAATATGGCCTTCTATATTAGTTGTAGGTCCTTTTTTTATGACGTTAAGTAGGCAAATAAGTAGAATCTGAGACTCGTAGAGATTTACAATCTCAAGACCACTAACTTAATTACGTAAGTACCTACCTATTTTGTGTTCAGTGTGTTCTTGGATTTAAGTTATGATTTTTGTGATCCATAAAACTCTATAATCGAATTTATTACCAATATTTTACTTTGTAGCCTATAACCATTTTTCTAATCGCATGAAGATGTGTTTCGGAAACTTTATCTCCATAAATTATACTGACCCGCATATTTTTATCGGTATTCCGTCCGCTCAGAATTTTTTCATTGTTCCGATTTCCATTTCCCGGGCAGTAAAAAATTACAACAACCGCATTACCAGCCTGAGGCATAAAATATCCGGGCATAAATAATAGTCCGCGTTTTATGGGTCAGATCGTGACTGCATTTTAATGTTACCACGTGTTCGCAACAACGAGCCAAGATTTTTGTCTCTTGATGATATTTTGAAGGTGTGATCTTTGAAAAATTATACAGATAACTATAAATATATATATATATTCAAATGTTTTTATCGTACTTTACATATTTATAGTAGTAGCATTCTCATAATAGCCGGCGACTATCCCTATCGCTATTATACCCGCACACGTGTCAGATAGTACATTTGACACTCGAGTTTCATAGAATCGCGAAGACAGCCGATAACTAAGGAATCTACTATAAAAACACCTCGTTAAATACGAGAACCTTAGCAGTTCGAGTAAAATCATCATAACTAATATATTAAGAACGAAGGCGTATTTGTTTGTTTAAAAAACAACAAGCAACAGATTGACTTTATGTGTGCTCTTCGCACTAGCCCTAACCGGGATATCCCGGGACCACCACCGGGACATAATCGGTGACCCAAAGTCTCATTAAAACTTAAAATTAAGATAATTTATGATTATTACGCCATAAAATGTAAGCAAGGTAATAGGAAATTTGGTAAGATCGTTATGTAACTTAATAACAACAGATGAAAAGATTACGAGCGCCAACACTTTCACATACTCACCATTCTACATTGGCTTCATTAAAATGGAACTTGATTTTAAAAATATGGAAATTTGACAAATATTTTGATAAATAGGGCTCCTAAAGAATTTGTCATCAATACATTTTATATACTAGGTGTCCGAAGATCCGATAGGGTGAGGAACACAGAGGGGTGAAGACCGCAAAGCTAAAGTGGGACTGGGCTGGCCATATCTGCCGCATGCACGATGGGAGATGGGCCAAAAATAACACCCATTGGCATGGTGAGTATCATTTTTCCTAAATTGTCTCAAATTCCAATTGTATCGTGACTTACGAGTGTTCAGCTCTCAACAAGAGTCATACTAAATTCCATCAACAAGTGATGTTGGCCAATAAAAATGTTAAAAATACATAGATCCTTGTTACTGTCACCGTAATTTTTAAAGTATGCTTGTCATTGGATACTCCGCTTGAAGTTAATTTTTACGTGCTATTTTTAAATACGTAATGCTGCTCCCACACGCAAAATGCATTTTAAGCTTAAGTTTCTCAACTTCAATCAAATTGAAAAAGAATTGCTTATTCTTATATTATTTCGGGCCGCATAATTCATTTTTTACGAGTGGCATCTGACATTCACACAAAATAAAAAGACTTACTTAAGTACAAGGCTAAGATATGACCCGATCAAATTACGAGTATTATCGTCGTAAAAAAAACTAAGCTGCTAAAGTGCCGTTCAAAAGACGCCTCACACAAGTTCTAAGAAGTACAAACAAAATTACAATATCTTGATGTTTTGGCTTTCGATAGTTTTAATTCAACCTTTAACTGGACCTAAAAATTAAAAAAATCGGACGCTCTCGGAGTCAGATAACGACCAAGTCGTTCTTAAGAGACGATTTTCCGTATCTATACAAGTTTGAAAAAGGAACGAGTCTCTAAAATTTCACTCAGGCGGTTGGAGTGCCCCCGACTCAGCAGTTAATCAATCAATCAATCAATATACATTTATATTATATTAATTCGAGTGACAAGAACCATAAGAGTGTTAGTAACATGTCTTAATCTTAGTGTTATTGTTATCATAATTATAATTATCATTCACACACGCTAGGCAAAGTCGAAAAACTTTAGTCTGTCAGACCGAATGGAACTTGTTGTATGTCATTCATCGAGTACAAGCCTGCAAGCAACGAACTTGATCTTTCTTGGTCAACCTTTTACGTCATTTCCGGGTCTGTAGGAACTACTTGGCAGTTGTTTGTATCTGACTTTTTTTTTGTTTACAATTTTATCGTCGTCTACATACAAACATAAAATCGGACGGTAACAAAAATGTGATAGGCGTCCTTTTCGTCCTTCTCATCTCTCTTCTCTTAGTAAACTGTGTTCTGCTGGTACGTTACTCGATCTGGACCCTTATTCTCGTGACTTCGAGATGATTTTTCATGCGATATGCAATGTCAACTGCGTACATTTTTTTGACATATCTCGCATGAAAAATCATCTCGAACTCACGAGAATTGGGTCCCTGGGCCTAGTATGGTTGCGTCTATATCGCGTGTCAATTGTGGATAAAGAATCCGTCACTGTCGTACTTATTTACGTGTCAAAAGGTGACGGATGGGATGCCTCATCTAAACTTTGTCACGCGATAAACGCAACCATGTTATATAGGGTCCCAGGTAGGCCTAACGTCGAAATAAGGTTTCTATGGTTTCATTGACAGTTCCGTTTTTCAAATGGTGCTTTTAGAACGCAATTGTGTACATTCATTACAGTTGACTCTTCTGCTGTCTTGCTTGACAGAAATCTCGAAAATTTCGATAAGCCATTAACATTATATTTCTAATAAAATTACCTACAGAGAAAATTATTCTATGAACCTAACAAAGGCTAGACTACAACAAAGGGGCATAACTGATTACTTAAGATGGCATCAAGCCATGCATAAAGTGCAACGAGGTTTTCAGAACGTGTAAACGCGACTCAACTGTAGACATTGTTTTAAATTGAGTTTTACACTTGAGTGCAGCTAAAATCACTTCAGACTTGTTTTTGCAACCAGTTGTATTTGTACTAAGCGAGAAGGGTACCTACTTAAGTACTTACTTAATATTTATTTGGGGTTGTGTGTCGACCTCTTGACCATTTCTTCTTCTTCAGGGTTTGTAGGTACCATAATCATAGCAAATTTGACGCTTGTATGTTTTACCGTTTTAACGATACAACAAAAAAATAGCTTTATTATTTAACTTTTTTTCTAAATGTTAGTAAATTCTTAAAAAAAGACAACCCGCTTTTAATTACGGTTCAAAAGATACAGATCTTTAAAGTTAGGATGGACGGACAGACGGCGTAGGGTCCCGTTGGGCTATCCTTCGGGTACCAAACCCTAAAAAAGATCCCGACGAATTGTGAACCTGCTCCTTTTTTTGAAGTCGCTTAACAAGGTCAGCTGACAACACAAATAGGTTATTATTGTAGAGGCCGGGAGGCAAGAGGTTGATGACCGAGTGAATATGACTCAGAATGGTCCACCTAATTTAGGCAAAGCCTTCTAGTATATATTACCTATATAGTATATATGTTATACGCATCTAGCCGTATTTTTGGCTTAACATTATAAAGTTTTTCTCATATATGCAATGGAAATTTTATATTAAAAGTATTAAGTAATGGATTTTGATACTTTCTTAGGATCCCACGGGAGTGAAAGAGTTTTAAAATAATATAATTACCAAGCATGTCGGTTGTTTTTTTTACATTCATAGTGGTTCAATTGCAACATCCCAAAGTTTTCCTTTTCGCCCACTTACTACACAATCAATTTTATATTAACCTCATACTTAAGAGCAATGGATCTAAAAATTGCTGAATCATGATCGGCGATCGACAGCCGCTTTAACGGACGCTGTTTGGCCGTTGTGTGTTAACTTGAAAATAATCTTTGAAGCTACTCCACCACATACGACTCCTATATTCTCTCTTACGTGAAAGCGACTCAGAGGAAGAGCGAGAGAGATAACGCTAATAAAGTTTGGCGTCATGATATTAGGAGTAAAGGCCGTTGCCCGTTGCGTGGTAGAGGACGTGCGTAACGACGGACCACGCCCCCGCAGCGTCTCCCGTGAACGCAACTGAAAGATGCGCGCGCAATCGGACTCGAGCTAGGGCGAGTTTACATGAGCTGAAATCTTATGATGAAACTTTATACATCAGCACATTTTTACCCGTGTCATTTTTTATTTATTTAAAGGTCGTTTTAGTAATTTACGCTGGTATTCCGTGTCTGGGAGGACACAGGATGGTTATGAGGGTAACAGGGAGACGCCACGGATCACTTGCTCATTCTACCGTGACATCTGGAAATACGTTGCAAACTGACGGATATTTATATTGACACAACTGATGAACTAAGTATCGTGATGAAGTATCTAAGTATTGCGAAGGTGGCAATACCTAGAATTTGTATGTTGAGAGTTAATCAGCAATATTTCCCAACACAACAATATTAACCTAACC
Organism: Acleris cristana; assembly: GCA_948252455.1. Taxonomy (NCBI): domain Eukaryota; kingdom Metazoa; phylum Arthropoda; class Insecta; order Lepidoptera; family Tortricidae; genus Acleris; species Acleris cristana. The sequence continues at coordinate 7,304,117 of OX411774.1, read as the reverse complement.
AAACATAGTCTGGTGTCGGATTAAGAATGCGATAATATTTCGCTAACTAATCAAAATAAATAGGTAAAGTTACGCATGAATCACGTACCATTGTAATCTCCAACCTACATATCTATTTGTTATTAACGGCTGATATCATCATTAGGTACCTACGTCTGAACGCTTGATGATTATATTATGCACATTTAGCAAATGCCGATATTTTTCCAAAAATAATAGGGAATATGCATGATTTTTTTACAGCTTCAACAAACGCTAATTCATGAAACAAACAGGTGAGAAAAAACATTTTTTGAATAGCTATAAAAATAACCAAAATGTAAGCCATCAAAGATTTGTTCTTATCTCTTTCTAGTAAAACAGAATTTTACGTTGAGTTTATATGGCCGAACTGCACAATGACGTCATCACCGGTGCACTTCGGATCTCTCTCTGTCTAATTAACAGTTTAAAATGCTTGTATCATCCGTATTTCTTGACCGATTTTAATTTTAATTTCACTTTTGGTGATGTCTTTTACGGTATTTTTATGTTTTGTTGACAAATGCTATTTAAAAAATCCATGCATAAATCCCGATGTTCCTATTACGTATAAATGTTGATTGTTTATTTTTTGACATGTAACCAAACCCTTATTCTGTGTCGTACGTACGATGCGTTGGAAAAATCTCTAGCTAGAATCAGCAGCGCCACAGATTATAGGATATGTCTAAAGACAGATAGGAATCAGCCTTGGAACTGACAGTTCATTAGTAGTAGTTCTGGTACGCATGCGAGTACGGAACCGGTAGCGCTAGTGGGCAATAGAATTCAAATAAAAATGGCGAAATGGCGGGGAATTTAAATGTTGACAGCAAATGCTCATAATGAAGTTCATTCTCGAATTGAACGAAGTCAACTTTTTCGCACTCATCGATTATTTTGTAAAAAAAATACATTTCATCGATCAGCACGAATTAGTTAACTTCGATCAATTCGAAAACGAACTTCCATTTGCGCGAGTGATATGCTAAAAATAAAGCATGTTTCAGTCTTCAATAAGTGAAATATGAATACATTTATGTTAAGCTAATGCATTTTAACCCGACTGTTGCAGTGAAACAAACTCTATAAAATAACAAAACACAAACACTAGAAATTATAAGACTGTATGATATTTAAAATATTTATTTTGCGACCACTGACAGTCTTTTAAAGAAAATCTTATGTATAATATATTGAAACTGAAGGTTAGAGTAACATAAAACTGATTAAGGGCCGATTCGACCAAACTGGAATAAGACTTAATCCGAGATTAGTCCATACAAATTCGTCGTTTAATCTAGGTATAAGACCTTATTCCAGTTTAGTCGAATCCGCCCTTAAATTATTAGAAGCAGAACAAACAAGAAAAAACGAACCAGGTGAACATAGGTCAATGAGTTTTTAAAGAAAGTATACATTTAATCAAATCTACGTTTTAATATCAGGAAAGCACAGCAATGTTTTCAATGTTAAATATACAACTATGCTGTTCTGAGCTTGTTTAAATTTGACTAAAATAAGGATTATATGTCTCGAGAATAAAAACAAACATAAATACAAAACGACGCCACTGGCAATGCCGTTCGCGGTTAGCTCACATTTAACACGTCGTCGACATGATTTATTTATTGCAGTACATAAGTACAACCCTTTAAAGGCGTGGCAATCTACTTAAAAGCTAAACATCAGTACCTATAAATAATATAATACTTATTCATAATGTTACAATAACAAAATTTCAGAATTTCATTCATTTCATGATAAGAAGAACATAAATAATTTGGTTATTTATTTTATTAATTTAAAAAATAGAACTGGTCATTAAGTGAAGAGCCCCTTTAACAGTGGCAACAATATAATACATGGTAAATAATAGACCCTGTTTAATAAATAGCTATTAAACAGTGACTAATTTAACGTCTAGTCCTATAACTGCATAAACCAACAATTATTGTGGATTTTCTTTCTTAACAAGAAGACATTATTAACATTTGGGAACTTGTACGTAAAAGCATCAACGATCCTTAATGGAGACTTAAGTAGGTGTTCCGTTTACATTTTATTTGGTTTTAGAAATGTGGTTTAATGTTTAATGCACTTGTTATAAAATTATTATCAGACGATCTCAGACTAATTTATACAATGAAATACATAACTAGTACAGTAAATCAGTATAATTTACCTACCAAGCAAAAGGTCGGGTATCCGCTATTTTTGTATTAGATCCATAGGTATCTCGGCCATGCCCAAAACAAACAGATCCAAAAATGGCAGATCAACCTTTCCCAAGGTAAAATGTATAATTTTACTGAACTAATTATCGTCCTTATATTTTTACCATTCAATGCATGAACATTATATTGTTAACATTAACACAGGTTTTAGGTTTCACTTAAATTCTTGATTTACATTTCCAGAACAACGTAAGACCGATATTAATAATAATACAATAAATTTAAGCCTTAAAACGGGCAAGATAAGTAAAGGGCAGCCGTATATGCGGTGATTTAATTATATACTTAAGTGGTCACATAAAATTCTCGATTTTTTTATTGGTATTTACAATTGTGTCGACACATATCAAAAGTGGCAAAATAAACTTTTAATTATTTTTGAGTTGTTAATGCTATCGGATAAATAATAAATTTATCTTTATTATATATAACACAGAAAATCATATATCTTTGTAAATTTTGAATAAAACTAATTTAAAGTACAGGTAATTTTTCAAACTTGGTTAAATCCATCTTGTCGTTCAAATCAAAAGTAGTTAAATCCATTTGAACTAATCAGAAGGCATAATTGTCCCAAGATGGCTGTCAGTTTACTTCGAATATCCAGTACAATTATTTCAAACATAGTTTAATCCATCACATGTTTTTTCAAACTTGGCCAAATACGAGACAGGTAAATCAAACCTGGTTAAATCCAAATTTAAAATCCATTTTTTACGCAATATCCATCTTCTACAATCAAAATTTAATAGGCTTTTGATTTTTTAGGTAGTCCATCATATTAAAATACTGTTAAAAGCATCCTAGTAATAAAATCAGGATCAGAAACGGTTTTTCACGATTATCTCAAAATAAAGTTCGATTGAGTTAGCCACGTTTGATATGTATCGACACAATTTACTTTAGATCATTCACTAAAGTCTAAACTAATGTACAATTAATCTTTGTTATAAAAGAACCTTATATTTAATAAAGATTTAAAAACTAAAGTGCTTACGCGTCCATACAAAATTTTACAACTTTGTATGAACTTCAAACATTTATTTCTTCAAATTCTTATAAATGAAAGCTTCGTTTTAACAGAAATTGATTGTACATAATTTTAAACCTTACTTTATGTACTAAAAACTCCACACTTAGATTTCTAATGTCAGATTTCTCTGGTATTAAAGGAAGTATTAAACAACGATTTGAGTGTATAGAATCAGCTTAATCTATACTTAAATATTTCATGTCTAATTCCATTTTATTTTTTACACTGTGTTGTCTCTACTTCTGAGTCTATTGCCTATATTAGTGTCAGAAAATGATGGATTTTTTTATCCACATTTTGTCACGCAATAAACGCAGCCGTATTAGGCCCCCTGGGGTTAAATATACGTGCAATCGGGCCATAGTTGCATCAACTTTATACAACTCCAAGAGGCAACGAGTCATAAGCATTCTTATAGTCAATCCAAGCAGCCGAAAGGGCCATCTTGCTTAGCCTGGCTTGCTGGCAACTGGTCATGTCTATGAGGAGGAGCTCGTTAGTACCGCGGGACCCAACCTTACATTCATTTTGAGCAGAGGCCGAAACGTTGTTCCGTGATACTACCGGACTTGTGGACCAGGAAGGTGACAACAGGGGCCCGTTTCTTGAAAAGTATTAGTGTGATAATATTAGTGTTTTGTCTCATTTTGTATTCATATTTAGAACACTAATATTATTAGACTAATAAGCTTTGAGAAATGGGACCCAGTTGTTAGTAAAAGTGGCAAGGAATCGATCACAAGGACATTCTGAAGTTGCGCTGCTAAACACTCAAGTGAGGCTTTGAACCATTTAATTCACAAGTTGTGCAACCCGTCCAGCCCAGAACTTTTCTAGTTCTAAGCCATTCGAATTGCACAACACGTCTTAGGGGCAGATATTATGATTATAGGCCCCACGGGCTTAATAGCCTCACAGGCACGTTCAATAGCACGCATCCAGTCTCATTCTATGTGCACGACAGGCACCAACCAGGTGTGGTGCTGTACAGCGCGACAACGGAAGTTTTTTCTATTTCTTTTGCGGTACATATTCATGAAAAAAACCCTACTTTTATGTACTTTTAGTTTTAAGAATTGTACTTTAATAGTTTCAACCTTCCGACATAGTGAAGCGGTCGTGCTAGGTAGATGCTTCCTGGCACGACCTCGCGAGCTTTAAAAACCCAAGATGAATTGTAATGAGCACAAATTCTAAAAAATAAATGTACTCAAATGTTACCCTCGATAGCACATCGATTGTGACAGTTGCAGCGCAATTCGACTTTGAACGCGGCCTAACCTTAGGTTTTTTTTCAGTGCAACTGCCACAATGGATGTGCTATCGAGGGTACGCGATTTGAGTACATTTATTTTCTATCATTTGTACCCATTACAATTCATCTCAGTTTTTTAAATCTGGTCGTGCCTGGAAGCATCTACCTAGCTCGACCACATCACTATGTCGGAACGTCGAAACTATAAAAGTACAATACTTGAAACCAAAATACATAAAAGTACGTTTTAAAAAAATAACTTCCGTGGTCGAGCTATACAGTACCACACCCGACCAGATTCTGCGCCAGAAATTATTCATAGTAGCAGAATCCGGTACATGTCACACCTCTCATTTTCGGTAATATGAATTGGCCGTCTGTAATCTTCACTAAGATGAAGATCTTTTTTTAATATCAAACAAAATGTAATCGTAAAACTGCCCTCGTTCTTCAAACAGCACAGTGAGTGAGTGAGTGGTTAAGGTAAGGTCCAGTAAGTCTTAACACAGAAAAAAAGATGGCAAAGTAGATAACAGACGGCTAAATCATATTTCCTCTGATCGCTTTGGAAGAGGCGATTGTGCTGATATCTATCCACACCTAAAGATTACTTTCCATCAATCAGGTAACCCATATGCTAGTTTACCTCTCTCTCTTATGAAAAAAAAACTTTCTCTATAGCGACGAATACGGCTTGCCCACCTTAAACCTACAGAAAGTTAATACGTTCAGTGACACAGTAGGCAAACGTGGTAGATGAGGCCTAGAATTGGGAGTGGACCGATACTGCGCGATTGCGTCTTCCTAAGTCCTCCTCAATTGCTCATTTGGCTAGTCACGCTCATATCTGCTTAATCCTCATCGTCGACAACGGGATCATCCTGCACTGACACCGGTGCGCGTTAGGCATCGAATCCGATACCACAGCAGGAGGGTTCCGTGACGAAGCAGAGGTCCGTTATTTTATTATTACTATCAATATGTGGATTAAGCTGTCTTTTATCTTATACCCATCAAACATCAAACTTGTCAAGGGCTCACAACTTTTTCTACAAGAGACATAACAAAATAGATAAATGTTGAAAACCTTATTGAACCCATGACGTGATTTTAAAGTTAAACACTAATTAAAACTAGTTTTAAATTATTTCAACGTCCTGGGCTGGCCACTTGCGGAGTCACTCGCATCCATCGATTCTGAAATGAGACAAAAACGTCGACTTAGATTTACTTATACAAAACACATTTATATAACACTAGAGGACGCCCGCGACTTCGTACGCGTAGAATTAGTTTCTCGCTACTCTCCCCATTTCTTCCTGTTGGGGGTCGATTTTCGGAAAATCCTTTCTTAGTGCTCACTTACATCATGAAAGGAACCCCTATACCAAATTTCAAGTTTCTAGGTACAGTAGTTTCGGATTTGCGTTGATATATAAGTCAGTCAGGTTTGCCTTTTATATATATAGATATCACTTTTTTGCAAAGCTATAGGCAAACACAGTGGGCCAATTTTCGCATGGAAACGAATGAGCGAGACCTTATATCGACCAATTAAAAATATACCTACTTTTACAGAAAATAACTAAATTGCGGCGTTTGTACCTTGTTAATTTAAGCTCTATGTTTAAACTGAGACGCTCAAAATTTCTTACAAAAGTATCCATACTAAAACATAGTATAGGTAAATAAAAGATAGATACCATTAACCAAAGGTTCCTTAAATTGATCCCTTTAAGGGGGGGCTTATCCATTTGGATAATTTCGCCTTTGTACATACCTTTTGTGTTTCTGTTTCTATTTGATTTGTTATTTTCTGTTTGTACAATAAAGAGTTTACATACATACATACCATTAATGTTATTTATAGTCGGTAAAAGGTATTCATTGCTGGGCCTGGCGATCTTCTCATAGTGTATACTCGCTGTCACTGGTTACCCCTAAAAAAAGGAAATAAATATAGTTCCTTAATATGTTTATCTTGCAAAATTTCATCACGAACATTAAAGTCGTCATTTTGTCCCATTCGGGGTCATGCTCCAGTTATCCTGTGCAACAGGCAAGATAATAATGTTATTCTAATACATTGCGATTAAAAGTGCGCGACAAATACAATGACTGGCGGACAGCACAGGTTTAATAGCAAGGCTCTGTTCGTATGAAACGTACCATTTGTGTATGAAAACCTAAAAATAAGCAGGTTTAAAATGCGTTTTATACTAACTTTTTTAATAAACAATTTATATATCGTACCAGTCGTACATCAACAACTACCAGACTTTGTTATTCGTATTCTAGAATAAGAACACATCGGTTCCTTAAGGAACTGCCGATGCTGATGTATAACAAGTACCTATGCCTGACTGTTATTGTCTTTAGATAGAGGATGAAAAAGTGATGGGAGTAGTGTTTACTTTAATTAATTGATCAAAAAGGTTGAATATATCTATTCATAATCGCCATCGATTTGTGTTCATGTCTGTATCGTAATAAAATATTTTTTTACAAATAAAAATCTTATCTTATATAAAAAAACATATACATTTACCCAAATACATTCATAATTATCAACTATTGAGTTAGCAGTAGCTAGTTTATTATATCATAATTATATAAAAATATAAAAATTAAACAAAGATATTATATAAGTTAGACAGAGACCATGAATTTAACTAATGCATCACTGACATAAGTTCTTCGGTCTCCCAGTAGTCAAAGCACATGAGCCATTTCGTTAGCAGAAGCCTAGACGGAGGTCTGGTTAAAGTATTGACCTTGCCGAATGCCGTTACAGCTCGAGGGGGAAGGAAGTATAATAACAGCGAATAATATGATTTCTAGTACTACTTACTTAGTCCCGCTAAGAATTTCTTAGTTGCACATAGGTACTCATTTACTCAACGGTTGGGTGCAGTTAACAACCTTCGTTTTCTCTATCTGTGAAAAATAAATGAAACTATTCATGAAGATGGATGGTGAAGGAAACCATAACACAAACTTTCACCCATTTCGACCTAAAATCGTTTGTCAGTTTCGTTGAACCATTAAAATGAGCCAGTTGCACATAAAAAAAACCGCCACTAACAAATTTCTACTTTGGTAAAATATTAACTAGTGGAGAACTAGTCAAATTATTTTTTATTTTTTTGCTCCTGATTAGTTGTTTAAAAGGCTAGGTAAGTCATATTTAACAGTAGTAGGTCACATTAAGAGTAATCCTAAGGAGCGTCGGTGGCCTAGTCGCTTACTAGGGTGGTGACTCAGTCGTGATGGAAAGGTACGTTCAAACCGCAGCGGTGGACATGCCATGTACACACGAATTTTTCCTACTAAATACATTGGACGATGCTATTTACAGTAAACCTGCAAATACGGACAGCTGACTGTGTAAGAGGGGTAATTGCACCAAGGATCCTACAGGATCCAAGAGTATTCAAAAAGGCTCTCATATGCATACAAGAAGATACTAAAGGCAAAGTGATATTAAATTATCGTTTACAATAGGTACCTATTTACATTACCAAGTTATTGCAAATTTTCTATTAAATTACTCTACTGAGAAATAAATAAATTATTTATTTATTAACTATACTATTATATAATTGTTTTGAACCTTCAGTACTTAGCATTAAAACTTGTTTAGATGCCAGTATGGCCATGCTACACCTGACAACACTTTTTGAACAGTTTCCTCAGCTGAAAAGAATCAAATGAATGGTGACACGTGTATTTCAAATGTATGTATGGCATAAAAAGTTTGACGTGAATCGTAGTGTAGGGTGGAATTAAAATATTGACAAGTAGCAACCACCACATCGAGCATTAGATTTCTGAACAAATATAAATACAAATAGAAAGTAAAAAAAAATGGAATGGTATAAAAGAAACCTAGAAAACGGGATGAACGTATTTCTAAAACGGCATCTTAATACCAATCAACCCTGAAAGTGCTGTTGAAGCAAGGGACGCCGGCGTCGCGTGAAAGTCATGTTTGCTTATGTGTGACCATCACATAAAATCAGAGAAATAAGTACTCTACTTTATCGTTATGTTTGACCATGTACTATACTAAATTATAACCATCTAAGAAGAATGAACATATTTAGGACAGTAGTTGGTGCTAATAACAAAGAAGCCAACATACACGCACACGTATCAAACACAGAACCTTTCTTTTTTACCAGATTGCTCAAGAAGAAGGAACACCTTTCTTCATCTACCTATACGTTCCTTCCGGAATTATAAGTACCCTGTATCGTCTTTGGGCTATGACCTATTTCCGAACCAAATTTCACGTCGATAAGTTAAGATATTAAACCGTGTCTTCATGGTTCAACGCGGAACCAACTAACACAATTTCGCTTTTAAAATACTACCTTTTACCCGCGACTCGTTTTGTTCGCTCGTTACAGACGTCGTCTCCTACGACCGTGTTTTTACGATACCTCTTCATACTCTTATATTCCGACACTGGCCTAAACGTACGCGCACCTACCACAGATCGGAAGATTAGATAGGGATTAGGTACAAAGTATCTGCTTTCCCACTGTAGTATGACTAAAAAGATTTTAGTTGAGTTATCTTATCTAGGGTTCGTCTGGATAACGACCACCATCTTATCTTTAATCTACAGAAAAGCATCAGTGTTGATACTGCTCTTCTTTAACCTGAAATTTCGTTTCTTGTTGATAATTTTTTATAATTTAGAAAGCCATTTTTAAAAGCTAACATAAGTTTTATTACAAACTAGCCGACCCGCCAAACTTAGTACCCCGCCTCAGAATGTTTTTCTCGTTTTTTTTTTCCTACGTTATTTTCTGCTATTTGGGGCAGAGACAAATCCAACAAATAAAAGATCATAAAAATCGGTGCAGCCATTCTTGAGTTATACATGGTGTAAACTAACCCGACTTTGTTTTATATTATATATATAGATTATTTAACAAACAAGTTACTTATTTTTCAAGTAACTTTTGATAAAAAATTAAGATGTTCTAGAGATATATATTTTTTAAACCTTGAAAGTTAAGGGTCCCGTCTTTCCTGATCGCTAATTCACTATCACTATCTTAGCCTTTAACCTACCGCCAAGCGGCATTGTTCGCATTGTTGTATTCCGGTGTGGGGGTTGTGAGGACAACCGGTGTAATAGCATTGAGGCTTTCTATTATAGTCCTAAGGTTTGGCAACGCATTTTCCATCTTAGGATTGTAGTCCTGTGTGCTCGTTTGCCTTCCCTATGACATAAAAAACAAGTTAATAGCTTCAAAAAATTCATTTCTAAAATATGCTTGGCAAATAAGACAGTTGTAAAACGATATACGGACTCGCAGCAATAGGTTACCAATAGGTTATCAGTGTTCGCATTGTTGTGTTCTGGAGTGGGGATAAGAAAATGGTGACCGGTGAAATGACTAGCATAGAAATATTCCATTTTAGTCCTCAGGGTTAGCAAAACACTGTAATTTTGAGATCGCAAATGTCTTTGGCGCTTAGATCCCACTTACAATTAAAATGAAATGTGCACTCGTTTGCCTTCTTAATTAAACCGCTGAATTAATTTGAATGAATTTTGGTATATAGGATATCTCTACTGTGAAAGCGTAACAAACAAACAAACCAATATTAGCAGTTATGGATAAACCAAAATTAGAATATTGCTAGTTTATTTTGACATGAATATACTGAAAGTCAAAATTAAGGTGGTAGGTATGTATATATGAATTAGGAAATAGTAACTCCATGGTTTTTAGTACCAAGGTGTGCTACCAAATGTCCTAAACCTATACAGAATATTAATCACTTATTGGACTATTTTTATAGTCAAGACAGTTGGGAAGATGTTTCAGTAACATTTGTTTGTTACTTTGTCCACTTTTTCCATTGTGTGGTTCATCAATTCATCATCATCATCATCATGTCAGCGAAGATGGTCCATAATATGTACGTGGACATGGATGCTAGTCATAGGCTTTCACATTTATAGAATCATAGCCTTTACCTACATCTTGGTTTGAGTAGTAGTTATTTATTGATGCTATTCTATCGAGAACAGTTTAATTTTGTGGTTTAAAGAGTTTCCTACTCCATCTCCAAGCACTACTTATCTCTAAACCATAATTTAATTCACATCAATTGGTTGAGGTGTGGAGGCGTGAACAATAAGCCGCGACGACGACGCGCTGGCCTAGTTGGTAGTGACCCTGCCTACGAAGCTAGCGGTCCTGGGTTCAAATCCCGGTAAGGGAAGATATTTGTGTGATGAGCGCGAATATTTTTTCCTGAGTCTTGGATGTTTTCTATGTATTTAAGTATATATTTCTCTATATAAGTATTTATATCGTTGTCTGGTACCCATAGTACAAGCCTAGAGCTTAGTTTGGGACTAGGTCAATTGGTGTGACATTGTCCCCTGATATTTATTTATTTATTTATACAGATAAACATACTTTCTATTTATTTTTCTTTTAAAAGATTTTTGGCTGATATAAAATTATAATTTATCATTTTTATCTTCTTGATTTAAACCAGTTGTATTTGCAGTAAATAGGAATACTATTGACACCATTTCTGTTACTGGATAAATTCTATTATAAAAAACCGGGCAAGAGCATGTTTGACCACGCTCAATGTAGGGTTCCGAAGTCGTTACTATAGAAAAAATATCTCAAAAAACCTGCCAAGTACGCGTCAGACTCGCGCACGAAGGGTTTCCTACCATTTTCTATACACATTAGCAAAAAACGGCAAAAACATCAAGTTTGTTGTATGGGATGGGTGCCCCTTAAATATTTATTTTATTCTGTTTTAGTATTTGTTGTCATAGCGGCAACAGAAATACATCTTCTGTGAAAATTTTAACTGTCTAACTATCTGGGTTCGTGAGATGCAGCCTGGTGACAGACAGACAGACGGACAGACGGACAGCAGAGTCTTAGTAATAGGGTCCCGTTTTTACCCTTTGGGTACGGAACCCTAAAAACGACAAATATGAACTAATTCACTATTTGAAAATATTTGGTGGTCTTAGATGATTTTAGAGTAGGAATAAAAACTTTAGTTGCCTGTATCTCAGGAACCTTACTACATTTTTTCAGAATTTTTACTACTTTGTTGGCGAGACTAATAATGTATATTCATGCCAAATAACAGCTTTCTAGCTTAGAGTCTCTGAGCTAAGCTGCGGACGGACGGACGGACAGACGGACGGACATGGCTTGACTATAAGGGTTTCTCCTAGTTTGACTATGGAAACCTAAAAGTCTCAAATTGTGTTAATTTCAAAAAAAAACCCCGGCTGCAATATAAATATCAACGGAAAAGCGATAAATAAGCTCGCGCGAGCGAACTAATGGTCCAATGTTATTTTTTTGCAGAAATACGTTTTGTACTTCATTGCTTTTCCCCTCAGATACTTGTCCCCGTCTGCAATACCTTTACTGCATTCAAGTTTTATATTTATACTAGCTTTTGCCCGCGACTCCGTCCGCGTAGAAGTCGTTTATCGCTGCTCCCTCGGGATCTGTCTAATTTTCCGGGATAAAAAGTAGCCTATGTCCCTCCCCGGAACTCAAGCTATCTCCATACCAAATTTCATCTAAATCGGTTCAGCTCTTTAAGCGTGAAGAGGTAACAGACAGACAGACGAGACAGACAGACAGACACACTTTCACATTTATAATATTAGTATGGATAATAGTGAAAATTGTATAATTTGCTAATGAGGTATCTTACAAAAAATAATCCCATGTTGCATTATAAGTACATGGCTCTTACAATATTCTCTACGTTATAAATAGAAAGAAGGAAGATAGAAAGAAAGAAAGTCGTTCAAAACACAAAACAGTAATAATAAAACGAAATACAAATTAATTTAGGATACTAAAAACTTGAAACTAATTTATAATGCGCCAAATTGGGTGCCACTCAGCATAGTGTCTAGGGCATGCAATTCCGGAATTGCATGCCCTAATAGTGTCAGACATAGGTGCCGTCACGCTGATTTTCAGGACATCCAGACAAGGAGAAAAATTGAGCTTGCTTTTCGCTTTTCACATTTAACATTTACCTAAAACCTTTTTGATTTGCCTGTCAAAGTTATAAAATCAAAGTAATTAAGCAATTATTAGGTTACATTTGAGACCCACAATAAAAACCGGCCAAGTGCGAGTTGAACTCGCGTGGAGAGGGTTCCGTACAGACGTTTTTTTGTTGATAGAATTCTTATAGGTTTTCCTGTAATCTAAAAGCAATGAACTATAATTTAAAAAAAATTTCAAAATTTTAGCCTTTCTAGTTTCGGAGATCAGCTGGGAATGGTCGATTTTCGTCTTCTTTCATGAATAAAATCAAAACTATTTATTTTACAACAATAACAAAAATATATTTGAGGTCTTCATATCGAGCCCTTTCATTTGATATACGACACAATAAGGTTTGCAAAACATTTTTCATTTAATTTCTTAATTTGTCCCCCGAAAATGACCCTCATTTTAAAAAAAATAATTATTTTCTTTGCACATCTGTGTTTGGGTCATCAATTTACATATGTGTACCATTTTTCAACTCAATCGGTCCAGTAGTTTCGGAACAAATTTACTGTGGCAGACAGACGCATGAGCGATCCTATAAGGGTTCTGTTTTTAATTTTTGAAAAGAAATAGACATACATACATAAGCTCGAAAAACATAACCCTCCATCAGGCAGTCAGGTAAAAACTAGTCATTGTCTTACCTAAAAAAGCAGCAGCATCACATACCTGCGCAGGGCCCAAATTTCACTGATCTTGTCATGATACTTAAATGATTCACCCCAGTTTCAGCCATTCTATGATCATAGTAGATTGCAGCAGCATCATTCCAGCTCAAAATACAGCTCCTAAAAAAATTAAACAATAAATCATCAAAGAAACTTCGTCAATTTGTCAATAAAACTTGCATACTATGTAAACAAAACCAAACGAACCAATTCACCATGATTACTCGATAATATAATAACATACTTTTAAAGATCAAGTGAGGTCTGTGCAAGGATTAATACACTAAATCATTATTTTCATATTAAGTTTAAGATGAAATAACTATTCATTATACTTTATTAATTTACATTATACAGTACTAATTTGTTTACATAGTTTGCTAGTTCTATTGACGGCGACCTTACAGGACCTCACTGGTTCAGTATCCTACGTCTGTCTGAGCACTATCCTATACCAAATTTCACATCAGTTGGATGAGGTGTAGGACCATTACAGCGGGACAAACAAACAAACATTCTCTCCATTTATGTATTTAGTTTTGAGTTTTTTACTTTTATAAAGTAACATTGGTTTGGCTCTCGAATCTCTCTCTATTTTATAATTTAGCATTTACAGTAGGCGCTTGGTAATCCGTCACAGGTAATTGCCTATGCCAGATTGTTGGAACTGCCGGATTATTGGATTTGTATGGGAAATTTGTAACCCGATCCCGGAGATAGAGATTGGCTTGTGCAACTGCTCTGTAATCCGGCATTCGGCTATGTAAACTGCCAGATTATAAAGCAGGTCACCTGAGTTGCTAACTGCCAGATTACTGAGCATGTCGGATTTGCTAGCGCCGGATTACCAAGCGCCTACCTGTACCTTCTTGATTCAAACTAGATGAATCTGCAGTAACTGGAATACTATTGTCACCATTTCTGGATAAAATCTACATCTGCAGTATTTTAGTATGTTTGTTACGAAATATGTTAAAAACTACTTGACTGATTTCAAAAATTCTTTCACCATTAAACGGGCCGAAATGATGATGTTGCCCTATAATACATGAATGGTTCTTCCCAGTTTCAGCTAGGCTTTGATAATTGTCGATGACAGCAGTATGGTTTCCATCTCAAAATGTACCTAAAAATTTAAAAGAAAATAAATCAGCTAAGGAACTAAATCCTACTAAAGGCCTCATGTTAGAATTTGCTACGAGACCCGCCCTTACATCAGTTAAAATATATCAAACTAAACAATAGAACAGAATGGAAAGAGGAACAGATGAATTGAATACCTACCTAACATATACAGCGGTGGTCAAATAATTAGAGACGCTTGCGTTTTTCCCATACAGTTGTCTATAAATATGTCAATTCCATTTTGACAACCATATCCATTACTATATTTTTCCATTAATAGGAGTGTAGGTCCATCCGGATCACTACCACCATCTAACTAATCCTATATCCTCCTGCAAACAGGAGTGGTTGCAGTGTAGGGATGAAATGACTAGCATCAAGATATATCCAATCTTAGTCCTCATTTACAGGAAAGGTTGTATAGGTACGCGTAGTAGTACGTAGTACAAAACGCAAATTGTAGAATTACAGGGCAGGGAGTTCAAAATTGTGCTTCGTAAGTACATAATGTGAATTAATGTGTATGCCTAAAACTGTTCACCCGTCCTACAAGTTAAAAGAGTCCTGGTAAACGACTTGAATAAAGTACAACAAAGAAGAAGAATATACTTACCCATTATATACTCGAGCCCAAATATTTTTTTGGAATTTTGCACTGAAACGTAACGCGTGGTTTGCTGGAGACGCCATCATATCTTTCTTCTAGCTTTAGTTTTTTAGTTTAAGTATCATTTGCGGTGCACTTGGAATTTTATACTAACAACTTTGTGTATTAAAATACATGGCATTAATATAATTAAATGGAAATGAAAAATTAAATTTGTAAACAAGAATAACTGTTAACGGCAAAAAAAACAAGTGAAATGAATGATGATTTCACTGAGTAGCCAAATAAAGCTGGCATGTAATTTATGCACATATTTGAACTAATAAATACATTTATAAATTCAAATGGTTTTGGTAAATGAATACGTTAATTTAATAACATTAAAATAAAAATAAACTATTTATTATTTAGTTATTCGTGTTACGTAAGTCATTTCAAATTGTCCTATCATTCAATTGAATGGACGCTTTATGCAAACAGCTATACGGACCCGACAAAGCTGTCAAAGACTATCGGCGGAGAGTGAATGAGGCAGATTCCGACCCGTGAGCAGCGCAGCGCCACGGTTCGGTCGCCGAAACTAAACGAACGTCACGAGGAACCCCCAGCGCCATCTAGCGCCGCGGCGGGTTGTGCGCCCGCTCGCACCTGCTCGAGTGTCGGCAGCCGCGCGCGACATTCTCCGTCGCGCTTGCTCCAGGGGCACGTAAAAATAACCTCAAAAACCCAATCACCCATCAAAATATTGTTCTCTCGCATACTACTAACAGTGACAACAACTATTGAGACAAATAACAGTGTTATTCAAGTGTTATACCGTCGAACAGCTACCGGAATCGTTTCAAAAGTGTTCATTTTAGTGATTTTCTTACAAACGAAAGTTTCCTGAGGACGTTTTTCGTTTTGGTGGGCTGTCATTCGACAGCCCCCCCAAAATATTGTGCCAATATGTGGTGGTTAATATTATTTTGCGTAATTAATGTTCAGACATTTGGAGTTGAAGCTGGTGATGGCATTGGATTATTTCGATCTGACAGTAAGTGCATTTTTTATTTGTTATTCTTTGCATTACCTACGTAAATTATTATTAAACAAGCAATTGCTGCACATAAGGTGCAATTAATGTCGTCACTGAATTTGGTTAGTGTCATGAGTATCGCGATCTGTTTGACAACAATCGCACAATACAGCCAGTTACGGCAAGCTCGACACCTCACGTCTGTAGACGTATCACCTGGTTTTATTTACGAGTGTTTATTCTGGTGTTTAGCTGCGTGAACGTTCACGTGGTAATTAACTTCTTGTTTGTATGTTCAGCCGTGTATGTTGTTTCTCGCCTTGACAGGAGACGGAGCGTTTGCCGTTCATAACGCGACATTGATAAACTAGTCCCTTGGCATCTGATAAAAGTGATAAAAAGCGACCGTAAGAGCGTGAAATTGATCTTTTACTGTCTTTTGGTCTCCAGTTCCACGTAGAGAATGTGCGGTAACATCTAGCTGACCGGGCAAGGTCTGGGGCAGATTTAATCTAACTACGTGGTTATAGTGTTATTTTATTTCAAATAGGCAAAGTATTGATTTAATTGGTTGATTGCTTACATTTTCCTTAAACGATCATTATGAACGACGACAGATTAATACCGATCCTACCTATATCGTGGGTACCTACATTCTAAAAGAAGTAAAATTTTGATTATATTTAGGTACCTATTTACCACAATAAATGTACTTATATGAAAATGTATCAATAAGACTAAATTGTTCATGCAGTGTTGTGATTCAAGGACTCGTGTGGTTTGAGTCAACAAGAATGTGGTATCACTTTGTATGTACTAAACTCCTATAGATTCCTACCTACTTACCGTTGCTTACGCTATTTATGAATTACTTACGTCATGATATAATGGCAACAACGTACAAATCTTTGTATACACCTACATGCTCATTGAGTCTTGAAAATAACAGGAACTTCAGATGAATTATAAATCTATCCTCACTTGACTATTCTTTGCAAAAGGTGGGTCTAATCGAACCTAACTACATTGATACCTACATATGTTTTTCTTTTACACTTCTTGTAACTGGGTAGTTTAACGCCTTCTTAGGTAGGTATGTGGTTTTAAGAGGCCACATATTATGATAAAGACGGTAGTGTTCCGCGATCTGGATCTCAATAACCATAACGCCTACCAATGTGTCTGTTCTTCGGCTATATTAAACTTGGTCATATTTCCTTGAGACTGGTAAACGTGAAAACACGATTAGAAACAAGATCCTCGATAGTTTTATTCTTCAAACATGACACCTTTTTCGCATATTCTCTTCGAAACCGTAAGATCTTTAACGATGATTTGTGATTAAATAGTTGAGTACTTATAACTTCTTAATCCTGGTAAACCATTTTTTTTATATATTTTGTAGTTTTAAAGTACAGCAATTATTTGGATTCGACCCTGCAATTAAAGCGCGCGCAAACTATCTCCATCTGGCGTTCTTTGCGCGGAAGCACATAAAGCCATCGCTTTTTATTATAGTGTGGGCTTGGCATCATTCTCAAGTCGGAAGGAAAATAACCGCGACTATTCGGAGTAGATATCTGTTCGCTTGTTCTCATATGAATCATTAGCATATAACGTAGGTAATCTTGGAATGCAGAATAACTAGATATGCCGATAGGTATCAATTTTATCTGGACCTACCTATATTCGACAATGCCTAGGCGTTATAGAACCCAATTATTTTCGAAACCGACGAACCGTATGTTAGTTGTTAGGTACCAATTTTCCCTTGCCAAGTAAAACCGGACAGTAGGAGTAAGTACTTACTCCGTAAGTAGTAAGTAGGACCCGGTCAATATAATTTTTCGGACATTTATCTAGATTTAGATGATGCCTACAGATGAACTGATATTTAAAAATACGGGTTTTACCAATATTAATTATAACCAATCACATTTTTCGACTTATATCAGTTCCCAACCTAGGTACCAATCTTCCCTTGCCATAAAGGTAGGTATAATCGTACAAAATATAACGATAAAGAAGTAGAACCGCCTCAACATCGCTTAGACAATGTAAAATGAAACTGACATTTAAAAATGCAGACTTTAGCGGCCTGTACTGAAAGGTGGCACTTCACCTGATTGTTAGGTATTTGTCAAGTATCTTCGTCGCCTCATCACGTCATTTGGTATGTCAAATGTAAGAGTCGCAAGATGAATATTTGGCACACAGGGCCAAATAAAGTGCTACCATAACAATTTGTGAAATTATTTTTCAAACTGTGTATTCGTCGAATTGTTACGCGACAAATTTTGCAAAACTAAAACCAATGTAATCTGAATCGGAATCTGTGATTACATAGAAATTATTTGTACTGGACAGAAATTAGGCGATTCCATATTTTTATTGCATTGACTGTGTGCTGTTTGTATCGTTGGGTTGTGCCAAGTATCCAAAATAGACACAACCAAAAGGGATTGAATGGTACGATATTTTCCTGAATCAGTACAAAGTTCAACAGTTGTGGCGGAAAGCCAATTTTTGAGGCGGGGCTATTCTGGTAACTTTGTTTACTTCTACCACGAGCAATTTATCTTACCTATTCAAGATTAATGAAGTAAGGTTCACATCCCTACTCATTTAAAATGGGTCCAAAACAAAAGCTGCGAGGAATACCCGCGCCCTCACTCATTAAATTGAGCTCCATAAATCAATTTCAAATTCAAGATAGGTCGGTACAAAGTGGTTTGTCTGTCACTCAATTTGAATATAATTTTAACATTGTCATCCAACTTTTGGTCCATGCTAATCGCAATTGGACGACATTATGTTTCGCATGAAATGTCAGTGTAAAAGGGATATACGTCTTACTTTAAAATGCTTGGAATAGCAAGTGACAGGAACTGAGAGGAAGGAATGTTGAAGTGATAGCTAAAGTTCAAATATTAATTCAAATTAGAAGCCGAGACGATGAAACAAAGAAGTGCAACGGCGTGGGTGGTAGTCGGATGAGCGGGAATACTTATCTAGTTTTAATCGTCTCAATTATGGCAGCCCGCAGCTGACGCGGCGACCATAAAAGTCCCGCTGATGAAAGAGCACAATCCCATTGTGATTCCAATAAAACGGGCTTTGTGTCCGAAGAAGGCGGCGTTATGTGAAAAATGGAAAAACGAATTGCACTTGTCATATTCACAGAATTGTGTTCGAATTTACTACAGACACTGTCAATGCTCGGGGTGAATTTGGGAATTTGACTATTGATTGATTGCGTTTTATTCGCGTTGACGTCGCGTGTCTCTTTGAACGCTACACAGAAACAGTCAGTTATTTGTTTACGGCGGGTGGGATTTGTTATCCCCTGCACAATTTGTTTTTGCGCTCTATAAAGAATTGTGGAAATAAATTTATCCGAGAGCATCGATGCTCCGATGACAGACGCAAAAACGTTTTTATATTTCATTTGTACATATTTGACACTGTAACTTTGTTAATCCGGCGAAAGAGGCAAAGTTTTTGCAAAATTTCTCGAATGAAAAATGACGTCGTTGTTAGAGGCACCATCTGCGGAGCGCTAGCCGGAGGGTCAATTCTGTTTATAAGATAGGGTCGTCTGACTTTTTGTCCCCAATTTTAATGAAAGACAACTGTAGGATTCACAAGTCTTATATACCTAAACAATATGTAATATCGTTTTTCTAATTTCTTTACCCAATTTCACTTTATAAACTCTCCAAAAGCTAAATGCATTTTTTTTTTACCGTTTTTCTACTTTTACAGTAATTGTGTTAGGCAGCCAAGGATCAGCCAAGTCTAACATACAATATACCTACGGGATATACCTACGCAATTTTTTTGTGAATCTTAACGTTGAAGTAATTTAAATATTTTATTCGAGAACTAAAACCTACCGCATTTAGAACAAATTCGATTGTCCTGAACGTGCTATCTAAAATGATCTTCATTTAATCTCCGGTGGAAACGTTGATCGAATACGTCCTAGTGCACGTTTCGCCCAATATTTTCTCTTTCTCGTCGGCATCCAATATCATCGTAGCAGTCAGCCCACCGCCATCCATTACTGCGTTGACGCACGATGAGGGTCCCAAAATTGCTTATTGCTGGGACTCTGTAATAACGGAGGCGAAAAATTAAACACAAAATGGACACCACTAAGGAATCTACGAAGGATTTTTTGACTGATTCGTCAAATGAGTCACAATGACCCTTCTACTTGCCGTTTTCAAATCAGCTTAAACTGTTTTAACTGTTACAGTGTGGTAGCGATTCAAGTTCTTAATTAATTGCAGGAAAGTTACATCGGTAGTTCAATGTGCGTTCAGTGGAGGATCCACTTCACTTGCCACAAACTTTCTCGATTCAAATATCTACCTATTTTATGAAGTGATGTAGAAACTGAAATTGGTGCTAAAGCGTTCGATACTAACTTTCTTACTAATAACTTCTATAAGAACTGTTGTCATGAATCATGTATCCCTGGAAATGGAATGGAAACTTGTTTTACAGCAATATTTGGCGTACTTAGTTGAAAGGAAGCTATAGGTATAGTTTTCAGAATTAATCTTAGTTAACCATTTTGAATTGCATTTCAAGATCAGATATCTGATCAATAGCGAATGTCAATTTACAAAATAAAATCTGGGTGTGGTTGATTCAGTAACATGGCAGTAATATTTTAGAATTTTATTTATCTTTTACTGCCTTTAACTACTTGAATAAATTTTCTGTACCTACTTAAGTTACTAAGGAAAATATTTACAGAATTTTAAAACTAACTTCTCAACATTTCCAAATACTTTAAAGATAACATTAATGTAGCAACAAATTTATGATTAAAAGCGAAATGGTTTGAAACAAAGTGGAGTAGGATTAATTTTGATATTTGCGGAATCGAGACTACTGTCCATTTCGAATTCAAATCCCAATTTAGCTATCACATATGCCAAAATCATTGAACGTTCCAAATCGTACGATAACTGCTCAATTAAGGGCCGCCTGCCAAGTCCAAGCGACACTTAATGCTGACCTCGATCCTGTATTGGACCGTTGTCATTAAGCCTCGCTGTCACTGCCCTACTGATGATATGGATAGAGAGTAGTTCGATCAAAGAGGGTTAGGTATGGAACATTGGGAACTATCCCCATGTCTGTTCTTTGGTTTTGAATCTTTTGATTCCATGTTACGTTTCAGTTTAGCATGTCAACTTCTTAGGGAGCTGATGGAGATGCCAATTAATGATTTATTTGCAGCTGACGTGCAAAGATTTCTGCGAAACAAGCCCCTGTTGTAAAAGTATTTAGCCGTTTCTGCTAACTATTAATAGATTAGTTCGCAGAAACCTTGCGTAAGTTGTGAAGAATTAATAAAAGGAAGTATTATTGATTTGCTTCTGTCTATACTTTGTGGGCTAGTAATTTTTTTCCCGCAACTCAGTGGGCCTAGACAAGATGCATTGCGAGATCGTTATCGTTATCGAAAATGTATGTACTATTTGTCTTATTTGTATTTCCGTAAAAATATGTATTTTTCCAGTGCCAATTTTTAATGGGTGGGGCTTTTTATTTCCGAAAATTCAATTTTATTGGCTGCAGAATTTTCATTTGCATGTTTTTCGGATCTTAATGCTGTCCAGTTACATTTTTTCCTATTTGTTTGGATTTCTACTAATCGAAATTTTCCCACTTATTATGAGGTTATTTGATGTTCGTTCTGCAGCAGTCCCGAAGGGCCAAACCACTAAGAATTTCTGGAATGGGAAAGAAAGAATGCGACAGGCAAAAGACCAGTCATTGAAAAAATGCTACTGGAAAAAAACAAAGGTTCTACTCTAGTAGCCCAATTTTTTTTACTACCATTAATTTCACTAGCCCTAAAATGAATAAAAAAAAGACTAACAAAAATTAGCACTTTAAATCTTCGAAGCTTCACTTCGACAAGTATTAAAAAGACCGTCGGGTAAAATTGGTTAGGCTTATAAATATACCGAGCGCATACGCGCAAGCGTGAAAGCGTTACAAAAACCACAGGTCCTTTTAAAATTTGATAGTGTATCTGTATAAGTAGCTGTTTTTATTCGGGTTTGTTTATTTATTGGATTTGCTTGACTCTTATATTAAGTATAAAAAAATACTCTACCATCATGACAAGTTGCTATTTAAATGGCCTTTATAAAAAACTTTCAAAATGGGTCTCCAGTTACCCTTAAAAAGGCACATAATTGGCGCGCTAATAGGTTGCAATTTTCAATCACGTTCACGGAGGCGATCATTTTGTCACGCTCAATAATGAAAGGTCGCCTCGCGGGTAATAACTTGGTATTGTACCTGAGCAAATTAAACGATGTTATCGTTGCTGCTCGTCTAAGTGAATAATGGGGTGCCAATCACTTCATCTGTCCGAGAACCTAATTTGCTGACAAACCTAACTCATTTCTATTGTAAACAGCGTAACTGGTAGTTAGCAGCACCTACGTATATTTCAGCATAATGACGGCATAATTGCTGTTAGGTACTCAAGAGTATGTTGCCTAAAGACTATGTTGTTTGAAGCAGCAGGTCAATATCACACATCTGCACAATTTTAGCTCTATCGGAAACATTGCGGCGGTTGAAACAGACATTAAAAATTGTAGGTAGACTGGAAAAACAAATAACCAACAGTCCAAGTAAAATAAATGCTTTTATATGTAGAGATAAGGTGGTGGCAGAAGCTAGGCATTATCGTCTACTTTTTCATTTATATGAAGTTATGATCGTATGTGCTTATAGAATTGAGCATTAACTCGAGCGTATGCTAGATTGATTGACGAAATGTGCATACCGATTGGTTGTTCAGTTCGAAGAACCTATCGATACGGAACGCACATTTTGTCGATCATTACAGCGAATGCTTTAATAAATGCTCAAGTTTATCCACCTTTAGAGAATTTCATATGAAATTTGAAGCACGTCCCCGCACAGTGCGGTGCTCCAGTAAATCTGGAAAGTTTGTGCATTAGCGACGCGGGAAAAAGCCACAAGAAAAGTTGATGACGACATCGCATTGAAGATTTTAATTGTGCAGCATCAAGTTACTGTGTCTGAAGTTCTGAACACGGAATCTTTGTGAAGGCAATCTAAAGAGACGTTGTTTGTTTGTGTAAATATAATCGATACATTGAAAAGATTCTATAACGAACTGATAATCCAGGGTTACTGAAAATGAGCAACTAACGAGAATAGTTAAACGAACCCGTAATTTGCATACAAATTGGCTTTCAGGGATAAACGCTTCATTTGTATTCAAACGCAGGATCTCAGTTCAGTGGCTGAAGATCATTTATCCAGTTTCGGGTTTGAATCAACCGCAGTAACAACGAAGGTTTTTCCATCGATTGCCTCTAAGTACCTAATACGATGAGGTTGGTGCGAGTCGTATTGGTAGCAAAAAGTGATTATTCTCAAGCCTGGTTAATTGTGTAGGTAATTAAAACTTTTGATCAGGTTAGTATTGCTAAAGAGTTTCTTTCAAAAATATGGGTTTATTGGCTTCTGATTAATTTGCAGAAAAACAGTTTTTGGATTGTTTTATGACGAAGTTTTTTCCAACCTTCTTTTCAACACTAATGAGGTTTTTGCCATCGTCTGGTAAAGGTAAACCTTAAAGACTGACCTCTAAAGACACCGAGCCTCTATTCCACATTGCGTTAGCCCTTCTCACTCCGATGATAATTATACTCTTGACGTTATGACAGTTCTTATGCATTTGATGGTAAGAAGCAAGGTTGGCAAAATCACAGTTGAATAGTAAACTAGCGTGAAATAAAAAAAACTTACTTTCATATAATTTCCTTTATATTTAGACGATATACAAGTATTTCCATGTTCATTAAGACATTATTCTAAGCGGTGCTTGTGACTAAAATGTGATCGAGGTGAATGACATGGACGGCCGGAGACGAATAGGCGAGGGGAAGCCGGGGCATAAACAGAGTAATTTGTAATCGCTTTGATTGTTTGTTTTACCATTATGCCAAACACGTTTTAAATATGCCTTATATCCTTGTACCAATATGTAGTTAAACATACATTCATAAATAATTAGAAGCAAAGGAAGTTGTGAAGAGTTTATGTCAAATATAACGTTTTTTGTTCGTTATTTATCTTCTTTTAATGGAACACTAAAATAAAAGATATAAGATATAATTAATAAGAGTTACCGCACATTTTAAATTATAGGGAGGGTATACCACAGACCTGTGAAATATGTACTCCGTGGGGTAAACATATTATGAAACTATCGACTAAATTTAGTTACGTAAATTAGGTAAATAGGTGAATAGAAAGTTTTTTTTTTTCGGTGGCACTTATATGTACAGCAAACTCAATGTGCTCTAAGTGGAGTGTAAACGCTTGGTTACCCTTATGCAATTACACAAAAACTCCAGTTTTAATTAGTGAGAAAATAAACGTATTATCTCGGGCTTTACACAAAACGTTTTGATTACATCTCTAGTAAGTTATTAATTAAAATGCCAGCAGCACTGGGTTTCTGGTATCTGCGAATATTTTTGGAATTAAATATTTGTTTTTAAACCGACGTCTTTTCGTTCGAAATAGCTTTTATCTTTAGAACGAAGTTTTGATACTTTTAATATGCTTGGTTAATAACTTGTGATTTTGCGAACGAATTTTAAGAACAAATATTAGTTATCCGTTTACATTACGTAAAGTGCACGAACATTAATTTTAACAATAATATTAAAATTAAGCTAAATCTAATGAACTAAATCTAAGAATGGGCCTTGGGAATTGCTAAACTAATATGTGAAGCAAGACTATTACATTTCAAATTCACGATAACTTTAGGTTTGCAAAGTTTCAGTTTGTGTCATTGCGTCGTCCAATTTGTTTAATTTGTGGTTCATTACTATAAGGGGTAAGATTTCCTTACGTTTTTGAAACATTTTTTCAATCGTTTCCTATTCTTAAGTGCGCCACAGACTAGACAAGTAGACGTAAGAGAACTGCGTTATCAATTGTTTCAACAGAGATGACACTAGACATAAAGGAAGACTAAACTACAAAATAAAGTTTTCATTATTAGACTAAAAACGAAAGTTACTAATACGACATACATAAATGTGGTATGTAAATACTTCATTATACAAACGGGAAAATAACAAACAAAAAAATAAACAGAAACACAAAAGGTACGTACAGAGGTGAACTTATACCTTTAAGGGATCCCTTCCAGTTAACCTTTGAGCGATTGGGAAATGTTTGAAATAACATACACACATACATACATACCTTCACGCCTGTAATCCCAGAGTGGGGTAGGCAGAGCTACAGAATTACCTACAACTCTAAAAACTTGTTGATAATTCTGTAACCACATTCTGACAATGTGGATGTTTGAAATAACAAAAACCCAATAATCATTGTAGGTATACTGGCATTGTTGCAATTGTTACCATTTTTAGAATTAAAACCAAAACCGGCCAAGTGCGAGTTGTATTCGCAGACGAAGGGTTCCATACTATTCGCACCCTTTTGGTACGAAACCCCAAAAGCTACGAGTATAAGGAGGGAATTCCACTTGCTTGCTATTTCATACAAAACTCCATACCAGCTATCATTTTGACACTAGGTAAAAAGAAACAGGGGGTCAGGGCTGAGATTCTACACGGTAAAATCTTATTGTTTTTGACGTGTTTCCGTATTGTCACAGAATAAGTAATAGTACAAGTACAGAAGCGACACTCTGTGACAGCAAACATGCTAATTTAAACCTACTCAGAACGCGTTAACGATAATAATATAAGTGCACGGCATGAAGTGACCTTGGTTACATTTCTGCGATCGATAGTGGGGGCGCTCCTAACGAGGAAAAATGCACCTTAAATCTGCGCCGCGAGAATCTGTATTATTTCGCCCGTCATGAGCTTTACTGACTCCGCCCACTTCGCAGGGTTGGCAGTTACTTGTATTATTACTTATTCTGTGGATATTGTAAGAAAAAAAAATATATTATTAATTGTAGTTTTCTTATGTAGTTCGCTTAAGTTAAATGACGAGAAAAAATAGTACATCCCAAATGTTGTTCGTGACTTGTTTGTTGTTTGCTCGGATCTCCCTTTCTATCTACGTAATAAGATGTAGACTAGTTTTATCGTAGTTTTGTGCTGTTTTAAACGTTTGTTAATTCTATTTTTATATTTTCTTGGTCATATTTCTGTAATGTGATAAATGTCTCGTTTTTAGTTTTATTGATCCCGAGTGTCTGAGTTTATAAATATGTATACACTTTAGTACCTTGTCTGTTTAATGTCATGTTTAAACTGCCATAACATAAGTATATAAATTGTCACAACGATTAAAGTGACAAGGTACTATAGTGTATACATATTTATGAACTCGACTGTACGTAAGGCCAACGTACTGAAATAATAAACTACCTATTTTAGGTAATAATTAACATTTTGCAAGATCAAGTCGAGAAAAATGTTGAACATCTTGGAAAATTAGCTAACTTATCTACTAGGTATTTTCCGTTTAACATTTTTGGCGTTTACAATACAAACATGCGACACGCGACGACATTAATACCTAATAAACGAGAGGTAAAGAGAAATGTTGCCAATTTTTAATATTTTTAAGTGTTTAACTAAAACAAGTATGTGCTGACCTTGCTTTAATAGGCAGTCACTATTACTAGGAGATCTACTTACACTGAACGCTCTTTAAGGTAGGTAGGTTATTGAAAGCTGCGAAACTACGGACGGGTCGTTAACAAAATAAATAATTATTATATCTCTCATTTTGCGTCGAGGATCAAAACTGTAATGATTGGGTCAGTAATTAAGTACAGCTACTCGTAATTACCTACCTAGATCGAAGTTATAAATAATATTAATAATAATCTTACCTTTCGATATTCTTCGGCAGTGTAAAAAATGACAGGTCGACGTTCCTATCCCTATTCAAGCACCCGTATGCTGCGCAGTATCGTTTGGCTTTTCGAGTAGCCATATTCTACAAAAACCGGAATTAGGAGCTTTGGCAGCGTACGGCGGCGCGCGTCAAGACGAGCGCGCGCATGACACTCAACTGATTAGCAGCCTCGAGGCGGCCGAAAATTTTGTAGGCAATAAGCGCGAGTGTCACCCGCCTGGTATTGTCAACGTTTTGATAGCTAGTAATGACGGCCGAGTTAGAAACAAAAACGATAACGATAACACGTAAAGCAATATTGTTATACCACGTTGAATAGAGGCCTAGGACAAGATTGAAAACGCTAACGTAAACGATATCCGAAAGCTGAACTAATGTATGGAATTGTCATGATCACTCGACGTGCCCGTCCGGCAGCTTACGTCAATCGAACGATAAGAATAATATTGTCATCGTGATAACGTTCGCAGAATGCATGTCTAGGAATATTGATTTGATCTACCTGTCCTCTAGCGCATTAATTTCCAGTCAATTGCCTTCTCGCGTTTGAATAAAAAAACATGTGGCTTAGCTCCTAAAACCACCGAATGAACTCATTTAAACATTAGTTCAGGGTTTGGAACTTGCGCGTTGTGTACCCGTACACTTCGGACTTTTTTAATTAAAATATTCCAAACGCCAACATTCTTGGTTAACAAATGAAGTTGTTTCCAAAACGTAATAGGAAACTTTTGCCAAGTAAAATACAGGCATAACTTTGATATTGCTTTAATTTTTCAGAGTGGATGTTTCGGCTTAATGTTGATGTTGGGGGTTGATTAATTAAACCCCATTGACTTATACATAGCTTGTTGCTTAACAATTTATTAATAAAGATTGATTCAATGGTTTTTCCTTTTGTACTTAAACATATTTTCTTATTGTAGTACACGCATTTTTTTTTTTGAGGTAGAATTTTACAATTGCGATTAAATGTATGAACGAGAATTTGTGATAAAACACTTTAAAATTCCATCATTGGATTTCGTATAAATTCACACGTCAGTTTTTTTTTACTGAACACCTAATTATCTCGTTGGAATACATTATTACATTTTTTACTACTGTTTAGTAGGGTTTAAAAAGAAAAAGCGGAATATTACATACAGTATACCCAGATTCTTAATAGCTTTCAGCTGGCTATCGCTATCACGCTTGCACTCGGAACTGACAGTATATTTGTCACTCGTGTCTCATAGAAAAATGAAGATTGGATTTGTAATTTAAAATCCCAATAAATTTACCCTTGTTTAGCTATGTATTACCATTACCGAATTCGCTGGGCGAGCCCTGCTCCCCTCGCGCGATTTGCTCTCAATGAGACTGGTACGAGGGTGCTTGAACCAGATTGGATGTCAGCGAGGCGCCAGAGCCCCGCCGCCCGCCACAACGACCCTCAACCTAATCTAATAAAATTAAACCAGAGTCCCTTACAATCCGCGTGAGTATCTACCCGCGGTACTCTATTTAACTTACCCATAAAACTGGCGCATCTATTAACGCATACGTTGCCCACAATCGACAATTGTACAAATCCACGAAGAACCATTTGCGCCACGGGCCGTGAACGCGTAGAAACGTTAAATTGCAAAAATTGATAAAACGAGCCATTTACATACAAATTGAATCAACTATATTTCAATTAACTACGGCCGCTTTTCACTGTTGCTGTCCAAATTTATAAATATTACGCGTATTTCGTTTTAAAGATGCCATCATTTAATTAAATGCGGGATGCTGACTTTTAAACAAAAATGGACGTTTTGTTATTATTTATTTGATCACAACTACAAATAAGGATAATGTTAATGAAAAAGTTGGTTTAAAAGCAAGTTTAAAGTCAGAATGCAGGGCACTCGCAATAAAGCTTAAAATAAATATTGAAACGTTTAATTTCAGATAAATTGTGAAACGAATGTATTCGCATCGACGATTTTTTTTAATTATGAAAGCGCTCGTTCGCCAACGTAACTTAATTAGTTCAATAACTACATTGGTTTCCCTTATAGAACCAGGAAACGTGTAAATCATTGAAATAGTCCAAGTTCCATTCAGTGGAATAGGAAGCGTTCACGAAAATATTGCCGCATAAATCAAGAGAGTGGACGGGAAAGATATAGTTTGTACCATTGTATTGGCGTCCTGGCTCTAGTGTCCACAGCAATATACTGAAGGCTGTTTAGGATCATGGAAATATACGATCAATGGTCTCACAGATAGGCCGGCCTGAGTTATACGACAAGTTTCGATAGCCGATATCCGACTATTGTGCGTTTATCTTCCGAGCGTACGAATAGGACCCTTTTTCTGTGATCCTTTCAAGGCGAATGAATAAACCGTTTCAGACTGTGATGATATCAAGACATATTTATCTGATCCATTTTTTATTGTTATGGCCAATGTTCGTAACAATACTAATATGTTTGTTTCAGGTGTTTGTTCGTTGAATCAGTTCCAATGCGCCGACAAAGCCTGCATACCGCTGGCGTGGTTGTGCGACCGACACTGGGATTGCGCCGATGGATCTGATGAAACCTTGGAGGAGTGCAAAAAAGGTAAGTCATGACAGGTCCCCGCTGCTCCCGCACTCGACGTTTGTAACGTAAAAAAATGTTTACAAAACCAAAGAACTAAGGTTTACTTAAGTCAACTAGACAAGTATTTGACAAAAATCGCTGAAGGAGAGCATGCTTACTAAGATCATCTTTATAGTCTAGCTCGATGTTATTCTGTCTAAAATATGAAGTAAAAACATCAACAACGAAAAAAACGGTATGTAAATAACACAATTTGTTCTGTAGGTACTTTTCTCGCATCAATAAGTTTTCATTATAGATCAAAATGTCTGGTGTATTGTTGTTATTGTGTTCAGCGATGACTTCGACAGAGGCTTGTCCTGACAGCCCATTACCATTTATTTGAGAGGCTTTGGTTACCGTACTCCACCTAATTTTACGCTAATTGGGTTCCCTCGAGTTCATTCGACGGTTTAGGAAAAACGTTATTAAATTCCAAGTAAAAAGATGTCGTAAAAGTGACGAATATAAATTTAAAATGAAATTACCTTATAATTTTGTAACATAACATGTAACTTCGTCCTCCTAATGACGCCTACTTGTAATAATTATAAAAAGAGTCAGATAAATTTATTAATATGGATATAAAATGATGTGTAACGAGTTCCAAGACAGCAATTGTTATTTAATGAGCTGTGTATACAGATTTATGTAGTAGTTTATGATGTTGTAGTTAAAGAGAATTAGAAGTAATCATTGTATTAGAAACAGTCGCAGATCGAGTATATTATAGAACACGTAATGATTGCTGTTTATGATTCAGGTGCTTTATCTCTCAACATGGTATCGTACGATCATGACCATGTTATCAGCATGTTGATAAAACTATTTGGGAGTTATGCATCAAGTGTCTTGAAAATTTACTGCACCATACGCAGCATTTTATGAGATAACTTTTAAAATTTAGAACCATCTACACCTAAGCTAAAAAAACTATAAATCAATAACCTTTCCATCATTATAAGAAGGGCGTATGCTTCAATGAACGCCAATGATTCCTCTTAATAGTTTATTAAAAGGTCCGATTGCATGAGTTCCGTTGATTGCCATTTGTTGGCTTCCATTGATGCGGAGTGACGTGACGCGACGCTCCGGCGCCGGTATTAAATAGGTCGTCTATATAAACAGGATTATTCTGAAACTAATATTTATTTATCTCTGCAACGCAGGTTTTAGCGCGATCGCGTTGATTTATTGGATTCCAGAGAAATTACTGCAGGCACAGAAATGGAAATACTATACTTACACTCGAAAATCTCATTCAAGACCAAAATCCTAACCTCAACGGGCGCACATTCCCTGTGATTACTGCATTTTGGTTTAAGTGTTGGTATTTTTATCAATAAAACTTACCCTACAATTACTGGTTACATGAGTTCTCATTCATGTTTTTATGAAAAAAAATTAAAATAACGAAATAAGCAAGATGGGAACTGTCAAATTTTGGTCTTTAATTAGATTTTCGAGTAGGTATAGTTAGTAGTCGAAAATGAAGAAAAGAGAATGTAGCGTAAGCAAAAAAACATTACTTAAAAAAAAATATGTAACAACACGGTTTTGACTTCTTGTAGCCACTAGGTTGGATTGTAAAAATAAGGGTACCTATTATTAAAAGATAAAAAAAGATGTTTATTCAGGCAGCACGGGCAGTTTACCAAAAATCTAAAAATAAAATTAGTTGGTACCTAACTATCTACATAGTTAAATTATATTGTTGGACACGTTATAGCCTTTGTTTTTTTCTTAAACGTGATATTGTTTAATAAAAATAATAAGGTCAAGGAAATGATAAAATCATTGCCAAAATGAAATTGTTATTGTGATAAAAACGTTACTGATAAGACTATTTCAATAAGCGTCTGGCAAATCACTCTTCACAGTGAATGATAAAATGAATTAGATAACAATAAGATAACTTTATCTAATTGCTTCGTAATTGAATCTGATTTAAATAATGAATGATTAAAAATAGATTTAAATAAAGATAGAAGCTTCGGACCGTTTTAACTGTTGTCAATGTTGTCGAAAGCTCAGTCATGAGCTGTGATTTTTATTCATCATCCCATACATTTTGAGCGATAGAAAAGGAAAACGTTAGCGTTTGCATCTTGGCTAGACCCCCTGTTTTAAGTTAATAAAAAATAGACTATGTCCATCCGGAATAATGTACCTTTCAAATAGTGATAGAATTTTTCGAATAGGTCTTGCGGTACTGGAGATAACCTGTGGGATAGATACAAGCTCACAAAAATGTCACTGTCTCTTGATAATATTAGTATACATTAGTATGAATACTATAGACAGTAGGTATAGATGAATAAAGTGTTACTTATAATATGTTTTTGTAGGCTAAAGAGTTTCTCAGAAAACCA
Organism: Acleris cristana; assembly: GCA_948252455.1. Lineage (NCBI taxonomy): Eukaryota > Metazoa > Arthropoda > Insecta > Lepidoptera > Tortricidae > Acleris > Acleris cristana. The sequence goes on along the minus strand of OX411774.1, from coordinate 7,272,135 downwards.
AGTCAGTCGAAGAAACACACGAGTGACTTTGTAAGGTTCCCACTTTTAACTCTTGAGTTAGGTACTTCAAAGTATGTAAAACTCGAAAATGATTTATTCACAGCATACAATATTCAATTTCAATTCATATGTATTAAACTCAAATTTATAATTTTACAGTAAGCCATAAAACTTGACGAGTTAGCAATTAGATTGAACACTTTCTAGAAACTTCTAACTGAATTGGAAAATTTAACTCATTATTCTGAGATGGGGCGATTTTGCAGAAGTTTTTTCCATCCCTGTAGAAAAGTTATTATGGCGAAACTTTTCCTTGTAATCAATGTGAAGTTGCCCGAGGTTATTTACTCTTCTTTGCGTGATTATAAAAATGTTTTCTCCGTCGTGAGATTAGAACAGCTGTCATACTTGCATTGTCTTTTCTTTTCTTCGTCCTTTGTCATAAACTAGTAAGAGAAGGACTAACTGAGTGACAAACAAGTTACAGAGTTAGACTGCTAGCTGTTGCCTGTGACTCCGCCCGCGTAGAAGTAGTTTATCGCTCTTCTCTCGGGAACTGTCCAATTTTCCGGGATAAAAATTAACCTTTGTAACCGTATCTAGTATCTAAAACTATCTTCACATCGAATTTCATCAAAATTTGTAGGTACATAGGTTTATCCGTTAAAGTGTAACAAATAGACAAAAAAAGTTACTATAACATTTATAATAGCCATGTTTTTTCATTTTTCCTTTTTGCAGTCATTAAAATTTTATTTTAAGTTAGCTTTTTATTGTGAAGTTTTAACAAGAGTGGTTTCTCGCATGTAATGCAAATGTTAGTTTTTCCTTTTTGTTGCCATTTAAATTTTGTGAGTTGAAGACTTAAAGTTAGCTTTTTTGTTTAGTTTTAATAAGAATAATTTCAAATTTAGGAAGTATCATTCTTTTTCGAATTTGGTTGTCAGCTTACAAGTCATGTTTACGCCGCGAATCAAATCCGAATCCGAATTTTTGAATTGGCCAAATCATCCGTAAATTTTGATCGCCTTTGCTATACACAGAAGTCAGATCCGAATTATGTACAGTTCGAAAAAATCCTTAAAACATGCAAGTTCACTATGATTTACCACTACCACCACTAAACCACTAAAAGACAAACACGCAACCTCCTGAGACTTTAAATATCTAAAACATATGAATATTCATATTCGGTTATATTAATACTAAACTATAAAAATATCTTTAGACTTAAATCAAAGCAATTTATAAAAGGGCAACCGCGAAACTTTGTTTCTCGGAAGCAGACTTCAGACACTTTGTGTTTAACCAGTCTGCGACAGAAATTAACCTAGGAACGTCGAACTTTATAATCTTCATTAAATGAATCTTCCCGGTTGCCCTAAACGCTTAGTCCCTTATTAGCAGATTATGTTAAGCTTGTTGCCTTAAGGAGCTAAATCTTGCCATTAAAATAAGGTTACTTGTGATATGAACATTTGGAAGTAAATTATCATGAATATTTATACCCTTTTGTGATGTTTCGCGGTAATAATAAATAACTTCTGAAGTTTAAACTCCTAAAATGTTTCGTCTTAAAGGGCATTGGGTAAGTTTGTATGAAGAAAACTGACATTTTTTTCCAGCGGCCACGTATGATTTTTAAAAATAATAATTTATTAAGAAGAACAAATAAAATGAAAAATATAAATGTAAATAATAATTGAAAAAATATATATTCAAATACCTACATAAATAGATACAGAAATATATATTAATACTTAAATATACATACATAAACTACATTTTATGTACCTAGAGGATAGTTGATATTTAGGAGATAGAGTCAAGCCAGAACTTCTTTAATTTGCCTTTTAGGTACATTAATAATTGATTGATACGTTCAAAATTATTAATTATTAACTCTGTTATGTTGGGTTAGCATCAATATAACCCAGGTGTACCTCCAACCAGGTCAAACTGCCCAATATAATAGAATACTGGCCGATAGTACTGCTCAGTAATTTGGTCACGTCAGCGACCCGCCACGGCGCGGGAAAATTGTGCGTACGCCCAGACAAACAATGATACTTGCATTACTTGTTAAGTAAGCGCTGCCAAAGGACATGGCCCGTTTGTGCCCCAACTTGTACACGAACGAGACATATGTGAAAAATCATTAAATAATTAATAATTATACGTGAGATTAATTAAATCTCTGTAAAAGTAGCGGAAAAAAAGTAAATAAAAAAAAGATATTGAGTGCCGGAAACCACTGACTTGACAGTTTGGCCTGCACACATAGGTACGCGTGCCGGCGCGTGTTATTAAAAAAGGTGAAACCCTGGAGGTCGTATTACAAATTATTAAAACTGACAAGTACTAGGCAACGAAAGGGAGAGAGCCATATACCTGACATCACTCTGTACCTTTCGCTAGGACTTAAAGGACGCATTAATATGGCATACGGCCTCTTTGGACTAAAGACATGGGGTGCAAAATAAAAAAATAAAAAAACCGGGCAAGAGTAGTTTTTGTATTTATTTCGCCACTAACTATAAGTATGTGTTAAATAGTACCTATATATTTATTTATTTTTAAATTACACTTTATTCGTTTAGCGTACCGTCCGTCTGTCACACTCGGAGCTGGCTGAAGATCAGCGCTGCAGGTGTTTAACACCTCAGCATTATGCTGAGCCAGTGTCCGATTCACTGCCGCGAAGACACACCCGCTACTTGTTTATTGCTGTTTTCTGTTTTCACTGTTTTTCTGTGTCTTGTGTGTGTAGTGAATAAATGTATTTTTCTTTTTTCTTTTCTTTCTATTTAAACGAATGAACTATTGAACTGAATGAACTGATCGGGAGCAGAGGAGAGGCCTTTGTCCAGCAGCGGACTAATACGGGCTGATAATGACGATGATGATGAAACATACTTATATAAAGAAATACTAAATCATATAAATAGAAAAACTACAAGAGTCACAGAAAGCGGTAGGTTACCGTTGCATGTATGTATGTATAATCAAGCGCAGGGCAGGATTTTTTGCATTGAAAAAGCAATAGGGCTGTTGACTTGCGAACGTTGAGAATATTTCTCAAAATATTTTTTACTGCAGTTATAAACTCATGGTTACAACGATCGAATATTATACAATGTACTTACTTCGTATGTAAAATCTTTATGTATGTATGTATGTATGTATGTATGTAAACTCTTTATTGCACAAACAGAAAATAACAAAAACTAAAAAAAGATACAGAAACACAAAAGGTAATCTACAAAGGCGAACTTATTTACCTATCCCTTTAACAACATTGCACGGCATGACAACTATGTATAAGCGTTCGTGGTGTTGTAGGCAGGACAGCTCTAGACGACCTTAGTCATCGTTGGCGTTCAAATGGTTAATTACTTGGAGTAAGCAAAGTAATTTTTAACCGACGAAAAAAAACGGAGGGGGTTCTCAAGACGACGCGTTTTTTTTTTAATGTATGATCACGCATAACATTTTAAAGCGCCGTCCGATTTTAAAAAATCTTTTTTGGTTTGATAGAGTATACTTTCGAGGTGGTCCCATTGTCACCAAATCTGAATCTGATGAAGGGATCCATGAGGAATTGAGGGAACTCTTCAAATATGAAATGCATACATATAGCGATTTTAGTATTTTTCGTAACAAATCCAGCATTTGCATTCAGAAAGTATCATTTGGGGAAGTGGAACTGATGATGAAGACCACAAATGGCTACCGGAACTCCGCAACGGTACCTATTTCAAGGGTGGCGATAAGATATCTCGATTAAGATAATTGAGCAATTCTTTGTTACAAAAGAACATTTAATTATGACTATGACTTTCCCGCGGCATTGCTTGCGGCGAGCTTGAAATGTCTTAAAGTTTCATATCAACTAAGAAGTGGAACTACACTTGATCGCTAAAAAGTATAAAACAATATTATTATTTTTAAACGCCGCCTTCATAACAATGTTTTTTTATGTGTCATCACGCATAACTTTTTACATAAGTGTCTGATTTCAATCATTCTTTTTTTATTGGATAGGGTATACCTTGAAATTGCTCCCATTTAATTTGGAACTCCCCCCCTCCGTCAATGGTAGAAATATAGGGATTGATATTTGACACCATGAATTTTTCACAGTTGTTCACATCTTTTGGAACAACATTATCGGGAGGTTTCTTCCCATAGGTAACAACTTCACGAGACGCGTATATGGAACGAATTGTTTAGACACGGTTGTGTTTTGTAGCGAAACAATGAATAGTTAAAGTAAGTAATCAAACAATAAGTATCTATTAACAGAGAAAAAAACTGAAAAGGAAAAAATAAAAACATTTTAACAAAAAAAATTAAACCGCCGAAAAAAGAAAACTGAAAAGCAAAAAATAAAACAGCTTTTTAAGTCTAACTAACCTCCTACACTAATGTTAATACCTTAATAAATAATTTTGAGTCGGCGCCAAACAAACAAACAAGCATGGCAGGCACCGACTTCAAACCACTCAGGACGTAGCAGATACCATCACACGCATACATCATTTTACTTTACGAAATAGTTAATTTGCTTGTTTGTTTGTTTGGCGCCGACTCAAAAATATTTATTAAGGTATTAACATTAGTGTAGGAGGTTAGTTAGACTTAAAAGGCTCTGTTTTATTTTTTGCTTTTCAATTTTCTTTTTTCGGCGGTTTAATTTTTTTGTTAAAAAGTTTTTATCACAAATAATATCTGTTATTCATGGGACGCATGAACCGTAATTTTCATACAAGCAGATATCTATGCTGAGCTATCTATCAAATCTGAATAAGAAATTATGGTTACATTTACTTTTATTAGATACCTAATTTTAAACTTGCATGCAGTTTCATAAATCAACAAGTAATGGTAAAATACCTATCCTGATTTTGTTTATTTTGATATGTTTTATAAGTTTGCGCATGATGGAGCAGGAATATAAATGTACATGTTTAGCCACCTTGGAACATTAATTCAGGGTTCGAATTTCATGTGATTTACGAGAAATGTAACTTGCTCTTAAGTTAATTCCCAATATGCAAGTAACTTGGACTTTGACATCTTTTCGAAAATCGACACGTTACTGACTCGTTAAGAGTCCCTTCGTCAGGGCCTCTATTGTTGAAGGTATAAAACCATATCAATTTTGCCTGTTATGGTAAGTATTGTTTTAAACTCGGCCGCCATTAAATAAGAGCTATCAAAACGTTGACAATACGATAACAGGTAAAAGACGATATATTTTTTTACCGCCTAGAATATCTGCCCATTAAATGTGATCGCGTGTGCATTCTCCCGTACACTGACGAATCACACTAGTTTAATTTGTAAATAATTAAATATACATCTTTCGGTCAATAAACTGTTACTTTACTTTCTTATCTTACTGCCGTACCCAGAGTCATTTAAGAGACAATTTTTATTCCGTTTTCAATTTTATGTGTTAAAAATAGTCACCAAAGAACGACCTAATCATCTTTAAATGACTGAGTGCGGCCGTTAATGTATTATTGTCATATGTACCTATAGTTTTTTTGCTAATAGTTCTACTTGAACTTTCTTGGTGCTACCGGACTATCGATACGACCTTAATTTCGCTTAGTGTAAGTAAAGAAAACTAAATATGTTATTGTACATGTTAAACAAACATTTACATATAGCCAATTCACCTTCCTGTAAGTAAATGGAAGGTCTTTCTGTAATCTCCGTGCCATCCGCGCTTGGTGAGTTGAATTGTTGTTCGTTACTTTACATAAATAAATGAACGCTGCTGTCCTGTTACTGACCGGCCTCTATTCAACACGATAAAAACGATATCGTTTTTGACCTGTTATCGTATAGTCTACATTTTGATAGCTCTTATTTACTTGACAGTAATGGGGGCTGAGTTAAAAAAACACCATGACAAGTCAAATATACGATTTGGATTTTACCGCCAAGAATAGAGGCGCAGTATGTTTTCCTTACATCATTTTATTATCATACCATTGGTTCCGCGTACACAATTCGATATTGCCTATCTTCTAAAATATAAAGGAAAACCGCCGGGTTCTATTGGTATTTCAGGTTGTCATTGATTATCTCACATGTAATACACGATGAACCCAAACAGGGTCGATAGTCTATGTACATATCTTAACAGATTTTGAATTGTCAGAATTGGTACTTGTAGGTAAACTGTCTCTGTGGCGCCGTTAAAACACGGTTAAGTCACACGGGGTTATTATGAATAGGTATAAAAATAGCTTGCGCAAAATGTTTTAAACCCCCGACAAATAAAGAGATGTGTTACAAGTTTAATGTGTGTATGTGTGTATCTGTGAGTCTGTCTGTGGAATATTAGCTCCCACACGGGTGACCTACAATACAGGTTCGTCTATCCCACTAGTCCCGTTAAGTTTTCCCATTATGGGACAACTGAGACGATTTGGTCCCAATAGTAGGTAGACAAGTGGCACTAATATTTATATTTTATTTTTAGTCCCAAATTCCCCTTACCACCGTATAAGTACATTATAATCTCTTTTTTCTTGAACTCTGTCGTGTTTTAGCATACTTCCTCATTTCAGAAATCAATTGGATAGTGTCGACGGAGCTCCGTTATGGCGAAGCTCTTTTTTCTGGGTGGTCTGGCCCTTTCGGGCCTGCTGCAAAACTGACAAAACCTAAACCTACCTGGGACTTTTGAGACAATATTATTGCCACTTTTCTCATGGGACTACTTGGACGAAATCGTCAAAGTCATAATGGAACAACTCAATGGGACTCCGAAAAATTCGATTTAATAGAAATAATTGGTCAAAGTATCACCAGTGGTACGGCCGAGGGGTACGGTGGGTTTAGAAGGGAGACTATCGCCGCGATAAACGAGCAGGTGACGCCCGTGGAGATGACACCTTAATGTTAACCAAATATTTGTAAAACGATCGAGTACTTCTGCTTTCTGCATCTGAACCTTGATACATTCATCTATCATCGTAAGGAGAGACTTTTCTCTATGATACCGTTCGCTGACAGAACTACTGAAACAATCATCGTCGAGTCAACATCCCACATGGTTGCTATCTCATAATCCAAGTACCTACATCCTGAGCATGGCCTTCTCAGCCTTCACGAGATTCTCATATGAGATGGTGACGTTGACGAGCACGGCCCGGCGTTGAGATCGATCTTTCAACACGATATCAGGCGTATTGACGACAATAGTCCTAGTCCGTGATGACAAATTGCTCCCATTAGAGCGCGGCACGACAATACTAGAGAAGTGGCGCCAGTGCGTACTTGTAGTACAGTCAGCATCAAAAGTAGCTAAGCAGAATAACATGCTCAAAATGATCTACGCACAGTGCAGATCATTTAGACCTCTTCGGTTGCGTAGCTACTTCTGCTGCTGACTGTACAGCACTTCAAACTTAACAAGACTGTATTAAATAGCAAGTTGCTGAAGGATAAACCTGGCTACAAGGTTATGTGCATATAAAAACACCGCTGGCCGCTGGAAATAATATGTCTTCTGAAGGACTCACCGGGGCGATGGCATGCTCGACAAATATCGACCGTACCGACTATCAGAACATTTTCAGTAGTTTTTTGTCATAATGACCTCGTAAGCATGCACAGACAAAACCACCGATTTCTTTAAAGAAAACAACGGACGGGAATACTAAAATGTAAACGTTGGGCCAGGCCGTGTAAGGGCCAGGTAGATCAACCGATCCACACTAAATTGCCACACTAGTGACTATATGGTTCATTTTATTTATCCGTAGTCACACGAGTGTGTTACTACGGGTATTTTTTCCCGATCCGTAGTCACACTTAGAGCTCGTTCCCACAATGTCGTGTGTCGGATTCCGATTTTAATCGGGTTTCGGCGCCTCTATTCCCACTATCCGACACGATTTTTTTCCGAACGGGAGGGCTGACAAAACACGATATTTTTGGTCGGATCCGACACAAAATCGTTGTCGGACGAGTGTGAATAGCTTCATATAAAACGTTCTACCAATGGAACGACCGATTAAAAAAATCGGACCGACACGACATAGTGGGAACGAGCTCTAAAATATCATAAATACAAGGTAGGTTTGGTTTATGATGATGCTTCAGCTGACCGAAGGGCCACAACACTCAGAAATAGAACCGGGGTAAGCATGAGGTACGGGGGTGTGTACTTACAGTAAGGGAAAAACTTGCCTTTTTATGTCTCCGGTAAGTAGGTATTCACATTGTGGTAAGAGCAAAAAAGGTACATCCTTCAACAGCTGACTCGTGGTTCTATTACTATTGGTCCCAGTGGGACTCTTCGCTTTCGTCAGAAATAATTTTTATTTCACAAAAGAATGTAGGTCAGGTTTTTTAGGTATGTTTACATGACCGAAGGCCAAACCGCCCTATAATACGAGCCCTGCCGCAAGGTACGGCTCTGTCCAACAGCAGTGGGACCAAGAGTCAAGCTCGATTTTCTTTACTGTACGAAAAATCTTTACTAGTCACCATTGGCCTCTTCCCGCACCTCATGTATATACAGGGACCGGACCCGCTTACCGTAACCTGGGTTTTTGAACGGGTTTTTATTAAGCTGGTTTTTAAAAACCCCCTGTTTCGGTAACCCTCTAATCAGCTTATTTACCCGCTATAAAGGCTATCGCTTCGATTGAATTAATTCGGCATACCACTTACCGGTATCAATAAGCCGCGAACGGGTTACCCCTTGTTGCGCTGATTGAACCTGTCAAGATATTTTAGTTCTTACACATACCACGACGCGTGCGGTGCGAGAAAAGAGGGGATGGAACGGGTTACCGTAACCCGAACGATAAGCGGTTAGTTCGAAAATCTATCTGATTCGGTAAGCGGTTACCCGGCTTGAACGGGCTATCGTAATGAACGGCTAAGCCGATGAAAGGCTTACCGAAACGTTTTGGTTATCGTATGAAGGGGATATCGATTCGAACAGCTTAAGCAAACGAACGGGTTTTCCGGTCCCTGTGTATATATCGGTTCTCAATTAAGTTGTACGCCTATACATGTGACGTGATGTTAGCAGTAGACGGGACCCTCCTATCCAGTGCGTCCTATCACACTAACTGCTTGACGACGCTGTCCACAATATCCAAGTCTCTAACATTCACTGTGTGTGTGTATTGGTAGGCTACAACTTCGGAAAGAGAGAGAAGAGATTCAAAGAACCACCCCTCGTAAAATGTGCATGACCGCACACTTATCGACTCCGAGTTTCATCTCGATGGCACTAATCTTGCAGGATTTGATTATTATTGATACACATGGAGCCAACAAGCGAAAGGTTCAAATAATAATGTTTTGGATCGTTAAATTGACTATTATATAATCAAAGATCATTAAAATCGCTTCAGGCGTTAAGAAAAATAAAGAGATTTTTGCGAAAAGTGTGGGATACTTTGGTTTGTATTTTCTGACAAAAATAACATTAAATATTAGAAAAACAACAAATGTTTTATTATTGACATTATAACACGTAATATATATTTTTCCAAAGCAATTTGAACAATCCGTTTAGGAGCAGTAGGCCTTCAAAGAGAGATCTTTATTGCAGTTTGAGGTGACAGCGCCTTTGCACGTTATGATGTGTTTTGAGGTTATGTAAATTAAATTAAGTATCGAATTACTTTAAAACCGCTGCTTTATATGTAAAATGACATATACATATTGAAAGCACATAATTTTCGCTTTAATTTGAGATATAAATGATTGCTGTACATTCTGGGGCACAGGGCCATAGTAAAACGGGCCATGTCCTTTGTACTATTGTGAAACCAGCAATCTATACATACACAATTACACAATTCTTCCATGACTGACAGACCACGCATAGCCTAAAACCTAGTATAGACTTAGGAGGAGCTCCTTGGATACCTTAGGGGTCCGCTACAAAAGGCTACGATAAATAATTCTAAGCGTACGTTCGTACAAAGTTGTCCGCGTCTTCTAGTTGCAATTAGGCTTGTGTCGGTCAGGAACTAAGAACTAAAAGGAATTAATTCCCGTCACGGTCCGAAAGGAACTAGTTCCTCGTAAACGAGCTTAATCGGTCTTCGGTCCTTTAGGTCCTTTAGGTCTTAGCAATTTGTTGAACGTATGAGCGAAACAGATCGAACGAGTAAAGAGAGCACGGCACGGCGCTCGATGTGAACGAGACAAAATAGTACCTATATTTTTTGGTAACCCATCATTTTATCGAATTTCACTTCATCGATTGTTTCATTTCATCGAATTTCATTTTGTCGAACGGTAGTTTCTGCTGAAACCAAGATATTTTCAGGATATCTTAAACATTAATTACGTAGGTTAGGTTTGGTTACAATTGTCAAAATCAAATAAAAATAACGCATGCGGTGAGAAATGCCTTTCGATGAAATGAAAATTCTGCGTAATGATACGTTCGATGAAAAGTATTTCGATAAAGTAATAGGTACCCATATTTTTTATACTCATTCCCATACATACATACATACATTAAATCACGCCTGTTTCCCAGAGGGGTAGGCAGAGACCACTTCTTTCCACCTGCTACGATTTACTCATTCCCAGATCTCAAAATTTGCTCCGGAGCTAAAGGAACCAAAAAGGAACTAAAGGAAGTAGATGCAATGCATTAATATTGTGCGTAACGACAGAAGTGCAACTTTTCTTTGAGTAACAAATCCCTTTGACTTACCTCAAATCAAATACTTGCATACAAAACTTCCGTGATTGATTTTCCCTCCTTTTAATTCAATCCATCAATTGTTTTTGTGCACTAGCGTGTTTTGGCGTGATATTGTCTAAGTTCAGGAATGAAATAGGAGTGTTAGAGATTCGCTAAAGCCGACCTCTTCTTAAAATAACATAACCGCTACCTTGTGTTTCAAATGTGGGCATCGTCAAAAATATCTGCCCTGACCTATTAAAACCTTTGACAGTAGACTACTGGAGCTATGATCTATACTGGTTCATTTATTAACATAGCTTTAGGCTACTGCCTAAAGTTCATGCGAGACTGAAGTATGTATAAAAAATTGCTACCAGGAAAGCATAAACAACCAACACAATCTTATAATATATAATCTCAAACAACCACAACAATACATATCTTTCATTAAAACGTTGTTTTTGTACGAGCCACGGCGTGTTCTTGTCGTCGTTTTCTCCAAATGAGCCTCAAAAAAGTAAAAACAATTTTAAGATTCGCAAAACGTAATTGGTTGTGTTCGTTTTTGTAAGTGCCTCGGAGCTCCTTTGCTCTTTTGTTTATTTAACTCAGATCCTTATCATTGACACTGGCATTTAATATTAAGAAGGCTTCGCACCAAGGATCATTAAGGTATGAATATTTTAACAAAACCTTGTTAGTGTTTGAAGAATTTCTTAAACAGAATTTAGTAATATTCCTTAGCATTAACTTTCTCTACCCTATTCGTACTGTGAATGTTATGCGTCATTAAGTATCGTTTATGACAGCGTCAGCTTTACACAAAGTAACAACCCTTCTAAGGGTAACCATGAAGAGTGGCGATTTGTATTGACTCTTAATTTGGTTTATATAGGGATCCCTTTCCCTTGACACCGTTTATTCAAAAATGTTATTACGAAGCGTCCTTTTTCCAATACGGCTTAGTGGAAAAGGTAAGGTACGAGTAATGAGGCAGAACTCGGACACTTCTGTTAATGATAGGGCCAAGTTTTGCATAAATTCCAAATTGAAGCCCAAAAAGCTGCTGAATCAAGGTTTACGTAACTTGAGAGAATATTTTTGCCGACGATGTTTAGAAGTAAGCTGACACTATAAGTGCTTTAATAAAAAATAACCCGGGAATGGTTGTTTATTCCTTTTGTTTGCAAACAAATACAATTTATCTTCACCCTTCAGTTGTCTCACTATATATGCCAACATTTTTTTTCTTTTCTTCATGTTAGTTACCCACCTACACTGTACCTTAGTATAAAAAACTTTATGATTTTATTAAATCTTTCTTGAAAATGTTCCCAGAATGTGTTATCTTAAAGTTACTCATTCTGTAAATAAAATATAAATGGCTTAAGTATATCACTTTGAAAGAAAGCTTGTTTACTCAACAACTTATTATTATGTTTTATGCTATATCATTTCATTAAAGTCAAAGAGATAAGTCACTTATACTTTTAAGTACTTTTATTTCTGAAAATAAATACCCTTTTTAGTAATAGAAAATGGTTTAGCTGGAAAAGAATCAAATTTACTCAAGTTGCTCGGATATCGAAAAACGAAAAGATGTTTCAGTCGTCTTATAATAAATTTATTTTCGGAACTTTTACAGAAATTGGGCCGATATCGCGAAAGACACGGCGCAGTTAAAGGCATGAAGGGACGTTCAAAGAAGATTTATAAGGGTTATTTTTTAGAATATAAGGAAAATTTCATGAAATTCCTGCGCGCCAGACGCATTGTGCTTGGTCGTCGAAATAATTTGTTTTTGGCACTATCATTTTTAAGAATTGAGAATTTCATTAATCTAAATCCTTTCCAAATCCAACGTCCTTTCTGGACAGTGGATATACCACGTCGTTGAATATAATTTGACATTTTCTAGACACGATATGAATCAATCACGTTTCTTTTTAGTTGATAAATATTATCAAAAATAAAGTTAACAAAGTTATGAACAGTTAACTTTAAATAAATTTTCCTTTTTCAAGAATTTAAGTACCTATGGTATAATGAAAGTAACAATATTGTTTATTTATGCGTATGCTTAATTAACGCTCGTTAATTAAGTAAAAACTCGAGAGAAATGTAAAATATTTTCTTATTTGTGGACATTTGGTGACCAACATTGTTTGATGAATGTGTTTTATCGTATTTACATTTTTGGCTGGCAATTTGTTTTATAATTACAATTTAATTGTACAAACTACCCAAAGGCAAAACATTTAACCCTGTTTGTATAACTCAGAAACGAACATGGCTAAAGGTTTGCTGTTAAAATCAAAGGAAATATCAGCTACATTTCCTAGAGCTTGGTTTATAACGGCTAACTAAGCCAGCTCCGACCAACAATGCTGTTTGCCATACAAAATATGACTGCCGGAGCAAAGCTTGGACTCAAACCCGGTTACTTAAAATTAGGACGGCATTCAAGTGGCTTTGGCTCTGTAGCTGAGCTCTGACGTTTGTAGCAGCTATTGGCTTTTCATAGCAAAGGACCCTTTTGCTTTTCGGTCAACGCGAGCGTAGCAGGAGGGAATTAACGGAAATAGTTATTGGAATAAATAACAAAAACTTGATCTTGCCACAAAAAAAACTTGATTCAAATATACTAAAGGAACTAAAAATAACAAACACCTTCCTTTCTACTACGGCTTGAAGCAAAGGAAATTTTTCCTTAAAAGTCACGTGAACTTTAATTTCGCCTCAATAAAGTAATAAAAGTAATGCGTTTGCAATAACCGTGACTCCCGAAAACCTATAAAGGGCGAGACCAATCTCCCGTATTTCCAAGATGAACGTTAGTAATTGCCACCGTAAAGCCTCCTGTCCCCGGACTGCGAACGTCCGATATTAAATTTTATCACTTTCCTAAGTTCAAGCCTTAAATTTCTTATCGATTTCTTTGTCCTTATCATTTATTTTTACATTCAATTTACCCGAGTGCTTTCGGCTATTAAAGAGTTGACTGTCCTTCTAGCTTCGCGAATGCCGCATAAAAATCCACCATTCGATGCTTATTTATAATTATTTTGTTAAGCAAACTAAGATTGTTGAATTTGCTAATTAAAACTCAAGTCTTTAGGCATTCATTTTGAATGGGTGCCTTTTGATAAAATGATTGTCTCATTGGAATTTCATTAACGGAGCGCCTTAAAAATCCTTTTTTCTTCAATTTGATCTGGCTGAATAACCTTTTCGTTTTCCTTTATGAGTAGGACTGACAAAAGTGCATTGAAGTATTCTCGGCGAAATCTTAACGAGTGATCTTTCTGAGCAAGTTTGAAAGCAAAGCCGGAACGAGGAGCACTCGGCTGAACTGGAATTACTCTTTTCACTTCTGGAATCACTTGACTTGAAGCGGTGATTAGGGTGTGAAATGGGCATCCAAACAAAAATAGCCACCGTGAGATGGCAAACTCGGCAGGTTTCATTTGGTTTGCGAGGTAATTTCAAACAAAATGCCACAATTTTACGCTGTTACGTACGCGGTGTTTTTGTTTGTTAAAAGTTTTCTTATCGGTTCTAATTCTTCGTGATTATTTGTTGTGACGTAATAAAATACTAATACACTGTAGGTACACATGTAGTACATAATCGTACGACGTCGTATGTCAAATAATGCCTTGCTTTTTCGACAGTTACACTGTTCGGACTAAATGCGAACATCTGATCGGATCTAGGATGACTTCTGGGACAGCTCATATAAACACTGATTATCTACTCATCAATACCCTCTTTTTCTGCTTTCTTCCGAGTTTAAGTGTTTGAAATTACGAAATACGGCTGTCACAGGGATCATCTTGCATTTACCCGCATTTCGAGAATGTATGATGCAGACATTCTCGTCATGCCCATATGTCTATATGTATAGACTGACTGACTAACTATCACCGCTAGAGACTTGAAATTTTAAAGGAATATTCCTTGGATAGGGGTGCACTATGAAGGATTTTTCTAAAATTAGCCCCCGATGAGAAAAAATGTGAAAATAACAGGAAACAAATTTTACGCGTACGAAGTCGAGGGCGTCTAGTCTTTATTTAAAACTCAAACATTATGCAACTATCTATATCTATTACTTGAATGTTTACAAAACTGCTGAAATTTAACAGGGATTAAAAAATATAAAGCCGTGGCCGCCAGGCTTAACAAGTTTGAGGGATTACGATCGGTCCTACTTAATTGTTATGAAAGCTAGTTTATTAGGCCATCGGCATCGAACCAAGTATACGTACATGTTTTTATATTTCTCTTGTTGTTATATTTTGCTATACACCGATGTTACATTAAATAAATAATACCTACTAATTAGGTATGCATGTGATTCGGTTGCATACTTTTTGCTGTCATAATTCATGACACTTAGTACAGTGAAAGGCTACATTATTACTGAACGTTCGTCTCTTCCTTGTATTGTTTTTATATGTTGTTACCTTATTCTATACCTTTTAGGTTATGCTCTCAAATCAGCAGTGAATTTTTAGCCCGCGTGCTTTGTGTCCCGTTAGAGAGAATAAATTACATTTCATTCCGTGCATTTTAATCTTGGTCTCAAATTCGTCGACAAAGCAGCTCGGCCAAAGGCTGGGTCAGAGGAAGCAGTGTCTCACGTGCCTATACAAGAGTGAGAAGCTCGCTGGATAAAAATTCGTTGATTGATTGAGATACGGTCCTTTCCTAACAACGGAAATTGTCAATGAAATTGAACCATTTTGACACATCCTTCTTCCTTGATCAGCAAACACGGACGCTACGTATCCCTTCCCATCCCTAAAACGAATTACACCCGACTTAATAATCACATTCAAAACAAACGTAACACTTTGTAATAAAACCGTCCCCTGTAACATTCACAACGTAACAAGATGTTCGCCTAGTTGCCACTCGGGTCACGTCGCGAGCCGCTGTAAAACAGTATGATTGTACCACAATACGCAGCTGGCTTCCGAAGCCTTCGCCAAACAAACCCATAACACCACGTTATTGCAGTAATATTTAGCAATTTGCTTCCCTAGGGACACCGTTTGTCAACTCGCGACGCACTCACTCATGACAGACCCGTGTTTGCGTATATTGAAATAATATTGTTTGGCACCTCAAACCGCTTTTACAACAATAATATTATCCCAACGATAAAAGACAAATACGAGCACATTTTACGTGGATCGGAGGTAATAAGTAAACAAATTAAAATATTATTAAACGTACCGTAATAATGGATTGAAATTACATTTACGTGTTATAATGTAACTTTATTATTACAATAGCGATAGTGGCATTATAATGAAGCCATTCGAATAGTTAAAGGTTCTTGATTGATTTGATAAAATAAGTATCTAGGTTTTTTTTAAAGCAATGGGCGCTATGTAAAAGTTAAAAAGTCCTAAAACGAGTTGTCTAGTATATAGAAATAAAACAAATTTCGAAGAATCGATTCTCTTAGATCACTAACGCCTTAAAGAATTATTTTACACAGGCACGTGTATTATTTATTTACACATTCGTGTTATTTATTGGCAAAAATTTAAACAAAGGCAGACTTCATACTACGTAAAAAATTAGATACTTACGGTTAACAGGAATTAAATTCAAAAATTCAAAATTCTAAATATTGATTTAGTAAATTGGCTCATGAGGGCTCTTTTACACGTCGGTAATATCGAGTGAATCTACTACCGCTTTGGACAAGACCATCATTGCGGAGAAGAAGCATGTATTAAGAAAATCTACCTTAATCTCCGTACGTAGATTCAATAATTTAGGTTGCATTCGCCCAAACTGGAATAAGGTCTTATACATAGATTAAACACCGAATTTGTATAGACTAATCTCGGAGTAAGTCTTATTCCAAGTTGGTGAAAGGCGGCCTTAATGGCATTAAATTTGTAAATTGTTTCGATCTAAACAATTAGAAACCAATTAAATCAAGACTTAAAATCAAGTATTTACAAAATCTTTATTTTCCAGTAAATCGTGATTGAACAAATAACTTGACTAACCTTTTAAAGTTTAGGCTTTGAAAATCCAGGCTAGGATAGAAGTTAGATATTCGCCTGCCCTCGTCTCATTATTTTCAACTTT
Source organism: Acleris cristana (assembly GCA_948252455.1). Classification (NCBI taxonomy): domain Eukaryota; kingdom Metazoa; phylum Arthropoda; class Insecta; order Lepidoptera; family Tortricidae; genus Acleris; species Acleris cristana. The sequence continues at coordinate 7,255,328 of OX411774.1, read as the reverse complement.
GGATCATTTTTCTCTAGTCGCATAAAGTGCTTAGTTCAAAATTGTCAGCGCATTAGCGAGCGAGTATCAATCTTTCACAAGTGGCGGTCGATCCGGGGCCTCCCACTTGCGAGGAAATTTAGATGGTGCTCTTATAACTTGCCAGCGGGGTTTTACGTTAAAAATTATGGATTCCCGTTAAAGTCAAAAGTATTAGAAAAGGAAACGATTACATTTAAAATCAAATAAACGCATATCTCCTCTTTTCTACAATGTCTGAACACCTACGTTACGTTACTCGTATGATGCTCGTAGCTCTTATTAACATGACAGTAATGGCGTCCGAGTTTAAAACAATTTTTTTTCCCCTATTGTCATCGTATTGACTCGGCCGCCATTGTTTTCAAGGGCAAGTTAATAAGAGCCATCATAGCGTTGACAATATGATAGCAATAGGTTTAAAGACATTGTAGAATTAGGCTCCAGATTAATGAATCTGTATAGATGTTTCTATCTACTATAGACAAATTGTAGACACGGATAAAGCTTTCAATGTGGTAAGTATACAACAATGAGTCAGAAAAATATATATGCAAACACCTCACAATGTAATGTCAGTACTACAGCACCTCTATTCTAGACGGTATAAACGATATCGTAGTTTACCTGTTAAGGTATTGTTATGACGTCAGCCGCCATTACTGTCAAGAAAATAAGAGCTATCAAAACGTTGACAATGCGATAACAGGGCAAACACGATATTGTTTTTACCGTGTTGAATAGAGGCGCTGGTTGTCAACTATTTACCTATTAGTTACCTACCGGCAAACATAATCGCGGCATCGAACCTATCTGGCTTTAAGAGCCGCCTCAAGCGCTGGCTTATTGAGCAGTCGTTGTAGAGCTACAATGAGCCCGTTACGTTGAATCTGTAGTTTAGTTATGTTAAAAGTTATTTTTATTTGCTACCTTTATTATGTAGCTTAATTTATTTTACTAATTGATATACTCGTTCCACATTTCACGTAAATTGGCTATACGAATAAATAATTATTATTATGATTACCCAAACACATGAAAGACATAGTGGTTCAAAATGGAACTGTTTTCCTATACAACTGGGACTCTTGAACGTAGATGGGAGAGCCCATAGTGATGTATGTTTCATTCGCTCTCGTATTATCTTAAAATGCTTTATGTGATTTGAAAAGGCGTCGATCCCTATCTGAAATCAGAATTAAGAACTGACATGATTCTGATGAATAATTAAAATGTTATATTTTATCGCGTTCTTCATTGTAGTCTTTTTTTATACTGTAACTGGTTTTATAATGTTCTTAAGTCCTTTATATTGAAACAATTACAGACAAAAATGTAGAAAATAATACAACGTCCAAAGTAAATTAACTTTTCCCTCCACCGACCCGTGGAACTGGCAATAACAGTGTGACTGTACATTCTATTACACTACTACTTTTTTTTTAACAAAGACTCGCCTTTTTATTCCGCCCCAATTTACATGAAATTTCAGTGATGGCGAATTTTTCTTTCTTCTTTTTGCGCCTTTAAATGGTGATGAAGGGTGGTTGAAAATATAGAAGATCAGATTAGATTCTTTCGTGTATATGAATGCTGTCTTGGTAATGGATAAAGTGGCAGCACTGGAAGAATGAGTTTTACCCAGACAAAGCTAATGAAAGAAAATAGCAAGTACTACAGTACTGAAATGAAAATAAGCAGCTACTTTAAAAAGTAGCTGAAGTCACATGATTAAATTGTTTATAAGTGCCTAATAATTAAATGTGATTATTGTACAATATGTAAATTTAAATACACGTGTAAATCACAAAACAACAAATCTATTTGAATTTGATCAAATTCTTAAAAACATGGCCTCTTTTTTTCTAACCGAAGCCGCACCAAATCTGCGGTTGCTTTGACATAAAAACGCTTTCTTCCAAGAATTTCATAACGTAAGTATTACAACGAAACACATTTCGTTGGAAATAATACCTCGTCGTCAAGAAGTCGTTCAGTTTGAGCTGTAATAATGTTACGCTGCATAATCCCGCGTTTTGGGAACCACGCTTACGCTGAGCCGGGGGAATTTTCCGCGTCATTAACCGCCGCTTGCCGTTACGTGGGATAACACAACAAACCAGCCCCGGCTTTGTTTCATACAGATAGTCTCTGTTAATACACCTGTTTCTGTCCGAGAATGCTGCGATCTCTTCCAATAAAGGGATTTTGTGGGACGGTTACAGTTATCTACACGAGGCGGGGACATGACTTTGGTGTCTTTACTTAGAAATGGAATGAAATTGTATTGGATATCAAAGGCTTCTCGTGCTATGTTAATGGATTAGTTTTCGAGCAAGTTAATGGCTAATTATACCTTCTTCGATCTGTGTCATGTATTTTGCCTTCACTGATACACACGAGTGATGTTACATTTTGAACACATTTTTCAAGATGGGATTGACTAAAACTTTCATTATCATTATCATCAGCCGTAAATCAAAGATCTCCACGACCGTTGTGCTACCTTAATGTTGTTTTATTTTGCAAAGAAAGATCCTCAAATTAACAAGATTGCTGTATTTTTAGCATCTTCTTAAACGAATCCTCATTACAAAGTAGGTACATTAAAATACTGTAACATGACCACTTAGATGCCAACAACCTGCTCCCCGAGTTAGTACAAGTTCATTAGGGCTCAGACTAAATGGAAGGTTTTATCTTCGCTGATTTTCGACTCACGTCCCGAGAAAATTCTCAGCCGGCTAAAAATTCGCCTCACTGGGAATTTCTTCCAAAATACCGACGCTTAAACTACGGTGCTGTTACAAATTAAGCGAAAACAAACTTAGTTTCCATTTGAGAGGCACTTTCTTTTATTAAAGAGTTTCCTAAGAGATGTCGTGTCGGTGTCGCAATTCTAGTCCAGCTTTAGTTTTTGTTAGTGTGCAGCATTCCATACGTATTTTAAATTGATTCTGTATGTAGTATATTCTGGGTATGTATGTATATCGACCGACGAGTTATCGTTTGATTCTTAGCGTCGCGAGCGTCACTGAATACGTACTTTAATAAATAATATTTATATAAAAATATACCTATACAAATTTAATTTAATCAATAAGCACAACAACATCGAAAAATTTCGTATACATTTCTCTGAGACAGCTTGAGTAGCTATCGATAAGATCGAAAATCGGCCAAGTACGAGTCGGACTCGCGCACGAAGGATTCCGTACCATTATCTATACAACTTAAGCAAATAACGGCAAAAAAATCACGTTTGTTGAATGGGAGGTGGGAATATTTTAAAGTGAATATACAACTAAATATTCTGTTAATATTTCAAGCGTGTACCTGTTGCCATTATTAATATCGAGCAAAATAATCTTAAGTATGCACTTAAAAGTGCATACTCATAATTACAGATGTAGTCATCTTTATCCTGTGTAAATATATATGTACATGTAAGTATCAAAACTATATTATATTTGTAGAGGACAAAGCCGTTCTCGCATCGTATGGAACATAGGCTCAAAATCGTAGAGGCGTACGTCCTTCAACCTCTGCAAAGCCACTAAGTCAAGTCTAGTGGAGGGTGCTACGAATCGTCCGCACGAAACGCAATTCATGCTACAGCGCGGCGTAGAGGCGGCGCGTAGCAACCAAATAATAGGATAACTCAGTCGTGAATAGATAGATTAGTAAATAAATATTGTTAATTGTTACACAGAAGGAATATTTACCTAATATGGAATTTATAGTAATCTTCAAGGATATACAAGATTTACAAAAACCCTATTGAATTTTTGATATTGCGGTCGATAAGTACACTTATCTATGTTAAATAATTTGAAACTCATTATTCTTTTAATTAATTAAATTGATTAAACTATAGCATGTCACTCCCAGAATCAAGACGAATCTCACAAAACTTCACTCTTCAAAATCGGTCTAGTCGTTTAGGTTACAGGACGTCACAATGGAACGGACATACAAATAAACCCATATTCATACATACATACGTGCGACAAACATTACCGTTCTTCTGGGTCAGTTGGGTAATAAATAGAAAGAAGATCAGTCAGTCATTATAAAGGAAAGAAAAAGATGACCCCTTGTTTTTCTATTGTCCGTCTTTGACAATAAACGGAAAAATACCTAGAGTCATAGCAAGATAGTTTTTGCAAAATAATGGTTCAGCAAAATGAGGTTAGTTCCGCAGTAACATAATAATATGAACAAAGTTGCACTGCATCGTCATAATACGAAACCTTAAACCTAATAGTCCACAAACTGACCACTTGCCACACAACGGCCATTCGTTCTATTTATAACTTAAATTCTCGTGACTCCTTAAGAGAACTATTTAAAGAAATTAATATCTTAACTGTAGCATCTCAATTTATTTATGAGAATATTATTTATGTTATTAAAAATTTAGATTCTTTCACCAAAAATTCTGATATACATAATTTAAATACAAGAAATAAAAATAAAATTGCTATTAGAAAATTTCGCGTACGTAAAGTATATAAATCATTTGTTGGTCAATGCATTCATTTCTATAATAAATTACCTGACGTAGTTTTAAAGTTACCCTTTTCAGCACTTAAAAATTACTTGAAAAAGTCGTTAATGTCTAAAGCGTATTATAGGGTCGAGGATTATCTAGCAGACAAAAATGCATGGCCTAAACTCGAAAATTAGTCAATAATAATTTGTTCAAATGTAAAACCTTTATCTTGTCTAGGGGACACTGTTGATGTAGGAAAACATGTCGAAACTTTGTTTATTATTATTTTTTTTGTTTTTGCCTTTTTCTCCGTCTATATCTCTCCTAATATTTTTGCCATGTTTTCCTGCTGATCTACACATGATATTTGATATTATATTTAAATTAATATTTATAGCTTTATATAATACTAGACTAAGTTGTATCATTGTAATAGGAAATATGGTTAAAAAAATGACTGACTGCTGAGTTTCTTGCGGCGTTTCTTCTCGGCAGTGGTCTCCTCTTGGGAAGCGCTGGTAGACTCCTGACGTGTAAAGGTGCCCGTGCGGCCTACTTACTGAATAAATGACTTTTATCTTTATCTTTTAACGCTCGAGTAGCTCTATACATAAGTATACATACTAATAAATCATTGTACATGACGCGCGCTATAAAAATCCGTAACGTTTACATTTTTCACTACATAATTTATAAGCGGATGAGCTCAGCTCTCGTATTTCAATGGCAGCAGTGTTTCCACGATCCCTATTTTTCAGCTTTTAGAACGCGATCGTATGCTAATAAGACCCTCGACGAGCAGCGCGCTCGCGTCAATTGACTATACCAGCTCCCAGTAAAATATAAAGAGCAAAATGTGTTGAAGAAAAAACTGTTGCTAGTTTGTGTACGGGAGTCGGAAAGGATTTTTTCATGTATAGTCACCCAGTAAAAATGTTTAGCATACTTAGAACTTTGTCATTGTGAATGTCATTGTCCTTGTCATGTGTGTCATTTGATGTTCTGTTTGAAGTTTATTATGACAACGGAGTAAAGTGCTTAACATTTTCGTTGGGGTACTGTAACTATGTATACTTACTTTTTAAATTCGGAAATAGATACGTAGGTTTATTAAGTGTAGAGTAGTTACAGATGAAATTATATTAACCTTGTCTTATAATCTAAATGAATTTGAATATGTTACACAGTCTTTTTTTCAACTCCAAGTTTTCGAACCGGTGTGATACCACAGGCTCTGACATGGCCATAAATCGACGATAAACTGTTCTAAAATCCAAAGTTCAAATTTAATTTTGTTTAAACCAAAAATAATCAACATTTTCGTTATTTTATGGACATGAAAGCAAAATATCCAAAAATTACGGATATCCGACCAGGGTTTAGCAAGGTTTTGGAGTACTTGGTAGTGTTCTTATTCTGTTTCGTCATAATAACAACTCTAAGTAGCCGACTGTTTGTAATCACGCATGAAGCCGAGTAGCAATCACGGTACAGTAAGCGAAACTGAAAGACGTAATTTTTTCGCTCTTCTCACAATGTGAATAAGACATAAAAAGGTTCGTCTCTCAGTTTCCCTTACTGTACATAAAGATTAACGTTCACGTGACGATGCTATTGTTTCAAGTTTATTAAATTACAGATTTGAAATTGTAACACTAAACAATAACAAACGCAACGACCATACAAAGTTCAGCGAAGTGCCAAATTAAATTACCCTTTTCATGGACGTGAAGCCACATAAGGTATGGCATTGAACCGAAAGGCGATGTTTGTCGTGTAATGGCGGTTATTTTGTCACATTCGTCGCATAAACGTGTCGGAGCGTGCACGATAACGGGCCTTTGGTGTTATTCTGTTACTCAATAAATACGACAGTGAAACCGAAATAATATGGCCCCGGTATGCGCTTGGATCGCTCAGCGATCCGTGTCTAACTATGATGGTTCTGGTTCTATACCAAACCAGGAACGAAGACACGAATCGCTGGGCTATCCCAGCTCGTACATGGGTCATGTTAAGCCAGTTCTATGGAATAAATCCTCTACGGAATAACACCCCTGGTAATAACCGCCGGCGCCTCGTATTTACACTTATTTGCTTTATGTGCCAACAATCGACTTCTTACCCTGCCCTTTTGTGTACTTTGCCGCAGATTCAAAAGGTCGGTGAGTGCGAAACAAAGAAAATATCGAAGTTATAGGGTTTGGAAAGGACATTTTAAGATAAGTTTTTTAGGTAATCGGGTACCTATATTTTATGGAGACACTTTTTGGGTGAATTGCAATAATATTGTACATAGTTAAGGAGTTTCTTCAATTGTGTTTCCTTTGTGTAACGAAAATTATCCGTATGATTATATGACTAATCTTCGTTACACAATGGAAAAAGATAAGGGCTTAAAAATCCTTTTTTAATTGAGCCCTTAACTGTGTACAATATTTTTGTAATTCACCCTTTTGACGAACGTATCATTATGCAGAGTTTTCATTTCATCGAAAGGCATTTCTCGCTACACAAGTTCATTTTTCTTAGTAGTCACAAGTCTTACCTAACCTACGTTAATTTATGTTTAAGATATCCTGGAAACAACATGGTTTCAGCAGAAAATAGCGTCCGCTGAAATGTAATTCGGTGAATTGATACAATCGATGAAGTGAAATTCGATAAAAAGACTAGTTACTGAAAAGAAAATAAAACAACATACGAGGGTGATTATCGACAAAAAACATACTTTAGGTCTTATAATACAGCTGTAGTGAATAATGTTTTGCCATCGTTTTTTGTCGGAAAAGTTCGTTTTTATCTTGCTGTCTCAGTCAACTTTAGTACCGACCGATAAGCTAATTGAGAAAGCAAGATCAATACGATCTTATCCGACAAAAACGATGGCAAAATATTATTCACTACATCTGTAATTGAGCCAACGTTAATTGCTTCCATTGTGTGACGAAAATTAACCATACTTACAGTCAATCAATCATATAGTTAACAATAATTCTCTTATTATGTCAGCATTGTATTCTGTGGTATACGTATTAAATACAAATAAATAAATATGCTTAACTTTAGTCGCTCAATGGAAAAAAAAATACTTTTCTTTACTAAGGCCTTAATAACGCACAATTTTTTTGATAATCACCCTCTAAGCATTAGGTCAGTCATCAGGCCTTTATTAGAAATACAAAAAAACCTTATATGCGAAGCTTCAGCTGGTAAGACCTTGTGCAGGGTTCGTCCGATACCACCATCTAAACCTTGCGTGTCTAAGACAGAACACATTGCACTTTACCATCAAGGGGCCTGTGTTAATTTGACAGTTTAGTAGTGGTTAAAATTTAATTACACATTTATCTAGAAACATACGAACGTGGCAAGTTAAGTAAAAGCTTGGTTGCTAACTAAAATTGAATGAAGAATATCGTTTTAAAAATATCCGGCTTCAGTAGCCCGATCTGTATGCAGCGCACATCCGAGCAAGGTCGGACCTGCCTTAAGAGAATGTGGAGCAATTTGTAGCAGCCATTTTGTCTTAACACATATTTCTTGCAAACTGGTATCACGTGACGGGTCGCGTAGAATAAGAGCGTTTCTTTGTCGAATGAAAAAATACCTTTGGTAGTTCGAAATAATACCTATAGTGATGTGGAAGCTTAAGTAAGAACAAGAGAACATCTTAAAGTAGTTTTATGTAAAGCAGTAGAATAAGAAACAACACAATCCGGAAACCCTATCACGAGCTGACGCAGCCGTTCTGAATCTTAGAATAAGTACAACTAGTTTTAATATAACTTTTGAAATGAACTAATTTGGGTAATATAAACATATTGTCAAATTAGGTCATTACGAGTATAGACACAAAATAACACTTATTTGCATTCCGCCTACACGGAACAAAGCATTTGTTTGCAGGTTATAGGCTGTATTTAGTATTCCGCGGTCACACTCAATTGTTGTCCCAATATCCAGGTGCAGGCCCAGCGGAATTATATTACATAAAGGTATTTTGCTCCAATAACAAAGGCTAGTGGTATCGGAATCATTAAGGGTAATTTGTGGCTTTGAATTTATGTAACACTAGCTTTTGCGACCGAATCTATCCGTGTAGAAGTAGCTTAACGCTATTCCCTCGGGAACTGCCTAATTTTCCGGTATAAAAAGTAGCTTATGTGCTTTTTCAGGCGATAATCTATCCTAGTGCCAAATTTTATCCAGATAAAACTTAATACGGGCATTTTGATTGCAGCAAGCGAAGGAATTGTCTTCACTCGCGTCGCTTCATCTCTTTATGAATAAGAAAAACAAAGTAGCAATGAAATATGTCCACTACCAGACATAGATCTCCCTCAAGGTTCATTGTAATGATTGGTCTGGAGCCAGCCGCATTAAACGAATACCTATTAATAATTAATACTGATTGTTTAAGAGGGCACATGTGATAAGGTCGGAGTGTTCCGCGATCTGCATCTCAGTAACCATAACGCCTATGTATCTAGTCTTTAGATATATTAAGTAGGTCATAATTTCTTGAGACTGTGAAACGTGAAAACACGTAAGTTTAGAAACAAGTACCACGATAGGGATATTTTTCAAACATGATACCTTTTTAGCATGTTTTAGTTGAATCTTCGAAACCCTACTACGATCTTTAACGATGATTTTTGAATTACCTAATAGTTGAGTACAATACAACTTCTTAACGCAAACCATGTTTTTAATAAAATAATATGTTTTGGTTTTAAAGAAAACAGCAATTATTTGAACTTATCGCTGCAAACTATACATATATATCTCACGTTCTTTGCGCGGAAGCACATAAAGCCATCCCTTTTAACTCTTGTGTGGGCGTGGCATTATATGTGTCCTCTTAAATTCAGGTGTTTTAGGATAGAGAACCCTATTTCTCCGCAGACCGTTTGGATTCTCTAACCCAGAAATAGTGTTAACCACGAGGTATCCTGTCTTCTAATTTTACTGGTATTTCCTCCTTGACCCCGGAACAACTGTAGGAACTTCGTAAGTGGGTAAATGTAACCGTTTTGACCTTCGTCATTGTCATGCTTATAAGGGGTGGCACACGCGACCTTGGATCATGCTGCTACGATTTTGATTTACTGCCTCTATTCCACTTTCGCTGTGGTAAGACGATAGCGAAAGGGAATGCGCGACTAGATAAAAGTTACCGTTTGTTTATTTATATGTGTGTGCAGTTTTAGTTGTCTCTTTTCAAAAGTAGGTACTTTATTTTTTGCGGTTTTATTTATGTGTTTCAGATGACAAATGACCAGGTAATTCTAAACCAATTAAACTTTGTTTTATGTATGATAAGTAATTCGAATGCATGTTTCCTGACACTGTTTTCCCTGATTGTGACGTCATTGGTAACCGCAGTATGCATACATATTGGCTCATAACGACTGCTGTGATTCAAAGTCGGGATCTTGTAATCTACCAACTACCGAGACCCACAGAGCCAATTAAGCTCTTTAATGTGGGAGCCCGTAGTGTGAAATAATGATTGTTTGATCGAAAATAATTTGGTCTAAGACCCTTTTAGACTGCCATTACTACTAACATTGATTGTGTAGTTTAGTTAGGTTAGGTTTGTTTTGAATAGAAATTAAGAAAATACGGTTTCGATTGTAAAAACCATTTTCGATCAAATGATTTTCGACTAAACAATCGTTAGGACAAACAATCATTATGCCATCCGATGTTTATTTCTAATATCACAGGTAAATATGCTTAAGTACCTAAATATAAATCCAATAGCTGTGGCATTATCAACATTCCATGCCTGGAGCGCGGTGTCGACATTAATTCTGTATTAAAACCAGGACGCACGACCAGACAGGACCGAATGTGGTTAGGAATTACCTACGGTATAACGTAACTCACAATCGCAGTGTAATGGCGGATGACATGATCCTGTTTATGAGGATAAAGAGAGGCCTCCTGTGGTATTATTCCCTTAGAATTTCAATCGGCACAGTCTTGAACCAGCGACAAAGACACAAGTCACCGCCAGATTCTAGCGCGTGCAGAGGTCAAGTTAATCCAGATCGATTGAGCGACCTTGTCTTTTCTGTAAGATAATAGCAGCACTGTTCTTTCCGCTCGCCTCTGACACCGCCGCCTATAAATCAAGCGTGAATAGCACACGGCGTAGATAAGGGACGTGGAACAAGGGTTTCATAAATCGTTATTAACTACCGCAGGGTCCCTTGTTCAAGTCGAGTGCACGGAAATATGCGAGATATCAACGCTGGGATATTAAAAAAATAGCTTATTTATCCTGGGTTTCGTAAGTTGGTTGTGTTCACGTTTTAGAAGAGGAATCCAAGAATAAGAGATACATCTACTGTCTGACTGTGTTACTAAGGGCGTTTCAACAGTTCGTTCAATACGGACGTACAAGAACTTTAGTACCTACCTTTAATTAATTATATTTGTATTTAACACAATAAAATTTTGTTTATAAATGTAATTTTGGGATTTACACTGGAGTTAAAAAAAACGACTTGTTACGGTAAAATGATTTAGAGTTCTATTCTAATTTCAGTGAGATATGTAGCATGAGTGAGTGCTCTTTTGAGATAAGCTAGAAGGCCGATATGTACATAAGTTTAAATAACGTCATATAAATTAAGTTCGTAGATTTTTATTAGCCACTGGAGACTAGACTATGCCAGAGACGCGTCATTTTCAACAAGCAAATGAAATGATTTATGGTTAAAACTAATCAAAAATCTTAAAGTGTGTTGATATTCTGCCCACGCAAGAGCGATGACGGCCAGCGTTGTTTTTCAGCCAAAACCCTTTTCACACCCACGAACTCAAAGTTCACCTATCAGCGTACACGTACGCGTATATCTCGAGTGCTCAAAGTTTCGAGACGAAATAAAAACTTTGGATATGAGCAACAGAGATGTATTAGCCCGCCGGGCGGTCGAACTCTAATAAAGTAGATTTCAGAGTACCTCTTTAAAATAAAGTTCATAAAATTGGAACTGGCTGTTATTCTTTGTTCCAAAAAATCCAGATTGTTTTAATAGCCTCTGACATTTATTTAATTCAATTACAGTTGACACCGACTTTTTCTTAACCCTCGTTAGAAAAATACTGTTTTTTTTGGAAAAGTGACTTTCTTAACACGTAACTTCTAAATTTATAAATTTCAACAACGGTACCAAGCTGCCAGCCTGTTTAAAATTGTTTAAACATTGTTGTAATCAATCAGTTTCTATATCGCTATAGTTTATTCTAACTAAGAACATGAATGAATGAATGAATGAAACATGAATGAAACATGAATGAATGAGTGAATGAATGAAACATTTATTCGGCTATAGTGCAATATAACAAAAGTACAATTATTAAATGAAAAACAATAATGAACTTAAACTATAAACTATTTCTAAAACATAAACAAAATTAAATGCGCTAATCTAAAGCCGAAAAGCCCAACCAGCTCAGCTTGTAGCTGGGGCAGAGCCTCAGCGCTGATTGTCAGCTACAGCCTGAGATGGAGGTAGATTACATAGACAATTACAAAAAGAAAACAGCCAAAAACAACAACCTAAAATTAATTAAAAAATATATCTAAAGAATAACAGCGTGTGCAGTGTGCTCTTAAGCAGGTAATACAAATTAAAATGGACTCAACTTGCTTTGAATTTATCTATCCGGTGCGTAAGACAACCGGTGAAATGACTAGCATAAAGGCATTTCAACTATGTCCATTGCCACACGCAATGATGACAAACTAAGCTGAGCTTGTCATCGTAAGATTTCAATCTTAAGAGTGCAAATGTCTATGGGCTTCAGAGTCCACTCACCATCAGTTAGACAGCGTCCTAGTTTTGCCTTATCTATACCTTAAAAAAATGTAATACTGCCGGACTCAGAGATGTCAATTAAATTTAATACTTGAGTAAAGTAGCTGCTGTCACTTTCTTTGCTATAGCAATAGAATAAGGCAAGACGTCACTTAACAAGCATTAAATTTAATGACGTCTCCGAGTGCGGCAGTTACTTATTTACCTAGTTTTACGAATGCAAAATGAATATAAATTATAATAATAAAAGAGGTGAACTTTATGAAACAACAAAAGCTAATGCATTTATTAAAAGTCAGTGAAACAAGAGGCAAAAAGATTTAACCGTAATGAAATTGTGTATAAACCATTTCGGCCTTGTTGTAGCTGTCTTTTGGATAACTTTATTATTACGGAATTGCTTATAAAGAATTCAGCTCGCTGGCAGGTCGGATCGGACGACGTAATCAACAAGTGAATTCAGATACCAACTGTTATTTGCAGAATATAATTTAGTATTTGGAAATAAAATATTTCATTGGAATAGGAACAATAAAGCGGTTATTTTTATTCTTTGTCGTTGACCATCCATAAGACGCTATAAATTTCTTTTGGTTAAATTGGTTAAATTGTTTTTCATTGACGATACCGAATAATGATCATTAAAACTGTATGTGAGCAAATTATATTAACGAATCGCGCACGACTACGACGTCTCATGAAATGAAAAGGTTGCAATTTTTTACCTCTTTGTAATTTTTCCTAAATTGAATTAAATAAATAAATAAATATGTAGCCAAACAAACAAACTACCGAAACTTAATATGAAACCTAAATACTAGGGGTTTTATTATAACTTAAATCCGTTGATTATCTTCCGGCGCCATCATCAGGCCGATGTTTTTTTCATTTTACTTTCGATAAGAAGTTAAATTACCTCCATTTTTTATCCGGAAAGACGAACAGACACAAACAAGGAAGAAAGTTACAAAAAAAAAACTCATGAGTGCCTTTTATAACGTTTTTAAAAGCCGTTTGACTAATGCCCACATATTACTTACACATTACAGGCCTCTATTCAACACGGTAAAAACCATATCGTTTTTGACCTGTTATCGTATTGTCAACGTTTTGATAGCTCTTATTTACTTGACAGAAAAGGCGGCTGAGTTAAAAAAAAATACCCCAACAGGTCAAATACGATAAACGAGAATAGAGGCGCGGACTAGTTGCACCAAAAAGTCAACTCTAGATCAACCCCTAAACATTTCGACACAACTAAATCCGTACGTAAGACAGAAACAAGATTTATCTTATTCAGCATCCAACAGCTATTTCTATTTTCTGCCACAGATACACCTTAAATATTCAAAGAAGCAACAAATGTGCACGCCGCATAGGTAATGTAATATCGGCCCCGCTTGACGAGTCTTCTAGAGTCATGTTAATTTATTTGCAGCACCACTATTCCCCTCCGCTTGTTTTATTCAAATTTGATGGCAAAACATATTTCATGCCGAAACTGCGCTTTCTAGGTCAACCCGACGTCGTGCTTTTGCTATTTTAGGGGAACGTATAAATGATGAATTTCATGGCTCGGTTTAATAACGCTGAGGAAGATTTGATTTTCGAATTTTAGTCTCCGTGGCGGTACTCCAGGCTTATACATTTTTAAATTTTGTTTTATCTAATCTGTGGGCTTAGCATGCGAGGCGAGGAGAATACGTCAAACCTCGTCAAACGCGATTTAGTGTCAAATATGTCTATTCCATATTCTAACGTAAGAGTAAACATTTAAGGTTTAAAATAAAAGTGTTTTTTGTGTGAATTGAGTCCTTTTATTACTAAGCATCTTAAAGTGTTACGTTATGTCATATTTTCTTATTTTCATATGAATGACGTAAAATATGACAGTAAATCTCGCGTAGCATAGTAAGCCCCCTGATGGTATTTAGTTAAAACCACTAAGCAATTTATATGTTGCATATGTAGGTAAAACATCTATACGTGCGTTTATTAAGCTGCAGTGGTAATAAATAACATTAGGTCATAAAATCACTATGTCCAGTAAATATAATCGATGTGTTTGTGACACACTTCAAATACGTGTCCTGTTAACTGCGCGCTAAATTATTTAGTCTGTACATTAATTGGCCGTTATCCAGCATTGGGCGTTCTTTGGCTGACACGATATGATGACTTATTTTGTTGTTTACCATGCATTTGCATTAATACTTACCTATTCACGAAATATATCCGCCGCTAAATGTATAAAAAGCTGTTAGTTAGGTTTTAAAAGAGACCCAAGTCTTCTACAACACTCTTTATACCTTAAGTTAAGAACAATATTTTCTTGTGTCAAGACCTTAATGACATAAAATTATCCCTACCAAGAAAGGTTTCTTGAAATTAACAAAATAGCTGTAATTAAACATCAAAACAAATTTTGAAAGTTAAATTTGGGAATTCATAAGCAAGTTTTATATTCAGGTTATAAAACATAATAACGGCTCCTTAAATTCTATGAATATGTAAAATACTGAGTTTGCGAGGCAATTTTAGTTGTTGCTTTTTCTTTTACGCACGACATTAATGCTAACAAATTTGTCGTAGCACAGCGTAGCAGTGTTTTCGTAGCGGTGAGTTATAGAAATTATCGTTTGCTTGTAGTACGGTAGCATTTACACCGTAATCGTAATCGTAAAGCCGACTGTGAGCCGCAAATCGGCGACTAATCGGCGTGGTGTGTAGTCAGCGTGTGTGAAAGCTGATCAAATAGTGTTCAATACTAACCAGATAGATGACTAAATCTGCACCTAATATAATAATTATGAAAGAGTATTATAATTGTTTCGTTTAAAGTTTTGTAAAGAATATTAATTTATTTAGGTACATGGATGTTGATATAGCATGTTTTCAATGGCGATCCTTGTAGCGTACTATGTCAGACAGTGGACGGTTTTAGGGTGACATGACGATAATTATGAATATATGTATAAATATATATATTTAGGTACATTTATTGCCTAAAGGTTGACTTCCATGTGTAGCGGCTGATGCGACATACGCGTGCGGCTGACGTGCGCGATTGTAGCGCGCGTCTCGCGACAGTAGTAAACATTATGAAAACGGTTCCGGCTTCCGTAGTAAGCGGCTCAGCCGCGCACGGCTCGCAGATTCGTCAGCCGTTAATCACGGAAGTGGTGCCATACGTTTTCATAGTGTTTACTACTGTCGCGAGACGCGCGCTACAATCGCGCACGTCAGCCGCACGCGTCTGTCGCATCAGCCGCTACCCATGGAAGTCAACCTTTAAACATTTTTTTTTAACTGTAAAAACGGACGAGGTTCTCAATTTATCACGTTTGTATTTTCATTTACTTTTATTTTTCGCATTATTTTAGGTTGCTTTTCAAGTTGAATGCAAATTAGTATGTAAGTATGTGATTAGTGGTGGCAGGACCTTGTGCAAGGTCCGTCGGATCGCTACCATCTTATCCTTTAATATTCCGCCAAGCAGTGTTTGCATTGTTGAGGTTTGGATTTCGGTTTCACAACCGGTGAAATTGCTAGCATAAAGGCACCCCATTTTAGTCCTCTGGCTTGGCAATGCATTTGTGGCCTTAGGATTGCAGTGTTAAGATTGTTCTCTTGAGAATGCATATGTCTATGGGTTACAGATCCTACTTACCACCAGGTAGTCTGTGTGCTCGTTTGCCTTCTCGATGCCATAAAAAACATACAATACAATACAATACAAATACTCTTTATTGAACACCAGAAAACAAACCACGGAACAGTACATTTGAATAACATAATATGTATACAACAGGCGGTCTTACCGCTAAATAGCGATCTCTTCCAGACAACCTTGACATATTTTTATGTTAAAGTTACTTATCGTCAGACCTTCCCAAATTGGACTGTCAATAGGTCCTTTGCTTTGTAGTGACTAGGAAGGTAGGTAATAATAATATATACCAAATCAAAAACAGTAATTGAAAGCAATTGCAACTTCCGAGATTATGTTCCAACATTAATTTCATATATCGCGGACATTATTCGTGCGGGCTCTTCATAGTAATTTATTTCTTGTCTTAATAAAAATGGTGTCATTTGCTCCGCGATCCGTCTTCGGGGGCGTCATTACTTTCGACGGTAATATCGCATTTGGTAGGGAATAATTTAGTAGTAGAATATATGAACTAGGCTGCAAAATAGTTATTTATACAAATTAAAACGCTGTATTTCTATGCCATGCCAGTTTTGAATCCCTTGTCAAATCTAGGTTTTCAAGCGTACCTGTTTTACATTATTTTTGATAGTGATTGCCTACTTGGAACCACACTGTTGGCAATTAAGTAGGCGCATATTTTTTTTATACCGGACAGGAGGTATAATCAAAATTTCTAATTTCAACTATGAAATATTTAGTTAATTACATTTCGAAATTAAATCTAGCTGGGAAATTCTTGGACGCCGCTAGAAAATACACGTTAAATTAATTTACTTTGGGTGTGGGTGTGATTTATTAATTCAATTAGGTACGTAAACGTAAGTAATTAAGGTCTTCTTGTTGTTAAACCACTTAGTATATAAGTCTTTAAACGGTAAAACAACGACGTCACAACCACAGGATTATATAAAAGGTAATAAAAACAACCGCAATAGAAAAATCCAATCGGAAAACGTTATTTCCGCGGGTAGAAAATACGATAGTGATTTAAAAGTTATGAAACATCGTACGATTGGAAAAATCGAAATTTTACACTCGTTAAACGGTCACCCGATTACTTGGATTGCTCGCTAAAGTTCGAACTCGTTCGTCTAATGGGATTGGAGTTTGTTATATCTATTTACTAGCAGAGAATAGCGATGACAAGCTCGGAAAGGTACCTACCTACAGTTATGTCATGTCAGACTCAGTATTATGTTCCTTTTGTCTTTTTTATTCGTTTCGTTGCTATTGTTAAAAACTCTTTGGTCCGTATAAGACCAGATACACATTGGGCACTTTCAAACGCGGGCTTTGCCAACGCGCGTTCTGGGAACCAGGAGTTCTGTTGATGTGTACACATGCAAGCGCGCGCTTGTGTCTTAATAAACTGACCGGCTAGCACATCTCGTTCTTTCTCGCTTATCGCTCAGTGTCGTCGTCGACACTGTGCACGTTACGCGCGAATGTACATGCCTATAGTTTACGTTTGGCTCGACTTTGAGTGCACGTGTTGTTCTTCTAAATGGAAACTTTTATAGAAAAAGTGAGACTTTATCCCTGCTTATGTGACCCACGTGGCTCATGTCAAGTTTGTCACATAATGAGTGATAAACAAGTCGCGGCCACAATGTACTGTGTGTATGTGACTGTACCTACTAGCCATCTAGATCTTGGATAGGATGCCCCCTCCCAAGACACGTTAAATGTCAGTTTTCTATGACTATGACTACTTTAGTGTCACCAGTTTATTATTACGGCCATTAAACTTGGCATTTAATGCACTTGTGTTTCATCGGGGTTCTCTTTTTAAGGCACCTAATTAGCTCTTATCAAAGGTAGGCTCTACAATTTGTTATTAAATTGATGGGTACTGATTATCTCCTAGTTATTCCGGATTGCCATTATCCCTGACAGACCTGACAGTTTCATTTGATTTAAGAAAATATATAACAATAAGTCTTTTGTATTAAGTTTGTTTGAACTAAATGAACGTGAAAGCCGACTAAGACGAGCTTCTGAAATGTAAATTACTTTAACTTGATTAATTGTATTCATCACAATATTGTGTAAGTAACTAGAGAGATTTTAATGGGTATAATTTTATACCTACCTACTGGTGCCTAACGTACCTAGTCTGTAAATGTTTCCCTATTCAGATATATTTTCGTTTCACAGAAACACGCATAATATTACCAACAAAAACATGAACTCTATAGGAATGAAACCTTACAAATATTTTGGTCCCCGTGAAAGGGTTTGCGGGTTAGCGGCAGTTGATCCTCCACGTGTACATTCCCACGCGTGTTTTTCTTCGATATATTGGTGTTTTCTATTTTAATTTAAGAACATAAAATTTTAAATTTTAAAGTTCTTGCATTGTTATGTTTAAGCGTCTCTACCAAAAACAAAATAAATAAATAAAAAATAAATAACATTCTACCAAGAGCGCTAACAACGAATGCTCCGTAGCGAGTCAAATGCGAACTAAGTCCATGCGTTTGATAGACAGGTCCTTGATTTTAAAACGTTTAGGCTGAACAACGCTCGTACTTCCGCACTGTATTTAATGGTCTCGCCAGCGTTCACACCACTTAAAGACTCTATGACAAATATTTATTAGGTACACGAAAATGGCTTTGGTGTAATTTTATTCTTAATGTAAAATACTCTTTATTGCACATAGTTACAATGTCAAACACATATATATCTACATACGGATCTCTTCCAAACAACCTTAATTATAGAAGAGACATGTATAATAAAAATAGGTCAGGCACTTCATTACGCCTTTTTTATTTTTTACGAATACGTTAACATAAGTCGTCATCGCACGTGCCAAATTAAAATTGTGCTTAATGGTGCCTGATTTAGTGATCATCGATCTTATAGAAAACATCACTAGCGATGACGACAGGGATAAACTTATTCAAACTCGCACACTGTCCGTTGAATGAAAGCAAATAGTTATAATTACGAAAATCAATGAAATGACGATAATTAAGAGCATTCAGCGAGCTTCCCCGCTAACGGGCGTGGTAAAAAGTTAGTCCGGCTATAATTTGGCACGAACGTCCGGTAATGCCACACAGGTCACGCACCTACACACGTGGCTAGGTATTTTATGCGCCCTTGTTGACCCTCCCTTGTCCATAAAAGATTTTTCCAAACGTGATGTGCCCGAGAATGCGTTGCGGTTGCTACGTTTTACTGAAGTTATAAAGTCTCTGGTCTCACTTTCACTTGTTTGGAGGTATTTCGGGGTCGTAACATAAAAGTACCTACCAGTATTATTAGTTTATTGTAGTTCTTTTTTGTACGCTTTTTTTGTAGAGTTTTCAATAGCTTCTCTTGGGTAATCAGCTAGTGCTTTGATTGAATCTAACAAAAAATTTGGGGGTTTATTATCAAAAATTACTCAAAGAACTTACTCGAAATACTTAAATAATACCTAGTTTTGATTTGTTTAAATCATTCCTTATAATCCGTTCAACGATGGTGAGCAAAAAATGTTCAAAATTGTTTCTATGAAGAAGGCACTAGTTATTTTCCGTTATATTAAAACTTTCCGGCTCGGGCCACTATTTCCGCCTCACCGTCCGTCGCAGTTACCGAAGCTATTTCATTCCCGCATAATTTTTACCCTCAAACAAAATAATGTGTTCATAACTTAAGAGTTTTGACATTGTTATGGAAAATGACACGGTAACGTGAATTTACGAGCTTGTTTCACCCTCCCCAAGACGAGAAATGAGTTTCCGCTACTTTAAAACATTTCAGGAGAACTACGACTCTTGGACTTGTTAACATCTCTGACGTAAAAACTTTTGATGTTTGTTTGGAGGTAATGGAATGGAAATCATGGTAATATCGGTCGGTTGGTTTGAGGTCACTAGCAAGGACAATTATGTATAGTTTTAATTAACAAATTTAATTCGTCTTAGTTTTGTCATTCGTAACGAACTTTCGTCAATATAATGACAATGAATGTGCTATGACTCGAATTGAAACTATAGTTATTTAGATAAGTGTTATATCAATTAACAATGTTACGATAGTGTTAAGTAGACATTGGTGTTAATGCGTCATTTGCTAACATACACTCGTGTTTAATCTGTATGTCTGTCATTAAATGCTATTCAAATTAAAAAGTGTCCACATATGCGCTGTATGGTTGGTGAAGCCTCTAGATGCTTAGAATTGATGCATACAATATTTTTAGGGTACAAATATTACTACTTATTTACCAAAAAGTAGCAAGCATTTTTGATGAAAGATTTCTGTATTTTTTGAAAGACTTATAAACGCTCAATACCTAATTTAAGCTCAAAATATGCTTTGGAATTACTTCTCATTTTGAAATTTAAATACAACAGAAAGTGAAGTGATAAAGTATACAAATTGGTTTATTGTACGTTCATGAATACGAGGGTTAATCCCTGCTCAAGATTTTCACGTAATAAAAAACAAACAACCTAAAACGGTTGCCATAGCAACGGACCCTATGGACTCGCGTTGTTTGTTTTATGTATGGAAGGACTTTATCGTAATTACTTGCTGAGGCCATTGTTTGTATTCAGCAGCAAAATAAACGATCAGTGGCGTTATTGGGAAAACCCGCCGGGATCAGCCGGTCTTGGCGGCCCTGGCCTTAGCATAATTTGGAGTTTATGGAAGTTTTAACTGGATCTGGACCTTGTTGGCGTTCGTTTCACACAATAATGGGCTCCCGGACACAAGCTTTATCATGATAACACATTGCTAAGGATCTGTAAATATCGCACGAGTGTTGAATGGTAGCGTAGATAGTGTACCGGTTTCATTGTGACGTCTGCTGCACAGGAAAGTTCATAGAAATCTTCATCGGTATTTAAATTTCGAACGCACTAGTAACTATCGAAAAACTAACCTGTTAGTTAAGTGTAAACTGCTTCAGAAATACGTATAATATGCATCAGGTTTTTTCTTATTTAATAATTTCCTAAAACTAGGAAAGTAATGAATATTTTATTGAATTAGTTAAACAACTTGTGAAAATTCTTTGCAAAATTAATTTCGCGCGCCGCCGCAACAACACGTTGGGGCGGCATCAACCGAGTTTCGTTTGAAAGTCGGTTTCTTATTAATAAAGGACACAAACAATATGACACCTTAAACACACTCCCGCCCGTAACGGAAAAAATACGAGGCCTTAGAAAGTTTATTCTAACCTGCTCGTGTCCTCCGGGACGAAATGGAAGTTTTTCCAGGGTTCGTTCGGATTTTATTTAGGACGCTTGCTGCCGAGGTCGCTTTGCTGCGAATACATTTAAATATATTGTGCGTCGTCTCCTTTATACATCACTTAAGGGTTTCTTTACTGGGAAAATGTCTTTATTTTCAACTGACAATAAAGTTTCCATATAGTTTGCAAGGTTCGCTTTCCAACCATTTTTATAACCAAGTACCTAACTTTGCGAAGCTTTCTTAGGTTTCCTTACAACAACTGGCCCAAGTAACACTTTTAACAGGTAGTAGAGGTTTTACCTGGTACTAGATGGGTTCTGAGTATGCACTAGAGGGAAAAGTAGAACTTTTTACAGTGAGCTCTAACTTCTTTGCTAAGAAGGAGGGCCTATAAATGTAAAATACGTTCGGCCGTATAAGTAGCTGCACATTTGAGTGCTTTGCCACTTTAACGTCATGTTTGAACTGTTGCACTAATCTGCCAAAGGCGTTAAAGCGACAAGGTATAAGCGTGTGTTACTTATAAGATAAACTGTACATATATTGAAATCGTACGTGCCAGCGAGTTTTGCGCTCAAACGACTGTTTGTTTATCGCTGTGCTGATTAGGAGCTCTCAGCACTGCAAAGAACTACAAGTTACACACAGAATAAAACTCACGCGTGGAATATTTCCGCACATATTTCAAATGATATTTCATATAGCCACAAATAATAAATATGTTTTAAAATAAAGTTTGTACCTATTGGAGATGAAAATGATTATTCATTCATTAGCACATTTTATATTTTCACATGTATTTGTAAGGTAGGTGTCCACATCAATTAGGCCGTTGTTGTGTGCAAAAAGTTTTCTGGTTCTGACTGTAATTAATATTAATGTGATTGTTTGGACGATTTTCGCGAGGCTTGGCGTGGAACAACAAACACGTGCAGGTAATATTCCATTCAAAGTTTGATGTATAATGGGTAGGTATCAAATATGCCACGTGTTACTGAAATGACTGTTTGTAGCGGAACCATTACCTAATAGCTATTTAGGTACATTATTAATAATGCTATCTAATTAGTTTTGCGCATTATTATACAGCTTGCTTACCGATATTTAGCACTAGCGTGCCCGCGCGTTCAATGCGCACGCGTTTATTGATGTCCTTTGGGAAATATACAATTTTCCGCGACGAAAATGTTTGCCCTATTCCACTTGTATCAACTATTAGAGTGACAAATTTAACTTTATTCCGTTTAATGTATTTGGTTGATGCGTGTTTGAAACACATACCTGATTTGCCAAACGTATTTTGAAACTTTCTCGTTTTTTCTCAGGATTTGTATTTCAAGCTCAGTAAAATTGGTAATAGCGTTCTGTACCTACTAGCCTCATTTTATCAATTTCTCAACAGTTAAGTTAAGTTTCTTTATGTAAGCGAGCTAGCAATGTTTATCAGCATTAAAAATAATTCGCTACCATAAAAAGCACTTAACGACACGTAGTATATTTCTTCTAAATAGGTGTCCTCGAGGCAGGCAGAACAAATGCCCGGCCGGCGGCCAATGAAAGGTCGCGTGTGGCGCCCTGCAAGTCGGTGATGTAAGGCGGGTCGTCGGCTCGGTTTAAAGCCCGACATTGATAAATGTTTCATTTATTCCCCCGTCTGCAACCGGCCGTAATTCCAAATCTGCTACCCGAATTTTATTATTTAATTATTTGCAGCCATCCGCTTTTGCGGGTTTTTCCTTTGCGTAGCGTCCTGGGTAACTCGCTCGGAATAATTTCACGAGGTTGTTCGTGTCGGCGAATGTTCGACTTTTAAGTGATATTGTACCCGATCGGTTTCCGTACCGTAAAGCGGGAAGAAGTTATTAAAAAAAATATTCTCGTTTCTATCAGCCGGCGATTTGATAGAGCTTTGTGCTTCTTACGTGATTATACAAATATCTTGATCGTTGCATCATGTGTGTATTTTTTTATTTTGGTTTCAGGTACGTAAGAGCATAGTTTACCAACGTGTCCAATTAACATTTGGTAAGTTTAGTTAGGAAAACGGTCAGTTGGCAGATTGTCTGCCCAATGATAGTCAGATAATCTCGTTAAGTTATCGGAAAAAATGTTGGATGAGGCAAGCGCAGTACCGGCTATCTTGGCGCAAGAAAAGGAGGCCCGCCCTTTGCCCTATGCCCATTAGTGGGTCAATGTGGGCAAATAGGATAGAGAAGTTTACTGCTATTTTAATGAATTCCTCGTATAAAGAGCGATAAAGAACGCATATAATTTTGTTTGCAAATTAAGCATTAATGAAATGAAAAATGAATGCAGATGCAATAAAATATGCGGTAACGGCATCCGGCATGGCGACAACCGAGAGCTCGCCGGGGACAAATTTGAAGCGTGGACGCACCTTCCCGCCGTATTTATTGCCCATTTTTACTGTAAACTGCCGTACTCATTGTGGTAAAACATAAAACAATAGCAGCTTTATACAATTTATTAGTTTACTTTACTTAATTTGAAATGGAGTTTTTAATATTTTAGCTTTGCTTTGCTACCTGTTTTAGAATTAATTTTCAGAGTAGTAAGTATATCGTACTTGTGCATTTGTTATAATAAACAATGGATGGATATCGAGTTTACTCTACTATTTAAAATGGATCATTACTTACTTGCAGCTATCAATTGTAGGTATAACACACTCGTAATCAAACCACATGAAAAACATTAAATAAAA
This sequence comes from Acleris cristana, assembly GCA_948252455.1. Lineage (NCBI taxonomy): Eukaryota > Metazoa > Arthropoda > Insecta > Lepidoptera > Tortricidae > Acleris > Acleris cristana. The sequence goes on along the minus strand of OX411774.1, from coordinate 7,231,335 downwards.
ACCGAAATTAAAATACCAAATTAATCCTTTTGAAGTGATAATTAGGTATGTTGTTTAGTAACACAATTAACTGCTCTAATAAAATCTAGAAACGTTCTTTATTTTCGTTTCCAAATCGGGCAAATCTGTTAATAAATGTAAACCCAACTGATTACAACTGTTTCGCTGGAACGGCAAACAGAGTTATGAATAAAATAGCGCGTGTCGTCGGCGTGAATATTCGATGCAATCATTTATGGTTGACACCGCCGCATTCGCGTCACGTCCTATTTGCTTTAATGAAAATAAATTCAGCGGAAAACACTACCCGCAGGGATTATCTGACGCCATAAATAGGGATTAATGAGACTTAATTACATGGCCTTTTTGCCTTTGGCCAGACCAGGCAAGCGTTGAAGACATTCTGGACACGTCCGCAGATACGCAGCCGAAACTCGCCGCACAATAAAAATGATGCTTCTCTCTTGATCAAATGTTTTGCTAGTTGTCTTCTTTTGTTTCAAGCCTGTAGCCCTGTTGGGATGTTAGTTGTGCTTTGTTTTCATGTGTCTCATTCTTAGATCAACTTATTCCTTTCAAACGTTATCCGCAGTGTCGTTTTATACCAAAATATATATAGATTCCCTTAAAGTTTACAGACATCATAAACCCACCCGAAAATTGAATCTTAGAATATTTCCAAGAACATGAGATTGTAGCTTTTGAATAGACAAATCGTGTTTGCAACATTTTCCCATTGCCAATGTATTTATGTTTCTTTGTGTGAGATACATTTCCGAGAGTAATGTCAAACGTGTGCTCTATATTTATATCTAATAATGTTAGTGGAGTGTATATCATAGGTTTAGGTTGAGTTTTCGAGAAGGATTTTCTTTTCCGTCACTAATGTATGGATTGATGGTTACTAACAATGTAATGAAAGTCACAAAGCATCTATTATTGCTTAAAGTGTGTAAATGGTCTCTTTATTGCCCAAAACTGATAGGTATGCAAACAAAAACAGCATCATTGCATTGGTACCACCTGGCAACACCTATAATTTAGTTAGTACCGAAAAAAATAGTAAACATACAACGGAAATAGATCAGTGTTAAGTTAGGAAATGTAAATTATCTGCTTAGTTTAGAAAATAGACGGCGCGAGTCACATAGTCGGTGTAAATTAAGTAACAGCTGGTGCCTTGGCGCAGCAGGCGATGCCTGTCCCGAAACTGTCGGTCTGTTTAAATAAAACTTTATCTTTTATCCCGCCAAAGCCGGGTCCGTCCACAACCTCCAATTTTCCATACCCCTTATAAAAACTTATGAAAAAAGGGTTGCGAAGTACACAGATTAGGATGTTCCGTTATATTGATAGCGACTCGGACACCAAAATATGGCCCCAATTTCCTGGCCCTGAGTTTAATATTTACGCAAGTAACACCCTAAAAGTGTCTGTCAGAGTAACGCCTGTGCAAATACTTGAAATACTGCACGTTTTATTTTGGGTTCAAATTCGAAGCTTGCCACACTAAAACCACTTTAGCGGCACTAGAATGCTTCATTATCTAAAAGTAATACTGATATCTTTAGCAAATGCGATGTAGACGGAATAGTTAAGCGGCCGTTGGGCTTTAGGTACCTCAACTATGCCAACAATCGCCCCAACTGCGGTCAACCGCCATATTTCACACTGGCACATTCCATGTTAAATTAGTAATTACTGCCCACGCCACGCCATTTCAACTTATCTTAACTACAAGTTGATTTGCTGTACTGTCAAGGGTCAGTTGCTAACGGTTTTGCATAACGTTCCAAACACGAAATGTCACTAGGTACTTAATAATAAGCATCCCTGATTATGTGTTCACAAGTTTTGCACAAGCGATAAATGTAAAATACCGGTTTAAAAAATAACCCGTACGGAATAAATTTAATTTTGAATGCGTAATCTCAACTAATTGATCAAGGAAGGATTATTGTTATGCGCTAATAGAATCTGCAAGCGCTGTGATACACGCGTCGCTCGTGGCTCCAATCCATTAATTGAATTAATTAAATTGATATAATACGTATTTACCGTAGAATATCCTGTGACTGATGGAACTATTGGATCAAGTCTAAAGACATTCAAATTGTATGACTCAATCTTCTAAGGAATTCTCGTTTATGCTATATCCAAAGAGCTACATAGATAAAGATCTTGATGATACGCATAACATAAATTCAAAATACAGCGTTTCGCCTTATCGTGCCTTCTAATAGGAGGCAAGGGACAGAACTTAATTTATACTTAAGCACGGAGATCGCATCGTAGTAATTGAATCGTAAAACGGTGATGGCTCATTCCGGAGTGACCCCGCCGCATTCTACTGACCCGAGTTCAATAAAGCGGCAATCTGTTAGTCATCGAAAGTAATTTACATACATTCGTCATCTTTTGGCTAATATAAAACTAGAAAACCGGGGAAGAGCATGTCGGACCATGCTCAGTGTAGGGTTCCGAAGCCGTTACTCGAAACACAAAAAACTAAAGTATTCACAAATTATTATTATTGGTGCTGTCTTGGATGATTTTAGTAGGTATAAACACTTTAGTCGCCTAACCAATCAAGTCTACTAATTCGTTATAAATTAAAGCTTTTAATTTAAATATGTTTTTCTGATTTTTAGTACCTACTTGTGGTTTTGGCAAATATAATACCCGCTTCAAAGTTGCCCAAATGAATATATATTACATTATTACAGTATGTTACAACAAAGTACAAGAACAAGTTTCCAGAGAAGTTTGATTTTTCGTTTCTCAGAACATATGATTGGATTGCCTTAATTCACTCGATCTGAAATCTACACCGCAAAGAGTTGCCGGCTGGGATCTATACATTTTAAATGATTTGCTCAGTTCTAGTGGATTTGCCCCAAATCGGGTCTGGAGCACTTACTAAGGCAAATTGAGTTGTATCGGACACGGTTGCCTTAAAACTAGTTCAAAGACTTTAGTATCGAAGAGGGAATATCCAATCCAATATACTTAGTTATTATTGATCAATACGAATATGCTATACATGTGATATTGTAATAACTATTGTATTCTGTTTGTTTATTTGTTACGCTGGATCGATTTTAATGAAATTGGGCATGGAGATAACTTGAACCTCGCAAAACGATAAAGGGTTCTTTTTATCTCAGATAATTGGACAGCTCCCTAGAGAATTGCGATGAAAGACTTGCGGACGGAGTCGCGGGCAAAAGCTAGTAGTCAATTATTTTTACGTGGCTTTTATGTAATGTAACAATAGGGAATATGCATGGATTTTTTTAAATCTCGTTTCTCAGCAAAATATGAAAATACCATAAAAGATATTTCCAAAAGTGAAATTTAAATTTAAATCGGCCAAGAAACACGGATGATACAAGCATTTTAAACTGCTAGTTAGACAGCGATTAGACACTGTGACGTCATGTAACAGGTCGGCCATATAAACTCCATTTTAAATTCTGTTTTGCTACAAATAAATGGGAACAAGCCTTTGTTAGCTTATATCTTGGTTATTTTTATAGCTATTCAAAAAATATTTTTTCTCAACTGTTTATTACATGAATCAGCTTTTATTGAAGCTGTGAAAAATCTCTTGTCTCGAATATTCCCTATTAGGTGTGCGTGGGAAATTAAGGTGATTTGCAATTAGTGGTCCGTAATAATGTCGGTGGCGGACTACCACGGGAATCAGTATAATCGTATTACAGTAGGTAGGCCACTAGGTCAAAGGTTCAATAATCATTTTGGGTACTTTGTGATTTAGCCAAAGGTTGATTTCACCTGTTTTTATGGTATAGGTATTTCAGTTTTGTTTATAATTTGTTTGGAATGAAACTTTCAAGTAAATAAAAATAAAAAAGTCGTATAACCTCTTGCTAATGGTTCAATTGACTTTACATTTTGACTATACATCTGAATCGCCAAGACGAGCCAAGCGAACGAAGCGCAAGGGGCGCTACCTACCTTTTCTCGAAGCTACAGCCGCATGGGCTTTTATGTTAAACAATAGTTCTAGCAGTAACGAAACGGCCAAGCCACATATTTTGACTAAGGTGTAGAGTTTGTGAAGTTAGGGTGTGTAGAGTTAGAAGCTTGGCTCTACATGACATCTGATAACTTTTTGATAGTGCGAGCTATATGGTCGTCTTGGCAACATTTTACATGAAAATGTTTTTGGTGGGATATATTATACTAGACACCAGCACTCGTTCCGCTTCGGTTTTATCAAAATAAATGTAGCCTATACATTTTATAAAGGGATTATGTAGTTTTCTACTAGCGTTTTTTAACCCGTTTAGTAATTCTCGAGATTAGCCCTAACATACAAACAAACGCACAATTTAACCTCTTTATAATATTATTAGTATGTCGAGGCTATAAAGTGAAGTCGATAAGTCTAAAAAAGATAAAAAGTATAAAATCCAGAGGTATCTTTCGTATAACATTTAATACAATGTCTGCTCTCATGTAAACGCGTTGTTTTTGGGAGGTGAAGCTAAATTACAAACTGCACGTCGTGGTTCGAACACGTGTTAAATTCCCGGAGCCGCATTGGACTTGCCTCCTGTCATGTAACCTCTGAAATATTGCACCGTCGTTATTAGTCAACGGTCCGCGCCCCGTTGGCCAGATGCTTGGTATTTGATCAACTGGAATCATTGTAAGATGTACTAATAAATGTTGTTTATTATAATATTCATCATCATAGAAATTAACATAAAATTTAAAGGTTTAAGTACTTATATATACACAATATGTAACACACATTTAAGAATGAACATGCGTAGGTGCAAATTGTTGGAGGCCTAGCATCTGCACAGATAAATGCTATTATATCGAATATCTGTACAGAAGGGCTCGTACGGAACAGAATATTGAAATTGTTCATCGAAGTGTAGTCGAAGAACCCACATTGTCTACCAGGCGACGTTCTCGACAACTCGGAATTAAGCGGACTTCTCTACGGACAATTCTGAAGAGAGACCTTGGAGTTCCATGTAAGGTTCGGATAACTTAATAACTTCAGCCTCGATAACATGGACCCCCTCTTGATTTCTGTAGTTTTATGCTAACCAAGCTGGAAAGAACCCCAGATTTTCATAAAGTAAGTAAGTAAAGCAATATACACAACCATAACACACTAAAAAAAAAGGAAAAGAGACGGCATGTAGGGCTAGTGTTGCGAAACGGTCCCAACTCAGCATGTGCTGGCCGTTCAACGTTGGTCTTCCATTGAAACCGCTCGGTGGAAACACGACGAAGCCCATTTCGACCTCAGTGAATTTGTTAATAAACAAAATTCTCGCTACTGGGGCGAAGAACAACCTTCGTTGAATCACGAACGACCGTGTCATCCACGTCGAGTAAAACTTTAGTGTGGAATTTGGTATGGAGGAGGAATTATATTTTTATTTGGGATCGTATCATAATATATAAAGTTCAAAATACATAATGAGTCATAGCGCCCATAGCATCCTAAGCTATGGGCGCTAAGCTATGGGTGCTGTTGTTACACAGAAAGGAAATAGGTACAGTGAGATTATAAACAAGTTTTTCTCACATCATGTGAATCAATTGGGCTTAGGAAATATGTGATTCCAACAAGACCACAGGGGGTCACATGTCATACGCACGACCCACAATTCGAGACGTTCAACAGAACGTTTCCGGGCCGATTCGATTCGATTCGGATTTCGAGAAACGGTGACATTGATTGGCCTCCAAGATCCCCAGTTTTAACAGCTCCTGACTGTTTTGTGGGGATATCTAAAGGGACGTGTCTATGCCAACAGGCCAATGAACGTTCAACGATTAAAATAAAATTTCCGAGACAGTCACTGAGATAACGCAGGAAATTTGTGAAAATGTCATCTAGGGTTCACATCTGGCATCTCCTCTAGCAAGGTGGAAATATTATTTTCCATATTTAATTGCTGACCCTAAATATTATACTTTAGAAATAAAGTGTATAAGTACCTGTTATTTACCCACCCTGTAAATACCTATATCAAATGTCTAGTTCGCTGAAAATAAATCAACGGTAATAAATCATTTCAAACATTTACAACAAGGCAGCAAGCGAGCTATTAACACTTTTAACTTGAAGGGGAAGCAACTGAAAGCTTTTATTTGCTATGTGAAGTAAGTTGTTTCTGTTTTGTAATAAGCAGAGATTTCGTTACGACGACGGTATAAAAAATCTTCCATTAAGCAGTTTCCCTACAGGAAAACGACATTTCTGTCTCGTCCCATTACCTGGCCTGTGTGAGCTGTTATTATTTTAATTTCTTGTTCTAGGGTTCCGTATTTAAATGGTAAAACGGAGCTCTATTACTGACAGTCTGCTGTTCGTCCATCCATATCAACATCATTCTCCTGCCCTTATCCCAACTTATTTGGGGTCGGCGCAGCATGTCTTTCGTCCATCCATATGTCACATGTAAAAAGTTCAATAGTAACCGAATATTTAATAAGAAATTAATTTTATTTATTTCATACTTAAATAAGTAATTCGTGCTTTACAATAACTAAAGAAAAACAATCAGTTTTAAATCATGTTTACGGGTTCTATCTATCTTAAAAACTAGAGAAAAATCGTAACGAAACAAATAACTAGCATTCATTGAGCTCTGATGTTAAGCATTCTCTATCGGTCCGAAGGTCTGTTTGATGGAACTTTCCTGTTAAATTTCAATTTGGTTAAAAAAAAACTATTATTTACAAAGTTGGTTCTACGTTTTCGGAAACCTAATACGAGTGTGAGGTCAGACTTGCACTTGGCCAGTTATTTCTTGACACAATTCGTATTACTGATTATTTCTCGGGACTCCCGTTTTCTGGCAGTTAAAGTGCTCGATGAATAATTTAAGAAGTCGTTATGGTTGACAACTTTATCTCCGCGACTGCATCAATTTTTCTGCTCATGAGGTTGCCGGCGCGTACGACGACGCTTAAGCAGAGATTTATTCATTCTAAGGATAATAATTTTGAACTGAAATCAAATTTTGGAAGTTAAAACTTTGATGTTTTAGGGTTCATATTTCATTTGAAAGTTTGCCAGCAGCTACATTTCACACTCCAACTCAAAGTCATAACATTTTATTTGTCAAGCACGCTCCTTTATCTTTTACAATTCAGAGATGTAGAAGGTGCTAAAATCACTGGCTGATATTTTTTTCCGGATTCAAAATTACATCACCGACAGCAATGTCCGTGACATTTTATTCTTATAAAAATAGAAACCGGCAAAAGCATGTCTGACCATGCTCAGTGCAGGGTTCCGAAGCCGCACTTTGGCACTTTAAATCTTAATATTTCACAAACGAATCAATTAACCGAAAATTTGTTAACTAACCCGCAATATTTTTAAACACCTATCCAACGACTCTCCAAACCATGGGGTAGACAAGCAAAAAAATACGTCCCCAAGTTACGTGTAGGTAGGGGAGGACCCAAAAACATTTTTTTTTCAAGATTTTATTTTACCAATTTGTCGGCGTGGCTATTAAGTATACACATAAAAAATAACAGTTTTCTAGAACATAGAATCTCTGAGCTAAGCTGCGGACGGACGGACGGACGGACGGACGGACGGACATGGCGAAAGTGTAAGGGTTCCTAGTTTGATTGAGCAACCTAAAAATGATACCAAACGCGTTTAACAAGAAGTCAAACGATGAACATTGTAAGTACTTACTTTGTTACGTAAGTTGTGTGTTTATCATATCATTTTTATTCAGTAGAAAGACCAGAAGCCGTATTCACTCAGTGAAAGGAATAAAGTAATAGAAATCATACATCTCTGTCGCGGTGCCTGGAACTTGCCAGGTTATCAGCCTCTCTTATTGCAAAAACATTCGCCAAATAAAACCTTTGTCGACGTGGATCACGCCTTCATCCAATTTAGACTAAAGCCATATGACCAACCATTTTCGCGGCGGCCTTTGACATTTCCATATTATTAACAATAATAACGTGGCCATTTTGGTGGCCGCTCTTCGATATACGAGAGCTTCTGGTCCTTACGACCTCTCTGCATGCATAATGCGTAAACTTGGAATATCCTCTTTAGCGTATATAAAGTTACGTTACCCGGCAAGTTACGTCGTCTAGTCTGATTGAACGTCTTCGGATGGAATAGACTTCGCGTTTGTTTAGATTATCCCCGGGTAACGACGCTATAAACTTGCCAGCTTCGCGTTATGACTTGTATTTTTTACTTTTTATTTTTCTCAGAAAAATTAAGCCTTACCGTAGCGTTAGTCACGATCCAATTTTGAGGGTCACTGTTAATTGGTTGTGAGGGCATGGTGCTTATATAATTAATATTTATTTTCTAGCCACAACCACGTTAAACTTAGTTGTTGCTTGTTTAGGTTTTAGTGTCATTAGGTACAAATGAAAAATCGTCCACGTCATATAACCATTCTGAAGTTGGGTCAAAAGTAATAGTATCCAAAGTGAATTTAGTCAAAATGTAATTTTGCTGAAAAGTATTTATAACCAAATTTATTTTCGTTGTAAATTAATTAAGTCCGAATGGAATTTTGTCCATTATAAATTATGAGCAAAATGAAATACGCTCAAGTGAATGTAGTCTAATATGAATTAACACCATATAAATATAATATAAATTGTACATATTTCAGGTAGGACGTATTTACAATTGGTCATATTTCTGAGTGTACGTAAATACAAATAGACGTAATTTTTTCTACGAATATCATATTGGACAATTTTACCATGCGACACGATTCCATTTTAGACTTCCATTCAGGATGGACAATTTTCCTTTTTGTTGTATTTCAAATGGTCATTTTTCTGAACTGACGTATAATTTCAAGTGGACGATTTTCCATTTGTACCTAATGACACTAAATCTTGTTTAGGACATCCCGTTTTTGTAATAAAAATATTAATATCGTCACAATTTCGTGACGCTGCAGATTCTATTGACATCTCTTCTTTAATGTGACGAGTCAGTTAAGCATTTTTGCAGTTCAGCTAAGTGCCTACGCCGAGTTTTGGCACGAAGGTAAAATTTCTTGAAAATTTGGCATCCACCCAAATTCACGTTTGATCGAATTTTTTTGCCATTGCACAAGTGCTCAATGAGTACTAACAAGCACTTTTCATTTGTGCTAATTGAATGAAAACGGGACTGAAGTTGAAAGTACGAATATAACTATTTTCTCACATTCTTAATACACTTTCTGCTCTCAGTTTCAGCATTTTCATTAATTTTGAGATACTTACAATGAACAAAACGATCTACGAAGATGTTGTTTGCCAGAACGATAATTAACATTTTTCATCTTTCTAAGGAATAAATTGAGTGTGAAGTGTTTTTTGCATTTGGCACTTAAAGCCAACCGTCGCGGGTGTAAGCGTGCGAAACACGGGGTAACTCCATAAATCAAAAAGTTCAGGAAGCGACGAACGGACGACTTAAGAACTCGAGTTTGAAACAAAGGCAGCTGCTTAGAAAATAACAAAGAAAAGAAATTTAATATTTTCTGCCCCTTCGTCCAACTCTAACGTTTGTAGGTACTCGTACTCGACTCTCATTCAGTTATTGTCATGGTTGATATGGATAACGATAATTTCCAACCGGTGTTGTACTTTAGTTTATTGTTTGATATGAACGTCCGCTTCGTGATTACAGCTAAACAATAGAGGATTATTAACCACTAACAATATTCATAGAAACAATGGACCGGTATTAATTTTAGAAACCATTTTTTTATCTCTGTCTATATTATTATTATCAAACATAAACGTGGAAATTAGCTTTGTTACGCGATATACTTTTATTTTGAAATGAATACAAATTGAGCGCCTGGCGTGTCGCATAAGTAAATGTGTATTATACCTATACGTGTAATATAGATCTCACCTCACTATCACTTATCTACCATCTCGCTGCACTTGTTTGAGAATTTACGTCAATTCAAACCTTGAATGTCGTTATAAAGCCACAAGGTTGAAAAGTCATTAATTTAACGTTGACTGCACATAACGAGTCCTCAACTATCGAGATTTCCTTTGCGTCAGACAATCGATTCGTTAGGGACGGAACACCCACCGTGCTTTCCTGGAAAATGGATTTTCGGAAGCCCTGGAACAATATTATTTGAGTGCAAATCCGGCCCGTCATGACAGCTTGTTTGATGAAGCTCACGTCTCACCATGTTTGCGGCTCGGAGGTAAATGTAGCTGCCGTTGTTTATCAGTCGAAGAGTCGCCGGGTTAGCCTTTGGTTTATTGCGCTGTGGGGGTTTTTTAGGGGTTTAAAAGTATTTGGAATTTTTAAGGTAAATGATAAAGGGCGTTTCCGTGACTAAAATTATGCTTGCAATGGCGAGGTTAACTTTTTTCGTGAGAGTGTTTCGGTTGAAAGTAATTATTGTTTGATAATATTAGAACGAGTGTGTATAGCAATGGGAGCAGTGGGTAGGTTTTCATTAGTCTGTACACAGTTAAGGGGTACTGTCTGCTGGCAAACTTTTTAAGCTTAATACGCGCGGTGCGTTATGAGCAAGCGGCTGACTGTAGACTAGGAAACTGATGTTTTGATACAAAATAGCCGCAAAATGACTGTGTATGTTTTGAGTGAACGATCTATTTAAATAAGTAGTATTTGTACGAAAACAGGGCGTTGCTAGTTGTCAAAGACTACTCGCCTATGTTCTCGTCGTGGAATTATGAACCGGCGAGCGGCATGGAGGTACTTGTAGTTATAATTATAAGTAATTGAGATTATTATTTAAACAAACAAAGTTTCAAGCTTGTGTAGTTTAGTGCAGCTAAATCCGGTGACTTTTTCCCGTGCTAACTTCAACCCCTCTTTTACCCCCTTATTTGTAGATATTAATATACCTCTATATAAGCAGGATCCCAATCTACATTTATATAGTTTGTTTTATAAATCAGACAGGCATACAGACAAAAATCTAAATATCATTGATAAGGCTTCTGTGTCACTCATCATAATAGAATCTGCCCCTACACTTGTTTTTTTTTATAGCAATTACAGACGCGATTCCACAGATAATAAATATACCAGTGCAACAATATAGTAGACAAAATAATTCCTTTGAACGCCAAGTTATCGTTTTTGTTTGCGTCGTCCAACTCGGTCTTGTAAAACAATGTCAGTATTTGCATTTCCCTGCACCGGGACGCTAAAATTAAAACAAACAGGACTCTTCCTCGTACGAGCGGCGCGTTTCCGTGCGATGCAAGTCATTTCCTTCCCACTTACATCCTTTGCTGCAGTTCCTATTTTCCTTGCTTGCAATGAATTTTCTTTTGTTATCAGTGTATTTTTTGACAACTATTTATTACTCCTCAGCAACTTTTAGGGTTTCCGTTGGCACTTATTTGCACTTTTATTTCTATCTTTTTATTATTTTTACATCGAATATTTGTGCGGCTTGCACAAGTTGCCCGCGACTTGTTTGTCGCTCGGGTCTCCCTTTCTATCTAGTCAGTAACGATAGAGACGCACTAAACGACAAGCGAAAAAGCACAACTTGTGATACCCTTGCTGTGTAACTATTAGATGATAAATACCCCCGATATAATGGTGACCCCTTCTTTCAGGGCTTATATCTTTTAAACAGCCCCACCTATTTTCATGAAATATAGATAAAAATCACCGCTAGGAAACATGCTTTAAATGAAAAAGACTGCATCCAAATCGGTTTACCTGTTTAAGAGCTACAGCCACAGACAGACACACACGCACACACACAAACACATACCTACATAGCGGTCAATTGCGTAGGGGGTTAAAAACTGTTTTTTTTTTATAAGAGTAAACGCAAACGATCATGTAGGTTGCCTGATGGGAAGTAATCACCACCGCCCATAAACACCAGCAGCTAAGAAGAGTTATAAACTAGATATAAACTAGAGAAACAAGACACAATAAATCTCCAAATATCTTAGAGAAACTATAACTGATTCGAGATTTAGTCAACGTTATTATATTATTAAGCTTAGATTCTAGTTGGAATTGCTATCGGCCATTCTGTCACGTTTCAGATGATATTGGATAATGCAAACTTGGCACTGAGATTGATTTGAGCCCAGGCTAAAAGGGACAAGCTGAATAAAATATCTAGACTGAATCCGACGGTAGGTACGTTTGAGGACAACGCACTTAGAAAAGCGGTTTCATTTCTTAAGTGCAAGAGAATCGTAAAGCAAAGTTTTGCGGCAGAATATTTAAGTTGAAATTATAGACTAGTTCATTAACCGAATTTTAATGTGGTACTTATAATTAAGGAAGAAGTTTTTGTATTAATCGGTCTTGATTTGAATTTATGAATATTTAGATCAATACTAAGGTTCTGTTGTTTGATCAGTAGTTAAACTAACTAATTGTTAAAAATCGTAACTAATGGTTAAATCTCAAGGAAATGTGTCAAATTTTCGATTCCTTTTTCGAATTTTAACAATTAGTTGAGTTAACTACTGATCAAACAACAGGCCCTTAGTCTTCCTACGTTTGTTTACGTTCAATTGTAAAACTGAATGACTACTCGTACTAAGTGAGTTGTACTTATTATTTACATTTTTGAAACCCCTAAATAAATGTCGAAGTTAGTGTTTTATAAATCTTGAAATTTACATTCCCGGATTAAAAAAACTAGACACACATTAACTACTGTTACCTACTGTGATTGATTTTACACACAAAAAAATGACAGAAACCTGTAAAATTCCTTCAAAAACTGGAAAAAGTACCAAAAATTTGGAGATTTTACATATTTTAATGTAAAATTTCCAAATTTTTGGTACTTTTCCCAGTTTTTGAAGGAATTTTACAGGTTTCTGTAATTTCTTTGTGTGTAAAATCACATAATTTTTAACAGTGTACCTACGAACAGCAAAATTAAGAAAAGTATCAGAGTGTTGGCATGTTGTTTATTATGACCCCTGTTGTCGTGGACTGCAAATCCTTTAGCCTGCAACTGAAATAAATCTTGCTCGCTGCATCCACATTATGCATGCTAACGCCGGCCATTCCTTGCTGCAACATGCCTTTGTCTCACTCACCTGAGGACTAAATCTCGTTCTGTGATCTTTGTTGTTACACCGAGAGACGAGATTTACTTGAAATGTAAAAATCGGATGCGCTTGAAGAGCTAAGCCTATGTTTGCTATTCACCATGTGCCAAACGTCATCCTATTTGACATATTTTTCCATAGATATTGTCTAAGCTACGTTCTTATTAATTGGCTATTTTATTTTATACCTTACATTGCTAAGAAAATAAGGGCAAGAAAGGTATTTATATTTATTTATAATTATTTATATTTTCCGCCTCCATAACTTATTTATTCCTGAAGCTAGCGAAAGAAACTTATCAAACATTGCCGTGACATCTATTGCTATTTTCATTTGACCTTGGAACGTCCAATTTAAATTGATAGAAGCTAAAGGCACATTTATTAAAGTTAAAAGAACTTCGCAGCGGAGGTCGTCGGATACTATCAGTGCTGAATTATTTGGCCGGCGCACTAACTTGCAGCCTATCTTTAGGCAATTATCTGGGACGGGATTTAAACCCTCTCGAGTAGTATTTCACCGCTTTGCGACCATTTCCATAAGGTATTTCCAAACTAGCTTTTGCAGATTTCTATTATATAATATTTGTTTTTTTAAATAGAAACTTAACATATACACTAAAATGCTATATGCACTAACTCATCATACCTAAAATGCTAAAGTTAAATTATCATATAAATAGGTACTGCTTTACGGATGGATTAACCTAGGAAATAGCGATAATCAACGCAATCTACGTAGATTGCGTCCTACGCAGATTCCATAGTAAAACAAAATATGTTTTAAGTATAACGTACATATTTGAGTACCTAATAAGAATTTTTGCTACATTTATTAAAACAGTAACTACGTAGCTACTTAGTTGATTCTCGAAATAAAATGTCCTTCCAGCGTCATAAACAGTCTATTATGTTATATGTTAGTGAATGATAGTGATGTGCGGGCGGTTAGCCGGCGCGGGCGACGTCACGTCGCCGCGACGTGCGACGTTTATTGCCTGCTGCGCCTCGACAGTGACGGACGAGCGTAGCGAGCGAAACGAGACTTATTGGTCACAATTTCTCAACGTCGATGCACGCTTAATACCAATACCAGCTCCTCCTATTTGACTCCGTTTCTAATATCTTCATCCGCACCTCATTTCTCTCGTAATTTGAGTAACAAGATCAAACAACATGTATACACAACATACGAAAAGCCAATACAAGAAATGAAATAGCGGCGTAATTGCTTTCTCAGAGTGCGTGTATTTACATCGTTACATTTAGTATTTGAGTAAATATTGCTTAAATATTTGAGAGGAGTCAAAATTAATGTTTATAATGGTCTTTTTAAGGATGTACGTGTTGTATAATTGGCAGGCTCAGGTCAATTACGTACATTGAGATCGGTAGAATACAAGGCCTTCAACATGCCACTAGATGTCCCATGGTTAGTAAAATGACACAATTGCATTTGAACTCGCATCATATTAGCATTTCATTTTCGAGTTGCAGCGTTATTGATAAGCAGGTTCATATATTGGAGGACGGCGTGCGCCCGCAGTGTCCTCCCTAACCCTCCTGTCCGGAGGACCAGTAATTAAACTGTAAATTACCGCTAAGTGCGGACCCGGCCTGAAGGTCGTATCGGTAGTCTCTCCCAAGAATACCAATGAACCTGAGAGCCCGTAATCAAAAATTTATTCCCCGCCCCCGTACGCGCAAGGCGAAATATATTTTTAAATTGCTTCACAAGTTTATCTCTTTGGGCTCTGATGTTGAATTCGAATTTTATCTTTCCTGATAAAATGTTTATGGGAACGAACCGGAGAGAGAGCATGGTGTTATTTTAAAGAATTTTTCGTGTATTCCTGCACTGTTTACTAGTAGCGATTTCTAATTGGATTTTCTAGGTTTTCATACATGAAATAGGTGTACCTATTTCTTGAATTTGAAATCTGGAACACTGGTCGTATTGTATGTATGTAAATTCTTTGTTGCACAATTTAAAGTAATTAAATATGCTAGTGATAACTGAGTAAGTAAGTGATATAATTTGATCATAAATAATCAGAGTAGACCTAATATTAATGGTTTTGCATTACGCGGGTCTAAAAAACCTAACGAAATATTCCTCATCTCTGAATGAGTTTCATATTTTACGTACGGTTTGGCTTTGTGCGAAAAAGCTGGTTACTTTCTGTAGAACATTGTGACACTGATGAATGAGGGATAGCCGACAGATAGAGGGGATTTTGTGGGAACCATTTGTTTTGTTGCTCATTTTGATTTTTCATGACATGACATCGTTTATCGAGCTTAACGTTACATTTGTTCAGTAATAAATACTCAATAGGTGCATTAAAGTTGAATTTATACGGTTGAAATTAAATAGATGAAGCCAGCATTCGAATACGGGGCGTGGAGAGATTATCGCAGCATTATGTAAATACCGACTAAACCAAGTCTTTCTTCGTTCATCCATATTTATGGGGCGAAGTAGATTTAATACATCTGCACGGCACGCTGTATTTACGGAAACATGAAAGTTTGAACTTTTCGTTACGCCGTTTCAACTTTTTGGGGATATTTGAAATGGAAAAATGAAAACACCGTTTGGTTGGTTTTCAATTTTGGAACTTTTTAGGCTGGAACATTAAAAATAAACTTGTGTATGTGAGATTAAAAAAATGGGTAGATTTGAAAACTCGTGCTTTTTAACTATCGACGATTACGGGTAAATGCCCGTGTAAAATAGTGGTCTAGAAACAAGCTTACTCAGGGATAAGGGGCAGATTGCCGCCCTGTTGTCACCGAGCAATTAAGTTGGCTTAAGTATTTCTAACGATATTAGCAAAGTTGCGACAAGGAAGCGTGAAGCGATCCAACACCGAAGTTCGTCGTGGCCGTTTAGCTCGTAAAAGAACATAACTGCTGCTGTGAATAGATTTTTTTTATTTATTTACAATCTTTAAGGTAGAGGGCTTTGATCAATCTTGATCATGGCAGCTGTGAATAGATAATAAGGATTTTATTAAAATTCCTTGCCCTTGTTTTGCCATTCGTAGGACTCGCTCTGGCGAACGGCCTTTGTTGAAGGCATGCGAGCCTAAAGCCTTCCCAAATTCCCACAACGTTGTCTTCAATGAAATTTCGCCGCCTTATTTATAACCCCCTTTGTGTTTATGTAAACGTTTGTATTTAACTTCATTCATAACAAAGGTTCATGTATTCGGTTGAATAAATAAGTCATTATTAAGATTGTTTTTACCGCACTACCCGCCAGCGCTTTTCATTGCTAGAAAGTATTTAATTCATCTCGTCTATTCCACTACAACAGAAGTAGCAGCTTAGTCATAAAAAGTTTCTCAAAAGGGAATATAACAGAAGTTAAAACTATATATCAGAAACAATGATTAACTATTTGTAACAATGAATTTAAAGTCAAACAATGTTTCATTGTAATATTCGTATATAAACAACAATTTAGACGCAAGTTCCGTACATTAAACATAAATTAACTGCAGCGGACGTCATCATTTTAATTAATCCAGCTCAACGCGAAATAACAACTGAAATTCAATTTTCTGGTCAAATGGGTTTTCCCATGCGGTGCGAATGCTTTGTGGGTTGCGTATTCACTTTTTCCCGTTTTCTCATAACGTAGCATCGTAACTTTCTGTGTCTGAAATCCATAGATTGCGGAGAATTACTTATTAATTGTCCTAGTTAACCCTAACACGAAAAGTTTTAATTTGAGCCGATTCAACGAGTTTTATTTAAAAACGAATCGAATTGGAGCGTTTGCTGCCGTAAGCTTTTTGAAACTTTAAATTGGCGGTAACAATAATTGCTTCTGAGTCTAAATTTAAATAAAATACTGCGTTTCTTACGCGAAAGGAGAAAACTATATGAAATTCGATGTTCTGTAAAGGAATCTTATTATTCGTCCGTCCTGTCGCCAAGATAAAACACAAGTTGACAGTTGGGCCCGTCGCACATCATTCTACGACATCAGCGGGAATAAGAAACAACAGTTAATAAATATACTCTTCTTCCAATTTCTCGTACGTTGCTGAATCAAGGGAACTTTATTTAAATTCCTGTTGGACATCTATTTTCTTTCCGCGTCGTAAAATTCCCTTTGATAGATAATATATTTTTCAATTTCTTCACTGGCACAATTTGATTAATTCAGATGGACGAGACCCTTCCATTTCATAGTCAAAGCGTATCTATTCAAAATATCCAATCAAACCCCTTACTAACCCTTGCCGAATGATTCTTCGATTGATTACTGAGTATTCATTTGAAGCCGTTTCAAAACTATTTATGGGGATGCCCTTCAGTCGGGATGCGTCGTCAGGAGCCATCATGTTTCTGATTAATCCAAGCGCTATAAGATTGGATAAGTTTATGAAGTGCCTCTTGGAGTAACAAAGTTTGTACTGTATCTACGTGAACTATCAGCCCAATGGAACTCTGACCCACCATAGAACTGTTTCACAATGACGTTATGATTCAAGTCGTAAGCAGTGTCAAACAAATTGTTGTATAATGTCACTGTGACACCGTTCTATAGTTGGTCAGGGTTCCATTGGGCTGATCCTAGTACCTAGAACATTGCGAATAGCTATGTGTTCCTGAAATAGATTCAACGGCATGCTCCACAATTGGATCTCCTTGGCAGTTCCACTCGAGTCTATTGCTTGAATCAATATTGGAACATCTCAAATTAAATTTTGAATGATAGTGCGTTCCGGAGCAACAATCGAAAACTTATAACAGTAACTCACGCAAATATGATCTTAATTCATGTTGATTATATCGTATAATGGTTGAAGACGATATAATTGAATCTGAATACTTCTGACATTAATCTTCGCAAATGAAAATGATATGTGCAGCAGGAAATCAATTTTCCGCTCGGCTTCATCGCATCGAGTATTCGGCGGTCCGCGTTTGCCATTTGACTTTTTAATATTTCGCAATGGAACGAGCTTTTTGCGCGGAATCAGCGTTTTTAGACAAATGGTAACTCTAGCGGCACCCAAATGGAAGTGAAATGGAATATTATCAAAGGACCATTTTGGTTGAATATTCAGTGTTATAAGTAGGGGTCTATATTTTATTTGCTTAGGTATTAAAATAAATGTAAACAAACACAACCAATTTTTTTTACTAGCATGGGGACGTCGACGAGCACACTCCTGATGCTAAGTGGGATATTTGACCCGTAGACAATTGCACTCTCAAGACTACAATCTTAAGATTGCAATCCTAAGACCGCAAATGCGTTGCCAACCCTGAGGATTAGGATGAAATGCTTCTATTCTAGAACTTTAACCGGTTGTCTTACCTCCATACCGCAATTAAATAATGCAAACAATGTCTCTTCGTGGTAGGCTAAAGGATAAGATGATGGTAGCGGTCCTGCCACCACGTGATGCGTCAACGTCGGTAAGAAGAGTTTCGATGGGCCGTTTTATAGCGTCTCGTGGTTTGGTTTGTTACGTTTATTTCAGGACCTTAACAAATATAGTATGCTAGCTAAATTGCTTTGGCCTTGCATTTCACACTGACAGAAAGCGACTATCGCAACTAATATTTAATTACACTTTTATACTAACTATCGTATTCAATATCAGTTACGATCTTAAACGCTTTCTGCAAGCCAACTGTAAGTAACTATTTCTGTTACTAATCAGAAACAACTGGAGTACCTAATACAAAATTATGAATATGGATAATTGACAAATATATGGCTTTAAACGTTCCTCGGTACTTATTGTATAATTTAGCCGTCTGAAACAGGTACCTAAACTATTCATGCCTGCCTAGGTTAGGCGAGTTAGATAAAGGATCCCGCTGTGGTTTGCCTTTGTACCCTTGTGATATCTGACGTTATCAAAACGCGCGTCAAACGCTATAACAGGCCACTAAGCCTCAGAGCATATTTCATAATTGCCTATAAATTCCGTTTCAATCTCAAAGGCTCGGCCGGTATTGATCGTTAACTAAAAGCGTTTAGCGATGGCTATAAACTAGACGTCATAAAACATACTTATGAGAACTCTAGCATCTGGGATGAAACCACTTTTGTGCTTCGATAAATATTCAGATTCAAACTTCAACCATTTATATTTACATTTAAAAGCACTACACGTCTTCTAACAATCCTGACAAGGGTAAGAAATGACAAAAAGCGATGGAGGTCGTCTTTTATTCGAGCACCCAAAGGATTTTGTCCCGATGTCACCTTTCAAGGCAATTACATGAAATGGAAGGTGTGTAAAACGTAAAAATACCATCTTGAACTAGTATCCATTTCAAGCGCTGAAGCAAAAAAAATCGACTGGACAATACTAGACAAGTACCGGGCTGGACAGTTATCCGCAGCGTCTAGACGAGAACTTGAAAGACAATTACGTAAAAAACTTAAGCAAAGCTCCTCTTGCATGCAGTTGTATACAAAACTAATATAGAATTTACGTCAAATTTCAAATACCGAATGTCGAACGATCTATACAGATGTTACAAGTACATTTTCTTATGTTTTATTTTTATTTATTCATTAGTTATTACCTTTTAAGTGTAATTTGCATACCGAAAACGGTTAAACATGTAAACCTGCCAATAGTAATAAGACCTAGATGTACCTATATACATTTAACGGTAATGTTTAACGCGAATAAATGATTATCTTATCTTATCTTATCTTATCTTATGGAAAAGAGGCTTAACTTGAGTTTTTTACCTAAGTATATGAAGACTTCATTAAGTACCTTCTTGTAACTTATTGTGAAGTATCTAAATATACACGTATTCGTTAACAAACTTAAATGGGCACAATTTATATTTGTCTCACAAAAGATTTCCTCTTAATAACTCTCGTAGTCTCTCGACTGAAACTAGTTTCAGAATTGAAGACAGTTTACAAGTTACAAACGGGGCATGTACATTTCGAAGTCATTAAGAACTCAACTCGCTAGCTACACGTTAGCTTTATTACGAGTATGTAGGCTAAACTTTCTAGAGCTCTTCATATATTAAGTAACGCTTTTTAAACAACAACATTTGTAAGTCTCTACTAATAAAGGTACAAAACCTTTCTCGAAATTTTATTTAAGTTGCTATTATGTGTTTGATCCAGTATTCCAACATAGACAGTGGGTAACCCAGTATTTTTTTTTGTACTTATAAATTGACTTTATTTAATCGTATGGCGTATTTACATAAACATTTCAAATAACAAAAAGATAACTATATATCCGCATTAAAGGTCCCGAGCCACGAGATAGTGTCAGGTGTTAGTTTATAAATTGATTAAATAATTGCGACGAAATTTTAATATATTTTGGCATGACCCACGGCCGTTAAAGGTCAAAAGTGTAAATAGACTCTCTTTGCTGCTCGAGCTATGTGACCTTTGCGGCTACTATTTACCAAAGAGATCAGATTTTACAATCACAATGTAACGTGATCTAAAATTGATTACACTCCGGTCTACTGGCTTTATCAAACACATTTTTTTTAAATTAAATCTTTTGTCACTGACCAGGTTTGTAATTTATAACCACACGATATAAAGGTCCTTACTGAAACCTTGCAACTTGGCATCAAACTTATGTAAGCATCAACAACGCTTTAGGTAGACACTTTAGGAGATAACTTTGTTGTGAAGGATAAACGGACGGAACTCGGAGCCCGGAGGCCACTTAAAACTTATGTGGCTTTGTTAACCATAGCCCTATATTCGGTTACTTGTAGGATTCAGAACAATAGGGGCCCGATGAAATTCTATTTCATTTCACGTCTCTTATTTTTATCTGATCAGGCCGAAACATAATTTACCTTGGCGAGCAGAAATAACGTGTAATTTGTAATTAAATTCGGTACAAAGTGACCGCGTTATTTTTGATTATGACCATAATATTGGAATGGATGAACCAGAAACGCGCCGTCAACGAACTCACCAATTCTCTCACTATTGGGTTTTGATCGGTTGTTTGGCTTATGGTCAAAATGTCTCTTCTTTTGATGATCCAGATGAGCTTAACAAGCCTGGAGGATTTTGTTTCTAATTACTCCTCATATACACCTAAAATTTGTGTTACAATGTTCTTATGCCGTACCCACTTAGGTATATAATTTTGCCTAAAAATCACTGTTTGTTTGAAGCCTTCGTCTGTCTGGTGTCTGCTTGTTTGCCTGTTACCTAGCCATGATCAAACAGGTGCACTGATTTTAAAAGGTTTTTTTTTAATGAAAGAAGATCCGTTGGGCCATACAAATACCTATTATAGCTTTGAATTGAACTCATGTGGGGGCTCAATTTTAAGTCGAAAGTTTTTCAAATGTTTAATTTATAGAAGGGTTGTACAGAAAGGGAAGTAATTAAATGGTCAGCCGTTATTAAAATTGATTCGCAAAAAAATAAGCAATTAACTCATTTGGGCAGCATACAAAGATTTGGCGGGCAATAAATAAAAATCGGGCTACAACTCTTGTTCAGCAAACAATTTACAAACGGTTAACATTTTCAACAATATCAATCAATCGGCAGTAAATTTGCCCCTTTTTTTTGCTGACCAAAATAATTTAGAGCAGTTCAGTATATCATTAATTGCAGACAGATTTATAAATGTTTGCTAACCATAAGTTGCTTACCAACTAGCTATTTTGGCTGACCAAATACATATTTCTGTTTACCAAAATAAGAATATTTTGCTCATCGGTTAAATGATACCCGTGCAGAAATATGATGCAATTTGATAACAAAAAACAATCATAATTCAACTTGTGTTCTTTCCTGCAAACTGAATTCTTAACTCGTAACAAAAAAGAATACGTTTTTTTCGCTTCTCGTAAAAGTTCAGCGAGACAACCAACGCAAAAGATAAGAGTCATACACATTGCGATTCAGGACGGCACAATGCGCGCGTTGTAGAACTATAAATAATTTAGTGGACGAGTTGCGCAACCGTAGTCAATTGACAATAATGAGCTGTATTGATTTGTTATCATCTCCCAACAAGTGCTCTTTATGAGTTTTAATCATATACGTCGGGGAAGGAGACAACGGGTTCTTATTCAAAATGAAAAGTTTAGGACAGTTGCATCGCGTGTTGGCGTCTTTCTTATTATGTACCTTAGAGGAAGCCCGCGACTTTGTACGCGTAGAATTAGTTTCCCGCTACTCCCCTTATTTATTCCCGTTGAAGGTCGACTTTCGGAAAATCCTTTCTTAGTGCATCCCTAGATATCATAATCATAAGGAACCTACGTGCCTTTGGAATCTCTAGACCCAGAGGTTTGGGCTGTGCGTTGATATGACAGTCAATTTCTTCTTTTACAGATATCTTCTATGTGCGCGACATGGTTTCTCGTTTCTCTCGGGAAAACTATTTTTTTTTTCAGGATAAAAAAACCTAGGTATGTACCAATTTAGGACTTGGACCTGTGTGGCCTACCTCCATTGATTTGACAACGCGTTGAGTCTGGTACGCGGTAGTGACCCTGGATACGAAGCTAGCGGTTCCGGGTTCGATTCCCGGTATTGGCATATATTTGTGTGATGATCGCGAGTATTTGTTTCTGAGTCTTGGATATTTTCCACGTATTTAATTATGTATTTCTCTATATAAGTACGTTTGTTATTATTGTCTAGTACCCATAGAGCTTAGTTTGTGACTAGGTCAATTTGTATTGTTGAGATTTATATATTTAAACTGTTAAGCCGCCTAAGCCGGTTATTCGTTACGTGATTGAAGGACAAAAATTCATACAATTTCTGACATTCATAAATTAGTAGGAGTAAAGATATTTAATTAGTAGAAAGACGGATTTTTAAAAAACATAAATAGTTATCTATAAAACTATCATAATATTAGCCAAATAACATCTATCAACCGCTCGACTCAACCCTAGCGCCCGAGCGGCAATAGATAACAGAAACTCCTAAACTGGAGACAAAAATACAAAACATCTGAACCAGTGCCAGATGGAGCAAAATGGTTCCTGCTCAGCATGTTACTGGTTTTTAGGCCAGAGCTGATCTTCACAGGAACCATTTGGTGAGACCACACGACAGGTTACACAGCCAGAAAATAATAATGAAAAAAAATAGAATTAACGAAATAAAAACATAAAACTTACACAAAAAATCATAAAAAAAGCAAAAACCAAACCAAACATTGACAAACAAAACAAAGCAAATAAAACATCGAACCGTGTAAACAAGCAGTAGGGTAATCACTCCAAATATGTAGGTAGGTATGGGAAAGTTCTGAATAAAACCTGGGGAAAAAAAACATAATATTTGGATTGTTATTCGACTTCGTAGGTTTTGACAGCAGTGTGGTTAAAAAATAACTGAAAACATGTATGTAGCTGTCGAAAATTTTACATACCTCCAAATTTAATTCCAGGCGTAACGTTCCTTCCCCCCTAAATCAAGTCGTATTTTACGATTTTTGACTGTTGTAATTAGTTATTACGGAAAACTGGATTAGTACGTGGTTATTAGGTACGTTTCGGTTTTTTTAACTGTTTCTTTCCATTAAATATTTAGGCCTGGTTCCCACTATGCCGGACCGGCAATTTTGCCGGATGCCGGTAATGGTAGTGGCTGTACAATTTATATAAAGCTGTTCACATTATGTCGTGTAAACAGCGTCATAAGCCTCTAGCCTTACCGGCATCCGGCAAAATTGCCGGTCCGGCATAGTGGGAACCGGGCCTTACTTGGAAAGGAAAACGTACGGACCTAGTTTGTCATATACAACGTATTCAAAATTGGTAATAGGACTAGGTTTCAAGGAGAATAAAGTTACCGCGTTTTATGATACCTATGGAAATTTAAGGCTTCACAATCCCCTTAAGTTGGACCTTGTCGCAGCTATTAATACCTATCCTAAATACAAAAGACTTACTTAAATAAATTACTGTGACAAGTTACTATTATTTACACTAGGTACATAATTCCGAGAAGTCGTAATTCCGAATTGATCAAATTTCCGAATTGTCTTCCGAATGCAATGTTTTGACAGAGACTTTATTTTTGATTTTTCTTATAAATTAAACCTAACCTAAACTACATACCTACTTATAGCAATTAAATTATGAATTTAATCTAAAATGACCCCAGTATAAAATATCTTTTGAAAAAAAAGATGTTCCAATTATTTACAGCTACTTCTGAATTGTGTACATAATAATAATATGTGGCCCTATCTATCAAAAGGGACCTTATTGTCGATGGCGCTTACGCCGCTCTGCGTCACGCGACGTTGTATTTATATCGGAGCATCGTTAATAACGACGGAAGCGCCATCGACAATAAGGACCCTTTTCATAGATAACGCCACATATTTAACCATAAACCATTTCCTTTTGTTATTCGAAGTTTCTAACCCTTTAGCATCCTTCAAGGCGTGAGTATACTAGGTGTAGGTGGCGATACGCCCACACATGCCTGTATTTAGGACATTCTAATCAGGTCAAATCACCTAATTAAGGGTGAGACCTGTGTAACGAAATCCGCTTGATTATACCTTGGAATTACCGAGCTTAATACACCGTAAATCTTCGCAGATTTTAGCTTCTGTTTGAAATAGGTACCTATCGTGTTGCCTGTACTTACTTACATACATAACTACGTATGTTTCTCAATAATATAATAAGTTTTTGTTTTGTAAAAGGTAACCTTTCGATGTTTCGAAAAACTTTTGTCCTCTGTTTCGTTTGTCCGAAATTTTGAATTGTGCCAAGAACATTTTTCTCTTTTTCAACTCTTTTGCTTACCAAAGCAAACTAAGCTAAGAGATCTATATCAAATTCTAACAAGGAGTTGGTGAAGTTATAATCAGGGGTCGGATTTTTCATCGCATGGTGAGATGAAAGAAAACTGTGGAGTCGATATTAAAGCTAAATTTTAATTCATATTCATACTCATACTCACCAATTTTCTTAGTCCCGTAATACTTTTGTCCCTTGTGCAGGTTGACAGATCGAAAATTAATCTTACTGAATGTAATTAAAATTATTTGTGTAGTAGATTTGGGAAGTGTTAAGCCTTTTGCTTGGTAAAGGGTTACATTTACCCTGTAACTATATCAAATTAGTTAATCTTTTGTTTGGTTCAGACTACTTTGATGCGGTAAAAAAAAGTAATATTTTATTTTATTTTTATTTACGATATAATTTATTTCTACTCATATGACTTATTTTATTTATAATTTAATTTCGTTCTTAATTAAATGAATGAGTATGAATATGAATTAAAATTTAGCTTTAATATCGACTCCACAGTTTTCTTTCATCTCACCATGCGATGAAAAATCCGACCCCTGGTTATAATTACAAAAACTATTCCTATCTTCATTAAACATTAACTGAACCAAATACAAACCTAACATATTAGAAATGCATTGCGGGTAAACTGGAGAGCACTGCATGCTTCGAACATGTAACGAGTAGGGCATATGCCAGAAATTGGTATGCTCAGGCAATCCAGGCGGAATCTAGGTAACTAGGAAAGCGAGTAAACACCGTCTTCAGGCATTGCCAGAATGTTGGCTATCGAGCTAACGAACGCTGTAGAGTACGAGGAAGAAATAAATTGTAGGGTTACGGCAACTAAGTAAGAAACTCTACTTAAAAGTTAGTACTTTGATTTTGTTGAAGAGTTTATACAACAACATAGCTTGTAACGACCTAATGGTCTTCACCTTACCAGAAATACGTTTCTATAAATATTATCATCATAGTGTTCATTGATCGGGAAACTTTTTAACTCGAGCTGTTTAGGCCAAGTAAGTTAACCGTTGCCTAAGGGCTTTATTCGAAATTTTAAACTTCATTATAACTAGATTTTACACAAGAAGTTTCTACCGCTTGAAAGTTAATTAAAAAAAACAGTAAACTGAAACCAAGGGGATGTAATATTGCCTTGGATATTAATAGCGAGTGCCAGCGACCAAGCGCCTGGCCAGAAAATGCTTGCTTCGCTCGGTTATGCCGCCGCACGCAAGCCGCAGGCGCTTCTCTACGGACCTCGCATGAAAGTGTGCTAATATTAAAACTGGCTTAAGTCTTAAAATAGGTAACCAAATTGTAGCGTTCATTTTGTCTCCAATCATTCTATATTTTACCTAGCCGGTTAACGTTAATACCGTAAAAATATAATTGTACCAACCTAGTGAAGTATTTACTAAGATATGTCATTCATTACATTTTTTAAGTTTGTTGTAAATTCATTTTAATACTTATTTGGGTAGATTTAAGTACGAATAAACCGGACTCGATCGTTTTTCATCAAAAAACCAATATTTTGTTCGTAAAACGGGCTCAGATTGCTTTTTAACCGTATCCTGTTACAACTCAATTTTAAAGTGATTTCCATAAAATAATTTAAAAGCTTTTATAAACCATATTGGCTACGAAGCTGAACTAAGTCCATAAATGCAGGCAACATTGTACAAACTAACTTACCTCCACTACTGGCACTTCCTTCCGTTGATGGAACCTCTTGTTCCTATATTAATTTTGTTTACGAGTACCGTCGGCTAAGGATGTGATCTCTTACCTTTAAAACAGCCTCCTAGCAAATTTGAATATCGATAAAACCTAACATTAAGACACATATCTTGATAAAAAGCATCGTTTTTATACAAGGTTTATCATTCCAAATGGGTCAATATGGAAACGTTCGAAACTGTAAGAGATAAGGAAATTTGAGAAAATTTCTCCAAATGACAGCGAATCAAACCCGGCCTTTTTCTCCCGAAATAAGCACGTATCATTTTATTGCTCTAGTTGAAAAAAAATTATAATATTATATACCGTGAAAACAAAATTCGCCCTTAGGATGGAAGGCTACTATTTGGTTTACTGTTTCTGCTTCATAATTACTTATTGTTTGTTAGCTAAGGTGTTTGTTGGATGGTGTTGTATATTATTTTGTGCACTGTGCTTCATTTCGACTGTGTGTTAGTTTGTTAATAAAAAAATGGGTCAGGTATTGATGATATTATGGGTATTAGACATCGATAAACATACTTGTACTCGTAAAGATAAATAAATATAAATATAAATAAAATAAATAAAATTGGAAATAAATATAAATAAAACTAAATTAATCCAATTCCGACCTTACCAAAAGCCACCACTAGACCTGGCAGCCCAAACTCAAAACCTAAACATAGAAGAAGTAAACCATTTCACACTACTCGGCGTTACGGTCGACACCCACCTTAACTGGCAAAGTCACGTCTTAAAAATAAAATCGAAAATATCTCAGTTTATTTATGCACTAAGTATACTAAAATCAAATACACATGCAAAATGTGCTAAATCTGCGTACTACGCCTATGCCTATGCATGGCTTAAATATGGAATTATCATGTGGGGACACAGCCCTGAAGCGAGAAACCTATTCGTTACACAAAAAAAATGTGTACGGATAATTGCGAACTTACACCCAAGAATTAGTTGCCGCCCACACTTCATTAAAGAAAACATACTCACTCTCCCTTGTATATACATCCTCGAAACTGCTGTATTTGTAAAAAAACATATAACCCTTTATGAACACGTAAAAAGCGCTCGCAGGCAAGATAAACTTACTCTTCCACCCCAACCAAACTTAGAAATGTTCAGAAATAGCCCACATTATCGATCTATTATAATATATAACAAGCTACCAAAAAAATTTACAATGGAACTTACGTTAAAAGCATTCTATACCAAACATAAAAAAGATAGAGGAATTCCTGATAGATAAAAAAATATAATATAAGCTGTTAGGTACGTAGTTAAAATACGTAGAAATATAATTAAGTGCCATAAACACAAATTTTATTTAATGTAAAATACTTCTGAAATTTTGATGTTGTAATGTTATGTAATGAATAAGTATTATTGAATAGATTATATTATTCATAAGTACTGATGTTTAGCTTTTAAGAAAATTGCCACGCCCTTACAGGGTTGTACTTATGTATTGCAATAAATGAATAAATAAATAAATAAATAAGATATTTAAATACATACACAACAACCTCGTGTTCATCACACGCATATTCTACGTTTTTCTAATTTTTTCTAAGTTTTGTGTGGAAACACTAACTCTGTGCATTTTTGGCACGGTTCTACGATTCTTCGAGGTCACTGACATACGTTTTTTTGCTTTGTTTTTAGCTATAGGTCAGAGAAATGTGTGTCACTGTTGCAAACACCACCGCCCACTTTACGACTATAGATCAGCCCGTTAATAGAATATCATTTAAAACGACTAGGTACTAAAATGGTCACCGTAATTAAACATTAAAATTTTATTTTACTATCTCCTTAAAAAAACCATAAAATCTTGTTTCTTCAATTTCACAGAACGAAATAAAACAGTTTTAAAAATATTGGTTAAGTACACAAAAAAAAACAAAAGATAATAATTGAAATAACAAGCGATAAAATACTTTTAATGGGGAAATAAAACAGCGGAAGAGTTTGTGAAACGCAAGTAAACTTCACCCCCGAGGGACAAACAAGGAAATTGGCCGAAAGTCTTCAATAAAAGTTTCGACGTGTCACCGTTTTCCTGCAACCTATCACTTCATAAATTCCGGAGATAAACCAAAGCCTTTAATGCTCGACTATCTCAAAGTTTGGGGTGATGATGAATGATTTAGTCAGGCCGTAAACCTTCACCATTACCGTAACTGCTGGTTGAATTATGATTTACGAGGGCAACTTTGAACTGCCACTAGTGGGTATCGCAGCTCATGTATAACTCACGGGCTAGGATACGGCTAAGCAAATATTTTAGGCCTCCTTAGAATTATTTTGGTGCTGAATGGGACGAGAGCGCTTGCGGTTTTTCGTATCTAAGGTTCGTATTAATAAACTCTTCTTGGCTGAGATGCCTGTCACAAGATACGTCAAAGTAAATGTCAAGCTGTTCCAATAACAATAAGGTTTCGATTCGCTTGACATATAATAAAACTATTTTTGACGAATGAGACTGTTTATTTGCAAATAACTTACATTAAAACATTACTGTGCTTATGCTAATAAATTCATGTGTGCGTGAGCCGTACGATCTATGACATACAAAAAACCTAATCCAGGCACTACACGGATGGAGGCACAGCGTTAACATATGAATCTTAGGATGCTTGGATCGAAAGAAATATACAACTACTAGCTTTCCGCCCGCGACTTCGTCTGCGGAGAGTCAGAACTTCTGTTGAAAGTACAGTTATAGTTTACATCACATTATAAGGCTTTAAAAAAAAAGTCTAGAGCGTGAATTTTAAGTAAGCAGTCCACATAAACAGCTTTAATTTTATGGCGTTAGCCTTAAAAACAACAACAACAAAATTGACATACAAAATAAATTCACTGCCTCTATTTCACCATTACGAGTTTTTATACGATTCTGGATAAATTTGCCACATTTCTATACAAAAAATTAACCCACTTAGTAGAAGATTTTCGAAAAACACCGAAGCTGAATATTTTCTGTATGTAATAAATAATACCCATTTTCATATCTTGAAGGTACGTAACTTTGAATATTACATAATTTCGATACAAACTTTACAGTCGTCTTAGATCCCAAGTTTTCTTGGATTTGCCCTTAACTAACTATTACCAGTTTTTATCCACGTTTCTCACTTCAAAAATATACCATACAATTTTCTACCCCCCGTTTTACCTCCTTAGAGGTAGTTTTTCCTGAATCGAGCATTTCTACCAAGGTTCAAGTAAATCAGAACATAAAAGTATTCGTTCCTGTAGAAACTTTGCAACCCCATTTCATCCCCCAAGGGTTTGAATTTTAGTTATCACGTGACTCATTGTTTTCATTGCAGAGCAAGCATTTCTACCAAGTTTAAAGTAAATTTAAGCATACCAAATATTTTTTCCTAAACAAACTTTGCAACCCCCTTTTATCTCTAGGGGTTGAATTTTAGTAATCGCTGAAATACGTGTCACATTATTTGCATTGAAGAGCATTTCTACAAAGTTTGAAGTAAATTTGAGCATACCAAATATTTTTTTCCTAAACAAACTTTGCAACCCCCTTTCATCCCTCTAGGGGTTAAATTTTAGTAATCGCTGAAATACGTGTCTCATTAGTTGCATTGAAGAGCGTTTCTACCAAGTTTCAAGTAAATTTGTCCATAAAAGTATTTTTTTCCATTCAAACTGCAACCCCCTTTCATCCCTCTAGGGATTGAATTTTAGTAATCGCTCAAATATACGTCTCATTATTTGCACTGAAAAGCATTTATACCAAGTTTCAAGTAAATTTGACCACAAAAGTAATATTTCCATTCAAATTTAGCAATTACCTTTCATCCCTCTAGGGGTTGAATTTTGGTTATCACTGATATACGTGAGTCATTATTTTCATTTCAGAGCATTTCTACCAAGTTTAAAGTAAATTTGAGCATACCAAAATAAAAACTAACCTTACCTATAGGGTCTACACAATGGTACAAAAATAAATCCTGAAATATTTGCAGTTACAGAAATATAATTCGGCCAGACGTATTTCGGTCAAATGAACGGACCCCCATTATTTGCATTGAAGAGCATTTATACCAAGTTTCAAGTAAATTTGACCACAAAATTGTTTTTTCCAATCAAATTTTGCAATCCCCTTTCATCCCTCTAGGGGTTGAAATAAGTGTTTCATTATTTGCATTGAAAAGCATTTCTCCCGGGTTTCAAGTAAATTTGACCATAAAAGTATTTTTCCCATACAAACATTGCAACCCCTTTTCATCCCTCTAGGGATTGAATTTTAGTAATAGCTGAAATACGTATCTTATTATTTGCATTGAAGAACATTTATACCAAGTTTCAAATAAATTTGATCATAAAAATATTTTATCTGTAAACATTTTGCAACCCCCTTTCATCCCTCTAGGGGTTGAATTTTAGTAATCGCCGAAATATGTGTCTCATTATTTGCATTTAAGAGAATTCCTACCAAGTTTCAAGTAATTTGATCATAAAATATTTTATCTATAGGTACACACTTTGCAACCCCCTTTCATCCCTCTAGGGGTTGAATTTTAGTAATCGCTGAAATACGTGTCTCATTATTTGCATTGAAAAGCAATCCTACCAAGTTTCAAGTAAATTGGACCATAAAAATGTTTTTTCCCATACAAACTTTGCAACCCCCTTTCATCCCTCTTAGGGGTTGAATTTTAGTAATCGCTGAAATACGAGTCTCGTTATTTGCATTTAAGAGTATCCCTACCAAGTTTCAAGTAAATTTGATCATAAAAATATTTGATCTATACAAACTTTGCCACCCCCTTTTATCCCCCAAGGGGTTGAATTTTAGTAATCGCTGAAATACGTGTCTCACTTTTTGCATTGGAGAGCTTTTCTACCAAGTTTCAATTAAATTTGACCATAAAAGTATTTTTTCCCATACAAACTTTGCAACCCCCTTTCATCCCTCTAGGGGTTGAATATTAGTAATCGCCGAAATACGTGTCTCATTATTTGCATTGAAGAGCATTTCTACCAAATTTCAAGTTAATTGGACCATAAAAATGTTTTTTCCCATACAAACTTTGCAACCCCCTTTCATACCTTTAGGGGTTGAATTTCGAAAAATCCCTTCTTAAACGACGCCTCCATTACAAAACCAACTTCCCCTCAAAATTCCAACTTTATATCTTTATCGGTTTGGGCTGGGCGTTGATATGTCACCCGGGACATTGCCTTTTATATATATAGATAATTCTTTCTTAACACAAGCTATAGAAAACTGTTATTTTTAATGCATCTTGTGACGAGCATTACAGTAGAAAACAGTTTATTAATACCTACTTACGGCCCTAAGTATTTTGAGCTGAACCCCTGTTTATTCGGTCGGAGGCATAATAATTTTAAATTTAAAATTCAATCAGTCGATTCAGTAAAATATCTCAGGAGCATTTCATTTTTTTTTAATTTTTAAGGCAGGCTAACTGCCGCACTCAGAGACGTCAATTAAATTTAACGCTTGTTTAGTGTCGAGTTGTCTTATTCTACTGCTATAGCAAAGACAGTGACAGCAGCTACTTTAATCATGCATTAAATTTAATTGACGTCTCTAAGTGTGGCAGTTACAGTCGTTAATTTTTCCTATTTTGTTATCATGTTTTGCTTTAATTTTATAATCAAAGGTTATAATAACATTTTTTGGTGATTAAAGTTACATGAAGTATACCTATATACTTTCTTAATAATCAATAATAATAAATTATACTATCGTAACACTTAATCAAAATTATAGAAAAACGTGGTAACAAAATAGGAAAAATTAACGACTTAAAAAAAAACTTAACCTATGTGCAAACACTTTTAGAAATGCTTTTCACGTCAAATGTCTAACTTTTGACAGCTTTAAATCGGAGTTTCGTTCAAAGCTGGTTGCATGGCAGTGACATCGAGTTTCGGAGTCAGCGGGTATGATCGACATGCCGCGGTTATTCCGGTCTAGTGTCTCGCCCGTCGCCTAGTGAATCTCAGTTTACATAGCCTCTGTCATGTATCAGATATCACGGTCGGTTGATTTGTCGGAAAGACCTAATTAATTCTGGCAGTGTAGCATCTAGAATAACAAACGCCTAAGAGTAATGGTTATATGCTCTGTCTAGATAGAGAGCATATAAACCATACAACCTAGGTAGATACTTGGGAACGTACTTGCTCTGTATACCGTCACCTGTTTCAATTATCTGAATTGTTAGTCATACTCGTAATATTTCTTACTATACATTGTTTTAAATGTAAGAAAGTATGGAAAAAATATCTCATTAAACAGTTTTTTTTTCTAAATTTTACACTACTTTTTAGTTTTATGAAAGCACCGTACTAAACTCATTACATTCATTACACGAAGCATATAAAAATTCACCAATTAAAATAACATTGGTAGAGTATCTTAAAGTATGGATAAGTATTAGGTACTGGGAATAGCGGAGCCAATATTAACTCTGTGCAGCCCGGTTTGTCAGGAACAAACACACGTTAGCGAATCCTAACGGCAGCGCGCCATTGCACTGCGATATCACTTTTATAGCAATATGGGTATTTGACGAACTTTATAGACTCTGATGGGTTCTGCTCATAGTGAGATAATGAATGCCGATTAAATAATGGAAGATGTAGAGTAGTCAAGCCTAGTGAAGATCGCGGAGAAAGCTATCTCCCAACTTTGGTTGCATGGTGTGTCGCCTAAACAGCTCGATGAAAGTACCTAGGAGCTAAGTGCTCTTCCTTATAAGTTCGAGGGAGATCTTTAGCTTGTAATTCACATATGAGTTAGTCACTGAAATGTTTATAAGGATCAGTCATACATGCACGTGGCATGAGACCGATAATTGTGGCGATCCTCGAGGGATATGTCCAGAAGCTGCTGCAGCTTGCTAAGGCAGTGTTCGTCTTTCAAATAACATGATTATTATGATGATAGGTGCTGCTAAATCTTAGATAAAATAAAAAGTATCAACTCTAGTCTAAGTATCTACTAAACTAGCTTCAACTATACTGTCTTCACATTTTTCCGACTGGTCACTCGTTCTTAGTTGTGATTTGTTTTAAGATTAAAAACATATATTTAACCACTACTGTACCTGCCTACCTGTAATTTGAGACTTTTACAATACAGAACAATGTTACTGAGTAAGTTAGTTAATTAAGGGAGAAACGTACGAGGTAGTCAGTGGACCATGAGCCGAATCCGAGCAGGCAGTGAGCTCCAGCGAACCAGACAGCTCTGGACTTCGCAGGAAAATAGCGTTATTGAATTTCTGCGCATTTTGTCTTTCACATTACATAGACAGCTAGAAATATCCAATTTTGCATTCTACTGAACAGAATTTATGTGCCAAACTATTTGCAATTGAATTCTTGAACATTGCATGTTTATATAAAAACCTAGTGGTACTTGATAAAGTGGTCCTCGTTAACACCTACATGCGACTGCCGTGTTAAGATTATTTCTACCACTCTATTAAAATTGAATAATTAACCGACTTCAAAAAAGGAGGAGGTTATACGTTCCACTGTATGTATTTTTTTTTTTTTTTTTTTTTTTTTTATGTATGTTCACCGATTACTCCGCCAATTGTGGACCGATTTTAAAAATTCTTTTTTGGTTTGATAGAGTATACTTCCGAGGTGGTCCCATTGTCAGCAAATCTGAATCTGATGAAGGGATCAGTGAGGAATTGAGGGAACTCCTCAAATATTGTATGCAAACATATAGCGATTTTAGTATATTTAGTAACAAGTGTAGCATTTGCATTCAGAAAGTGTCACTTGGTGAAGCGGAACTGATGATGAAGACCACAGATGGCCACCGGAACTCCTCAACGGTACCGATTTCAAGGGTGGCGATAAGATATCTCGATTAAGATAGTTGAGCGACTACAACGAAGCACATTTAATTGTTTTAAAATGACTATGATTTTCCCGCGGCGTTGCTTGCGGCGAGCTTGAAATGTCTTAAAGTTTCATATATCAACTAAGAAGTGGGACTACATAAGCTTATTATGATCACTAAAAAGTGTAAAATAAAATAAATGTTTTAAAAAACAAAAAAACCGCCTTCAAAAACGCAAAAAATAACTTCTACTACTAGGTACTTAGTAGTAGGTACCTATCCTATTAGGTTAGTCTGACTGAAGTCGGCGACCACAATATTTTCAACAAAAAGCCGACTTCAGTTGGACTAACCTAATAGGATAGGTACCTACTACTAAGTACCTAGTAGTAGAAGTTATTTTTTGCGTTTTTGAAGGCGGTTTTTTTGTTTTTTCCATAAATAGGTTTCTAATTTAACACATGCTTTATAGCTCGAAACTTTCATCAATTTCGGATCCTCTTACCGTACCTAATTGTAATTTGATAATGTAAAATAAATTTTGTCACAGGTAAATTAAATTACCAGCACCTCGGTTATCAGTATACAATTTCACAAATCTGATGGACTCTTATGGACGGAGCTTCTTCGTGCTAGATTATAATATGAAATAGAGCCTGGCAAGAGCCTTCCAAGTTTCTAATACAATGTACAGCGTCACAAGAATTCATAGTAATAGTGGCCTGAGCCTTCAAAATCCTTTGTAAGAAGTAAAACTACTCTTTATGCACTTTTTTAAGTTTGTGCCATAATTTTGGTAATGAAGTCTTTTCGAACTTACTAATTATTTACTCTAAATAGTACAAAAAAGGCGTCTGACATTTACGTCCCTCTACGTTCTCATATTTTTTTACAGAGGAAAAGTAAGTAAAATCAAATACGAGCCCTTTCGATCTAATTTCAATTTAGTTAATTTATTAATTAAAAATTAACCATTAATCAGCTTAAAACAAGATATCTTTTAACAAAAACTTATCAAACATTAACAAAAATGGTCATTACGCTGTTGTCTAGTAAGAATACAATTTCCCATTTCACTTTTAACCTTCTACTACCTAGTTCAATTTAACTAGCAGTCATTTTAATGACTTAAAGACGTTAAACTGAAAAATCTTTATTTATTTCAAAATTTAACCATCATTTTGTTGGTGTCAATGCGACAGTTAATCTGAATAAATTTGGCGACAGCGCTTCTCGCTTCATTGGCAATATTGTTGCCAATGCGTTGGCACACAGGGGACTTACCGGTGGCAAATATTGCAGAGGACAGACAATATCTGAGCATGATAGCTTTTTAGAATTTAAGTGTTTGCCCTGAAGGCGGTATGTTTGCAGTTGTTTTGTCTGCTCCAGAGCACCGATTTGATTTTTCAACGACTACTGCAAGAAGATATAAGTTTACATTTTAATTATCATAATCACATACACAAATTCGACATAATTTTGGTTACAATGCACGTTAAACATAATATGAAACAAATTCTGATGCCGATGTACCTGTATTCTTTATCAGGATTATTAACTGGTAATTTTTATTTGATTTTCAACGTAAATATAAATGTAAGTATAAAGAGTATAACATATTTTTTTCATACTCTCTATATAAAGCTACTTAATAAACTCGGTTAAGTTTTTTATACTCTTAATCCAATAAGGCTTATCCGCTTAAACGTAGATAACGATATCGCAAGCCAATTAAAGAGTTAGCAGACAGAGTGGGCAGTGCCTACTACTGCGGAACGATAGCGGCGAACAATAACTCTGTTACGACTTCCACAGGCTCGTAAACAAACAGCACAATAAACAAGTTTCAATTATAGTCCCTGATTGAAGCTAGGATGCTGGATGTTGCCGGTATTGTGAGCATTTTTATTGTTTGCAGAAAAGTTGCAACGTCGATGACAAGTGCAGTGACTCGTAGTGTTTTGTTCGTCGCATTAACGAATTGATACTCATATCTCTATTTATTTAATAAGTGTTACTTCTTAATATGTACATATGTATATGTAGATAGGTATGTATTTTTTTATAATAACAAATAAAGTAAGTAAATGAAAACAAATTATTGGTTTATATATTCTTATTTAGAAGAAAGATACTGGGCATAACAATCTTAATTAGGTAAACCATCTTAATCAAAAATTCATGTGTACACAATACGGTCCATATTATGTACATGATATGTGGGATGTCGGTAAAGTAATAAATGGAGTATTCATACAAGCTTTACTAAGCAAAGTTGGCTTCGCTGATTCTGATTGTGATATTGGCAAGTTAGTTAGCTCAGTTATTGGCAGAGAAACTAGGTCATAGAATAATATCAACTTTGGTTTATTTACTCGACTTCTTTGCAACACCTAGCCCGCAATTCCCGCTAAGTGGAAACTGGTATTTCTGTGATTTCGTTCAAACGACTTACCGAGGCTTATATTTTACGAAGTTACTTAAATTTGTTTTTATTTGTTTCAGGTAAGAAAGTACTTTCTAATTAAGAGGGGCAGTCAATTTTAAGGAATGCGTGGATGAAGTGGACATAACCAATTTTTGAAGTAAGTAAGTTACTAAAATTAGGATCAATGAAATAATAACATAGGTTTACTAGAAAATGATTTCGAAGCAAAATACGGTACTTACTGCTACGGTCTTAAAAAGTATTTCAGGTTCGGGTAAAGACGGTAAGACCAGCATAAGACCATATGAGAGCGAGTCAGAGAGAGACAAACTCGTAGGTTTTTTAAGAGGACTGTGAAGCGTTCATACAAAATGCGATAACGTTTCTCTCCCACTAAACCTAGTCCGATTTTTACGATTTTTGATTGTGTTGTAGATATTGTTTAAAACTAGGTCTGTACATACGTTTTCCTTTTCAAGAAAACATTTATTGATAAAAACAAAATAAAAAAAATCGAAACTTAACCAAACCAAATGTAAAACAAAAATCGTGAAAATCAGCTTTGATTTAGGGAGCGAGAAATTTATCGCCCGGAAAAAAAATATGTATGAAATTTTTTTCGACAGCTACTCGATCCAAGGGTCATTTCACAATCCTCTTAAAAGCTATTGCATCGTCCGTACTAGTAGCTCATAACATCCAAACTTATACAGCTCAACTTGGAAAAATGTAGGTAGAATTCAAATACTAAAGCTTCCCATGTTTTGAGCGCAATCTTTCTAGTCAATAAATAAACTAGCGCCCGGTAATCCGCGCCGATGCCGGTACAATCTCATAACAACGCCGCGACCTGGCTGGCTGCTATCCAGTTTCCTGCAAGACATGTCGCCGACAAACCAAACTTTGACCTCGAACATCCTCCGTTCATTCCTGCCTTAACGATGCTGTTACGTGCTACGCTTTAAGAATTTAAAGGAGACTTTATTGTTTGAACTTTATATGGCACACCAGTTGGGATTATGTCTTGGGAAAGAAATAAGCATAGTTGCCCCTAGCAGATGGTTTTGAACTTCGACTGTACATTTACCTACTTTTAAAACGCAACGTGCATTTTAACGAAAGCTGATCAGTTTTTTTTTGGGATCGACTGAAATTAAAACTAGGACCGTTTTTTACAGAAAATAGAAAAATTTGTCATTGTCTATTGACCGCACCAGACACTTTAAAATCATTAAGCCTAAGTATAAATTTCGTGTTTAAATTAAACGTCAGAACAAGGGTTTGTTAAAGTAAAATCTTTGCAGCATTTGAAATATGAATTCCAAGACAAATCTAAATAGCAGCGCGAGTTCCTCTGTTGTCCGGTCAAACAAAATTACTAAAGTAAAACTTGTATTTCGCATCTTGGTCTTTGTAATTTAGCGGCCAGTTTGATATATACAAGCTGGGAGTTATTATTTTTCAATGACTCGTTAAAACTATTCTGTTTTTTTTTCTTTTGTGTAGACAAGATGCAGAACTAGTAAGTGTTATCCACTACGCATTACATATTTACCTGGATTGCCAAAAGGAGAGTAAGTAATGAGTTCTTCAGTATGAGCAAAAAGTGAATGTGTTATTTTATCTCCTGAATTATTGGACTGATAAATAAATGGCGTATCATTATTCGTAGAGAACGTGCAAGTACCTATCATGTAGAAAACAAAAAATATATCGGCGCGTTAACAGTCAGGTTGCAGTGTTTAACTTTGAATTATTTTATATTTAAGAAGACCTTTAAACCTTTGGTTCACATACGCGTCATTTTAAATAGCAATACGTATCTACTTACACATAGCACGATCAGTCAGTAGAAATTTAATTAACAACTTGCATTACAAACTCTAACTATACATTTTGCAAACACCCTATCAAAACTTGAGCGTACTTTAACCTTGTTCATATTCCTTGTTCCTTTGTTATATTTAAGCAACTAAATTGCTTGGTTTTGCTTAGACGTAATACGTATAGCGTTAAAGAGCGCGAGCTTTATCACCCTCCGGAGGCTTAGAAAATGGGCGGAAAATACGTCGGCACGAAATTGAAACCGCGGCAGTTACTACGGCACGCGATACAAGGCGTTACACATCATAGCTGCTTTAATTTATGTGCTAATTTTATTTGTATAACATGATTGAGAATTTCAGCGTGTCTTTGTTAACAGCGCTTTGAACCGATACATTAATTAATTAACCGGTGGGCATACAATTTTTGGTTGAGTTGCCGCGGTAACTTGTTTGTTGAATAGGAATTTAATAACAACAGGCATTTGAAATAGGCATTGTATTAATTTAAAATACAAAATGAGCTTGTTAATCCAATAATAACAAAACAGATCGACGGAAGCGGATTATGTTTTTCACAAACAATTCTCCAAGGCCCGCGTATTAATCTATCATGATAATTTTTCACAACTCGACACGTCCCAATTCATGAGAGCTCTCTTTTCCCTTTACGTTTTTGGCTTTGCCGACCAATTCGAATCCAATTTACATTTCAATCGCCGGCTTCATGTTTTTACATGAGCGCGAGCACGCCGCGGCGCGAGCTTATGAAATAATGTTACACACCGCCCCGCAAATACTGTATAGCGACATTTCATGTAACTTAACGGTGCACTCAGCAGAAATTTTCATTGTAATTTACCTGGATACGGGAAGTTGCGCTGAATTATATAATAGCAGTCTTACGCCAGCAATATCATGGAGGTGGGATATTTCGCGTTTTACAAAGTCAGGCTATTTGTACTCGGTCATGTTGGCTGAAATACGTGATTGCGACATTCGTGCACTGACATTTCGTGAAATGGACGAAAACTTAATCTTCTTTTTTAAGCATCCCCTGCTCTCTTCTGATTCTTATCCCTTAATAGTTCCGTGAGGTTAATATTTTAGTAAAAGTTTCAGCTTCCCATGTTTTTTCTGGTATTTTTTGTGCCTTAAGAAAGTTATTTTGGCTTGACCCTTTGTCAATCTCCGGGAATATTAAAACTGGCTTCGTATATAAATAACTGCTCTTTGTTACAATGTCTATAGATTTCTTAACAAATATATGTCTGATTTGGTACATTTTTATTGTAACATTAGAAGTAGGTCTCCT
The DNA here is from genome assembly GCA_948252455.1 of Acleris cristana. Taxonomy (NCBI): domain Eukaryota; kingdom Metazoa; phylum Arthropoda; class Insecta; order Lepidoptera; family Tortricidae; genus Acleris; species Acleris cristana. The sequence continues at coordinate 7,191,289 of OX411774.1, read as the reverse complement.
CTATCGTAACTTTTGATGTAAATAAAGCCTTTGACTATTTTCTAGTTTTTATGTGATTTCGTCCTTTGTTACAGTAGGTACCCAATTACTCTTACAATGTGGTTAGCCAACGCCAAGTTTCTGTACACAAAAATCGTAATAAAACTAACATCAGAGTCTTCCATACTCTTGTACACGAAATTGGGCCCGACGTATCTTCACGAGCGTGTCACAGTTCAGCTCCTTATTTAAACAGGCGTGAGGGAAATACTCGGCGGCTTCTTTTGAAATGCATTTTTCAGTGTTTGCGAGGCGCCGGGTGGGGCAAGATAAAGTTGCTAAGCGCGGGCCCGGAGTGCACGCTGTAAACTAGTTTTATTTGGTCATAACAATGGTCTCGCGGGATCTCAGGACACGTCTCGTATCGTACCAGCTTTATTCCAGACTTCGCCTTCGTGTAGTTTTACACGAAGCAATGACTTTTACGCGCCTTTGATGCGCTGCAGGGCTAAGATATATTTTATGATGTAACTATTTTGTAACTCGTATCAAGTTTTAAACGTGTGTAATGCTACTAATGACGTTGTATTGCGTTTTTTTTTGCGTTACAGTCAACGCATTCGATAATAATAAAGTAAAACAATATAGTAAATACGTTCAACATGACACGTTTGTTTAGCTACGCGGGATTTTGTGTCGGTAGTAAAATAGGTTGATTGGAATGGCGTGTCAACCTCACGCGTACTCCATCACGACGTAAAATATTTACTCTTGTATTTTACGATTGGACTAGAAATGTGGGCAGGGGATTTTTATTTTTTACGCCCGACCATTTCATAGAGCATACAGATTTGTCAGTTTTACATGTAGCAAAACGCTTCGCCCGGAGCGTTCTCACTGGATGCCGTTTACGGTCTAGGCAATTTTATTCTGCAGCGTAAAAGAAAGGAAAACTAGAGTGGCGGACGTTCGGAATTACAGCACCATTTTGTATAAGCAAATACCTACGACTAAATAAAGCTTAATTGGAGTCTACGTAAAGCGCTCTTTTCACTCCAATCTTTGAATTAAAACAACACAGCTTGTTATTTGGAGTTATTTACATTTGGGTTTACATTAGAAGCGCCGCTGAAGCTTTCACATCAGCAGAAAAGTGGTCATGTCGAGTAAAACGCTGGCGTCCAATATTTATGACGTAGGTACGAGACTGCTTTGTCTCCACGTGTCGGCTCAAGGAGCTCTGGAGAAGTTATTGTTTTCTTGTCATATGGAAGATATATTGTTTTGGTGGAGAAAATTAAACGAAGTAACTCAAAAAGCAAACTTCTAGGTCGCTCGTTTTGTTCGTTTGTTATGTCTGCTGCTTATTAAATTTATGATACGTTTAATGCTTAAGTATTGGTTCATTATAAGGTAAATCATTGTAAGGTAATAGGCATGTAACGACTAACGAATCTTCATACATTTTAATTTCCATTTCAATTATTAATCAGCACAATTATAACAATGTTTTTAATAAAAATAACATGTAAGAAAATACTTTTTCGGAAAAGTATTACATAAACAAGTAAAAGCTTTCTTCAAGTATTTAATGTTTATTATTTATTTATTTCATTTATTAAATTAAATTCAACAAACATTTACAAAACATTAAAAACTGCACTGTTAAACCACCAGTTTGGTTTGTCTCGATGCACCATTTCACGACAAAAATCCATAATAAGCCGTTAATTTTTCAAATGGGAAGTTACCAATTTTATTTTTACTTATTGTACACGATATAGGTACACGACACACTGATGGTATTTAAATACAAGTGTAATCAATCCAAATAAAGTAAACCTGTGTTACCTGCTTAATATGAACACTCGGTACATAGCTATCCTCATAAAACAAAATAGAGGAGCCAAACCAACCGCCCCAGGCCAACCGCGAGTAGGACTCGCGCATGTAGGGTTCCGTACCATTATCTATAAAAAATCACGTTTGTTGTATAGAAGCCCTTCTTAAATATTTATTTTATTTTAATTTAATTATTTATTTTTAAGGTGAACATACAATTAAATATTCTGTAAATATTTCAAGCGTCTACCTGTTGCCGTTATTAATATCGAGCAAAAAACGTCGAAAAAATCACGTTTGTTGTATGGTAATCCCCCTTACATATTTATTTTATTCGGTTTTTAGTATTTGCTGTTATAGCGGCAAAAGAAATAAAAATTAAGTGAAAATTTCAACTGTCTAGCTATCACGGTTCATGAGATACAGTCTGGTGACAGACAGACGGACGGACAATGGATTCTTAGTAATAGGTTCCCGTGTTTACCCTTTGGTTACGGAACCCTGAAAAAACTCGCATTAATCAGACTTAAAAACAGAAGGGATTTGGTTAATTACTGTGCTCAAATGAGTAATTATCAACATTTTAACTAGTTACGTTTCTAACCACGCGCTAAACACAAACCGGGTAGCCCTAGCCAAGTTGCAAACGCTACTAACGTTTTCTATTTACTATCGACTCGAAATGTTTGTAGTTGACTTATGCGGTCGACGCGATCTGTCATCAGCTTACGTCAATTCTATACATTTTATCGATATTCGAAAATCGCTTTTTACGTTATGCATCCTGACTTAGCCCCTTTGCATGAGGTCTTAAAAAGTATTTTTGGGTTCGGGTTGGTTTAGCTAGACTAACATCGTATGAGAACGTACGAGAAAAAAGTACAAACCCGAAGTTGGTTTTAAGAACTGAATAAGAATTTAAACTTTTTACTTATATAAGAATAATGAAATAAGAATATTATCAGCGATTGCTGATTGGGTATTATGTCACTTATTTTACAACGTTAAGGACTCCGGTCACTGAAAAAGACGCTAAATGAGGCGTATTAATCACTCTTGAATAACGAGGTCCTCTTTCAGGCTGTGACAAGCAGTTTTAATATGCTAAATAATTTGATCAAGGACGCACCCGCCCTAGGGTCAAGTTTCTTTAGCGGGTTTACTTCACTTTGCAACCAAATCGCTTTGTTACATCTCGAATGATCCACTTACTATGTATTCAGGCTGCCGCATTTTTTGTATAATTTTCAATTTATATCTGTCTAAAACTTTGATGAAATTATAAAAACACCTATTTACTTACTAGGAATACCTATTAGGTACCCGGATAATTTGGACATGCTCGGAATTATGAATTTACCTGCTAATTTTAATGCGGTTTACGTAAATTTCGGAGAAAATGCATACTCAAGTTTAAATTAAGATGAGACGTTAAGGTTTGGCTTTGGATAATTTTTTAAATATTTACTATTAAATAGCTCCGACAAATCGATTGTATGATCTCGTTTTCGCAACATACTTACCTACGTAATATTTTCCAATTACCGAACATAAGTACCTACTAAATTTTTCTTAAACTTGGTTCTGTATTTTTCGCAGAAATAATTAAAAACGTATAAAATAGTTATTGTTTATTTTGCGGTAGATTGACGCAAAAACAAATAACTTACAATTAGTGACATTAAAACATTATTTTTCATTTTTATTTCTAAACATTCTTCGGGAAACGGTTTAAACAAAGGTAAAACCTCTTCAATAAAAAAAAAATGTAGTAAGAAACTGAGGAAGGAAATTAGTCCGCTAACTAGAATACATGTTGAGAGGAAAATGAGATAAGAGACAAAAATTTAAACGTACGTTTGCCGTAGCGACTTTGCCTGGGAAGCTTTTAGTTTTCACCACTATCAAACATCGTCGAACTCATTCCGAACGCTAACTGCGTTGTAACGTTACGGTACAACCATGGAGCTGCCGTGTTTACGTCTGAGCAAATAACCACCTCATAAATTTTACGAACTTGGCGGCGATATTGTTCGCTTATAACGTGTCGTCAGTTCAGAACACTTTGCTTCTGCTGATACGTAAGTATCAGGTTATTGCTCCAGTATACAACTCGGTGGTTGTAAACTCACGTACGGGAGCGGGAGGTGTAAACGTTCGAGTAAGGACATGACTCCGTGCTTCGTATCTTATAAAACATCGTAGTTTAAAAAAAAATATACTTAGTGTTTTTTTAATACGACTTCAATCCAATGTTACACCTTCGATGGCAATAATAACGATGAAATATTTAAAACCTTAATCAGAAGTAACAACGCTTTCTAAACCCGACACTTGCTTATTTAAAACACGACTTATTCACTGGAACCAAACAAAACACATATTAGTGTTATTTCCGTAAAAATACGCGTAGTTTAAACGAAAATGTTAAAGGCTTCTCGTCGCAGCTTTTTTCCGTAACTGCTATGCATTTACGATGCATCTTCTCCGCGTTCATTCCTATTTTATTTTTGAGAAAAAACGGCCGGCTAAAATCTTTCTCAAAGGTTTGTTGACGCTTAATACTCTGCTATTTGCTGTACCATTAAACGTTACAATATGCAACGAATGCACGAATGGGTAACTTAGATATTAAAAATGTGATGCGAAAGCTTTTAAAACCGATAAGTAAATTTAGGAACTAAACAAATTGTACTTAATTAGCGTAATTAAATCTTTCCTTAGGTATATTGTCGGAGGAAGAGCGGTGTCTCCCAACACAGGCAACATTTTGCCTAAAGGGTGACTCCATCCCTTTATATCATGTACCTCATGTGTTTTATGAATAAAGAATTTTGTATTTTGTATTTATTTTGTATTTTATAAAACCGATATTTTCGCTGCGTTTTTATCTGAGAATACGTAAACTCACCATCGCAGCTATCAGCATACGCTCTTTCGGCCTCATTTGTGTACAGTCAGCGCATGAATCCCGTATCTATCTGGCAATTCTTCAAAGGCGAGCGCGGCGCAATCGCGTGCCTTCTGAATTATGTATGCGCATTTCCACTGATGCGTTCGCCTATCGGTAACGAAAATGTTCAGGGGCAAATTCCCTCGAACATAAAAAAGCACTTTTAGCGTACCCCAGTTTTATGAACGCAAGTGTTTTTTTAAAGTTTACACACGAAAATTATTTCACAGGCTGTACCTACTCTAGTCAGAGTTCAGCCGAGTTTATAACAAAGTGGAAAACCGCACGCCTAGGTAAAACTCGACGTGTGTTAAATGACCGCATACGGCAGCTATTTATTGAGGTGAAGCTGGAAAGTTTTACTTGTTTTCCGCGAAATAATTCTAGTTTGTGTAGCGTAGATTGTATTATGTTTTGACTACAGAAGCATGCATCAAAGCGATCATATTAGAACATAGAACTGAGTTACTCGTTTCCGCTATAAATCGTACCGATGTAGTGTCATTAGGTACAAATGGAAAATCTTCCACTTGAAATTATACGTCAGTTCAGAAAAAATAGCATTTGAAATACAACAAAAAGGAAAATTGTCCATCCTGAATAACGTCTAAAATGGAATCATGTCCCATGGTAAAATTGTCCAATATGACATTGGTCGAAAAAAATATATCTATTTGTAGTTACGTACTCAGACATAATGACCAATTGTAAAAATACGTCCTACCTGAAATATGTACAATTTATATTATATTTATATGGTCTTAATTCATATTAGGCTACATTCACTTGTGCGTATTTAATTTTTCTCATAATTTATAATGGACAAAATTCCATTCGGACGAAATTAATTTACAACGAAAATTTATTTAGCTATCAATACTTTTCAGCAGAATTACATTTTGACTAAATTCACTTTTGACCCAACTACAGAATGGTTATTTCACGTGGAATATTTTCCATTTGAACTTAATTACACTAAATCATCGTACCTAGATTGACTAGACCAATAACCATTGGCATTTCCCAACCTTTTCAGGACAAAGCACTATAGAGGTTTTCAGCGACAACCTGTCAGTTTCATTTTTTGTGCATCACGGGCGGCCGGAAGCAATTCGCGTGGGCTGAGTGCAAAGGTTGGACACGACATCCCATTTCCGTCGAACACTTGCAGGTTGTGTCAGACGTGGCCAGGTCCCGCGGGAAAGAGCAGCCATTGCGGTCCCCACACAGGAAATTGTCTGTCGTCCTCCGTCGCGATTGGAATCATACATCTTATTGCTGAGTACGATGGAATAACGAGAAACGCATTGTCCACCTAGTTCGCAGCACAAGGCGCTCGCAAATGCCGACAATGTATTGGATAGAAGCAATTTAAACAAGATTCCTGGAGTGTAGAAGGTAGAATATATAAAGTTAATATGTTGGATTTTGAACGTATTGTTCAAAATCCAACATATTAAGTCAAAATAAGTACACATTTGTAGTTGGAGCCATATATAGGATACAAATCAAGCAATGCAGAAATATATTTTCCAGTAATTGGTTTTATTTTGAATCTGGGACAGTTTATTATGCATTATGGAAACATTATTGTCTGAACAACCCGTCGAATTCATTCAGCTAGCGGCTTATACAATCAGAGGCTTTTCATTTTCGGTTCCCGTATATCCACGGATTTGGATTTACTAATACATGAGCGAGCGTTTTGTGACCTAAATCTGGCTCTGGTTTGCTACAACCTTTACGGCTTCATGCAAATGCAATGGAAAAATGGACGTAAACCTGTTTGGAAAAAAGAAGTGTCAGGCTGAGAGTGATTGGGATCGACAGGGTGTGTTTTTAATGCCACTTTTTTACTTTCTGGTAGTTTTCGCATGTGGGTCCCACATATCGGGGAAGTGTTGGCTCCCTGCCAATACACGACACACGACTGTTTCCCGGTAACTGCCTCCGCTCTTCGGGACTTAATACATTTTTGAGAGTGGATTTTTGTAACGTTATGTACAATCTATACGGATTTGCCGGTTCAGCAAACCTTGTAATGCAAAACATGTTCGCGCAATGTTGTTACGGCCTGCAAATTAATGCAAAATACGAACCTTGCTATGCGTTATCTGCATATAAAAAAACCGTCAATGCTCAATTCAAGTGAAAATAGTATAAGTGATCATTATTAACCAAAAATCTATTCTTGAACACCAAATGTATCTACACTAAAATACCGATAAGTAATAAAAAAAAAACATTAATAATCACTGTAACACAGCTGTCTTTATAGCGCGCGGTAGTATGAAGCCAGTGACAAAGGAAGTGAATCAAAGTGCATCTTGAGATGGAACGTCTTGTCACAACACATAATGCACTTTAATCTCTGCAACATAACTTTACCTTACTTTGTCTGTTTTAACAAACAAATTAAGGTATAAAGTAAGGTAAAAAGAAATGTTGTTTTATTTAGTTGTATGTATTTGTATATTACTTATAAGACGAGAAACGAGAAGCTTTCGTCTTATTACGTTTAAAAACAAGGCCAGTGCACTCAAATTATTCAGGTGGCACATAAAAAAGTAGGTTAATTTTTTTATTGCCTTTGACGCCTTAAATTTTTGCAAGCGAAGATGAGTAAACAGCCACTTCGCATTGCCAAACGAGATTCTTTGCAAAAATAAGAAGAAAATTAGAAACTGACATAAAAATTTATTACGAAAATTTCTTTGTTTATTGTGGTCGTTAAAATAATATGGACTTAGAAGAACATAGATATTTTACAATAAACATACGCATTTAGTATTGTAAATAGATACATTAACGAGATATGATTCCTAAACTGGGTGGTAATACGTATTAAAATTCTAATTTCCTGGTATTAATTAATCTATAAATGAGAGCAAAGGGTCAAACAGTAAACTGAACTCATGATCGTTATTGTGCCGGCATTAGCGCTCGCACGTTGCAGCTAAATGCTAAGTAAACATGTTAATAGGAATGACTTATCTTTCAGCATAATTATAATGTTTGGATAAAACATTTCTCGGTAAAGTTACATAATATTACTATTCTTCCTTACAATTTCTTCTTACGTTGCTCTTTTTAAACATTCCGGCTAGAGAAAAAAAACAAAGGGCGCCCTCTGGGAGATGCAGACATTCTTCTGCTCACTTAAGTACCTATTAAAAGTAGTCCTATCCTCGAAGTATTATGGAAAATTCTCTAAATTTACTAAAAATTAAATATTCCATAACTAAATTATTAAGAAAGAAAGAAAGATAAGTAAAACATTTATTGGGACAAAATAACAAGAGATTAAACACGACTAGGTACTGAAACGGATTATTCAGTATAAATCCTTTTTGGTTTCTGTAAGTTACCAATGACAGCTAACCGAGAGCAAACCGAACGAAACATTGCGTTTTTATATGCATTTTGTTAAAATAAAAAGCTTTGAAATGAATCACAAGGAGACCTTCATCGAACCAACCAAGTTCTACCTGGAATTCTTTTACTAGTGTTTTTGTTCTATGAAGTCGCGCCCCCACTAGATAATTTTAAATACATTGACGCAATCGAGAAACCTCAATTTAAGAAACGAGGCGCGCCTTTGTGGAAAACGCTATATGCATTGTACATACAACGAGATTGGATGAAATCTTACAGATAGGACAACAAAGAAAGTCAATACGCAATAAACATGTTAATGTCTAAGGTTGCATTCGACCAAACTGGAATAAGGTCTTATACCTAGATTAAACGCCGAATTCGTATAGACTAATCGCGGAGTCTTATTCCAGTTCGGTGAAATGCGGGCTAAAGAGTTAAGTATATTTATCTGTGGAAAATGCAACAGGTCAAGAGTCCTCATGTTGAACTTGTCTGACTAACGTCATCTAACTGTCAAAACAAAGCATTAGTCGATAAAGCCATTGATATCAATGTAAACAACAAACAACGCCCGTTCGCGGAAACAGCATGCCATCTATTTTGTGCGAAACGTTTTTGCCTATTCGTTCTTTCACCGCTATTTGTAACGCACGAGAAGACGAATGTCAAACCCGATCAATATACCACTTACCTACGAGTGCGCCCTCTTCAAGAATTCTTTATTGAAAGTCCGCGTCCAGCAGCTTTCCTCAGGAGAGTCTAGACTGTAGACAAAGCAACGTCTTCTATAATGAAAATAACAAAAGTTTTCAATATTCTCTAGAATTTGTAGAAAAATGGTTCTGCACCGAATAGTTATAGTACATTCTAATAGGTTGCTGGGTATCGATATGAAACTACTACCTATGCGTTAAATTCGTGATGATTAGCGAATCGTTCCTACTATTTTCTTCTCGCTAATGACAATAAATCACGTCATCTAAATTAGATTTGAAACGCAACAAAAACTCCAAAAGCATTTTTAATCTACACCAGTAATTGCTATAAAATTGTGGATTTTCGTGTTCGCGGTGGGTAGTTAAAAAGTCGTAAATTAATGGTGGTCGACCGTAGACAGGCGAGCCGGGTAGCTTTCGGTGAATAATAGCCCTCGAACAGTCCCAACGTGGCCACACTTCTTAAGCATTTCTAACTTATTCATGGATGCTAACTACGAGAACCCTCCCTTTCGTTTTTCAAATTGTGTTTAATTTATAACTTTAACGAGTTTTGGATAACGTGAGAACCTTAAACCATTAAATTTATCAATTATAGATCCATTTAAAAACTACTTCATCTACATCTGTGTGATTTAAATTTGGTAAAATATTGCCTGAAAACGAGTTCTATTCCGGCCCCATATCAAGAGAGAAGTAGTAGCCAGTAGCCACGATTGACATTTGATGACAGAGTGTAAGGGTGCGGCTCCACTGAGGCGGAGTTGAGCGGAGCGGAGATGTGCCAATATTAAAGGCCGAGCCACACCGGACGCGTGACGTGCACGTGCACGTGCGCGTTCGCTTTCCACTGCGTTGTATAGTGAATTCTCATTACGACATGTCACTATACAACGCAGTGGAAAGTGAACGCGCACGTGCACGTGTACGTCACGCACCCGGTGTGGCTGGGCCTTAACCAATACAAGACACATGCGGTCACGTCAAGCGGCCCTTCCGTACGTTAGTTTAGATTCTATTGGTTAATATTGGCACAGCTCCGTTCCACTCCGCTCATCTCTGCCTCAGTGGAGCCGCAGCCTTACTACTGCGGGCCTAGTATGGCTGCGTCTATATCGCGTGTCAAATTTGGATAAAGCATCCGTCACATACTTATTTACGTGTCAGAAGGTGACTATCCACACTTTGTCACGCGATAAACGCAGCTATGTTAGACCCCCTGGACCGGCTAGTAGCGTTGTTTTAAACAGACTGTCATTACAATTTTAACTAAAACTATTTACTAAATTTGCAACAAAACATCAAACTACAGCAAAATTGTCTAAATTACAATGAGTAAAGCCGCAAAGCTCGTTAAGCAATTGATTCTCGATGGTCCTGATAGTTTTCTTTACAACTCAACCCAATCACCAGTTTCAGCGAATTTTTCAAGAATCAGATTCTTGCATTTTAAAGTTTAAACATTACGTACTTGGGTACTATAAAACGCGTTTAACATTTAAAAAAAACAAGTTAAAGTTAGCCTTAAATTTTTACAGAAAATATAAAATCGCCATCGTATATTTTTCAATTTAGAACCTAGGTTAATAGTAGACACTTCCATTGAGTTTCTTTGAAACGGTAGATGGTCGAGATTCCTTACTTCAAAAAGGAAAATTACTTACACATAAAATCCCAAAAGATTATTCGATGTAACCCCGTATTTGAAAACACGTTAAGAAATATACTTGAAAACACATCGGATTTCAAAATTTATTCAGGTGTGAATCTTTTGGACACATACCGTTTTGTGATACTTTATATGCTTTAGCTATCGGATACACGTCCAAAAAGAAATTGCGATCGTCTATTATTAAACATCGCTGGTTTAATTCTAAGAACAGATATTGAGGGCTTTTTCTAGACATAAAACCTTTACGTTGCTCTGATAGAAAATCAATATCGTATCGTTACAAATAACTTTATAACGAACGAAGTGAATAAAACACAAATGATTGGCAGTATGTTCATTATATTGTCTACAATAAAGAATGAGGACGACAGGACTATAATATCAAACAAATGTGGAGTCTTATTTGATTTATGTGTTTGTCGGCGTTTTGTGGGGAATATAAATTATTGATGAAGCTGTTAATAAACAATATTTCGCCGAGTTTTTTGAGTACCTACAGTTGTCTGTCTGTCTCGTTGAATATTTATTATATGCATCAGTATAAGATGCATATTTTAGAGATTCCTTTTCAGAATTTAAATAATGCAACGACAACACCGAGTATGTTACTTATTAGTTAATACAGAGCTTATTCGTTCTATTCGTCGCACGTGCCTTTGTCTGGATTTTAGTGTCAAAGTCTTTATTAGATGATAATTGGTGTACTTAACTTAAAAAAATATAACTAAATTTATTATGACCAGTCAAAATATTCGATTTACAAATGCCATGGCTGTAATTAACGCCAGTGATGGGTTTTTGTACAAAATTATGGTATGAAAATGGTTTTATTCGGTATATTTCATCTGTTAAATTCATTGGATTATAAATATTGTTAAAATAAATATGACTAGTACGAGTGTGAGGAGCCTGTCGTTTTATTTATTTAGTTACCTTGGTAAAATGTTCAATACCTACCATAATATAGACATTAAGAGAAGTTCGCTGTTAATGATTAATAATGCCAATCTAAAGAGGTTCAATTGATAACGCTCTTGCAACGCTACGTTTGTTCTAGTTGATGTTATAGTTAGTCTAAGAGATCGCTTTGATATATGCGGCCTATTTGTTTCTAGCTTTTGAGTAAATAGCCGCGGTATTCTTGTTGGAGGCACTTAAAGGGTCATAAATTAGTGGTAGCTGCCCACAAACGGCGAGGTGGATGGTTCCCCACGTGAATTATGGCTTCCTAGGGACCAGTACGCCGAAATGCTAAAAATTTCACAAACCCCGAATTGTTTGTTCGTGAATAAATTGCATGTATTTGGAGTTAATATTCACGCTCCACGCCACGACGATGTCATTCGTCGGCGTTAGATTGCATATTTGATTTCGAAAAAGAGACAGCTGAAAGCAAGACTGACATTTTGCGATGGAAAAATACTCGATTGAAGTTTACAGTAGACGTGCATCTGATATGTATTTTTTAGATAAGTAAGGTGATAAAACAAGGATTTTTTATACTTTACTGATACGTGTAAGCCAATAGGAAGTGTGAAAAACATCCTATTTAGTCTTGTAAAACGTATACGTGCCAAGGTTATAATATCAAACAAAGAGTCGCGTCTCATTAGATATGGACCAAAACAAAGGGGTTATTATGTATAACGCGAGTGATAAGTAATTGGGTCAGACGTGGGTCAAGTCTGGGTGCTCATCAGCGCCGATAACCTTCCGCACGCTTCGCACGAGGAGTGTCAGATCTGATTGCTGACGTATTACGATGTCTGCCAGGTCAGGTGAGGTATGTTACTGTTAATAATTTCAATTTCAGACGTAATTTGAAAAATGGGTAATTACCGATCTGAGTCAGTTAAAACCTGCTAACCGATATCCTTCTCCTATTCTTCTTCAGCGCGTTTGCGCCCACCGTTGGACATAGGTACGCGGTACGCTTCTCCAATTTTCCTCCACTGGTCCCGATTCGCAGTGGATCTCCCACAGATTGGGCCTGCGGTCGAGCTGATGTCATCTGACTAACTTGCTAGGGCCTGCTCATTCCTCTCTTTAAGCGAGGTCATCACTCCAAAATGCCTGTAGGTACCGGCATATTACCATTAATTTATTTAAAAGTGAATTACCTATCATAAAAAAAACTAATTTAAATTATAGGAGACTACGTTGCGGTAGAATATTTTGTTCTAGAAACGATACGGTGAATGACTTGGTTATTTACCTTCATTGCAGCTAACCAGCTGGCATTATCTGGTTAAATAATTCCTTAACTTACGAAGTTATATTTCTTCCACGTTACAGTTCAAACACAGCCGAGAGAAAGGGACAAGCGCAAGCCTAACGCAATTTTGAACTTCGATTTTGGTAGTAGGGCGCGAAGTCTGTCGGGTCAGTCCTGACGTTACCGGAAGATTTCAAAACTGATTAAAAGTGCCAAGATAGTTTATGTTAAGGGAGTCTGTCTCGGTCAGATGAGAAGTTTGTTGAGAAGGGAATAACACTTGAGCCTCGTTGCTAATGCAGCCGGCTGTATGAACTTTGCTAAACAGTTTAAGAGGTCGTTGAATACTAACGCGTTTAAATTTTACAACTTAGGCATATTGAATATTCTAATATCTTTAAAATTATCTAGCTGACTTTAGCACATCTTTTACCCGTATAATTTGGAAAGTGCAATGCGACTAGACACGTGACAATTAATTACGCGACCTCAGAAGTTAACGCGACTTCTTAACAGTTTATGTTTATGCCACTTATGTTTGGCGTATTACTAACCAATTTCATTATTAAGTGGCACTATCTGTCTTAAGATTGAGCCATATACTACCGAAAAAGTCCGCTATTTTTACTTCCTTTTTGTACTGTGCAATAAAGTTTTAAATAAATAATTAAATATACTCCCACATCGTTTAAATTAAGTTTTAACTGTAAGTCTTGTTACATAAGAAACTTCTCTTACAATACAATACAATATAAATACCTCTTTCATGAAAACGAAAAAAAAAACACGGAACAATAGTTAGGTACTTACATTTAAATTATAGGTATACAATAGACGATCTTACCACTAAATACCGATCTTTCGATCGATAACAACATAATTTTACACTCGGCTTGCACGGGTGAAATATAATTGTATTATAATTCTACACCTTTGGGCGAAAAGAGGTAGGTAAAACCCAATCCAGTCGTTTCTGAGTTAAGCGCAAACACAGACATGTCACATATACTCGTACATATAGACAGGCATGGCGGGGGAGTTTAATTTTATTAAATAATAATTTGTAGAGATATAAAAAGAGAATATTTCGTCGCGTCTCGCCCGTCGTGATCGATGAGTCAGGGATTAACAAGCAAGCACGTCTGGAGCAGCGTTGAGAGGCTAAACAAATGTTAACACTTTTATTCAGTGTTTTCTTTATACGCATCTTAAAACAAACGTATTTTTTTCAATTTCGATGTTTTAAAATAAACCTATAATTGTTTTACCTATAATTTGAACATCAACGATTACATAATAACCTACTCACTTCACTTTTCATCACAGATTTTTACCCCATAAATCTATATTCTACATAAAATCTCCACAAACTTTCAATTAAAGAATAGCCAAAATCAATTTATTCCATAATTCATTATTGGGGCCTGTCCACGTCGGCATAATTGCGAACCCTACGAAAGGTTTATGCGGAGGGAATTTAATATCATACTCAATAGTGTGGGAAACCTTTTATGAAAATATTTGATTAGTTTTCCCATAATTTAAATACATTTCAGACTCAAGTTCAACGAAGCTGTAAATTACATAACAAAAGAAGAGAAAGAAAGAAAAACATTTATTCGTAACATATAACAAAGGACAGATTAATTACGTACGCAAGAAGAATGTAGCCACGGAATGGTCCCAGCTCTGCGTTACGCTTCTTCTTCCATTAGTACCATCAGGTGAAAGCACAGAAGGTTACACACACACATAATTATTTGTCCACAAAAATATTATAAAATGAGAAAATTAAAAAAATCTTAAATTTGAACGCAATTTTCCATACCCTTCTTTATATAACGGAATGGATAGAGGTCCCTTACATAGAGCAAACAACAAAGAATCAATTATTATTGTTATCTATCCACATGTATGTTTTTGCTACATCAATAACGTCAGTCTTTTAACGACATCACTTTTAGTCTGCACTAACAAAAACCGACAGAAAAAGGCAACAAGATTAAAGATGAAACTAAATCTAAGGCAGCGGAAACCGAGCAAAAACGTAGCCCCTTGCAGAGCTTGAGCCCGGAAAAACATTAGTTTCCCACTAAGACTGTAAAGTACCATTACGTATAAACAGTACGTGCACTATTCCGGGCAAAGATTTATCTTGTAGAGTCTAAACCATTGCACACTTGACTTTCTATTTCCGCAAGATTGCACAGCGTATCCTTCGGGAGCGCGCTCGATAAATGAAGAAACTTTGTAAGGTTTGCCTTCAGCTAAGTAGAATCTTAGTCACGAGACTATTTTGCCTACTTCTGAAGTCGAAAGAGACGTAAATTACTTTATCCGTTAAAGCTCGATTGACTATTCAAATGCTTTTAAGCTTCACGAGTTGCGTAACTGAAACTGCAATAAGCACCAAATAATTTAATAATAAATGTTTTTTACTTTGTACATAAAACAAAAAAAATATTACTTATAAATTGTCTACATTAAATGATTAATAATAATAAAGTATAAGTTAATTTTTTATCATTGTTGTGTATCTAAAATCTTTAAAGCCTGACACACAAGTACATAGTTTGAATTCATGACTAAAAACAAATACCCAGTTTTGGGACCTATTAATAAAATAAATATCGCAGGGAACCACTGCATACACAAACAACGTTAATGTTTCAGCACTTATTCAAAAATAACTCTTATTTTTCGTAGATTTCACATTTTCCTCAGATTAATATTCAAAACAAATCTAAGCGTTATTTTAATCTATGCGCGCTTCATTAAAACATGTCACGTCCAAATGCACGCGAGCTGCCAGAGATGTGTCAGCAAACAACAAACTCGCTCTTATGACTACGATAGTAACATTTCGAATTAAACCAAAGTACCTTATAAAAAAGTTATAAAGATAAAGTAAACTTTTCATTACCCAATTAAACAATAAAACACAATATTGTAAGTAAGATATAAATGCCTACAAGTAACACGCAACAGTACCTTAAATTCGAAATAACTAGAGGTCTTGTCTACGTTAGAGGTAGGTATAGCAGCGTTCTAGTCTAGACGAATTGTTTTCATATTTCTGAAAGAAAAACTACAAATTGAGATTAAATGTAACCTAAAACCTGACTATTTTCGAGGAAAATGTATTAGGTAAAGTAAAACAATACTTTGAAGGCTATGATGGAAAACCAAGTTTTGGCATAAATTGTGAGTTTCGTTACAAAATAAGTACGAAGTAGTAAAGTAGGTAAGAGCAACTCTATCCGACCACCTCCGTTTGAGATCAGTAAATTTACATCATCGATACAGATACAGCATTTCAGATCATCTGTGTTATTAGTTCCACATTTGTTTGACGGCTAGGAAAAAGACCTGTACGAATTATATAATTTCGTAGAGCAAAGAACTAATCATCTAAAAACTAATCAAACGCAACGGGCAAAATTCGTCAAAATTCCAGTTTCAGTTTTCACAAAAGAATCCGCTGGCGTAAAAGTGAACTATTTCAGAATTTATCACTACTTAGCAGAAAGTGCTCCAAATGCATTGGAACCTTATTCTATTAGTGCATCACAATTTCTCCGAGTTCCAGTTGAATCTTCGCGGATAGACGTCAGGCTCGAAAGTTTCCTCTCGAGGAAGTCACATAAATGTTAATGAAAGCCAGCCATCTCTTAATAAGATTACCGTTTCCGAGAGATCCGATTCGCTAGAGAATTCTTGATTTTTATGCAAATTATAGGAAACCTACAACGGTAAGCTGAAACCTTTGTTATTACGCTTGTTGCGTACGTTTCGAATGTCTCAATGTTTACATCTATTGCGCTTCGCAATCGTACAACAGGCGAAGCGTAAACTAACAATCCTTTTAATACCTATTCTCTTTGTTACGTGCCAAACCATATCAACAAAGAAATAAATACGTAGGCGGCATAAAGGTTTCCGCAAATAAAGTCAAAAGATCCAAACACAAAAAACCCAAAGGAAAGAAGACTGATAACCGCAATCGGAACAAAGTGCTTAATATTAAAAGCGTTTCAATCCCGCTCTGCGTCCTGGTGCGAATTTTAACAAGGATAGATTTCAGATCGATTAGCTGTCTCAGGTGCTCGTAAAAAATTTAGTACAGATATCAAATAAGAACGTTCATAAATTTCACAAAGCCTTACCTTAAAATGTTATTACGCTTCCATATAACCAAGAGTTGCCAGTCGACTTTCATATAGGTCCAATCAGTCAGAAGTCCCGGCATATGTTATGAATTTTGTAGTAGGACAGGTTCTGCAATATTCAACGTATCTGTTTTGGTATTATAATACTAGAGACGAATAACTTGGTATTCTTACAATAGATACCTATTTATAAATACAATTTGCTCAGAACAACATGTTGAAATTACATGTAAAATAGTAAGCGGGACCAGAGATTAGGTAAATTGAATTAATGTACTATCAGCCCAATGAAACCCTGACCGACCATAGAACGGTGTCACAGTGACAATAATTTGATTGACACTTCTTAAGACTTGTGAATCATAAGCTCACTGTGACACAGTTCTATGGTGGCTCAGGGTTCCATTGGGCTCATAGTACAAGTTGAAAATAATTTGGATACCTATATCGTTTGGTAACGTAATATAAACCTACAAACAAAACCGAAATAGCAAGACTAGGTAGCTTGTTAAATTTCCGAGTAAGTTCCTGTTTATGGACAGTTTTTCATTTTTCACTGTTTCGGTTGGACTCTATTGACAGCTATAGAAAATGGCGAACGGATTGGTACGCCGTGAGCATTGTTCTCCCAGATATAAAGTTAGATACGCTAGTTTGGTTCCTTTCTTGCAATTGCGAGATAACTCAAGTATGAAAAGGAGAGTATTTACGAGGCTACAAAATTTTTGTTTCGGAGTATGTCCCCTGGCGCTCGCCGGGCCTCGTCGGAAGGATGCCATGCGCCACAAATTGAGAGGCAAGCGGCTCAGTGCAAATTGAAAGCGCTCAGAAATTGCAGCAGACCTTTGTGTTTGTAGCCAGCCTGAACGCCGAGAATCAATCATGGTAATGGGGGATTGTCCCAGTCCGCTTGGATTAGTCGAGGCAAAATGCCCACGACCACAGGCTTCTTAATCGGTTCGAGTCAGGAGTGCGATTGAGTTGATAAATATCAAACTCCAATATGTCCTTGAAATTCGTATACCAAATTTCAAGGACATATTAGAGTTTGATATTTATCAACTCGATTCTAAATTAGTGTAGAGATCGACGAATAACTTTTTTAAACTTTAAGACGGACAACGTTGAGCCTGAGCATAAAAAAATATTTTTTTGCGTATTATTATTGTATTTTTATACTGTAAAAAATCTACTTTATAGAATGAAAATAAATGCCGCGATGTAATAATTAAATAAAGTTTAACAAATAACAGATAGCAGCAATTTTGTTGTATTTTTCAACGGTTTATTTAATGAAATTAAGCTAACGAAACACTAAGTAAAAATGTTTTTTCGCATAGTTAAAAGCGTATTTCCAATTATTGAAAGGGGTTAAAGAATGTAATTTTGTTAATTGTCAGTCCGACTGCAACATTTGGCGTTATTTGGGTTTGCCGTTAATTAAATCCTACTGGCAACTGACCGACGGTTTTATTTTTTTATTCAGTAATAGATTTTTTTATGCTTGTTAGGTAAGTAAAAGTTCTAAAGGTTCGCTAGATTATTTGTGCAAGATAAAAGAAATAAATCTCAGAAAAAATATTAGCTCAATAGAAACGTCGTATCGTTTTAAGAGAATCATAATTATTATTATTATATGATGCAAATAATTCTGAAAATGTAACATTAAAAGCTGTTGCAATGTTCATTTAATTTTCAACTTCAAAGCTGCAGGGAATCACGTCTTCCGTCAAAGTTAATTTTAGCCCAACTAAAACTTTGGGTTAAGTTTAAATTTACATAAGATTAAAACCCAAGCAAGTTAAGGTATAACTTAATAAAAACGTGGTATATTTTTTCCTACAATTGGCTACTATAAAAGATGTGAGTCAACGTCAATATAAGTCTTGATGTGAACTTTTCAACCTGCTTAAAAGGTTATGGAGTTTCTCAGGAAACATGGTTAGTTTACCACCTACAAAGTATTGAATACGTGGATTAAAGCTTTCAGGCGACTATTTGTACATTGCAAATGAAACTATGTTTTTACGATATTTTGCAGTTATACTACTTCCAATTTGTTTGATATGTGTTTGTGTTTAACATACTAGTGGGTCATATTAGTGGGCAGACAGGCGGATATGAGTAAAATATAAGGAGTATAATTCATAGGCGACCGGTGAAAAGAAACGTGTTTTTTTTTATCAAGTTATTTATTGGACAAAATAAGTTTTGTAGAACATTATTTATCTACAGGATTGTCGTTAATTGTTGTACATTCGCTTATGTCAATGCAGAGTCCTTAAGTAACTCAATAGTGCACCGTTATTGTTAATGATCATTCTAGGCCTCGATAGTTTGGGCGTTTAGAGATTCAATTACGCAACTTCCTGTTAACAATAACATGGCCATTCCCGTCTTGGGAAATAGGAGTGGCCGTGGGAAAACACAGTTGCATCGGATTTTTGGGGTAACAGGAGTAGCTTCAGTAGGTACTTAAAGTTGTTCACACGCAAGGGTTTTCTATGTTCCGATATTCAATTCAAGGAAGATTGGCGCCACTGTAAAATGGGCTGTGTATGTAACTGCACAATCTCTTAGATACATATACTGGTCCAGCTGTGTACATAAATATACAACATACCTACTACATGTACATAAATATACAACATAATACACAAACTCTTCATTTAACATTTACAGCAAGAAAATGTTTTTTTTTTCATATTGTGCAAATAGACGCGTTATCGCTAAATAGAGATCTCTTCCAGACACCTTATTAATAAGAGATCATCTAAATGTATAAAAGAAGGAACTGACTGGTTAACATAAAATATAAACGTTTTTTGAAAAAATATACCTTGCCGAGTTTCTTACGCCGGTTCTTCTCGGGGCAAAGGTTTTATTTTCCGAACCGGTGATAATGCTTTTTGACATTCATAGATTTGCATTATATTATACCTAAATTGAAGAATAAAGAACTTTGACTTTGACTTTGACTTAAATTTTGTGGAACTAGGGAAATTGCCATTTGGATGGTTTACTCCTTGTTATCCTAGGGGTGCACTAAGAAGGCGTTTTTAAAAAAATCTTAACCTACGGTATTAAAATAGCCCCGGAGTAGCGGGAAACTAATTGTATGCATACGAAGTCGCAGACGTCCTCTAGTTTTAAATAAACGACATAAATTGGCAATCTTTGGCTACTGGTCTTTTTTTTTTTAAATGTTGCATTCAAAAATACTTATCACATATATCCAAAGTTTGTATAGCTAGGATTTCGTTATTATTTTAGAAACAACTGGTTAACTAACAGCGTACGTAACATGCCCACGCGTAGTTTTCCATTGTGCTGTGTACTATTGTTGCGAGTGAAGCTTAGCGAGTGTATCTGGACGATTGTTATTCATGTACCGAGCCATGCAGGCCCATAACGTGACCTACACAAAGCATTTACAGATTGCGAGCGCAGTTGCGGCGTGCCGCGGCCAGGGTACAAAGCTCTAGCCAATGTTTGCGTCGACGAGGCTCACCAATTAGCGTAATAGCCATTTGACTAACCACCGCCCCCAGCCCCTTCACGTTGTTAACCACTAGGTACAAGGTTTTTCCTTTTTTTTACTTTTTTGGTTTCTGCTGTCAAACTAGGTCTGTCTACGCCTGTGGGTTCAAAAGTTCGTCCGCTGCAATTGTTGGGATCTTATAGACGTTAGTCGTTATTTTTATATAAGTAGGTACGTCACTTGCTGAGGATTTATATTTTAAATTGTAAAAAAAATATGTGTTTATTGCCACACCAAATACAAATTATAACGGTGTTAAAAAAACGAGAATTAAAATAACACGCACAAATCAACAAATTAAAACGGGCGTGGCAAAAGTCTTGGTGTCAGCAAAATTCCGCCCACGCAAGGATTAAACAGCGTTGATTTTGTAGATTAGTATTACTAAATTAGTACAACTCTCCCACATAAAATGATTTTATTATAAAACATCTAACTTTCAAGAACATTATTGATGGAAAAAAACTAATAAGTAACTTAGTTTATAAAGTAAATGAAAATCTGTTGAATGTGGTGATTGTTAGTAAAGTGCTTAGCTAAAGATTCCTGCCTTCAAACACGATAAAACCTTGTAATTACCCCGAGAGGACTGCGGCCGTCTAACGACTTTTAAAAGCTGAGAGCGTGCGGCCATTGCCTCTGCAAAGTTCTTTTCATCCCGCATGTAAATACAAAAAGAACTCAAAAAAAATATTAAGCTATATCTCGTTACGCCGTTTTATGTTGACTCTGTGAGTTTGTCTAGGTAATTTCCACTCAGCGCGCACTGAAGTTTTTGACTGTTTTGACAGACGGACCGGACAAAATTAGAAAACGCTATTTTAATCAGGAAAAATCGGATTTAGTGTAGCGCTGGTTTGATGAGCTGAAATAAGTATTTTGTATATTTACTACCAACAGTTAGTAGGTAAACAATTTTAGCATAAATCTAATCAAGGAAATAAAATATTCAGGAATAACCTACTAATGAAAATGTTGACAATTACTACATCAGATTTTTACGAACAATGTGTAGAGCAGTTTAAACACGAAAAGCACTTTCAGCGACATAATATGTAATAACGAAGCTACCACATAATTGCATGCTGGGCATCCTCAGCTCCCTTTGTTTAAGAAATAATGAGTTTCAGTGAGGCAGCTCGCGTCCGAACAAACTAGAAGGCGGCAACGGAGGCATACGAATGAAACCGAGAAAAAGAAGGGAATTATGCCACCTCTTTGTCAGCAAATTAAGGGTGGAGGAAAATTATAATTAAAGTGTCGACAAAATTTTGAGATGAAGGGGGTAGAGAATAAACCGAGAATACCTTGAAAGTGCATTTTATAATCTTATTTATATGGTAATACTGAATGTACTTTATCTATCTACTTATTCCATACGATCGAAAATTTTCCTCACATGGTTAGTTCTTTCACAGAAATAAGTTAGAATGTGTTGGAAGTTTTCTTGTCAATAAACCGAGCACGTGGCATGAAACCTTCCAGGAAACCTAGGGCGCTTTCAATTCCACGATAAAGCTAATTACGTGTGAAGTGTTGGACTAATTTCATGAGTACTGGAACAAAGAGAGCATGTACCGTTGTTAAGAGGTTTACGCCTTAGAGTGCACCTGGTTTATGCAGGAGCTGCGTAATTATACAACTCTTAGCTACGTTCGAGGAAGGTTGAAGAGATTTTACGTTGAGCTATGTTTACACGTGTTTAACTGTGCAAGCAAAATGCAGGAATATGTTAAATAATAGCTACCTCAGTTACGTCAGTTGAAATAAAATAGGGATATTAATGTGTGCATTATTTAAGCGGAGAATAGAGTCATGATGAATGCCTGGTCATACCAATGGAGAATTGGAGGCACGCACAATAAATTACAAACTTCAAATAAAATAAAAATGTGACATGGCACAACACACAGTTACAGTCAATATAAATTTAATATCATTTATTCATTATGGAACCCGACCCATGGAGTTCCGTTGTAACAAAACGAAACTATTATCCGCTTGGCCGTTTACGAAAAATTAACAAATGGACAAGACGATCCTCGTTCCTCTTTTTCCTCAGGGTGCAAAATCCTATGCCCACGACAATGTGGGCGGAATACAAAAATGGCAGCAGTTGGCGGAAGTTTATAATCAATTCAATCCCGTTCCCGTATCGTTACGTGTGCGTCCAACGTGTTGTTTGGAAAACGGGAAAGTTTTAACAATTTCCCTTGCCTCTAAACGAATTTTCTCGTATCGAACGCAGTTTTCTGTATTAGTGTTTCAAGGTATTGCTAATGTAAATTAAGTAGCTTCTGATCGTTTCTGTAAGGTAAATTGTAATCAGCAAATTCGATTGTGGTCTAACAAGAATAGATTTTTACATTTAATAAATTTTGGTTTACAGATATTTAATATTAGGCAACACTGATCCGAATTGGCATCATTATCATCCTTATCAACAATAGATTAAACCAAATCGGATTCCTGCCGACAATTCATCAGATATTCCTTGTTACCAACATGTGGCATACGGCAGGCGGCATAAATGGGATTATCTACAACTGATTCATATTCCCTTTTCGCGCGTACGTCAACTACTGCCGCCGTCACTTTTATGGTTTTATACGATGATTTCATTTGCGTGTAACGAAATTGGATTTGTATGTTTCCTAAAACTAAACGAAAAAATGTAACTCGCGGTCGATACGAGTACGCATCTTACGTAGTACGTACACAATAAAATAAACGTTATTGCTCACCACAAATACTTACATTTAAAACAACTACTTAATGATAATTGAGTTTAAAACGGTAAAAAAACACGCGGTCTTGTCCCTATTTACATAGCGATCTTTCAGGCAACGTTAATAATAAAGTTGAACACGTTTAACGTTTTTTTCCTAATGGTCTGGGTTAAGCTTCAAGATGTCAAATCCATTGCATATTTTCCGCCGGGGTTGTCACGTTTGTTCTGACCGCACATTTTGCTGACATCCGCCGTCCATCGAGAACAAAAGACCACTCGCAACAATGTAGACCCATACTTTTATACACTCTGTATCAGATAACGTATAATATGAAGCTAGAATGGACAAGCCTCGAACAATGAACCGTATTTTCTAACCCAATGTACCGTACTCACTTTTCAAGGGACATGCAAATTTCGGATAACAGCTTTAATTCAGCAACTGTCATCCGGAGCTCCAGAATAATTTATGCATAGACAGATCAAAGTACCACGGCAACGACGAGAGTTAGTTTGCTAATTCTTGTTCTATTACAAACACTATTCGACACGTTAATCTCGGTATATCATTAGGTTATAAATTGTTTTCACACGTGGTTGGTTTTCACCATCATCATTATTAAGTGACGAAGAGTTCGGTTTTTAATTGAATAATACCAGGGGATTATACCTACATAAAAGAGGCACGTTGGGAGTTCAAATTATCTGAACTTCCCACAGAATTAAAACTGTTATTCAATAAATTAAATGCGAGTATCTCGCGAAAAACCAATATTTAGTCAGAGAACACAATGAAAACTGGCGTTACCTACGCCCTCGGTGGAAGAGTCAATAAAATATATAAACGTTTAATATGTACATAGTTTGAAAACTGTAGGTTCAAGTTCATTTGAGTTCAAAAGTCGGGCAAAGATGAAAGGTCAATGCTAACCGCGTCCCACGGCAACCGCACCAGAGACATGTTAAATACGCCGGGTGTTACGCATATTAGGCAGATGACAGAAGCGGCCTAGGGTAGACCACCCTTTTAGGTACAAAGCGAAAGGTAAACTGCGTTGGAATGTCCCTCACCTTTATTTCGCTAACTAAAAAGGTGAAGAATATCAGGTGCTTCCTTTTTCGACTTAGTTAATGTCTCTCAATCCCTAACCCAATCCTTCAGGGTTTTAGGTAAATGAAATGCATTTTACAAATTGCACCTGGTACTTAAGAGTTTCAATTCAACCTAGAAACTGCTATAGAGATATCGTTTACTCTCTTGAGAAGTCGCTTGTGGAATCAAATGCTGAGTATTGAAATATCTGCGCTAGTGCTATGCCGTATAAGCTGCTTGGGATGAATTCGATGCATTACCGCTTTTTACTCTTCTTACTGACACAAACGAATTTTCCATGCGATAACATCAAGCGTAAGCAGTATTTAGGGCGTCATAACTAGCGTTACATCAATGTAGGTAGATTTTTTTAACAGTTTGCCTATTCGATATTTAAGAAAATATATATCTATATATATAAAAGGCTAAACTGACTGACTGACATATCAACGCACAGCCGAAACTACTGTACCTAGAAACTTGAAATTTGGTACAGGGGTTCCTTTCATGATGTAAGTGAGCACTAAGAAAGGATTTTCCGAAAATCGACCCCCAACCGGAAGAAATGGGGGGAGTAGCGGGAGACTAATTCTACGCGTACGAAGTCGCGGGAGTCCTCTAGTAAAGGATAATTTTGTAAAAAAATATTGAAACCTTCAGAAAAAATATCAAAATCAAATATTACTTAAACTAATTCAAACATTTCGATATTGTAGTAGACTTGCAATATATTTTCTGAAGTTCTAAGCGCCCCAACTATTCGTTTTCCTGATCTCTAATCATCCGTCATCGCCCGGTATGCTGACGCCAGTCATCGCGGCCCCTGGTACGATATGAAATACGATTCATCAATTAGCCTAACATAACAAGGTGATAAATGAACAAATGATTGATACAGGCCACGTTTATTTATTTGTATTTTGTAGCAAAATTTCTCTTTGCCCTCTACGTATCTGACCTTTAAATTCGTAATTATTTTATTATGTGTAATCATCGATTTTTTACATACCTAATACAGGAGTAGCTACGCTAGCTTAGGCGTTGTCGAACAGACAAATTAATAACGTAACACGGAAAGCGGAACAATATTCAAATTGTCTGCTAAATCTAATGGGAAACTGACGTTATGATTACGAATTTAGTGTTTCCACGGCAAAGTAAATATTTGTTTACGATTTTGCACGAATTACCATATTTGTATGTATTTAAACCAAATGTTTGTTTACATTTAATAACGTTATTAAGTACGGCTCAGTGCCTCTTGTTGATTTTAGGTCACAATTTAATTTTAGTTAAGTTATTAAAATGTTTTTTTTTCTGCGATAACATCATTACTCGCACTTATAACTCGTCTTATAAATAAATGAAACAGTCTTTTTTCTTACAATGTTATTTTACAAGTAAGACTATAATGATTCTTGTAAAATAAATTGATTTTTATTATATTTATTAAATACAGTGGCTTTGATTTGGGTTTGTTATGTAACTGTTTTCGAGACAACTATAAATTCTTCTAAATTAATATAATTGTATGCGAACATTTTTTCCTTCCACTGTAATCGACCGATAATAGTTCAATAATGCTTCCAAAAACATCAAGGATTTCACGGATTTGTGACGATTAACGTTTGCGACAGATTTCTCAAAATGACTAATGTTCTATTAAAAATCAGATAAA
Source organism: Acleris cristana (assembly GCA_948252455.1). Classification (NCBI taxonomy): domain Eukaryota; kingdom Metazoa; phylum Arthropoda; class Insecta; order Lepidoptera; family Tortricidae; genus Acleris; species Acleris cristana. Next base: position 7,165,322 of record OX411774.1, on the reverse strand, counting down.
ATTAAGGGCAAGCTCGGTAAAACAGTAGCGGAGGCATCATAAGGAATAGCTCCTAATAGCGCAGTTCACGTGGTCCCGGCCAATTTATTTGTGGTTAAGTGCGCACAATAAATTTCTCAAATGGCCCGTGCTTACACAGACGAAGGCTGTCAGCTATTTATTTCCTAAGTCCTCGGTATATTGTCGAATCTGCGGACGTATTGTAGACAATAGGGGCTTAGATTTGTCACGTGATGTGACAATAAAAACCGTCCACTGCGAGCTATTTGTCGCTTCAATAACTTTACTATGTCTCCTCGTAACGTTTCTTTTATAGTAAACATAAAGCCCCGCTTTAACGTCCGTGTCCCTAAGGTTAATGGCGAACCCAACTTTACTTCTTAAGTCTTTAACCTGAAAATGAAGTCATGTCGGTTACTACACAAAGCTCTTAGGGGTAGCAGTTCAAAATGGCTCAATTTAACAGCAAAGCGGTGAAAAAGTGAGGATTTTATTTTCTGAGACCTGAGATTATATAGAGTAATTTAAAGTTTTTACTTTTTCCTGCACTGCTGAGTGTTATCATGCATTGTTATTCTCAGCATAAACAGCAGTTGCATTTTTTAAGTGTCTAATCTAAAACAAAGCTGTGCCGTAGAACTATAGTTGCTTATAAATAAATGCCTAACTTGTTCTTTTTGATTGTATTGGTTAAGTTCAAAATAAATATAACAAAGCCTTCAATGTGCAATGCAGATACGTCATATCATAACACCAATAAAATATCGTTTCGTTTAAACAAAACAAAACGTAAAATCACGGCTACTGCAGATGACAGGCGCAAAGAATCGCAGCCTTGGGATTCAAATGTTTCCGTTTTGGCCTGACAACGCCAGATTTAAAAATAATTTCGCTATTGGAAAGCAGACAAACGGCCTCTATTCTAGGCGGTTAAATCCAAATAATATTTGACCTGTTATGGTAGTTTTTGCTTGAGCCGCTATTGCTGTCAAATAAATAAGACCTATTAAAACGTTGATAATACGATAACAGGTCAAAAACGATATGGTTTTTACCGTGTTGAATAGAGGCCCTGTACTAATTTCAAGTTCTTCAAATGATCCTCATTTCACAGGGACGGGGTGTTTCTAGAAAATGTCTTGGGATAAAACGATTATAAATCTCTTATTTTTATTCCCCTAATAAGTGCCCTGCTGTTAGGAAAAACCTTTTATCACTTCTGTCAGTTATTTCTGTGGATATTTGCATACCGTTTATATTCTTATGAAAAATAAGGACTTAAATCTGTTCAAAATGGTATTTACTTTTAATTTCGCAACTTTACGCTAAATTACTTTACGTTCTATATCAGTGTCATTCTTATAAGCTAATCTGTGGACAGAAAGCAAAAACGGAAAACATTGGCCAGTGTTAACGGCGCATTTATGCATAAGCACGTTAACAAGACAACATTACACTCAGCAAACGGGCACTGGGTTTTATAATGAATCCCGGTTTTAATTTTAAATGTACCAAAATAAATGTAACGATGTCGTAACATTTGTAAAAGCGTTTCAATTCATAGACGTTTGTCGTGTTCGTCATTAAACGGAATCGTGGGCGACATTTTGACATTAACATCACGCTTATAACGGTCCCATAAAAATCCGATTTATATTTCTATACTCAGAATATTAACTTGTTTGTTATTTATTACAGGTAAGAGTCTTCATCCTATTACAAGTTTTGCTTCGATTAGGTACTTTGGTGAGTTTACTTTCTTATTTAGATTATGTTTAGACAAGAACGAAGTATCTTATTGGCAGGTGGATCTACTTGATATAATAGCTAAATAACGTAAATGAGTGCAGTCGTAAATTAGAAGAACCACTAAAACATCGATGTAAATTTAAAAAAAAATGGTATGATATCCTTATAGAACCAAAAAAAGGGTTCGAAGGAGAAAGGCAAAGACAACACAGATAATTATAAATAAATCCGAAAAGGCCAAAAATAACTAAAGTGGCATAAAGGACTAGGCAAACAAAGGCACTTAGAAAGGTTCTGTTGTATCATTTTGTCAATTTACCGTTGATAGGGCAAGCTAAACAGTTAAGTACTAAGTGGCAAACAAATACGACCGGTAAGTGGTTTTATTATTACACGGAAAGTTTACGTTTTACCTACAAGAGGGTAGGGAACGAAAGGAAATAGGAAGAAAGATAGGAGGAATTTAGCCAGGGGTGCGGGGTTTGTGTATTCCTATATTCGAATAATGACAAAAATAACTTGCACCAAAATGCTTTAAATAAACCGCAGCTAAAGTTGATGTGTACCTTCAGTTGCTTTCGAGCTCACTCAAATATTAATTGACTTTGATTTTATTCAAATGAAGCAAACACAAATTGCGAACTTCAACCCGGAAAATTAACATTCGTGACGAAATTCATTTAGTTACTCAATAAGGAATTTATTTCAAATAATGATATCTTTGATTTGATTCATAAACGAACACTACTTTGAGAAATGAGTATAAACTAATATTTGTATAACTGCCTGTTTTACGATAGTGAATAGTCACACGCAAGGTCAGGGCTCTGTTCTATTCTGTAAACCCATATTGCTTTTGACATTTTATTGTATGGTCAACGTTATGGGAGCTCTTCAATATTCACTTTCTAACAAGGTGGTTACAACCTCCTTTTTGATTTAGTTCCTGGCCACTCTTACGTTTCTTTTATGATCCTTCAAAATTCAAAATTATTATACTTAATCTCAGATATCGATCAATAGTCACTGTCTTAGCAACCTTCAGAAAAAACACACAGGGATCTTGGGTTTCATGCCAACTTGGTATTAATTTATTATTTTAATCGATTAATATGTTCACCTACTATTTATTTATTTAAAATAAGTACATCCACATCGTATATATTGTAGCACTTTGGGACATTATTTATTTTGTAGGTACATTATTCTGATATACACGACGATTACGGAGTACATAACATACACCATGGAGCAACTGTGCGAAAGTACTATTATATGCATAAATAATTAAAAATGCAGTAAATTTGAGTAAGACATGTATTTATTCACAATCCACACACACCCAACAACCCGTCCCAACGTCACCATCGCCGTCATTTCGGGTGGATCTCTGAGACACTTACCCCATACTGTCAGAACTTGAGTCTAATTGCGGCCGAGCTAATAACAATACTATACATGTCAAAGGCAATATGGTTTTACCGAGTAGAACAGAGCCTTAAATTTATGTGACTTCACTAAACGGACTAAGGAACATCCTAAAGTTACTTTCCGAACTCTCTATATTACTCATATCTACAATCCAAATAGTAAACTGTACTTTTAGAGATGAATATTCTACGCTGTCAACTATCAACTCAAACAGTCTTCAAGTCTGTCCTGCAGCTGACTTGCCACTTGTGCCTTACTAGTTAGCAATGGCAAACAAAACTGCTTTCAAGAAACTGTAGTCAATTATTCCACCCGGTCCCGGTTCACGTTGAAAGCCGCAGATTCCCAAAGCAAATACCAAGCAACTTCTTAATTGAATTACTTTATTGTTATCTAATTTCATAGCATTCATTAATTATAAGAAGTTAGGTTAGGAGCCATTACGGTCTTCGACATTTTCAAAATTGCTTTTCGTTAGTGTACATGCGAGCAATTTCCTAACCTAATTGGAAGTGAACTATGCGGGAAAAACATTTGCTATATAAATAGTTTTCTAGTTAGTTGTTGAGTGCATTCCAGTTTCTAAATTAGCTTGGATAGTTTCATTAACGTTTTACCCATTTTTATTTTACATACTAAACTTTTTTTATTTTATTTAGTATACTAGCAGTTCTGGCGACTCCGACCGCGTAGAACTCGTTCATTGCTATTCCTTTAGGAACTATTAAATTTACCGGGAAAATTGTATCCTGTTTTGAAAATGTCATTTAGGCTCCTTCAGCTGTTTTGTCGTCAAAAGGTAGCAAACAAACAGAGTTACTTTGGCGTTTATAATTATTACCTACTATAATATAGATGTAGGTAGCTAATTTCATTAGAATGTCGTCAAAAATTCGATTTTACAGCGATGCCACACGCGGCACGAACGTTGCCGGTGCGTTGCATCGTAGCAACACTGTGATTTTAACATAGAGCGACGCACGTATTAATTTAGACGCATCGTGTGGCATGACGTTCTAATTTATATGTAGAAAAATGCAGTGGCGACAACGCCGCGCACCGGCGGCGTCCGGCGTCGGCGCGGCCGGCGTCTCTTAATCGTTAAATCTTTTGATCAGGGACTCTATTCAACACGGTAAAAGCCAAATCGTTTTTGACCTGCAGGCCTAAGGCACTCGCAATCGCAATCGTTTTCATTTTGACAGTCCGAAGGAGTCTGCATACAAAATGAAAACAATTGTTCCGATTTGAAGTCAATTGCGATTGTGATTGCGTTAGGCAATAGGCCAGCTGTTATGGTATCGTCAACGTATTGATAGCTCTTATTTACTTGACAATAATGGCGGCCGAGTCAAAGACAAACAGGTTAAATACGATTTGGATTTTACCGCCTAGAACAGAGGCGCAGTGCGTGTAAGTGCGTCAAACTCTTGTTTAATTCCTGCCTAGTGTCAATCACAAATGCTATACTTGTTTTAGGGAATCCATCTAATTTATTTAGTACCAATTTCACCATACGATGTTAAATTTAAACAATGTTAATCGACTGTTAGTACTTCATACATTTTGACAGCTGTTAACGCTCTAATCGTCTGTTAAGTGGTTAACCACGAAACGATGTTAACATCGTTAGGTGAAATTGGTACTAAGTAAACCTGCTAAAGATAATCTCAAAGACATTTCGTTTAACTTACCGAGTAAGGTACGAATAAATTGAAACTACTTAATGATTTCAAGTTGATTCTCGATTTTCATTAAAATAAAAATAAAACAGACCAAAGTACCTACTAGAATGATGCTGAAAACTTTGTTGCCATAACAAATATAATTATCAACATTTCAAAAAATCGTCTGGAATGGAAAAAACCTATCAATATTGAGTTACATACAATGACATCATCGTTTTGACACAGTTGAAACGGCGAAGTATAATAATTTACGTCATTAAATCCCATTTTATAATCATACTTTTACTAGCATGACTATAGGTACTAAGTAAAGGACCAACCTTAAAGCAAATAACATTATACAATCTTGAAATGAATTCCTTGATGGCTAGTTAGACAAATGGGTCTGACAACAAATGTGGCGAAAACAAGATCCTCGGAATCCCAACAGGGAACACAATAGAAACAGTACATTCGGCTGCATGAATATAATATCTAACATTGCATTCAAAAATATCTGACACATCTCTTTTACTAGAGGCATAACAGCGTGCCGGATATCTTTTAGCGCAATGTTGTACGAGTATAATTACTCGTGACCGTACTTGAAAACATTATGACTTTTTTTAAATTACGTCTACAAAATGTCTGGTAACTATTATTGATTTTCTAAGCCTAAATTGAAGCTGTAAAAAATATACTAAAACTCGTATCAAGCACAAACGTATAATTATGGCTTTGTACAAAACAGGTCTTACTTGCATCGTTTGTTTTCGCCTGAAGATGTACTTTTACCCATACAGAAGTATACAGTTTGCTTGCTAAAATAGCCATATGGAAACTGATTATGTTACGTCGCCTTAAAAACGCAAACGTTCGTCGTCAAGAATATTTCATATTCATTTTCAGTTATCAAGATACGTTTCTGCAGTTTTGCAAAACAGGCGTCACTAGTTCCGTCCTAAAATCTAAACCAAGGAATAATATTTAATCAACACAACTAAACAATAATAACTATTCTATCCTGATATCGCCTTCTGTCTTTTTCTTCCTTGGCAAAGCAGGAGTAGAAGAAAACGTTATAATAATTATTAAGAACAATAGATTATAGGTAATCTATAATGTTGAATAAAATAAAGACGCAGAGGGACAGAAAGACGCATTGTATTCGCATACGTATAATATCGCTCTTGAAACACGTGTAAGAAGATTACTGGTTCCTACAGTCTTACTGTGCCACAGCCGTCCGCTGCAAGATCTTCCGATGAAATTATACAAATGCTAATGAAAGTCGGCTCGCCCGGCGAGATTAGCGTCCTCGCTATGAATTGGGTCTATTTAAGGGTTAATTTCACCCTAATTTGGGACTTTGTCTACTCAAGGCTTAGTTTTGTTTTCTTCTTGTTTATCGGAGTGGATATCTGCTTAATTCTAACTGTGTTTACTTAGGTTTGTGTTTGTTATTTTTGTAAGTTAGATGAACTTAAACTTAAGTAATATTTTGTAAATAGTAAGGTAGTAAATATTTAATCCTAATTTATTTATTTAAATACTTTATCGAACAAAATTTAATAAATTTAGTGTGCAAAGGGCGGACTTAATGCTACAAGCATTATCTACCAGTCAACTTTAAAGTGAAACAGAAATCAAAAAGAAGTAGGTGTAATATGAATTGAGAACCTCCTCCTTTTTTGAAGTCGGTTAAAATGACTATTAATCGTTTATTTAAAGACTCAATTCCTAAATTCCACTGTTTCTACTTTCACTTTTACTCGTGTACCTACTCGTAAATTGATCATATTTTCATGTATCTTACATTGAATATTAGTATAGTACTTAACACAAAAAAAACACTAAGTACTAGGAACCTGCTCAGTTGTTACCGTAACACAATCAGTGCCCGGTAGGTACTTTACTGACATAATACTTAAGAGTCCTTTTTGAAAGGTAATTAGGGACAAAAAAATCGTTTTTTAATTCAAATAACTCCGTCTAATAGAACCAACTCGCAGACAAGCATTAAGAATTTTATTTTATTCACCGTGATTAAAACAACGGCTTAATATGCATTCTGACTGTAAAATGCAACCAAGGCACTGAACGGACGCTAATATTGTCAACCAAAGCAAAGCGTGTCTGATAAACAGGTTTAATATACACAGAGGGGATTACAATCTCTGGCGCTTTAATCATAATACGTATTGTATGTATTCCGGACACCGTCCCGTGCGTTAATGAAACTGTTCCTTTGTTTCCTGCTATATCTGCCCATTGTTATCATTATATATTATAGCAGTTGCTTAATTATCTTAGCGTTATCACATTCTTCTCGGTTTATAAAAAGATTAACATGCGATTAAATTTGTAGAGGCGTGAACGGAGAGTGAAAAGAAAATATGAAAGAAGGTTTTTCATTTAGTGCAACATGCTGAAATTACAATCGTGAAACGAATAACTTCTTCACTTCATGCATCAGACTCAGAAAATTAAATAGATTAGTAACAAAATCAAACATTGAACTAAAAACAAAAATATCTAATGTAATGAGTTGTTTTGTATACTTTCATTTTATTATATATACTATGGGTAATATATTACTGGATAATTCCTACAGTAAAAACCAACCTACTCATGCAATAAATGTTTGCAATTTCATTTGATTCAGTAAGTCGAATACATTTGTTGAATTTTAGTGATAATACCTAACCTCATGAATTTTTAATAGAATAAAAACTACCACATTAGTTAATTTAATATGTAGGTATAAATTCCAAAGAAAATTCTAATAAAACTCCGAACGCATAACACTGCTGGCACGTCCATTGCACATGGTACATTGTATTTTTAATAAAGGCTAAATATTTGTATTCGTAATAATGGACGCTTATAAGCGCTCATGTTTATTCAGGGACGAGGGGTTCTTTCAGCTTTAAAAGTTTTTGTTCCATTGCAGTTAGGCTAAACAAAGGTGTAGCCTCTAGGGGCTGCACCAGCCCGCCTGCATCCCGGCATTCGCTCGACTCTAGCAAAACGACCAAAAGAAATACCGTTCTTATCAACTGGCATTTTTAATTCATATTTCAACCTTAATAATTCATATTCTTGCTAGAATAACTAAATAACATAAAAAAACTGCGAATATGGTATAAAATAATGTGTTGTTGAAACACGGAAGAGTTTTTAATCAAACTAGGACGTCTCATTACAACTTTCTTAACGAGGAACTTATAAATCTGTGTCTTGTTTATGACGCAATTATAACAGAAATTGACAATTATTTTCACTGATAAAAATGTCATTACAGGTTAAATATCGTTTTTAACCCGACGCTCCTCAGTAAAGCTTTCAATAATGCCTGATAATTACTTGTATTTTATCATTACGGTGTAATAAAAAATCATATCCTCTATAATTCAATGAAATGCTGCGCTATCGTTGTTATGTTAATGAACCTTTTAGCGGCTTGTTTACTTGTGCTTAACTACGAGCATCTTTAGCAGTATGTATTTAATGAAGAGAAATTTGTTTCATGTCTTCTGATATTCCCATGTCATATCGACGTCCTTCGAAAAGATAGGAAGTGCGATAGTAAGACTATTTTGTGGCAATAAATTCTAAGGAGGTGAGAAAAAACAAATAAGTTATGATAAAAATCATGCAATGAATATGACACCTAACAACTATCTAGCAGCTACTACTGTACACAAATATAAATTCATTAGAGGCAACAAAAGGCGTCCGAGCGTGGCTAATGAAGAAGGACGTCTTGTTTAATTACCTTTTGTAATTTTTCTTCTAAGCGGGCCGACGTATAAATTAATTTTCTTTCAGTAGCCCCCGACCATGAGCACCATTACGAGCCTTAAGTGAACTCTCCTTTGTGTTCAATATAACGTGCCTGCGCATTCATAAAGTTAAATTTGCAGGTTATTATAACATTTATGAACACAAAAAATCCCTCGAGATCAATGGGATATTGTAAACTTACTACGTAGTTTACAACCATTATCGGTGCGACGTGCAGTATTCGGAAATAGTTCAGCACTGTCGCAATGACCTATGGCCCACTAGATATCATTATCAACGGCGGAAATTCGGTCATGCAATGCACCGTTCATATTTTACGCTGGCGGCGGTTTAAGATAATTGTTGAAAATAGTGTCAATCACTCAAGATTAATACTGGGCTACATGATTACACAAAAGCAATAAACCAACGCTGGCAACGCGTGGCGAGCTGATGAGATATTAACAAAATACGATGTCGCAGGATGTTCGTAACGTAACGCGTCGACATCTTTGCCCCCGGTCGTTAAAGAGTTCGGGAAAGAAACTTTTCCAATATTTTTTTCATCACGTTTGTCAACTTCGCGGAGAAGCCCGTATCACGTCGGCAAACAAACAATATTTCCCTGGCTGACGCGAGTTTTTCGAACTCATTACCATTCGGGAGCGTGTCGCGAACAATTTATTGGCTCCTGGAACTTGACATGGAATTCTCAGAGAGTTAATCTTTTCCGAAACTAGTCCAATTGTGCCCGCGCTCCGTCTTCGTTAGCAGCGCATCGCTTTTCATTAGCCACATGTTGACTAGCCAACTTTTGTCCTCACGACTGACACAGTACTTCGAGAAATTTCTTTCTCGCTAACTTCTTCTTGGACAAGTTTCTTCTGCGAGCACAGTTACGAGTCTCGCTTGCCTTGTGTTACTGAGTTCTTTTAAAAATACCAATTTAATTATATTTATACCAGAGCTCAAGATAAAATTGCAACTTTATTGAAGTCTACATCCATTCTAACGCCGAACCAATTTGCAGTTTAGTCGGTCAACTGTCCACTCACAGGCTTGCGGAGTAAGTGCTCACCATTTGTAGAACGTTAGATATCTTTACAATGTAGGTCATGTGTAGCTGCAGGGTTCTTATCGGGTGTACGAGTATCGTTCCTCTTAGTACCACATTGTTTCTGAACCTTGAGAGTCGAAAGACTATTAACATCGATACTTACATTTAATCGGAAATGTATTATTTAATGGCTCTACTAAGCTATAATTTATATTTATTATTGTTTTTTAGCAATAAACATAGTCCATTAATAATGACGACTCGTTCAGAAAAGCAATTTACTTATTAAAAAAACAAATATGTAGGTTTTACCCGTGACTTTGTTCGTATGGCGTACCTTTATTGCTGCTCGATTTGTCCAGCAGTCACTGCTGAATTTGTCCAATTCCCCATAATCTGTACCTATTTATTGTTAATCCAGGATATTATTAAAGTTATTGGGTAATGCAAGTCTCTTTATGAATATATTTCGAAATGATTTCTACTGCAGTTTTTTTAAATACGATTTGAAATATGGCAAGAGTTTTTTGCAATAAACCATGACAGCTTGTCTCCTACGTTTATGGACAAAATCGTGTCAGTGAAAAATTTAATAAAATCATCTCTAGCCATGATTAAGTAGTCAAAAATCTTTAGAAACATTCCCTTCTATCATTATGGTAGGATACAATTTGATACAACATTCAAATCATTCCCTGAGATACCCCTAAAAGGGCACTTTAGAATAAATTTAAAACAGTCTCTTTTTAATATACGAATGTTGATTCGGCAGCGGCACCCCGGCTGGTGTAACAGACACTTCATAGAAAATAAAACCCGACTCGCGTTAATCCGCAAGGACGCCGCGCCGGGGCCCCGCGTTTATAGTTCTCAATCTTCGCTCGCGCCGCGCCGAGCAAATCTGCGGGGACCGAGTGTCGGAGCCAATGCTCCGGGTTGGGAGAACAAATTGCTAGAAAAGACATCTTTAGCCCTATGATCGTTCAAACTCAATGTGATACCATTCGTCTCATTGGTAAAACTTGTTTCAACCGCGTTGACTCGAATGTTCTGAAATAAATCTTTCACCTTTGTGGTCGTAATTTAGTAACAATTGTCTACACTAAGTAATTAAAACATTTAATAAAAGACCAAGAAACTCACTATTCCACGACTTATCTATTAAAACAGATAGTTATTGGATTGCTGGCGTTAAACCTTTTATAAAATTGGCGTCGTCGGCAGCTGCCGCCGTTTAGCCGTTCCGAGCTGCAAGCTCTCTGCATTTTAATCTATCTCATCGATTAAATCATGAATAGGACAGGTAGGTATTTTGTTTGGAATGGTTTTACTTAGTTTTTCCTATTTATTATCATTGCTGTATGCCTCTTAAATGCATTAAGAGATGACGTTGATACTAGGTATGATGTTGCGCATAGAGTCTCAGATATATTTATGACGTAACGCGTTAGATAATGATAACGTTAATGTTGTACTTCGTGCTAGTAATGAAAATGCTTTTATTAAAAATTAATTCGACCCTATGTCGCGATTAGTATCTGTAAATCCGTACAACCCGTCACGCTAGACATTTTTATCTCAAATGTAAACGCGCAATATCACAGCCCTTTCATAATTTGCCTCCCTGAATTTGCGCTCGGGTGGCGTATCTTGCATTGCGGTTAAGGTTTATTTTGGCGTGTAAGGATACGGGAGTAGAGTTACAAATTAACGAGGAAGTCAGTCAAGTGTCAGGACGAGCCTCATTGCCGGAGTGACGTCGACTCGCGCACAAGCCTGCCACCACCAGTTCACGTGTGATAAGTATCAACGCACAATAAACACCCCAATATCATATGTTGAAACGATGTAAACGTGCATTTCATTTTAAGTTATTATTTTTGATTGATCTAAGATGTTAGTACCAAAGAAGTATGTTTTTCTATGCTATGGTAATTGTGAATTGCTAGTGGTAAAGGGCAAACTAGGCAAAAGTTTATTTAGTCAAACGCACTAGGCAATTAGAAGACTTACTAGTGTAGGTTATTCATGATTTCTAAATATACTTTTTTATAATAACCTTTAAAATTATCTTAATTATACGAGTAATTGAAATGAATTTTCCTCGCGACGTTCTTCTTTTGTTGAACTTGTAAATGAATTGTGTGTCAAAGTTAAGTAATATATTAAATATCAAAAGACATATGATATACGAAGGAAGACTGGACTCGTTATTGAGATCATAATAATTTTGTCACTAAATTCGCTCAATAGCGGCCTGCACACGTAAAGTTCGGACCGCGGGACACGCCACGCGCCGTTCCAATCTTCGTTCCGAACCGTACGTGTAAATGCAACCTGTAATAGTAATATAGTAAAAAAGTTACGGTTCGGAACGAAGATTGAAACGGTGCGTGGCGTTTCCCGTGGTCCAAACTTTACGTGTAAAGGACGCTAATATTAAGGCCGTATTAACAAACGAAATCGGAGTAAGCTATCCGTTTTAAGATATATCAAAGTAAACGTCAAGTCATGGAAAACTGTGATTCCCTAAGCCCCCTAAAACGTGTCCACTCATTCAAAATCAGTTTAACCTAACCTAACCTAGCTACAAAAATAGAACTCATCCTTTCTGTTCACGCGTGACATATATATCGTACCATATATTTGTTTAAAGTATATTCGCATGTTGAGACAGGTTAATTAGTCGTCTATACATATAATGCAACTTTTTGCTCTTCTTTGGTTCAATCGCAAAGGCGTTGCTACTTTCCTTGTTATTCCCTTTTAATGACGCACGTAATACTTGTTCGGCAAGAATAGGGGTGTGCCCTGGGTAAAAAATAACAATTCTAATTAGTCCGTCAGTAAGATTATAAAAAAAAAATGAACACGTATTTTTTGCTTTTTCAAAATTGAGAAATATAACGCGTATCAAAGTTTGGGAGTGGGGGCTCGTGACGTCACAAAGTGGTACCTATAGTGTGCCACGGCGTGACGTCACGCGAATATTTAACGCACTTCATCTTCGTCATTTCTTGTTTAATTGACAAAAGAAAAAATAATTTTTGATGATGTAAATGACGGACTAATTAGAATTTTTTAGGACACTAGGCTATTGATAATATTTTTCTATTCAGAGAAAAATATAGAAGTGAAAGTGAAATATCGAAGTGATATTAGGATTATAATGATAAAATATAAGATTTTGTGTAAAAAACGTCATAGTGTCTAAACTAAACTACCACGGAGGTTGTGGTTAGATTGTTCATGTTGCTTGAACTAATATGCATTACGTATGCAATATAACGAATAGGAAAGAAAAAAGAAGTCATACTAGTCATCAAAATACAAATATTTAGGTTCCTTAAAATTACTCAAGTATCTATTGTAAACATTTTTTACTAAAATGTTCGTCTTATTTTTACTTACTTATATATGTGTATCCGTTAAAAAGATTTGTGAACGTTGGTGAACCGCGCACCGTTTTTGCGCAGTATCCGCCAGGAACGCGCTTGCGCCCAACCAGTATAATTATCACAGTGATGCAACTTTGCATCGAATGCAGGTAAGCTACCGGTTTTAATTCAACGAGGCAATTTGGTATCTCAAAACCAGTAAAAGTCTAATCGCTTGCAAGAAATGTAAACCAAAGATCATAATTATATCAACTATTCTATAAGACTTAAAAAAAAAGAACAAATTGTAAGTATTTGTGACCTAATGACTACTAACCCACATTAAATGTATCAAAGAAGTGTGTAGTAAAAAAAAGATGTGATACATATTAAATGAGTCATTATCTGCCGCACTCACAGACGTCAATTTAATTTAATTCTTGATTAAAGTTGCTGCTGTCACTTTCTTTGCTACAGCAATAGAGTAAGACAACACGTCATTAAACAAGCATTAAATTTAATTGACGTCTCTGAGTGCGGCAGTAAGAAACTTAATTTGACAGTTAACCTTTCCTTTTTACTTCGAGAAGATGTCGTCAGCAATGAAGATTGAAGATAACTTTTATTGTTTTACAACAAAAAAAAACACTTTTAACTGGTCCCAGAATAGCAAAAAATATTATCTTATTAAGCTCACGTAAGTATCAATTTAAAAAATTGCCCGTAATTTGCAGGAAAATGCGTCTGATGCAATTTCTGAATGTCCGATATAAGCAAGCCTGCGCTTGCACCCAGCTTTCGAGTGGCTGCGTTCCCGCACTTAATTGTGTTCGCCTGACGCAATCAATCATTATACCGACATCACGCACGGGCTCTATTCTAACTTAAAAAACTACATTGCTTTTGACATGTTATCGTATTGTCAGCGTTACGACAGCTCTTATTTACTTTCAGTATCCCGAAAACAAAACAAAAATAATACAATAGCTTCTAGGGAAATGAAACATTCGACCAAAAAATATTTCGTCCAAACGGTAGGCTTATTTAGGCATGCATGTTTATTTAAAACTAAGTTCAATTGCAAACTTTTTTTTTTTGATTTTGAGATTGGGTTTTGATCGTCTTTGCTATTATTTTCACTAATTCTATCGTAGTTAAATATTAAACACTAAATTGTCTTTTTATTCTCTTTCCATTAAGTACTAGATTTAGATAAACCCCATACTTTAACCCTTTTATAACCGTAATGATTACGAGATTTCAATTAAAATATTTCCCTCCACCCTCATCCCTCGCGACGTCGCGACATCGCTGAAATATCGCGCTTTTAGCTGCTACCGTAGGCGACGTCATGGACCGCGAGCCGTCTCGATTTCGTAACCTCTAATAGGCGATATAGCATCGATTTTCACACAAAGGAAGGTTAGTGGCGCAGCAGCGGCCCCTTTTCAATAAAAATCACATTTTCTTTCACAAGTCGGCTGTCGGTGCTGGGTGACATTCATGACGGAGTTTAGTGACTTCCGAAGTAGCAGGTTATCAGGCTCGGTTGAGGGGCGGGGGTTGGAGGGTAGGGCTGGAAGCTGCGTTGGTCCTCTCCCCTCATTCGAGTCCGCAGCCTCGGCGCGCTCGGACGCGAATCGCCCGCGTTTTCACGTACAACGATTTACGTGACGGAATTTTATTTATTTACGCAACGGCCCTTATTTCATTTACTTCTACAACGGCTATTCTTCTGTTTTACTGCTGTGCTGGAGGTTTGTTGTGACTGAAGTGAATAAGTGATTTTTACGGTTCCTTTTCTTGATCTTTGAATAGGCAATATAACCAGGTACATTTTGACGTAGGATTGTGGTGCTTTATGAATTGGATATTTTCTGGATTTTTAAAATAACAACGGTACCTATTTAATGTCTTGGCGGCTGCATTAAACTATAAAACCAAAATAATAATGAAACGCTTATCCCTATTAGTGTAAAAGTATACATAGTACAGCATTTAAAAAAATAATCTCAAACGATATCAACTGAAGGCTTTAAAAGTGTCTATACCGTAATACTCGAGAGGGCTATTAAAGTAATTATTGTATGATAATAAACAAGTGCTAGAGCATATCTTAACGATTTATCTCATAAATCTGGCTGGATCACTTCGCGTCTCGAAGATGCCTGTCGTTATCGACCGCTTTCTATTTATAAACAAGGAAGATAGACCTCAATATACAATATCCTAATTCGATATCACAATAACGACTTCATTATAAACGCCGATCAAAATATTTTTGGGACAATTACATTTAAATTTGGAACTCTGAAGGCGATCAGTTAATTCAAAGGGCAATTAATGTAAACAATTAGAATGGTTACTTGAATATTCTGGCTCATGACAATCCTTTGTTATAGATCCGATTATTATTCGAAACGTGCGTTTTGTGTGCGTGTCCGCAATTAATTAAGTCGTGTTAGTCAACTGTTTGTCATGTAATGATTCAATTTGATCCATTAAAAAAAAGGTATATTCAAGACCCTTAGAATGCTCGATAACACAGACGCGATCGTATGTATATTGACGCAAATTAGCTCAGTTGCAGTCTCAATATTAAAAGCTAAACTAGCACATTTTATAAATTCACGCATCATGTTTATTTAGGCTGAAGAGCCATTAGGAGAATTATCCGCGGTCAACGACGCGACGTCTACTTTATTAGCACTTGAACTATAATTGCGACATTAGTACCTACTTACCTACTGACATTATTAATAATAACATATCAATAACGATGGTGTTATCTCAAACATTACACTTTTGCACCTATAACGTGTATGGCTAGAGCGTAAAAGAAGATAACTCCTCTATTTCATGATTAAATTATTCTGTGTTAATAAGTATGCGTTGCTTATGCACTTAGACATTAATTATAACAACGTTAGTAACTGATATTTAAACCAATTGTACCTATGCCATTATATTTAATATAATTTGACGCTATGCCACAATAAAATGCTTGCGTAGGCCTCTTCAAAATACTCCAGCTTTCAATGAACCCCAAAGATGGACGACATTTATATCCAAATATTTAGCATGTCGCAGGCGTCTTTCCATACTAGATGACAAAAGATAGACAGCTAAGCTCTAATTTCTTAATACCTACGTTTGAGACCGGGTCAACGCCCGTAATATTTATGTTCGCTGATATAGTAAACTATTGCAATGCTGCCCTACCCTACTTGTCGCTACTGGCCTTCGTGGCACAAAAACTATACAGTCGCGCTTTCGATCCGGACGCGAATGCCGAGCGAGTTTCTATCTGGGATGATAACCTAGAACGCAAAGAATACCGACTGTTACCAAGTACTTAATGAAGAAATAACATTTACTTCTCCCGCTTCTCTGCGCTTTTGACGCGCATCATAGTTAGTAAGACTTACAACATTTAATGGATTTTCAATTATAGTTCATCAGAACTTCTCTTAGGTATTATATAGGTTCGGTTTGTCCTACGTTTAGTTTGGCGTGGTTACTAGGAAATGGGATAATCTAACATTACAGTGGTCTCCTCTTGGGAAGCGCTGCACGCCTAGTTCAGTCGGATTTGCTCGTGTTTAAATGGTTGTAATTAGGAGAGTATAATTGCGTTTTTATCATCATGGTAACGATACTAGTTGATGACGTAGTTGACGACGCATTTAATCTAGTTAATAGTGAGTAACCCTGCCTACGAAAGCACTGATGTCAGATTCTATCCCAAGAAGAGCAAATATCTTGTTCCCGTATCCTGGATGTTGGATATTTAATATGCATACACATGATATTATTTATTTTAAGTAGGTATGTAGTTATAGGTTTATCGTGTTTAGTGCAAAAATTCAAGTATAGATCAATTTATGTGAGATTATTCCCTAATATTTTTAATTTATGATTAGTTACCAATCTTGTTGGCCAGAGATGTTATTAATAAACAATCGAACTTTTTAAATTTTAATTTATTAATAGATTTTTTATTGAACACCATTGTGTCCTACTGCTCGTCTTTTAAAGTTTGCATCTTTGCTTTCGCCTTAGTTAACGTCATAACAGAAAAGCTTGCAAACAAGCCTGTAATCGATTTACTAACAAGTTACAGACGCCTTTGTAAAGAAGCGTCGCTGAGATGAAGAGAAAGAAAATTCTATGAAATACACGATTTCAAACGCTACGGAGAGACTTGCATAGCAGATACCTACTTAGAACATCGTTAGCATTACCCTTGGGAAGAAAAAAACTTGAATGGAATGGATTTTCAAATTGCGATTTTACTTTAAAACATCTTTCATTTTGTAGCATCAAATCTCATTTTCTTTCACTACATTTAAACTACTTGAAATTATCTTAAGTGCCCATTTTCTTTGCAAGGGGGTTTATAGGTATATACCTAACCTTGTGCTAGTTAGGTTGTTTCAATAACCACAGAACTTAAATCAGCAGCGGTCTTGCTTTCTAATACCTACCTAATCCTATTGTATACCTAAATCAAAAGCAAATTCTTTCAGTTAAACACGGTAGGGTATGACATTAACAGAGATCGGAATAGGCAGAGCTAATTTGCCTAAACTTGACGCATATTCATTAATGCGTGAGTGAGAAGGGAATACATTATTGAATGAACATGCATCAAGTTTAGGCAAATTAGCTCTGCCTATTCCGATCTCTGGACATTAATCACTGGGGACCTAGTGAAAAAGGGTATAAAAGTCTTCTGAAGATCAAGTGGAAAAGGGTTTGAGTCTAGTATACTACATTTATGTACATATATAAGTACCCTTTATTATTACGAGTTGAGTGGTATTGAACTAATACCCCTTTTCAAAGGACCCCAG
Source organism: Acleris cristana (assembly GCA_948252455.1). NCBI lineage: Eukaryota > Metazoa > Arthropoda > Insecta > Lepidoptera > Tortricidae > Acleris > Acleris cristana. The sequence goes on along the minus strand of OX411774.1, from coordinate 7,147,399 downwards.
CACGATCAATTATGGTTTTTGTAAAAAATACGTGCCTAGATAAGAGTAATAACAAGTTTTATTTTCAGTAAATAAGCCCTTGGCAAACTTTGTACTAGACAAGTCAAATAACATTAAAACTAGGGTAATGAATGCTAATCATATTTGAATTAATGAATATTACAACAATGAAACTGAATACAAATTGATACAACTGACAAAATCAGTAGTCATGTACAGCAATTGAATGAAACATCGTAACTAAACTAGACAAACTCTTTGGTCTTTCGCTAATCTACATCGAAAATTAATAATATACTCGTACATTAACAATATTTGTTTGATCAAAAAGGTAACACGTCAATATACATTTTTAATCAATCCCCAACTTTTAAGTAGTAAGCCCGACCATAATGTACCCCGCGGAATAGGAAAAGTTTCAATTTAGCCGTTCGTATTAAGAAAACAGCGAAGATGCGCTTTGCGGAACATCGACCGCTATAAGATCCAGAATCACCATAATATATAATGAGTATTCCCTGAAGCACGATCGCTTTATTTTTCTTCTTTTTGCGCGTAAAACTTTTGTAATTAAAACGTCAAAACCCTGTTTTTTATTCAACGAGCGAAATTCGGCTAGTACCTAAGTATTGATTTTACTGGTGGCGCGGATAGAAAACGAGAGATATTTTTAACACATTTTAACGGGCGCCCGCTGTCTTTAAACAATCGTGTTTAATATAAAAAAGTGATCTTTTGTCTCTTTGTTAAACAATAAACCAAATATACCGCTTCACAACTTTGTTTTGGTCTCTTATATGACAAGCTTTGCGAAATGTAACACAATGTTCGTCAGTCATTACTTATTCAGATATTTAAATTTAAAAAAAACTTGTAAACAGCAAATGTATTCAGTTTTAGTCATTTTAATTTTCAGTCTTTTTTCTTTCTTGCTTCATTTGAATATTTCCAAACGCCCAATCAATTGAAACTTGTGATTCATATTATAATAATTGGAGAATTTATGACAAATTTCACGGTGCGCAATCAAAAGGTCCAGGCTGGGGCTATATTTCTTGAACAGGAGATATCGTTTGCAGGCCTTCAAATGGCGCCTTTGGTTTGGTTCCACTGAAGCGGGAATTTACAACAGAGAGGGCGTGGCGCGGGAGAGAGACTGATGGGTGAGAATTTGACAGAGGTCGTTAATTATATGCCTGTCGGTCTCGCGATCGCGAGCCAAGCTCCTTGTGGTTTGAACGAAATTACTCCTCCCGTTCCCTTTTATACACGCACAGCTCAAATTTACGAACAGGCAAAATTAGATAATACAGTAAGTGTTAAAAGGGACCAATTACAACCTAGTCTTGCGTAAATTAAGGATCAGTCGCGCATATTTCACATACACAGACGAGGGGGTGTCATTTTAACTACTGGCGTGTAATATAGGAGCTCGTTTGATTGTTCGGCATTTTGGTAATAATAAGAAAACCCTTTGTCACGGATAGGTACAGTACGAGTACCGTCAGTCAGTCTTAATCGGTTATCGGTTGGTGTCATGTGCCCTCTAGACGTAATTACGCCGGGAACAATTAGGAATAACTTTGAATGGCTATCCAAATAGGATAGATTGGTGTTTAATTGCACAATCGCTCTCGTTCCCGCAAACTCGCCTTCAAATATCGGTCAAGTCCGAGTAGAATAATGGTGTGGTGTAATCGACGGCTCCCTTAAGTTAGCAATACGTAATTAATTCTCGGCTACGACCCATCTATACAATTTGCATGGAGTTAGCAGGCTTTAAGGGCGGGTTTTATACGGCACATTTACAGAACATTTCATCTAACTTTCAGCGGCCCAGATTAACTTTAAGGTTTTTAATTTTTAGGAGTTTTCCCAAATTTGGATTTGGATAAAAGCAAAAATATTATCTTTTCTCGTAACAAGCGAACTTACTAAATAATATGTATATTAAACCGGTATCTCAAAGTTCTTCTCAAAGCTTCTAAAAACTTAAAAAGAAGGCATTTATTTGAAACTGGGCTTTGAAACGCAAGGAATTTTCGAATTTGAATAATTCAACGCAGAAAAATTGGAAGGAATATAAAACGCCACGAATTAAGGTCATGCGAATTACTTTTCCTACAAATAGCTTCGAAGGAAACTTGGCTTGTTTGACCCGCAACGGGAAAGACCTACTTCAAACATGTTTTTCAGCTCTAGTGCCGTACTTTCCATTCAACAACGTCAAGCTCAATTAACTATATCGACTTCTATTAACTTTATGAAGATACTTCGTCATATTCTTTTTTAGGTTCTGTATATTAGAGAAATCTTGTTATTTTCTTCTCCCTGATTTATATTACCTAATAGGAGTAGTAGTAGTTGCTATTCCACAAAATTGTTACACTGCGCAAATGTCTTGCTTCTAAAAGCTGAACTAATTCAAATTTAAACCTAGTTTCCAAACACGACTAGATTGCTGGGAGTAATAATGACAAGCTTTAGATTATATGCGTAACCTGCCGCACAAGATACGCCCAGTTATTGGTACCTACTGGTATCCTGAACTGTAGGTGATTGCATTATCGACTTGGTACTATCGGGCTCATTAAATATTAAACACGTCGTAGGTAATTGATATCGGTAGATCTCGTAGTTAGGTACACATTACGGCATGACATAATAATAACTGGATCAAACAGCTTATTAAAAAGCCAAATGTTTACCACAGGAGGTTTAAAGACAATGTTAGATGTCATGATAAAAGAAAGTAAAGACTGAGAATTAACTACAACCCTACTAAGATTTTTATACAATAAAAGCTATTAGGGACGATATAAAGAATTCAACAGCACCTTACTTGACATGATTGTTACGATGGAACATCTATACTTACTCGTATACCTTCTTATATAAACTACTAGAGGTCACCCGCGACTTCGTACGCGTAGAATTAGTTTCCCGCTACTCCCCCCATTTCTTCCCGTTGGAGGTCGATTTTCGGAAAAATCCTTTCTTAGTGCTCACTTACATCATGTAAGGAACCCCTGTACCAAATTTCAAGTTTCTAGGTACAGTAGTTTCGGCTGTGCGTTGATATATAAATCAGTAAGTCAGGTTTGCCTTTTATACATATAGATTAAAATTGTAACCCTTTATTTTCGGCTTTCCTAAGTCTGGTAAAAGCTGAACAACTAAAAGAAACTTAACAGCTAAGACATTAACCTAATTGGTCCATATGATATAGTTTCTACTTCAAAGTGATAGCTCACTCGCACATTCGCTGAAACAAACTTCTATTTTTATGCAGTCTGACGGGTCGGGGATAAATAAGAGGGGTCAATTAATTTTGACAGTAATCCTCGCAGAATCACTGATCTATTTGGGCCCAACCCTCGCATCCGGTATAACAGTCGCATGATAGAGGATCATGATGGATTAGAAGTGCCATGCAAATAAATACAGTTTAACGCAAATATTGTAATCAAAAACAGTCCCGGTACATTTTAAATTAAATAGTCTAGCATATTATTTAAGAGTATCAATGAAGATATAGGTAACGTGTATCTCCGGTGTTTTGAGTAATAGAGTATAAACAGAAAACATAGCGCTGAGTTAAGAGTTATCTTTGACATGCCTCAAACGTTCAGTGATTCAGCAATAACGAAGCTGTCACGAACCTTTGTAAAATGGTTGGGCAGAAAAATGTTTATCTCAAAGTATATTTACATTTACAATCGGGTTGTTTATATTTTGGGCATAAAAAATGTAGGTACCTACGCTTCAAAACTCAGTTAATAAGACTGTACTGTAGTAATATTTACACTGCCAATTTTCAGTGACTCCCACAGTCTCACAGTTATCCTCCTCCGTAATGTAAACAAGGTTCCTAATCTCCGTAATATTTTATGCCTATAAAACTTTCTAAAGGCGACCTCCGCTAGAGACAAAGGGTCGGAAGGATAATCCCACTAGTTACCTGCTTTTAATTTGAATTCCCTGTTGATTCGAAATTTAAATTCGGACCGGATATATACTTGCACACCCTATTAGATATTTAATTCATTGCCAGTTGACCATTTTACGTATTCACATCAAATACATGAATATTATGGCTCATGGTTGACTGTTAGTAGAAAACATCGAAAAAGTCAAGGGACAAATATAGGAACGGACGTTTTCGTAAAAATGATAATTGTCAGATCCTCGTAGTTATTAACTAAAGTGGAACGTGAAATATATTTTCAGCTGTTTTGTTTGAGATTATTTCTAAATGGCACTGAAATAAAAACAAAGGAACCGTGAAAGTAACTGAAAAAGCAAAGAGGAACAAAAAATGACTATTAAGTAGGTGTAATGTCAGCCTTCGTTTTTATCTTTCAGTAGAAGAGACTAATGGTGTGAAGTGTTTTAAAGAGATTTATTGTCACTGTGATACAAAAGACTAAAGTGATAATGGCGATGTGGTGCATCGTTTGGCTGGTGGCTTGCGGTCTGTTGGTCTCAGAGGCGACTGTGTATGACGACGACTACGATTCTTATACTAAGGCCTACGATTTCAAAACTGCAGGTAAGTGCATACATATAACGATTAAAAGATGAGGAGTTAGTCCAAATTAAAATAGAGCTGGTACACGATTTTTTGGTTCAAGTTACATATTTTAAATCTTGGAACAATTGGAACAAGCGGATAAAACTACCGACAAACTTTATTTTGCTTTGATGAAAGATACGTCGGTACAAGAGTGTCAACATCAAAAGCGATAAATCACGACAAAGAGAATAAATAAGTAGGGAAATATTTTGGGAGGACATTGGCGTACAATATAATATTCCTACAGCTTTTGAACCTACATGAACATCATAAGGCATTTCTAACAAAAGAGCTGGGCAAAAAAAGGAAACTAGAATAAATGAACCTTTGTCTACTAGTTATTCTATAAACTACAATCAAAAGGAACTACAATCTTCGCTATAATAAAGAGGTAAAGTGGGTCCTATGTTGCCACAACAACAATGATTCGTCGTTCAACATAGATAATCCGCGTTGAATTGATTCGCTCTCTAATATCCCGCAAAAATTAAAATATGTTAGAAAAACAAGCGCTTTTCCAAAAAATTTATCCCAAGTTGCTTTTTGCCTTTATTTTTTAAATAGAATACGAGGAATATGGTATTGAAGTAACGCGCCAGTAATCACACTAATAAAGTACTTAGTATGATCAAATCAAATCAAATCAAAAAGATGACTTTACCTTTTTATTACCTATGATTTATTCTATTTAATGTGTGTGTTTCAAATTTATAATTAAGAATGAGTTATACTTTTTATGGGGATGGAGGAGTTCTTCGTTAGATAGACCATAAAGTTACAAAAGATTAAGAGTTGTAAGCATAAATCACCCCACATAAAATTTACTAACACTTTTTATTCTGCCCAGGAAAACTTTCTACTTAAGTAGAAAAATATTATTTGCATGATATTTCAGAATCGTCCCTAAAAGTGTTTAAAACTCTCCGTTTTCCTCCCGGTTACGTTGTATAAGTTGAGTTCGCTATGGAAGCCGCAAACACGATAGGTATGATTCAAACGAAGTTTGAAGAGGTTTCAAGTTAGTACTTTTGCCTTTCGACTTTGGAATTTCCATTTGATTTGTCTGTAGTGGAACTTCATCGACTTCTGGAGTCAAATTCATATTAACATTAGGTAATCGATTAGATTCTGTTTTAGAGAATTTTCAGTCTTTTATCAATTAGTTTAGCAAAGAATAATTACAAAATTGTTTGATGAGAAATTATTCAGGATGTCTATTTCACTTAATGGTTTTCAAATTTGCATGTTGTAAAAATCAGGTGTACAAAATTTACAAAATATCGTAATAAATCACATTATATTAAATGGTGATACGAAGGAAATAATAATTAAAAACCAGTCGAAGATAAAAACCTAAAGCAAAGCAATCGGTACCGTAAATATGTATGTAATTTACTCTCTAAACAGACTCCGGTTTTTTCGTCTATATTTTTTCCAATCTGTACTAAATTGCTCTTATACTATATCCACGTTCACTTTAGGTACTAAGGGAATGTCTTATCTACGACAAATTGCTTTAAAAAGTTTAGTACTGTTAACAACACCCATTTTACTTACTTACTACACTACATTGACTACATTGACTACATTGAATATATATTGACTATATTTTTACTATATTGACTTTTCCAATATTAACGATGCCCTGGGGAGCCTCTGTTAAATCTAATTGCTCTTGTCATGTTTGCGTATGACATGTTTTCAACGCGGCCGCCATTACTGTGAAGTAAATAAGAGCTATAATATTGTTGACAACACAATAACATGTTAAAAGTAATTAGGGTTTACTAAGTAGAATAGAGCCCCTGTTTTCATGGTTATATATACCTAGCTCAGACCTCGTTGCCACGTAATGGTATGAGCTTTATTGCCCTGTTTGTAGTTTGTAATTAAAGCAGTTAACCACAACCATACTCCACACGATAGCATACCGGAGTAGCCAGCAATATAGGAAGGTACGGCCGGCCTTGCAACGTGCAAGTGCGCTCGAAAGCCCCTGGTTAGGGTAACGAATGCACTCATCGCACACGGAGCACACCGGTAATACAATTTGACTCCAACCTCTCACGCTATTGCCATCTTGGGGACAATTTCGTCTAATGCTCCTGCACCTCGCTAAAATATTTCCTGAAAATAGCAACAGCTTTTTAAATAAATTGAAACTACGGAGCCCGGCAACAGCTGTGACCTTACCTTTTCTTTGTTGTAAAGTAAAAGATTTGTAATCCCCTCTAAAGAAACAAAATGAAAGCGGAATTACTGCCTCCAAGCAGGTTAATTATTGAGAGTGAAAAGTAATTAAGCCAGTCTTTTACCTCAGCGGGACGTCAAAAAGCTTAATGCAGGAGGAACACGGTTAGCGCCGTGTTGTCGTGTTGGATTACTTACATTACTAAAAGATTTAAAGCGGAGAAAAATGCGCATCGATTTGAATACGCTGTGCATAGTTCTCTACAAAGGTCTTTGAAATGCTAAACTCTTGTTCATTCCTTTGAAACACGTGCTTAAAAACCTTAACACATTCAACGTTAAAAGCGAAAGAAGTCTCTGCTACGATTTTAATCGTTATGCGTTGACCCTGCCTCCGTTTTGCTTTACCTTAGACCTCGATCCACCTTACCATTTGGTACACCTTAGACCTCGTTATACGATTACATTTATACGATTTATAGGTTACAACAGTTTTAGTTTCGTTGTTATTTTAACATGACGTTGGGTGGTTTTCTTCATTGTAGTGTAGTTAGCGTAAATTAAATTGACATCAGTAAAAAAATACCATTTTAAGTACATAAAATAAAAGATTTTAAAATCATTCATTAACAAGTTAATGTTTTAACTATATACCTACAAGTAGGTAATGAACTTGCTTGAAATAAAATTGGCGCCATAAATGTAAAAAACTTTTTTCCTTCTAGATCCTGCATTACGATTCCTAAAGAATAGCCGCCACTTATGCGCAACCCAGTCCCTTTATTAACTTAAGGTAAACAGGTATACCTACTTCAAAAAGCCGAAACCATATCATATTTAATCACGTTTACGCCGCTAGTATATCTTTACACCATTACATACTTATGTTTCAAGGTATCTTACAGCATTCCATTAAGTAAGCCAACATACTTGGATTCAAATATACCTATAGGCATAATGTACTTACTTGGATCTATATTATCATTCGCTTTCCCTCACGCCGGGGAACATTAGTGTAAATTGATACTTCACCGAAGGCGTCTCAATGTGTTTAGTATCGCGCGTTGTTATATCTGTTTGCACCTCGTAAGTGAATAGGTATTGTATCTATAATATTATAAGTAGGTAAGTTGCAGGAACCCAGGCTCTTTGGTTCAGTTCTTTTTAGGTTAAGAAAAGTATGATGACTATTAACTTTTATATCATCACGCCGTCATAGGTGTAGGTGTCATATGGAGTACAATACCAAGTACTTATTTGTATACGTATCAATCTTTTAATTTGTAATCTATACCCGTTGAAGGATATTACAATTCAACAACATGCGAGGTGGTCAACTTCTTCAAGGTTCAGGATTTTTTCATGGCACGTCATCAATGGAGGTTGAAAATCGAAGGGTCGACTCGATTGAGAGCAATGCTATTACGATTCCACGGTGGAGTGATTTTATCCCGCGATAAGCTATCTCCATGGAATTGGCTTATCGGAAGGACCACGCTACACGTCTTCGTTTTATACTGATTCCTCTGTCCTAGATAATAAAACCGCAATCTGTTAGTTTCGCTCGCAGGATGTCCTTATTTTGATCCGTCTCGCTTGATTAGTGATTCAGTCGCTAACGCCCGTCAGACTGCGGCCTTGCACCGCCCGAGACGAACCCCATTCTACTAATGGGACTGTTCCCCAGCGATTAATTAACTGTACACTGCCGAATAATCTCTTTGTTGTGCCCGCGACTTGTATGGCCGCTTAAACAGACCTCGCCCTGAAATTAACCGCGATAATTTACTGCTAAATAGCTCTCGGTCATTGTTCTTCTCGAGTCTGGGGAGTGAATCAGTGCTATGCGTCCCATTGCTCCCTAAGGAAAGTTCTTTTGGCGACTGAAATAATTGCGGGGGGAAGAGAAAAAGATCACGTAGCACGTTAATGAGCATTTAGCGCGATAAGCACGAGCGTCTAACAAGGATTGAAGCAGGATCTGTTCAAGCAGTTCGCATTAACATTCCAGGGAAGAGGGAGCAATAATGCGGGTGTTATACGGCGAGCGTTACACTCGAGCCGCGCGCCTCAGGGAATACCGACCGGGCCTTCGCTATACCTTTTACACCATTACCAATTTACCTTCATAAGTAGATTTGTATTACTAACCAATCGACCTAAAATCTCCAGGCAAACCGGGTCAGCCATGACCATGAATTGGTTTCTTTCTTAACCCAACTCCTGAATTCGTTAAGTTCAGAAATAAGACTGAAAAAGCGTCTCCAGAGACGCTCTTTGTATATGTCTATTTCTATGGAAAATAACGGTAATACGTGTCGCGCGGAGCAAATTAGTTTGCACTCCACGTGTGTCAGGGGAATATAAACGACAAAGGTTCATTTGCTGGGATGTGCGAGGCGACTTTGTATTTAGGTAGATAGTTGGATAGAAAATTGTCTCTTTACAAGCGAGACGCTTTCTCGCAGGTTGACGCCCTGTGGGCTCAACATACGCGAGGTCGGTTCGTTATACATACAGGAATCCGTGAATGGTTTAGTTGAATTTCCGCGATGGCTACGGTAAAAGGCTACGCACTCGTCGGGTGTGGGGCAATATTATTTGGTGGGGGTGCGTTTTGTTTACAAATTGCTCGGCGGCGCGTGCCTCGCCTCCCCTCGAATTACCTCAAGATAAAGCGGCTGCTGCTACCCGCCGATAATTTTGCTTCGAGCTTGTTTTATACGCACGTTGAACGGTGATTTCGAGTGTAAATGGATTGCTCCGGTTTACGACTTCCCGTCGGCTGACGACACGACAACGATCAGAAAACCTTAGGTTGGAAGTGTTACTCGGAAATCGAGCCGGGGTTCGCTGTTCTAATTTAATTAATTTAACTTGGCGTGGCCTGTCAAACGCAAAGTAATGACGCCGAAAGATTTCAAGATAAATTCCCTATCGACAAAAGTGCTGTTTCCGTCTATTTCCGAGAGCGGGGTAAAAAAATATTTTTCCGTCACGGGCCGTTCTTTGAAACTGGGCCCGTTTTTCATGAAAACATTGTTTCGCCAGGACAGCTAGGGAGAATTATACGCGGGTGCTGAAGTCAAACTTAATTAGATGAGTTCAAGTAGATAATTACTTGAGCGGTTAATTTATGTTTCAACTAGTAAACAATGATTTAAGTACTTTATTTAAGGATTATTTCTGGAATGCTTAATTACACGGCTACATCAAATAGATACAATACAATAAAAGTCATTACTTACCTAGCGATTGCCTGTGACTCCTTCCGTATAGAACTCGTTTAACATTATTCTTACGGGAACAATATATATATACCTACCTAAGTGCCATATTTTACCTAAAAATATTTTTCATACATAATTAAAAGACAAATGTATAACTATTTATCTTTATAGATGCAAACATGTCTCGTAATAATTTCACTGCAATAAAAATTTTACATACCTAATCTATATACGAACACCAAAACATCCTCACGAAGTTTCACATAATATAATAATAGTGTGATAACGAAGTCCCTACTACTAAGTGCCGCGCTTATATTATAAATTTGAAAGTGTGCTTAATAGTTTGCATAAAGGCAATCGGAGGGTCGAAGTGACATGGGCTAATTTCTATCCCCAAAAATTATACAAAGCTGGGTTTGAAAAGAGGCAATATTAGTATAGGTACCTACTTGGTAAGTATAGTATAAGCAGGTAGGTAAGGATTAGAACCTTCTTACCGAAAAACGCTGCGGGATATAAAACATTCCCTGTTGGACGCCGACATTTCCAATATAAGTCACCAACGTTTATGTGGACCCCTGGAAGTGTCAACCTGTTAGCCGTCAGATCTCTCGTTAAAAGAAGCAATAATATCCTTCCCATTCCACGTAAAAGAAATACGTATTTACTACGCAGTTATTTGAGTTTATTTTTACACTGATATCTCGATTTAAGAGAAATATTTGTCTGGAAAATTGAGGTTAGCCGCGAGAGTAATGAAAAAATGTTAACGCTACATACCTGGGGTGTTTGCCGTGAAATCGCCCTCACTGCTGTCTAAAGCAAAAAGGTAGTATGTGGGTATAGACTTAATACTTTTTACTGCGTTTTTCTTTTGGACGGCAGTGCCGTGGTGTTATTCTCATAATAAGGGCGCACGATCGAGCGGAGGGTCACGACCAGCCTAACTTGACCTGTGAGCGCGTAAGATTTAAATGCGGCAGTACGTATCAACGACTTTGGCACAGGGACACTTACAGAAACAACAAGCAATAAGGCCTCCTAAGTCCTCAGGGTTAATAACGCATTTGCAATCCAAAAATTGCAAATTTTCCTAGGCCTCCGAGCCTGTGTGCCTGTCCTTAAAACGTTGACGATATATTCCAAGAAAGAGAGATTTCTGAAATATATAATTTTAATACTCAGTAAACGGAGAGGTGAAAGTGGATGGCCTATTGAATTACAAAGTCTAAGAGCAGCACTCTTTTTTACGACTTTTCCATTATCAATGAAATAATTCAAGAGTAAAGAGCTGTTCGCATTATACCTTAGAAAATCCAATTTCGGTAAAATTAACTCGTGTATTTTGTGAAAGATATTAGTCCTATCTCAGTTTTATGTATAACTTTATAAACAAAATTATATATCATGTGATCCACCTTTAATCCCAAAAGAGCTTCAAGGCTTGATATTAAATTGTAGTTCTTTTTGTTTTTGACAGAAAGTCGCACATGCACATCGACGGAGTTTCGATGCAAGACGGGGCGTTGCATACCTAGCTCATGGCGATGCGACAACGAAAAGGACTGCTCTGATGGCTCCGATGAAGACCCTACGACTTGCAGTAAGTACAAATGGGAAACTTTCAAGTTTTAACTAAAGTAGGATAATATTAAAAAGAATAATCCTTACTTATATAGCACTCCATGTAGCAAAAGTTCTTCATATTGCCGAGTATTATTGGAAAAACATTTGTAGAGGCTTTAATACCCTGTGTAAACTCGGGGTCTTATCCTCGCGGGGGCAGTGTCATCGAACGCCGATCGTGAACGACTCCGGTTCAACCTTTTCGGTAAACTTCAATGTTACTTAAACTTGGCAGGAATTTTAGGTCTACGTCGAGCTGCTACGGCGTAGCTGACTGAATTAACTTTCGAATTCGTAGCAAATAACTTGCCAAACGAGAACGAGGAAAATTAATGTCAGTGCTAAATATAGAATTTTACAATGTTACCTTAAAGGTCACTGGGATTTGATAGATTAACTAGGTCAGGGCGTAATAAAAAAAGTTAATAGTAACTATGGTTAACTTTAGCTACTAGTGCATTAGTTATAGTAAAGTGAGAAAAAGTGAGAATGTAGGTATATCATAGAGACAACATACCAAATGATACGCAGTTAGGTTGATACGTTTATAACTTAATAACCTCCTCTAACGCGGAAAGTTACGTATCCAAATTAAGGCTTGTTTACAATTCAAACAAACGTCGTAATTAATAGGCATTTAAAAAATCTTATGAATTATGAGAAAAGTTTCAAATTAGCACGCGCAACTCGTCCTTGCCGTGACTTCCAACATGGATTAAAATCTTAATTAAGGCTCCAACTTTTTAACAATTCGTTTTATGAGCTTATATATTTTTTATATTTAAATATATTATACAGTACCCGAGCTCGAACTTTTACTTTCTATCGCGAGTAAGTAACGTTAACGTATCGTCATCGTGAAAAAGTATATGGCGATTGATATCAGTAAGTACTTACTTTATAACAAGTTGACATTGACTTTCGTATCGTCATTAAGTACTAAAGTAACCGTAAAAAAAAATATGAAAATGTGAGTTTAGTTTAGGGGTCCGTGCCACGGATATGTACAGAGCACGTTATCGAATAGTAATTCGATAACGTGCTCTGTGCTCTTCGATAGGCGATGATTGAAATGTCTGTGCTAGAGCTACTGATACCTAATACCTACTTGGTAATAATATATTCAACGGCACACCAGAATTAGGGCGATATGTTGATCAAAAGGGCTCGCTACGAGTGTAAAAAGCGTTAACGGGGTTGGATAATTGGGGCACCCTTAAGTGAGTTAGATACGAATTTAAGGTTGGTGAAAATTTATTTATTGCTCCGGCAAGGAATAATGGGGCTGAGCACCCGCGGGGATAACGCGACGTGTTCGAGACGGGTGAACCGGGAAATTATGCTCGCACCGAAATGAACACGACTTGATTCTTCGATCTCCATCCTATATAGCTAAATCACTCCGCCCTTACGTTTACATATGTGTATGTACCTACAGGAGTGAATAATCATACGACATCGTATTCTGTCGCATTCGTTCTTATCGCATTTGCATCTTGCTTATCGATCAGTTCAGTTTTGAAGGTGACTGAAAAGTAAGATACATACGAACTTCTCTGACCAAAATAATGTCTTATGGGTATTCACCCCCGTCTTTTGTTCATACGAGTGTAGACAAAGATAACTTCTTAAATCAGACAGTAACATCAAGGGTACTGAACCAATTTTATTGCGGCCTATATAGTCTTAATCTAAAATCGAGTTCAGAAAAAAATGCAGGATTGATATAATTCTAATTTTAATTAATGGCTTTCACTCCTGTTAAGGTGTATTTCGCCAATGTCGAGTTATTTATAGACACTCCCTTGGACTTATTAGAGAAATAAATCCATGGATATCACATGCGAAGACAATTGTTCGGTAAAAGAGTATTTTCTCTAATGATTAAACAGAAGCATTTGGGTCGTTTTCAATTTTTTTTTACATAATTAAGGGCTATAATTAAAACAAAACTTAATTGATTCCTTTGTGTAACGAAAGTTACCCATATAGTTTGTATGACTAACTTTCGTTACACAAAGGATGCGATCGTGATTTTGTTTTCAATAAGCCTTTAATCATGTACCGTCAACCGGGGTGAATGGGCACGATTTTGGATTTTGATCTAGATTTTCTCTGAATATTTCTATGATACTAACAATGTTAAGATTTTAAAACTTTAGTCTTATGTATATGAATCGATTTGGAATATTATATTTAATAATAATTATCTTTAAACCCCTTTTTTTATCAAAAAATAGGTCGTCCCTATTTAAACTGATTATGGGGTCAATAGAGACGAAAAAGGGTACAATAGGGAAAAGTACACAGGGCTGTCACAAATTTAATAAGTGTACTTACTAGTAAGTACATAAGTACCTAGGTACCTACTTATCTAAGCATCTACATAGGGAAATTAAGAATAGGAGAATTCAAGAAATTAAAAATTGTTTTATTTCTGTCACTATTACATGACAATTTATAAAAGACCTATCTTATAGTTACTGTAGGTAAGTACTAAAATTAAATAAACACAATAAAATATTTTGTAACTAATTGAGATCTTCTAAAGTTAGGTATTCGTAAGCGAATGCGGCCAACGTGTGTGTGTTGTCTGTCGTCAGTCAGTTACTTGCTTACTGAATAATTCTCAGTGGCGGAAGTCAAACGCTAGCGCTAAATACTTTTTATCGTCCTACTTAATGTTTGTACACGAACAATTAGAACAATTTAAACTCGTGTTAGTCACTATGCAATTAAATAGAACTCAACTACGGCTTAATCACGTAATAATATCAGGAACAATGTCAGGCCGTTTGCTGACATACATATATAGATAGAAGTACCGGTTTTGGCCATCTAAATACCGTTTTTGGCCGGGAGCGCATTTTTTCACATAACTTTTTTGTTCATAATCATTTTGTTTTCATAAAATGGTTATTAATACTTTTTATTATCGCTGGAAACGTAAACTTTTCAGAAGTTCTTAAATATTCAACGTGTAGATAAGGCTAGGTTAGGTTAGATTTGAATTATAAAAATCCTGAAAAAGTAACAGGTACTGAAATAAATACGTTATGAATTCCGATGATTATGACTTAAACACTTTATGAGTAAAAATATTATGAGAGTCAATGTGGACCCTTTTTGGCCACTCTAAATTTTAACTAATATCTAAAGCATTTATGAAATCACAAAAATCTTCAGTGTTAACTATTTATGAATATTATTTTTAATTTTACAGTATTTTTGATACTCATTTCAGCCTTAAGTGGTCAAAAAGGGTACAGTGGCCACAAACGGTACTTCTACCCTACGTAAGCCGTAGCAGTCTTTTATTTAACGAACAATTAACGCTCATTTAAGACCAATTAATAAACGTTAAAATCTTATTTAAGAAACGCAATGTAACAAAGCTATGATATTCTAAATGTTCCAGTGAGGTACCTACTGCTAAATGAAAAACTCAATAGAAACATAATTTTTACCGAGCATCAGTTATTTCTCTTTGAAG
This sequence comes from Acleris cristana, assembly GCA_948252455.1. Classification (NCBI taxonomy): domain Eukaryota; kingdom Metazoa; phylum Arthropoda; class Insecta; order Lepidoptera; family Tortricidae; genus Acleris; species Acleris cristana. The sequence goes on along the minus strand of OX411774.1, from coordinate 7,132,281 downwards.
CTTCTACGTTTATTAATTTAAGGAATTTGCTTGCGTTTCAAAAGATGTGGTTTTTAACTTCGAGATATCATTTTCGCTGGTATATACCAGGTCTTTCGTCAAAGATAAAAGTTTATTTCTGTTACGTTTCGCACACTTCCTAAATAAATTGAGGAAAATGTATGTAAATAATAATTAAGCGAAAAAAAGTTATATCTACTTAAGAGCGTTAAGCGGGCTTTTAATGCCGTGTCTTTTTCAAACTGTAACAATGCGTATAAAGAGGCTGCAAAAGTTTTTGCGAGGTTTTATTTCATTCCGAGTGCGATACGGCGACCGCGCCCCACACTCTGCTTTGTACACTTAGTGCCAGTAAAAGTCGGGTCCGCAAAACGGAAAACCTTTTTTATTTGACAGAGACACACAACATTTTCGGCCTGCGGCTAAGAACTCACGCGTCCGAGCACCCCGGGCCTACATTCGACGTTGTCTAAACATTATTGTTTCGCCTTGTTTTCCCTATTGCTGTGTTTACATCTTCATTCCTTCATGGTAAGCAAGAGTAGAATAAAACAGCGATTTAGAAAACGATGGAAAATAATATTGTTTTGACATTATAGAAGATGGATAGGCTTTGTGTGTACCTATACAAGATACATTTTTTATATTCTTGACAAACTTACTAGTAATTTACTGATTAACATCAACCAAATAGCTTCGTAATGTAATTTCATAAATTATGATTCCAGTTTACCGAATAGTTCAAGCTTCGAACTCCGTAAACTGAAAGTTGTTGACAAAGTTTGAGTATTTTGTAAGCAAATATACGTCGCAAAGGGCCAAGTACAGATAGAGTAATTACTCCTTAATAAGGACTGTTAAGCCATTTTAACTAATTAGCGAACTACGCAGTGTCGTGCAAAAGATTAATGCATTAGCATTAATTATTTTGTTGAACACGTTCAGAATTTTAAGAGGCAGTTAAGGGTTCTTTAAATTTCATAACGAATCTGTTGTTATTTCAAGCGTCGCCTGAATCGCCAATTAAAATACAGATCAATGAACCTTTGAAACAGAACGGCTTCTGAGTGCTATAAATGTATGGATCAGTAATTGTGATTTTTACGTACAGCGACACAGAGAACTTGTCCGGAGCACAAATTCGTGTGTGCTACCGGACATTGCATACCAGCTGCGTGGAAATGTGACGACACGGCCGATTGCGCCGACGGCTCGGACGAGCACGAGTGTGGTAAGGGCATGCTTGACGCAGAGCATGATTAAGAGGGCATGGACCGACATGCATCGAGGAGAGCATGATGCGTATCGACGCGTTAATGGTGGTCATTCTTTTCAGCGCAACATGGGATTGTCTTCGTGTTCACTTTATTATTGTTATGTATTTCAGATAATTACGTAGGAAAGAATTTTTCTTAGCGTAAACAAGACTGCAACTATAGTATAAGTACATTCAATAAATGATACACAAATGAAAATCACGTTGACATCAAAACTTCATACTAGTAAATAAGAAAATGTAGAAGGTACGGTATTCTGAAACTAAGATAAACAATGAAAATATTATTTGCCTTTGTCGTACTAAAAGAGGCTAACACAATTTTACAACAAAAAATACAAGACAAAAGATAACAATCGGTGAGAGGTTTAGTCCCTCGCAGATAAAAGCAAAAACGTTGGCGATATTGTAATAAAATTGCAAAATGAAAGAAAAACTTGTTGATACAAGCTAATGACCTTTGTTGGGGATGTCTGGGAGACTTTAACGACGAAGTTAGCATTTAAAGGATTTTTCATCAGCATTATGAACTGTCGCACAATTAAACGCAACTTTATAGTTTAATGCAATATTTTGACGATTGTAACTTACGAATGTATATAATTAATCACTTAAACATGTGGGGGTTTAAAACATATATAATTGTACCTGGATGACGAACCTGGTATTTTTTTGGTAAGTTTTCTAGAAATGAAACCTACCTAGATCGATCTATCGCCCCCGAAACCCCACGCATACTAAATTTCATGAAAATCGTTGGAGTCGTTTCCGAGATTCAGTTTATATATACAAGAATTGCTCGTTTAAAGGTATTAGATAAAAGCAATATTAACCAATAGTTTGCAAGCCGATATCACCTTCGATTGTTATCTTATACTATCATTACACGATGTCAAATATATCCGAGTATAATGTATGAGTCACTAAATATTAATTATGAAAATGGTTCAAAGGTCGTGTTTATTTCATGCTAACACTGTTGTCTAGTATCTTCTAGTTTCTATTACGACCACATTATGTTAAAATAAATACCTACATATTGTTACGTAATATATCCAACATGCGCTGAGATGCTTGATCAAATTATCCTTATAGCCAACATTCGTCAATTATCATTTAGAAAAACAAGCGAACATTATTTTACGAACTTGCGAAAACTTGTACCTACATTGGGTACGCCGCTTCGCAACTTTTAGCTGGGGCGACCGCCTGAAAATTAGTCAAAACCGTTCTACAATATATTCATTGACATATCATGAGGTTACAGCATGTGCATGAATTGGGTTGGCAGATGTAGCGGCGTGCGGGCCCGAGCAGTTCACTTGCCGGGGTAAACCTGGCGAGTGCGTGCCTCTCACCTGGATGTGTGATGACAACCCTGATTGCTCTGACGGATCCGACGAGAAAGCATGCAGTAAGGGTTACATATCATCATTATTTATTTATTTATATGTATCGCAAAAACGTACAGCTTACCAGAGATCATCAGTACAGCATACTCGTATCAGAGTATGGTAGATTTAGATGATAATTATTATAAAGATTTCTAATTTAACAGAAACGTCTGTTACGAAATTCTTAACTTTATTAAAAAGTAATTATAATGGAATTTTAAACAGGAGGGTCGTTTGTTAATAAACAAAGATAGATGGCGTCAGCATACCCTCAGAGTATGAAAAAGCAAGCGATCACTAATTTCGTGGATCTTAAGTAGGGTCTTAGTGGCATAAGTGGTAATGCGCCTGCATCGGCCCGAAGAGCCAGAGGAGATGTAGATTCGGAACCTACCTTAGACTGAGGATTTTTTTTCGCTTTATTATTCATGAATCATGATTATAGTTTGGGAACTTGCAAACATCTAAATTATATCTATACTTGGTAGTACTACCTAATCATTTCTCATAGATTCATAGGTTTTTGTAGGTATTATCAAATCAGGGCCACTTTCATTGCATATGAATCCTTCAGCAGTTCTTTAGCTTGCTCATAGAATGTTCAGTAAGTTGTAAAGGAGCTCAAAACGACCCTTAAAAAATGTAGAACTAACGATTCAGTCTATTAACCGCGCTATTCCGCAGACCATAAATTATTCAGTTACCTTTAGAATCATTTTTTTTTTGATTTGTGCGTTTGATCACGTTACCTATTACGTTAGTCCATTACCAAACTCTGTTGCCAAATTTCTGCTACAAGTCAAGAGAATTGAGGAACCCCGTCGACTTCGTGTACGTAGCTGAGACAACTCAGCATCGCCGCGACGGTAATCTCTTAACGAGCATTTAAAACGCTTTTATACTAAGTATTTGTAGTAGGTACTCAGTACTCACTACAAAGACTTGAGTTACATTCTTTGTAACAAACTTACACTGTGAAAATAAGTTACTGCGAACATAAGTCGAGTCTTCGCAGTTAGTAAGTAGGTAATTACAAGTACTTTAGGTCCACATAGGGATTTTTTTCTTGACATAAGCCTCGTCAAAGTGGTTTGTATGCTAGAACAGAGTGACGTACACGAAGTAGACGGGATAAAGTAGACTTAAGAAGCCCATATTCAACATTGTATACGTTTTTAATAAATATGGCAACGATAAATAAATAAATAAGTATAACAAACTAAGCTCTCTAGCTTGTACTATGGGTACTAGGCAAAGACATAAGTACTTTTTTACAAAAAAAAACGTAAATACACAGAAAACATCTATACTCGCGCTATACAAAAAAAAACGTAAACACATAGAAAACATCCATACTCGCGCTCATCACACAAATATTTGCCCATACCGGGAACCGGCCCCGGGACCTCTAGCTTCGTATACAGGGTCACTACAAACTTGTCGTCAAACTTACCTACCTATATACTCTGGACTAGTTCGCCAAATCCGATGGCAAACTATACCTTATCAGTCACTCATTATGGGCAAGAAACATTCATTCGCCACTTAATTTAAGAAATTTGTGCAATGAAAAAGACGAGTATATTATTTACATCGTGGGTCCTTGTTCTAATTCGCTATCACTCACTATTGGCATTTTGAACTATGATACGAAAATTGCACGACACAGTTCTGAATTGTTATCTTCGCATTTCATCATTTAGTGAGTTCAAAGTGCATATTGCGTTGGTTTTTGGATCTATATATATGTGGTACAATTTTACTTATTATTAAAAGTAATCTAGTCAAAAGTGGTTTGTTCGAGCGTTTAATCATCGTCTTGTTGAAAAGAAATAACGTTTGCTCTCTTGCCCGGCGGGTGGCGAGACGGGGTCGATGTTTAACTATTCCTCTTTGGCGCTGGCTGTATCAATCAATCATTGGATCCCTCCCCTGGCCAAACACTCTGTATTCTATCAACGCCCGACTCATCCGTCTATAAATTCTTATCTGCCCGCCCCGGCCCACCCTGCAGCGTGAGCGATGACATTGCGTGTGTGCTTCAACCGCAAGGTTTCTTTCTTCCACCCAAAAAACCTCACAAATATTATGTCATCGTTCATATAAGTTTATATTCCTACTTTACTACAGTAAACTACCTACTCACTGAGAGCCTTGTAATAATTCAATTTAATTTTTTCAACCTCGCCACGGCTACGTGGGTTTTAAAAGTTAATTACCTCCCTAAAGAGCTATGGCTTCTAACTATTACCTCCATAAGTAGTCTCTTACGGAATTTAATTAAATTTAGAGCCGTATTAAAGACGAGTGAGGAAGATTTTTCTTAAGAAATGTTAGTCCTTAAAATTAGACCCACATAAAAACTGAACAAATGGCTTTTGACAGATTTATTAGTAAAGTAAAAGTTCCTATCTAATTAAGGAATAAGCTATCTTAGATAGATTAGCAGCATTAGTAACATTTTTATGATGATATTTAGTATTTATCAAGAGCAGTTCATAAGCAAAGATCAATGTACATGTACAGATGAAACGTGTCGCTCGGACGAGTATACCTGCGGCAACGGCAAGTGCATCCAGCAGAGATGGGTGTGCGACGAAGATGACGACTGCGGCGACGGCAGCGATGAACTCAAATGCCCGGCACCCACGTGCCAACCGCATACGCACTTCTCTTGCAGGGACGGCCATTGCATCTCAGCGAGATGGCATTGCGATGGAGATGTCGATTGTCCTGATGGCAGTGACGAAACGGTAAGGATTAAGTAGAAAAAATAGTTTACAAATAGGGCAAAAATACTGACACTATTCCAAACAGAGCCAACTCGAAGGCATATATACACTCCCGGGTTTTAAGAGATGTTTTTTATAACAATCCCCTTTCCTGCCTGTGAGTGTAGAATTTTGTAGCGTCAAAAAGGTTTGTCTAACTTCGCGTAATGCTGTTGCGGTCATGAGACCGCAGCAGTTTTTCGGTTCAAACGCTTTTGTTTTCCCACGACAGCAACTCAGTAGGTATCTGGGTCAAGATATTTTTATCAAGCTAAGTTGATAAGCGTCCGATTCGGAATGCGGTTGCTAAAATTAGGTTAAGTAAAGGCAAAGTACTTAAATAACAATGAAGTTGAATGTGTCTGTATTAAATATTAGTAATTAATCTTATTTAGATCATGTTAAGATCGTATTACAGATATTATCAAAGTTTTCAATTTCAATTCCAGGGTTGCGCAGTCGCTCCGAAGGTAACGTCACCGTGTATATCCACGGAGTTTGAATGCCGGGATCGTATCACTTGTGTGCACAAGGCCTGGGTGTGTGATGGTGACCTGGACTGTCCAGACGGTGGCGACGAAGCTGCTGAGATTTGCCGCGGAAACGTGACCTGCAGACCTGACCAGTTCCAGTGCAAAGACCACAGCTGCATCCCTGGAGCATTGTATTGCAACGGTGACAGGGATTGTCCAGATGGCAGCGATGAAGTCAACTGCAGTGAGTAGCGTTTTTTAAACCATTACCAACCTAATAATGTAATGTAGTTCTAACGTTGAGGCATTTTACCTTCAATATACTATAAAAAAGATTTTGCTGGCGTTTTCTTCCGCGTATAATTCGTTTACTTACTACTATTCCCTTATGTCTCCATGTCAGCCCACGGCTCTTTTATATATCTCTGTGCAAAAAGTCACGTCAAAATAGAGCATCGGATCGACAAAAAAGGATAAACAGACGCATTGTTTGCGAAAGCGGAAACATTCACTTTACAACTGATTTCTTTACAATTCGAAACATTACAAATTCTTTGTTGTTAAGTTATCCTTCATTGGAATACCATTTAAATTTGTAATTGCATACGCAAAATATCTCCAACAACAACAACAATCTGGTTGATTTCGCACTTCACTGGGCGAATGAAATAATTTAATTAACGTCCTATCCCGCATTGCCTCCAGTACGCATCGATATCGATCGGATTTGTTAACATTACTGTTGGAGCATGATTCTTATAAAAGCCTAACGGAAATTCATTTTTATTTCCAGCCAAACCAAAACCAGTGTGCGACAAGACGACCGAGTTTGACTGCGGTGGCGGCATGTGCATCCCTTTATCAAAAGTCTGCGATAAGGTCCCAAATTGCCCGAACTTCGAGGACGAGCCTCGTGACAAGTGTGGCGAGAATGAGTGCGCTAAGAACAACGGAGGGTGCACGCAGAGATGCGTCGACACGCCGGTTGGATACTACTGCGACTGTGAAAAGGGGTTCAAACTTGTGGACAACAGGACATGTGATGGTAAGATTTTTAGAGTAGCACAGACTCTTAGTTGAAATATTTAGATTACATCTAGATGTTTTACGACTCTAGTGACACCCCAATAAGCTAAAAAGACTGGTGTTCTAGCAGAACTGTGCGAGAAAGGTAGGAAAAATTCACCGGAAGTATAAATGCGCTGGTGAAATGCCAGCCTTACGCTTTACGTAACGCTGCTGCACCATTTAAGGAATGCATGAAATATCGTATAGGAATTTATTTTGATCAGTTTGTTTCCTTTTTCTGTTTTGTTGTACTAAATAACCGTTTTAAGATTTTTACAAGATATCCCTTTTTAGGGTTTCGTACCCAGAGGTTTGTCTGTCTCTCGGTCTGTCTGTCAGCGAAATTGAAAGCCAGTTGAAATTTTCACACAACGTGTATTTCTATTGCCGCTAAATAGGTAGTAAAAGATACAAGAAATCGTCAATTTTGTTTTTGCGTGACGATAACAATCGCTGTAATCTCCGTCCGGACCGTAATAGCAGACAATCTAGAGCGCCACAAAGGAACAAACATACATATATAGGCTGATAAACACATTACCCTCCTTCTTCGGCAGACGGGTAAAAACAGGCTGTCGGGTTTTCTAAAACTAACCTTTTGAAAGACTTATTACGCTATTTACAATCATCGTCTTAATTATGGCTATGATGTCATGATTCAAATGATTCATGTGTCACTAATTGTATTTTTTGTCGCTACCGGAGTAACATTACCTAATTCTTAATTTATTTTGTAATTATCATATCTGTCCAAACGAAAAGTAAAATTTTTCGTCAATTCATTATCATATTTCAAAGGTCATACGCACAGACCTTAATCTAACTAGATAACGCAAACACCTCAATTTGTATGAAAACCAACCGTGTCACTTTTTTTCTACCTGCTGTGACGTCACAAGAAAAAATAGTGATGTGAATTCCCCGTTGTCCGCGCGAAATCGATTCAAAGGCGCCGCCGCCCGCGCCGTGCGGATGGTATTAATCAGTCTGCAGTCAGTACGAGGTCAGTCTTTGTAGTGAGAGGTCGCGCGCGTGTTGCGCCTTGTCGCCGTGTCTGCGTGGCTTGGAAGTTGATAATTTGACCGCTCTTCAGGTAAGTTATAATGTCATATACCTACGTAAAAAAATGTGTATAGTTACTAGATCTTTTCGATTAAATGAAAGTGACCGTAAGTACGTAATTGTTTGACAACAAAGAGATAGATAGATATACACACTATTGCCATAGAAATATTTACTAGAACACTTACAAAATTGTAGCAAGCGATCGAAGCAATTACAAGCGCGAATTTATGTGTCCGTGAATTTCACATATCGATTTTTCAATCGATTTGCCAGAGGAATGATAAAAGGACAGAAAAATGATAAATCTTATCTTACTCTTAGGTAATGGCAGTCATTTTCAGTTGGATTTAATTAAAATGTTTTCTTATGGTTTGTAATGATTCTCGTTACTTTGTTGTAGGAAATTATGTCTAAGCCAAATAAAAAAACCAGAGAAGAAATTTTATCTGCGAAAAGAAAAGCTAGTAAATTACGTTATGATAAAATAAAATCAGATCCAGAACTCAGTCAACTTAGAAAAGAAAAAGATAAGGAAAATTACTTAAAGAAAAAGAAAAATAGGCAGGTGACGGATATAAGGATGAAAAGCGTTATAGAACAGCAAAAACAGCGAGAGAAGTGGCGTCAGAATTCCAAAGCATACTACCTACGTAAGAAGAAACAGAAAGAAATACAAAGTGTAAATATTAATGAAAATGAGGACGAGGACAAGCCTCTGGTCGAAGCTGAAACTTTTGAAACGGATCCATTAGAGCCATCATATAGCAACGATGTCACATCGCATAGCTTACCGAATGACAGAAAACCAAAAATTACAATACTCTCCGACGTAAAGGTTAACTATGACTTGAAGCAGCTTTTTAGATCACGTACAACTAACGTAGGTTGGAAATACAACTGTTCTTCACTTGACATCACTAAAGATTTTAAAGAATTTGAAAATTAATCATTATATTTTAAAATAATTGTTTTCTCAAATTATACTAAGATCTGATAAGTTGATTAATGAAAAGACTGATTAAGTTCCTAATTTGAAAGGCAAGTTGTTGCTTTTATTCAATAATAGAAATTAAGTAGATACCCGAAGAAACAAATAAAGGCAGGGTGTTTGGAAGCTAAGTGCAGACTTTCAGGGATGGCAGACGATTTTTTTGACCATTTTATTATTAAAGTACTTTTTCCTTATGACCATACTATGAAACTGGTTACTTTTAACAAATATTAATAATTAAATGGTCCCTATCTCAAAAATACAAGTCTGCACCTATCTTCCAAACAATCTTTAAATATTTTTAGTTGTTAAATAACAATAAAACACTGTTTTTTGTTATATTGATAATTTTATATAAACTCAATTGAGAAATTAAGAAGATAACTACAAATATGACTATACTGAACCAAATATAAGATTTATAAGTTGTTGATTATAAAATAAGTTTTTGTTTTTTATTTGTTGATTATTCAATATTAACATAATTTTGAAAATTGTTTATAGTAAAAAGAAGGCATAAAAAAGGCCACCTTACTTTCTATTTAATAGCAATTGCTAATAAGAAAATTATTAAAACAAGTTAGTAGGAGTTTCTAAATTTATTTCGTACAGGAATTAGTTTAAGTACAATTATTATGACTTAAGTAAATCTGATTTGCTCAATAAACAACTATAATAAAAAATGTTACGTAGTTTCTTTTACGTTTTGATAGATATTATTGCCCCTGGAATAAAATCAGCTTGTTGTATAATTGTCTTTTGGACACTGCAGGTTTCACGTGCTTAGTTAAATAATGAAAACGCACGTCGATATATGTATTTGCGACTGCCTTAATTAATTGTACCAAATGGTTCTCCGTTGGTGATTGGTCAAATTGATGAATAGCAATGCTACTAAAAATGTTACTATTTACAAAAACCCGCAGAATCTTATTTATTAACAGGGGCTTACTCGATGACGGCTTAATGCAGAATTTTTGTGACTTGTCAATTATTTGTCGTATTTCTAATTCTGCTACCTTGCATATTTGAACAACATCCTTTGAGGGGTAAACGAGACCACCTTTATCCTTGAAAGCGATGAACTCAAATGCATGACCAATGTTCGCCTTTGGTGAAGGTAGTGCACCACAACATTCATCGCATTTGATTATTTTTTCAAGTGCTCTTACAACATATCCAGCGGTATATGTTACAATCTGCTCACTAAATTCAGACAATTGAGGCAATGTAGAGCAAAAACTGTCAAAATCACGGATACTGCTGAAACTGAATTCTGTACTATCTACCTCGTCATCAGCGAGTGTGGCTCCTGTAGTTGTAGAATTTATTGTTTGTACCGCCGAAGAACAATTAAGTACTGAAATTTGTTCCAATTCAACACAATTGCCACCGTTGCAATGTTTTATTTCAACGTGATTTAACATTTTTTTGTAAAAAGATTCAAATTGTCTTGACGTGGGATTATTGTTACAACCACCGTGTGCCCGTACATTGCAAAAGAATAATTCCAGATGGTCTTGACTAAATCTATACATCGACATGAACTTTATTTTTTCTTCTTCTATCAACTTCTGAAACAATTCCTTTGTGCTTTTGATACAGACCAACAGACCAACGAACCCTGTCTTTCTGCCACTTTTAATCAATAGATCTCCTTGTGTAGTCCTCAGTCCTCTAATGTAATTTTCCGCCTTATCCAAAAATTCCGTTATTCTTGTCTTGTTGTTCATGTTAAGAGGCTGCTTGAAACCAAACTGTTTTAAGTTCCTAGAGTTGAGCACATCGAACAAATCGTTGAAAATGCGTATAAATTCAGCTGTAGCTAACGATCCTTCAAAATCCGGAATTTTTAATGTATCTCTACAAAAATCAAGAGATTTTGCAACACTTTCACTGAGGAGTTGAGTCGCCAACTTAACTTTCATCTTTTGATTTTGAAATTTGACATGGCTGTTTCGTAACTTGTTAGCTAAATGGAAATATTCTGTACTTTGCAGCCTGTGCAAAAGTTCGAAATATGCCCATGATACTCGATTACCATTACTATCAACAATATTTGCATAAGACTGAAGACAATTCCTTACTAATTTTACCATATGGCAAGCATCTAAAAAAACCGCCACCGGTTGTTTTGTAACAGGATGTTCAAATGTTGTTTTCAACTCTTCATTTGGATCTAATCTGCAGCCCAATTTTTTTGCCATACTTAAATTCGAAGGACAACCGTCAAAGGTAAGGCCGACAACTATTATATTCGATTCGCTCAAATGCTTCAAACATTGTAAGACCAGATCCGCTTTTTGTTGACCATTTGCCCCGTCTATTAAAAAGTATCCAACAGGAACCTGAAATATAATCAAAGCATTTAAATGCACATATGACAGCCAATACAATACACACATTTACACAATATAATTGACAAGAATAAATGGTAACCTTCCAATTCGCATTTATTCCAGTGACTAGAAACACCAGTGCTTCTTTAGCTTCAGGAACCTCATCAGAATCCAAACCACCACCGAAATCTACATATCCATGGAATTTTTTTCCGTCCCTTTCAATTTTTTTCTTTATAGCCATTTCGTCAATCATAAGGCAACAGTACAAGGGTCTTTTCGATTTATTCGCTATTAATATCAAAGCATTTAAAGATTCGGTGGTAAAACCAGGTCTGCCATTTATACATTTAAACCACTTTTCAATAGTATGAGGATGTGGTAAGCACAAATTAAAAACCTTTCTCACATAGTTGTAAGCTTTGCTCGAATAATAGTGTAATGTTAGAGCAAAACTCCGAAGTGCCGGCGAATACTTTGATGTACTGACTACGTTAGCATTCTTTATCTGTCTAGAATAAAGTTCTTTGGTTGTGACATTGGACGAATTTAACAAATTCGCTTGCTCTTCATTTATAAAAGACTGCTTTTTTAAACACTCTAACAAAGCCACTAGCGTGAATATTTTTAGGCCTTTACGACGATTCTGTTCCCTCAATCTTTTTATTTGCTTGTTTTGCTGTTGAATTTTTTGTTGAGCTTGATTTAATTTGTGTAATATATTTTTTTTCTTTGGTATATTTAATGGTGTCTCCTCATTTGATTTAGACGGTTGCTTGATATCCTGTAACACATTAATAAAATAATCCTCTCAATACATCCTCATTGATTGATAGTACCTAGATTCTTGCAGAACAATAATACAGGTACCTGTCCTAATTTTCTTTTTCTCGACGTATTGTTCATTGGAAGGTTGTCCGCTATTTCGTTTATATTCTGCAAAAAAAAAAATTCTAGACAGGAAAAAGGTAAGTATAAAAACATGGATTAAAGCTGTATGATTTTGATTTAGGTGCATTTTTTTAAAATATGGCATGACTTCTTTTAACATTGAAACTTCTGTTCTAATTGTATCGGTTCTAAGCAACGTTTATAACGTCTACGTTAACTGTCAGATATTGTAATTTTAGGTGTTAGAGAACAATGCAAGTGAATCAAGACTATCGAGAACTATATCTACTAACTGTTTCACATGTTGATGTTTTCAGTACATCAATGGTTGGTATTGCTTCTGGAATCAGGCGACGATATTTTTTTGTTTCCTTAAAGCTGCTATCATTAAAATGTATAGAGCAAATTCGACTATTTTTTGTTGGAAACCAATTTCTTTGCCCGGTCGCTTCCATCCATTCCTTTTTTAAGCTTGGATTACTTGGAAACCTGTAATTTATAATTATGTTATTCAGACATACATATTGTTGCAAAAAATATAATTTACCTAATACCTAAGCGTATTATCATTCCTGTTTCAATAATCGGTTAGAATCGTAAACAATCGGAAGGTGTACATCACTATTTGCTTAATTTGACAGAAAAATGATAAAAGTACTCGTACCAAGAATCCAAGCGACACAAGCTAAAGATCGACCGTTAAATTTCCATTGCGCGTTAATATAGACAGGGCCTACAACTTTGCAAGTAAAGCAGGCAATGTATCATGAACATGAAGTAATCCCACACAGTATTATTTTTCATAGTAAAACCACGACAAACCAAAATAAATTATTTTTAAATAGATTAAACGTAATTATAGAAGAAATTTACTTACTTATGGAAGGAAACATGTCCATTATTTGGGTCAGCTTTTCCTGTACAGTTTTTACAACTTAATACGGAACAACCAGTCATTTTTCTAGATATCGGTGAGGTCCGGCGGCGGTAACGGTCGAACGCGTACTAAATGAAGCCGCGTAGAAAGCAGACATTTATACTGCTTTTTGACACGCGAAGTACGTACACTCGCGGCATCTAGTTAGATTAAGGTCTGTGGTCATACGGAACAGTCTCTTTCTATTCAATGCTTTCTATACCTCTCGCACTTTTAACGCAAAACTACATATGAACGTTTCTTTATTTTTTGCTCAATTATTGATTTTAACAAGCGACTTGCCCTCGCTTCGCTTGGGCTTATGCGAGTTTTCTTAGTGCTCACTTACATCATGAAAGGAACCTTTGTACCAAATTTCAAGTTTCTAGGTACAGTAGTTTCGGCTGTGCGTTGATACATCAGTCAGTCAGTTTAGCCTTTTATATATATTATTATTATTATTATTATTATACATAAAAACCTTCCCCTTGAAACACTCTAGGTATCTATTGATAAAAACCGCATTAAAAACGGTTGCGTAGTTTGAAAGATCTAAGCGAACAGAAAGCGGGAGCGACTTTGTTTTATACTATGTAAAGAAGAAGAAGAAGTTCAAAATAAAATGCATAGTTTACTATTTTAACCACCAACGCAAAAATAGAGGTGTAATAAATTTTACGTGTGTATCAGTGTCTGCCTGTGGCATCATAGCTTTGTACGCTTGGACCAAATCGGACGCAACTTTTTTTTAAGAAAGTTTTTTTAATCTTGATGGTGGTGGATGGTGGTCTACTTATAGATTTCATCAAAATGGGTTAGGCCGTTTAAGAGATAATAATATTAGCTATGAAAGTAAAGGCAGCTTTTAAATTAAATCTTATAATAAACTTATCAAGTAGGTAAAATATGGTTCAAAATATATGAATTTATTTTTGCTATAAATGGTTAATTTACGTAGGTTAAGTAGTAGGTAGGTAGATCGCTTGTATTGATCATCGACATTCTTAACAATACAAATATTAGGGCAACAAACTGACACAAATGCAATCACAGTATACGCATGTTATGTTAAAGTACAAGAAATTACGTTACAGAACTAAGGAATTATAACCGTTAAGGAACGTCTTAAAAATAACATGCAACCAATCTAGTAAATTGTTTAAAATTAATAAAATATTAAGTCAAAACATCAGAACTAATAAAAACAACAATACAAAATAAAACTAAAATAAAACTTAATACTTAAATACATAGAAAACAGTAAAAACTCAAAAACAAATGCTCGTACTCATCACGCAAATATTTTACCCTTACCTGGAATCGAATCTGGGATCGTAAGGCAGACCCGCCTAGGCTATTTGCCTCATTCTCATTATCGATATTACTAATGATAAAAAAAACGTATTTTTTTTGTTAATCACTTGCCTTTTTAATAATTATGAATAATTGTTTACAGATATCGACGAATGTGCGGACGCTGGATCATGCTCCCAGATGTGCATTAATGAGAAAGGAACATTCAAGTGCGAATGTCACTCCGGGTACGCCAGGGACCCCCGGGACCGCACTCGGTGCAAGGCCACTGAAGGCCACCCCTCTCTGCTGTTCGCCAGGAGATTCGACATTCGCAAGATTAGCCTGGACCACCACGAAATGGTGGCCATCGTCAATGACACCAAGTCAGCCACCGCTTTGGATTACGTGTTCAGGACTGGAATGATCTTTTGGAGTGATGTAAATGATGAGAAGATTTACAAGTAAGGAAAATTTGATTATTGTTTCAATATAAAATGATAATGGAATAAACAAAATACTGGAATACAAGTCGAAGCGTCCATGTAACTTTTGTATAAAAACTTAAAAACATTAAATCTAGTAGCCAAAATATTTACAGAAGTCATAATAAAAAGTTAAAAACAGAGTTATCAACACAAAATAAAATATTTGGCACACATACATACATATCTCCCAAGCAATTTCAATAAATATGGTTCAGACGCGCGTACTTAGTAACATTTTAGACATTATGCGTCAAGTCAGAAGAAAATGCTAATGACAAATAATGGAAATACCCTCGAAATGCCTGACATAGCATGACCTTTACTGCGACAAGCTATTAACAATACATGTCAACAGTGTTAAAAGCTATGTCAAGGTCATACAAGCAATTTGTACCTTATTTAATTATGTGACGTCATTTTAGGGCACCGATAGACGAGGGCAGCCAGCGGACAGTGGTCATCGGAGACCAACTAATCACTTCCGACGGTCTGGCCGTGGACTGGATCTACAATCATTTGTACTGGACTGACACCGGCAAGAACCACATCGAACTGTCGGATCTTCAAGGCAACATGAGAAAAATACTGATCCGGGATAGGTTGGAGGAGCCAAGGGCTATTGCTTTGAATCCTCTGGATGGGTAAGTGGCCGATTACCAAACGATTAACCTCACTTAGCCAACCAACCTAAGGACACCTTTATAGCGTTGGGGAAATTTCATGTGGTCGGATGACGGCTCGACTTTTCGATTTCCATGATCGTGAGCTGAGAGGTGTGCATTTTGGCATCGCACATGCAGGTCCTTGTTTTAGAAAAAAAACACAATATGTTATTCCCAATACGCATATGAAAATACCTAAACATCGCAAAACGTCCCATTCCCGCATTTCTCGAAAGAATAAAACGTTGCTGTTTTGTTTTACAAAACTACGAAATTGACCTTGAGCGCGATAATGTTTTGTCGTGATTTATACAATGTCTTATCGGATTAAGATTAACTAAGTCATATTTGGGCGAATGATTGACTGGCAGCTTATTAATTATATATTAAAAATCAGAGTCGAGTTCAAGGATTACAACAATAATAAAACCAATACCTACTATTAAAGACCCAGACACTCCGCAGACGTAATATCTTTATCAGCACATGAATAAGCAGTTGTTAAGTTTACAAATGTGTCCGTTTTTATCAGGGCGTTACGTGCTATCGCGTAATATTAATGACTTAATACGGTAAGTATATTAACATAAATATTATTTTAATAACAAAGGTGGATGTACTGGACCGACTGGGGTCAAGTTCCCAAAATCGAGCGCGCCGGCATGGATGGTTCTCACAGGCAAACCATCGTCTCGTACGATGTCAAATGGGCTAACGGGCTGACTTTGGATCTTGTACGAAAACGAGTATATTGGGTGAGTTAATTTTGAAAACTACGAATATTAAGATACATACCTACATACATAAACTCATGCCTTCATTCCCAGAGTGTGGTAGGCAGAGCTACATAATTACCAACAACTCCAAAAATTTGTTGATAATTCTGTAACCAAATTTTGCACAATATTAAGATAGTTTCACGCACAAATTAGAAGCTAAAAGAAAAGCCATCCTTTCCGAGCATGTTTGAGAAAAATAAGTTTTATAACAGAGAGTAGTCTTTAGCTTCTATACATTTTGTATACAGTTTGAAAATTCATTAAAGGGGCGCCGCGACGCCGACGCGCCCGCGTCTTACGTCTCTTCTGTGTGGCCCGCGCCTTAGATTTCTTTGCAACTGACTGTACACTCTACTTTTTACTTCGATTTCGAGGGAAATAAATAGTGGTAACATACATAAACGACAATTTTCAAGAGGAGATATGAAAACAAATAAAAGTTTTACGTAATTAAAAAGCCAAATATCTTTCGTTTAAAAACGTTTCCACCTGGTTTCCTGCGAGTACTCGACAATCGATGAACTAAATGTTGTTAAACTTTTAGTTATAACAATACGATTAAATATCATTGTCAAGACTTGACAACTAAGATTAAAAATTTCCCGCCGGTATATTATTGTTTTTTATTTAACATTTTAATCATTCTACAAGAGCATAGAGGTATTTGTTCGAGGCCATTTTTTTTTAAATTTATATTTAGTCATTGAGTACACGGGACTTAATTAAATTAACATTATTTTAATAGAATAATGAGTTTTTTCCATGGATGTCTTAGTCGTAGATCAGGAACCACTTTATCCACTCAAAGCAATAAAAGCTGTTTTAGTCCGCCAATATCCAACATAAACAAAAACTTAAGGAGCATGAGATGTAAAACGCATATTTTTTCCAGGTGGACGCAAAGATGAACACAATTTCGTCTTGCAACTACGACGGCTCGGCGCGCCGTGTAGTTCTCTACTCGACCGACGTGCTTCGCCATCCGTTCTCCATCACGACTTTTGAAGATTGGGTTTACTGGACCGACTGGGACAAGGCTGCTGTGTATCGCGCGAATAAATTCAACGGGAAGGATATCGAAGCTATTACTTCTACTCATACGGTTAGTTGATATGTGATCTTTACCTTGAATTTTAAACAGGGTTCTAACCTTTTTATTTACCGAATATTCAAAAAGCTAGTTTTAGATATGAGTGCACGCCTTCATAGCAAGATGTTGGTTAACTTGTCTGTACTTTTGAAGGTAGAATTGATTTGTTATTTCTGGGTCAGCACGGGGTTTTTTTATTATTAGAAAATGACAATATTCCTCTTTTTTGTAATTATTGGTTTTTTATATTCTGTTTAGCTTCAAAACCCGATGGTGATCCACGTGTACCACCCCTACCGGCAACCCGACGGTGTGAACCACTGCGCTGCTGTCAACGGTCACTGCTCTCACCTGTGCCTGCCAGCGCCCAGGATAGGACCCCAGTCCCCCCGCGTCTCCTGCGCTTGTCCCAACGGTCTCCGGCTGTTGCCCGACGACCAGATGTGTGTCGAGGACAGTAAGTACAACTTTGCTTATTTGAAAATAGTGCGACTCTGTTGTTTAGCGTTTCTAAAAAAAAAGTTGTATACGTTGTGTCTAATACAAATAATTAAGCAGAAGGCTTTCTGATACAGTTATAATAGTTTTTGTATTGTAATGGTGGACAAATTTTCGAGTCTATTGAGTCTATGATATGGGTAAGTCAAAACATTATGATTAACATATATTACTTAAGAGTCTCATTTTTCTGCGTATGAGAGTATAACAAAACGAGGTAAACTTACACTTAAAATAATGTATACGAGTCATTTCCGTGTACCAAGAACAAAAGAAAGCGGCAGAAGAATGAATAAATATGAGATATTTCGGATAACCGAATGCAAAAATTTGAGAGGACTCCCGGTATTCTTTGGGTTATATTTTAGTATTTTATAATATAATCTTTAGTAAGGAATACAACTAAATAGTTCATAAGCCAACAAAATTAACACAAATGTACCTACGTCGATGATACTGCCATACCGCGTAGCCAACAATGGCTAATGCCGCGTGGCTAACAAATGTAGCATTTAAGTAAGTAAGGGTAAATCTAGCATGAATAAACAGAAAGATATTCAAATTTAATGCTCTCATGTTTTTGCCATATGTCAATTAGCAATTGTTGGTTACGCAGTATTGCATTATCATCGACGCTATGTTACACTTTTAGGAATTAACTACACAAAGCTAACTACTTCTAATAGCACTATAATAGTCATGAAATGAAAACGAAACTTTAGATAAAAGTACAAAATAAAATGAAATTTGAGCGTGGTTAAAGCTGCTAAAATCTTCATAAAAATATGTCAGAAAATCTATACTGGCGATATGATTGAAACATGTTTTTTTTTAAGCGACGTAACAAATTTGTAGCTAGAAATAGCGACTCCTTGGATGGATTCTAGCACCACGTTTTGCCACCAAAATCCTAACCCTAGTTATTAGCGTAGAGTATATAGGAATCCTGTATAAAATATTAGTATTTTTAAGTTGTGTCACTTTTGTTGGAAATGAACAAGTAACTGTTATTTAGTACCGATTTTAATCGTAACTAAACAGTCTTATATCCTTTTCTAATATTCAAACCATACTCGACTGGGTGCAAATTGTAACCCAAAGTTATTAAACAATTCTTGCCGCGGTTTGAATTATAAGGCTTAGTTTAAGTATGCAAATACACTAGTAGTCTTTAACGTAGGTACGTCACAAATGAACTTAAACGATAATGTACATCACAAATAATTTAACTATTAAGTAAGTTATTAAACAACATAATGGTCTTGTCGTTAAGGACAACGCAATATTGTCTCAACGAAGTAGTATAATCAACCGTTAATTCTCCTTCAAAGTATCAACCGTTTCGTACGTATGCCGGAATTAACTTGTTGATAGTTAACGAGTTGACGATGTTGAAATGGAAGGAACGAGACTGCATGGAGAGCTGAGCAATCTAAACCTATTCGGAGCATAGCGTATGACGTATACGTTGACGAAACCACTATTTTTTTACTCCACTCACTGACGCTACTTAAGGTTAACGTTGCGTTTCGTTAAAGTGAAATCTCTCAACGACCCACCACAGTTAACAGTTAAGATTAAAAAGTTACTTCAATTAGATAGGTACCTACACGAGAGATGCACTAATAATATACTCTACTATCTACTATTCTAAGCAAAATTAATTTTCATTTTACAGTCACCAGCAATAATAAATGATCCAACATTGGCCTCAAGAAAATCTGACACGTCCTTATTCCTGGAGGCATAAGAGCGTGTCAGATATTTTTGAGTCCAACGTTGGATCATATATTATTGCTGGTGACTGTACCTAGTCATAAGTGGAGCAGGCGGATATGTTAAGCCATAAAATCATTAATCTATTTAGTCATTTAAATATATTAAATTCGCATTATTAGCCACAACCTACGGCTACCTACCTACCGACCTTTTCTTTAAAAATATCAAAGAAGGAAAAATAGAAAGAAGAAGAGGCAGGGGACACTAAGTAGAAATTACTTAGAGCAATGCAAGAGAAGGTCAAGGTTGTGCCTTACATGAAAGAAGCACTTGACAGAAGGCCGAAGTGGTTGGCGATTACTCCACCTATCGACAAGAGCTTGGCTCTTAAATAAAGAGAGAGAGAAAGAGAGAGAACCACATCTGTACGGTCAATCGAACGGCATTTGATGATAAATAGATTTCGTTTTGCAGAGCTTATCCTTGCTACCAGATGATTGATGTAGGGGAGATATTAACAACTTTGATGTATTTTTATATCAAAATCGCTAATTCATATACATACATACATACATTAAATCACGCCTGTTTCCCAGAGGGGTAATTCATATAATAAGTATAATTTTTTACTGTTGTGTAAAGACACGCGACTAACGATTGTTATTGAAACTTGTGTGTAAACACGATCATTTGCTGCTTTAACGTCATTTAAACAAAAAACATTATGATATTTTTCATAAACGTTATTCAGTTCCTCGATAAAAATAACATTTAATCCTTCGACTTGAACCCTCGATCTTATTTTTTGTTTTTTAAACATTTATTTACCTATATTCGAACTATTCAAGTGGGAAGTACATCCTTATTGTGTGTTTTGTAAAGTAATAAAATACTACTGAATAAAGAATTATGAATTTATTATGAATTAATATATATGTAACTCGTTTACGTTTTTCCCTCGGGAATTACATTTTTTCGACAAAAAGTAGCCTATGTCTTAATCCAGGGCTTAAACTATCATCATCGATTTTTTTCGAAGTCTGTTCATACATTTTTGCGTGATTGAATATAAAACATCCTTACCAACTTTTATATTTAAAATATTTCTAGGGTAACAACTTTCAAATCAATAGACAAGGGATATGCTTTGAAGTATGACGCAACCTACTACCTACTAGGAAAAAAATGCAGGTGACCAACTAACCGCAAACAGAAAATCAAAATATAACACGTGACATACTCATTGGGTTATCCCACCTATTGTTTAACGTCAATGTATCTACTGACAAATGTATGAAACCTGTAACCACACCGGCAGATAATTTAAAATAATACAAGTCTTTTCAAAACTCGAACAGAAAATTTAATTTACTTGCGTGGTACTAAATGTTTGTCTCAAGCTTTATAAGATTTTATTGTAATCGCTTGGAATCCATAACAGGTTTTTTAACGCAAACACGCACATCGAACATACGTAGGCTATTTGTTTTCACAAGGACAATAAGTGCTACGAATACATATGTTTACCAAGATCTTTAACCTGCATTTACGATGATGACTTCTCGTGCAGGTTCATCATAAATAGACACCATTTATATAACCCGCGGATCATTAATATCACTTGCAACTGATGGTTAAATTAACGTGGTGCTTACAAGAAATATATAGATAATTAAATTATGCATTATAATGTCATTTTCAACTCCAAAACGATAATGTCGATGTTAATATATTCCTTTCCATTGAGAATACACGGTCATGTAAGTACCTATGTAATTGTATAGTCATACATTTGTAATCATAATCACTACTATATTTATCACAATTGGATATGGATGAACTTCTTCAAAATGTTTGAATATGTTTTTATTGGTACGTAATAAGCGTCCTAATTAAATGATAAATATATCAGATTTTTTGGTTGCGTCATATAATTATAAAAATAAAAACAGTTTATTAAATTTGGGACGGATTACGACAGACCTTAGTCCGTCACGTATTGAAAAAAAAGTGACAGATGTGTCATTTATATTATGTGTCAGATATTTTTTTCCTTTACTAAGGACGCTTATTACCTACCAACGAAAACATATCCAAGTATTTTGTCGCAGTTCATCCATAATTACACTAATATTTTAAATGTGAAAGTTTGTGAGTTTAGAGTTTGTTGATGCTGAAACGGCTAGATTGATTTAAATTAAATTGGAATGGAAATGGTTTATATACTGAATTAACACACAGGCTACCTAGTATCCCGAAAAAGAAACACTGTTTCCGGGAAATGGTCGCGGAAGAAGTCGCGGGCAGTAACTAATTATAAATAAAAGTCCCCCGTCGTGTATGTATATATGCTCGCGATAGTAGAGCTCTGGATGTATTATAATCATCATCATCAGCCTATTATTAGTCCATTGCTGGACATGGATAATTTACTTATAATGTTGTTTCAACCATCGTTTACACCATTTTCTGTGGAAAATTGTATCCCGTGCCAGGCAGGAGCGGCTCGCTATAGATTTATAAATGCAGGAAAATTTATGTACCGATACTTTGTTCCCATTGAAACATTGTCATATATGGCGCACATAATTGTTAAATATGAATTCCGACCTCGAAATACGTATCGTTCATCAATTAAGTGCAATTGGTTGTGGTCAATAAAAGGCAGTCATTGTCATCAACGTCGTGTTTACGCCTCAAATAACCGAATCGAATTAATCTACGGATTGTAATTGACGTACAAAGGACTAGTGGCATGGAAACATCTAATAAAACTATTTTAGGCCGTTCGGTCAGTTTTATAAAGCAGGAAACTAAATCTGTGGCGAAAAAAGATATAAAAGATCGGTGCTGAACAAAATAATATGGCTCTGAAGAAGCAAATAAAATACTAGAAAGCGTAAAAGAGTAAAACGTCCTCGTCAAAGTTTAGAATTACACATTTGATCAGATCAGTAAAGGGACTGTTGTGTTTTTAAAGAATGAAAACACGCCCCACCAAATAATTTTATGTTTGCGTAAATCTATCAACGAATGAAAACACTGGTTGTAAGTTCGTCCGTTAAGTGCATAGAAAAAGAGCTAGCTCAGTGTAGGGCGCAGGCAAGAAAGTTTCGCTTTTGATCTAAATTACCACCGAGCTAGCCACATACTCAAGTAATTACTACAGTGCCATATTTGCTGCCACATCGCAGTCTTTCTCAACTTGCCCAGCCTTCCTTATGGCTAACAACCATGACAACTTTCCCGGACACTGACCTAATGAAGTTATAATAAAATAGCATTTCAATTGTGTCTATTCAAACAATTTAAATTTGAAAACTTGAAGCCGAGTTTTAAACACGGTGTGCCATGCTCATGAATGAATCTTGTCACTTAGTCAACCTTTTGACTTACGTTAATTGCGGTTTCAGGTGTAATGTAACAATGACTCTTGTTGTGGTTAGATTCTTATGGACATATTCATTGTTACTGAATCAGTATGCGCGCTTGTGTATCAATTGAACTGGCGAAAGCATAATAGACGTGTAATCGTATGTTAACTACAGCAGCATAACAATAATGTCTTGTAATTGACAAGATACACATTTCTAAAAAAAAAACAATGCGCGTTTCGTTAAATGCACCTTTTTAGCTTAGCTGGAAAAGTTAATGTTGCCAACTTCAAATTCCTAACGGCGCAATTAAACCGAATTGCCGATAAAATTCCAGATTGCCATCAT
Source organism: Acleris cristana (assembly GCA_948252455.1). Taxonomy (NCBI): domain Eukaryota; kingdom Metazoa; phylum Arthropoda; class Insecta; order Lepidoptera; family Tortricidae; genus Acleris; species Acleris cristana. The sequence goes on along the minus strand of OX411774.1, from coordinate 7,108,846 downwards.
CGAGCGAATCGATACGATTAAAATAGACGATACTAGTATCGGCCACGTACCTCCGTACCACGTAGGTATTTCAGCGCGTCATCCGATGACGACACATCGTACGATGTTTTTTTCATACGTATGTGTCATGCGTGCTGTAAGTTTCCTCCCATCTAATCAGGGCCAAGCCATAAGTGAACGCGTCGAACCACGAAACAAAACAACATCGTGTCGTACCTATCTCAGCGATGAACGTTGTAGTTTTTCCCGACGACACGACAACGTATTCTAACAATCGCATCGTGGAACGACGCGACGTGTTGTCCCTTACACCCTTAGCTTACGTCTAACAAGCGTTACGATCCGACAACAGTTTAATGAAGTACAAAATTATACAAGTATTACTTACTGTTAAAATAATTATTTGTAAATTTTATTTTATTTCTTAGGTAGGGCCCACCCTTCTATTATGGTCGCCTTTATCGCGCTAGCTTTATCTTATAAAGCACCCGTCACTCTTGCACTTACATATATTGGTCAGAAAATGACAGATGTTTTATCCACGTTGATAAACACCACCATAGTTGGCTCGCTGCTGGCCACAACTTAGCGCACCGACTTAAGAGGTGGCGACTAGCGGCAGTCTACAATCAAATAGATGGACAGTAAGCTACGAGTCGCCGCCGGCGGCAATCGATGATGATGCGATTTCCATGCATTTGTCGCCGCCCCCCACCCTTCACTACGACCGCCGCGCGAGCCGTGACCAGGGTCATGATTCTTTCAAAAGCAAAGGTGAGCGAACGCAGGAGTGAATGTCCAAGCGGCGAGTTTAAGTAGTCCCGTCAAAGTGAACAAAACACATTTCAGCGCGTGTATTCAATTTGGCAGCATGGCTTCTTGAACGTATAAGGCTGCCTAATTGAGAATGCACGCGCTAAAATGTGTTTTGCTCGCTCTGACGGGACTACTTAAACTAGCCGCTTGGACATCACTCCTGCATTCGCTCACCTTTGCTTTTGAGAGAATCACTACCCAGGCCGTTGCGACTATCGCGGCTATTATGAAAAATAACCGACTTATTCATAACATTAATCGTCTATCTCTATTCTACCACATTCGTGACACCAAATTCGTATAAGTTTGCGTCTTTCCCAAGGTTATGTACTGGGACATTAATTGTTATGCCATTATGGGCAATATGGAACCCTGTCATTATAATAGCGTCAAACTACATGAAAGAAATAACGCCAAAATTAATGATTAACGTTATGCGACAGGGTTCCATAGTGGCATAACAATAAAGTCCTTGACTGTACCTACGTATGTATGAGTCATTTAAAGAAAACTGTGGTTTAATTAATTGTACCTAAGTAAAATGACTGTTTCCTATTAGGTAGTAAAATCCATACAGTTTGATAAAGTTAAGAGCGTGTAATATAATAAATACCTTTTATTTATAACATGTGCAAGAGACATGAGTTAATAGCCCACCTGCCCCCTTTTTCACATACCTGACGAGTTATTGACGCCAAGGTTAACTGGAAAAGATCCTATCCCATATGGGATAAGTTCGTCTATGTACATTTACTATATCGATTCAATTATGTCTTGTTATTGTTTATGCGCAATAAAGAGTTTACATTCATACCTACATACGTCTGCTAATTAAGTACTATTTTACGCCTCTTATCGACCTTATAGATTTATTACGGTCAAACTAGAATTAACCTTGGAGACAATTAATTTCTGACTGTAGATACATTGCGTAGTTTATAAAGCCGCTTGTCGACTTTGCAATGTTTACTGAACACTGTAAGTTTGTGAAATGGGGGGTCCTCGTATCTGGTAAGTGAGCTTCGAGGGTCTGAAGTCCATGGACATTTTGCAATCTTAAGGTGCAAATCCATAAGCACTAAGGTGTTTCCCCTACACACTGGAACAGCACAGAGAAACCACTGGTGAATGACAGCCTTGTTAACGAATGAAATGGTAACGATACAGGATACTGTCAAACCAACGAAGCTTTGCCCATCTCTAAAATAATGCTTATTTTATGTTCCGGTAACGAATGCCTTAAGCAAGACGCTGGTGGAAATAAATATATGCAGTGAAAAAAACTTCCTTTCGAGTCCAGTTTGAAAACAAATCAGAAAGGTTAAAAAAACAGTGCGAGTGTACATACAGAGATACGGCATACGGCTTTGCGCCATTTACTTATTGTACCTAATCAATAGACGCTAATTGTTTTCACGTCGTATAGATACGATATCTCTCTCGAGTAGGTACCTAGTTATTGTGGGAATGTCAGATAAAAATAGAATATTTACTCGCACACTTATGCCTATTGTTGTATTTACAGACTTGACCACTCCTATAATATAGGTAAGGTTTCATAAATAAGGTAACGGAGTTTAAGAGGCTATTAACGAGATAAGAAATCTAAATAGGTCACTTGTTGCCGGTTCATGTAAATTTAAATATAGAATTGCTGGTATCATCATCATAATTTTTGGGTTAGATTATTAATCTTTAATTATGTTGTTGAACTCTTCTAACGGTTATATTGGTGATTTAAATATCTGCTTAATAGATAGCGGGGTTTGTAACATATGCAGTAAAAATAAATAATTATGCCAACTCCAAAAACGTGCTAGTAGGTACCGTTTGCCTATTTTTTTTTAAATGAGTCATTTAGTAAAAAAGTCAAGTGCTATTTTTATGTATTTTAGATGAGAAAATTACTTATTTTAAGCGGTTTTACAAATAAGACAATTCTTGTTAAATTGCGTAAATGATGTAAACAAGATACATTAGCACCAAACGTCAACGTATGATGTATTAATCGAATAAGCGTAAATGCGTACACGCATCCATCACCTGCCATGGTGGGAAATTACCCACTCATTGCGAGGCTATTTTTAACCAGAAATTTAAAAGACAAACGAGTAGCAATTTAATTTCGTTCGAGACAGAAGCCAGTGCAATACAAAGTTGATGTATTATTTATAGATAGGTGGATCTACCGGCATGTCGGAGTATCCGGCATCTTTTATTTACCCAGACACGTTCGTATGTAAACCTTACGCATGTTCGTGAGTACAATATTAAGTATGAATATAGGGTATTTTTCAGTTGCAGGAACTATACCGTTTCCGCTGATAATTCTTGACCTAATTATAGGATTTTCAATTAGCTACATTTCTTTTATATGAGCTTAATAGGTGCATTGTGTCCGATAGACATCAACACAACCTGTTAACCTCAACTTTATCAGTGATTTTTATGCATACTAAATTTATGTTAATTTTTTCCTTGACTATCCGTCCCATAAGGTACACACACAACTCATACACGTGAACATTACACGACCTTGCGTAGACGAGTTTAAAAAACGGCCGCCCGACTATCGAAATTCAAAATGCGATACGTTGCCCAAGCTCAATGGCTGGGTAGTGAATAAGGTGAGGTGACGTCACGACATCACGCCACCTTTCGTTTAGTCAATTCGGGCGCGATCCGGCTCACCACTGCGGCCTTGCTAACGCCCGATGTCTCTCTCGCGTGATGTAATATCACTCGCGTTATTACATTGAACTAACGGTTTCAGTGTGTGTATATTTTTACCATTTTATCATCACACAAAAAGGGAAATTGATTCAAGTTTTAGTAAGAACGCCGCTAGCGCGTGTTCTATTATCATTTATCATAGGTAATTAGGAAAAAATTGCAATCAATTTAAAAAATCTTATAAAGTCACATTCTTATCAAAATCTTGACTAATTAATAACTAATACCTACAATTATGAATGACATGCAAGCATGAGTACTCAAATTTAAAAAGTACTGCATTTAACCGAATGGTTAACTCGGCATAGCAGTGTGTGTGCCGGATCGCGCTCAGTTAAATTGACGGAACGTTGGCGAGTTTAGGAGGCGCGGCGCGGTCGGCTGCAGTATACTTGGCATTTTTGCATCGGGCGCCGAGAGCGATAGTCGTGGGCACCGCGTCACAAATCTCTCGCTCGCTTAACCTAAGTTACATTAACAAACAGTTCCTACAAACAAAAACTAACCATCAAGCAATTGTGAAGTTTAATTTATATCATAAAATCTACAGATACAGTTAGACCAGAAGTGGAGGTGCTAAAACCGTCAGGTTCAAAGGAAAATATAGTTCAGGAAAAACCTGTAACCAGTGAGTATTTCAAACGGGTTTTTTCATCCTGTTTTTATTTAATCCAGTCCTTCGTTTTACCTTACTGTTCCTTACTTTGGATCGATGTTGTGGCATTTGAGGTTACATCAACAAATATGTTAATGAAAGTGAATGTGAAATAGTGTGATATTACAGTAAAACGTATCTGTGTTAACGTGTTTTCTCTATTAATGAAAGTTTATATCCTCTCGAATGCCACAAATTCTTTCCTGGGATTGCGTTCCTGAATGGGTTGATTCATATCCATCGCTTGTGATAAGATAAGGTTACCATTTAAATTGGGGCGCTGGCATATTGATCACCACTAACCACCATCGCTGCCGACTAACAACATGGTTCATTGTGAATGTTAAAACATTATCTGTGTGTCTTCAACATGGGAATCCTTGACTGATTTGCAGGGCATGCCAAACACCTTCAATCCGAGCTGATGAATAACAGCTTTGAATGTGCCCCGTTAAAAAGGACGTTTAACACATATGGTGAATTTAACTAGAGAAGGGCTAGTGCGCCTTCTCTTTTCGCTGAGCCGTAGCGTCTTTAAGAGTGAAGACTCGACCGAAGTGCCTGAGGAGCCGCAAGCACTAGCATCCGTCAACGCGGAAGTCGAGCCAATGAAGGCGTATTGGGAGAGCGAGAAGCAGATTTTCAATGCCAAGAATCAACCATTCCTTGACCTTTTTTCAAAAGGTGCCGGTCTGGAGAGGATACCAGACGTGACCGAAGAGCCTACCAAAGAATCTCATTACAATTACGACAATTTTAGTCCTTATTTACCGGAGGCTGTGAAACATTTTAATGTACAGGGTAATGTATACTGTTGTAATGTATTTGTTTAATCTTAAATCGGGCTTTCCTATATTCTGGAAGACACACAGATCAGTTCGAACTGGGTGCATGTTGCATATTTCCTGTATTGATTAAGTATAGTAAGAACATTATCAATTAACTCGATTAACGCATTTACGTTGATAATATAAAATCACGACCACAAGTTTTTCGAAAAAACAAGTAGCAATATTTAACGTGAGGTTTTTTCAATTTGATCCTTTATTGTATTTTAAGATAAGTTATCAACGAGTGGAATCATTAGCGTCATTCATTCCATTCAGTTAGTATACAATGCTTTTGTTTATGGAAGTGTTGACAATCCACATTATAATAAGAATATGTACCTGTCCTTCCTGCTGTTCCCTTTTTGTTTTCTTTGAATCCACTATTGTCACTAAAAATACGTGTAAAAAATACTAGTATAGATTAAAAGTAGGTTAGCATATGTGAGTTACAGTTGGCACGTTACATTGACAGTGGCTAAAGGTTCCTAAATAGACTGACTAGCGCAAACCGGTTAGGAAAAAACCCACGCCATCATCTTCATAAACTTTATTCCAATTGTTATTAAAAAGTAATTTGTAATATGCTGTTATCTTACCTTATTAAAAAATGTGCGTAAGTTAAGTTGTAAAACATACCTTACTATTAACAGATAAAACATGCGTCAATGGACGTTGTTTATATTAGGTCAATATGAGTAATAATAACATTGAACTTGAGAATGATGACTAAAAATTCCGCAAGCATTACTCTGTCGTGCTTACATAAGTATTTAGGAAGTAATTTGTAATATTTGACTGACAAAGCAATTCTATAATTGTAAATACATCTGCTTTTGTATCTAACTTTCGCATTTACCATTATTGTGATTAACGCTTGTTTCCCCAGGTGGTGGGTCATTCAGATCACACGCAGGTACATATAGTTTTACGGACTACCTGCGTCAAATTTAACAAAGCAATTTTACGGATTGTTTTTCCAGCTGTTAATCTTTTAATCGTTAAAGCTGTTGGTTAAATTCAACATCATGCTTAGTTTTAACATGAACTTAGTTAAATCTTTAAAAACGCGTAAAACTGAATGTACCTGCTGCAAAAACACAATAATCAACCAGATCTTTTGTTATTTCCAGCTTGTTCCGGTTCCTTTTACGGGACGTCAAAGACTGTTTGTTTAGAATATTGATTTAAAACTAAAACTGGAAATAACAAGAGACAATACAAAAAACCATTTTCTTACGAATGTTATCTTTGATTTTACAGGTGTACCAGAAACACCCAAAACTGATCCTGGAATCTCAAACAACGGGCGCGACGCCGGTGTCATCGCCGGCATTGTGGTTGCTGTAATCTCTGGAGTTATAATATTGGCAGCTTTGGTAAGTACTACATTAGTAGCTAAAGTCTTAACTATTATGGTACAAAGAACACGCTTTGGGCTCCGTTCTGTAATGTTTGCAAAATTATTAGAAGTAACTGAACTCATAGGTATTGCAAAGAATTCTCACTAGAATTGCCGTTACATTGTCTACTTAAATGTCTCACGCTCCGGATAAGAATCTGATGTTTAAATGAAAGTTAATCCTTTTGAGATCACATAACAACAGCAAATGTAGATAAGAAATACTTCATAACCGTGAGTAAACTTGTCGTGGACGTGGAAATGCAAGGCCGTCTCGTATTTTTTAAATGTAAATGAAAAAGCGAATAAGTGTTCTACCGGTTTAAACATTTAAGTACATCATAAAACGTCACAAGTATAGCGAAACTTAGTTTTGACGTAATTTTTATGCACGTCTATATAAAAACAGAATGATTCATAGCTGATTCATCGTCATTCGACCTAAATCCACTAATTCATTTTAAGACGCGATGTTTTATCCGCGTTAAAATTTAATATCACCATGGTAAGTTTGGAAACTCAGTCACTAAAAGTCATTATCTCCACGGTTATTAGATATTCGATATATGACTGTTAAAACTAGAGCATATCTGCTGAAAAAAAAAACACATTTATACATTTTTCTAGGAAAATTTTGTTCCTAGACATTTATTATATAATGCAGTAATAAGTGCTCCATCGTATAACGATTTCCACGTTCTTATACCTGACCTTGATCATAGGTAGGTAATCATTTTAACTGCAGATGAGCTATAACAAATAAATTACACGAATAAAATTGATATATATGTAATTCAATTTCCGACCTTATCATGGTGATTTCAATTAAAATTAAAGCCACTGGCAGCGCTACCCTATAACCTATTTTTCCGCACAACAAAACACTGTTTTGCAAAATGTTTGTATTGCTTCTCGAGGAATCACTATTGTCCTAACGATCATGTTTCACATGCTTGAATGCCACTTCTTATTTAGGTGTCGAGTGACACCATTTAGTATTGCCGAGAAATGAGGTCAGCTTGTTATGAGATTTTGATTGCTTTCTGGAAGCCCTTCTATTACTCTGACGTCTGGTTGTTCAATGTTCTAGGAATGTTGGAAAAAATATAAGATTTTAAAAACAAAATATGTGCGACAGTCATCAATAATAAATAAATACAATAAGACCAAGCCTATCCCGCGCGTGATTTTTCTCGAAAATACGGCACGGAAACGGATTGGTATGCCTTATCGCATTTTACAGACACGCTGCGTAAATTTTTCTTCGTTATTTAATAAGGATTTATCCAGACAGCAAAGTCATCCAACACACACCTGTTAAGTTCTTATTTGATTTAATCAACAGGAAATAACTCAATTTCAACAAGTTTCTATTATAAAGATAATATTGATTGATTTTTATGATTGTGCAAATCGTTTCGCGTATCGCATTCCTGCAAAATTTGCCATAAACAACGGAAACTTAGAAAAGTCTGCGTTCATTCAATTGAGCGAAATGAGTCAATCAATTAACCGCCTCATTTATGATTACATCATTGATGTTAAGCGATTTATTCAATTGAAATGGTCCATGGAAACTGCAGTTATTATTAATTTAAAATGTCGTTAATACTTTTTAGGTTCTCGAATGTTCTGATGTTTCAACGTTGAAAACTTATGTGATTTTAATTTGTTTTCCGCAGATTGCTGTTGTTATGTACCGGCACTACGTGCATCGCAACGTCACTTCTATGAACTTTGACAACCCCGTGTACCGCAAGACCACAGAGGACCAATTCGCGCTGGAGAAGAATGGCTACGCACCCGGCAGCAAGCTGTACCCGAGCACCGTGGGCGAGGAGGTGAGAGCGCTAACCGCCATGGAGTGCACGCTTAACATACAAAACAGTCTAAGATAAGCCGCGCGACTCCGCACTGCCCTCCTTAGGAGCCAATTAATATAAGTGGGTGTTCTAGGTCACTGACCCTAATTTAGAAGTAAATTTTCAGAATTTTAAGATAAACTAAATATTACAGAACTTTTATTTTTGATTCCATTCTTGATGTAACATTGAAAACGATTATGATATGACCCCAACTTACATGGCCAAAATAATAGTGTTGTAAATAACAAGTTTACGCCTAGTGCTAAAATAGATAATTGTAAGGTCAGCCTAAGACATTTTAAACTTGATGTACTTATAGTTACATTTATTAGGACTTATTTTAAGGAATTTATAAAAAAACTATTTTCGTTTAGTACCTAAGACTATGGCAATTGATTGTGCCAACATTTTTACCGCAACAGTATTAAAACATAGTTGCCAAATTGTTGGTATTAAATGTAGGTAGATAATAATGCTGTAAATAGTCCCTTTGAAATTGCCGCTATATTATGATTCTGCCTATCGCTTTAATTATTACTAATAATGTTTTACTGCTGAAACTTTGTTTTTCATGCGTTAACATGCGAGGGCTAGCATTGGTAAGTTTTCTGTAGAAATTAAAATGTAGGTTACAATGATTGTACTCGTAGTGTCATTTTGTTTTGCGTAACGTACTGGCTTTTTAGACAGACGTAGACGTTATTGTGTTTTATTGATTTTCCTAATATATTTTTTTCTGTTGCAGGCTCAAGAACCTCTCAACACGCCTGGTACGAACGAATTTGTATAGTGCTCGCGCCGGCAGTAAATACATTATCTTGTCTTTGAATGTGAAAAGAAAAAGACGGACATGTGATACTTTAAATAGTGAACCAGTGAATGGGTTAAGCTGACTGTTTAGTAGAAAACTCTAAAATAGGGTTAGTGCAGTGGGAAGTGTGAAGCCAATCGGAACAAAGTTCAGTTGCTGCATGCCTCGCACCGTGGCGGATCTCGAAATTATCATTTTTGTCATTTCATGGGTCTCAGGGCATAAGGCGAAGTAACTTACAAGCCGCTCCTCCGTTCCTGCGGTTTTTCGTATCACATATAGCAGTTTAAGGGACACGTCTGCTACTTTTTTATTAGACTGTGAATAGCGTAGAGATTAGAGAATATTGCTTTATCAAGCGGATGCCTGGTGCATAGTAATTATTTATATAAACTATACAATTTTTATATTCAGCTTTTAGTTAAGTGTTTTAAATACAATGCTTTTGTATAACGAACTCATCAATTGTTTGAAGTCGTAATCTAGAAATGAAGCTCATTTTTATATAGTGAGATGTACTTATTTAGTAAATTCACAATAATGTTATAATTATTGAAAACATTGTATTAATTTTAAACACTTGTGAACTGTAGCGTACGGTTGGATGCTTTATTATTTAACAAATATCAAAGCAGTTTCACCTCTTGTTTAGAAACTTATTTATTTGACACTTTGAAAGGGTCTAGGTGTTACTCTTCGCGCCTGTATTTAATGTGCCAACCCTAGTGAATTTTACCAAATTCGACATTATCGAATGTTTTATCTATTTGTCGACTAATAAAATAAATTAATTCCCTATTAAATTAATTCCTATGAGCCGCATGTTTGTTGCCTGGTATTTATTTTAAATGTGAATTGTTATGCATTAGTACAGTTTAATATTTATATATTTTATGGAAAGGTTGTGTTTTACCATCTAATATAATTATGTATTTTCTATTAGTAATGTTTGCCTCAATATTTGGAACGTGACTTTGTCAAGCAAAATCCTGCCAAATCCTATAAAATTGTAATTATATACCTAATTGTAATGTAATTCGATTACATTCATACTACTTGATGCACATTTCATACAATACGCCTAGCTCAATAAGTGTGGTCACTCAAATTATTGTGTAAATATTGTCAGTAAAATATATGTAAAATGTGTTAAGTTTGCTTTTTCTTTGAGAAGCCCCTGTGTCTAGGTAATTCATATTGGTCATTGTTGTCTGAAATTGATCCCTCTAGGATTAGGTAAGTTTTGTTTTGTCAGAAGATGAAATCTCCGGGTTGCTGAGTCAGTGTTGCTAGTAGTAAAATTAAAGATCATTGGGAAAGCTTGGGTCCACGATTGAACATATTTCGGATGTTTTATCTATGCCCTTGAACTATGGGACCGATTTTAATAAATACAGATTCACATAATTTGTGTGAAACGCGCGAGCTTAGGCTAAATTTAAAATATATGGGTGCGTGATATTTGCTGGTTTTTAGTTGATAATCTGAACGAGGGTCCAAAAAACACACAGCACTATACTTCGATACGTTTAATCAGTAATTCATATCGTATGAGCTAGTGAATAGGTTAACAAAGAGAAAGTTGCCGAGCCTTATATTAATCGCTGGGTAAATCTTAGCAGCGCGATGTAGCAATCGAGTAATACCGACATCTATCGAGAACTCGGTTAAATAAAATATCTTAACTCTATTGTTTTCTTGTATGAAAAATAACATTCAAAATCAGCAACAACTACGATTACTAATGCCATCTGTTGGCGAGCACTGCATTTATTACATAACGATAAACTTGCATTAAACTAACTTCTTAACTAACAAATTTGTACGGTTAAACATTCCGCCCACCAAGGACAAAATGAGGAACAATGTCCTTAATCCGCCCACCATGCAATATCCTTAACTTTAATGAAACAAATGAGAAAAATAATAATTAAACAAAACATTTTACTTATAGCCATAACAAAGGAATTACAATATAGTTGTTTAGCGCTCTATGGGCAAAAAACACAGTTTACTTACAGGTCGTTTGAAAATGTTGCCCTTGCTTTTGAGACTGACAACTCGAGTAACTCCGTCCAATCCAGGATGTTTCTCAACTATCAGGCCGTACAACCACCTACATGGGGGAAGGTTATCTTCCTTCACGAGCACTACGTTTCCAACTGACGGTTCTGGGGTTTGATGCACCCACTTATAACGGTGGTGGAACTGGGTTAGATATTCCCGCGACCAACGACGCCAGAAGTCCTGTACCATTCTCTGCGTGAGTTGCCAACGCTTTAAACTACTTAAGGATGAGTTCATGTAGTCACCTTCAGGAATTAATACAAGTGGTTCTCCTACGAGGAAATGACCTGGGGTTAGTGGGATCGGATCGTCTCGGTTTTCCGTAATCTGAGAAATAGGCCTAGAATTTAGGCATGCTTCAATTTGAGATAACACAGTCGTCATTTCTTCGAATGTGAGTGTTGTGTCACCGATCACTCTCCTAAGGTGACGTTTTGTCGACTTTATGCCGGCTTCCCAGAGCCCGCCAAAGTTTGGGGAGTGCGGTGGAATAAAATGCCAGGAAGTACCATCACTAGCAAGACGTTCTGCAATTTCTCTAGTAGTGTTTGACCACCCGTCCGCAAACAACATCTTTAATTCACGCGCAGCGCCCACAAAATTGGTTCCGTTGTCGCTAAATAACTCGGCGCAATGACCACGTCTTGCAACAAAACGCTTGAATGCGGCTAGGAAACCTTGAGCTGTTAAGTCGCTAACTGCCTCCAGGTGAATTGCTCTGGTTATCATGCATACAAAAAGACATATGTAACCTTTATAGGCATGATGTCCTCTACCTTTAGAGGTTCTCATATTAATAGGCCCTGCGTAGTCCACTCCACTTTTCAGAAAAGGGCGGTTGGCAGTTGCTCTTGCTGAAGGCAATTGTCCCATGAGAGGTTGATTGGACAACGCGGCATAACGGATGCAACGTATACATTTACGTACAAAAATTCTTACCAAATCTTTCGCTCCTATCACCCAATATTTCGTCCTCAGATAATTGAGCATAAGTTGCGGTCCACCGTGCAGCGTTTTTTCGTGAGCGTCAGCGATAATTAAACTAGTAAGGTGTGACCGGCGTGGTAATATTACTGGGTGTTTCATTTCTTCGCTAATTCCCGCATATTGTAATCTGCCACCAACCTTCAAGATCCCGAGATCATCAAAAAGAGGACTCAACGTGGTAAGTTTGCTATTCCTTTTCTTTATAATTTTATGTTCTTTCAGGTCATCTAATTCTTCCTGAAAATGCTTTTCTTGGGCTATTTTTATACAGGTCCTCAGACTATCCTGTAGCTCCTCACTGGTAAGCCAATCTTTAACCTTTTCCTTTCGACCATGTTTTATAAATCGTTTGCAATATGCAATTACTCGAATAAGTTTTCTCAGCGTGGAAAATCTGGTCATGATGTTTTCATCTATGTCTTCCACATTCTTGCAGGTATTTAGTAAACATACCTTATTGGTTTTTTCTTCTAAACGTGTTTCTTCTATGACTACCCTTTTATACTTAATGTTATTCTGTTTTAGCCATGCCGGACCTTCTTTCCACAACTTTTCATCTTTAAACTCCTCTATTCCTCTTGAGGCACAGTCTGCTGGGTTATCCTTGGAGGAAACATGTGCCCATTGGTGAGGTTCCAGCAAGGTAATAATTTCAGTGACCCTATTCGCGACGAAGGTTTTCCAACGACTTGGTCGACTATCAAGCCACGATAAGACGACAGATGAATCTGTCCATGCGTGAATGTTCATCTTGCTTATATTCATAACTCTTGCAACCTCTACCAAAAGTTTTGCAAGCAACACTGCCCCGCATAACTCTAGTCGCGGTATCGACACTGTCTTTATTGGAGCCACCTTGGTTTTCGACGTTATCAACGATACGTGTACCCTACCTTGACAGTCTACTACGCGTGCATATACGACAGCTGCATATGCGTTATCGGAAGCGTCGCAGAATCCCTGCAACTCCAGAATCTTGTCATTTTTACGGGTACGTATCCATCTAGGTAGCTTAAATTTCGTAAGTTGATTCAATTTACTTCTGTAGTTCAGCCATTCCTTTAATAATTGAGGTGATACCTTGTCATCCCACTCAATTCCTGACAGCCATAATTTTTGAATAAAAATCTTTGCTGAGATTATTACTGGCGCTAGCCAACCTAACGGATCAAAAAGTCTGGATATGTCAGAGATTACACTTCTTTTTGTTACAGGCAACCTCATCGGTGGCAGTTGAACAGAGTATTCGAATTCGTCGCTACTTCTGTTCCAAGGCCTAATATCTTCATTACATCATCCAGCTTGAATTCAACTGTTCCTTCCAATTCCCGTTTTCCTTCCGTTACTTGCTGCATTAACTTATCGCAGTTACTACTCCATTTTTGTAGTTCAAAACCTCCTTTTCCCAATAACTCATTTAACTCCGTATAGAGCCTTTTTCCCTCCTCTACAGTTTCGCAACCCGTTAAAACATCATCCACATAAAATTGTTTAAGGACTATCTCTTCAGCAACAGGAAAGTTTTTACCTTCATCGTAAGCTACCTGTTGTAACGTACGTACTGCGAGGTATGGCGCAGCGGAGGTTCCAAAAGTGACACGTAATAGTTTGTAGTGTTTCAGGATTTCATTTGGATTATCGCGCCACAGAATCCGTTGATAATCTGCGTCCTTTTCATCAACTAGTACCTGCCGATACATTTTAACAATGTCAGCCACAAGACAGACGGGAAATTTTCGCCAATTTAATATTAGATGCCGCAAGTCAGGCTGCAACCTTGGTCCTACCATCAGCGAATCATTCAAGGACACTCCTTTATTGTTTTTACATGATGCGTCAAAGACGACTCTCACTTTCGTGGTGCTTTTATCTTCTCGAATGACTGCGTGATGGGGCAAATACGTGGAATTTTGTACATTTTGCTCAGGATCTTTTACCTCTATTAGGTGACCTAGCTGAAGGTATTCATTTATAACCTCTGTATATCTTTCTTTTAATTCGGAGTTCCTTTCCAACCTTTTTTCTAAATATGAAAAGCGTTTCGCAGCTATAACATCAGAATCTCCTTGAGTGCATGCTGGATTTGAATCGCGAAATGGAAGCGTCACGATGTATCGCCCAGAGCTGTCTCGCCTTGTAGTTGCTGCATATATTTCTTCACACTTGGTTTCCTCTTCGGTGTAATGTTTCTTGGTGTTCTCAGCGAAACTATCATTTTCAATTTCCCAGAATCGTTTTAACAAATCATCATCGCTAACTTGAACGTGATTTACGCTGATACGATTGGAAAGCGAAGTATGCGGTTTTAGAATAGGACCAGAGAGAATCCAACCGAATGCGGTTCTTTGCGCAGTCGGTGTTCCTAATGGACCTTTGATCATTCCGTCTAAAAGAACTTGACCATAAATATCAGCCCCAAGGAGCATGTCAATTTTATTCGGAGAGTCAAAGGTTGGATCTGCTAATTTGAGGTTGGCAAACTCTGAATACAGCTCAACTACAATTCTCCTTTCGGGTAGAATTGATGTGAGTTTGCCGAGCACAAATGCTTGTACACTGATGCAAAAGTTGGGATCATGAAGTGACTGAATATTTACATTGACCATCGACTTAGACGCCAGTGAAGCGCCTTGGTCACTTCCTAAACCCGAAATGGTGCTTGTGTGCGGCACCTTTTTCAGTCCAAGTAGCTGAACGGCAGACTCCGTAATAAACGAAGCCTGTGAGCCTTGATCGAGCAAACATCTAACTGTTACACCCGCGCCTGATTTCGACTGAGCCTTTACTAAAGCCGTAGCCAGCAAAACTTGACTACAACTGGTCGAAACACAGGCTGTAATGTTATTACTAGCTTCATCGAGAGATGATGATGGCTGTGTTGCATGAGTAGCAACAACTTTTTCAACTGAGTGATTTGACCCGACTTTAGACTCAGTTAAAACCGTGTGATTTTTTGGATGCAATAATGAGTGGTGTTTTTTCTGACATATGCGGCACCTAGTAGGTTGACGGCACGAGAACACAGAGTGACCTTTATTTAGACAGTTGAAACACAAATTGTTGGATTGTACGTAGCCACGTCGATTGTCAGTATCTAGCTTAGAGAACATTTTACAAAATGCTATTTTGTGGCTTTCAGAACAATACACGCATGATGGCGGCGTGGTTACATGGTGTACCTTGTGAATGTTTGGGTATGAGGCATGATTGTGACCACCTTTGACAGTTACATTATTTTTTGCTAGCCTTGGGTCTATAAATTCAAGCGCTCTAAATTTTGTTTCCAGAAACTCCTGAAATTGGGTAAACGTGGGAAGATCATCCGAGGACTCGCTTACCTTTAACTCCCACTGTTTCCTCGTTTCAACATCCAATTTCAGGCATAGAATATAGATCACAATTATGTCCCAACCACTTATATTTACACCTATGTTATTTAAAGCATGTAGACACTCATTGGATGTATCCAGAAGTTCTTTGAGCGCTACTGCCGACTCTGTGCTTATATTCCGCTGACTGAAAAAACGCTTTAAAATACAATTCGATAAATATTTTTTGTTATTATATCTCTTTTCTAGCGTGTCCCAACATAAAAAGTAATTATCTTGAGTGATCGGAATGTGTCGCAGTAGCTGTTCCGCTTCCCCGGTGAGATGACCTTTCAGATAGTGGAGCTTCTGTACATTATCCAGTGACTTGTTTTTATGCACAAGAGATATGAACAGATCCCGGAAGCTAATCCACTCCGAATATTGACCAGTAAATGTAGGAATTGATATTTTCGGTAATCGAACTTGTTCACAAGAGTTGCTGTTACTAGGCTGCTGTACCGGATCAGTTTGACTACGTGACTGTGACTCCGTTAAGATACCTAACTGCATTTTCAACGCCGTTTTGTAGTCTATAAACGTTTCTTCCGTTGCTTCATAAACATCATTGTTCATGTACGAAGTCTCAGCCAATAGAGCGCTATTAGATTCCCGTACTATTTTGGTATGTGTTGTCTCAAATTGTGTCCATAACGTCTCCAGTAGTTCCAATCTGGTACTCAAATATTGCACTGAATTAAGCCGTTCCTTAGGAGATTTCTTGTAATTAACTAAAGCTTTCTCTATTCGAGAAGCCAAGTCGTCCTGCACGTTGATTAAGGCCTCCATAGTCAACTTTTCTAAGACCAGTTCAGAATTAGAAAAGAAGTCAAAAAATTTAGTCCAAATTGTTCGCCAAATTTTCAAAGTGTTTAGAACCTTGTCGCTGTAACTCTGAGCCAAATCTGGCGTAGGTTCCCCGTCTCAACACTTTTCGCGTAATTATTCTAAGTCCAACAAATTTATAATTTTACTAAGTCCCAATTAAATGAATTTAATTTGATAGCAATTTGAAAGTTTTAATCAAGTTTGTTCCCACTGACAACTAATAATTGAATGTACTTACAGTTTTATCACTTCACATCACATCTGTATTTTGCTTACGTCACTGCTGTTTCTCTACGATGCCTTCGGTGATGACGTTACATAGTTTCCAACGTAGTCGTCTTCTCTCTTACCCTTAACACTACACCGTTAGTGACAATCCGCCACTCCGTCGGTGCACACTCGAAGACACTCACATCGTCAGAACTTCTAGGATTGATCCGGTTCGAAGGACCATGAACGAGGGTCCAAAAAACACACAGCACTATACTTCGATACGTTTAATCAGTAATTCATATCGTATGAGCTAGTGAATAGGTTAACAAAGAGAAAGTTGCCGAGCCTTATATTAATCGCTGGGTAAATCTTAACAGCGCGATGTAGCAATCGAGTAATACCGACATCTATCGAGAACTCGGTTAAATAAAATATCTTAACTCTATTGTTTTCTTGTATGAAAAATAACATTCAAAATCAGCAACAACTACGATTACTAATGCCATCTGTTGGCGAGCACTGCATTTATTACATAACGATAAACTTGCATTAAACTAACTTCTTAACTAACAAATTTGTACGGTTAAACATAATCTTTGATATATTTTTACGTAACAATAATACTTATGTAATTTTTTACTACTGTAATTATTGCTGAATTGTTTGTTACTTAAATTACTTGTTGACAAAACATAATTTTCGTAATGTTAAGGGGCTCCTAAACGGGTCATATTTTCACTGCAATATGTGGCCGGCCACTATTGGTGTCCCTCTCTTACTCGTATGTTAGAAAAAGACACCAATAGTTGCCGGCCACATTGCAGTGAAAATATGGCCCGTTTAGAAGCCCCTTTAAGGAAAGGTTAAGAGAATGGAATGTAAACATGTTGGTTTGCATCAAATTAACTGTTTAATATTTTCTTTGGAATGCGTCACGATCGAAACTTATTAATAATCACAAAAAATCGCGATTTGGCAATAAATCACTGTTCAATTACGATTTATATCAGTATCGATAAATCGTTGAAATTAGGATTTTGCCAATAAATACAACTGGCGGTAAAGCATCCTTATCTATGATAATGCGTTATCATAACGCATTAGTTATTACACAGACATTAATATCGCTGCATAAATCTATACAAATTCTTATAATATATTGTATGCACGATTCACAGCACTGCACTACAACTACTAATTCGCAATTTTTTTCAAAAAAATGTCTAAATCATACAATTTTATAAATTGTGAATATTTCCAATATGCCAGTCAATTTTTAAAGCGTTTACTGGCAAATTTTGTAATCTGAGAAAATATGATTTTTGAAAGGTTTGTTAGTAATACTTCCATTTTATGGCCAATACCAAAGCCAATAAAATCATTGTAAAAGTTACCACCCACTAGAACAAATCATACTATGACCGTAATCAGCGCTATGCATTCAAGGGTTGAGATTAAATATTTGTACAGATGCAGTGAATAAACACACGACAACGTCTTTGGTTCGCAAATTGATAATCTAAATGTAATAGCATGACGATTTCGAACCCGTAGAAAGTGTGGTAATCCAATATACTAAACCCGTATAGGACACTGGTTTAGTATATTCACATGTGCCACGGTGTGCAAATGCGGTCTGTTGGCCGACTACGAGCCAGTGTCCCAGTGTATATTGATGATTAGACGAACTATTCTGACCACGGAACAGAAAAAACAGTGGAAGTGGCATGAGCTTCGCTTAGTATCAGACCTGTTGTCGCCAATACTCAAACTATCATAAAAACCACACGCCACCCCAAATGTTTTTGGTGCGGCTATCGTTTTTACACTCCAAAATAGTACAATAAAGCATGCTTCTGTATTTATTTCCTATTTTAGGAATATCGAAATATCGAAATAAGCGATCGCGGCAAAAGTATGGTATGTTATGCGGAACTCCGCATAACTATGCCACACGTTACACGCCCACTTGACACTTCTACTGTTTTTTCTGTTCTGTGATTCTGACAGACAGTGTTGCCTGACATGTATAAACTATATTTTTGTACTCGTCGATTATAATCTGTGTATTAAGATTTCACAGAGAATACTACGTCACTCTTTTCATCGTTGCATAGTCTATGTTACTTCCGAAACAACCGAAATAACTATTTCGATACGCTCTAGACAACCGAAAAAAAATTGAAAATAGAACTTCGTATTTCAATATTAATGTGTCCTTGTTTAAGGAGACTCGATCCGATACAAAATTGCCAATCTATGGCGTTTCGGAACGTAGCACAGCGTCGCGTCATCTGTCAAAAATCTACTAAAACTTGCTGCTGTCCAGGGCATAAAAAAAATTAAAAAACTACGCATTGTGATTGGCTAGTATTTAACCAATGACAGCACAGTACTGCAACATTACGGACGCCGGTGGTGTGATAGTACTTACTTACGATATTTAGTTTTTTTGTATACTCGTATTAATGACTTAAATTATAAATTTTAATGAACTCGTACAAAAAGTATTGTTCACAATAGTGTCATAATCAAGCTTTTTAATCTCGTACCTTACTTAGGCCACGAAGCGGTACTCGACTAAAAAGCTCTCTATTATAACACGATTGTGAAAAATACTATTGTCTATTTAAGTCCTGATACACGACGCGCTGTAATGGCTGCCAACTAACTAACATTAGGTAACTCCATTTTGCATGTGTTGAGACGGATACAGTTAGTATATGATCCGTTCTAGTGAGAGATCTTAAATCCAAAATCTACTACGCTACGCTTATCCATCTATAAGCAGTTCAACTTCACTGACAAGTAATACATTGTAAAATTACAATTACATCATGCGTTACTATTAGGTACACTATAATGCTCTACATAGTTTTTTACCCGAATCTTCTTTACGGAGGGTGATTTCACCACACTGACACCGTTCTGGATAATTTTAGTCACTTCTTCGGCTTTTACTTGAGAGTTCTTATACCGTTCATACTGTTTGGTTATGTGATGTCGGAATAGCTGAAACGTGTTTTCAGCAATATGTCGACGGGCGTGGTGGAACATCTGGTCGAAATGATGAAGGTTGTGGCTGGAATAAAAGGTAAGACGATTGAGTTAAGAGATAAAAATATTATTTCAAATAATGCTAAAGAAAATTTTCAACTACAATATCTTATCTTATAATCTTACAATATAAGAGATTTCTTTCACAAAGTGTAAAAAAAAAAGGCATCATTACTACGGTACCTACCTAAGTATTATCAGACTGCGACTACAACTTCTGAGCATGTACAGTCAAAAGCACTACCTAATATATACGGCCATCGCGCCAAATATATTTAAACATAGACCTTATTATCAGTGACATAGGGGCGTTTAGATATTTTTGATGCCTTGGGAACGTATATATATTTATGCCTGACTGTAAAATTCTATCTATTAGGCTTACGTTTATATCTCATTTTGACGACGCGCTGGCCTAGTTGGTAGTGACCCTGCCTATGAAGCTAGCGGTCCTGGGTTCAAATCCCGGTAAGGGCAGATATTTGTGTGATGAGCGCGAATATTTGTTTCTGAGTCATGGATGTTTTCTATGTATTTAAGTATATATTTATCTATATAAGTATGTTTATCGTTAGTACGTAGTAGTATAGTACAAGCCTAGAGCTTAGTTTGGGACTAGGTCAATTGGTGTGACATTGTCCCCTGATATATTGACCCCTGATATGATTTTCTTCTGTTCTTTTGTTTATAATTAGGGCAGGATAAGTAATCATTTTATTCAGAGATTGATAAGTAGGTATCAGTAAAATAATAAATAATAGATAAGTACCAGTGGCCTGTTTTATAAAGCTACAAATTACAATTTACAGGTTACATGTTTCCGTTTGACACAACCTCGACCAATGACGACCAGCCATTTAAGCAGTGTTGCCAGTTTAGACCTGTAAAATTGTTACTTGTAGCTTTATAAAACGTGCCCCAGGATTATAATCTCGCATAAATTGACCTGGTCCCTAACTATGGGTACTTTGGGTACTAGTAACTGGTAACATACTTATACAGAGTGACTTCAAATTGGTAATGCAAAACACTTGATGGTGGCTCAGTTAATGACGAATAGTGTAATACATTAACTCAGTTATTTAAATTACCCTTCTTTAACTATCGTTAATTATAATAAAATTAATATTTAAAATCCTTAAGCGTGGTTATGGTCACTCTATGTTATTATCAATCTTAATTTTTATTTAAACATAATGGTAGTGTAACCAAATTAAGCCAATAAAAGTTAGTTTTTTTTTTTACTTTTAATTAAATTAGTGGCATGGGACGGAGAAGGGTTTAGTTTAGGGAATATGTGTATAACATTGATTTTGTATTACCAATTTAAGCCACCTGGTATATATAGAAAACATCCAAGACTCAGAAACATTCAACAAATGGCGCACTCATCACAAAATATTTGCTCAGTGACGCTAAGCAAGAATGTTATCGTTATCGTCATTTTTGAAAATGTACAGGATTGACATAAGCTGCCGCACGCATAAAATGCAACAGTAATATGTGTAATAATCCATAACTGACCTAAACACATGAGGGATTAATAATAATAATTAGAGACGCGCCGAATAGTGGTTTCACCGAATAGCCGAATACCGAATTCTATTCGGTTTAACCTTTACCGAACCGTATATTCGGCCGAATTATTCGGTTTGCAATTTCATTGTTTTGCCGCGTAAACAGGTTCTAACATATACTCTACGTGTCGCTGCTGGCTAGATGACGAGCGAGCCGTACCTCACCCGCGCACACCGCGCTGTCACTTTGCTTTAAAACATAGTACGATTACGTTACAAATGAAAACAAAGGTGCTTATTATTACAAAAATAACATAAATTTATATATATAAAAGGCAATCTTACATAAGAAGTTTGGTCTTTTAGTTCTATACCGTTTCGTGTAGTCAAGAAAATAGAAATACTCGAACCGAATATATTCGGCACCAAAACCGAATAATTCGGCCGAATACAAATAGTGAAAAAGATGCCGAATACGCCGAATACCGAATAACAAACAAATATTCGGCGCATCTCTAATAATAATAATTAATGTAAAATTTTTGGCAACAGAGAGATTTAACAAGGAAGAAAGAAAGAAGGAATTGCTGGGTGGGCAAGTCGCGGGCGCAAGATAGTTAGCCGCCTTAAGTCTTAACACGCATAACAAGTAAATTCAGAATTGAAATAGATATTGGTTTCCTAGAACTTGGAAAGTGTTGTTACAGTTTTTTTGGTGATGCTTATATGATTCCCTTAAATCAGAAAATAGTCAGAGGAATGTAATTATCTGTGCACACTGCCATCTTTTATCTTTTTAGCAAAGTACCTAATGAACTGACTTGTACACTACTGAACTTTGCAAAAAAATACTCTCGGCCGCCATCTAGTGAGACAAGAGAGACAGTTGGGACTAATGTGAGACAATTTTCCCTCAATATTCTTAATATATTATGCAGCTACATGTTTATCAATGCTGAAATTAATGAGACAGTAGCGCCATCTAGCAATTGTGATCTTAACTGCTCTGGTAGGACCAACAGCCAGATGCTAACCAAGTTTAGACGGTAATTTTAGTACGTAATGTCCATTAATCCAACTAGATGGCGCAAAAGGTAAGACAAACCTTTGAAAACTAATATATTTTATAGTACAAAATGATTTTTATTTTATTACTTACATGCTGAGCAGGACAGATGCCAGCATCTCCCGTGTATTTCGAAGATGGCGTATATACGCACGAGTATACTTTTTACACGCCAAACACTCGCACCCCTTCACTAAAGGATTGAATTCTTCCTTATATCTAGATAAGAAAAGAATATAAATGAAAATAATTAACAGACATTGAATTATCACAAAGAATAAAGATACTTGCACTTACCGACTATCATTTAGATCTAAAACGCATAATTCGTCAGAATTTTCTTCAATGTCAAATTTCAATGTAAGAGCAAACCCCTCATTGGTCAGCTTGACTGGGTATGACCCGTCGAAAACATCATACCCATTGCCAATGGCAGCCATGATTGCAGCTGGATTCCAGAAACCTTCTAGAATGCGGGCCATGTCACTGGGCAAGGCTTCCTTTAACATTCAAAGGTAATATATGTAGAAGATTTAAAGGTTTGGCTAAGATTAGTTACAGCAAAATAATAAAAGGTAAAGTTCAAGTATACACTGGAGAGCAAAGTTTTTTGATGATTTTGAGTACTTAACATGGCCATAAAAGGGCATCCTAATTTGCATTAAGGAATTATTTAAAAAAAGAACGGATTTTTTTCGCTAGGTGCTTTTACGCTAGGTTTTTTAATTCGGTTGGATATTAATTAACCTACTTCTCTTTTTACATATAATTTAGTCTTGATTCTTTGATTCAATGCATATATTTCTAACTAATAATGGTACAGAAACTTGTCCAAACCAGGCAATACACAGTAAATATAAGTATCCAATATTATGTCCGTACCTGAGAAGCATAACACTGCAAGTGCCATTTTCGTAATTTTACAGGAGAAGCGATTTTGTGTCAAAATGCAGCATACACGACATTTAGTAAGGTTTGTACTTAAACTGGTCAGATTTAAATAACAAAGACTTTTATCAATCAAAAGGATGGCTATTTGAGATCTATATTTGTTATATTCTGAGATCAATTTCTTAATGTAAGATATACTTATTATAATAAAATGAAAAAAACTAGCCCACATACAGTGTTCTGCTTCTCAACAAAAAATTAAATCTTTAGAGTTACCACAATAATTATACCCTTAGAAACTCTAAAACAATATTCGAAACTGTATTATATTACTAAATGTTGTTTTTATATAATAATAAATAAGTTTCTTGTATGTAGGTATGACAGCAAAATTTATGTTTCCGTTTACAATTTATTATAGTGTACATTGTAATTAAATACAAATAATACAATTTTAAATATTGTTTTCGATTTACTAAAGGTATATTATCGAAGTAAGTAACTCTGAAATTTCGTTTTTTCTTCTTTTAAAAAGCAGAACTTTGTATGTGCCCACAGATATATTTTTAATGTAAATATATTTTAGATTAAAAAATTGATTTCCGAATGTAACAAATCTCAAATAACCACACTTTTGATTAATTAAAGTCTTTGTAATTTAAATCTGACCGTTTTATTTCAAAACTTCCTCATTGTCGCTGAATTGAAAATTGCTTCTCCTGTAAAGTTACGGAAATGGCACTTGCAATGTTATTCTTCTCAAGTATGTAATTTACAACCCCTTCCGCCGCCTAGCTAATGTATGGAGCACAATACTGTAAGTCCGGACTTACATTGAAATGCCTGATAACATGATACAGTGGCACCACTTTGATCATTCATAACACTGTAACTCTGGACATACGATAAAATGCAGTTTATACATACATTATTACACTTCACTTAGATTGAAATGCTTCGAAGTGACTATTGCTCTTACATCAAAATACATTTAAGAAACTCCGAAACTGTAAAGACTTCTGCAAATACAGCGTTATGGTTCGATAGAGCTAAAAAAGTTATGTATGATACATTAAAAAACGAAAAATCTTAAAAAGTGGACTATGTTGCATTCACAAATCGTTTTTTTTTCGACCTTTCCTAACAACATATTTTGAGGAGCTGCCATTATTTACATTAGGTATAATAACATCATAAGGGCACATCTACATTTAATTTTAACTTAAATACACTTACGGCAACATTTTGAATGATAGACATAACATTGTCCAATGGTACATCAGTATAATTCTCATTGCCATCCATTATTCCTTGTAAAGCCACTCCAGTAAGGACATCTTTATGCTTGAGAATGTGTTGAATGCTTTCATTACGTTTCTTAATGTTCCCAGCAGCAACTACAACACCTGAATACGCAAAAGAGAATTATCAATTAATGTATCTAAGAGAGAACAAACAATGTTATAAAGTATAATCAGTCATTTTAAATTTATATTGGACTTAAACTGAAGTAGGAAGGCAAATTTAACCTAACCTAACCTAAAAGTTTGCATTAAGGAGCGTCCTCACTGTGAGCATTCGCGTGAACATTCGAGCGGTGTGGACATTGAGCCAAGCGTTACGAAGCTTACACACACCACTCGATGTTCACGCCGAATGCTCATTCAACACCATTGTAACTTAAGAGATAAGCTGTTGTCCATGGAGTGCCCACCATTGTTCTTTCTTCTTTGTTAGTTTTCTTATCAGAAAGTATATGACATAAACTCAACTTTCTTTTTCACTTGCTCAAACGAGCTTTGTCTCTTCTGCCTCATTTTAATTTATTTTACCTATACATATAAAAGGCAAACCTGACTTACTGACTTATATATCAACGCACAGCCGAAACTACTGTACCTAGAAACTTGAAATTTGGTACAGTTGTTCCTTTCATGATGTAAGTGAGCACTAAGAAAAGATTTTCCGAAAATCGACCCCCGATGGGAAGAAATGGGGGGAGTAGCTGGAAACTTATTCTACGCGTACGAAGTCGCGGGCGTCCTCTAGTAGTCTTATATAGCAGTTGTGATTTTTTTGTTGTATCATTATTATTTAGTTTTTAGATCTATTTTCATTTTATGTTGAGAATCTCAATGAACTATCAAATATTTTATTTAACATGCAATGCAATATTATACATGTATGTTGTAACATCACATTGATGAATAAAGGAACTAATTAAAACTACCTATCTAACATTATTTCAAATAATTTGGCAGTGTAAGTGAATTTGCGGAAAAACTTGTTTCGTTTAAAGATACCAAATTATTATTTTTTACCAATTAAAAGTGAAAATTGTTTTTAAAAGATGCTTTTTTAAGAAAATTGACATATAAGTACCACAAGTGGCAATGGGCAGGACAAGTTTAATGACACACTTGCTTTAACCCTGTTCAAATTGTGAAATTATCTTTTTTGTATTCATTATAATGTTTTTTGGATTAAAATAATCTGAAGAGACTTGATTTTTCTTCACCTCACACCTTACAAACATACCTACGCCAAAAAATATTTTTTTCAAATCCTTATAAAATGAAACCTTAGTTTATTAGTTAACGATAAGTGTAACTAAAAATAAAATTGGTAATGAACTTTTTGATCGCTTATCAAAATTGAAAAGTCATATTTGTAGACAATTGTATGGGAAAAACAAAGGGTCCATAATTATGTTGCCACCACTGGTGGTTAAAGCAAACATGCACATGAGATTTAAACAATGAAATGATCAGCGTCAAAACTTGTGCAGAATTGCAGTTAGATTCTAACAACAAGGAACATACCAATAAGGGAACTCTCCTGTAGTGTTTTAGAAGATTTATGTCTCTTCACACATACATCCAACATGCCATTGGTTCGGATCACAGATTTAGTGACTCTCTTGGTTCCTTCAGTATAAGATGTGCGACCATCTGCAAGGGCCAAAATTATGTCGGGTTTGAATAATTCCATAAAGTCCATGTACCTGGAAAATGTGTTTTAGAAAAATAAGGACCTACCAAACAAGTAAAATAACCATTATAGCTTTATTGCAAAGTTTGAATCTGTGTATCAAAATAACAAGGTAACACTAAATAATATGTAAAAGAAGATAATAGTGCATAAAGTTACATATTTAATTCAATTTGTTTACTTGTAACTTTTCAGCAAGCATGTTTATAAATCATGATCATCAGCATGTGAGCCAAAGCACATTCACTGATTTCTAATATCATTGTTATAGTGCTACTTGTACATGCAGCAGGTTAACAAAATGATGAGTAATCATTTAATACTGTTTTTTTTTACATTAGAACAAATTTAACAACGTCAAAATTAGAGATTGAATAGAGTTATATCTTCTTTAAGTAAATAATAGGTAACAAGAATTTGAATACAGACATAAATATTTTTAGTCTTATTCGAGTTAAAAGGAAACATGCTAATTAGACACTTAGACAGTTATTATTCTTATGAGAAAAAAAAACAAAGTACCTAGGTAAGTATTGGGATTTTGATAATATAGACATTACTCACATGTCGGCTGAAATCAACTTTTTACCATTTTTGGTCCATAGTGGCACTTTATCTTGCTCAAAATGGCCTGAAGGTGCAGCATCATTTAAATTATGCAACGTGGTGCAGGTCAAATGGTTTGAAACACCAGCGAACTTCGCAATACCCTGGCCCTGTGCCTTTACACCTACTTCTAAGTGGCTGGTACTTGATAAGGGGACCCATAGCAGCTGTGGGTTAGCAAATACGCGCGCTAATACTTCTGCAGTCAGATGAACAACACTACCTCCCTGAAACAGTAAGAAAATAATGTCTATATCAATTGGTAATATCACCAGCCATTTTACCTGTGAACAGTATATATCAATAAAGAGTTGCTATAGAGTGTAGTCAATTATTTGATAACTTTATACCTGCGTTAGCAGTGCGGCAGTAGGGGTTTCAATGACCGTATTTGGTGACTTAGTAAACCCCGTTAATGTACCAATACGTTCCCCTCCGCAGCCGGCTTGCTTAATCGTAAAACGCATTTTGGTTATTATCGTAATTATTATGCTTTGCAGTCTTATAATACGGATCGAATCAAAATACACAAAACGTGTTTTTGACAAATCAACGACTATGACACCATTGACACCAGATGTCATGCATGTCAGTCAGGCAGTGCGCGCAAATGTTGAATTCATTCGCCTTGATACTTTTATCTCTAAACGCCAAACATTTCACAATGGCTCCTTAAAAATGTAAACCGTAATTTTATGGTTTAGAGTCGCATTTTGAATAACGAAACAGCGTACAAGGAAAATTATTAGCGTTCTGGTTAAGGGGTGATAGACGTGCGAGTAAGTACGCCGTACTTGTGGCTCAGCGACCTTACTCGCCCGTGTGTCACCCTAAGTACGCGAACTTCTAAAGGTGAACACGGGCGAAAAAGGTCGTCGAGCTTTAAGTACGCGTACTTATTCGACTGTCTATCAGGGGACTTTACATTACGATATTATTAGTACAGTCGCCCACACACTTAACTGACCATTAAAGACGGAGCTGAGAATAAGTGTCAATGTTTGAAAGGGATGTAAATATATTTAATATGAAAAAAATATCTACATCCCTGTCAAGCATTGATATTTTCTCTCTGCTCTGCCTCCAATGGTTAGTTAGGTGTGTTGCTGTGTGTACCTACAGTAAAAATACAGTCAGCTTCTTTGGATACGAATGTGTTATTGTCATTGGATGGCATAGGTATTTTTAGGCGCGGGCCAGACAGAAGATATGTAAGTCGCGGACGCGTCGGCGTCGCGGCGCCCCTTTAATGAATTTTCAACCAAAATGTATAGAAGCTAAGGACTACTATTATACATACGGAGATAGGCCACGTCGCGTGCGAGGCGTCCAACTTGTCCTTAGCGCGCTGCGGATACTAAACCCTTATACCCCCTATCGCACTGCGAGATCAAAACAGTAGTACCTAACTTAAAATACAACTTAATACAACTTCTATGAACTTGAAACAAAACTAGCAAGGAGTTTTGAGTTTACTTGGTACTGTTTTGATCTAGCAATGCACTATTATCATAGCTTTAATCTGTGCGTTTGACTCGGTGTGATGTAAAGTAGGTAAAATTCTTTTGTTTTTTTATTTGTCCGCGAGCTTGAAATTATGGCTAGGAAAGCTTGGTAAATAATTAAGGAGTTTGGAATATAGAGGGCGCTGTTCGGATTATAATTGGTACCTAACATGGTCCAATTCATGAGTGAGCCTCTGAGTCACTTGCCTCGTGACAATATAGGTAGAGTTGTAAAGTGACCGACAGTTTCAAAATGTCTGTCCGACATTTGTCAATTTGTCGGTCATATTGGACATTAAGCAGACACTAATGGACATTTTCGACATTTTCAAATACAATTATTTATTGTGTGTAAACGTAACAATTTTTTTAAATTTCAGTAAAATTCTTAAGTATTTACTTATACAACTGCTAAGTGATCATCATCTTCTGTTTCGCTATCATCAGAAATGGGTTGTAATACTTGTAATGAAGCGTTATTGAAATTTAATGTGCTGAAATAATTATCACCCTCCACCACACCAGTAAGGTCTGTTGAATCCACATATCTTAAATTTTGCCGCACTGTAATAAGTTTATTCAGGCGAGTATTATTTAGTCTGTTGCGTAATTTTGTATGTGTAATGGAGAACAAACTCCAGTTTCTTTCTGCAGAGGCAGAACTAGGTGGGACGCTTAACAGTCTGTGTGCTATTGGATATAATTCTTCTTTAGAACCAAAGCTCTGCCACCACAGTTGAGGAGCAATGGCCTCTGCTGTCGACCATGCTGAATGACATTTAGCGAAAAATCCTGTTCGTGTACGAAATTCGACAATATTTATCATAATTTTTACGGGATCTTTCGATAGATATATTGTTTGACCATGTATACATATAGTTCGTCGCGTCAGCCATTTCATCGCTTGTCAAACCGGAGCCGATGTACCTAGGATCTAACAAATTTGCCGCCAAATGAAATTTTTGTATACAGAAATTGCGGCGGTAGGAAACGGCTGTTCGAATTTTATTCTTTTCAGCTTCCGAAAATATATTATCCAAACTGAGTTTGTCTTCTAAAGATGCTGCAAGTTTCAAAAATATGTTATGGACGTCGGAGGCCTTCGCACCGTCAGATTCCGCTTCAGTAACAGCAACTGCGATTGGTTTGAGAATCTTAAGGATATCTTTTATTTGGTACCAAATTTGGTCATCTAACAAAGTAGATTTAATGTTTCTTCCTAAATCTATTCCATCTTGAATGGCCAAAGCTTTCAGGGCATCTTTATTGTTTAAATAAGATTCTAGAGTAGTGACCAAAGTATTCCATCTTGTTTTGCATGGCAGTTTTAGGGTCTGTTTAAGGTGTCCATAAACATTTGTCTGTATTAATTCGAAGCATGCTAGTAATCGGTGTTTATTTTGGATAAATTTAATGATGCGGCTCACAGTCTCTATTATATCTTTAAGACGCCCAATTTCGTTTATATCTTTATAAATAAGATTGATAGCGTGAGCTACACAGCCAATGCATGCAATATTCGGGTAAACATTTTGTACCATTCTCCAGGCAGCTTTCATATTTTTTGCATTATCCGTTACTATAGCTACAACTTTCGTAGGACTGACTTCCTCTAATACCTTTATTATTTCTGAGCTCAAATATTCAGCTGTTTGTCTTTCACATTCAGTATAAACAGATTTTAAGAATATTGGTTGTGGCGTAGTCAGAATAAAATTCAACACTCCTTTCCTATTGACGTCGCTCCAACCATCCGTAATAAGAGCTAGAGCCATTGAATTTTGTAATTTTTCATCTATGTTAGTTTTTATACGCGAGTACTCGGACTCCAATAAATGATTACTAATAGCATGTCTCGTTGGTGGGTCATAACTGGGATCTAAAGATTGTAATGCAGATTTCCAGTATTTCGATTCTAACAATGACAGAGATGCCCCTGTGGCATATATAGCTCTTGCAAAGCTAACATCCGCCGTCTCTTTTTTTGTGCAGAACGCGAGTGGATCATTAATATTTGACTGAAAATCTTCGTGGCTGGAATTGATAGTTGAATTACTTTCTAAGTCTACATATGACGTATAGGAACACGAAGGCCCTACGGCACTGGGACTTGGTGTGCTAGAGCAAACATTGTCTGCAACTGCTCTTGGCGGTAAAGCCTTTTGAGTAATCGACCGATTTATCCTTGTAAATTTATTTTTGACATCTGTTGGACACTTTTCGCACTTGATCGTATGTAGTACCATGCGAGTAGCATGGGCTTGTTTATATTCCGCATTGCAATAAATGCACACGACGTGCTTTTTGATTGAGGAACCGCCAATAATTTGGTAATGCAACCAAATGTCGCCAACGCGTCGGGGCATTTTAAAAGCAATTAATTGCGAACGGGATTGGAATAAAAGTTCAACTTATCACATGACATGAGTGTCATTTAAATGACGTGTTCTAATTTTGCCAGTGTCATAGCTCATCAATAATAAATTATAAACTCAAAAAGTTTCAAAGGAAAGATATGGAATGAAATGTGCCTACCGACCTATTCAATGTTGCTCTAGTCTCGCTGCTACATTTTTGCCGTGAAAGAGGAACATTAATATTAAGTAAGCATTGATAAAACGATATATTTAGGTGTAAATATATGAACGATTTTGTATTTCTAAGCAAGGCGTAACTATGAAAAATAAATGTCCGTCTTGTCCATTCTTGACGAAAATGTCAGGACATTAATCGAAAATGACCGTCACATATGGACAATGTCGGACACTTTACAACTCTAAATATAGGTACAAGAGCTGCTTTCATCTACACTTCTTCCACGTTTTCTTGAACCATTCCTCCGCGATTCTCGTCATGCAGGTTACATTTGGCGGTTTAGTACCGTTTGGTAGCCAAAGTTTCGTAACCTCCTACCTATAGAAATATTTAATTTTGTAGGCGGTTACGAAACTTTGGTTACCAAACGGTACTAAACCCATTTGGCTGTTTACGTCCTTTTTCTAGAAAAACACTTGTAATTACAATGGTGGGTGGGTTGTGGTTTGTGATATCATGCATGCGAAAGATTTATTCTAAGACGAGGCTGTAATCTAGATGTACATAGGTACCTACTCGAGTGAAATCAGTCAAACCTCAAGAAGGCTAGGTACGCTCTAAGCCTTCTCTTACCCCTTTATGAATTCATAAATGCCCATTGTTTAGAATAGGTACCTACTTACTGAAGGGTAGTGGCAAGTCCATAAAGGCTTTATTAATTGAAGTGCAGTCTGTTTGTCTTCAACGGAAATGAACAGTATTAAACATTAATTCAACTCCCGTTACTCCTAAAGTATACGTAAAACGGGGTGATTTTCAATATGGCTGCAGTTTGCATTTGTTTTATATTTCATTCCTTGAGGCGTTTTCATTATTTATTAATTTTCATAGCGTAATAACTTGGTGCATTTATGAAGGGGTTAACTTTTGTACCCTCAGGGATCATTTGCAATTCAGAAGGGGATTTTGAATTTTATACGCAAAAGCTAGGCAATAGGTAAATGGTTGGATGGGGATATAATAGGTAATTTAATAAAACGTATTAAAAATTCAGAGGCATACTATTTATTGCCTTAAAACAAGTCTCTTTTGAAATTTCTCTTATGTCAATCTATATATATAAAAGGCCTGACTGACTGATGACATGTATCAACGCACAGCCGAAACTACTGTAGGTACCTAGAAACTTGAAATTTGGTACAGGGGTTCCTTTCATGATGTACCTACTTAAGTGAGCACTAAGAAAGGATTTTCCGAAAATCGACCCCCAACGGGAAAAAATGGGGGAAGTAGCGGGAGATTAATTCTACGCGTACGAAGTCGCGGGCGTCCTCTAATATATATATATATTATGTCTTGTGATGTTGAATGTAGAATTCGAAAAATTGAAAAAAAAACACACTCAAACGAAAACAAAGAGTTCGTAAATACTACGCAAATGCAAATCTCTGTTTCGTGGGTGTCGTAAAATTTCAAAAGCTCATTAGGCCAAATGCGAATCTTATGCCAAATAATATTCTACGGTTTGCAGGGGCTCCGTCGGAGTAACGGTCCGCCATTGCAGAAATATGCTCGGATTATTTTGTTACGGATTTCCTTCAGTTATATTAGGTACCTATTCACAAAAAATATACTTACTTGTCTCAATTTAGAGTGCATGAACAACAGTAAGTAATTGTTCGATGATTTAGGTATCTCTTCACTTTATTATAAGTGAACTTGGAATCCAAGTTACTCAAACAAGGTTAATAGAACACTAAAGAAAGAAGTAGACATACTAATGTAGTTAATTTAATCTAGTCCTGATATACAAACGGTTCCTCGCTGCATAAAATTACTGAAAATTTGCAATTTCCCGCGATTTCATTTGCGTAGAGCTAGTTAATCTCTATCCCTCCGGGAACCATAAAATATACTGACAGAAAAAGCATACTTACGTGAAAGCATCTTACAGACAAACAGACATACCTACAGTATAAGGGTATGGATTAGGGACACGTGTATTATTAGTTTTACTACCTAAAAGTCAGTTTTTACCAAGTCTCAGTTTTTATTTGATATATGCAATAAATAATTGCCCACACACATTCTTTATTGTGAATGACCATAAAGAATAAATATTTCCGCTGAAAAGACAAATCTTACTTACTTACAAACAATGTCACAATGACAGATAAGGACAAAACATTGTATAGGTAGCTATACCACCGTTACACAACGTTTATTAGTAATGGGGTAAATAAGGAACAACTTCCCAATTCTTCTTGGGTATACATTCTCACAATTTTGCAAATTTAGCTACCCAGAAACCCACCCACATGCAAGCACGCACACATACACATATATTATCAGACACAAACCCAAGCACCAAGCACGCAAATCGTATGAGACAGTATGTTTATGAAACATATATCTTCTTGTTATCTTTATATTTATTTAATGTTTGCTCGCTGTATTGAGCTGATCTGATTATGAGCAATGCTATACGCTGAGCATAGGCCTTTTGCTCTGCATTTGCTGCAACGCACACATTCTTTTGGCAACTTCTGTGTAATTACAAGCTTTTATTTGATGTGAAACTTTAAGACATTTCAAGCTCGCCGGAAACAACGCCGTGGGCAAGGCGTAGTCATATTTAAACAATTAAATGTTCTTCATTATGGTCGTAAATTATCTTAATCGAGATATCTTATCGCCTCCCTAGTAATAGGTTTAAGGAGTTCCGGTGGACATCTGTAGTTTTCATCATCAGTTCCACTTCACCAAATGATACTTTCTGAATGCAGATGTTGGACTTGTTACTAAAAATACTAAATTCCCTATAATGTTTGAGGAGTTCCCTTAATTCCTCATGAATCATCAGATTCAGATTTGGTGACAATGGGACCACCTTGGAAGTATACAATATCAAACCAACAAAAAACGTCGGTCCACAATTGACAGAGAAATCGGTGAATATATTTACATTAAAAGTATGAACATACACTGGAACATAGAATCCTTTTTTGACATCGGTTAAAAAAAAGTTTTAGTCTGTAATTATACAAACATACTATATTTTGCGGTTTTTCTTACTAGCTGTAATAAAATTATCATTATTCTATTTTAAACAATTACGTCAAATACCTACTTACAGCGGCAAACGTGGTGTACACTACCTGTTCTGTCACTGGTACTTATTTATAGCGGAGTCTAGATGGACACGGAGGCGGTATCATTTCGCGGAGAAGCATTATTTATTCATAACCTTTTATTCCTCAGGCGATACAATTCCCAAGAAGGGCTCCTTGTTATAAACACTCGACCTGCAGCTGTAGGTAAAGCCATACCATTAACAACCTCGAACGGTTAAGCTTAATCACAAGATTATTTTAAATTGTAAACGTTGAGTTGGAAGTCTGAAAGGGTTGTTTTCCAAACTCATAAAACCGTTGGGAAGATAATTGCAAAAGTTTAGATAACACCATTTATCTGAATGTCTGAACAAAAATACCTTTTGTTCTGTAACTGATTCTTAATTTTACATTTTAATACGAGTTCCTAATTAAAATGGCTAAGTTAGGTATTTTTTTCCGACTACAATTTTTTACGTGGAATTTCCTCATGCTGTTTGCTGCATTATAATCACGTAGAAAAGGCGTTGAGCATCGTCTATGTATGCAAGTGGCAAGCTAATTCATATGAATTACCCTTTCATTTTGAAAGCGCAGACGGCTGTTGCCCACACGGCGCATTTCAGGCAACAAAAAAGTTGGCATTAAGTTCCCATGTTATAAGCAGGCGTGGCTAGGAACCGCGCTGGTGCATTAATGCCTTACAACTTAATGCAAGCTTGCACGCGCTCAAGCCCTTAACGAGTCGCTCAAAGAATATGCAATACAGCATTTGTGTAGAGTGTATTACGTGCTTTATATGTATGAGCTTGGTTGTAATAGATGAATTTGTTTCATGTTCTATTTACGACCAGTTTAAGTATACACTTTACTTTTACAGTGTTCAGCGACGTAAAGTAATAAGTTTTATTACATTAGGTTGTTTAGTTTTAGTTGTTTCCTAATGGTATACCTACTAGGCATATAAGAAGTCAATCCTAGCAAATTGTACAACCATGAAGTTTTTGAATATTGTTAATCTCGACAGCACTAAAACAATGACAAATTTAAGTACTTGTTGCGTGTGAAGGAATAGTAATAATAGCGTTTTTTACTGCTGTTTAAGATTAACAATATTCAGAAAGTTCATGGTTGACATGGATGGTGTCAGTATTGACTTCTTATCCTAGTTAAGTTTTAAATAGAGATATTTGTGCTCTTTCCTTAGTATTTTGTGTATTTTTTTATGTGAACAAGGAGGCAAACGGGCCAGCGAGTCACCTGATGGCAAGTGATCAAAATATGACGTTATTTAGGCGAAACTGGGTTCTCATTCTTTTTTTATTTAAGGTGGTTTAAACTCAAACTCGAACATGTATTTGACAAAAACACTACAATACAATAGACATGGTACAAAAAAAGAAGAAACACACAACATTAGAATCGTTGCACTGTAGTCCGTAGTGATTTCTCCTCAGATAACAAAAATAAATTAATAAAATATATATAAAAAAAGTAAATAAAATATATCAAACGTCAAAGCCGGACATTTTCCAATCGGCCCTCCCTGACGGTTTCCGCAGCCCTTAGTAGAATATCTCACGTATCGCTTTGTATCTAAACTACCGAATAAAAAGGTACTTACTATGTTTGCTCAGTCTTCACTTCATCGTTAGAAACTGTCCAGTCTTACTGATAAGGGATGTAAATAGGGTCTTATCTCTTGACACTTTAACTAGCTTTTTACAGGACTTATCCTGCAGTTTCGTGGTGGAAAGGACTTTGTGCAGGCCCTGAGGCCCTTGCCGAGATGCAATACGCTAACTAGCGTTTCTATTCGTTTTGTTTTTAAACCAATCGTGTCACTGGTAGATGACGTGATACGAAAAGTTACGTGACGATCTACCAGTGACGCGATTGGTTTAAAAACGAAACGAATAGGAACGCTCGTTAGCGTAATGCATCTTAGTAAAGGGCCTCTGTCCGGAATGCCACCATCATAGCCTATTAACCTGCCGTGTTTCAGAGCGGGAATAAGACAACCAGTAAAATGGCTATCATAGAGGCTTCCATTTGGGTCCTCAGGTTTGGCAACGCATTTGCACTCTCCGTAAGATTGCAATCTTAACATTACAAATATCTAAGGCCTTTTGGTGGAGGCTGCATTGGATTAAGGCTACATCCTACGTGGGTGATTCAAAGCGAACAGAATTGCGAAGCGATCCGATGCGGCGACACGCGATTTCAATGCGAAGCGGTGCGATGCGGCGGCCTTGTCCTACGTGCACGCGAATCGCCCCGAACTACCTACCACTCTGACAACTGATGCCGCGTCGCTTCGCGCGACAAATATCAAACCAACCGATCGCGTTCGCTTCTTTTCGCGCCGTGCACCTCGCACTCGCACCCCGCGCCTGTATTAGTCACGTAGGCCACTTCAATAGCTGTCGACTGTTTGTTTCTCCCCGCCGCGTCGCTCCGCATCGCATTTGTTTGGAATTCGCTCACCTAGGACACCGCCTAGCGCTAATTATAAGAGGGGTAATTACCTACACAAAGGGTCGAAATGTATCCGTAAGGACGCCACCAAAAAGACTAGATAAGATAAGATCTGTGGCTTTTAGAGTCCAATTACCATCCGGAGGTCTGTGTGCTCGTTTGTCATCTTCAAGACATAAAAAAATTTGTCGACATTTCGGTACGTTTTGTTTGCTAAAATGTTATTAGTCTGATTGCTGTTGACTCTATGTCGACGGCGGCTTAAAGTATGAAAGCTTTGGCTTTAAACAGAAACTAGGGTCACAGGAAACGTTATAAGTCCGTTTAATTAATGCTAGAATAATATTATATTTACTAGAGGCTTGGGGCTTTGGAGTAAAGTATTAAATCTGGTCATTAAGATAAAGTTAATGAGAATGTTTTGTCCAGTATAGTCAGTATAGTTTTAAAGCGGAAAAGTAATTTTGCTTTTTAGTATAGTTATTTGAATTACGTTATAATATTTACCCTCGGCCCTTTGTCGCGGCTTAGTACTGAGTGGGGTCCCTTATTGACGTAACGTACGGCACAGATGAAAATACGTTATTATATTAATTCTTTTTCACTTCTCATGCTCTTAAAATGTTACTTTAGTCTCTGCACATCGAGACTAAAACTCCTTATTAATCACAAGGGATTAAAGTTTTTTTTTAATTTACTTTGCAAACCCCTAAGCAACCAATCACGGTGTTTGTGAATTGAGGATTATCGCCATTTTCAGTGATTGTGTATGTACCATGTCCTGAACTTGTCAGAAACTATGTTACATATTTGCTAAGTATTGTTACGTCGTTTTTTTCCTCGCATTCAAAGTGAAAAGTAGAGTGTTTAACACGAGACTAAACAACCATAATGACACTGGAACTATAGCCACTAAACATCTCGTGTCATTATGGCTTGTTTTAGTCTCTTGTTGAACAATCTACTATTTTTATTGTTAACCGTGTCGTTTTTGTCATTAAATCCATTTTCTTTCTTTCTTCCATTTTCTTTCTTGCTTTCTTCTTTCTTTTTTCTATCGTCACGTTGACAAGAAGTAGAATAGAATAGATCCCCAAATCGGTTTAAAAATGCTAGCTAGGTGAACGATAGCGCCATATGTCGTTTAGTTACATCCTTAATACATTATAATATTTGCGAAAGTGCGTTCGTTTGTTTGTCTGTTCTGTTTCCACGTTGCAACGCCATAACCGATCGAAGTGAAATTTAATACAGGAATAGTTTATATCCCGGAGATGGACATTTGGTCAGTTTACTAGGGAATAGCGATACACATCTACGCGGACGAAGTCACGGGCATTGTCTCGGCCGACGCATTAGTTTCATCCAAATGAAAATTTTAATTTACTCGTAACCGTAGAATTGTATTATGTCTTTACGGGACTTGTGTGTATTTATATAAAACAATAACAATTAGTGACCCAGTGAGTGACTCAGTGGAGTCGCGGAGCATGTACGTGATAAAATATTATCAGATGACTAAATCACACCTCAAGCATTAATCATCTACCTAACAAGCGGCGAGGCAAACTTACGTCACTCTGGCTACTATTAGATATAGTAATCGTGGTCTTATCACAAAAATACGATAAAAATTATAGTGTCATATGACTCATTTACTTAAAAATAGTTTTAGTTTTTATAGTAAAGTAAATAGTAAGTTAACTACTTAACTCTTTTTTGTGCAGAAATAAAGTTTTTCTTATTTGCAGTTATATAAATCAAGATATAAATAACAAAGAACCGGCCTTAAACGTTACGCCTATGTTAAATACATATTATACATGTAAGCGGCGACAATTTGATTTCTGTATCATGCCAGTGTCACTCCATATACCTAGTTACACTTAAAAATACAATGTCGTATGATTTTTCATTACATTCGTGGCTATAATTCTATTAAATAAAACCTATTCGCTCTTGACTCGGCCGCCATTTCTCTCAAGTTAATAAAAGCTATCATAACGTTGACAATAGATAACATGTTGGGATCACCCTGAATCATCGACACTCATTTGATCGAATGTATCTTTTCTTCCAATTTCATTTCATCGAAAGTTAATTTCTCCTGAAAACTTATTGTTTTTAGGTTATCTTAAGCATGGGTTACGTAGGTTAGGTTAGGTTAGACCTGTGACCACCAAAAAATTATAAATATGTCTGTCGATGGAATGAAAATTCGGCCAAGTAAAATATTCTATGGAATGAGTGTCGGTGATTCAAGGGTCATGTCATGTCAAATGCAATATTGTTTTCACTTCTCATGCTCGTAACGTCCTTCTTTATGCTGGGTATTATATGCTGAATAAATCGAATTTTAAGCACTAGCTAGTGCATAAAGTGTTGTCGTCATCTAGACTAAGACAATTAAGCCCTACAGCCAGACAGACGAGGTGACTGCATTAAATAAACTTGTTATTTGAATACATTTACTTTTTTTTTTGCCCTCTAGGTATGTTGCATCTTACAAAAAAGAAATTTTTAACTATTAAAAACAAGCATATTAACAAAAACATTTCAAAATCAACGTATGGCTTGGCAGTATTGCGTTCGACCTAAGTATAAAATCCAATGCAGAAAATAAAAATAAAAAAATACAGTGGCGGGAAAGAGGTTCTTCTCTTGTTTTGGACTATTGATAACTTGTTTTCTTTGCAAAACTTGTTGTGTTACGGAATTTAGATTACCATTGTTTTATTTCCTCATAATCGAAGTGAAAAGTAGAGTGTATAACTCGGTATTAAAATCCATTTTATCCTCGACTTAATTGCCTTGCCTGCCGGCACGGATGGATACCATAAGTCTTGGATAAAATGGTTTGTTTTATGCCTTTGTTGTACAATCTCCTATTTACCGAGTACAAACTTAAAAGAGCCCCTGTACTTATCCAAACACGATGTCGTATGATAATTCACTACATCTGCACCTTAACGCCCTTGTTACTAAACCCAAGAAACATTAGGCAACTGCGTCTAAGGAACAGTGGCTCAAATTATACAGATGGCAATGGAATTAATCAAAGGACTGGAGGAACGGAATTATAGGCCCATGTGAGTACAAATTTGATTTGGAACTGTTCTGTATACCGATCGCGGGAACCATGAATAAGGTCGCTGCCCTAGTTCAAGAGAAAGGTCTTTGAAAGGTCGGAATTGGTAATGTTTTGTATAAGGTAAACAGTGGTTCTATCAGTTTCTTAATAGCAATCTCTACGAATCACAAACAACAAGTCTACAAGTGACAAATATACTGGCAGTTGCGAGTGCAAGTGTGATAGCGATAGCAAGCCGAACGCGTATTTACTTGACAGACGGTGGCCGAATTAAAAACAATACATAATATGGTTTTACCGGTTTTACTCAGTTAAATAGAGACCCTATTCCCTCTATTTGGTGCCTAGAATTAATATTA
Organism: Acleris cristana; assembly: GCA_948252455.1. Classification (NCBI taxonomy): domain Eukaryota; kingdom Metazoa; phylum Arthropoda; class Insecta; order Lepidoptera; family Tortricidae; genus Acleris; species Acleris cristana. The sequence goes on along the minus strand of OX411774.1, from coordinate 7,069,065 downwards.
ATGTTTAAAAAAAACAAAAAGTAAACAGTAAGTAAGTATCGGTCACCGATACTTTAATGTGAACATTAAGATGCAACCAGATCGATAACCGATACTTTAATTACATGCAATACTTTATTATTAACATTAAAATACAACCACAAATACAGATTTCTTAATATAGGCCATTTACTTATCGTTTCTGAACATTATTGTAGGAAAAGTATGATAAATTGATGTAGATAAAATATTTTTAATTATCTTAAAAATTGGTTCCATGGTTTAAATAAAATATCGTCAAAATTAATTTTCATATCACATACCTACTTCTACATGCTTTAATAGTGTTTGCATTAATAACATTTTAAATTCAATTAATACTGTTTAAATTAAAATAAAAACAAAACATTTTGTGCAAAATGCCAAGGTAGCTATCCCATAGCTACTATTACTTATTGTTATGTAAGTGAATTTAAATCTTAATCATCTTCTTGCTTATTTTAGGGTTGAGTGTTTAGGTTTTCACGTATTTTTCAATATAGGTACCCTTTTTACCGCGATGTAAGTACGAGTACAGTTAAAATGAAAAAAAAAAGATAACTTTATAGTTTGAAAGTACCTTCTTCCGGGTGAGTACTGAATTTATGATGACCAATCAATTCTAAGCAGAACCCAAACCAATTATACTAAGAGGTTGGCTGAGAAATTCTTGAATGCTTGAACTCTGTTTGCGGTCGTTGATATAACTTGGGACACGGCCAGGATCCTTTTACTAATAAATGTCTTAGAATGGAAACTACCTACGAGTAACCACTGCTATTCATCTCCATTTCATTTATTGTGGATCAGATCTATTAACCGTATTAACGGATTGTTTTTATATGTTTTTGTTAAGCTCCTTCCAAAGCCTAAAGACTTGGCATTTCAAATGAACCTGAAATCCATTAAGGATTTCAAGCTTTTCTCTAATTTATTATCATGTAACTTCTTCTTCGCACTTCATTCCGTAAGAAAATAATTTTGTCTTTTTTATAGAAACAGTAATAAATGTTTTTTAATTTTCTTTAACTGAATGCCAAGTTAGATTAAGCAGGCGCTTAATTTAAATTCAGTTTGATTAGTCCCGGTTGCCCTCCGGCACAGGTTAATTAAAGATAGTTGATAGTGTTGAAAAGACTTGCCGATGAGTCCACAATAAGAGTTTACTTCATGGAGTTCATGCCTAATATAAGTATATATATCGATCCTGACCGATTTCATCAACAGCGACCGGGATTCGACTATTTAGAGCGTCGCTCGTGAGCTCTGTGATGACTAAGATAGCCGATCTTTGCATTAAAAGTTCGACCACATTCACTGCAAGTCAGCACCCCTCCGACATAATTGTATTGCCTAAATGCAGTGAAATGAAATGAAAACAATTGATATGTGATAATTATGAGAAACTGGTAAAAAAGGCACAAACAAAAAAAAGAAGAAGACTTAATTTGAAATATTTAATGTCCCTTAATATCTAAACAACTTGTAAAGAAGCAACCTTTACATGTTACAACTTCCTTGCCAAAAAACTCTTTTAATAAACATAAGTACCCAAAAGCATCGTAAAGCTCTTGGGCCGAAAAGGTGAATGGGTATAGATAGAAGTAGGTCAAGAATGGCGAATAAATTCGCATTGGCCGTAATGTGTGTCGACATTACGTCCCAAGAGAGCGGCGGGTCATCCGTCGCTGTGTCGATGGCATTACTCAGTTGGCGGAAAAATCTGGACAAGATGGATGTAACGTTACGCTTTAAGGGTTTATTTAAAATAAGATAAATATAGATATTAATGGAAGATCTCACAAAAATTTAGTCCCAAACTAAGCTCTAGGCTTTTACTATGGGTACTAGACAACGATATAAATTCTTACATAGAGAAATAAATTCTTAAATACTTATAAACATCCAAGACTCATGCTCATCACATAAATATTTGCCCATACCGGGAATCGAACCCGAGACCGCTAGTTTCGTAGGCACTACCAACTAGGCTATCGCGTCGTCATTTACAAACGTTTTCATTGTAAAAAAGAACTAATAGGTATGTATAAAAAGAGACGTGCGTGGATTTGCATTGCTTAGAGAATATCCGAAATTCGAAAGTGACACACTCCATAGTTTTAGCAGAAATCGTACAGAGATAAGCTACTAATGAGATTAATAGTCTGTATGTTTGTATGCATAATGAACTAGGAGCTCTTGTATTATTGGATTGAATATAATATATGACCCGGCAATGTACTTGCGCCATAAGCTATAAGCAAGTATTATAGAGATCCGTAATACTTCAGATTAATTTTAAAATACAACACTTTTCCTAACTTAATGATGATATTGCTAAACCCAATCAAAATAAAAATGCAACTCGGCCGGTCGGTTGGTTTATATCGGACCATTCATAGTTATTTTTCCTTAGCCCTACAGCCACAGCCAATTACCCAAAGTCTTCTAGACGGGATTTTCTATTGATTGGACAATATATTGTTGTGTAAAACTCGAACATAATTTTGCCGTCGACTTGGGTAAGTATGATTTTTTTCTTCAATAACTTTTTTATTTGGACGTCATATTATTGAGACATAATTAATTACCTAAAAAAATTCTCACGAGTACCTAATCTTACACAAGAAGATGGGAAACTATATCAATAATCAATACTAGATATCGCGCATTTGTATCTGATTTAATATATTGTATGTATACTTATGTACAAAGTTAAACAAGGATGGTGGATGGCCTACCTGCATAATATATTGTGATGAAGGGCTTACAAGCCACGAGACAAGTTAAGCAAGAGGTCAGAGTCAGCCCATCTGTCAATGGAAAGTACTCCATTACGGCCTGCCTATAAATTCATGTCTATACAACATTTGTCAAATCGATTCTGACCTAGTTACGAGGGATATAATGTTTGCGGTATCCTAACACGTACGGGAGTCGAAGTGGTTAGGTGTAAATAATAATAGCCACTGGAATTTGCGACAGTTGTATGCTTTTTGTCCAGCACTATTGTAAAACCATCAACTGAAAGCGCAAAATCAGGCTCTTTTTAATCGACTGCACGAAGTAAAAATATATATGGTAAGTTTATCAGTCTTTTTAGGTATGTAGCTACTGAACTATAAAACCGATTTTAATAAATTTTGTAACATAAGTTGAATAATACCTTTTAGATGTACTTAATTAAATATCCTACTATTAACTACCTACTTCAATTAGTTTTAGAACTTTGAAAGACCGGTTAAAACAATTTGCTAGCTGGATTATTCTTTAGAAGTTTTTTGTCCTTCTGATACCGAGCAATTCTACTAATGCAGCTAGACTAAGATCTTGCAAGTCTGTGTTTAGCATCTCACATTTCCCATCTTATCTCGGCATACAAGCAAGAAATGCATTTAGCAAGCGATTGGGCTAAGTGCATCGCGCATTACCGCGACGCCGGCGGACGTCCGCTATGCAACGCCAACCAACAGCCGCGACATCACTTCACGCTTTCAACACTGCAAACATTTGGCAACGTATGAGGAAATATTGACGGTGAGCACATTTAAGGCACTTTTAACGGTGAAAAGAGGGAGAAAATATCGGAGTTAAGACGAATATTAGCGGTCTTTATAAGAGGGAATATGTTTCAGAGTTTACAATAAAAAACAGTGTCTGTACCTAATGTCTAACAACAGCCTTTCAAGTCTAACAAAATAATACACCGTATCTTAATAACTTCGTTAGTTCTAATTATATTCTTATTTAGAGGTTTTTGAGAGTGAGGTTTACAACCGCGGCTTAAAATCAATTGTAATTGACGAGCACTAAACGAAAATGATATGTTTTTTTTAATTTAACGTATAGCCTTAATTCATGTACAGCTAAGAGTTTTTACAAACAAACCCTTCCTTAAATGTAAAAAAAAAGAAGATATTTCATATCCTGACATAAGATTCGAGGAAACGCAAGCCATCAGAATTCGAAAGACGAATGACTCCCGATTACTAATAATATTTCTAGACGGGGCAAAAACGACTTGTAATATTGGGAAGCTTGGGAAGAATATGAATGAAAAAGTTAATGTGGAGGACCGCACGCGTGCGGTCGAGAAAAAAGATGGATGCCAGTGAATAATGTTCGGTCGCGAACTCTAGTAATGGACAGCACTAAATATTGCACCAAGGGAAAATAAATTACGCCAGTTTTTCAGAGGCACAAAAAGAACTCTTCGTTTTCTCTTTCGCGGCCCCCGTGAGTGGAAAAAGTTTAATATGTTACGTCGGACACTGATTATGTAAGGGTGGAAGCCCTGGCCGTTTGTTTACTTGTTGATACAAGGCACTAGCTGCAGATGCCACTAGGTATATTTGAGTTATTTTGTTTATCCGTGCATGCAAAAAAAATTGCCAGTCGATTCAGTTTTTTGTCAGGACCAAATGCAATAGACGCTGATCCTACTGTCCAAGCGTTGAAAACGCCACATACAAATTGATATTGAACTATGACGTCACAAATCGATAAACACTGTACTAAATGTATGGTAAAAACAAGTAATTTGTAAATTTTGGACGTGAAAAACTGCGTTTAAGTACATAGTTGCAAAACAATTTTTTTAAATTTAAATTCAAAGGTTCTGATAATACCATTGAATTTTCTATTGGATGAAAAATATATCACAAAATTATCAAGACTTTTTCGAAATTCATAACGTTAAATCATTTTGATATTCTTCATTTTGTTTTTATAATTTCTAGTTTTTTAATCTATATCACTAGATTATATAATAAAGTTCAACATGAGTTAACATTCCTATTACCTACTAAAATAAGGTTACAAAAATGTCACGTTGTTGTCATCAATGTAACATGTAGTTACCCTTAATGTTCAAATTGCACTATGAATCTTTAGCAGACTAAGTATAAGTATCAAGTAAAATGGTCTCTTTTAATTACTGTTTTATTTTTGTTTTACTGTATTTTTTTTGCAAATGTATTAAAAGCCGTTCTTTGATACACGTTTGGTACTGTCATTACATGAGTCCCGACGTGTCAAGCGAGGGACAAGACTCGGTACGAGTAAATAAAATGCAAATCTTGGTAAAATAGTAGATATCTACATAGTAAATGTACTTTCAAATATTCCTAATCCCTGAATTTATAAACTCATTATTTTTCAACAAATAAAAAAGCCAAAGTATGCACCGTTTGGCTACAGTATACTGAAACAAACTGTCTGATTTTCTTGAACTTTCCACCTACAAAGTGCCGGAAAGCGTCCAAATTTGCTGCAAAACTAATTTCAGGCGTGTTAATGAGGTTATGGACAGTTGCATACAAGTAAGAAGTTTAAATTGCGAATTGCTGCAACGGCTTTTGTCGGAGGAATCAGCGCCCCTTCAGTGCTAAATGGATTTATTACCCGCCCCGTTCAGGTGGATACTCGTAATTACTCTTATTTCAAGCGAATTGTTTATTGTCCGTAGTTGAAAATTGCAACTTGCAATAAGCTGTCGTTTTGCTCCTGCACGTGTGAATTTACGACTGTTGCTCGCTTTTACTATTGTTTAACTGGCTGTTATGTACTAGGAAATGTTTTACTTTTACATTTAAGTTATCGGTGGCAATGAGTCTCGTACAGTAAGAAGTATTAAAACGCATATTTTAATCAAATTTTTGTATAATAACCACTTAGCTTTACAATGTATTTTATAATTTCAATTTGATTAAGTACCTACCTACTTACTTCTGGTGAAAGGTGATAGTTTCTATGTATCATGTCTAAAATTATATTTGATCTTCACAATCGTCCTCCTGACCGCCTGGTTGTGAACCTAATAATGTCTGTGTAATTTTTAATTGTGCTGTTTCTCTGTAAAGTTTCTGTAATACAATGAAGTATTTAATATTGTACTGTATCTTTATGAATTTATTAAAAGTTACAGAATATTATCATACCCTTTTTTTCTCCAAACCAACTGGTATTGACCAGTAAAAACTCGTTTTACAAACCAGCTCTACGTGTGCTGTTTAGTATGCATTAATGACAGGCGCGCGGGCGCCGACGAGATTGAAACTAAATCCCGGGGCGCGCTTACTGCCCGCTGATTACCGGCACTAGTGGGATCGGGATATTTAAATGAGAATCCCGTTCTGGCTTAGTTTTTGGGAACGTGGGTACTAAATGACTTGTGTGTGTACATGTGTTACTGGGGGATTTACTTATCAGCCTGTGAAAATACGGACGCGTTCTTCATTACGTTTGTTACGTTACGCTTTTCTTTTCAACAAATAAGTTATTTTTTTCTTTTCAAAAACATTAGTTTTTACGTTTACCTAACTTATTATAATATGAGGAAAATAAAACAAGAAATAATTTAATTTGTTAACGAATATCAACAAAATTTTAATGTTTTAATGTTTCGTTTGTTCGTTTTTGCCTTTTAATATGTTGTTCTAGAGTAAATCAGTTTTGTGGACAGTGTTTTCAAACAACGATGACGCGCTCAGCTACTCAAATTGACGTTACACGGCTGCATAAAAAAAACAACACTTACATTCACCATATTAGCAGCGTCGAGTAGAAAAGTGATCGGTAAGGTGAGGTAACTGCGTCTAAGGGGCAAGTGCGACAAACCATACATTATTTAGGAGAAATTGTTGGTTTGACGCACTTGCCCCGTAGTCGCACTTAGGTACCTTACCTTACCTTACGCTTAAAGCCTCAGTTTCATTGCGCTATCCCGCATGCTTTTCGTGATACATTGCGTTGCTGCAATAGCTCTTGGCTCAAAAATGTTAAAACAACCCTTCAAAGGATTGTTACAAGCAAGCTGGCTATATCGACCAAAGAAACTGAGCTTTAAGAAAATCACATCCCTGCAATCAAGAAGCCATCTGGCTAACCGGGTAATTGTTCCTGTTGTTGTTCCATGATTAGCTGAATACTAATCATATTCGTAATACAGCCACCGCAGACTGTTTATTCAATATCCTTTGTTTACTCAAGAGGGTGTAACAGCGATAAGTGAGTGACGGGCAATTAGCAAACGGAGCCTGGCCCGAACAAAAGGGCCTCTTAGTTTCACTTAATTAAAAAGGAAATAAGCCGAGCCGGAGAAAAATGGCTGAAAATTAAACAACAGTCAAGACTGCAGCGCGGGGTAAATTGTGGAACCAGTTGCGCGCCGCATACCAGGTTGGGAATGGTCTCTTTAACGCGAGTACTAGTATCTAGTTGTTTTGCTTACTTTTAGTTTAAATGAGGTTTTTAACAGGACAATAATGAACTTGACGGTTTTTTACTTCGCTAGGTTGGTGACTTCGCTTCCGAGACCAAAGAACAGATTGGTGGTTGGTAAAGGTATCAAGAATTAAGGTAAGAAACTCAATTTTAGACATTTTGAAGACCTGTGGAGAAGAACGAGTGTCGTTTTGGATAATTTGTAAGACGTCAAAGCGTAAGTGCTATAGGAGTCTCTTGGTCGACAACTAATTTGAAAAACTCACAACAAAATAAATCATCAAGAAAATGAACTCTCACATCATAACTCATCGTTTCCTCGACACGCCAGAACTCAAAAAATATCTAAAGCGAAAATCTCGCAAATATTATGCATTAAAGCTTAATTTCACACACTCGCCTCACCAACTTCTGACCAAGTTTGGCTTTAATTTTCCGGGCTCCATGCAGTACGCTACAATGAGCTGAGGCCTGAAGCCATCATTAAGGTAGGCTGCCGGCCTTTCAATGCTCGGTTCAGTTGAAAAACTGAGTAATAGGCTGAATTATGAGTTCATAGCGATTTTTACTTTAACTTTAAAAGCGCCCGGTTTAATTGATGTGGGTCACTTTGTTTTTATTATTTGTAAGTACCATTTTAATTAGGCAATTGAGTTTTGGTAATGTGTGCGATTTTTTTACATTCCAAATATGTATACACAGTCATAGTTAATAAAAAAAGAACAATAAAGTATGTACCTAATTATATACAAAACGTGGATGGGTAGGATAAAAGTCGCATATAACTGTTTCGTTGCATTCGTAATTTGTTAAAGCATGGATACAATGATTTACAAAAATAGATACAATGATATGAATGTAAGAATAGGTAACTATGTAACTCAAACGACTAGTATTAAATCCTAATAACTTATAATCAGATATATTCTCTGTAAAATAAGTAATAAAACTAGTTTCATTTCTCTAATTGGCGCGACAAAATGAGCGTGTATTTATTTTAATAAGACGCTTGTATTACTTTTCAAATACTTCTAATTGATTTTAAAAACATCACAAATTGGCGCCCATTCGAGTTCTATCACGTATGTAGGCCAAAGAAATAACCTTTACCTACTCGTAGTTAGCCGGGGCCTTTGGTTAGCCGTAGTGCGGTATAGAAATAGTTTTACTGGCGACATCTGTACTTTTATGGCGAACACAAAGTTACATAGAAGTTTTTAAACCTAGAATCACGTGCTAACTTTACTGCTGTGGTCGTACAAAGTTGCTTTGAATGAAACCTTTATGAGGAAACGACCATGTTTCAATTACGACAACGAAATGAGTATATTTTTTCTTATTTGTAAAGGAAAGGTACTTTAGTGATGGTAAGACCTTGTACAGGGGTGTGATTCTCTCAACAACGACGGACGGACGGACGAACGAGTGAATTTCCAAGCGGCGTGTTTAAGTAGTCCCGTCAGAGCGAACTAAACACATTTTAGCGCGTGTATTCAATTTGGCAGCATGGCTTCTCGGGACGGGACTACTTAAACTCGCCGCTGCGCTTTCGGTCGTTCGTTCGACCGACCGCTGTTTTTAAGAGAATAACTCACTAGGGTTCGTTCGGAATGCTACCACAATCTTATCCTTTAGCTTCTCGCCACGCAGCAGTGTTTGCATTGTTAGCTTCTGGTGTGGGGAAAAGCAACCAATGAAATATCCAGCTTAGAGGCATTCCATCTTAGTCCTCAGGGTTGCCAACGCATTTGCAGTCTTAGGATTGTAGTCTTGAGAATGCAGATGTCTATGGGGCTCAGATTTGACTTACTATCAGGTGGTCTGTATGCTCGTTTGCCAAAAATCTACCAGCGCTTCCCAAGAGGAGACCACTGTAGAGAAAAAACCCCGCAAGAAACTCAACAGTCAGTTATTTCATCTCCATAACTTTGTTGTTTTGTTTTGTGTTGGTGTGGTTTTATAATTAAATGGTCAATAACCTATTTTAAGTACTCTGTAATTATCGAATTATATGGGCAATAACGTCAAACAACCCATTGAAAATATTCCATTTTATAGGGCGATGTCGCTCAAAAATCGTTATGTGCATGTGCACATACGAGTATAAGGCGCTCGAAGGGTTATTTACGCAATATGTTTTAAAATAGTATTTACCAATACCGCATTTACATGATAAATAATTTCATCTGTTTTTTCTGTTAGTTGTACAAAGCTTTTAGTACCAATGACACTTTGGCATAGTTTCAAAGCCCATCAATTATTCCATCACGTAACAAAACGTACCCACGTAACGCCCCATAAGATTGAAAGGCTTAAAACATTTCATTCACCCCTCGCAGTCACCCCAGCAATTAAAACGCAGCCGAAGGGTTGCACCGGTTTCAACATTGCAAACACGTCCATTGTTTTAATCTCCTCCCCTTACAGAAATTCAGAGAGCCATGATGTTAAGATTCTCTATTATAAACTGACCCCGCTCTATTAACTCTTCACCCTCAATCTCGAGCTCTAAAGATACTGGTCTTTTCAACAGCATTCCTACACTTGACCGAAATATTAATTTCGTGAACTCACTGTGCGCTTATGACCGTATAAAATAATTAAGCTACAGGTTTCATTAAGCCGTTTCAGTAATATCGGTTAATTAACCTATTACCGCGATATAGCACTTACTGGAAATTAATTTTAGCTTAATTTGCTGATACCGATACATGCATAGTAGAAAAAATATGCCAGTTTAATATTACCTTTACAAAGTACCAGATTATTACTTTGTAGATTTGCATCAATTGCGTGATACGAATCTCCTGTAATAATCAGTACTTACACTAACAAAGAAAGTGTACATTTTTAAAGTTTTTTTGAACTAAGTGGCATGATATTATTTCGTGCAGATCGACGCGCGGAAATATTTTTTTACTTTTAATGTAAGTAGATCAACAAAATAATCGGTGTACTTGGTATATCACATAACAATCAATTTCTTTGAAACATTTTTAAGTAGGCTTTAGGAAATATAATTCATAAATAAATGTTTTTTTAAATTTAACAGATTTAAATGTTCACTTTAGATAGCAAAATAATGATATTACTTACTCGTTTTCTGCAACATAAATACAACACCGTTTTTCTTAAATATTTTGCTGCTTTAATTATCTCGAAAAAGGCATCTTTTATGCAAGTCATATTTGCTTTAGGTAATGACACCGTTTATCTGTAATTTCAAACAAAATAATGCCTGAATAATCTCAATTTAACTCCAGTTCTCTTTAATTTTCCGCGCGACTTCGTTTCAAAGATATAATTTTGTACCTATCTACAAAATGTAGGTACACAAAATTTATGCAAAATTTTGTCGACCCTATAGGTTTTAAAGATTCTGTTCTCATCTGCAGAGTACGTAAGGACTACGGCCAAAGTTTTGTTATAATTTATGTGGTACTCGATGAATTTTATGCCCATAGAAGCATCGCGGACTTTATTTTTCTACCATTTAGTCCTCCCAGGACTTTTTTTGACAGGCTCAATTTTTAAAATATTACTACTGTTGGTGATGTCATCGCCTCGGCTCCTAAGAAGATTTTACGTTGGGTCGACCATTTAGAGTAACTTATGTGATCGTACAGACAACGACATAGAGATCTGTCACATTAACACATTCAGCGCCAACGACCCAATTGGGATAGATCAAAAAAAATAACTCACTGTTTTTACATTCTAATTCGAAAGAATGGGTAATTTTAAGATACCAAGTTCATTAATTTTGTATTTGACACAGTAGTTTTGTTTAAATATCTTTATTTATTTAGCAGACATTTTATGGATGACATGATTATTTTAAATTTGGACTGGCATTTTCTAACAAATTACAACAATTAAATGATATCTAATGTTAAAAAGTGATTGTAATAATGTATTAAAACATACTATTTCAAGCGGTTTTCGCCTAACCCGTAAGATACGCCTAGGAGGGCTTCAAGCCAAAAACGAAAGTCAAACAAAGGTTAAATATACTTTTGTCGAAATATCCGAAATAGATAAATATTTCAAAAACTTAATAATGCAGAACGGCTTTAAAACCCCATTCCTCGAAATGGTTTTCGAATTAGAGTAATTATAAAATTATGAACAATCCCAATTGTTGGGTACACTGTTCGTAGCAGATTTTCGATACACAGCGAAAAAATGCTGCTACGAACTACAACGTAGCACTCGTAGTAGTGGCTGCCGGTGCATGTTTTAAGGAAATTGACAACAGCTTTTTAATTAAGGTGTTCTGATATAAAAATTATGCTTATTTATAGAAGGCATAGGTATACCCTCATGCCGACTTCTAGTACAGTCGTACAGTATTAAAGTCCCGTGTGGTTGCCGGGTTAGAATAGTGCCACTCCATGTCTTCCCGTGGATGTCGTGAGAGGCGACTAAGGGAATAAATAAAGGCTTGTAGTACTGTTAGGCAATGGGCTTGCAACCTGTCACTAATACACTGGTCTCTGGATCTGGATCTTAGCCTAATTCTGCAAAATGCGGTTACAGAATTATCAACAATTTTTTCAGAGTTGTTGGTAATTATGTAGCTCTGCCTACCCCGCTCTGGGAATGAATGCATGAGTTTATGTATTATGTATCTGCTTATGAGTTCGACCGTACACGGTTGAATACCTTTAAGTACTTAAATTTTACAAACAAGTTAACGATTTCCTTCATCATTGCAATACTTACACCGGTTCATATTCCTACTAAACTCGCATGTAACATTAACGACCGTCATAACGTTAATATTCGCAATGAAATTACTATTGAAACGTTCGAATGGCGCTCCTAAAACTATTATACAACGTAGCAATTATAACGCTCTACCACGTGACTGGGTTCGATATAAACGCATTAGTGATTTTAATTGACGACAATTTGAAGTGTAGCTAATGAGATCACTCGGCAGGTGGCGCCACATAACGGGAATTTCAAAATTAACGTTTCTGATGGCTAGGTTTTATAGTCGTGAGGAAAATGAAAGAGGATTTACAATTGAATTGTGAGAACAAAGGCAAATGTTTACTTGAAATTCTAGGAAACCGTGTCGTTGTATGTTTCTGAAAACAAATTTTGTTTTGGAACGATAAATTTCGTCTGAAAATATTAGATATTAGATAGCAAATAATGTTAACAGTTTCGCTTAAAAGAGATGTTACCTTGACAGGTAACTTATTGGTAACAGAAATACAGCGAACACAACAACCCCTTTTAAAAGATCTCGTTTGTGTATTTTGATTCGTCGTTATCATTATCTTTAAGCATCTCATTGAAAAGAAAAAAACCCGCATTGTCGTCACAACAAAGCTATGGTAATGAAGTGATTTTCTACTAAAATAGTAGAAACGTAGCAGGATGGCAACACCAACGTTGGTTCGCTAATGGCGGGGCTCATTACACAGATCTCGGCTGCGGAAAAAACAATTAACAAAGCAAGTGGCTTGCCGCGAGCACGGACTAGGTTGAAGTGATGAACATTGCAATTTGCCTCTTGGGTATGTTTGTATTTTTAATCATGGTTTTAATATGGTGGGAGGAATAAAAATACGCATTTGCGGCGCCATCGCCCAATAAACTACTTGAGACTAATTAAGAATAAGTTAGGTCATCATATCATCATCATTTATAATTTATAGCAAAGGACGTCGATTGCTGAACATAGGCCTTTTCCAAGGATTGCCACAAGGACCGATCCTGCGTCGCTTGTATTATCTATCGTTTTCCCCCAACCTTAGCCACATCGGGCGATCTTGTTGGAAGTCTTATGAGTAAGTATAATTGTTATAATGTATAATGTGCATTATTGTATATATTATAATCAAATTCCAATTGAACTTCGGAAATTACCACCTTTATGACAAAGTTACAAAAATGGCAAATGGATATTTTTAATACTGTGCATGGATTTTTAAATAATTCTAACATGTGATTCTAAATTATTGTTATTGTTACCCACATTGTGTCTACCGGCATACGGAAGCCACTTCAGAACTCTTCAACCCCATCAACCATCTGTTCTGAAAGCGATGTGCCCCGCCCACTGCCCTTTCTCATCCAGATCTTTTCATTTCTGATTCAATCACACATATAAATTCCCAGCAAAGCTCTAAATTTGGTAATTATCCATGTTCGGAATGAATTTTCAGTCTATCAATGCATTCTTTCCATTTTACTTTTCTAAGTCTGTTGAAAGCTCTGCCAAAAACTCAACAATGCCTTGTAAACAATCCTTTGACCTCAAATTAAATGGAGCCTGAGATACATCATTGTATATCCTCTTAAGCGCGTCAGTTGCGAAGTTAAACGTCTTTTATTGCTCATGTTATTGTGAACTATCCTTACACTAAACACCCTTTCACACTCCTAACACAATCCATGCTCTCAGCGTTATCGTGTATCTCTCTTAGACACGTAACTTGACGTTTAGTCAGAGGGAGATGTGTGAAAGAGATTCCTCGTCTTGCCTGGTCTTTAAGGATAGTGCTAATGAGCTTGGTCATTACAGGGGTGTGCGTAAGCCCGGGGGCGGTGCGCTATCTGTGTGAACAACCCTCTAGTGCCTGTAGTTTCGCTTGTTTTCACGTAACAATAGTGGGTAGGCAGGGAGTGAAATTATTTTATTATATTTACCATTTTGTGTCTTCTTTTTTATCCTTTTCACATAAAAAAGATGCGCAACTACGTACGTTCTAAGTATTTTAGTATTGTTGTGTCATCAAAGTTTTGCATAAAATTGGGATACACCTTACTTTTTACCAGTTTTGGTGAAGTATGGAAATTTAAACACATTTTCAGGTTTGGGATTTATTGTACAATGTCAGTAAATCCTGTTTATTTTTAAACTTTAATAAATAAGCTCATTACAATTTTAATGTTAAAAGAATTACGAGTACTCGAATTTTTTTTGCGTCGATCGTAAAATGCATGGTATTTTTAGCTTTCTCCACCCGGTCTGTGATTTTTGATATATTTAATATAAGATAATCGTTCAAAATGATAATCGTTCAACATATTATTACATATTAGTGGTATTTTGCATTATTTTACAGCTCGTCTAATAACCTAATGAATTAATTTAGATTTAACTCGCCAATTAAGTTAATCTGGATTAACACGATTATGAACATAATATTTCGCTAAATCAGGGTTGCGGTACCAAAATATTGTATTGAAGAAGCGTAAACATTACGAGGCGTATTTGTATATCCCTAATGATAACAAAACAAGGATTAATAATTTCGTGTTTATATGTGGTAGCTTTAATTAAGCTCCATTATTACAAGTTATTAATACTAAGTACTAATTTTACATTGCAAATAAAATATAAAGTACGTACTAAATTTCAGCATGGTTCTTTATCTTACATACGGTTTGCAAAGGTTAGTAGTTACCTAAGACACTACCTAGCATTCCTTAACTTCTTTATTACTTTTAGGGCTGATTTTTCAATCCCCAGATAAAACTATCCGTCAGTTAAATGTATTACTATCCTTTTCTGAAGTCATATGAAAGAAAAGGACAGAGCTAAAATTTACCTTCCGAATAGCTTTATCTGGGGATTGAAAAATCAGCCCTTACTTACCAATAATGGAACTTGCTACTTAAATGACCAAATATTTTATTTAGTACACTTTTATTGAATTGTTTTTAATTCATTTTGACATGTAATATTTTATATTATCAATAAATGAGAATGAGTATGAGTATGTTTATTACAATTTAAATACCCACGTTGCAAGTAAATATAAAATACGAAGTAATTATACGTAAAGTTGCAATGCGATGTCATTATTATATTCAAATCATTCGTTAAACAGAATCCCTGGCGGATAACTCGGATTAATCATCTACCGCAAACTGTTTAAAAATTCAAATTATCTGTTCTACGCGGCTACTTTCTTTATCAAGGCGGAAAACGGGAATTAATATTTAAATCCCGCGACTAGAGTTGTTTTAAAGTCCCGTGTACTTAGCAAGATATAGAGCGAGATTATCTTCTGTTTCGTTTTTAACAACAAGAAGGATGGAATTCCAACGATGTTACGACATAGGGTTTTAAGTAAGGGTGTCAAAAGAAGGCTGCAGGGCACACATCGGGTCTTTGACATTTGCCAATATCCTTTGGCGTTGGTGCACATTTATTTTTACTTGGGTAGTCCATTAATATGTATGTCGAAACTCCTTTCTTATCTTTTTTGATAGGCTTCTTAACTTCACTTTGGAACAGAGTCGTCGCAAATCGTTGTTTGATTTTTTACAAACTTTTGATGAAATCGATACCATGACAGAAGCAACGTGTTGGATATATTTTGAAGATTATTTAACGGGTTCGAAACTTCATGATTATTTTAATTTCTCCAGTTCTAATTAAAAGAAAGAGAAAGATACGTTTATGCATTGTTTGTCTTGGATAGATAAAAGAGAAACAACAAGTCTACTTACAAGCTATTGTTACTATTCTTTTATTTATATGATCTTTAACAATAATAGGGGTAGAAATACGCAATAAAAATTATAGTCCGGTTCATTTAACAACAATTAATGTTTAACTAGAAATGTGTCTCGTTTTTTAGCAACAACAGTATATTTATAAACTACTATTCTTCCACTGTATCACGTACTATAGTGAAACAAAACAGAAGGAACGGATGAGTGAGCCCGTCGGGAAACGGATGATCCGCACAGTAACGAAGCCCCGAAGGCACGCTATGTGAGGAATAAAAGTTACATACACCGCAAATTGACACCACATATTCACTGCAAGTTCCGTGGCAAAAATCAGGAATGATCCCCAATTCTTTAGAATGTGCGGAAGAAAAATGTTTCATAGCGTCATCCCCGCATCTCTGCGTTTGGGCGAACGTCTTTTTATCATCCAATTTATGTTTCGTTTTAACTATTTTGTTTATCTTCCCTAAAAGGACAGCAATGGACTGACAACTCTTCTTAAATTACCGGTGTTTATTAGCGGTGGTGATTACCTACTTCCCATAAGATAACGCTCACGTCGCGTCGTCTGTTTCCTACTATTTTAAAGATTGCTTATTTAGTTGATTAGGTGAGTAAGACCAGTTACTACCACAATATGTTCAAACTGCAATAAATATTGTTTATGCAAATAATATACCCTCCACTTCAGTCTTCTCGTGACCACAACCTCGTAATTTAAAGTTTAAGTATATGCAAATATAAATTTGGCAAAATCTACATTTTTAAAAATAGCAGAGATTCTTTTCTAAACTTATTTTACTCTTACCAACGTCGTAATTTTAAGTAAGGAAGAAAAAAAACGCAGTAATGAACATAGCCCGTTCATTTCATATTTCAAGTTCACTAATGTTTTACCAAATCATCATTTATCCAACTATATCATTTTACAAACTATCATTTCGCAAAGAAGTGCTTCCCGCCGCATCACTTTATATTTTTTTTGTGGTTAGAAGTCCAACCTAACCTAACTTATTTAATAAGCCCATGTAACCTTTGTTAAATCATGTTACCATTGGTGTAATGGCTTAAGCTCAAATATATTTTTGCGAAATGAATGTTTGTAAAATAATAGGTTTGTGAAACGTACTTTTGGTCAAATGACCCCCATATTTCAGCTACACATTTTGTTCTACAACAAAGCTTTAAGTCGACTCTCTAATTGTTCCATGAATTAGACAATTGTACCCAATTTTAACAAAACCTTCAACGGTTTTTCGTAATTATTTTAATTTATTATTACTAAAACAGAATATGTAAATGTAACATTAACGTTAATATTTAACAACACTAGCAATAATCGTCTTTTTTGTCTTCAAAAAAGCTTGTAAAATTTACATGATTCGTTTTTTTTTAAGTCTACTCAAGATTAAACAAATATTGTGTCAGTAAACATTCATAAGGTTATTAGCGTTGCGATGTATCGTAGAATAATATGAATTTGGTAAATATTGGTTTTGCTCTAATGCACTTTTTGCTTATTTAACAAAAATTCATCATAGCAGCTGTCAGTGGAAACTATTCAATGTGTTTTTGCCAGTCGTAAAAGGCTGCAATGAAAGTATCACGACTATACAATACATTTATTTATTGTGCTTATTGTTTTTAAAAATGCAATGAAAAATGCAAACGAGAGTTATAAAGGTTACTAATTAATTGAGATAGGTGTTCCATTCCTGAAGCTACTACAGGAAGCCGCGTGAAAACCCCAGTTACTAACAATTTTTAAATGTTCTTCAAGTTACGACATACTTGTTGACAACAAGCAAGCTGGTTAATATGAGTGGGCAAAGTTTGGAGAGTTCATAACGACTTCAGACTAGAACTTGTTGAGTAAACTGAACACGTAGGGGTAGAACCATGATATACCCGGGACTGTATCATTATTAAATGGGACAGTTCAACCAGAGTACAATCTCACCCTCTAAGATCAACAGCGTTCAGTAATAGTTCTGTATTATACGTTACGAGTCGAAGGCACATTCTTTCTTCCCTTGAAATGTTCTGTTTTCGCATGTTAATTCCTTAATAAAGTCAGCATGCAACTTGCAGTTTAGCGTCATGAGCAGCAGTGTTTGCTCACTGTTACGTACATGTAAATGTTTCCTTTATTTGCTTATTCTCAAAACATGAGGTGAGAACAGGTATAAGTTTAACTTTTTCAAATCTAATCAGCATAATACATTATTAAATCAACGGCGTTAACAAGGTAAAGCTGGAATTAAGCCAAAATAAACTGCCATGCCTTAATCCTAACTTTGAAAAACTGGTTAATGGAGGCTTATAGCCATTTGTTAATTAGAGCATATTCAACTCCACTAATTGCATCTCATTTAAAACAGCCCCGCGCCCGCAATTAACCCACATTACTTCCATTTTTACTCACTTCACTTTATGAGAATTTGCCTTTGAGAATTTTGTTCGCATTTACATACAGGGAAATATCGCAGGTGTAAGTGTTCTAGTTAATAACGGTTAACTCTATATAATTAAGAAGTAGTTTTGTGGAACAATTTGTTTAATCACAAGCCTTTTGACATCCTTTGAGGTCCGAGTTCATTTAAACAACCCACAGACCGCTGTTTGAACAGTTCGGCGACACATCTCTTACTATTAGCACAGCTTTTACAACAATACGAACTAAGTGCGATGCGACCTAACAAACAAATAGATTGTTTTGCAGTTAATATGAAGTTTTGGAAGTTCCTCGCTATTTGGCCCTCAAGCGACATGCCTGCGTACTACAAATATTACTACAAAGCATTTTGTGCGCTTTTCATCTGTCTTTACGTTTTGCTTTTCACCATCGACTTTTTCTACATCCCGAGGAATCTTGATGTGTTTGTTGATTGTATGTTATTTTATTTCACTGAGCTGGCAGTAACATCAAAAGTTCTGACGTTTATTATAATGCACGGAAAAATTGTGAAGATATTAAACATACTTGAGAGTAATATGTTTCAACCTGAAACTGAAGAAGGTTTAAAAATCGTTGACAAAGCGAAGAAATTCATCAAGAGATATTGGAAAATCGTTGCAGCGGTTTCTGCGACGTCCAACCTCACTCATGTTATTCCTCCGTTTTTGGCTCATTTATTTTTACACACGAAATTGGATCTTGTTGTCTGCAGTTATTCTTTTTTGTCAGATAATGTAAAACAAACCTTTATTTACCCTTTGTACTGGTACCAAGCAGTCAGCATTCACTTTCATATGCTATGTAATGTTAATATAGACACGTTCATTTTAGGTGTCATAATATTGGTGATTGCACAGTTGGATATACTTGATGGTAAACTACGCAGAGTGACTGATAAACTACAAGCAAAAGCAGTAAAAGGTACTGGAGAAGTACTAACAGTAGAAACAGCAGATGTTAATGATGCACCGATGACGAAGCTTAAAGAGTGTATTATTCATTACGATGAATTGGGGAAGTAAGTCAACAATGAAATAAACATTACTAAAAAATAAATTGTAACTTCTACATTCTTACATTTCAGATTCTGCAGTTTAATTGAAGATGTGTTCAGCGTGACGTTGTTCATTCAGTTTAGTATGGCTTCTTGTATCATTTGCACTTGCCTGTTCAGGTTTACTTTGGTAAGTGCTTTATAACCAAATAATTACGATAGCAAACTCAATTTTATACTAACATCAATTTTTTCCACTAGCCTGCACCATGGCAATACTTTATATTTTTGGGAACTTACATGTTTATCATGATCATTCAAATTATGGTGCCTTGTTGGTTTGGTACTCGTATTGAGAGTAAGGTACGTATAGTAATTTTTTGTTATATTTATAAATTGTTTATCTATATGCCGCTAAAGAGTACACATAAATTTTCAAAAATGGGGACCAATTAGATTCTAATAAAATAATTCTACGAGTTCTATTAAATTAAAAACACGTTGTCTATAATTTTCGAAATGTATTGGCAACTGATCCTGTTTATAGCCAATTACCGCTACAAAAGTTATGACAAGGGTATTATTAAATTTTAATTTTTAGTCTTTATTAGTTCATACACCCCCTATTTATTATTTAGGTATCTTTTTACAGTTAATTGTACTTTAGACATGCGTAAAATAATAATAAAATAGCCTTGTCGGCCTTAAAAATAATATTGTACATACCTATACAATCGTGTTTTACCCAGCCGAGTAGCTTGTAATTTTTACGTTTCTTCACAATTGCTATGCTTTAGTTATATAATAAGCTTCAATTTACTCCATTGTGTATTTATTTACCTTAATTTTATTCAAGAGCCAGCTGCTGTCCTTGGCCGTGTACGACTGCGACTGGACCTCTAAGTCCCGTTACTTTAAGAGCAGTCTGCGGCTATTCGTGGAGCGAGCCAACAAACCCCTCTCGATAACCGCCGGGAAAATGTTTCCACTTTCGCTGACCACTTTCACTTCTGTAAGTTGAAAATACCTTTATTTCACGTGTTCTATGAATTTAGTTACTCGTTTAAAATAGCTTGTTATAAATTAAAAATGTTTGTCTTCTTTTATAAATTGGTTAGATCTTCTGTCAAAAATGTGATGTAAGTTACGGGATTAAAGAGATAATCTTTCTTCAATGTAAACGATTTTCACTAAATTATTAATGTTACGTTGGTTATTTAATCATGCATAAATGACCAGTCAGTAGGAAAGGATGCGATTGAATTTCGGTACAAACCATGTGACCTCCAATCATATTTTTTTAACCAGGTAAAAATTTAAGTCCCCTTGGGAATAACCGTAAACAAGCTCTACACAGACGAAGTAGCAGCAAAACGTTACTCCTATTTTAGACGGTTTTAAGAAAGAGAAATGTAACATAGCTTTCTGTTTCTTTTCCTATCCAACAGATACAGATCTAACACAAGACTCGTATATTATCGTCTACTTAGTTCGCTAATTTGATTTTGGTTACAGATAATGAATTCGGCTTACTCGTTCTTTACTCTGCTCCGGCACATGCAGTCTCGCTAAGGATAATAATGTACTTTACATTGTACTTTCAAACAAATACAATTTTATTCACCCCTAATTAAGTCTTTTTTATTTATCGAATGTTTAATCCAAGAGCGTGTTGTACAAAGATTTAAAAAACTAGTTTATTTGCAATATTATTAGAATCGATTTGATTAATAAGCTTATCCATATTGTCACTATGCAATTTGTTTGATTATTCATTGCATCACAATTAATTATTTACACCGTTTCACTGCCACCCTGGCTTGCAGGGCATACCAATTTCTGTAGCATGCTAGAAACGTATGCTTAAAATTTACCTAAACTTACTTGTGATTATTAATAAATAATTTTCCATATGTATCTTATATGTCAACTATCAAACTTTAAGTTAAATATAAAATTATATTAATTATGTTTAGATGTAACTTTTTGTTTAATATTAAAGGTACAAGTGCAATAACTAATCACTAAAACCGATTGTATTTTTGTTCGTCATAGTAATATTGAATTGTCAAAGGGTAATAAAAAGTAAATATTGGCTGATGAGATTGGCCTATAGGACTTAATGCCTAAAAACAACTTAGTTAATTTTAAGCTCCAGTAATTTTCATTCTGCTTGGTCATACCACATTGATTGAATTAGGTGGCTGAAAGTGAACTCAAGGCCGTTTATGTAGGTTTGATTAATGAATACAAGAGTTTCTTTAAACGTTATTAATGCGCTGTATTGCTTTTGATTGCAAATTACATATTACTGGTTATTATTGGTTACTTACTTATTATTGGTTATCAGTATGCGTTAAATACTGGTTTTAAAAAAAACCTAAAAACTACGTGACTGAGATGACTTACTTTTTTTTAACTAATATAATTATAATAATATTAATCAAAGTCAAAAGTAACTTAGCTTCGTGTAAAAAAAAAACGAGCTGGTATTGAAACGGAAACGAGAAAACCTTTCCGTCCATTCCAAGCAATTCAATTAGGCGCGCCATCATTAAGTACCCAGACGAGTGCTGAAAACACATGAATAAATGGCTATTTCTTGTCCGGAGACGGTTTTTTCTCAGTAGGTACCTATTGTAAGGGACGTCACACACAAGGATCGGGGGACAATGGCCAGCAGTTAGCCGGTGGCAGTAATAAGGCGTGTTTTTGCAAACAGACAACGAAAAAAGGAAACAATGATTTTGGCCGTGACTAGATAAATAAGATGTCCGGACGTGACGAGGGTCCTGGTACAGTTTTTATGGAATCTTTCAGTGGGCGCGATCCACCTGCTTCTCTTTGTTTAGGCTCTGAATACATTGTTAATGCAAGGATTGGGTATAATGCCGCGTGCGAAGGTCAGGCTTAGCGACCCGATGCGACCTAAGTAAAGTGTCGACGAGGGACATGTGATCCGGCGTGGATGTGACTCTAGGAAATATTGCTTAGTAAGAATACAGAAATAGTTGGGTCAAGCAATATTGGCTTTGTTTGTGGGAGACAAGTTTTATTGCATAGACGACGTGGTTTTTATGAAAGATTTTGTTTGAGTTTTGTGTTGTTGGTAAGTCGTTTTGATTATCCTCGGAAGTGATGCAATGGATAATTCAGCAGTTATGACGCTGACAATTTACTGTTTTGGAAACTTTAAGAACCATATATCATCCACATAAGAACACAATAATTCGTGGAAATTCTCGGGAAGGCCTATGTCCAGCAGTGGACGCCTTTTGGCTATAATGATGAAGATTAAAATTTTACCATACAAACTGTGGTACTTGCAGTCTAAAAATAAAATGGATTACTCCACACAATTTATCAGATTATGAAACAGTGGTAGATAACCGATTACTTGTGAGGAGTTCACAAACAATTAAATATGTACAGGCGTTTAAGCGCAATACAATCGTTTACAAATTATTACAAGGGCAAATTATTAAGCCGAGACTGGCAAAAGGTTCAAAGACTAAATATAAAACGCCTGTGTTATTGTTGGTAACCTTCGCACTTTGTTAGTTCTTTAACAACACTTGTCACCAACTCTGAAAATAATGTAATTGGAGAAACTCTAGTCCCCTAGACACAAGTTTTAACCTAGTTTATGTGGCAGAAAATTCGATCAATCGACTGCGACAAATGTAACTGTAAAAATACAATTTTTGTATTCTGTTCTTAAGATGTGTAAGTTATGTTAGATGTTTCAGTAACATTCAAGGGACCTCCCTTAAATTTTAGTGAAAACAGGCACCTTTTACCGTCACTTAAATCGTTCGGTGATATTCCGCATTCATTAAAATAATTAGTAAACTTTGTATCAAATCGCAATATTTCCATCAGTAAACATCGAAGGGAATAAAGAATGAAAATTGCGCCCGCACACGTCCTTCCGGCTGCAAACGATGATTTAGTGGCTATCCCTGGATTTATAGAGCGGCCCGCCCCGCCCAGCGACTTCAATGAATAATAAATTGAAGATCTTTTTCGATATTATTGATACTTCGGGTTTCTTCGTGTGATCTATGTACGGGCGCGAATTGAAACCCTTTTATTAAAACATATATTACCAGACGCGTCCCGCCGGTGACACTGAATAATACGCTCCTTGTTGCTACTATTCTTTGGGAAATTCTCTTATTTTGGCCTTTATTACTCTCGGGTTATTTATAGCGCCGACTTGTGTTCTGGAGACTGTAAATGTTTGATATTTAATTAAATGAATCTCTGTTCAAATTACTGCTGCTTACGAATACCTACTTGTATATACCCAAAATAGTTTCATCTCATATATTATAGTAAGAATATTTTGTCTAAGATTTATATAGGTAGGTTATTTAGAGTTATATAGGTATAAGTATTGTTTCCTCTACATTAATTTTGATGAAATAATAAAACACTATTCGGCCTTCGTCATTTAAGAAAATGGGTTCACAGTTACTTTATGAGAGTCTATCAAAGTCACAAACTTGAACCTGTATATTCTATACACAATATAAGTATTGTTTCTTTAAATTATTTTTTAAGCAATTGTCGCAATTAAGTATTTTTTTTGAAATAATAAAACATTATTCGACCTTCGTCATTTAAGAAAATGGGTCACTAACAAATGTAAAAGCATCTTTGCCTTTCATTCTGTCTACTCCGGTAGTGATCATAGTTTTTTTTCTCTTGGACAAAACCATTCAAAACCCTGGCCTAGTTAACCATACAAACTCCTAGTGGAGTTATTCTTATTTGTACTCCGGCGGGCGGATTTGCTGTGCTAATTTCGAAGCACCCTTCGCTAGTTTGACTTGCCTTCAGTATTCTGTTCGGCAGGGATAAAGAGTAGTTATTGTTAAGATTATTCACTTACTTTAGAGTTAAAATTATCTATTTAGACGTCTGTCTACCTTGTGGAATGCCTGCTAACACTTAGCTTTCCGGTCCGCGGCCGCTACACTAGAACTTTTCCGCTCGAACGGCCATCAGTTCCACGAGCAGGGTGAACCCACGATCTGGTAAAGATCGCGGGAAGCCGATGGGTACGAGTAGCACAAAACCGGCGATCCTTAGGGAAGGCCTATGTCCAGCAGTGGACGTCTTTCGGCTGATATGATGATGATGATTTAGACGACTGCTGATGAAGGAGTTTAATGTTTCTGGGTATACTTAAAAAAATATAGATTTGAAAGTATATACTTACTGTCTTATTACCGCAAATACGCTTACAAAGAAATTATGATTTAAAAGTAATACTGAAGTACACTTCCTATGTGGTGGTGACCCGGTGGCAGCAGTAACACGCTCGCTAAGGTGGTCCCTCGCCGGAGGGATCTGTCTGTAATGTAACATTCAAGATTCGTTTTTGAGTTTTTACGTTACAATACTGCCTCACTGAGTCTAATGTGTTTAAAGCTCAGTTATCCTCACTCACTGATGAAGCTTGAATCTGAAATTTTACGCTACAGGCCAATGCTTTCGGTGAGGAACCAACAACCTTTACACTGAAGAAAAAGCATTATGTTTAACCGAAAAAACATGAAAATTTCCACCATACTATATGAGCCTAACGATCGAAACGGAATTATCCATAAACCGTAAATTGAAATGTGCATTGCATTGTAATTATAGTAAATTAATTAATAATATTCAATCATTAAACGTACGGTGGTAAGATTAATGTTTTCAAGCACTTGATGATACCTTTCGTGATCAGTTACTGCCAAAGAGATTTAATATTATTACTACTATATATTTAATGTCTTTGGTTACTGCTTTTTTGCTCTACTGTGTGTAGTAGGGTTTTTTTTTTCAGTTACAAGTCACTGAAGGCGCTGACCAAGGTCAGCGCACGCGCTGATGTAGCGTGTCAACCGTACGCTCGCTTCGCTGCGCTCGTCGTCGCAGAAGCAGAAGCAGAAGTAAGACGAGATAATCTCTCATTAGTCTCACTAAGTAGTGTGATAAGGATCAAGGTAAGTATAAACAATAATATGATAACTCAGTAGCTGCAGTGGCTTGGTGGTAAGATTAATTTCAAGCAAAACAAAATGTAATAGTGAAAAGTGATCCATCTTGGTGTCGCGCTGCGCCGCGATACGCGACAGCGCTAACGCAAACACATGGTAGTGGGGTTAAAACTTGCACCGCATATAAAATTAGTTAAATAACTCCCCAGGAATCTTCGCTTCTATATGGAAACACGTCTTTGCTCTAAAGCCGAGCAAATTAGAGCCGGCTACGAGCAAACTTGTACACATTAAGCTCGCTTCTAAATTAATTAACGCGTTTAAGGTAATTAAGAAAAAATATTGTTCATTAGCTTGAAACTAATTATGCTCTTATAAATGAGTGCTTTTAGTTTAATGTGGAGTTTGAAACTACGCCTCATTTAGCACAGACTCATTTTTTAAATGTCATAGATAAGATATACCTAACTACCTAATCATGAAACCAAGATATAAGCACTAATTTCTTACCTCAAAGAATAACCCATTTACTAAAAATAGATTAAGATATAACAAACCAGTTAGTTAAAATATGTAGTCCTTACTCAGGGTTGTCGCTATTCAAATACATAATTTTGTCAAAATCGGTTCATCAGGTTGGCTTTGAAAGCGTAAGAGCAGTTACTTTCGCATTATAAATATACCTACCAATGTTGTTTTTAGGGAAAAAAATCTTACTACTATTATTATTGCAAAAGTTTGTATGTTTGTTACTCAATCACGTTAGAACGGTTGAACGGATCCGGATGAAACATACACAGTACATAGTTAGGCTAGCTTTAATCCCGAAAAATCACTGGACGCGTGGGATGGCAATATATGAACCTATACGTATTATAAAAAGCGACAATCTTACACAAATTGACCAAGTCCCAAACTGAGCCTGAGGCTGGCTTGTAAGTAAATTAGGTACAAGACAAAGTTAAACATACTTATATTTATAAAAAAATATATACTTACATACATAAAAAATCATTCAAGACTCAGGAACAAATACTCACGCTGACTAAAATATGTGCACATACCCGGAATCGAACCCTGGACTGCTAGCGTCATAAGCAGGGTCACTACGATCTAGGCTAAAAACAACGTCAAAATAAACGAATGAATAATATTCATTATCAATAAAACATACGTATTCTAAGCTTGATAAACTGAAATCACTGACATAAGTTTCAAAAATGTGCTGTTAAAAAAATCTGTGTAAGTCAAATAGCATGTACAGTCCAGTAAAAGTAACCTTTTCTGGTAGGTTAAGGCCCATTTAGATGCTACGAGTTTCTCTCTTCGAGTGTACGATTATCGTAGCACGAGAAAAAATATGTCATCATATAAACTACACGTACGATATCGTATGGCAAGGGGCGAAAATCGCCTCGCCTTATATGGTTGCAGTCTCCGTGTAAACACGTTAATTGACGGGTAAAACTCGTATGAAAATCGGTTCTGACCGATTCGTGCGATACTTGCGTGTACGTGAAAAAATGTCATACGAGAACCAGTTTAGATGAGTCGAGACATCGTCAGCAAATATCTCCGTAGAATACAGCGTCTCGTGTAAACTATGTCGCCTGGCGATAATCTCCGTACGAGTATCGAATGACATCATCCTAAACGAGTTTTTATTTCTCGCTTAATGTAACCATTTTTATACGATTCTCGCCCGGCGATTATTGCATACGATAATGTCATACGATTTCTCGCCCCAAAATGGGCGAGAAACTCGTACCATCTAAATGGGCCTTTACTTTTCTCTGCACGCTATCCTACGTAGCAGCACTCAGAGTAGCTCGTGTGCCAATCGGGACGGCAAATACTGATTAGCGGCGAGGTCTGCTGCGGTCAGGATTGCGAGTCTAGCTTGGTTAATCTTCATCGGAACCTCGATGTGAATCTAGCTGTTTGTCATACCAGTGGCCGTAGACAAGTCGCATAACGCTAACGTACATGATTTTCGAAAAGTTCGAAAACTGTCAAAGTATGGAACTGACATAAAGCGCTTATTAAGCTCTTGACATGTCAATCCGGCTGCTTAGCAGCTTAGCTGTTCACTATCTGTAATTACTAGTATTGTAAATACTATAAATGTTTGTAAATTTAGAGCTACAAGTAGACTACATTATAATGAGTTGTGAAACGTTTGACAGTTCTCGCAGTTTCAAAAATCTTTACAGACGAAGTCGAAGACAAAATCTAGTTTAAAAAATAGTAAACCTAGTATTTTCCCCTCTTTTGTCAAGTTTTTAACCTAAAAAGCAAGGTTCCAAGTTTGTTTAGTGTGTTTTCCCCGAGGCTCATACGGATTCGCGAAGGAAGTCGAAGAGCCCTCAAAGTAGAAACCAAACACGGGGCAATCGAACTAGTCCATCTATTCAATGTTTTAAACACGACGCGGTCTCTTGATGCTGTTCACGGCTCAAGAAAGACCGAATTGAGCCGTTTGGGCAGTGCACAGTTGAAACACAGTAGGGTAGAAGTACCGTTTGAGGCACATGTACCTTTTTCGGCCATTTAAGGTAGAAATGAGTATAAAAAATACTGCAATATTAAAAATAATATTCATAAATAGTTAAGACTGAAGATTAATATAAACATACAGTATAAAAAAATATGTAATTGGATAATGCTTTACATATTAGTTAAAATTTAGAACGGCCAAAAACGGTGCAATTATGTCCAAATCAAATCAAATGAACTATCAGAGTTAAGCTGTTACGAAAATAATGTAATATTTCACACGATCTCAAAGACAGCCAAACCAGAGGGCTTATTGTCTAACGCACTCGCAATCGCAACCGGCTTCAAAATGGAGCAATTGTTTTCATTTTGTATGCAGACAAGATCGTGATTGCGGGCAGCATATTTTTTCACCATTTATTACAAATAAAAGCAAATTGAATCAATATTTTTTTATGAATGTCCAGTATATTTACGACTGTTTAGTCATACTAATTTTTATTTCAACATAAAGACAGTTTTTTATTGATAATGTTACTCGATGATTTTTGCTACCTACTGTCCATCTCAATTTCAGAATAAACCCAGAAAGTTTAATAACGGTTTATGCAGAACTTGTTCAAATTTCAACCTTTCAATACCTACTAGTCTATAATTTTTAATCACCTGTATGCAAATTGGCCTCATAGATAGGCACCAAAATTGCAACCTTTGTTTATCACAAACTACATATACGACTTAAAACAACTAATGTAAATGTCTGTGGAATGAGCACTTTATTTGAATTTATTGTATTTTCCTAATTATGTAGAATCTCAACCGTCCCAAACATTGATTATTGCATAGAAACGACCTAGAACTTATTTTACATGCAAAATAGTTTTAATAATTATTTTTTACACCTATATGGTGACTTTTAATGGTTATTTTTGTTAAACGACCAACCGCTGTCAAGTGGTCTCTGCGACTTAATATCAAGCCTCTAAGATTGCTCAGAATTAACTTACCTTACTGCATATAAACTATCGACTATACAGTTAGACTAAAAGTTTTCAACGACAGTTCAAACATTCTGCGGCGCGACATACAGCGTTCCCCTTTCAATCTGTGAGTCCGCCTGCGGTCTCACTTGGACTCGAGATCGTGTATTGAGAGCCAATTGAAAATTTCGAGCATGTAACCTTATAACCTTATGAAACGTTAATTTCCTAATTAAATTAAGAAGGATAGAGTAAGAACAAAGAAGCCTGATATATATACAGTTTTGAAAAAGATTTTGCGCCTAATTATGTTACATAAATTGAATTACAATTTGTAACATATTTTATAAGCATCGGAAATTATAAAAATGAACGAGTGAGATTTATCAACTGCTAGAAGTTGAAGCCGAACAAGAGTAATTTTTGAGTTGTGTGTAAGGCGCGTATTTTCTGCTGCTTTGGGTTTCATACAAGGTTCACACGGTGACGCAAAATCAGCTGGACTGTTTTTATGCAGCAGAAATTACGTGACCGAAAAAACGAGATTCACAACTCAAAAAATTACGCTCGTTTGGCTTCACCCTAAATATACCCGTACATAACACATACGCAAGTCAGCTCAGCGACTCAAATTGAGTGTAATTGGCCTCCGATATGAGATCCCGCCACTTCTCCCGGCTCTGCGCCAACTCTCACCAATTGCTGACTTGAAGATTGTGCATCCGCCTCCTCCAAAACATTCCAGCGGTATCTGGAATGACTAATCTTGCGTCGATCTACGAGGCAACCGAGATAGATTCTCTTGAAGTTCCGATCTTCTCCAATTATTTTGTATGAACCAACGGAGTCCGCGAGCTTTTGTCTATCAAATGATATTAGATTCGGTCCCCAGGTCAAATTGAATAATTAATAAATATTCTAAATGAGAAGCAACCTTTTTAAAGGCCGACTGCATTTTTTATATTGTCGTCGATATACTTATGTTAATAATTGTCATTTTTGCCATTGTTATTATTTCAATTTTAACAGTTTATGTATCCTATGTCACCAAGGATGGTAAAAAGATTCTAACGATACCACACTCATCTAAATCGGTTCAGGCGTTTAGAAGTTATGGTGGAATAAAGAATCGTACATATATGTATGTAACATACATGAACCCTGAAAACATAACCTTTTTTTTGGCAGACGTGTAAATAAAATGAATTTAACGGCTGTTTTTATTGTTTATCCCTAACTGAAATCGAAACACCTTAAATGGTTTCAGTAAATAAAATTGTTCCCATTGCATAATTTAGTTAGAGGAATTAACTTTAATTATCCGATAAATTTAAAACAAGCGACCAGCCCTTTCCCTCACATTATTAGCATTCACTACGTTACTGCACCCCGAATAAAAGGGACTAAATATTTCAGATCAAACTTCCAACATCAAAAACGACTTAAAATTCCTTCCAGCAAGATAGAATTCAGCTTGGAGTTTATTCCCGCTTTGTCTTTACAATTAATTTAGTATAAGGAAATCTCCATTCCGTGACAATGTTAAGGCATTTACTTCTTACAGCCGTGACTTACATTTATATTTCAAGGAAATGTGTTACCCATTTAAGTTACTGTTGAAGCTTTATGGCTATTTATTCACGGCTTTAAATAATGTAGCACCTGTTTACTCGGTTTTATGCGGTGCGAATAATTAAAACAAGTTTTATGGGAATAAGGTTCGTTTACACAATCGGCCATCATGAGGTTTATGAGCGATAAATGAGCAGTATTTACACATTACTAGCTTTGGTTGGTGATTTCATCCACGTAAAATAAATTATTTATTGGTCCCTCAGGAACAATTTTTTTGATAGATATCTTGTTAATTATATTCCAATTTGTTAAGCCTTACGTGCATTTTCGAGGCACTATCATTTAAGCATTGCAAATTTATATATACATTTTACAGCAGCGAAACGTAACGTAACTTTTAGTGGCTACGATGACCATTTGTGTAAAGGACCCTTTACACTTGGACTTTCGTAGCCGTAGCCATCGTAGCGGCACGAAACGCGCTACTCTACAGTTAGGCCTACAATACGAGTGCTACGACACTACGAAATCAAAAATTGCTATACTATACTGGGACTCTATTCTACTTGATCAAACCATTTTGCTTTTGAAATGTCATTGTATTGTTTTTAACTCGACCGCCATTACTGTCGAGTAAATAAGGGCTATCATTACGTTGAAAATACGATAACAAGTCAAAAGCAATATGGTTTTACCGAATAGAATAGAGCCTTGATGCAGGTAGAGATAGACAAGGTACATTCTAAATAAAATAATAAATGTAAAGTTAAAGTGTATGGAACTGATATAATCAAAAGTACAACAACTTATGTCAATCCACATGGTGAATATGTAAATACGACTAAATTTCAAATTACGTATTTATAACATAATCATTTTTAAAATAATCGTGAATCAACTTAAGCGAATAATTTGCCATTTATATTGAAAAAGGTTTAAAGAAAATAAGACGAATTCTATCAAGCAGTTTTCAATAAAAAATCTGTAACAGAATTCGTCTTTGTGACAGTCTAATTGATATCTGAGGCCGTAGACAAGGTGACAAACGGGCCGTTGCGTTTTACTGCTAGTCATTATGAGCGAGACAATGTCACCTTCTACCAGCGTATATCACCCCTTTTTTAAATCAATTTATAGGTGACAACAAGTTTAAAACAGGGTATACAGCTGTTATAGTAACTGGAAGCTAATTAATAACACACGGTGCTTTAATTCTTTTAAAACTAATTTCCGATGCTACTGTGGTACTTTTACGTAGATGATAGAAAAAAATTCAATATGTTTCGTTTGCTTAGTCATACCTTGATATTTGAATTTGGAACTCCCTGTATCCGATTCATATAAAAGGTCGTCAATTGTCCTGACTATATCCCCAAAGTGAATTTCAACACGATGCGCTCCACGCTCTAACTTCTGTCCGAAACGCTTGATGCGTTCTGAGTTTTGTATCTTATATCTCTGTCATAAATTTTCCAAACTGATAGAGACAAGATCGTTCCCTTATTGAATCCCTAATTGTCATTTGTCCTAATGCATCGCTTGTCCGAATTTTCGTTCACCTAAAGCCATTGCTGGTTAAATTTTAAAACTTTTTAGTACTACCCTAACTTAACCAAACCGCAGATATAATTGGAAAACTTAAGTTTCCTGACTCAGCTGAAAACCAGTTTAGGGCAAATGAAAATTCGGACAAACGATGTGTTAGGACAAACGTTGTTAGGGATTCTGAGGGACACACAGACAAGATGCTTGACCGGACCGAAGAACGCAGAACGCCTACAGTGTAAACACTAAAGCGTCACTTAGTTCATGTTTCATCAATAAATCAAATCACATGAAATGGTACTAACTTTGTCTTATGGTTTAATGGCAAAAAACGCAGAAAAATATTTCAAGATCAAATCCTATAAAACTCTTTTGCAACGGTTGTAACCTTAAAAACAAAATCGAATAATAATAAGCGTGGGCAAAAAAACTCAACTTCAAGTCACGTTGACCTCGGCTGTAGTTCCTCTGAAGCAAGACGACATGGAGTCACCCAGGGGAGCGATCCGTCAGCCCCGCGCTATAATGGACCCGATCGGAACCTATATCTATATTTAAATAAATGTTGGTTTGTTTTGAGATGTTTTCCATAGTGCCGTGGCCACATCTGCGTTATTCGGAAGATTAGTGTTGGGGGGTCGAAATCTTTTTCGATGCATTGAAATTTGTCCCCGGGAAATGTGACAGAGTGGTTGTTTTTATAGGAAGTAATTTTTTTTTGATGATTTTTGACTGATTCAAATAAAATAAACATTTATTTAGATTAAAAAACATTACTACTTAAAGAAAAAAATTACGATCGTGACAGAGTGGAAAATTTCAGTGCATCGAAAAAGATTTTAACCCTGGGGTCCCTTTCTTTAACATAAGAAATGGAAAAGAATGTCAACACGAACATTCATAGTGTAGATGTGGCCGTAGATACACAGTTAACGACTAGAAATCTAAATGGATGATCAACTTATGAACTGTAGGTAAGTTTTATAACAATGGCTATGTACTAAGTTACCTTGTGTTCTTGTTGTGAGTGTGATCACCTCACTTCGTCTTGCAAAAACTTGCTTAAAAAAGTTTTAATTTTATCAAAAATTACCTACTTGTTAAAACAAAATAACGAATAAGCAATGCTAAAAAAATTGTTCTTAAATTCTTACTATTAAAATGAAATTTTAAATATTTACATAGTTTTCAAGGAAAATATAATAGACCGAGGCGTTTCTCAAAGGCTAATTATCTATAAACTTAAATTGCCGAATTCTCCGTTGTGATCGTTATTTAGTTAAATCTTAAAATATTTTTTTCACATTTTATCTTGCTTTTAGCTACTTTTTTTTTTAAACTTATCAGAAATATTTTATGCAAAGTAGGCTTCAGTAAATAACAATCGCTTTTTAAAATATATTTTTTTAACCTTCGACAAGAAAGAGTCCGCTGCCGCCCTTGGTTTCATTAGTAACTACTAAATGGCTAAGCCGACTTGAATCCGTTTCTTTTGCTAAATAGCTAAGCTAGTTTAATGTAGCCAAATTTTATAAAATGATCATGGGAACTTTTGTATGAAAATTGGTCGTGGCACCAACAGAATTGAAACCAGTAATATAA
This sequence comes from Acleris cristana, assembly GCA_948252455.1. Taxonomy (NCBI): domain Eukaryota; kingdom Metazoa; phylum Arthropoda; class Insecta; order Lepidoptera; family Tortricidae; genus Acleris; species Acleris cristana. The sequence goes on along the minus strand of OX411774.1, from coordinate 7,035,696 downwards.
AATGTAATTCATCATTTCTTCCTTTGCCGCAACTACCTGGCTTATCGAAGAACAAAAATATAGGCACTTGAACTTTGGCTAATAAGTATACTAATAAACTAAAATAATTTCTTAAGATCGGAGAGTTGATTTGTCGTACAACTAATTCTTTTTTAATGATATAGGTTTCAATTATGTTGGTGCCTCACCTAATTTGCCCATGATTCTTAGGTTGCACTAGCACCATTGATTTTAATGAAATATGACATAAACATACACACATTAGTTTTTTAACAGTTAAAGTTTGTACAATAAGCGTTGTTTTAAGGTATTGCGCAATGCTACGCTTTCACATAAAGGGGTAGTTATTTAATAAATCAAACAGTATTTTAGTAGCAACGACATTTCAATGACGTCATTATTGCATTTGTCACGGAAATCAAATGCAACCAAATGAATAGTAATTGCATAATAAATGAATGCGCTGTGTGTTTTTCATTTAGAAAATGTTTGTCAATGTGATTTGGTTCCAAATTAACAAACGTCATTGGCCTCACTGAAATTACTCATTTTGAACAACGGTTTGTCATATCTATTATTGTGCATATTTTTACTATAAGCTGCCCTATTGTAACCCCACCGTTACCTCACTGATTATCTTGAAATGGTTTTAAAGATAATAGAAGCGGTAATTCTACAATTAATAGATATCAAAAACCATTATTTTTGATGCCTATAATTAGGTGTATACCCTATACTTTCAAATGGGGCAAACTAACTACGTAGTCAACTAAGTCAACTAAGGGATCAACATAGATTAAATAGACAAATAAACTTTTTGTCGACCATTTACCATACTGAGCTGCCTCTAAAATCATTTTTGGGATTTCAAAAATCAGAAGTGAATATTCCTACATATTGTGAGCGCGAAATAATAAAAACTCTTTGATTTGTTTGTCCTAATGAAGTGCGATTGTTTCCAAGCGCACCTGGTGTAGCGAAGACATTGCCATTGGGCGTGTTCTGCCGATAACAGCGCTTGCAAAGTACTCACTATAAGTAAAAAACTTGAGTAAAGCCCCTCTTGTAGTAACATGTCTGGAATGAGATTCTAGAGAGTAAAAACCGTATCGTCTTTGACCTGAGGGCTTATTGTCTAACCCACTTGCAATCACTACCGTTTTCATTATGAAAATCGAAGGCTTGTATAAAATGAAAACAATTGCTCCACTTTGAAGCCGGTTGCGATTGCGAGTGTGTTAGACAATAAGCCCTCTGATATAGTATTGTCAACGTTTTGTTAGCTCAAACCGGGTTCGAATAACAGGTCGAAGACTATATGGTTTTTACAACCTAGAATACCGTTCGACACTCTATATTTGAAATTTGACGTAAATTCCATATTAGTTTTGTATACAGCTACATATGCAAGTGGGGCTCTACGTAAGTTATTTACTTACCTGTAAAATTGTGTTTTTAGTACTCCTAGCTTCTAATAGCACTCGGCTGGCTATATAACTATCACACTTGCACTCGCAATTGACGGTATATTCTGTCACTCATGTTCCGAAGCTTCCGAAGAAAACCGAAGATTTCCGATCGCTACTAAGAAACTGGAAGTATTGTATAGTATCCGCTCCGCGCTAAGGACAAGTAGTAGTGAATTTTTACACTACGACTTGTCCTTAACGCGCTGCGGATACTATACTTAATTCGCATTTTGCGTATTGATGAGAACTACCTAGCACTAATGGCTGTATTAAGTATCTCATCTTGAGTAAAATGTCCAATTCAAGATACATCAAAAGAAGTGTCGTGTGATAGAAAACTGTCTCCTCTGATACGTCTTAATATGGGCTTCTCACTTGAGTGAGTCTTGAGTTGCGTGTCTTGAGAGAAGCTTAAAATTATGGCACTAATAGGGTCCATAAAGGGGCCATTAATGTGTTATTATTAAATTGTAGTAAATTTTGTAAGCCAAATGTAAATCGTATGATTGTTCTCTCAGGCGCTGTCCTTAGCTTTCAAGCGCTTTTATCGGCACATTCATTCACACTTGCACAACAATGGCAAACTTCGAATAGGCGCGTGATAAAACCTCTTGGCCCATAAACACTTGGATGTCGTGTGAATGTTTGCGATTAAAATGTTTTTTTTAATCGCAAACATTCACAGAGCGGGTTACCACTTGTCGGGTGTCGGATCCGACAAAACATGGGGTGTTCTACTGGCGATATATTTCATATCAATCGGTGTAGGACAGGTGTGAACAACCTCATATAAAATGTATTTATTGCCACCAGAACAACATTGGTTATTTGGTCGACTGGTAGTTCCGCCACTGTACTCCTGTATTTGTAAGAAAAAAAGTCAGACGAAGGGTTCTGTACCATTCTTGTTTTATTTTTATATCGTCAATGAAAATACACACTCAGTGAACATTTCAACTATTACGGTTAATGAGATTTACAGCCTGCTGATAGACAGAAAGACAGCGGAGGCTTAGTAATAGTGCCCCGTTGGCACCATTTTCTATACAGAACTCTTAAAACAAACGAAAAAACGTTTATGGTTTTAAATGGGTGTCGGTGCGTAAGAATAAGCATTTTTGCATTTGTGGTTAAGTATGCATTACCTCGTTCCCAAAAGATTAGGGCAGACTTTTTGGTAAACTGGAAACTGTATTGATACAATTTCCCAATTCCCGTATGATATGTGACCATAGTATTTGTAACATTGTAGCATATTGAATACGGTTATTTACATTTTAAAAAATCTCATCGAATTACTTATTGCCATTACCGTCAGTAGGTACTTACATGAGGAACAATACATAATATAATCGATTTCAAAGTTGGCAAAGTAGTTACAAATCAATTGCAGTCACGTAATTTTGTCAATCAGAAGCATCGGCTCGCAGCATAATTAGGATTTGCAGTTTCGTTATTGCAAAGGTCTACGGGGATCCGATATGGTTGTATGTGTGTATTTAACATTTGACTTACCTAATACTTTTTTAAATATCCGGTGTCAATGTCACACCAATTGACCTAGTCCAAACTAAGCTCTAGGCTTGTATTATGGGTACTAGACAACGATATAAATACTTATGTAGAGAAATATATATGTACTAAAATACATAGAAAACATCATTGACTCAGGAACAAATATTCGCGTTCATCACACAAATATCTGCCCTTACCGGGATTTGAACCCAGGACCGCTAGCTTCGTAGGCAGGGTTACTACCAATTAGTGCAAAGCGTCATAAATAAAATGTAATAAGAAAAAAATATTTATTGAAGTACTGTAATATTCGAACAATGATAGACGATCGATTCCAAAACATGGCAAAGCAGTAACAAATCAATCGCAGTCACGTATTTGTCAATCAAGCAAACAGTCGTGCCCGCAGCGTAGTCAGCGCTTTATTTCACAGCCTGATAATTAGCAGTGAGGCTAGACAAGTTGCTTAACGCTAACGTAAACGATTTTCGAATTCTTGCAAAATGTATGGAATTGACGCTCGACCACAGACGCGACCGTTTGACAACTTACTTCAATCCTGTACATTTTGAATAACGATAACGAATGCCAAATGCATCTCGTCTAGCCCCACGGATTCATTAGTCACATATCTTTCGCATGCGGGTACATCCAATTTGTTGTAATCGAATATATATATATATAAATAAATTCGAAAACTGACTGACTTATATATCAACGCACAGCCGAAACTACTGTACCTAGAAACTTGAAATTTGGTACAGGGGTTCCTTTCATGATGTAAGTGAGCACTAAGAAAGGATTTTCCGAAAATCGACCCCCAACGGGAAGAAATGGGGGGAGTAGCGGGAAACTAATTCTACGCGTACGAAGTCGCGGGCGTCCTCTAGTTGAACATAACACTTGTTTTAAAACACGGAAGCGGGTGGGCCACTAACTTGTGTGAGTGCGTAGCCGTCGCAGTTAAGCGTCGCCGTATATAGTGTGCGTGAGATAAAACATCTGTAATACTCTAACTATACGAGTCACGATGGACAATCGATTCCAAAACTTAATTGCAAGTAAACAGTCGTCCCCGCAGCGCTTTATTTCACTGCCTGTTAATTAGCAGATTGGCCTACACACATACGTTTTATTTATACGTAGTAAGCGGTTAGCGCTGCATTTGCACAGAATCTCAGCGCAACCGCGTCGCTGAGGTTTTGGCATGTTGCGGACATTATCCGGGGAGGTGTTAGAGCCAAGTCGTTAGTGAATTCTGTTAGCTTTCTATCTGGGTGAGTATCATGGAGTACTAAGGCTCTGAGTCACGTAAGTAGTTGACGTAGGGAATGAGTTTAAGTCGACAACTTTTTTATTAATACGACGGGAGATATCAAGTACACTAATATTATAAATACAAGAGTTTGTGCGTGTGTGTGTGTGTGAGTAAGTCCTGTTGGTTACTTCTGCACGCTGAAATGGTGAAACGGATTTGGATGAAATTTGGGATTGAAGAGCTTATGTATAGTTGAAAAATACACGGCTGACTTTCATCATGAAAAAATCATTGTTCCTCTGGAATGACGAATTACTAATTCTACGCGGATGAAGTAACGGGAAGAAGCTATAGTACTATAAATTCTTAAGTAACTCCGTTTATTTGCTAAATTTCCACGACAAAAATGCTATACTTATGGATCTTAATGAAACCGCGCAAAAAGATAGATTTTTATCCTAGAAAAGGACATAGAACACTTTTCATCCCGGAAATTTACACAGTTCCCGAGGGAATAATGATCATCGACTTCTACGCGGATGATGGCACGCTCTGTGCTTTATATAGTAAAAATGTCTTATATAAATATATGATTATAAGTAAGCATATAATTAATAGTCACTAACATAATATTATGACATCTAAAATGAAACTTATACCTACATATAGAAAATATAAGACGTCTTGCTATGATTTACATCTAATTTATAATGTAATTAAATCTGACTGTGAGGAGCTTTTAGTTTGCCAAAACTTGTAATTATTTACACGTTATACTTAAGAGGATTGCAGGCGAAAAGTTATTTTGTTTTATACTAATTATAATTTATTTTTTCGCATAAAATCCTCTTGATCAACAAATTCAAAGTGAAATGATAAAACAAAAAAATAATAATAGATCGGTAACATTTGTTTCATTCCTGACCACTCTTGGAAAGTAGGTTTTCCCTTTTTCCCTATAATAAATTGTACATAAAGGCACCACGCGAGCCACGCTTAACATCTTATAGATTTATTCCCCACACTTCTGTCCAAATTTAGATTTAGTGCTGTGTTTAGTCGTAATTCCTGAGTGCGGATAAAAAGAAATAGTATGGTCAAATCGAATATTTTATTCAGCAAAATAGGACGCGAGGGGATACGGATTGTCTGATTTTTATCTATGGTGTTTTGGCTTTAAAATATGAGAACGTGGTCAAGTTACAGCTGAGCAATTAATTAAGTCGAAAATTTAGATTTGAGAAACTTTTTTCTGTAAAAACTTTTACAATGGTTATGATCCATACTTTTAGGTTGGTACTTAGGTGCAATGTGTATTATATTTCATAAAAAATCGGCCTAGTGCGAGCTTAACTCGCGTGGAGAGGGTTCTACGAAAAAAAAAATACGTACATAGTACGTCATTTTTTATTTCCTAGAGTTCTTGTAGGTTTTCCTGTAATCTAAAAGTAATAATCTTTTGTTTTTTTTTCCAAAATTTTAGGCTCAATAGTTTCGGTGATCAGGGGGGGGGGAATGTTCAAGTTTCGTCTTCTTTCATGAATAAAATCAAAACTATTTATTTTACAATAATAACAAATATATTTGAGATTCTCATAATGAGCCCTTTCATTTCACAGTAAGGTTTGCAAAACTTTTCATTTTATTTTCCTAATTTGTCCCCCGAAAATGACCCTTATTATAAAAACATGTTTATTTACTTTGCACATCTGTTTTTGGGTCATCAATTTACATATGTGTACCAAATTTCAACTCAATCGGTCCAATAGTTTCGGTGCAAATTGGCTGTGACAGACGGATGGACAGACATACGCACGAGTGATCCTAAAAGGGTTCCGTTTTTTCATTTTTGTGCGGAAACCTACAAAGAGGAGTCATGTCATATTATTATGTCAATTTAAAATATACCTACTTTCTTAAGCCAGATCTATTCACCCTTTTAATATTCGACACAATATTGTCAAGCCTGATTATGGATTATGGATTACAGATCCACTCATAGATTATGGATTTATTAATTTTGTTTCAGACAGTGGGGCCATTTTGGAATTGCGTTCTTACAATACAACGATGCAGGCAAGAAAGCCGATTAAAGATTATTTTGTAGTTTTGAAGAATGGTTTAGCGCACTTTAAATATGTTGTATTTCCACGATGAGAAGATCTGAGAATATTATTTTACTATAATGATTTATTAGGCCCGCTATTTTTTTGCTTTAATTCACGCGTCCCACAAAGAAATAAACCAGCCTGAGAATGCGATCTAAAAACTCGATCGAGTGCACAGCGAAGCTCCTTTATTTATAAGGCGCTAATTTGACAATCTTTAAAAAAAATACGAGTGTAGGTTTCATGTTGAAATTGCAATTTTTTGGGTTAAAAATGTTATTAATGCCCACTCTATGTTTAAAGCTTAAAGATGTTACTGGTGGTATCCGGAAAAAAGCTGATCAATGTAGTATTTTACCGCAGTACATTTAATGACATAATACAGTAAACGTATATAATAAACAGCATCAAAACCAAGAACTTTAATAAGAAACCATCATCATAATTTCAGCCAAAAGTCGCCGACAGCTGGATATGCAACGTGTAACAAATTTACCCAAGAAATATAAATTAGAAAAATAATTTCAACCCTATCATTCCATCTGTCATACAAATTCTATGACTGAAATCACAGCTTACTAGGGTTGACATTATTTTCTCAATTATTTTATTTCGGTATTTTTTTCACATGTTTTATTTATTATTTTATTTTATTTTATGTGCATTTCCGAAGCATCTCCACGAGATGGTCGATGTGTAACTCGCGTCTATTGGTCGTCCATGTTTGCCCAGCTTCCACTAAACTCGCGACGGTCAACAGATGAGACGGAACGTACCGAACCTAATGCGCTGCAATTACCCGAGTTTGGCCGAGTTTACTCGATTTTGCCCGACATTGCAGACTAATGCAAGCGCTTAATAAAGCTAGGGTTGAAGGGTATTTATTCACCGTCCGACTCGTCCGCGCACATATGAGTTTTAAGTCATTTGGGGGAATTTTTCAAAGCGTAACCATTTTTCCGCAGAACGAGCAGTCCCACTCGGCTTAAATAGCTCTCGTTAACTTTCTGCTCAGTAACGTTACACGATTATTCCGTAAATAACATTTTTTAACGGCTTGATTAAAGCGCGCGCATTTTTCTAGAGCGCACGGCTATTAAAAGGGTTGGATTAATTTTTCATATTAATTCCCGACCAGATAACGATGCCAAACGAGCGCGCGCGAAAACTTTTGCAAAATAACATCAATTTACTTTCAGTAAAACATTTAATCTCGTTATTTGCTTTTCAAAATATACAACAAAATAATTAGCAACCACAAAAAAATTCAACGAAATGTTAATTAGACGGATAAGTTCTAACATTAATAATTTATCCTTGCTAAAATACTAAGTAATACTGTTCAAAGAAAAACCTCTTGAAAATATAGAAGAGTATGCAACAGATAATTATGCAAAACAAGACACCGGGGGCTGCGGATTCGTTTCCCGACGTGGCTATGTGAAAAATTTAATTCATTGCTGGTAAATTTGTATGCATACCTCGCTTGCAGTTTATTAAGAGTGCACCGCCCGGCAGAATTACGGTTAGTTTCACATCGTCCATTAACTGCCAGACCAAGGTGAAAATGGGGCGAGTTCTTCAAAATGTTTGAATGGTTTAAGGGTTAGGAACTGTTATCATTACGTTCATAAAAGACTTGATAAAGATTTAACAACTAAAAAATAAATAAATATCAGGGGACAATGTCACACCAAATGACCTAGTCCCAAACTAAGCTCTAGGTTTGTTCTATGGGAACTAGACAACGATATAAATACTTATATAGAGAAATATATACTTAAATACATGAAAACATCCAAGACTCAAGAACAAATATTCGCGCTCATCACACAAATATCTGCTCTTACCGGGATTTGAACCCAGGACCGCTAGCTTCGTAGGCCCCTGCCTCACTACCAACTAGGCCAGCGCATCGTCAAAACAGTACTGTTATCCTATTAACGTTTCTGCTGGTAGTGTACCGAAAATGATAGCCTAATGCTCCAATAAGTAGTGGTCTGCCTAGAGCGTGCCGATAGTTGTAGGTTCGATTCGCATTCCGCAAGAGGCAGACTTTGCATGATGAGCGCCAGGTCACATTTTTGTACCCAAGTCACGGCTGCATTTCTTTTAATTTTAGCATGAGGCAGGCAAATAAATAGGGCCCGTTCATTTAACCAAAATAACGTTTGGCAGACTTATTATTAACATGTCTTTTCTAAAAACCTATTTGTATTTAAACAATCACGACTTATTACATATTAAATTTTTACAGCATATAGGCCCATTATATTATGGGTCAGACCGACGAAGCCGGCAGATAAATAGGTCTAGTTTGTATTAGAAACGCGGAAAAAGAATCGAGTGAAGTCACATCCTATTTTACTTCCTGCTTAAATGAAGGGACAAACTGCCTCAATTGCCTCTTGTTTATTTATATTTGTAAGACGCGGAAGCAAAAAAAGATCTAAAGAAAAAATATTTGTACGATACCGTTTGATGAATTCCGTTAGCGGCCAATAGAACTCACTACCGTTAAATACTGGTATTAGCTTCAAGAAATCTTATCCAATCTCTTACAAAGTAAACGTCGAGTCTCCATGAAATATGCATTAAATATTTACAGTCCCGGGCAAGCTTCCCTTGAAGCCGAACGGAACAGATTTGCAATTCACCGAACATCCTTTAGGAAAAAAGAGCGGTCGAACAAAGCAGGGGAAGTCAAAGAATCGAAATGAGCGTTTAAATAGCCCAAATTAAAAAAAGTGGGTGGTAGGAAACTTTGAGGCTAAGGCGTTGAATAGCCTCCGGTCTCAATGCTGATGTTATTGAGGTCATGTTTGCACCGTGGAGGAATTAACCCGAGACTGTATGCACTAATCTGTATCTATAGATTATGGTAGAACATCGTGGACATGTTTAGAATATATCTAATACCTTACCAGCAATCTCTGTCGCTAAGTAACATTATTTATAATATTGTGTTGCGGGGTAAGGTCCAATGAAATTAATTTCAAACAGGCATTCCACCTAATTTCGCGGTTGTCAACGAATTTGCAACCTCGGGATTGCATGTGGTTATGACCTGAGAGCCCACTTAGCTATGTGGCCTGTGTGTGTATTTCTCATGCCGTATCAAAAGTACACGGGGACTTAAACGCCGATAGATTGGGATTTGATCGATCCACGATCAATTTAATGGGAACTTCTAAATCATTTTCTTAAAACCTCACAACTCGATCTGTTAAGTGTAAATATAAATAAATTTCAAAATGGTGTGAAAAACTACGAAGTTTTAAGTAAATTGATTTTTGAGTCATAAATTCCGTAATAATCTCGGCAATTACTTCAACATAGCCACTTTAAAAGTTTACTAAATATAACAAAATTACCAGTGCAAAGTGACTAAAAGAAAGACGTACAAGTTAAGATTTATTTAAGACTAGAGGACACCCGCGACTGCGTACGCGTAGATTTAATTTCCCGCTACTCCTATTTCTTCCAATTAGGAGTCAGATTTCGGAAAATCCTTTCTTAGTGCACCTCTAAGATTCCCAAGGAATACTCCCTTCAAATTTCAAGTGCCTAGGTCCAGCGGTTTAGGCTGTGCGTTATCTCTCACTCAGTCACGGTACTGTTTTATATATTTAGATTCTTCTTCTTAAAGTACCTCTTCAACTTATGGTTGGCTATAAGCTACTGGAATCTGTCCCTATCTATTAATTTATTTCCAATTAATCTAGCGCAACAAACTAAACATACGTAAAAGTACCTAACAGTCCTACCTCTGAAGCCTACATTGCAAAACTTACCCAAATGCATGAGACTTTTCCCGCGTTGAGCAAAGCTCGAGTTTTTTCCTAGCAAATCCTTTAGCGGTTATAAACTCCTGATCGAAAAAATCGCTTAAAAACTAACGAGATAGCGTCACACCCTAAATATCGCTCGGCTTCGTCTATTTGCGGTCATAACTCTTGATTTAGATGGAATCGTTCGCTTGACATTTACGCCGACGACATTAAAGGAGTGCTTCGTCGACTGTAACGTCCCCGCAGGCATTCTAATAGACTCGAATGCTGGGGTGCCATTCTCTAACAAACGCCATCGATTGAACATTAACCAAAATATCTAGAACAGTCCACTCTTGGCAGGTGTTCTAAATCAGAGGTCGTAATATAATGGCGATCGATAAGTGAACCAACATAATTTGAGCTAAAATTTCCAGTTGATGGTATGAATCTATGGGTCTAACTAAAAAGATAGAATTCAACGCCGTTGCTAGAGAGAATAGCTGTGGCACGTGCAAAGAAATAAAATTCTAGATGCCGAAATTGACTAAGTTTTATTAAATTTAGAGAGAGATATTTCGTGACTATTTTAAGAAAGCTGTTTAAGTAAGACGTTGTGAAAGGATTATTTTAGAGTTTAGCAAGAATTTGAAGCGACAGTAGGTATGATTAAGTTATACAGTTATATTATGTTGGGGATGGCTAAACCGCTGAACCGATTTCGATGAAAGTTGGTACGGACATAGCTTAAATCCGGAAGGTCATAAGGTACTTTTTACCTGCGATAAACGACTTCTACGCGGACAGAGTCTCGGGGCAACAACTATTATAAAATAAAACAAGTTAAACATTTCCAACAAAATAAAGAAATCTTGTCAAAATGTGTTAGAGCTAAACGTAATAACTACTTCATCACAATCCGCTAATAGAAAATTACTCAAAGTCCGCGATAATTTTTGAACACACTATTTTTTTTAATTTCATGTGAATGTGAAAACCACGAGACAATTTTACACAAATTGACCTAGTCCCAAACCAAGCTCTAGGCTTGTACCATGGGTACTAGATAATAATAAACTTACTTATGTAGGGAAATACATAGTGAAAACATCCAAGACTCCGGAACAAATACTCGCGCTCATCACACAAATCTCCCTTCCTGGGATTTGAACCCGGGACCGCTAGCCTTGTAGGCAGGGTCACTACCCACTAGACTAACGTGTCGTAAAAAATGCGAGTAACTAAATTTTAAAATATAATATCTAAGCCCTATCCAGTCCACCTTACCGTCTATTTTAGAATCGTTTCCGATATTAAACGCATCAATTCGACGCCCAGCAGAGATAAGGCGTGCACTCACGATCTTCCGCGGCGACATTTATTGCCCGCCGATGTAATGCCTGTTTGGCACTTGCCTAAAGTTATAGCTCGTATCGCCGTTTAGCTATTTGTAGGTTGGTAGCAATTTGGTAAAGCGAGATCAATTAGGTGGGGAATGTCTTTAATAGCATTCGAGTTTTGGTCTGTTGTATTGTCTGCTGTGGAGTTGATATCGATCCACTGATTGATAACATTCCATTTTATTAGTTAAAGAAGGACATTATTGCTTAGTACTATCAGTTTCTAGCGACCGGCTTGCTATTGCTATCACACACGCTCTTACATTTGACAGTATATTTTGTCATTCGTGTTTTATAGAAACACACATGAAAATTGCTGATTGATATTAAGGTTCGGTAGGTACCTCGGTACTGGTACTTTCAGCATTGTCATAATAAACTGTAATCTCCACAATCTTCAATCGCCTATCATTCATTATCGCGTCTAATATTTTATTGACATTTTCATCCGTAGTAGCCGTCAATGGCCGCCCACTTCTAGGCTCTTCTTGAACACTCTCCCGGCCACGTTTGAAATCAGCTACCCATCTTTTTATGGTACCATACGATGGAGTAGATTGTCCTAATTTTTGATACATATAAAAAAAATATTTTGGTGTTAATCCTTTCTTTTTTTTGCAAATATTTTATGACAGAACGGTGCTTAATTTTATCAATTACTTGAAAAATCAGTGACCTTATGCAGCAGTTCCAGAATAAAATGCAAAATTGTGACAGGAAGAAAACAAAAGATGGCGACTAAATATGCCACTTTTACCTGCCAGTATTTATTTGTTTTTTTAAATTATGTTTAACCTTAGGCTTTATAATGAACCCTCGTATTTCTTAGCGTTGTTATAAAATTAATGTAAATTCACCAAGCCTCCTACTTACAACCCAAATGGTTACAGAAGTTATTTTGGATACTTTACAATTTAGATGAAACACAAATAAAATAATAACTGTGCTCAACATTTCATTAGGCAAATATTCCCATGTTTTAAAATAATCCTCACGATAACTTACAAAATGAAACGTGTTTGTAATAAGTTAATCATATTTTTATGAGAGCAAAATTTAAACATATTACAATGCCTCGCTAGAAATTCTAGCGACGTAGGCTATTCGTACATAAGTTGAATGACTTTTGACATTTACGCACCGAGCTGTTTATTATCCAAGTTGCGTGTTTAATTTAGAATGGTAGGGGGGGGGGGGGGGCTTAGCGTAGTCGTAGCAATCGCTGAAATTGTTTAATAACTTCGTTGAGAGAAATTTGTAGTAATATAGAGCCTCTTTTAGTTTTGTAACTGGATTTCTGTTGAATTAACATATTATTATATTATGTTAAAACACATCATGGTGCGATGACGCCTTTCGGCAATGTTTAGATGTTTTTATACCACAATACGTTATTACAAAAAATATGGTACTTTGTTAAGGTAGAACTCATTTAAAGATTTTGGTACCTAAGTAATTTTACAACTTGACATTGGATATGAAATAATACAAAAATAGTGGCAATAAACAAGAGGCTGGAGAGCCAGAGGGTTTATTAATTTTACACGTCCCGTAAACGATACAGGCACGTGACGACACAACGTTATTATGAGTACAAGCAGATAAGCAGGATCAAAAAGAATAGAGGATTAAAAGCCATTGGCTCACTGCCCATCCAATTTCCTTTGTTGACGTCCCGCGGGAGCCACACCAAGATTATCTTAACAAAGCAAAGACGCAAGTTTGGACGCGCGCAGAGACAATGTAATCGCTTTCAGGATCGAAGGGCGAAGCCATTACGAAACTTTTTTATTGATATATCAATCTATTACTCTATGTCGTTTAATTATCGAACCTCCTCTTAAGCTCAAAAGGTTGCACAAAAATCGAGTAAATAAAAGAAATTGCAATATTTAATAGTTAACAAAACTAACGTTCTATAGTGCTAGTTATATTCTGACAACGTTAAAATTTGCAAAAGTAAAGAATAACTTATGTAAAGATTGACGTTAGCTATATTGCATTTGTCTGTCAATCCCGCAAATATCTAAATTCGTTAACTTTTGTGCAATACAACATGATGGGTGTCCTAATTAATTTTAACTTCAATGGAAATTCATTTTTGGAAGGCTCGTTTTCCTAATATGGTATTTAGCATTGAAATGTAACTCAATAAAAATATTTTGAAACAAAAATAATGTAATTTTTCAGCATACATTTAGTGTAAACAGTTCATTTCAACATTATGTACAAATATCAGGCTTGCGTGTTGGCAAGGTGATAATGAAGTCTTTTGTGACTAAGGATTACTTTCTTTGTGTTGACAGACATTTTTTGTGATAAAAGTGATTGGATTCCTGTCACATGTAGGTGTAATATAATTTTACTTTACGACGTAGATGGAGAGATACGAATACCTATAGAGAAAATATATTGTATATAAATGAAAACGAATCGCCGAAATGTATATACGCGCTTAACTTCCAGACGACTGCACCAAATTGGATAATTCTTTGTTCGTTATTGTAAGGATAAGGTGGTTTTTTTGATAAAATAAATCTTTTTACGGTATTTTAGTTACTTCACTATTAAAGCAACATAAATTTGTGACGATTAAAATTTTTGCCTATGCGGTTAGCCTTTTTAGGGTTCCATACCAAAATGGTAAAAAAGGAACCCAAGGAAGAATGGTGAGACTTCGTTATCTGTCTGTATGTCACAGCGGGTTTTCTCAGCAACTACAAATGCTATCAACTTGAAATTTAGCATAGTTTTACAACTTGCTTGCCCGAATCTGCTTATAGTAAAAAAAAAAAATTTTTTTATAAATAATTGAAAAGGGGTCTTAATGGGGGGTTGAAAAAGTGGTTTGATCATAGCAAATGGGATGTCATATGAAAGGTCTTAATCTGCAAATTTCAAAACAATTTTTTGATTTTTCTGTGGTGTACTATTTTATTTATAGCCAAAAATTTACAAAAAATTACCGTTGTGAGAACCAAAGCTTGAATATTCCATTTTACAAAAGCACTAACTAACAGCAAGAACAATCTCAACTCCACTTATTCTAACGTAGTTTGTTAATTCAATGTGTAATGGTGAAATTTCTGACAATTCAGCACATTGTTGACCGTCGCCGTCGTTACGACGGTCCGTTACCGCCGGAATGACCGGCGGGCTATTCCAATACATCTAGCCGATGTCCGGGCGTTTAACCAGTGTTTGAGTCGTGATGAAATTTAAAAAGTATCCTTAATAGGTTAGGTTTGGTGTTTTGTAAATAGGTACCAGTAAAGAGAACTTTTACAAATAGACCCGCTCGCTCCACGTAGCTGTACGCAGAGTAAGTTAATGACGATTTAAGTCGTTCTTTAGTATCGATTTTTCAAACATAAGTTTGAAATAGGAACGAGTTTATTGTTTCTAAAGTGTCACACGAGCGTAATTTTGTGTTTTGTGAGTTGCATAATTTCGGTCGGGTAATTTCTGTTGCATTCGGTTTAATAAAAAACTCCTATTTGGTTCACACGGCGACGCAAAATCAGCTGGCCTTTTGTATGCAGCAGAAATTACGTGACTCACAACTCAAAAAATACGCTCGTGTGATCTCACCCTAAGACTCAAGATGTGTCTTTAGATTTAAGTGTAGCGTACCTACCTCCTAACAATAATAAAAAAGAAAACGAAGCCGGATTTCCGACTAAGATTATTATCGCTTTCTATGTATTTAAAGTTAGTGATGTTATAATAATATATCATAAATTATTATTCCGTATCCCAATGTACTAAATGTAATTTGAATGGGAGTCACCTATTCTGTTGTATTTTAAATCTATGTTATATTATATAACCTTTTTGACGGTCAATTTATCTACTCAACCAATTATACCAATTTATTATTCACCTCGGCTTCTATTCTACTGGATAAACCCATATTGTCTTTGACGTGTTGTGGTATTATTTCTAACTGCGCCGCCATTACTGTCAAGTAAATAAGAGCTATCAAAACTTTGACAATACGGAAACATGTCAAAAACAATAAGCTTTAATCGTGTAGAATTTCAGCTCAGGAAGAAAGGCTGTTATAATTCAAATTGCGAAAATTTCACAGAATAAGATACACAGTCATATATTTACACAGTCAGCAGGTCATAAGTCAAACGAGAATCGACAAACGCAGTTATTAGGTTTGGTTCACAATAGCTAACCCCGATGGTGGAATTGATGCCAGATATCGACGCATCCTGCCGATTTCCGACCGTTGCCGCCGCTGAGTAATGTCCTCCACGCTAACGACGTCGCTTATAGCTGTGTAGGCGCAGCCTTATTAATGGCTTGAGGTAAGTTTGTAAGGCGGACATCTTGTTTGACAAGTTTATTTAATAAATCAAGCTCATTGGGGCTCAGCAGAATGTCCATGCAACGTGTAGCGATAAAATAGTTATATTATGTAGTTTAAGTAAGTTCAAGTTTGTATGTAATTGGAAAGATTTATATTTCTGTAAGTATCTTTTTATGTAGATATTTGAATGTATTTATTTTTTATAGATTTTACTGGTTAGTTCAATGGTTATGCTCTGTTCTTAAATAAATGTCTACACTTGCCTATTCGAAACATACTTAGGCCCCCTCTAAGTATAATGATTAGTTATGTAGTTCCCACAGTCAAAAGTTTTAATTAATTACCCGTTGTTTCCAAAACAATTTAAAAAATAACACGTTGTCTATTAAAACAACCCATTAATCATAACAGTGTTAATTTATTGCCATTTGCTGGATATTGCTCTATGACTAGTGACAAAATAATTAATTAATCACGTCAAAGCAGCTAATGTAATAAGAAAGGCTGTCTCCGCGAAACGTCACAACAAGCTGACCAGTCGCTGGAAGAATTTAATGGAATATCATTTTGATATATTATTTTCAGAGACATTCTATATCATAAATTCATCTTTATACGCTAATGCATAAAGTTGTTTTTTATTGAATTTGGTGTCAAATGAAATGGGTAGAAATGAAAATTTTGTATTGCTGCCACATAACCTCAAATTTTAATCGAGTGTGTTTTTATTTAAAAAATCGTATAATTAATCGAAATTTAATCAAAACCTTAAGTGAAAGTTATGATGAAGTGTAAAATCATTAAAAAAAACCTCACTACTTGATCTCAAAAAGTACGTGATTATAGTAATACACTTAATGGTAAATTGTTTCGTTTCAATTTAAATTTCACTATACAACGACTGTAGATACCGATGTATGTAATTGAACCATTTGACCTTTTTACGACTACTATTTTCGAGGATTTTCTTTTGTTCCTAAAAATTAATGATGCACAATATGACTGGTAAATTATATCTTCTAAAAATGTGACAGATATTAGATTAATGTAACTATTTTTTCCCTTTTGAGTTTTTTTAATGAGTGTATCCTTAAGACACCCAAGGAAGATTCCCTCCAAAATTCAAGTACCTACGTTCAGCTGTTTAGACTTTGAGTTTAATATGATGTAGATAATAAATGAGATTCATGCATTTATTTCAAAACACCTATATAAAAAAATCTCTTAACTAAATACAACTGAAGCTAACACCTATACTAATTGACCAACTTTTTTTTGTGTCATAGAGAAGGCTAACGTGCACACAGGCCACCTGATGGTAAGTGGAAACTGTGACCCATAGACATTCGCATTCAAAAGACTGAAATCCTAAGACTGCAAACGCGTTGCCAACCCTGAGGACTAAGATGGAATGCCTCTATGCTAGTCACTACACCGGCTGTCTTATCCCCAAACTGGAACACAACAATGCGAACACTGCGTATTGGCGGTAGGTTAATGGATAAGATGGTGGTAGCGATCCGGACGGACCCTGCACAAGGTCCTACCACCGGAAAAACACCGGAATTTTCTTGATCTAAGGAACTATCATTACAAATATCGCCTTAATTAGGTGCTGCTGACGGGAATGGTGCCCATAAAGCTGGCTGCATTTCCTTGATGAATAGCATTAGCTATTCTTAAATAATAGCTCCGAAGGTACTTTTTTTTAAATAAACAAATAATTAATTAGGTTGCAATACTGTAAATTAAGAAAAAATAAGGAATTAATACGAGTAACTACGTGACCTAATTTAGAAACAGCTGAATAAACTGTAAATAAAATTAAGAATTCAAACTTATATTAATATTTGGAACTCTGTTGTAATGTACTTAACATTTGGTCTGGTACCCTCGTAATGGTCATTGCATATACCTACCTAATATTAGATTGTTACAAGTCATAGGCGCCAGCGGTTTATATGAATATTACTGCTTTCACGTTAAATGCTATACCTAAACAAGGATTGGCAAAAATGTGTTGACGCTAGCCGAGGAACCAAAAGCGATATCTGATTGGAAATGTATTTTTATTTCCGACAACTTTTTTTGGCGGGAAATGTCAAATCGCTGTGAATTTAATAACCGAACTACTTATGTTTGATCTCCCACTGTCTTTATGTGGAGATACCTTTCTTAATACAACGATTTGGGACATATAACTTTTAGAACTAAAAATAACATATCCGGTGACTTAACAAAAATTTCAGTCACCATTTTATAAATATACCTTGTACCCATACATAAATTTACCAATAACTCATTACCGTCGACTTCCGTGAGTATTATTTATGTAGAAATTAGAGTCTACGGTATTAAATAGCAGTTGAATAAATCAGCTGTTTCAGGATTTGTTTAATCCGAGCTAAAAATACCAACCATGCGCATTCCCGCGCACTTTTATCTAGCTACTTTATTTCACACGTATAAGAAGAAAACAATAGTATAAAAAAGATATCTAGTTAATCTCTTAGAATTTCTCGTTTCTTTTTTTTTATAATCGCTATCTCTTGACCATAACACCCTCGCTGCGAGCGGCCTTAAAGCCACATGTTGCAACCCCTTGGTCCCTCCCTTATTTTTCCGAGTAAACTTCTCAACTATATGTGCGTTTTAGATAAGGGTCGTACCTGCATCAGCGCCATCTAATGGCACATTAAGGTAGACAGTTTCTGGCTGGCAGGGATGCCAGATGTCGTCCATACGAGGGTAGCCTAAAAGTTGAATGAACTCCATTTTCCAATTAATGGTAACCTTTCTGTGTTCTAGTATCGTGTGTAATTGAAAACGTTAGGTTTTAGAGGCGGCAAATTATCTAACCGAAATTCTAATTAATTGGTGTGGAGAAGTTTAAATTGGTGTGGTTTGTTAACCGGTGCGCATAACTTGTAAATTGCGTAATAATTGGTAATAGGTTGTAATTTTGCATACATTATTGACAAATTTATTGATGTTACAAAAATAAACTAACAAGCAATCTTTTTTTGCAATGCATACCTGCCATTTTTGTAACCATTTTTTAATGATCAGAAAGCTGATCTGAAACTATTAATACACTTCTGGAAGATGTTAATCTTAGCGATAAAGCAAAGAAAAAAAAACACTTAAATAGGGTTACTGACGCAACATTTTTAAAGTCATAGATTTGTAACAAGATACCATGGCATCTATCGCTTATACAGGTATGAATAATTATTGTATTAAACCTCTAAAAACAGAAATAGTTAGATTTAAGCATTTACTGAGTAGGTACTGAGTTCTTTTTTTTTCCTTTTGTTGTTTAACTTGAGGGGAGAAGCGAATGCAATGTATGCTGTCTAGCAAACCCAGTCCGTGGGTCCACAGAAAAACAGCATCGTACTTCCAATAACATCCACACATACCTACATGAGTGGATACCATTTTTGCAGCACTACTATTCACACACTGTAAAAATATGTAATAAATGTTTTCTATTTTATTCTATTCTCATCGAATTTGATTCAAAATTGAAATATCTATAAAATTAACGGCTTTCTAACCTAAATTCCTATTCTATGGTAAACAATCAAACTTGTTTGAATATCGTAGCGTTACATTGCATCTAGCTATAAGTAAATTGCTAATTTCTATGTACACGAGCAGGTGGTAACAGGTGTGGCTGACAAGTGGTTCGTACCCTACTAATTTGTCAGGTTTATGCTAAGACGTCCCTCGTCATGTGACGTCATCCAAACGCCTTGTCAATCCGGGATTGTGTTTGGGTCCATTTAGAAATCGCTGTCGAATTACACAATAGATACGAATAATATTACTACGAATATTGGAACGCGCTTAAAATTATAGTCAGGTAGATGAATCTAAAGAATAATTTCCCTTTAGCATGAAAAAGTCATATCATATTACTAATTATTTTTAGTATCGTTTCTTAGATATCCTACTTATAGGTATTATAAATGGGAAAGTTTGGATGTTTGGACGGATTGGGATGAAACTTGGCACACATATAGGTTGGGTCCTGGAATACGACATAGGCTACTATTGATCCCGGAACATTGAAAGAAAGAATAATGATAATCGAAAGCTACGAAGTCGCGGGCAGAAGCGAGTTTAGTATAAATACTCATACTAAATACATTTTCATTAAAAAAATAATTCTAGATAGGTATTGGTTTGGTAAAGCGCATGCTTCGGTCATTTGGAAAGGATGGATGAAAGAAGATTGGCGAGATATACAGAGCGAAAGTGAGTGGAAGGGTCGGAAGGGGCCGCCCTAGGCATACTTTTTCGAATCAAATCGGAGAAATACTGGAATAGGGCCGAATTTTAAGTACCCGAAACCGACGTGCGTGCATGACTCGATGGAAGAAGCGAAAGAGATTTATCGAGATCGTAGCAGGTGAAAAGAAGTGGTCTCTGCCTACCCTTCTGGGAAACAGGCGTGATTTAATGTATGTATGTATTTAGGTATTATTGTCCTGGCATTGGTAATTTCAATGGTAATAGCGATAATACGTATTGATCTATATAAAGTTTATAACAAGCTGAAACAACGTATCGCATTAAATACACAATTTATTTCCATTACTTTATCTTATCATTCAGCATGGCCCGCCCAAACGTTTACCTTAAGGAGGGGGACCCAAAAATTTATAGACTTATTACCTTATAATACTTAATCTATTTGTCTTATTCTGCTCATTCATTTATGTTTCCTCTATTCTACAGAGTAAAACCATATTGCCTTTGACATGTTATTGTTTTGTTTTTAAATCGACCGCCATCACTGTTAAGTAAATAAGAGCTATCATAACGTTGACAATATCGTAATCATCAATACATATTGTAATCATGAAAAAAGTAATAAACCAAAAAAGAATCACAATTTTACTACAAAAGTTATTTACTCATATAGAAAACAACAGAACATTGTTTAAAAATAGAACACGGAACCATTTTATAAACTGAGCGTTACTTACTCTTTTCTTCCCCAGTGATATATCTACGTATATTACTTCTAGTTAGCTGCAGAATGATTACCCCTGGGTGATATCAATCACGACACGGCTTTTTATTTATTGCCCGCATTACTGAGATACTTATCTTGTGACGAGCCTTACTAGGTTTGCTGTAAGGCTCGTTTTATGAAACGACGACGTAGTAAAGAAATAATGTAAGTAGAAGTTGTTACTTACTACATTCAAAAAAAATCGTCTTTGAAGATTTGTCTAGTTTTATCTGGATAGTTTTATTTGTTTGATTTTATTTGGATAGCTTACGTAAGGTGTAGTGATAGGAAAATGTGAAATTTAATATGGAACATAGTGTGAACGTGTTTTATTACTAATCTCCTGACAAGAAAACAATACTCTGTACAAAATAGGAAACATTTTTATTTCAGAGACAGTATTGAGTAGATAAATTTCTATAGAACAGAGACATTTTTAAGTGCATTTCAAGCTGCACCGTTTTCAAAGTATAAAACAAAACATTTTCAAAGTATCGAATAAGTGCTTAAATTTCCAGTTCTATTTTTTCTTCTATCGAGTAAGCAGCGTTAGCGTAGGTATCATACCATCGAGAAAATGTGCGATTACAATCTATAGTTGTAAAGTGAAGGTGAAGTATAAGCAAAATAATGTATGGCAACGTGAGTCTATTTTAGGAGTTCACGCTACGCAATTCAAAACACGTTTTGGAAAATCAAAGACGATTCAAAAACGTTAATTATCATTGAAATGTTCGTGCGACTCGTAAAGCTACAAAAATATTTTTCACTAATTACGAATTTACAAGAAGAATCATTTTTTACTATACCTAAAAAATGTATCGCAAATACGTCAAAAAATCAAATGCCTACAACAAATTTAAAAATTACATTTTTATTTATGGTTCATCCCGGTTACCTAACAACTATTAATTAAGTGCCCCGGGCCGAGACGGGTCGGCCGGCGGGCTCCGACATGTCGTGCTCCCGACAGACGGGTCTTTGTGTCTGTTACGTTAAATGTTAATATTTTTAAACAATAAGCCGAATTAGACAAAAAAAAATATGGTTCTATTTGACTTTTATTTTTATGTTAATAGCTTTGTTTTATTTTATCTGCGATTAGTCCATTCATCATAATGAAAACATTACGATTTTTATTTTAGTGGTGAGAACCTAGTTATACGGCATTTAGATACGTTTAATAACATACGCGTAGTTATTTTGGCCTTGATATTGTTTTTTTAACTTTGTTTGCCTTGATGTTAAAAAGTTCTCAATAGCCTAAAGCAAACCAAAAGTCAGAATTAAGTATAATAATTAGCGCTACTGAATGTGATCTAATAATATACAAGAATTTTGTATGGAAATGAGAGCTAGAAATGTCAGATCTAGTGCAAAACCGCTGTTAGGTACAAAGAGTACCTACTCATCACATCAGTCATTGTCTATTTTCTTGATTCCAAATTGAATGCGGTGCAACAACGCTCTTAGAAGGTTGAAAAAGCTTCATTGTAAAAAAATGTATGTACGTGAACACTTTATTACACAAAAGAATAACAAAAACAATACAATGAAGATTTAAAAAAGAACCAAGGCAAACTTATCACGTTAAGAGATCTCTTACAACAAACCCCTGAGATTGAGAAAAGTGAAACTGCAGTGTGTATTGACACGGACCCATTCAGGCCTTATTTGCCACCCGTATAACTTTGTTTCCCAGTTCAGAGGACCTGAATCTTTTACACAACACCTTACTTAAAGCCCATTTAGAATTCAAGGGTATTCCAAATTATATTCTATTCTAACGACGGAAATTGATTCAAATTTTAAAATTAACAAACACAAAGAACAGATAACATGTAAAGTTAAGTAATAGGTAAGTACCTTTTTACGACTGTCACACTAAATTTGCCACCGCCTGTCCTACCCTTGACACTCACCTCGCCTTTTCATTAGTGTAAATTCCGTTTTTAATTAAATACCAATAGCCGCACCTTGACCTTTGTATAGTTGACCTTTACCGGAGTTATTAAAGCCTTTGATGTGTTCGGCCCTACCTATTACCGAGTACTAAATGAAAGGCGATATTCGTTTCCAATTACCTATTAGACGTGGATTGAGGTTTGGCTCGGCTTATAAGAAAGGCTTTGTTTCTCAGGAGATAAGGAAATTCACATATTTGCCAAAAATAAAGTAAATAAGGCCTACCAGGAAAGTGATCATTCACTTGCCTTAAAATTACTTTGCTTGCTTTCTAGTTACTTAAAAATGTAACCTTCAACCTGTAATTAATAAGATTGATGAATATTATTGCGGAATAAGTGATATTTATTCTCTTTGATACGAATTTTCAAAGAACCATTTATTTTTAATTTACTGTAGAAAATGTTTTATTCCTACATGTTTCGGTGTAATTAAAGATGTTTTTGTAACTGTCTTTTCAAGTTTACTTACTTATTTGATTTAAGTAATTTCAAGCAAATATCTTATTAGGTACTTGATAAGTTGGATGGCATTTTGTTTTTCATAATAACGCTTAGGATTAGATTTCCAAATCCGTGGCTGTGTCAAAATGTTCATCTTCTTTTTTCTTTATGGCGTTCCGCATTGATTTCCGTACTGTTTACTCATTTCATTGATTCTGTCTTTCAAAAATCTTCTATACATATAATAAAGTTGTTCTATACATATAATAAAGTTGTAGAAGGGAAAAAATCTGTACATTCGAGATATTTACTCAAAAATACTATAGGGGCCCTCAGAATGAGCAGCAGAACACGTTTCTACAATTTTTAGAGTTGGTGTCTGTTTGTCTGTTTGTCTGTTTGTCTGTTTGTCTGTTTGTCTGCTTAATTTTGTTTCTCCTCGCATCAATTGAAAACCACTGAACCAATTTTAATGCGGTTTTCACTAAAACATTTCAGTAAACGGTGACCAGGTTTATATATAATAAAAAATTAAGATATGACAATCAAAGTGGGGGAAAAGAGGGGTTAAAGTTAGTATGGATAAAAGTTACCGGATTGAGCTGGTTACTTGAAACTTTGTATAATTACTCTTCGTAACAAATTAAACAATACCTGTTTCAGGATTTCTCGATTAAAGTTAATACAACTAGGAAATTATCAAATTAGGCCAATTACATGTATTTCTTTAAAACCCTATTCGAGGGCGATCGATCACTTTACGTGATTACAAATATCAACATTTTATTCTCCGTTTATTACATAGAAACTAAATTCAAGGATTTTTTATAATTCAATGTACAAAATGTTATAAAAAGACAAAATAAATTATTCCAATACGTTGTTGTAACAAATGAGACGCCATGATGACGTGCATCAAAGAAAAGGACAACCATATCCCTCCCATAACTGGAGAGATCAAGGCAGAAAAGCACGCGATCATAGATAAACGTTATAGAAGCGAAGTTGTGATTGAAATTTACATTGTCGCGTTGATACTTGAAAACATTGTTTTAATGCGTAATAACGAAAGATCAAGTTCGAATACATATTTAAGACAATATTTGGACAACCAAACTCCTATTTTTAACCGCCGGAAAAAAAGGAGGAGATTATACGTTCCACTGTATGTAATTCTTTTTATGTATGTTCAACGATTTCTCCGTCAATTATGGTCCGATTTCAAAAATTCTTTTTTGTTTATAGAATATACTTCCGAAGTGGTCTCATTGTCACCAAATTGTAATCTGATGAGGGGATCCATGAGGAATTGAGGGAAATCCTCAAATATTATAGGTAGTATTTTTACTAACAAGTCCAGCATTTGCATTCAGATAATATCATTTGGTGAACTGAAACTGATGATGAAGACCACAGATGGTCAACGGAACTCCTCAATGGTACCTATTTCAAGGGTGGCGATAGTTAAGATATCTCGATTAAGATAGTTGAGCGACTATAACAAACATTTAATTGTTGAAATATGACTATGACTTTCCCGTGGACTTGCGGTGAACTTGAAATGTCTTAAAGTTTCATATCAACTAAAAAGTGGGACTACATGACAGCTTACTATGATCACTAAAAAGTATAAAAAAAAATAAACGTTTTAAAAAACACAAAACCACGTTCAAAAACGCATAAAACATATTTTTTTTAAATGGTAGGTAACTTATAGGTCAGTGACTTACAATATTTTTAACCAAAAGCCGACTTCAGTTTGACTGACCTATATGTACGTACCATTTTAAAAGAAGTTATTTTTTGCGTTTTTGAAGGTGGTTTTTTTATTAACTTAGCTTGGGTTTAACAATTTTGATCATTAATTATTCTCTTCTTTGGGTTCCGCAGCATTATAGCGAAAAGAGAAACCGTACAATTTCGTCATGTTCATTTTTATCTAAAACATATAATATGTCACATATACCTACATTTTTTTGGTTATAAACATTAGTAGTATATCAATCAGATTATGAAATAAAAAAACAATTTCGTTAGTAGTAAAAAAACAGTACCTACTGAATAAACTAACTCTAATAGCGCAAACTTGCAATGCATTTATTTCAGGATCATAGAGTTCCATAGTTTATTAGTAACATTAAATCTTATTCTCTATTAGTAATTATTTGTCAAAAATGTACAATTGATTAACTTATTTTCTCCTATGGCTTCTGCCACCCAGTGTGACAACCCATGTTGTACATTCTGTTTTGTTAGTCTATGTCAAAATGAGCGATGTCAGATTGACGTTGACATATCCGGATTTTATAATTTTTTCCGCCATTCTCAAGACTTCGTCTCCTGACATTGGTGGAATCATCGATAGTATCGATGGAGCTACAAACGAAAAATTGAATTGAAAATTGTCCGGACTTCGTCAAGGCTTCTTAATATTACCATTTTTACAGTACTCCTTCTTCTTAGTAGCTCTGGGCCGGTTATGGCTATCACACTTGCACTCGCATCTGACAATATGTTTGTCACTTTTTTTTATAGAAAAACGAAGATTGCCGAGTGCTATTAAGAAACTGGTCGTACTGTACAGTTGTTATTTAAATATTAGGGCGGTTGATTAACTACTGTGCTACTATGAAACATATGAGGGTAGTTTTGCGTGCGGAAATTAGCGTTAGTTTTAGTTATAGGTTTAAACGATTACACGTTGTAAAATCAAGTTTTAAGGAAACGAGCCGGGGGGTGCGGGGCCAAAGTGATAAATAGGGGGCTCGGAGGCGCAGCCCCCGCCTTAAAGAAAGGACCTTACCGACATCCTTAATAAGATAGATAGGTAAGTTTTTTAGTTTTCATGTTTCCTCTAGAGCAGATAATAGGAGCTCTGATGATTTTTCGTTCATTTCGTTTTGCATGCGGAAATCAGCGTTAATTTGAGTTAAGTATTCGAGTCTAAACGATTAGATATTACATAAAGCATTGTGAATATTAGGTAAAGTCAAGGCAAAGGTTTACACAGGAGGGGCTCGAGGCCGTAGCCCCCTCCTTTAGAAATACACCGTACCGACATATTTATATGTTACTAGAGGACGCCCGCGACTTCGTATGCGTAGAATTAGTTTCCCACTACTCCCCCATTTAATCCCGTTGGGGGTCGATTTTCGGGAAATCCTTTCTTAGTGCTCACTTACATCATGAAAGGAACCCCTGTACCAAATTTCAATTTTCTACGTACAGTAGGTAGTTTCGGCTGTGCGTTGATATAATATAAGTCAGTCAGGTTTGCCTTTTATATATATAGATAGAAGATAGATAAGATAGGTAGATTTGAGCTTTCTTTTGTCTTTCAAAGTAGAAAATAGGAGTTCCGTTGAGTTGTCTTTAGAACACTTATTTGGGCCCGGTTTGAAGGATCTTACCATAATATTATAAACTGGCCAGAGCCACGACTTCGTCTGCGTTGATTTCGATTATCGTTATTCCCTCGGGAACTTATAAATTTTGCGGGATAAAAAGTAGCCTATGTTTTAATCCATTGTATAAGCCATCTCCATTTCAAATTTCATCCAATTCGGTCTAGCTGTTGCAAGAGTGCATAATGTACACATAACTATGAATTTTGCGCTTATAATTATTAGTAAGGATGAGAAAGTTTGGAAGTTTGTTAATTACGCTTCAACCACTGAACGTATCCAGATTAAACTTGGCACACATATAGGTTAGGTTCTGGAATAGGACTTAGGATAGTTTTTATCCAATAAAACGTCTCATTCCTACGGGAAATCAAATTAATCGTTAAAAGATGTGAATTTGCTCACAAAGATTACATGGACGAGTATAAAAATTAAAAAGGTGAAATCTCAGGTAGCCATGTGTGAGTAGTGTGTTTTTATTGGTTTTTATTTCTGTTTACGTTTGTCATCCTGTAATCCTTTCAGTTGTATCCACGAAACACACTTTTAGTGTATAGATACGAACTAGATGGCACTAGCTGGGTATCGAATTGTTGCTCTGGTGTGGTCAAAGTCGCTGTTCGGGGTGGTTGAGCGATTTTCCCTATACAGCGCAATTATAAGCTTTATGGTTAGGCTAAATTTATATTATTCATCCTGGTAACATCAAATTCTGAAGTCCACGCAGACGAAGTCGCGGGCAGAAGCTAGTCATAAATATATCTAATCGTGTCAAAATTCAACATAACCTTTTTAAATTCACAAACTATTTACGTGTAAAGCACCTACAACTCAGTCAATACATTAGCTTGTTCGAGTAAACAACGTTCCGAAGCGGCAAGTTCAAGAACGCGATTATATTCGATACAATAAACATGGTGTCTGTTTGTCGCCCGGAAACAATGCCCGCTGATCCCGTAGCACCTGTAAGATGGAACAAAATTCGCGAAAACATTTTTGGCGGCGGATTGTAGACGTGTTACGACCTTTAGGGCGGCTATTCTCGAAACGGTGAGATAAAACTCTCGTTTATGATACTCTGTCGAGACTTTGTCAAAACGAAACAGTTTTTTTGGTAACACCGTTATGATTTTATGACGTAGGTTGTAGATCACAAGGAATAATTTGGAAGTAGACAGAACTAAAAGCATGAAATAAAAATTGGCGAATTGTGTTGTGAATAATGTGAATTTTTTTATTTACCGAGTTAGCTTAGCATTGAAAATTAAGTCAAGGATATAATAATAATAAAAAAAACCGGTTGAGTGCGAGGCGGATTCGCGCACGAAGGGTTCCGTACCATTATTTATACAGCATTAGCATAAAACGGCAAAAAAATCACGTTTGTTGTATGGGAGCCCCCCTTAAATATGTCTTTTATTCTGCTTTTAGTATTTGTTATAGCGGAAACAAAAATACATCTTCTGTGAAAATTTCAAGTGTCTAGCTATCACGGTTCATGAGATACAGCCTGGTGATAGACAGACAGACAGACAGACAGACAGACGGACAGAAGGACAGCGGAGTCTTAGTAATAGAGTCCCGTTTTTACCCTGTGGGTACGAAACCCTTATAAAGAGCATAACTTACGTTTTAAAAGTGTAGTTGCTTCAAGAAAAAAG
Source organism: Acleris cristana (assembly GCA_948252455.1). Classification (NCBI taxonomy): domain Eukaryota; kingdom Metazoa; phylum Arthropoda; class Insecta; order Lepidoptera; family Tortricidae; genus Acleris; species Acleris cristana. The sequence continues at coordinate 7,007,356 of OX411774.1, read as the reverse complement.
CTTTTTCACCACACATACCTACAAATATTTCGCCTTACCAGAAATCGAACCCGTGACCGCTAGCTTCCTAGGCATTATCAATACCAACTAGGCTAACTGAGTTTTTAGTTAACTATAAGTTAAGTTTAGTTGGAGGACAGCCAGAGAGATTATGCTTCTTTTTATCTCGCAAAACAAAGCTTTCCCTAATGAAATAGCAATAACGAAATTTGATTCTTATTCCAAAATAAACTACCAAGAGAAACGAGAAAGAAAACATTAGCTAGGCAGATACGACGTGCGACTTTGTTTTCACAACGTCGGTCGATATCGAACGGTTTCGAGAATACAAGCCCAGGGCCTCGTCAGGTGCTCCCGATTCGCGCGAATTGCTTGTTTTACATATTTTTTCGTTTCTGTCTCGTTTACGTTTAGCGTAACGACCTGGTACGCGGTATGTTTTGGGATTCTACTGGTTCTTACTGCACTTACGACCATTCTTAGGTCTCCTAACGACGCGTTAAACCGTATAACAAATTATATTTACGAGTATTGCCCGGTTATTTCATCAATCGTCTTTAACGTTGGTCGTTTTGTTTCTTAGTAGTTTGACCATACCTACTAACTAAAAACAAAGCTTTATAAGTAGCTGCACGTTTTGGTGCTTTATCACTTTAACGTTATGTTTAAACTACTGCACATCTGTCAAATGCGTTATGGCGACAAGGTACTATAGTGTGCAGCTGATGTGAACATTTTTTTAGAGCTCATTTTGGGGCTTGGTGTCATATGGTGTGAAATTGTTCTCAGACAATTATTTATTTATTTGTATGTTTCTTCAACAGCATTCGCCCGTGACTTCAACCGCGTAGAAGTCGTATATCGTTCTTCTGTCCTGGTTCAAGCTGTCCTCATATCTAATTTCATCGAAATTATTTCAGCTCAGCGGTATAGCCGTGAAAGCGGTACAAACAGACTAAGTTAATATCACATTTATAATACTAGTATGGATATGGATGGATTGAATAATAACGACCAATATTTTGGTTAAATATACTACATGCGATTTAATAAGATATTTGTCACACAAGATAGAATAACTAATCATTAATTAATTACTAACTAATGGACGACACGCTAGCCTTGTTTGTAGTGACCCTGCCTACGAAGCTAGCGGTCCCAGGTTCAAATCCCGATAAGGGCAGATATTTGTGTGATGAGTGCGACTATTTTTTCTTGAGTCTTTGATGTATTCTATGTATTTATGTATGTATTTCTCTATCTAAGAATGTTTATCGTTGACTAGTACCCATAGTACAAGCCTAGAGCTTAGTTTGGAACTAGTTTAATTTGTTTAAGATTGTCCCCCTGATTTAAAATAAAAAAAACATCCACGTAATAAATAGACGTATGAGAGTCATTTGAAATGTAAAGCACATTCATACGTTTTTGTTTGCAAAAGTGATTTTAGTAAAATGGCGAGAAATAAATCACACAAAAGATTTTATTTTTCAGCAACTAAAAACATTTTTACTCAGCAGCATTTATTTCGGAAAAATGTTTTATGTGACAGCAATAATCTGATAAAATATTTGGTTGTAGTTGTGTCGAAACTAAACGCGGATTTATCTTTAAAAAAGTAAAACAAATACGTCACGTTTATTTTCTGAAAATGTTTATTTATCCACGTAAGTTGTTTGTGAGACTACTTAATGAGACACCAAAACCGCTACAATTTGTAATGCTTAGCAAAGTTGATGTTTTTTTTTACGAGATAACTTGTATTTATTAGTCTAGTCTAAGTATTATAATGTGCTTTTCTTAGAAAACTTAGTAGTCACTTTTAAGTACTTTTTTTTATATCAGAGGTAGGCAAACGAGCATGAGGGTTACGTGATGGGAAGGACCTAATCTCCACCACCTATAAATACCAGTAACTCAACAAGAGTGCTCTGTCCGTTGCTGGCCAACTAGGAAAACGTTAGCTCTTTTCTTGAAGGCACCCATGCCATAACTTTACGAGGCAAAAAGTGCCTAGTGAAACGCACGGTGTGAAAGAATGCCATTCATCAATTTACTTGTGATCATAACTTGACCTGCACGCGTTACGCAGTGTGTGATGCTACATATAAAAAAAAAAAAGAAGAAGTGGATTTATGTACTTCCTTGCGAAAATCGTCGGACGTGGATATTTTGCGCGCACCTCGATGGAAACGTAATTGGTGCCAGATCAAATAAAATTATTGCTTACTATGAACCCACAACATTTAATAATACCAATACTAATATTTACCAGACTTACTCTGCTATTAAATAAAAAACATCGTTAAAGAACGTAGGGTTTCAATTTTTTTTATCAAAAACCTGCGAAAAAGGGGGTAAATACGTTAACAATAGTATCGAGGTTGTTGTTAGGAATCTTGTTTTCAAGTTCAACAGTTAAAAAAAACAATTTTATAATCTCAAATAACAAACACGGTAGTCGTTATGGTTATCGAGATCTAGATGACCTACCGACTACCTTAGTAGAGCTGGATTCGAAATGCAATCAAATAACGATGAATTAATTCATTCGCATGACGTGTTATGAGAATAGCATCCCTATCACCAGAGTATATTAAAGTATAAGAAAAACTCAAATGCATAATTTAAACAAGTAAATCGATATTGCTTCATCGATCAAACCATTACTCACCGCTCCTTATCCACAACCAGCTCGACAATCCCAATGCTCAAGCCATTGTAAACGAGAAAGAGTTGAAATATAACCGTTATTAGATATGTGGTCATATAAATCGTAGCATCGTCTAATCCAGAGACGGCCACAGTCCGTAATAGATGGACGCCATTCCGCCGGCTAACTCCGTAATGTAATTTCAAACAATGCCATTTTGCGGCTCGCTTCCTCTAGTACCTACTTTTGCTCTCTTATTTATTACTTGCACAGCGAACGTGCTCAACGCGAATTTGTTTTCATAATATTTCTCGCGAGCAGCGCTCGAGCCTTATGTGTTCACAGCGTGCAAACAACAAACAACCTTCACTTACGATCTCAAGTACTAAATTGAAGTGCTCAAGGAACAGTTTCTCGGAGTACGTACATTTGTCTCCTTATTTACTTTATTGCGACGTTTTATAATATTCAACGTTTTGTACGATAACGCGACGTTCATCTGTTATGAACAAAGTGCTTTTTATTCTGGTGTGAGTGGAGGAATCATTGACTGTGTTTCTGTTTATGTTGGATCACGTCTTCTTACTTGACGTAATGATGAAATATTACAATGAGGATTTAAGTAAGCTATCGAGAAGGAAAAGGCTTCTTAATATTTTAAATAATATATATCCTTAGTTTTTGTTACTCAATACAAATTGTTGGATAACCTTACAACACAATTGAAGTCTCATCATTCAGTATCTTTTGAGAACATCTAGTCTCGGAAAAAAGCTTTTAAATAAATATATATATATATATATATATATATATATATATATATATATATATATATATATATATATAATTCGAAAAATGACAAATCCATTTAAACTGTTTTCAATGTATTTCGCTAATAAGCCTATTTAGATTTTCAAAGTCAACAAAATTTTGGGCACAGATTTTAATTTTAACAGATTTATTATTCCTTTAAAGGATCCAGTTTATACAATACCGTAACGATTCCGGGGCTCGTGTAAGCACCTGCCACCTCGCCCGCCGATATGGGTAAAACTTTCCTTTTCAATGAATGTTCTGAAGTCGTTTGCGTTTGTTATTGTTTTCGATTACCGAAGTTCAATGGTAAGGGACGGGGACACACGGGGCGGTGCGGGTCGCGTAAACAGCTGGACATCGCTGTAATTGTTAGTTTAAGGTTCTTATACACGAGCGGCGCATTGCCAACGGCAGGCAACTACAGCTGTCGACCCGTCAGCGACATGTCAGTGGAGTCAGCGGTAGCCATCGTCGTTTATCTTTGAACAGGAGCCAAAATGCTAAAATGGCGCTCGCAGTTACTGCAAGCGTCGCTATTAGTCTATTAGGCTGCCGCCGACGGATGGCGACGGTTGTAGTTGCGTCTACCGTTGGCAATGTTTTTCTTATGTACCTATAAAAAGCCTCATAGCAGCGAAAAACTTTACATATATTTCATAGATGCTTATAATTTCAAATAAGGGTCAAAAGAAATAGTAAGAGTATTTACTAATATTTTTTACTTAGAAAACCCGACTGCGTGCTATAATATTGTCGTCTATGTTATGTTTGTATGTAAAAGTACCCAATGACACTTGCGACGTTACTACGAGTCTAACAACTCAGTTTTTGTCGAAATCGGGCCATCCGATCACTTTGCGAAGAAAAAAGGAACCATGCATACAAACATACCTACAGTTAAAAAATATTATTCTCCTCTTTGGTAGTCGGGTAAAACTTTCGGACTTGGGAAAAGTCTGTTAGATTCGCATAAGACCATAATTATAAGAGCAAGCGAGAGGGAAGTACAAAACTGAAAGCCGTTTTAGAAACTGGTGCACTCTAATTTAACTCGCTGAATTATATTTTACTGCGCCGGTTTTCATTTTCAAGTTGCTTAAAACTAGAGAGCATCTATAAAGTTAAAAGTTTCAAACTTTGGAGTTGAAACTTGCTTATTCACAATGAAGATGAACCCCTTCAACATCGTAGAGTATCAAAATTATGTTCGACAGCTATAAATAATATCTATGCAAATACTACTTTAACGTGCATTATTTTTATCTTACTTATTAATAAGTTATACGTTCTTGTAGGTTTGTAACTATGTGAATTATTTAGTCAGGAAATACCGTCCTTTAAACGAATGGTAACTGTTTTAGAAAGACAATGAATCTCCCATAAAGTATTTTATGAAATAACGTTGCGTTTAGTGCGTGGCGGATCTTACCGTGTGTTTTCACGCCAAGGGACGGAGCGGAGTGAAACTTCGTCGCGATGTCATAACGTTTAGCTTCGGAAACGCATAAAACTCGTGATGGCCCTGTTTAATGGAGCTTTCAAGTGACTGCTTTAAGCTCGTTTCAGTTTAGCTTCCAGATATTAATGATATTTGTTAAGTTGAGTAGATTCTTTAAGAATATTAATGATGAATTTAAATTTTAACCTAATTAAAGTATTGTTATGAAGGGATGGAAATGAAGTGAAACCATTTGTGAGGCTGCATACAGCAAGACGAAACCTGGGCAAGTAAACCGACGATCTGAGGTGTTATAACGATTTGAAATATTTTTGAGTGCATTTTGTACCTATTGTTTATGTAGGCTTGAGGCTTCGCGTCAGCAATATCACTAAGTAGGTACGTAGTTTAGTGCTTTGTCACTTTAACGTCATGTTTAAACTGCTGTACTAATCTGTCAAAGGTGTTATTGCGACACGGTACTAAAGTGCGCAGCTACATTATAACCACTTAAGAACCATGGTGATTTCGATGATGAAACTTAAATGAATGAACGCATGATGCTAAATATGTGTGTCATTAACCATAATGGCGCAGGTTTTTCAATTTCAAAGAACTAACAACATAATGCAAAGTCATTCGCGTGTTTACAAATAATCCCATTACTTATATGCTTATAACTAAAGCACAATCTTAATTTTCTGTAAACAACAGAAAATAATTAAATGGTCCGCCGGTCGCATGCTGAAAACTTCCTATAAATTTCGCTAGAAATATGGCCGGTGTCGCAGTATATCAAAAGGCTATTATGTATTAAGAATTATGCACACTGGGGATTTAGCGGCTTAAGAAGCCCGGGGATATAATTTAAGTTTCTTTAGCGGACTTTCGTTATAATTGCAGTAAACGTTTTATGGCTTATATTACGAACCGTGGTTCTCATATCAGTATTTAGTTTTATGGTAGGTACGAGTATATACGAGTTGAAGTCACAAGCTTATGATTACGACACACATCATTAAGTAGGTAAGTATTATTATAGATTTACGCCCTATTCATAAACGAACAATAAACCTATTTTTGTAAAAGTATTCTTTGTCACTTTCTGTCAAGTTCAAATGTCACAATAAAAACTAAGGACAAATAAAATTCTAAGAACACTTTGGCTATTGCACGTTTATGAATAAGAGGTTTATAAAAATATATGCAAATTATATTTTTACGAAAGTCAAATTTAATAGTCAAAATTTTAATATTAAAGTAGCATGTTGCTGGTTTAATTAATGTACACTGTTAACGAAGCATGTTGCTGTTCAAGTATTGTAAACTTTTGACGAAGCATGTTGTTGATTAACTGTTGTACACTCTTGACGGAGCATGTTGCTTGTAATTCTTTGTACATTTTTGACGAAATTTAGTACGGAGATTTTTGTAATTAGCATATATAAATTTATTAAACAGTATTAAATGAATAATATAAGATATTGTCAACCTTGTCAACGTTAAAGAGAAAGAGATAACTTAGTATTAGTACCAATGAGACGATTCTATTTCACTCACTTTCCGATTCTACTATGAATTATTAACCGACAAGATTAAGTTGTTCCGTCAGTGCATTATTATCATAATAGTGCATGCGTTTTTAATTTGGTCGCACGTTTTATAAATGACGCAGCTCTGCCAAAGTGGTTGGTACGGGTCTAGATTGGAATCACTAATCGTCATTTGTCCTAATGCCTACTTTGTTCTAATTTTCATTTATCCTAAAGCCCTTTCCCCTGAATTTTGTTTTTTTTAGTGTTGTTATTATACAACCCTAACCTAACGTAACCACACAGGTAGTATTGAAAAACTTAAAAAATTATCTAATTCAGGATACACCCGGTTGGTACAACTCTGCGTTACTGCTACGCGCGAGCGGGACATTTTTGGTTTGCCGATTAATACTTCACGCGTGCGTGACAGCTGACTGGGAATTTCGTTTAATCTATAGACATGTCTGGCATTGATATTGACCTTTTATCAAAGATAATAAATAATAAACTTTTGTTGAATTTCGCGCCTATTGGAATTTAAACCTAATGTGAACTACAAGACTGCGTTTAAGATTGATAGTTTCCTAACAACGATGCCTATACTATCTATAGTTATTAATTTAGTCAATCTGCTAGTAAAATTGTGTAAAGGGTGATTAATAAAAATATAATACGTAGTTCATTGGGAAAACGGTAACTTTGTGTAAAGGAAATTAGTCATTAGGTTACCTTTCGTTACACAAAGGAAAACAATGTTTTTTATTTGAGCAACGTTTTTGGGATACACCCATAAATTTTTAATCATTCAATTCAGTTGCTATATAAACAATTATTAAGCTTAGCTAAGCATATAAGTAATCTAATTATCGTATAAACGTAACTCAAATATATTTACAAATCGCAACTACCAGCTACCAGCTGTGAAACTGATTACCCAACTACAAATGCCTCGGTACAAATAACGTTCCTGAAACGTAAAATGTTTTACGTTACGACGTAGTAATAACACCTTATTAACTTTATCAATTGGATTAATTCTGTTAAACAAACGGCGAGAACGCGAGCAGGTATAGTCTGATAAGGCCCCGGAAATTGCTTTAGCTGTGGCGACCCCAGGAATCGAGTGGCATTGCCAGTAGCCGTGATAGATTGCCTGATCGCATGACCAAGTAATTGTTACTTCAGCTTCGTTTGGCACAGCTTGCGTGCGCCGGCCTTTCTTTTAACGTAGCTATAAGTAGGAATGCTGTCAGTGATGTTTGTTTGGGAGAAGTGTTAGATTTGGTTAGGTGATTTTGTGAATGGTGGTTTTTTTTTAAATTTGAAATTTACAGTGACTTCATGGGATCTTTTTATTCAAATATCAAACATATGGAAAAGCTGGTTTTTCTATAGTTTATTTTGTATTCCTTTTAATTTTGAGTAAGTTCTATCCGACTAAGGGAATATAAGCTTACTGTTAGGCGATGAGCTTGCAACCTGTCACTAATACGCTGGTAAACATCTTAGTACCAATTTCACCATACGATGTTAAATGTTAATCAATGTTAATCGACTGTTAGTTCATACATTTTTAACAGCTATTAACACTCTAATCGTCTGTTAAGTTGTTAACGCCGTATGGTTAAATCGGTACTGAGCCTATTTGAGCAAAATATGGTTACTGAATTATCAACAAGTTTTTAAAGTTGTAGGTAATTCTGTAGCTCTGCCTATCACTCTGGGATTATAGGCGTGAAGGTATGTATGTATGTATGTATCCGACTCAGTAATAAAATTATGTTGATCTATGTTTTGACTATTAGATGATACACTAAGTTACTTTTTATAATAGAATATTCTAAGGAAAAATTAACAAAGATTATGTACTTTTGTTGACTGAAAAATAAGTAGAAGTTGAATTGAAATATGTAGATGACATCCACCTTTTACACGTATCTAAAAGGTTGAACATATCACTAAATAAAATAGAATTGTGAATATTGCCTTTTTCATGAATATTTCATCTTGTATTATTTACGTTTGGTTTTAAATATCGGTCCTAATAGGAGCTACAAGCGCAGTTTGTATTTGATTCCGTTTAACTAAGCGAACAGTGTTGGATGCTGCATTTCATCGCATCGCTGCATTCATGCAGCTAATAAACTATGCAACGGCAATTTTTAATATAAATATTCATTAGTAGACTGCGAAGATAAATTGAATCAATGGACAAATAGACTTTTGCTGAATTTATCGGCACAAGTTTTAATTTTGTGTTTGTCTTATTTAAGACCTAGCTGACGCTTTATTATTTCCGTGTTGTATATTAATTTATATCCGTGTCTTCTAATAACATTTCAAAGGCAATATGGTTTTTCACGGTAGAATAGAAGCCCGGGTTAAAAACATTACTCTCCTTCTTCGACAGTCGATTTATAAACAACTAGCGATCCACCCTCGCTTTGCTTTGGTTTAAGTGAGTCTTCTGTCAGACCCTGACTTAAACCAGAATTTATTATACATAAAAACCACGCATGAAAAATGACCTAACCGATGGTGAAAACGTTCAGAGGTCCTAGACAAGAAGTATTCCGCATTCGATATCGTTATCCAAAATATATAGGATTGACGTAAGCTGTCAGACGGTCGCGTCGACCGCCTACGTCAATTCCATACATTTTGTCAGTTTTCGAAAATCGTTTACGTTAGCGTTAAGTAACTTGTCTAGCCTCACAGTAGTTTTTGACTCAGTCGCGGACATACTGTCAAACAGACGCTGGGACTTTGTTTTGCTATATGTAGTCATATTACAAAACTTACCGACAAAGCAGAATTTGAGAGTAAGTGGTATAAAAAGGCTTCTCCACACATTCCGCGCGCCTAGCGCCTGCCCGACCCGCGGCGCGTGCGCGGCCGATCAGCGCCATCTGTCGCCGCCGCGATTATCGCACACGGATCACTGGCACAGTTATTAGTTTTTTTGTGCCACAGTCGGATGAGCAAAGCGTCTAGGACTCGTGTTGTTGAGCAATGAGTAAGTATAAAAAATCTGCGATTAAAAATACACGATGATTACATTGATTACTATTGGATTTTAGGTAGAATAACTGAATCACAAAAAGATACGAGGTATAAAAGGTTTAAAGACCTTTTGCATACACTAAATGTTTTTGAATAACAATAAAAACGTTAACTAAATAAGTAAAATAATTAAAAATACTACGTCATTCTTTATAATAAAATAAATAAATAGATAAATATCGTGGGACAATCTCGCACAAATTGATCTTGATTTATTGAATGAATTAATTGTGATTTATTGAGTGATCCCAAACCAAGCTCTAGGAATGGACTATAAGTACAATTTAACGATAAATACACTTATACAGAGAAATAAAATACACACAAATATTTGCCCTGACCGGAAATCGAACCCACGATAAAAAAGGGTAGCTACTGATGTAACTAAATTAAGAATTAAACATAAAACCATGAAAACTGCTATCTTATAGAAACATGACCGTACTTATCATAAATCATTTTTGGAGTAAACAAAATCTCATCATCGGGCTGGCGTAGATACTGACCGATTATTCACATTTATGGTTTATTCATGTGTTGCCTATTCACGTTAATGTTTCATCTCATTTTCTCGACGTCGTGAAACATATTTAGGTCAGGCAATAACATTAGTTATTGTAAGTAAATGTTTTTAGATCAACGTTAAGAATTTTTTTAGCAGTTTAATGATGCTACGAATAATCGTAGCATTGCTACGCCATTCGTAGATCAGCTACGAGAGTCCTGCACAGAAAACATCACTGTTTAAAAAAACGATGATGGTAAGTGAGATGTGAGACCCATAGACATTTTAATTCACAAAACTGCAATCCGAACACTACAAATGCATTGCCCACACAGTAAGAACACTGCTGCTTGGTAGTTTACAGTAAAAGACGGTGGTAGCAATCAAGACGGTTCCTGCACAAGACCTCCTACCACTGTGTAATCTAGACCAATGATGACAAATGAAATACAAGTTTAATCCTTTTTAGGGTTCCGTACCTCAAAAGGAAAAAACGGAACCCTTATAGGATCACTTTGTTGTCCGTCTGTCCGTCTGTCTGTCAAGACCCTTTATCTCGGGAACGCGTGAAGGTATCGAGTCGAAATTTAAGCCAAATACTCAAGCCTACAGTCCTTTGAAGCTGTGAAAAAATCAAACTTCTAAGTTAACGTAAAAAAAGATAGATACAGCTGTTTATGCCGCTAAAAACGTATATTTCGACACTTTCAAGGGAATCAAAATTTATAGGGTATTTTTCGTTGACCTAGAACTATGAAATTTGGCAAGTATTTAATACCATCTTATACTACAAATATAGGGAAAAATCTGAAAACCCAATATTTTTAATGAAATCACAAATAAATCAGGGTCTTCATGCGGCGGGCGGTGCAAATTTTGAATTGAGTTAACCGTGTCATGTGCGGAACCCTCGGTGGGCGAGTCCGACTCGCCTTGTTTTTTTACTGTTCAATCAAATGCATTGACGTCATCATGTCAAGTTGATGGCAAAGAAGCGTATCATGTCGCGAAACCGATGTATCTATTAATCAGGAAGCGAAGCTGTGATAAATGGTCCCACGACGATAAATCACATACATACACGTTGGTAAAAGACGTTTGTGAGAATCATTTACGCGCTAATATGTGTCCATTAAGCTAATGGATTTATTTTAATTAAATTTAGTTTGAGGACTTTAATTTGATATGACGTAATTAATGGCTACCTGGGGGTTATTATGGCACAGCACAAGTTGTATTTTCTCGTTTGTCGCGCAGTGCGTCTCTATCGTTACTGACTAAATAAAAGGGAGATCCGAGCAACAAACAAGTCGCGGGCAACTTGTGCTAGCCATGCAGTTCAGATTACGCTGTGAGAAAGGGACAGAGCTATATAACTGCTATAGCTCTGTCCTTTTTGCTCACCGTAAAATGACCTGCATTGCCATGTCGTAATAACCCTCCGTGTTGGGTAGATTTTGGGGCTATGAACGCTTTTAATTTAGTGGTGAGCCTTGTGCAGGGTCCGTCCGGATGGCTACCATCATAATTACCTGCCGCCAAACAGCAATGATTGCAATTTTGTGTTCTGGTGCAAGGGACATGACAACCGGTGAAATGACTGGCATAGAGGCATTCCATCTAAGTCTTCGGGGTTGGCAACGCATTTGCGGTCTTGAGATTTTTATCGTAAGACTGCAATCTTGAGACTGTCATCGTAAGATTTCAATCTTGAGATTCTCTTGTGTGCGAGTATCTTGTCTAGATATATTAAGTATATTCAATCTGATTTCTAACTCCTAGAACAGAGTTGTGGTATAGTTAAATCGTGTCTTAGAAATTCTAATACGCGCGGTGCAATTCTGTCGATCACTGGAAAATGCGCTGACACAAAATAAATGTCAAATCAAGCGGGTGTTAAAGTTCCGCGACAGGATTTGGCACTAGTACCTGCCTTCTAAAAATGCCGTTTAAGTTCTCCTTAAGAAGTATTATACCTACTACTTAGTCTTAAATTATTTACCAAAAGAAAAGCAGAAACTTAACAATAATTAACTGTCGAATACTTGTGATAAATGATTAAAACGTAAATGTATTTAACGATGTTTTGAACCCTTAATGCCTATGAATTAACCAAATTTACCTCAGAAAATATAGAATTGTATGCCCAACACCGAGTCAGAGTAGGGCATACAAACATCATCTTCAATCGAGTTGCAGAGCATTCCGCATAGAATCGGCAGCTGCAAGCCATTATTGCCGATACGAGTGCTGTGGTGTTATTCCCTTGCGTAGTAAAATCGAGTTCACTGGATCAATCGGGGTACCTATATTATTGTATCAAAAGTAACGAAACGAAACGAAACGAAACAAAACGAACGAAACGTAACGAAAGTATCATTACACAAACTTACCTTTTAATCGAAATGCATTTTTCACCACATGAGAGCCACAATTCCAACCAAACCTAACCTAACTATATCGATGAAATGCAGACGGGTTTTAAAAGATTTCTTTTTATTATTGATATTTGAACAACACTATTACAGCAACCTATGTTGCGACGTGGCAATTTTGGGGGTGTGTAATGAATTGCATAAAAACGATTGTACTAATTTTAATTTTACATAAAACAAATTGCATATTTTCGATCTTAATAATAAACCAACGATATAATAATTATTATGTATAAAACGAAATGCATAATTTCTTAAACAATAATTTTCATAAATTAAAAAATTAATATTTTTAACGGCTTTCATTACTATTAATGTGGTCACATTTCTTACCTAACCTAACCTAGTTAGAAGAAATTTACTTATAATGCATAATAACAAGAAAATGATAGTTATAATAAATGAGTGTAATGTTATTCGATCGTATGCCTGATGAAACTGTACAATTGGTTTTTACACTAAACGTTCATTATGCTTTTCGTGGTTAGTTAAATGAAATTATACAAAATGTTTTTAGACTGATTGAAGCGCAATGTTGGTCAAGATCCACTAGATTCCCTCGTTGAAATTGCGTTTGCTGCGTTAAAGAATAATACTACACTATGTACATACAATTGTACATTTCTTTACAGCCCGAGCAATATCTGTGTTTGGTCGGATTTTCGTGAATGCTGCGAATAATTGTTAACAGTTCACCCGCCCCTGGATGCAAGTTGCATTTAAACGAGATATTTCGATTGTTGTTTTGACTTGACTTGTCTATTGTTAGAGAAAGAAAATCTTAGCGTTAAACCCCGTGCATGCACACTATATTTAATATACTGTGGTTACAAAGTTACGATGTAAATATCATGAGGAACGAATTGTAAAAGTACCAATTTAATAAGTTTATTAAGCAATGTGGTTACAGAATTATTAGTTTTTGGAGTTGTTGGTAATTCTGTAGCTCTGCCTACCCCACCCTGGGAATGAAGGCGTGAGTTTATTTATGTATGTATATATTAAACTTAAAATGTTTGCAGTAAAACTTATTTCAAATTAATAAGTGGTAAACTAATGATTATAAACTTTCTACATACTTATTATATTTTCATTTTAATTTTGCTTTTTAATTTTGCTTCATTAATAAAATAAACCAGTAAAAGTTATTTGTGAAATAGAAACTAAATCAACTTTTATTTGCTTAATGAGTGTACATTAATGGAGTCCTTTGAGACAGTTCCGAGTATTCGTAGACTTAAAAACTGAAAAGTAATTATGAACTTTCGTTGCATACTTATTATATTTTTTTCCCTAACGTGGTGCCATTTTTAAGTACTGCATTGGAGTTAATTTTATTTGGTACATCTAAGAAGAGAGGGATCTAGAATCTGTGAAGATCGATATGAAAAACAAGAGTGTAAATACTGAGATGACAGCTGATGGGGATGTTTGGAAGAAAAAGACGCGCTGCGCCGACCCCAAATAATTGAGATAAGGGCAAGATATTGATGATGATGACTGTGCGTTATGGTGCATGCACACAGTGGAAGTATCTTGCGCATATTGAGGCACTTGCGCTGGTCCACACCAAAGTACACCAAGTTACCATAAGGGATTTTTATCATTTTTGTAGGAAACGCTATACGAGTATGAATTTGGCAAACAGGTTTGGTACAGTAACCAGCAATAATAATTCAAAAGTGGCCGTTTTCTTTGCAAGGCGGTGTATGAATTATCATTATCAAAGTCAAAAAAATGTTACACGCCTTTTTTACTATAGCCGTTAATCAGCATAAAAGCGATGTTGACTGTAGGAAGGTAGAAGGTAGCTTAGTAAAATAATAGTTAAAATATTTGGATTGAACTTCAATGTTAAGATTGATTTCAATGGTTTGAACTAAAAATTCGTGTCATACAAATGAAATTACTAAGTAGAAGTTATACAATCAATTCTACCATTCAATCAAATCAAGATTTGTCAAGATCGTAGCAGGTGGAAAGAATTGGTCTCTGCCTACCCCGCTGGGAAACAGGCGTGATTTAATGTATGTATGTATGTATGTATGTTCTAGCATTCGTATATAAAGCAACTATGAATGCTGCTAAACTTAGGAATGGTACGTGGCCCTCGAATTGCAAGTGCCTTTATTGCGTTTTCAATAGCGTTGCACAGATGACGGAGCCACGGCGGCAGCGCAGCGGCGACAGATCTCGCAAAATAAAATACATTATACGAATAAGAATGTGGAAAAGATATGCGTCGGTGAATATTTTACGTTAAGGTGCTGATAGACTTGACAATTTACTCGAGCATTTTAACGAATGTGCTGAAGTCTATCAGCGGGCCTAGTATGGCTGCGTTTATGTCGCGCGTCAAATGTGGATAAAGCATCCGTCAGGGGTGTGGTTCTCTCAACTACAACGAACGGACGGACGAACGAGTGAATGTTTGGCGAGAAAATTTTAGGTTTTTCATCAGAAGATGAAAATGACTTAAAAGAGAAGATCAAAAGAGCGAGAGAGAGAGAGAGAAATACGGATGATACAAGCATTTGAAACTGCTAATTAGACAGTGGATCCTATATGCACTGTGACGTCATTTAACAGGTCGGCCATACAAAATGGACCCGCCTAGCAGGTCGGTGGCAATGAAAGTGTTAAAACTTGATTGTTAGGTCATGATATATTATGTAAAAGAGAAGATAAAAACTAATTCCTAAAAAAAAACAAAACGTGAATATTTCGTCCGTTCAGGGATGTGAGTGAAGTCCATCGTGTGTCTGTAGTATCTTTTTCCTACTAATCTCATTATTAACACTTTCATTGCCAAGGCCTCTGATTTTCCTACAAAATGAACCCGCCTAGCGGGTCGGTGTAAGTACGCATACGGGGCAAGTGCGTCAAACGAACAATATCTCCTAAAAAACATATGATTAGACGATTAAACGCACTTACCGCACCTTACCATATATCTTAGTTATTTAATAGCTATTCAAAAATAAAAGTTCTCATCTGTTTGTTACATGAATCAGCTTTTATTAAAGCTTTGAAAAAAGTCATGAATATTCCCTGTTGAGTTGTTAGTAGAATAGAATAGAATAGAATAGAAATTATTTATTCAGCGCATACACACATTTGAAAAAAAAACAGATGACTAAAACAAAAAACAAAAACATGGCGTTGAAACCAGTACAGTACAGTAGTAGTACAGTTCAACGCAACCGGATTTAGCTTGTGCGTATATTTTTGATTGCTGCAGTTAAATCTAAAGCTATTTAGATTTAGAATCCGGGCATTTTTACGATATCAATCGTAAAACTGACCATTGGGATTTGTTCAGCGTTTTCTAGTTAAAACTACAAAAACTAATCAACGTTAATATCGTAATGGTTTTTCTTGGTTGGCATGACAGGTTATTTTCATCCTCGGCTGAATGTCATGGGAAATCTCTGCGGATGGATAGGAAATCAACTAAGAGACGGTAAATACGAAAATTCGGTTGATTGAAGCAAGTACGATGAAATATCATCATCAAAATATCAGAAAGGCATTGATAGTCTTAAAAACCTCGTTTATGGAACGCCATAATAGAATAGAATAGAATAGAATAACTTTATTTCTGGCTACAAGGCCCATATTTACAAATACCTTACAGACTAACATACATCATATTATATAACAAAAAAATTACCACGACTACTAATACACTTTCGCGGTGTCCGCTAGCCGGCGGCCACGAAAACGCCGAAAGATGACACCCCTCGGCCAGAATTCCTCCTTGATAGGTTCCGTGCAACTGGTAAACTTGGAAATTAGTTTAAACCTTATATTTACAATGTATGTTCATTCAAAAACATTTCGAGGTATACCCAAATTAAATTGTCAGATTTTCAATACAAGTAAGTATGATTCTTTCGAAAAGGTATTCGGGATTTTGTCGTTGACATGAAAAATTCGATTGACCTTTGAGATTTCGAGACCAAAAGAAATTAACGAACACAACGTCGTAAAAAAATGCAAAATAAACGAAATTAATTTCTTGTAATGGTGTTTTAATTTGACACCATGTCCCTGCTAAGGTTGTCTGGAAGAGATCGCTAATTAGCGATAAGACCGCCTGTTGTTTACCTGTGCTATTTTTAATTGTACTGCTTCTCTGTAATGTTTTTTTTTAGTGTAAAATAAAGTGTGTTGTATTGTATTGTATTAGGTATTAAAGGTTTTTTCCATAAAATTAGGAGGTATTTTTGTTAAGTCTATGCCAAAATTAGTTGATTGTTTATTATTTATAGTTAGTGAACTATTGGTTCTTAGGCTTCACAATACACTGGAAGTATTGGCCAGTGGCCGCCGAGCTTCATGTCGTAAACCGAACAAATCTCGTTGCTGCTTCTTGATTGAGTTTCCAGCGACGGAATTGACGTTCTTATTCTTTTGAAATAAAAGATAACAAGAAAGCAAAGTTTTTAATTCCGCTTTGCTCAACTTTTGTGAAAATTGTTGATTTGTTATTTACTTTGACCTGAGTTGTATCCATCATTACTGTCTCGTTATCTGCAACGTGTCCTTTAGCTTATCTTAGACCTTTCTCAAGGATCGCAATCATACAAATAAAATTATGAGTTATGATGCATTTGTGAAAAAATATTTTGGCCAAACGGAATAGACCACTTTATCACATACATACTCTCGCAGAGTGGGGTAGGCAGAGCTACAGAATTACCTACAACTCTAAAAACTTGGTCAAATTCCGCAACCAAATTTTGCACAATAAGACGTTTACCAGCACATTAGTGACAGGTTGCAAGCCCATCGCCTAGCGGTACTACAAGCCTTTATTCCATTAGTCGCCTCTTACGACATCAACGAGAAGACATGGAGTGAGCATTCTAACTCGGCAACCACACGGGTCAACCACTATATAAAAAAATTACTAATTATTTGAACCTTTCTATGTAACTTACAATCCACTTATATTAAACCAAAAAAATATCGTCCATTTAAAGTAATTAGTGACAGTTATGATGATGTTTTACCGCACCTTTACCAATTGATATTATTAAGTACACACCCTTTAAAACAATTCGTCCATTAGTAAAGCAGTCTTTATTACTTCGACTTAGGGCATACCGTAAATAATTTTAACAAAATCTACTGAAGCAGCAAAAAACGCAATCGTATACAGGGTGCTGTTAGATTAATCACGCTTAATTGAAAAATAATAGACGCAAATGCACCCTCCCTACGAAACCCTCCGAAAAACACACAAGCTGTCGAGTTGTCACTTAGAATGGGATTAAAATAAACTAAAAGAAGCTAATTCCCGTGTTTCAAACTCGAGCACAATTAGGAACGCTTTCAAGAATAAGGGACTTATTTAGTATTTATGCTTTGAGAGTTTTATGGTCTTCATTTTTAAAGTTAAATGGAGTTCTAATTTGTTTTTTTAGCAACAAATTTATTAAATAACTATCTTTGCGTAACGTTCGGTACGGTTGTTTTTGCTTATTGTTATTTAGTTTTAACTTGTTCATTACTTTGCAATAAAATATAATGGAAAATACAATACTCAATACTCAATTATTTATTGCATTCCATAAGGTAGGTGGTATTTAAATTACCTTAAAAGTTATGAGATCATTATGGACCCTGTAGGGCACAGCAACATATTATAAACTTATAAACTAGTGAGAGCGCTTATTTGCTAAGAGTAGTTTATTCTTTACTTACATATCTATTAACATAATAATTCATCTTCTACAGTTAACACTCACCATTCAAAGATGGTTCCAACTCATTTTACTTTCCAATAGGTTAACAACATGTTTTTTGTGTCCATTAACTTCGTATATTTATTTTGGTCTTTTACTCTAATAAAAATGCAATGCTCATTGCCACTATTAGTGGTTTTTTTAAATAAAATAACTTCTAACTAATTATCAAGTTTCAATCTGTACTGTAATTTTGCCTAAGTCATACGTATCGATTTTTTAAGAGCAAAAATATTCTCTTAAGAAACCGCACTCATTTATTGTAATTAACGATCAAGTTAACAATGATGTAAGAACAATTTTTTCTTCATTATTAAGGAAATGTAAATACTTGTCCTTTTATATCAAACATATTATGTCGTGTAAATCTTGTCAATAGTAATGTCCATACATAAAATGTAATCTCGTATCGTATAAGTGTGGTTTTTAGCTTGTTCTTAGATGGCTGATTTTTAGCCAATTAACTTTAATCTAGTACTTAATACCTACTGGTAACATTATGCAAATCACTTTATTCTTGTACTGTTAACTTGCGTCGCGTGTTAGTTTCATAAAAACGAGTAACAACTAGGGCTGTAAGTAAATTGATTTTTTAAATGCAGTTATATAATAAATCTACCCATAACAGTTACATTTAAGGTTTGCTATACGTTTTGGACGTGGTTTAGTAAGGCCTGTGAAGAGACTTTTCTAAATTGCGTAGCCTCCACGACTTTCTGACAAGGGAAACAAATTAATCATGTTTTAATATTCAGTTACTCAACTATCCAGGTTTTCTTGCCATATATGTTTCCTCTGTGTAAATCATTTTGAAACAAACATTAGTCTAAGAGAGGTTTGTTGATGTAATTTAAATAAAATCGTGCAACAAAAATAAAATACCGACCAAGTGAGATTCCTACTAGCACACCGATGGTTCCGTACTATCGCACAGAAGGTAGGTATTATTATAATCCGATTTGAATTAGATTTCAAATCGACTCAGCGCAAGCCCAACTCGCCCTTGACCATTTTTATTGTGTTTTTTTTTTTAGGTTTCTTACTATGATCCTAACAAATTTGAGTCTTGTATACGTTTTACTGTTTTCACAATAAAACAAAAATAAAAAAAAAGTTGAAATAACATTTTTTCTTGTATCGGAACCCCTTCGTTATTACACTTTCTTATTTTTACTTATTTATTTGTTTGTAATTTCACCGTTATAACACAAATTTTGAAAAAAAAAAACGTTATTTTTTACACAGCTCTTTGAAGTAAGGACGAACAGACGAACGGACGGACAGCGTAGGCATATTCATAGGGACCCGTTCGGAAACCCCAAAAACCCTCGGGAACCCTAAAATAGCGTCCAAACGATATTACATGCTGTATTATTACGACGAAATTATGAATGGCAGCTTGACTCAACAATCCCTTAGTGTGACAGTACATGACGGCCCGTGGGAATCTTTCTCGGTTTCTTGCATAGACGATTTGACAACCCTAAACTTGGGAATAAAAACACGTAGGTAATTTATTACCTCACACTATTTTATGATAAGCTTTTCAGTGTTTTCGGTTAGGTGATTTTAAATTAGTCTACTAAGTCTACTAAGTATTAACCGGTGAGTCTAATTATCCCCTTCAGAGTATTAATTACATTCTTAAAGTCGCGTCGGAAGGCCCGATTTTACAGCTGTCAACTCAGAACCAAATATAGGTAACCTCAAACATGCCTCGAACACATTATTTCTATAAGAACGCCGCAAACATACAGCGTGTTTTTTAAATTTGGTTGCTGGTTTCGTTGAAGAAGCTACTCGGCTAAAGCGGTAGGTATCTAACACTTCCTCACGTGCCTACGAGCGTGCGGTGTAATTCTTAATTTCCCAGTTTTTACTTCGTAGACACATTGAGAGGGTGGTTTGTTCAAGAGAATAATAATATCCTAGCGCTGTAAATATGTTGCATCACTACTCACTACTTACACGCGTGTACACAAAGTTAGCAAAGAAAATATTGTACAATAATTTGCATTATGCTTGCAAAAGGGGTGGGGTAAGGGCTTGTCATTAATAATAGACTGCAAAGTTGTAAGGCGTTCGCCCTGCCGGGGTTAACGACCCTGTTAAACAATATGGCGGCAGACTAGTTTGTTTTCCGCTACAGGGACTAGTGCATATTTACGTTTCCTTTTCTTTGTTTTAAAGAAATTCCCGGAGAAAAATGCAGTATGTTTAAGCTTAAATATTTGTGCTGCCGAATGAAGCTCGAATGTTTTACATTTGGGTGGCACTCCGGAATGAGACATTGTTATTTGTTAACTTGAATAAAATATTTTCGTGTTAAGGTAAGTGGCAGCATACAAATCCAAATAATGTATAAATACTTCATTTAAATGTGACGGTGGGTTTTTACTTTTTTTGAGTTGATAAATTATAATAACTCAATTAAAAATGTTAGTAATTTATATACTGAATATTAGAACGACTGATTCTTTTAATAGGATAATAATGATGGACTAATGGAAAATAATGAGTTGCCAAACCTGAGCACTAAGATGGATCGCTTCCTTGTTAGTTATTTCACCGGCGGTCTTACTTACCTCTAACAGAAATAAATATATACAGTTCTATTCTTAAAATATTTTTAATGAAAGCTTTTTCTTTAGTAAGAAAATTACCTTAAAAAAAAATATAACTATGCCTACTTATGCATACTGTCTTCGGCAGTTAAGTAAAGATATTATACAATAGTCTCGTCGTTAGTTAAGTAGCTGACGTGTCTATGTAATCTTCAAAATATCGTATACAATTAGTATAATTACACGTAATTGGTATCCAGGAGACATTTTTTTCTTATTCAGCAATCGATGACAGCTGCATTTAAATTTCACGCAACATTAGTTACATAAAACCAAATTTTAACTAAATTACCGTACATTAAGTGGTTAATCTAATAAGAGGTTAGTTTATATAGGACCTCTTTGAAAATATAAATTACTAAAATAAACCTACACAACCGTATTACATTATTTTTCAAGATTTCAATCATTCATTAAATGATCCGGGAATAAGGTTATTACTAACATAAGCGTAGGTAATTTTAGTGAGAAAAATATCCCGTATACTAATACAATTTCACCGTGTATTACAATACTTAAAAAGCAAAATTAAGTCTATTTGTAGTCGTTTTTCGTTTGACACACATGATGTATGTGGGTATGTAAGTATAGATGCTTGTTCCCTCGTAGATGCGAAACGAGTGGCCCGATAATGACATTAACGACATGCAAGATGTTGTTAGATTTGTCACCGCAAGTATCACTGAGTACTTTAATTATTAAATATGTCCAAATGATAAAATAAAGGTAAATAGACGACATTATAAAACTTGCACTGAAGTATTAAGCACGCTTTTTGTTACACCCTGTATCTCAGAAGTTCAAGGTGTTTTACAGTCTCTGCTGCGATCGCTCCACTAGGATAACATAATTCGCAAGAACCGCAACGAAGCAGAATTACTTAGTTATCATCAACGATATTTCATTTCGGCTCGTCGGCGCCTACTGCGGGCTCAGGCGGCGTGAAATTACCCACATATTTTAAAATGTCCCGGGCATCGAGTTGACTTCTTCGGGAACTCAATTACTTTGTCATTTTACTGGGTAAGGGCCCCGTGGTGCAAGTTTTCTGGGTGAAAGAAATTTTCACTAGGGTATATTTTTAAATGGTTACCACACGTATATTTTAAAAAATAATGAGGTAGATATGACTGCAAGTGTTAAAGGATTTATTTATCCATTTAAACATACAAGTAATTGCACTCTTTACAATAAAAAAAACAAATAAAGGACTTTACAGTCATTGACATTCTTTACCGCACACCCTGTAGACTAAACAGAAAATAACAACCGAAGTTTATTTAAAACACACACATGCATAAAGGGTGTCCCAGAACATTCTGGAGTGATATACCCAAGCGATGCTTTCTTAGCCGAGAGCCGTAGAATTAATTCAAACCATGATAAAACATTTTTTTTCGAATAATTTACCAATTTATCACACAAACTCAACTTTATCACTTCGATGTCAGTCAAAATGTGAAAATGCTTGCCCTTTAGGGTTACCCCTTTTTAAGCGGATTATACTGAACGAAACAACTTGACAAAATTAATCTGGAAACCATTACAGTAGACACGTGAAATGCATTATTCTCACCCATCTTTTGGCTAAGCCGCACCACACATTTACCAATTTAGAAAAGTAAACAATAAATAAATCGGATCTAACTTTGTCGGTGACTACGGGAATAAATTTGATTAATTAGGCTAGATATACTAAATACTAGATTAAATACTATTAAATCTAGTTTAAATACAAATTGAATGCCCAAAGGTCGCACTTTGCTTATTATATATAGAGCCAAAAATTCTTACGCACAAAAAATTGTTTAAATCAATATTAAACTACATTATTATGATACAAATTAATATTACACAGCTTGGTGTTTGTTTTATTTAAACCATCTGTTACAATTAAGAGTAAATAAACGATTAACTTTAGTCAAAATGGTGAACAAAAGCTAACAACATGTTACAATGAAATAATTGTCCATTTGGTTACATTTAAATTCATGGTTTTATATGCGTCCGCCAATCAAATCCAGCGACAAAATTAATCTGTCTGGTCTGTTCCGACAATCCCTTCCTGCGTCCGGTCTCAGCCAATTTCATACAATAACACCGAGCTCATAATGGAAATGTATTGTTTTGTTATGCGTGTGCGTTGAAACGGCATGTTATTTCATCATATCCAATAAAAGGGCACTGCGTAGCGTTTGATTGGATTTTAGAGATTTTTGTTAACGGCACGCGCACCGGATTAAAATGTAGGTAATGTGCTACTGTTGTTTTTAATCATAATTTAATTTGGTTCAGTCATGTGATTGTAAAGGAAGAAAATGAAATGATGATTGGGGTTTTGTCTACATTTAGTCTCGGAAACTTGTGTCCATGACTGAAACACTAACAATATTAACTTTTGGGTTGAGTTTCCTAAACTCTAGATATTATACGATACCCAAGTCATTAAAAGTGTCGCCGGAGCGCACGGAAACGATACAGTGGTCGAATCTCAAGCTGCTCCACAAAAACTTTAAACTACCCAGATTCCCATTGAAATAGTTATTTAACTTATCTCTCCTCTAACGACTTTGTAAAATCTGGGAACAGTTGACATCCTTCATCTTCAACATTGTTCCATTTTGAATGAGAATATCGTATTTTACTGCTGCAGTTTCAAACTGAAATAAAAGTCGGTGTGCATACCCTAAGCAGATAGGATATTTTTAGCAATTCAAAGCCAAACAGGACCATGTTATTAATAGATTGGTTTTTAAAAAGACAATAGTAACTGAATAATAATTAAAAGTATCAGCTGAAAATGATACCGCCGTGGTTTCATATAAATTACTCATTAAATCACTTTTTTTTTCTTGAAACTCGTCAATCAGTAAATTTCGTAAGTATCTGAAATAAAATGATTGGTTGCTCCCCATTTCCCTAACTAAATAAAACCATCCAAAATTCCTTCAACTTTGTAACAGAAAATACCTACCTAACTAGAGACTTGGCAAGCAACCGTGTGATACCGGCACGGTGTGGGGCCATAATGACTCGTCTCAATGCTTCGATTGACCGCCCCCTCCATCTAAGGAGCCAATTCACTTGCCTTTATATTCTTTTACTCCCTATCTTGGCTTTAAAGCAGACTACTTTGGCATTCAGTTAGAATGGGAACGGAATTGAATGTGCTGTAACGTGGACTTAAGTTTAGGATACTGGTTTGCACTGACAGTAAAGATTTTGGTACAAAATTAAAGAACGGATGGATCAATTGACACAGGTTTTAGGTAATATTATTCACGTGCAAATTATGACTGAAAATTATATACAACTGTGGAATTGCAAAATGATCACAGTCTGTGAGGTTGGAAAGAAATGGGAACTTTCGCAAAGGATGGGTTTTCAACAGAGCAGTTAAACGGTACGAACAGAAAAAATCCATTTCATCCAATCCATCCATCCGTTAAGATTATTTACTTTTCGTGGCTTTGCTTTGCGCAGTTATCACATTGGTGGAATTTTTCCTGGAGCACCGCTTAAATGAATTATAAAAGCTGTGATGGAAACGCATCCTATATTGCAGCTGCGGTGATCGGTTGATCAATAATTTTCAGAGTCAGAATCCGATTAATTTTTTGGCCAAACGTAATGTGCAAATATATTATTATAATAATTATGAATGAAAAACCTAGGTTTAGTGTGTTTACAGTTACCTATGGTATTTAAAATATATTTTTTTCGTCTTTTAATTATTATTAAATTACAAAACCCTACAGCATTGGCGAAGTATTTCATTAAGAGAGATTGAGGAAAAATATGCGTTACTAATTTTATTCCGCTGTCGGAATAAAGATCTCTCTTTTAAAGTTACTTATTTACATAATTAAAAGTCGTTGCGTCAAATGTATAATCACTTGGATAGTAAAAATGTTACCTTTGTTAATAGTTTATTACATTTTGGAAAAGTTTGTAGAATCATTAGCAACCCCAGTTCGTCCATTACCACAAGCATAATCTTCTCTCGCATCAGCATTGTAAGTAAAACTGCATTCACGACATTTACTTAACAAAGTCATTCGCTTCGTCCCCTTAGTGCTCACGTTTCACAAACAAGGAAATGAGACCACCATCTAAAAGGCTATTCGAGTTAAACTAACGACCGGCTTCATTCGAGAAAATAGTCGCAAATAGGCAGTTTTCGAGGAGGCGGCGAAGGCGCGTCCAAGCAAGTTTATAGAAAAATTAAGATAATGTAGAGACTTACCATTATGTTCCCTCAATAAGCTTGTTTTCACCTTATTTTGACCTAGTTGTTCCTATTGAGCTAATTGGGCTTGTTAATTTCTTCCGAAGAATGTTTACTACTAGTCAATTAACAGTCAAAAATTACGTTTTATTGACAGTATGCATTGGGTTTGAAGTAAAAGAGACTAGACATAGACCTTCATTGATGATCACCATAACAATCGGCCCCATAAACCAATGGTTTACCTTAAACTTAATTACAAATTTAACTTTCAAAACAAAGAAGAAATAAAAAAAATATTAAATCAGTATCATAAGATATACTTAGTACAAAAATTTTACCATCGTGAATAAAATCTACGTTCTGTAGCCTCGTCTTTTAAAGCATTTCACTCTCTTAATTGACTTAAAAACCAGCATAAAAATCGTGAACGTTCACTTAAAACACCTTTTCAATTAATATAATCAACAAAAACTTCTCGCATCCTAGACAAAGTGCACTTACTGCAGTTATTTCCCAGGAGTAAATAACCTCTCCCTCAGTTACATAGATATCAATTAGCTGTTTTAATAACCCGTGCAGTGAGGGCCAAAAACCTTCACATTCGCAATTTCCACAGTCCCTTAATGTGTTTGGTAAAGTTTTAATTCTATTTTGTTTAATACGACCAGCAGTAAATTATTACGCATTAAGGGGAGGGCTAATAACAACGGCCTCGCTTATGCGCCTGTCGAAATTAATAGCGGTACTAGTGAGGTGCTGCTGCTACAATTTTGAGAATGTATTGCTAACAGGGGGTTATTCTCTCAAACAAGTCACGTTTCAATTCAACTCGTCTATGAAGTATTAACCAGTATATTAAAGTTGCTCTGCGCGCTATGACTGGCGATGGCAATAAAAATAAAAACCGGACAAGAAAAAAAATACAGTCGATTTGAGAACCTCCTCATTTTTTGAAGACAGTTAAAAACCGCGCAAGGGCATTTCTGACCATGTCTCAAAAACAACAAGTATGAATGAATTCTCTATTTAGTGGGTGACACTTGACTCTTACAAAAACTAGCAATTTAAGTCTTAATATTTCACAAACGAATCCCTTAATCGAAAAATTGTATTCACAAACCCGCAATATTTTTAAAAGACCTATCTACAGACACACCACAGCATGGGATAAACGAGAAAAAAAATACATCCTCACGTTACGCGTAGGAGCGGTACGCAAAAAAACAAATTTTTCCATGTATTATTTTACTACACTAACTAAAAAGTACTACTAGGGTAAACAAAAAATTATGACCTACTATAAAAAAAATCGACCATAATGACTTTCAGACCCGTTATAAATTTGACGCCCATGTCTCTCTGACACGGCTTTGTAGCTCCCAAATGATTAGAACGATCTTAATACGATTTTTATTATTGCCAGTTAGTAGTTTAATATGCGTAGTTTTTAGCTAAGTTTGATGAAAATCTGTTGCACTATCAAGAGTTATTAGCTCTATAATAGGCATGGTAATTACCTAGAGGGTTTTTTTAAATCTTTTATGAGTTTACTACTAAACCCAACGATAGTACAAACCGGCCGCTTAGAACATTGCTCGAGCCCATGGTTTCACACGTTCGTTTAACGGTCTAAAACTACCCTATCTACTTGCAGGTTATAATGAAATGCTATAATCGGTACCGCCATTCCTCCACTAAGCGTTCTTTGAGAGTGCAGGCGGGATTTCCAGCTCCTCGGCGGCGCTAATATCGCCCTCACTCGGCAACGGCGACGACACAACAACATTAGGCAGATTGAAAACAATACACTATAGGTTTGCATTATCAGTATGCTTTGTACAAAAAACGGTTATCAAAAAAGGTTGATTGTTTAATAAATTTATTCTTAATTTGAAGTTCCCGAACTTTTCAAAAGGTTAATACAGTTGACGTCAAAAACATGTTTACATATTTGCACCTTAATTCAATAAATTTTAAATAAAAATATAAATAAATATCAGGGGACAATCTCGCACAAATTGACCTAGTCCCAAACTAAACCTACTACTAGATAACGATATAAATACTTATAAAGAGAAATGTATACTTAAATACAAAGAAAACATCCAACCCTCAGAAACAAATACTCGTGCTCCTCACACAAATATTTGTCCATACCGGGAATCAAACCCGGGACCGCTGGCTTCGTAGACAACGTCACTACCAACTAGGCTATTGCGTCCTTGTTTTAACCAAAATACATTAAAATTTTAAGTCGGCTTCTCGAGCACCGACTATGTAATATAACTTCTCATATTCATGTCCAAGAAGTAAGGGTTAGATTTTTGCTATTTAAATCATCAAAATATTCAAGGTTTCAAACCATCTCGTCGCTCTGTCTCTAAACTGTGTGCTATTGCCCTTTAGCTGTGAAACTCATTAAAATTACACACAGGGACGAAAGGACACAGCTCACACTCGCCACGCGTGATGAAAGCCGTGGAAATTTGTGATGATATTTTTTTTCACGTCTGATGTGTGCGTAGCTATTTTCGCTTTTTAGTTGATTTTCATTATTAATGTTTTAATGAATGTGTACGGACTGAAACGAATCTCCATTAGGTAGGAAATTAAAAGTTAAATTTAAAACGAGAGCTCTCTGATCAATGATGCGGTGTCTGGTCTAATAGGTAGAGTGGATGATAAATTTAACTGGGATTCAAATTGGTTTTTAAATTATATCATTCTTATGGTATTTTCTTTATGGTAATCGTACACTATGTACCATAAAGGATTAAGTTTGCCTTTGTTATTCTACCTTAATTGTAATTTTTTTGTTATTATTTTGTGTAATGAAATGTTTATATACATGCATGCATGTAGTATTTAGACATTTCTTCTACGTTTTCCATCACTTAACTTTATCAATATGTTGCACACATTTTAAATTTAAGTAAGAGGTACTTTTTAAATATTTAATCAATGTAGTTGCTGACTAATCTTTTCACACTGATAATTCTCTGAAACACGCTATTAAAAAACAAGTAAAACGAATCCATATGCAACGGATCTACTATTAGCCACTGAGGAGTTCCTACGGACACCTTCCGTCTCCATCACCATACCAACTTGATAAATACCATTATATTGTCACCAAAGACCCAGACCCAAAACAAGTCAATCCGATGACTATGAGTAGTTTAAAATCGGGTTCCTATATGTTTAAGTTAGTACTTAGTTAGTTAGATATAATTGAAGCTAATATAACGCATGCTGATATTGCAAATTACATGAAAATCAAAATTGCTTACAACGCACACGCTGAAATAAGACCTCATCCAACATTCCTTCTAAATCGTCCTATTCTCGTATTTATCAATATGCACTTAGCGAGTCATGTCCCGTACCGACATGTTATCTGGATTGTGCCGGCGATATATTAGACGACCAACACACTGGCCCGCTGTGCGAACACGGTCATTATGTGAGTGATGCTATGATCGTGTCACAACCACTGCGACCTCATCAATTGACCTGCTCAATGGCTAGATTTATGGCATGATAGGTAAAAGGTTGATTTACAAGCGATTGTTTAGGTGAATTATATTTATAGTCAACAATTGTTGGACCGCAATATGGTATTATGGGATTGGCTTAACTAAGTGCACGTATAGCTCAGATTAGGTTTTGTTCAAAGTTAAGGTAAGTAATAAAAATGACTGAGGTCCTAGTTTAGATCATGCAAATGTTAGACAGTAGCTAGCCAAGTGTGGATTCTACGAAAGTTAACGTCTTTGATTTCTGCTTACGTTATCTTTGTGGAATACCGGCTTGCAACAGATTCGTATTCCGTCTATTCGATTAGGTTATGTTTGGTATCTCCGTTGTAAAACTGTTACATCCCTTTGGATCTGACGAATTGGTTACAGATTGGGCTCACACGTACTTTATTGAAACTAAAATTGCTTAGATAAACCATCACAACACAATACACGCATATTTATATAATAATACTAAATAATACATCCTAAAACATGCAAATCCTAAGATTACACAAAGTGAATACAAAATCGTTCAATATAAAGCCCTAAGAAGTAGCTCGCGTCAGAACGGAGCAATAAAAACGAAGCAGTTCCCACCCAAGCTCGTTCCCACATAGACAAATTATAAAGAAATCAATTTGTTCGGTAGCATTCGTACTCGAATCGAACTCGACGGCGATATTGCCAACGTAATAAACTCCTCCGCCGCAAGATTATTTCCACTCCCCCAATACGTACAGATAGTGGAATTTCTCGGTCACCAGCATGTGGGTATTTGCACTACAAGCCCTGAAATGTGTTGGCTGAAGGCACGTTGTAATTTAAATTGCTTTGGTAACTGGTTTAATCTGGTATCTTTTTTAGCGGTTTAATTATAAATATTATAATTGTAAACAATTAAAAATTGTTTTAACGTTGACACAGATTAAAATAAAACATTATTAGTATATATATATGATAGATAATGCACACATAAAAGTAGTTAGTCCAGGAAAAAAATTAGACTAATGAAGCTTAACACACAACATTTATATTCCGAAATGTGTCTAAAAAAAAACGTTGAACCATGCACATTGTAATTTTTTTTTTCTTTTTTATATCTAGGTATGTGCACAAAATTTCAGTTTTGTGATATTGATAGTTTCTGAGAAAAAGTGAGTGAGATATACAGACAGTCAGACAGAGATGGACTAGGGGTCCCTTGTTGACTACGGAACCTTTAAAAGATCTGAAATACTTAAATTTACCGATTTTATACTACAACTTCAGAGGCACTTTACCTTAAGCACCCTAGGTTTCAGTATTTGTCAACCGCGCTACATAACAATAACAAAGCGGAAGGTTAACCCAAATTTTACGGCATGAAAATTGTGAAAACTACACCAACCTTATTACATTTTTGGCTGCGGTATAATCTAGTGAAGTAGTGCCTGGTCTACTTTTATTTCCGACGAATAGCAGTAGCCGTCTCGTCTCATACTAATTCGTCTGAAAACAAACGCGGAATATTGTTTGTGGTACAAACTTTAAAGTTTGAAAATGAGCTAAAAATATGCTCTCTCAACTAAAGCATTACTTAAGCCTTATTAAAGTATATTATGTAGTACGCATACTACATTTTACTTGAAAATGACACCTTATGATTATGTTGATGCCAAATAACGACACAATCGACGGGAATCGAACCCGGGAAATATACTAAAAAAACAGGCAAAATATGTTGCTCATTTTTAATGATTCTAATTATGTAAGATACCACTGAAAAACTAATGATATAAAACATGTAATTAATGATTTTTCGTGACATGGACATAAGGGAAAATTACAAAAACTCAGATTTAAATTATCAATATCTCCGAAACTAGCAAAAATCGCTTTTGGGTTAAATCGATAGGTTTTTAGCTGCTCTATCAGCCCAAGACGGGTTGACGTCGGTTTCTGGGACACCCTGTATAAGTGTTGATATCGTTAACTAGCCCCCATAGTACACGCCTAGACCTTAGTTTGGGATTAGGTCAATTTATGTGAGATTGTCCCCTAATATTTATTATTCATTTTATTTTAAATCCTTTTATTATTATTCTTCACATAGTCATCTCTTTTATGCCTTGGTTATAACATAACCAAATCCGAATAAACTTTTACAACAAATTAAAGCTGAAAGTGTCCCGCACAACACAGAAGAGTCAAATTGAATTGTCCAACTCGCGTTTTATTAAAACGGGCCAGTTGGTCGCACAAAGCAAGAGTAGTTTAAAAGCATACAAAAATATAACTGTAAATTTAATATGAAATGTTTTCAAGCATTGCGGTTCTTTGTCGAGGTATTTCAACTAGACCTTTTTTTAATGTAGCAATTTTTTGGATTACCAGCATAATATATGGAAGATATGTACAGTCGAGTTCATAAATATGTGTACACTTTAGTACCTTGTCACTTTAATCGCTGTAAAAATTCGTGTATGGCAGTTTATACAGACATTAAATAGACAAAGTACTAAAGTGTATACATATTTATGAACTCGAATGTACATGATAATAATTTTGTCTTGCTAGACTTTTGGCATATTTTAAGTAATTTTAAATTTTGTAATGCAATGTACGTTTCTGTCTTTCATTTATGTAAGTACGCAACGATTGTTTAATTTTTATTGACTTTTCTGTAATAATTGATATTTTTGTATCATGTGACCTATAACTATGGAGCTATGAATAAACTATTGCATTGTATTGTATTGTACCTTCTAAGTGTTAATAGACTGTAAGTAACTTTTTACTAAGTATTAGACTAACCTCTACGGACCACAACCTTTTTTTTCATGAAGTATCGATTGTAATTTATTAACTATTTATATATTTTTAACGGAATATAATAAGGCACTGTCAACAACTTTAGACGTGTGATTAAATCAGTTCATTATGCTGTTACCCGAGTGTAAACAATTTGCTAAATATAGCTATTACTATTTTCAAACAGACTCATTTAAGACTTGGGATACATTAACATTTGTTTACATTTCATCTAACATCGTTTAACAAACGTACTGAAAACACTATTAAATTTAATATATAATTCATTTGTGATGTGAACATAATTGCATTTCTTAGGTCCTTGTGAAAAAGCTGTATAAGTCTAGTAACTCTGAATATGATTTGTTTATTAAGTCCACTTATATCTCGACGGCGTAGTGCCAGGCACTCCTAACTGACATTTTGACGATTTTTAGATTTTTATGTAGATACACTTTAAATTTAATTTGACGTCATTACTGAAGACACTGATTTTGTACTCTTTTAATTTATTATTTTTTAATGTCTTCTTGTAATTATGCCAAATTTAATTTAAAGTGTTTAGGGTGACGGCAACAATGATGGACAATTTTAGCTGACAGTCACCAGTAATGGTTGAAACTCTTAATTCAAATTTCATACGGTCCTAAATTAATTGTTGCAAAACAAATGAATAACCCTTATCTTCTGAAAAATAAGAATCAAGTGTCCTTTACTGGTTCCGTCACCCTAAGTGTGTAAGATTCTGTTTTTTCTAGGGCCGCAGAATTTACTACTTGTATAAATAAATACTGTATACTGTATGGATATTCCATCGCAAATAATAGACTTCCTGACTCACATTCAATACTGAGTCTGAGAGAATTAGTGAGTCAGATACACGAGTACGTTACAAAGATAGATACAGAATGATTCACAGTGTCAAAGCGAATGTAGAAGCTACAGTGTCGTTTTAATTTGAATGTTTGCAGATACACTCGTTATCATAATAGTGGATGACAGAACCGGCATCGTTCACACGTTAAAGGTGTTCCGCTCAACGCTTCAGCACTCAACACGCTTTTAATCTGTTGCAGAAAATTCTTCATCCAGTTTAATTTTGCTTTAAAGGTGCAAGTTTAATCAAATTTAAATTTTTATACAGGTTGTTTTAACTCTTAGGAATTTTGAGGAGAGGTCACTTGCAACATGGGTTCTCATTAATTTGTTTCTGTTGAAAACGTTGTCTTTTTATTTTTGTTTTTTTATCAGAGTATTTTGCATCCTTGTTTCCACTGCTTTGTCATAGGTGATTTCTTTGATATCGTAGACTATGGAACGGTATGATGAATCTAGTACGTGTTATGAGGGTTATTTACAAATGTATGGATTTATCACAGAACTTTCAGGTGGTCTTTTCAACTTTATAAAGCAATATGGATTTTGACGTGCTATGGTACCTATTGTATTTAACTCACCCGCCATTACTGTCAAGTAAATAAGAGCTAAACGTTGCATTTATTAAAAAAAATGTACAAAGGCGAACTTACCCCTTTAAGGGATCTCTTCCAGCTAACCCTTGAGAGGTTGAGAAAAGTGTCAAGTATGCGTGTTTTATGTAAAGAAAATATTATCGAAATATTAGACCATTAAAGAGTTATATTTTCCTAGTTCCTTATTACAATATCGAAATAAACCTTATCATTATGATTTCAGTGTAATACCCGAAATGGTGGAATGACCTAATTCCTATTTATTTGCCACAAATGGCGGTTGAGTTAAAACAATACGAAAACAAGTCAAAAGCAATTAAGTTTTACCGAGTAGAATAGAGCTACCGCTCAAACAAATACAAATTGTATTTATAAAATATTTTTATACGAACGAAATATTAATCACATCGAAAACATGATAGCTACATATGATATTGAAAAGCGTTAGCTTTCCGCCAGGAACGGTATATGAATATTTTAGTTTGAGAATAGCGCGGCTCAGTCGCGTTTTCCGTATTCAATGAGGCACTCGCGATTCAAACTGAAGTATTTCATATTGTGCAATCTCTTTCTGCTGGCAGACAATGCCAGACGCCCGGGAACGCATCACTCAACGTCACAGCTAGACGCGTATTTTTGCATTCTCACAATACTTAGCGGGGAATAATTTCTATTGTCAGTAAACACACGCCAACGCTTTGAGCGATGGCTCGACGTATAACATCCGCAACTAGCCTTTGTCTATGCATTTGTCAGAAAAAATACACCCTGTATTTTTTGAATTTTGGAACGATTACGTGTGCTTTTATCGCTTTACTGAAGAGCGTCAGTGTGTAATATGACTTAATATACAGGCTGTGATACGGAGCTGTACAACGCTTGCTGTTTAGCACTTTACGATCTTGATTATTTTCCACGGTAACTTACCTACGTACAAAGGCACAAAAAATGATCTAGAACAAACAAAGGCCAACCACTTTAGCGCCTTGCCTACCATTGTGGAACCTTTTACTTAATAATGACGTCATCATGACTTGCTATGATAAAGTTTTACGTCGACCTAGTTTGGTTCACACGTTTTTATGGAATTAAGGATTTTTTAAGCCAGCCTTTTAATAGTAAACCACTACGTCATGATAGTTGTCATTCCATCTAATTCCTCAGCTTGGTAACGTAATTGCAGTCTAAAGATTAATCTTAAAATTGCAAATTTCTATGGGCTTCTAGATTCACGTACCATCAGGATGATGATGGTGATGATAATCAGGTGGCTTGTGTGCTTATTTCCCATTTTCATGCTATTAAATTATCATAGTTGTAATGACGATACCGGGTTCGTTTCTCGGTAGGAGTAAATATTCGTGTAATCAACTCAGTTTTAGTTTTTCTGTCGGTTGATATTGTATTTATTTATCTTTATTTATCTATATAAGTATATACTTACTGATATGTATAAAATTTAAGTCGCTTCTTGATTTGTCGGCGCAGTGTGAGTACGGTATTTGTATGCGGCATTTTCTGCCCCTAGAGCCTTAGGCACTTGTCCCACTGCCGACAAGAAAGCGATTAGCTATCGACCATTTTCTGACTCAAGAAACGAAGAAAAGATAATTATAGTTTCCGTATCAATAAAAAAGACGTATGCTGGCTGTTCACATTGCCGATGAAAACTCTCTCCAGTAAAATATAGATCCCGTGTCAATAAAAGAGACACATAATATATTAATAGTTGATCGCTGGCTCTACTCGCTTCCCGCTCATCGTTGGCGGTGGGACAAGTGCCATAGACAAATGATTTTTGAAAACTTTGCCCTTAACGGGAATCTAACCCAAGACCACTTGCTTCGCAGGCAACCAAACAATGCTAATTAATTATTGATCAAAAAGCGTTTTACTAAAATAAAACCACAAATCCCCCGTCAGTAGCAATTTAATCGTTACTTCGTCAATACAATTCCCGATCGTTTATCAAGTATTAGGCAAGCGTAGCAGAAATAAAATATAGCAATTCATAGTCCTTGGAACCGTACTGTCAGCAACGATGATGTATTTGAACGTTTTCATGGAGCCGAGGCTGCTTTGTCAACGTCCGCCATTAAAGGTCATCGCTCACTGGCCCCTGCCAGGCGACGTACAGTTAGGATAACTATTATTTTCTTTCGTTATTATGTAGCATTATAAAAAGGTATGGTGAAACTGAAAGGTCTGGTAAAGTAAGTTATATTAATGTATAGATGATGATTTCGGTGTTTTTGCTAGGTTAATTTGTACGCCGTACCAGGAATTTAATTTAATTTAGCCAGGAGCGTCCGCGATTTTACCTTTTCCAAATATTTTATAAACATGCGGCAAGAACGCCATTGCCAGCAATATCCGAAGGGTTAAAACAAATCAAAATTATAATTTATGTAGAAACATTTATTCTTAAGTCACCTGCCAAATAAATAATATATTTTTTTCATTATGAATCGTTACTGTTGCGACTCTCTTTGCTCTTTAAATGAGAATATAATAAAATATAAAAATCCCCAATTTAATGGAGACCTTTTCTTTCAGAGTTGATAGCTCTTCAACGGCTTAATCGATTTTCATGAGACTTAGGCTGGTTAGGCTGTAAACCATCTCAATAAAATTTACTTTCTAGAAAAACAATGGCATTCAAATCAGTCCATCCGTTTGGAAGCTACAATGCCACAGACAGACACACAGATACACTTGTTAAACTCATAACACCTCACTTTTGTCGTAGGTTACTAAATTTGTGATAAAATATGTAGAAAGCAAGTCAAACTTCGAGGTCAGTATTAAAACATGCGCTCTTATTTCACTAATTAATATAGGTAACTACTCATAATATTGCAGTTAAAGTAACCTCAATAGCGCTTCAACTAGCACTTGACATACTCGTACCTTCCTCATGAATATAGTATTTAGGTGCAAACTGAGTTCTCGTTCATCGCTATGAATATGCACTCGTTATCACTGAGTTCAAGTTTTGAAGCGCAATGGTTATTATCTTACGTGACAAAGACGAGCTTAGGTACTCGCTCTAACGTTAGATCGTGCTGGGTACTTTTGTTTTATTGGATTGTGTTGACACGGGCCTTATTCTGCATTGACCTATTGTTATCGTAATGCCAACGTTATGATAGTTCATATTTACTCAACAAACACATATGTACTAAACAAACACTAACGCATAATCTTGCTGGTTTCTTTTATTTCATTGGACGGTGTTGACAGGGGCCTTATTCTGCATTGACCTATTGTTATCGTATTGTCAACGTTGTGTTAGTTCATATTTACTGAACGAATATGGCGGACGAGTTAAAAACAATACGATAACAATTAAATACGTGAATAGACAAAGTTGAATAAGGCCCTAGACAAGATGCATTGAGACGTTATCGTTATCGAAAAATTTAGGATAGAATTGTTTTGGAAAAAAATGAACGTTAGCGTTGGCTGCATAACGCTATTCAACTTTGTCTCTTCACGTATTATTGTCATTGTTTTGTGGGTACATCTTTTCGTAGTCGACTGTACAATAAAGTGTTTATTTCACACATTCGGCTCCAATAAACAAATTGAAACAAATAATAAAATCACTTTTGTAGCTCTGTCTCATTTGACCCAAAGAATTAAAGGTCTGGCTTGACAAATTGTGGCGTTATGTCAAATATTAATTAAAACCAAACCAGCAGACAGTGCAGCGATTACCCTGCAGGAGGCAAACAGCCGCCACAATAGAAAAGTTTATTACTGCCGCCGCGGGTGAAGTCAGGTTTCTCGTTAAGAGGTAAATATTTGTTGAGAGAGGCAACGCGTGGCAGCAGAGGAGGCAAGCGGAGAGTAGGCGGATGTAGCCAGATGAAAAACGACACTGAAAAAAGAATTGGTCGCTTCTAATAAGACTAACCATGCCATGTATTTGTGTCCTTAGGTATTTCTCTGTCCGTGGTTGTCGGAAAGAGATCGCTATTTAGAGGACCTATAGCTTAAATGTAGCCACTGTTTCGTGTATTTTTTGTTTAATAAAGAGTATTTGTATTTGATGGATTGTAATGCGTTACCGAGACTAGCCAGGCGGGCCTAAATTAAATATATTTAGGTATTATTCAGGGTACATAAAAATAACTATTATTCAGCCTACCTAGCCCCGGTTCCTTTTAGCTTAAATATTTCTGTGATGATCACTACATATTGGTTTCTGATGAGTCTTAGACGTTTTCTTTCTTTTTATATTTTTTTATTATTCTTTTATCGCTGTTCCTTCGAGAAACATAAAATATCCTGTTAAAGATCATTGTACTTTGTCTCAAAAGCATACTATTTATTGGTGTAGGTACTGCCCTTAGAGCAAAAATATTTTTCCTTAAATGTCACTTCCCAAAAAACTTTTCGCAGTAGTTTTCATTTCTCAAACGAATCTTTAGGACATTTACAATTCGCTTTTTATTCCTTTGGTCAAAGAATCATTTGGCATCATTCTAGGTACTTTGTCAAGTTTTATTACGACAAACATTTATATATTCCAAAAATTTGTTTCTTCAAAATGTCACTTCGCAGACTCAATTTATAGCATGTTCAGTTAGGTTAGTTAAGGTTAGGTAGGTTTAGGTTAGGTAGGTTTAGGTTAAAATTAGGTAAGTAGGTTCAGGTTAGGTTAGAGTTCATCAGGCCCAAAGGGCTAATCTACGTAGCATAGACGCCCCGCACAGCGGGGCTTCGTCGGCTGTGTCACGGAAATAACTCCATCGTATCTACTTTCAGTAAAAACAAATACCAAGAGCTAGTCTATTAGGTTTGTTACTTTAGGGACGATGCAAATGATTTGTTTCATTTGATTTTACGTAAAATATGTTATGCCACCTGAAACATTTAATTAAATGAAATTTGGTAAAATGAAACATGACCAAGTAATTATTTGTTATACAATAATCAGGACAAAAAAAATTTTGCTTCCTATTAAATTGCGATAAGCTGTTTTATTAAATAAATAATTTTGAGTAAAATAGTTTGGGATGTGATAGGTATACCTACTTGGGGAAAAGTTTTTTGCCCGTACATTAGTAATCCTTATTTATTATTTTTACTGAGAAAAAAAAAAGAATATTATCAGTACTTGCTACGCCCGCTTTGGGACTAGTGGTCGGAATGACGTCATTTTGTTTGTAACCACGTTTTGGTTTTTTAAGTCTAGCACTAGCTGTGACGTAGAAAAGACCATGTGGCGTTTAAGCTCTTTAGCCATTGGCAGAAATTTGTTGAGGTTTTTTTCTCAGTAAAAAATGGCCTTAATTTTTTTTCCTTTTGGGACAAAGCTCTATTTATGCATGATTTTTTTACAACACCTTTTAAGAAGTTCCTGTTGTCAATTCTTAAAAAAAAGCTGGTCTTTCCACTGTTATTTTACTTACTGTGTTACAAGTACGAGTAAATAATGAAGCCTATGTATCGTAACGAGACGAATGTTTGCGGACCACCATCGTAAGTAATTAAGAGTTCCGCAGTCACAGAATTAGACAACGTTAATGAAAATAATGAATAACTCGGGACCGTTGAGACATAATTACAGCTGTGGAAGTTAGATTACAGAATTGAATGACATGTTATTTCTAAGTAATTTTTTGCATGCCTACTCGTTCGGATGACTGGCACTGTTGTTACAAAAAGGAAAATCAAAGGTTTTATTTACTTAAGTACGCAAACGGTAATAAGGTCATATCGTAGGTAGGCAAAACACTCTAGATAGCCACAAGTTTCGGTGGATTCTTCACAAACCAAGAAAAGTAGGGGAAGAAGGGCTAAGTTGTATAAATAAATGTATGTATGTAAACACTTTATTGTACAAAACACAGAAGTTCAAATGTACAAAGGCGAACTAATTCCTATAAGGGATTTCTTCCAGCTAACTTTTGGATAAATATTAAGGATCAATGAAATGAACGTAGTCTCAAACTTTCTCTAGCCTTATAATATGAGTACTCGATAATGATAAACATATTTGTATAGAGAAAAATATACTTAAGTCCATATAAAACATCCAAGGCTCAGAAACATATACTGGCACTCAACACACGACTTTTGCACTTACTTGATCCCGGACCGCTTGTTTTGTAGGTAAGGCCACTACTAGCTACACTAAACGCCTCGTGAAATATGGCAATAGAGCTGTTATTAAGGTCTTCATCGCTAACTGATCGAGACTCGTACACTCCGTGCCGATTTAAAAAAGTCCTTTGGGTCAGTACTGCTTCAACCACACGCAAAATAGGCGCAAGACGTGGAGTTGCCCACTAAAATAGTACAGCTTTCTCGCTCGTAATAAGTGCTGAAGTTTTAGGTCCAAAGAGAAGGCAAACATCTTTAAAATTATAATGATTTAAAAACTAACGAGTAACGGTTTATGATTAAAATATTATTTATGTAACCTGAAACAGTTTCATTTATAACGTGCCAGTGTAAGCTTTTTTGCGTTAGCATTTCACGCGCTTGAAAACAACTGGTCCCAATTCCCTCTCGCAACGATGGACATAAAAAATAACAAAAGCCTATATCGCCTTCATTTTTAACACCAACTAGGCCGTGTTTTCCGTGGGGCTGAATAAGAAATTCCCTTTATTTATCTTAATAAAGTTACAAGGGCGGTCTCGGTGACCGGCAAATGGTAATAGTCAGTACTATAAAAACAGTCGGTCAAGGAAAATAAAAAACATTATAAAGGAAAATGTGATCGTATTTCTATAAACAGTATTCAACAATGTCAGTTTTTATGTCTCAAAATAAGATAATTTTGTAATTTTATTGTAAACCAAGTAGGTCTTTCAGTGCGTTTTGTTCGTGCGCCTTGTTCTTTAGATGTTGATGCGGATTTTCTATGTTTTAGATAAATTCTTCGGAAAGGTTTATACGTATGTATTGATAAATATTTCACCCAAATTGTGTTACTAGCCCACCTTTCTGGGTGAATTCCATCCCACTTGGTGTTTCTATTCTTACATCAGCTATGCGTAATTTCCAGCACAGCATGGAGTTACAAATATGAATAATTTATTTCCCAAGTTGTGTTACTAATTTTATAAAGGTTGATGTTCCTGACCCGATAGGTACATTCTTTTAACATCTAGAATGCTGCGTTTCATGACTCATCTTCGTACTTACTTGTTCAAAATAAATCTTGTTTACTGCTCGACCACTCCCACTGTGGTCCACAAGCCTAATGCCCTGATAGAGTAATCCGGCGTGGCCCACACTTCGTCACTGTCCGTTCGACGTGACCTGGCACAGATTAAGAAACACGTGTTTAAATTTAAGGCCTCTGCAAGCATGAGATCCCTGGCTTATCCTGGACGGTGTGAACGATTAATACGAGAGGAATTTAGTTGTTCATTTACATGAACAAAATCGGCAAAAAAAAGAGTTTATGGAATTTCAAATAACACTTGTTTATCATTTCCTCCTCCACCTTTATCATTGTTTCATACATGTAAGCGGCCACGAATTCAACCTTTGATGATATATATTTAATTAAGGATTGAGTGATTCGAGGCCTCTTTTACTCGACTGCCCAAGGTGGATAATTTTCGGCTACGTATGTCTGAATATATGTGTGTATACTCAATACATTTCTCAGTAAGATTAACTTAAGTTAAAACAGTTATAAACTCAGCTTGTACTTGTAATATAATATTTATTATGTATCCATGTTGATTCTTTGCGACCGCCTGCATACTTAACTAATATCTTAGCTTCAGGGTTCGATTCGTTTTTTTCTAAGGAGTGTAGGAGGGCAATTTAACATTTGATCCAGAAAACAATACTATTAAGGTTTATAATCTCGTGTTGACTTTTTTTACTAAATTGCAAGTTCCAACTTCTCACTCCTAATGCTGCAGATCAATCCGTATTCCAAAAATGCGGTCAAATTCCAAAGCTTGCTTTTCGTAAGACTTGTTTGTCTTTATGAACAGCGATCGCTTTACCATACACAAGACCTTTGAATATATCATTCATCTCACAATCCAAAATCATCAGATCCTAAAGCGATTACAACTATCTGTACTTGGCGAGTGCTTCTGACAGATGAGAACCAACGGCGCCTGCATTTCAGATGCATAATCCTGACTCAATGTACAAACCGTAAGCCTTACGGTCTGTTGTGTTCGGCTGGTCGGTACTTCGTTTGAGCTAAGCTTTTGGACAGCCATATCGCAATTCAATAGCTGTGTATTATTTTGGATGCTACTCGTATTTGTAAATTATCGTTTAACTTAAGCGTTCTGAGGGGTGGTTATAACAAACTAAAGCAGTTCAGTTTAGGTTGAGAGAATGGGACAGAGCTTTAGCAGTTATACAGCTCTGTTCCTTTCCGTCAACATCCTTGTTCACTATGATATTTTAAAACCGGGTAAGTGAGACTAAAACTTGCGCATTGATGGTTCTACTTATTTTTCTGCTTAAATATTGCTCTAATGAAAATGTAATTCGAATAGCAGAAAAAAACAATTTCGGATTTGGAAAAACAATGAAGACAGTAACGTTGTGATATAATTTTTGTAAATGGAAAAAACTAAATCAACAGCGCACTAAAATAAATTAGGTGTTAGTTAATAAAAAACTTACAAAGTCAAATGGAATAATGAAACACAGTAATTATTAAAAAAACTAAATTTTATGAGAGTCTGTAGTAGTGGAGCGGATGAAAGCTTAAAATAGAAGGTGATTTCTTTGAGAAATGGAGTGCCAAGAACAAAAACGTTTAATTTAAATGAGAAAAATAGTTATGACTCAGATTGTTCTTTTTCGCTACTACCTTCACGTAGACCTTGCCGTCCTTTTTTACGGTATGGATTTGACAAACGAGCAAACACGCCATCTGATGGTCAAAGGGATCTATGACCTATAGACATTTGCATTTTCAAAACTATATTCTTAAGACTGCAATCCTAAGACCGCAATTGCATTGTCAACTTTGAGGACTAAGATGGTATGCCTCTATGCTCTCCTCCTTCCTCTTTCCTCTCCTGTTTCCCTTGACTTCTTTGATGTCTAATTTAAATCAAACATAGAAACTGTTTCATAAATAAAAGCTATATATTTACAAAGACTAAATTTTGCCTTTGCCATCCTATTTAAATATGCAACAAAATCCAATTTAAAAAATTAAAGTATATAAAACTGAGCTATAAGGTCGCGTATGTGCGCGTGACCGCGCGAACGGCGGGCGTAAGTAATGAAGAGGGTATTTGCCGACCCGACACCCTCGCTGGAGGCCTTTACGCATGAAACTTCAACAGCGTTCAATGACCTATTGTGTCCGTATAGATATTATTTTCCATATTCTTTAAATATGAGTTGTAATTGTAAAAACTCTGAAGTGGATGGAGTTCCCATGATGTTGTTTGCTGGTTCAAGGCTGGGTTCCTAGTGATAATTTACTTATAAACGTGGAATAACCTTGGAGTAGCTATGCCATGTTTTGTCCTTACCTGTCGTTGTGACATTTGAATTCGACGGATAAGGACAAAGCATTAGCTACTCCATGGTTAGTCCACGTTTATAAGCAAGAGCAATAGTGTATAAGTTGACATAACTCTGCATATGTGTACTCGTACAGTCACCAGCAGTAATATTTATGATCCAGCATTGGACTCAAAAATATCTGAAATCTTATGCCTCGAGCAATAAGGACGTGTCAGATACTTTCGAGTCCAATGTTTTTTACTTAATTTTTAAAAGACATAAGTAGGTACTCTTTTTCACTAGGATCCCAGTTCTATCCTTTACTAAAAATATTTTTATGTGTTTGTCGTTATCGCGTTATACAAAACGGTCCTAACGATTTTGATAAAAAATGGTGAGATAGAGTTTTTCGAGTCAAAACCTCGATGTCTATTCTACTCTGTAAAACCTAATCATAACATTGACAAAAGATAATATATCAAAAGCGATACAGTATTACCAAGTTTCAATCCGAGCGACGCTCGGTCTATGATTCTAGGAACCAACTCCGAATTTCAGATAAAAAAACGCGTTGTAACAAGTTTACCCGTTCGAGTTAGTCAAAAACAGGCAAACAGACCTAAAGCTTCAAATCCACATCCTACCTCTTTTAGATCACTAGCTAATAAAAAAAGTTAAACCATTAAATAAGAAAAGATGAAATCTTTCTACTCTCAATCCCCCTCCCAACAAATCAGACCAAGAATAATAAAACGAAAGTCCGAAGCAGAACGTCTTAAGACCGCTAGTCCATTTTAAAGTTAACTTCATACCATGCACCTGGACACAAAGAATGGAAAAGTAGCGGAATTAGGAAGGAAAGTGGAATAATTCGAGTCATAAATTCAACTT
Organism: Acleris cristana; assembly: GCA_948252455.1. Lineage (NCBI taxonomy): Eukaryota > Metazoa > Arthropoda > Insecta > Lepidoptera > Tortricidae > Acleris > Acleris cristana. Next base: position 6,964,164 of record OX411774.1, on the reverse strand, counting down.
TTATAACCAGCAGCGTAACTGGTGGGTCGCGGTCGCCGGGAGCCGTCCTCAGACGCCACATCGACATAATTTAACTTTTTCCTATTATCTTTATGCTGACGTCGTTAAATACTTCACTCACATATTGCGGAGCGGGCATTTTTTCGTTTATATCCGCTGTACTTTAGAGTTGGGGAGCGCTTAATCAAAAACTTGATCCGTATCATCGAGAAGTTGGTCTTTAAAGGTGGTTATTAATCGGTGTACAGTGTAGAGAAACTTAGAACGCATATGCACGCTTTTCAAGTAACGTGAACTGCCCAAATCCTAAATCAATAGGCTCGAATTGTCGTTACTATATTATGTTATACTACTCGTTCATACTTATAAATATAAATAAATACCTAATTCCATAGAAATATTTAAGACAGAGGAAAAAAACGTGCCCTAGCGTTTTTATGGTATGGAGAAGGCAACCGAGCACACAGGCGAGCAATCTTAAGACTCGTTGTCAATGCGTTGCCAAGCCTGAGGACTAAGATGAAATGCCTCTATGCTAGTAATTTTATCGGTTGTCATATCCCCGCGCCAGAAAATAACAATGCGAACATTGATGGTTGACTTTCATTGGGTTGGTTATTTGACTTTGGCGTATCTTAGAACTGGTTATGTTGACAGTCAATATCAAATTAGTTAACAGCGTTATCAGTACCCAGTTCGTTTTAGACAATCCTTTGTCTTCGCAAGCTATTCGCGTGCATGAACTAACTAAATCCTAGTCTTTCTAACAAAACAGTCTTTCTACCAAAACCCAATTTTCGTTCGCAATAAACTTATTAGTTTACGTTTCGTTTCTTGATTGTTTGGCTCACGTTTTACCGATTTTTTGCTTTATACGTTTAACTAGTGCACCCTATATTTAGTGAAAATTATTAGAAACATATGTAATATGTAACATAACAAATATGTTTATTTACTTACTACTTGTAACAAAAGTACAAAACCAATAAAACAAACAAAAACATAAACACAATGGCTAGTGCCAGATGATGCAAAATAGTTCCAGCTTAGGATGTTACTGGTTTTTCGGCCCATTGCTGGTCTTCTGCATTAACCATTTGAAACACCAAGGCAGGTCGCACAACCAGAAAACCCATTAAAAGTATTATTTAGGTATTAAATCTTTAGCTAGCCTTGCAATAAGTATAACCACGTTCATTATTTAGATTTACCTAGGTAACAGTATTACCTTAACATGGCACCTGTCACGTTATCAAACTCACACTAGCAGCTCTCCCTTGTAATTAATCTATTTTTGGAGGTAAGCGTGTAACAGTGAGGTAATAATTATAATTAAATCGGGGAGCAAAGTTATTGAGCGGAAAATTTCGTGAGCACGTCAGAAATAAGGGCGATAAAGAGGGCCTTCAGTCTTCCCTCCTGACCGGTGTTTCTTTGAACACGATTTATAATAATCAGGTCAATGATCACATTACAAATACTTTTCGGGTTGCTATCTAAAAAAAAGAAGTTATTTTACCATTAATGAAAACAGGGTATAACAAAATAATGCTAGCAACGAAAAATTTACCCTATCTGATTTTGTTTTCATTTTTTTTTTGAAGAATTGTTATTGTACGAAATTAACAATAGGGTTTCTTCGTTGATGTATAGTCGAGTTCATAATTATGTATACATTTTAGTACCTTGTCACTTGAATCGTTGTGACAATTCATATATGGCAGTTTAAACATGAAATTAAATAGACAAGAAACTAAGGTGTATACATATTTATGAACTCGACTGTAACTCACTGCATCTCATTTTTCCGCCGCACCATTGTCACAACTTTACTATATTGACGTTATAAATTAATGAATTAAGATAATTTATATAAATTACAATTTTGGCGTTCAGAATCGGTTGGAAGATGTAATGCCATAATTTTAGTAATTTTACCGGCTGGAACCCTTATACTGGAACGTAACAGTGCGAATACCATTGATAGGTGGCAGGTTAGCAGGTGAGATAGTGGCAGCAAAATGATGTTAGTCCTAATAAATTTATTACTGAGTTATTTAAGAACAAAGCCATGTAAAAACGTTTCAATTACCTCATCCATTAAAGGTTTCCAATAATTTCCTCCTTGCAGAACAAATGCTTGTCGAAAATCACAAAACAATTTCCTCAACTCCATACGTTACTTCCTCAAAATAATATTTAATTGCTCCCATAGATACGCGATCAGTTGGCGAAGTACAAAGCCTCGAGTTTCGGCGAACATTTATCCGCATCCACATCTTAGCGTTCGAAACATCGTTTTGCTCTCAAACACAAGGCATGTGTTTGAAGGAACAAAACGCCCGCGACTAAAACTGGTAGTAGCCAACTCCAAGTCAAAGTTCGCCGGGGCCAAATCCATAAGAGCGTTTTGCCACATGATCGCTTCCACGATTTGCCAAGAAAATAAAGTAGACTCGAACAAGGAAACTGGTTCCCACCACAACTGAGTTTATAAAAGTAGATATCTTTGCCACGTTCGCTGTATTCCAACTTCGCTAGTGAATATGAAACAGTTCGCGGAGTGCGAAGTTTTAAGCATCCGCAGATACGTGGTAATGGCGCTTAAATATTTAGAGTTTTCGAGCAACAAGCTGTTTTAAACGGTAATAATAAATATGAGTATTTTTGTACAGAATGTAAAATGTTTAACCGGGTAAGAGGTTTAAATGCGCTAAAATTTTTTATTACAGGAAGTTATAAAAATCATTATAATTGAAGTTTAAAAGCAGGTTCCCACTTGGCGGGTGTCGGATCCGACAAAATGTCGGGTTTTACATTTTATACGAATCCGTCGGACCGACAAATGCGAACAGTCTCATGAAGGATGTATTGCCACCAAAACATCACAACACCGACATTTTATCGGTTCCGACAACCGACAAGTGGGAACCCGCAGTAAGATGAAAAATTCTCACTTAAACTATATTTTTCATTTTAGATTTACAGAGGTATTTACGCGTTGTAAAGTAGGTACTACTATCGAGAAATTTGAATGTTAAGTGGGTTGATAAATTTGCTAGGTTGCACATTTTCCACGACGTGTCGAGTCACGTCGCAAAATGTTAATTTACGTATTACGTATTACGTAAAAACTAAAAACTGCTAATTTACGTATTTGCTAATTTACGTATTATGTCAAAGTGCTAAACAATCACATTCTTGATAGTAGGTAGGTACCTAATCTAAAGGCTCGGGAAATGTCACCAGGAATAAAGTTTGCATCTTGTAAAATATACCTACTAAGCCCGTTTTTCTAATAAATTGACAACGGTAACCATGACTATCTTTAAAGGGAAGTTTATTTACAATACTCCAGAATCAGTAAAGAAACAATGACCTGAAGTTAAAATAACAAACAAACCTAAGACTTTCATTTTCTCAAGGGTCAAGTTTCTTAAAAACAACAGTAACATTTGTTCTAACTTTTCTGCCTACTTATTTTCCCAATTTTGCATGCGTACGGGCAAGGAAAAACAAAGACACTTTTAATACTTAAGCAAGCGACCGGAAAGTTGGAGTTAATCGAGCATAAATAACTAAAGAGTACAATTTTTACCACGTATTTACACAGGGACGTTTATAGAGCACGTAATATAATTTATTACAGAAATTGCAAGGGTAGGTACCTCATACATGGAGATAATAAGGTAAGTGTAAAAAAACAATTATACTATGATTAATACTTATTTTAAAACATACCATTACTTGACTTAATTTACATGTAGATAGGTTTAAGTATAATACGAGTAAATACACTTTCTTGGATGATTATACAAACCCATATTGTAAGTGACCGGTTAGTTACGCATTTGTGTTGCGACAGATGGCTAGGTATTGCTGTTGCTAGTCGTGCCGTTTCGCTCTTTTACTTACTTAGATTGTCGATCCTGTTGATCAGGCTCCATCGTGGAGCTTGTTGCTTTTTTTGATGCGGAGCCGCCACTGAAATGTCTCGAAGTGTCTTTAACATCTTACAGATATGATTTACAGTAATAATTTAATTATTCTAATATCCTACTTTTAACGTGCAGGTATGCGATAAGGTATAAGTAGTAAAAGAGTCTACCCTAATACCAAAAGAAATGAAAAAAAAAACTACTCGGGGGTAGGTATTTAAAAGAGAAGTCAAAGCTTAAAAGAAAAAGTTGCCTAGTCTGAGATAAAGAGGTGAAATTACTATCATATAGGAATTGCATATCGTAGTCCTCAGGGTTGGCAACGAGTCTTAAGTCGAATTTAACCAACCACTTAACAGAGGATTAGAGTGTTAACAGCTGTCAAAATTTATGAACTAACATTCGATTAACATTGATTAACATTTAGCATCGTTTGGTGAATTGGTACCTAGGATGGCAGTCTTCAGGGTTAAAATGTCTTCAGGTTTCTTATCCTACTTACCATCAGGTGGCCTGAGAGCTCCTATGTGTTGTCACAAAAAATACTAATTGACAATCCAGCTCGCAAAGGAGTGTCGAGTATCCTTAAAAAACATTTAAATCTGAACCCTATTGATACAGTTGTTGTCTGTTTGTAGTCCGTTGCAATTTCAGTTGGTAACTAGTCAAGAGATGCAGCCGCCGAGTTTGCTAAGTATGAAATAATCGTGACGGTTCCGTGCCGTGATCGGAACGTGTAAATCTCTTAAAGTCCGGTAAAGCTAGCGCTAGACGTGCGCCTGAATGATGGATGGAGGCGAGGAGGTGGAGCGGATTTAGCGCCAGTGATAACGTCCTTGAGGTCTGTATCTACTGCCTTAATGGGTAAATCAACTGGTACCAGAAACGGTATAAAAGGGTCCCGTATGATATTTTAGCAACTTGACGCGATTAGGTGTATATTATAATTATTAATAAGAAAAAAAGATCCAAATTACTAGTAGTTTCAAATTGTATCTCAGAAGCAACTCATTTTTGAATTCGACCATCATGACTTAAAAAAGGGTTTTTTTTAAAAACACGGCGTCTTATTCGTGAGCCACGATGCCACACACAAGTTCAATTTAAAACACCCCCCTTTTTGCGTCGGGGGTTAAAAAAAGGGGTGTAAACTGCCTTCTAAATTGAATCTGGCAGTTTTTACACACATCAAAAAAGTCTTGGGATACTCAGTATCCCTAGACAAATTTGATGTTTTGACCCAGTAGTAATATGCCTATAAAAAATATCCCTAGGCACTTTTGATGTGTGTAGTTGTATACCAGTGTCTATCCCAACAGTTTAGCTACGATCGCTAAATATGACGTATTTTGTAGAGTAAATATCGTTTCCAAAAAACCCCTCGAGAAAAAGGTTCGAGATTGCGTCTAGGCAGACTAACTTCTTTTAGGTTCACCGATGATCTACTATGTATACTAATTGCTTCTATCCGGTAAGTTCACAAGGAAAGAGTTTGAGCGGCTGGCTCTCGATCCGAAAAGGATTAAGAAGAAAGATTTGTCACTTTTGAGAATTTGAAATTGCTTAGTAGGGGACAATCTCACACAAATTGACCTAGTCCCAAACTAAGCTCTATGCTTGTGCTATTTATTTATTTTATTTTATTTATTTATATTATACAGTAACAAATTACAAACTAAACATCATTATAAAACTTGGTAATTTATCTTAAATTCAATGTCTGCAACTTAACAATAACTGTAGTACCTACATGACACCTCATAAGCGACGGTTGTGATTGCAAAACGGGAAAACAAAGCGGAACTAATATTCTACAATTATTCTAAACTATCTTACACTAGGCGTTGACTAGCGCTTGTGATGCAGCGGTTTTGAGGGACTTAAGTGACATAGAGAATAATATGTCGCATTCGTTGCAAATGCTGTTTAATGTACATTAGATGCGGGTAAGTGGGTTATTATAGGAAACATTATTATTGGCAAGAGGACACGCAAAAAAATGATGGCGATGAACAGGCCTATTAATGCATTTGGCTATGGGTACTAGACAACGACAAACGTACTTATATAGAGAAAAAAAAAACTTTTAAATGCATAGAAAACATCCAAGACTCAGTAACAAATATTGGCGCTTATCACAAAAATATCTGCCCTTACCAGGATTTGAACTCGGGAACTAGCAGGTCACTATCAACTAGACTAACGCGTCGTCAACACAAATTATAATAATTTTATAATCTGCCCAAAACCAAATGCCTTCTTAGAATAGACATTGTTACTGCTTATACAAATAATTTGTGTATCTTGGTTATGAAGTTGTGCGAAGTTGCTACTCCTGCTTTAGACGGGCTGCAGACTCCACCAGCCCCTTACTAACTATTAACTAATGTTAATTCCCAACTTCCTATACACTTAGCGTTAGCTGACGTCAATATTAGCAACTGGATTCAAGCAGGTGCTTTCAGAAACTTGTAGTTTAACATTAAAGAAATACTTTAAGCGCTCGCATGCACAGAATATGTTCTTTGCTCAGTTAGAAGTAAGCCTATATTTCCCTATCTCTATTTCTCGTCACGACAGCCACTGCTAGATAAATTTGTTAAGCATATTTTGAGCTTTAAGTTTTTTGTGATTGAGCTGGATTGAAATATTTGTAAGCACGAGATTTTAAAGCATAGTTACCTAATTATGATTCTTCAAGTACGGTCGAACTCATAAGTAGCTAAACATTTTAGTACCTACCTTGTCGCAGCTATTGATATATACTAAATTCAAACCACTCTCAGTTCAATACGTTATTGCAACAAGGTTACAGAAATGTACAGCTACTTATGAGTTTGACTGTAAAACAAAATATTTTTATCCTACTTAAAGCCAGTTCAAAGATTATAAATAATATTATTATAATTTATGAAAAAATCACTCGCACGCTTTAAGCAACCTTCTCAGTGAGGGTTTAATTTCAAGTTTTACAAATGCAATTTACTTCTACTTTCACCAAAGCGACTCAAAAGCATATCGTAAATGTCATTAAAATGTTTGGTTCCTAGAAAAAGATATTATTAAAAAATCATTCCTTACTGGAATAAAATGTGCTATGTGCTTTTATTTGCACTGCTCTTGGGACATGTATGTTGAACGATCAAGATACCTCTCAGCGGAAACAAGAGACCGTTTATCTAAACTTTCTCTTTAGGCTTATTTTCCTTTACGTGGAAAGATATACCGCCGCCGCCTCTCATTCTATGTTTCAGGTAGCTGCGGGTTGTAGCTTAGATATCCAATTTACGTTGAACAATGTATTTGTTGTACGTACATAGGTAATTGAACAGTTGAGAGAAGTTCTTTATCTGTTGTTTAGAATAGAATAGAATATAATCATTTATTCGGCTATTTGTATAAACAAATAAAGGGTTTAATTCATGTAGGTACCTAGTTTTCATTTTAACGCTCGAGTAGAAAACTTTATATCTCTTGGTTTATAAATGAAAGCTTTCAATTCTTCTGATTACGCAATAAATTAAAAAACAAATCCGTCTTGGGTTTCAGAACATGAAGTCGTTATTAGTTGTTATGATAGAACTTTTTCGGTGATTGATAATTAAAATGTTGATCAGTCAACTCATTCAACAATGGGGTAAATTCAAAACTGTCAACTCTAACTTCGGTATAAATATTGATTATTAAGAAAGGAGATCGAAGGTTAATAATTTAAACTTATCTAAATTTATATCACCATCATCATCATCACCATCATCACCATCATCATCATCATCATCATCTCCATCACCATCACCATCATCATCATCATCATAATCATCATCACCATCACCATCATCATATTTATCATCATCAATTTAGCAAGATTTTGCTTTCAAAACCAATACCATAGTATAAATACCATAGTTTCTATCAAAATAATAAAAGAACTACTGGACTATCTTAAAACACCAATTTTGTCCATCCTCTTTTTAATGTTTGTTTCCAATGCGCAGTTATATTTTTCCAAAGAAAATTAAGGAGGCAAGTTTGCTTATTTCGCATTACGATAACACGTTATAACTAATAACAAAAATCACGCATTAAAAATCGAACTGCTGCTGTTTGGATAATGTCATCAATATAATGTTAGTTATCATGTATACAAGGTGACACATAAGTCGTGAACAAACTTATCACCAGGGTGTTCTACCCACAAATAAAAACAACTTTCACTATGGGACCAACTATGAAATCACGAAAAAAAAACAGCGTGTTCATACATTTTGGTCGCGGGCGTATTGATCTTTTCTATGAAACAGCTGTTCTTTTTTTCGAGATTTCAGAGTTGGTCCCATAGTGAAAGTTGTTCATGTTTGTGCCCTGGAGATAAGTTTGTTCACGACTTATGTGTCACCTTGTATACTTTTTAATTCACCAATTTCACGTTTAAAAAAAGTACCCAATGACTGAATAAAGAACCATACATACATACATACATACAGGTCAAAAACATTACCCTCCTTCTTCGGCAGTCAAAATGTTGGACATAAGTAGTATCACAACTTTTCTCGTATATACGCGAACTGACCTGATTTCTCCACGTCTACGAACGAAATCATTCGGCGATGTATCATGCAGGATCTGAATCGCGATAGCCGCGCGATCAGGCGCCGAGTAAATCAACCGCCCCCGCTGATAACGACGCTCGGTAAATCATACAGTTTGTTTTCCTATCCTACCCACCGACTTATCTGCGCTGAAGGCTATGAATACACAAAAATGACTGATGTTTTGCAATAAAAGCGTAAACGTTTTGGGAATTGTATGATTAGGGAGGTATTTTGGGTGAATGAATGTTTCTAATGCTTAGCATTGTAACGCTGAGAAATTACTTAGGTACTCAAATTGTGAAACTATCCTATCAGGAATTCTCGGTGACTTCTAAGAATTTTATTTTTTGTCTGGAAACAACAACCCTAAGGCGCTCAAATGTTTACAGTACAAAGATTTAAAAAAATTGGGACTTTTCTGCTTCTTTTACATTGCTATATACTGCTATGAGGTTCTTGAAAGTACTAGTTGATATAATGCTTTTTGGCATGGGTTTAGCTTTAATATTTTTCTGACTTAAGATCTCTTTAAATTGTTCTCCTGTGAATGTGCGAGTGTGTTTGTAAATGATTAAGTCCCGATTAACTACAAATATAATGGGGAATGTCGCAAAAGTTTAAGCCAATCCCTGTAAATGGTTGAGAATTTGTTTTTTCTTCTTATTTTTATATGGCGACATGAGTAAATCGAAGTATGATTTACCTATAATAGCAAACCAAGGTCTCTAAAAGCTTAGTCTATTATGTTGAAAACTAGAGCACAATAGTTTTAAATTAAAATGAAAACATTACAGCTTAGAATTAACTCGCAGCTGCATGTGATAGATTAGCAATGCAAGCAAGCTGCATACATACGTGACTCCTGCAATATGCATGCACGTTACATGCATAATATAACCGCTTTTAGCCACCGGATACCTCGCATTAGGTTAGATGTCTGATTATTCATTTCAAACTTATCTATTAAGGTTGTTTTTAAGAAATGCCTTTGTTAACTTCCGGCACCCATTTTAGTAAGTAGCGCTTATGGTGGACATTCAAGTGTTTTTTTTGTATGTCATGAAGAGAGCAAATAAACACACAGGCCACCTTTATGAAGGATCTTTGACCTATAGGACTATATTTGCAATCATAAGACCGCAAATAAGTTGCAAATTGCACTACATATTTGACTGGTGGTCTTATCCTTACATTGGAACATAAATATGTGAACACTGTTGCTTTCGGTAGGAGGATAAGATGGTCGTTGAGTTCCATAATTATGGCCCACAAGAATGCAACAAATTCCTACCAATAGTTTTCATACTATCCTACTAATATTATAAATGCGAAAAATTGTAAGTAAAGATTTTGGTATGAAATTATGTCTATGTATGCGTAAAACAAAGATAGCATGGCTTTGGTACATACTCTAAAATCTACGGGAGTTTAGCAGCTGTCGTCACCGCCGCTGTAAGTATTACTAATGAAATACTTAAATTGGATAAATAAACAGCTATTGACTCTCATCACCTTCGAAAATATGAACAGGGAGCTACACATGACATACTATTGCAGTTCAGTTTAGGTTGAGGGAAAGGGTCAGACCTAAAGCAGTTATACAGCTCTGTCCCTTTCAACCTAAACTGAACTGTTTTAGTATCATGTTTGAGGCCTGAGGCATCAGGAAAAAAAAACTCTTTCATTTAGGTTAACATACAGATAGTTCAATAAAAATGTAGGTGCTTCTTCGTCAAACCCATTAAAAACGTGTAAAATCCCCAGCCCCTCGAAGTTCAACTTGAAAGCCCCTCCTATAAGCAAGCCAATTTAATTATCCCACAAAAACAACTTTAAAAAATACTGTGAGTAATTACAAAATGTAGATAAAACTCGGTCGGAGGGACCTGTCGCCCATCATTAATCTTTCTCTACAGAAATTGAAAATCAGGCCAGGCAGGTTGGGAAAAAACAGTCCGCCGAAACCAGAACGAATTAATTAGTAAGACGTTGGACTTTATATTCAATTTTCTTTATACTCTCCAGCCATTAGAAGAGCAAAGACCGTTCCGATCCTATTTACATATTTAAGACATTTGTACTGACTTTCATGCGTTTGAAAATGCTGTTTGATACTGTATGTATTAAAAATTAGCCTTAATAAGTACAATTATAAACAACCGTTCGGGTCTTCTAATTAAATCCATGCCATTGCTTGAATATTAAAACTACGGTTTCATACATGGTGTTATTTCCCATCAAATGAAATTCAAATCTATTGGGATATATTTAATTCTAGAGATATGTCGCGAATTGTCTGGTTATGAACCAAGAACCATTTGTGAACATCATCCTTAACTTGACTTAACAAGTAAATAAACATAAATACGGTAGGTTAACGTTTAAAAAAAATCCTTCGTTCGAATGTCAACGTAATCGGTCCCGCGTTTCGTTTTCGAATCCACAGATATCGTTTAGGAAGCCGTCCGTTTCGTTTCGAACGCGAAATTAATGCGTGACACTATCAATGTGTGTAGGGTTGTGGAGCACGTCGCGTTTGGACCTACATTCATCAATCAGCGAACCGCTGAACTCGTTACCGAGTTCCGAACAAACGGCAATGAGCCCGTTCAATATGTTTCTAACAAACTTTCTAGATCATTCACTTTCGCTTGAAGGGGTCCGACTGCGTAACTAGTTTTTTACGCGGTATGCTGCCGTAAATGTAACGAATCACTAATAATAATAAAACTTTATGCGTTTACTTTTGTTGGCGAAGTTGGCTGAAGAAAATACTTCGAAGGTAGCCATGATTTATGGTAAAAAGAAGGCTTTCGATAAGAGCTGAAGTAACTTACACTTACGTTTTGATGAATACGAGTAAAGCCAATGTCAACTTTTGATCTCGATTATTTATTGCATTTGTTAGCAGAGTTCCGCGAATTTTCATCAAGCTTTTTTCCGAGTCGCATTTTTCTGCGACAGATCAATTCCGATGTAGCCTTTTTACTCATAGTTTAATATAATTATTAATGATTTATAAATAGCACTGTCGACTCTGTCCAAGTAGAAATTTGGAATGGTAGAAAATGCGACTGATAAATTTACCGATTGCAGTAAAAACCTCGAAGATTTTTTTTTTAACAAATCGAACCCTGGGTAGTTCACAGTTATAAACTAGTGGGGTTTGTTTGCTAACAATAAAATTACCGTTAATATTTTGTATATGCTTAATGCATATATTCTTATCAACTGTTTCGGTAAGTACATAATATTTTTTGTAGCTAAATTCTTTTATACCTTTACTTTTCTATGTAGCGTAAGAGAGCAACAGAAGCTTAAAAAAACTTTTTTTGTAATGACCAACCATATTTCTAAGATAACCGCCCTATAATTCGAAGATCTTCACAAAGCCTTTCAATATATATATCTCTATCAATCAACGTCACATGGCAAAGGAAAGTTACAATCGCAATAAAGCTAGAACTCCCAGTTAACGAGTTTCTAAGACTTGCCCGACAAAAGGACGTTTAATAGAAATTGAAAACAGGAAGTTAATCAGAGCAGCGCAACAGACGGCGCTACTAGCGTCAAATTAAACGGGTCAGACAGCCTATTAAGTATCTGACCCAGAGTTCGAATTGAAGACGTCTCTTTCACTTAGAAGAATCGAAGACAAGATAAACAGTAGGTCCAGGGGTTATTCAAGGTTATTTGATCATTTGGAATTACTTATTTACTGCGGATCCAAATTATCATTTGTTTTAAAAAGATTTTCAGTCAAGTCAGAAAACTTTTTAAATTCACCTTGTTAAATTATGTTAAATAAATCATGAAGACCGATATTTCTCTTCGATAAACGATTATTGGGACGAATAAAAATTAAGTGTTTTAATAAAGACTCATGGGATTCATATTGATGAACAGCCGTTCATTATATTATCTTATATTTGAGATTTTCATACACATTTCAGAATAAGTAATAAAATATTTTCAAGGTTATTGACGATCAACAATATAATTAAGGTGGTGGATGGTGTAAGACAGTATTGTAAAACTTCATAGAGGTGTGATTTGTTACTCACACAACAACGTTGCGTTCTATTTATTTTCAAATTAAATCATCTATGTACTTCGAAAGGGAACTGAAATAATAAAGTTTAGGAAAGGTAGAATATACGCCCTGAAGACATCTTGGTTCTTTGACGGGCCGTTGAGTGACAAACTCTTACCTAGCTAACAATGCTTTTAAGATTTATTTCTAATTAACCAAGATAGATCCGGTTAGGAAGATATGGAAATACTAGGTTTATGAAACATGCAGTCTATTTGGTGTCCGTCTTGGCAACTAAATTCCGCAAAACCTTACCACATGATATTGTTCCATGTATATCCTTAAACTTTGTTGTAGAACGACGGATCCAAATGGAGGACTCAATGCCCAGTGGCATTCCTTACTGGTTGACCTAAAGTGGTTACAAGATTAAGTTTGGAGTGTGCCTTGAAATTGTCGGCCTAAGCTCTCACGCACAGACCACATACAATATTAGACTCACGGTAATAAGTCCCTATGGCAAAGTTAGCCAACTTAGTTCCCGTAAAGTTTGCCTATATTACAGTGTACGTAGAAATATCCACTGAATTTTTGAATGTACAAGCGAACGCGAAATTGTTTTGGAATGTTTTGAATTTTAAAGTAATACGAAGTTGGTAAAGAGTTTCAAGTCGTTTGGTAGAATTACCTGAGTGGTAATAGCGGTTGCGGCGTGCCTGGGGCCAACTTAAACTAACTGGGAGTCGCCAGAACGCTCTTGACAGTTTCCTCCTCAATTGCTTTAAATGAAGTAAATAGTCGAGACGCTTGTTGGCACTTGTGCTACAAACTGATAAAACAGATGGAGTGTTTGTCTTGTAGTAGAAGACAATGCATCAATACATCTTACTTCGTACGGTAAGTGCTACGGTGAAAAGTACCGTCGCAAATGTTACTAGCATGCATTATACCCTATTCAACGCAGTTGTGTATTTGTTTATTAAATTTATGAGAAAGAGAGGAATAGATCAGTGGGCGTTAACAATTTCATTTGAATGTTAAGACACGCTTATACATACCGCTGCTGTCGTAATATAAATTGTTTAATAATATTTACATACAAATAAAGTATTCAAACGAGAACGCAGCGTACCTACGAGACAGGTGTTGACTGAAGTTTAACCGCCATGGAAATCTGAACAATAAAACCTGGGGGCCTAATATGGCTGCGTTTATCGCGTGACAAAGTGTGGATAAGGCAACCGTCACCTTCCGGCACGTAAATAAGTACGAGAGTGACGGATGCTTTTATCCTCATTTGACACGCGATATAGACGCAGCCATACTAGACCCGCAGAGTATTATTATTACTCAGCTGGCTATTGTTGTCACACTTGCACTCGCATCTGACAATATATTTGTCGCACGTGTGTTATCGAAATGCAAAGATTGCCGATTACAATTAAGAAACTGTCAGCGTAAAGGACAAAGCTATAACAGTTATATAACTCTGTCCTCTCTAGCGTAAACTGGACTGTACGTATAGCTATGTCATGACAAACCCTCTGTACTTACTTTGAATACGAACTTTTTCTTTCTATCAGTAAGTAAGGTTAATGTAACGACATCGAAAAGAGCGTCGGTGACCCAGTGGCTTAGGGTGGTCGACACGTGATCGTAAGGTACCGAGTTCGAACCACAGCGGTTAACATAATGTATCAATGAGTTTTTCTAACTTATGTACATTATCCGATGCTCTTACAGAGAAGGAAAAACATCGTCAGGAAACCTGCACATTCGAACAGCTGAGTGTGTGAGGGTAATTGCAGAAAAGATCCTAAAAGGGTCGAAGTGTATCCGAAACGAACCAATCTGTAAGATAAGATAAGATAAGATAAAGTCATCGTGAAAAGTTGTGTGGCAATTGAAATCAACGTCACGTGTTCGTATAATTTCGACGTTGATTTTCGTATCAGCATCATCAGGTTGATAAACTGTGGAACTAGACAAGATAGATGTATTGCGAGAACTTATCGCTATCGAAAATGAATAGAATTGAAGTAAGCTGACGGACGGTCGCATGAAGCGCATAATGTCAATTCTATTTTGTCAGTTTTCGATAATCGTTCACGTTAGCGATAAGCTTCTTGGCTACGGCCAGTGAACCCTTAATTTGGCAAAAATAAAAAATGTTTTTGTATGTATGTATACATACAACACTTTATTGTACAAACAGAAAATAACAAATCAAAAAGAAACAGAAACACAAAAGGTATGTACAAAGGCGAACTTATCCCTTTAAGGGGTCTCTTCCAGTTAACCTTTACACCTTGTTTTTTGTTCGGTGTACAATAAAGTGTTTTGTATTGTATTGTATTATATTGTACATTATGGTCGGTTCACTGTAATACAAACTGTGAAGTTAGAAGACAAAATAATAATAAAATAGGGTGCTTCGTCACTTTTATGCAACGATCCCACCACTTCTATTAAAAAGTCAAAGTCGAGGTACGAACAAGACGGCCGAGAAAAGGTGTGATATCTGTGATATCTTATAAGGTACCAAGTTCGAGTTTGTTTACTATGGACACCGTGGCTTCTCCAGTGGTACAGTTTGATTAGAAATTCTTGTTCTACGAGAATAGTTAACCAATAAACTATATCAAAATATTTACTTTGCATAGTGAATTTTAATATCGTAAAATTGCGCTTTACTCAAGAAACACAAAGCAAAATATTTGTTTTCTTAACATGCTTGAAAATTTTCACTTTATACAAGTATTCAAAGATATAATATTGGTTGCCCGCCTACGTAATAAAAATTAGTTACGCCGAAGTACTCGTCCTAATTAACTTAACCAAATTAGGAATTAGGTTAAATGACTAGGCGCGCTTTGTTTATTTAAAAGTTAACTAGTTTTACGAACACCCTAAATTCATCTTTTTCATTTGCAAACAAAATTAAAGCCTTCAAATTACCTTTAATAATATTTTTTTCTTTACAACATTTAACAACAAGACAAGTACCTAACCCTTTATTTTAACGGTCTGATTTAAAGTTGTTCATTATTTTTCTTTGGCACAAACATTAATTGAAGCTCTGATCCTTTTTCTTTGAACTTAATAAAATTAAACTCAGGCAAGCTGAAATTGTGACCTACTTCGTTGTTGGTTGTTTTCATATTCATTCTATCTTGATTAACATTACTATAAAAAAAGGAATCAAAGTATTCTTCGGTGTTATTTTAGGGTAGATTTTTAATAAAACGTAGTTCATCGTTGTCTCTTCGCCCTTTTTCTATTAACTGTAGTAAAATTTCATTGGGAAAGCATTTGATAGCTGACAGACCACCGCTGCTGAATTTGGACTTTCTCATGTGCCGTTAAAATTTTATAATAGATCAGGTACCTATTTAAGGGTGTTGACGGTTGTGAAAATTTATTCAAGGTAGTAGGTAAGTAGGTAAAAAAAAGCCATTTTATGTATGAGAAAGTAGTTAACCACAGCAACACCGTAACCGTACTTGAGAAATATTTTGCATACAATTCACAGCTTATATTTATATTTTGGCCATTTTGTAATGAGCTGGGCATATTATTCACTTAGTTGAAAACCATCTCGCTTCTACATTGCTATCACGTGCCTTGACAGTGCCTATGAACCACTATGAGGACGTCATCACGCTTAGATCTTACAAACTACGCAACAGATTTTAATGCGGTTGTCATCAATAGATGGAGTAATTCAAGAGGAATGTTTTTATGTATAGGTAATAAGTTCTGGATTATGTACGGGTGTTACAGAAAACTGACAGAAACCGAAACGAAGCAAGGTCGGGTCGCTAGTTACTAGATATCATAAAATGAAATGTTAGGAAATATTTCGAGTTAACAGTGTCCCATCTATCCATGCAAGAATGCCTTTATGTAAAATTATATCGAAATTTGATCACGTGAACGTGATTCATGGGACAGGGAACTTGTTAAACAAAAAACCGCAACCTCGTTAACACTCAAGTTCTAGATACCAAACTATCAGCATAAATTAATCTCCATCTAATTAAAAACACGTAACCCAATAGCGAAGTTTAATAAATTACGTGTTTGTGTTACAACGAGACTTAAGACGTGACGTGCACCGCGAACCGACGTCACACAACTTCGTCGTCAAACGCCGCTGTCTAAGAAAATGATGTAAAAGTTACGGGCCTTCTAAAGCATGTCAAACCTTATTCAGAGTTCTAAAGAGATGATTTTGCGATGACTTTTGAGTTACGTTAAGTTCTTATGAATAAGAAAGGCAGAATGCAGAAGGTGTAGAGGAATGTGAAATATTCAGCCATGCCATTAATTATTCTCTTGCAAGGCAGTGCGTGCCGGCATCCCCCACTTCTAATAAATTTATGATACCAATATAAATACTTTGGATAAGTTTTGGAGGCTTAGCTGTTGCTTGTAATATGTTATGACAAGCGAGTTTAACTTGTTAGATGTTTGGATCTTATCAACATTGTGATGTGATAAAATTTTAGGCTATGACTGTTTACTAAATATTATTTCATCAGATTGGGTTATAATTTAGACAATTAATTCAAGTGTTTGTACTCAATAACTGATTGAAAAATTATTTATTCCTTGCCGTGATACTGTAAAATACAGTAAATTTTTACTGGATTTACTGAAAACAACGTTTCCATTGAAATTGATTTCAATCGCACTATTACAATAATTAACAGGTTTAATGCCTCTAAGTAAACAACTGAAACACAAAGTAAATAATCATCCATCACGATAAACATGTTAATAAAACCACTTCACCAAATGTATCTTAATATTTTTGTAACTCCACTAATTCTAGACATAAAACGACGCTAAATTTACTTACAATTGACTCAGCTGCATTGTTTCCCATAGTGCTAAGTAGATGTACTTGTATTTCCAAGTGGCAGACGGTCGGGTAACGCATATGTCTCAGTGCACTTCTGCAGCTATGTAGCCAGCTTGGATGACCGCTCAAGTAAACCAAAGCTGCTTTGGCCTTGTAGTGGATTTCCTTGAGACCACTGACCAAGTTACTGAAGATCTGAAAGCGACACTAATCTGGATTGGATTTAGTGCAATCAATTTAAATTATTTACTGAAAAAAAATGTTGAATATTATCAGTGTTTGCTAAGGTCGCTTTGGACTAGTGGTCGGAATGACGTCATTTTGTTTGTAACAGCGTTTTTTTTTAAAGTCTAGCACTAGCTGTGACGTAAGACCATGTGGCATTTAGGCAATTTAGAAATTAACAGAAATTATGTACTTAAATAAAAAATAAAATGGTAAGCTTTTCAGACAAATCTCTATAAGCATATTTTTTTTCTTCAGAACACCTTGGCACTGAATTAAAAAACCCGTCACTGCCGGCTGTTGAGAACATGTGTCTATAATTGACTACTTACTAATACCATAAGGCCTACACTCAGTAGAGTGTAAACGAAAAAAAAGTAGAAAAATACCAATTGCATTGAAATTATCTTGTGTCTTGTATCTTGTACCATACGGCTAAGCCTAAAAATACATGTAGGCTGCTTGATTTAAATATTTAGTGGCTGCAGAATTAGTTTATATTTTATTATTATTGCAGCTACATTAAAAGTGCGATTATTGACAACTTAAGCTTTTACTAAAGATAAAGTTACAAAAAAAAAATCTAACTCTTCATGTACGTACTAGTCATAAAACAAGTAATTTAAAGATGTTAAAATAACGCTGTAAAACTACGACTTTATTCGAAATGTCGAATGAAACTTCCAACACACATCATGTTGAATTTTCCTTTGTAGTTAACAGACCCATCCCAGTTCAACCTTATTGAATTTAGGCCCATCATGTTGTCGAACGCACATAATAGGTGTTACGTAATTATCGGCAGAGGCAGATAGAATTTGGGATAAAGACATAAATCAAAGAATGGTAAACAGGCGGAAACCCAAAGGGTATTCCATATTAATTAATGTCGGCCTCGAACGCGACGAAGACAAATGCCAGAAGCTCCGGTAATGTATTTTTCCGAGCCTGCCCGGGTCGGATGAAACAAATGATAATCGGCAAAGAATAGAGTCAACATTAATGAGTTTCGATTAGTTATAGTTCCTGTCCTGTAAATGGGTCGTGTAATGAATGCGACAGTGACAACGGCTGATGGGTGGGAGATAGAGTGTGGGTTTTATCTGGTTTTATTTGTCAAACAGACACCGGTAGTTTTCCGTCCCATATATATTTTGTTTGTAAGAAGTGATAATGTGCAACAAAGTTTTGGGAATTTATGTAGGTATATTTTGAACACATTTATGAGCGTACTTACCAAATAAAAAAATTCAATGATCGAACGACAGACAACGTACAGCCTAAATCGCTGGATCTTAGGACCTGTGGGAGGGAATTCCTTAGGTAAGTACTTTAGCGGTTTAACGGGAAGAAAAAAGGGTTGGAGGGGGAAACTAATTCTACGCGTATAAAGTCGCAGGCGTCCTCCATTAGGTATAATACTTACTAAAGAAGAGTATATCAACTAAGAGCTCTAAAATGGCGTCATTGTTTCATCTAAAGTTACCCAATCCAGTTTCCAGCATTGACTAAATCATAAACATCTCTAACACAGAATAATGAATACTAGGTCACAAGGCCCCTTTAACCCAAATCAGAAGCAACCAATGAAATGCCACAAACACAGTCGTTAATTATTAATCTAGAAATGCAAAACTCAAGTTATAATTCCAAATATCTAATCAGCGGGGAAAGTTTAGCATAGACAGACAGTTGGGCGTGATGGATGGCCGGGGGGAATGCGGACGACAACAGACCGGGAGCTTGCAAGGTGTCCTATCTACTTAACTATGAAGGAAACTGCTTCAGTTTGTACGAGTAGGGAAATGTGATAGTTTGACGATGAAAAAGTTTGAGGAAGAGACAAGATGTAAATTAGAGTTGAATTCTTAATTTATTGATAACTAGATAATTGGGATACGGTAATTCGGAGGAATAATCAATTGGTACTTTCTTTCCACTGTCTATCTCAAGATTATTGATATAAAGGTTCAGAGCGTTTGCGATTTCTCTGATACCTCAAGTATTATGCACAGGAGTTATTAACTGTGTCGTAAATAATTATACATAAACAATAGCGTTTACTACTACTTGCCATTGTTTGTTTTATTTTCGAGCGGCTTTCCCTATTAACTACCTAATGAAAAGGAAGTTCACTGTTTGTGACAGAGTATCTCGTTTTGATAAATCAAATCTTTCAGTTTGTTTCAAGAAGTACTGAGAATTTATAATTTCAGAAGTTTTGGTTGATTTGTAAACACAAATACAAGTTGTATAAAGTTTTAGATATCCTTAACATCACAATAACTTTAATTAAGGTTTTTAGTCTGGGCTTTTTATGATTTCATTTAAAATCGAATGTCTCGTTATATCAATACGCCATAAATAAACAGAGATTCACAAATCGTAGTCGCCATAATCGGCTTACTTAAGTGCCTATTAAGAATTAATAGCATTTCGCCGAGCTCGGTGCTTCGTCGCGCGCGGTAGTAGGCGTAAAATGGTACGCCCTCAATTGTTTCTGTTATGTGCTGTTATTATGATAATTGTGTGTTTAGTAATTAAAATGGGGGTAAACAACCGGGGAATATAGTTACTACGGTTCATTTAAAAACAGCACCATAGTTCGTATATAAATTCCTTGTCACCGCTGTTTTTTTTTAAGAATGCTTGCAAGTGATCCAATTAGGTATGAATAATTATCAAGAACAGTGCTCAGTCTTTCGGGTTTGGGTATAGATAGGTAAACTCGTATAAGAGTGTATGTCGCACAAATATTATATTCGCTAAAGCATTATGTTTTCTATTATTTATTATTGAGTAGTGAGTACCCACCTTTATTTTGTTTAAGTAGGCAGTATCTCCACATTGTATACCTACGAGTAAATAACCGATAGATACATAAGTAACATTAAATGTTGTAAACCAAGACCAGCCTAGTTTGGGGTCTACAGGATATGGCCCATTGTAATTTCTTATTGTTTCTCAAATAAATACCTATACCAATATATTTTTTCATTTATTAAATAATCAAACTTATTTTAACTTATTTCATGTTGTCCCTACAAAATAAAGACTCAAAGAACATTCTACTCAAAGTTGCCGGCTAATGGGACAAGATAAAACTCGGTTACCGTCTGCCCTTGTTGAGTTGAGGCTTTTTAGCTAAGTTACAGATATTAATGGAATTTTTATAGGTCATCTAGGCAGTAGACACAAACGCTTCGAAATTCAGCGTGGGTGGAAAAATACCTACTTTATAAACCTTATACAAGCTAGCATATTTTCCAGCCCACATGCCTTTTCGTAATGGAATCATAATCCTTTAACATAAACCCAGCCCTATCCGCTAAGCCGTAAAGTAATGTTTATTTTTTTAAGTTTCCGCAACACCGAAGGATTCACGTGAAACGACCGAAAACAGCACTTTGTTTTTCCTAAGTCCCAGTCGTTAATTTCCTAATTACAGTTTCAAAATAAAAGCCTGTTTTTGCTGTCCCATTCGTCCCTTCCGCGCGAAGCGGGTACAATCCGGACCGGAAGGTTAATGGAAGAAAAATTACGCTGTACAAATTTGCATAACATTTTTCTCTGTCTCCCGCCGAAATTAAGTCCTCTGGCCCTGCATTCACGGCTTTGTTTAAATTACTGAAGTGAATTCCGTGATTCCGCTTGTAATATTCAATTTTGCGCTTGCTCCTCGCTCGATTCTGCTTCTTGTTCTTCCATTATTAGTTCTGTGTTTAACGTTTTGTTATTACGAGAGTCTCGCAACTGTTTTTTCGACTTTCTTACTTAAGGTGATAGTGATTTTATTGAATTCTAGCTGTTCCCCACGACTCTGTCCGCGTAGAAGTCGTTAATCGCTACTCGCAATAAAAAGTACCCGACGTCCTTCTTAGAAGTTCAAGTTATCTCCATTAAAAAAATTATCGACATCGGTTCAGCGGTTTTCTTGTGAAAGCGTAGCAGACAGACAAACAGACTATTTTAAAATATATACTAAACATTTTACGTAGGTACATAATTACGCCCGAAAAAAATCCCCTTTCTTGCTGTCGGGTAAAAATATTTTCGGTGAACACTAAGCAAGTCCTTTACAAATTCTACTGTCTAAATTAATGTTCCTCTATAGGAGATACTTTAAAAGCTGACTAAAATTGCTTTATATCCGCTTAATATTAAAATAAATAAGCAATGGTAATAAATACCTTGGCGAATGTCAAAGGAAGTTATCGATATAGTCGGCAGAGTTGAAACTGGCGTAGGTCCGTTGGGAAATTTGCAATCTTGGCCTCCGCTAACAAAGTTTTCAACTAAAATCCTATTGTGCTTTGTGTCATGGGGAAACCGAGAACACTTGATTAGTCCGACGTTACCGCATCCGCAACCGCCACTTCCAATAAAGTGAATAGAAATGTGCTTCTTTGGAATGTTTATCATTGTTGGAAAAATTGAGTGAGTCAAAGTTAAGATGGCATTGTGATACATGAATAAAACGTTTTGACGTGTTATTTACCAAGTTAAGTGTGTTGTTTTAGGCACTTTTCCCAGACTGCGCGGAGGCAAAAGAAGGGTTATTTTTATTTTTTTGTTTAGGAAACCAACGACCCTTAAAACGATATAAATTTACAACAAAAATTTAGAAAGTCTACGTACTATGCGTATGCGTAAGTGTTTGTTAGTGCGTGCGTGCCTGCGTGTGCGTGTGTGTGTGTGTGTCTGCGTGTGCGTGTGTGTGTTTGTGTGCGTAAACGGATCCAAATAGTGAGTATTGTACCAACACGTGATGGGTCGGCGCGCTGAACATGGCACTGTTGCGCATGTAAACGCTCCTAACGTTTTTTTTTTCCGACTTGAAATGCATGGAGCTGACATAATTAGGCCGTTGACGCAATCAGAAATCACCTTACGTCAATCCTAATACTGTAGGATTTCAAAAATCACTAACTTAGCGTTAAATGCATCTTGACTAGACCGCGCACAATTTCGAACAACCACCCCCTGTTTAACTTTAACAGTCCAGGGTAGTGATTCTCTCAAAAGCAAAGGTGAGCGAATGCAAGAGTGAATGTCCAAGCGGCGAGTTTAAGTAGTCCCGTCAGAGCGAGCAAACCACATTTTAGCGCGTGCATTCTCAATTAGGCAGCCTTATACGTTCGAGAAGTGTGTTTTGTTCGCTTTGACGGGACTACTTAAACTCGCCGCTTGGACATTCACTCCTGCGTTCGCGCACCTTTGCTTTTGAAAGAATCACTACCCAGTCTACGAGTAATTATCTAGATGTAGCTCTTGAAAGTCCTAAATCATTTGACTGCAAGTGCAAATGCCATAGGTGTAAAAAAAAGGCATAAGACATTCAAATTTCGGATCCTGAGCTAGGAAACTCGGTGTTATAGGACCCCGCAGTACACAATTCCAAAGTAACTTAAAAGAATGAGTTATACTGGTCGCCAGTCGGGTTTTACTTTTTAATTTAAAGCAAACTTGTATCTACTTTAATAGCAAAATAATGTTCTACTTTTCTTAAAAAAATTGCGAGAAAATAGATCGACATCTGAATTCTCAGACGTAGCAAATTTTTACCGTAAAATGCTTAGTGCCCAAGGATAGCGAGGTATACCTAAACAAATTCTTTGCGGATGATATTTCAATTCTGTGGTGTTATTCTCTTACGCCTCTAAAAGCAGTTGGTCGGTGAAGTGTATGTCGAGCCTTTAGGGCTGCTTATTCGATCAAAAGTATTTTATATCAAATTTGATACGCTAAATAATATGTGGCGAATAGGTTGCCTGAAAAATTTCAGTCCAGTCCATATGTCATTAAAAAAAAAGAACTTTTTTTTAAATTGCAAATGCTTGTTTAATAGACAAATTACATACTAATCGAAAGTATGAAGCCTATAGAATACGCAAACGTTCGGTTTGGTGCAAATGATTAGTACCGACTTACCTGTTTATACCTGCCTATCCAATAGTTTGACGGGAAAAAAATTGTCAACCTAACGTTTGCAAGTTCTATAGGCTTCATACTTTCGATTGGTATGTAATTTGTCTATTAAACAAGCATTTACATTCTTTTAAGCCAAAGTTAATTTTTAATTTTTTAATTAATTATATACTGGACTGAAATTTTTCAGGCAACCTATTTGCCACATATTATTTAGCGTATCAAATTTGATAAAAAATAGTTTCGATCGAATAAGCAGCCCGGTGCAAATCGTCTCCTATTCGGATCTCCTA
The DNA here is from genome assembly GCA_948252455.1 of Acleris cristana. NCBI lineage: Eukaryota > Metazoa > Arthropoda > Insecta > Lepidoptera > Tortricidae > Acleris > Acleris cristana. Next base: position 6,940,288 of record OX411774.1, on the reverse strand, counting down.
CTATTATTAGTAAGAAGTAGTGATATTTTCCTCTATATAGACGAAAATAGAACAAATAACTTCGTAAAAGAAGCCAAATCTTTATCAGAAATTGACTTGGTTTAAAAAAAAAAGATATGTCACAAGCAATTTCAAGTGAATAAAAAACGTTATTCGGATTCAGATTCGGATTTTAAAATTATATGATTTTTACATGTTTTTATGATTCATTTATTTCGGTCGAATAATAGTTTGAAATCAACATATAAATCCAAAGATTTATTGCACCTGGCTTAAAATAAAAACTGCATTTATGCTACAAAAAAAGTGAGTTGACGCAAACATACATGCGACTCTTAATCAACGTATTACTATGGTAGGTACTCAATCCGTTAGAAATATTAAAAAAATACCATTAACTTTTCTTACCGTTACGCAAATCAGAATTCTGATTTAAATTTCTTCAAAGCGTTTAGCCGTAGTAATCTTAGAGGCAACTGTCAAGCCCTAAGCACATAAACAGCGAAGACAAAGCCGCCAGAAACTAAACTGTGAAAGAACAAAGCAGAAATTGTAACAAATGTAAACGAGTTTATTTTACCAAGGGCTGTGCAGATAAGAGCTGTGTACGCAATGGATGTAGAGAACTGAAACTGCCCCGCAAAAATGTGGGTTGAGACAGCTATTGCAGAAAAATAACTTGTATTTCCTTAAAAAAAAGGTTAAAATAACTATGTGACGTAAAATCGTAACATGCGTAGCATCATTCAATCTAAGATATCATCATTAAAGTATAAAAAGATAAAGATATCGTTAAGGTCACGAAAAACATTATTAAAGGGTACCATCCTCGTACGGCTCAGCAACGATGGACCAGACTAACTCATAATAAGGCAAATTGTAAGAAACTTTTAGAGGGATATTATATACCTATATAACTCACAGTAGGCATTCAAATAAAATGCTTCAGAAGAAGAAGAAATAAAACCATCCTCGGGTTTCATAGAATAACTTAAGCGTCAGACCCTGTTAGACATTGCGATTAATAGTTATAATAGTAATTTATGCAATTGACACATCATGATTTAAGCTTTTGTGACTAGAGTGGTAAAGTATGGTAGTGGTAAGATATGTGACGTTTTACTGGCTGTAGAACACCTTAGAATTTATGTTATATGATACATTTTGAACATATCTAAATAAACCTATACAGGGTGGGAACGAGTAACCCGCAAAATTTTAACCTAACTAAATAAGCTTTAAGTAAAGGTGACAGAGTTCAAATTAAATTAACTATGAAATTGTTTTTTAAATAATAAAAATCTCGGAAATTATGCGATATTGAATTACATGTTATACCACATTAAATACTCCAAATAGGCTCTAGAATCGATGGTTAAAATTTTGCGGGTTACTCGTTCCCACCCTGTATAGGTTTATTTAGATACGTTCAAAATGTAGGTATAATATAACATAAATTCTAAGGTGTTCTACAGCCAGTAAAACGTCTCATATCTTAATTTTACCACTCTAGTCACAAAAGCTTAAATCATGATGTGTCAATTGCACCCTGTATAGTGTACCTTTATAAAACTTCTAGTTGATCGGTTGGTTCCGCTCTACACATAAATTTGTCAAGTTTACAAGCTACAAGCAAGCAAGGTAAATAAAAAGTAAGGGTATTTAACTACCTTTTCATTTAACAAAACTTTAGAAATAACGTTTTAAATTTTTACAATTTAAAACAGTCCCTTCTAGTACTAAAATTCTATAGTAGAGTAAAGAAGCGGGTACACGATAAGCCACGCCGATAGGATCTCGCCAAATCAAACACTCCCTTGGCGGTGGATAAGAGGGGAGGCTCACCCGAGAACAAAGAGGACTGACAGACAACGAAACAAATTGCGTACTTGCTCAGTTCGCGGTGCGTCATGAGTGGAACACTCGGCTCCCATGATTACACGGGACACCCTGTACGCAATGTGCCGAGAGTATTAATTTGGTGGTGCAAGATAAATAAAACTATACAAGTTGATGTTTTTTGTTTATTTTGTGCGAGTAATAATGCAGTGGTAGCCTATGTGGTGTAGGCGACTCACACCTTATATGTTCATTGGTAATATGATTTACAATGAATTGACTTACTTGTTAAAAATGTTTCTTAATTAATTATGTACATTTAAGTTAGCAAAATTTTGTTTTTACTTTGATGGTAACGTAGTTGTTTAAAGATACTTTGTGTGCTGTAGGTACCAATTGTAAAATGTGCTCAGAAAAGCGATGTAGGTATATATTTTGAATAGCTAAGTTATAATAAAATATAAAAAAAAACGACATACCTACTTCAGCAAGAGATTTTACTTAAGAACTCCGCTTGAGTTTGTGTAAAACAATTTTATTAAATGATAAAAGTAACTATGTTTGTGTGATTACTTCTTTTAGACTATGCAGTAAATTTTGAAGGGGTTTTAACCATAGGTAAAAGAAAAAGTTTAATCGTTTTTGATGAACCAAAATAGGTGGGTCATTCATGACCCAAACTTTTACTTATTGTAAAATAATTAAATTGCAATCCAACTCATACATAAAAACACCCATTAACAACATTATTCTCCACAGTAGTTTGACATTTTAATCTGGAAAGTTATGCAAAAAAAGAATTTATAATTTATCGTTTCATTTTGTATTCAGCTCGAGTTAAGGTCACACCGCATCCTGCTACATACCTATTTATGATATAAGCACACATTCCAAAACCGTCATACTATTTAGAGATCTATAATTTCGAGTAATAAAATGAGAAACAGGTCGCATATAAACTTATAGTCAGTTTGAAATGAAAATGCCAAAACTGGTAAACATTGGTACGGTCAATTTTGTTAACATCTTTGGTCATTTCAATTGAAACCGACTATAGATGGTTTTCTTTGTACCGTAAAACGAGGCTATTTGGGAATAACGAGGCTATTTGGAACCAAGTAATTATAAGCTTTTGGGATGATATATTTTTTGTCCTGGCAATGGTAGAACTGAAAACTTTGCCTGATAAAACGGGGCTATTTGGGAATCACGAGGCTATTTGGAACTAAGTAATCACAAGCTTTAAGTTGATATTTTTTTATCATGGCTATGATAGAACTGTAAAACTTGGTGTCAGGCAAAATTTCGGTTCTACCATTGCCATAAAAAATATATCAACTAAAAGCTTATTAATAGCCTCGTGATTCCCAAATAGCCCCATTTTACCGGTTTTTTTTATTGGTCACTTTTTTCATTAAAACCTAGTAACTTAAACGTAACTTATCTGTTTTACTTTATCGGGCAATGAAGGATGATCCGTGTACGAGTATCAACCGTATTGCATTATTTTAAACAATTGCTATACTCGCAAAGGCAAAGCATAAAATAAAAGTTGATTAATTATTGAACGATATCGCTAGGTTTGTACCTATATAGTAAAAAGGCAAAGAAACAAATATAATACCTGCACGTTTATATGAACTGTCAAATGCATCATCCTAGATCGCTCCAACTATACCATGAATACCGTTGTACCATAATTTACAGAATAACTTAGTCCACCGAAACCAGAAACAAACATAAATAAACACTTAACAAGTCATCACTAAGATAAGCTAACGTTTGACGGACCAGCCATTATGCACGAGAGCTGGGAAGCCGTGCATCATATCCTGCTTTATGGTGATGAGTACATAAATAATTTACTCAGTAATGCTGGTGTGGCCATCTGTCTAGAGCACCTAGGTTTAACTGACATCGTAGGTAAAGCATATAGTATAGAGATGCACATGGGAACCTCATGCCTTCCAGGCTGCGAAGGTACAATGTAATTTCATATGCAAAACTAAAGTAAACTGTCTCTACACCGGCTATAACACATGGACATCCTTGGAACGGTTTAATTAGAGTAAGGCAGTGATTTTAATGACAGTGGAACACTGGAGCCACGTGTAAGGTGTTTTGGTGGAATGGAGTGGGAGTAAAGCAAGTTTGTAACAATTATTAGTATGGAAGGACACCTTAGTAGTAAATCGTTATTTTGATACAGAGCTGCTTAGATCTCTTCTAAACTAAACAAGTTAAATAAAAAGCAAGCTTTAAAAACCCGACTGATTTTTTTTATTTAAAAAAAGTAACCCCTCACGTTTTTTATTTTATTTTAATATTGTAGCCTATGTCACTTACACAACCAAGACGAATCTTACACCTCATAATGTTAAAATCTCTCAAGCCGTTTAGGCTGCAGACCGTGCCACAGAAATAGACTTACATACATACCTACTCTAGAATAACATAACTCTCCTTCTGACGCAGTCGGGTAAATCGTGAAATGTTTTTTGTTTTTAAGGTTTTTATATTTTTATTATGCTGCGGTAGATTCCTAATTTCCTAAACTTTATTGTGTTCCGTAAATAGGTCAAAAAGTTGGGTTTCAGTGATTTGGGAGCACTTGAGTTAATAATTATATTTTTGTACTTAAAGTTAAGTATTTTGTTTAGACAGGTAGTTACTGTTACTATTGTTACTATTTTGATTAATTTAGTTTTGATATTAGGTAGGTAGGTTTAGTTATTTTTTTATTCCAGTGTCATTAAATATTGTTTAAATTGTATGTACAATAAATAATATTTCTTAAGTAATAAGACTAGGACTGGTAAAAGATAATCAATAAAATCTACGAAATTATTATAGACAGTATGCTAATACGTTGGTTTGTTACCTCATGCTTTTAATAAGTTATTTGATAAACCAGCTAAGTGAGAGTCGAACTCGTACACGATAGGTTCTGTACCACGGTACAATATTAAAAGTCACCTCAAAAAATATTTTTTCATGGGGCCCTGTTAGTTTTAACATTAGTTTATGTTTATTATTACTTGTTATAAGTGTAATACACACTCACTCGGACGCTTAGGGTCCCGTGAGCAGCCTTTGGGTACGGAACCCTAAAAATGAGTTCGCAAAATTATTAGATCACCGCATTTTAATCGCAAATTTTCATAATTCTCTGACATGTTTTATATAAAATAGGTTTCTGAAGGATGGCGGGTCATCTTAATAGTCAATTTATGTCAATCATTAATAATAAATTATAAAAGACAACTCCATTAAATATTGATTGAAAATAAGACGAACTACCGAATACAGATTGATTGATTTTACTAATTAGATGATGCAATATTTTATTATTATATTAACTTTACATACCTTTTAAAACAATACCAAAGTATAGGTATAACTGTGTAACTTACCTACTGCAAGTTAATTTTTCTTCACTGCCGTCGACAAAGTTACTATATGGATTAAAATTTGTTCTACATTTAATTGAAAGACATGCTTCAAGATTATTAAAAGGACACATACAAAGTCGGATCTAGTTAAAATACAACTGCTGACCTACATTTTACCTTGACTTTTTAGTAACGACTAAGTAATTTATTTTGTTCGCTTTGTAACTTTTCTAAGGACTACGATACCTTAAAAATATTACTATTTTAACGAATTCGTCAAATCTTTATTAAATTTGTTGAAGAATATATCGAATTATTATTATTCTAAGGGCTTGATTTAGTTCATACACCCAATAATTATTTTAATCAATGGTGTAAACTAAGCCTTAATTAACATAACGCATCAGCAACTTCTGGGGCAAATCAAAACTGGCACCAAAAGGAAGTGCCAACATACAGTCCCTCGCAGTTGGCACTAGTGCTAGAACCTCACCGGAAACCGGATGCCGTGTTAATTGGATATGTCAGACGCCACTGGCTTTCACGCCCCGAGATAGTTCTGCTTACAAGACATTAATTATATATTAAGAAGTCTGAAAGCGGCTTGCGGGTTTGCAGTAGCAGTGGTGACATTAAAATTTAACGGATTAAGTAATTATATTACGCGCGGTCTTTGTAACTGACACTTATCTAACATAAGATTTAGAACATGCATATTATATATTTTATATTGTTGAAAATCAGCGTCAAGGCACTTCATGCCTTGGCACATGCTGAGTGGACTCCTTTTTGAGACCACCCTCAAAACTGTACTATTTACCTACTTTTTACTAGTTTTAAGCAAGTTGTAATGTTGTTTGTGGTTTCAAATAAATAAATCATTCATTCATTTGAAAATGTCTACTACTGTCATTTAGGGGACCACTCGGTTAGACGAACTCCCTTCGGCGGTATTTCCAACCAGTTATGACATCGGTGCCTTTAAGAAAAGAGTTTTCATTTCTCTAATAGGCCAGGTTTATGGGCGGTGGTGATTACTTCGAATCAGGTAACTAGGATGCTCGTTTGCCTCCTCTGTTGTAAAAAAAAGACATTACCTTCTTAGATACACGGTCTAAATTTTGGTGATGTTTCTTAATGTTTTTGGTATAGGTGAAATACTACTAGTAAAATAACCCTTATACGAGTAGTACGACTTTTTTGAAGATTTCCGATCTACTAAGAGCCCTAATTTCAAACAAATGCATAGTCTTCTAATGCATTTATGCAACCACAATCTTTTAACCTTTATCGTAAACGCGGCTGCGTCTTTGAGTCAAGCTCTTAATTAAAATGAACTGCCGGAACTAGATAACAAAATCGTTACTCCAATGAGCGAACTATGTTGTCTTATTTTTGTCTTAAACTAAGAATTTTGTGGTTGACGATACAATACCAGAAAAAAATAAAAAAACGGGCCATATTGCGGAAATTATATGAACCGTCATTTTTATTGCAATTTACGAAACACAGATAAAAAAGTATTAGTGGCAACCCCATTAGAGGTTTTTTATTGTACTGGTCAGGCTTTAATAGAAAGTGTTCGGCAGATCGAGCCATCTCAAATTCATCTCAGTCTATGAATTTCAATTATAAATGTAACTACACAACACTGTATCTTGGGATGTAGTGTAGGTTCTAGTCCCTTATCTATCGGTAGAGTCCACATCATCCTGGTTTTCAAATACGCAGTAGTGATTGCCGTATCTCATTTCTTATCTCTTTTAATTACATATACAACATTTTTAGCAAAGAAGCGAATGCAGGTTTCATTTTGATTTTATATTAAGATAGCTAAATAAGACGACACAAAAGGTAAAATGCTTTATATTTTGACGAGGAATCATTTCTCAACGTTATCGTACAAAAGCATCAGACATGCTCAAAAGTAATTCTACTGTTTAAGAGTTGACTGCAAGATTGATTGATGGAAACGCCAACGACAGACATTCCCGAAATGCGAAACTTAACGTTTTGGGGGAAATCATGAATATTATTCTTATAAAATAACGCACCATTTAGCTAAGTGGTTTCTGTATGTATTCCCGAGGCAGTACAAACATTTGTGGCAACGTATGCAATTTCTTCCTTGTTTTTAACATAAACATGGGTTTATTTACTGTTGTTTTGTAAGCTTTGCTTTCTACGTTATTACTTTTCTAATACGTAAACATAACGTCGAGTATTATCGGCTTCAATAATAACCTTATAAAAATAAGTTTAATTGAGTCTATAAATTACAGTAACACCATTACCTCTTTGCCCAAAAACATACTTAGCTAATACTTATCTATTGAATAGTCTTCCAGTGAATGTAAAACCGGAAGCTTGTCGTGAGTTTATCTTTAATCTTTAGATGGAACATAAATAATTTTGCGATAACCGATTATTCTAGGAGTGACTACTGTTATGTCGTATGTGCAATAAAATCTTTGTTGTGAATATAACTACTTACTAGCAAAACCATTGAAACGTCAATTATAATTTCGTAATATTTTTGCAATTTGGTTCCAAGATTTTAATAATTGTTGCGTAATTATTCGCTTATGACCGTGAAATTGATCGTTAATTATAGGTTCTTATTACATTACACTGTTTGATACAACATCAATGATAAATTCTATTGGAAATTATTTCACTCAAAAGTCATGTAGTTATAGCATCAATATTCTACAAAGGGCAATGGACTTATTTTTATTAATTTAAATTTCGATGTACCTACCTAATTCTCAGTGATTGGCATGGACAGTGCAAAACTTTAACAAAACTAAGAATATTATGGGCAGATTAGTGTTCAATTTAACTGTAAATCAGAGTCTCGGGTTTGGTATAAGGATATTAATATTTTCATGGCTGTAATATAAGTTTTGTTAAAGGTTTCGTCCGTCCATGCCGATCACTGCGGGCTAAACGACGATGTCCGCTATTTGAAAATTTTCACGTAAGTATCAAGCTGGAACACAGAAATGTGTTCCATAACTTAAATTGCCGATATTGGAAATAACCAAGCGGTCTGATTTCCATACAGATCGGGCACGATATTGGGTTCTTGGCACTGATTTTCTCAAAGAGAAATTGCCTGTAATTGTCTGCCACATGTATTAATTGCATTGATGAATCTAGTGCCTACACATTCACAAAGATAAGAGACCAAAAAAAGTAATGAAGATTTTTAGGAAGTTAGTAACTTCCTTTCCAGTAGAAACTAACATATTAAATCCAGAAGCCACTAAGTACATACAGAAAAAGCTACCATCTGTTTCGCAATCGACAAGTAAACCATATTTTACAGATAAATTTATCCCTTTCTCTTTCTTACACTTAAAAATGGACAAGGGGAGAGTCAACTTTAAATGGCAAATAAATTTACTCGTTGAATGTAAAACAGGTGGTTAGTAACTCTACAAATGAGGTTTCATCATCAGATCATCACAAAGTCAATGTGTCACCAGTAGTTCAAGACAAGTCTCGAGACACTTAAAATATTGTCATCACGTAGTACTTAACGTCAAGTTAATGCGAATCGAATTACAATTTTATGTAGAATCACAACATTCCTTTAAAACAGGAAACGGAAAATCGTTCCAAGAACCTAGATTAAATAAAGCCTCATCTCGTGTATTAATGTCATACAAAGTAAGTTCAACTTAATATTCTGCGGTTTCGCAAGTGACTTGTAGTTTAAATACATATAAGGAAACTTTTCATCGTCAAGAAAAACTTATAGATAGTTGGGTTTTTCTTATTACGAGTATGGAAGGGCATATGACTAGGGGGTTAAAATCTAGCATATTTCGCTTTTTGTTTTGCTTTTTTTGTTATAGTGCCACTCCTTGTCTTCCTGTGGATGTCGTTAGAGACGACTAAAGGAATAAATGCTTGTAGTACTATAAGGCGATGGGCTTGCAACTTGTCACTAATACACTGTAAACATCTTAGCTGAATTGTGCAAAATGTGGTTACAGAATTATCAACAAATTTTATAGTTGTTGGTAATTCTGTAGCTCTGCGTACCCCACTCTGGGAATGAAGGCATGTGTTAATTATGTGCTTTTCAAGTAAAATGAATAAAAACCGCGGTTTTTGTCGTGGTCAAGTGCGAGACGGACTCGCATCCGAAAGGTTTCGCAGCATCGTAAAATATTAAGATCGAGCAAAAAAGGCGGAAAAAACACGTTTCTTGCATAAGAACCCTTTTAGATTTTTGACTGTTTAGATTTTTATTATTTGTGGTGGAGCGGCCACACTCTGTAAATAATATAAGTGTCCAGCTAGTACGGTTCAATAGATATAGACCTGTGATAGACGGAACAATAGGGTCCCCTTTGGGAACTGAACACAAAAAGGAGTACGCCGAATATAAAAAAAAAACTGTAATTTATTCCAAAGTACCTATATAATACTCGTATTCTTGCCATTCTTAATAAAAATCTGTCTCGGCGGAAATGGTACAAATGCGAAGTTTTCCATTGCTTTTAATTTCGTCTTAAACCACCTTGAAATGCATAAAAATCGAATGCGGTCCACTAGTATGAGTAAAAAACGCCATTTCTTTGTTTTTACGACACTATAATTTCAAGTAAAATACATGTCCCGTAGGGTCTTACTGTCAAAGTTTGCTTTAAACGTGCATAGCGGACCTTTGTTACGAAGATTTAGTGTTCATTGTTAAGGAACAGTGTCTTTACAAGCCGGACACGAATTCCCTGGCTGCATTGCTCGGCCCACACGAAGCTTAACCGAAGGACGAAATTTATGCATCCTAAAAGTGAAATACTATTATAATTATTGTTTGAAAATCAAAATGCCAGAGTAAAATCGGGAAGTTTAGAAACCTACGGAGAATTTAAATATGTGGGAAAGACATTGTTATTTATTATATAGGAATGAAAGATGTCTTCATAATTCTTGCCAATTTGTACCTAAGTGCGTAATGTTTTAAAACTTGACAGAGTATGTTCATGAAACTAAAAAAAATTTTTTTTTTCTTTCAGTATCTGTTTCTGATTTAACGACGACAACGGCATTTTAAGAGTAAGCATTCTCAAAATTGAATAGGCATGATGGCTCAGCTATTAGATTTTTTTCTCTTTTTTTTCTCTGCCAATTATGTACAGAGATAATCAGTATTCTTCCCATAATTAATATAATTATAGTTATAGTTTTAATTTCCCCATGGCTGGGGATCCATGAAAAGTCAACGGACCTCCTTAATAATTTGGATGCGCTTCATTGTTTTTTAAACAGTTGAGCATATCAACTCTTTACCTCCTTGCATAACATCTTCACCATCGGCCAAATTCTCTGCATAGCTGACGATCCAATCGAATGGTTTTATGCACTAAAACTATAAATCACGCATTTATTTCGTGAGGCACGGATCGGTGTGGCCAGGGCACGTGCTTATCTGTTATTTGCAGCAGAACGCAACGCCGCGCCGGCGGTTTTCGGTAACATGTTGATAAATATTGGGGGAGATTTTAGTAAAGGCTGACGTAGATTGGGGAGAAATATGATTCGAAATTGAGATTCAAGTTGTATAAACAAATGGCAAAAGCGATAATTTTAGTCGTAGATTCATGATCCTTATTCTATATTATTTTCGTATTATTAACGTTATTATAGGTCTTATTAACTTTACAGTAAAGTCGTCAGCAATATGATTGCAATAGGGGTAATAATGACGTGGCGCTCTTTGATTTACCATAATAATTGGCCGCACCTTGGCTTGTCAATTTTCAGTAAGTAGGTACAGTCAACAAATCATAAGTCACTATGGAACTATATCGAAGTGATGTAATGATAAAAATACGAGACTTCTTAAGAATTGAAGTAAAACGTGACTTTGACACTATTCCATAGAGGCTATAAATCACATTGGTTGGGTGTACCTAAGTAATGAAGTATAAGCTACTACCAAAAATGTAGTACAAGCAATTCAATTGCTAGCAATTGCAATTCGATTTGGAGCAACTCAATTCCACAGTTTTCGATATGGAGTCAGTAAAGTGGGAAATGATTATGACTAGCAATAACGGGACCAAGTATTGCTAACCTCCATGAAATGACGTGGTTAATACTTAAGTTATTATCATAAACATTTTTGAAAACCTTCTATGTCTGAACCGACCATCTATTAGTTAGTTAAATGATAAAATTAAGGATAATATTCAGACTCACTTTACGAACCTAAGCAGAGACATTGCGCGTAATGTTTGGTAAAAGAAGATAGAGATCAAAATCTAATGAGGTACGTTAACATTATTAACTATAATATCCTTAGACATTTGAACCACATTCCTAATTAACAATAGACTCAAAGTGTGCAAGTCTCTAGTCACTAAATCAGTTACTATTGTTACAAACACATTGCTTAGCTGGCCTGGCTCTATTGAGAAACGCAAATCCCTCGGGTACAGTACGCTGCAAAGCGATCATCTAGGATTTGCGCCTACTGCTCCACACTTAGTGTGATTCAATTGTTTCCATTACGATGATCATTCTATAATCTGTCTGTGCCTCCATTCGATTGAAACAAATGTGCACAAGAGCCTTAGGGATAGACATAGACAAGTTGATTTCGATTGGATGCACTTTTATAAGTTCTAAATGTTCTGATTTAGGCAAATGGGTCTCTTGTGAAGTCGTCCAATTTCTGATCTTGAGGCTACGAGTAAATAATGCATCCCACGTTAATCTTGATTTTTAAGTTTAACTAATATTAGGTAATAATAATGACACAAAGTTTGAAAGAGTTTAGGATGATAATAAGGATAATAATTGTAGTAAGTGTAAATTAACTTTCCTTAATGATAATTACTATAAAATATGGATCAGCACGGGTAGACTACATAATTCCGAAGAGTCATAATTCCGAATTGATGAAATTTTATTTTCATAATTCCGAATGTAATTTATGATAGAACATTTTATTTTTGGGTATCGGTTACGAATCAAACCTAACCTAATTTATGTATAGCAATTAAATTATACATTTGAATTGGGATTTTATAAGAAACTAATTTGAAGCATTTCATGATTAAATGTATTATTGATATTTAATATAATTTATTAAATTAAAGTAACCTTACCTACTTGTAGCGACAAGATGACGTAGATATTTATAAAGAACGGGTATACTTCATCTAAGACTTAGAAAGACGATTTTTTTATTATCTGTGATCTGTTTTCAAAGTCATAATAGACGAACGTCATTCAAATATAATGTAAACAAACAATCGCAATATGATATAATTTATTATTTAAGAGTATATAGGCATTCAACCATTGCTTATTACCTAGACCTCAGTTAATACAACACTTCCTACATGACCTTGTTTCTAGACTAGATTTACTTAACACAAACGCATTAAATTTGTTGAAAAGGCGGATTCCATACTTCCAATCATGAGTTTCTACAATAAATGTTGATGCCGTCTTTTTGAACCTCTTGTAAAACCTTACCACACAAATTATTAACATTTATCACACATAATACAAAAGTGAAATGGTCTCATTAATATTTTAATTTCATCATAAGAATTACAGTCAATTTGTAAACAAATAAATTTGACATGACAACAGCTGTCTTCAAACGTAGGTGTCAGGTAGATATCTAAATTGTACTTATAAAATGAAAATTTGGAGAGGTTTTATATGTTTTATGTAAAACCACAAAAGTTCTTGATGCAGCGCAATTGGGACGGCTATTTAGGGGTCAAGTGAAGGTCATTTCTTAATTTTAATATAATTAATTCATTGTAACATATTTTTTTAATCTAACTACTGGGATCGATTCGAAAAGCCTATTCCTCGAAATGGTTTTGAAATTTTCATACATTGTTAAAAATGGGTGTATCCCAATTATAATAGCTCTAGCATAACATAGCTTAAGGAAAAAATCTAATTCAGATAAGTGAATATTCGAAAAAAAATATTCGGAGTTTTAAGGAGTTCCCGTATCAGCACAGATGGTTTTCTGTTATTTAGTTCTCTATTGTATTTGAAAAAGAAAGATAAACATACAGAAGTACTGGCATTGTGACACAAAATAAATAATGAATAAATTAATATTCGGAATGGCAAATAATTTCAGTTTACACATTTTATTTGTTTTAAACCAAGGACCAATAACATAGACAGACAGTTATACTTATATTACTAAGTGGAATTAGATTTAGATTAGACACTAGATTTTTCCCGCGACTTTGTCCATCTACTACTCGTACTCTTTTATCGTTATTTTCCCTGTATAAAAAAGTACGTAGCTAATATCCTTTACCGAGCCTTGAGGTAACTCCTGGCCAAATTTTATCATAACTTTAAGTTTTAGCCTTGAAGTTACTTTTCGAATAGAGAAGCGTAGAAATTGAGTAGGGAAATTAATAATAATTTACGTAATAATGTCATTCTTGTACGAATATGTTCATTAGGCAGAAGCCAACGTGACGGGGGCATCCATCATCTGAGCTTAATGGCTTATCCCAATCAATTAGTAACTTGAGGCTGTGCCATATTGATCATTGTGTATTGATTTGCGTTTTTCCGAATTGTACGAAACAACACTTCGTAACGGTTAATTATGAGATTTAAAGCAAGCTTCCTGGACGTTCCTAACGCGGTTTTATTTCCATCCAATTTATTGTGAAGGATGGTTTTTCATAATGATTTCTGCTTAGTGTTGTTTAAAAAGAAAACGTTTAAATGATAGGTGGTACGGTACTGAATTCATTGAATTACGGATCCTCTTAAAGGGTTAAAAAATAAATCAATAATTTACAAACATAAGGTTCCTTAACCAAGTCTCACCTTCAAATCATTTATTTATTTTAGGGATTTGGAACTAAAAATTATATTCTTCTTGAGTTATATTAAATCTCTCTTGTCAAACGAAAGTCATCTTAAAGCGATAAATTGATTCCAATTCTCAATAATTTTATACTCAGAATTCCTCATTATCCAATAATAGCTATATGCAGGCACTGTGAATTATATGTGGATAAAACATGCGTCACTTTCCAAGAAGTATAGTGCAAGAGTAATAGATGCCCTATCCACATTTATCCACCGCGATAAACGCCACCATAATAGGCTCACAGCACGGAAATACAAACTTAGTTAGATAGATAAATAAATACTGAAATAAATAGAATACATCTAAAACTCAGGAACTAAAATACTGGCGCTCTACACAAAACATTTGCTCGTACCGGGAATCGAACCCGGGACCGCTAGCTTTGTAGTCTGGGTCACTACCGACTAGGTTAAGAGCGTCGTCATTTGGTACCAAACATTTGTTTATGCGTGTCCGACACGCATTAGGCTAGTTTTTAATTTTTATATAATTTCGTACAGATAAACCAGTATATCACTCGCATCCAATTGGCTTCTAGAGGTTTTATACAGCTAACACGCTTGTCAAAGGTTACGCAGCTTCCTTGACTACTGATGAATAGACCAGGGCTATTACGACTCAGAGTTGAAAGGCACCGGCCGTTGGAATGTTATAGTCGTATAATGGTTGTATAATAAGCAGGATATATAAAATGTAAACAAACCCTACATTCAAATATCACGTAAGCAACACGGTTTCTTAAGAAGTATTTTTTAATTTTACCTAATTGGATGGTAAAATATTAATTCCTAAAAACATAATGAAATCGCTCTTCCGCTTTCTTTCATTAAAAATCGGGTCTAACTGCTTTTTAATATCGTTTAATCCGTTGTCATTAGAATAAACCTGTTTAACTGAGACTTTTTTTATTGCCAAACAAAATTGATCTAATTTCGAGTATTTGGCACTAAAAAGCTCAACATAAGAACATAAATTGAAATAAGTTTTTGCAATCACCATTATTCCTTTGAATTAAAACCGGAGTCACTAACTCGTGTAGTTCTTGGTCTGAATTAATTTTAATGAACCATAACTGACTCAGCTTCAGAGCCTGTTTGTGCCACTTAATCTCATAGTGCCCATTTATGGTCAGATCGCAAACACCATCTTGCCCAAACCAAAAAAAAAAACTTCAGGACTTGGCCCATACTTGGCCAAGTAAACAACTGCATTCCACAATACTTTAAACTTGCAATTATAATAAATCCAGCTTCGAAAAATATTAACACCACAATTTTAGGTTGTTTACCGCGTTTCAATCCTACGCCTACACTATGACTTAGCTTAAAATTGCAACTGATCCAGTTTTAAATATCCTTTTATGTATACTTAACTTTTTTTAACAAAACCGACTCAAATATTAATTTATACTTAATATTTAAGTCTGTTTTGTTTCTTTGACATTTTTTAATGACTTTGTTATTGTTTGCACAAAAGCTATTTTGGAGCGGACGGCGTTCAGCATTAGGTATATTTTGCTTTACCAAATTATTATTTTGAACGTTGAATGTTTAGAACTTAAATCAAAATCCTTTCATTATCACAATTTGGTAATCATTTTTATCATAAGCAAAATTACTCTGGTTCGATAAGAACTTCGAATTCAAGATAATTATTGTGTCAAAATATTCATTGTTTTTCGGCTAGCTGAATAATTTTAATTAAAAAACCGTTACAACACAGTCTGGCTTTTTATATCATAGGCTAATAGGTATAACTGTACGTATTGGATTAACTGTACCAAGGAAGACTTTGCTTTTAAAATCTTGCATTGCAACTGTGAATGTTTGTTTCACTCCTGGATTTTTATTAAATATATTTGCAATCACTTTCTCGAAAATAGCTTTAGCGATTTCGATAAAATTTGTAATATAGAGGTTTACAGGTCCCAAAAATCTATCTGTTAACTTGTCATCTTCGGCAAAATGCGTGTTAAACCCGAGCAACGCTTGGTCTTCCAGGTACCATTAATAATACGAGGTACAGTCAGCAGCAGAAGTAGATGGATAGGTAGGTGAGTAGGTGGTGGTAGGTGGTGGTAGGTCGAAGAGCTCAAAATTATCTACGCACGTTTTTATTCTCTTGAAAATAGAGTCGCGTTTAGTGCTACAATAATACTGTAGTTAGTTAGTTAAGTGTTAAGCAGCGCATATTTTACAAGTGATGTAGGTACATGAATTGCTTCAATAAAAGCAGAGAGACAGTGACTTTCATTTAACACATATCAGATATGACTTTGTTGGTTTGTACTGCGCGTATTAGGTAACCATAAACATGTACATCATCGCCAAATATTGATATTTCATCTCTTACATTTGACATAC
This sequence comes from Acleris cristana, assembly GCA_948252455.1. Taxonomy (NCBI): domain Eukaryota; kingdom Metazoa; phylum Arthropoda; class Insecta; order Lepidoptera; family Tortricidae; genus Acleris; species Acleris cristana. The sequence goes on along the minus strand of OX411774.1, from coordinate 6,923,801 downwards.
TGAATGAAAGAGATGAAATTAAAATATTTGACAAATGACAACCAAGTTTAGTGCTAATATCGGGAATAAATGCTCCCACTTATCACACAAATACATGCCCTTATCGGGAATCTAGCCCAGGACCGCTAGCTTTGTAGACAGGGTCAACACCAACTAGGGCGTAGCTACTAGGCCAACAGCACCATCAATGTAGTTCCTCTTACTTTTGAAATCTTGTTTACCTACACACCTACTCTTGAAATTAAAAATGCGCATACTAAATAAGTTTGTTACATCATTAATAGTTAAAGGTAAAATGTTAAACAGATTTTAATGGCGATAAATCAAGACAGTAGTAAAAAACTTTCGAACCCACTCGTAAACAAACTTACAATGTTTCGCTTTCTGCGACTCTTTACTTCCACTTTCATAAAAAAACTTCGGGCGCAATAGTCTATACATATAATAAAGTTGTAGAAGGGAAAAAATCTGTACATTCGAGATATTTACTCAAAAATACTATAGGAGCCCTCAGAATGAGTAGCAGAACACGTTTCTACAATTTTTAGAGTTGGTGTCTGTTTGTCTGTTTGTCTGTTTGTCTGTTTGTCTGTTTGTCTGCTTAATTTTGTTTCTCCTCGCATCAATTGAAAACCACTGAACCAATTTTAATGCGGTTTTCACTAAAACATTTCAGTAAACGGTGACCAGGTTTATATATAATAAAAAATTAAGATATGACAATCAAAGTGGGGGAAAAGAGGGGTTAAAGTTAGTATGGAAAAAAGTTACCGGATTGAGCTGGTTACTTGAAACTTTGTATAATTACTCTTCGTAACAAATTAAACAATACCTGTTTCAGGATTTCTCGATTAAAGTTAAAACAACTAGGAAATTATCAAATTAGGCCAATTACATGTATTTCTTTAAAACCCTATTAGAGGGCCGTCGATCACTTTACGTGATTACAAATATCAACATTTTATTCTCCGTTTATTACATAGAAACTAAATTCAAGGATTTTTTATAATGCAATGTACAAAATGTTATAAAAAGACAAAATAAATTATTCCAATACGTTGTTGTAACAAATGAGACGCCATGATGACGTGCATCAAAGAAAAGGACAACCATATCCCTCCCATAACTGGAGAGATCAAGACAGAAAAGCACGCGATCATAGATAAACGTTATAGAAGCGAAGTTGTGATTGAAATTTACATTGTCGCGTTGATACTTGAAAACATTGTTTTAATGCGTAATAACGAAAGATCAAGTTCGAATACATATTTAAGACAATATTTGGACAACCAAACTCCTATTTTTAACCGCCGGAAAAAAAGGAGGAGATTATACGTTCCACTGTATGTAATTTTTTTTATGTATGTTCAACGATTTCTCCGTCAATTATGGTCCGATTTCAAAAATTCTTTTTTGTTTATAGAATATACTTCCGAAGTGGTCTCATTGTCACCAAATTGTAATCTGATGAGGGTATCCATGAGGAATTGAGGGAACTCCTCAAATATTATAGGTAGTATTTTTACTAACAAGTCCAGCATTTGCATTCAGATATTATCATTTGGTGAACTGAAACTGATGATGAAGACCACAGATGGTCAACGGAACTCCTCAATGGTACCTATTTCAAGGGTGGCGATAGTTAAGATATCTCGATTAAGTAGTTGAGCGACTATAACGTAGAACATTTAATTGTTGAAATATGACTATGACTTTCCCGTGGACTTGCGGTGCACTTGAAATGTCTTAAAGTTTCATATCAACTAAAAGTGGGACTACATGACAGCTTACTATGATCACTAAAAAGTATAAAATAAAAGAAACGTTTTAAAAAACACAAAACCAGATTCAAAAACGCATAAAACATATTTTTTTTAAATGGTAGGTAACTTATAGGTCAGTGACTTACAATATTTTTAACCAAAAGCCGACTTCAGTTTGACTGACCTATATTTACCTACCATTTTAAAAGAAGTTATTTTTTGCGTTTTTGAAGGTGGTTTTTTTATTAACTTAGCTTGGGTTTAACAATTTCGATCATTAATTATTCTCTTCTTTGGGTTCCGCAGCATTATAGCGAAAAGAGAAACCATACAATTTCGTCATGTTCATGTTTATCTAAAACATATAATATGTCACATATACCTACATTTTTTTGGTTATAAACATTAGTAGTATATCAATCAGATTAAGAAATAAAAAAATAATTTCGTTTGTAGTAAAAAAACAGTACCTACTGAATAAATTAACTCTAATAGCGCAAATATATATCATAGAGTTCCATAGATTATTAGTAACATTAAATCTTATTCTCTATTAGTAATTATTTGTCAAAAATTTACAATTGATTAACTTATTTTCTCCTATGGCTTCTGCCACCCAGTGTGACAACCCATGTTGTACATTCTGTTTTGTTAGTCTATGTCAAAATGAGCGATGTCAGATTGACGTTGACATATCCGGATTTGATAATTTTTTCCGCCATTTTCAAGACTTCGTCTCCTGACATTGGTGGAATCATCGATAGTATCGATGGAGCTACAAATGAAAAATTTAATTGAAAATTGTCCGGACTTCGTCAAGGCTTCTCAATATTACCATTTTTACAGTACTCCTTCTTCTTAGTAGCTCTGGGCCGGTTATGGCTATCACACTTGCACTCGCATCTGACAATATGTTTGTCACTTTTTTTTATAGAACAACGAAGATTGCCGAGTGCTATTAAGAAACTGGTCGTACTGTACAGTTGTTATTTAAATATTATGGCGGTTAATATGATCATTTGATTTTTTTACGGGTAGTCACATAATTTTTGGCGGTTGATTAACTACTGTGCTACTATGAAAAATATGAGGGTAGTTTTGCGTGCGGAAATTAGCGTTAGTTTTAGTTATAGGTTTAAACGATTACACGTTGTAAAATCAAGTTTTAAGGAAAGGAGCCGGGGGGTGCGGTGCCAAAGTGATAAATAGGGGGCTCGGTGGCGCAGCCCCCGCCTTAAAGAAGGGACCTTACCGACATCCTTAATAAGATAGATAGGTAAGTTTTTTAGTTTTCATGTTTCCTCTAGAGCAGATAATAGGAGCTCTGATGATTTTTCGTTCATTTCGTTTTGCGTGCGGAAATCAGCGTTAATTTGAGTTAAGTATTCGAGTCTAAACGATTAGATATTACATTAGGCATTATGAATATTAGGTAAAGTCAAGGCAAACGTTTACACAGGAGGGGCTCGAGGCCGTAGCCCCCTCCTTTAGAAATACACCGTACCGATATATTTATATGTTACTAGAGGACGCCCGCGACTTCGTATGCGTAGAATTAGTTTCCCACTACTCCCCCCATTTATTCCCGTTGGGGGTCGATTTTCGGGAAATCCTTTCTTACATCATGAAAGGAACCCCTGTACCAAATTTCAAGTTTCTAAGTACAGTAGTTTCGGCTGTGCGTTGATATATAAGTCAGTCAGGTTTGCCTTTTATATATATAGATAGAAGATAGATAAGATAGGTAGATTTGAGCTTTCTTTTGTCTTTCAAAGTAGAAAATAGGAGTTCCGTTGAGTTGTCTTTAGAACACTTAATTGGGCCCGGTTTGACGGATCTTACCATAATATTATAAACTGGCCAGAACCACGACTTCGTCTGCGTTGATTTCGATTATCGTTATACCCTCGGGAACTTTTAAATTTTCCGGGATAAAAAGTAGCCTAAGTTTTAATCCATTGTATAAGCCATCTCCATTTCAAATTTCATCCAATTCGGTCTAGCTGTTGCAAGAGTGCATAATGTACACATACTTACTATGAATTTTGCGCTTATAATTATTAGTAAGGATGAGAAAGTTTGGAAGTTTGTTAATTACGCTTCAACCACTGAACGTATCCAGATTAAACTTGGCACACATATAGGTTAGGTTCTGGAATAGGACTTAGGATAGCTTTTATCCAATAAAACGTCTCATTCCTACGGGAAATCAAATTAATCGTTAAAAGATGTGAATTTGCTCACAAAGTTTACATGGACGAGTATAAAAATTAAAAAGGTGAAATCTCAGGTAGCCATGTGTGAGTAGTGTGTTTTTATTTCTGTTTACGTTTGTCATCCTGTAATCCTTTCAGTTGTATCCACTGATGTGTGCGTACACGGAAGTTACTAAAGAAACACACTTTTAGTGTATAGATACGAACTAGATGGCGCTAGCTGGGTAGGTATCGAATTGTTGCTCTGGTGTGGTCAAAGTCGCTGCCCGGGGTGGTTGAGCGATTTTCCCTATACAGCGCAATTATAAGCTTTATGGTTAGGCTAAATTTATATTATTCATCCTGGTAACATCAAATTCTGAAGTCCACGCAGACGAAGTCGCGGGCAGAAGCTAGTAAGTAAATAAACCTCAAGGGATAATCTCACAAAAATTGACCTCGTCCCAAACTATAAACTTGTACAATGGATACTAGACAACGATAAACTTATTTAAATACATAAAAAAGGGAATACCTTAAAATTCCAAATTATATTTTTCCGAATATTCTTTTGACCGAATTTTAATTTTTAAACAACTTCAAAAAAAAAAATATCATCTCAATTCGTCGGGATATTTGTTTTCCCGGTAGTAAGTAGATATTTGTTTATTCTAGAACTGGACAGTATTAGGTAGGCATAAAACAATTTTTAAGCGTAGGTTTGGTTAGGTTTGATCTACAAGCGATATCAATACATTGCATTCGGAATTATGTACTGTACTCACAAAAAAAATATCAAAGATCAAGTTGCGTTCAACACTCAAATATTTATTTAACTGAAGGAATCAAACCCGGAAGTGCATGGTTTCTTAGGCACTGTGACTAAGGTAAAAGCTCCTATTATGGACTGTGCTCCAGTGATGAACATTTACATTTTTTTAATGAAAGCATTGCAATACCGAACATTTCATAGTGGTAATCCCGAATAATTTAAATATAATCTAATTGGTACGCTAAAAGCATATAAATCTCCGAAGCTTATATTTATGGGATTGTTCATAACTCGAGCACTGTCCATAATAGGAGCTTTTACCTTATCTATCTGAGAACAATCTTACACAAATGGACCTAGTCGCAAATTAGGCTTATATGCTCTACTACGGATACTAACCCACGACCAACCTACTTAAATAGAGAAATGAATACTTTCATACATAGGTACTCGTAGTTAAACATCGAGGATCCAGTATTCGCGTTCACCACTCAAATATTTACTTACCTAAAGGGATCGAACCAAAAACGCAACGTTTCGTAGGCAGTGTGATTACCTATTAGGCTAACCGCGTCTTTGCTGGTATACAATACAATCACTTGCTAAACAACATTTTCACAAACATCATATTGCTAAACTCTTATTTTCCGAAACTGTGAATATTTCAGGACCATCTTGTAGAACCCTATAAGGCTAGGGGCTAGGGGGGTTAGGTTAGGCTAGTTTTATAAAAATCCTAAAATATTTACAGTTCTAGAAAAAAAGCGATATGGTTGTGAAATGAATCAGTTTGTGAAACGTTTTTAGGTACCTAATGTAATGATGGTAAACCGTCGCACTTAGATACTGGTTGGAAAGTGACAGATGTTTTATCCACGCTTATCCACGTCGATAAACACGACTGTAGTAAAGTTGGCCTGCAGCAGTTAACCAAGTTTCTCTAGCTTAAAGCGAGGGGCTACCCAAAAGCTTTTCCATTAGTTTCCATATACTAACTTTGTGCAGGTTTCCATTTTTTATATATTAGTACAAAATATTATAAAATAGGTACATTATAAAAACAAAATATTATATTTTCTTCGCAGGTCCTTTTATTTTTCTTCATTAGGGCGTATACATGAATTTTAAATTAATAAAAAATTTAAATTTGAAACTAATTATTTTGCCAATAAAAAATACAATACAATTAAATTGACGCACTTGTTAAACAAAAGTAAGCCGCATCTGCGAAATAAAATTGTTTTCGTACCAATGCAAAAAAAGAAAACTTGCACATAGTTACTATGAAAATATTGCCCACCCCGTTCGTCTTAAAAATATCTCTAGATAATTTAGAAGTCAGAATAATAACATAAATGTGATCTAATTTTAAATAATTGCCATTCTTAGTTATCATTAGCGTCACGGTGAGGTCGGACAGACAGTTCAAGTCGAGATCTTGCAAAACTTAGTCCTTGCGTTTCTGAATGGAAAAACTTGACTGCAACCGATTTCGTAAACATGGAAAAATGTTATTTTCAAACGACGTAGAATGTCTTAAAGACGGAATTAATTTTAAAATAATTAACATATTTTAACAATGCTTTATTAGTAATTTATTGGGGCTTAATTTGATTTGAGACCAACAATAACATAGCTAAAGCTAGTGATGTTGTTCGAGTTGGCATTGGAGGAGGCTGTGCCTCCCGAGCCCCTTTTTTGGCCTTTTACTTAAGGTAGGTAGAAGAGAAAAGGTCATGTTGTTAAATAGAAATTATACTTATAAACGTCAGAATAGAGTAAAATTAAATAAAACACAACCCGAATTAGCCCAATTATGTACTTATCACAACTTTTATATAAAAAAAAAACTACTAATATACATTTTTTAAGTATCAAAAACAACATGTACGTATTTAAAACTTTTCACAAGTGAGCATTCTAGTTAGGCAAAAAAGGTATAAAGTATTACTAAAGGCATTAATGTTCTGGTTTTTAAATTAAGCACACTTTTGAAATGGTTTTATGACGCAACTCATTTTACACAAAACAACATACCATTCGAATTTGCACTAATGTAGATTTGGTAGGAATATTAAGGTTTGAGTATTGTGCTTACTTCGTTTTATACCTTCATGGCATCTGAGGTCATCGGATTTCTGCGGCCTTGCGCGGTCGCCGACCAAGATGACACGGCGACCTGCGACATTTGGAATACCTCGACTCGCGAGGGCTGCCATGATTTTATATTGACACCGGACAATGGGTCCAATTCGAATTGTGTTCTTTAATTTAAAATATCTGTAAACGTTAATTTATAAATGTCAAACTCGATTCTAGTTTAATAAGAAAAAGTTTGACGTTTATTTTAGGTTTACAGATAGATACTTGAAATTATCGAACACAATCAGAATTGACCCAATATCAACCTAAGGTTTAATCAAGTCTTACCCGGGACGCTTTTTAATAAAGCTGTGTCTGGTGTGTGTGTGTGTATCGTTTTAAAAAATACTATAGGTCATGTACCAGGTATGTGGCAGGTAAAAAATGCAATTTCAACTAAATGACTGGCTGTGGATATAGTGATACAGTTGTGAGGCTATTGGCATGTGCAAATTACAGAATATTCCCTGAATATTGGAACTCTTTTTAAACATACTGAAAATACTTATATATAAACATTTAAGAGCATTGAGAATGTTAGAAGTTACCAAGAATTTTTCACAAAACTCACTTTTGTTTTGTAGGAGTTTCTTCTCAGTAATAATGCTATGTATTGTTAGAAATTAAAATGCATTTCCAACAGTCTAATTTAGTCTCAGACACGTAACATATCCTGGTTTTGCGGGCGCCCCGGACTCTAACCAAACCAGGACAAATCCGAGGAATTCCGGACGGATGGCTGCCCTACTCACGATCCATATTATGAATAATCTATCAGCCACCAAAAAGCTATCTTATGCCAAACGTGCAAGGTAGCAATTCGACCAGCATGATTGTTTAAATTTATTTTTTGCGTTGTAGGGAACTGGTCCAATGATCTAATATAGATCAGTCGACTTTTGATGACATAGATCGATGAAGGTATTGTTGTTTACTGATATAAAGTCGTAAATTAATTATAATAATATGTGGTTTCATAATTAAGGCATAATTTCGAGTTATCGATGCGGGGTCTGAAATTTATTGCTAGAGGTCAAGCTATTAGTCAAAGTCACTCCCACTTAATAACAAAGTGCTTTAAAAACTAACCTTCCTACTAACAATTTCTAACGGAAAAAGTACATGAATATTAAATGTGTCTTCCTTTTTTAAATGTTCGGTATGATTAATTTTGCACTCTTAATTCGTATGTATTGACATAGAATCGTTGATTGATGTGTCTACTCCCAAAACATTATTATAATTATGTTAAGCCGTTATATTTACTACTCATAATTATTGCTCATTCAAATATGAACATGTGAGTTGGTTTGATTGATAATTGCAACTCGGCCAGTATCCTTACCATGAGTTACAATTACCGTACTCGTTATCGAGTCGAATGCTCTGTCCTTTGCAGTATTATAGAGTGTGAGGGACAGAGTATTCGACTCGCTAGCGAGTACGATAATTGTAACTTATGGTAAGGGTACAGGACTCCGTTACTTTTGATTGTAAATTCTAACAAAGGCCATACTTAATATCACAATATATTGGTACATTTATGATGTTATTAATGGTTAAATTACGGCAGAATGAGTGGACATTAATATTGTCAATGGGAATGGGAGAATATTGTCCGTGTTGACACTGATAGCGAATGTTTTCACCGTTACGCACTTAAGTGTAAGTTGTTTCGAGGACCCTCAAGTTCCGCCTACTTGTGCTGTTTGACGTTTTCACTCTGCTCAAATAAATTGTTTTCTCGAAACTGATAGATTATTTACAGACATAAAGTGTCGTGTTTTAGCAAGTGCACTCCATTTTATATTTAGTTAATTCTGCATAATTAAAAAGATTCTTGAATAAAACTAAAAAAAATCGAGTTTAAAAAATTCGACTGCATGTTTGATATTTTCAACTATGTATGCTCCCAGGTGGTTTTAAAGAACTTAATTGAAAAAAGAACGGATATTAACTTTTAATTGAATTTTCGGGGAAGATAGAAAAACAATTATATTCTTCAGTTTTTGAAAATGAGGTTAGAAAGGGGTGACCCAAATTTTATATTTAGATGTTGACTACAAGTTGACGTTTTTTTTAAATACAGATTTCTGTAAGATAGGTATGCGCGTGAATTCAATTTCTATATTGTTGATAAAACAGTATTGTAATGAAATGCCGGATTAAATAATAACTTTACATAAGGTGTACTTGTTGTAGCTGTACCTACTCATCGAAATACTGATTTCGTCCGTTATTACTCGACTCCTTTCACTTTTTATCGACTCTTGTGGAATTTATATGACATTTAAGAGTCCTTTATGTCTGTTTCATAACAGGATATACTGTAACATAGTCTAATTTTAGCACAATAATTATTATAAGGACTAAACGCAGGTGAAATTACTAGCATAGAGGCATTCCATAGGGTTGGCAAGGGTACCTATTATTTTATCGAAACACCTGTCAACGAACGTATTATTACGCAGAATTTACATTTCATCGAAATGCATTTCTCACCGAATGAGTTATTTTTTGTAGTCTAACCTAACCTAACCTGCGCAATATTTTCTTAACATATTATTATTCTGAAAACATCATGGTTTCAGCAGAAAAGAGCGTTCGATGAAATGAAATTCGATGAAGTGAAATTCGATAAAAAGATGGGTTACTAGTTGGCAACGCATTTGAAGTCTTAGGATTGGAATCTTCAGATTGTAATCTTCAGAATTCAAATTTCTGTAGGTCACAGATTCGACTTACCACCAGGTGGCCGGTGAGCTCGTGTGCCTTCATCTTGACAAAAAAAACACTTCCTACGGGTATCGTAACCGTACCGGGATATTAATAAATATATAATCGAAAAAAATGTTCATGTTTTTTGTAGTTTAATTGCATTTAATTTGCGTTTCAGTTGAAATGTTTCGTTTTTTATTAATCTATACTCGTTGATACGCGCATAATCATGATGAATTATGGTTAAAATATAGGACTTTGGATAAGTGTGTAAAAAAAGTCAAAATCTTGTTCAAATGTCTATAGTTCTATGCATTTAGAAACTTTGACGTGCTAAGTAAAAATGTATTTTTTATTTTTGTATAAATTATCAATGCTCTCAAATGTTTGAGGGAATGATACCAGTAATTCGTTTTTTTAAATGTTCTGCCACTTTCAAATCGCTACCTGCACTGTGTTGCCTAGTGCGTTTAAACCAATTTTGAAAATATTTAAAGCATTCTTTCACACCTACTCAGAACCAGGGCAGATTTGCACCAAACAAGCCAAGCTTTGGTTTGTTGGCAGCAACCGCGTACTTCAAGAGTTGATGTTGCAGGATGTCCTTTAAAAAAAAACTAACGTTGAACTAGTTCCAGTATTTAAAGGTCTTAACAATATTTGACACTGAGCCTGGGCCGACGTGCTCCTGCCCGATTGTTTTGGAGCACAAACTAAGGACCCAACGCAGGCAGTTTCCTTGCACCAAGATATTTTCGTAAGATGGTATGAATGATAATCGTTTTTTCCCTTATTCTAGGTATCCATACTGAAACAGAAGCGCGGAAAATGGTGACAAAACATATAATTACTTTGCAGCTATAATATGTCTATTATATAATAATATTTTTATTTGCTCATTGTTATAGTTAGTTTAATTACATGTTTTATGTGTTCAAATGTTTTAGTGATTTTATGCAATGCGGCATTATAATTATAATGTAGCACTTTTACTTATGCGGGACATTTTAGATTATTAACGATGATGGGTTTAACGTTATGGCTTTTGAAATTATTGCAAAGATTATCTTGCTCTTCATTTTACTATCATCAATTTTACCTTCCATCTCCTTCTCGCAAAATGCATTTATTACTTACTACTAGAACATTGTAACTCAACAGAAAATTATGCCGTTTTCCTTTAACACCTCGCGTGCGACAGTATTACCGAAAGACCGTTTAACTACCCAGCGCCGGCGCCGTTCTCGATAACCGAATCGATGTGGACCATTACCAAAAACAGGAATACGAAAAAATGCATGGAATTTACCAGCTATTAATTGTATAGCGGATGTCGTGTCGCGAATTTACTTTCTTAAATAAAAATATCTCAAGTTTTAACGTTGTTGTATTTTTTTGTGACCTTTTGGTTCTGCGTGGGAGCGTTGGCGTCATGCGCAGGCGCCGGCGCGGAGACCGAATCGTCGCGTGCGCCTAAATATCACATTGAAAGGCTTGTTACATACACGCGGCGACACAGAAGTCATTTGCAATTTGGTTCCGATTGGATAAAACGTTATTAAGTAGATGTTATTTAATAAGATATCAATATATTTTCGAGTTAACAACCAAAGATCTATTCTCACATTTTGACGTTTACATAGTGTTAATTTTCCGATTTCTTTACTAAACACATACTTTTATGGTATGTTTTGACATCTCTTCGATTTCAGAATTTCAAAGTGATTTTATAAATACAACGCATACCTACATAATAATTGTAATATGTTAATGTGGTAAGTCCTTGCGTCGTTAACACCATGTCCCCACATGCCGTAAGCTGGCCACACTCGTCGGCCACAAGATCGTGGCTAGCTTGTGGACGCCTTGCGCATTTCAACCCATTCTCGCTAGAGTTAACTACTGATAGTACTACTTAATATTACGATTTGTTACACAAAAACGGAAATTCAGTTGTAATAATTTTACAATTGATATTCAGCACTGATTAAATCGTTTTTATTATTTCGCAATTAAGTTAATAAAGTACTGATGAAAAGAAGCGGGTGTTTACTGGCAACATTATTTTCTAAATCACTGCTTTTTAACGGGGTGGTCTCCACTTTAAAAAGCATTCGTTTCATCTGTCACCGTGTCAAAATCTGATTTGCTTAGACATTATACTATAAAAAACATTGGTTCAGCGACAAAAAACTATGAAGTGAGAAATAATAAAACTTACAATAGAGAAATGCCAATGGGCGAAAGTATTTTTTTTAAATATTCATATGAAAACTCAATCACTCGAAAACGTGAAATTGAAAATCCTCTTCCTATTATTCAATTACGTAAAAGATTAAACAAAGAAACAAATAGGTAATTATAAAACATTTTTTTCTCAATCTGACATCTGCAATAACGTAAAAGCACTAAAGTAAACACCCTCTTGACGTCAACGGATTGAATAACCTTACTCTTAAAAAATGTTATCGCAGAGAAATAAAGCTGGACAAAAACGACCTTTTTAAAATAATTCGTTCCACGTTCACGATTAACTCTCATTGTTGTAAGTTTTTTCACTGTCAACGAATCACATTAAGTCTTATACGGTAGGTTAAAGGGCGTCCATGTCCATATCTCCGCTATTTAAATACAATAAACGTCGCTTCCAGAATTTTCGCTTCGCGTAACGTTTTTGAGGTGTTTAGACTCAGGAAAATGAAATAAAAAAGGTCGTGCTTAGCAAACCTGTTACACATTCTTGCCTTAAATTATTTTTGTCACTGGTGTCAATGGCCTTTTAGGATTTTAGTGGTCTGATTATTGCATTTTGTCACTTTAATTCAAATTATTCTTACCATTTACCTCATTAGGAGCATGCAAGGTAATTACGATATTAAAATAGTTCCTGATTAAAAATTTGATGTTGAGCGTATCAATAAACACTTATCCTCTTTTTCATCCGTGATAATAATGATTACACGTATCGTTACCCAATACTCATTCAATAATAAAGCAATTATTTTCGAAAAAGCTTAACAGTAGCATTAAAATTCCTCAGTGAGGTCGTACATTGTTGAGTTGTAGGGATTACTTACATCGGTGTTGTAGGAAGTAGCAACGAAAACAAAAATTTGTATGGCTTTGTGACCTCGTTCATGGATCAGATTTGAGTCGTGTCAGTTACTATGTATTATAATGTAACATTTACACGCCCATAATGATAGTCTAGAAGCGAAATGTCGAACGAGATAAAATCAGCTCCTTACTTGTTATGTTAGACATATCAAAAACAGACTGTGTTTTTTAAGCATACATAAATGTAAGTTACCTTTTTAAATATTTCCCCGACCTGTACACTACCTGCCTCAACTCTGTAAAAGCGAGACAATCTCGTCTCGCCATCTTTAATAATTTCTCGTCCGTTCTATTAACTTCTCTACTTTCTTTTCATAGCCCTTAAGTTTGGTTGAACATGACCTTCAAGTTTCTCTAAAACTTGCATCAATGATACGGATACAAATTTTGCGCTTATCTTATCTATCAGTCATCACAGTAGACAGATTCGAAGACGTGACGTTCCACTCACAGGTAAACTCGGAAAATAATTGGAGGAATTTCATTCACCTCATAAGATTTAAACAGCAATATTTTTACATGTTAGACAATTTCTACTAAATAAAAAAACACCATATTCTTTTGAGTGGATGCGTCTTGTGTCCTGTCTATTTATTTTTCATACTTATTATCCTAATTCCCTCAGAGGTCAAAAATTTCAACAATATTTTTTGTTTTTGGGGCAAATTTAATGTCGCGGCGAATGGGCGGGTCTCGGCCACTCCACTGATCTCGAGGACGCCGCGAAGGTCGCATTCCAGCGAGCCGCCGTAATCTTTCAGCGGCTTTACACTTGCAGGGTCAATCGGAAACAATAACCATCCTTTTTATTCTACAGTCGTAACGACAACGAGTGATGAGGACCGACAAATTAGATATTTTTGTTTTATGCATGTCTCATGACATCATACTGAGACTATGACACTGCAGGGTGAACCTCAACTTGACCTGCGCCTCTATTCTAGGCGGTAAAATCCAAATCGTATTTGACGTTTTATGGTATTTTTTTAACTCGGCCGCCATTACTGTGAAGTAAATAAGAGCTATCATAACGTTGACAATACGATAACAGGTCACAAACGATATTGGTTTTAGCGTGTTGAATAGAGGCCCTGTACCTTTGTATAGGGCTAATGTTATAAGGTTTTAAGATATTAAAGGTGGCATTTGGTGGTTATAATATAATACCATATCTTTTAGTTAAAAAACTTTTTAACAAAAAAAATAAACCGCCGAAAAAAGAAAACTGAAAAGCAAAAAATAAAACAGAGCCTTTTAAGTGTAACTAAGCTCCTACACTAATGTTAATACCTTAATAAATAATTTTGAGTCGGCGCCAAACAAACAAACAAGCAAATTAACTATTTCGTAAAGTAAAATGATGTATGTGTGTGATGGTATGTGCTACCTCCTGAGTGGTTTGAAGTCGGTGCCTGCCATGCTTGTTTGTTTGTTTGGCGCCGATTTTTTTATGGAATCTGGTTATTAGGTTGTTTTTACGCTTCTTTGACAATATCGCTTTCAATGTCCAAACAACGAAATAAAACGAATAAAATTGGTATAATGAGGGCCATTTAAATTCGTTTAATGGTGAAATAAGACTTGCAAATGGAAATAAATATCTTATATTAGCCTAGATATTGACATGGGAAACGACGGTTGGTGTCAATCTGTGACCCCTGTTGCTTTAAGGATGCATAAACTAGTCAAAATATCAATTTGTTTAATACGCATAGCTATATTCAAACGTTTTAACCATTTGGCATTTGTCTAGGTGTGCAAAGGACTAAAATGTAAAGAACAAAAAAATGTCCGTTGTTAAGTTTGATCAGTAGTTAACTCAACTAATTGTTAAAATTTGAAAAAGGAATCGAAAATTCGACTCATTTTCTTGAGATTTAAACATTAGTTACGGTTTTTAACGATTAGTTAGTTTAACTACTGATCAAACAACAGGCCCTAAATTTTACTTTAATCCAAAAAACTACTTTACTTTTAATAAAATGTAGATTAGGTACTTCAAAGAACGAAGCAAACATAAAGCATCTCTTTTATGATGAGGTGAAAGGTGATCAAACAGAGGATTGTCTGCGAACGTTTCTCTTTGACCGACTTCCTTAATTTATGCGGCGCCCATATAATTTATGAAGGATAATAAAGTTCACTAATTCACACTCCACTATTGATTCAATATATTGCGATAAACTTTGGCTCGTCTTATACAGAAAAAAGTACTTAGCCTTATTTATTTGGGTGCTAAATGCAACAAGGACTTTAGGACTTTCTTTTTTGATGGTTTACTTTCTTAACATCATCGGAGTAATCGAAGTCAGGATTAAATCGTCCTCGGAGTGTGTAGGTTTGATGCCCATGTTTTAATTTCGCCGTGAAAGGAGTAGGTTTCAGGTGAATCACTGGCAATGACAAAAGTTTGTAGGCGTAAAATCCGGTCGAGTCACAGTGTTATTCAAAAGTAAAAAGTTTTGATAAGTCCATCAGAGATTTAAACGAATGATTAAGAATCCAATTTTTTTGTATTTTTCGTATTCCTTTCCTTAATACGTAGGTATTTAAAATACATGATTCTTATTTACAAAGTAGGTAACTGTGAGTAACAATTTTTTAATCATATTATTATGAGTAGGTATCCATCTAAAATTATTATTATAAACGAGGCAATAACTCTATCTGTCCATAACGCTTTCACGACTAAACCGCTGAACCGATAAAAATGATATTTAGTATGGAAATAGTTTGAAACCCGAGGATAAACTACCTTTACGCAGACAAAGTGGCGGGCAAAAACTAGTTTTATATATTTTGTTTTTCGACTTTTCTACATTTTGTTCATTTTGAGTATTTAGCGTTCGATAAACATTTATACATTATTTATAAGTTTTTACTTATAAAAAAATCTAATGCTTGCCTTAGTACACTAATGAGATGGCATCACTTTGCTTATAGTTTTTAAGGTTTTACTACCAGACGGCCCCAGAAGAAGGGTAATATTTTTATGTGACTGCCCAAAAAAGAAGTGTTTACACGACTGCTCAAAAAATGAGTGTATAACACGACTGCCCAAAAAAGGACGGTAATGTTTTCAGGGTTAATTTATGTAGGTATATATTTGTGACTTTCTGAAGGGTAAAATAGTTTGACGGATTTTATAAAACGTGATCGTTCGGCTCGTTGAATTAGCCGTTATCCAAAGAGTGTCATAGTCATAGGTTGTATTTCAACTCAAGATCCTAAATTTCTTATGCTGCGGAATTACTGCCTATCGACTACGAGGATTAAAAGATGGTAAATTTTAATAATGCTTATAAAGAAAGACTTTTTTCTAAATTGTAGTTCTGTTGCAGAATTATACATCTGTATTCTATAGGGTTTTTTTTACACCTTTCAATTCCAAAATATAAAAAAAAACAATCAAGCAAGTAAGTAATAAAATAACTGCTCCCTTTTAAAAATAAATATCACCTGTTAATTGCAAATTCGCAATCAACTTTGAGTTAAAATATTTAAATTTTCAACGACTCAAATTTGAGTATAAATTATTACACGGCAATCCCAGCATCTGTTACAGGAAGCTACCGTCACGCACTTCCGGTGCTGCCAGCTTTAGCATATTGTTACTCAGACTACGAGTAGGTAAAAAGCATTAGATTTGTTTCTATTGTTTCTATTTTTAGTATCATAATACGATCATCATAATACTTATCACTTTTTGTACTTTGCAACATTACCTTCTTGTTTGGGTTATTTTTTTTTACAATTTAATTAATGTAAAATTACTTTGTTTGTTTGATATTATGCTTAAATTGATAGTTAGTTTTCAGAGATTTATTCAGAAGTAATTCGTAATCTAATTGCATAAGATGCTTATTCGATGCGGGAAAACATCTATAGATATACTTGTAAATAGATACGACTTAAATACTATTTGTGTGGCATGGAGAAGGTATATGAGTGTACAGGCCAATGGATGATAAGTAGGTTCTGAGACCCACAGATATTTGCAATCTCAAGACTACAATCTTAAGATTGCCATCCTAAAGCTAAAAATGCGTTACAAGTTTACAACCTTGAAGTCTAAAATTGAATACCTCTATTCTAGTAATTTGACTGGTTTCACAACATAACACAGCTGCTTTGCGGTAGGTATTAAATGTTAAGATAGAAAAAACTAATGAAGGATTAGAAAAGTGATCCTAAAACTCCTGCTCAAGATTCTAACACCACTATTAACATAAAAATGTACTGTGGTTTGTTAATCGCTTGATCGTCGTCGAGCAACAAAGTAAACTAAAACCCACCACACCATTAGGGACATAACGTACCTAATAGATTTAAACGCTGTTAGATAATTAGTGTGTTTTTATTGAAATAAACATGGCCACCCTACATACTCAATTTCTTACTCGTCTGATCGGTTGATTTTCAAATAGGTTCTAACATGTTAATGTTCGGTGACCAAAATGTTTGTATTAATTAGAGAAACAATATTATTTTAGTAAAATTCTAAAATTCAATTGTTTCAACCACTATAGGTAGTAATAGAATCTCAATCATTTAATGAGTTAGGAAAATTAATTTAGGTTCACACCGCGGTTACCCGTATAACATTTCTATTTGCATTTATTTTACCGGCCAACAAAATATTTCTCACTATAAAAACATCCACAATTTTTAGCTCCAACTAAATCGAAACGAAACCTGCCACCGCAATTGCGACAATCCAAAGCGTTTAAACCTCCAACAATTCAAAACGTTTCTGATTTGTATGCACCACCGCTTATTGCCTTTATGAAGTATTTCAATGCGATTATTTAGGGTTTTATAACTTTTTACCGATATTTTGTCGTTATACTGTTCGTCGAGACGGTTTGACTCAGTCGCTTTACGACACCCCCATAAAGGTTTTAAGCATGCAATATAGGTACTAACATTTTTCTTAAAATTTTAGTGTAAAAGGTGGGCGTTCCCAAGCGAAATAAAAAAGGGTACAGTAATATTGTGAGTACAGCACAACAATCCCCTAAATTGAAGTAGGTATTGTAAGAGGCAGTCCTTATAAAGGTCTCGACGTTGCGCGACATTCTTTTGTTCATGCAATTGTGTATTCATTATGACGGTGCTATTTTTGCCGCTTAAGTATATGGAATATGGAATGGCTTAATAACGCTTGGGGTGAATGGAATGGACATTTTTATTTTCACGATCTTTATGGGTTTACTGCATTTGACGTATGACGTATATTTACTAGGTCCCGAATGCGATATAACATTTTATGTATTTTGGTTATTAGACGATCAGGAGCTCTATTCTACTCGTTAAAACCTAATTGCTTTTGACATGTTATAGTTAGTATTGTTTTGCTGCCATTACTAGAGTAAATAAGAGCTATCATAACGTTGACAATAAACACAACCTTTTGTCTAAATCGAGTGAGCGAAATCATACGAGGGGGCTCACTCGATGGATAAGGCTACTTAGTTGAGAATGAACGCCCTTTAAAATTTTTTTATTCTCTCTGATGGGTCAACCTTAACTTGCCGGTTAATAATACGTCCGTCGAGCTCAAGAGCGAGTTGTTAGAATCCTACCAGGTAAACTGCGCCGAAGCAGAGGCGAAGTATTTTTTCGATCGTGAATCGGTTTCCGGAACTTAGGTGTCAAATATTCTGCAGGTATGCAATGGGAGTTTCCTCTTTAAAATGACACGCCTAACAAATTCTTTTTCCTGCATTTTTGGCGCATGAGTGTCTAAAATACTATCATAATATACCGTTCCTATACAATAATTATGAAATTCTTCTGCTGGTTTAAGGCTTAACGGGAATAAAAATGGGAAACGAGGTAGCTTAACTTAATTAATTCCCCAAAATGATACAAACATTTGCAAAACACCATAGACAAAAGAGAATTTACAACATGAAAACAAATACAAAACAAGTTTTTCCGTGCTCCATATAAAATTAATTCGATGACGTATTCTTGGCATTTCATTCGTCGTTACGACGAGGACTTTAATTCTATATTAAATCTTCCATTACTTTATTTAAAGAATCGAAAACAACACCGGCGTCAAGAAGCTGACCAATTAAGATAACCCGATCGCTTTGAATTACACTTCTGCTAATATTTTTTAGCAAATTATAGAAAATTTTCAATGTTCAACTGAGGGTGAACTGCTATTGTCTAACGCACTCGCAACCGCAAACCGGCTTCAAAGTGGAGCAATTTTTTTCATTTTGTATGCAGACAAGCCTTCGATTTTCAAAATGATAACGATCGTGATTGCGAGTGCGTTAGACAATGAGCCCTCTGATAATGATTTCAATTGTGAGCAAAATTAACGAAAAAATATATCTTTTTTTCAGTCCCACCTGCTGAAAAGAAACGCGGCAAGAAACTCCGCACTCACTCATTTTTCGAGTTACGTGTGCCCCCTCTCCTCACAGCTCAAACTACAAGTAGTAAAATTTTGAAAAATATCTGAAATCAAAGGACATATATTGAACTTTAAAGGAAAACTATCACGATTAAGTAGACTTGATTGGCTTCTGAGATACAGGCGGCTAAAGTGTTTATACCTACAAAAAATCATCTAAGAGAGCACCAAAACACTTTAAATAGAAAACCAGTTCATACATGCTGTTTTGAAATAGTTTTTGTGTTTTTAGTAACGGCTTCGGAACCCTACACTGAGCATGGTTCGACATGCTTTTGCCCGGTTTTTTTTATGTATAACTTTTGACAATTATAATATTTAAACTAGCATTATAGAAAACAATGATAATAATATAAAAATAATATAATGCGTCGTTGAGCAGGAAAACTTGTCAAAATTATAAATATGACGGTGAAGACAATCACATAAAGTAAAATTTCAAAACGTTTTCCTGCAGAAACCGTGTTCCCTAGACAAGATACTTACAATATTTACATGACATGTTTTAATTACTAAATTATTTTTAAGTTATTTAGATATCTGGTTTAGGCCAAGAATGTCTGTTAGATAGTCCACGACCCTTTAGCTAGCTATAGATATCAACGACTTTTTCAAGTAATCTTTAGGTGCTGCGAATTGTAACTTAAAAACTATTAATATTATTCAAAGCATTGAAACATTTTTTACCAGAATTAAGTTAAAACAAAATTTCCCGGAAATAGGTAACAAAGGTCAGAGCGACAGGTTAACATTTGTGTTGGTTGATTCACCATTACTAAAGATCGGCTAAGCAGGACGCAGTAATAGGAGGTAAAAACAATTCTCATGAATTTGTTATCGACACCGCAAATGTATCCGGAGTATGACGTGACGGATGCCAGGTCGGTTGGTTTGGCGTTTCTTCGGGAAGGCCTATATCGAGCAGAACGTCTTCCAGCTAACGTGATGATGAAGAACATGAAATTTTAGTTTCCGCGTTATTGACCTTAGCTGAAGTAGGTACAGTCAAGGACTTTAATTGTTATGCCACTATGGAACCCTGTCATAATGACAGCGTCAAACCACATGAAAGTACGCCAAAATTAATGATTAACGTTATGCGACAGGGTTCCATAGTGGCATAACAATTAAAGTCCTTGACTGTACCTAAATTAATAACATACCCATGGACTTAAATTCATGTAAATATTTTTTTTTTCAGCTTTAATTTACTCAAGGATATTTTTATTTATAGCATCATTATAAACCGTTTCCAAAGAAATTAGGATAGCCCCAAAGAAATCAGAAATATGCCAAAGAATTTAGAAATTTGCTTAATTTGCCCTAAAAAACTTCAAATAATGCACCATATTTTATACATTTTGTAATCAAGCAAACTTTTTTTGCTTTACATGAAATGTATTGACGCAACTCCTGATTAAAAAATATCGAAATATCCCGATCTCTTCTTAGAACATCGAAAATTTAAAGATATTTCTGCGTAATAATTGTATGCGTATAAAATGATTCCTTGCGGCGATTCGGATCATCAATGTTATGCATAAAGATTATTCGGCCAACGGACTTTATTTATGCGAAGCATGACTATACCACAAGAATTTATGCTTATAGTCACGTATGCTTAAAGTTATTATGAAACGTAGACATTACAAAAACAGTTATGCCAAAGAAAGGGGAACAACTCAAAACAAGTTTTCGAATAGTAAAAGTGATTCGGAAACGTCACGTATTTTGAAATGTTCCTGCTACAGCTACTTAGGCCCTAGACAAGATACTTAACGCTATCGTCAACGATTTTCGAAAACTGTCAAAGTGTATAGAATTGGCATAAGCGCTTGACGTGACCATCCAGCACCTTACGTTAATCCTATACATTTTCGATAACGATAACGATCTCGCAATGTATCTTGTTTAGGTCCACAGAAGATCTAACTCTTCTGTATCATAATCAACTATTTGTGTTCTCATGGCAGTTTGTAAGTTTTAGTGAGTCATACAAGGAGATACGAGTAATTTATCTAGTAGGGTAAAAGTACGACTTGCCCTTGCCTCGGGCGAAGATGTCTTCACTAGACCGCACATTTCCGATAGCGTCTTCATTTTTATCTTCCGGGCCTTCACAATTTTATTTCCTGATGGGATTGATCCTTATCCCCGGCTATTGCGCGCTGAATGCTTAATGATAAAATAGGCTAACGTGAGATTTATTGGTAAGATTACGAAACTCAACGACAAAGTAAAATTTGTGAATTTTATGCTCCTTTCATAGGTGTAAGGAGTTAGCTATTAAAACTGAATCCCGAGCATTTCTTTTATGACTATTTGCATGTACAACCAGCTGACACTATTGTTCATTATTAATGAACAACTTGCTACTGTTATTGCACTTAATGCTGAATTCTTAAGATTTATGCATAACTTAGCATTTCATAAGCATAAAAATTTGCGATAAGCGGTGGTTTTAAAATATATATTTTATACGGATCTAGGTCCGATTTGATATAAGTGAAGTTAAACGTTCGGCAGCAGTAAAATGTACAAAAACATGTGTGTTTAAGTATGTTTTTGTTGTTTGTGCAGTTCGGCGTCGCCTGAAAGGGTTACAGGAGATAATTTGAACTCGCAAATACAGATATTAAAACCAACAGGCTCTCAGATTATTGTAATGGAGATAGAAAATATGCAGCTGACCACTAATTATGCCAAATAGAAACGAAGACAACCATGAAATCACCCCAATAAAGCAGATTCAATAGATGTTGCATTAAGCAGACGCTGCGCAAGATAATAACTTAATAGAGTTTATAGACCGGCTACTGTGGCGATGGCGCCGCGGAAAACACAAATCCTGCGTCATACTGATCAACAGAAACAATATTATTATAAAGAATTTAAACTAAATTTTGATGACAAATAAGCAGACACAATGTATTCGGTGAATACACGTCAATATTTGTATCGTATCTTGACCGCAGACGTAAACATATTCGATCTGCATTAATGGGCTCCTTGTATAATAATGTCGTTATGATGTGTTGGAATTTTGGGTGAATAAAAAATGCGCTAGGATCTCGGTTTCGCGTTCTTGTTTGTTTAGAGATACAGACACGTGCTTGTTATATGATTGAGAAATGGTAAACAAACCTATAACTTACTTCAACTTTGAGTTTTCAAAATGATTTTTTCAGTACCTACCCATAAATGAAGAGAAGCCCAAAATTATGTTATCGTAAACGATTATGCTGAAATATTGAATGCAAAGATATTATTTAGCTATTTCATGATACTGAACGACTAAACGTCCATCTAAAAAAATCTGGCAATTTTTCAAAACGATATCGATTTCTTAATGAATTCAACGATCAATATAACAATCACTCCTAGATGGGCACGGTGTAAGTGAAATCAGGACCCAGCCGAATGATCAATGTCTTTTTATCAATGAACATTAATAACTAAGCCCGTAAAAGAAAGTGTGAGTAAGTGTCTCACTCCGTCACCCAAAATTTTACTAAAACATGTTTTTCTTATATACCTACGTAAAATCCAGTCATTAGCAAAGTCATCATCACAATCGTTATGGTAAACATTAATTAATCAAATAAAGTTGTACAAGGCTGGGTTTAAAGGAATTCAGTGAGAGTAGTTTTTAGTAAACCTAACGTCTTAACATTTTTAGATTTTGATAAACAATATTCACCTTGGTCTGAGTTTAGCTTTAGAATGTTAGAAGTAGATCACGCGCATCCGACTCATTTCGTGTTTGGTATAAGATGCATATTTTAAGGAAGTAAGTTACTTGATTGTAATGCATTTTGGCAACAAACATTTTATAGGACGAAAATGATTTTACTAGCGTTATTTTTTAAGTATAAAACGTCCATGGTGATATTTATTAATGACCAGCGGCCCGTTTCACGAAGCTACAAGTTACAAATTACAAGCGGAACTCTCTTACTCGCAAAAGGAGTTAGAAAGAGACTTCCGCTTGTAATTTGTAACTTGTAGCTTCGTGAAACGGGCCTCAGCCATTAAAAAAAAAATGGTTATGGCCGCTCTAAAAGGTTTGCAACAGAAATTAAAACCGAACTACGTGTGGCACTACTTTACAAAATGTCGTATGAAACAATAGAAAATACACTTATGAATGTCATTTTATTTTCAAACCCAAATTTTCTGTTCTGATTCCAAAAACATGGCGCGCTTAATTTAAATGTCCTTAATAAAATTCCGAATTTGTTAAAATACAAAAATAAATGAGACATTTTTAGTGTTATTGCGTTCAGCCTACCAGATAAGGTAGCGTTACCCGACACCTGGACTCACAACACCGAAATCCGTTCAATGGTGAATCATGTAATTGCAGCTCTTCCCACCCATTAGCGATCCATGAAAATGGCCGATATCCGAATTAAAAACTGAACAATACAGCTTTTAACACGATTCGCACTCTCTTGCGATTTATTAGAAAATTTCTTTTATGATCAAGGTAATGTCTGCACGACACGGATACCCCGATTAAATGACTTGGTTCAACAATGCTATGCAGATGATAAAAAAATATGTAGATCTACGTTTGTGTGTGTAAACGGACGAGTGACGCACGCGGCGTGAGCGCATGTGTTAGTGTTTCTGCAGAAGAGATGAGTTGATGTTGCAAATGTATAAAAAGCGAGGCGTCGATTTCGAAATCAACAGAACGATTTGAAATTCTCTAAGGAGTGTACACACGGTGGAGCGACTGTGAATACGTTTCCGCGACGTGAACACGACTACGGCAGTGAATAAGTGATCTTTGAAAGAACTGTAACGTGCAGTGATTTTGTTGCGGATTTTTTGTGACGCAAGGATGCTCCCTTTAGTGGTAAATTGGATTACTTCATTTTTATAAAGCAGTTTATAATTATTTAAAATTTTAAGTTTACGAAATTAATTGGTTTTATTTATATTATTTTATTTTCAGATTGTAGTGGTATGCTGCGCACTGGCGACAGTGGGGTCACCAGTTAACAGCGGCAAATGGGTCCCTGAGAAATACGGCGGCGTGGGCAGGTAAATGTCAACAGTACTGAATATTCAATTAACATTAGCTAGATCTTCCTTCGAGTCAGTCAGTTCAAGGAAATTTGTGAAAGCAGGGACGTCCTTTGCCGGATGTAGGCCTAAATAAATAATAGTCATTCGTGTAAAAAGCTTTTTTTTAACTTAAATATAAAATCTTTACACTATAATAGTGCTGTTACATAAAACTTCTTTAGCCATTACATGTTTATTAAAAACTGGATCTTAAGTTCGAAACTTTATTTTTGAAAAATATCTTTCCTGAAACTTGTAAGTAAGTAAGTAAGTAAGTAAACTCTTTATTGCACAAAAAGAAATCGTATAACAAATAAACACTTATAAGAATATGAACTATGTACAAAGGCGAACTTATCCCTTTAAGGGATCTCTTCCAGCTAACCTTGTAATGACCACCACCGAGTTATTAGTCTTAGATAACTAGCATAGCTGTTAAATAGTAAAAATAATAATTTTGAGTAAGTAACTACCTATATCATACTAAATATCGATTTTTTTATCACAGTTACGACAGACCCAGAAACGAGGGCAAATACGTCCACATACCCAACCCCTACATACACATCGACAACCCGTACGACGGCGGCTATGGACCCTACGCGCACCAATATGAACCCTACGAAGAAGCAGAATCCGTTGACCAGTACAAACTTGTGCTACACCCCGGAGACGACAATCCCTACTTCAAGGAAGGATACTACAAAAATAATGGCATCAAGATCATAAGCCAGCAGCATAATTATGAAGAGGATAAATATGACTTTGAGTAAGTATGAAATGATAAATAAGAGAAAGAATTATTAGTTGACCGAAACGAATTGATTGTGAAGATAAAAATGAGTTAAATAATTATAGTGTCTTACAAGAAAATGAAACCAATTTTATCATGAACCAAAGTAAATCTAGAAAAATAAGACAATGATCATTCGGTAATAAGGCTTGATAACAAATAAAATGTAAACATCCGGTAATTCAAAACACACCAAAATTATTTTAAAATTGGTCATGTGACACGATAGATTTATTTCACCGCGCTGAACTTGGCCTTACCCACTGAATGTCAACCTTATCATTGTCATTTGCATAGAAAAACAGCCGTGATTTATTAAGATGATACATAAATTAATCGGCTTACTTCAAAAAATTAGGTTCTTTGAATTATATACCTCGATGGACATAAATTAACTATAGTACGCTTCAAATATTAAGCACGTAAGTTTTCTTTTACGGAAGTAATGCACGATTGCACTGCAATTTAAATGTTGACCTTAAGTAAGAACGATCGCCTAAGTGTCCAATTAGTTGTTTGAAATTCAGCCATGACCGGATATTCCAAATCGGTCGTATAAACTATTGTATCAATTTTGCAACAGAGCGCCATAAAAACTATTTAGAAGCAGGTCAAAGTTCAAAGCAATCTATATCCATTAACAACAAGAAAATTGACATTATTAGACTTATTATGCACGCATCACGAAGGTGAAACCAGCATTTAACATTGTAAATTTGACTTAAACATCCAGCCGATCGGCCGAATGAAAGGACGATTGATGATGCTCGAAAATCATTATACTTAAGGATTTAATTTAAATTTATACAAGAATCACTTTCAATAAATTCGTATTTAACAAGAATAGCTTAATAAAGATAACCTTGGGTTCAATCTGCATTGAATCGGTGATTTATGACTTCCTTGTGTAATTTGGATGTGTTTAAAATTTCGCATTTTTTCTGCAGCTTTGAGACGGAGAACAAGATTCGCGCTGAAGAAAAAGCTGTGTTGAAGAATCCGAACACGATCGACGAAGGCATTGCCTCCGAAGGCTTCTACGAATACATCGGGCCCGACGGCTACATGTACCGCGTGGACTACACCGCCGACGAGAAGGGCTTCAGGCCGAGGCTGACGAGACTAGAGACCCCCTACTCCGGCAAGTGGGTCCGAGAAAAAGTTAACAAATAAATATAAATTAATCACACCAAAAACCAAACTAACAAACCACTCATTATAAATCAGTATTTTAAATAAGTAGGCAACAGTTATTTCGTGGTGGTGCACGCCTGCGATTTATTAAGTTATCCGCCGCCTCACACGAGTCACGATCTATTTCATGAACTTGGCATTTACATTTTGGGTTTGCCTGACATTAAGTTTTTTTGTTACCAACAGCAGGGTTTTTTTATTGTATCAATACTAGTAGTACTCTGATTTCAAGCTGTACACATCTATGTATAGGTAAAACAAAGTACAAAAACTCTTTTACTCCTACATTCTTTTGTTTCTACTTAGGCTATTTTATTTATACTTAGATATAGATGCTTAGAATGTTGTTAATGTGATAATAAATTATAATTCTTAAAATATTATTTTGTTTAATTCGATTAAGTACCTAATTCATTTACTTTTATAATCGTATAAAAAAGGTTATCTTCACCCTTGCATATTTTCACGGATGCTGCAACAAAACCAAGTAAATGGCGCCAAGTATTCTATTAAAGCGGGGGATAGACACGCAAGCAAGCACGCGTAGTTATGGCTCGACAATTTTTTTCACCCTGTTTGAAATTTTTATGTGTGTCTATCACCTACTTTATAATGACTTCCAAATTCATATTCTAGACTTGGATTTGGATTGAGATTTAGAAAGGTTTGGTTTAAGTATAAAGAAATTGCTTGGTTCTAATAAAAGCTGCATCAAATAAGTAGAATGCGCTATTTGAGAGGCTTCTTTAATTAGTGATGTAATATTTCCACTTAAAATTGGTTTTAAACAGTATCTGCCAGATAAATTTTAGCTCAATCATTTTTTATATGGTCGACAAAAAGTGAATGATGACTTTAACTAACGCATTTTTTCAACTGGGGATTTAGGAAATTGGGCCAAAGCATGCAAAATATACAAAGCTGTGCGACTTAGCTATATTCAGAACATTCCTCTAGGCGACCCGGTACCTTCGCCAATAAGTCGGCTAGAGGGCAATATTTGATCTGATAACGCGATAAAAAAATACCAGCCAGCCTCGAATATCAATAAAAATATTTCGAGTGCGCGGCGCCAAAAATAAACGAGTCTTCGCGGGTATAGAGCGGAAGGATCGTAAAGTCATGCGTGTTAAGGCACTGCCGGAGGAATTTGTCGAAATTGTTTTGGCTGAGGACTGTGGAGGCTTTTATGGAGGCGTGGGGACGTTGACCGAGAGCTGTGCCAAGTGGCCGGCGCCGCTCTGGCCGAGACGCAGTGCGATCCAGCTGCACTGCGCACTCTTATCTCTTTGCTTCCCTAACGAAATTATTTATTACTGTAACGATACATTCCAGTTTGGACGGGAGCTGGAGCCCGCTGCGCTCCTGACTTGTCTTTTTAACAAAGCTTAAAGTGTAATTGATTTATCTTTTTGTATCTTTATTTAGTTTAAAATGTAAAGATAGTAATACTGTCCACATTATTTTATGTTTGTTAAACAGCACTATTGATCTTGATGATATGAGTATTTGGAATGAACAATAGCTCGATCTCCGATACTTTTTTCTCGGGAAATTCAGTAGTTTCTGATTAAAAACAATACAATAGCAGGAAGAAACTAGTTATTAATGAAAATAAAACACAATAACGCCTTAACATTCATAGAAATAATAATGAAACAGTCCTGTAATATTTTTTAATTTAATAGTAAAGTTGTTTGCCTATAAGTGTATCAAGAAAGAGTATTTTATTTGCAACGATTAAGAAGCATTATGCATGCATTTGTCAACGCATTCTTGAGGTCAACTAACCAAATGAAGGAGAAACAACAAGGACGTCCAAGGCCACGTAATACGCAGGCAAAAACTCTGAGACTCGCGTTATCTTAACCTGTTAACCGCTTGTGTGAGAGAGAGGCAAAAACTCACAAGTGTCTTCACTGAGAAGAGAAAAAGATCAAGATTTTTGATTTTTTTTGCCATGCAACAGTTTTTAGTCGACATACTTACACATTTTAGGCTTAGAAATACCAACTTTGACATCCAATTGCAAACAAATTGATGGAAATACATACATTTACTATACCTACTTAAATCAAAAGAAAACGATTGACCTTTTTTTTTTTCAGAATTTATTGCATAATACTTATACAGTACCTTACTACCGCCGATTTGGAAAATTCCACAAGTACCAAAACTTATAGAACTTTCGAAAATACGAGTATATTTAAAGCTTACGATATCACAGTGATACTGATCCTTATAAGAGCCGATGAAAATTTACTGCGTTCCAAATACCATCAAGGAATAATCGTAAATGTTTATTTTATTTATTTAAATAAGTTAAGTTCGATTAGCGTATCGAGACGTTAAAATGCTACTTCGTTACGCGACTCGAAATTCCTCTTTTAAAATGTGATAATGTGTACAGGCATTGAGAGAATTGAGTCGATGTTTTCGAGGGGTTCGGTTTACATTATCAGCTGAAGGTTGGCGTAGACATAACCGCTTGGTACGGATCAGCTCAAAGTGAAACATTGGAGGTTGAGGGTAAGGGGGTGAGGTTTGTGTTGTTGTTGTGTTTGGTGTGTGTTGGTACTAAAGAACCGATCTGGTGCCGAGCGGTTATGTCTGCGTCAACCTTTAAAAGTAATACTGACAGTCAAAACTGGACAAGCATTCTATGTACAGCTGAAGAGCTATTCCGTTTGGCGAGAGATAACCAGTGGTATGCAGATCTGACTGCCAACCTCCAGTAGTGAAGACGAATTTGAAGAAGAAGACAGAGTAGCTGCATTTTAAAAAAGCTACTTTTACAAAGGTTTTTTTTAACTTTCAAAATTAATGGAGTTAACAAACGCGACCGTCGCGACCAAACAGCAGCTTATGACAATTCTATACCTATACCTATTTTCTTTGATTTTGGTTATCGTCAACATTAAAAAAACCAAGGGTAACGAATGGCAGAAACCTTTTTGTATTCCTTTCCTTTGTGTCAAGGATTCCAGAAGATTAACTAAATATAAGTACCTTTATTTCAATAAGTTTTGACTGTGTAAACATGAGTTATCCTAAAGATTTTAAATATTCCAAATTTCTTACAAATTCTTTATGTTTAAAGAATTTACATACATACACATACGTTAAATCACGTCTGTTTCCCAGAGTGGTAGGCAGAGATCACTTCTTTCCACCTGCAACGATCTTGACAAATCTCTTTCGCTTCTTCCACATTCATACATTGTGTCATGCGCGCATTTAAGTGACGGCAAAGTTTATGATTACATTTTCAACACAGGAATAGGTCCGGTATTTATGTAACAGGGATACTTTGTTCAAGTGTTTATTGTAAGTAAAGGTAGAGATATAAAATAAAGGTAAGTAGATCATTATTAATATATTATAATGAACAAATATTTTTAGGAATGAATTTATCCATGTGTAATTATTATTAAATTCTCCAAAGTTACACACATTAAAACTACCATTATTAATAATGGAAGTTGTAACAGCTATCATGCTGTATAAACACTTAATTCGGACGTGGACTCCGAAAGATTACAAGCAACAACATTTATTAATCTAAGGAAGCATAAGAGGGCGTTTAATTATTTTCTTAATGACTCCACTGATCTTGATAAAGGCCGAAATATTTTTAAATCTTTACACGCTCTTGTGCCTAAATAAATAACAAGTTTAAGGGTTTCTTTACACTGTCGAAGATTTTGGACAAATATAAGTGATTTTGTTATTCATTTAGCGACCGATATGACGAGGCAGTTTTGTGTTTATTAAAATGATTTGGTTTTTAAATTACCAGTAAAACAAGATAAAAACGTATCTTACAAGGCTTTTTACATTTATTTTTAAAGATAGCTCACATTGTTTATAAGTCGCGCAGTAAAAGAATGTGTATTTTTTACAATTTTCATGCAGGGGAACTCGGGCCAGCATGTACCTCTTCAAACTGGGCATAGGTATAAATATAACAAACATTATTTAACTAGCACAAAATACAATCGCCTCACTGATATACTTGAAAGCTTTATTTAACTCCGCTCAGATAGTAATCTTGTAAGTAACTCGCAAACGAAACGCCAAAACAGAACACGCAATAGTTGGACATGGTTGTGGCCAATTCGGTCGTGGCCGATCTGCCGATGCTATTCCCAATCGTAACCAAGAAACTCTACAATAAATTCTAATGGTGCTGATTGACTTGATCATTGACTCAAGCGTTAGCTAGGATAATCCACGAAATTGGTTCTTCGAACAGAGGGCCCTGCCAAGATGCATTACGCTAACTAGCGTTTCTATTTGTTTCGTTTTTAAACCAATCGCGTCACTGGTAGATGACGTAATACGAAAAGTCACGGGATATATCAGTGACGCGATTGGTTTAAAAACGAAACGAATAGAAACGCTAGTTAGCGTAGTGCATCTTGGCAGGGCCCTCTGAACAGACAGCCGGTTAGCATAATACTCAAGTCTTTCAGCAACATAATTGGTGCTTTAGTGTGCAATGTCAGGCATACTGTGCTGTTTCGTGGTGCGGCTTGAATGGGTTAATTAATAAAATCAGGATGTGTTATAATAAAATCGGGTTTACGTAAGCGTAGAACAGTAAATCATTTGCCGGTAACGTGCTTTGGGTATTGTACTACTAAAGTCAATATAAAACTTTGATTTGAAACTATTCAGAGCGTATAACTTTTGGATTGGCACATTTTTTTGCTATAGCACTTACTCAATGAAGAATAACAAAAAAAAACATTGTTATCTATCTGTTGTGATCCTCAACGGCAGATAGACAAAGACTTCAATCATATCAGGGTGGTTGCTGAACATGCTTACTCACTTATTTAACGCAACGTAATGAATTTGTCTTAACTGCAGTAAAGAATACTGCCACCAACGGGCCCGGAAGAAGGGTGGGCGTCGGCACCTCCTGGCTTAATTGGCCTCCGACCAACTCCACCAAAAAGAACCCGCGGACGTGATGAGGCTAAACGGAAAACGATAGAGATAACTATAATATTTCGTTTCTATTTTCCAGCGCTACGTGGTTAAGGAACTTTTTTACGTTCTTTCATTTCAGTTGAGGTAATTGAACAAAAATGTTTTTGCCGTGGACACAAGAGATCATAATGAGGTTTGAAATTAACAAATAAACCAACTGCAATTCTGTTTGGTTGTTATTAAAAGCAAAGAAGGACTTGAAATGTGTCATTTGAAGGGTTATTTACTTAACAAATTATAAAGAAGTAAAGACATGCTCAAGTTTATTGACAGTACTTAAATAAAAAGTTGAAAAATTATGTTAATACTGCCGCAAAAAGTTCAACGCTTTTAACATCTGTTATAAAACTGGTCACAACTAGATTCCTTCAGTTTAACCACATTGAAAAACATAAAACTTTGCCCGGGCGATCCTGGACCACTTCCAACGAGGTGACTGCCGGTGACATCCGCCCGGGGCAACACTATCCTTCGATCTTTATTTACACACCTCATAACCGTTTTTCATATAAGGATAAAGCTGAAAATCCTTTGTTTTAAATGCATGTTCCGATAGCCGGGCAAACTGCACGCTTCCGCAGTAACTGGGAAGACCGAGTTTTATAGCAAATGGATTGAATCCGCTAGGTGATTATCGGAAAGTTTATGAAAAAATGTGTCCACAGGGATTTTATGTAGTTCTATTTTTTTTAATTCAACGCGAGTTTAAAGCTACCAACCCGGTCCATTAGTTGAATTACCTGACAGTCAATTCGGATAAATACACCATATTTTTACAATATAGTGTATAGTTATTCAAGAGCTATTTCAAGGAAAAGGTCAGTAGACCCGCAATTAATTGACAGATACTTTAAATATTGTTTTTTTGCCATTTTGCGTTTTTTTATAGAAAAGTCACCAACGAATCCATACCTTGCGACTATAAAATCCGAAACGAAAAATATATCAATTTGTTAAGATATTAATAAAAAGTCTATAAAATAATTATATTAGTCTATAAATAGTACAGACTGTGTTTTACTTTTTAGGCTGTACCCAATTATTCCGCATAACTTTACGATTTTCCTCAAATGATTTATAGATGCCGATTGCCATGTGTTGCCGGGTTTAGAATGTTGCCACTCCATGTCTTCCCGTGGATGTCGTAAGAGACGACTAATGGACTAAAGGCTGTGTAGTGCTGTTAGGCGATGGGTTTGCAACCTGTCACTAATACACTGGATAACATCTTAGCCTGGTTGTGCAAAATGTGGTTACAGAATTATCAACAAGTTTTTGGAGTTGTTGGTGAGTGTGTGGCTCTGCCTACCCCACTCTCGGAATGAAGGCGTGAGTTTATCTTATGTATGTGTGATTTATGATTACACTCGATTGTATCACTTGGTTGGAAGCCGCTTGCTTGTAGACATTGGCAAGTCTATATTTACGTTGAATCCAATCCCGCTGCCACAATGCAATGCACTGCTACTTACAAGGGCTAACGACTAATCAGTAATCACACATTTATAGTCAGATGAGGTAACTCGATCGACTAATCTGCATCTGTACGAGTAACTTGCAAGTAGAACTAAAGAGCATGCTTGTTTGTAAGATTGTTTCATTTTCGCGGTTCAATGCCGTATCCACTGGATGTATAATTAAACCTAGAGATAGTTTTAATGACAAACATAGGTTTTTTTTTTGGTATACTTAAATCTAAGAGTTTTCAAGAGAATAATGACTTCTGCACAGAAAAAACCGCGGAGTCGTCTACAAGTAAAATAATGATTGTATTACAGGTATCAACTCTGGTGGAAGGTGGAATAGACTCTCGGGGATTTTACAAACGATGCGACTTAGGGGATGATTTAAAAAAACCGGTTAAGTGCGAGTTGGACTCGTGCACCGAAGGTTCCGTACCGCACAGTAGTTATTATTATATTCAAATTTGAAATCGATTTCGAATCGAATTAGCGCGAGTCCTACTAAAACTTAACCAATTTTCAGTACTTCTTGATTTTCTTTTAAGGCTTTTTCTGTAATCATAAATATACGTTGGAAAAAAAAACGTTTCTTGCCCCCTCACTTATTCTTATATTATATTCTTCACTTTCTTATTTTTTTGTAAATCCGCCATAACAACACATATTCTGAAAAATATCAAACCGCAATCTATAACGGTTCAAAAGATACTAACAGCTCTTTAAAGTTAGGAAGGACGGACGGACGGAAGGACAGCATAGGCGTATTAATAGGGTCCCGTTGGGCTCCCTTTGGGTACGAAGCTCTAAAAACACACATGCATACATACCTTCACGCCTGTAATCCCAGAGTGGGATAGGCAGAGCTACAAAATTACTTACAACTTTAAAACTTGTCGATAACTATTCAGTAACTACATTTTGCCCTATAAACTAGCGTATATTTTTCTTTGTCTACAGTGCACTTTCAATCCCTATGATTTTGCGCATGAGACCCACATGTTAATCTTCATTTAAAAAAAAACAGTCACATGACATGCGTCCGGGTATTTTTTCCAAAACAACGAACCTTCTAGATCAAACAAGAGTCACGAAATAAAACGGCTATAATTCACATTTTATGCGACCTTATTTTTCATAGCGACAATGACCAGACATTTGGTTCAGTGCCACAGCGTTAGGGAAACTGTCAATAGTATCATTTATTTTTACTAGCAGTCAGCTCTACATACATAATATATTTTCGTCGTAAACCGATACAGAGGGCCGGAGGCAATCCTCTAGCTTTGGGGTAATCGAGATTTATAGATGGCCTCTGTTTACCCAAACGCAATCTTTCCATTATTATTAATTAAGGATAAAATAGTTTATCTTTGTTAATAAGTAAATAATGTTTTACATTGAAATCTTCATGTATGTATTTATAACTTAATATGGAGGCACGCTTTGATGAAAATACGAGTATAAGGGCTGATTGTTCAATCCCCAGATAAAGCTATCCGGAAGGTAAATTTTAGCTCTGTCTTTTTCTTTCATATGACTTCAGAAAAGGATAGTAATACATTTAACTGTCGGTTAGTTTTATCTGGGGATTGAAAAATCAGCCCTAAATCTGGTAACTATGTGACATTTCATCACAAATGACATTTTGATTAAAAACAACAAATAAACTCGGGTTACCATACCATAGATGAAGATGCCTCCATGAAGATGCCTCGATGGAACTTTAAAAAGGCAAACTGGCGAAGCTTCCAAAATCAGCTGGACCACGATGTGGAGGCTGAACACCTCGAACCGCAACCTGCGAATTACAAAAAGTTCACACAAGTCGTTGTTTCAGCAGCCAAGGCCACCATACCTAGAGGATATAGGAAGGAGTATATTCCAGGGTGGAATAATCAGAGCGAAGAGCTATTTCGCAAATACCAAACCGACGGTAACCACGAAACTGGAGCCCAGCTATTAAAGACCTTGGATGAAAACAGGAAAAACAAATGGATTGAAACAGTTGAAAGCATGGATTTTAAGACCTCGAGTAGGAAAGCTTGGGGTGTCCTGAACCGCCTCACGGGTAAGAAGAGCTGCCAAAAGTCATACACGAAGCTTCATCCAGACGCAATCGCAAACAGAATGGTTGATCTCACTAGAGCAAAACGAGATGCATGTACTACCAAACGCGTTCGAAAGGAGTTAACAAAACTAAAGCGCAGTTTACCCGCAAATGACCACCTCATCAGGCCCTTTTCCGTATCTGAGACGGTTAAAGCCATCAAGCAACTGAAACCTGGCAAAGCGGCGGGGCCTGATGGATTATACAACGAATTTATTAGAAACATGGGTCCCCTTGCTGTAAGTTGGCTTGCTGCCCTATTCTCAAACATCGTGTTAAAAAACCAACTACCTACCGAATTCAAGCTGTCGAAAGTCATAGCACTGTTGAAACCCGGTAAAAGCGAACAGCTTCCAGAAAATTTTCGCCCCATCGCTCTCCTTAGCTGTGCGTATAAACTGCTGGAACGGCTGCTGCTCACAAGAATTGCTCCCCTCATAGACGCTGTTATTCCGCAGGAGCAGGCGGGGTTCCGACAAGGGCGGAGCTGCGCTGATCAAGTGCTAGCGCTTACAACACACATCGAAGATGGGTTCCAACAACAACTCAAATCCACAGTGGTTTTTATTGACCTTACAGCGGCATACGACACCGTGTGGAGACATGGACTCATCTTCAAACTTTTATCCGCTGTTCCCAGTAAAGAGATTGCAGCTCTTGTAG
Organism: Acleris cristana; assembly: GCA_948252455.1. Taxonomy (NCBI): domain Eukaryota; kingdom Metazoa; phylum Arthropoda; class Insecta; order Lepidoptera; family Tortricidae; genus Acleris; species Acleris cristana. Next base: position 6,888,367 of record OX411774.1, on the reverse strand, counting down.
CTAATATGCTGAGTGGGAGGCGGTTCGAGGTGCATCTGGGAGATGCTATAAGCAAGCGCAGGAAACTGAACAACGGCCTGCCCCAGGGCTCGGTACTCGCACCGCTTCTTTTTAACCTGTATATTCACGACCTACCCAAAACTACATCTAGGAAGTTCATATACGCTGATGACATCGCGCTAGTCGCTCGAAGCCGGGGTTTTGATGAGGCGGAGGGAGTCCTGACGGCGGACCTCAAAGCTATGTCGCGTTTCTTTTCCTCCTGGAGACTCATTCCCAGTTCCAGTAAAACAGAGGTTTCCTGTTTCCACCTAAATAATAGACTCGCCGAATATCAGCCCAATGTTGAACTTCAGGGTGAGAGGCTAAAGTGCAACCCCTACCCAAAATACCTCGGCGTCACTCTCGATAGATCCCTGACTTACAAAGAACACCTCACTAAAACCTCACTGAAGTTAGCCACACGCAATAACATCTTGCATAAACTTAGCGGCACGTCATGGGGTGCGTCTGCTAATGTCCTGCGAAGCACGGCGCTCGGCCTCGTGTACTCTGCAGCAGAATATTGCGCACCAGTGTGGTGCGAAAGCGCTCACGTGCAAAAAGTTGACGCGAGATTAAATGACGCAATGAGGTGTGTTTCCGGCACGATTACATCCACACCGTCTCGCTGGTTGCCTGTGCTGAGCCATATTGCGCCACCTCATCTGCGAAGGAAGCACGCACTAGTAAGGGAATCGGAAAAAATAATGGCCCGTTGCGAATTACCTTGCCACCAAGAGTTTGCTGAACCACCACCACAGCGACTTAAATCACGCCGCCCAACGAGCGAAGCTGCCAGAAAGCTGAGGACGGATGGCTTCGTGCTGGAGCAGTCTTGGAAAAATGAGTGGTCCGAGGCATCTGCCGAACAACGCATCACCTTCCCAGACCCTACACAGAAGCCCAGGGGATTTTCTCTTCAGAGGAAATATTGGTGCCGTCTCAACAGAATTCGCACGGGGCACGGCAGGTGCAAATATATGAAGCATAAGTGGGGATGGAGTGAGAGCCCTTTATGTGACTGTGGTCTTGAGGATCAGTCAACCCAGCACATTGTGGAGCGCTGCCCGCTGAGATGTTACCAAGGCGACCCGAATGACCTCTACCAGGAACTGACTGCTGAGGCTATCGACTGGCTGCGTAACCTGGATATCGACTTATAAGAATTTCCTACAATTTACTCCGCCATACGATTAAATAAATAACCATACCATAACCATAGCCATAGCCATAGCCATGGCCATAGCCATAGCCATAGCCATAGCCATAGCCATAGCCATAGCCATAGCCATAGCCATAGCCATAGCCATAGCCATAGCCATAGCCATAGCCATAGCCATAGCCATAGGGGGGTAAGTTATTATTAATATTATATTAATATTAAATATAGCTGACCCCAAAAACTATATTTAATATTTAATTTTTCTATTAAATGTTGCATCAGGAGGACTAAGCTACTTCTATACTTATAAAATTATTCAACTACTTTAAGATATTATGATTACCACTAAAATAATTATAGTTTTAAGGGTGGACAATGTTACCTAATATCTTAATTTATTTAAGTTTCGCAATTATCAATAACAAATTAAATTGTTAATAATTACGCATTTTTCTTTCTTTGTACTCAATTAGATATAATTTGATTTAAAATTTCTGTCTTTTAGAATCGAGTAATGTTCGCAGAGACACAAATGGCAAAAAAGCGCTGAAATCGCTTAAATGCGATGTTTTTACGGATTAAAAAGCGGACTGAGAAAAAATATCCATTAAAAAAACTTTGAATAATACATGACCGGCTAAAATGGACTCCATTTAAGAGCTATAAGTTAGCAGATGCAAGCCTCTCGGGTCTACGCGAGATTGAAATAATGTATAGAAATCTATTAATAATCTTAAAACAGTTAACTTAGCAGGGTAAGAGCAATATATTCGTCTGTTTATAACTATTTTTAGATTTGGAAGTCTGTTTGAGAATTAATGAGTCCCCAACCCCAATCAAAAACTGACAACGTAAGACTGTATGGAATTGAGATAATAATAAGCACTCGACACGACCGTCTGGCAGTTTACGTCAATCGTATACATTTTTGATAACGATAAATGTTCTCGAAAAGCATCTTGTCTAGTAAGAAACTGGTTGGTTTATTATTCATTTCACCAATCTGGTTCATCGGATCTCAGCTATAATCTGGAAAAATACAACAAGAGCTTTGGCCTTTGGGTTATTAAGGTTAGGTATTTCATTAAAAAAAAACCGTCTGTTTATCTTTCACTGAAAAGCATATAAAATCACCAATTCATAAGTCCTGCAAAACTCTTCCCAAGACCTTCAATTTTCCATTAAGCCAATCAGGATTTCTTTCTGTGGACGGACATAGCTTTCCTCCATCCAACACCACATTTATCATGGAGAATGTTCCGAGGAATTGTTCGGATAAATACTATTCGCTAAGTCCGCCAATCGCTACTTCCTTCCCCACCGTTTAGATAGTTGGCGGGCTCACATTGTGTTGTACATTTTTACTGTTTGCGTCTGCTCTGTGGATTCTACTTTCAGCGTCGGAGTCATCGAAACTATAGCAATTAGAAGCCTTGAAAGAAACTTATTAATGTATTTAAGTCGACAATGCGATTATACTTCTTCCGGTTTAGACGTTGTTTATGAATCATGTAACAGCATGTCAAAACAGTGTTGACGGATCAGTGTTCTGCTTTTATTGGAAAACGCACAATACAACGTAGATTACACTTACCGTTGTACTAAGCGACATGTAAGACACAATTAACTCGTTCCTTTTTCAAACTCGTTATGACAAATCGTTACTAAAGAACGACTTAGGGCCCATTGTTTGATTAGTAGATAAACTAACTAATCGTTAAAAATCGTGACTAATGGCTAAATCTCAAGGAAATGTGTCAGATTTTCGATTCTATTTTCGAATTTTAACAATTAGTTGAGTTAACTACTGGGGGCTTATTGTCTAACGCACTCACGATCGTTTTAATTTTGAAAATCCAAGGCTTGTCTGCATACAAAATGAAAACAAATGCTCCGCTTTGAAGCCGGTTGCGATTGCGAGTGCGTTAGACAATAGCCCCTCTGATCAAACAACGGGCCCTTAATCACCATTAACTGAGTGCTACTGTTAGTCAAGTAACAAAGCCCATAAACAAATGAAGCATATTTATTTTATCACGATGCCTTGCTAGCGTGCTAAATGTATTTACTATAAGTGTATTTTCATGACTATTGAGCAATCTTACTAAAACCCTACTCTGGTCGAATGAACGTAACATCAAACAGACTATATACTGAAGTTGTTAAAAACCACTACAATTTACCAAAGTGTATTAATAAAAATAAACTCACTGGATGTGTATCAACGAAACTCCCCTAAAACTACAATCGTAAAGACGGTTGTGGAGCTCCCGTCTTGAGAGTAACCTAACGTATGCTAAAAAATGCAAACAGGAAAATTTAATGGTTCGTGAAGTAAGCCAGCTACGCGGAGCACCCCGGAATTGCTCTCCATATTCCTCTTGAGGGGACTACTATGGGTGCAAGTTCATTTAAAAGTTGAAGGGTAACAAGCGAGTTCGAGTTGGGGCTCAGATTTATTTTAGAGTCAAGTACAATGCGGTTGAAAAGGCAAATGTATCAATTTTTATTGAAAGAAATATACGTTACTGCCAGTCGTCAGGCAAGGAAACAGATCTGATTGACGTTAGCAAAACAAGCAAAACTGAGAACATCAAACCCAATTGGTGGTAAACTGCCCAAGACTGAGACGCGTGGAAGAAAAGGGGATGTTACCGAGCACAAGTTTTTTTTTTGGCTTAGGTACTACAACATTTTTCATTAATTGATCAAAAAAGACATGTAGATTTTTAACTGTTTTAAAGTCGTAAAAATAGTTAAACGACAAGGATTTTTTTTAAAATTAAAAATCAGTGCACACCTAAGCAAATGGTAACGCTGTAACAGTAAAGGGGACTCTTATGTGGATTTCCTTAATATTACTTACTATCACTTATTATTCTAAGCTATTGACTTGAACACGAAAATTGCGTTTCGTTTTGTTTATGTTGGGGAGTATACGCATGCAGATAAGGAATGGGCTCAATAAGGTAAATTTTCCTGTGTACTTCGTAAATATGATAACGTTTGTCATAAATCTTTGACAGGAGTGGGGTGGATGTTATTAAATCTGGAGCAAACATCATCGACGAGACTTTGGCTGGAACTGATACGGCGTGTGCCAGATAATGTTTACTTTCTTTGGATACAGGGATCAACTTGAAGATCTCAGCCTAGCTTTTATTCAGGGGTACGGACTTTTTAACGCTTGCTTCAGAAAATTTCAAATGGTAGTGTTCCTATGTAATATTTCGAGAGCCGTGACCTTATGCGTTGTTATGTTTATAACTTTGTAAGTTGATCGTAGTAATTTTGGTTCAACATACCGTAAATATTTTATAACTAATCTTAGTTTTAGAAAAGGTCACGAAAATCATCGACATATAAGTTTTCATATTGCCATTTGGACGAATGAAAATATGTTCTAATATATATCCTGAATGAGGTCTTTTGTACCTAGGGTAGGTTTCGCCAGATACATCCGATTCTTTAATGATACATGTTATATTCAGTAATATTTCGTTTATCACGTCATCGGCATAAAGTATTTGGTTGATGGCATAAAAAACACGTAAAGAGGCAAAATAAAACCCTTTTATTTATGATTTTGGTGAAAAAAACTCGTCAATATTTAACAATATGCGTACCTAAGAAGACATTTCACCTGCAAAGCAATCTCCGGAGGCCCAAAACACTTGCAATAACACAAATTCTCAGCACCATCATCTTGTTAAAGTCAATAATTCTTTAGTCCGTTCGTTTTCTTTTTAATTAATTTTGACAAATTACCCTACCTTCTCAGTTTCTCTTTGCTTTCGTTTAATTAAATACTGAAGTGACACTCAGCGAAGGAGAGGCATGTCCGAGGAGAGTGGAATTTTAAAACGTACCTTGTTTCGTATTTTGTTGTTTACGAAAGATACTTCTTCTTTTATCTGAGATACCAACTTAAGAAAATGGATGGCGAACTACGCTTGCATTTCTTTATACTCAGTTGAAGTTGGAGTTTAAGAAAAATCAACAAGTCCAGATTGTGCACTTTAAGATAAAGGTGATGTAGCGTTTACATTAGCGTACCGTGGAATTTCTATTACAGCATTCCTCTCTTTCCACACTTCTTTCAATAATTATGAAACGATTCCGTAAAATGTATATAATAGCATTCCTATCTTTCAACACTTTTTCTTTAAATAATTATTATACGATTTTATCTAGACCATCATAATGGCCTATTTAAGACACAGGAAGTCACACCTTGAATTTATAATTATCTCATGAATGACAAAAACAAAACATTTAAATTATAAAAAGATTCAAACATAAATTAAACGAAAATCTAACAAATCATAAGAGACACATCAGTTATGTGACAAAACTAATTTACGCTGTTTGTTTTTATAATTAGGAATTTCAACTATTTCCATTAAAATATAGTAAAAATAACTGTCAATTCCAAATATACATTACGAGTATGTTAACAGAACCTACAGGATTTTTATGATACCTACTAGCAGCGCTCCGGGTTTGATACCCGGAAAGCGCAAGTTTTTGTAAGATGAACAGTGATCCCGATCTTGGTTGAGAATTTAAACATTGATTATTTTGCTTATAATTTTTTACATATGAACCAATATAAAAAAATAGGATTCTATGTAAGTACGTAATTTAGTTTAATTAATTAACAACTAACTTTTGGGACTTGACAGAAGCGCGTGGAACTAACCCCATGTGCTTCTGTTTAGTCCACCAGAGTAAATCTCTTTAACCGACCAATTGTCCTCGCGTGTGATATCCATGGACTTGTTTCTTTAATAAGTCCATGGCGATTGTCTAAAACTCGATACTGGCAAAATACATCTTGTTAAAACAAGGAGTGAAAGCCATTAATTAAGAAAAAAAAAAACTTTTGCCTGCGACTTCGTCCGCGTAGTTTTCGCTATTCCCTCGGGTAGGTATATTAGTAGGATAATAAAGTAATAAGTAAAAGTATGATAGTCATCACGTAGTAGACGCAAGATTTTTTGTAAGATACTTGCCAGTTTTTATGTTTCTGAAATAAACAATAGGCATTGTCCATGCGATTGTCTTACCGATTGTATAACTTTATGCTGTCTTTAAAAACAACGCCCTGAATCTATCAACTAACTGAACATAAATTATTTCCCTCCGAAAGCATGAATAGTTCGCACAATGAAAGCGTTGTAACAGGCTTACCATAGAGTTAGTATTATAAAGAGCGGCCGGAGAATGGGCCCCTTCGTCCGGATGCGGTCTTTACCTACAAAAGACCAAATTGCTGCTCTGATTGAATTATGTCCTACCTTTTCCGCCCTCGATGGGTTGTGACGTATTTATGTAAATCTTGTCCGCGATTAAACGTTTTTCGCATTTTATCAACAAAAGGGTACTTCCTATAGTTACCAGAAAAACAAACAACTTAGAACCTTTAAGTGGGAAAACTTGTTTGGTTAAAGTGCTAAATGTAATTAATCTCGTTTTTAACTTTTACAACTAATTGTCATACAATTAATTTATTAGTTTAGTTTAGTTTATTTATTCATCAATGTAATATTACAATATTAACTGCATTGCATGTCAAAAAATACGAAATTAAATTGAGATCGTCAATCATAAATACTAATTAAAAGAATACAAGAACATTTAATAATAATTAAAACAAAAACAATAATAGAAGAATAGAAATATTATGATTAGATAAAAAAAATAAAGACGTCGGCAAGATTTGGCGTAAGAAAATGGATGTATCCTAATATAAATAGCAGCACAAATAAAAGTTTTCTGTGGTCATAACAATAAACGAATTATAATCAACAAAGCAAGTCATATGAAAAGGACAGTTTAAGATATTTTAAAAAAGGCCGTCAGAGTGGCTTCAGACGTACTAATTTACCTAGTACTTACTTACTTTTTTGTTCTGATACTACCCCTACATTTTATTTAGGAAGATAAGCGAAATAAATGATTTCTATTTCTATTTCTTTGACCTGCTTTGAAGTAAATTACCATTACAAAATATAATGATTAAAAGGAAAAAATGGTATTTGAATAAAATGTAAATAAATTATAAACACGAAACGCCACCTCTTTCGCAGCTGTCGTCTCTAAAGCTGAAGATTAGACCGGGTTTCCTGGGTAAATAAAAAAAAAAACCGAGTGACTCAAAGGATCGCCGCCTTTTATAGACAACAGCCCCAAAAATCCTAAATAAAAGGAAGCGAACTCGTCAGCGATGGCTCGACCCCGAGCCAATTGAATTTCAAAGCTGACAAGCGTCTACCACAAAATTTATTCAAAGAATAAATCTGAAAATTTGTAGATCTAAAGGCATAAAGGCGAAGTGGCGCCGACGCGTCGACACAAAGGAATTTCTAAATTTCACGGCTTCCGCCCCGGTTGTTTGTATTTATATGAGAGGGCGGGCAAGAATAAGAAATGACAAACGAGTGCAGGGCGAGGAGTGTAGCGAGCGGGCCGCCCGCGCGGCCAGCAAGCGATGAAGGGTTGCAAAGTTATCGTAGCGCATTATTGGCCCCTAGTTTCATTTTCTACCTTCTGGATAAAATTACATCAAAAATAAAGGAAAATTTTACAATATCTTTGGTCGCACAAATATTTTAAGCAAATTATAGCAAAGCATAAGAACCAACTCGACAATAACCGTCAATATTACCGCTATTTTCCCTTTGCTCAATTTCTAACTGAGTACTAGGTATTAATTTAAAAATCACATTCAGATACATACAATATAAACAAGTAAAATAAACAAGTAGAATTTCTTACGCGTAGCATTTTAAATTTAATGTTTCTTTATTAATTAATTAGTTTAGGCTGTGTGTTGTCCATCAGCCAGTCTTTAATATATCGTGATAAAATGTGTGCAACAAGATTTATATTTTGACTTGACATTAAATTCTAAGGTGATAACAAAAATCTTTCAATGACAGGCTTGGTACGGAAGGATTCATGCGAAAAAACACAACGACTGGATTTCCTAATTATTTACTAAAACGTGTATCAAAATGAATGAAGTGTATTTGTAGCTCGTTAAACTTAGGTCTTATTTAATGAATACGTGAACAGTAAAGCAAATAAGTTCAATTTAAAAGCGCAGAGCGTACAATCCCCTGTTTGAGCGAACATTATAGTATCACAGCTGGCGCTTGTTGCCTCGCTCGGCGTCTAGGCGCTGTGTATTCCTGTACGCTGGGGGCCTATTACAATGCACATCGGTGCGTTTTTTTGCATGTTTTATTAATATAATTTAGATACTTTTTAGAAAGTTTTAACTTTTTTTGCAGGCTTTTTTGTTTATCAATTAACTACATTAACATTAGGTTGTTTACCTACAATGCAAAAACAAAACATGTGGAGGATTATTTTATTTTAGCAGCGATAACTAAGCCGTATTAAGTAGGTACGGTTTTTAAATGGACAGGACATATCAGTGTTTTATTGCCAAACATATACTGACAATGAGCGTGATTTTTATCAATCGATACGCGAAAGGTACTAAGAAAAGCATAAGTAAAAATAAAATACATTTAATTTACTATAATCCATGTAATTAGTAACATAGGTACTCTAGGTTCGCCCGAATTGACCAGTTAATATTACAGTTCAATTAGTTCTTACAGAAACTAATATCAAAACATTGAAATTCACCTTTTCAAGAGTTCCTTCAGCTAACATACCCGCCCGCATAACTTGTTGTTGTTGTAGTTGTTAAGTTGTAATTGCAGTTTAAAAAATACGTCTTTAACACTAATTTGTTTTCTAGTGACACTAAGTATATTAAGTAAGTTTTAAAGAATGATCATAGTGGTGTACATCGTTTAAATTGTTTTTTTTTCATTTTCATTGGCGTTAGGTTGTTGAACTAAAATTGGTTTAGAGGTGCTTCACAGACGGATAAAATTAAAGCGTCTAATGAATTAAAAATTGCGTGTATAACATTTCGAGCGTTAAAATATTGTTCGCTCAACACGAAACTTCCTAGAAACGCAGAGTTGAGTTCTGGTGCTCATGAAAACATTTCTGTTTCATTTATTTTTTTACGTAAAAAAACATTTTATATTTTAAATATACGTAATCGGCTTAAGATATTATAGACAAATATTATATTATAACAAGCAGGCACGAATAGAAAATTATACATTATCTTTGAAGGTACCTAGACTGGTTTACGCATTGAATTTACATATGCAGATTCTTAACAGATCAAACGCGCAAACCTATGGAAGAGTAAAAATTAACTTTCTCTCTTTAAATCGTCTTTTCAAGTTCTTTGTTGTGCGAATATATTTTATAGAACGCGGCAAGAATAGTCCCCCTCACATCTGGCAACTATTCGCTGCACTCACACGCCTTGCACTTTACTGGGAGCAACATGTCTTCCCACATAAACTTTACTATGTTTTTATTGCGCAACTCTTTAGTTAGGTAAATGAAACGCAAACGAGAAATAATCCCGACTAGAAATTACCTTTGGAACGAACAAAGTACTTAGGAGTAAAATAGTTATCTCATTAAAACGAAAGATGTACCTAATTAATTAAAAAATATATACAGGGTGTCCCATAATTGACACGTAACCCTGACACCGGAGATAGCCTACCCCTAGACCTACCAAACCAGCCTATCATGACCTCAGTAAAAGTTGCACGGTTTTCGAGATATTGCCAATAATTATTATTTATTTTAGTATGAAAATTATTACCAAAACAAAAAATAATTAGAAAAAATAAAAATAAAAATTATTAGGCTGGTTTGCTAGGTCTAGGGGTGGGCTATCTCCGGTGTCAGGGTTACGTGTCAATTATGGGACACCCTTTATACTCGCTGACCTAAGTCCAATTTTTTGCATTTTCGCGATATTATACAGGTCTAGTCGTTATTTTTTAAGTTAACTCTGTAAAAATAGTCTAGACATAAGCACTACCTTTCAACCACAAGCTAACACTCTAAATTGTTAAATTTAAAAAGATTTTACAGCACTCAATGTAAAAACATGTAAACAAACAATTAAGCGAAACAAACATATTCTTTTCTATTCTATTCCAAACTTGAATTCTAGCTAAATCAACACCATGGGTAAACAATTCGGCAAATAAACTAATCTGAAAGCCAACAAACATTATTTTCAATTCTGTTAAGTTTCGCGGCTAAACTTTGCAGCTGAAAAACCTATTCGAGCAAGTGCTAATTAAATGCAAAAATATGTTAGTTACTTCATGGCTGTGTTATAAAAAGTCCAGCTTGTTACCCTGTTTCCTGTTTTGTCGTGTTCCCGTTGGAACTGCTCGCTCCTGGAAATGACGGGGGTGCGACCGCAGACTACTCGCCATACGAAGGTTGCAACCTCACTTACCCCTTTTTCTGTTTTACTCTGCACCAAACTTTAAACTAAGAACGTTTTCCCATTTTCAAACTAAATTAAGTCACTGTATTTTGTGCTTGTATGTTAGAACAACCTTTTGGCGTTCTTTAATGTTTTTGGGTGTTCAAACTTACTTTAAAACTTAAACTAAAATAAAAAAGTAAAAAGTCTAAGACGAAAATTAAACGTAACATAAACTCACGCCTTCATTCCCAGAGTGGGGTAGGCAGAGCCACAGACTCACCAACAACTCCAAAAACTTGTTGATAATTCTGTGACCACATTTTGCACAACCAGGCTAAGATGTTATTCAGTGTATTAGTGACAGGTTGCAAACCCATCGCCTAACAGCACTATACAGCCTTTATTCCCTTAGGTCGTCTCTTACGTCTCAGACGAAAATTTCACCAGTAAATTATAATACGGTCGAATTTTCGTTCTCAACTGTTTCATTTCGAAAAGTCATTAGTAATGCATTTTTTATTTTAATATTTGTATCCTTATAATATGGCTTTTACGAAGTAAAGAAATGGCTAAGTGAATTATTATTCTGGTCTCACTTCCACTTTATCAGGCGCAAGAATGGTTAAAAAAATATTACAGCGTCTGTACTGGTGATCCTACGGCGCATTGAACGTTTTTGTTACGTTCATAACCACTTAATAAAATTTCACCCGGCAATAGAATGCACTTTTTCATATTTGTCTAACCGAACGCTGTTGCTGGTCGATAAAGACTAGTAGGATTCAAATATAATTAATTATATTATTATTATTACTTTCTGCTGCTTTTTTCTGGATGGGACGCTAATTACTTGAGTATATTTGATTGCGATACATTATTTAGTTTTATTGATTTGCTTAATAATAATAAACATTTAATAAAAACCCAAATTTGTGTGCTAATACGGTATTCCAGCAAAGGACCTTGCTACTTTATAATTCTCTTGTATCAGTTTTAGCATTTTTTTAACAAATTTTGTTGCTATTATAATCATTTCGTATTGTAGATTTTTCTTTTCAACTTATAAATTTCGTGTATGGAAATTAACACTGATTCATTAACGAATATTATAATGGTCATTGCCATTATTTAGAGTTCATTTAACTCGGTTTAATAACAAATCACAACCTAATTTGACCCGATGACTCGTTATTTATGAAATATTGAAATTAAATTCCTATTTAAACTTGTTTAATCTACACAAAAGCGTTTTTCTGTGATCTATACTGTACACTGCGTGAGAAAATCAAGTTCAAAGCACAATTTTGAAATTAATTTAAACTAGTGTCTGTGTACACTTGAGGACAAACGTGTGAGTAAACTAAGTACAGTTTGTTTATCAAATAAAATATTCTAAAGTTTTGGAAGTCTTGTTTCAAATTCGTAGTTAAATGGAACTCGGTACAGAAGGCAAGCAAAAAAATATATTGAGTGCGGATATAGAACGAAGCGAACTCGCTCTGTTATGTAAATTGATGGAAACACATAATGAATTCTGAATCCGAAAATATTGCGCGTAAAGTGAAAGTATCTAATCCCTTTACGCTATCAAAGCTCACCCCTTAGCCGATTGGCATAAATAGAAAATGGGAATGTAAATTTTCCGCGCTTTCACTTTGCGGTGAGTGAAACATGGTGAACTCTATTTTCCTTTGCGAGTTTCATGGGTCAATTGACTGAGAGCTTTGACGAGTTTGTCTGCTTTTTTATTGAAACTTTTAAAAAGGTTATAAAACGTGAATATTTACCCAGTGTGACATTTAGTGCTTATAGACTGTGAAAAGTGGTGCTTTTTGGAATTCGTACCATTTACTAGCTGTTTAACTTATATATGGAAACCTCTAAGTGAGATTAGATTGTAGCATTGGCCTTATGTAGCATCTTTAAGTAACAGATACAAAACTGTAGGCCCACGTAAATTCAATTGGAAAGTTATAATAATGATATAATACCTAATAAATATATTTATTTGCTGTCACAATGGATGGTCTTAGATCGACTTATGACTATCACATTTAGAATTCCAGTTAACTTAGGGCCTGGTGTCCGTACTAGGTAGGCCAATATGACAGATTGCCAGGTTCGTCCGGTGGATAGTGCATAATGGGTACAATTTAATAAAACATTAGATCTTGATATCCTGTTTTATAGATATGTGTGAAAGAGAGGTTAGAACGTTTAATTTTGAACTAAGTTAATAATGGGACCAATTTGAATCAGGCACAGTATTCTTATTTTCATATTGTGTAAACCTAAAGATGTTTAAAATTAGAGAACACTGATACAAAATCATTCTAATAAATGTTAATATTGTAATGTAATGTAATCTGTTTTAAGTTAATAAATAAGATAGTTTAAAAAATATGTTTTTGAAGTAAAATTTCCTAGCTAGAATATTTTTTCTTACCTAAACCTTTCACTGCACCGCAGTGCATCGAATCTTTCGCCGTCGGCTGAGTTTCAATAAATCAGAAGAAATGACGCCGCGCGCGTTAAGCACTCACCGCCGCGCTGGGTGGTCGGCAGACGCCTTCACGCTTATTTCACGCAGCGATGTACTACAAATAAAACCAGGATCACACGGAAATATATTACTGGGCCGAAGTTGCGATGACATTTCTGCGATTCTAGTGAAAAAGGGTATAAGTCTTCTAAGTTACAAGTGAGTTTTGTAACTCCTTCCTTAAGCAGACATATTGTTCTTCACTATAGGAACACGAATTTAACTTTCCCCTTTTTAGATCCTTACGCTAAGTTGCAATAACACACTACAGTAGCGTGAAATAGGAGAGACCACTTCTTGAATTCCTTTTCAGAGTAGGTACTTATTTGCAAATTAAATACGGTGCTTTAAAGCAGAACACTTCAGTTCTTGATTACTTTTGTGTTACAATACTAAGTTTTTTTTGTAACTCTCTGTCTAATCATCAAAAAAAATCTATTAGTTTGCTAATGTACAGCTGCTAAAAGCTAAATATCTACGAAAGCTTGAATATTGGTTGACCCCCACCAGAATTATCTTATCTTATCTTATCTTATAGATAGGCCATTTCGGATACACATCAAACCTTTACCTAGGATCCTTGTGCAATTACCTTCTTACACACTCAGTTGTTCAAATGTCTAGGTTTCCGATGTTATTCCTTCACCATAATAACATCGGGTAGGATACTTAAGTTAGAAAAACTCATGGTTCATGGTGACGGCGGGGTCGGCGGGGGTTCGAACTCGCGTCGTAGGCGTGACCTATCTACCATCTTGATTGAGCTGCGCAAAAGTACACCCAGAGGTTGAGACACGCTTGAACATGTAATTTATAAATGCACTGACGAGTAAATTCTGGCTTGCAAAATGACTGTTCGTCGACAAACTCGAATAAGTTATTTAACTGAAAATATCACTAATGCGGCAGGTAAGTTTTGAATTTTCTCGCTGGTCGCTCAGGGGCCTTTTTCTGCTTTGTCTCTACAAGTACTCTATCGTAAATAAGGTAGAAAGGGATATCTGGAAGTCGTGAGAGCCTGTGCAGGGTCCGTCCTGATACCCACCACCATCAGCTTATCCTTTAACCAACCGTCAAACAGCATTGTTGTCATTGTTATGTACCGGTATGAGGTTGCGGCAATCGGTGAAATTACTTACCATCTTAGTGCTCAGGGTTGGCAACGCATTTGCATTCGGATTGCAGTTTGAGTCTCAGATCCTACTTGCCATCGGGGGGCCTGTATGCTCATTTGCCTTCCCTAAGGTGTAAAATAAAAGTTGAGCTAGCCGCCGTGGAAGGTGAGTTTCAAAGGCTTTGTAGGCGCGGATCTGGTGCGCTTCTAGTATGACGTATTGCCAAGTTATTTGCGATACAAGAGCGCTTACGCAGGCGATCGATTTCAGATTTTCTCGACCTCATATCACCTATCACATTTAATACATAATTTATCGTACTCTGCACAATAATCGCGAATTTACTCAGCTGTGTAATACGATTGCATGTAATGGTAAAATATCGAGTAGAAATTGCAGTCAGTGGATTAACCTATTTTAAGTACTAAATGTTAACATCGGCTTATATGATAGCGGAGAAGTTATTTGCAAGCTGCAAAGCGAGTTAATTTTTAAGTAGAGGAACGTGAAGACTTTAAAAAGATCTTTTTAAATTCGGTGGAAAGAATCAAGTGGTGAACAAAAGACTGGTATTCAGAGGGATTCCAGCTGTATCTAAAAATTAAGTTCTTGCTTTCATCTGGTTAGTACGCATCGGCCGCGCCGGATTCTCAGTAGTTTATTCCGTTGCAGGTTTTTAATTTCTTTCGCTTCTTTGAATTTAAATTCAGCGCTCGGTGAATACGAAATACGAATCATTTGGAGCGTAGTTTCATACAATTGTAGGCGACTTTATTATGAAACCGCTTCTTTGTAACTTTGATACGCTGAACATTTTTATGGTTATTTCACTTGGATAGATACAAACTGCTTTTAGAAATAGTTTAACTTGATATCTTTGTAAATAACAACGAAACAAACCGCTCCGACAAAAACACTCAAGACTAAATGAGGTGTGAAACTCGCTAAACAAGCGGCAAAAACACAAATTACATTTTTGTAGGTAAGCAACAAACAGCGGAACAACTTAAAACAATTTGCAGAGGCGCCACTCGAAAGTGTTAAGTGGATTCGAAAATGTGAGGTAAAACGGAGCAGCAGGACGGGCACAAATTGAGTCAAACAAACGAAACTCATCGACAAGATTCTATCGTGCGGAGTTTAAGAGCAATTTTTCTCTTAAAGCCAAACAAATGAGGCGCCATTAGATGGAGTGAGAGCGCTTAATCTATTTCTGACGAGTTCAGTGACGCCGACAAAGACAAATCGACATTAGCCTACCCACACGGCGCGAAGGCGCTCCACTTCTGTTTCAATTCCACTTTTATTTGCGGATTAACTTCTTATTAGTCATTGTGCTTGGAAAGGGCTTCAGCCTGCTATCACAAGCCTTATGAATGGCTCAATTATTTCGCCGACTCAGTACGAATTCATCTAGAGGTTTAAGCTGTATCCTCGCTAAGCATTACGTATTGACATCTCTTACAGTTCTACTCACGATGTACATTATGTCTTTAAGTATATCATTCATTCTTTTATTAATTACCAAGATTATCATTATCATATGATGAATGTTAAGTTAACAAAAAACACATATCCTATTCTCTAAATCGTTAAACATGTGTCTCTAATAACCGCGGTACCACGGGTATTAATAAACTGACAACATATTTATGCTCTCCTACTGTCACGTATAATGATATCTATAAATTTAATGTCACTTAAGATTCATGAGGTACTGCCATTTAAATCTTTCTTATATCATCTTGATTTAGTCAATTAGTGATTGAGTAAGAAATCTACTATTATTTATGTAAAGTACACACCACTAATTGGTTGGTTAACCCTTATAGGCGACATTAGACTGCGTCTTTACACAGACTTTTTGTCTGATCTTATTAAATTGGATGGTATCGTAAAAGAACGCTATAAATCGTATACCCGTTGTAACGAATTCTTATCCCTTAAGTCTAAATTTGAGGGCACAAAATCCTTCGTGTCTTCAATAGAGTTGAGACATTTTGAAGCAACGAGCAACAAAAATAAATAAAAGGGAGGAACGAGCGTGCGTATTTCAGAACCGACAAGTTGAAGAATGTCGAAATGTGTCATCTGTCAGTTGGTATTTAAAACGATATTTTACTCTGAAAGTGGACGCGTTTGTCGTGTATCTAAATAGTCGAGACAGCTGTCTTGCTCTAAAGATTAGGCATTTTTGTTGAAGTGGAAACGCCGACGTGTTTTAGACATCCACCGCGTGTTCCATGGAAAGTGGTGCATAAATTTTAACAAATTCCTGAAACCGTTTTGTAAATGAATATATTTTATAATAAACAATATAAAGGTGTTGTATAAGAGCGTTAATATGTAGTTGACACTTATAGAATTTGTATTTGACATCTAGAAGTTTTATAAAATTATTTTTATATTTATCATTAAAATATTTTATTACTTTCAAAGGCAAAAATACAACCTCGACGAATGGATGTCTGAAATTGGTTGGAAAAGAAAACAATAGAACAAGATTATAAAAAAAAATAAGCAATAACTATAGAACCAAAACAAGTTCTTTATTTTCATTCAGGAAATAATGTTTTAGTAACGTTTGTATTGCATTAAAATCGATGGTAATTATTATCACCCCATTAGTTAATAGCGCAATTATACAAGTAAAAACTATATAATTGAGACGCAAATGATAATAATAATTAACATCATTTACCAATACAACACAAATGTTATTTAAATGGTTTAAAGCATCAATGTAGTTAGGTTAAGGTTTACTGTAAACATCGACCTAATTACATTGATGCTTTAATGGATTAGAAAACGAACTCGACCTCAAGAAAAGTATTGAGATCATCAGGTTTGAGGCCGCACCTTAAGTAGGACCTACCTACTCGTAATACGGTTTCTTTTTAGGGTTCGTTACATCTCTGTTGCCTCCGAGGGCACGGGAGGAATACTAAGTAATTCCTAGGTACAAGATCAAACATTTTTGGTAGTATTACGTACTTATATTTTTATTACAAACACTAACCTCCGTGAAAAAGTTTTCAATTCTTTCGCAAAAGGAAATACTTCTAATTGTTAATTATAAGTTTTGCCTGCAGTGGATCGACTTTAGTTATTTGGGTCATCGATTTATAACAATTCTAAGCGCGTCGTTTTAGTTTGGCTCGTTAAAAATATTGTAAGTTTTTTTTAAAGTCCGGTTTTGAAATGTCAGTATGTCTATGCAACATAATTGCAAAGTTTAGTTGAAGAGATTTACAAACAATTAATTTTCAGCAAAACACTCCCAAAATTTACTTTGATGATAGATCCTAATGCACTAAAATATTAAATGGTAGAGTTAATATTTATGATTATTAAAAGGTCTTAAACATTATATCATGTATGCACATTATAGTAAGTAAGAAAAACACAAAATAGTAATTGTTACAGAAATTCGATGGAGACCAAGAACATTCACCATTATCACACAGATGCAAGACTTAATGTTGCGTAATTTTCTAAAACTTAAAATGTTTCTCCTTGTTTAGATACATCGCTTGTATACAGCACTTAGTGCTGCTTTTATCGTCACTATTCCACTCGTTTCAGCAGCTAGCTATCAGTTTAAGAACTACAAAGGCCACAGCTAAGCACAAATGTCAGTAACTCAACGTCTGCCATGCAATGGCCGATGCAAGGTGGCACGTTACGGCGCGAATCGTGACTTCAGCTTGTTATACAGTTTGTTAGAAAAATTCAACGAGTAGGTAAATAAAATAGGTTACAAATCAAGTAATTTTCAGCACGACATCCACGGAATTGCTTTTAATCAAAACCGAACCGAGTGGAAAATGTGGATTGCTATTGTTTTGCCCGGCTTAGTTATTGAAAATGTATTTTATTATTTGTTAAACACAAATTATTAAACAAAGCAAAGTGTCCGTAACTGAAAAAAAAAAAAACTGTTATACAAGAACAGGTCTAGGTAATTACTTGTCAAAGTCCACAGATATAAGTAGGTATCATGACATCTTTGAAGCGGTCATTCAGAGTTAACCTAGTCCCAAACTATAATACAGGTAAAGTAGGTAAGACTAAAAATATGTGGCGTTATCTATGAAAAGGGACCTTATTGTCGATGGCGCTTACGCCGCACTGCGTCACGCGACGTTATATTTATATCGGAGCATCGTTAATAATGGCGGAAACGCCATCGACAGTAAGGTCCCTTTTCATAGATAGCGCCATATTACAACAGTTTGGCGGCAAATTATGTACATCAATGAAACTTTGTCATAACTTTATCTTGACACTAGAAATGAGGATCTGCCGATTCCTACCAAAATTTAGGGGTCGTACCCCAATTGGGGGTCTATTATGGGCAGGGGAGATATTATAAACAGGCGAGTGAATTGTCATTTTCCATGTAATATTTTGCGCTGAATTTAATGAGACCATACCCATTGCTAGAAAAATGAAATAAAGAAAACATTCCAAGTCAAAAGTAGCGTTTAATCAGTAAAAACAATTGGAAAACTTTCAACTTTCAATATCAACTATGAACATGTTTTTGCTGATTAAATCCTACGTTTGACATGAAATTTTATTTTTTTATTTTTTCCAACAAAAACCCTTCATATCTTGCAAAATATTGATCCTATAAGTATGGGAATGGGCTCATTAGATTCAGCCACAAAAATTACATCGAAAACGACACTTCACTCGACGTGGGGGTACGACTACTATATTTTGGTAGGACTCGGCAGATCCTCATTTCTAGTGCCAAGATAAAGTTATAAACAAAGTTTCATTGATGTACATATTTTTCCTCCAAAATATGCTATTTTTCCTGTATTACTAAGCTCTAGGCTTGTACTAAAGTTACTAGACAATGTTAAACATACTTATATATTATACCTCCTTATAAAATACTCCCAATATAAACATACTTATATATTATTCGTCCTTACCTATGAAATTGGCGTTATTTTTACGTGTTTTATTTCGTACGGAATTTATTCATTTTAATTTTAACTTCCAAATTATTTTTAAATTTCATTAATACAGTATGTTACGAAGGTTTTAGATACAAATAATATGGTTCAGTATGTATGGATCTAGAGGACGATCTCCTACCAGATGGACAGACCTGCTTAAAGATGTTACCAAATCATCTGTGGTCGAGTGCACACGCAACGCCTTATGCCGCAAGAAATGGAGAGAAATCGCGAGGGAAGTCTCTCGAACAAGCAAACCGGAGGTCAAGACCAACCGTGTATAACATCCCAACAGCCACGACCACTCTGACAAGAGTGTACGACTAAGAAGAAGAACATGGTTCAATAGCTTACTTAGTGTTTAAAATTAAAGTGTGAACTCAACTCTTTTCATGTGCTGTGAGTTCAAGTGTTTCAATTACGCACAGTTTTATGAAGCTAACTATTTTTAAGTAATTAAGATATGTATAATACCGCTTAGAAGTGTCCAATATTTCTGACAGAATTTTGTTTGGTTTGCATTTGACGTTACTAAATAATCCGCAAAATTAAATGTATGAAAACCACCGTTTTCATAAAATTCTCCATATAAAATGCCAATTTCATAGGTAAGGACCTAATATTTAAATACGTACTTAAATACATAGAAAATCTCCAATACTCAGGAACGCTCACGGTCATTACACAAACGTTTGCCCATGCCAGGAATCGAACCCGCGACTGCTTTTCGTAGGCAGGGTCACTATGAACTAGGCTAACCGCGTCCTAAAAGTACAACTTTAGGTTTATCTTTAGAACGTTTCATGCATAAAATATTGCCCATTATGTTACACTAGCAACCGGTCCCTTGATGGCAATACTAAATAATATTTGTTTTCCGTAATTTGTACACATTAGTGATTTAATTCGTATGTGGGAGTAATTGATCTACCATTGGTAGATTAGCAAAATATAATTATGAGTTATTATTAGTGCTATCGCGCAGAATTAATGCGATTATTTTCATTTGATTATTGTTTATTGAAAATTAGGCGATAATAACAATTATTTTTTTAGTTAATTACTCGTATAAGATACTTCTAACCCTACCTCTTCTACGTTGATGTATGAAAACCCTTTGCTCTGTGCTTACAGGTGTAAAATTTAAGAAATATGATTTCGTTGACTGTTTAGATCGTAGAGATAAGTAACAGTCGGCGGCCATAACCCATAGTTCGGTGATAGTTGAGGTTGTTTAGGTTGATTTTTGAGGATGTCACTCATTTTTTCCAGAGATTTTAGTAGTAGTAGTAGTGATGGCACATACCTATTTGAATAGGAAGAAATGAAGTATATAACAAGTACTTATAACAGTTTGAAAAGGTAAACTTTTTTAACAAGCCCTGTACCATATTTTCGTAAAAATATTTAATCAACAATATAGAAGCAAAACACTGAAACGTTCAAGCTTGACCAAAAATATGACTCTCGGTTTTACAGAACAGCTGTAGATTTAATAAAGAATCCACCAATGCTGTACGCAATGCTTAAACAAGAAGTATAAATACGCGTTAAAAATGGTAAAAACCATATGATCACATACACACACACTCACAGTCTTGATAAGGGAGTTAATTTTAAATCAACTCGTAAGTTAATTTGTGGTAACAAATTATAAAACTTTGGGAACTAAACTTCGAGTTCATGTATCAGCAGAGATCTGACAAGGGTTGAACCAGCTACTCCTAAAGAAACTTAACTTACAGGGATAAAAACCTGTTGAGGTTAATTAATGTTATAGTTATTAATTAAACAAAAGTGTGCTTAAGAGATTCATTAGGTAGGTACGTATTTTTTAACTTTAGCTACTTAGAACTCTTTAGGGAATAATTAATTAATTCAGCAATAATTATTTTTTTCTACTTAGGTATAGTGAATAATGAAGGCATAACATAATTTTTTCTCATTTGTTATTATATGTACTTCTATACTAATATTATTATGAGCTAAAGTTTGTGACGTTGTAGGGGGTGTAATCTCTGGATCTACTGAACCGATTTTGAAAATTATTTTACCAATAGAAAGCCACGTTATTTGTGAGTGTCATAGGCTATATAATATATATATTAACCCAATAAAAATGTTTATTGCCCAACGAAGTGGGCACGGGAACAGCTATGATTACATACAGATATTAATTCAGAAAACATTAAATATGCTGACTCCTAAATTTCACTTGAGTGAAGTAATTGAGTTAAAAATAATATTTCTTATTCAAAACAACCATTTGTACATACTTTTTATGTTTCTGTTTCTTATTAAATTGGTTATTTTCTGTTTGTGATATTAAGTTAAAATACATACATACAGACATAAAACTATTTTTATTATAGTAGCAAACTATGAACAAGAAAATCTTGTAAGCTTCATTGACAAGTACACGTAGTGAGCAAAATGTCCGTGATTGCCTGTTGGTATATTTTTTAACTTTTCACTCTTCACAAATTAAAGTTTTAAGGTTTAAGTTTCTTTTCTTCATTGGATAAACTTAATAAAAATAGTAACGATTGCAACGAACAAAATAGGCTCATTATTTTACTCATTTAAAATAGTGTTGATCAGCTTTTAATTGACGGATTACAGACAAGAGGATAAATAAAAGATTATTTTCCACAAAACACTACAGCTGATGTATAAAACAAAAGGCCCGTTGGTAATGACAGTAATCCCACTTCTGAGTCGAGAAAATACCAGTTTAATCTAGTTCTGAAATAAGAAAACTACGAAAAGTACGAAGGGAGGAAAGCCACAACTAAGTCGTATCAGGCTTCAGGCTTGTCGGTGTCAGTGGTTGAAGTTCAGGATTTCAGCTATTTATTACGATCCGGGATCCGGGTTTTGCGGGGCGATAAAAGTACCGTAGTTTTACAGCGACACGATGTTAGATCCGGCTGTGTCGTCTGTTAAGTGGCAATTATCATGCCTCCCAGAATCCTCGCAAAGCCTACTTTACTATCGTGCTTAATTTATGAGCAAATACTATGCTTGTTTTGTACTTATGTTATATTGTGACGCAATTAGGTATCTGTCTAATTAGAGTGAGTATAGCATAAATAAAAATGTAGTTTCATTTTCCCCTGAGGAGACCAAATAATATTACAAATATGCAGGTTTACATTGCGTTTTGCGTTTTTAGGGTTTATTTTTATAAGGTGTAACTACCTTAGTGAGTATACCCAAGTTAATTTGTGCGACTTAGGATTAACAAAAAAATATTTGAGACGTCTTTTCACTTTCATGCATTTTTTAACGTGTCAAAAAAAACCACCCTACATGGAAGCAACAAAATAATCCTGTTAAAAATCAAAATAGTCATTTATAAAGTGTAAAAAGCAAATAACTGGTGGAAAGTTTTCAATTACTATCATAAATATAAAACAGAAACAAAAGCTGCAACAACGCAGTTTTCTTTACACATTAATAATGGAATCAAAACTGCATGATATTGGTTTTTCAGTTGAACACACGAGGCTTGTACAAACAGTTTTGGCCAATAAATCCGGTCACGCAACGCACGCGTCTAGCCGCCCGCAACAATAAAGCCAATATTAAATTTGAAATACAGAGGTATTTTAATACTATCCCTTTCTTCATAGTCTGTTACAACATAAGTGCGAGGGATGAAAAGCTTAACTCAGCTAGTCTTAACCAACACAAACAATGTTTGCGTACTGTATTATTTCACCTACGAATAACGTTGTGATCCTGTTAAGTGTACCTACTTCGAATTTAATTACACAAAGAACCTAGATAAGTTGAGAGCTTAGTTGAATTAAGTTATATTTACAAAGGCAAAATAAAACGATGGCAGCCTTTTAGTTTTAGTTACAAAAGACGCTACTAAAATGATAGCACTTACTAACATTTTTTAGTGCTTAAAATATTTCATTTTGAATTTACATTGTACCTACTTGAGCGTTCTAAAATAAATTCCACAAATCCTTCACCCGCTATATATCGCTTTGATGCGCTCTTGTTTTTATTTTAAATCACAAATTACGCCCTCAAAGACATGGATTACAATGCCAAACGACACGCATCGAACCAAAAAACGAATTAGTACGCGGTATGCTGTCTTTGAGACAAATAAAGTAACAGGGAACAATGGCCGACGAGTCAGTGAATAATTTTAGCCTCGCCGGCGCGCCGCGGTCCTAGGCGCGATCAAAGATATAAAAACACTGGGTAAACTAAGTTGTTTTAAAAGCAAAATCGTGTTTTCTAAACGTAGACAGGTCCAAAATAATAAAACTCAATATTTCGTTTCGAGGTCA
Organism: Acleris cristana; assembly: GCA_948252455.1. NCBI lineage: Eukaryota > Metazoa > Arthropoda > Insecta > Lepidoptera > Tortricidae > Acleris > Acleris cristana. Next base: position 6,864,880 of record OX411774.1, on the reverse strand, counting down.
GAGGCGTTCAAATCCCTACAGATCGTTAAAAAGCTAGGTATTCCAAATAGGTAACAACCTTCTTTTAAGTGAACCCTGTCAAAAGCCCTGAAAGCTAGCCCATTCTTAAATTATCACCTTGATCATAAATAAGATCGTCTTTACCAGCATTTTTTTCATCTTGACGGTATGGGTGTGAATTAATCGCATTAAGTCAAGAACGTCCACTAACACCATCTTATTATTTAACCTACTAAACATAATAATAAGGTAATAAGACAACTAGTTAAATTACTAGCAAAGAGTCATGTCATGATATCCTGGTACTCAAGGTTGGCAACGCATTTGCAGTCGTAGAATTGCAGTCTTGAGATTGTAAATATATATGGGTCTCAGATCCTACTGACCATCAGGAGGGTTATTATGACATAGCTATGCAGTTCAGTTTACGCTGAGAGAAATGGACAGAGCTATATAGCTGCTATATCTATGTCCTTTACGCTCACCGTAAAATGCACTGCATAGCCATGTCATAATAACCCCCCAAAACCCGTACTATGGTTGCCTTTATCGCAGTGGATAAATCATTCGCCACTCTCGCACTTACATACTAGTCAGAAAGTGACAGAGGCTTTATCCACACGATAAACATGACCATAATAGGCCCGCAGGTGACCTGATAGCTCATTTACCATCGACATCCCATAATAAACATGGATATATTAAGAATTAAAAAATCTGCGAGCATAACCAAAATATCACAGTTAACGTTTAATAGCTAAAGGTCTGCCCTCTGTCTATCTGCAGGTTGGTCCAGGTCAAAAACCTAATACGAATTTTTTACTTAAAAAGAATGGCGGTTCTAGCAACGTTTTTGCCCTAACGAATACTATGCTATCTTTACAGCCCTCCGGGGAAATAACGTACTGTCACGCAGAATATACTGGTGCGCTCCACAATTAGAGATTGCCAGAAATTGCGTAATTACAGACCATTAATCGATCTTGCATACAACGCTCCCCCACTTTGTTGGTTAACTTTAATTTTATTCATAGTTTGTTGATGTAGGAACAGTTAGACGTGAGTTATGGAGCCAATTTAAGTCTCCCCTTACTAGATTTTTCCTTATAATTTTATTTGGGAAAAAGAGCTTTTTATATACGTCTTGAATTGGTAATAGTGCCATTATTTATACGAATTATGACTAATGATTCTTTAACATTTATAAAACACTAGATGATGCCCTCGACTTCGTCCGCGTAGAAGGAGTTTTTCGCTATTCCGTCAAGAACCATCAAATTTCCCAAGATAAAAAGAACTTCATCATTTAATCGGTTAAGCAGTTTAGCTGTGAAAGCGTAATAAACAAACATACAAACAAACTACTATAATTAATTTTGCATTTGTAATTTTAGTACTTATGGATTTTAAATTTTACTTTATTATCTTATTATATTATTTTACTATATCATACAGCAAAGCGAGCTTTGGAACATTGAAAATGTTTTAAATACTTTTTGACCAAGTCTTAAAAATAAAATGCAGTCCCACTTCGACGAAGTCTTTACTAATTCTAAGAAAAAGATTATAGATATTAAATCACTACCATATTACGGTAAGCTTAGATTAGTTTTAAAAATGTTTTATTTCATTATACCATGTGAGTTCGTAAGAAGAGGAATAAAAAACGTTTTCATTTTACATGTTGATTGAAAATGTAGTTAGATCAATTTTATTTTTTTACTCAGACCGCTGCTTCATTTAAACTGAAAGTACAACCACAAAGGGCATTTAAAAAAAACTGGGGTTTTAAAATCAGATAATTATTATCTTAGGCTTAACGATAAATATTTAATGCACACAAATAGCAACAACACTAAATGGTTAATTTCATTTCATTTCATTTAATCGTATGGCAATAAGAAAGAAGAAGTACAGCTTCAGATCAGAGATTGAATTTGGTAGATTTGAGCCACTTGGTAGCTTCGTCATTAACGCAAAGAAATCGATTATTTAACCACGAACACGTTTAAATTGACCAATAACCATTTTCACACTTACACAAAAATCCTCACTATAATTCCCGAACCCCAGCAATTCCACACATCGTGGGACCACCGGAAACAATTCCGCCAATTTCCACGTCTTGGTCCAGTTTTTTTGTCAGCCACATTTACCCTAGCCACGGCATTAGGAGATCGCCGGGGAAGAGTAATGATGGTAATGGGAGGGAATTACCGGGGCACCTTATCGCCGATTCAATAAGCCGGGGGAGCATAATAGAAGTGCAACTACAGCTATTCGCTTTAGTCCGGCCCGTCAATGGATGTAATTGCTGCTTATTCAGGCTAGACGCTACGTTTAGCTGTCTCTTTGGCAATTTTTGGATGACTTGCGACAGGTTTTGTAAAATTGGTTATCAAAATTGAATTGAGTGCTTTTTTTTGCATTACAGTACTCCGCCGGACGTGATTTAATTTTTGATGCCGAGAAATAACAGGACTTTATGCAAAATAGAATCTCGTGTTTAGAAAAGAAAATTGATTTCTAACAACATTTTGTCATTTGTCCGAGAATCTGTTTTTGTAATAAAGATTATAATTCAATATTGATGGCCAGTAAGAGATTTTTTTCATTGTACACTTATTTTGAACCACATAAAAATGTTGGGATCCCTTTGAAACGCATAAACTTTTTACGCATAACGTATCTTTACGCATATTTTTTTTTCGCATAAACACCGTTTAGGCTGACATTTCAAAATTTAATAAACGTCTATTGTGTAGATTAGGTTAGGTTAGGTAAGGTTAGATTTTTAAAATAATAAAATAAAACCGTTTAAGGTCAAATGATTTTATGCGTAAAGATACGTTATGCGTAAAAAAAATATGCGATCCAATAGAGACCCAAAAATGTTTATGGGACAATAATAATAGCTGGGCAAGAATTTCCTTGACTTGGTGACAAGTAGGCAATATTCTTAATTCGCAAGCAACATAATAACCAGCAGTTTTTGAATATACATTGGATCATGTCACTAATTGTACTCCGCTCTCTCATATTTTGCAAACTACTGAGTGAAGCTTCTAGCACAGCTTCTACATATTTCAGTAAAATAGCCCAAATAAAAAGGGAGAAACAAGACAAAAATCTGAGGCCATAGACAAGATGCATTCGTTATCGTTACTATTAAAAATGTATAGGATTGACGTATAAGCTGTCACACGGTCGCGTCGAGCGCCTACGTTAATTCCATACACTTTGTCAGTTTTCAAAAATCCTATAGGTTAGGGTCAAGCAACTTGCATAGCCTCACTGGTAGAGTTTGCGCCAATAGCAAAAAAATATTTTAAGAAATCCCAGCTCTTAAAAACGCGTAACGTGATTTATTGTAGTCATTTGGTATTGATTACATAAAATCTGTAATAAAAACCCACATTTGGTAACATTGCATAAAACGTCATACTTTTTACCCGACTTCAGCGAAGCACAAAAGGGTGCTTGACCTGTATGTATGTCCGTATCTCCGCTCGTAATTACTCAACTGCTCAACCAATTTTGATAAATGATACGTCATTTGATTCACCTTGATGACATTCGACATGAAATTCTTAAAAAACAAAATGACATCGATGACATCTCAACAAACGCAATTGGGTTAAAAGCTTGCTTTTTATTAAGCTTGATGTTTCACATTGTTATTCGTTCCAATTTTACAGAACATACAGGAAAGTTACAGATAAAGTAAGGTTAGCCATCCGACAAATATTTAAAATGTGATAAAATTTGCTCGTTCACGTGTAACTTATCACACGAGACATTGGCGACGAAAACAAACTGTAAACACACGAGCCATTAACGGCCTACACCTGTAGGACGCATATAAAACTCAACACACCCGCTAGGAGCGTTTTTAACCTCCAATAAAACGTGTCCCGCATATGTTAAGCCGAATCTTCAGGGAACATTTGTTCAGAAAAACGCGTGACGAAATTGCGGGTGCGGGAACGCCATTGCCGTCGTTTTTCGATCACCCTCAACACTTAGCCTTCCCTTTTTAGCAATTTCTGAAGCTTTTTTCACACATCAATCTCGTTCTATTCGCGATATAAGGGTCGTGTAGGTAGTAAGTGAATTCTGTGCTTGATGCAAAATTCGATCATTTTGTAAGTGGCAAAGCGTGAGAGACGGGCTGGAAAAACGTGACGTACAGGTTTAGTTAATAGGAGAAATAGCACTTAAAATGTTGAAGTAATGCGTTTTTCAGATAGTATTACTTTTATGTGGGAATCTTTTATTTGTACCTCTACATCATCAGCATTAACAACGACAGTAACGTAGATATCTACATTTGTCTATCGGATCCGTAAGAGTGATAGAGAAAGTCTACCTTTTTAACCCTACTGGAGGATGATTTTAATTATTATTCAATTATTTTTAATCAATGCCAAAAGCGTAATTACTCTACTTGGTAAGGCGAAAAGTTAGCGCAATATACAATTGTTAAATACAATTAAACTTGTTTTTATTAAACAGATTATTGAGTTAACTTTAGTGTGTAACAAATAAATTAAAAAGCAAATCAGTTCTTTAAAAAAAAACATTACTTTTTAACAACATTGCGCGCTTGCGTTCCGACTTAATTTTTCAAACAAAGCTAATACAAAACTGAAAAAACCAGGAACTTTTGCCGTGTTAATTAAGAGCTTTGTTTTTATTATACAAATGGCAGTGTTTGCTAAACAGCTAGCACAAATACAATTTGCAACAAGGTGGCTATATAAAACAACTAACTGCTGCCAGAGGAGGGCCTGATTAAACGGGGCGTTGTTAGCTCTAAAGGTATAAAGATTGCGGTAGGTAAACGTAATATTGTGTCGTTCGCGTAATAGGATGGCCGAAAATGTTTAGGAGGGTGCAGTGGTTTGGGCTATAATGTTGCTGTCACGGTGCAGTGTAAACAGTGGTTTACAGTGTAATAACGTCGCAGTGTAAGGAGACGCGAAAAAACTTGTTAAAAGAAGTGTGAGCTTGTTTTGGCACTTTTAAGTGAAGGTACGTATTTGATTTATCTGAATTAAATGGTTGAGAATCATGACAATACAACAAACAATAATGTTTAGAGGAAATATGTAGTTGTTGTAGGTAGGTATTATACAACCTAGCCACAACAACGATCAACATAGTTTATTTCTATTTCTGAAGCACACAATTAAAGTGCAGAGTTATGTCTAATCAATTTATATTAATGTAATAAAATGAAATTTATATTTGAGTAATAATTAGATAGTTTATTAGTTATCTGCTTTTTTTTAGTTCATTATATCTTTAACATTATTTTTTAAGAATTCCATTTTCATTTTCTCAATATCTTAACTGTCAAGTTAAGGATAAATGCAAACCTCTAAATTAGGTTCAAAGTAAAATTAACTTCTTTCACCATAATTCTTCGCCTCCGCTACTTATGATTAGAACAATAGTCTATGGCAATTTCAGTAGGCTAGTTACTTATGTAACACTTTAAGGTGACTGTTCTCTTGTATAAGTTCAAAGATAGTGAATTACCAACTCCTTCTCGTGATAGTTTTATTGTTTTACTTTTACCATCTACCCTCACAATAGTCTTTAAGTATTTCCATATTAAAGGCCGGCATTACATCTGTAAGGTACGAGTATTGCTGTAAGTTTTGAAACAAAGCTATATATGCAAGAAAGAGATGCAGATATTTGCTACTCACTCTTACCCATAGTTGCGTCTCAAAACTTACAGCAATAACTTACAGGTGTAATGCCGGCCAAACTGTTATTGACAACTGAATACCATAAAAGACTTGACAGAAGCACGTGGATCTAACCCCATGTGCTTCTGTTTAGTCCATTAGAGTAATACTCTTTTATCGAACAATTGTCTTCGCGTGTGATATCCATGGACTTATTTCACTAATAAGTCCATGGGAATGTCTATTAATAACTTGACATTGGCCAAATACACCTTAACAGGAGTGAAAGCCATTAGTTAAAATGAGAATTAGAACCTTATTAGAACACTTACATCGACTTGACAGAAGCGCATGTAGCTAACCCCATGTGCTTCTGTTTAGTCCATTAGAGTAAATACTCTTTTACCGAACAATTGTCTACGCGTGTGATATCCATGGACTTACTTCTCTAATAACTCCATGGGAATATCTATAAATAACTCAACATAAGCGAAAAACACCTTAACAGGAGTGAAAGCCATTAATTAAAATTAGAATTAGAATACCATAAAAGTTAACACTTATCAAACATTTCGTCCATTAACACAGAATTACACAAACTTATTAATCATTAAAAATACACGAATCAAATACGTGTAGGTCTCGGTACACGTAATAAATTGCCTACTGATATCTTAATTAATCTAGTTGGAAACAGTTGACATCGACTTGCATTACCTTCTTAAAGCCCCTGCAGTATCTTCCCTAAAACTTATCTTAAAGGAGGATCTAAATTGAATCCTAGGGTGGAGAGTTAATAAAATAGCAACGTACGAACTACGAGTAAAGTATCGGAACATACTATCTTGTTTAGATAGATACGCGATGCGAATGTTGAACTTCCAGAAAGCCTAGACTTCGGTAAAAGTAATTTATAATCATTAATCATTAATTTAAGTTTGTGAAACTGTGAAATTAGAGATTTAACAGGTAGGCAATAATTAGAAATGCAAAAGAATAAGCTAATTTCACTAAACAATGTTAAATGATAATCAATGTAATCGACATCCATACATTTTGACAGCTGTTAACACTCTAATCGTCTGTTAAGTGGTTGGTGAAATTCGACATACCTAAACCTATTTTAGTTAATGTATTCTTTGTCACTTTCTATCATATTCAAATGTCACAATGACACGTAAGGATAACGTATTTTAAGCACACTTCAGCTAATTTGCACTTTTATGATGATTAAAAGGGTATAACGTATAATCCCTTTATTCATAAATGCACAATAAACCTATTTTAGTTAAAATATTCTTTGTCCCTTTCTGTCAAACTCAAATGTCATAATAACAGATAAGGACAAAGCATATTTTAAGCACACTTTAAATATAGCATATTTATAAAAAATAATGTCCACTACCTACTGATACTTATCAAGACAGATAACCCTGCTTTTATAAGTGTGTTGATCTGAAGGCTTATGTCTAACGCACTCGCAATCACGATCGTTTTCATTTTGAAAATCGAAGGCTTGTCTGCATACAAAATGAAAACAATTGCTCCGCTTTGAAGCCGGTTGTGATTGCGAGTGTGTTAGACAATAGCCCCTCGGTTGGTGTGTTGACATTTTGTAGAAGAAAACTGTCCGGTATTATGCATAAACATAGGAAAGGAATTTTTTGTTTATACCGGAAGTTTACCGGTAGTTAATGATAGGTAATTTGCAAGGTTTTTACCCGATTTCCAAAGGTGGAGGGTAATATTTATCGATCTGTATGTATGTATGTATGATTCTTAGTTCCCTTGTAAAGGTTGAACAGATGGGCCGATTTCGGCAAGCGAGGTGTCGTTAGATTTGAATTAGCGGTGCACCTAGGTCTTTTTTTAAATTTAAAATCGAAGTAACAAATGTAACATAAAGCTTGCTTTGTAATAACTAATCGATAATAAGAAAGGATCGACAGGAGAAAAAAGAAGAGACTTGACCGTACAGGATACCTACTCGTACGTACAAGATGATTGGATGGACGGAATAACAAGAAATGATACTTACTCGTAGTTTTTGGTTTTTCATTTATTACTGTATATTACTTTTTGTTATTAACGAGGGAGCGTGCCACAAACATAGCCAAACTAGCCGCCTACGAACAACTGCACACTCTGTGTCAACGTTTTAGATAAAAAAAATATTTTCTTTGTCTAGTCTAGTCTAATGGAACATTACAAAATCATCAACCAAACTCTTTCATTTCTGCTGATAAGCATAAATCATTTTATCTATTTTCACTTCATTAATTCTTACACCAAACTAAACCAAAAAAATAGACAAATAATGACTATTGTGTCAAGCAATACCTTTCGATGAAACGGCAATTCTGCGTAATAAAATAATAGGTACGCATATAAACTATTTCAAATCAAAACAACTAAAACTACATCAAACCCAGTAAAAGTAGTAATCCAGCATCAGTATCGCACCCTCGCCGATCGTTTGTTACAGTCACGGAGCGAGATGAAAGCCTGTGATACAAAACGTCTCGCTTCACGGCTCACTAGCCACCGGGTGTGGACACCGGGGCAAGCGGCTGGCACACTGGGCGGGGTATAGTACATTACTTAACAAGGGCTGTAAAAGAAAGAAAGCCCGAAATCGCAGGTATTTGAGACCCGAGCCGTAGGCGAGGGTTGTAAATATGCGATAGAGGGCTTTCTTTTTTACTGCCCGTGATGAGTACACAATTTTACGTCTTCACCTGGCCACAATGCGAGTTTTACCGTGCGCGCAGCGTGCGATAAAACTCACATTATGGCCAGGTGTTACGTAAAATACTTTTTTACCTGACCCAGAAGGAGGGTAATGTTTTTCGCGCGTATGTACAGTCACCCAATAAAAATGTTGAGCATACTTAGAACCTTGTCATTGTGACTGCCATTGTTATTGTCATACTTGTCATTTGATTTTCAGTTTGAAGTTTATTATGACAGTGCACTAAAGTGCTTAACATTTTCGTTGGGTACTGATGTATGGCTCGTTCCATTGTGATCTCTTATATCCTAAACGGCTCGAACGATTTTAAAGAGTGTGGTTAGATTCTTCTTGGTCGTGGAAGTGTATAGGCTATAATATTTTAATCAAAGGAATGAGGATAAAAAGGATAATGACATTTAAAATATAACATTATGTTGACGACAATATCATAAAATGGAGTCTGACCCGAGGGCTTATTGTCTAACGCACTCGCAATCGCAATCGTTTTCATTTTGAAAATCGAACGCTTGTCTGCATACAAAATGAAAACAATTGCTCCGCTTTGAAGCCGGTTGGGATTACGAGTGCGTTAGATAATAAGCCCTCTGTTCTTTTAAAGTTCTATTTGTTATTTATGGCATGGAGAAGGCAAACGAGCACACAGGCCACGTGATGGTTAGTGGGATCTGTGAACCATAGACATTTGTATTCTCTAAGCTACAATTCTATTACAATTCTAAGACCGCGAAATGCGTTGCCAACCCTGATGACTAAGATGCAACGCCTCTGTGCTAGTTATCTTATTTCCGCACCGGAATACAACAATCTAAACACTGGCTGATGGTAGTTTAAAGTATAAGATGGTGGTAGCGATCCGGAGGAGGTTAATTACGATTATTTGACACCCTGTGCAGTTAAATCTGTAACTTGGTGAATTGTAAACATAATAATATACATAGGTACGGAAGTAATTGTTAGGTACTAAATTAAAAAGACCTTATTTTTTTCCTTTTTAAACTCAAATTTGCCGTAATTACTATTGGATGACTAATTTTCGTTACATAATAAAAGAAAGTTAACGTCTGAATTAAAGCCTTGACTACGTACAATATTTTTGAAATTCTCACACATAAGCAATAAAGCAATACCGAGCAATAAATAATCAAATTTAATCTAATCGTAGCACTCCTAGTGTACAGTCACGAACCGGGATTGTTGAGGCACTTGCCATTGTTCGTAATTTAGCCGTGTATTCAATAACCGATGTCACCGACTGGCTGACAGCTATTCGATTTGCATTACACGGCCAAATTAGAAAATTGGGTAAGTGGTACTGTACCATGTGCATAAGCGTTTCGGAAATTCCCCGCATTTCTTTGCTGATTGTACCCACGACTTTATCAGGACGTCCCCGATATCCGTTCCATTATAGCTCGGATAAAACTTTGATTTGATTCCGACCAACTTGTGTGGTATAACAAAAGACTAGATTTGCAACTTTCAATCGCCAACTTTTCTTTTAGCGAGTTTCCGAGCGGAGATGATGAAGTCATTCTTTTTACTTTGGGAATATTTAACTCGTGGGCGGGAGTTACTTTTGCTTTTTAGGATGGTAAGCTTGTTGAGATATTGGGGTGTGCATTTGTATTAAGATAAAGACAGTTCTAGAGCATCTTCTATCTAATTTTATACATATTATAACTCTTTCGTAACTGACTAACAGGCTAATAAACAACGCACAGCTACTGGACCTAGGGACTTACTTTGAGGGAAAAGTCCCGTCGTACCCTATGCGAGATCCGAATAGGAGACCACCTTCACCCAACTGTTTATACGATAAAAAGTATTTTATATCAAATTTAATATGGTAAGTAATATATGGGGAATAGGTTGACTGAAAATTTTGAGGGTTAAAGCATGTAAATTATAAAATAACTTTGTAATAAGTACAGTTTATAGAGAAATAGATTAATATGCAATTCTGAAAAAAAAAAGCAATGTTTTTAATATGCCACAAAAAACATTGATAATATTATAATGTTACGAGTATAGTCCTATTCAGGGAGTATTAATTACGTACCTGCAGTTGACATTTTGTTTAAAAATACAATAATATTTACATTAAAAATTAAATGAGTATATGGATGTTTTTGTCATAATAAAGCCTTAACGGCCAAACGTATTTAGTGCTTGTTAATTAAAAAACGTTTATTGTTAAAAAGAAAAAACCGAATATGAAATCTGACCTAAATATTTGCCCAGAAGTTTTTACAAAACGCTCGCTGCAAAAGTCGTTTTGATTGATGACGGCGACGGAACGTTTTTACGAAACATAATATAATTTTAAGCAATTACGGTTTACGAAAGAGTGAATATTCATTAGGTTTTAAGCACCCAACATTTTTAGAGAGTTCAAGGAAAACTTACAGTTGGAGTATTTGTAATTACTCGAAAAATGTTATTCTTACATAATAATTAAAAAAAAATATTTAAACTGTATAAATACTTAGCAGCTGGATTCAATACCAGAGGGCTTTTTGTGTAACGCACTTGCAATCGCAACCGGCTTCAAAGTGGAGCAATTGTTTTCATTTTGTATGCAGACAAGCCTTCGATTTTCAAAATGAAAACGATCGTGATTGCGAGTGCGTTAGACAATAAGCCCTCTGGTCACAAAACTCAATGTCAATGGTTAACGTAATATAATGCAGTTTTACGCCCACAGCTTTTTATAGGTGAAAAAACCTTATAATAGGCTATAGGCGTAAAGGGGGAATAAGCCGGTAAGCCATGTTGTCGGAGCTATTCTGGTCTACTTATTTCCTTAGGGACCAAAACGCTATGATACGGGACGCACCTATCACAAACCTGAACTTTAATAAAGAAAACGATTTTAGCTCCCATAAACGGGATTCCATTTGGTCCCTGCGCGGCAATGTCTATGAGTTATGGGAGTTGATGTGAGATTGTATACGCGACCTTATTGTTTCTACTGTTTGTGACGCGATCTGGCGGCCTATTATAGTTGTATTTGTAGTATTAATAATAATGCACTTCCAGTGTTTTATTATTATATTTAATTATTAGATTCAGTTACAATCCGTACGACCAACTTCTTAGGTTCGCTTACCGTTAACGTGTGTCTCGTTTCATTATGCTCATGAGTCTGTACCCGTACAGACGCTACCTTAACTGACCAACTGTCAAATAATGTCTTTCAATCCATTTAATAGCGTCTGTACAAGTACGTTCCATTACATCATACCCTTTTCCTTAAAAAAAAAAATCTAAAAAAAAAAAAGTGTCTGTTAATCTACACACAAGTAGTTTAACTTAATCATACAAAATAAAATAAAAAGACATACACATAAATATCTTTTGAGACCACTGAGCTGCACTACCTAAAACCAGCAAGCACCGAATTATTGAGCTCTGATGTGATAAGAAGTTCTTGTATACATACAGTTATTGGTATCCTTAACAACATATGATCTAAAATTATTAATTTGAACAATTTTTCCCAGCAACCATTTATTTGATAATGGATCTTTCTTAAACCACACCATTTGATTTATCTTAAAACTATATTTTTGTTTTGTATTCCTATTATAATTTTCTTCATTTCTCTTAAAAGTTTTTTGAAATTCCAACTTCACTCCTGAATTTATTTTCGACTGTAAATGCAAACGTGTGCATGGCAGTTTAGTTTTTAAATTACGATTCATCATTAGCTGAGATGGAGAAAAGTTAGTTCCTGATACTGGAGATGATCTGTATTGTAAAAGTGCTATTCTAAAATCTGTTCTATCTTCTGAACATTTGATTAACATTTTTTTCGCAATTTGGACTGCTCTCTCAGCCATTCCATTCGACTGTGGATATCTTGGGCTTGAATAAGAAAATTTAAATCCCCATTCAGCAGCAAAGTTTTTACATATTAATGAATCAAACGGTACATGATCAGCTACAACTTCCATGGGTACTCCATAGCAAATAAAAATATCTATTAATGTATTAATTATGCTTTGAGCAGACTTGTTGTTAAGTTGTTTTATATCTAGCCATTTTGACATATAATCATATATAACAAGATAACTCTTCTTCTTAAATTCCATGATATCAGTTCCTATTTTAGAGAAAGGCAAGTTCGGTATTTCATGTGACAGCAAAGGTTCCTTTGTATTATTATTTTGATACATTTGACAAACATAACATTTTTTAACAAAGCTTTCAATATGATGATCAATTTGTGGCCAGTAGTAAAGATTACGAGCAACTTGTTTCATCTTGGTTGTTCCTATATGGCCCTCATGTAATTTTTGCAAAAACACTAAACGTAGCGACTGTGGAATCATTAATCTGTGAGCAAAGAATACTAACTGTTGATCTACTGATATATCTTGCCTAAATTTATAAAAAGGCTTCACATTATCTGGTACATTTTTTAAATTTTCTGGCCATCCATTCTGATTATAATTGCTTATTATCTTTAATTCTTGATCATTCAAAGTTTCTATAATTAAGTTTTTCTTTTGTTCATCAGTGCATTGCAAATAAGATGCCTGTCCAATACAGTGGATAACTTCATACATATATGACTGATCTTCATCAGTTTCATCTAAATATGAACGTGATAACAAGTCTGCAATATGCATCAATTTTCCTTTTAAATATTTAAATTTAATATTATATTTTAATAACCTTAATTTTAATCTCTGTAGTCTTGTGGATGGGATTTCATGTATGCCTTTTTTTAATAAAGTTTCTAATGGCTTATGATCATTCAAAACAGTACATTGCTTTCCATAAATAAAATAATGAAATTTTTTAGTTGCCCATACCACGCTCAATAACTCTTTTTCAATTTGGGAAAAGTTCTTTTCTGAAGCTGTCAAACTTCTTGATGCATAACTTACTGGTTTGTTATTTTGCATTAAGCAACAACCCAGACCATCTTTACTGGCATCACACTGAATAGTTACTTGTTTTGTGGTGTCAAAATTTTGTAATACGGGTGTAGTACTAATTTGCTTTTTTATACTTATGAAAGTTTCTTCATGAATGTTGGTCCATATCCAAGTCACCTCTTTTTTTAACAATGCCCGTAAAGGTGCCGCCAAATCTGCTAGTTTATTTATAAAAGTTCTTAAATAATTCACCATACCTAAAAATATTTGTAATTCTTTTTTACTCTTTGGACTTTTCATATTTAATATTGCTTTTATGCGATCTGGATCAACACTCATGCCATCCTTTGATAAAACATGCCCAAAGTACTTGACTTCTTCTAATTTGTACTGAAATTTTCTTTTGTTAAATCTCACATTATTTTCTTTAGCTCTTTCAAAAACTTTAGTTGGAATTTTGTCATGTTCCTCTTCATTTTCAGCACAAATTAAAAGATCATCACAATAAATCACAACTCCTGGAATATCTACAAATGTCCTCTCACTATACTTTTGAAATATCTCTGGTGCCACTGATAATCCGAACGGTAATCTACGGAACTTGTAACAACCTAGTGGTGTACTGAAACTACAGAGATCTGTTGAATTTTCTGTTAATCTAATATTATAAAATCCGTCAGATAAGTCTAGAACGGAAAACACTTTTTTATTTGCTAGTTTTGCTACAATTTCCTGTAAAGTTGGTATTAAATAATGTTCTCTTACCAATACTTCGTTCAATTCTTTAGGATCCAGACATATTCTTAGACTTCCATCACTTTTTTCTATTATTACCATATTACTAACAAACGACTTGGGATGTTCTACCTTTTCAATAATTCGGTGCTCCTCAATGCTTTTTAATTTTACCTTCAAACGATCTAACAAAGCATGAGGAACTCTTCGAGGTGGCTTTACTACAGGTTTTGCCCCAGGTTGGACATGCAGCTCCAGTGGTAACTCAAATTCACCAACACCCTGAAACATTTCAGCAAAATTATTAATGACAGTCTCCTTATTATTCCTGTTAATAATATTAATATTAATGTTACTGAGCAGTTTTAGATCAATTAATGATTTTAGTCCTAAAATTGGTCGAACATTTTCTTTTATTATTACAAATTCTGTTTCATACAAATGATCATTGAGGGTAATGCCTAATTTAACTGTACCTAATGGTCTAATTGTTGTTCCACCAAATGCTTCTAGCAGAATTGTTGTCCCAGAACATTTTGGATTTTCATCATTTAAAATCTTTTTTAAATCCCGAAAACAAAGAACATTTACTTGCGCACCAGTGTCACATTTGAAGAGGTACTTTTTATTTTCTATTCTTAATGTAACCATCCACTCATTGTTTTTAATATTATTTCTTAATGAATGACAAACCTTTACTAGTCATATGTCATGTACAAAGTTATCATTAGCAGTGTTATTCATTTGATGCTGTTGTACATCTTTTTCTTCTTGAATAACATGTACTGGCTTGTTTTTGCAACCTTTTGCAAAATGGTTCATTCTATGACAATTCTTGCATAGTTTACCATATGCTGGACACTCCCTTGGCCCATGATCCCTATCACATTTGAGGCAATGATAGAAATTGCTGTTGTATATCGGTTTTGTTCCGTTTAATTTATTAATGTTGTTATTATACTTAGCTTCATTTTGTTGTCTTTGCAGCACGTCCACTAACATAGATCCATGAACTCCCTCATTCTTTTGCATAGCCCGAGCATGTTCTTGGGATAACTCAGCTGCTCTACAGCGGTCGACGGCCCTGTCTAATGTAAGGTCACTTGTTTCTAGTAATTTCTGCTGCATCTTCTTGTCTCTTACACCTATCACAATTCTGTCTCTCAACATTCTGTCCTCTAGATCTTTGAAATTGCAACTCTTTACCATTTTGCGAATTTCTGAGTAGAAACTGTCAAATAGTTCTCCTTCTTCTTGAACTCTATTATTGAAATTAAATGTGTTTATTAATTCATTTTGCTTTGGTTCAAAATATCCATCATACAGTGTAATTAGTTCTTCATATTTAGGTGTTGTTTTGTCTTCTACTTTTAGTACATTAAAGTATAGGTCTTGTGCTTCTTGCCCTATGCAATTAAGCAAGATGTTAGCTTTCCTCGAATCACTTACTTTTTCCAAACCAGCTGCCGATATGAAAATTCGCAGTTGTTGTTTAAATTTCCTCCAATTTTGGTAAATATCTCCTACAGAGTCCAGCTGCAAAGGAGCTGGCATTTTGTATTCAACAGGACTCGCCATCGTAAATTCACTTGCTGAGTCTCCTTTTTCTTCATCAGACATGTAACTGACTCAAATTACACTTTTACTATAGGTTCTGCACCGACTGCGCCATGTAGTATTAATAATAATGCACTTCCAGTGTTTTATTATTATATTTAATTATTAGATTCAGTTACAATCCGTACGACCAACTTCTTAGGTTCGCTTACCGTTAACGTGTGTCTCGTTTCATTATGCTCATGAGTCTGTACCCGTACAGACGCTACCTTAACTGACCAACTGTCAAATAATGTTTTTCAATCCATTTAATAGCGTCTGTACAAGTACGTTCCATTACAGTATTTATCGATGTGGATACACGTGGATAAAACATCTGTCACCTTCTAACCAGTGTATAAGTGCAAGAGTGACGGATGCCTTATCCACTGCGATAAAGGCGACCATAATACGGGCCCTGGATAGTCTTTATTTATTCTATAATTTTTCAATATAAATTATGTATTAACGGCCTGATTTTTCAATCGTCAGATTCTGATAAAAGTATTCCTTGAGTTTTCTCCCAGAGACATGAGAAAGCTAATATTCATTTGGCAGGTATTGTTATTTACGGCTTTTATTCACTTGATCATTTATCTTAAAGAAAAAGCATAGCCAAATAATAACGAGATAACTTACTTTCACAAAAAATAGTACATAAATGTATGAGAGCTTAAAAGATTAAGTTTTTTGCATAAAACTTATCTTTTATCAGAAGTTCAGACTCGATGCCTCTGATTTTTTTATGAACTTTGTTTATTCGTAGTATCTGAAAAACGATGAAAATTAATAAGAGGATTCGAAGCGATACTTAAATCGCGTACTGTCAATACTCAAATATTGTAGAAATCAGCCTTGGTAGGCGGATTGTCATTATCAAATTCCTTTTAAATAGATCCCGCCACTATTAAATTCTTAAAACATTTTACATTTCTATCATCTACATAATGTTTTACTACGTCAATTAGTCCAACAATACGTTCGCAAACAACTCTCAAAAAAATGAGAGCCAACAAAGAGAGATTTTCTCTAAGCTGACAAAAAATTAATACAATAGTTAAGATATTAGTTATAACATGTTAGTTGATGTATCTCACATTTTGAAAGGCTCGTATGGAATCAAAACGCTTACACTTACAATTATAATCTTGTTAGAAGCGACCAATTTTTTTTTTTAGTGAACAATTACAACAGCGTATCATATTTTCAGTTCATCTTCAACAAGACCGCATTTCACAAAGAACTCTACATTTTTCTCATTTCAAATTCTCCGTAGACGTCTAGAATCGTAAAAAGCGGATTAAACTGAGTGAGCTCGCGTAGCGTATAGAATTCGTGAGGAGAACTGAGTCGGCAATATGCCTTGTTTACTTCTCGTCACTAAGCTGCATATAATGAAAACGCACTGTCGTGTTGCGGCGTCAAACGGCGGCGCGAGTAAAAATGTTCTACAACTACGCTGATGACTCCTTGGTACTTTACCTCAATAATAGTCATATATTTAAGTTAAATGACTGGACGAGGCGGTTAGCGTTAAACCTTGTCTTATTACCTAGTGATCCTGAGTTTTATTTCCAATAAGTTTTTTCTCCTGGTCTTTAGATGTTTTCTATGTATGTATATGTGTTTTACAACAATAAATATGTTCATCGCTTTCTATTTAGTACCTACAGTACAAGCCTAGACCTTACTTTGAGAATAGTATAATTTGTATAAGATTGTCAACTACTATATATTTATTTTGTTTAATTTAGGCATAGTCAAAGTCGTGATTTATGCCATTATTTTCATATTTTTTACCGGACTGCGGCGGAGCCCAAAAGGAGGGTTATGTTTTTCACCATCATGTATGTATGTATGTATGTCCAGTTCTATGTTCCCCGCTACAGCAAAAACGGCTTGGATGATTTTGACAAATGAGATATCATTGGATTCGTCTTCGCAGCGAGAGTCATAGGCTACATTTTATCCCGGGAAAACGTCCCGCTCTGTTTTTTTATTAATAAAACTAAAAAGAGTGAAATAAATTAAATTATTTAAAAAACAAAAAACCCGACTGCAATAAAAAAAACTAAAAAGCGAAAAACAAGCTCTATAATTTATAGAAAATTGTAAGAGCAATGTACTTATTGATATTTATAACAATTTAAATTTAACTTGAATACCTATTGGAAAAGGCATTGCAGGTGGGGACAAGCAAGTTCAAATGTTAAATTATATCAAGAAATAGGATTTGTAATTCATTGCTTATAGAGCTTGTTTTTCGCTTTTCAGTTTTTTTATTTACTTACTTATAATTGGCCTTTGTTAATTTTACTAAAATCGCCAAGCTAACTATATTTTTATCTTAACTAATTTGCGTGTCAAAAGTGAAAAACAACTTATTTCCCGACATAAAATCGTTGGTCAAGCAAGCTTTATAATTAGTTTAATTTCCCTTGTTTGCAAACATTTCATGGTTATGTGCTGTTAACACGTTATTCAGTATATTTTCACTAGCTTATAATTTATCATGAACATGCAAATAAATTGTTGACTTTGTAAATAAATCACGGCAAACGTAACATAAAAGCAAGTTATTATTTATTTTGGACTTGAAAATAAAATGGAATACTAAATCTCACACCGATTTGTTAACAAAATGTACAATCAACAATTTGTATACCAGACAACGATGTATTTTTACCCGAGTTCATCAGAAGGAGGATTGTGTTGTTATGTATGCATGTATGTATATAGGTATTTATTTTTGTTGCACGCTCTGCAGCCTAAACAGCTTGATGGATTTTAACGTTATCTATGAGGTGTGGTGTCTTGCTTGTGGAAGTGACATCAAAGTAATTAGAGTTGGGTTGTTTTTTTTTTTTACATATTCGTTATTATAATATTCAGTGATCGGATCTAGGATGCAATTTGGGGTGAACGACCTCAAACGTTATGCCTAATATGGATGTGACTTGGGATTTCACGGGATTTTGGGAAATGGGTTATTGTTAATAATTAATTACTTTTCGCGAGGGCTAAACTAAACAAAATGGAAATGTTCACTATATGTAATAGATATTTTTTTTTACATAAGTATACTTTAAAAAAATATTTTTGATATAAAATGACACTTAAGCAGAAATGTATTTGTATAAATAAACGAGTTACCTACTACTTTCTGAAACAAAATTTAAAAATAAACATCTTAATAGCATATAAATAATTTTATCTTAAATGCATATAATTTTTGTTGTTATTACATATTTTGTTAACTTTATAGTGTCAACTACTTAAAATTTAAAGTTATTTACCTTTTTACATTCATATCCATATTAAAATAACGGACTTAAACCCCGGGAAATAGCATCCTAGGTCTGATCACTGATAATATTATATAAACGACAATATCTAAATGCACTCGGATTTGTAAAGCTTGCTTTTTACAATTTTAAACAGTAGATCTTGCGTAAAATACCAAGACTGTTCAAGCAGACTTCAGTAAGGGGCAGAGCCGCGGTTGCTTGCTTATCCGCACACGTCTCCCGTCTTGTCACTTGTCGCACGCCACGTCGACTCCTCACTATTACGTTTCCGTAACGTTATAGTTTCTACTGCTTTGAGAATATCACCCCAATCCTGTAACTAATTGGACGAAAGCTGCTTGGTATGGGAATCAATAAGTCAACGGCTTTATAGAAACTTCCGTAGCTTAAGCATTGTGATTATTAGATAGGCTTTTCAATTCGTCGATTAATAATTATAAAAAGATGAGGTCAAGTTGTCCAGTCAGACCCTATTAACGTTATAGTAAGTTTAGTGGTGGTTAGGACCTCGTGTGGGGTTCGTTCGGATCGCTAAAACATTCTTATCCTTCAACCTACCGCGAAGCCACAGTGTTCGCGTTGTTGTGTTCCAGTATGGGGATAAACCGTAGAAAATTGTGTTTTGTACGGCTTTCAAACTCATGGATCTTTTAGGTTCCTTTGGAAAGAGCCACGAAAAAATAATGTTTGGTTTGGTAGCCATTATGGACATATATACAGGGTGTTCGGAAAAAGGTCTGACAAACTTCAGGGACTAACTCTGTAGGTCATTCTCATCAACTTTTATTATGGGACCAACATCCAAATCGCGAAAAAAAAAACAGCTGTTCCATACAAACTTTGAGAGCTAAAGAGCCGAAATGTATGGAACAGCTGTTTTTTTTTTCGCGATTTTGATGTTGGTCCCATAATAAAAGTTGATGAGAATGACCTACAGAGTTAGTCCCTGAAGTTTGTCAGACCTTTTTCCGAACACATAGTATAATAGCAACAAAACACTACAATTTACAACAACATCGGTTAAATATCTTTGAAGTTACTCTCTGATTTTAAGAAGTTATATTTGTAGGCAGTTGTATGCACAGACCATATAGACGCCGCAAACGCGCTCAATAGTATGGAAACCGAGCGTGTTAATGTTGTAAGTATAAAGAAGACGGGTGGGTGAATATTTCTGGGGATCTAGTGAAAAAGGACGTAAGTAGACTTAACTCATAATAAAAAACGGTATACACATAAACTGAGTATACTAGACTTAAACCCATTTTCACTTGATCTTCAGGAGACTTACACCCTTTTTCACTAGAACCCCAGATTTTTGCCAGTGAGGGTATTTATGCATATCTCACACCTTGGTGGAACTGTCTAAATAGGTAAAGATATATTCAAAGAGAATAACCCGGTAAAGAATACGCTAACAACTTCGCCCTTTTAGAGTGTATCGAACTTACCCAGAAATGGAACGTTTCGTTCAATGTTTATTATTTCTGTGACAATATTTTTACATGTAGCAACATTTGCTCGATTTATTTATTTTATAGAAAAAATACGCATATTGTGAGTCAGAAAATACAATTTCATATGCTGCTATAAATTGCCTGTTCTTATTCCAACAAAGAGCCTGGAGGCAACTATATCGGCGCGCCAGACTGTATCAGCCGCCATAAAAATGTTTTATGTTAGTGGCTAATAAATGACATCAGCAAATTCAGTAAGACAATACAAGAGACTATGCATCCGTTTCCTCCTTTTATTTCCTCCCCTAGCAATCATTGTTTTGGTTCATGGTTTGGTCCAAGTTAAATCAACAGGATAAGTTTGATTACCAAAGAGTTAAGTTTGAGTTTATTTTTAGGAGAATCACCTACCTATCAAAAACATTGAATTTTGCAAGTTGTTTTAATTCCTTTTTACAAGATGTAATTTGATTAGAAAAATATGTGACTTTTTAGCGAGAAACTGAAGAAAAACGTACATATACAACAACGGTCAGGTTCTCCGCGATTTCGTTTGCGTTGAACCTTTTTTTATATCATAGAGAAGGCAAACGAGCTCACAGGCCACCTGATGGTAAGTGGAAACTGTGACCCATAGACATTCGCATTCACAAGACCCCAATCCTAAGACTGCAAATGCGTTGCCAACCCTGAGGACTAAGATGGAATGCCTCTATGCTAGTCATTACACCGGCTGTCTTATCCCCAAACCGGTACGCAACAATGCGAACGCTGCTGTTGGTATTTTCACTGTTTTACACTGCAAATAGTAAAATTAATTTATTGTGTGACCCCTTTTACGTAAATAAGTAATACATGTGTTTGTCATCCTTAATAGATTATTCCTCATTTTAGTAATGTTTATACAACTGTCTTTTTCTTCACAATTTTTTATCCTCATCTCAAAGGTTCACTCTCAAGGCTTCTGTCCAAATTATAAAATAAAGTATGTTCAATAACGCAATAATTATGAACGGTAGCACTACTCGCCTTCTATAACTTGTGCCACAGTCAGCATTATTTCGGCTAAGAACGAGGGCGCCAACTCGACGTTTTGGCAGAAGCTTCCGATAACAATATTCCCCTGTTTTCGTAACCACCGCGCTGGTGATACCGCAAATGTATCACTAATTGGATCCAACCAGATTGGTTGAAAGATAATTGTGAAGCTATAAAATGAAACGAGAGGTTCGTCGATGTACGAAATGAAGTGTTACTGTTTTAAATTGAGTTTGCTGATTTATTAACATTGCATTAGAAGGTTATTAACATGTCATTAGAGTAGCAAATAGTTAGGGCCTCTCCAGTCTGTCCACATCACCGTGGCGCCGTGTAGAGGCACGTTGCCGTGTACGTACAGATGCATGGTGCGTTGCCACGTGTCGTATCACTGCACGACTCCGCGCCGTGGTGATGTGAACAGGCCGTTATTAATGATTATACGACAAATAATCCCATTGTGCAACAAAGAGTATTCTTAGAATTGTATAGCTAAGTTATTGTTAGCTGGACAACGAAAAATTGTAAAGAAAAAATACGTGAGTGATCATAATTATCATGACCAATTTTTGAACTCCACCCATGTGTTAATTTTATTGCGAGTAGTAATTATTACCACCATCGTGACATTGACATCGTCAAGTCACGAGAATCATATTATGTCTCAATTAATTATTGGTTTTCTGCGTCAGGGCTTCTAAAGGTTATTTTTCGCAACTTGTCGACTTAAGTATGCGCCTATTTTGCGTACCTAATCCTAGTTTCACCAGGAGCCTGTTTTATAAAGCTACAAATTACAATTTACAGGTTACAAGTTTTCATTTGACACAACCTTGACCAATGACGACCAGCCATTTGAGCAGTGTTGCCAGTTTAGACCTGTAAAATTGTTACTTGTAGATTTAAAAAACGTGCCCCAGAAAACTTAGCAGACCCTGTAATTGCCGACCACTTTTGGTATCGATCCCGGTGATCCGAGGTGTCGTATCCGGTGTTGGGACTTTCTATGCTGACGTGGGCAGCGGTTTCCTCTGCCGTTATACAGGGTCTGCACAGGAAGCTAGTCTGTAACACATAGAGTGTACAAGTATTGTGCGACATTGTATTTATTTTAATGACTCAGCCATTTAAGTTCGTGACTGTACGAGTAGCTTTATATTAGCACTTCTTTATGGCACAGGCACATGTCATGAGCATACAGGTAACCTTACGGTAAGTGAGATCAACAATCTCAGATTGCAACCCTAAAACTCCAAATGAGTAACTAACCCTGAGGCATGTAGTAATAGAATTCTTGTAATTTCAACGGTTGTCATATACCACACCGGAATACAATAATGCGATCACTGCTGCTTGGTGGGTTAAAGAATAAGTAAGATTGTGATAGCGATCCGGGTGGACCCTGATTAAGATTCACCACCACTAAAACACTTCACTGCAATGCTTTTTTCCAAAATTGAAGGCATGTCTGATTATCATTATATACGTGAAAAGGGTTTGAAACCTAAAGATTCAATTAGAGATTATACGCAAGAGAATCCGAAAAAAGATTTATTACGAATTGAAATGAAACATTTTTGCTTTATTTTATATAAAGTACAATAAATTATTCCGTCGTCTCCTTTTCTAATATAATTGTGATAAATTCACTTCGCTTTTATGTTATTCAATCATGCATAAATCAAAGAATTGTTGTCACATTCCTCTGCGAACTTCGGTTCCTTTCATTGTTTGACATCCCCTACGCTTTCGCGAGATTGGTTTCACTCTTTACTGCTACACGATGACAAAACTGAATTTTCACGGACAACACCTTTCAACCATTCAAATTGGTACTCTATCACTCTTATTATAAGACACATAACAGCAAACGAAGTTCAACACAGCATAACATACTAAATAAAGCTCTATAATGCACACAATAAAGTCTAAAGTAATACTCTATCGACATCACACATTGTATGGTCCTTACTTTGGTCTCCCGAAGTTATTGTTCTGAGACCAAACGTCATTTCTCAACGTCATATAAAACAAATGCGAACGACTCGCGTAAATGGGGGTGGCGATAAGTGTTTTCTATTTAACTTCAATTGTCTTGATCTGATTGATTATCCGGAAAGACAACCGGTTAGTTTGCTCTAATCCTGACATATGAAGAAAGACTTTGTTCTTTTAATACGATTGATAAAAGATTAAAATGTTACAATGAACCGACTCCGAATCATCATTATGAAACGAATTTTGACGAAATTTAAACATGTCCACCTTGTGTACTATCCCTAATCATGGAAAAGGGAATATTCAAAGTCAATTTACAATAGAGTAACAACACACAAAAAAACACAGACCAATTAAGAACCTCCTCCTTTTTTCAAGTCTGTTAAAAATGGATTTAACGCTGTCATACAGACACGATACCTCCTAAAAACGTTTGATCACTTTATTAAATTATTATACACTTGACTTGCATTGTCATGAGTTCGGCGTATACGGTGGATCCAGAACAGAGGGCTTATCGTCTAACGCACTCGCTTTCGCAACCGGCTTTAAAGTGGAGCAATTGTTGTCATTTTGTATGCAGACAAGCCTTCGATTTTCAAAATGAAAACGATCGTGATTGCGAGTGCGTTAGACAATAAGCCCTCAGGTTTATAGTAAAAACATATACATACTTACCTATAACAATTTGTATGAACCGTGTTCGGAGGTACCGAGTACTTTAAAACTTTAACAAATGTGCGATGATAAAATTCTCTTACTACAGGTTTGCCTTTGGAATAGAGCTAAATACTTTTTGCACCATGTGCGTTTTACATTGAATCAAATAAGTACATATATACCTATAACTAGTAATATTTTGATAATTAATAAAAAAATCTTTATTTAATCATTGGTTGATTATCAGAAATCGCAATACAGCTGATGACGAATTGTTCATTATGTTACGAGTGTATCAACAAAGGTACGAGTGTATCACAGGTCACATGCGTAAACTCTAACGAAGTTTAATGTCAGCCCTGAAACAAACATAACTTTAAGTCGTAACAGTTCTTACCGTAGGTATCACCACAGCGAACATATTTATTTTACGCCTATCGTGGCTGTAAAAGCACAAACACGCAAAGTATTACAGACGAATAGAGAGTCAAAGTGCATGGAAGTAAATAAAACATGATTGTGATGTCTGACGCAATTTTGCACCACACCGTCAAAAATTAAATGAAGGTGTATAAAATGCTGATGCTACCGTTCCTGCGAAACTTGATTAAGGTATATTCGGTCGTGCTGTTTATGGTCGCGCAAGAATCCTCTGCTAAGTCCCCATAAAAAGATAAGATAAAAAGATAAAAGTCATTTATTCAGTAAGTAGGCCGCACGGGCACCTTTACACGTCAGGAGTCTACCAGCGCTTCCCAAGAGGAGACCACTGCCGAGAAGAAACGCCGCAAGAAACTCAGCAGTCAGTCATTTTTTTAACCATATTTCCTATTACAATGATACAACTTAGTCTAGTATTATATAAAGCTATAAATATTAATTTAAATATAATATCAAATATCATGTGTAGATCAGCAGGAAAACATGGCAAAAATATTAGGAGAGATATAGACGGAGAAAAAGGCAAAAACAAAAAAAATAATAATAAACAAAGTTTCGACATGTTTTCCTACATCAACAGTGTCCCCTAGACAAGATAAAGGTTTTACATTTGAACAAATTATTATTGACTAATTTTCGAGTTTAGGCCATGCATTTTTGTCTGCTAGATAATCCTCGACCCTATAATACGCTTTAGACATTAACGACTTTTTCAAGTAATTTTTAAGTGCTGAAAAGGGTAACTTTAAAACTACGTCAGGTAATTTATTATAGAAATGAATGCATTGACCAACAAATGATTTATATACTTTACGTACGCGAAATTTTCTAATAGCAATTTTATTTTTATTTCTTGTATTTAAATTATGTATATCAGAATTTTTGGTGAAAGAATCTAAATTTTTAATAACATAAATAATATTCTCATAAATAAATTGAGATGCTACAGTTAAGATATTAATTTCTTTAAATAGTTCTCTTAAGGAGTCACGAGAATTTAAGTTATAAATAGAACGAATGGCCCTTTTTTGTAAAACAAATATAGTTTGTATTTCAGCTGCCTTACCCCAAACCAGAATACCGTACGACATGACACTATGGAAATAACTATAATAAACTAAGCGAGCTGTTTCAACATTAGTTAGCTGTCTAATTTTCCTAACGGCATAAGCTGCCGAACTTAGTTTACCTGCCAGTACAGCTATATGGGGACCCCATTGCAAATTTTTATCTATTGTTATGCCTAGAAAAACTGCCTTATCTACCATTTGCAGACACTCGTCATTTATAAAAATACTAGAATCTACCGGTTTAACATTAGGCAAAGCGAACCTAACACATTTAGTTTTCTTAGCATTTAGTAGTAAATTGTTACTAGTAAACCAATTAAGTACTTTAACTAGTATGGCGTTTATCATACTGTAGTCTACGGACTTTCTATCTACCTTTCCTACTTTCTATAACATATAATCACGCTCACGTTATGACACTTTGTTTAGCCACTGACAATTTTCGTTCTTTGTTAGGTAGTAAATATTTTTCAAATATGATGCACTTACGCGACCAGCTGCCATGTCATCTTGAAAACAACAACGCTAAAATGCAAAAAAAAACACAAAATATTTACTCTATAAAGTTTTAAAAACGTGGCTGGTTCAAAGTTACAGCTTCTAATACTTTAAATAGGCCAAAAGGCAGTAAAACTCTGTAGGTGCTCAAACGTAAAATACTGACCAAAATAAAAGTAAACGACTTGAAACTACACAAAATGCACTAGCACTTTTATATAAAATCAACTATTTATTTGCAACAGAAAATTGCAGCTTTAGCGAAACGTAATAAAAACCACGTCTTCACGTTATACTCATACTTACCTATGTGATAAATATTCATTGCACACGCCGAAAAAATCCCTTAGAAAGAAAATATCCGAGATTCCGTCCCCGATGTTTACACTCGGCGGCTAAGCTGCATCTAATGAAATCCCCTGTCAGGATTCAGGGCAGCCTTGCACCAGATCATATTACGGAATAACTATCTTGATAGTCGGAGAAACACAGAAAATATCAACAAAAGTTGAAAAAAATCAAGTAATCATCATTTTTCATTTTAATTTTTCAGAAAAGTATTTGCCTCCATTTCAAAATACTAAAACTTTGAAAAGGAAATTAATTTATGGGATTTCAATTGAAATTTTGGAAGACATGGTTAGTCAATTAAAGTGGGAGAAACAAATTCGTTAAGTTGAGGACCACAGAAAAAATAAAATCTAACCACTCACAACCAATATTAACTGCACTAAAAACATTTACTTACTTTTGTTTTTGCTACGTTGTTTCATTTTCTTGGTAAATAATTTATACGTTTCAGAAAATTAAGAACTTGAACCGTATTTAGAATAGAAACCTGACCGCGGTATTCCACATAAAATAAAAAAATAACCTGGCTACTTCTTCCAAGTATCAAGACGTCTAAACCGCACTCAAGTACAGGTGGACTTTTAGATGGCGTATTTTCAGTGCTCAATTCTTTTCACTTACGAGTATTTTGGGGAGACATTCTGATCACGATCTTTTTCTACCTACTGCAAAGGTAAAAATAGTTGATACTTCCGCATTATTTCTTTTGTAAATGTATATTTCTCGTTAATTAGAGGTACTAATCTGCCTTAGTGATAACTAAGCTTTTATATAAACCTACATTATTAGTCAGAAATCTGGTCAGTGAACCGTATCAGATTTTAGACTTATTCAGCAGTGATGATTGGAGAAATCGATTCAATTCGGTGTTGATACCATGAATCAATGAGTTTTTTGACGACCTCGTTTATCATCACCAGTTATCGGAAATAGGTGAGCTAATTTACCTAAACTTGGCTCATATTCATTCTTGCGTGAGTGAGATGGGAATACATTATTGAATGAACATTCATCAGGTTTAGGTAAATTAGCTCACCTATTTTCGATCACTGATCATCACCGCATCTTTCTCTTATTAAAATTAATTACATTCAGCGCAACACATCTTTTTCTTACAAACGTCCCTATCAGCCGTTATCTCAGTATTCACCCTGTAGTATTTCATATCACTCTTCACACATTCTATCCATCTCTTCTTAGGTCTTCCCCTTTCACTAAATAGCCCTCCACATTCATATTTAAAACTCTTCTCGTGATGACTTTCATTCCTCCTCATAGCAAGCTAAATACCATGAAAATCTATTTTAAAAATGTTCTCGTATGTAAATCAAAAGTATTTAACGAACTGGAAAAAAAGACGCATTAACTGAATGAGTATCGAGTCCAGCAAACTCTAGAATAATGGTAAATGTAGGTAAACCTACCCTCAAATGTAAAAAAGTGGCTCAGAAGAAAACGATGCTGTATGATTTGATCAAAGAAAACAAATATAATAATAACATCTCTTTAATAGAAAATAAAGAAAATGAAAAAAATCTTGCAAAAAGCAGTTATCTTAGTAATAAATTGCATTATTACCTTAATACCTTCTTACGTTTTCAATTATTTTGCTAATCCGTGAAACCCTGACTCTGGGGAGCTTAATTCAGGTCCTAAACCAATCTTGATCCCCGCATCATTGCCCAACCAAGCATAAGAAGGGAATAATTCAATCAGCGCGTCGGGCTCAAACTTTTGTGCCGCTAAAGGGTTTCATAAGAAATCTTCGAACGTAGCCAAGTGTACATATCTTTGAGTAAAGCTTGCTTCAATTGAACAATGGGCGACTCAGCGTAGTGGACATCTAATGCTTGACCAATTTTCTTTTGTGCAAATGCCTACGATTCGAGAATATCAAACGGGTACCCGAGCCCTGCTGATTGAGCCCTTTTTTCATACGAGAACCATTGATTTTAGCAGTTCAGTGAGCATTCGCGAGGACCCGGCCACTTGTCGCATCCTCTTAAAAAGTTATCCGGTGATGTTAAGAAATGTATCACTTGAGAGGAAAGGACGCGAGGAAATACATTCGACTCTAGCTGTGTTATGAAAAACGGGCATTGTTTGTAACATTATCTAAGTCTTTGGTAATTTAAGTAACGTGATTATCGAAATGAGTAGGTATGCAATTTTAAAAAATACTGTAAGAATATGTTGTTTTGACATTTATTTCTTGTATTACATCGATCTATTTTAAATAGGGTTTTCGGTTTTGGTCACATTAGTGATGCTGATTGTGCCAGACGTGATTTAATTTTACAATCTACCTCTACTCGTATTTCGTCGAAAGCAAGCCGAATCCATAAATATCAGCTGTTACTCGTAGCTTTACTTTACTCGTAACTACACTCTAACCGCTGTATGAACGTTAAATTAATCACATCGTTATATTTTAAAGCAAGGCCATTAAATACTTACCTACTTTAAATTCTTTAAAGCACTCATTGATAAATTAACCTAACCATATTTAACTCATGACGCGCCGAATAAAACACTGTTCAAAGAATTCGATAATTTACCGCCGCAAATGGAAAATAACTGTTACGGTGTGGAAGCTTCTAATTTTCCACTGCTGCCTCCATGTATATTTATTTCTGTGGGCTTTGTTCTTCTATCCGCGAATTAAGCTGGATCCGTGGAATGATTTATACAAGCCACGCTCATCCCGGTTTATTTACGACGCCCGTTCCGCGGAATAATTACAGGGCGCCATAAACGTTTGCAAATGTAAAAAGCTTACCCTTTAATGATTATGGCGTAATTGCGCAAAGAATACCTGAAAATTCCATGTTATATTAGACCTAGTGGCAGCCACTTAAGTAATAAAGCAGCTTTATAGCGGTGCCACAGGCCGGTTACCAGGTAATTGCCCCACGCAGATTGGCGCCGATATACAACCGATTTAAGGCCTGGCTTCACGCCACTATTGGAGCCTCTGTTGCAGGGACAATCCCGTAACAGCATGTTTGGTAGTTCTATCGTTAAATGAAAATAGGATTCAACTCTAAGTGGTACTATTGGATGGACGACACGTTCGCCTAGTTGGTAATGACCCTGCTTACGAAGCTAGTGGTCCTGAGCTCCAATCCTGTTGCTAAGTCTTGAATGTTTTAAGTGTATTTAAGTATGTATTTCTCAATATTATTTAAGTTTATCGTTGTGTAATACCCATAGAGCCAGTTTCGTATGGGACTAGGTCAATTGGTGACATTTTCGGGTGATATTTATTATTTTATAACCAATAAACAGAGGCCTTTAGGACTTTTGTTTAATGCATGCCATAAAACCGCGTCCAAATTGGTCCACGTGATTGGGAACTACGATGCCACATAAATCCCCCCCCCCCCTCTTTCTGCTTCAGGGGTTAAAAACGGGCACTTTATATTATATCACGTAGTTTAAGTACTGTAAGGAAATGAGATTTTATTCTTTTATGTGCCCGCTTTCTTAGGATTTTCGGCATTGTTACAGCGATCAGCCTCCATTTATGCGACACAGGATGCCTGAAAACATCCAAATTAGTCTATTGTGGCGTATTTTTCTTTGCAAGAAACATTTTCTCGTTGCTAAAAGAGAAGGTTATTGGAGGGTCAAGGTCCGTAAAAAGGTAAGAAAATACCGTTACCGCCTGTATCAGTGCCGAAGACAAAGAAAAAACATTAAATAAAATAGAACATCATTCTAAAAACATTTTATTTTGCTATTAAAGGAAGATTTCACATTGTTGTGTTCCGGTGTGGGGATAAGACATTTTAGTCCTCAGGGTTGGCAACGAATTTGCGGTCTTAGAATTGCAGTCTTAAGAATGTAGTTTTGAGAATGCAAATGTCAATGGGTCACAGATTCCACTTACCATCAGGTGGCCTGTGTGCTCATTTTTTTTATGGTATAGGAGGCAAGCGAGCAAACGGATAGCCTGATGGTAAGCGATCACCGTCACCCATAGACACCTGCAGCACCTGCCTTCTACATGGCACAAAAAAGAGAGAGAAACAAATCCGTGACTAAAATAAATTGCACTCAAATGCTTTTAAAAAGAATAAAAAAACAAGTTCCTCCAAATACACAATTTTTGGCATTTAGCACACCTAATCAATACTAGATCCTTGCGAATATTTCTAACGATGTTTGCAGCTTCATATAAACGAATTTATATACAGTTAAAACTAACTTAACAACTTCAACAAACAAGAAACCCATTGCTTTTTTAGTGTATTGAAAAAGTCTGTTGCATTTTCCAATTTAATGCGGACGTAGTGCATTAGCTCTCAACTCGGTTCGTACCGGCTTGTAATCGTATTTGCATTATAAATTCGTTGCTACACCTAATGGCATCTACAACCGCGGGTGTATCAGAATGGGGTACCTCTGGAGAATAAGTTAAGAAAAAGTGTGGAGAAATAAGCGGGAGAACTCTTGTGTGTAAATGTTATTTTAAAACAAATGTACTTATTACAATAGTATTGTTGACAATTTGGCAAGTGGGTTCATGAGTTTGCTATAGGACAAATTTTAGTGAAAAAAGTAAATGCTATCTTCTATCATTATAAAATCTAGCATTCCATGGGGTTGCATTTTGGGGCCCGTACTATAGGTACATAGTTAGTATTAGTATAAATACCAATTGCTTGAACAGCAAATTAACGAACGAACGAAGTTTAAATACTTTATAATGATGGATGATTGATATTAAAGAATAATCCTCTTATTGAACTTATAACCGTTTGTCTAACAAGTATTAGACACACAATTTACAGGTAGAGTAGAGATACTCGTAATGTCGTGATAAACGCTTGTAAAGCGGCTGCGGCCTCAGCCTGACCGCAGCTTGCGTTTGGAGCCACGCGAAATGCTCTGACGTACTGCATCTGAGTATCATTTAGTATGCTGGTCTAGATAAATATTCTAGCCACTAAAGTGAAAGCCTAGAGATTACAGGGTTTTTGATCCGAATGTGGGATCATTCTTAATTGGATGTTTAATGGAAGTGGTAGTAAGATCTTAAGCAGCGTCCACCAAGATAGCTGGCATCATCTTTTTCTTTAATCCACCGCCACGAAGCAGTATTTGCATTGTTGTATTTATAACTAGCATGAGTCCTAGAGATTCCATTGTAGTCCTCAGGGTTGGCAATGCATTTACAGTGTTTTCAATTAAGTATGTATAATTAAAGGTTAGATTTTATTTTTTGGTTATGTGCTTCCTTCACTCTGGTTGATGTAACATTGAAAAAATTGCGAATCAATGTTACGAAAAATGCAACTAGAAATTTAAGTATTCTGTCAAATTATACAGATTTTCTATTGTATTCAACAATAACACCGCCAATCCTAGCTGCCATTATAAAACAAATCTTATAAGTACTACTTTTAATTTTGGAACTCACACTGATATTTTATGCTGTCATCAATTCTATTAAAACTAATTTAGTCATAAGACAAATAACCACTAAACTTAACCAAACAAACCAACCAACCAACCAACCAGTAAACTAAATTAGTTATAATAGAATTGCTGACATTATAAAATATCAGTATGAGTTCCAAAATTAAAATTAGTACTTATAAGATTTGTTTTGACTCATTACCCGATTGGTTCCGTTGAACTTAACCATGTCATCAAAAAGAAGCTATATTTTGGCATTGTGTACTCGCCCCCAGAAGCAAAACGGACTCTCGAAAAATGTCATCAGACCATCAGAGCAAGTTTTCATACAAAACACATTACGAAGAAAACTTGTTAGGGGGGCATGAGGAAAACCGCCGAAGTGCGTACAAGTGTTTGCAGCGTTCACGGAAGGTCATTAATGCACCCCAGCCCCACACATTTAGATAACTGAGTAAAACAACTTTATTTGATGTTTGCGTTGGACGTCGCGACGTCATGACACTCGAGGGGAAGACGTGATAAAACCTACTTTAGATGCAAGGTGATTCGTGTGGGGGGGTGACATACCGCTGAAACGTAGATTTTATTTAAGTTAAAAATTGTAAGTGTCGTAAAAAGTCACCGTGTTTCGTGTTTACATGCATAAAAGATGACTTGCGAGTGATATTTTTTATGTTTAAGCTTGCAAATTGTGTTTTTTTAATTTGTTTCTTTTTATACCGTTGTGTTAAGCGACAAACACGTCTTAGCAAAATATTTTGGTTAAAATTATTAAAATGCTGTGATTATGAAATTTATTATGTCTTGCTTGGTAGGCGACTAAGTTCCTTTGGATAAGCTTTAAAGTGTTTGAATAAAAAAATACAGAAGCGTGTTGAAATTTTGAAAAATTGTTGGTCCCAAAAAAATAAAAATACTATAGCCCATCACCTTATCAGATCTCAGTAAAGGGTTAGCTGGATGAGATCCTTTAAAGGTATAAGTTCGCCATTGCCCTTTTTTCATTGTACTATTTGTGTTTTTCCTTTTTTTATAAATCTTTCGAACTGAGACTCATATTAACACTTTTTTATGTGAAATTAAAATTAAAATTAAATTCTACTTTATTCTAACTTCAGAATAGTCAGATTCAGATTTAAGGGCTTCCAAAATGCTACAAAAAGAAGGGCTATCAAAAGTTTACGAGCGTTATTCTTCGGTGATGCTTTTAATGACGTATCTGCAAATTACACTAAGGCTAAGGTAAAACCTGCTTTTATTCTCAACAAAGTTCCGGACATAACTCTCTCGGCACATAATGCAGCTCTTCAGCTGCAAATGCATCGCGCTCGATAGCCTATTTCCATCCAAACCCGACCATTCTGCATACAGACAATTGTTCTTAAAGCACCCAGTCACTTAAAACGTCCCACTTTATGCACAAAGGGACTTTTACGAGCCAACTTTGAATATGTTGCGAAGTTTTTTGCAGTTTGATGTAATGATATACGTTTTTGTGGAATCAAGCAACATTTCATTGAATTGTTGTACATTTTCTTGGAGAAAAAAATGTTGAACGTTTATATTTTTATAGAAGGTTAGGTTAGGTTAGGTTACGTTTGAATTGTTTTCGTTCACGTCAAATACCGTGTTTAATACAATAATATAAATGTAGCTAAAACTATTGTTTATCCATGACTATTAAATACCAGTCTGATAAAAATTACGAATGGTTACTTAATCGTTGATTCCCTTGAAACTTTTGACAAAACGTATCAATGTGTACTCTTCAGCCCTTCAAGTAACGCCACGCAAAAAAATTAGATGCACTGTTTTGATTTTACGCGAAGATTGGAAGAAAAAATACACTTGTTCGAGTTAAAGTCCTTGAGAGATCCCCATCTACTTAAAGCCAGTATAAGTACAATACAAGATTGTAAAAAGGGTTTTAAGATTTATACTTCTCTTCCAATTTGATCTCATGCGCATATACAAGTCTAATCGGCTTTACCTATACATCCAAAAGACTTTTAAGAGCTAATGCACTGAACGCTACAAAATTCAGACCTCTAATAGTTTTAAACAAATCCACAATGTACCCAGGACATCAGCTTCTCCACGTTCGGATCACTTTTCAGCAATGGCAACAAGTGCAGCCAGATGGTGCGTCCAAAGCCCGAATTTATTATCTGTTTGCAACCATTCCAGTGTTGCGATGCAATCCGACGCGTTTCCCGGGCAAATGAATGTGCGCAAATTCACACCGGTACGATACCGAAAATCTCGTTGAGCAATATCTAGCATTGGCGTAATCTGAATAATCCTACGTGCTTAGTTGCATTTTGAAAATGTTTGGTTACGAAAGCAGGGTAAGGGTCAGTGTAATGCAACTAGGTTGGTTTAATGTTTTGAAGAAATATGATGCCGTATTTAAAAACATTTTAATGGTGGAACACACGGGGTAGAGTGAATTTAACAAAAAACTTTACAATATTGTTGAAAAAAACAACAAGAAAAATGTATGCGAGTAATGTAATTTTTTTGCAGTGAAATTACCTAACAGCTGTTAGGATTTCAAGGTTGGTTTTATTTTGTCTTTTTTAATAGTTTAGTTGAAAAAAATCAGGTAAGTATACAGTGTGTAAATGGTAATATACGGGCGTTTATTAAAAATGGACATAGATTAAGACTCCAATAATCATAAACAGAAATAATTATTTTGATTAAGCTAACGTATACACCGTTATTAATTTTTGAACATACTATCGACCCGCAATGTACATCTAATTCCATCTGTCATAACTTTGAAACATCATTAATTAATTGTATTTTTTGTTATACATTGCGTGTTAAATTATTTTGTATGGTTAATTTTTTTTAATTTAATTTTAACAAAAGCTGCCTAAATGTGCTCATTAGGGGCTATACTAACCACAGTTAAAAGGAACGCCCGTATACCATTTACACACTGTAGATACCTAGGTAATTAATATTATGGATATACTGTTTTTCCTCTAATTAATTTATAAGTTAACAAAAGATTTGGTAATTTTTAATTGTTAGCTTTATATTTCTTGAAAAAAAAATCTAAATACAGAATATAGATAAACAGAAAAAGTAAGTTATTAAAAAACTTGTATTAAAATAAAAATATTCATATTATTGACGAAACTCAATTAAAGTTGTAATATTTTAAAAGTAACGTTACTTAAATACTTATTATAAATCCATTGTTTTACAATAATGATAGTAATAAAATATACGAACCTATTTGGAGTATTTGGGGCATAACTATACAACAACAGGCAACCGTATCCATTATCCCCATGATAAACACAAAAGAGACGAAGTTTTCTTTTAGCAGATGGTATTCCAGGATTTCCAGGTGTATTTTTAATGGTTTGCATGCGCCGGCCGGCGAAATCCGCGGTAAGCCACGACTTAGCCCCGTTCGTTCCATGAGTAAACAGCACTACGAGGATTTAATTATTGTCAAACTGTTTAAAACTAACAATGGTGGGATTAGTAAGTTCCGTTCGGTAGATGGATTCAGTTCGTGTTATGCCACTGTTAATGCTTAGTCAGTCGTGTTAAATTGATTTAAAGTAAACAAGAACTTTGTTTCATTTCTACTTATTTACACTGAATAACTTTATATTTGATTTGGTAAAATTTTAACCACATGTTTGTTTGTACACTAATTTGATTCCTATTCCACTATCATATGGACTATGACGTTGTTAACCATAGCATAAGAAGTGTCTTACATTTTGGTTGACAACGTTCATTTAACATAGCCTAGTTATAAAATTGGTTGACTGTACTCAAACCAATTACTTAGAAATTTAACTTTCGCCATTTCAAAACTTATTAGGAATATTTGCAATGTCTGCCAATGTTTCACGGTTTCCAGCTTATGACCAGGTAGATATTCAATTTCCATCCCCTTATATTACAACCCAACTGCATTGTAAGCACCATGGACATTTAAGAGCTTATCTATAAAATACTGCCTCGGGTTTCAGTGGTGATCTGTGTTCCAATTCTCCAGGGGGAGTTGCAACTAAGTAATCCAACACCTGAGACGTGGCCGCCGGGTTAAACGAAGAGACAGTCCCCAGTAAATATCGCTAAAGAGAGGGTGTGAGATGGAGATCCTGATTAGACGTCACATGGAATATGGTAGAACCGGCCGATGATAAATTTGTTACAAAATATCAGTTACCGGGTTGTGTATCTTTTAGTCCACGATTTTTGGATAGACGAGGCTTTTAAAAAATGCCCAGTAAGATTTGGGGTTTCATATGACGCTTACAAAATTCAAAATTCGTAGTCAATTATGGCTGGAAATTAAACATTTCTGATCGTCGTTCATCGTCGACAGTGGTCAAATCGTTGCAAAACACACCTACACAAAATTTTATTGATCTCCTCCAAGAACTTCGGAAAACCTTTTCGAAAACATTGAGTTTTTTTCTTTCAATAGAAAAAATAAGAATCTAGTTTCTCAATTTCAGAAGTTTCTCGTCGGTACAAATATGTAAGGCCTACCCCAAGCACTTATCTGAATATATTAGTTTGCATAGTTGTATGATATAAAATCACAACCAACAGTTTGACGATTGTATTTTTACTGTAAGTATTTTTTTAGTGGAACTCACTCGTATAAATATGACCTTTAAATCATAAAGCGATCGTACCGTATGTGTAAAAATACCATCAATCTGCCAAAAATCTTTTACAGACAGCTATTCCACGAATAAAAGATGAAATGTGAAATTGAATTACCATTCAAAGTTGAAAGCTGTGTGATGTTTGTTTGCGGGAAATAGAAAAAGTACATGCATTAGTCACTCCCCTTGTACGGTGTCCCTCTTACATGTAGGTGAAAGAAACCTTGGCCCCTCACTTGCACTACTCATGAATATTTGAGTGACGTTCTTACGATACGGAAAGTGGTGAATATGCTCTCAAGATATGACGAGTCTCACTGTTCAAGGTACTTTTTGGACAGTAACAAGTTCCCTGATTCTTATTACGCCATTTGATATTCAAGGAGGTGAGTCGCGAGAGCTACGGAGTTTATAACTAAAGTGTGCTTTGAGAGATTTGATTTGAATTTTGAATTCGTGTTCTATTCGTGCGCGCGGATTACAGATGGCCAAGTGTACTTATAGTTTTAAACGAGGGATTCTAATAACAAATAAATGAAATTATTCGTTTCAGTTGGTACACTTATAAAGTTTGCTTGGAGAGTAAAATACTTTTATTA
Organism: Acleris cristana; assembly: GCA_948252455.1. Lineage (NCBI taxonomy): Eukaryota > Metazoa > Arthropoda > Insecta > Lepidoptera > Tortricidae > Acleris > Acleris cristana. The sequence goes on along the minus strand of OX411774.1, from coordinate 6,827,710 downwards.
CAACTGAGTAATTTGGCTTTCTTTACGATCGGCCGAACACGAAATATGAGGGTCGTGTTGACTTTATTTTATACGTCGCGATAAAGTTTATCGGAGGCAAAGTTTCATACGCGCCGAATGTAATAGGCAACTATTTGTTTGAATTATTCACTTCCCTACCGATAACACACCGAACGTCGCTACAAATAATGTCAGGCAAATAATGTGAGTATTATACAGGCAAGATAACGGACAATGAATAGGTTTAGAGATGTTTGGAGCTACATGAAATCAGGTTAAAGGACAAATAATATTGTAAGCGTTTCTCAAGCTAAATAGAAAGTGTTCCATAAAAGTTTCCGTATATAAGATAGAAAAAAATAAGAATAATTTTGGCGTATATCATGATATCTACGCACTGGAATTGTAGAATAAAGAAGTAAATGATAAAACTGTGATTCCAGTGCAATTTTTGCCCCTAGACAAGTATGATCCAGTCCCATAGCTGCCTATATATATTTTTAATCTCGAGTGACCTTACATTTTATGACGTTGCTGACTGTTTTAAACCGAGTAGCTTGGATATTTTACTGCTTTATACGTAAGAGTATTGGTTTAACGACCCAACTACTAAAGCAAAAGAATATTACAATCGTAAAGCCGGACAAATGAAACGTGAAATTAAAATAAAGCCCGTATAATTGTGATAAAAGCCTGAATTATGTCCAGCTTTGAGACAATTAAATCCATTCTAATTAGGCTTTGGGAACCGAAAGCATTTTATAAACAGAAGCTCGTCCAGCGGACGCTGCGAAACCGTCCCTTCCTCTCGTAAATTATCTCTTTATAATTTACAGAGATATTAAATTGCTTGTTTCTCTTTATTTATTATGTAACGCGTGGAAAATGTAGTTAGCGCTGGTCAGTACTAATATTGTGAATAAGGATGTATCTTTAAATGTATCTGTGAGCGTGTTCGTTGTTTAAATTATTGTACTAATCTACTTGTGTTATATTTTTATGTGGTTTTGTTTCAGTAAGTACTAAGGTAGCTGGAATGGAAGATAATGTCCTACTCGTATAACCTAATATTTAAAGCTTTTTCAACGGGCGCAAATTTTTCTGGTGTTTTAGAAAAAACATTTAACAAATCAGACATCATTTTATATTTGGCTTTGTTCGAAAATCGAAGACGCAGAAATCCTTTACTTTCTGTAAGTAAAGGATTTCTCCTTACAATCTCAGACGCTCGGTAGATAACGGGCTTCTACGACTGACTATTTAATAAGTACGTGTTTAAACTTTTGTTTAAGTTTTTGTAGTAACACGGATCAAGTTAAAAATATTACTATTAGATATTTCTTCTACTCTTTTGTTAAGGATTTTGTATTGATCTTTACAATTAAATGAGACAAATTTCATTTTGACTACTTTTTACCCGCGACTCCGTCCACGTTAAAGTCGTTTATCGCTGTTCCCTCCAGAACTGTTCAACTTTCATGTGTAAAAAGTTGATTTTGTTCGTGGGGCTATAAACTATTTGTGTATCCAATTTCACGACGGTTGGATGAGGCGGGTTGGATTAAGAAGGTGGAATAAACAAATATAGTAATACCCACTTTTACATTTTGGTATAATTTTGTAATAATTAATTTTGTTACTTTTAACCTATATACTCGTATCCAAAACCTTTCCATCTCTAGAAACAACGCTCTATAAATCTAAATCAGCGAAAGTCCCTTACCTTGATTTAGTGCATTAATTCTTAAAACTCGTTACGATTACGCCACTTCTTAGTTTAATATCACGGTTTTATCGAAACTCATTTGTCAGGGCAGTTAATAATGGACCACTCGATGAGTTATTGGTACTCTGTGGCAGTTGGAAAAGATAATAAAAGTGGCTCCATTATATTAAACTAGATTTTCAGCCCTAGGGCAATGCTGAGATGTCATTTCCTTGAAGAATTTTACTTTCTATTTGATAGATAGATTGCGATTGTTTTTGAAGTTGATTGAAATGGTAACATTTAATGATGAGTTCCTCTATATATTTGAAATGAAATTAAGTTGTCGTATTGGATATTGAAATTTAAAAATGAATTTCATATACTTAGTACTACCTACTAAAGGCAAACAAGAAAACCAGTCACCTGATGGTCATACTAAGAGTCACGTGATCTGTTGGTTTAAAAACAAAACGAGTAGAAACGCTAGTTAGCGTAATGCATCTTGGATAGGGCCTCAGCGGTCACGGCCGCCTATAAACTTCAACAATGCCAGGGTCATTGAATACTTTTTTACCTATATAAAACAAATCGCTTTCCGCCTCTGGCAGTCTGTTTATCTGCAAAATTTTCCTAAACCTAGATAATTTCACGGAAGGTTTAATTATTTAATTGTATATTTAATATTTAATTGTATTGTATATTTAATTTACAATTTTCACCTCCTTTTTTCTAAATTGCACCCGTGCGATGCCGGGGCTGTCTGTAATTACCTAGGTACAATGTTTATTCCGGTTTCTGTTAAATATTCACCCTTAATATTTACATCTTCTTTTCCTTTATTAGATTATCTTTAGTTAACATAAACACTACAAGATAAGTTTAGTTAGCGATTTTTTTCTTTTTACACTGAAAAGAGAACAGAAGTTCAATTCAAAAGTTTACATCTTACGAAAGGTAAGTTTGAACTGGAGGAAACTTGAACAACAATAATAAAGAAGAGCTGCGTAGATTTACTTATAACGACTTTACCTCTAAAATTGTAGTGTAGTTTTAAGAAACAATAAAAAAATATGTAATAAAATATTGGGGAACAATCTCACACGAATTGACTTAGTCCCAAAATAAGCTTAAGGCTTGTACAATAGGAATTAAGCAACGATAATTATTCTTATTAAATAGAAATACACACAAAAAGACTTAGAAAAAAATACTTCCGCTCATCACACAAATATTTTTTGACCGGGAGTCGAACCCAATAGCGCTTTCTCTTAAACCCGGAACACCTTATATTTCCGTTTTTTTTCCAAATATTAATTTGTAAGAATTCTAATTTTTCCGATAGCTATGTTATGCTGTAGCTGTTTTAGATTTTTATAATTTTATTGCTATACACTTAGGTTACGGTAAGATGGATTTATAAGTGATATCAAAAAATAAAGACATCAAAAAAAAGTAAAAAAAAGTTTGCATTCGGAATAATGAAACTTTGAAATTTTGATTAATTCGGAATTATGACTCTTCGGAATTATAATAGTGTCTTGTTAAACGATTATGTCTGCGTGTTGTGAAAATCAAGGTTTTTTCAAGTTTGTGATGTACCTTGTTTATTTGAAAATTATGTTTTAAATGTTTAAGGGTAAGGGTATTTGTTCCTGAGCTTTGTCTAGTATGCATAGTGTCAGCCTAGACCACAACCATGAAGTTTCTGAATATTTATAATTTAGGCAGCGGTAAAGCAATGCTAAATTTATTTGTTGCGTGTGAAGGATAGTAATAACAGCATTGTTTTGTCAGGACTGACTTTATAGTTGCCTAGTAATGTTGGTTATTTTATGTGTGACAGGGCCCCCCCACATTTTTTTATTTATTGTTTATTTGTATTAATAAATTATTTATGTATAAGTTCTCACTTTACTTTTGTTTTTTTTTCTGCCTTGTGTTTAAAATAAGAATTTTTGATATATGTTTATATCAAAAAAATATGACACACTAATTATAAATATTAAAATTAAACCGTTGGTGCACATTACGAATGGTAATTAGTAGGATCGCGTCTTCGTCTCGGAAGCAGAGATAACAAGCCTGACAGTTTGAAACTTGGTCTTCGTTTAACATTTCGCCACAGCGCCCCCGAGCGACAGCGGGAACTGCGGGAACTAGACTTATCTCTAGGAAACTTAAGGCTGCATGCCGAATGTTCGCAACTAACGATATTTTTGATCAAGACTGTTCATTTTTGGCAAGTAGAAGAAAAACGAGCAGAGCTGCTACTATTTATGAGTCAAGCAAATTTCTTTTTGTTAAAACAATCTCATGCAAAATAAGGTACTTTTTACTGTTCAGTCTGGAAATATGATGAGCAGGGTTCGGAGTTTTCACACATTAACATTAAAATTCAACCCTTACACATACTCATACTCATTTGTTTATGTAATTGCAATATTTAATTTTATTATAAATATGACTATGATATGGATGACTGAAATATGGATAATGACATTCACTTTTAATATTCATAACATTGTGAGATTAATATTAAATAATATGTACCTACATAAAAAATCAATTTGTTTAATATTGTAATCTTTAATTACTTAGCTAAACAGCTTTAGCTAAGCAGCTTTAGCTTCAGGGCAGATATAAAAGCATTTTGAAATTAAAGAAACAAATGAGTAACAGTTAAATTTTAATGTTGATGTCGACTCCACAGCTCTCTTTCGTCCTACCGTGCTATGAAAACTCCGAACCCTATGATAATAATGTTGTGTACTATTATTTTGGAACATATCAAACTTGTAATATGCGTAATCCGTACGTTGATATTAAACTGGCCGTCACTTGCAACGATCCAACCGGAAACGGTTGTGTTGTTCTGGTGTTGCCACACAAATTCTCAATTAGTGTTTGTTAAGGTTTTTACGTCTGTATCTTATATTGTTTTTATTTCATCTTGTGTGTTTGATTGTCGCTAGTGTTTGTTATTTTACCTGTTACCTGTTTACTGTTACAGGTTTTTTCTTAAACTTATATTAGTTTTAAGTCAGGCTCCCTCTGAAAATCAGCGGGACCCTGATTTAAAACTAACATAGATTACAATAACAAGATTTGATTTGTTAACGTTTAATTTATAGTAATCGAAGAATCTAAACGATTTACGTAAGTTGTTATCGTGCTATCTCCTTTGTTATTGTCATAAAATTACATTTACCGTAATTATATCTACAATTTTAAGCATTCGTCAAATGTATATACCTATATAAGCTAAGTAGCTTTAGAAAGTGCACAAACTCTTGAAAGGATCTCCGCATTTGTTTTTATTTTTCATTTACTTTGTTACGCTCTTATGCTAGTCTAACCAACGTTACCCTAATCGGAAAAAAAAATTATTTAAGAGCTTTTACAATGTACAAGAAGATTGTAAATGACATCCTTTTATATAAAAATTAAAAAAAACTCGGAAATAATCGAGAACTTACCATAGGATAGTTTCACAATTTGAAAAGTCCCAGGTACAATGCTTATCTAAGCAAGCAATACTGTTCAAATTAAACTGCGAACAATCGATCGACAATCGTGCCGCTCTAAAACGACGTAACACAATTTATCTACCATCTACACCCCGTAAACTCGCATCTTTAATCACGCCGTTTTATTTATCAAGCGTCGCTGCGCGGGCCTGATAACCGCGGCTGTCACCTGCACGTCATTTGTCACTTCCTGTTGTTCTTTCACGCGAACCTGTTTGCCTTTGTCCCGCTACACGATCATCCCGCCGTTTTCACGCCAAATTGGTTTGCAATTTGATCAGATTGGACGGTTTTATGCAAGGGTTTTAAAGTGCGCGCGGCATAAAAATTTTGATGGTTGGCGCTCGTGTTTTGTTTTTGGCGATCGATGCTTTCAGGCTGTCGTAAAATGGTTCATTGTCAGTAATGAGATTTTGTAATGTCAGTATTTTCTTCAAAACAATGCAACAATGAGACTCCTTAGTTCTGCGGCAAACCCACGACTCGAGTGGGTATAATTGGGGCTGCTTCTAACTATCTTGATAATCCTGAGATTTAGCTTTAATGCATTTTATCGACTATAAGGATCGGAAAGAAATAAATTGGTACCGGTATAGTATGTAACTTAACGGGGAGCGCATTTTTTCATATAACTTTTTTGTTCATAATCATTTTGTTTGCATAAAATTGTTATTCATACTTTTTATTATCACTGGAACCGTAAACTTTTCAGAAGTTCTTAAATATTCAACGTGTAGATAAGGCGAGGTTAAGTTAGGTTTGATTTATAAAAATCCTGAAACAGTAACAGTTACTGAAAAACAAAACATTATGAATTCCGATGGTTATGACTTTAAAACACTTTATGAGTAAAAAATATTATGAGAGTCATTATGGACCCAACTTAACGATCTTATTCGATGTTATATGCGCATCGCACGGATATAGCTGCATTGATGTATTTTTATATTTTGTACCTAAACTTTTATTCATTTAACTTCATATAATTTATGACACAATTAAGACCAAAATCCTAACTTTCTCAGAGAAAAAATATTTTACATGATGTATAGTGTAGTAACTAAACTAAAAACTAACTATAGTGTATTAACCACTTTAACTCCCGGTTATTAATATAATTAATTCGGCACGATACAATCCTTTCGTTTTACTGCAGTCGAGGAATAAGCAGTTGAGCAATGCTGTAAACAAGCGTAATCCGCGTCTATGTTCGTGACGTGCCCCTCGTCAGCGTCCGCCGCCGTGACGTCCGATACGTCACGCCCGTTTGAACTCGGACAATGACGCAAATTGATCGAACGTTGGCAGATGGCTTCATTTTATTATCTCAAATATTAACTTTAAAAATTGCAGCAAATTAAATTGATGTAAAAAGTTGAACTGCTTTTGTTTGGTTTACTGAAAATTGGATTCTGATTGCAATTAATGGAGTTCATGTTTTTGTAGGTTCATTTTTATTTGTCATAATGTATTGTTCCAGTAATTAGTTTTCTTTTATAGCAGGAATAATGCAGATAGGAATGCACATGCATTGGTCCTATTCTGCTCGGTAAAACCATATTGCTTCAACAAATTATCGTAATATTTTAAAGTAAAGTCAAGTAAATAACAGCTACCAAAACGTTGACAATAAGATTACATTTAAAAAGCAGCATAGTTTACCGAGAGAAATACAGTCATTGTGCCTAAGGAAGTGGTAAGTGGGCTCTTCTACCCGTCGCTATTTCGATCACAAGCAGGCAAATGCGTTGCCAACTCTGAGGAGTAAAATGGAATTACTCGATGCTAGTAATTTCACTGGTAGTGTAACCCCTTTTGCACTACTAGACAGTAGCCATATGTTAAAGAATTAAGTAAGTAAGAAGTCCCCTTCGTACACTGAGAAAAATCGGCTACTTACGGTGACCAAATTTGTAATATAACTCGCGCCAGATACTTACTACGTGACTTTCACACATAAATTATAAGAGGCATACTTATAATTAAGCGGCATGCAGTATTTGGCAGTGTGTGGCATACGCGTGAATGGAGCCGGTTACACACGTAATAGCTTAGTGGTAAATTTTTGTACGTATTCTACGTAGCGCGGCTACGGGAATTTTTCTCAGTGTAGTGTATTGTTTTTTCAATCCACTAAATTTTTCCTCACTTTAATTTTTGCTCACTACTCATATTGACTCAGCCGTGGAACGTAAATTTGGAGGGCGGGGCGCGCGTATGTGGTCTGCAAACGCTTCAAGCGGGTAAAATGGCGGTACACGTGTACGTGATCCGTAGGAACCCGCTTACTTTTTTGCATAAATAATACCCATTGTCACTGAAAACAGCAACTAGCAGCTTTGCCATTACAAAACTGACGTTATTACTACAATTATTCCACATAACTCAGTTTTATATGTATTTAAATTTACCCCCAATTGCAATGCATCAAGTAAAGTTAGGCGGGCGACACATATTCTCAAACTTTCGTAGCTCAAGTTTGCCGCGGGGAACTAGGCTATCGGCAGTGCATTCGCTCGATCTAACTAGGAGCCTCCACAAAGGCAAGCCAAGAAACTTCTCTAATGAGATGAATAATTAAACAGGCCGATACGTAGGGCGTGCATTAGTTTTGCGGGCACAATAATGAAAATAAATGTGCATTCAGTTACTTGCACATTTATTGAAATAAAGATAAGCATTATTTTGCTTATTGTTGTTGATAAAATGTGACATTTAAAAAAAAAACTGTTTATCCTAGTGGTTGCATTGTTGTATTCCGGTGTTATGACAAGACAACCGGTCAAATTTTTAGTATAGAGTCATGCAATGCATACCAGTGCAATGTTATGGTTTTTTGCTATGCTGACTATGTTAGCCCTTTCCTGCCACGGCTCTTCTTTCCGCACAGACTCTAGAGGCATTCCATTTTAGTCCTCAGTGTTTGCAAAGCATTTGTAGTCTTGAGATTGTACTCTTAAGAATACAAATTTCAATGGGTTTCAGATCACACTTACCCTTAAGTGATCTATGGTCTTGTTTGCATTCTCCTTGCCATAAAGCTCCGGACTCCGCACTTCAGATATCATATAAAATAACAAGCTACGAAACAATTGCAATGAAGTTAGCAGCTCTACGAGTACCGACTTGAAGTTCGTTTAACGTAAGTTATGTTCTTGAATGTGTACCTACATGTTTTTTATTTTATTTTAGAACTTACTTAAATTAATTTGTTACTATCAAAGAGACTTGGATGTTAGATTATGTTACTTAAACCTCATCTTAGTCTGTATCAAAGTAGGTACCTACGCCTATTTTGAAATCATACTTACTGCCGCACTCAGAGACGTCAATTTAATTTAATGCTTGATTAAAGTTGCTGCTGTCACTTTCTTTGCTTCAGCGATAGAATAAGACAACACGTCACTAAACAAGCATTACTTAAATTTAATTGACGTCTCTGAGTGCGGCTCTTAGTTTGAACTTGCAATTAATTTGTATGTAATTAATATCCAAATAGTAAAAAAAAGAACTGCAAACTTTCATATCCCTCCGTACCGAGCTCACAGCAGAGCAGGGTATCTTAATCCTCTTTACTTTAGTTGCCACTATAGGTCATCATCATCATCATCATCATCATCATCGTCAGCCGCAAGACGTCCACTGTTGGACTTTAGGGCTTTAGGCCTTCCCCAAGGTTTTCCACAACGATCGGTCCTCTGCTGCTATCATACAGCGGTTTCCCGCGACCTTTATCAGATCGTCGGTCCTACCTATAGGTACATTAATCATATCATAGACATTATTTTAATCTTATAGTCAGTAAGGCTAAAACGTCAACAATATAGCTAAATAAACCAAGCAAGATATACTAAAACAAATTAGGATAGAGCCCTAGAATAAACCATCGAAAATTCGATAGTCTCCGTTTGTTTCCACTTTAACTGGTTTATTTGTTCATTTACCCAAAAGTCTTTAAAATTCCTCAAGCGATCTGAATACGTCATGTTTGAGGGGAATCAAAGCCTTTACTCTGTTTGTTGATTTGAGACAATCCTCGCAACAGCAACCCTTGCGTCTGAGTCAACAATGACCAAGCCAAACGAGCTCGCCGGACAAACGTTGAGAGAATAAATAATTTGATGTAGAACTTTATTCAATGATCTGAACTGGCTTTACAAGCTTTGATTTAAATTATATTTGTTTATTCAATGTGTACCAAGAACATACATTGAAGGAAAAAGGAAAAGAGGGAGACCAAGAAGAACTTACCTAGATCAAATAAAAGAAATAGTAGGCGTCGTTCCATATCAGAGGACCCTGCCAAGATGCACTACGCTAACAAGCGTTTCTAATCGTTTCGTTTTTGAACCAATCGCGTCACTGGTAGATCACGTGACTTTTCGTATCACGTCATCTACCAGTAACGCGATTGGTTTAAACATGAAACGAATAGAAAAGCTAGTTAGCGTAGTGCATCTTGGCAGGGCCCTCAGTTCGTTAAAGAGAAGTCTCGGAATAGGAAAGAATAGAAATTACTCCGACGACAAGAGCATAGTTTTTAAGGAAATGATGATTATAGTTTAGTTTTCTTTTGTTTTTGTTAATTATGCCAAATTGTCGATGCTGTATACTGGCTAAGTACGTACTCGTTTTCTACTTTAAATATGTTTATGTATGGCATTTGCATGTAGTTTTTGTATTTATTTTGCCACTAACTATAAGTATTTGTTTAATTTATCTATTTATCTATATTTATTTATTTATTTTAAATTACGCTTTACTGGTTTATCGTACCGTCCATCTGTCACACTCAAAGCTGGCTGAAAATCAGCGCTGCAGATGTTTAACACCTCAACATTATGCTGAGTCAGTGTCCCTTTCACTCCTGCAAAGACACACTTGTTTACTTGTTACTTGTTTTTTGCTGTTTTCTGTTTTCACTTTTTTCTGTGTGTCTTGTATGTGTAGTGAATAATTGTTTTTTTATTTTTTGTTTCTTTTCTTTCTTTATGATGACCTACAAGCATTTTTTCTTTTGCTCCTGTAGTTGGGTAGCTTGGTTTTATTGGTGTACACCAATATTTTATTTTGCAATTATATTACTAGCACAGATTTTTACTAGCATTTGCAGTCTTAGGATTGCAGTCTTGTGAATGCAAATGTCTCTGGGTCAGTTCCCACTTACTATCAGGTGGCCAGTGCTAAAAAATATATTTTACTATAGCCCTTGCCCGCAACTTCGTCCGCGCAGAAGCTGTTCAATTCCCTCGGAGACTGTTTCAGTTCTCCGTAATAACAATCATAAATTATCTTTGGAGAAAATTCTATGAATGATTACCATCTACCGGGCAATATTTACATACTGTGTCCAAAAATATTGACTACATGAGAATGCGCTCAAAATGTTGTTAAATGAAGGTTCCTATTTAAATCATATTATTTCACACGGCGCCTGAAACCACAGTTTAGCTGATATCCCGGACAATCTCGCATTTTGTCCGTGTAAGGGACTCAGTCCATTAACCAGCGGCGAAGCGTAGAACTAGTGTATCGTGTACTAAATTTTGCCCGCAACTCCGTCCGCGTAGAAGTCATTTATCGCTTTTCCTCTAGAAACTATCAAACTTTCCAGGATTAAAGTATCCGATGAACGATCTGTGTGCCAAATTTCATCCAAAACCATTCAGCCATAATTGACTGAAACATAAACATCCCAACATCCATATAAACTTTGACATTTATGTATAACTAGCTTTCCGCCCGCGACTTCGTCTGCGGAGAGTCAGAACTTCTGTTAAAAGTACAGTTATAGTTTAACATCACCTTCAAATGCTTTTAAAAAAAAAGACTTGAACGTGAATTTTAAGTAAGCGGTCCACATAAACAACTTTAATTTTATGGCTCTAACCTTTAAAACAACAAAATTGACATACAAAATAAATTCACTGACTCTCTTTCACTATTACATTTTTTTATACGATTCTAGATAAATTTGCCATATTTCTATACATACAATTAAACCACTTAGCAGATTTCCGAAAAACACCGAAGCTGAATATTTTCGGTATGTAATAGTAGTCTCCATACCCAAGTTCATATTTTGCAGGTATGTAACTTTGAATGTTACATAATATAGATACAAACTTTACAGTAGTCTTAGATCCCAAGTTTTTCCCTTTAGTTATTTTTTATTATTGATAATGGATTTGCTCTTAACTAACTATTCCATTAAGGTGCAAATGTTTAAAAAACACTGAAGATTGCAGTGTTTTAGATGCTATAATTCATGCACCTGGCTAAAAAAACAAACTCCTGTTCAAACTTTCACCCGCTTTTCACACCGTTAAGGGATTGTTTTAAAAAAATGGTTATTATTTAATTTATATTGGTGTTGATACCGAGTTTCATGTACTTATATCTAACTTCAGTCATAATTTTAATTTTTAGGTAGGTAGGTTTTTTATAGGAAGGTAAACATTATCTCAATACCAATTTCCACATTTCTCACTTCAAAAATGACCAAATTTCTACCAAACTTCTACCCCCCATTTAACCACCTTTGGGATAAGTAGTTTTTTCTAAATCGCCGAAAGTAACTTTTTTTTGTTTATAGAAACAGTAGCGTAAATATACATATCCACATTTTTTCCTTCAAAAATCCCTTACAAACTTCTACCGCCAATTTACCCGTAAGTTTTTCCAAAATCGCCGAAAGCAATATTTTTAATTTATAACTACAGTAGCCGTTACAACATTTTCCACGTTTCTCACTTCAAAAATATACCATACAATTTTCTACCCCCCGTTTTACCTCCTCAGAGGTAGTTTTTCCTGAATCGAGCATTTCTACCAAGTTTCAGGTAAGTAAATCAGAACATAAAAGTATTCGTTCCTATATAAACTTTGCAACCCTCTTTCATCCCCCAAGGGGTTGAATTTTAGTTATCACGTGACTCATTATTTTCATTGCAGAGCAAGTATTTCTACCAAGTTTAAAGTAAATTTAAGCATACCATTTTTTTTTTCTTATACAACCCCCAACAATCGCTGAAATACGTGTCTCATTATTTGCATTGAAGAGCATTTCTACCAAGTTTCAAGTTAATTTGATCATAAAAATATTTTATCTATACACACTTTGCAACCCCCTTTCATCCCTCTAGGGGTTGAATTTTAGGGATCGCTGAAATACGTGTCTCATTATTTAAATTGAAGAGCGTTTCTACCAAGTTTCAAGTAAATTTGACCATAAAAGTTTTGTTTCTATTCAAACTTTGCAACCCCCTTTCATCCCTCTGGGGGTGACTTTTAGTAATCGCTAAAATACGTGTCTCATTATTTGCATTGAAGAGTATTTTTACCAAGATTCAAGTAAATTTTCCTAAACAAACTTTGCAACCGCCTTTTATACCTCTAGGGGTTGAATTTTAGTAATCGCTGAAATACGTGTCGCATTATTTGCATTTAAGAGTATTCCTACCAAGTTTTAAGTAAATTTGATCATAAAAATATTTTATTTTTACACACTTTGCAACCCCCTATCATCCCTCTAGGGGTTGAATTTTAGTAATCGCTGAAATACGTGTCTCATTATTTGCATTGAAGAGCATTTCTACTGAGTTTCAAGTAAATTTGACCATATTAGTATTTTTTCCCATACAAACTTTGCAACCACATTTCATCCCTCTAGGGGTTGAATTTTAGTTATCGCTGAAATACATGTCTCATTATTTGCATTTAAGAGTAGGTATTCGTACCAAGTTTCAAGTAAATTTGATCATAAAAATATTTTATCTATACACACTTTGCAATCCCCTTTCATCCCTCTAGGGGTTGAATTGTAGTAATCGCTGAAATACGTGTCTCATTATTTGCATTGAAGAGCATTTCTATCAAGTTTCGAGTAAATTTGAACATAACAGATTTTTTCCCATACAAACTTTGCAACCCCCTTTCATCCCTCTAGGGGTTGAATTTTAGTAATCGCTGAAATACGTGTCTCATTATTTATATTGAAGAATATTCGTACCAAGTTTCAAGTAAATTTGATCATAAAAATAATTTATCCATACACACTTTGCATCCCCCTTTCATCCCTCTAGGGGTTGAATTTTAGTAATCACTGAAATATGTGTCTCATTGTTTACATTGAAGAGCATTTCTACCGAGTTTCAAGTAAATTTGACCATAAAAGTATTTTTTCCCATACAAACTTTACAACCCCCTTTTATCCCTCTTGGGGGTGAATTTTAGTAATCGCTGAAATACGTGTCTCATTATTTGCATTGAAGAGCATTTCTACCAAGTTTCGAGTAAATTTGAACATAAAAATATTTTATCCATACACACTTTGTATCCCCCTTTCATCCCTCTAGGGGTTGAATTTTAGTAATCGCTGAAATACGTGTCTCATTATTTGCATTGAAAAGCATTTCTACCGAGTTTCAAGTAAATTGGACCATAAAAATATTTTTTCCCATACAAACTTTGCAACCCCCTTTCATACCTTTAGGGGTTGAATTTCGAAAAATCCCTTCTTAAACGACGCCTCCATTACAAAATCAACTTCCCCTCAAAATTCCAAATTTGTATCTTTAGCGGTTTGGGCTGGGCGTTGATATGTCACCCGGGACATTGCCTTTTATATATATAGATATTATTATTACTTAGCATGAGGTCTATTTATTCTATGACATAGGAAATATATGAAAATAGTTCGAACCCTTAATAATTGAGCTATTGAGAATTTGACGTACTTTTTTCAACCCAAATTTCACAAATGTCAAAATTTCACAGACAGACAAACCCACTTTAATTTTTGCTTATCTAATAGGGATTTCAGAAGTTTAAACGTTATGTTTACATTTATAAGATCCTGACGTGGATGGTTACATGGAAGCACTTAATTCGAAACTTTTAATGCCCCTCTCTTTCACTCGCCAATCCCAGACTGTATCGAGAGAAAAGGATGGAGCAAACTTAACTTAATTCTTAGATTTTCAAAGTGCCTTTGTAACATGAACACATGCGTGTCGGTACAGACAGACAGGGTGATTTGACAAGGGTTCCCTATGGTACCTACCTCAAAAGTAGGTTATCATTCAAATTATATTAGAAATGGCGAAAATAACTAAACTAGTTAGCTAAATTGCCCCTTGATTTTGTTTTGCTTATAGTAACAAATTTAAAAATGATCATGCAGCCAAAAAACAAAATCATTTTATCGACAAGTCATTTTTGCTGTCGTCAATTTTGTCATCAAAAAAACATAAAACTTACATACATACATACCTTCACGCCTTTATTCCAAGAGTAGGGTAGGCAGAGCTAACAGAATTACCAACAACTCTAAAAACTTGTTGTTAATTCCGTAATAACCACATTTTGCACAAAAAGGCTATGATGTTTACCAGTGTATATTAGTGACAAGTTGCAAGCCCATCGCCTAACAATACTAGCCTTTATTCCCTTAGTTGCCCCTTACGACATCCACGGGAAGATATGAAGTGGCACTATTCTAAGCCGGCAACCACACGGCGGTTTAAATACATATTTTTTAACCAATTCAATAATGGATTTTTTTTTCAGTTGTATCACAAATGTCCAGTTAAACGTATATCTTTTACCACGCATGACGCAAGTGGATGTGTCCCCTTAGCTCACTGAACCTGTAATAACAGCGCTGAAAGCATGGGACATAATGCTATTTACTTTGCGCGTGTGCCCTAGTCCACGGCTGCGGCTAGATAATAATTTTACTGCGGTACAGCTAAGCGGAATAAGCACTGCGAACAAGAAAACTGTTCAAAAAAATAAACTATATAGGTATTGTATCGATGAGACATTAAAGTAATTTGGTGATTGAAAACTTGTTGTATACATTATTTTGAGTTGGGACGATTTTTTGCATGTTTTCGCGTGACTAGAGGACGTCCGCGTACGCGTAGAGTTTACCGCAATTCCCCCTACTACACTCAGGAGCAATGAAAACTAGTCAATTTTTATGGTAATTCAATACAAAGTGACCTGTTGTCGTTGCTCTTGACTATATGTCGAATTTCGAAAAATCCTTTCTTAAGTGCACCCCTAGGGCACCTAAGGAATATACCCCTATAATTTCAAGTATCTAGAGTCAGCGGTTTAGGATGTGCGTTGTATGTTAGTCAAATTGTCAGTCAGTATCAGGGACAATGTCACACCAATTGACCTTTAGTCCCAAACTAAGCTCTAGGCTTGTATGGGTACTAGACAACGATATAAATATTTATATAGAGAAATATATACTTAAATACATAAAAAACACCCATGACTCGGGAACAAACATTCGCGCTCATCACACAAATATCTGCCCTTACCGGGATTTAAACCCAGGACTGCTAGCTTCGTAAGAAGGGTCACTGCCATCTAGGCCAACGCGTAACGACGTCGTCGAGTAAGAGTTCAGTTTTATATGTAAATAGAAAATTGAAGATTTATGGAGTTCATAAATTCCGATAGTATTAGGTATATCGCTAATTATCCAATAATACCACTATGACCTAAAGCCATTTATAAAAATCCTAATAACATTATAAATGCGAATCTTTGTGTGTTAGTTTCCTTCGCGCTGCAACGGCTGGACTGATTTGGATGAAATTTAAAATCGAGATAGCATGTACCCTGGAATAACACAGTGCTATTTTTCATCCTAGAAAATTTTAAAGTTCCCGATAATCGAAATCTACGAGGACGAAGTCGATAAGCTATATAGTTTTCAAATTATGTTTAGCATAGAACTTCGTAAATACAACCTTATTTTAAAAGACATTTCATTTTCATCAAAATTATAATCGTTCTACGCTAGTCAGTACTCCAGTTCAATGTGAGTCCAGCCTTAATGCGCCGCATCATTCATCGGTCAGTAATCGTTGGTTGCCAGTGACGTCTGCCGATACAGGCGACTCGATCAAATATCGATCCACAGCCAATTGAACATCATTTATTTATTGGGAAATTATTGAGATATGGATTTTATTCGCGGTTTTGGCAGGCTTTTTAATAATGGATGTGTTTTTTCTGTTTGATTGCCACTTATTTATTTACGGTAGGTAATTACGATTATATCCTGTAGTTTAAATAAAGTGAATTTGAATTTTACGCTACAAAATTTAATTAGTATTATTTCTCCATTTCTTTTGCATAAAATCTCATTTCCTTACAACATATTTAAATTACTCAAATGGAAAAATGCCCGGTTCCCGCGTGGTATCTTTGCTATAGCTATAGAGGGTAAGCAACAAACACACTATCATAATCAGTAGCTAATATTATTGTTGTCAATTAGGTATACTGTCAACTGTCGGTGACTATGTCTAGCATTAATATGTAACATCTGAATCCTCATGGTTGGCAACTCATTTGCAGTTTTGACAATGCTAGTGCGTGTCTATACGCACGCGTCAAAACTGCAAATGAGGGTTTCAGATCCTTCTTAAGTACTATCAGTTGGCCAGTGCGCTCTTTTGCTCTATACCACAAAAATGCTTTTTTTCTTAGTAGTTAATTCTGTCAATGCTGCTGAATACCAAAGAAGGCGGGTAGCTGCATAGTAAAAGTGTAAGGAAGTTAAATTGAATGTGATTACCCATAGAGTATAATTATGCGTTGAGTAGGGGAAAGTGGGAAGACGGGGTAGCGAGGTAAGATGGGGACCATACCAAAATAGATGATAAAATGTCACTAGAAAAGTTGAAGACGCATTGTGGCTGTGCAGGAGTGGAATATAACGTTGATGAAGCTGCCCGGTTTATGAAGATAACGACGAATAAATATTCTATATCCCATTTTACCCCTGGGTGCTGCCCTATAAGTGGGGCAAGATGGGGAGACATAGTTATTTTTTCAAGGTAATAATTCTACGAGAAGACTTTTATTTTTTTGTTTTGACTGATTACAATCAAAAGAAGAAAGAATGATTATTTTCTTAGTTCCTACATTGTGAAATCAAAAACTGAGGCTTTTATTTATGAAATACCTTAAAGTCCCCGTCTTACCCCACCTTCCCCTAGGTATACATTGCAGTTGCCTGCCTTATTTCGTATTGCGGCAGAATAATGCTACATATGTTCTCCATGTACCAAAAAGCTGTCACTCTAAAACGTTTCCCAATAAAAACGCCTGTCCCCAAATCGATACGACTGACGCAACCGTCACGTCCGCCATCTCGGGCCTGTTGATTCAACATCGAAATATAATGAAACAAACAGTACGTGGAAGAAAGGAGCTAATTCTGCGTCGCACGTGTTACATTCCACACACGTAACACGTAAGTAACGGCGCCTCCCGCATGTGACACCTAACGCTAGGTGCCGTGAAAAATGGTCCATTTCCCGGCGCGAAGATAAATTTATCTTCCAAGACTATTGCGCGTTATGCCAGTGTTAATATTCATTGTGGAACAACAACGTGACTTTGTGGGTTATAATCTTGCAAGTTATTTATGAAGTGCTGGGTTATTGAGTGAGAATGACTACGGTTTCTCAAGTGTGTGATTGCAAAGTTTCACGAAAATTGCTGGGTTTCAGTTTTATTCATAAGCTGTAAACTTTGATTTGATTATATTGACTGACTTGGTCTACTTTAATATCGTCGTACTACAGAAAATGAAGAATAATTGTTTATAAAATAAAGAAAATAAATAGGTTTTAATTCATGAAATAATCATAAGGTTTCAGGCTCTTTTTAAGTACAATATAATGCTCTCAATAAAAAAATATTGTGTCTCCACATTTATTTCAATACAATAAAACAAAAAGTTTTTATCCTAAAACTGCCAGATGAATTGTCTTTCTTATCATTACGAGTAACGCTTTACAAATTTACCTAATTAATAAACAAACGTGCAGCCAAAACCGCCTTTATAAACGGCATTTAACAATTCAACTGTAGTTAAACGTATTAAATACCGCGCTGCTCCGATAATCAGTTTATGCGATCCAGGTCATTCGGCAACAAAAACAGAGCAACGCTAAAGATGATCGAGAAACGAAAAACCGTTGTTTTTATTCAACAGGAACACACAAAACCGTTGTCACCGTATTTATTTCGCGAAAACAGTTTCACGAGATTTTAAAACCGATGACAAAGGCTGCGCTGAAAATGTCATGCGACCGCAACGCCAAACCAATTAACCGTATCTGGCGCTATAATTTCTCCGCTAGGGTCGGCGGACACTGGAATATGACAAAAATCCCATAAACCAGACGGGAATAATTCAATTCTCGCCGCCAGAATTGATCAGTGTTAGTCAGATCGGTGATACCCGATATTTGGCGGGGCGGTCAATTTCCTTACACCCCTAAATAATGGATGAAGGGGAACGTAATTATCTTAGTACCAGCATGTCTGGTCATTTTAGTAATATTATTTAGGTAATTTGAATTATGGGCAAGCCACAATTTGATCTAATTATATTTATATTATTGTTGATTGGTTGGGTTGATTTATTTATCCACCAAATCAATGGATTATTGGCTGCGGTTATTTACTCTGTTTAGTTTAGTTGAAAATAACACCACGATGTTTAATTAAACCTTATGATAACGAAAACAGTTTAGTGCAGCTAAAATACTAAATTAAATGTTTTACACAAAGGACTAATAGCTAACACAAATACTTTAATAAAAAACGTGTATTTTTTACATGTTATACATGCTATAAAATGGAAATGTCAAAGTATTTCAAACTTCAATGTTAAATTAAATCACTTAATAACAATATTTAAGTCGCGTTCTAAGAGGCCCGATTTGACAGTTGGGGGTTATTATGCCATGGCTATGCAGCTCATTTTACGGTGAGCCTATAAAGGACAGAGCTATAGCATTTATATAGCTCTGTCCTCTTCTCTCAGCGTAAACTGATTTTCAAAGTTAGGTCATAACCCCCCGTACTAAGAACAAAATATTTGTTTGAGGTATGTTTGAGGTTATATTTGGTACCTAACTCGGGTTACTTTAGTCCTAGGGATTAACATTGCCAACCCTTAAAACTATAACTATTTTAGTAATTATCATTATAAATAGGTTTAATAATTTTGTATTTTTTTAAGTAGCTTAGTCCTGATGTAACATTTAATACTAAAGTTACCCCCCAAAGGTTAAAGTAGCCCTAGTTTTCGGTACTGCGTTGACAGCTGTCAAATCGGGCCTCTTAGAACAGTACGACTATAGTAACATTAAACAAGCCAAATACTTATTATATAATCTGCATAAACATAATGCAAATGTAAGTCTCATTCCACGTCACTTGCGTTTCGTTTCGGGTAGGGTGCAAGTGTTGGTGACACTCGCCAATACATGTCTGCTCGCTGACGCGCAAATTGAGTTCCACGCTACGCACTGCGCTGATTCCGAATGACAAGTGAACAGCCCAAACTAGGGTGGGTTACAACTGTAAGCGAGTCAAAACCAACATCAAATACCTACACCATTTGTTTGTTAATTAAAAATCTTGGCTTAAATGTTCATATATTCGTAACAGGAAGATTGGCACCATTCGTACACTTTTAAGACTATATTTTTTTTTAAAAAAGCTTATCAATATAAATTCCCCAATCAGGTATAAAATCATTACACATATATTTAGCCATGTTATAAAAAAGTTTGATTTCAATAACTCTTATAATATATTAATAAAGTGAGTTTAAGTGTGAAGTGGCAAATGTACGAATCCACCCCATAAGCGGGGTACTTTCGTACATGTTCATTTTCATACGTTCAGACGGTGTGGGGTAGCTTCATACAAATAAAAAACTCAGTTAATTACAACCAAAAATGTGATTTATTAATCACAAATAAATATATATGATAATATGTTTTTTTAACGCTACAAAAAACCTGCACAAAGTTAGTATGAAATAAATATTTATATGGTGTATGAAACTACCCCGAAGGTTAAAAATAAAATATCACACCCTACACAAGAAACGTTGACAAACAGCAAGAAAATTGAAGCGTTATCATAAACATGACCATGGTTACTTATAGTTTAATAAAAATTCTTTTGTAATTTCTACTTTTCTGAGCCACAAAACACGCCTGAACATCAGTACTGTATTTACTTTGAGCACGCCAAAACACACAATGTCCTACCTAGTCGCTCGCAATGGCAGCATTGTCGCCTAACTTTGTTGACAACTGGCTGGCACCAGTGGCTACGCACACACGCAAAATCGTGTAAATACTCCGATCTGATTAGTTGTAATTGCGACTGTATGAATGTTCCCCGTGTACGAATGGTGCCAATCTTCCCCTATTTATGTTATAATCTACATAATCATCTCAACGAGTCTTATATTTGTGCTAGAAGTAAGTAAACGTAAAGTTAACCACTCAAGTGCAATTAAGGAGTTAGTTTAAGTATATTTCTTCTGTGAACTACCATGCAGACGAGCTGGAAAATAAAAAGAAAACTATTGCACATCAGCCATGAAGCAAAAACAACAAACAATAATGTCATATTCTCTTAGTAGGTAATCGTTAATCAAACCTTTTATCACGAGGCAGTATTAGAGTGTTTTTATGTGAGTGAAATCGCTTGCAATCGGGACGCTACGCAGTTTCAAAATGTACGTACTCATTTCGTATTAATATTTCCAATCGTCTTAATTGAATGGAAGAAGAGTCCGCGGTGCACTCTCATCTTTCTACTAATATTAAATAATAATTAATAGGGCGTTTCATTTCAATTTGACCTAACGACGGAGAATTCTATTAGATTAAGTAGTTTGCAGACTCTACAAGCAAACGAAATGGTTCGCCTATCTATCGAAACCTACACAAAGTTTTTTATATAAAACTTTCATGACTGACTGATTGACAGACGAAACACAGCCACAACCGCGGAACTTAGGGACTTGAAATTTGGAGTGCATACATACATACATATATAGTTACATACCTTCACGCCTTCATTCTCAGAGTGGGGTAGGCAGAACTACTGAATTACGAACAACTAAATAGGTACTTGTTGTTAATTCCGTCACCACATTTTGCACAATCATGCTAAGAAATATTGGAGGAAATATTCCTTTTGATTATATTCCTTTAGGTTTACTAAATAAGTTTATTTCGAAAATCGACCCCCTACTAGAAACTAATAATTACGTCCGATTACACGTGTGTCCCTTATTTTGAATATATCCTTCATTTTATGATGATGGTACTCGAAACAATAGAGTAAAACAAAAAGAGTGAACTGAAAACCAGCGATGTGTCTTCTGCACCAGCAGCTAGCGCTGAGTCTGAGCCTTTTGCCACAGCTATAAACGCTATAGTGTAATACTTGGTTAACAACACAATTGTAAAGTTGTTAAGGCAATAAAACCTTTTCTTTCTTTCATTGATTGCAGTAAAATATGTACATGTTTAGTTTATTATTAATATTGTTTCAACTAATTTTCATAATATCTATTACAATGTAGGTAGGGGTCACAAAAACGGTTTTACCGTAAACAAAACCGGTTTAACCATTTCATGTGATTATTAAGAATAACAATGGCTATATAATGAAGTATACATTAAAAGTTTTTTTTTTTTAATCCGAAATACCCGGAAACCGGTTTTGATATAACTTGAGAACCGGTTTTGTGACCCCTAAATGTAAGTAATAAAATATCGTAAAAATTGGTCTAGGTTTAAGGGGAGAGAAATGTTACCGCATTTTGTTTAGATTTTTTCAGGTTCACAATCCTATGTATCCTTCAAATCCACAGTATGTTGTCGTACACAGCATTATTAACATTTAAATGTGTGTATGTTTATTAAGGTTCCGTAATCAACAAGGAACCCTTCTAGTTTCTCCATGTCCGTCTAAGAAATAATGAACTCGAAAGGCGTAATTTTTGCACCCCCTTCCACATACAAAACTACAACATCTGAAAAAAAATATCTAAAAAAAAGCAAATAATTGGTCGAAGCAGTTCGCCAAAACGATAGCTCACGAGCGCGCGTGACAACTTAGTTTACCGGTTAAAACTCAGTCAACGAATTTTATTGGAACGTTTCTGTCTTTGTATCTCTATCTGTACAGACACCCATGGGACTCTTTTCCAATTCGTTTTAGCCCACCTTGCTCCCATATTGTAAATTATACAATACGATACAAAAACTCTTTATTGATCACCACATATAGCAAGAAAAGGATAATATCAGAAGTATAATGGAACAAAACACACATTTTATTTAGAATCCACTGGATACTGCTTGTGTATTTGTAACCATGTGTTTTGTTTAAATAAATTGATTCTATTCTTCTTCTATTCTATTGTTGACGTTATAGTAAATCTTAGCGTCAAACAAATGAAAACCATAAGAACGTCAACAATTTAAGATATATATAACATAGACGCTGAAGTGATTTAGCGGTACTCACACGACGGATCGAAGTACGAAACATCAACATTATACGCTTAGCCCTGAAACAACACAACACAATGTAGATATGAAATTTACTTAGGCCTGTTTTGTTTGCTTAGGCTCGACATTAATCCTTACGCAATTTTATTATTAGGCAAAAAGGACACAGGCGATAACGTTCATATTCCCAAAACAATAAGAAAATTAACTTAAATTATACAGTGTTGAGGCCTAAAATTAGTTTTTCGTTCAAACAATGATTATTAAATGAGTTCACAATTAGACATTTACTTTTGCCTGGACATAATTCATAATTGTTTTGAAGAAAAGCTTTAACATATAGCTACGTCTGTAGTGACATGTTTTTGTATAATGTAATTTAGTCATTTATACATAAAAGTACTTAAGTGGTGCTCTCGTGCCGTTGGATCTGTGCTTAATTTTATAAAAATATTTGGAATTAACAGATAGGTACACCAACGGTCTTCATATAGAAATATACTTAATTATGTTTAGTTACGTAGGTTTACTAGTTACTTAAAAGTGTTTTTTTTGTTTTCATTTTTATTTTCGAACATAGACAACATTATATTCGTGTTCTTCACAGCAGATATTCCTTTGTCAAACTAATAAGATGATAACGATAATGAACATAAGCATGATAGATGGTGTCGACTGTTTCAAACTAAGACTTAACTCATTGAAAATAACACACCAAATCCATATATCGCCATCTTAAATTCCTGATGTTCATCTCTTCCCTTGTCATCCTAGTAATATCTGAAAAGGAGAGATCGACAGACTATAGCATCGAAATGTTATTCAGTAACTAGTTGAGTTGCCGTTCAAGTTCGAACTCCAAACTTTGATGGCATTGGTTTGATCAAATTAATACTGCGTAGATGTTCTCGCTTGCTCCATCAAAATTTTGATCATTAGTGTACAGAATGCGGAGCTTCTTGTTTACAGTTGTAAGTCTGTTTGTTTCTGATATAAATCCGGATTCATCAAAACTTTGTTTGGGTTGTTAATTTTCTGTAACTAGAACGATGGGACAAGGAGTGTCTTTGGGTCAGTATTTGCATTTGGTAAGTTCAGTTAATTATTAATTGTTTAAATTATGAACTTGAACACAGTAAGATAATTTAGATTTCAGTATTTGGAACGTTTGGTAAATTTTGGACGCTAATAACTTGTATTGTCATCAAAATAATCTTAAGTAGGTTTATCCTCATTTAATTAGCTACTGTATGATAGTCGGTGGCTAGATTAAGACAATCTCCTATGCTGATAAATAATAGTCCCCTTACTAATAAACTTTGAGTAAAGGTGGTGGTGGGGGTGGTGATAGCTATAAAATGTTTTATCCTTATCTGTCATTGTGACATTTGGATTTGACAGATAAGGACAAAACATTGTATAGCTATACCGCCGCTACTCAACGTTTATTAGTAAGGGGGTAAGAGTACAACGCGAGTGAACATTTACTAAAATACAGACAGGGTTTCATGGCAGAACGAAAATTGAACCTTAAACACCATTGTACCTACCCATGTAAGCAATGAATAAACTGATAAATACATATGGACGCATTTTTCATTGGTCGATTAGTGGAGGGGCGTTCGGTTTTGATTAGACGATGTACGGGTATATTCTGATACGACAATTCTGTTATTTTCGAACATATTGTTATGTTAAAAGAACAAGAATCATTTTGGAGAATCATTGCAAAATATTAAATATTGGCTACAACACAGAATATTTTTTTGAAAAACGAGTGTCTACGTAACACGTAGATATTATCCGTTGCCAAAAAATATCAATGGGAAAAATCTGCCATCTCAATAATTACGTCTCTAAAATCTATCTGAGTAAAGCGAAAACTCTTTTAAAGTAACAAGTAATGTAGTAGGTATGATTAGATAACAAGGTATAAATAAGGGAACAGTCGGGAAAGTTATGGCAATTTCCTTTACCTACAGTACTCACAAAGCAAGTTTGGAGTCCATACCTACCGCCTACACGTATCGGATAATTTATTCAGCGACGTTATTAGATATTGTGGGAGTTATTCGTAGATAGAGCTAAAACGTAATTTGATTGAAGCTTTGAATAAGTTAATGGTAGATACATATTATGGCGCCAACAACACCCGAAGAGGCCGTCGAAAGCGTAAAAGACGAAGGTGGTTAACTAAAAAACACGACGGCATTTTTGATGTAATCCCTTTGATGAAAATATTATAAAAGCCTATGTCACACCCACGGTAACCCATCATTTTATCGAATTTCACTTCATCGATTGTATCATTTCATCGAATTTCATTTCATCGAACGCTATTTTCTACTGAAACCATGATGATTTCAGGATATCTTAAACATTTATTAAGTAGGTTACTAACCTAACCTAACCTAAACTAGGTTAGACTTGTGACTACTAAAAAAAATTTACTCATGCAGCGAGAAATGCCTTTCGATGAAATGAAAATTCTGTGAAATGATATGTTCGTTGAAAGGTGTTTCGATAAAATAATAGGTACCCATGTATACACTTGAATTTTATAACCCTCCTTATGAAGCAGTTGGGCAAAAACGAATGATTTGGAAAATTTAAGATATTAACAGCTTACAGAATATAAAGTAGGTATAATGTAATAGGGTCCTATGACAATTTAGAATAACAGTCATATTTATTTTTAGATAAAAAAGTGAATGTGAAATATGCAAACAGGAGTTCAACATTGATTTAGTCATTATTTTTTATAATTCATTGAGAATCCAGATAGCTAGAGATAGAAGTAAGTCAGCACTATTCAGAGAAACACTATTAAAGATTTTATGAATAGCGACGTAGGTATTTTAACGTCGTTTTTATTACCTACTTATCTCAGGGCTCAGCTAATTATTAGCTTGCCCTTAAAAGTAAAAGGGTTCTAGTTTGGCACAGCACTGTAACTCGACTTCGTAGAACTTCATTTCCTTGAAGTATCAAGTATTTTACTAGCGCCCGTGAAGGCGATGTCTGAAATACGTCTCCTTGGAAATGTAGAGCCAAAAACATAAAGCTGTTTGCAACAAAGGAACTTCAAACTAATTTCATTAGCTTGCGTTCAGTAGTTGTCGTTTTAAAATGCTAGCATAAAAAAGCTAGCATAAGATATTCCGCAACAATGATGAAATAGAACATTTTTAGTTCAAGATATTTGAGCTATTTCAACCGCAATTTCGAAACCCAGCCACTAAATGCCTCAAACTTAGTAACCTTTTATTACTTATCCTTTTTAATTAAACAAATTTCCATTTTACGTTTTAGGCCAATTATTTTCAAAAATAGAGCTCCCCTACCCC
This sequence comes from Acleris cristana, assembly GCA_948252455.1. Classification (NCBI taxonomy): domain Eukaryota; kingdom Metazoa; phylum Arthropoda; class Insecta; order Lepidoptera; family Tortricidae; genus Acleris; species Acleris cristana. The sequence goes on along the minus strand of OX411774.1, from coordinate 6,801,753 downwards.
TGCTTGTAGGGTGCTTTGTCAGAACAATACTAAGTAGCGTCGACGTTCACTAACGCCCGTAGCACCAGCTCGGCGAGACTCCACATGCCGCGGGCCACGTCTGCTTGCCTACTTCATTTGAATCCAGACACTTTCGTGTTACGTACCTAAAGCTAGCTATTCAGAACGAACGTGAGACAAACTTGTATAACATCGTTCTTGACTGTTGCGTAGGAACATAGGTAACTCCCGATGCATAAAGAGGGGTGTTATGACTTTAATACGTGCATTTGTGTTTCTGCGTGTATATCAGTGGCATAATACCTCCTAAATAGATTGACCGATTTACTGGCGCACTCAGAGACGTCAATTTAATTTAATGCTTGATTAAAGTTGCTGCTGTCACTTTCTTTGCTACAGCAATAGAATAAGACAACACGTCACTTAACAAGCATTAAATTAAATTGACGTCTCTGAGTGTGGCAGTTAGACTTGGTTTTTTAAAAGGAAAGCTAAGGTAATCGGGATGGTTCGTAGCTAAGTTTCATGAAGATTTTAGAGATATCAGGGGAGTTATTGTGACATAGCAATGAAGTTCAGTTTACGTTGAGAGAAAAGGACAGAGCTATATAAATGCTATAGTTCTGTCCTTTACGCTCGCCGTAAAATGAACTTCATAGCTATGTCATAATAACCCCCAGGCTTGAAAATAGGGTTCGCCATTATATCGGGAGTTCGATTTAAATATTTCTTAAATGATCCCCCAATCTTAAAATTGGTAATAACATATACAGTCGAGTTCATAAATATGTCAACACTTTAGTACCTTGTCACTTTAATCGCTGTGACAATTCATATATGCCAGTTTAAACATGACATTAAATAGACAAGGTACCAAAGCAAAGTGTACACATATTTATGAACTCGACTGTACATAATGATTTTAAGCTATCCGATGATACATCATTCGATGTTATAATGTAAAATATAATTTCACGTCTGCTTTACAAAAATCAAATCAAGAAGGAATCAAAAATCAAGAATCAAGATTTTATTTTAAGTACAACTTACCGCGGACAGAGAGACAGACGGACAAGGTGAAACTATAAGGGTTTCTTGTTGATTACGGAGCTCTAAAAAGGCAGATTAACATCATATTACTTTAAATTCTTAATCAGTTGTAATCATGTCATTAAAGAGACATGAGAGAGGACATAATCAAAAAATATTTGCTAACGAGAGTAGGTGTATACCTACGTTAATTCCTACAGAACTAGAAAACCTCTAAAAAACGGGGTCAAACATAATTTTTGTGGGCATTTCCCAGCGCCACATTGTTGTTTTTGGCTGTACGTCTAGTTTTATTCAATTTGTTTGAAATAAGACTAAAAAATGCCGTGCGCCGACGCCGCCGTCACTCAACTGTTGTTTCAACATATTTCAGTGCAGTGCCCTTACCGCGAGTTACAATTACCTTACTCGCTAGCGAGTCGAATGCTCTGTCCCTCGCACTCGACTGTGAGGTCTGCGTTGCTCTTTACATTCGCCTTGCTAGCGAGTACGGTGGGTACCTATTTTTTTATCGAAACACTTTTCAACGAAGGTATCATTACATAGAATTTTCATTTCATCGAAAGGCATTTCTCACCGCGTGCGTTATTTTATTTGTATTTTGTCAATTCTAACCTAACCTAACCTACGTAATTAATGTTTAATATACCCTGAAAACATCTTGGTTTCAGCAGAAACTACCGTTCGACAAAATAAAATTCGATGAAATGATACAATCGATGAAGTGAAATTCGATAAAATGATGGGTTACCGAGTACGGTAATTGTCACTCATGGTAAGGGTACAGTGGAACTTTTCAATTGGCATAAAGTTACGCGTGCGGGCGGCTGATCAAATTATTACCATGTTGCGGCGCCCGACTACTCCGTCAGAGTTGTACGTCTAATAAATTCTCAAAGGTAGTATGTCAAACTAAATATAGCGCCACTTACGACTTTAGTAACTTGAAACTTTAAGATTGTAATACTTAACACGAGTGACTTACAACTAAAGTCTTAATTTCAACAGCCTTAAGCCCGCGTGACTTCTTCTTAGGATGACGAGGGTGATTGCCGGTTACGTGTAAAAGTTCTTAAGTATTCACAACATTTGCATCAACCTCGCATGGTAATAGACTTCCTCTAGAAAATATACACCAAGTCTTATTACTCTTGTAATCTCTACGTTCATGTCAAACAAACTCGACTTAGGTTAATTTAAATTTTAGATGGTAGCAAGAATTACTTAACGTGTTGAATAAAGTTTAACTAACATGGGGGATTCAGGGCCTCTATTCAACCCTTTTAAAGCCATATCGCCTTTGACCAGATGGCTTATTGTCTAACGCACTTGCAATCACGATCGTTTTCATTTTGAAAATCTAAGGCTTGTCTGCATGCAAAATGAAAACAATTGCTCCACTTTGAACCCGGTTACGATTGCGAGTGCGTTAGACAATAAACCCTCTGGGCCTCTTTTCAACACGGTAAAAACCATATCGTTTTTGACCTGTTATAGTATTGTCAACGTTTTGATAGCTCTTATTTACTTGACAATAATGGCGTTCGAGTTAAAAACAAAACCAAAGCAGGTCAAATACGATTTGGATTTTACTGCCGAGAATACAGACGCAGTTTTAAAACTTTTCATAATTTAATTAAACTACCTCTGAAATGTATTGCAAACGTTTAGCGTGAAAACAAAATGTATATTTTGTGGTAGCATAGCGGTCAAATAATAATAACACTCATTTATCATAACAACATTTTGTAAAACATTCATATCGAATAATGCCATGTGATATAACATACATTTAATATAACTATTTCACAGGGTCAGGACATTATACTCGTAATATTAGATTACATATTTTATTTCATACTAATAATAATTAATAATTCCTAAATTAGGTCAATTTCACTTTTTTTGGTCATTATGCTCTACAAGCTTATATCAAATGTATATTATGCGTGTACAATATTAGATGCGGTGACTATTATACTATTTGTTCATTATGAAACCAAATATTATGGCTACTGATCATTATGTTTAAAGAAGTTATGCATTTTTTTATTGATTATGATACTAATCCAAATAATGCGATTCGTGTTATGCAAAATGAAAATGAGTACATTTGTCGTTATGAAAATCCCATCTTAAAAAAAGTGGCGTAGTCGTAGTCAAACTTAGCCCTTAAACTTAAACTTGTACTATGGGTACTTCTTAGATAACGATAAACATACTTATCAAAAAACAAATACAAAGATAAATAGAAAACGCCTTTTCAAAAATATGTACTTACCCTTAAGCTTCAATAAAGAAGGAATGGTAAATTGAAACATTTCACTTATTCTTTTTTCATGCCGGAACAATCGCAGCATTTTCTCGAGCGGGCAACGGGTCATCAGTCAAGCGGAGTGGCTGCCACTCGACCGCACAGGCACAAGGGGATTGCGGCCCTCGATGCACTTTTACTTTATGAATTTATAGTTTGCCACGTTTCGTTTTCCTTACTCGTTTATCATTCCAGAGGCTGTCAAAGGATTTGAATTTGGAATTGGATAAAAGCAGCGTTATCCAATAAAACGAAGCGACGTTCTTTGTGCTGCAACTGCAGATGACTTTCGACTAAATAAACTAAAACCAGTATCCGATGGCATTTTGCAAGCGAAAGCGCTCAAATTCGTTACATTACAAACGCTGTTCAAGGTTTGAGTTACAGTAATTTTCTATTGTTATCATAGCTCTTCTATGGCTGGTGAATTCAGTCGGAAATTTTGAGCCTAGGTACCGTAAAACGGGGTAAATAGGAACTAAGGGGTAAATAGGGACACAACCTAAAGTGAAGCATATATTATTAATTATAAGACTGAAATAACGTAAATAGAACGTAACGTTATTTTCATTCAATACTTGTTCTTATTTGTAACAAGTTATGATTTATTTTAGATTGTGTTCCTATTTATCCCTTAGTTCCTATTTACCCCGTTTTACGGTATTCATAGTTTATCTTTCCGCTATAGAGTTAGCTATTTAAAAACCTTCCTCAGCTAAAGCGTTTAAAGGTGTTCTTTCCGTTCTTAATAAAACAAGCTTGTTTCCTCAAGTCGTCGGAAGGACTTGACCAGTAAAAGCAAGTACCCTTAAGACTAGCGTCCGTAATATTTCTGCAGAGCAAGGCTCATTTGTTAGAAGAAGTGGTCTGCTCCCTGCTGACACTCTGATGTGGTTCGTGCACGTTGTGAAGGAGTGAGCTCACAGCTTTGCGCGACTGATGGTAATGCAGTTATTTGTCTATCTTAAGACCGTTTATTTTAAAGTGCTTGTGTAGCAATCATAAAAACGGATGTGAAAAGTTATGTTACTCAAAAATGTTGGCGGTTTTGATACTTTATCATTCATACATTTTAAATTTATGTATGATTTTATTTAATTATTATTAGGCTGCCCCAAACTTTGCAAGTAAAATCAACTGCCCACGTTTTTAATGTACTACTTAATTTTAATTCAATTTTATTTTTATTACATTTATAGATAAACCCAGCCGACATTAATGTCAAATTGTGGACAAAATATCAGTTAATTTTATTAATGAATAATTTACAACTAAATATTTACCCGGAATGAACTAATAGTGTTAAGCAATAGAGATTCGTAAAAACATTACCCTTCTTGGCAGTCGGGTAATAAAGCATAACTCAATAGTACTGCTAATATTGAACAAAATTTAATTTCAATGAAATAATTCATTATAACTAAAATCTTGCGCACGGAAGTTTCAATGAAATTACTATTCTAATTGATTTTACTGTTTCAGATCGAGAACTTTAAAATGAACATATATTTCCAATTTCAAACAATCCCTATTTGGCAAACCACACCCAATGTATAAAACAGTATACTTAGTTATTCTAAACTACTTATAATTACCCCTCGCAAGGCATTCAAACCCGCGGCAAATTACATTCGCAGCAACACGCGGCTCTAACGGAGTTGGGGCTCGCGTTATGACGCCATGTCATCCCGTCCGCAAAGCAAATGTACCAATTATCATACCTAATGTGCCGAACATGGAAACGCGGTCTTCCCGTGACGCTGGAAATGAAGTGAGCTCGTGTTTTTGATGTGGATTTAAGATCACATTTACACAACGCAAACAGCCACGATTGTTTATGACATGACTTACGTTTTCAGCCTAAAATACGAATTAACTGTTTCAGCCTCCGACTTTTTCCTCGACCGTGAATGGCGATAACGTTGTCGATATTTGAGGACAAGCGTTTTTTATATCTTATCCAGGCTTAAAGTTCAGCGGGCCCGTTTATCTCACGGCCGTTAGATGTTGAAATGAGTTTAACTGCTCGCGAATAAAGATGTCCTTTTAAGATAAAAATATCCGAAGGGGACGAAAGAATTTTCTAGTTTTCTTCGGAGCGGTCCGTAGCAGAGGGTTCGATGGACGGCGAGTGACAATAAAATTAGATAAGTACGGGATAGTCTCGCTTCGTCCGGCCCGTCTTGCGGACGGAATCAATCGCAGTAAAACACGGAGCGACCCACGACTAGCTGACTTGATAATAACTTTTAGACCATTCCAGACCGTAGGTCGAAGCTACAGCACTCTCTTTCTTTTGTCAACTAGGAAAAAGATGCGGTCACAGTGTATATCTGTTCGCTTTGCTGTAAAGACACGAAACGAAGTGGACTTTAAAGAAAACGAGAACATCGGTTTGGATTACAGATATCTCCTTGTGAATCGGCGAGACGAAAAATGGGGACGTAGTGCGACAGACACAATTAAATTAACCAATAGCGATAACAAGCTAGTGACGGACTCAAACAGGCAATGCATTCACATGATGGTTTTCTTTCCAGTATTATTCTATAAAACATTTAGAAATGTCTTTAGTCCGTTTTTTGAAACGCAACGCAATCATTTACGGTTCTCCCTAGCACCTTCGGGGTCACATTAAACCACCATCTTGAACATAATTAAAAGTCAATAAACCGATAAGCACGACGCAAGGAAACGGTTTCAATCGCCATAACATTAATGCACGTGTCGAAAAATGAAATTGATTTTGCCCCCGCAGTTGCGTGCCGTATCACCAGGGCTGAAGAGGTTGGGGAGAGGTTCGCTAATAACTAGCTCCCCTGCCAGAGATGTTTATTTAATGGCGCACCATAGACGCTCTAATAGGGATTCGCACTTGTATCTGCGCCGCGAAATTATTTCTCAACACATCAGACGGGGTGCGGCTGATGATGGTGGAATTTTGGGAGTTAAATGTGAACCCTACATCACTGTGGTTTTTTGTAAGTATAACTACTATTGTACTAACCAAACTACTAATTTTTTTAGGAAATCTGCGATCCACACTAACTTCCGCTTTTAGTTAGTTGGGTTTTAAAATCGAGGACTTTTAAAACATACACCGTCTTGTTGTGGTACTTTATATTGGAATTAAATGTCACAAACATTTCAAAAAGACGTGACAGAACTGACATCCTATTTTAACAGGGGTCCTTTGAGACCAAAAATCTCGCCAAACTGTAATTTGTCTTCGACATTCGCTTGGTTTTATTTCAAGACGTTTTCAGAATGGAGGTACGTAAATTGGTGTATAGTAAGCCTAAAATAACAATTTGTACTTATGTAAATCGAAAAACTAGCTTATCTAGCCGTTATATTCCACCAATGAACAAAACATAATTTCAGCGTTGATGTGACCGAAGTTTCAACTCCTAAATCACGATGAGCTCTCACCTCTGAAAGGGAATGTCATGTAATACGCTTAAATCAAGCTAATGTGACGTTTTTGGCGTCGGCCCACCGCGTATTACTACGCGAATTCTCAAAGCGTATGGCCAGATTATCATTTGAATGTGCCCTCAGACGATTGTTGGATTCCGTGACAGTTGTACAATGGGGGAGCGCTGCCCGAAGCAAAATATTTTTACCGAATAAAACCTGTGTTTCTGGTAGCTACTCGAGGAAATTACGTTTTTATCAGAAGTTACATTTAGCATTTTGCCCGTTATCTCAACCTGCCTTTCCTGTGTGAAAGCCTCTTTTGGATTCTCTTTAAATATACCAACACGTGTTTTGATTTATAAATAAAGGGAGGATTATTTTTCGTGAATACGGGCTAAGATGATTTTGATAATAGTAAGCTTTTGCGTACTTTAATTTTAATGTAAACGTAAGTAGATTGTATTTTAGGAAAGTAATTCTTAGTGTGCTAGTTTTATATTTTTTTAGAACAGAATGGAAAACTTTTGGGGTCCCTGGAGTGAGTAGCAAGTTCTCGAGTCGATTAGTTTTTTACCAGTCATTGGCAGGCATTGTAATAAAACTTGAGTAATTTCCTACTTTCCATAATAACCAGTCAAGGAATGATGAAGCATAAAAGTAGAACAGACCTAATGAATTTCAGAGAAAATATTTCACTAGATGCACTTAACGGAACACAAAAAAGGTTCATTTTGACTAGCCTAAATTTTAACACAGATTTTAAAAGATTTGTGATAATTTTTCCAAAATTTGACATCATTTTCGCGTAAAATAAAAATAATAATTATTAAGGAGTTTTTCTGATTGATTGATTTGGTCCATAAACTTCAGACATAAGGGGAGGCGTTCATTTTTTGCACATTTTTGGCTATAAACAAAAAGTACGTCTGGGAAAATTATTAAAAAGAGTAGTTTTGAAATTTGCAGATTGAGCCCTTTCATATGACACCCTGTTTGCTATTCAGATACGGGCAAGCAAATTTTACAATTATGCCTAATTTCAAGTTGATAGCTTCTATTAGTTTCAGAGAAAAACTGCTGTCACATACAGACAGACAGACACCGAAGTCTCACTATAAGGGTTCCTTTTTATCATTCCGGTACGGAATCCTAAAAATGGAGAATGTAACTTTGTAGCATTTAAATTATTGTAACTTTTTAAACATTAAATGTAAGTATACTTTTATTTTTTTTGATTATTGTAACTTTTTAAAAACTAATTATAAGTATACTTGTAAAACAACGGTGCGTTATTTGCCCTTTTTTGAGTTTTATCCTCCAGCATACCAGCATTGGATAAATGAAAGTATCGAGAAAATGAGAATCGTGCAGAAATTGATTTTGCTTGTGGCCCAAGGCGACACGGTCTTCCATTACTTACTTTTTTTATTTCAGCCACAGTCTATCTTGTCTATCGCTAAACAGATATGATAACAGTTTTTGACGGAGCAATAACGGAGGTAAGTTTGATCTTTACCATATAAATTGGCTACGGAAGGAAAGTGTATCCCGCGGAAAATAACCCAATTTGTGTACGTTTACACGAGCATTACGTATCATTGCTTTTGCTTTCATTGCAAAGAGCTCAGAATGTATTTTGGAATTTTTCGTCTTAGATAACGATGTTTCTTAACATAAAGATACATAAAATATACATAGCTTTATACGTGGTGACACACTTTTTTTTTTCATATAATAGTTATAGGTATTCTATGTTATATTTTATTTATAACTCTTTTCGTTTCTTAACGGCCAGCTATAAGAAATTTAACGGAATCTCGCTCAATTTATTATTATTACTTACATAGTAAGGGCGCGTACACATCGAACGTCCGATTTTACAGGACCCTGTTTAACGGATCTTGTTATCTTGTTCTTGTTATCTTCTTTTTTGCTGGATTCGGATTACGGTTTTGTGTGTGAACTCGCTCTTACAACTACATAGGCCATCAAATAACGGACCTGTAAAACGGATCGCTATGTGTACGCGCCTTTAGTCTAACAAAAATCTATAAAACATGTCTTTAAAACCCGACTGCATTTTTTGAAATTGTTGTCTATATTAAATATACCATTTAAAAAATAACCCCCCTGTAATTTTACTTTGATTAAAATATTATAGCCCTTGTAGGACGCCAATTTAGGCAAAACAGGACAACGCTGTTTTGTCACCTCGGTGTTAGTTTTAAGTTTTATATTGATGTATGTTAGTCTATAAAGTATTTGTAATTATGGGCCTCGGTGCTCGAAATGATAATTTCTTATTCTATACGAATCTAAGGACACCTCATTATTAAGTTGAGAGCCATCTAGCTGTTTAGACTGCAGAACGGGCCACAGAAATAGACATACATAAACATGCCTATTTACGCGAAATACACAATCCTCCTTCTGACGCAGTCGGGTAAAATACATACAGTCATTAAAATAATGCTATGTGCGTTATAAAGGGGGTGACACGACACTACCTAGTTTGCATAAGAAATAGTTCTACTTTCAAAATCATTATTTACATATATCGTATCTAAGTGGCCAGTCCTATAAACTGGCAGTGTGGCCCTCGAATATCCAATAGCTATCTCAGAATTCTCAGCGCAACAAACAAGTGACTATTTTCATACAAAAGAAAATTACGATATCAATCTAACTCCCGTATAAAGAAAACAGTGCGCGCGGCGTATGCAAGTGCGACAGGGCAGGTATTGTAAACAGTTTATTTGAATAAACTGAATAACAGACTAGTTTGAAAGCAAGCTTTGCCGATACTGTCCACCGACGCGCCGCTAACCAATCACTAGGCTCCAACAACCACGCAACTGGCTCGATCTGTGTAAATCCTGGACGCAAGTAAGATTTTGTGGAGCGATATGAGAAATTATATTCCTGTTTCTTTATGTATTTATGATATGCGCTTGTGTTCGTGCTTGCTTTTGTTATTGAAGGAAAATATTTTCTGAAAAATAAGTGTGTTGTTTTTAAACATGTCAATAAGTCACTTTTATGCTAACGAGCTAGCAGCGGGTCACTTATGGGAAGTGATCTCCGTCGCCTCTGTTATTGTACACTTGCACGTTATTTTAAATAAATGTTGACCAAATTTGTTTCAACTAAATAAAAAGGTTTAAATAAAACTCATGAAAAACACCTTTTACATCCCGCTATTTTAGGATTTTTAAATCATTTTGGTTTTGATCTAAAAACTAAGAACATGTCGGACCATGCTCAGTGTAGGATTATGACGCAGTTACTACAAAGACAAGAAAACTATCTCGAAAAACAAAAAGTAGGTTCTAGATGATTTTTACTAGGTGTAAACACTTTAGTCACATCTCAAGAACCAATCAAGTCTACTTAGTCGTAATAGGTTTCCTTTTAAAATGCTTTCACCTAAGATATTTTTCAGATTTTTAGTTGTTCGTAGTTTTGGCTGTTTGGACACGCGACTCTAGCGAAAGTGACATTTGTCGAGTTCAAGTTGTCCTAAACGGTCCATCAAATCTAAGAATTGTTAATGACATACACATCATGGTTTTTTAATAGCTATCCAACAATGTATCACACGATGTTTACCCTTGCTTTACATGTACAGAAGGTACCCTAAGAAAAACGTTTTTGCTTGTTTCATCATTGATCTTATTGCGCGGTATAAACTTCTATAAGTAGGTAAAAAAAAACACTTTTGTAGCTTTGATAGATTCTGAGAAAATGTGAGTGTGACATACAGACAGACGGACATGAAGAAACTATAAAGGTTCCTATTTTAACTTTGGAACACCAAAGAGTGTCAACAAACGCCTTCCCAGGTACCTACTATTCATTATTCATCTAAATTCTCTGGAATTTTCCGTACAAAATGGACACTGTTTACTACGCCCAACTAATTAGTTCAGGTACGTCACAAAAATGAGAAGTACCTTTTTAATTCCTCTTAAGCATCGCTTTAAGTACCCTCGTAAACAAGTAAATAGTCCGCCATTACTCAAGGCGTTTACATTGTCATTCAGCGTCCAGGGTACGACCTTGAGATAAATAATTCTAGCGACAACCAAACAAGATTTGAATAGGTCGCTTCTAAGTAAATAGCACCTATATTATATTATTTGGAGCGCGGCCTGAAAGGCATCAGAGCTTGCAAATTCTCGGTTGTTTGAACATTTTCGTCGTATGCTCTTCACGTTTGCCGTTAACTTGGGAATATTTTGGCAGGCTGGAAAATATTATTAGTGATTTAAAATTACGTGGCCTAATTTATAAAAATAGATGTCGTTAGATACTGCTATGAAGAACCTGAGGGCTTATTGTCTAACGCACTCGCAATGGCAACCGGCTTCAAAGTGGAGCAATTGTTTTCATTTTGTATGCAGACAAGCCTTCGATTTTCAAAATGAAAACGATCGTGATTGCGAGTGCGTTAGACAATAAGCCCTCAGATCAAAAATAAATTCTGATGTTTATACTTAAAAGCAGTTGAATAATTTGGCACGTCTAAATATTGGTTTTAATGGATGCGAAGAGTTTTTTAACGTATAAAATTTGTTAATTTCGAACGAGTTATGAACAAGTTGTATAAGTTACTACATAAACATTGTTAAAACCCACAATAAAGGCTAGATTAGTTCAGACTGCGTAATTAAGAGGGATTTAAAGTAAAATGTTTTTAAGCCTGAGTCAGCCTACTCGTGATAAATTATAACCGTAACTATTACACAACATCTATATATTAGGTGTGTTGTATTTATAGGTCCACATCAACTTGTATATAGACGACATTGTTCTTTTTCAAAACACCCTAACATGGATCTAGTAAAAGTATATACATTTTAGAGATTATAGTAACTTTTGGTTGTTCGAATCTGGGTTCAGTATTTATGTACATGGAACTATTATCATGAAACTAGTTGTGAATGTAAACTTACATAACTCTATTTTAAAGTTACTAGTCTAATTTTATTTTATTCTAATATTTTATCAAAATAAGTGATATTTTCCGGAAATCGGTGTAACTCGTAATTATAGTCATTTTCAGTATGCGCTTCATTTTATTAAAATTATATTTTAACGTGAGATGAAAAACAACCGCACGGCCGCAGTCTGCGGTCAACGAATTAATTTTACATTGTGTTTTACTCTGCAATTATCTGTTTATTTCGATTCGACGTAATGTTTTTTAAGGTTCACACACTGGCCCTTTTTTGTCTTTTTTGATTCAGCACCGTACAAGATTTCACTGTTATTCACAGTAGGTACAGTAGCATAATTGCGTGTCGGTTATCTACAAAATTTTCAGAAAAAATATTTTTTATAAAGTGGGCCAGAAAGTAGGTCTGAAAATTTACCCTTGGAGGGATTTTTGGATAAAAAAAAATGTTATTTTAATATACGTAACGGAATTATAAAAATATGAAGCTTTATACTTATATTGAATGCAAAAAGGATAACCGACAAGAAGCCTGAATCCAGTTTCCCGCTCGCACGCAGCTTTGTGGCGGAGTCACACTGGCTCCCACAAATTTATTACAACAGGAACGTAGATTTATACATCATAGATGCATTACATATAATCTATGTAAAAAACAAGGCTATAGTTTTAATGGTTTATATGGTTAGCTTGGTCGGAAAAGCAGAAGCGAAAATACTTTAAATTTACTTATTTATTTTTCTTCTTTATCATTTTATTTGAACCCCTACTGTTGGGTATAGCCTCTTCAAGTTTTAAGTGTGTCTCAGTCTTCGCAATCGCAATCTCAGGTTCGCTATGTACCTATTTGCAGTCATTCTCATGGCTACAATAGGTAGTTTTAGGATTGTAGCCCTTGAGAATGCTAATGTTTATGGATCACAAATCCAACTCGATAACTCGTTTGCCTCTCTATGCCTTAAACAAATAGTACCTCAACTGTCCTTGAACATTTGATTATGAACCCTGCACAAAATTCATATTTTTTGTCTACAATAATGTAACCATTGTATTGCAATGTCTATTCTGAGCTATGTTAAAAGTAAGCTCATCGAGAAACTAGTTAAAAATAGGTTGTAATATTTGTTCCGATTAGACCAACAAAGTGACATACAACACAAGCTAAAAATGTGGGAGAAAAATATTTACCGATGATTTAATGTAAAAAAACCACTTCAAAGCATTTGGCAAATTATCCAGCGAAATGCAAATGAATTAATCGATTGCTGTGACAACGAAGTACTACAAATGTAGCAAGAATTATTAGGCTACGTTTTACAGTAACGCAGTTTTATAGTAAACTGATAAACATATTTGCAGCATTGTGTTTGCAAATATCTCTGCGCTTAAGCACCCAGTCAACACGCGACCTTACTTCGTGCGAACCGCTCTCCAAGTAGCGTCCATGTTCGCTTCTCCGTGTAAACTATTGCTCATCGCGATAAGATAATGCTCCAAGGAGTCATGAATTATTCCAGCCCTACGTCGCAAGCAAGTCCAGAAATATTTTCTCAGTTGCCTGTTGGTACCTAATCTAAGAAAGTAAGCGGATCACGTCGGCTTATTTGTGTTTGTTATGAGATCGCAGCCCCTTGGCGCCTAGGTGCAGTTGCATAGACTAGCAAGTTATACAAGTTTAGGCGGAGTACCGAAATATGGGTCTTTGTTGCTAGGTTTATATTTCTTATGCGCTCTCACGTTTCTGAAGTTTGATGAGCATACAATTTAGTATTTTGTTTACAACTGACGGTGTTTGTAATTCGTGAAGTATTTCAAACTAAACTTTTCGAAAGAACTAAGCAAAAGCGATATCTTTTAGTGTAACGTTGAAATTCGGTGGTAGTCCAAAGGATGTAATCGAACGCAGACGATGCAATTTTTTTTGTATTGTTATTGCTATTAATAAGATAATAGCCACAACCACACATTTTATTCGTCCAGTACCTGAACTAAGAAAGTTTTTAAAGGTAACCTTGGTGGTTCAAAGTTTGTATAGCAATGTACAGACAAAACTTTACTCGCTGATAAAAAATAAAAGGCTGACCACACAATGCACCATCCGATCGGTCCGTAATTAAACCTGAATTGTCCGCATGTTGGCAGCGCTGCAAGCATTTCCTCGCGCCAGCATTTTTACAAAAACATCTGTATTCCTCCCGTCCTCTGTGCAGTTGTCTTGCATTCGCCCTTTCCATTGTGCAACAGAACTAGTTTTAACCGGACGTATCAGGATTGCCTCTGAACAATATCGGAATTTATGTTCCCCCGAGTAACCTTGATAACATTAACAAGCTACCAAAGCTAGTACAATGATATATTCCGTGTATTTTGCCTACTAACAAGGGTTTATGAATAAGCTAGTTGCCATATTTATGTGATAACGTATTTTACTGTCGATAAATATAGGATTTCCAGTTCCGAGAAAGCAAATTGATACTGTAGGCCTGGTTGGCTTTTTTACCCATTATGGTTTTAACAAAAGAAAGGTTATATAGTTATAAAAAATAGCTCTTGTCTGGAAATTGTTAGTTTCTTGCATTAGTGATAGCTTTATCAAGTGTCTTTGCTAGCTTGTTTTTGCCAACTTGACAAATATATTATGGACGCGGTGATCACTTTCCATCATGTGACCCGTATACCATACCAAATTAAGAATCTTGGAAAAAAGCTAGTGAATATCAAACATTAATATTGTCATAATTCACTAATATTGAACAGTAGTTTTACTACAGAGCGGATAAAAGTATTAACGGTATTTCTCTAGTAAAAGTAAACAAAGGAAACTCGCTCTTCGTTTAAACATTATTAACCGTTCGTGCTCATTGCGGACATGCTCGTGGAATGAAATATATAAACAACGTTATTATACTGTATTATTATACTGTAATCGAGTTGAGAACGCGTCATCGGATTCATTTTATACCCAACGCCTTGAAACCGGGAATAAAACTTCTATGTTATTCCCGCTACGAGAATCGTAACGACACGACGTGCACACAATATTATAAGCTTCGAAACAAAAAGAAAATAGCTGAATTCTTAACAGAACGTAAACAACTTGGTTTTATGTTTTTAACCATCGTTTGAGCTACCCGCTTGGAACATTTCACTATCTAAAGGTAAGTCATGGATTTATCTAAAATAAAATGAAGTCTTTTGTTTACCTAGACTCTAGGTAAAAAGTCTAAGATATATAAACAAAAAGGTTCTATACCTGGGGCCCTAATATCGCTGCGTTTATCACGTGACAAAGTTTGGATTAGGCATTCGTCACCTTCTGACACGTGAATAAGTACGAGGGTGACGGATGCTTTATCCACTTTTGACACGCGTTTCTCATCTGGCAGAATTCGAATGAAACAACAATAAATAGAAAGTTATATGTAAGGACTTACGATAACTGACAAAATTTATGTCGACGCGACTGTCCCGCATCTTACATCAATCCTAGCAGGATTGGCGTAAGATGCGGCACGTTTTTCTTAACTCAACTCACTTTTCAAGTCGATGGACGAATTATATTGACCAGGGAGCCTAATATCATTACGTTTATCGCGTGACAAAATGTGGATAAAACATTAGTCACTTTCTGACCCATTTAAATAAGTACGAGAGTGACGGATGCTTTATCCACAATTAGTCACGCAATAAACGCAACCATACTAGGCCCGCAGCGAGTTTAGATTATCTCGTGAGTGCGTACAAGCAACATTGTAGGGCAAGCATCCTCAATTAAGTAGCTTTAGGTAGTATTAAAACTCTCTCGTGTGAGTTCGCTCGCTCGATGGACCAATTGACTAAAAGAGTAATATTTTTTAAAGAATTACACCTCAGTAGGTACCATGAGTAACAATTACTATACTCGCTAGCGAAGCGAGTCGAATGCTCTTTCCCTTACAGTATTTTTATAGAATGTGAGGGATAAAGCATTCGACTAGCTAGCGAATAAGGTAATTGTAACTCATGGTAAGGGTACTGTACATTTTTATTTAAATTTGCGTTTATAGCGCTTACAGAGTGCGTCTTGTAGTCACACTGGCATTGGCAATAAGTATAAACGTAATGTTCAAATGTTTACACTTTCAATGTGTTATTTTTAAGGGTACAACATAATCCTCGTTCAATAAAAAATGTTTGTACAGTCACTGACTGTTGCACGATGCATGAAAAACACTCAAAAGCTAAATTTCAAATCCAATTTGATTATAAATGTATTAAATCAGCTTTGTGAGCGTATGCTTCTTTCAAAACCACTTCTTAGAGCCATTTGAATTTTTAAAATGTTTGCGGAACTCTTGCATCTGTGCGACTATGCATATCAATAACCAATCGCATTAATGCTTAGCTTCATTTTAAACTATCAATTTCTTACTTATTTCTTTAAAAAAATCTTTATCATGCTAATAAATGGTACTTTCGTAATTCTGCTTACATTAATTTAGACATTGATTGGGTTGAATTCGGATTATGTTCTCTTATTTTTAAATATCTTTTTAAATAAATTTATAAAAGTCAAACTCAATTCTAGTCTAACAAGAATAGAGTTTGACGTTTTAAATTAAGGTTAACAGATATTTAAAATTAGAGAACAGTGATACGAAATAGCCCGAATACTTAAAGAGTGAAACAGAAGGTAAGTAAGCGTCAATTCAGCCTTGGTACTAGTGTGAATTATATTTATGATCTATCAAGTAACATCTGCTAGAGTTAATGACCATTTCAGAGCCTATCTAAGTAAGACTAATTTTCCTTTTCTACATAATTATTAATGATCGGCAACCGGCATTTTATGTCAGTTTAACGTCAAACGTAATGACTAATATGGACAAGTCTGTGTTGTTAAAAATAAAACCATAATTATATTGTTACAAACTCACTAAATTTAATTTATAGAAAATTATTGTATTGTTTTCCATGTTTGTTTGTGAATCGATTCCTTTTAACATTGAGGATCCATTTATATAAAGAGAATGACCCTTTTACATCAACAAATGTATGTATGTAATGTGTGAGGTGCGTTTTTGTAAACCGATATTTCATTGTTTAAAACATGTTACAGCTTTTACAAAAAAAAAATAAAAAAAAATGTTAGGGCTTCGTACCCGAAGGGAGCCCAACGAGACCCTACTCGTATTAATATGCCTATATACGCTGTCCGTCCGTTGTTTTTTTTTTTGGTTTTAATATGGCGGATTTACTAACATTAAAAAAAGTGAAAATAATATAAGGGGTTAAGTATGAGTTGGACTCGCACTGATTCGATTCGAAATCAAATTCAAATCGGAGTATAATAATACTGTGCGACTGTACGGAACCCTCGGTGCTCTTTGACAAGTCTACTTAAAATTAAAACAGCGGCTACCATGAGTAGTATAATAAAACTATTATCACGTCCACAAACACGCCAACTCTTAAGTCGCAAGTAGGTGTTAAAGAGCTATAAAGTTGCGTCTACGTTTCACGTTATGAAACCTGAAATTATACATTTGGTATGTAAATAAGCCATCACCCTCTAATACTTCACGTGGCCAGCGCCAGTAATGGATTGCTACAACAGTATGCAAATCGCAATATTTCACTGCTATTAAAATGTAAAAGTTCCATAAGGACTGTGTAGGTGAAGTGGTTCGTAGGGTTGAAACGTCACTTGTAAATTTGAATTTTATTTTTAATACTGTTTAAAAACAAATGAAAAGCTATTTGCTATACAGTTATGTAGCATATTTACAACAGTTTTGATATAATCAATATAATCATGCCTAGTTTCATTTTCATTTGTAATTTTTTCAGTTATTCTCTTAATGCGTATTGTTTTATGTACATAAATTATTTCTATGACCAACGTTACAATCATGAATTCATGACTTTTTAATTTGCTGGTTTTTTCAAATGTTTAATTAAGTCTCATAATTTTTTAAATAGGTACAGTTCAAGTAGTTTTTTTTGTAATGTCATGCTATTATAGTATTTTTATTTCTTTAGTTGTATAGTTAAATTAGTAAACCATTAAACAATCACGTTAAGAAGTTTAGAGTTGATTAAGTTGTTAGGGTGTGTTTTTTTTTTAAAGTTTCACACAACTAATTTTTAAAATAAATATTAAGTTTTTCTTATTTATAATTAAAGCGTTACGTACTGGGTAGTGATTCTCTCAAAAGCAAAGGTGAATGCAGGAGTGAATGTCCAAGCGGCGAGTTTAAGTAGTCCCGTCAAAGCGGACAAAACATAAGGCTGCCTAATTGAGAATGCACGCGCTAAAATGTGTTTTGCTCGCTCTGACGGAACTACTTAAACTCGCCGCTTGGACATTCACTCCTGCATTCGCTAACCTTTGCTTTTGGGAGAATCACTACCCTGCTTTACGTTGCAACTTTAACATGCTACAAATATAATATTTGTAACCAACGCTATCACAACAGAACTGCTGGAATGGAACCGGTAGCTCTTTAACCACTCTCGTTTGTATATGGAATTGGCTTCAAATCAAGTAATTCACAAAATAAACCGCGAGCAATTAGCGGTCGACAACCCTACTTGTTGGTAGCGCGTAAACACAAGTCCCTAACGAACCAAAGCGGCCCCTGTACTGCACAAATTTGCAATTTCGATTGCTTGCGTGTGCTACCTGCATTGTACCCTCATGTGAGTGTTGCCGTTTAAAAAATGCAAAACGAAGGGTATAACACTTTACATTGATTAGAAAACGTTGGTGTCTAGCTTTCTGGGTTTCGTTGTGTGGAATATTGGGATTAAATAACAATGACTAGACAAACATTTGCTCCACAGCTTAGCTTAAGTTTTTTTTTTGTTTTTGGACCAGGGTATCAATAAATAATAAATATTGATTAGTAAATATCCGGCGACAATCTCAAGCAAATTCACCTGCAGTCTGTGATCGAATTCGAGATCAATATCCTAACCTTAACGGGCGCACATTCGCATTACTGCATTTTGGTAGAAGTGTAGATATTTCTATCAATAAAACTTACCCTAATATTACTGGTCACACGAGTTCTAGTTCATGTTTTTATTAAATAATGTAAAAATAACGAAATAATCAAGATGGGAACTGTCAGATTTTGATCTCGAATTCGATCACCGACTGTAGTCCCAAACTAAGATCAAGGCTTGTACTATGAGTACTTTAGTACAAGCCTTACATTTATGACGATAAACATACTTATTATAGAGAAATACATCCGTAAAAATCTTAAGAGAAAACATCCAAAACTAATAACAAATATAGCACAAATACTAGAAACAAATACTTGCTCTCATACATACATACATACATACCTTCACGCCTTCATTCCTAGAGTGAGGTAGGCAGATCTACAGAATTACCAACAACTCTAAAAACTTGTTGTGAATTCTGTAACTACATTTTGCACAAATTAGTGACAGGTTGCAAGCCCATCGCCTAACAACATACCTAACTTTTTCTCATCACACGAATATTTGCCCTACCCGGGAATCATACCCGGGACCGCCTAGCTTCATAGACAGGGTCACTATACCAACTAGACTAAACACACCTACAACCACCGACAATGTAAGTTAACAACAAAGAAAGCCCAACCTCTAACGCCAGAGATAAACAGTTACTACTTACCTATTTATCGTCAGCAAATAGGTCTGTAAAAATATAATACAGTAATAGACTAGCCCATAGCCATGAAATTTACCACTTACAACACCCATCGGCTACAAAATGTCTCGGTAAACCTAAAATGTTTCAACATTTACACACGTAAGAAGATTTCATTCATAAACAAGTCTTCCATTCGGCGCTGTGATAAAATCGTAAAATCATTTTTATGTGATCGAACATCACCTCTCCCGTAGGATTTTGTCACAATGTTCTTTTACGACTTGAATATAAAATCAACTGTAGCTGTATTGTAAGCTTACTTACTTCATTGTGAAGTCTAAGAACTTGAAAGTTTAGCATGTAGATATGAGTCTGCAACGTTGTCAATTTTTTTATTGTTCACGTGACAAAAGATGTCTTAGTTCACTCTAAAAATAGAAAATGATTATTATACCCTTGCAAGTTTTCTGTCACTTACATTATAACTTTGAAGTTAAGTTATGCAATAAGTTTACAGTTACTTATAAACTTGTTGTATTCTAAATGTCGTATTGACTTTTAATTATTTTAAATTTAAAATACGAGATTTAATGGAACGTTTTTTTTTTAATAGTATAAGTTTCAACAATAGTAAAAAAAGTATATAGAATCAAAAAGCGTCTTCTTTGCACCACCCCTTTGCTAGTGCGTTAATGTAATAAGCTGGAACAACCTCTTTAATACCAACAGTGCTACTAGTTTCTTAATAAAGATCGCCATCTTCGTTTTCCTATGAAACACGAGTGACAAATATACCGTCAGTTGCGAGTGCAAATGGGATAGCAATAGCCAGTCAAACGCATTAAGAAGTTATGAGTACTGTACAAGTTTTCAGATTTTTACTTTACTTTACCAGGGTTTGTATTCCCGTTTATTCTAGCCCATCTTGATTCTTTATCGTTATCATATTGTTGACATTAAAGAAGCTTTTACTCGGCCGAGAACGTCAGAGGAGCGTTTTTCTAAAAAAGAGTGTAGTATCCATATTATCTATACATATAAATGAATAAAAATCAATAGCCACATGACGAAGCATCACTTGAGAACAGGTCGACCGAGATGTAGCAGTTGTTTTGTTGTGTTTCGTTATTGTCAGAACAAGGTAGAAAAATAACACCCGTGCGATGCGAGGCACGAACATCTAAAACAAAACAAATTATAAAATAAAATGAAATTTATTTAGTAAAATTTTTATAATTAAAAGATCATTTATTTTTCTTGTTGTCACACACTAGACTATGCTTGTTAAGTGGCGACATGATTCGAAATATACCTATATAGAGGCTCAAAATACCAAATTTTACAGTTATTAAATATTTGTGTTATGACGGACTACATTCCTGATTGTATTTTCAACCAGTCGGTGAATCAAAAGGCCTGAATTGAACTTATTTTTATAAAGAACTTTGATGTAAACAGAACCAGAGTCAACATAACATATATCAGCAAAAAACACACCATAAATAATAGCATCAACACTAACCATTCAGTCGTTTTGCAAGTTTAACAATATTTCAGTTTTGCCGTCAAACTGACGCGTACATACCTGTTTATTTTATTGCTGGCACACGATCGACTTCCATCGTTTTATTTCGTATAACGCTATTTCATACGTTTCAATATTTTGGTTTCTTTTTAAAATCAATAACAATACACGGCGATAGAATATTCACAAAACTAGAACCAATTTTCTGGCTGCTTTCAAAAGGAAATGTGAGCAATTTGTACATGTTGAGACCTGCCCACATTTTTTAGAGTCTTTGCCAAATTTTTGACTTGCCTAAGGTTTTATCGTTTTATGGTTATCATCATTTTAGCAACTATTCCACCTGGAAATCGGATCTGCTCTTCTTTCGGATCGTGAAGCAATATTAAAAACCCAAAAAAAATTAAGCAAAGGAAAAAGTACCTATACACGATTTGCAATTAAAATCTGCAATTTGTATTCCTTTTTTGTAGGCTACAGGAGTCAGCAAATGAATCTGTCAAATTTTGACAGCTTATAAAATGGACTCAGGGCCTCCACAAATTTTCTACCAGTAGCATTTTCTTTTGACTGAAGTATACTTAGTAAACTATTAACGTATTTAAATGAGCTCCAATGAAGTTAAAGACTACCCAGACAAACCAATGCACCTGTCAGCCATAAGCATTTCAAATTAGATGCAAACATGTTGAAGTACCTTACGACTCGTTAGTATTAAGGGAACTTTAAGCAACGTATGTCTATTAGGGTTTCGAACAAATCAAATGTCTTCATTTCATTGAGGACTTGTAACTTAAATTAATGCTGATTTTGCACCCGAGTTCATACTTGTACACGTACAACTCGCCGTTTTAATGTTTCATTAAACTATTTAATTTCCCGGGATAAAAATGTTATTTCTCAAGGCACTAGACACATCGAGAAAAAACCAACCTATTGTCGTTCGGTGTAAGAAAATATCGATTTCAGTAAAGTTAATGACTGTAGAAATCCGAGGCCCCAGCCAAGATGCATAACGCTAACTAGAATTTCTATTCGTTTCGTTTTTAAACCAATTGCGTCACAGGTAGATCACGTGACTTTCCGTATCACATAATCTACCAGTGACGAGATTGGTTTAAAAACGAAACGAATAGAAACGCGACTTAGCGTAGTGCATCTTGGCAAGGGCCTCTCTACTGAACTCTGACTGTGAAATAGCAGCAAACGCGCGACAAAAGTAAGCTTCTATCAATTCTATTACCATCATCATTTTGTTTGATTTAATCTGCTGTCATTTGCAGAATTCAGTTTGTCTAATAGGACACGAGTCACTGGTCACTGTACTGTAATATCGAACCTGCCAATAATGGAATAGTGGAATAGTGGTCAAAGTGCATACTAGGTATACCGAAAAACAGGAATGTTCATTACAGTTCAAGAGTCATGATGAAAATGAACTCCTCAAGAATTACGTATTTAAACTAATGACTAATAAAGATGTAGCGAAGCTATTCACGCATTAATAATCAATAGCCTATTCCATCCTATTATTATATTAATTATCAAAGGCTCGTTAATTGATTAATGTGCTACTTGGGTCGCATTGCTCTAGAGAATAATCAAGAGGAGAAATTGGTTACGGATGTGTGACCTAGAAAATAATTTAAATTTATAGTTATCACGTTTTCTAAGTTCAGGTAGGAAAAGTGGGAAGACTTTCCCCTTTCTATAGATATTACTTATAGAGTTTTATATTATTAGACATACCTAGATACCATTTTCAACAGTAAGGCTCAGGCTACCGCCGCCGCAGACCGCATGCTTTTAGTGGTACATTGCGTCGCTGCTATACCTTCCAGCGCAATAATGTTAAAACAACTCATCAATGGGTTTCTAAAAGCATGAAAACTGGGCCTATAGGTTTCTTTGCTGGGGAAGGTGCCCATTTTACTGTGACGAGGACACACGCCTTTCGTACTTTCTCTGTAACATTGTTTAGTTGTATTTTTATATATTTCTGGATTTTCAGTGTAGTAAATCAATGTCCCTATTTGTTTCTACCTTTTGAGTTGCTATGGATTACATTTAGAAAAGCTTAATCTAATTATATTAAACAACTCCTGGTAAATGAAACGCAGAATTCCAAATTAGATACAAGTTTTTCAGTTCTCAAGGCAATTTAACGAAACAAAGATAGTATACGGTCGAAGCTTGTCTACACTGTTTCCTTACTAATAAAATTAATAGGTTGACAATAATAAATCTAATAGCGACCACGGAAACCGATGACAACGGGCGTTCATCGATTAGTCGATCGGCTTCGAGCTGTGGTGTTATTCTCCTATGTAGCGAAGACGGGTTCGGCTGATAAACTAAGCTAACTTGACACCTAGATTCTCTAGAACAGCATGGGGAGTCGTGTCTTCTTGCCCTGGTGATTCCGAGAGACCCATGTTTCTTAGTCGGATGTAACAGTGACCGAATCGTAAGTCACATCAAGTTATTATACCAGTTTGAGGAAAAAAATATCTTTTATATTCGCACTAGTTACCTAGTAATATACTAGTTAGGTGTGACGACGAGCGTAGCGAGGCGGAGCGTTAGGTTGACTTGCGACAACCAGTCAGAATAAAATTATCTTGTCATGCTGGTGTCATAAATCGGTATGATTTTGAGTCGGTAGAAATTCGTAAAAAACGTGAGAAACACTGTGGGGCAGTAGTTAACCAGCTTGATCGAGCTGACTCGCCTAGGAGAGAGAATAGCACCTCAGCGATACAGTTAATTAAAATCCAATATTGTCCAACCAAAATTGATTGCGACCGAGCGCTGACCAAACTAAGCAAGACGTGCCTCGGTTTGTTGTTTTGAAGAAATAAGTAATCTATTTATATACACGAAATTTTGTTCCCTCAATTATTGTCATGGAATAAACACAGTGGTATATTTATTTATTTGGTCACTAGGCATATAAAAGCAATTGATTTGAAATATTTGAAATGATTGTTAATTAATTTTTACTACCCTTAGAATAATAATATTTTATTTGCATATTAATTTCTAATATCTCAAACATTAAACACAATACTGTTGTATATAACTTCAATCCACAAAGGCACCCCTGCCATTCAACTCGACGTTGCACGGCTACGTCAATATACATAAATTTTGTAGGGCGCGAAATTTTTGATTGAAAGAAATTTCTGAATTAGTATATTCTTTATATTTAATAAATACTTAACACAACACTGATACTTATTTAGATACGCAACTCAAAATAAAATATTCGCGCACATCACACTAAAAGCCGTAACAGGCGATCGAATTTGGTCCGGGCCGGACAGCGGATTTGGTTCGCTCCGAACCATATCTGTCCGTCTGTAGAGTAGTCTTGTGACCATAGACGGACAGATATGGTTCGGAGCGAACTAAATCCGCTGTCCGGCCCGGACCAAATTCGATCGTCTGTTACGGCTTTAAGTCCGCATTCGTACCTACGATGGGCGATCTTCAGCAGTACAGCGGTGGTACTACCACTAGATTACACAGTTGGTCGACCGTAGGTATCTAGGTATCTACGATAGTTTTGCAAAAAAAAAACCATCTATGACCATACAAATCCACACTAGTTCGTTAAATTCAATTTCTAAAGTTAAATAAAATGTAACAAGTACCTACTCGTACTTCACTAAAATAACACGAATAAAACACCTAACCTAACCTTAACTTTTAGGGAGTATAATATGTAAAAAAAAGTCGTACTTCTAGCGTCCTAATTCTTTCCAGTAACCTAACCATAAAGTAATCACAATAGCATAAAACCTACGTTTATGTGCAAAGAAGAGACATGCGAGTATTTACAACTCCCATCACGGGATTTTACCACCCAGTACATGTATTGATCCATAACATTATGACCCTGATCTTGAGGTTTATTATGCATATAAAAGTGTTTAGTGTTAACCTTCTTGCGAATAAAACTTTTCGCGAGAGTTTATTATGCCAGCCCAGGGTTAGGTATCTGGTATATGTATACTCCCCATAGTAGGTACATAACCGATGGTTTTACTTGCTCAAAAATATCGGAATTTGACTCTTCTGTTAAGCCGACTGTAGGTACATACATTTTGATACGAAGTGAATTTATACCCACGAGTATAGCGTGTGCCACTTTTTTTATTTTTAGGGTTCCGTACAAAAAAGAAAAACGGAGCCCTTATAGGACCACTCGTGCGTCTGTCTGTCCGTCTGTCTGTCACAGCCAATTTTCTCCAAAACTGCTGGACCGATTGAGTTGAAATTTGGTACACATATGTAAATTGATGAAATTCCGGCTCTATTGCCTATAGCAAGTGTTTAGATATTTTTGACCAGCTTGTTAGCTTTTAAATGCCTAACCACCTTTGTATTTGCTGCTGAACATATCACATCTGCTTACATCATGTTGCGTGTCGTTAATAATAATTATTTTTGTTATATTTTACTCTTACATTTTTTTTCGCTTTTAATTACTATAATTTACTTGTGTAAATTGTAATTTTTTGAAAATTAGTGCATTTTGTGTTAAATTGCCGATTTTATTTTAAAGCATCAACTAAAGCAACATGATAAAAAAAATGCTTTCAAATATCTGTACCGTCTGCGATTTAGAACAAATACTTATTTAGTTTCTTGCAGGAGTAGAAAGCCAAAGATTTAAAGTTTCAATATTTGGTTTTCGAACACTCTTTCATTTTTGTTTTAGTAGTTTAGTTCTAATGAAGCGGCATTGACCTTGAAAGCAGCGCACTCGGATTTTTCTTTTAATAATTATTAATGTGTATTACAGTCGACAAATAAATTCTTATACCACAACGGAACTATGTGAAAGATTCGTTAAGATTTTATATATTACAAACCTTAAACTACGAATCAAACCATTGTCAGCCTATACGGCGTCTGTTATGGGGTTTTAGTAGTCGTTAAACTTACAAGATAAGTAAAAGACACATTGTCTAAAGCGACAGGTTACTTGACATTATTCTGTTAGTAGATTAGGCATCAATTTGGTCGATTGTTACATCATATAAAATTAAGCGGAATACGAGACTTAGTACCAATTTCACCAAACGATATTAATCACTTATCGGACATTAGAGCTTTAACAGCTGTCAAAATGTATGAACAATAGTCGATTAACATTGATTAAATTTAACATCGCCTGGTTTTGCTTTGCGTTTCGAATGTTTACGAACCTTGACCCTTACATTTTAGTAAAAATTACCCAATGTAAGCCTTAGGCACTTTTACTAAAGGATAGATGCCACACGTGGGAATAGTAGGTACTAGGAATATACGAAACAAGGTCACAAGGTATTTATTATATCGACCTGGTAAATACATTTAAAGCTTGTACAACTTACTATAGGTAAACATGTATACCCGTAACCCCCGGAATTTTCAATAGACAGTATTTGTAAATAAACGACAGCTGTAATTGTGTTTCATTAAATTCTCGCACATACATTAACGCCCACTCCAGCGACGTTGCTTTGTGCTTTCGTTATCGGGCTAACAAATGGATAATACCAACCTTGCTTAGCTGTAATAATAGCATGAACTATCCTTTGCATAGCAATTAAACGAGCTCTAAAGTTAACAGAGACTCCCACACACTTAAGATCGTTAAACTGCAGAAATAAACGGGTGAGAAAGCTAAAGCAAAAAAACCTAACGTCCTACGCGTTTCAAAATCAATTTTAATACCAAGAGTGACAGCTATCGCTTGACTGACACAATGGTTTCAAAGGCAACCGAAATTGAATTTGAATTTCTGTACATTTTTAAACAACCACGGCCATTCTGCCATTGACCCGGCCTCGCTTGCGTGCTGGCAGGGCAGACTTTAAGGTATAAAAAAGCTGTAAAGGGACTGGTCTGGGGTCAACTTATGCCCTTTTGACTTGTAAACGGTAACGGGGCAAATTAATCCAGCAGACAATACTGACCGTGACGCAACGTCTGTTTGCAGAGACAATAACAAATTATTCATACTCGACGATGGAATGTAAACAGAATATGATTGGCTATTAGCATGCGGACGCCGGCCGGTTCTCCTGGGACCACGGAAAGGTCTGGCGAGGGATCATCTCCCCTTACTATTAACAAGTAGCCACCGAACTTTGTTCCTAGCGTATTCCAAACTTAATTTAATTAATTACAGTTCCCCTTGGTGAGTCCATTTTGCTAAATATTATTTCATATAAAGCTCCTAATATACTGAGATCAAACGGGAGTGTTATTGGCGCTATAAGAAAGTAATGCCCGTGGGTTTGCGTTTTAGGGCGTAGTTAAAAGACTGGCTTACGCTTTATTAAATTTGAAGGGTTGTGGATTATAATTTTAAACCATTTAACGTTTTCTGTCCTAAAGTGATATTGTTTTATGAACCCAATAACGTTGTCTATGAACATAAAACCTAACAGCGGATAATTAAAATGACAATTCCAAAAAACATAAACTCATTATTATGTTTCATGTCTACAGTAAATAGAGTATAGTTACGTACATTGATGTACTCCTTTCGCTACGTGATCATTATTTTTGGCACTAATATTCAAGCGCTTCACTTTTCTCCACCTTGGCCTACGTCATGTCCGGACAGGGGTTTCGTTTGTAGTCGTTTTGTTAATACATACATATACACATTCATACTTTCACGCCTGTAATCCCAGAATGGGGTCTATAGCCAGAGCTACAGAATTACCTACAACTTTAAAAACTTGTTGATGATTCAGTAACCACATTTTGCACAAATACGGTAAGATTTTTATGTTGTGGTTGTTTTGTTAATTTAAACATTTAAAACGTTTCCACAAAAGGGTCCTGTAACTTAAATGATTTAGTCTTTTCGCAAACAAGTAAAAGTAGTTTTATAACATATTTAGTTTAGTATATTTCTGAGCATACTGCATATTAAAACGGCTATTTCGTCATCATTGACGATATATTTATCCGTTTCAATACACATTTAATATTCAGGATTATTATAATTACATGGTTGGTAACTACTGTAAGGTTCATGACTATAGATATCTTAGTGTTAATGACATGATGTAGATACTCCTTTATATCAGTAGTTGAATATATTCATAACTGGCAACACTGTATTGAGATGGATTATTTTTGAGATCTGTAAACACTGATTTGAGACTGTCAGATTTTGTATATGTAACGATGGGAATAAATTTATGTAAAAAGAGATAATTAAAAACCAATAATCAGATAAAAGTGTTTTGTTCAATAAATAATCCAATAATAATAAGAAGAGATTACATCTCAGAAGTGAGATTAGTAAACAAGCCCACAAAAATACCTGACATTACGGCGGTGAGAAGTTTATTCTTTACGAGATCAACACTACAATGATGAGCATCACAGGAGCTGAAGTGAGCCAAGAACATCCCGTTCAAAACAATAAATAAGATAACGGCAACGCAAGTGTGAACGTCACGAGAAGGAAGCACGGCAGCGAAATGTTCGTCGTGAGGCGACGCTTCTTAAGCACGAGTGAGGATGGTCGAAGGAGCCGTTTGCATACAAGACACGACCATAACTATGAATACCTACTTGTAAACCGTAAATTAACAAATCGAGCGACGTAACATGGGACACGAAACCAAGTATTGCGGGTACGATATTACATTATCCAAAGGAACCAAGTATGGCAGGTACGATATTGATATTACAGTGAATAAATATATTTTCTTTCCTTTCATAAACGAAATCGGAGTCGGAGTTGTTGTTGTCATCGAGCGCATCCGGTGAGTCGGAGTACGGAGCAAAGAGACAGCAAGCGAAGTCGAGGGCGCCGCAGCCATCGCCGCGAGCACGGCGCGCGCAGCGGGGAGTCGTCCCAGAGCAGTGGCAGCAGTAGGAGTCAGCGCTGCAGCACGAGTCAGCGCTGCAGCAGGACTCAGCACTGCATCCGTGGCCGTGAATGCCGCGGCGGTATTGTCGAGCGCAGCGCGCGCAGCATTGACAGAGAGCAGAGATGGTATGCAGATGTCGCGAAATGAGTCAGTGAGTGGAAATGTTTTCCAAGGTAAAGATAATGAATTATTTCTGGTGAAACTGATCAAATCTTTGCATAGTAATAGATCTCAAGGTAATGAATTCCCTATGTTAGGCAATTTTATAACAGAGTTCAACCCGATGGCTAAGGGACTGACTGTACACATGTGGCTTGATAAAGTAGACGAGTGTGCGAAGTTGTACAGTAGCTGGGGCGACGATCAGATCATCCATTGCATTACCAAAATTAACAGGTGTGGCAAAGACATGGTATCAGGCCCTTCCTACAATGTCTTCTACGTGGCCCCAATGGAAATTTAAATAATTGTATCATTCCCTAACAGTTATGATTACAAGGAATTATTAACCGAGATATTAAGTAAGCGTGATAAGTTGGTTATTCGTTAGAACTATATTATAATGAAAACAAAAATATGCTAATTAGATGCTATATACATGGTAAACGAGCAGTAAGATACAATCATCTTATATGGAATTGATGATCTGTCTGTAAGATTAGGTGCTTAGGCAGTTAAATGTCAAAAACCTGAACAAGTTTTAAAATATATTTAACAATGAAACAACAGTCGCGAGAATTTGAAAAGACAAGACATACACAGACACAAGTTAAAACTTAATTCTACATTTAACAATTCGGAAACACAGTCTGAACTCTAAATTGTTTGTTAATTGCAACAAGTCGGGTCATTTCAGTTTCAAATGTACAAAAAAGAAAGATTTTGAAGTGTAACATTTGTCATAGGCTAGGGCTATCAACAGGTTGTCCTAAGTTACCTTCTGTAATCTCAGATAAAGACGAAAGACCTTGAGAAAAGGTTGTTCGACTTGTAGACGTCAATGGGGACAATGACAATAAATATGTAATGGAGTTAAAACTAAAAGTAAATCATGTGCTTACATTTACTACCCATATTGATATGGGTAGTCAATGCACGTTAATAAGGTGCAGAGAAGCAGTTAAAATAGGTATCAATTTATCAACAAGAGGTCACCTTCCAGTTACAAGAAACTTGCCTGTAGGATCAGCCGGTGTTGAGTTTTCTGAATAAATAAATAATAAAAAAAAGTACTAATATCGTAAATGCGAAGGTTTGAGCGTGTGTGTGTGTGTTAGTTTGTTGCTTCTTGACACTGCAATGGTTGGACGGATTTGGATAAGAATGAGGATGGACATAGGTTATACCCTGGATTTATTCATAACACATAGGGGATTTTCATGCCGGAAAAATATAATAAACTCCCGAGGGAATTACGATAACCGAATTATGCGCGGGCGATGTCGCGGATAGAAGCAAGTACAAAATATAATGGATACAACGTTTTTATCATTGATATACACGGATTAGGTGGATTGTTAGTAAAAAAAATAGTTCAAAATTTTAATTCAAATTTAGGATGAATTAATTAGGTACTCGTGTTTTAAATACCAATTGTTTGTATGTAAATATTTTAGAGCTTTATGGAGATGACTCAATTTTAAATTTGAATGTGAGTGAACACCTTAGCAACGATGAGATACGAGAAATCAAGCAACTATTGATGAAACATGAGAATTGTTATTCCAGTAGTCTCAAAGATTTAGGCGTTACAAATTTGGTACAAATGGAGATCGAACTCACTGATAGGCATTTTTTATTTTTGATACCGTTGCGATTTTTTGAGGAAAGTTTAAGTAGATTAGAGGGAGTCTTAAAACTGTTGAGCGAGACAGGGCTTACAATGAAATTAAAGAAATGACATTTTTTCTGTAAGAGGCTTGGATATCTTATGTTTTTATGTAAGTGCTGAATGCGTAGGGCATGATTCGCGAAAAACCCAAGCTAAGTATATTGAATTTCCCAATACCACAAAATTTTCACGACGTGAGACGTTTCATAGGATTAGTCAGTTTCTTTCGTAGATTCGTTAAGGATTTCGCCTTAATTGCTCAACATTTAACGGATCTCTTGAAATTAAAATTTGAGTGGAAATAGACATGATAATACAACAGCTGTAAATACTTTAAAACAAAAATTTATTGTACGACCAATATTATAGAATAGAATAGAAAAACGTTTATTCGACAAACACGGCAACACAGGGGTACGTCATAGAAAAGATACAACGATACAAGAGCCAAGGTTGGTGGTTGAGATCCATTCTTTTGAGTTGGAGACAGTTTCGGTTATAGCATCCTTAAGCTTCAACGCACGCTAACAAGAAGAGACTTGATTGCGCGAATTTCCCGTTGGTGGATTCAGTTCCAGGAGTACGACTATGGAATCGAGTACAGGCATGAGTCGCGTATGGCAGACGTAGACGCACTTAGTCGTGGTCCTGTAACTGGGCCAACTGCTGAAAACGAAACACACATTATTGATGTGTTGCATGTTGATGTTAAGGATTGGATAATAACCGTGCAATGTAATGACGAATAATTAAGGTGTATTAGTCAAATTCTACATGATCAGGATACCAGATTGATGGCTGAAAGCGTAATTGGCGATGATTTGATAATGTTAAGATCATTATGCAACAAGAAGAAGAATTGAATTTGATTTGATTGATTTTGAGATTGATTTTTTTTGAAGAAGGATTTCGATATTCGCGGGCAGGTAGGAAAGTCATACAATGTCGGAAATATTGTTCGGGTAGAAAGAACTGTTTACGACAAAGACCATTCTGGTATATAAAAAAAGTTTCTTCCCAAATTTTATGGATCATACAGAAGTCTAAAAATATTGCCAAACGATAGATTTTTAATTAAAGACACTTCCTTAACTAGGAAAGGTAGCGAAAAGTATGAAATGTAGTAGCACTAGACAAAGTACATCCATGGCTTAGTTTTAAGGGTTACTCCAGGGATAATAGAGATAAAAGCAAAAATGGAGACGACAGCAGTGATTGTAACAAAAATGAGTAAGTTAGATTTTGTTCCACATAAAGATAATATATATGGAAGTAAAAAAAAAAAAAATATGTGCAGATGTTATGTGTATACTATTGTTGTATTAGAATATATTGTAGCTAAATACGTCTAGATGAATGTTCATGTATCATTATAAGTTGGTTATGAGCGGTCAGTGTAGATTTGAATGGTGTTTTAACGATATCACATAAATGATCAGGATGATTTGTGCAGCTTTGGATGATGTCGTATTTAACATCGCACAGATGATCGTAGATTATAACTAACTTTGTAGAAAAAGAATTATGAGCACAGGCTATGAGCAGTCAGTGCAGATATGTCAAAAGTTGATATAGCATAGATGGCTGTAGATTATAGCAGATACGTTGAATTATCCACAAATATGTCTAATAAAACGTATATTATATTAACAATTGGAACTTAGCTATGAGCAATTGGGCAGTCAGTGCAGATATGTCAG
This sequence comes from Acleris cristana, assembly GCA_948252455.1. Taxonomy (NCBI): domain Eukaryota; kingdom Metazoa; phylum Arthropoda; class Insecta; order Lepidoptera; family Tortricidae; genus Acleris; species Acleris cristana. Next base: position 6,769,434 of record OX411774.1, on the reverse strand, counting down.
AAGTTGATATAGCATAGATGGCTGTAGATTATAGCAGACACGTTGAATTATCCACAAATGTCTAATAAAACGTATATTATATTAACAATTGGAACTTAGCTATGAGCAATTGAGCAGTCAGTGCAGATATGTCAGAAGTTGATATAGCATAGATGGCTGTAGATTATAGCAGATAGGTTGAATTATCCACAAATGTCTAATACAACGTATATAATATTAACAATTGGAACTTAGCTATGAGCAATTGAGCAGTCAGTGCAGATATGTCAGAAGTTGATATAGCATAGATGGCTGTAGATTATAGCAGACAGGTTGAATTATCCACAAATGTCTAGTAAAACGTGTATTATATATCAACAATTGGAGCATAGGCTATAAGCAGTCAGTGCAGATATGTCAGAAGTTGATATAGATGGCTGTAGATTGTAGCAGACTGTGCAAGATCCTAGAGTTATTGTTTTATTAATAATAAATCATAGATTATAATTAACTTTGTAGAAAAAGAATTGTGAGTACAGGTTATGAGCGATCAGTGCAGAAAAGAAAAATATTGAGCAATCATTATCGCATAGATGGTCGTAGATTGTAACAGACTGTGCAAGATCCTAGAATTATTGTTTTATTAATAACTAGTCGTAGATTATGATTAACTTTGTGGAATAAGAATAGTGAGTACAGGCTATGAGCGATCAGTGCAGAAAAGAAAGATATTGAGCAATCATTATCGCATAGATGGTCGTAGATTGTAGCAGACTGTGCAAGATCCTAGAATTATTGTTTTATTAATAACTAGTCGTAGATCATGATTAACTTTGTGGAATAAGAATAGTGAGTACAGGCTATGAGCGATCAGTGCAGAAAAGAAAGATATTGAGCAATCATTATCGCACAGATGGTCGTAGATTGTAGCAGACTGTGCAAGATCCTAGAATTATTGTTTTATTAATAACTAGTGGTAGATCATGATTAACTTTGTGGAATAAGAATAGTGAGTACAGGCTATGAGCGATCAGTGCAGAAAAGAAAGATATTGAGCAATCATTATCGCACAGATGGTCGTAGATTGTAGCAGACTGTGCAAGATCCTAGAATTATTGTTTTATTAATAACTAGTCGTAGATTATGATTAACTTTGTGGAATTAGAATAGTGAGTACAGGCTATGAGCGATCAGAGCAGAAAAGAAAGATATTGAGCAATCATTATCGCATAGATGGTCGTAGATTGTAGCAGACTGTGCACGATCCTAGAATTATTGTTTTGTTAATAATTAGTTGTAGAATTAACTTTGTAGAATCAGAATTCTGAGCACAGGCTATGAGCGATCAGTGCAGAAAAGAAAGATATTGAGCAATCATTATCGCACAGATGGTCGTAGATTGTAGCAGACTGTGCAAGATTCTAGAAAATGCAATTTTTTGATTTGTAATAAGATAACCAATCGTATGATATCACTTCCGTTATTATTATATGTTTTGTTGTAATGGGAGGACCCATTTTGCTAAGGATGGCCGAGCTGTAAGGTTCATGACTATAGATATCTTAGTGTTAATGACATGATGTAGATACTCCTTTATATCAGTAGTTGAATATATTCATAACTGGCAACACTGTATTGAGATGGATTATTTTTGAGATCTGTAAACACTGATTTGAGACTGTCAGATTTTGTATATGTAACGATGGGAATAAATTTATGTAAAAAGAGATAATTAAAAACCAATAATCAGATAAAAGTGTTTTGTTCAATAAATAATCCAATAATAATAAGAAGAGATTACACTACGAAACTGATAAAGTTCGCTGAATTGGATAAATAATTTACGTGAACACATACTTTGAAGCGTGTTAAAATTATGATTTAGTATTAATACATCCTTCAAGTTTAGATCATTGTTAACACTTAACATAAGTTGAAGCATAAATAATTAAAATTAGTTTTGAATAGTTCACTTTGTTTGCCGTCTAATTAATTACCGCGAAATAATCCTCACGTGTGGAATTTAGTACTTACCTCATGAGACTAACCCTATCTATAAATATTTTGTAAAATTAGTTAACAGAATATTTTACTCTCTAAAACTATATAGATAAACCATATAAAAATACATGACGCATAAAACCGGACTATTAAAGCACTCTCGCGGCTGGATTTTATTGATCATTATTCATTATAAACAGCGACATAAACTGACCACCGCATGTTCTATTAAGCCGTTAAGGGGGTTTATTGCTAGAAAAAACAACGTTGCACAAAATTAATTACGATATTTATCTCTATAATTTACACGTAGTGAAAATAGATTGAAATGATAGGGTGCGTTCCAAGCGCAAATGAAATGTTCGTTTACTCGTTTGGTTTGTTTGCCTACGATTTTAATGAATATATGTATTACTTAACTACCAATTCATCCATTAGTAATATTTTTTTATTTAAATAAGTTTAGTTTTAACTTTTAATTGTATTAATTTAATAAATGATTTTTTTGATTAGTTCATGAGGACGCATATAAATTCAATACCTACTCTTACTTACTTAGTCCAGGTATTTTTTCTAATAATGATATTATAACAATGTTTTATTTAATTAAGTTTTTTTGTAAACGTGGTCAAAACATACCCGATAAAACATTTTTCCTTACCACAATCTCAGTTGAGCTAGTTTCCCCAATAAAATATCTACTTAATGAATCACCACGAAATAACTAATCTTAACATGTGAAATCTACTTCTATAATACATCTCTTTACGATTTTAACACTTGTAGTTGTGTCTACTACGCCTCCGTGTTTTTTTTAACTGGCTCGTTGTAACGACCGTTAATATTCGAATTCGTGTAGTTAACGAAGCCGTGCTGCACAAATTTGCAATTTTGATTGGCGCTCAACAAAGCCCGCGCATCCGCTGTTAGAGTTGATTGTCAAATAATAATTTAATTTCTCTTCTGCAATTGGAAACTTTTTAACAATAAAAATAAATTTTCGTGACCCACTTGTTTGACGCAGACTGGTATTTATGGCTTCATCTCGTACATATACAGTACTACAGTACTAGACTTGATTTTTCTTTTTAATTGCTATTTTTATACTGTCATAATATAATACAATTTGCTTGGCCTTTTGCATACTTACCCCCTTATTCAGAAACACATGTCATAATGAACCTATTTTAAATAGTTAAAATATTCAGTCTCACTGTCTGTCAGATTCAAATGTCATAATGACAGATACTGACAGTATGATTTGTCCGTATCTGTCATTATGACATTTGAATCTGACAGACACTTTAGGACTTGACACAAGCGCAGCTCCATACCTCAAATGCTTAGGAAATACTCTTTTATCGAACAATTTGTCCTCGCGTGTTATCCATGGACTTATTTCTCTAATAAGCCCATGGGAGTGTCTATAAATAACTCGACATTGGCGAAATACACCTTAACAGGAGTGAAAGCGCATTAATTAAAATATAATTAGAAGCGCACTTCAGCTATTGCGCTTTTATGGATAAGAGGGTATTTATAAAGTTCACATTACCCTCGTTGTGTATGCTCAAGTGATAAAATATAATTTTATTTTAGTCGGTATTATTAATTGACGACGGAGTTAGCCTGGGCTAAGATTTTCTTTTTTTTTCTTTTTTTTGTACATATTTAAGTACCTATTCGTAGTAGTGGTGCCTATACACATAATATAGAATACCCAAGTTCAATACCAGGATATACTGTTTTTAATACATGACGGCACGCCTTGCCCCGTAAATTAACGGTTACATCAATGAGCGTAAGATTAAACACTAAGTTAACTAGTGTCTGAATATAAAAGTATTATGTAGGAAAACCTATAGACACCTAAGTATTTTAGCTACACAAAGGCGTAAACACAATGAAACAGGCTTATACCAATCAACAAACGTAAGTTCGTGTTACACCGGAGCTGACTCGATTTACTTTATGGCTCGTAAACGAGGCTGGCAACTTCTGCCACTCTCGTTTGACAGTTTATGGTAAATAAGATTTTACGCTAACGCCATTTTCCAATATCTCGTTTATATGCAGAACATAAAATGTTTTGTACAACTGCGTGTCTCGATGAGATCTCACATTCAGCCGATTGTAAGAGTTTTATCGTAATGAGTTCGCAGTCTGATTTTGTCTTTGTTTCAGGCGCTTTTCAGTTTTATGTTTTCGTATCAAAAAAATCTGACTATTGCAAATGAAAGTCTCGGTTCAAGCTCAAGCGTGTTTTTTTTTATAAGACAATTGCCTCGCTAACGGAATTTGAAAATAGGGACTATTTGAAAAACGTTACTTCGAACAAGGCTTTGGGAAATTCTATACAACAACCTTTGTTTTAAAAAATAAAAAATTATAGATTTTATTATCTGCAGTAATCAAAGGACATAAGGTAGAATTGACGTAAAATGTTCTGCGCTTGACTCATTTTTACGGTCCTTGGTACACGCATAATGCAACTTTTCTAGCCCTGCCTCAGCATGCCCTTTAGGTGTTCTTCTCTAAACATAAATAACTTACATCGAACCAGTTTTTTGTAGTTTGTCTAGATTATAAACTACAGTTCGCCAAAGTTAGTGGTAACTTAAACTTTAACGAACTGTTTATGAAATCGAAAACCTCAATCCCGCGACCCTTACTAAGATTTTAATTACCGCGTCGCCGCTATGTTCAAATTCTAATCGAGTTTTAAATTGCAGCCATTCTTGTCTGGTGCGCTCGCTCCTCTCGCGGACGTCTGAAGGCTGAACTTTCGTCTGCGGACCCATTCCTCGTTAGCTTCTCCTTAAAACTTCCCCCACAACTCCTGACAAGTTTTTTAAACTTGGAACTCGCTTCCTATGATTAATTAATTCGATTTTGTGTGGGTTATTTGCGGCGTGATCGCTTACTCCAGTGTCCATTATTCCATGATTTAGGTCGACCTCTATAGCGGTCGATTCTGCTCGGTCACTGGGCTCCACAGTCTTGTTACATTCCGGCTTTGCAGTTTTTGCTTTTTTATTATTGAAACCTGAAAGCGAGGGCGTGTTTCTTATAGGGCGGCTCAATTAGGGCATTGGGGTGGTTTTTGAAACGTCGGCAGTATCTTTTCTTTCAAAACATGCTTTGATTTTTAATTCGATGAAAACGTTTTCCTTTGAAATTTCTTTAACTTTTTTTTTCTTTATATACCTGAACTTTTATAGTATTATCTTTTGCTATTTCGACAGGAACTAATCGTGTTCTCACCTCTCGTTTGTGGTTTCTTAGCACGCGAGGTTATTTAATTAAAGCGGCATAAAACACCCGTAGTACCCCGCGGCACTTAACCGTTCCACGTTCGATGGGTCTACGAGACCCGTATGTATCATGCATACTAAAGTTTTTAATTATTGTCATCCATCCCATCAAGCCAATTAGGCTTCCTCGATAAAACTGAATTGTCTGCATTTTTCATAGCTCAGGTATCTCTGAAACCCCAGATATAATTTAAGAAAACAAAAGAACCACAGTTTGCAACACCTCCGACCTCCTGAGGTCACGAGACCTCAAGCGAGCTAAATCCAGAGCTGATAATTCTTGATTGCCTGTTTGTCATGAAACTTATCAAAATATTACCGCAAAGCCAAGCTTTAAAAAAAAATTGAATTAGTTTGGATCCTAGATAATTACAAACTGACGGACACACTGACACACACAAACAGACACTTACACAGAGATACACACTGTTACACATAAATATTTTTTGGTTTGGTTCGTTAATAACAAGTCGATCTGGTCAATCTTCACAACTGCATGTACCAAATAAAACCGTGAAGAGAGAACGCACGTTACCTCACATTATTACACGATAATCATATTTGCATACTTATCCAATACTAGCTTCTGCCCGCGACTTCGTCTGCGTATATTTCGATTATCGTTATTCCCTCGGGAAATTTAAAATTTTCCGGGGTGAAAGGTAGCCTATTTTAAATTTCATCCAAATCCGTCCAGCCGTTGCAGCGTGAAGGAGTAACAAATTAACATATATACACAAACTTTAGCATTTATAATATTAGTAGGATAATGCAGAAACAGCATTAGCAGTGTTAACACTTAATTCCGTGCGCTTGATGAACTACCCATATTATGTAGATCCACGAATGGCATTGCTCACGCGCCGCGCAGATGGATGCTGCGGTCGCGCCTTTATTGGCATAAGGCATTACGGTTACATTAACCTTACATGCCGTTACAATTTTAAATGTCTATAGGTACGATAGGAAAACATAGGTATGTTTTTTAGGGTTCCGTACAAAAAATGAAAAACGGAACCCTTATAGGACTCGTGCGTCTGTCTGTCTGTCCGTCTGTCAGAGCCAATTTGCTCCGAAACTACTGGACTGATTGAGTTGAAATTTGATACACGTAGGTATGTCAATTGATGACCTAATATGTTTATATAACCTATATAATAATATGACCTAGTATATGCTTCTATTCAGATGTTTCGGGTTTGAACTCTCTCACTCGCTCTCACATACGCTATTATTCGAGCAAGTGATAGAGAAGTAAAAAACCCGAAGCACCTTCTCTAAGTGCTCACAGACTACCTTCTTATAACTTAGGAAGAGGTAAAAGATGTTCTCTCGTTTTTTGAAACATTACTACTAAGCAATGTTTAAAGTACACTAGTACTCTACTTTGATCACACAAGGTTAAATTATTTATAGGTGCGTTGAATATAAATCAGTTTTATTGAAATGTTTCCGACTAAACCGATTACCGCGAGGAGCGTCAAAATATTACACTTTTATAATGGTTAGGCACTTATTTTTCTTGAAACCTTGATGCTTGATTTCATTCGTATTTTTTGTAGAATTCTTTTCAATAACATCCCTCCCTACTTTAAGAAAATTACGAGCTGTGGTTTTTTGTTCATGGCGTCTTGTAATACGAATATTCTTAAATTTGTTATAAAATCAGAGCTTTGGTAGGGAATTAGGGACGCTTGACATGGTTTTAGCGATGTTATGATTTTGTAATTTAAATATCCTTTTAACAAGAAATATTTCGTTGAGTTTCTTTCACCAGTTTCAACATCATTTCACAGGGTTAAAGTAATTAAAATACTCAAACGATAAGTTTCACAAAAAAGCAAACTTTTAATTTGATATATTATTTATTTGTGTAATTATAAATGTAACTATTTGCCAAATAAATATTTTTAAAACTCCTTGTATAAGACCAATCCGACGATATCCTGCACTTCAAAATCTGTCAAGCCATTTAAGAAGTCACAAAGAAACTTAATTAGCTGACTGGATGACTACCTATATATCTCGCCGTTGAAAAATAGACAAAAATTAACATAATTATATAAACAAAAACATACATAAATACATATAAAACTTTTTGGCATTATACCATATCAAAGAAAAATATCAATGTATTAACCAAATTAAATCAATGTATTTCATAACAAAAGCCCAAGCAAAGCAAGATGAAGAAGTAGGGGGAGTCATAATTAAATAAATTAACACGGAAACAAATTTGTTATCGTTTTCCTTTCATGTCGACAATAGAATGGGGTAAAACAGTCCTATAGTCCAATTTAAAGTTGATTATCAACTTGACGAATCTAACCGACTTTGACACCCAAGAAATAATTTGTTGGAAACCAACACCGCTTCCTTTTATGCAGAAAATGTCGCTTTAAGACATTATAAAATGTAGACTGTTTCATCAGGTTTTTTACAGCAGTAAGTACACCAACCTAATCTAAACGTTGTTGGTTATGCATTGCGTTGATTTTCCACCATCCAAAAGTAATGTTTCACAATAAATATTATTTAAATTATAACCTTTGTTAAATAAGCTCCGTGAATAGAATAATCTGGCCTAATTATCACACATCCAGCCCAAGTGCTCGAAACATTGTATTCATAACAAATACCCGAAGTTTTCCCCAAAGAGTATGTCATCCGTGCAGCAGTTATCATAAATAAGATAAGCGTTTGTGTACGAACTCTTCGAGCAAAAACCCTAGTGAGGGAAACAGCCTGAGGCGCGGTTGCGTTGGCTGTATGCTTACAAATTACTTATACCGTATGGGGACGATAATTATCTACCCAAATATGGGGGTTTACGAGATATATTTTTGATTTCATACGTTAAATACGTTAATCTCTTGGGAATTATTTACAATTAAGAAAAGTATGTTTAAAATTGAACTGAAGATAATAATTCAAACTGCTGGCAAAGTATCGCAACAAGTTCTAAACTTAGTTTACATAGGAAACCGGTGTAAGCAGAGTTTTCACTAACTTGTCTACACACGGGAATAATGTTTTAATTGACACGTTTTCAAGTTTAAACCAACCATGAAGTGTCCTCTGGCGGTCCACCAGTGCCACTTCCAAATAGATATCTTTTATTCAGGAAAACTCAAACTTTTCTCGCTATAAATCCACAAGTAGAGGGAGCCCTCATGAAATTGTAATGAGGAAGCACTATTTATGGCTAATCCTTCCGAAATAAACTGCGCGGGGCGGTGTCCGTCTGAATTTCTACGCATGACTATTGCAAGAAAGTGTCTGGAGGAGTTGCAAAATGTTTGCAACAAAAAGTAGTGGCCGTGGAATGGGATGGATTTATAGCTTTGTTAGAAGTGTGAAAGGGAGACGTGTAGGGTAGAAGACAGATGAATGAGCTAGAAGGCAGAGTGGATTTTTGAATTGCAAATAGGGGAAATGAAACTGCCGCCGCCTCGGTCGTCCCGCCACCCTCCAGACCTCTCCGTCGTTATAATCATTCTTAATAACACTGGAGTGCTTTAATGAATTTATGTAGTGATCAAAGCAAGAAGCTAACTTGAAGAAACTTCAAGTGTGTTCGTATAAGGTTGTGGGATTATTGCTGTAAGCCTCTTTTCCTATTTGGATTTGTTCAACGGAACAGAGTAATAGAATTAGTGAAGGGTGGAGCAAAGTGTTTTATTTAGTACTTAAGGAAACGTTTCCGGAGAAATTCACTGGACTTGAGACAATTTCAAATACGGGATTAATAGCATAATATTATATTTTAATACTAGAATATTTTAAAGGTGTTCTTTGATACGATCGTAAGTATAGTGTTTGTTTTAACACATTACAGAGACTTTTATTTTTATCTATGGAAAAAAAACGGCGTTGAAAAAACAGGCAAATCGTGCGAGCCGTTCTCAAGTGATGATCTTTTTATACATGCAGCAATTTGTTTTATTTATATAGATATAATTGTATTTGCCAAACCTTTGCTAAAATGTTGTCTTAACATACAAAGGGCATATTTTAATACACCAAAGCGAACAAATAGCTCCGTTTAATTATAAAGACGGCTTGTGACTGAGTTAATAGCTAGAATTTAATTCTGGTGGGTAACATTCCTCCGCAGATTGCATTCCGCCGCTGCGGCCGGCTCGGTGACGGAAAGTAAAGTGCATGACGGAGATGCTACTGGTAAATTAGTCGCATTTTAGGAAACAACTCGAGCGTGAGATATTTAATAACACCTGAGTTTTGATTTAGAAATATTTTTGCGATGTTTACTACTGACGTTAGGTTGTTTTGAAAAGGCTGCACGGTAATATTATCTATACTTTACCATACTGTTACTTTAATGATATTATGAAGAGAGAGTGCGAATTTTACCTATCCCAGCGTGGAGGTATGTAGTGCGAATTTTGTGAGTATGTCCATCCGACAGGTAATCTCCGAAATCACCGTACCTATGCGAAAAATATTTAACTACTTGAAAAGTACGTTACTCCGGATGGATAAATGCTATTTTTTATTTCTATAAAACAAACATATATTAGGTTTTAGTTTTTATTGATTTCTACGAGACCTAAGGTTGCAGAAAACTGATGTATTCAAGCCGCGCAGGACCGGTCCTTGTGGCAAAACGTGGGGGAGGCCTATGTCTAGCAGCGGACGTCTTTCTGCAGACATGATGACTTAACAGGCTTAAAAATATTTTAGAAAAACATTTAAATGACAATGGAAAAATTTGCATCCATTCATAATTATGTGCTCTTTTGAACCTTATATCTATGCAATAAGTTTGTAGTCGACTGTTTAAGTAATTCTAACAGTACTCCGAGCTAGTTAATAGCTCTCGGCCGGATATCGCTATCACACTTGCACTCTTATCTGACAGTATTTTTATCACTTAGGTATGTTTCATAGAAAAACGAAGATTGCCGAGCGCTATAAAAAAACTGGTCGTACTGTACATATCTGTTCAAAACCCTTCACTTTACCATTGAGTGCCAAATTCCACAATTCTGCTTCGTTATTCTTGCCTATCCACACTGTCCGCAACGTTTTATCGTTTTTGATAACGCAACGATACAAACCAAAATGGCAAAAACGTTTGTTCAAAGAGACAACACTCGAAGCACTTCAGTGGAGAGGATGCAAATTCATACCACTTCAGCTTCGCGACAAATCAAGCACCAGTGGGGATGTCTATTGTAATTAATTCCAACTATTGTTATAGAAATGTATAAGAGTTGCGTCAACTATTGATCATTTGATTGAAGAGTGATTGATTGACGCACGGACAGTTATTTCCAATAACATTTTTTGATTTAAATATGTGTGCCTGTTCATATTTTAAACTGATCCTTTAAACAATTTATATGGATACATATAAAGTTATAAGAAATATTCATCTAAGAATGGATAGCTTCTTTAAAGCTGAAGTCGTTGCTCATATGATAAGTACAAAAATACGTAGTCTTAAGCAAAATCATCAATCATCACAACGAGATTAACTTACCGTTCTTTGACCTTTGGATACTCGAAATCTAAAGTAGATTTTTAGTTATCTCTATTTATTTTACAGATATATCCCTCATCCGTCCTCAACCCTGATGGTCGCATCCCGTCTCCTCTAAATTGGCTTCCTTACCTGCCCAGCCAATAGTCAGCAGCCCAACGCCATCGGCGAAATCGCAATTACAGCTCAGAAATTAATTACAGTAACGGTAACACTAAATTGTAAACACCGCATCGTATGCAATGTTATCGTTAATTTGGTATGGTAATTCTCAATTTATCGGCCTAGTTAGCCCCGAATATGTAGTTATTGAAAGCGGGCGCTGTGACAGGGAAATTCCATCAGCGTTTATGTCATAATGACTAGGTGATCGGCAAAATTTGGCAAATTTGCCTCGAGCGGCTTATTCGAATAGCCTTTGACTTTGTACATGGTATGTGAAGTTGTTGTCTCATGAACTGAAATTTTAGACGTGCTTTGTACTGTTGTGGGTAATGCAAAAGCGAAAGGCAGTATGCGCAATATGCGCATGTGGAGTTTATACTCATACAGTGCCTTTTTCTTTTGAACGGCAGTGTAGCGTTATGATCTGTATTGATGAGATATTTTGGTATATATTTCTATATTATTAGGCGGTAATTAATTACGTTTTTGGTTAATTTACTTAACACATTTACTGCCACGCTCGTAGCTGATTCCAGCGTTTTCAACTTTGTAGCAAAAACTTTCTACGAACAGTGTACACGCCGCCGAGCGGGTTGCTGGCAATGAAAGTGTTGACTTATATTAAATCTACAACTTTTGTGACTTTTCAAGAGTCGACCTAAGACCGGAATTGATTGGTTCATACCCTAAGTTACTCAACCGATAAAACAAATATTTTACTTTCCACCCCAGAACCTGACACTTCTGTATCAAAAACAATAAAATACAAACAACGGTTTTTATCCGAATGATGGCAGCTGAGTCCAAATGGTTTTATTTGCATCGCACCTGACTTGACATCGGCTTATCTGTGGTAGCCTTTTTTAAATTTACTTCTTTCGAATGGAAATGTAACGAATTTATTTGGTTTTCATTCAGTTACGATTTGATGTTATCGGATTTAACGGTCAGCCGTTGGTTTTAAAGTATCAACACTGATTCATTTATCTTTGAAGTCGTGTATTTGTGGCGAAATCCTGTAAGTTTTATGGTAGTAACGTAGGTTTTGAACCATTGCCCAATCCTATTTTTCGCCTTATGATTTAGTTTGGTTTCTGCACTTTTGTGTGTGTGTGTTTGTACTTTTGCATATCAAATTGTATGAAAGTAAAATCTTATCGTTTCACACATTGCCACAGTCTTATCACATTTAAACGGTTAGTTTCATTTTATATTTATTAATCTAAATTTAAAACATTATTTTTAGACAGTCAATCTTACATTACATTTATTACCTATCTAAAAGGGCAGTCCCCAGATAATCCCAAGTCCCTTTCCAAGGCAATTCGATTAATTTTCTTTGTCCTGACGAATAGATCTTTAATCTTTCAATCTTGTTACTTAAAGATTTTTAAGGGTTAAAATTTATTAGAACATTTTTAAATTTTACCTCTTTGAAGTATTTTTAAATTTCACTATTTTACTGCTATTCAAATTATTATATAAATGTCACGAGTAAAGCATTTAGAGCAGAGTTATAAAACCGTTTAACTGAATTCCAAACCATCGTAAAACAAGCGTTTAAAAATTGGGTCATACTCGAACGGAATTTCTATTTTATAGAATTTAAAATACGAACAGAGTTGCCTGCCAGCAATAAAGTTATTGAGCCAGCGTAGTCGACAAAAAAGGTTACACTGCACAGAAGTTTGGAGAAGCTGGCCAAAAAACAACGCGCCCGTACAGCCGAGTGCTTTGTAAATATCGTTTCATTGCAGGAAAGCTAAATTGTATCTCATTGTTGGCGGACATTAACTACAGATTATAAATCTCTCCCGCTGTCGTGTACTCGGTTCTATGGGCTAAATGTACGACATCTGCAAACTCATTTACAACTTTTCGCTACAAGACTAATGGTGTTTTGGGTGCGTTTTTAGGAACGCGCATTGCGCTTTTTGACCATTACATCAATAAATAAATAATAAATAATAAATAAATATCAAGGGACGATCTCACACAAATTGACCTAGTCCCAACCTAATCTCTAGACTTGTACTATGGGTACTAGACAACGATATAAATACTTATATAGAGAAATGAATACTTAAATACATAGAAAACATCCAAGACTCAGAAACAAATACTCGTGCTCATCACACAAATATCTGCCCTTACCGGGATTTGAACCCAGGACCGCTAGCTTTGTAGGCAGGATCACTACCAACCAGGCTAGCGCGTCGTCGTCAATATGAACTACATGTAAAAATAATGACGAAATACAACTAAACAGTCTCGTACTGGACATAAAAAAATTAGATAATTAATAAAACCGTTGAGTATTCGTATCAATGTAGCAATGTTCCATTTTGACATAACTATCTAGTTAATATGAGTAGGTAGTATTAAGATGTTTTATCTGTAGGTACCATGTTTATAAGAGAGACTTTTCTCAGCGCTGAATGTCTTTTAGCTATGATTATAAGTTTATTCTTAGGTTATAAAGTTATAATAAGCAGTATAGTTCAAACCTTAATTTAGGATGTACCTAACTAGCAGTAGCGTCGCAAAGTTTTGCTATTTGAGGACTATGGTAATTACTTCTGATATTTGCCAAAAATACTAAAGTATTTTCAAGGGCTAACATTGAATTAGACTAACTTAGTTAGTGAAACGCAGCTATAGACAAAAATCATGTGATTGGATCGAAGTTATCAATGTCAGATTAACATGCAAGTAAAATACTATTACCGCAACTTGATTCATAAATTATTAATCGTTAAATGGGGGTAGTGTATTTAAAAACGATATTTTAAAAGAGAACAATACAAAGAATTTCAGTGGGGTGAATAAATTAATGCTAATAATGACGTGACACTGACACGATAAAAGTGCATTTTAAAAACTGAACATAATTACATCAATGTTTTTTACTCCCTCACAATAATCCTATGTTTATGCAGAGGTTTTAAATAAAACATTAGTGACACTTACTTTTTACTCACACTTACACTGTAAGAGGTAATAAAAGAGTCTTCCAAGTTCGGGTAACTCGCTTAGAATAGCATAAGAGAGCATATGAGAGCGAGTGAGAAAAAAATGTAAATCCGAAGGTTGTTTCATGTGCTTAGCTGTACTGTTGCCCGTGACTCCGTCCGTATAGAAGTCGGTTATTGCAATATTGCGGTTATAGAAAGGCCCTTTGGGCGCTGTCCAATTTTCCGAGATTAAAAGTAACTTACATACCGAGAATTTCTTCATAAATACGAAGAATATTCTTCATTATAGTATGGAAACAGAACATTTAATTATTTTAAATATTTTCAAATCAAATCAAAATATAAATTAAATCCAATAAATTTAGTAGCTGGAATACACCAAATTAAATTGTACGAATATTTTGCAGAATTATAATAAATTTGACTTTAAAAAAAATACGTTATAAGTAACAATTTTAAATAATCTCTAAGGGTCATTTGCACCAAAAATTTGACACTGGGTTAAGGCACTAACTCGAGTTAAAATGACAGTTTTCGTATGAATCTGACGTTTACTAACTCGAGTTAGTGTCTTAACCCAGTTAAAACATTTACCCATAAGCCATTTGTCAATATACGCTTAAAAAAGATTCATGTAAAAGTTTACATAGTGTTTTTAGTAATAACTAAAAAGATTTCCAATTTTAAAAAAGGTTCTGGAACTGCAACAACGTCTGCCGCCTAATATTTTGTTTAATTATTTCCTTCCTGCATGTGGGATCGTCCTTCAAAGATGTGGCTAGGCTACACAGCAAAACTGAATAGTCAAATTACTCACGCAATTAGGTATAACGACACGACTACATTTTATCGCGCTTTCAAAACATTGTTAAAAATTATAACATTGCAGCCAATTTTAGTCGTATTCTGTTTTTTTCTCTCTTTTATGCTAGCATAGGAAGGTTAAGGCAAAATTAACTAATAGAACAGACATATAAATCAGTTATATGGTCAAAGTATTGTTTTTTTATTTATGGGTATGATAGTATTATGCATTAAAATACAGATAATTCTACAAATAATTAAAGGTAAATACTACAAGCTTATTTACCTAAAATGAAGTTAGTAATGTGTTGTAGTCAGTCATTCGAATTATGACTCGTCTACTTTATTTTTTGCCGAATAAGTGCACATGAAAAAACCAAGAATAATAAGTATTCAATTTAATCAGAATGATCCATTCATGAATTCGAATAATTTAAAATTTCAATTGCAAACCAGATTTTTAACAGCCTTCAACCTCGAGTCAGATAATGAAATATCTAATAATCATATAACAGCTTGAATAGGAATACATTTATCATAAAAAATATTCATTAAAATCTTTGATAACACGCGCCACTGAATGAAACTTGATGAATTTTCCCCCATAATGGAAAACGTAATAAGAAATCGTAATTTATTTCTTATTGAAATGAGGATAATAGACGCCCAGCCGCCCTAAGACCAAGAATTGTTCCCCGCGGAGCGCACACTCCGCGAATCATGATATTAACATTATAATCCAATTTGTGGCCTCAACCGAGGTGAAACTCATTATGAAAGTTCCTGCAGTATTGCAGCTGACATTAGATCTAGCAAACGTCTAATTCGAATTTCGAAAATGCATTTTATATCACGCAAACGTCAGTTTGGCGGGCCGAGCTCCCCGGGACCGACCTAATAAGATTTGCCCGCGGCTCGTTACTGTCACTCTCAAATTTAATAAGTTTTTAAAGAAAATTTATCATTTTATTCGTAGGTACCTAATTACATTTCTTAATACTTAAAGTACTCACTCAGTGTTTTTAGGTTTAGTAGTAGCTAATAATTACGGTAAAAACGAACGCCCTTATTCAAATAACAGAATTGTGCGAAACACGTACATTGATTGTAATGATTTACTGCTAGAAATAATGAAATGTTCGTTTGTGTATACTTAAATTTTACATTAACTATAAAACGATTTATTAAACAAATGAAGTATCGTTTAAAATGGCGAAATAATAAAGCTTTCAGTTTAGACAAATGGTTCATTCTATGGGCTTTTACTTTCAATAAACAAAGCTTTGATCTAACAAAAACACTCACATAATGTAGTAACAAAAATAACTAGTAAAATCCAATACTTTTTCAAAAGAGCATCTTTTGTTAAAGAAAATACTAGAACGCTTTCTTTTTGTAATCTGAATTTTGCTTTAGAAACCCAACTGCTGTTAGTTTAAGGTATTTTCGTAATTTTTTGCTGTAAGTGGATAACAATGTTAATTTTATTGATGCAAAGGCCACCCCGGAGAATAGACGCGGCAGGGCCACAATCATTAGTATGCTGATGGTAAAAAAAGATAATCTTGTTGTTGGAGCATACAATTTATGCGATTTTTTTGGGGAACTGAGGTGTTTGTTATTGCACTGAATATTTTGTACTTCTTAAATTTCATCTGATTTCTGTATGCTTCTTTCCGTTGAAATAATTTTACATTGCTAATTATTTGTTTCATGAATAAATTAAGCGAAGTGAGTGATGGTTATGTTGTAATGAAATTCTTCGATTCCTTTGCGTGCATCATATGCACAGCGCTTAATTTTTCAAATTGTTGACAGTTCTAGTCAGTTAAAGACGTACCTGTAGACTATCTTTTTAACACACCACAGAATAAAAACATCAAATCAACAACACATCTAATTGAAACGTACCCCGAAAAAGCATCGAGAAAATGCGACAGCCATACAACAATCCATAAGGAATATTACAATACAATTTTAACAGACCAGTCGCCAGAGGGCCGATCCTTAAAAACTTTTTTAAACTCATTTGCAGTGCATTCAATACAACGTGGAGCCTCGCATTTCTTCAACCAACCCCTGCACCGCGTCATTAGGGGAGTGCTCGCGTAAACCAGACGTAATGGGTTTTATCAGCGACTATAAAATTTATTTACACATCTACTAGTATATTATAGGGACCGCATTTTGCAATGTGCACTGCTAACTTAGAAACGGTCCCTTAATGATATATTGCAGGCGTTTAACTACCACCACAGGCCTTAATGTAGAGCCGCCATAAAACCCTGTCGTAACGAAGCGACGCCATGACACAATTAACAAATCATATCAAAACTTGGTCGAATGCTTTCTGCGATAAGGTTATATGGTGGTTCATTATTTCAAGTCCGTGGTTGTACATAACTAAAACATAAAAGTCACTACAGCATATTCAAACAGCAAAACCTTTAAAGAATTGAGGGAGGCCTTTACCTAACATTACTGGGTCTTAACATTCATACTTTTGTGTTTCACTAGAATTTAAATAAAATTCCTTTAACGATGTTTCCTTGGCGATATTCCAATTCTTCTGCGAGAAAACTATCACTCTATGACTACTCAACTATCTCTGTGCAAATCCGTTGCTCCGTTTGACATGAAAGACCAATAAATAACTCCTCAGCCTCAGTACACATTAATAATAGAAGATTTTTTATTAGTTTGTGGGATTTTTCCATATACGTAAAAATAAATGTCCGCACAAAGTTGCACAAATATGTACACATATACCTTATTGCAATAGTAATAAGGTCTATGTACATATTTTTGAGCCTGTTGTGAATACATATTGGTGAACTTGACTGTACGTGTTTCATACGTGGTATCATTTTATTGAATTTCACTTCATCGATTGTATCATTTTATCGAACGCTATTTTCTACTGAAACAACGATGTTTCCAAGTTATAAACATAATTACGTAGTACGTTCGTTAGGTTAGACTTGTGACTGCCAAAAAAAACTCTTGCGGCGAGTAATTCCTTTCGATGAAATGAAAATTGTTCGTAATGATACGTTCGTAACTACATGATATGCCGATGACATTGCATGCGACTATGAAACTTTAAGAGGTCAACCGATATAATCTACAAAAGTAGTGGTATGACTGTACTTATTTTGTTTACTATTTATTAATGAATTTACGTTCAGTTACAATTTTTTACTTTAAAACAATATTTGTACTAGGCCACACTAAGATCAAGCCTCGAATTAAATATGTTAACGCAATGTTAATCAAGTCAGTCGAACAAGAAGATAAACTTTACTTCCGATTAGAGAACGCCGCTCCAAGTTCTCGACTTCCCTCGTAATTATTCTACAATGACAAATTGCCGTTTTCAAACATCGAATTTAATTAAGAACAGAACGAGATCCTGCCGTCCCAATTCCCACATACAATTCCACAGACAACGTACAGTAATCTGTTGATCTGTGGTTATTTCCAGCCCTTAAGGTATAGTAAATAAATAACTACAGAAGAGCTAAAATTGTGTAACTCATTTTTTTATAAATCAATGTACCTATTGGCTTGTTTGTGATGTAACATAAATTACGAAACCAAAACGCATGTTAAAAAACTAGTCTAATTATTTTGTGCCATAAACATACATTTTGTTATAAGTCCCATTTCTATTTTGCACACTTGCACTCTTTTTACCTACGAATTCCAGTGGTCAGCAGGCCTCCCAGGCTCGGAATGCCTATTGAACCTCAAATACTCTCTAAAGCCATGAAAACTGGCCACTGCAGAGTATGTAAAAGGGAATGTTGTACTTAAAACAAAAGCGAGTCTACTGTAGTATCAGGCTCCATCGGCTGCAGGCTGCATTCCCGGCGACGTCCCTTCGGCCCTGTAACGAGCGGTGTCGTCAAATAAATCTCGCACCCCAGCTGTACCGGGTCGTTTCAGCCTCCTTTCAGAAGAAGGATAAAAGGTCTTTATTTTTTCCCCGCGAAGCCCCTTTATGTTCGATGTGTTTTGATTGGTTCAACTTTATGAAGCGGTAAATATTAAGGATCATTTAACGCTGTTTTTTCAGAAAAGAATTCCTGAAATTGGTATTGAATTTGGTTGCAGCTATTTAAAGATAATGAAACGAGAGACGCATGTTTTATTAAATACAGGGGCAGCATTAAAATCAAACAAACAGTACGCTTTAAATCCGTTTGGCAGACAGATAAATTAAACGGCAATAGACAGCACGTCGAATAGGAAGCGTATTCGGGGAAAAATGGGATTGGTCGCTTTATTCAGAAGGCCTCCGAAATTTATGCCACAGTTTCACTCCCTTACCGAGTCCATTAAAACTGTCCATCTATCCGCTTGCAGATTTAAACCAAACGGTCGGCGGTCACGAATCTAAAAAACATTTATCACTCTCGATTTCCCGCCCTCGGCCGCGAAGCGTGCCACGAGTATATTTTTCACGGACCAAGTACGAGGAAACTTTATGGATCTTTTGGCAATTCTAATCACGTGGCGAGTAATAAATGTGCATGGACAAAGTCAAATAGGCCCGTTTCAGAATAGACCCGCCGGGAATCGAGACGTGACAATGATTTTGCGGTCGGAAAATAACTGAGAATAAGTCGCATTCGATATTTTCTCACGCCATTGGAGTCCCGTTGTTTTTTGACATTTAATGAAAGTCGAATTTATCTGACAAGTTTCACGATGGAATGCAAACTGAGTGAGTGTTTCTGGTTAAACACGTAGACACATTTGCGTCCGCTCAAAAGTCCTTATAACGGCGAAGTCAGAAACATCGTAAACAGAGTTCACCATTACACGCTGCCAATTACAACGGGATAGCAAATGGTACATTTAAACGAAGGCTAATTGCAAAATAAATGTCCTACACGTTTACTCCATTACACGGGGTAACCCGTGCAATTTTACTTTTGAACCGAGCCACCAATTTGAGTGCTTTGACATTCATTTATCTCCATTACAGATCTGGGAAGGTAGCCATGTTTTGGCCGCGATGGGTCCCGCGTGGATCGTCCCCTCACTAGTGGAAGATGTGGGAACAACTCTAATATTCCGATTAAAGTGCATGATTACGCTTTTGTTTTTTATTAAGTTAGTTATGTGGTCAGTGCAAGCCACTCGTAGAACTTTATTCTTCTTGAATAAGTTTTCATCTGAGTTACTGCCGTACTCAGAGACGTCAATTATATTTAATGCATGATTAAAGTTGCTGCTGTCACTTTCTTTGCTACAGCAATAGAATAAGACAACACGTCACTAAACAAGCATTAAATTTAATTGACGTCTCTGAGTGCGGCAGTAAGACTTTTTAAGTTTTAAATATACCTACGGTTAGGTTGGGTTTGGTTAGGTGAATTATTTTAGTGTTTTTATAATACATCCCAAATAACAACAAAAAAAAACAGGAGAAAATGCCTTTTCATGCATTAGGACAAAGAGGGATTCCATATATATAATTATATTATATCAAAACATGCAGTCATATACGGTAGAATTAGAGTCCCAGGTTTTAAAAGCTTGCTTTGTTAAACTTGTTGTATTTGCATTTTGTATCGCTTCCCCTGGGTGTGTGTTAGCCGATCTATAACTTATCTCGAGATACTAGCCCTCGGGCTTTTTACATCCCCTTGTTAACGTCAAACTGAACACCAGCCACGATATAGATAACAAAGGCGTATATCAATTTTATTGCGAACCACAATCCCCAATGGCTTTGACCGGTAATATACTGATTCCTCCATGAGTATTACTTAAATCGAAAATCAATTTACATTGTTTTATTATATATGTGTGTTTTTTTGCCTTGATAAAATGCAAAAGAAAACTATTATTTTCTGAAAATCTTGTACATTTTATGTCAGATGTGTAACATTTGTTTATAGCTTGGCAATTTTTTTTGTAATATTATTAAGTAAAATTATTGCTTACTATGTGGCTGGCTAAAGCGCTCATTCCCAAAATACTAGTTTTTCAAAATACCAAATTACTCTTTTTATCAGGTTCTCAAAAAAGATTCAGACAGATTGAGTTTTATATAAATCGGCGTCTACATCTATTACAGTAAAAAAAAAAACTTATTTACCCAAAAAGACTTATTCCAATTTCATTTCTTTATACTTCAATACCGGAGATCCACCTCTACACATGTAATGCATATTATTTTAGAATTACCCCCTTGTAAAAACACAATAGCTAAAATATGATTAAAATATGCTTTGTCCTTATCAACTGCCGTTAAGACATTTGCATCGATCTGATTTATACATTGCGAAGTGCAAGTGCGAAGTTTACACATTGTCTACTTGCTACTTGACAGCAAATGTATGAACTTCGCACTTGCACTTCGCAAAGTGTAAATCAGGCATTACAACAAGTGACAACACACAGTGAGTGACATTAAGGGCCTGTTGTTTGAACAGTAGTGAAACTAACTAATCGTAAAAAATCGTAACTAATGGTTAAAATTCGAAAAAGGGAGCGAAAATTTAACACATTTCCTTGAGATTACCCATACTTACGGTTTTTAACGATTAGTTAGTTTAATTACTGATCAAACAACAGTAAAAGTATTTACAGCGTTATAAATAAGGGAGAGGTTCCTTAAAGCCTCTCACGTATATTTCAAGGGAAATCTCTATTTTTTTTTACCTCAATTATTACTATTTATTTGTTCTTGTTTCAGTGCAATACAGATCAAATAAATAAATAATAAATTATCTTATTACTTTCTCTTATTTAAAATCAACTACGAAAACCATAAGCATATTCAATTTTATTTTACACACACATTTTGTGTGTGAAGTTCTAATGAGTGAGTGTTGAAAAAATAACTTGGCTACCTTGGCCACAAACGGTACCTACCTTAACAAAATGGAAAATAACTGGGCAAGGATTACCTCTGAAAATGACATATCCGCAATCAATGTAATTATGCTTCCTGCTTGTCAAAAACTCATCGATTCAGTGCTCGTCCCACGTCAGCGCTTAATAGACGCTATGTCCAAAAGACAAAGTGAGTATAATAGTATCAAGCCCACAAGCACATAATACCTTTTTGCGTCGATCAGCAGTATTGCCCGTTACTGACACAAATGACTTTATCGTAATCAACTTGTTGCCTGATCGGACTGAAATTCATTACCGGATATTACCGGTATTGCATTTAGCCAAAAAGCGAATTAACAAACACTTAATTGCTTTTTATTTTCACGATTGCTGTATCGGTGCACGAGTTAATAATTATTTATTGTAATTAATGATGTTGGCTTGAATGCTGTGTGTGGTCCGGCTAACTTGGTGATTTGGGCTATTAAAGGCCTGTAGGGCGTAGGTAGTAGGTAATTGCTGCGTCAGTGTGACCACCTCCGACGTTATAGGCGTTATGTCCTGGAGGTCTATTTCTAAACAGTAATCGTGAGAGCCTCCAGTTTCTTTCACAACGCAAGGAAATTATTTGGGCTAAGATAAGCGGTAAAATCTAAATCGTATTTGACCTGTTATTGTATTGTTTTTAAATCGGTTGCCATTACTGTCAAGTAAATAAGAGCTATCCAAGCGATGACAATACGATAACAACAAAAAAACGATATTGTTTTACCGTGTTGAATAGAGGCCTGTTTTGAGTGTCATTTGGTCGTAATGCATGCTAAGCTTTAGTGTTTTGAATGAACGACCTCAATTCTTTTTTTTTTTTTTGGCGCAACTATAACGTCTGTCCTCATCACCACGGCCCGGCGTCGTGCCGTGATTCTACGCGACTCCGCACCGTGTATCTGCACGGGTAGCACAAGTTGTATTTTCTCGCTTGTCGTTTAGTGCGTCTTTGTCGTTACTGACTAGATAGTAAGGGAGATCCGAGCGACAACCATGTCGCGGGCAACTTGTGCTAGATGCACTGTACAGACACGGCAACGTGCTTCTCCACGCGCGTCAGGTTTAAAGTTAGCGCAGACATAACCGCTCGGCACCGGATCAGCTCAAAAGTGAGACATTGAAAAATATGCTTTGATTTGTGTTAGTACGAAGTTAAGGAGTTTTGAAGGTAAGGAAAGTGAAAACAACAGCCAGGCGCAAGCCTCGCGTCGTCCAAGGAAAAATATGTCGAACTAACACAAATCAAAGTTCACTTCTCAATGTCTCAGTTTGAGGTGATCTGGTGCCGAGTGGTTATGTCTGCACCAACGTTTATGTGGACAGGCCCTTGCAACGCTAATTTCACAAGCGGGCTGCTAGTATTGTATGTCTTTTGTATATTTCTTTTGTATTTACCACGTCCGATCCGAGTTTCAGAAAAACGGTCCAAAATATAGCCTTGTGCAGTTTACGTGTGCGTCTACTGTAGAATAACTAAGTAAATCGGTGGTCCTAGAAAAGGTGTATTTACGTTATAGTGATCGAAAATGTATAGGATTAACGTAAACTCACGGACGGTCACGTCAAGCGCTTATGTTAATTCCACATTGTGACAGTTGACGCAACCGTCCGACAGCTGACGTCAATATTATAATTCGATAACTTTAACGTACGCCGAATGCATCTTGTAGCTGCTGCTTTGTGTAGATTCGTAATTCACCTGTTTACATTTTCTTGAATTCGGATTGGTCGCGATGCGAATGCACTCTACTCGTATAGAGCGTCACAGACACATTTATTTAATATATTTATAAGTCTCGCGATTTACAATATACTAAGTATTCCTTTGTTTTTTATCAACGTATAGTCGATCAAAAAAGTCCTTTACCACTTTTAGACCTTAGTAACTTAAAAAAGTGGTAAAGGACTTCTTGGTCGACTACTTTTACTTATAGCTGTGTTTGTGACGCGTTTGACACTTTTGATAAAATAATAAGTACTTAATTCTGACATAGAACAAAATTCTCATGCAGAACTGAATAAGGTATAAAAAAGAAACAAAGTCATATTTTTTATGATTTATTTTTCGTTTGTTTATAATATTTAAATAAGTTTCATAACAAAAGTTTAAGTATTCAGTATGTATGTATAAATAGCCTTATTCTATCTTTATGACTGTAGGTATTATCGATTGAATAGGTATTTTGTTTCTTGGTTATGAAGTTTATAATATTTGTTAAATTCATAGAATAACTTGTATCATTATGAAAATGCAAAGACATTATTTCCAGCTAGATTTGACATATTCACTAAGTATAAAAATATTAATTCAAGAATATCTATGAAGAAAAGAAATGCACTAAGTAAGTCTTATGAAATGAATTTACAAAAATAGCCAATAAAATGTATCTTTATTTTGTACCGCTTTCCATCAGAGCAGCTGGTTGGTTGAGGGCGAATAATCGGGCGTTTCAACCGCCGTCATTGTTGTCTTCAATAAATTGATGAGAATAATAATAACCGCTAGTATTTATTTGGGTTTAGTTAAGATTTAATTCAAAACAAGAATAAACTTGTTTAGGTTATCTGCAATATTATACAAAGACGACAAGAAGGCGGTTAAAATGCGGAAGATTCACCCGAGAACAGAGTTAGGCTACGCGTGTGTTCAGAACAAGTATTTAGGACGCCTCGGTCTCGCTATTTTACAACTAAATACGCTATAACAACGTAGCGAGATAAAATAACAAATTTATTACTATTCTGATATTATTTCAAATTATTATTACTATATATTGCTCGTATTTGTACAAAGTTTCAAGTACCTATTGGTGTTCTAATTCAGAAAATATACCTATTATTAATATACTATACAATTACATATGCGTATAATATTTATTTAGCATTGAACTTCTCAAACAATTTGCAATGCACTTAACAATATAATCGAGTACCCATTCCTGAGGAACTATCCATACAAAACAAACAAATACATAGAGTTTACTCTATAGGCGAGGGGCTATTCAGTAGGGTTTAGGATAACATGACTAAATGAGTTAAGTACAAAAACGGGGGTAGTGTCTTTATCTGCACTGCTAAATTAATTATTTACACGTCTATATACAAAGCTATCACATCTTACAACTGTAGTCGTATCACTATTTACAATATTGCAAATTCATTGTCTCTCATTGTCGTGACGATAATACACGGTACCACTTGTTACCTTTCCACGTAGCAAAGAAAATATTTTGGTGATAATATTGTCCTTTGCACAAAACTTATGTTAAACGTACACTATGTGCGGTTTTTCCGGGGTCCGGTGGTGAGGAATAGTTTCATAAGCAAACTGCTGGTAGATGTGCTCCTCACTATCTTCCTGGTAGTACGGATTCTTATCCACACTGTGCCACGGCGGATTTAACGAATGGAAGTTATTGGTAACAGAGGAACCGATCATCAGATATCTATCCGCGTCCCTCTTATTTTCTTGTTCCCTACTTCGCGTCGAATATCCGAGTCCGTTGCTCAACTTTGACACGTCTCCGTTCAGCATAACGCTCGTCATGACTTGCTTCGACTTATCTCCTTTGCACTTTTTCAAAGGTCCCAAAAAGTATAAAACTCCACCAACAATGCTTACAATGATACTCACAGTCAGCACCATGACGGCCACTATCACCCATCCATTTGAGCACCCAAATTCAGATTCAGGAATCTGTACAAATAATACACCCTTCAAATGTTCCGGGCCCGAACATTTGATATCTTCGTAGTCAAGCGTGAGCGCAGCGCTTCTGTTACCAGTCTTTTTAGTGCTCACCTCGCACTCCATTCCGAGTTTCCATAACCATAGTAATGAACAATTGCATGTGAATGGATTACCGGATATTTCTAATTCTTGCAATCTATCAATAGGAAAATGTGACGCTTCTAAAGTTTCCAAAGCGTTATTTCTCATATACACATGGGTAAGCTTTGGATTCCCATGAAATAATCTAGGTGGTACTTCACGCACTTTTACGTTTTCGTTCATCCATATTTTTTGGAGATTGATATTGTCAACGAATGCCCTCGAATCAATTGTTTCAAGTTCGTAAAGCCGGCTCAAGTGTAAGTGTTTTAAATGGAAGAGGCTTTGAAAAGACAAGGGAGCAACACTTTGGAAAAAGTTTCCACTGAGGTACAGGTGCGATAAGTTTACTAATTTGGAGAGAGCAGAAGTGGGTATGGTTGTCATGTTGTTGTCGCTCAAATCCAAATAACGCAGCGATGGTAAATTGTGGAATCCTAAGGAATCGACATTACCGATTATATTACTTTTTAAGTCAAGATGGCTCAATTCTTTCAAAAAAGGCATACCATGTTTTGGTACGTGTTGTATAAGATTTTCAGACAGATCTAAGTATTGAAGTTTAACAACATAGAACAAATTAATAGAAGGTATGTCTAATATGGAGTTATTTTTGAGCGATAAGATTCTTAACGACGACAAGGGTTCAAACGTGTCCGGGTCGAAACTTTCCAAGCCATTGTTTGACAAATCGAGTCTTTCCAGTACAGTTAAATCTTTAAAAGTTTGTGCGTGTACATTTCGTATTTCATTATCTGACAAGTCTAAATCAACCAAGCGCGTCAATCCAATGAAAGTGTCTTTTTCTAATCTCTTGAGCCTGTTGTGGCTCACGTTGAGATTGGTCATTTCCATATTGCTCTCGAAGTTCTTACTACCTAAGTCCTGTATTCTGTTGTAAGAGATGTCGAGGATGGTGACTTGCGTGTAGAAACCGAAGGTGTAGAGAAGATTGTCGATGGCGTTGTGCGTGAGGTTGATGTGGGTGGCCTCGGGATTGAGTTGTATGGGGACGATCTCGAGGCTGGCGTTGGCGCAGATGGCGGTGCGCAGCGCATCGTCGCAGGCGCAGCGCGCCGGGCACAGCGTGCGCGCCGTCGCGCCCCACGCCCATGCCACCACCACCACCCACCAACGCCACTTCGCTACGCCGCGCAGGCCCATAACATCTCATGCGTAAACCACTTGGAACCTGAAATAGAACAAATAATATTTTTACAATCAGATATAACAAACGGCCTTTGCCCTAAAAGTAAACTCATATAATTCCTCCACCATAGATAAGAATCTACCAACAGCATTTTTTCTGAATTATTGTTATCGTACAAACGGGCCGCTCCCCGTGGATAAATTGCCCTCCAATGCCACAGAGCTAAGCAAGAATATACAGCATTATCGCTATCGCTTGACAAAATCTTAATATAATTTCTGCCAAAAACTGCAGATAACAAAGTGTTTCGACGCAACTTGCGTCAGGGGGAGTGAAATTGTTTGATCCAAATTAGGCCGATAAGAGCATGCTACGGGTACGCCAGGAAAAACTTTTTCCTTGTCTTTTGTTATGGAGCGACCTAAGTACGTCGGGCTGGTAACGTGTGCTTGATTTCACGGCGCCCTAAGGAGGGACATTATTCATGTCTGTGATTTGTTATTCAATATACAGCCATGACACGTGGCGCGGACAATATGTCCGGAACGCTTGTCGTTTTACCCTGCAGAATGCGCGCGGGTCATAATGCGTTCACTGCTAGAACGACGGATGTACAAATTACTTTAATATAGATACTTTACTTTCTTCTTTACTTTTTTATAGTAGATTTCCTTTACCAAATATTCAATTTATTTTGAAGTGCACCGATCATATTTCCCATCCAAACGAAAGATTGTGGACTATCTCTCTATAAATTGGACGTTGACAATATCCCTCTGCCGTGTTCCTGCACTTAAGGGACTGTTCTATCCGGCCGCACTGCATTATTTACTGCGGCACGTTTCTCTTAAGACGAATGTCCTCCGTAAACGAGGAACTAGCGGCTAGCGACCGCGCCGCTAATCCTCCTCCGCCCGAGCGATCCTCTACAATACCTTCCGAAATGTTCGACGATTTAACAAAGGAGCGTTTGGTACTTTAAATTAAATGTTCGGCTTTACAATTCGACGGAATGTATAATGAATAGCAGCGTAACATCTGTTAACGAAGGCGAACGATCTCGAAAGTTTTCACGCGCGGGAATAACTAATTGCGAAGGTTGGAATTCAATTTATGGGTTCTGGTGCGCCTCCCGAGAGATCAGGCTATACTAAAGTATTAATAATGCAAAACAGTGTCACGGAAAGTTTTTGATTCCAAATGCAAATTAAATTAGGAAACAAAGTTGGGAGCGCTGAGCTTGATCCAACGTTTTGTCAGTTGTCGGTAACGTGGCTAGGTATATTATAACTTTTAACAACAAGCTTTTAACAACCCTTTACATTGTGTTTTAAATGGTGGGTCTGGTATAAATTAAACGCTCTTAATAACTTATTAAGTAAATGTTTCAAATAGTGTTAACGCGCTGGCAGCGGCCTGTATGGTCTTGAATCGCGAGAAGACAGCATCAAGTCTCCCCCAGTAACCGGATATCGCCGCACGAACGGATTACGCCAGCCCGCCCGAATTACAGAAACCATACACATACGCACACCCGATACACATTAGAATTCCCCGTATTAGGACGGATTAATTCTGTAACGTTTCAAATGTATTCTAAGTCACGTGAACCGAAAATATTGCAAATTTAATCATATTATTCACAATGTTGTGAAGCAGACATGCGTCAGATACGTATTTAATTTAGATTCGAATAAAAGTACATAAACTTGAATAGGCATTAGGTTTTTTTTTTCAAGTTGAAAACCTTTCACCTTTGATTTAATCTCAAAAGAAACCTTTTACTTAGCCAATGCCCTTTTCTATGTGGATATAAGTATATTATGCCCACGCTCTCATCAATTTTGGTAAGTTATTTGCGATTAGCTTGTAAAGCGGCGCGTCGGTGTATCGGTATTGATAACACGGCTGTCTGTTGTCGCGGGGCATTATCACAAAGTGAGTCGTGGGTGCGATCAAAAGGGCGGCACGCCCTCCACTTCCAGCCGAAACTGCTCCGGCCGGCACTCTTTTGTCTTTTAATTTCCTGTCCGCCGAAGTGCGGCGATGCCATCGTGAATTTCGCTTTCGTGAGCTTCGTTAACTTGTATCGGCCTTTGTTGTTGCCTATTGAACTTTTCCATTACCGACGTCATCGATCGAAACCGCTAAATTCGTTGGAAAATTCGTGTCGCCCGAATCACCTCCCGCCTTAGTCCTAGCGGAATTAACTGAAGCTCTCTCTTTTATAAATATGTGTTTGGAACTTTTTGTTTTGTTTGTGCTGATGCTCTTAAAATGGAAATTAAATATTTCCTTATTGAAAAGTTCTTTTGGCCCGTTATAGAAATTCAATACGGGATTTCAATAAAGTGTAACGGACTTGTCTTTATTTTGTTAGAAGGTTTTTGAATAATCTAAGCAAATTTCAAGCATAACTTTTTATTCAATTTGTTTTGTTATTCTGTTGCCTAATTAGGGATTGGGGAATATTTTTCCGATTTCGCATGCATAATATTTGCTGATTTGTTTGATGTAGAAAATACGTCTTTTCCACTTCCTTATCAAAATATAAGCTCGTTGCTATTTTACATTGAAGTTAATAGGCACTCAGTAAACTATAATCGGGTCAAATATTGTCCGAGTGTGCCTGAAGCCTATAACCATTGATCACAAAAGTGGCCTCGACCGGTCACGGTCACGAGCTCATAAAACTTTAATGTCATGTTCAGCGTGGTCAATTACCCTATAACT
This sequence comes from Acleris cristana, assembly GCA_948252455.1. Lineage (NCBI taxonomy): Eukaryota > Metazoa > Arthropoda > Insecta > Lepidoptera > Tortricidae > Acleris > Acleris cristana. The sequence continues at coordinate 6,740,072 of OX411774.1, read as the reverse complement.
ATATGGAATTAGATCTTCGGTAACAGATTTTAGAAATGGGAACAGGTTTTTATTGTGTGGTTTTTCCTATGACAATGTTTAGTATAATTTGCAATCACCTGCTTAAAATTAGTGTCACAGCTTAGGCTCGTACGTAAGTTTTGGTGAGTCCACGTGTATCTCAAGAAAACAGAGTTATGTACGCATTTAGTTTGAAACTACTAATTTTGAGCCGGAATTCTATGAAACATAATGACAATGTATTTGATGCGGCAGAGAATGGAACCGGCGCCTATCCTAATTGTGTCATAACATTGTAATATAGTTCAGAGAAGGTACTCGAAGGGATGTTCGTAGTTTGCTTCTAAATTCAATATCTAAGGAAGGGTATAACCGTATTTATAACATTGAATGTCATCGGTTCCATTTAAATTACGGAAACTATACAGTTCGGCCTAATTGCGGAAGGGCGATCGCTCCCTACGGCCGTCGGCTGCGAGCGGTTCCCACTAAAGTTATCATGGTGTTAATACAACTTGAGACGTTACTGGCACAAAGGACGGTTTACGAGGGGAGCTGAGACAATAAAACCAGGGTAAACGCCAACTAACCGTCTCTCTTCCTTAGAGGAGATATCAAATCTCTCCTATTTTACGATTCGCTTACTTATACTGCACAGTTTATAAAATACATCCGCAAAAATATTCCCCGGGCAAAAAATTACAAATTACTACAATTATTTGTAAGATCGTGGGTTGTTGATCAAAGTGTACGCACGTGATTCCTGATTTGACGGTCGGTGAATAGTGACTAGAGTGGCGGGAACTAACGGGCATAATGAGAAAACTTAGCCGGTAGCTGAGGAGTCTGCCGCGCCAATAGTTGCCGAGAGCGTAGCAAAAACCAAGCGGACCGACTAGCGGTGATTCGATTGAAACTTTACGTTCACCACCACCAACAAAATGTTGTTATTTGCTGTTTAAATATAAATAATTACTTCGAGACGTTTAAGTGTTACCGTCTTATTCTTAACTTGGACTTTTTGTTGTTATTCCTTTTTACAGTCTAATTTCAAAAGCAATTAAAAGTACGCTTAGCATTAATGATTTGAAACTGGAGTTGACCATAAGCGAAAATGCAAGAACAATCCGGCTAAACCTTGCTAGCTTTATTAAAAAGCGAGTGGCAACCGAAGAAAAATTCGAAGACAATCAGAACTTTCCACCGTGCCCGATAAATGGCGCAGCTGCAAAGCCGTTTTAATTAAGTGGACTTCGAAATAATAAAGTATAATGGTGAATGCGTGTTAGAGGCCTAAGCCATAGAATTTAAGAGTACGTATATAGATATTATGAAATGGCGTCGACACGTTTCTCGTCTTCGGCCACTGACTTTGTATTTTTTTCGGCTTGTCCCGAATGTTTTATTTGTGTCAGATATATACTGATTTGCTTTAAAAATCACCGTATTTGAGAGTAGCAGTTTTAAGTGAATCTTTGCTTGATACTCGAGGGATACCAATTAGTTAAATCTTTCAAAACAAACCCGCTATATAGCGGCTTAGCTGTGACTAGCAAATTTTAATGTCACCGGGGAAAATCTGCCAATAGTTCACCGCTCTGCCGCTATTGATTTTGCAATCACAGCCAGATTAGAGCCCGCTTCAAAGTGATTATTATTCACAGGTTTAATTACAAACGCTTAAATTGCTCCTCCATTATAAAACAAGTATAACTTTATTCAAAACTTAATGCTTCTTTCATTCCCTACATAACGGTAATGCTCAGTTCCTTCTGTATTTTTTCAGCTTCCGGATATGCAAACATGAAACCATTGATAGTTTTCCGATGTTGAAAATCGATTTATTGTTTGCGATAGGGCTTCTGAAATGGAATTCTATGTGGAGTCATCCTGCAAAGCCAATGTTTGCCTTCCATTCGTTTATTTACTTTAACGACCCGAAAATGTTTTTCATCGTACACGTTCATACATAAGACATGTTATTCAGGCATGTTAAAAAGTCAAAAAAACATTGGTCTTAATCCGGATTCATTCATTGCATTTTTATAATGTTATTAATTATATACTTAGGTATTTCTGTGAGATTGTGACTTATTAATTACCCTCGCTTTGCTTCAGTTTTTGTGAATTTTCTCGTACAAAAACCAAAGTTTATTATACATGAAAATCTTTCCTCTTGAATCACTGTTGGTAGGTTTTATACTATGTAAAGATTAGTCGGGTTAAAATTGAGAGATTATATGAGTAGGTAGCTGGAAAATTAAACATCATGACAAAAACTGACACATTATTATACGGTGTGAAATTATGCTAAAACTAAATTGATTACTGACTGTTTCAACGCTCAACGCATAAGTTTTACTATTCAGCGAGGAAATGCTGCTAGCATCTTCGGGACAATACAGCAGGAGGTTTTTCAAGATTGGCTTAGTTTTACTTTTAAGTTTTATTTTTATTGCTAAGTTTTTCAGATATTGTCCTTTATTTATAATATAAACATAGGACATTCATTAACTATTATAAATGAGTACTGACTATTAATAATGCGCAATCGTTAACTAGGAACGCGATGCCATCAGAAACCAGTTTACGTGCTCTCATTACTTAAACGTAGTAACTAATATATTGAAGGCGGAGCGGAGCGCCATCCGTCGCGTCGTTATACGTTCACAATACAGACGGTTGCCACAAAATATCTTCCAGGCAAGACGCGCTTACAGTGGATAAAAAAAAACGAACAAATCTTCTGCACAATACCATTTTCTCTTTCAGAGCAACAGAGCAGGGTCTAGTGAATCGAGCTTCTCTATGGGCGCCTTTATAAACGCAATAATGAGGAGTGCCAAGGCGGCATTCAGGCGTGCGCCCTAACGAGAAGCGCCGATGAATCGCCCATGAGGCGAGCACAAAACTTGCCACTTGGCGGGTAATAGCGAATGCCAGCATCGCAGCACGCGCGCCGCCGGCCGCGCCTCGCCCGCCGACCTAAAGGGCTTTTAGCGAACGCCAACTTGCTTTCGCTTTGACTTTCATCGCCAGCGAGGATTAGTTACCTCACCCCGATTGGATGCGGCCTACGGTTGAATAGTCAATGAACGAATTCAGGCCAAAGCGGCGGCGCACTAATCTAAAGCAAGTTTAGTTTACGATTTGCTAACATGCTAATAGATCGTCGTGCTGATTGCATGGCTCTTTTAGTAACGATACGGCTTGATTTGCAGCTATCAGACTTAAATGGGAATGGTTTAAATTTCGTCTACGTCATTTCGATCTGCCGTTTGACTCTCAGCAAATAAGTCGTTTAAACTTGGTTTTATTTTGTCTGAAACATTTTCGAAGCCAATGGCAGACCCTGCTTTCTACAAGAGTCTTACACCGCAAGCCTGCCAGTGCACGGTTTTCAATGCTTTCGCATTTCCAAACTTCCGATTGTAACTCGAGAAAAAAACGAACAACTGCCATGAATTGTTTGGCTGTTATTAAAACTTTTCCTTTGAGAAATGGAGTCGGTAACAAAATTAAAAAGTTACCGTTTGCATAATCATAACTTTAAGTTCGGGTGGTGTTGTAAGAGGCTGACTGTTTGGAGGGCGGTGGCAGCGGAGTTGCAAATGACGTGCTTACGTTGGTGATATCGAGCGGATCGTGCGCTAAGCCCGCAAAATGGGCTCGGCCTAAATGAAGACGCGCCGCAGAGCTCGTCTTAGGGAATACCTACTACAAAATTAGTCAATCCTATCGCTGCCATCTCTAGCGGAGTCGGTGAGGCTGAATAATGAAATAGCTCGTTTAGGCGGTGGATAGGCGCTATCGACACTCGGGGCCATTGGAACGCGATCGCGACCGAGCCGAGGCGAAAATCCCACGGATTCCGTATGAGGTATCTGCCGGCTCTTTTAGGGTTATTAAATGGAGTGGGTTTTAGGGAAATGAGCTGGGAAATATATCTGCTCTCCATTTGACCGAAGAAATCCGTGTTTTCGGTAAATAAAGAACCCGTCTATAAAATAAATTAGGGAAGTTCAGTTTGTCTTCATTGCGGACGGGTCGGGTAGCGCTCCCATCCACGCGCTCATATGGCGGTTTGCCAATAAGGAGACTGAAACTAGAATAGTTTTCAGTATTCAGCCTGTTGTTTTTGTTTATACGAGTGGAAATGGAACAATGGTAATGCAGTTGTGAGATAAAAACAGCTCTTAGCGACTCAGGACGGTTTTGGAACTATTGTCGGAATTACAAATTGATTGATAACAATTTTTTGTCTACGAAACATTTATAAGCTCAAGCACAGAGTTCTATAATGAACCCTGTGAAGAATAAATACATACCATATTGGTTTTGTTGTTATGAAAAGACAGGTACCTTTAATTGTAATAAATAAATTTGTATCAATATTATTTTATTTAAATAATTCCGGAGTAATATAGTTTGAAATAACAGTCTGAGCCTTATTATTATTATAATTATTATTGTATTCATTAGTCTTAAGATGTCCACTGCTGAACACTGCTCTCTCGGAGGATCTCCTCGATGACACGGGACGGTTGGTTTTGTGCTGCTCGCATCTATAGGTTAATCATGATTTCTTGATTTTAATCTTCATGTAGATATAATTCTGATTTAAATATAATATAATAAGTTTATTGGTTAAAAGTAATATTTTACATGTCAAATTTATAAATACTTAACCAAGACAAAGTACTTTATTATATAATATTCTAGTGATTAACTTCTCGTTTATACCTACTGAGTTACTGCGTAGAACTTTATACCATAACCCTTTCTTTTCAGCTTCAATCAGGCACCAGAACGAAAACATGACACGAAAAATGTGAAACGGTACGTCGACTACAATTTTTCCCATCTCGCTGTATTCTGTTTTAACTGACATATTCATTTGCCTCCTCTTAGTTTTATTACAGGCGAATACAAAACGCGGCCTCATGCCTCGGATACAAAGCTAAAGCACACTCACACGGAGCTAAGCTTACCCGCGACTCTGTAAGCGTAACTCGCAACAAAATCCTACGTTTCCGTTTTCATCTGGAGGTGCAACCTGCGAGGGATTCCCGTAACGTATTCTGCGTTCCCGCCTGAGACGGGGTTAGGGTGCGGCGGCAACGGTAATGCGTTTTATGAATGAATGAACGACTGAATGGGAGGATTTCACTTCCAACTAGCCATTGGTTTGAGCAAAAGCGCATTGAACCACCGAGAGAAAACGGAACGCATTTGGGTTTTTTTCGCTGCGATTTTAAAATAACGTTCCATTTTTGAAGTTTTGAAAATTGGACTCGAGGTGATTGTAATAAAAAACTAAGCAATCTATTTTTTAAGGATATTGAACCAATTTCGAGTGGGTCTTGCCGGTGTGCAATGACTCCGATGCAGGTTTTATGGTACATAAAATTTAGTGCTGAACTGAATAAGTTTACGACACTTTACTGGAAAAAGGGAGCGTGGGTATTTACGCTGCCTGATTTATAGAACGATCTCACCTTACGGCCTTTCAATATTTTTATTATCTTTGCCATTAGAGCTCCGTATGGCTTTATGTAATGTAAATTATCAACGTTACCTATCGTCCATTATTTTGAATACATTCGCTTCTTGGTCATTTTGTGTAAGATTGTCCTCCATTAATTACCATGTTAGATAATAAGATATTAAAAATATAAGGTAATGGCACCAGTAATGAACAAGGATACATTAGACAATTGATTCTTCATTCAAAGAAGATATTATGGTTATTTCATTTGTTTTGCAACAATTAATTTATAACTTTATAATCTTGGAATTAGGATAAGTAGTTAAAATGTGTCTGAAATCGGTGCATGTTAGCTAAAAGTATCCAACAGGTGCCTTTACCTTAGTACGGTACCTACTGATTCAAGTATTTAACCATTTTTAGAACCAATTTGATATTCAAATTTTACTAATGACGACAATTGAATAAAAAATATTAAATACAAGTTAAATCTTTCTTACTGGATGAAATCCAAACTGTCATGACAAATGAATAATATAAAACACCTGAACGCAACTACTTATAACGCAGAAAAGTAAAGACAGAATTAGAGTAGACCGGTAAGCTTTTACGTCTTAATGCCTAAGTAATGAATGCCTCTCAAAGGCAGTCTTAATTCGATTTGCTCGGACTGGCCGTTTGATTACGGCGGGTTGTAGTCTGTTTCTCCGCAAATAATCAGGGACACGTAACAAGGAAGTTTCGGTCTACGTGCTAATCTTAACACTTTGAGCATCGTGAAAGGACTCTTGTTTTCGCATACGGGGTTACTGAGCTGCTTAGCTGTTTATATGTTAAACCTCCTTATTCATAAAAGTACAATAAAACTAATTTAGCTAAAGTATGCTTTGTCCCTTTCTGACAAATTCAAATGTCACAGTGAAAGATAAGGATAAACCATATTTGAAGCATACTTTATTTGTTGTGCGTTTTTGGATGAGAGCCTAAGAGGGTAAGTATTTAATGATGGTAGGATCTTGTGCTTTAACCTACCACCAAGGAGAACTGAGGGGCTATTGTCTAACGCACTCGCAATCCCAACCGGCTTCAAAGTGGAGTAATTGTTTTCGTTTCGTATGCAGACAAGCCTTCGATTTTCAAAATGAAAACGATCGTGATTGCGAGTGCGTTAGACAATAAGCCCTCTGTTCGCATTGTTGTGTTACGATATGGGGATTGGACAACCGGTGAAATTCCATCTTAGTCCTTAGGGTTGGCAACGCATTAACGGTCTTAGGATTGCAGTCTTAAGATTAGCCTTGAGAAAACAAATGTCTATGCGTCACCGATCTCACTTAGGGTAGAAGTACCGGTTTTGGCCATCTTTACACCGTTTTTGGCTACTCTAAGTTTTAAATAATATGTAAGGCATTATGAAATTAAAAACATATTTTTATATTTTATCTCTATATTAATCTTCAGTCTTAACTACTTATTTATGAATATAATTTTTAATTTTACAGTATTTTTGATACTCATTTCAACCTTAAATGGCCAAAAAGGGTATAGTGGCCACAAACGGTACTTCTATCCTAATATCAGGTGGCCTGTGTGTTGGCCTTCTCCATGCCGTAAAAAAAGCATGTTTGTTAGATAGAGGACCGCCGCGACTTCGTCTGCGTAGAATTCGTTTTACAATTTTACCCCTAGTTTTTACCGTTTCAAAAAATTTGTTCTATGTGCACCCGTAGGTTACTCTTGGAATATTTCTGCGAAATTTAAACTCCGTAGGTTTAGATTTTCTTTATTACAACTCGATGCAAGGAATTACAAACAGCAAAACGTCTGTTTGGATAATGTCGTCTATATAATGACAATTTCACATTTTTAAAAAAGTACTCTTTGACACCCGAGACTCTAAGACGAATCTAACGTCATCTCGCTTTTCGAAATCGGGCCATACATACATACAGGTCAAAAACAATACCCTCCTATTTCGGCAGTCGGTTAAAAAAGTTATTCTTCTGCATTCATGCGAGACAATATTATAGTCTCAGAGTTTTAAAGTATTTTTATATTCTCTGTCTCACACAAAATTGTTATAAAAATCAAAGAGACCACACACTCGATGGTCTTATAGAGCTAAAATTTAAGGTCAGAACACCTCATAACATTTGTAACCAAATTTATCAAGATTCTGGTCAAGTTGACCAGTCATAAAAATAAATTTTAACTTCGACAGATAACTAGTGGAACATTCTTCAGATTCAAACATTTTCTAAGACGAATTCCATTCCGGCGCGCACCTGCCTCTGGCATTTAGCGGTGATTGTAAAAAGCTTGCGCCTGCGCGGGTACCGTAACAACCCGTCTCTTTGACAGCTGCTTCCTCTCGACCGGTCGGTGGTCTTGCGAATGTTAGAATCTGAGGCTTTTGAGAGCACAACACAACAGTGACAATACGGGGATTATTCAACGTTAATATTGAGATTTCTGTACAAGATCAAATGAAAGTCGAGAAAAAATCTGTTACCGTCAACATTAATTTCAGTAAAAAAAATGTTCTTGCTTAAGTCATGTTGTCCTTAGGTAGTTTGTTTCTAAAAATATTACTTGCTAGGTTTTGCCCGCGACTTCGTCCGCGTAGATTTCGATTATCGTTATTCCCTCGGAAGGGTATTGCTGTCTCCATTTCAAATTTAATCTAAATCCGTCCTGTTTTGCAGCGTGAAGTTGTAACAAAGTAACAAACAAAATTTCGCATTTATAATATTAGTAAGATAGAAGAATTATTAAATAAATCCTAATTATTCAACAAAGTCTAGAGTTGAAAGCTATTTCTTAATTATGACATTGTATTATTTGAATGTCTAAATAACATCAACCAAAATTATGCGTGACTTGACTCCACCTAAACAAAACACTATAAAAAAGTGTACCGACGTATCAACATACTCCGCTTGAAGTTAGTAAAATGTGAGAAAGACCCAAACGATTTATTTATCTCAAAGTAACCCAAGAATTGGCATGAATAATCGATAAGAATCTTGTAAACACTCGTCTCGTTAAAGCTGTACCATCCGGAGCATGTTCTCACGTAAAATCAGTTCAGCTTTGTTTACGTGACTACTACTAGTAAAATGAAATCAATATAATTACCATGGTACGAATATAAACGATTAAAAGATATGTCCATAAAGAGAAGACAGTTTCCCACGAGGGCGTACTCGTACAGAGGCCACACTCCGTTATTCAATGATCTATATCTTTGGTACAATATATATATCGTACCTATAAATAATGTATAAGAGAGGCCTTGTTACTAATATCCCACTATTAGTAACAAGGCATCTCTTACACGGTAAAACAAGATTACTTTGACGTGTTATCGAATTGTTAACGTTATGATAGCTCTTATTTACTTGACAGTAATGCCGGCCGAGTTACCAATACCATAACACGTCCAAGCGATATTATTTTACCCAGTAGAATAAAGGCCCAGATAACTCGTGGCGGCGAATATCGAATTTCAGACGATATCGCCGCATTCAAGTTTTTTAAAACTGACGAGTCCTTTCGACCGAAAAACCACAGCCATCGGCTCGATTCTGACGCACGAAAATGATAAAAGAACGCCGCTGGTACATACTCGTACATTTTAATCAGGATTGAAGAGACGCTGGTTATAAAACTTGGACGTACCTAGTAATTAGAAGATTTAGAACCATTGACATAAGCTTTGTCATATCCCGACTGGGTACTAATAAACTATAAATAAATTGTTTAACCCGTCTGCCCTTTCATAATCCTAGCTTGCAAACACAAGTAGAGCAAGCAAACCGCAAAGTGTAAACAAAAACAGATGAGTATCATAAAACAGTTTACCAATAAGAAAAAAACTAATAAGATCCCACTAATCTTGCGGTCCCAGACCGCTCAGTTCCGTTCGATATCAAATTTAGGCTAAACCGAATTCAAAACGTTCTCACCGCGCCGCTCCAGCGCGCTCGAATATAACCTCTTTCATAAAGCCTTAATTATTTTTCTTGTGAACCAATACAATCATTTTAATTACGCCCGTGATTGATACTCCACATCTCAGCATTCGTCATGGCACTAGATGATATTACGCTATTATTACGAGTAGTAAAAACTATTGTGAATGCTTCATAACAGATCAAAATAAGTTTAGGCTCGCACGTTTTTTTGATGGTAAACAAATTCTAAATTTTCGGGTACGGGAATCTTTAGAACGTATTAATTTGAAACCGGTTTCAATCGAAGCTCGGACGTTAGACGTTATATTATTGCTCAGAGCATTGATTAATAGAAGCATTATTAGCAGAAGCAAGCGAATGTAGTTTAATAACGGTACGTGGCATTTAAATTTCGAGCATTCTATCACTTCAAACGGTTCCATATAGAAGAAAACCGTGTATTATATTCACTGGATGTCGTATCTAAACAGAGCTATAACAATATAACAAAGAAACTATATCCTGTGCGAGACTGAGCTACAAATAGTCCGCCATATTCGAATTCACGTCAAGTCGACGTATTTGTAATTCAACACGGAGCCCCACTAGGGCTGCCTCGCGGTTAGAAGTTCGCTTGTCCAGAGGGAAACGAGGAAAGCAAGCTTCATGGCGACTGATAAAGTGATTCTACGTTCAAATACCCCTCACCACATTTACATACCGATGTTTCATGAAATTGTGTCTCGGTCGTTCATCTTCAAAACGGATTAAACGAAGTCTATGTGAACTTATGGTCAGAATACTAATTCTATAGACAGCTGTCTTAACATAATTTATAAAATTATTCAGAACTTTTAGTGTGAAATATTTATTATAAATTTACTTTATAAAGTACAAAATTTTGCCATATTTACCTCAGACTTTATGCAAATAATCTTAAGACGCTTCAGCACATAAAACGCAACGATCTCGGATGATCCTTTGATTAACATTATTACGAGCTTACAGCTTTAAAATGCTTTTATTATAACCTAGTAAAAGATGAAGCTTAAGTTATAACTTACATGATAAAAGAGCAAAACTATTACTTAATGGAACTTTCTTTAAAAATGAGATACCTTATTTTTTCACGTGACAACCCTAAAAATCTTCAGACTGTTCGTATTGTTTCACCTTCAGCCGCTTCAGTGCACACATGTACGCGTACAATCAAGAAAGTTACAGTTAATAAAACAATTCCGTAAAGAACTGCACTTTAGTCATGTCAAAGTACACAACTAAGTTGAGTTTAATTCAAATAGTGCAGGCTACAAACAGGAACAAATCCAATTACCCCCCCTATCTCACTTAGAAACAAAGCGTGCATTGTATCACGTAATTATTTCATTACGCTGTGTACGAATTAAGTTATAACCTAATTAATGCAACCGACACTGCAACAAAGCCCCAAAATTAATTATGGCCGAACCGGTGCAGTATAAGCAATTGAGGTCGTCTCTAATTTCGTCCACCTACAAGCCACGTAAACCGCTGTTGAGACGACGACGGCCGCGTCCGAGGAGATCCTCTTCATTAAGTGAACCCGGAGGTCGATGGCTTTATAGCACGATTTGCATTTACACGGACCCAGCACGGATTACACCGACACTTATCCTCCTCCCAAAATGAGGCAACCGAACAAGCCTTTGTTTATACAGTGGGAAATTTTTCACCCCCATTCGTTTTGACGAGCCATTTCTAAAGGTTTTCACGACGAAAATGGTTTACGACGTGTATTTCGTGAACACTTTGGATTTCTCGCCTGATCCCCTTTTTGCTTGATTACGTATCTATTTTTGGCTGGCGCTGAAAAGTTGGCTTTTTGTGCAGATGTTTTTACAAGTTGAAATTTTCCGTTAAACGTATCCGATAAAAATGCAGTTACCGTATGAATTAATGATTGAATGAATGAGTTAATGATAATATTTAGTTGCTAGAATTTTTTGGGGACATCGATTGATTGGTCATACATAACATTTTGATCTTTACAAGGCCTATAAATAGCTTCACACCTTAGTTTTTTGTCACTTTAACGTCATGTTTGAACTGCCGTACTAATCTAGCAAACGCGTTAAAAGCGACACGGTGTACTAAAATGTGCAGCTACTTATAAGGCCGACTGTACAAAAACATAATTAATGTTAACAGGCTTGGGTAGTTCAATTTTGTCACTATGCTTGCACACTCTTTAGGCTTTAAACAACGATAAAATATTCCTTAAGAGCCATAAGAACTCTGCAAACTTCTCGTTTATATAACCTTCCTGCTCTCCTATTCAATACAGCGTTTGGTCCTGCTAACTAATTTGGGCTATCATATTATCCCCTAGCGGACTTCCTTTGTCTAAATTCCTGAATCAACTGCACTAGATAACGCCTCTAACTTCCAACAAAGCGCACATAACACCTACTCAAAATAGTTGTCGAAAAGCTTAACATGGGAACAAAGCGGACTAGGAGTGCACGAGTAGTAAAGAGCGTTCCGAAATCCCTGCTGACCCACTTACGGATAACCACCTTTGAATCATCCTGACAAAAGCATGTCGATAGAGGAACATAATGTCTGTCCGGCCGTCGAAGCCTCAATTTAGAGCCCGCATGAGCCTATCGAGAGATCAGACCGTGGAACAACGTGCCGACGACACGTCCGCCCGCTAGCGTTATGGGATATAAACATCGCCTGTATTGCCAATCAAAATGTTTGTAAGAATAAGAACACAACTGAATGTGTATAAAGCGTTACTTTTGTATTTAGTGTAACTACTATTAATCCTGTTGTTTATGATGTTATGTATAAAAATAACAAAATAAAAATGGGAGTGGTTCAGAACAAAGCTCTGAGCGAATTTAGATTAAGATATAAATTTTAAAATTAATCCAGCAAGTTTAAATTTATTATTAAATACCTGATTTTTAAAGAACTTAAGCGCTAAAGTGTTCGTATAATGTTTAGCAGAAGTATAATATTCTGTTAAACACGCTAAGAACCTAATACCACATCCAAATTAAACTAAATATATGTAGAGATAAGGGGAGCTATTCACTGTGGGTACAATCGCCCTATTTGCCGCGCTGTCGCCGCCGCATACACCGATACCCTTAATCAGGAAAATTGCTTGGTAATAGAGCTCAACTAAAATTTGTATGATAATGAAACTGGGCACCGCCGTCGAGCTTCCGCGGTGATTTTCTGTCGTTAAACAACCTTGCGTAATAGGGGTTTACTTCGCGGAAAAAATAACGACACCCCATAACGTTTAACTTCGTTAACTGGTTAATTATAATACGTTGTTTTTATGCATTATATCCTTAATGTTATCAAGCATGCATCAGTGTAACCTGCTATGTTAATGCAGGGTCTCTATTTCACATTGCATTAGCATATCTTGCTGTGAAATCGTAATCATATTGTTGATGTTATGACAGTTCTTATTAACTCGACAGTAATACTGACTTTGTCACTACTTCAATAATATAAATACAATAACGAAGCAAGATGGGATAAACTTAACCAAAGTAGAACAAAGGCCCTCGAATTGGAACTGAAGTACCTTTGGGAAACGTAGGTATAATATAATTTTTTTTCGCAAGACAGTATTTGTGCGTCCACCGATACATAATAGAGGAGTTTGAAAGGCATTATGTTATGCCTTATGCATTATAAGGTTTAACTTGTGACCCCAAAAAAATTGCTACTGCAAAAAGTCGGGTACATCTTCGCCAAATCAAAGTATGACGATACATGTTTCCCAAACGATTGTTTATCAAACATAAGTGAACTGTTACTTCTGCGTAATAACTAATAAGTAGCTAGTGACAACTCGAGTAGGTACTACACTTGCATCGATTCTAGAGATTGTCCACGACATTATGTTAATATAATTAACGGTAACGTTAACTACGGCTACTTAATGACCAATTTAGTTTAATACTCCTGACTGCGAGCGCGAGATATCTCAAATTACTAAGAATTTTGATTCATAAAGATAAACGTTGTAACTTCCACGTTCAAAATCTTTCCTCTTTAAAACTTAAAAGATTTCCAAGAATGTATAGCATGAAATAAGATCTGTCTCTAATCTCGTTGTTCTTTTATTTAAAACATTGATAAAAAGACCATTCCTTTTTTTATCCTGCTTAAGATTTAGATAAATTCGCTTCATCTGTACTTCCCGAAAGATATATCTTTAGGTGACGAAAATAGAGAGAGAATTTACTCCATCCTCTACTTCATCCTTACTCACCAACAGATGCACACAATTATTTGGAAAAGAAAAACCCTTTCATACCTTTTGAAACGCATACGAAACTGCTATTAAAATTTAAAGGAACATAATTTAGCTCTAAGCTTTCTCGATAAACCCTTGGTATTACTGTACATAAACATTTAATTGAGGTGAAGTAAGTAGTGCACAGTTACGACTATGGTCATTCCACAACAATGAAACGCTTACCTGGAAGTGTTCTACTAACATTGGGTTCCTACGTCTTTACTGGTAACTATTTCTCCTACGGTGCAATTGTAAACAAACTTTCACTCTTACAATGTCGTTTCATGATGAATGTTGCAATAAATTCGTAAAAACTCGTTGTTACTCGATAAAACCCGTCAACTGACATGAACATGGAATCACTTTTACGACGAAGTGTCAATTAACAGAACGCGAAACCCGCTCACCCTTGAAAATGTCGAATGACTTTGCATGTCGATCACATGAGCCAGTATGATCATTTAGCCGCATCCCCCACGACTGACACATTGGCTATACCCATCGCTCAAACACACCGCTTTAAATCTGTCATCTGTCCAAAAGGGGTGTCATTGAAAAATGATTGGTCATATTTCATCAGACGCAGTCGACGGATATCAACTGTCCGCTGTCCAAGATTTATTTGATTTAGGCCGGGATTGTTCTAAAAATTATCACTTTTTAAATGTCACTTTACAGAGATAACCAGTATGAATGAGTTAGAGGTTTTTCTTGAGATATCTCGGGTCTTATTCGAAACCAATACTGACTAATACGAATGCGAAAGTTAGTTTATGTGTTGTTTCTTTCAAATTTAGACAGCGATTGGTTGATGTTTTCCTACTTTCTAATTTGATATTTACGCGAATGAAGTCATGGGTAGAGCATAGTTAGTTGGGAAATAGTTAGGTTAGGCTAGGTTAGGTTAGGTTAGGTACAATCCGCGAAAACATATTTAACTTATGGTGAAAACCGCATGAACTGTTCAGTAGTTTTTGAGATTATCGTCAACATACAGACAGACAGACGCGGCGGGGGACTTTGTTTCATAATACGTAGTGATTGTATACATTTCTAATCAAACATATTGCGTACATCTGCGTTTATACTATGACAACGAACTATCTTCTAAACAGTGTCTTTGATTTATAGAACCGTTTCCGTCGCATTTCAACTTTGTCTCCTCTCGCAGTGAGCCCGTTAGCACAGGTGATATATTAGGCGCGCTGAATCCAACAAACTGTTGCAGTCGGTATACGAAACAGTTTTTCAATCTCGCTACAAATGGGCCAACATTTACAAAGCTTAGCTTAGAACGGGCGTGGTACAAATGGTGCGGGCACAGGTGTAAGTTTATTGAAAAAAGATACAAATTACCCCTTTCTCCAGGATGATGCCGCCATTATTGATCCCTGTTAGTAGACTAGATTTGGGTCTTATTATTTGCAAGACCCTTTTTCTGCCTAAGTCGGCTTACGTTAGCGTATTCGGAGAAAATATTCATGTTAGACTAGTTGTAAAATTGCCGTGAGAATTTTTGCATGAATACAATAAGTATTATTATTAAATTTAAAACCTAATCTGATTCATTCCTTTTTTTTCAAATGAATATCCCAAAGTAGGTTTCGACATTGTGAGAATTTTCTTTTCAGGTTTTGTGTGTAAACATAAGTAATTTCAGTTACATATGAACTGTTCCGTCATTTGATGGTTGAATAGTTTTATTACTCAACGTTTCAGATATAATATAAGGCAGTGGCATAAAATTGATACAAAGAAGAAACTATTTCACTCTCGATCAACAAAAGGAGCGGCCCATTATAACAACATTTTGATATAAAGGTACATCATACATCTAAGAAAAAGGTTTAAAAACACACCTAAATGTAGGCAGCTCAGCTTGTTGTTATGAAGCGCCGTAACGTTCAATCATGAGTCCGAAGCAGGCAGGCCTCCCCCAGCGCATGTCCTAAAACAACAAAAACCACTTTAAATAAAAACATAATAAAATCACACCATAATAGGGGACAATAGACTTTCAAACCCCAACATTAATCGCTTTGTAAATACAAAACCGCATATCAATGAATTGAACATAATCCCTTTACATTTGTATCACATTAAACCCACAAACTTTATTATCTATTTGGGTAACTGTTACTACCATTATAAAGCATCGATAAAGGAGATTCTCCCTTAGGGCCCTATAAAAGCAGACCTTCATAAACAAGCAATATCTCTTTTATACATCCTCGTAATTCGTTTCGTTCTCATTTTGCCGCAAGTATGATAGACGCACAAATGATACGGGGAGCATTCTTAAATCAAAGTTTTAGAACAGTAAAAATTCAAATGTAAAACTGTATAGGAAACGAATAAAATTGTGACTCCTACTATTCGGTTTCCGTGAGACTGGAGTCAAACGGGCCCCGCATAGCTAGAAGCTACCGATAAAACTTCCCCGGTAAACGTCCTGGATTCCGAAACAAAACGTGCAGAAAAGTCGGGTCACAGATGGCGCAGGTGCGCGGGAAACTAGCGAATCCTCTAATCAAGCGGAAATGTGGACCGGAGCGCGCACGCAGCAGCTTGCGGGCCGACTTACCACATGAAAATGCTTCCAAACTTTAGGCTAACTTAAATCCACTCCAGAAGTATTCAATTGTAAAGAGTCCTTATTTATAAAATTTTAAAAATCACTTCACGTCAACCCGCAAGATTTTATCACTAGCCAGACAAACAAGTTTAATGAGAAAACGAATGATATCGCCGAGAAAAAGCTGAGCGTAAACACTGTTACAATCAATTTAACAATGCCACGGGTTACATCACAGGCTCAAATTAATGTAGTGTTTCAAACAAAGAGCCTGAGCACTCGACTTATCTGAGAGAAAGCGAGCCGTGGTCGGCGCTCCCGGCCGTCCGCGCGAAACGCGCGCCGATGTCCGGATAACAGAGTGAGCATTCTTTTGTTTTCATTACGGATAACCGCGCCTCGTTACCGCGAAGATCTTCGTAAACCTTTTGACATTTCGCTAAAAGGTTCATTTCGGCTGATTAATGTTGTAATTCCTCCGGTTGCTCGTACAAAAAAAGACACTCGAAGCATTTATACGGTGACGGGTCGTGAGCGCGAGAAAAATGGGGGGAATTTATCTAAAGCCGTGTATCGCAGCAGAACGGCCGACGGGCATCTATTTTAATACGAGCGCTATAGTCGAAAGGGGCACGTCCGAGCTGTGTACGGAACTACCTATAAAAGTACCTATAGGTACCCTATTTTGTATCTCGCAACGCTTGATGTTTAAGGCGACTTTTAGGACTCGGTAGTACGATTTGAAATACTGTAATGGGTTTTGACTGGGCGCTGTAGGCGCTGTTACCTGATTCAAAGCTGATCTATCGCTCGACGAAGCAGTATATTAGGATGGGACCTTTGAACCAGATCGGACGGATACGCGCCTGTCGACCGTTTCCCCGCATTAACAAAGGTTTAAATTTCAGCGACCACCCCCATACGTTACACGTTTAATTGCGTTAGGATAATGTGCGGCGGTTGTACAACTGCGCGATCGATTGCCGTTAGATAAGCGCTTGTTTAGGGCTCCGGCGCCCGCCGCGGGCCTTATAATGTACCTTTTATGCTTTTATTGCTCAATAACAATCGTATCCATAAACTGGAGGGGGATACGTACATTATTAATCAAACGTTAGCCCTCTCACGATCATTAACGTGTGTAAAATGTTGTATTAAAATAAGAAATTACGCCTACAAAATGCTAATTAGGCTTGCACGTGATTCAAACGTGTTGAAGCGGTCGAATATGTTTTAGCTGGAACTGCTTTAGTTACAAACTTTGCGCCAATTACGGCTTAACTAGCTCAAATGCGGTACTGTCGTGACTCGAGAGCGGTATTTGTTACAAATTTTTATTCGTGACTGCCGCGCAACAGAAACTTGTTATATACGGAAATGTCGGTACTTTTAATATTAATGAAGTTTGCAGCGCAAAGCTAAACAGAAACACCTGCCACAAAGGCGGGCGGCAGGCGCGAGCTAACAATCTAGCTCATTAGTACGGAGGATTTTACTTTGCAAAACTCAAAAAAAATCCATCGCAGATTAATTCGAGTTAAACTTGTGTAATTTTTACGCTGCGCCGTTAACGAGGTAACTCGCCGTGCCTAACAAAGTTGCGTTGTAGCGAGTTCGGACGAGCGCTCTTAGAATCCACACCGTCGCCGACGGTTCCTTAATTTTCTTTGAAAACTCTTTAAATTTTGCATCACGTTTAACTTTTTTAGAATCAGGAATGCTTTCAAAGAAACTATAAGCAGTTTGAAAATGTACTCTAAGAGAAATTAAATGTTTAAGACGGATCTTAATGACGACAGACGACTACTCGTACCGACTCTCCAGTTCACAACACAATGATGGTATTAATAATAAGGCTCATAGGGGTTATTTAAACATTTTTGGTAACATCTCATCAACTAAACGACCTACGACCAAATCGTATCCAGATTGGCTCGTAACAAAGTCTTGGAATGTCATTGTAATAGATACAAGCTACGAAGTTCTTCGATTCATACATTGAATGTTATACTCGTACATCTCAATGAACGGGGCTGTAATATTCCAGCAATGCACAATCATTTCTATTCAATGGAATAATACAAATAAAGACGTAGGCATGTGTAAGTAATATAGTCCAAGTGGGCGTTTATGCCCATTCATGTGGTTTACTGGCGACGCGGCCGTGGCGAATGCAGAGCATTTTCTCTTACAGAGCAGGTAGTTTTTCAATGATTTTATCGAGGCATCCCGCAGTTTATAGTAGCCAGAACCAAATAAAAACACGGTTAATATATTTAATATTTAGATAGCTATAAGATAAATAACTGTAATCTCTGCTGGTATGGCTTAATCCGATGGCTGTCATAACATTTTATTTACATTATTAGTAAGCACCTAAAAAGGTAATAATGAAGTCTCCAGCTATGTTGTTCGCTATTTGAAAATTTGAAAGGAAGGATTTAGGGAACATTACAAGCTTAAGTACTAGGAATTCAGAACTAACCAACCAAAACCGAAACTTTTACAAAAATAAATTGAGTGTCTTCTAAGACTGCTATTGAGCGTACCTTGTGTATGGTAAGCCTTTCGGAGTTCGATTTTTACAAAATACTCTTGAAATTTGCTCCAAAGTACACAACAACAACCTAATACAGAAATATAATGTTTATTGCTATTGCTATGAATATTACACTATTTATTATAGTTTAAGAACTCTGTTTATTGATGATATTATTTTTGTTTAATTTGCGGTAGTGAACGGCTAACGTTGCAATTACACGCCGGAGGCCAGTTAGGATGATCTTAACTCTGAGAAATATAGCAGCAAATACTACGATTCTACTTTAAACAGTTCGTTATTGTTGACGTCTAGACTTTTTTCTCTTTAATATACGTCGACAGAAATTAAAATCATCTTCGCGTCAAGAATTACCGGCCGAGTTTGTTGAGGGAGGTATAATCTCCGAGTGGCAGGGAGTGCGGTATCAGAGTTATTCTTCCAAGTTCCAAGAACACTTGACGACTGCTAACTTGGCGGTCATTCCACTCTGGTGACCTTCAACAACTTTATATTACAATAATTCAACCCTCAGGAGTTGGGCCTTATCTTTGTCAGAATGTTCGAGGCTTGACACGTGGTCCGCCATATTAGTTTAGTTAAAGTTTGTTATTGGATTAGAATAGAATAGAATAGAATAGAAATGGTTTATTCGGTGCCAAAATAAAATTAACATAAAAACAGCAAAAACATAATAAAAAAACTAAAAAGTAGAGAAATACATACAAACTTAAAGTACTTAATCTAAATTAGCACCGAAAAGGTTGCCACTCAGCATAGTGTCAGGGTTATTTGCCTTGACGCTGGTTTTCAGGGCCACCAGATTGAGTAGAGAGGAGAGGGCTCCCAATCCATCTTACTACTATTTATTAATTTAAAAGTAATACTTAAACTAAAATTGTTTTCCAGACTTCTGAATTATTGCGTGTATTTGAGTGTGTGTGTGTTTGTGTGTGTGTGTGTGTGTGTGTGCGTGCGCGCATGTTAGTGTGTATGTTTACCTTATTTTTAAATAGTAAATAAATAATTTGTATGACAGAAAATATATATATATATATATTAAAACACATGTTATGAATGTAGGACGTCTGCTAAAAGTTGGCTAATTGAATGTCTAGTAAATATTGTTTCAATTTATTTTTTAAGTTTGTAACGTTTGTAACGATTACGTTAACAGTATACTTGGAGAATACTTCGACGGCTAATATTAACTGTGGGAATAATTAACAATGTGGCATGTTTCATTCTTATAGCTACGGTACTACTCTGCGCGACAAGCGGCAAGTCGCAACAAACAAATACAATGTATTGTATTTGTTTGTTGCGACGATGTATTTAATACATTGTCAAGTATGAAGAATAGCCGAGTGGCCGCGGCAGCGATGAGGCGATTTCTTTGCATTTGTTTCCAACGCCGTTTACCGCGCGGCACTCGCCGCCGTGCAAAGTCGTGGCTGAGCCGTTAGGCATTTGATTCTATGGATAATGACGCAATCGATGTGACTTATAAGTTAGTGGTTTTGCTTTTGGTTTAATGTCTACAGATAGAGCTTAACGATAGAGACTGTTTTATGAATATTATTTTATATCTAGAAGTACTTATTTATCGTCGACACTCGGTCTTATTTTTTTTTGTTTTGTGACTGTTTTCTTGTTTTTACTTTCCAAGCTGTTTTTGTATGTGGTGTTCAATAAAGAATAGATATTTGTATTGTATTGTATTTTAATGTAAAGTGTTTTTTTTTTATTCCAAACATTCAATAACTCATTTGCCTGTCATAATTGAACTACATATTTAACGTTTTACATATTAAGCGCTCAGTTGTCAAACTCAAATTAACACGAATCGTGATCATTTTATTCGTCGATAAAATATAAATCAGACTTGGTATTTGCACCGAATACACGTTATAAAGCATGTTTATTCACAAATAACGTATTGTTTATTTTGCTCGTTGCGAATTAATTATAAATGCGCAGGAAGTTAAATTATTACCTACTTACAGTAGAAAATTTACTAATCATTAAAACTTTTCTCATTAATTATCAAATTAAATGCTGCATACGTATATTTATACGTGAATATTTCGGGTTCAAACAATACATGAGTGCATTTGTAACTGGGAGCAAACTGATTTATTAGCATGCAATTAGCAACAAAACCGCGTTAATGGTAACAAAAAGCGGCGCCCGACAGACATTTGTTTTATCAACGCAACATGTATATTATAATTACTACGATCACATATTACGGTATTGTTCCACTAAACAAAAATAACGTGTAGAATCGACTAAGACGTCTTAATAATTTTTCCTTCGATTCTGACGAAATCAAAGCATTCGATTTTGACCCACATCTCAACATAAAACAACAATGGCAATAAAAGCGGAACGCTACAAAGCAACAACAATTATATTCTGCAGAACAAACTAACTAGCAATTCTGTTTTAACCTTTTCAATGACCTGTCTTGACATTCGTGATGCAGTATGTTATTATCCCAAGCTATTTGACCCTATCTTAAATGCCACAGGCACCGCGACCCTTTAATTTGCAGATGCACTAAGGTCACACTTACCCTGGATAAGTAATTATAAACCGTCATCTCGGGTCGCCATAAAAACGTAAGGGGTTGTAATGGTCCAATCGGTCCTGTTCAGTTATTTCCAGGGGACGATATTCCATTCATAATCGTTAAATAACTTTGAATTAAGTAGTATACAAAAGTAAAGGAAATAATAATTTTCCATTGTGAAGTAGGAAAGTAAATAAGATTGTTAATTAATTTGAGGGTTAAAGATTTCATTTAAACTATGTTTAAGATTGAAGACAAATAACAAAAATCACATCTATTTATAGAATAGGGTAGTTAGCGGCCTCTTTGATTTATTTTGCGAACTAAATTCACAAGACATACCAATATAACTCTACTTGATGAATTGAAGACAGCGGCCTCTTTGATTTTTATAGTATACTAAATTCACTTAGCGTGTCCGAGATAAGATAGTAAGAAAAAAAAATACATCAAGAATTCCATAGATGGCGCTAATTTCAATGCCAAAACAAATTAATTTATAATTGGACAAATAATAATTAAAAATTAGCGATTTATAAATTAAAAAAAACAAAATTATCAATATATATATCTAATATATAAAATTCTCGTGTCACAGTGTTTGTAACCAAACTCCTCCGAAACGGCTCGACCGATTCAAATGAAATTTTGTGTGTATATTCAGTAGGTCTGAGAATAGGTCGTAAACTACTTTTCAAAAGGTTATTATGAAAAATTAACACCCGGGCAACGCAAGGCGCGGACAACTAGTAGGTATATATAAATATATTAGGGCAGAATAAAGTACTGTAAAGTAACCTAATCCAATTATGTTTTAAATTGAATTATATTTAATAGAAGGAATTTAGAACCAATATCATATAAAATAAATATTTAAACAATTGTCATTATTGTAGGAGAATGAGAAATTAATTAGATAATAAATACCTAAGGAAAGTTAAAAGCAAAATTAAAAAAAAAAAAACAATCAACAAAATCTGTTAAAATTAAATTTATTAAGGAAAGTCGAGAGGCAAGCATAGTTTAGGAATAAATAATGTGACTAATCAATTAGGCAAATAAAAATAGTCTTTATTTGTTGGTCATTATGATGGGTTTGACAAGAACAGCTGGGAAGCGAGCGCCATTTTGTTACGGCAACAAGGAGGGAAAACTTTTATAGATAGAAAATGAACTTTAAATCAAATGTCGTAAAGTTGGGATTTGAAGGGATGTAAGATCTGTAAGACATGTGTAATAAATTGAGGAACGTAAGAAGGGAAAACTTTTATAGATAGAAAATGAACTTTAAATCAAATGTCGTAAAGTCGGGATTTGAAGGGATGTAAGAACTGTAAAACAAAATGGCGGACGAAAAGAGGAAATCTTTTGTGGATTGATAATGAACCTTATGTTAAAAGCCGTAACGGGGAAATTAGGAGGGATGTAAGAACTGTAAAACAAAATGGCGGACGAAAAGAGGAAATCTTTTGTGGATTGATAATGAACCTTATGTTAAAAGCCGTAACGGGGAAATTAGAAGGGATGTAAGAACTGTAGTTTTAGTAATTAAATTGTGGCTGTAGAGAGGGAAAACTTTGATAAATAAAGAAAATAAACTTTAAACTAAAAGCTACAAGGATAGAATTAGCAGGGATGTAAGAGTTGTCGCAGCAAAAGGTTATAAATAGAGGTGGATAAGTAGTTCGGGGCTTTTTTCTGCTTTGCATCGTTGAGGGGTAAGTCGTTGCCGCTGTCCGGAGTTGGAGATTATCTTCGTGTGGTATATAATATTTTCATTATCATGTACTTATTTATTGTTGATTTTATTTATGTAAGGGATTCCGGAGGACCTGTGAGCTGCACTTCGTGATTGCGATAAACTAAATAATTCATTTTACTTACAATATAGGATGCTAATTTAATAATTTCGTGTAACTATGTGATATCATGTGTATTTTCTTGGTACTAACATTTTCTATTTTCCAGATCTTTGCTGAGATGGTTATATGTAAACCGTCTAATAAAGATCCGAGGCAGACGTTGATCACATACAAAAACCGCATTTACAGTTTGACTATGGTTGTAGATCTGAAAGAGTTTCACAATCAGAAAACGGATGATTTACCTCCATTAGTCAAGTAAATTATGGGTTTTCGCGTACAAGGACTGATGCCTTAACTCGGTACATCAGACGACACTGTTGTATATTTTGTTTATTCATTTCAAAGGACCACAGGTTGGACCGTTTTTCGGTAGAAAATTGAGATGGATACGTGGAATATCTTTGGTGACGGTCCCCAGAATCTTTATATATGTATATATCTGGCCAAAGTAGGTATGATCCCGGCCTGTCTTTCATCTGAAGGTTTTTCATTAAACCGAAGGACAGGTAGTAGGCTACTCATAGAGGGCTTTCGCCTTCGAAAAACTTTTATGATAGGTTAGCTGGCCTAGTAAAAATATCCTGCACCTGATATTTTTAAACACAACTCACACGTTTAAATGTAAATGTAAGAGTTACATAACTCTTAGTTTTGATCTAAAACAATAGAACTTTAGGGCTATAGGTATAGCTAGAAAAGATCTTCATTACACCGTGAAGAACTTTTTTAAAACATTCGCCACAGTTTTAGACTAAATAAGAGAGTCAGCAGTCTCTCTAATTAGTCATAAAACCATTAGAGTAGGATTACAAAGAAATCTAGAAATTCCCTAAAATAAATTAGGATTCCCAAATTAATATTTATATTTAAAAAACCAAATATTAAAATTAAATAATCAGTTTAGTAAACTTAGGAAATTTAGCAATAGAAAATCGTATTCTGGGTTAAACGTAGCATTATCGAAACGTAGGTAAATGTCAAGTTCTTGAAATGTCAAAATTGTCTTATAGAAAGTAGTCGCTGTAGACTATTTGACATGATAATGAATGAATTAAATTAATTAGCGATAAATATTCAAGTTGAGACAGTAAGAAAATAGGGTTTTGTAACGTAATTATTAATAGTAAATCTCAATTAAAAAGTTACCTGAAAATTACATTATATACCATATGAAAAGGTTTGATAATATAAGTTCAAATGGTCAGGTTAGATTAACTAAAACCTATAGTTAAAGACTAGAAAGTCTTACATAGTTTATATGAACTTTGGTAACTTCTAAAGTAGGAAAGTTTCCCTATTTACTTTCTGATATCTAAATATCTGTTTAGGACTGATAATAGAAATAGAATTCCTAGAACTGCGAGATATACTCCAGATCGGAATTTGACATACAATACAGTTTGATAGTATAAAGTACTAGACTTTGAGAGATTAAATATATTTAACCTAGATTGAACCATAATAAAATAAATCTAGATTATATAAACATAGTATGATACTTCAGTTTCTAATTATAAAGATTCTTTATTTATGTTGCATAAAATAAGCAAGCTAATTTAATAACAATAAAAAAGTGGCTTTATAAATGAATTGCTAGTTACCTAAATCATACAAAACATATATAGCTATTATGAGGTCTCAAAATAGCCGAAGACAAAATGACTTCTGTATCTCCACTGTTTACCAAAAATATAAGGTACAACATGAGTACAATGGTGAAAATTGAACACTTCATTATGGTATAAAAATAAACCTAAGTCCAAAACTAGACTTATACAACTTATATACAATAATTTAGCAATATCAGGCTAAAGTCACCTTTTATTATAAAATGATAAAATTTGCTATCAAAATTATAAGCATAGTAATGAAGGATCTTGAAATAGAAACTGTAATGTAGGAACATTAATTAGATCTTTATTAATTTGGTTTTATATGAATACCTACCAATACTATCCACATCCGGACAAATTGACTTGGACATATTAATAAATCTGCTCCTAGTGTATTTAATATGGTTACATACAATATCATTAATACCATATGATTAGTATTTAATATTTAACTCCTGCAATGGAGAAAGGAGTCTTGTGAAATCCTCTCGACCCTTGAAGACTGAAGACAGGTTACTAATGACTAATTTATTTAAAGACTATCGACAAAGACTGTAAAATCAATAATTCCCACCTGGAAAGAAAAAAAAGATAGGCGCTGGAGGGATGTCCAGTCTGGTAGACGAGTCCCACAGTCATGAGCGGGGAGTCATGGGCTCTGACCTTAGGCGCAAAGAATAAATGCCATAAGCATACTTTCCAGTATAACCCTAGTATTCCTAACTAGTACCAAAGACTATGACAAACCTTTACTCTAACTATTATTTAATTAAATAATTAATTAAATGACTAAAAATTAATTTCATTAGGTACTTCTACTTATTTAATAGGTATTATCTTTGACTCTAATAATTTAATCTTATGCGGTTGACCATACTTCATTCTTATTTTAAATTTAAATACTTTGCTCCAATTCACCTTAGACAACTTTTGTTTAGGATTCTCATGTGTTAGTGCGCTTTCAAAGTCAAAACAATAGAATAAAGAACGTTAGGGTTATTATCGGTTCACAATTAAAGAGTCCTGATCACTAGACAATCACGAGCCAAATCAATCATCATTTTTAAAAGTAGATAGTTAGGCTAGGCAAGAAGAAGATAGGTTAGGGAAGGTTAGTTAAGGGGGGGTTAGTTGCAGTGGTGCTTGGGATTAGTTACAGTGGTGCCTTAAACCAGGATTAAATAAATTAAGCTAATATGAAAAGAATCCAGGTCTGGGCTGGTTACAGTTAAGGTTTACCTTTAAGTAGGATTAGAATTTTAAATTCAAAGAGTACCTTAGTGTTAAATTATTTAATTAGTTCACAACTTACATTATTAACTTTACCTATTAACTTAAGAAAATGACTTCTGACAGAAGTCCAGTGTTGCATGTGAAAATGGATTCTTTGTTTTGACTTTGGATTGAGCGTTTTGCGGTGGGAATCTGGAGTAGTGTTGTCTCTTATCTCCTTAGATTTAGATTTATAAATCATTTAGTTATCTATTAGTTATTCTTTAATTTTATAGTTGAAGGCAGGAGGTTTAAAGTAAAAATATATATATTCTTTAATTTTATAGTTGAAGGCAGGAGGTTTAAAGTAAAAATATATATATTCTTTAATTTTATAGTTGAAGGCAGGAGGTTTAAAAATATATAATATTCTTTAATTTTATAGTTGAAGGCAGGTAGCAGATAATTTGATATTTAACAAGTTTTATAGACGAAGGCAGGCAGGGCTAAATAGGAAGTTAGAAAGGATTTATTGTTGTTTGATAATACTAAAATAAAGACATAATATCTTATCTATTAAAATGGTATAAAGGAAAATTCTAGAAATATATAAAATTTACATAAGATCTTATATCTCTTTAGATGTTAAAAGTTGTTTTATCGAAGGCAGGTAATGAAATAACAAAATCAGAAATAATTTATTGTAGATTCAATTAAATTTGAGAACCTAATTATAGTTATTAAAACTAGTTCCGTAGAGTAGCTTCATTAAAAGTGGTTTCAGTAAGATTTAATTATTAATTTAAGATTTGAAAATTATCAAAGATGATAGAATGTATTATGTATTGATAGTCAACACTCTTATTAGGATCTATTATTCATTAGCATAGTACCTACTTAGAGACTATGTCACCAGTTTAAAAATCGGGATTTGTTTAGCTGTACTTACCTTTAAACTTAGATGAACAGTTGTTTGTTGGTTTTGCCTTGGGTAAGGATAAATTACGAAGTTTAATATAATTGGAATACCTATAATGCCTTATTTTTGAAGTGCAAGATCCCAATTTATAAGTTCCACAAAGTATTGTAAGTATTAGGTTGGAAAATTGTTTATCAGAAAATAAATATGACTTTACAGTTAAATAAAACCTTCATATTATTTAAAATAGGTATAAATAGGTCTGATTTTGAATACCAAGATTTGAATACTATAGGAGTATTTAGTACCGCAGTCATAAATTTGAAACTTCTTACATACGGTAAAATCAAGCGGTTGTTAGGACATTCACATTTAACCAGTATGTATAATGAACAAAGCTAGTTAACACCAGGCACTTACATACTAAAAACATAACCGTAAACGAATTCTATCAAATTAAAAACTCTACATGCCAATTTGTTTAGTAACAGAAACAAATCATGCTATGTTAGGTATGTTAGGAGAAAAATAATTAAGAAACTTAAGTGGGAATGGTATAATTCAAGAATAGTACAAACGAAAACACAGAAATGCAAAAAAGTTAGGTTATGTAACATAATTTGTATGGTACAAGTGCAATAAAACCCATATTACATCACTTTACTTAATAGTTCAAGCATAAGTAGGAAGCCAAATCCTTTAGTTTGTTATAGTTTCCCATGCAAAATGTTCTTGCTAGTTCAGGTATATTTTGCAGACAGAAAAACCTTCATTAACATCATGATATCAGCACGATAATTCTCGCTAATATGTCAGCAGCGGTATCATTTCTCAAGGATATAGGTTGCAAAAGCTGAAACAAAACCAAAATATTCCATTACCTACTTGTAGTCAACATTCATAACGATTTTACTTTAACTAGGGAGGTTAGGTATCTTTATTAGGTAATTTAAGTTTTACAATAATACTAGATAACAAAGTAGCGTATATAGTATATACTAAGGTTAATATACTAATAAGTTATAACTCACAAATATATGAAATAGTTTAATTGAAGTCGGTTGTATACTTACGTTTTAAGGTGTGTTTGTTATCCTCTTTGCTAATTAGATAGACAGGTTGTCGTTAGGCGGGAACACATTTCATTAATCGTGATGTCAACTTAACAGGAGTTTAATACAGTTATAATATTGGTTGTAACAATACCTAATTTGTTAAACATAGGTCCTCAGTTTTATTTTCGATCAACAATAATCATCTATCCAATCCATAGATAATAACAATCATTAGGTTAGGAAACTGTCAGTGTCAAATCGTTGCTTGGGCGTTTATGGCGTACGTTTCGTTCATAATTCTAACGTGTTTAAGGAGACAAGAAAAGTTTGATAAGACTAAATATGCGTGAGGTGCGGATAATTTTATTAAACCTTGATCAATACGAAAATTTCATAATAATTGGCTTTCAATTACAATAATTTTAATTAAAAAGGGATAAACCAAATATGTTAGTGATAAAAAAAAACATTAGGAGACATTTGTTTGAAAATAGGATCGTTTTGCCGAATTTCGTTTAGAATTGCGTCAGAACCACAGTAAGAACTGAATTATTTTATATCTATTGCAATACTTGACTTATACCTATGTATGTAAAAGGTCGCAATTAATTAGGATTGATAAAAAAGGGGTCGCTTTACACAACATGTATGTTTGTAAGTTTGTTAGATACGCCGTATGTATGTTGTATGGAAAAAGTTGCGATTAATACGGATAGTCGGGTATTGCTGTCATAAAAAAAAGGGATCATTTATACAATACATGACGTGTTGTATGTTTGTTTGTTTATCAAGTCGTATGTGTGTAAGTTAAAGTTTTACGAATAATTAGGAATACGGAAATATCTCAACGATATCATAATTGGGATACACCAAAAAAAATAACTGCTTGATTTTACATTTTTGTTCGAAAGAATAGCCTTTTATAAGAAACTAATTTGAAGCATTTCATGATTAAATGTATTATTGATATTTAAAATAATTTATTAAATTAAAGTAACCTTACCTACTTGTAACGACAAGATGACGTAGATGTTTATAAAAAACGGGTATACTGCCCTCCTAAATAAAAAGGACGCATGCGGAATTTGATAGTCAAAGTAAATTTAACCCTCCATCTTAAGAAATAAGGTCGCTAATACATTCGCGGTCCTATAAGACATACGTCCTTTTTTCTAAGGAGGGCAGTATACTTCGTCTAAGATTTAGAAAGACGATGTTTTATTATCTGTGATCTGTTTTCAAAGTCATAATAGACGAACGTCATTCAAACATAATGTAAACAAACAATCGCAATATGGTATAATTTATTATTTAGGAGTATATAAGCATTCAACCATTGCTTATTACCTAGACCATCCTAGACCTCAGTTAATACAACACTTCCTACATGACCTTGTTTCTAGTCTAGATTTACTTAACACAATAACATTAAATTTGTTGAAAAGGCGGATTCCATACTTCCAATAACGAGTTTCTACAATAAATTTTGATGCCGTCTTTTTGAACCTCTTGTAAAACCTCACCACACAAATTATTAACATTTAACACACACCACTCAAAAGAGAAATGGTCTCATTAATATATTAACTTCATCATAAGAATTACACTCAATTTGTAAACAAATAAATTTGACATGACAACAGCTGTCTTCAAACGTAGCTGTCAGCTAGATATCTAAATTGTACTTATAAAATAAAAATATTGGAGAGGTTTTATATGTTTTATGTAAAACCACAAAAGTGCTTGAAACAGCGCAATTGGGACGGCCATTTAGGGGTCAAATGAAGGTCATTTCTTAATTTTAATATAATTAATTCATTGTGACATATTTTTTAAATCTAACTACTGGGATCAATTCGAAAAGCCTATTCCTCGAAATGGTTTTGAAATTTTCATACATTGTTAAAAATGGGTGTATCCCAATTATAGTAACTTTAGTGCAGTGTGTTAAAGTCTTTGTCGAGTTCTCTTGAATTGACAAGATTTCATATTTTCAAGACTTTAATTTTATTCGTTCTATAGATACTGTTTGGAAGGAGGAAGACACTAATAGTTTTAATTTTCCCTAGGATGAATAATTATTTTATTATTTCATTTATTAAGATGTACTTATTCTAAAAGGGCGTAACTTCATTTCTACGACACAATGGACATATTACGTTAGGCCAGTCTGTAAAAAAAAAAAAGTTCTTTTTAATAATGACAGTCCACCGATAATTATGACATGTATCTATCTGTCTGTCAATAGTGTCAATGTCAAATTTAGAATTATGACAGTTTTTTTTTCTCATGAAAAAGGCAATGGTATTATATCTATTCAGGCATACTATTGGTAAAATTCGATATATTTTTTTTAACTTTCTTGTAATTTTTTAAATAATGAAAAATAAATTGAAATGAATATTTTGCCGTGTTCAGGAGGCGAAATCCTTTCGATTCCTATAGTAATTAGCAGGTGTCACCAAAATGAAATGTTGTCAATTGAAAATCGGTTTGGTAATACAATTTAAGTAATAAAATAGTTAGTATGTATCAATGCATGTAAACATTGCAAATTGATTTAGCTTAGGAATTAATTAATAGGTTTCGGAAAAATATAGCAATAGAGATTAAGCCGTGATCGTCAAGTGGTTGAGAGTTGGGACCCTATCTTACGTTGTGTGAAGTTCAGGAAAGAAATTATTTACACTAGGGACACAGTTTTAGATATGAGTAGAGAAATTTTTAAAAACAAAAAAATAAAATATGTTAGAAATTTTTAAAAATATTTTATAGCATAAATGGGTTTTTTAAACTACATATAGCTTTTCTAGGAACGTTCGAGGTATTGAAAAAATCGCGGTAACTGTTTAGTTCAGAGTTTTGTTGAGCAAAACGTCATTTGGATGTTTCAATGGAATCAATTGGACTGGACAGATGTCAATTCATTTTAACATTGTTTGTTTATTTTTAACAATTTAAACTTGGTTTTAAAAGAGAAAACTTCATAGTTTGTAATGTGAAATAACTTTGTATATAATGGTTTGATGTAAAGAAAGGTTGTGTTCTTGATTGTACTGGTGTGTTAAACTAATGAGGAGTTTTGACAAATTTTATTTTGAGTATGGAAGAATTTTTGATACAGATGTTTGTAAGTAGATTTTTGCGAGATTTAGCTTTATATATTAGAAAGGGGTACAATTGAGACCACATATCTAAGCATCCAGCCATGTTTGTCAAAATTTAGCCTGGAGACACAACTTAATACAAATGTTTTGTTAATTAAATAGACCCATTGATTTTAGGTTAGAGTAATATTTCATATTAGAGATAATATGAAATTATTGGGTAGCTTGTATGCATTTTATTAACAAAACAATACTTCACTATTAGGAAGATCAAACTCGTCAATACACTACACATACTCCAGCTCAGAGTTGTAAGACTTAATAGACAGACGATTGTTGATAGGATAGAATGACATACAGGATTGTCTCGTTAAGGTTCTCTCTGGGAGACATAATCGATGGCATTAAGTTCAAATCATAAATACAAAAGATCCGGATTAATTTCATTTGGTTATGTGCTACTAGAGCTGTGGGTACTCACAACATCCATTCACCACAGAGAGAATTTGACATCAAATAAAAATGTGACAATAACTTTATGGCTAAATATTTATTGTTGACAAATTGTGTGTATGTTTTGTTTTCAACTCGGACTGGTATAAACACAAACCACATAATTATCAGAATTTCTGATCAGGAAAGGCTAAGTGTTGATAAATTATTAGAATAATTAAAGTAGTTTAAGCGGTGAAATTTTATTTAAAATAGAAGATGTGTGATTTCTCTC
Source organism: Acleris cristana (assembly GCA_948252455.1). NCBI lineage: Eukaryota > Metazoa > Arthropoda > Insecta > Lepidoptera > Tortricidae > Acleris > Acleris cristana. Next base: position 6,708,132 of record OX411774.1, on the reverse strand, counting down.
CAAATGCCAATTTTAAAGTATATAGTCATTTTACGATAAATCAAAGGCAGGGTGTAATGGTCCAATCGGTCCTGTTCAGTTATTTCCAGGGGACGATATTCCATTCATAATCGTTAAATAACTTTGAATTAAGTAGTATACAAAAGTAAAGGAAATAATAATTTTCCATTGTGAAGTAGGAAAGTAAATAAGATTGTTAATTAATTTGAGGGTTAAAGATTTCATTTAAACTATGTTTAAGATTGAAGACAAATAACAAAAATCACATCTATTTATAGAATAGGGTAGTTAGCGGCCTCTTTGATTTATTTTGCGAACTAAATTCACAAGACATACCAATATAACTCTACTTGATGAATTGAAGACAGCGGCCTCTTTGATTTTTATAGTATACTAAATTCACTTAGCGTGTCCGAGATAAGATAGTAAGAAAAAAAAATACATCAAGAATTCCATAGATGGCGCTAATTTCAATGCCAAAACAAATTAATTTATAATTGGACAAATAATAATTAAAAATTAGCGATTTATAAATTAAAAAAAACAAAATTATCAATATATATATCTAATATATAAAATTCTCGTGTCACAGTGTTTGTAACCAAACTCCTCCGAAACGGCTCGACCGATTCAAATGAAATTTTGTGTGTATATTCAGTAGGTCTGAGAATAGGTCGTAAACTACTTTTCAAAAGGTTATTATGAAAAATTAACACCCGGGCAACGCAAGGCGCGGACAACTAGTAGGTATATATAAATATATTAGGGCAGAATAAAGTACTGTAAAGTAACCTAATCCAATTATGTTTTAAATTGAATTATATTTAATAGAAGGAATTTAGAACCAATATCATATAAAATAAATATTTAAACAATTGTCATTATTGTAGGAGAATGAGAAATTAATTAGATAATAAATACCTAAGGAAAGTTAAAAGCAAAATTAAAAAAAAAAAAACAATCAACAAAATCTGTTAAAATTAAATTTATTAAGGAAAGTCGAGAGGCAAGCATAGTTTAGGAATAAATAATGTGACTAATCAATTAGGCAAATAAAAATAGTCTTTATTTGTTGGTCATTATGATGGGTTTGACAAGAACAGCTGGGAAGCGAGCGCCATTTTGTTACGGCAACAAGGAGGGAAAACTTTTATAGATAGAAAATGAACTTTAAATCAAATGTCGTAAAGTTGGGATTTGAAGGGATGTAAGATCTGTAAGACATGTGTAATAAATTGAGGAACGTAAGAAGGGAAAACTTTTATAGATAGAAAATGAACTTTAAATCAAATGTCGTAAAGTCGGGATTTGAAGGGATGTAAGAACTGTAAAACAAAATGGCGGACGAAAAGAGGAAATCTTTTGTGGATTGATAATGAACCTTATGTTAAAAGCCGTAACGGGGAAATTAGGAGGGATGTAAGAACTGTAAAACAAAATGGCGGACGAAAAGAGGAAATCTTTTGTGGATTGATAATGAACCTTATGTTAAAAGCCGTAACGGGGAAATTAGAAGGGATGTAAGAACTGTAGTTTTAGTAATTAAATTGTGGCTGTAGAGAGGGAAAACTTTGATAAATAAAGAAAATAAACTTTAAACTAAAAGCTACAAGGATAGAATTAGCAGGGATGTAAGAGTTGTCGCAGCAAAAGGTTATAAATAGAGGTGGATAAGTAGTTCGGGGCTTTTTTCTGCTTTGCATCGTTGAGGGGTAAGTCGTTGCCGCTGTCCGGAGTTGGAGATTATCTTCGTGTGGTATATAATATTTTCATTATCATGTACTTATTTATTGTTGATTTTATTTATGTAAGGGATTCCGGAGGACCTGTGAGCTGCACTTCGTGATTGCGATAAACTAAATAATTCATTTTACTTACAATATAGGATGCTAATTTAATAATTTCGTGTAACTATGTGATATCATGTGTATTTTCTTGGTACTAACATTTTCTATTTTCCAGATCTTTGCTGAGATGGTTATATGTAAACCGTCTAATAAAGATCCGAGGCAGACGTTGATCACATACAAAAACCGCATTTACAGTTTGACTATGGTTGTAGATCTGAAAGAGTTTCACAATCAGAAAACGGATGATTTACCTCCATTAGTCAAGTAAATTATGGGTTTTCGCGTACAAGGACTGATGCCTTAACTCGGTACATCAGACGACACTGTTGTATATTTTGTTTATTCATTTCAAAGGACCACAGGTTGGACCGTTTTTCGGTAGAAAATTGAGATGGATACGTGGAATATCTTTGGTGACGGTCCCCAGAATCTTTATATATGTATATATCTGGCCAAAGTAGGTATGATCCCGGCCTGTCTTTCATCTGAAGGTTTTTCATTAAACCGAAGGACAGGTAGTAGGCTACTCATAGAGGGCTTTCGCCTTCGAAAAACTTTTATGATAGGTTAGCTGGCCTAGTAAAAATATCCTGCACCTGATATTTTTAAACACAACTCACACGTTTAAATGTAAATGTAAGAGTTACATAACTCTTAGTTTTGATCTAAAACAATAGAACTTTAGGGCTATAGGTATAGCTAGAAAAGATCTTCATTACACCGTGAAGAACTTTTTTAAAACATTCGCCACAGTTTTAGACTAAATAAGAGAGTCAGCAGTCTCTCTAATTAGTCATAAAACCATTAGAGTAGGATTACAAAGAAATCTAGAAATTCCCTAAAATAAATTAGGATTCCCAAATTAATATTTATATTTAAAAAACCAAATATTAAAATTAAATAATCAGTTTAGTAAACTTAGGAAATTTAGCAATAGAAAATCGTATTCTGGGTTAAACGTAGCATTATCGAAACGTAGGTAAATGTCAAGTTCTTGAAATGTCAAAATTGTCTTATAGAAAGTAGTCGCTGTAGACTATTTGACATGATAATGAATGAATTAAATTAATTAGCGATAAATATTCAAGTTGAGACAGTAAGAAAATAGGGTTTTGTAACGTAATTATTAATAGTAAATCTCAATTAAAAAGTTACCTGAAAATTACATTATATACCATATGAAAAGGTTTGATAATATAAGTTCAAATGGTCAGGTTAGATTAACTAAAACCTATAGTTAAAGACTAGAAAGTCTTACATAGTTTATATGAACTTTGGTAACTTCTAAAGTAGGAAAGTTTCCCTATTTACTTTCTGATATCTAAATATCTGTTTAGGACTGATAATAGAAATAGAATTCCTAGAACTGCGAGATATACTCCAGATCGGAATTTGACATACAATACAGTTTGATAGTATAAAGTACTAGACTTTGAGAGATTAAATATATTTAACCTAGATTGAACCATAATAAAATAAATCTAGATTATATAAACATAGTATGATACTTCAGTTTCTAATTATAAAGATTCTTTATTTATGTTGCATAAAATAAGCAAGCTAATTTAATAACAATAAAAAAGTGGCTTTATAAATGAATTGCTAGTTACCTAAATCATACAAAACATATATAGCTATTATGAGGTCTCAAAATAGCCGAAGACAAAATGACTTCTGTATCTCCACTGTTTACCAAAAATATAAGGTACAACATGAGTACAATGGTGAAAATTGAACACTTCATTATGGTATAAAAATAAACCTAAGTCCAAAACTAGACTTATACAACTTATATACAATAATTTAGCAATATCAGGCTAAAGTCACCTTTTATTATAAAATGATAAAATTTGCTATCAAAATTATAAGCATAGTAATGAAGGATCTTGAAATAGAAACTGTAATGTAGGAACATTAATTAGATCTTTATTAATTTGGTTTTATATGAATACCTACCAATACTATCCACATCCGGACAAATTGACTTGGACATATTAATAAATCTGCTCCTAGTGTATTTAATATGGTTACATACAATATCATTAATACCATATGATTAGTATTTAATATTTAACTCCTGCAATGGAGAAAGGAGTCTTGTGAAATCCTCTCGACCCTTGAAGACTGAAGACAGGTTACTAATGACTAATTTATTTAAAGACTATCGACAAAGACTGTAAAATCAATAATTCCCACCTGGAAAGAAAAAAAAGATAGGCGCTGGAGGGATGTCCAGTCTGGTAGACGAGTCCCACAGTCATGAGCGGGGAGTCATGGGCTCTGACCTTAGGCGCAAAGAATAAATGCCATAAGCATACTTTCCAGTATAACCCTAGTATTCCTAACTAGTACCAAAGACTATGACAAACCTTTACTCTAACTATTATTTAATTAAATAATTAATTAAATGACTAAAAATTAATTTCATTAGGTACTTCTACTTATTTAATAGGTATTATCTTTGACTCTAATAATTTAATCTTATGCGGTTGACCATACTTCATTCTTATTTTAAATTTAAATACTTTGCTCCAATTCACCTTAGACAACTTTTGTTTAGGATTCTCATGTGTTAGTGCGCTTTCAAAGTCAAAACAATAGAATAAAGAACGTTAGGGTTATTATCGGTTCACAATTAAAGAGTCCTGATCACTAGACAATCACGAGCCAAATCAATCATCATTTTTAAAAGTAGATAGTTAGGCTAGGCAAGAAGAAGATAGGTTAGGGAAGGTTAGTTAAGGGGGGGTTAGTTGCAGTGGTGCTTGGGATTAGTTACAGGGTGTACTTTAACCTTTACAACCCCGCGACGTGTGGCGGGCGGTAATAACGTATTAATGTCTGACGATAATTTTAACCTTGTTAGTGACGCTGCCTACGAAGCTGGCGGTCCCGGGTTCAATTCCTGGCCCTCTGTTCTACTCAGTAAAATCATATACCTTTTGACAAGTTATGTTTTCTACTCTGCCGCTGTTACTGACAAGTAAATAAGAGCTATCATAACGTTGTCAATACGATAATATTTCGAAAGCAACATGGCGACGACGACGCGCTGGCCTAGTTGGTAGTGACCCTGCCTACGTAGCTAGCGGTCCTGGGTTCAAATCCCGGTAAGTGCAGATATTTGTGTGATGAGGACGAATATTTCCTGAGTCATGGATGTTTTGTATGTATTTAAGTATTATATTTCTCTATATAAATATTTATATCGTTGTCTAGTATCCATAGTACAAGCTTAGAGCCCAGTTTAGGACAAGGTCAATTTGTGTGAGATTGTGCCCGGATATTATTATTATTAGTATGGTTTACCTAGAAGAATAGACGCCCAGGTACAGGTAAAAATTGGAGAGTTTTTGTTTATGAGTCTATTTAATTAAAAATTATTTCTCAATATGAGTATGTTTATCGATGTCTAGTGCATGGCATACAATATATTACAAGCTGAGACCCTAGTTTGAATTATTTAATAATTTACACTTAGATACCCTAGAAAAGTAATTATAAACCGTCATCTCGGGGTCGCCATAAAACCCTAAAGGATGTACGTTAACCTTTACAACCCGCGCAACATGTAGCGGGCGGTAATAACGTAGTAATGTGATGGAGACAAGTGATATAACGTCCCCACCCTTGGCGCAGGTAGTGCACGCAACGGGTGACATGGTGTACTGGTGAGTACACGAGTGTTTAACTCATTTTATGATTAAGGTTGGTTGTTGTACGCTTGTTGTTGTAAGCCTTGTGACATAACATAATGCTACAATTATCTTCACATATAAAGTTATAAAATATACATTGTTAATTAATTTTATTAGTAAAAGTTGGACTCGATGTTTACCTTTTGAATTTTTCTTAATCACGTAAGAACGGCTAAATGCGTTTGGATAAAATACGACTAAAAGATAATCCATGTGTTGAATTAGAACTAGAAATACTTATCCTTGTCCCGGAAAATATAAATGTTACTGAGAGACAAATAAAAGTTGGGTTCAACGCAGACGAAGCCGCGGAAAAGGCTAGTTTTGCTACTATGTTGACTTACCCATTAAGCTAAACTTTTCTTTTTAATATCATAACAGCTGTACTTATCTACCTCTATTTTTTAAGTTTTGTCATAAGTAGATACTACTTTAGTCTTAATTAAGTATAATATTACATATAACATCTCGTAAATAAAGGAATGTTTTAATATCTCAAAAACTTACAAGCTTAATACGTCTATGTCAAAAGTGTCTGAAGTAAAATGACGCATTACCAAAATCTTTCATTAAAATCTAGACGTCAAAAGTTACAAGGATTGTGCATTAATTGTGATTGATTGAACGGTTTTTTCAGGACTTATATTGTAAAATAAATGTTTTAAATTGGCGAGATTATTAACCTTTGAATATAAATTGTATTAAATCAGTGAGATCATTAAGCAATTTCGTTCACAACATTCCCCAACAGTAGGTATTTTAGATTATTATTAATTATAACGCGCGACTGCCGGCACGCGGGGTTCGTGGGGGTGAAAAAATGCAAAATATACATTTAATTTCAACCCTCTGATGGTAGCAGGGGGGAAGTACTCACTAATTAATTAGAGCCCACCTGCCTAGCAAAACACCCTGTGTAATTTTGTGGTGATGTGTAGGTACCGGGTCGAAATAAAACTGTTTCACTAGGAGGTTAATTATGACATTATAGACGTCGTCACATGCGACACACGTTATGCCTATCAAACCGTTAAATGTCAAAAATAAACTTAGAGGGTCGGCAACTTAGTAAAAATTTACAGGGTGTATAAAACTTTGTAAAATAAAGTTGGGAAAAATGATTGAACTATTTCACATTATCTGTAACACTTTAGCCTAAAGGTAAAAAAAACAGCGGCTCCCCAGGCCTAACTCCCGTCATTATCCGTCACTTCACCAATTTTCAAGTTACTTTCCTTAAAAAATGTTCCAACATCGCATGGGATAGGCAAATTTGTAAGCAATATTTATGAGAAAGCAGGGTAGAATAATGATATGTATATTATTTGGGCCCAGAGCACCCCGGGAGCCCGGTGAGGCACATTTGTCAATGCACGCTCAGGTGGGCGGTAGCTATGATCCTTGTTATTACTTTATTTTTTGGCTCATTTCAATAATCATTCTCGCTACTAACGTATGCACGTCTGGAGACCGCGTTGTTTATTTTTTAACCTGAACACGTTATTAGATACGTGTGTGGTCTCGTTTATAGTAACAGCAGGCGTATTCAGATGATAAACACTCATTAATGTACGTTTGGTATTGTGCTACTCCATTTGAGGTAAAGCCTCTAATTTTGTACTATTATGCTCGCGTAAACTTAATATAAACGGTAAATACAGAGAGCCGGTAGCGGTGGGTGTATAATCAGCGCCGGCACCTGCCTGGTAGTGGCCCGACAATTTAATAAATGTCAGTTGGTTGTGTTTTAATCCTCAGCAGTCATTGACCGGATCATAACCGAAAATCTTCAGTAAGTCAGTGAGCGGAGTCACGGAGCGCAACGTGAAAAACGACGTCCATTAAGGAAGTGAATACATTTAAAATAATCGGCTTAGTCGTCCGACGTTGACGTATATTCGTACTTATCTCACGAAGATACCGGCACAGATATCCGACTAATCCCTTACACAAACATCTAAAAAAGACTGGGTACTCCTTGTAAGGCTGATCCGAGTAATTGAATGCCCGCAGTCAGCTCTTTCACTTGAACAAAAGTGCCCAATAATTTATGCCTATAATCTGACGCGGGCTGCGCTATGCTTTTATTCGTTTTTGGAATCGGAACTATTCTCCTCAGCGGCGTTCGAATATTAACAGCACAATGGCGGCGACAGTCACAATATTACCCGCATGCGTTTTCTTTATCCAATTCTTTACTGACTGTCGCGCTGGTGTGATATTTATACACGCGGGGATTAACACTATATTTACCAGAATTTATGATCTTTGCTTAAAGAAGAAATTCAAAGTCACTAAGCAGATAAAGCCCGTAAACTTGTCTTTAGTCACGAAAATAGACATCGAGTGTCCCGAACACGCATACCACGGATCTTTAAAGTAATCAGGATGTCTCCATTAATTTTTAAGGGCTTCCTTTGAGAAGCAACGCCATGTTTACTTTGAAAACAAGGAAACTTTTAATGGAGTTACAATTCTTTGACCCCCAAAACACGATTCTTGAAGAGTAAGTTGCGCGAGATTATTTATAAAGTGTCTTCAAACAACGACGTCTGAATATTATCTCGGATCTGCTGAGTTATTGTTTACTCACAATCAAAATTAAGGAATATTGTTGATGTTTGCACTGGGTCAAAGAAATTTGTTATAGGGAGGGAAACGGCAACCAACGTCAAAGAGCCTCGTTGCGTATTCCAGCAACGTACAATCACACACGACTTATCGATTTCCGAGCTAAAACTGTAACCACGTCTCTAATTAAAGGCAACATCCGAGGAATACATGACGGCATTACCTCACTATATTGCATTGGGTTCCTTCTAGATATTTTTAGTTGACTGGTGTTATAAAAGTTCTAAGGTGAGTCTTAGTGACACTTAACAAGCTAGTGAAGTGGCTTCCACCTCGGCGGAGCGCGCCGGGATATGAATTATTACGAGAGGGGCTTGACGGTCTGTATCTAAATTTGAAGTAGTGTTTTGACGCGAACATCTCTCACCGCACTTGAGACCGCGTCACTGTGAATGTGTACAAATAATTATGAGGACAGTTCTCACCGGAACGGCTGAAGCACCTTTCGAGATGAGGCGGAGGCGGGACTTCGGAATTTCAAACTCGGAATTAATAAGTGTCACTTGATTCACGTGGTTCACAACAATATATAAAAATCTTAGACGTTTCCTGCAGCCGCAGCATAGCGTTGTGGAACTGAATACCAAATAAATATTGAACTGTCACTTTGAAGTACATTGGACTATAAAGACTTGATGTATGGGTCGATAGCAGTTTGATGAATTGTAATCGTGTTTAGTTGTCTATTAAGCGGGAGCTTCTAAAGTCGCTGATGGGCACAAATCGCTCAGCGGGAGCACTCTGCGGAGTGACGTCTCCATCCTCGACGCGGACGCGCATTAACTGTAACGTTTCCTCGGCGCCTGCGCACATGTAGCGACATTTAAAAACCCTCTTCCCGTGCCGTCGACTCTGACGAATTAAGTTATTAACGCTTTGGGGCAGCTGCTCTAAACAAATCAATGTGCCTCCGCCTGAGCACTCCGAACGCACGCTCTTTGCTCGTCACCAGTTTTATGGCAATTTTATGTTCCCTTTCATATTCAACTTTTAGTACTTAAAACAAGAAAGGGGTGGCAAATAGTGTTAAAGTTATGCTGGTATTTGATTGTTTTTCTTCTGCCTAGTAGGTACGTAGGTTACGTCTTAGGATCACCTTTGATGTTATTAAAGGTAATGGTAAATGTTAGCATAATAATACCTCAGATATTAATATCGTAAATCAAATGCTTGATAAGTGACGCGTTAGTTTGTTTAATGCTTTTGGCGAAATTGGTTTGCCGTAATACCGAAGCTGCTTTGAAGTGCCGCGTGGCGAAATTACTAAAACCATAACGAGGAGGTGAGTGCTTTGACTGCCTCGTCAGCAATAATTCTACTTAACGGGGGTATATTTTGGCGCGAGCATCTTCGCGTTATCTCCGACTTGTCATCACACCGTGTTGGAAACGTCGTAAAGGGGGTGGTTATAAATTATTTACCGTTTCCGTGTAAATTCCGTGTATTTGTCACCCGGGGGCAAGGCATGTATTAAGATATTGCTTCGTATTCCTGCGGGTCTCGTTAGGGCGGGACGGCAGCGACACCTCTAATTCTTCATCTTTAACAGGGGCACGGAAAAAAGCGCCGCTCTCTACAACAGCCCGAGAATGCTACATGAATCTCGCCGGGCTCTCTCATTTTCATAAAACGTCCATCGCGATGCTCTCCGCTTGTTCTTTTTGTAGGAAATATATTTACTTTTAATTTCATTAGGAGTAAACGTTCCGTGGGAAAGAGCGGGAAAGCGTTTCGCTAAAAAGGTTGTTTTGATGGTAGTTACATTAAGGTAATTGGTGTACGGCTGCGAAACACCTTTATAGCCCATCGCAGCGGTCGTTTGGGGCTGCGCTAGGCCAATCATTGTCAGTCTTTGCCGCCGGCCAAATTTAATACGGGATACGATGTTAATGGAACGAATTTAAGTATTCTACGGATAAATTGGCTCTCAAGATTTATAGAGCAACAAACTGAACGATGTAGGTACATATATTCAAATTAAGTACATTCCGAAAGGTCCGACCGTTAACGGCCGAGGAAATTAGTTCGCGGGTATTTATTTACTTGGAATACGGTCAATGATAACGTTACTATAACAAAGAGTTCTTTGAATCGTTCTCAATTCGTATCATCAAATTTATTTTTACTGACAATTATGTTCTTTGAACCTAATCATATCAAAATGATTTTACCACACGTGGTGATTAAGGGCGCCGTAATCGAAGCGAGATGTCATCATTCCGCCCGCGTTATAGCAATTGCGCCCGCGCCCATCGCGAGGGCGCACGGATCAATTTACTCTCACAATGACTTTAATAAAGTCATCCATGCCGGATAGAGAGTAATAATTTCATATGAGTATGAAAGAAATTCCATGTTGATGCTATCTCGAGCGTGAGTCGCGTGTACGAGAGGAAACTGAGAGGCGACGTTATTAAAAAAACACATGTGGCCCGAGATGCGTATCGCAGCGTCTGTTAATTACTTTTGACACGCAGCATATGATTCAATTATCATTATGATTTATTCAAAAAGAACGGTCGGTGCGGGGAGCGCCGGGAGGCGAGGCTAGTCAGTTTATTTAAGCGTTAACTATCGCATTAATTTGAACGACGGATCGCCTTTCCACCAGATGGCAAGCCAATTCTCACAGGACGGTAGCTGACTTTTTTGCTGAGAAACGTCTTGTTAACACGCTACCGATTTGTGTGGGCCGAAATCTTACCTTTTGATACAAAAAAGATTCTTCGATAAACTCGCTAAGTTGCTGATCGAACTCTCGTAAGTTTATGTCCATTTTATTACGGCTTTCAAATGACTTGATTATACAAATCTTCCTCAGGACTGTTGTAAACCCATAAATTGTATGATTATCGCGTGCCACATCTGAGAAGTTAGTGTTATCCACATAAAAACAGCTTTAATTGCTTAACTCAAACGTCCCGTAACCACATAATTCACGTTAAACCCGCTTTCACACCAAAGATCGCCCCGACTTCATTATAAGCCCCGGGCACACAAAACCTGTTGGTAATAAATACTAATTACATGTAAAATAACATGATAACATCACGGACAAAATGTGAATCGACATTCCTAGAACTACAAGCTACAATGCTGTCAGTTGCGTTGAAAAAAATTGTCGTTACCATACATAGTAAATCTCGCGTGACACGTAATGGTTTTAAGGGCTTATTTATCGTCGTCGGTCGCTTCTAGTGATCCATTTAATATATATTATCACACTTTAAGTCGTCAACAAACGTGAGAAGATAGCCGTTGACCCGGTTCGTGATATTTGTCTCATTTCGAGGATTATGAGTGATCGCTGCGAGCGGCAATGTCTTCCGATCGTTGAATCTGCCTTTACAGTAAATAAGGTGCCTAGTTGGTTTAAGGCTCACGCTATCCCGTGCGAGGAGACGTTATATTTAAACCAGGTTTAAAATGGCTTTGCTACTCAAGTGTACTTCAATGACAAAAGAGGACTTAGCTAGTCCCTTAAAGAAGGGATCTCCAGTTAATTCTAAAGACTTTTCAATGACGCTTTACATTGCATTCGGTAGAGGTAATGTTTTCTAAATTCATATCCGGTCTAGGTAAAAAACGTTCTTGAAATTAAATGGATTTTAAATAAAAAAGATAATCGATTTGAACCACCTGGGGGAAATTTAATGGCGTAATTGAAATAACGAGTGCAGATAAGTATGTATTGAGATCGTTCAACGCATAAGCTAAAGTTTTAAATGGGCAAAAAATCCTTTGTACTTTTGGTTGAAAATACACTCATGTTTACTAATTACTAGTACACAGCAAACATCTGTTACTAGAAAAGAATTAAAAGTTTCTATTGTAACATCTCAACAATGATGCGAAGTAATTCTTAGTGGGTCAACATCTTGGCGGGGTTCCCATATTTTCAACCACATGGCTAGAATTGATACTTGTTTCTCTACCAGCTTTAATAAACCCAGATTATAACTGACCGTGTTATTAAAAACTACATAGCACCAAGTTTTTCGTTGAATACCGCAAAAATAATTTAAAATTCAAAACCTTGATGGGGAGGGTATTAAAAACTGGGCAGCTCCAGCCTCAAAGAGCGACGGTCAGCAGCTTTTTCGTTTTCAAATGAATACGGGATTAAATGTGCAACCGTGATTCACTCAATATAGTTTTTTCTAAGCCCGGAGGAAATGCGTATTATTGCAGCTTATGTTTCCAAGTCGCCCGCTGCGATATCGAAACACCCGTCCGTTTTTTGTGACAGACCAACTCAGTGCCATAAATAATAGGTAGGGGTTCCAAACCATACGAGCTTTGTAATAAATTCGTTGCTCCTTTTGGTAGCAAAAGAGCGGGCCATCCACGATTGAATTATGGTGATGCGCTAAGCCAGCGAACGCCGCTGGAATCCGGCGTTTTTATTTTCTTTTCATTTCGCGCTAAGCCTGCTCTTTGCATTTGTATCATTACTTTCATATGTATTCTTCGAAGTCACGTCTTTGTAGTGTTGGGAGCCACTAGGATATTTGTTATTCCGTTAGTCCCTCGAACGAGGCGCGTATTAAGTTACATAGTACTCACGGCCATTTGAAAAAGACAACACGCAGATGGTGCATCCGTATTGGCTTTCTTTTAAAACATGGAACGAAATCACATGGGACCGTCAATATTTCCTTTCCAAGTAAAACAAAGGCATTTGTCCGTGTTCCGTTTTAAAAGGAGCTGGGAAAAAGTAAACTTGACATTTAACGTGGATGTACAAGATTCAATTATTGTATTTCTTTAGACTTGTAAACCGTTTTCGAAATTAAAATTGAGTTTAAACAAAATGTTTAGTAGTACAACAAAATGGAGTAAGTAATAATGAAAGTTTTTTTTTTAAATATACATTATGAATACATGGTCCTTTGTGATTATACTATCGCCGTTACAAGACCTCTAACAAGACCTCTTATCGACGAGCGTGATACTAAATGCCATATCTGTAAAACACTGTTTTGTTGGACGAGAATTGGTTTCGGTTTATTGCGTGCGGGAAAACGACTCGTAACAACAGGATTGACGGAAACGACTTTTTCATTCACGCACAAATGACACTGATGTTAGAAACAAAACCATACAGCAGCGCTTGAAACGACTTCGTGAAATGTCATTGTTCCGTCGATCAGTTACATTAAGTTACCGGATAAAACTGGACTAATTCTTTCTTTTACTTTGAGAATTTTGACATTTCGTAAAGTTAATTACGTTCTGGAGTTGTCACGTCACTTTAAAGTGGTCGGTGGTATGAGAGCAGTGGGTGTAGGATTACTAAGGCAGCGCCGGGCAGGAGTACAGCGGCGACGGCGGACAGAGCCGCGCGGCGTGACGGGCGGCCGCAGGTCGCGAGAGCCTCTCAAATTACCCCCGGATAAGTCAATCATTGGGAAACGTCCACGTTTGCCCGAAATAAAACACTATTCGAATGTTGCGTGTGGCGCTCTCGGCATAATGCGTAGCGACAACCGACATGTTTTGTGCGAGAAAATAAAATTGATGGCGCAGGGACCGCTCCAGACTTAAATAGCACAGTTCGTGTTGCAGTTACACTTTTGTCTATTTTATGGCTGGCGTCATGGCTCCGCTTTGTTTTTCTTTTGTTTTCATTTCTGCGTGTAGCGTTATTAGCGCTCTGACAAGTATTCGTGTCAGCCGGATATTGCCGTCACAAATTGCGCCGCATTAGCTAAACGTTCGGCGTGTTTCATTCGAACGAGTGTCACTTCGGGTCGGGTACTTAAGTGTTAAACAGTTCCAAAGGAAGTAATTGGACAAGTGTTCGCGGCGATAGTCGGGCCGGCGAGTTGAACCGGCGGCGAGGTCCAATTTCCTGCTCCGGCCGCAGTCTTCGACGAGCAAATAGCTCTTTGCAAATCAAACAAGGGACCGTCTGACGAATCCACATATCAACTTCGCATTGTTTCTCCCATCATTCGGGGCTAACCAGAGGCGTTTTCGATTATCCGCCCCCCGGAGAACAAAGCCTCTGACCGCAGAACCAAGTCAATTACATAGTTCAACAACTCAGCCCTTATAACTTTCATGGGCTGCCACCGGAATACAGAAAAGGGTATCTGTTTTCAATATACAGAGCGAGATGCGATTGACCCTTTCGAGTGTCCGCATTGACTTTTAAATTACTAATCCCGCGGGAGCAAACAGAAACAGTGCCTCCGGGGCGCTTGTTTACACGGTCGAGCGCACTCGCACATCTTCATTAGCAGCGCTCGCGCCGGCCGCTGGGCTCGACCTGCTTGCTCAGCTCTCGTGAGCTCCCATCAAGGGACTACCTGGGAAACCTCATTACCATTCTTCTATTCAAACAACTCGACTTGAATTCCGATTATGATTCTAACATTCGAAGTTTACGACGAGAATTTATACGAGTTTATTATAATAATATAGCCCTACGTAAATAATGCACGGTGGGCACAGCAGCGCAACAAATTGACACGTATTTAACCGAACATAAACACACGGTCACGCTTAGTGAAAACACGTCGTTGCGGCTTCAACTCCTGGAATGCAACTCGTTTTCCGGAAACAATTTATTTAAGTTAGCCAGCGCTATTTTAGACGTCGATGGATACCGTAGGGACTTATTAATGTTTATCTAAGCATCGGAATGAGAATGCGTCGGACGGGCGAGCGAGCGGGTGAACGCGGCCGCCCGCGGGGAGCAGCCAAGCGCACCCATTTCGACTGATGGCTCTATACCAGCCTTTTTTCTACGTCAGATACAAGCCGTCTACCCTTTCAACTCGAATGAATTACTTAATTTTTCTGCTACGCGTCTGTACCCCCTGCGATAATCGATGTCGAAATATATTAACGTTATCCATTGTGAAGCAAACGCTGTGAATTGGGTTTGGGGATTTGTGGTCTGTTTGTAATGTTAGCATGGGGCAGAATATTATTTCATCAAGTTTTCATGTCGGGCCTATTATTTTGACAGATCGGTACATAAACCCGGCCGATCCCTTCAAACACGTCTAGGCAATTTATAAAACGATAAACGCGATGGATGGAGTCATTTGAAAAAAAAAGGTATTCGTGTAGGCGTTTTACCAGGACAAAGAACTTAGTTAAGCTAAAATAATCAAGCCATAGCCAAGCTTCTTTAAATGACGCTTGTAACAATGAATCGGAACGTGATTGAAGCATTGAATTTAAAACACTGGTAAAAAATTAAGCGAGAGCTTTTTGTATTACTTAATAGGTAGTTCGGATGCCGGGCACTTTTGAGTCATACCATACCTCGAGAGACTTAAAGATAATTCTAACGTTGAATAATAGATCGGTAGTATAGTTATCGTCGCATGTCAGTGGTATAAAATAATTATAGGTTATTAATAAGCGCATTGCCGTTACATTAAATCATGCCCTGTCGTGCTTTATGTTGCTCCGCTGCGTATTAATGAGGCAAAATAGTTAATAACAATAGACAGAAAATAAAAGTACCGATTAAGGGTGTTAAACTGCCGTGACCGATTGAAATTCGGCGCGCCGGCTTTGGACGCCTATTGTGTACATGATAATAGAACTGTTTATGTTTAGGTAGCATTTTTTCACTAAGTACAAAAAAGTTTATAATAAGCATCCTTTTACCTGGAACGGTAAACCATCCATCATGGCCCATAACGAGAAATTATAGTCTGTTATTATTGCTTCTAGGAAACGTTAGCTGGTATAGAAAAGTTTACGTCTTTATTTGCAAACATTGTAGGGCCGTATAATCGATCGTCACAATAAATAAGCGACATTGACTTGTCAACCTTTTACACAATAGAGCCTTTCTGAATTAAAACGAGATATTATCTCTTAACAACTGAATAATGTTTAGACATAAATTACAATACGGTATCTTTATTTATAAATGCGAGTGTACACGCTTTGGGACTGTTTGTATGTAATGAAGAGCAACACGAACAAAGCGGCGGGAACGTGAGACAAGAAAAGTTTGCTGCTCGAGCACTTAATTATTCTAGACGGTTAATGCTTATTAATATTATTCATAAAGGGCAGAATTCAATGTGCGTATGTTTTGACGGGCGTACATGTTAAGTTGTCGGTACATCTAATATGCAGATTAGTGAACGGATACGTTGTCCGACAGCGATTCGGTCCACGTCGTGCGCATTTATGCACAAATTATTATTGTTTAACTTGCATCTGATGTGTGCGGTTTGAGGAATGGAGTTTAACGTTACTTTGTTTATTTTTCCAAAGTTTTCTATTCGTTGACTACACAATCGTGTTCTGTGAAAAGAATGTTAAAGCTCGTGAGCATTGTAACACACACTAATTCAACATCGCTTAAAGTGAGCGTTAAGTATGTCCCAGAAAAAGTAATCCATGTAGATTTAAACCGGGCTACAATAAAGATCTGGATATATAACGCGTGCATGTGACATGTAAATCTCAACAGCAAATACACAACGTCTCAAACAAATGTGCATATCATTACTTTAACAAGAGATGGCGCGAGCGAGCGGTGTGTGGTCCCAACAGTCTTGATATTCAACTTTATTTTCCTTTCTTTGAGAGATTTTATTCCTATCTATTAATGGGCTACACGCTCGTAGGCCATTTTGGTCGTTTAGATCATTAGGAGGGAATATTAGAGAGCTTTAATTAATTAACAGCTATTATCCAAATGAGAGTTATTACAGCGGTGCCGCCGTAAGAAACTGTGGCTTACTGTAGAGACCTTTTGTTAGGTCGGTACACTTAGTACATAAATTATGAAGGGTTAATTGCAATAAACGGTTTTACTTACGAACACATAAAACAAACTCGATGTTTTAATCTTAAATATAGAAGAATCTAGTATAGTATACGTCACTAGAGCGAGTAGAATAAATAACTTGATACATAATGCATTGTAATGACTTAGCAGAAAAAGCGGATCTCTTGCATTATCTGGCTTTTGTTTATTCATACCATTCTTGTTACCCACCTGGACCGACGAACGTATCTAATGTTGGTTTAGAATTAATACTGCTTTATTTTAAAAAAGCCAAGTCATTCGCCGTGACTTAATCTGAGACGCAAAGTAGAATAGTATAATTCTTATAATAAAAACATATTGGAATATTAAGTTTATCTTATAAGAACTTATTAGATCGAAATGCAAATTTGTCTATTGTGTGAATAAAGATTGTAATTTTGATAATTTAACAATGGACTTTCACCAATCAATAAAATATGTCCAAGTATATTCAAGAACTTTATTAATTTTATTATTGACATTGTAGTGTACATAAAGGAGGTTCTTGTAAACAGTTTTTTTGTGACATTTTCTGACGGTGTAAGCCTAAGTTTTTTTTTACCTACTAAGACAATGGTAATTCGGTACAGGTGGTGGGATCTTGCTCAGAGTAAGTCTGGATCGTTACTGCCATCCTTCATTTCTACCTATCGCCAAACAGCAGTTTTTGCATTGTTGTATTTAATTGGGATAAGATAAGACTATCGGTATAACAGCTAACATCGAAGAATTCCATATTAGTTCTTAAGTCTTGAGATTGCAAAAGTGAAACTCACCATCAGGCCTATGAGAATGTTTGCTTTCACCATAGGGAAAAATAAATCTAATGTTAGATCGAGTAAACGTACTACAGTAACATTAAGTATTGGGCGCATCTCCGTAGATTGAAAGTACTATATGTTAATAGGACTATAATGGACCAGAAAACAATACAGATGGTAGGTAATAGAATTCCTAAGTAATATCGAGCTGACTCCATCAATCATCCGAGATATCGAATATGATCTTATCTGAAATGAAACTCATCATTTATAGATCTGTCCGTCGGCGGCGCTGGACGAATGTTATTAATAGATTTCTATCTGGCCATCAACTGAATCTGGTAACGGTATCCCCAGTCATTTTGTCGGTTCACTGGTATCGGTAACAAATTGTATCTACCGTCATTCGGATGCGGAATGTGGCGGTGAGTCGGCTAGACGTTTCAATTTCTGACGGATGGGTGGACTACTTACATGTTTGGTGATTAGGCTTAATAGATTTATGATTTTATGTAGTTTACATATGAATTTACATCTTTACATGATTTGGGCAGGAATCAAAACATTTCTTAAAGATAGTTTGAAGTTGATAAGTGTTAGTAAATTAAAGGCACAGTGATATAATTGTGATGTCTATAGCTTTATCTCTTGCACTGACTGTAACATGGCAGGTTTTAACAGTTCATAATTTGGATTTAGAGTTTAGAATATGTATAATGATTGTCACCGTTTTACGTGACTGTGCTAAGCCTAAAAGAGGCTAACAGCCAAGAGTTTAAAAATCGGATGTCTGACTCTATCTCCCGAGCTATCAATAGCTCAAGTAACAAATTATAAATAAATATAACAAATAAAAAGGGTGCATCCTACTAGTCACCAGTCGATTTACACGATTTTTTTGCCATAAAAAATGTGTGCAAATCGTCTTTACGATTTTTAGTTCCTATGAAATCTCGAGTTCCAGCACGATTATTTAACAGCTCACCTATCAAACTACCCGTATAATAGGATTTACGTAATTTGAGCTTAGGTCCTTAATGACTCGGTTGTAAACCACTAAAACGTTACGACAACATTAACGGCTAATAATTCGGCTGGTGACGATTTCGAAACGCCCGGCCACTCCGTGAGATGTAAGATTAGTGTTACTGACAGCAACGATAACTTGAAACTTTTTTCTTGTACGCGATAATCGCATCTGAGAGACCGTAGATGGAGGCGTACGATAAAAAGTTGTCAATAACGTTATTACGTCTATCAAAAATGGACTTAGTTAACGAGATTCTACGCTTCTTATCCGGCTAATGATAGTTATATGGACGAACTACAGCTGGTGTTTTTTGTTGTGTATAGTATGACTAGCTTTTGCCAGCGATTTTGTCCGCTTAAAACTCATGTTATCACTCAGTTACTGTACGGTTTCCATCATTCATCATTTAACTTCAAACATTCAACTTTGCTCTCCAAAATGTTCAATAAGAAACAGTAGTAACGTATCAGTTATCCTATCATCTTTCCTCTTCTACATTCTATTTTTTCTAAAATATTTCTTCTTTCGTTTACCTTCAAAACCTCTTCGTTTTACAGTCGGTTTTACGTCTCGAAAATTAACCATACATTTATATACCGCCCTCATATGCCAATAGGTGGTATCTCAAATTCAACAAACGAAGCAGATTCAATCCCCACCCGCTAGTAACATGGTTGCTCTTGCTACAGGAATTTTGGTCTGTGATTGCACCATTTGCCTAATAGCAGTATGGTTATTTTTCGTGATGTAATGGAAAATTTACTATTGTTTATTTTAGTTCTTAACTATTTCACATTCTTTGAAAACAGCTTAGCTCGAAATTATGTGAGAGTGTTTCATCCTTCGTCCTTCCCCGGGGCTCATACTATCTCCTTACCAAATGGCGGCTCTCTTTAGCATTTATAATATTAGTACGGATGTACAGAATACAACTTTACTGAAAACAAGCGAGCCCAGTTTAATTACGTGTTTCGAGCAGTCTGCGGTATTGGTGGAGCTGAACGCGAGCTTGAAATGTTTTTAATTGTAATTCAGAATTAACGAACATGTCTGCTATGTATACTATGTTAAAAAAATATTATTAATAAAAAATCTATGAAAATTAGAATAATGGGTTTTAAACAAATTAGTTAGAGCAAATATTATTTTTTAGAAAATCATTTTTTTATGGCTTATAAATGCATCTTACATAGATGATTAACTTGATCGGTATCGTCAACCTGAAACTCTTTGAAACGTATTGTAAACCAATATAAAGCCTTGGGGTTATATAACATAGCTATGCAGTTCAGTTTACTCTGAAAGAAAAGGACAGAGCTATATTACTGCTATAGGTCTGTCTTTTACACTCGCTTTAAAATGTACTGCATGAAATGTAAAATTGAAGTGACATTCGAAAAAATACTAACTTTTGTAGCCGCAATATGTTACAGATCAAAATCATCAAAGAAAATTGTTTGTAGGCGTTAATTTAAATAAGAATCCCTAAACTCGTCTCTATAACTTGTCACGTTGCTGCAATTTACATAACACATCAACGCATATTACTGGTTTGTCCATATTAATAGGTTTACATAGCGGAGTGCACTCGACTGGGCCTCAAACGCAGTCAAACGCGCCCCGTGCTCTAACGCTTATACAAATATATTCAGCAGGTGTCCACTTATTTACATACAATTTCCAAAGACATACAGACGATAACTGCCTCTTAGAGCTAATCCGGTGTCATGGTGGTTAAGGCATACATTATAAAAGTATTAAGCAATAGGTACATACATTTACTAGCGGGCTTTTTAAATTGATAAGGTCATATTTTTACGGAATGGAGAAGGCAAGCGAGCACACAGGCCACCTGGTATGTGGGACCTGAGACCCAGAGACATTGGCATTCTCAAGTCTACAATCTTAAGTCTGCTAATGCGTTGCCAACCCTGAGGACTAAGATGGAATGCCTCTAAATATGCTGGTAATTTCACCGGTTGTCTTATCTCCACCCCGAAACAACAATGCGCACAGTGCTGCTTAAGTTCGTTTAGGTTAAAGGATAAGATGGTGGTAGCGATCCGGACGGACCCTACACAAGGCCCTACAACCACTTAACCATACTATGTCTGTTACAATTGAACTTAAAAATACTGAAATAGATTAAGCTGTATTATATTTACTTAAGAGTAAGGTTACCATCCGTCCAAATTTTTCCGGATATGTCCGGACTTTTAGACTCTAATTCGGACTTTGTCCGGTTCTTTATATTATCTTTATATGATATTTACTTTAGTCTGTCCGGATTTGCAAAGCGAGCATCTGCTACCATCCCTACCATACTTCTGTAACTAAGTGAGTAATGTTTCCATTTTGTGACTAAAAAGTCCGGACTTTTATCGAAATTTCAGGCTTTTTGTCAGGACTTTTCAAATTCCTAAATGGTAACCCTACCTAAGAGCATATCCTACTTTTTTAAATCCTCAGCACACCTTATTCAAAGTGATTCTGAAATAGAAGTAAAATTTAAAAGAATCATATCATGTGTTGCAGCCGTGCAAAACTAAAACCTAGTGCAAAATAACTTATTCACGCGCGACAATCGCGGCTAAAACAATATCTTATTCAATAGAAACACTTTACAGAATTAATCTGTCAACTGAATTCTGCGAGCAGGAAACGTTGAGAAAACAAAGCACATTTAGTGAATTGTGGGCCACCCTAGCGTGGCGCTCTAATAAGTAAAGAGAGCGTATGTACAACTGAACTCCAGTTCTTTTACCAAGTTTGTCGCTATTAGAATAGGATCGCATTTGCTGTAGCTGTTGAATTGCACATGCACTCTTTAGTCTCTGAGAGCAGCGTAGGGCTCCCGCCCACTAGTGTCGTGACGCTGCCTGCCCTCTGCCGCGAGCCGCGAAGGCCCCACTCAACATCGATATACCCAGTAGACCCCCAAAGTCGCATGCGACTAGCACAAGTTCCCAGTACTTGCGATTTCTCTTGTTTTAGCGACTTTTTATGGATGACATAAGAGTCAAATATAAAATATTATGCTAAGGGCCTGTTTCACAATCGACCAGTAAATTTATCTGTCATTTAAAGTTGGCTTTCTCCTTGTCTATTTTCAAGACAGAGAAAGTGCTAAATTCATCGGTCAAAATTGCTTTACTTGTCGATTGTGAAACAGGCGGTTAAACTAGTTTATTTAAGATTAACATAATTATAAAAGTGAGCTTATGTGAAGAGCGAGTGGACTAACGAAAAACTGCGAATGCCACTCGAAGTGACACGAAGGTCCTTTGAACGAAACGAAACATACATGTTATACTAGTACGTAGTAATAACTATGCATATTTTATGCATATTTTTTTGTTAATAATATTTACCCCATGTTTTACTAGGTAAATAAGTGCAACATGCAAACTGCAATTTTATTTTTACTGATATAAAGATAATTGTTAGGTATACACCTTTTCATAACTACATCGTTACATTTCCTTCATTGTTATAAATCAAAGAGTCTACAATTACGTGAAATGACTGCTAAATTACATATCATACTGCAGTAAAAGTACCAGGAATACATGACTCGTGTACAGTTTTATTTTATTACCAAGTCCTACTTAGTTGCCGGCTCTTTGCCCGCCGTCACCGGGGACTTAGCTTCACTCCAGCAATACCCACTCTGAAACTCGCGAGACGCTGCGCGAATATCAATAAGGAGCGGAATAGATCTACGATGATAGGGAAATGGTTCACTTTTAAGAGTATATTTAATTGCGTAGATACGAAAAAATCAACTGAAAAACGTTCTCGTTTGTTATTGAATTGCTCCTTTTTTAAATGTACCTACTGTTCAAATAGGACAAGGAACTTATCGTTCTATTGAATTTAAATTAATTGCGAGTACATTAAATCCCACTAAAACATAAATTTTCATTTTCTGTTGGACCAAATAAAAACGATTTCAACACTTAACTGCGGCTAAAACGTCTGTCACTGCCAGTTAATATGTTAAATGGCTATAATTGGCAAACGACTGTAAAACAAAAATCAAAATGACACTAAGCATGCAATAGATAAGACTCGTAGCAATAGATAAAATGTAACATGACCCTGCGCATCAAATAACATGAAATCACTATGCAGTTGGCAGTTTAATATTTTGACAGTGTGGGAGTTTGTTTTAATGATATAATGATACTGTCTGACATTGGTGAAATGTGTTACGGCTTGATGACAGTTTTATCCTATTTATGAATATCTAATTGTTGTCACAGTTCTTGTATTGTTTTCCAGGGGGAAAAGGCAGTATAGAACTAGGTATTAGCTCTATACGCGGATACTGCGTTTTTTCCATGGACGACGGAGGTATAGAATATACAAAACTCTATCACGATACTTCACGCCATAAGAAGCATTTGAACTCAAACTAAGCATCATTTGAACTCAACGCAACAACATCTTACATAATAAAAACATAACCTAACACAAGCAACAACCATCGCGTTGGCGTCTCGTACTTTCATTATCGTTTTATTATTATTATTAGCTTTATTCGGGGGACGCTTTTTATTGTGCTGTAAATATTTTACTCGAGATAACAGCTAGGTATCTTTAGATAAGACAAATTGATCAGAGACAGAGACCAGGGGAAGGTTTATGGGACGCGTGGGCAGGTTTAATTGATACGGTGAGATTGTGCGAACGTCGCCTCACATATATTAATATTTAACGTCTTGTATCGGAACACTAATGCATAATTCTTGAGATAAACCAGCGCAACATAGGCTATTAGTACAATGAAATGCTTCAGATACTGCGTTTTTTATCAGTCGCATAATTAGGATGGAATAAATAAGTTTGAACTGAATGTCTTCATTCACGTATTACAGATTAAAGGTTATACGTGGTACAAAGACAATTAACTGCGTGAACAGTCTGCGATAGGGTTCTTAAGGAACTAAGGAACTAATTTCAGTCTAGACACTTTACAAAGGCGCTTAGATAGTTTAGTGTTTCTACCTTTAATCAGTCGTACGGTTTGACACAAATTACGTTGTAATCTATTCAATTGTATCTAGCACAAACTCCAACATTGTTTCAACAAAACATTACGCAACCGTAAAGCTACAAAATCAATATACTTAATCATTGTTAATATTTGTTAACTAGCTGAGACCGATGTAATTTCCCAGGATTTGCCTTAACGTTAATCTCATCAAATCCGTTGCCGTGAGCGTTTACGTAGCAAACGTTTCGCCATAAAATATTGAGATGTGTACACAAATTTCGAGTATGAACAACGTTATGAGTTCCCCTTTTTGTTATATGTTTATGCGTATATTTTATTAGTATTTAATTAAGTGTTAGACGGAAGCTTGGAACATTAGGCGCGCGTGCGTCGAGATTACTCAGAAGCCGGGACGCGACTCGCCCCATATTGTACGGTAATGGAAAGCCGTATTAAATGCGCCTTAACCCTAATAGTACGTTATCGAGCATCTTATGTTTTATTCAGAAGAGATTAGCAGGCCGCGCCCCGCGTGCCGCGCAGGATTTTTCTTAACGCATAACTATTCAAAACTGTTCGATATGAAAATATCAAATTAAACGCTACGGGGGTTAAGCCGGCGCCAGCTTAACTCTCGTATTTGGTTTCGAAATCACCACGGTTATTGCTTTGAAACAGGTAATTTTCGAATTTAATTCGAAAACGGTTGGAGACGTTGGTACCTTTGAAATTACACTTGGATCGTAATTATTTAAATATTATACCCTTCAGTAACCTTTAAAGACACTATCGCTTTCACATTCACATAACAAACATTTATAGAAATCGATAGCTTTCCATGCCATAAAACTAAAAATAATTGCAGTTATTATAGTGAAAGCACGAGCGTTTTTAGTTTGCAACCTAAAATAGTTCCAATAATAACAACTAACAATTCCAATGTTAATGACTAACAAAGTTACAAAAGTCTATAAAGTTTTTCTATCAAATTGATAATAAATAGGCATAGCTGTTATGGTGTTTAACAAGTTCGTTATCAGTCAATCCCTATATTTGGGCAGCATTCTCGCATATTGTTTAAATAAAGCGTCAGCACAGTCACGCAATACGGACAATCAAACAAGATAACGCGATAACCTCTGGGGTCATTCATAATACAATGTGACTTTCATCGGTTTCACCTTTGGGCCCGAAGTGCAGACTATAATGTTTAAAAACTTTTATGATAAGTATAAAAATCTTTTGTTTCTGTGAAAACTCGCCATTGTTCTGAAACTAGTCTAAAGTACATGAAATTTCTGAATAACTTATTACCCTGATGCTAATAATATATTCTCAAACGGGTTACTAGATCGGATTTTGTAAAATGGTTAAAGCTCCCAGTTAACATGGGGTTTAATTGCACGGGTAATTAATTTAATTTAAATCCCTTCACAATTAACCTTTGCGTCGGTAACGTAGCATACCTGACCGTCCCGAATTAATAATAATTACTGTGACGTACAATTTGAGATGGAATCCGGCCACAAAAGGACGAGGCGATCTCGAATCGATGCTCGCTTGACGGGCAGCTGCAGAATGAAATTATGAGCATTTTTATTTCTCGGCGACCGGCCTCGGCGCGAGTACACCTGCCGGCCGCGACTGACACCTACCCCATTATACAGATACTCGCGGGCACAACGATGCCCCAGGAGAAAAAAATCCCAACAATAGCCCGATCGCAGCCGCATGAGAACTTATTATTAGCCTTTTATAACCAGAACCATTCATTTTTAGTTCCTCATACAATCCTGGCCATTAACTAAGGCGTGTGGGCAGTGTGGGCTCACAGCTAAATAAAACTATTGTTACGCCTAACAAAACGTCCAAGTGAACATCTTCATAAAACTACATCTCACTCTGCCTATTGTTACGAAAGGTTGCGTTCCCGTCGAAGGGCCGATATTTTAGAGGGGAATTTATTGGCAATTTCGTAGAATGTTTACCGAAAAGTGACTGAATAGAAGGCGAGTGAATTACTTTATTGTAATGATGAACGAAGTCAGATTGAAAACGTCCGATGAAAGCCGACGTCAGCCGGCCGGGGACTGTTGATGATAATGATTTATGGCGACAGGAGCGCGACGAGATTTTAGCACGTTAATGCTAAGAAAGATAAATGTGTCGAGATGTCTTTGTCGGGGGCGGGAAAAATTACGTCGCCGTTACTCAAGTCACAATACGTGACGATTTTATAAGGTAGGCGAGGCAGCTGTTTATGTAAACATTTCGGAGTCGAGAGGTATATAAAAGAAGTGAAAACACGCCCTCATAGATGAAGTTGACCACAGGCGTGAACAGAAATATTACCGCAGAACTAAGACCACAGAGCGGCGGGCAGTGGTTCATCTCGCAGACGCGCTAAATTTAACCGAGCAGCGACTGGACTGGATTAGTGACGGCGCAAGGTGTCAACCACACGCGCGACTCTTAATACGTGCTCATTGGAAACATAAACACGTTAGCGCAGTAGGCGGGACTGGTTACGAGCAGCTTGTTGACCAGTTCGCTTATTGTCTTTTTTGGAACCATCGCAGCTGCTTAGAACCCGTCATTATAACAAATCGCTAAAACAAAGTTACAAGGATTAAGGTCTATACGCTTAAGATTTATTCGGTTCGAGGAAAGATCGTTACCAAACTTGTTTACCGCGGAGCCAACATACTCGTAACAATTACCTTTACTGGCCATCATCATTGACCACCGAGCTGGCCATAAAAAAGTATTTACTAGCACGCACAAAATTAGTACGTTATCTGAAATGTACAGCGATGATCATTAACTAAGAGTACAAATGAAGCCACCAAAATTGTCTTCTGTTAACGACAGTGCTGCGTTAATGATTGCGGCGCGTTCGGGGGCGAAACTGAACCTTCCGGTTATGAGCGTCTCGCAGGACGGGACTTCGTTAGCCGCCGCTCCTGTAATGACTCGCTTAATTCGAGATAATTACGCTCCCAGCAAACGTGGGCTCGAGAATTTATCGAGACTCCTTCAGACCCAATGGAACCTGTTTCGCAATATTTTGTTTCATGTCCTACTTATTCAGAGTAGGCAGCGTTTACATCACCCTAATATCCACAATAAACCATAATGAATCACAATATGACGAATAAATAGCCAGTTTATTCCTTTTTAAATGCACTCCCTAATTCAAATGCACCGACCGTGCTGCGCCCTTCCCATCACGCAGTTTGAATTTCCGCTCATATTTTAATAACCAACATTAACTTACAAAATCACGAATACAGCAGTCATCCTGTCAAAAATCACTTCTTTTTAATCAGGGGTGAGTCAAGCGAAATAACATTCGCGATCCGTGCGCAGGCGGCGGCCGCACGACTCCGAGCGAACCGAGCGGATGCTCAACCGAGCCAGTTTAATATTCGTCACGAAACAAGGAGTTCTCTTTATTTTAAAGTTGTTCTTTTATACTTGTTGTTTTTGTGAGTGTCGCTTAGACATTCTGTCAGTCAGTTAGGAATAATTCACATTAAATACACCTACCGCGCGCGGGTGCCCGCTGAATGCTAAGGCGCGGCGCCGGCAGTCGTGCCGCAACAGAATTGGAAATGAGTGCGGTGGATGTTTTGTTTTAATAAACTCACATATTTGCCTTCAAAGTAAAAGGTTTTATTTGATTTGTTCTCCGGCCAAACGAGTTTCAGTTATACAGCGATTAGGGTTGGAGCCCGGTTACTGGCAAAAGGCAAAGTTGAGTTTGAATTTGGAAGTTTCACTCAAACGAAATTGGACGGTTCTTGCGCTGTCGGTGGCTACCAATGCGTGCTTGTTTCCTTAAATGTATTTGCTCAATAAATTGAATCTGAAGTCAGATAGCAGTTTTGCGGAATGCTATCGGGGGGGATTCTCTGCAGTCAGGTAGGAGATAATCTTTGCGAATTGTGAGATGGCTGTAATATTATTGTTTCTATTAGAAATATTACGTCTAGACTGTTGGAACGCGGCGAGAGCAAAACGAATTCAGTGCAGTCGAGATGCCTATGCAGCCGGCACAAGGGACCGGCCTATTGTTAGCGTGATGTGCCGCGGTAAATTTTCTACCAATCCCATTACAATATCTAATGGATATAATTATGCCGTAATTT
This sequence comes from Acleris cristana, assembly GCA_948252455.1. Taxonomy (NCBI): domain Eukaryota; kingdom Metazoa; phylum Arthropoda; class Insecta; order Lepidoptera; family Tortricidae; genus Acleris; species Acleris cristana. Next base: position 6,680,218 of record OX411774.1, on the reverse strand, counting down.
ATTCGGTTTGCAGCTGCGATATCGAGAATTTACGCAAATTCAATTAACGTTATTTATAGTAATAAGTATCTGTTATGAACTATAACATTGAGGGTAGGTATGCGCTAAATACATTGTAATCGGGTGTGTATATTATTTTGTGCGTTATTTTTTGTTATTTTGTCGGTTTTTATAGCAACGAATCGCAACTGTCACGCGCGTGACTACGCTTCTTCGTGACACACGAGAACTAAAATATTTTTTCTAGTCTAGCAACTCTAGCGTGCGTGGCTGAACCGTAGCCGACGGCTTCTGTGCCAATATTTGTTCCTGTTATTTTTGTTTGAAAATCAATAAATACCACCTAAGTTATCTGATTTTTAGGATATAGTTATGCTACTAGTGTATTTATTGTCGCTCACGGGTACGCTGAATTTCAAGGATGTCAAAAATTGTTTAGATAAGTATAAAATAAAAAACAACAATTGTACCACGTGGTTAAAATGATAAGAACATGCTTCTTTATTGTTTTCGTGTTGTTACAGCGTTATTTCATTGGCCCTATTAATTCCTCGAGAAAGCCCCGGTGCAACGTCATGTTTCTGATCTTGTTCTCATTGTTGTTATTTGTAATTGATTTTTTATTTGTAGCACCGACATAAAGTTAACTGTTCTGCGATATCGATTATATTCTACTCTGATAAAGTTTTGTTAAAAAGAGAAAGTAAAATCCAATCTAAACTCACGAGCTAACACCGCGAAAGATCCTGAAGATTGTAGACGGCAGACAGAAGAAAAACAAAACTGTGCGATCAATCCGCCGGGTGGGGCAAGTGAAAAATCAAATCTCAAAAAGAACAAAGATGCTAGAGAATATTTCAATAAATTACACCTGCTTCATAACATAAAGGGAAGATGTTGTTTTAAAATAAAGCCCGGGCGAGTGATTACGGCCTGCAGCTATCCCAGACTTGGAATTCCGATAGTTTTTGCGGCGGTAAAAACTGATATTCCGTTCGGCCGCGTTCTGTCCGCCATGCACCGAGTTAATGCGGGTCGTGATTGTGCTTGCATCCCTGTTTGTCTTGGGGGCGGGAGAGGGACAGACGTTTGTTTCACGTGAGGAAGGTTGAATCGCATTTTATGGTAAGTTGGCGGGACAGGTGCAGCGCGTACACCTGCGGAGCGCGGAGCCGGTGGCGAGCGGCCGAGATGCGATCGAAGGACATCGAACCTTCCCGAGTCGCCGCGTACTACCTATCTCTAGATAATGCCGTCCCCATAATTCTGAGGCGAATGCTACATAAATTAGCAGGTGATGTGAGGAAATGCGAGCGCGGTAAGAGCGTTTGTAAGACGCTCCACATTCGAGATCGTCACGATAACGCATTCACGCAGAATGGACTCGGTTAAGGTTCGCAGAAATCTTGGGACGGACGTGGATGGTTTATCACTTAGGTATTTAGCGTGTACGGTGTGAATTGACGTCGCAATATTTTAGTTGGTACCTACTATTGCAGGCAAATATGTTTTAAATTGTGTTGAACATTTGTAACCGCAGTCAAACAACAAGGAATGAACAACAGCAATTAAAATATTCTGATAAAACCGATTACGTGTTATTAGTTTTAGACAAGTTAACTTAACTTTTGCAAACTCATTTACCGTACGAGTACTTTTAAATGCTGCTGTTTGGAATATAAAAAAGTTCCTTCTTTGTATAAAAAAAAACGGTTAAGTGCGAGTCGGAGTCGCGCACCGAGGGTTCCGTATCTATGCTTGGTAAACGTAAAAGAAAATACTCATTTTGTGATAAACTTTATGTTCTATGCAATAAGGTCCGTTTTGACTAGCCTACATTATAATACAGATTTTCAAAGTTTTTTGTTATTTCTCAAAAACTTATTTTAATATTTTATTTTCTAAAAACAGATGCGGGCAAGCTAGTTGTATGACTATGCCAAATTTAAAGTTGATAGCATTTGTAGTTGCTGAGAAAACATACAGACAGACAGACAGACAACGAAGTCTCACCATAAGGGTTCCTTTTTTACCATTTTGGTACGGAACCCTAAAAATAAGTTTATTAATTTATAAGAATATGTGTGTTTTTTATACTAGTGTTGTTAATTATCCATAACAATGTTATAATAGTAGATAACAGTTATTTGCAACACCATTATGACAGATCTTAAACTAAGTATTGTACGGAGAAAACATGACGGCAAACCCTAGAAATAAATGGCCAGGCATTTAGCGAAGTGTTATTGTGAAGTGCGTGCGAATGTTGGTCGTAATCTTTTATGGAACTGTTTGTAACCAGGACTTATCTAATGTTTATCTCGGCGATATTGTTAACCAGATACCACGTGTAGTTTACTTAGTAAGATCATTTACAAGCAACAAGCTTGCAATTTGTAGCAAGGCGGGTAATAGACGTTTTCTAAGTCAATACAAGGATAACTGGATGAAATGAACCCTAATATATTGAAAAAGATATAACTATACGATTTCAAATTTGTATTTGTACAGCTCTCTCGATTGCTCTTGTATGCTAGTGGTCAGTGTTAGTGATTTTAATTTAATGATCCTTTTCATGTTCATCTTTTTTATAACAGTTAAGGTGAGGCCCTATTGCCCTATATACTAAAACGTGTTACATAAATACATACATACCTTCACGCCTGTCTCCCAATGGGGTAGGCAGAGACTATGGAACGCCAGGTGCACCGGTCTAAACATACTACTTTCGCTTCCTCTACATTCATCAATTTCTTCATGCACGTACGTCGGTTTCGGGTGCTTTTGATTTGGCCCTTTAGGTGTTTTTGTACATCGCGAATCTGATCACCGTACGTCGGTCTAGGACGTCCCCTACCGACATTTCCGCTCATTCACGTGAAAACGTGTTCTACTTTTAAAATTAGTAGGTATGAAAAGTTACAATAGCCCCCCAGATGCAATAGCCCCGCCTCACCATATAGTGCCAAAGTAATAAAATTAAAATGTCTCCGCTATAAACTAAAAACTTTATCTCTTACTATTTTATTCATAAACGTCCGATAAACCTATTTTAGCAAAAGTTTTCTTTGTCACTTTCTGTCAAATTCAAATATCACATTGAAAGATAAGGACAAAGCATACTTTGAGCATACTTAGGGGCAAAGAGAAAAATAAAAATCATCTTATTTAAAGAATGCCGCTTAAAAATTCCTGTATACTGCGAAGACTCCGACATTTATAGCAAAATCTTTTGTATATTTTTTTAATTTAAGTGTACGTTTCAGGTGAATAATTATTAAAAGCTCGTACAAAACTAGAGTTTAAAAATAAACTTTCTTTGAAGTCAACTGCGCGACAAATGAATACTTATTCCCTATTTCATTGTTAAACAGAATTCTTAAAAAGTATTTTGAAAGCACGATTCTTTGAAATATGGTGTAGTAAATTTATTCTGCACTGTGTTTACATTGACTTCAACAATTGTATGTTTTGGTTAATCTGTATATTAATGCAAAAATTATACTCAATTAGTTTGAAAGTTTAATTTTAAATATTGATCTCCGAGTTTAAAAGTGCTCAGGTGTACAAGATAATTTTAGAAAAATTACGGTCGGGTTTATTGTTTTAGAGAATCTTTTGGGTTTAGAATAACCTTTACGTTTGGTTACCGCAGGTTAAACATTTGACTTAAGTAATGATAAAATCCGTTTTGTGTGTTTCAGTGTCTTATACAACTCAAAAGTTACCGCAGGCAGTAGCCGGTTGCTTGTTATTTTTAGTGCAGAGTACTTTTAAAATAGTGTTAAGTCTTAAGCAATATTGTACCTAAAATACATTCTATGAAGCAAAATTTACCTGTTGTCTGGAATCACGAGCAAGTTAAAATGTTACAATTAACGTTAATTCATTGTTTTCAACCAGTTAATTACCTGTAAAAAAAAAGAACATGTTAGTTATCTGACGAGTAGGTTTTTAAAATATAATTACAGCAATTTCAAAAAACATTATGTTAACTTTGTTCAAATTATATATTAACTATGCCAATAACAAGATAAAAAAATTAGGACCTATAACGAGCTCCCTTCAAATTTGAATCTTAACTACCTAGTGTAAAATAGAAGGCTAGATCTCAAAATATCCCTAACTTCAATCGGCTTTAGGAAACGTAACCTAGTTACAAACTAAATTGAACTCGTCCACTTGACAGTCTCCTTTAGTATAGCTGAGACGGCAAACTAATTTTAGCTCTTCATCAATACCTCAATACATTGTCGCCAAACGCTACTCCTATTTTATTTTCTGTCATACGCAAATGTTACATTGTCATAAGGACAAAGCATAAAATAAACATAATATGCTTATTTTTTTGTTATTGTGCTTTTATGAATTAGAGGGTTTGTATTTTTCATCGAGTAAAGTAGTCGCTCAATAAACTTCACTTCAATTTTTTATATTCAAAAGCATGTTTTATTCTTATTAGACAAGACGCATTCGGCGTTCGTTATCGTTATCCAAAATGTATAGGATTGACGTAAGCTGTCAGACGGTTGCGTAGAGCGCCTACGGCAATTCCATAGGTACATTTTGCCAGTTTTCGAAAATCGTTTACGTTGAGCAACTTGTCTAGTCTCCCTGGGCACCCTGAAGACGAGGATTTGGAAGGCAAAACAGGACAGGAAACCCAGGACTGAGGGATGCTTAAATAACTCTATAGAAGTTGGAAAATGGAGATTTGGATGAAAGCAGGAGACAAAACTCAACGACTTGTCTCATTGAGAACGATGCTCTACTTTCCACGTAACCCGAGTATCATCTTTCATAATAGTACCCATCGTTTTCAATAGAATCTATCGAACGTGCGCAATATGCGTTCAAACGGAGCATGCTGGTATTATATTTACCAAAACACGAGTGGTAAGTTTAACCAAGCAAGTATCGGCGAATCCGGGCAGTAGTGGTGTATCCGGCGGTCGGAAGAGGCGAATTCTGTCCGGATATTGAATATCGATCGCACACCCTTAACCCTGATGTATCGCCGGTCGTTATAGGCCCTCTAGGGACGATAAAGGGATATTTGCCGATTATTCAATTGTGTACCGAAAAAAACACAATAACCATTTTTGATGGGGTAATTGGGCGGTGATGGGTTAATGGAACGGTGGCTTTTTAAATGTCCATTGCCGTGTTAGAATTTGCTTGCCATTAGCTAGTTCCATCGTTAGCGTCACAAAAGTTCAATTTAATTAAGGCCACTCTCACAAACGCTCTGATAGCTCTTAAATATTGTTTGATTAAAACTACAAAGCAATAGAATCTCGTAGCTTTTATATTCGTTTGTAAAAATGTTATTCGTTATTTAGCGACAAGCCCTTTGTTATAATTATAGGTATTAACAGTGTATTTTTTTAAAATTTATTTAACAAAAAATATCAATTTTCAGCTCAATGTTGTCTTTGTGTTTACATAAAACGAAAGTACAGCTATAAACTCTGTTTCAGGATTAACATTCAGTTACGCTTCTATCGTGAAGCCGTGGCAGACATAAAGTTTTCGTAGCGAATCGTTTTGTATTCAGTAGTAATCCCTTTACGTCCGCAAGGGCGACATCGTCTTAACGATGATAAAGTACTCTTCAGCATTTTCTTACCTACAAATGTGCCGAGATGCTATAAAATATTAAGCCGTCGCCGCGCAGAATATTTTCAGTTTTAAGTGTAAAATATCAAGTGTCTGGCTAACCGCGAGCTCGCAAAGTAAAATGTTTATGAATGTAAGAAAGTTTGAGTTCGGGAGCGAAGTTTCAACGCCTCTTGGAGCTGGGATTACACGGGAACTGCGTTAGGTCACCACCGAGGCCGGATAATGGAATAAAATTGTGGACTTTTCTCGCTGTGGTAATTCAAACGTGTGCTAATAAAGACACTTGTGGAATGCGAGGATGAGTGAGAATAAGTGCCAAGACTACGCATAGGCATTGAAGTGCTTTTTCATTGGTGCGAAATGTGATTAACTACGCTATTGGCAGTTCTGAGGCCACCTTAATGACTTTGATATCATTGTCTTAAAAATATAATAGTGCACTTAGAATATATATTCCAAAGATCAACCCTAGAGAGTTTTAGTTGAATATAGAAACTTATTCTGCACGTTCAAAGCCGCAGGCAACTTCTCGTTAAAATAATATGAGTGTGAGGAATTGATAATCAGTAGACAATTGAGCGTAATTATAGTTGATTTAAAGCGATCTGTGGACAAGGACCTAGGAGCGCGCACGCAGCTTTTAGTTTACAGCTGCATTTAATTGTCGACGGTCACGCAACTTTGCATCTGCCTTAATCTTCGAAACGCCTACTAATTTTCCGAGCCACTGCATTGACAGCTGGCACTGTAGTAATTACACAATTCGTTTCTTTCTACTATAAAAAAACTTAATCTACTGGCTAAATAAAAGATGCTTAGCAAATTGCTATAGATAGAACTAAATCCGCTGGCTAAATAAAATCCGCTAATCCATTTGCTCTGCATTGCAGTCTTTGATTGAACACCTAAATAGCTGACCGACAAAAGAAAACAAATGAACGCCCCACGAGTTTGCGCAAGCCTTTTAACACGGCACAAAAATGGTTTATACGTTGATAATAACAGACAAAAACCCAAACCAATCACCTTCAATCCTGACAGGCCATTAAAAATCGTAATAATTGGAAACGAAGGCAGTTTATCGAAATATATTGCGCTATTTATTTTAACCACCGATGTATATAGCCCCAAGACAAATGGAGGATTAGCTTCTCGCTTCAGCTGCCTACACGGCGAGCCTGACTTCTATATGGCCCAATAACGAACGTTGAGTTACACAAGTGTCGTGAACAGACAACTATAAATTTTAAAGCCGCTTAATCACTGCGTACTTAAATTTATACTGCTCACAAATATCTTGACAATTTTTAATTTGTTGTATTCTTTACAAATAACGCAATTAAAAATGTAACTTTTTAAATTATGCTTCTAACAATAACTAACAATCTTTACAATTAAGAGAACGCGAGCACTTGATATGTTAATAATTTCGGGGCAACATCGCTCACCGCTAGATTACTTTCGGGCAGTTGGATGGGATTGATCTAATGAAAGGTGATATACGCAAGGCGGACCGGCTCGGGGCGGGCAGCGGCGGCCGGCCGGATCAATTTTCTGTTTACAACCGCCGGCTATCAAAGAAAACCGCCTCAGATCCACTAATTGGTAGTAATAGCACCACGTAAACATAGCCCAGGAGACCTCCCCGGCGCGCCCCGGCCGAAACCTTCGATCGAACACTAAATCAACCGAAGTATAGGCTTAGCGTCTTCTTTAAAGTACGACTACGCATAAATCAAGTAAAAAAACTTAAGCGCTTTCAAATAGGTGCTTGGGCTCGTGAGAATTTTGCAAACTCCCGACTAATCCCAGCCTAGGCGTTGAAAGTTTTGTGGGAAAATTGAAGTTTCACTGCCTGCGGGGAACGGTAGGCAAATTATTTTGTACTAGAGGACGCCCGCGACTTCGTACGCAAAGAATTAGGTAGTTCCCCGTTACTCTCCCTATTTTAACCCCTTAGGGGATGAATTTCGAAAAATCCCTTAGTGCACCCTTAGACCTCATGAGAAACCTACGTGCAAAATTTGGAATCTCTAGACCCAGCAGTTTGGGCTGTGCGTTGATGTGTCAGTCAGTTTCTTCTTTTATACCGGGTTGAAAAAACGAACGCCACATGGACGGCAACTAGGTAGGTACGTACCTTAAATATTGGAAATAGCAAATTTTGCGCAAAGGAGACTTACGTTTATTTTAGAAAAAAAAAAAAATCCTCGTTTATGAATTTTTGTTTTTTTTTCTGTCTTAACCGGAAATCGAACTACAGTCGAATATTAAAAGACAATAGAGTTGTGTTTTATGATACAGATCAAAAGGGTCATGGATAGTGATCATTTATATCTATTACACATACTACTTAAATTAAAACCGTAAAAAGAACACGACTTTATTGTTTTATCATATTCGACCGCCGATTTCTTATATTCTTATTTATTCGATACCCGGTTAAGGCAGACGAATTTTCAAAAATCCATAAATGCAGGTTATTTTTTTCATAAATATAATTATGTCTCCTTTGCGTAGGATTTGCTATTTCCAATAATGAAGGTAGTTGCCGTTTATGTGGCGTTCGTTTTTTCCACCCTATATATTTAGATACATAGAAATGTATTTTTTTAGTAAACGTGATCAGGGATTGAGCAAAAAACATCTCGTAGTTCTTTAATGCAAACAAACCCAGCACGGCGTGACCGCAAAAGTTGCCGGTGGGAAAAACAATGCAACTCGATTTTAAAATAGAGCTACTTTTTACCTAAGATACTTTTATTTAAGTTTAGGCCTACCTAATTGGTTCCGATTTGCTTAATTTATGACCTGAGAAAAACCTCAGTTTACCGTGATCAATATTGAATGTATTACTCACATATCAATCTGCTTTGACCTATATTTATTTAGGCACTTTATAATTCTGAGACACAATATTAAAGTTTAACTGTGTCATCAAAGTTAAATGTTCTTGCAAGTTAGTTGAATTAAAGTTATAGGCCATTATTGTTTTAGTGGTATGACCCTATTTTAATCTATTTGCCGTTCAAATTTGATCAACGACCGTTTATAGGTTTTAGTGGTTTCGCTCTCAAATGAGACAACGTTATTCACTGTCAAAAGCATGACCTTTAGGCTCGTAACGTTTGCTTAAAATTAGAGATCAAAATATGCTGGGTAGCGATTTGCTGATGAACCAGCATACCTTGGTCTCCGATTTCTAAGAGTCACTTAGACCCCAGAGGTCATGATAGATACAAGAGTTGAATCACGTCCACTAAATTAAATTAACCCTCGCGACAGAGATCAATTCGCTTCTGACCTTTACTTTAATTAGTCTTCGTTCTGAAAAATATCAAAAGTTTCCTTCGGCTCCATGTTCTTCGGGTTTTTGGCTGTAAAATATTTTACGAGAAAAGTAATGAATCACCTCTCATTACAGACTGTATCAAGACGGTTATTTCGTGTTCAAATTAATTTTGAAAATGGAAATTTCCTTTCGTCGCGAGTTTTCCTTTTTGTATTATTAAATAACACTAAACAAACACGCCGAGCGTTTTAAAGGTACCTTATTACATTGTTAACTGAAAGGCAAAACTAAAAGGACGTTAATATACGGTAGGTACCTATGACACCTTGACTAAAAGTAACTCATAGAACAAATATTTATATTATATTTATACACTCATATAATTTATATTTAAACCTAACCCAACATTAAGCAACAAAACTAAATATCACCTTTTATCCCGAAAAAAATTCCCGCGAAGACGAATCTATAAACATTTTTGAACATAGTTCCACCAAAAAGCTAATAGTAATACCTAGATCAGAAAAACAAACAATGTATTTAAATTAAAAGAAAGAAGAGTCATCGAACGATATCAGAACACTGTCCAGTTTTGTATTAGGCATGCATCAACGATGTACTTAATAGGGTTCCTTAAGATTTTTTGCTCGAACCCTCGTGAAATTGGGCCGGCCGACATAGTGGGTAATTTAGAAAACAAGCCGCGGCCCTCCGGAATGTAAGGATAGATTGAACGACCACGGATCGTTGGAGTACGCTTATTTAAATATATTTATCTTATATTTACTGTTAGAAGCGTTACTTGCCAAATAATTACTGGGTATTACATCTTTCATTTTGACAGATTGATGAAATCACAGATCTTGGTGACCTTATGATAATTTGGTACAGTACAGTGTGCTTTCCGTGAGGAAACCCAATTAGGAAGCCCGATCCAGAACAACAATCCTGGGCATTGTTCGGCATGTTGATTGTTAGTTCTCTATTCTATTCGGGAACAATTATCCCGTAATCGGTTCCCGGAAACAGCGAAAGGATACACGCTTTGCTTGCTTAAATTATGTACGAACTTACTCGGCCGTATAGGTCCCTAATCTAAACTAGCCTGAAATTTTTACCGAAGTTGCGCTTAGTGGAAATTCCTCGCATGCTCCACCGGACACATGCACGCCCACGGAACGCAGTCTCGTCTTACGTGAAAGAGATACTCAATAAATATTGTAACCGTCACACGATTCGCGACGCGCCTAACGAATACAAATCATAACGCCGCCGCGTTTTTGTTGGTAACTTACAATTCATATCCCTTTATTTGAATAATAATACGTGCTGCCACAAACGTATCGCGTTTCGTAGCAGTCAATTCTTATTTATGAAGACCTAGTACAAGTGGGCAGGGAATATAGTTAAAAAGTTAAACCAACTTTACTCGGAACTCCAACACAAACAGTGAAGTAATCTTTCCAAGTAGCCGGAAAGTGATAATAAGACAAACAAAAAAGTTTAACTGCTTTTTTATCGATCTTAGGCAATAATTTGTGACTGTTTTAACTACCAAATTTCAACAACTACTTACTAACATTTTAAGTGTTACACGTGTAGCTGTATCTGCAGTACTACTGATAGCGGTTAGCTACTGAAATTAAACCGTTTTTTCTTACTGAAAATATAACAGAAATTTAACAAGTATAATTCAATTAAAACAAGCTTAACGAGACATTCAATTCCAATTATGAATTTTATTAACACATACCTTTTATCCGTGTACAAATGAGGTTTTTCAATTAGCGTCCATTCAAGGAAAAAAGAGCGACAGTCGTTTTACTGAAAACTTAATGGGGCAAACTGCGTCTTTATGGCATTCACTAATCACCGTCCAAATCCAGTGCTGGGCACAGAACACACTTAATTAAAATAAATAATATTTCTCGATGAGTATAATTTCGGGATCGAGCGTGAGAAGCCGGTGAGAGGGGAGTAGGGACGCGTGCTCTCCGGCCGCGCTCTCAGCGTGTACTGGCGAGCCCTCAGCGGAGCGCGAGCACGGGTGTTCCCGCGCACCCTGGAGGCGCAACGCGTGTTCCATGCAATTTTCCATAAATTCTCGCATAAGCTCCGAAGCCACGCTGTCAAAAGCTGTTTCTCCTGGAGCTCCCTGGAAATGCTTAGGGTGTAACGTGTAATTGAATTACCTGTAATGCTGCCTTTTTTCACTTATGGGTCAGAGGATTATAAAGATTTACATTTTTTTAATCCAAAAGCGGGCGGTTGCAAAAAAGTTTAAGTTAACTAATAGTATTTTATGTAACTGATACATAAAGAGGGTCCTTAAAATACGAGTGTGGTTTTATGAAACGAGCTGAAGGCGAGTTTCATAATAAGATCACACGAGTGTTTTAAGGCCTAATTATGTACAGTTACATACATTACTTTATCTACACACATATTATAAGTACTCTAAGATGCGTTCAGTAGGCGGCAGAACAAACATGGCGGCAAAGCTAACCTGTGTCCATCCTGTGTCACGAATATGAATGTTTTTTTTTAATCATAGACAAACTAACAAAGTCCCTATTCTAATGTCATTCGAAATCAAAATGGCGTACGACACTTTACTTCAAATATACCGAGTCGACGTTCAATTGATACTAGAATTGGCCCCCTGTTTGAATTTTGTTGGTTTTGGAAGATGTTCCAAATTTGAACAACATTACTTTATCAAAAGTTGTATCGTAATTTTAACTTTTCATTACAGCTACAGATAAGAAAACATATCATAGTAAAATTGTATCAAGTAATGCTGGTCATTGTCTACGGATTCTGAACGCATTATAGAGAACTTATGATATGAGTGTAGATAAACATGTTTTTATGTGAACTTAATAATTTAAATCAAAATAATAAAACGAATAAATAAATATAACTATCAGGGGACAATATCATGCAAATTGACCTAGTCCTGAATAAGCTCTAGCCTCGAACTGGACAACGAAGCGATCGTTTTCATTTTGAAAATCGAAGGCTTGTGTGCATATAAAATGAAAACAATTGCTCCACTTTGAAGCCGGTTGCGATTGCGAGTTGCGTTAGACAATAAGTAAGCCATCTGGATATGGATAGTAAAAAATACACTTGTTTTATGATGATAAAGCAAAATTTGGATATTTAGTAAACAGAATTCGATAGTTTTGATATGTTCCACTTTAAAAACCAACTATGCCTCTTATTTATATACGCGCAATAACTAAAGTATGCTTGAAATATACATAAAGTATGCTCTGTCATCTTTCATTATAACATTTGAGTTAAGCAGAAAGGGACAAAGAATACTTTAACTAAAATAGGTTTATAGTGAGATTATGAATAGGGGGGTAAACCTTTATTAAAAACGAATAATTTATTGTCCCTATGTCATTCATTTTGCATTACAATTACTTACTTCCATTTTTCTTTATCCTGTTTAATATTTCGAACGCTTCAGTCTATTGTATGAAAGATCGTACCTGTTAGATAAATAAATATCAGTAACGTTAATACAAATAACAACTCTATGAACGCAAGGGAGCAAAGGCTAAATATTGAAATTGGTAAAATTAATTAGTTTTCCTCTACTCCCCCGGTTTTAACCCCTTAGGGGGTTAATTTCCAAAAATCTCTTCTTTGTGCACCCCTAGACTTCATAAGTAACTTACTTGCTAAATTTGGATCTCTAGGCCTAGCGGTTTGGGCTGTGCGTTGATATGTCAGTCAGTCACTCAGTCAGTTTCGTCTTTCATTTGTTTAGATAATTTTATTTAAAAACTTAAAGTTTATAAATTCAATTTAAACATTAATCTTTATTAAGTAGGTATATCTCTCAACCAAATCAAACCATCCAAGTTGTATCATAGTTAGTACTTAATTGTTTATACTTTATACCCACAAACATAGTAGAAGTATAGTTTACTAGCTTTTGCCCGCGACTCCGTCCGCGTAGAAGTCGTTCATCGCTGCTCCCTCGGGATCTGTCTAATTTTCCGGGATAAAAAGTAGTCTATGTCCTTCCTCGGGACTCAAGCTATCTTTATACCAAATTTCATCTAAATCGGTTCAGCGGTTTAAGCGTGAAGAGGTGACAGACAGACAGACAGTCAGACACACTTTCACATTTATAATATTAGTATGGAAGTATGGATTATCGTGCCCGCATTGTAAAAATTAAAGAAGCTAAACATTATATGGCGTTTGTAAACCTACAAAATAGTAATTCTATTTTTCATCAATGACTCCAATTGCGAAATCAAATATAACGCAGAGATATTAATGTCTATGTTTATTTCATACTGGCAGGTGCGACGTTTTAAAGAGTTTAACCGAAACGAAACTGACGGAATCGGTGCGGTCATAAACAAGGCCATTAGCTATTTTTTTACGACAACAGAACTAGCGAAGAAGCGCGTGGGAAATACCATTTTTACGATTCACTTGAACTGAAAAAGTATGCATTATTTATTTAGACATAAAAAAACAATAATGTGTCAAAGCTCCTTGTCTATGTTTACTTTATAAATACTTTATTATAACAACTTCAAGTGGTACGAGAGTCGCATGCCATGAATAACTTGTGGAAAAAATGTCTCTGCTAGTTTTTGCGAAATGAGATTGCGTTAGTTAAGAATGGAATATAATTATCATAATGTAATTTAATGTATGCAATTATTTTGACTGAGATTTTAGTGGTTTACACCAAAAACAAAGAGTCTTATGTCTAATCTAACGTCTTACCAATTAAATAATTGTTGTTGTTCACCTTGTTCACCATTAAGGGTTCCTTTTTTACAATTTTGGTACGGAACTCTAAAAACGATGAAGTGAAATTGGATAAAACGATGGGATAGCTGAGCCGCGGGTTGATTTTGAAAAACGGGTGGAAATAAATCGCTTGCTATGGAACGTCACAAGAGTTACAATCAACCCCAAACGTTAATAATTACGATTTTAGCGGTTTTCTTCCATTTTTGAATGAAATTTTCGAGTCTTCGATTCTCAAAAACCAATCCGCATATTGCTCAAATGGCGCTCAAAATATGTATGTTAAGTTATTGAGTTTTAGAAATAAAAATATATGTGTAATAATTGTTGACGCTTCTTGATTCAGTCAGGCAGGGGTCTAACTATTTGGTTTCTTTAAAATGAATGCTTTATTATAATTGTTTATAGAATAATATATTTTTCTCCCACATGCTCTGAAATTGCTTGGCTGGTTTTTTAAACTCGTTAATAAAACCGTTTGTAACAAAACATGTAAACCCGTTTATAGCCTCATATAAATTCGTATTTAAATGCGAACAAATTATTAACACGAATATATTGACAAGTACGCATTCAGTGAGTCATTACGTTATGTTATTATGACATTAAATACAAAAATTGTGCAACTATTTTACATAATTTATGAATAAACTCCCAAACACTGATTGTACTCTTCCTATGTTACATGATATGAACAAATGTATTAAGTTGAATTTAATGTAATTAATGGTTGAATATAATGTTTTATGGTGACTTAAGAGTTAAAAACTGTTTTGAATGAATGAATTGGCTATTAGCTATTCTTAAAGTGTGTTCCGCAAAGCGAAGTGGTCCCGTTGAGTCTTATTGCAAGGGTTCTGCCGAAAAAACAACCTACGTAGTCTTTTTTCTATGTAGTTATATAAAAAGAGGATTTTCCTGTTTTCCTATTTTGAATTTAATCTTCTGCTTCGATTCGTAAGATACTTAAATAAAAACCGCGGCAGACCTAATTATTTATGCATTAAAATACGTTTATATTAAAAATATAGCTGTATAGATCCTCCCAACTTGAATCAGACTAGACTCCCATCCGTATTCACATTTCAATTGCATCCCTCGTGCGCCATCTAGTAGCATTTCCCTTTTAACACATTACGAAGTAGCTTTGTTGTAGGTAGTTCCATGCTTTCCCACTAGATGGCAATAAGTTATACCAAGAAGTGTTAATTGAAACATAAGGCGTCCACTGTATCTTCTCAGTATCCTAGAAAATGATACTTTTATTTTACCTTAGTATTACTGACTTACAATGGAACAATAACGTGTTAGATACACTTTTCAAACAAAAATAGTGTAAGAGTCGTTTACCGGTCATTTGATATCGAGAGACAGGGGTATTAATTCCTAAAATCAAGTGTCACACCATAGCAAGTGATGTATTGAGTAAAGTAAAACTTTATCACTAGGTACAGTAAGTAATTTATAACTATTAATTTACTTACTTAAAATCTAAAAAACATATTCTAGGTTTATATTTTATTTTATGCTTAGTTTAATGTTACATTTCTTGCTTCTATATCGTCTGCCATAATTACTTTTGGTCATAATGTGTTTTAAATCATAATTTTCGCAAGTCATAACGTATTTTATTAAGAAACTGTAAACATTTCAGGATTTTTAAAAATTAAACCTAACCTAACCTAGCCTTGTCTACACGTTAGGTATTTAAGAAATTCTGAAAAGTTTACGGTTTCAGCGATATAAAAAATTATGACTATCAATAATTATGTCAAAAGTGACATTATGACCAAAAAAAATATGGGAAACAACGGGCTGCCAGATTTCTTTTTTCAAGATTTTCGTACGACCCTAAGTATCTTACTGAAAGCCTCCTTTTTTTTCTTGCTTTTTTTTGCGCGTCAAGAAGTAATCGAAACAGGACACCGTTTCGCGGTAGGTACGATTCGATTTATTTATTCATTTAAAGTAAAAAAAACCCTACTGGTTAACTGGTAGAAAATGCCAAGTCTGCCATTTATAGTTGACTGAATACCGTGCAATTAACTTTAAACAAATGAAGAAGAAAATAAAGTGACGCTTTTGTCACAGAAATGTGTAATAGATTCACAGCCTGAGATATGAAAGCATTTCACTAATTTTAAAAGTTCTTTTATGAACTAAAACTGGCAACTAATATGATGCACTCTTATAATTTTTATTTAGCAAATGGCACGCGTGTTTATTTTTAGTGATTGAATAGAAGGTTCTTCGGGTTTAGTACTTTTTTTAATAGCAAGGAGAAGGCCTAAAGCACACAGGCCACCCGATGGTGAGGGGATCTGAGACCCATAGACATTTGATCTCTCAAGACTGCAATCCTAAGACTCCAAGTGCATTACCAACGTTAACAACTAAAATGGTCTCCCTCTATGCTAGTAAATTTACCGGTTGTCTTATCACCACATCGGAACAAAGCAGATCACTACTGCTTGGTGGAAGGTAAAAGGATAAGGTGGTGGTAGACGCGGACGGACCCTGCATAATGTCATACCACCACTGAACTTCTCTCTCGTTCGCTCTCAAACGTTCTTATGCGACTTTAACCTACTTTATTCGAACCAGAAAAACTTTTTACAACTTTTCACACTGTTACATTAACCGTTAAACTCATACAAAACCCAAGTTTTGGCTCCACGTCAGTCAGGTATACACCTTTTTGCGGCACGGTACTCGTGCAAAAAGCACTAAGTCATTGTATTGTGCTACTGGCACGGAGTCAAGGGAATGTTGTAGATAAATGATAATCATAGAATGATAAATGATAAAAACATTTAATAGTTTCATACCTAGTTCTACGAGTCCAAAGTGTTTTCTTGTTCCAGGAACTTATATTTGTCTATCACTATGAATGAATCATTGTGAAATGATATAAATCTTTGTGACCCCTAAATATCTCGTATAAATACATCGGATTAATATTAATTAAAATACACACATCAAAAGTGCCTAGGGATATTTTTATCCCTAGATAGTTTTGAACATTTCAATATAGGCTATATTACCTACTGCTGAGTCAAAACATCAAATTTGTATAGGGATACTGACTGAGTATCCCAAGACTTTTTTGATGTGTGTATCTTAAAATAATTACACAAATTTCGTAAATAAAATATAACCAGTATAAAAAAAATACAAGACAAATCAAAATAATGACATAAAAGAAGGCAAACGAGCACGCAGGCCAATTGTTAATTGGGACCTAAGGCCCATAGAAATTTGCACTGTCAAGCGTACAATCAACAAGACAAGATTAAAATATTACATTTATTGATTCTGGATTTTTACAAAATTTCAAGTGAGTTATCGACGTCAAATGACATATCCTGTGTGCCATAAAAAACCCCTGAGTACAATATACAAAATAGGTAAATAATTTCAACAAAAATTACAAAGGTCATGATGATTAAAAAAAACTTAGCCGATAAAATGCGATTATAACGCAAAATAAAGGCATCAATCATTAATCGCTTAAAAATTTAAATCAATAACGCTGGTTTTAGATTCACTTGTATGTCAATTAGACTATTTTTACAACTAGTCTATTTTCAGGTCCTTATAAAAAAAATGTAACAGATTTTTTTTAAAGGAAATATAAACAGAATATTCTCTTACCTCACTATCACTCACGGGACATTTAAAATTAAATGCTGAAATTATCTCTGCTGAATTGTACTGTTATTCTCTTAGACCTCGTCGCTTAATTCATCTCTTATCTCGCGCGACAATCATAATTTGACCCGTACGCTCGTTAAATTTAATGCATTTAGATACCTACGACGTTGGTGGAGCTGCGTCAAAATATAACCCAGGCAGGTCAACTAAGGGTCGCCGGCAACATCCGAAATGTAGTAAGCGACAAAGTTTCTAAGAAAATACCTACCTACACTGGGCGTCTATTTGACATTGCACAATATTTTTTCGTACAGTTTCTAATATTGGCTATTTCGATTGCACAATATTTTTTGTACGGTTTCCTACATTGAAATACTCAATGTAGGAAACTGTAATGTCAAATATACTCAAGTATATCTTTCTCTCTTTTTTTGTCTCGTCAATACTGCCCTCCTACGGAAAAAAGGCACCTCTACTATTTGAATTGTATTACACTTTCAACCTTATTAATAACCCTTGAGTGTTTAATATGCTTCTAGGAATTAATTGCACTTTAAGTGCCTTTCTTCCGTACGAGGGCAGAATACAAGCACTGAAAAAAAATTACCGATAAAGTAATGAGTCAGGCAAAATATTTTTTAGGTACTCAATTTTGAATATGTATTGAAAAGACTATCTTACATGAAATTTTCCCACACTTTCCCTGTCATCCACTGTCATTGCTTCACAAATTAGTGCAGTTGCAGTAATTACTTACACTATGACCTTACGTTTGTGTAAACCAAGCTTGGTAACGAAGAAAATGAGCTCTGACAATTAGAACGGACCCTATAATGTGTGAAGACGTTAGTTGTTCTCACGATGGACTGCCATTGAACCAGTAAAAATGACTCAGAGTAAGAACATTGTGCCAAGTTTCGCAATATTGCAGGAAAATAATAACGAATATTCGAAGTAAATGGAATGCAGTAGGGCTCATTATTTCCAAAAAAACAAATTTTATTGGCAGCAGAATTTCCATTCGCTTTTTTTCCCGATCTCAATTTTTTACAATTGAATATTTTTCCACTTAATATTAGGTCGGTTTAGGTTTTGTTAGTGTTGCAGCAGGCCCGAAAGACCAAACTCCCCGAAAAAGAGCTACAGTTCTGTTGAACTCCGTCGACACCATGAAATTATTTCCTTGAATGGAAAAAAATGCGACAGGAAAAAACGAGTCCGTGAAAAAACTAAGATGGGGAAAAAATGCGACTGTAAATTCTGCTATCAATATAATTTGATTTTCAAAAATTATGAGCCCCACCCAAAAAGTGCCATTGGGTACACATGGGACTCAAACAAATGACAATAAAAAAAACTGATTTTCGGAAGTTATGAGTCACACTCAATAAATTAGTCTTAAGTCTGTGTAAAAGTTCAATTTGTGCTATTTAAAACAGCTACATAAGCGTTTGGCTGGATTATTGCTATCACACTTGCACACGCAACTGACAATATATTTGATACGACTCGTGTTTCATGGAAAAACAAAGATTGCCGATGACTACCAAGGAACTGGTAGTACTGTAATATAACTTGCGATTACAATTATTACGCTGTAAAACATGGAATGGCAATTAAAATTGCATGTTGAATTGTTGAATCACCCACTGATCGTATCAGCTTTAACCACTATTGTTATTTACAGATCATAATTCATAAGTTATAACAAATGAAAACGTATGTGGCGTAACCAAAATAAATAACTTACTTGAAACGAAGTAGTGGTCATTAATAATAATATAAGTCGATTTCGTAATCGGCCACTACCTGCGCGATAGCGTATTTTGATTGCAAATCTATGATTAACAACAAAATTCTATGGCTATCTCAAAATCATTGCGAACTGGTATTTTTTAATCTAAATTCTATGCAAAGCATTTCAGTCCATAAAGGCCAAGTATTTGAGGTGGAAATATATCATTGTTTAGACAGGATCTAATGAAATTATCAATGTCATTATCTGTTTAAGTGGCGCTTAATCGTCGATATCGTATCGAATTGATATAGATGGCTGCTCATTCATCACGGATCGCTGCTGCAATACAGTCTACCGTCAGTGCTGTGGTTTTTATGTGTCTCTCTATTTTGCGCGAGTGTATTATAATGCTTAAAACTTTTTGACAATGGTGCGTACCCCTTATTTATTAAAGAGTAATAAGATTTCACTCATGTTTTGTGGTTCTACCATAAGGTATTCCCCGTGCAATTGTTATGATAAGAACACCTAAGCAAACAATACGTGCTTCTCATTCTATCTTGTTTTGTATTTTAATTAAAATGACACGTTCTACTTCGTGTTATTGGTGTTCAAGTTCAGCGGTGTGAATTTGTTAAGTGAAAATGTTTAAAGTTAGCTTAACATGCCAGAGGAAGGTAAAACAGATTTTAATAGTATTCCTTCCAAAATACTAAATTATTCTGCTTGTTTTTAATTATAGTGTGAAATAATTTTCTGGTAAGAAAATAATTTATAATGTTGATCAGATGTTCGATTCTGGTGACACTTGTGCCCCTTTAAGCCATTCCCTGAGGACGTATTACGTAGGTACTCTCAAATCCTAAAAGTTTCAGACGGTAAAAGGGACAGAGATGTATGACGGACGACACATATAATTATATCTGAACCTTGACTGACTGAATCTTGGCAGGTTTTAACAGCTCATTTTGCCGCGTCAGCGTCGTAACGTGACCAAACTCTTCTGTGTCTCTATAGGTTACTAATGGCGGATTTCACCAAGCGAGAATAAGGTCTTATACCTAGATTAAACGCCGAATTTGTATAGACTAATCTCGGAGTAAGTCTTATTCCAGTTTGGTGAAATGCAGGCTAAGTAATGTCTCTTTTAACACATGTGTGTTAAACGTAGATCAGACGTCAATCACATTTCTTGATCAAATTCCTCCGTGTGAGATGATAATGTTTTCCTCAATTATGTTTGTTATTATCACTTGTATTATATGCTAGTCATATACTTACGGCTGCGCTCAGAGTAAGTTAATGACGATTAAATCGTTCCTTTGTAACGATTTTTCATACAAAGTTTGAAAAAGGAATGATTTGTCTATAGAATGTCTTTAGTTTACTCTTTTGAAACGAATATTTTCTATTTTTAAATTTTGACAGTCATACGATGGGCTTAGTCTAATTTCATCCTACGAATGTTAAGGGCTGCCGAATTCAAAGAAAATTGACGTATAAGCCCGTGTCGGTTGTTTATGTCAATTTCATGCATTTTGACAGATTTCTACAGTGGTCAGAGTTCGCAGAATGCAACTTAGGCCGAAACGAATCATGACATTATTTCTAATAATCGTTGAATCAACGTTGTTTCTCTGATTCTGCGTAAATACTCCAAATCTTTATGATGTTTTCGAAAAAGTATCATTGTAGTAGATAGAGTTAATCTGTGGATTAGCATTAGCAATCGGGTCTGGATCTGAATCAATTTCATCACACACAAATGGAAGGGCTGTCTCTTCTGTCTGTTTGTTTTTTTTAATACTTACTAAAGCTTTACGACACATTATTATTATTTTCTGTATGAAACATATAAAATAAAGTCCAATATATCACAGGTGTCATAACCAATTAACTTCATATATGCTTAGATTTTTATCTTAATTTAAAATTACTCCATCACGTTGCCATGATTACTTTCATAAATCAAAACAAAATATAACTTTTTTTATCTAATCTATTACCGGTGACATAATAAATGATGTAAAACAAAAAAATTCAATAGGTACCTACATCACGCTTATCTCGGCATTTATACTTAATGGCTAACTTTTTTTACCTATTATGTTCTCATAATAAATTCCAACATTTTAATTTTTTTTGGGATTTCACTTCATTATTTGTAAGTAGAACCTACAAGCTTTATAAAAAAATAGCAAAATTCATTTTTAGCCGAATAACGTCCATATTGTACAAAGCTCTTTATGGTTTGCAATAATTAGCCACCTCCGTAGTTACTAATTATTATTAGTTAACAATCCAACTACATTAAGTTGACGTAACACATTGGGTATAAGATAACCATTTAGACAAATAGGGTTTTTAATACTTGTATCTTATTGCACTTCGAAAATACTAAAACATTACCAACCGTAGTACTTTTCGTCATTGGATTGAAGCCCTGTTAGGTGTTTTTTTAAGGTTAACTAAAAACATGAATGACCTTTATAATTCGATATTAATTTAAAATTTGTATTTATAAGTCATCACCAAGAAACCAGATCAAATCATTATTTATTCAGTTTTTGATCTTCTGAATCTATTATTTCTTTTGCTTTTTAGTTATTTGTGATTTTCTGTTTGTATAGTAAAGTATTTTACACGTTAAATACTATCAAATTTAATCAATGTAAATAAACAAAACAATCGCTTCCTTATTAATAATTAATATAAACTATAAGCCAAAACGAAATCTATCAAGCTCCAAGAATAAGATTCAGCACATTTTTTTTTTCTAAAAGCAACGCCGGTAAAGGTATAGATAAGAATATAAAAGCATAACTAAGTAAATTGCATTCTACCATATAAGTAGATTAAAAAACATATCTACGAGTATGTGGAGTTGACGTAAGCAGACAAGTAACAAATCACGAGCTTGCGTCAACTAAACACTTCTTATCTCAATTTTACATTCGCATGGATAGAAAGCAACTTTTTAATTACACTTTCAGAGGCGAATAAGTTTAAAACGGAATACCGTAAAAATACAGGTGGAAAAAACGAACGGCACATGAACGGCAACTATCTTAAATATTTGAAATAGCAAATTCTACGCAAAGGAGACTACCTTTTATTTAAAAAATCAAAAAATACTGCGTTATTGAATTTTTCAAAAACTCCTCTTCCTTAACCAGGTAACGAACTAGTCGAATAAGACAAAACAATAAAGTCGTATCATTGAGGGTCATTGATAGTTATCATTTATATCCACAACACATAACCTTGAAATTAAATAAAGACCGTAAAAAACCCTTCTGTATTATTTTATCATATTCGAGCAGTTCAATTCCCGGTTAAGGCAGACGAATTTCCAAAAATCCATAAATACAGTTACTTAGTCTCCTTTGCGTAGAATTTGCTATTTCCAATATTTAAGGTAGTTGCCGTTAGTTTTTTCCACCCTGTATAATATCACCTTATTTAATTTCTAGGATGACCTTTCCATGTCGCGGTCTACGGGTTCCGTGGTGCTGCAAGTTGGAGCCTTAGAACTGTTAGCAAGGTATTCTATGAACAATGGGCGAGCGACGAGTGTGTTGTCATCGCTGCATGAGTTCCGAGTTCAGGAGGCCGAGCAGGTCGGAGGCAAGCAATGGAACTGGAAGTACTTGAGGGTTCGTAATTTTACTAATGAATGTTCGCTTTCTAATACTGGCTGCAATGATCACCTTTGACCAACTTCGGCAAAGGGTAAAATAAATAATCACTGGTACGTTTCTAAAAACGAAGTGCTATTAGAAAGGTGTGCCTTAGCGTCAAGCGTGTTACAGGGTTCTATTAACTTATGTAAAGCGGAATCAGGTTTATAAAGCTTTCTTCTGGATATTAATTTTATTGCTCAACATTTTATTTGCAACTCACACGCAATTTAACCTCAAACAAATGAGAGGGATGTTAAACATGTAAAAACTAATAAATAAATAGCTAAGAGACTGCACATGGCATCGAGATTTTTTTGTCAGAATCCCATAAAATTGTACATAAGCTTTTCGGTAAAGATAAGACGCCTGATACGAATAAGATGGCTATAACACGAATTTGTGTTCGTTGTTGTAGTTGTAGTTGTACATATAAATTTATTATAACACATAAGTACTGTACTTTTACCCTAGGATTGGACTACCTATTAACTACTTAAGTAACAATTAGTACCTACAAAGCTACATTATTACATTATGAAGACGTTACACTAAACCCAGCGCCTAGTTTTCCGCATTTTACTAAGAAGAAAAATTACTTACACCAATATAATAACCGCTGTGAGATGAGAGGAAAGTGAAGTTATCCTATTGGTGGATTTTGACAGTCTAATCAATTCTTGTACCACAGCATTTAAGTTAAAACATTGACGATTTAATTCGGCTCTTCGAATTTCATTTGCACCAGCGTATCTAGTTCACGTTTGTGCTCTGTCACTTTAAAGTGAACGATAATTTGAAAACCGAATATCATGATGAAAACAGATAAATTTCGCTATATCCATACTTTTTCCGGTTTTGTCCCAAATGGAATTTAAAGCCATGAATGCAATGTTACGTAGTCTGATGTGTAAATTGCTATAACAATGACAAATGAGTGAAAGCGATAAAGGTACGAAGTGTTCATTTTATAATCGACTTTATTTTGTAATTCTAATAAAAACAAAGATTATTTAGCCATATTGCAACGTTGACGTTTTTGACCCTCCTAATAAACGTCTTTCTTTCACAAATAACAGCTTAAATTACTTGTCACTATGAACGATAACTGATTGATGTTTGTATAAACTGTAATATTTAAAACATTTGTATTGTATGTAAGCCGGAAATACTTATGATCCTTATCAAGAAAACGTAACTGGAAAATATTGAGTGGTTTACACGCACATTGTGTTCGCTTTCAATTGATGTTTCTTACGTACGTGAAGGTTTAAGGCCCAGCCACACCGCTTGCGTGACGTGCACGTGGGCGTCTGCTTTCCACTGCGTTGTATAGTATGAATATTTTCATTACGACATGTCACTATAAAACGCAGTGGAAAGCGAACGCTCACATGCACGTGCACGTCACGCAAGCGGTGTGGCTGGGCCTTTATCGCTTCGACGTAGCGTTTCAGTGATGTGTTAGCATGAACAAAAAGACAACAATTGAAACTGATATCGAACCATACGCAAGCACCGTGGCGCTTATGAGATAATTTTATTCCACTTGTCTTTTTGGAGCCCAACGGGAACCTATTTATTTGCCTACGCTTTCCGTCTGAACTTTGAAGAGCTGTATCTTTAGAACCGTTATAGATAGCGGTTTTTTTTTCCAGAATTTTTATTATTACGGCGGATTTACTAGCACTTTTTTTAAGATAGTGAAATAATACATGGGGTCACCAATACAAAAACGGTTTTATTCCAGGTTTTTTATTGTATCGTAAAAACGGTAATACACTCAAGTTTCAAATTTGGTATGATTATATTACAAACCCTGTAGAAAAACCAACCAACCAACACTGTACCTTTGTTTATGCAAATAAAATTATTTCTATTTCTTATACTAAAAATTGGTCGTGTGAGTTGGGCTCGGGCTGAGTCGTTTCGAAAGCAAATTCAAATTGGAATGTAATAATACCTACTGTACGGCGGTTCGGAGCCCTCGGTGCACGAGTCCGACTGGCACTTGACCGGTTTTTTACTTTACCACTACTCTAGTGATTGCATCCTTCAAAAGAGTAGGTATCATCATCGTACATAGTATATGAGTGTTACAAGCGTAAATCGCGACTGGATATGCTAACACTGTCGTCTATATACTCGTAACAATATGTAAATTACGATGAACATATAGCACCTTCGGTAGAATAAGGGCACAATGTACAATATGAAAACAAGGGCAATTGTGCCCTTGTCTTACTAAGGGTGAAGACACATTTATCAGCACCGATTCGCATTTCGTCTATAGAAAATGGCTGTTTTGTATGAAGATGCGTACGCATCAGTTCTGCTTACGCATGCGTACGCATCTTCATACAAAACAGCCATTTTCTATAGACGAAATGCGAATCGGTGCTGATAAATGTGTCTTCACCCTAAAGGTGCGAATGTTTGCGCTTATTCTGTCTGCTTGGCCGCTTAGTTCGTTTAAAGTACGCAACAGATCTTGAAAAGATTTTCTTCATCCCACACAGACAAAAGACGGCCAAGCCAGGACGGGTTGCTAGTACTACGTAAAGAGTTGCAATCTACAATCGAATATATACATAGAAATATTTTCTGAAGTGCTAATTATTTTCCGTTGTTACAGGATCAATTCGACCAGAAAGACTTGGAAGGTCTTTATAGGAAATATGACGATAAATTAAGGGAATCACTCATTTATATATACATATCGTTGTTAGTGTTTTTTTCAACGATCCATATTGGTTTAGTAATAATTAGCACATACTCAGAGGTAAGTGGAAACTTATTGTACCCAATATACCCATTACAATTCGAATGAGGAAACATCCTTTTCTAAGTGTAGGTAATACAAATACTCATGAACAAGGCCCTATATTTAAGATTACCTAAGCAATGTCTTGCCCTACCTGTTTCTATATCTCTGTGTTGATCTTACTTCGCCAATGAATGACAGAGGCCCTAGCCAAGATGCATTACGCTAACTAGCGTTTCTATTCGTTTTGTATTTAAACCAATCGCGTCACTGGTAGATCACGTGACTCTACGTATCGCGTCATCGACCAGTGATGCGATTGGTTTAAAAAGCTAGGGCCCCAGGTACAATAAGTAAGTATATAAAATTTGCACAATAGTAGGTAGGTAAACCTACAAATAATCTAGACTATTGGTCATGTGCAAGGAATGCAATTATATAGGCATGATAGTGATATAACTAAACTTATTAGCTAATTATTAGCTAGTAAGTGTATAATCCTCACTATTTTTTTAAAACAAGAATGCATAAGGTGCGGCCAGCTTAGCGTCTTTGGTCATCATTTAAACCCGTTTCTTACTTTTAAAACCTTTTAATGTACATTATAAGACTCAAGATATAAAGTTGACGATGCAAATGAATATTTTTTGAAGCCTACATATAAACTATAGAGTGACTCTATTTATTTTTTAATTAAAAAGATAGGTTGGCAGGTGATTCATACACCATATTTCATTATAAATGATTAATTAGATTTCAAGATCTGATTGTTATTACATAGATAAAGACCTAAGCTAAATAGAACAAAATATATGTAGGTAAATCATTACAGCCTTCCATATACACGTGTATGGTTTTGTAACGGCACGACTATAGATTAATTCGTATAACATTGCCTCTTATTTGTTCCAGCAAATATTTTGGAAGTCTACATATTTATCATTAGTGATGTACATACTACGGATAGCAGTGCCAATGGTGTTCCTCTGCAAATGTTTTTACAACCCGCTCAAACAAAAATGGTTCTGGATCCCCATATTTGTGACGTTTGTTATCACCCTTGACCTCGTGTTTACCGGTAAGGGGTTTGATAAATTACTATCATTAGGGAGTAATATCTTTAAGGCATATTACCTTAAAAGGTTTGGGTGAAAGCTATCGTTACTCTTTACTCTTTATACGCGACTGCGCGATGCAAAGGAGAGTAATGTGTTTATCAGCCTATATATGTATGTATGTTTGTTCCTTTGTGACGCTCTAGAGACTAAAGGCGTGGGCCGATTTTGAAGATTTTTATGTCAATGAAGTGTCACTAAAGATATGACAGTAATTAAAATTCAATGTGGCAGAAACCAGAGGCCATATTGAGAAATAGAAAAAAAAACAAGTGGGGTATCATTGAATTCTTGAATAGGTATTTAAAAATCATCTTTAGGTTTCTTTCATGATACATACTTTAAAAAAATATATATACCCAGTCGGGTTTTTTGATTAAATTTATTGCTACTTGTTATTGGGTAGTTTATTTTGATTAATTTATTTTACTTACGCCGGTGCAGTATTGCTCTCGTTAGCACCAGACTCGACCAAAACATATTTATCTTACGAAGGGAAAGTAGTGAGAAAAAGTAAAGATGGCGCTTATTTGTAGCGTTTCCAATAACACCACACCATTAATCATACAGACGCACCCTCTTTCTAGGTCTCTTATATTTCTCCGCGAAACAAAAACTCTTTTGTTTTCCTTCTGATGGAATGCGGTAAATTGCCAGACTATTTTATAGACAAAAGAACATTTTTCACTAGGCTAATCGCGTAACATAAATAACTAGCTACTTATGAAAATAATTTAGTACTTATTTAGTAAATTCAATAATCATCGAATGCGTTTCAATTGCAAAGCATCGCGAGCACAAATGTGGCGTTATCTATGAAAAGGTTCCTTATTGTCGATGGCGCTTACGCTGCACTGCGTCACGCTATGTTGTATTTATATCGGAACATCGTTAATTATGGCGGAAACGCCATCGACAATAAGGTCCCTTTTCATAGATACGGCACAAGTTTCGTTCCATGTGAGCATTAGAAAGAACCACGGTTTGCCAAATTCATGCATTTGTTCCAAACCAATAGGTACTAGGAAATGATTTTGTCAGATACGCACATTCAAATCATATACTATGTTTTATGCTTCAAGACTTGATTTTTTTAATAAAAGTTCTTTCCACTTTTCAGACATTGCTGTGCCTATATTCAGCGCCTACGAGGGCATGTCACTACGCCCTGCGTATGCGACTATGGCACTCCTCTCGATTTACATTTTCTTACCAATGAGAAATAACTTCCTGGCTATCTTGCTTGGGATTTTCGTCAGCATAATATACATACTTATTTTCGCGTTGGTCACATATATCGAAGATCCGAAGATAGCATTAGTGGTAAGTAACATTTTAATTTTATTTTTACTCCCTTGGTCATCTACTTAATATTGAATAGGAAGTTTTTCTATAACAACAGTTGCGTCGGCCCACTTGAAACCACCATAAAATTAATACTTTTTAAGTTTCATTTCATTGCTTTATATAATTAAATCCGTAATTTCTTCAATGTTCTAAATATGTCTAATTTTTTTTTACTTATCAACACAATATACCTACAATACCCATCTCACTCCTCCTACTACACAATTATTTTTATTCAATTTTAATTGAGTTGAGATAGCAAGAACTGATTCATTAAATAATATTACATAGGTACCTTAAGAATTGCGTTTTTATAGTATCAACCAATAAATAAAGTAAGAAATAAAACAAAAAACATAATACGTTTTATTCCAATGATTTCTCCTTGACATTCTAAACGGTTTTTAGGTAATATTTTTCTAGATGTCCCTCGGCCTCGCCGACTTTGCTAAAGTATCATCATATTCATCATGCTTAGGACCGCTCGTAAGTCAATATTTTTACTAAGTGCTGTTGAATAAATGTCTTTATTAATTGATTGAGCAGTCCAAAACAAAAAATAACATAAAACACATGGATTGACGTAATCCATGCAATTACTTAAAAGATTAGGCTAATATGAATGCAACATTTTGCTTTAAATAAAGCAACGATCGATCATGAAATCGACGATCACATCTAAAACACGACAGGCTTCAATGATAAGAATGGGGAGATACCAAAATAAAGAAGTCTAATGATTACCGTTAATCCCTCATTTTTTACGAGACGTCTGTTTTACATTCAATGTATCATGCTTCTTCATCATAAAACATTATGAGATAATTTTATTACTTACTTATACTCTAACCTTATATAACGGCAATATTAATTTCTTCAAAAGTTACTATTGATTATGTAGTTCATATGTATAATTGGAATAAATAATACGTTTTCGCAATATGTTGAATTTTCTGGTTCACCTATATGCAAATTTCTTGATTTAATTCTTTGCTCTCGAGATGATGGTGAAGGTGGCGAAAACGGTGAAAAGCTTCATTATTCTTTTTTTCTTCCTTCATCAATTCCTTTTCTTTATTTTATCAAATATATTATATTTTTGCAATAGTCGCTTATATTCTGTTCACTGTAGTTGAGATTTCATTCTCTTTTTATACTTACTTCTGAATAACCTTTATAAAAACCATTTGATTGGTTGTTCTAACTACTAACTTTTTTGGTCATCAATATGTGAAGGACTGACTGACCAACAATTGACCTCTATCTCACCTATTCCAAAGCAGAGGGCTTATTGTCTAACGCACTCGCAGTCGCAACCGGCTTCAAAGTGGAGCAATTGTTTTCATTTTGTATGCAGACAAGCCTAATTTTCTAAATGAAAACGATCGTGATTGCGAGTGCGTTAGACAATAGGCCCTCAGGTTTAATATAATTAATCATTAAACTTGATATCTTATACACATATTTATGACGAGTAACATTTAAGTTGATAATGAAATAACGAAATTCATTTTAAATTTCTTAACCCCGGTAGTACTAATGTTTCTGCCAGCGACTGGGTCCGTCTAGCTAGACCATCACAAGGAGGCAGTGTTTTTTTTTCGAAATTAAAACTAGCCTATGTGTTAACTTACTTATTCATAAACGCACCATATCTAATTTATCCTTCAAACATGCTTTAATCTTATCTTTCATTAAGTCATTTGAATTTAACAGAAAGTGATAAAGCATACTTTAATTAAAATATATTGTACGTTGATGAATAAGGGATTAAGGGGTAACAAGTAATCGTCCACGTGAAATAACCATTCTGAAGTTGGGTCAAAAGTAATAGTACCTATCCAAGTTAAAATGTAATTGTGCTGAAAAGTATTTATAACACAATCTATTTTCGTTGTAAATTAATTAAGTCCGAATGGAATTTTGTCCATTATAAATTATGAGCAAAATGAAATACGCACAAGTGAATGTAGTCTAATATTAATTAAGACCATATAAATATAATATAAATTGTACATATTTCAGGTAGGACGTATTTGCAATCGGTCATATTTCTGAGTGTACGTAAATACAAATAGACATAATTTTTTCGACCAATATCATATTGGACAAATTTACCATGGGACATGATTCCATTTTAGACGTTATTTAGGATGGACAATTTACCTTTTTGTAATATTTCAAATGGTCATTTTTCTGAACTGACGTATAATTTCAAGTGGACGATTTTCCATTTGTACATAATGGCACTAAATCTTAAAGATTAACTGAGTAGGTATTCCTAACGTTTAGGACCGGCAGCGCAATTGCCATTCCTCTGGTGTTAATGCAGGTGCTTATGGGTCGCGATGATCACTTACCATCAGGTGACTTGCTTGCTCATCTGCCTCTTTTTTCTCATTTATAAAAAAAAATACGTTTCAGGTCGCTTCAGACTCGCTGTACCTTATCGGCGTGAACTTGATGGGCGTCTACTTCAGGCTAATGAACGAGATAGTGACGAGGCGCTCCTTCCTCGATCGGCGGGCCTGCGTCGAGAGCACGTTGCGGCTCAAATTCGTGAAGGATCAAGAGGTTAGATAGATGCTTGTCTTGTCATATAATTATTATTCGCAGCTTTAGGGTTAAAGTGACCTTATAAAAATTATGTCGAGATGGGTCTCTATTGATATCATTTTATGACTTTAAGTACGAAATCTCAAGATCATTGTGAGGCTGATAAATTCCATACGACATGTGGTTACGTTCCGTTCCCCTAAATCTTGTCCAATTTTTACGACGGTTGATTGATGATGATTTATTGATGATAATCACGATTTTTAAACATTAAAACATGTTTAAAAATCGTGAAAATCTGACTTGATTAAGGGGAATGAAACGTTACAGCCCGGAGCTAAATTTATCAGGAAAAAATCTGACATCGATTCAATATTCGACTCGACTTAATATTTTGAATTAGGTCACTATTAGGAGTGATGTATGTAGGAAAGCCTCAATTTAGCTTACATTATATTTGGATGTTTTCAGGAACGACTTATGTTGAGTATTATCCCCGAGCACATTGTCTCCAGAGTTCGACAAGACATCAGGAACATGTTTGTAGGCATTCAGTCGCATGCCCTGAGCTACACCATGCGATCTTTCAAGTAAGATTTACTTCCAAATAGTTTCCTGTGATTCCGGATCAGGGTTACTATCTTTGATAAGTTCTGATAACCAAATTTTTTAATCCATTGTAATCTATCTCTACTAAACACTGGGATTCCCAAACATTATCAATTTGCAAATTCGTAATGTCTTCGTCCTCCATCTAAATTTCTAATCATAGCAATCTGTTAATTACCGTTATCTCCTTTATTAAATATTTCCACTTTAAAATATACAATTTCGGCCATCAGTATTAAATATCGGATCGATAACAATATATGCCTATTTATTTGCCAGTAAAAATCTAAAAAGTTTTTTGATTGGTCTAGAATTATATTAATTCTATCGATAAGATTTGTTTTTAATTTTTAGCCAATTGTATGTCGAAGAACACGATAATGTGAGCATTCTTTACGCGGACGTCGTAAATTACACGAAGATATCAACGACGCTATCTCCTATGCGGATGGTAGAACTTCTCAATGAATTATTCGGAAGATTCGATGAAGCGTCAGAGGTGAAATATTACATTTTCTTGTTTTAAGTTTGAGACAATTTTGAAATTAGAGTGCCAAAAAAGTTTTTATATATGATTAAGGTACTAAGTTTTGTAAAGTTAATAAATTTAACTCCCTTCTTTTGTGTATCTTGCAGGAGTACGATGTACTTAGAATAAAATTTTTGGGCGACTGCTATTACTGCGTAAGTGGCATTCCTAAACCTACAGCTCTACATGCCAAAAACTGCGTTGATTTAGGACTTGAAATGATCCACATAATAAAGGACGTAAGGTATACATTATATTTTTCGTTACTATTGCATGAACATTCATTTGCTGAAAATTTTAATTTGAATTTAAATTGAAGTCTGCTGAAAGCACCCATATGAGTGTTCATTCTGATTTACCTAAAAGGTTTCTTAAGTTTTAATTTTTATAAAAAAATATACTCATAATCTACATTAAACTTTCCTCCAGCATATTTAAAGTACAAAACACACTTATCAGCATTATTTCAAACTTTCAGACAAAAACGTTCACTGAACATTGATATGAGGATTGGAGTCCATTCGGGAAGAATTCTAAGTGGATTGATAGGTATCAGAAAATGGCAATTTGATATTTGGTCAAAGGATGCTACCATCGCTAACAAGATGGAGTCTACGGGAAAAGCAGGGTAAGAATATTGCTGGCAAACAAATTCCATTAACTTCTGATATTCTTAGTTTAATGTTGCATGTTATTATTACTTTAAATTGTCTATTATTTATTACAGAAAAGTCCATGTGACGAAACAAACCTTAGAGCTATTGATAGATTACGCAAGGGAATACATAATTGAACCAAACTTTGAATCTCAAAATGATCCATTTATTAGTGAAAATAAGTTAGAAACGTATTTACTTTCAAGACCGGAACGAGTAAGTTTTCTTACTTAGTTAATATTGATTACAAGTACTAGGTAGATAAGAAGACAATCTTGACACATCGAACAACTATGAAGTTTTTGAATATTAATAATGTTGACAGCAGTAAAACAATGCTGTTATTAATATTATTTTACACGCAGTTCACGGGTTTAGGATTGTTTTACTGCTATCAACATTATCAATATTCAAAAACTTTATGGTTGTGTAATTCGTCAGGATTGACTTCTTACCTGCCTAGTGCTACAGTAAAAATGAGTTTGTAAGTCAGATGAATGCAACAAAGTTAAATATTTACAGCCGGTTACAGAATACAAGCCGTACCGCAGAGCCTCCGTCGGGTTCAACAAAATAATTAAGAAGCGAGTAAGTCACCTTTCCTATTCAAAAACATAAATTATCTATTATTACCCCGGTGCCTTAATAATACTATGCTTTACTTCTAGTAGCGATCGGAAAATAGAAACCAACCAATTTATCGAAGAACCACTACGTTTATGGACGAGAATTTAGTGGAATATCAGCAAATGCTGAAGGCAGCCGATGCTCAGATGGCTAAGGAAATCGAAGACATGACCAATGGCAAGTACGTAACAATAATTAACTCATGTCAATAATACATTCATTATTATGTGGAATTAACTAATAGTTTTTATCGCTTTTTAGGGAGCACTTTAGAAAAGAATCAAAGTTAAACAGGTTCACATTGATGTTTCACGATTGTAAAATGGAAAAGACTTTTCTTTTATTACCCGATCCTCTTTTCAAATATTACATAACGTGCTGTCTTGTGATATTCTCGCTGATAATAATAGTAAACGCTTTGACGACAGACTGGTAAGTGCTAATACTTAGAAAATTGAATTGAATTTTTATAGTGAGTCAAATGTAAAGTATATTTTTATACATTTTAGGTACTGCTGTGTAGAATGGTATGCATTCTTTAGCGTAACCCTACTTGTACTGGGACTTATAGTCATGCAACCTTTAACTTGGTTTCAATTCTTTTGGACCAAATATAAAGGACTTGAACAACCAAGACGAAGAATTTTACGACTGATATATGACATTTCCGAGAATATCACTAAATCAGCAAAAATAAGGACGGTTATTTATCTCTTTATAAGTTTTGGATTAGCGGGGACATCGATGGTAAACGTCATGGAATGTATCGAGGTTCAAACCGATGATCCTGATGTCAACACAGTATTGTCAAATTGTGTATCTTCATGGGTGAGCGATTATTTTTATGTATTATTATGGAATTTTCTTTTTCTTTATGTAGTAAAATGAGATTTACATAATTATTTGTTTTTCAGCATGTCACACAATGTTGGGGCTTAGCCTTGCTACTAAACTTTCTCTTCAGTAGAGTATTTTTCATCTTTAAATGGATTGTTGCTGGTGGAATGACCATCTTCTATCTATGGGTGGTCTGGGAAATCAAAAGTTCGCTTTTTGCTGAGGATGCTACGTGGAATGTGGGTTTGGATCCTCGTTTATCCCATACTCTTTCAGTCATCTTTATTACAATTACTTTATACTGGATTGACAGAACAACGGAGTATAGAAATAGACTAGACCATCTATGGCAACTGCAACTAACAGCAGAGCAGCAGGAAGCTGAGACCATGTTAAAAGTTAATAATATGCTTCTTGAAAATATTCTTCCTGCACATGTAGGTGGGTATTATTACTTTAAAAGTACCTGATGCTTTGTTTTGTAACTAATACTCCTGAATAATATTATTAATTTATGTTTTTTTTTGTGTAGTTCAGGTATACTTGGATTTAAACAGATCTATAGATGAACTGTACTATGAAAAGTATGACAATGTAGCAGTGATGTTTGCGTCTTTAACCGATTACAAACTAGGCGTCGAGGAAAACTCAGACGAAAAGTTTATGTTGGGTATACTAGACGAAGTAATATCGGACTTTGACAGACTTCTTCTGACGGGCACATCGGTATACAAAGTGGAAAAGATTAAAATGGCTGGATGGACTTACATGGCCGCCTGTGGCTTAGATCCGAACAGAAGGGAATCACTGGATTCAAGTTCTTATCAAGACCGGACGCAGAATTCGCCTTACAACCGCGCAATAGTTGTCACAATGGTAGAATTTGCCGCTGCCATGATGATGCAACTGCAAAACTTTAATAGAGGATCGTTTCAAAGTTTTGAAGGAATGAACTTACGTATTGGTAAGTGTTGAACATAGTTATTTACCCTTAATCGATATCATCTTTGATATCACATTTCAAATATTTGGTATTTACAGGCATATCTAACGGCGAAGTGGCAGCCGGAGTAGTTGGATCAATTAAACCACTGTACGATATCTGGGGCCACGCCGTAAACATGGCTTCAAGAATGGACTCAACGGGACAGACCGGTAAAATCCAGGTAAGGTGACTAACTATCTGAGTGATTCATATAATAACGAAAAAGATATATAAGATGATTCTTATTTGTACAGGTTACAGAAAACACAGCAAGAATTCTAGATGAATGTGGTATTGTGACGATGTATCGCGGTGAAATATTTGTCAAGGGGGCAGGGTACATCAAAACTTTCTATGTACCGCTGGACGAAAACTTCGACTTGGTCAAGAGAGATGTGTGCAACTACAATGTTGGTTATAGGAACCGTTATTATAGCTCCCGTAACATCACGTCATCGGAATCGGATCATGATCCTGATTCACCTACGTTTGCCAGGCAATTGTCAGTGTACAGTGATGAGCATAATGATACATCATTTTTCGCAGAAAAGTTTGAGGAAGTAGAAACTGAAGAGCAATTGACTCCTGTTACATCAAGCGATGCGCGTAGTGATGATGCTTTATCAGTGGCATCATCAGTATCAGAACCTGAAATTATAGAAACTCGTTGCTGATGTGAATCTAGTAATCTCTTCTAGAACTTTATATTATTTTGGTAATAATGCTGAGACCCCGTAGAATTAAGTCATTCTAGTAGGTATAGAAAATGGTGAATAATTAGCTGTAAGTTACCTGGATAAGAATGCAATTACTTAGAAGGATATTTCAAATAAAATCTAAATAATTGTTTTTGTTGTTTTAATTATTTAATCATTAGGTTACAACGATTACTCGTACCACAAGGGCATGTCAATCAATATTCAAATTTATATCAAGACATTTTTTGTCTGTGTTGAGTTTGTTTACCTTTGCTATTTGGGCACTATTAAACTAATTGCTATGGTAGTATTCTTCACCATATAATTAAAGATCATTTTGTTTATTGGTACTTAATCCTCGGTCAAAATCACTTTTATCTTTTTTGTTTCATTCCTTCAGAGCCTTCTGCATAGCTATTTCTCTGATATGAATTCAATTCTTCTTCTCCAAGAGAATTACCATCTTCATTCCCAATTTAGAGAATAGCAACGATGCACTAAATGAATTTCAAAACCTTGTCGTCTCTTGGTTCACTAATAGTCCTGAGTGCCGGTATTATCTTACAGTCGCGTTTTCGTTTGTGTAGGTATGCAATAAATTATTTTTGTACCCATTTTATTTTCCTTTCTGCAAACGCCTGTAAAAAGAACAGTTATTATGACATGATTGAGTTGTTACATTAGTCGTAATTAATTAATTATTTATGATGTATCTATAAACATACAATATCAAAAATACAATACAATATAGAATTTTGAATTAAGCTTAAAAAAAGCTTAAGCTTAAGCTTAATGCTACTTAGACAGTACAGAATATGAATGTATACGGTCAAACATGCCGAGACGATGGTATTAAAAAAGTGGAACAAAAATATTCCCGGCTTTATTTTACTAGCTTCTTCCGATTTCAATTATCGGTATTCCCTCGGAAACTTTTAATTTCTTCGAGATGAATAAGCTATCTTATCTTCATTTGAAATTTCATCCAAATCTGCCGTTGCAGCGTGAAGGAGTAACAAACTAACACACAAACTTTCGCATTTATAATATTTGTAGTTTAGTTTAGTTTATTTCTTTCATGAAAAATATTACAATATAAGTTTGGATTACAATGTCAAAATTAAAAGTATCCTCATAAAGTAATAAAATTAATAATTCAAATCATTTCACCAATAGAGATGTTATTTCTTACGAATACCTATAGCTTCAAGTAAGTATTGTGAGTAGTGCGTCAATATGCGTTGAGATGTGAATAGATAAATCTCGACAAGAGTGCCTAGGTTTTACTCCGACAAGTGTACGAATGGCACGTTTTTGGACAATTAGGACCCTTATGTATTTGTGGAGTTACCCCAAATGAGAGTGCCGTAGGACATCAGAGAGTGGGAGTGAGCAAAGTAGACTTGTTTTAACGCGTCTCCCGAGATGAACGGCTTCAATTTTTTCAACGCAAAAACAGCACTATTCAACTTTAAAAAGAGATCGTCGACATGGCACTTCCAGTTCGAGTCAATCATGAACCCGAGGAATCTGCTCTCATTGCACAGAGGCATCGGGCAGCTCACCATGCTTGTAACTCTATTGTAACTTGTCAACCAGAAAAAAACATAATATACGATTTTGCTACATTTAACAAAAGCCCGTTGTGAATGAAGGGTTATCGCCATTATAAGTGATTGTGTGTGGACCATTTTCAGGATGTGGAAATAACCTCAAAATGACTACTGAGAAACTATTTAAAAAATAACGATTTAATTTCGTGAAACACGATAAATGATTACGAATATGAGTCTATTTAAATATATTAAGGATAAATTTATTTTATTCGGCGTGGTCCAAATAGTTTTCAAGTTTATATCTATTGGCTAAATATGCAAGCATTTGTGTCACTTTCTAAAGTGTCACTTTACAAAAAACTAACAAGTCTAACAACCGCAATGATTAAAGAAACAACCGCGAAATAAATTTTTCAGTAACCTGGTTACATATTTGCTAAATATTGTAACGTCATTTTTTTTCCTCGCATTCAAAGTGAAAGTAGAGTGTTTAACGCGAGACTAAACAACCATAATGACACTCGAACTATAGCCACTCTCGCTCGCTGGCTCGCTCGCGTGGCTAAACATCTCGTGTCATTATGGCTCGTTTTAGCCTCTTGTTGAACAATCTACTAACTTGTAACATTAACGGTAAGGAAGTAAAAAGTCGTAAAGTCGTATAAAAAGTAATGTATACAAAGCCACATGATATAAGTTCTTATGATGCTAGGGCCTGTCGTTTAGGAATTGTTAATTTTACTCGTATCTAAGAACTCATATCATGTGGCAGTTGCCAGCAGCAACTTGTTGGCAGTGTATAAGTACCACCCCTAAAATTTCACATAGGCAAAATTGATATCGAGGCAAAAAATACCAATACTTACTTTTAAAGTTTTAATAAATGATAAGTCGTAAAAAGTATAAATGGCAATAGATATGGTCTCGAACCCTTGATAACTTTTTCGTACCAATTGCCAATGTTGCAACTTTTACAACTATGTAAAAGACCACAATTTAAAAAAAAAATGTTTTTGTCTGGACCAATGCTAACGATACCTAAATGTGGTGTGGTCTTTATTTCCTGAATAAATTTACTATTGCATCGATGTTTTAAAAACTAGATATTATGTGTTAAAAAATACCCACCCGTTCACAAACACACTCTAAAACAAATATAAAGCACAACATGGCACAACACTGATACGAGTACGCAACGCATTGTATCGAAACAGAGTCTACTTGTTAAGGTTGCGGTCTCAAAATCTTGACTGAGCCTAAGCGGAACCAGTTTTTTTTTACATTCATGACTATCTACTGTAGTATACATATGTATTTAATTTGCGAAATCAAAACTTGCCTTAGATTCAACGGGAAGTACTGAAAGAATAAACAAAAAAAATGACATCAACTAATAATTTATTGACAAATAACTAATAGAAATCACAATAAATAATCAACAACTGCAATAAATATGCGTGAAGAACATCTAAACGCTTGCTTAAACAAACTCAGTGGCAGCGGATGGTTTGATATGATACACGCGTAGTCTATTAGAAGATGACGTGCGTAGGAGTTGAAGCATGGTAACATTTGAGCACTTCATAGGCGGTGTCAGCCGTGTCTTTTCCTTTCTTTGCCCTGCATTCTTCCA
Organism: Acleris cristana; assembly: GCA_948252455.1. NCBI lineage: Eukaryota > Metazoa > Arthropoda > Insecta > Lepidoptera > Tortricidae > Acleris > Acleris cristana. The sequence goes on along the minus strand of OX411774.1, from coordinate 6,641,529 downwards.
GAGTTCTCTTAACTCCTACCTTGTCCGCGCCTTTAGGCAACTTACTTAGCGCCACGTCAATGTCCAAACGTCCGTCACGGTTAATTACTCCAGCTTTTTTGAAGAAGCAAAGAACGAATTTCTTTAATGCCTCGTCGTTTTTAAAGTCACCTTGTTTCGCGGCGGCCAGGACCTCGGGTTTTACTCCGGTTTGTTTCATACACTCTATCGTGTGTTTTTGGGCCTTGTCCTTTTGCGTTTGTGAGAGAAATACATCCTGGAACAAGAAAAAGGTATAAGATTTTTCATCACAGAAATAATCAACTTGCTATTAGGAGAGGGGAATCCATCGGCAGGTGAATCTTCCGTTCCCATCAATGTTAGAAGTCGATGATACTATAACCTTATTTTATTATCATCAAAATCAATTTGCGCTTGATAATCTTAAATCGGCTCTTTTAGTAGGAGATCCGGATAGGAGACGACCTTCACGCAGCTGTTTATTCGATAAAAAGTATTTTATATCATTCGGATCTTAGACCATTTCCTACAGTAGCGGTCTAATTTCGTCTAAAATGTCAGATATTTCTAAGATTTTTTTTCAACTTTGCTTTATCATGGTACTATTATTTTGATTATTATTATTAAAGTAATTATACAACAGAATAAACATAAGTAGATACATATTTAATATAATACAATTAAAAGTTAAAACTAAACTTATTTAAATTAAAATAAAAACTAAGCTACTCAAATATTAAAGGCGTAAATAATAATCACCACTATAAAAAGAACACCCCCTCTAGCAGGTCCGCTCGCGGCATTGTCCCTATGACACTGGCTGCGTTACCTCTCTGGATAACTAGCCCAATCATTTGGGAGAGGTAAGCACCAGCTCTAGGATCTCCGGAGGTGTCTATGAGCCGGGATGACAGGGCCTTAATAAAGCTTTTCATATCAGCTGACCAAGGTCCCATGGTCTCCACTGCAAGCGCCACAAATTCATAATTATTTAATAATGATGAATATTTGCGGCGCTTGATGGTTTGGGCCTGATCAGCTGCTGCACCGGCCCGATTACGGGTTGACTGGACGTGGGACAGGGCGAATGTGTCAACACACGTCGCGTCCCACACCAGTGCCCTACCCAGTTTCCACGGCACCAATGTAGCTCCGTCTGGTCGCTTGCCATCGTCTCTATGTAAACCTGCTGGTTCCAGGACAGCTGGTACAGAGGCAGTGGCAAGCGAACGACGGATCAGACCATTAATTGTGCCATGGCGGTACAAACGGCCGGCACTTCTAAAGCATGAAAGGCCATGTCGTCCCAGCTCACTCACTTCCTTCCCGCACGTGCAAGTATGAGGTTCACAGATTCTAGCTCCAACCCGCAAGCTTATTGCTATGCGCAAGCAGCTTGGGTCCAAGACTGTGCCTATATTGCGGGAAGGAAGAGCGTGGAGCCAGTGACCTGATTCGCCTGCAGAGACAGCGAGAAGACGGGCGCGATCTGAATCGTCCGGACTATTTTGTATGAGAGATGTATGAATTGATATGAGGCGAGGAGTATCCCATGCTCTTTGGATATGCCTCTTGACTGGCATATCCACTCCGGGACACGACTCACACCAAGCATCCCTGGCCTCCACCAGGTTCGCAATCTCAACGTCAAGTATCTGTGGGACATTTAAGATAATACTGACGAGAGGCAACGAACCATAAGCGGAGGACAGGAAAGCTGGTAGTGCCACGCTAGAAGAGCATCGAATACCAAGTCCACCGAAACGAATTGGGAGAACGAGGTAGGTCAGAGAAATTAGTAAAAAAAAGACTGATATATAATTAATGATATATAGGAGTCATATATCTCTGTTATTTTTTTTTTACATATATCTGGATGAGCGCTTTCACTGACTGTGACTTGGAAGGTTTTAATAGCTCAGAATACGGTTCCTAGTCGCGGAAAATGGCTGGATGTGAGTAGCACAGGATCGATTATGGGAAAAATCTTTGGGGAAGGTCTATGCCCAGCAGTGGACTTATCCCGGCTGACATGAACGATAATGATAATAAAACACCCAGCTGATTTATCGATTACTCAAATTATAATTAAATGCAAATTATTAGACTGCACTGAATGGTATTTTAACGGTTGATTGGTTAGTCAATTATTGATACATTTGTTTTTAGAGTAAACTTGAGTTGGTTTACAGTAATAAGTCTACTAAAAGGCAAGTTTTTTACTACCCGACTACTGAGGTTTGATAATTGACAAATCGTAACTTTGAATTTATATATATCTTCAGTAGTCAATTAACATTACAAACCCTAACCACGCGTTTGAAGCAGGCCTACCTCTGCAGAATCAGAACTTGATATCAAAGGTATTAAGACCATACGATACACGGCATATATTAAAATCGATCAGTCTAGCCTAAAGGGGTCTTAAATAGACAGACAATGGATACATAAGTGCCCACATACATAATATATTACGATACAAAAAAATATAGGCAACTTACGTTAGCGTACGAAACTGCTATTATAGCAGAGAATAACAGAGCAGCCTTCATCTTTGTTAAAATAGAGGTGTGTTTCCAAAGCAGGTTATACAGTTACTGAATGATTGAACAATCCTGCGGTCCTTTTTATACCGATATAGGACATGAAGGAAATCGAGTTGGCCGTACTGTAGGTACTATTATATTATGCGTGAGGAAGTGTTGTGGAAATCATTACGCTGCTATGTCAGGGTTTTCATCTTTCCCGAGGTTTCGTAATATACCCTATTAGTAAATATAGGTCACGTTTTTAAACTGTACCAATAAATAAAATTGAAGTGTATTTATATAAGTGTATTTTAAAATTATTGCCAAAATTTAAGTGAAAACTGCTATTTATGCGATGCCTAATCATACACGAGCGTTTTTGTCACTCTGTCTGAAGGTTTGTCTTCAATAGGCTCCGAAACTGCACAACGGATTTCAGAATTCAAACTGGAATTTTAAGTTTAATTTGGAGACATAAATATACACATATAGTTGTGTGTCAATGGAAATTGCCAACGAAAACGTCAAATATTCATCAAGCGTTAGTTATTTAATCTTAAACCTAATGTGAAGGTAAAGATCAAGTGTATAAATCATTGCTAAGACCTCACTTGATCTTTAAAATCACGTGATTATGGAGTACCTAATAATGGTAAAATGGTTCGTGTGGTTACCGGGTTAGAATAGTGCCGCTCCATGTCTTCCCGTGGATGTCGTAAAAGGCGACTAAGGGAATATACGCTTGTAGTACAGATAGGCGATGGGCTTGCAACCTGTCACTAATACGCTGGTAAACATCTTAGCCTATTTGTGCAAAATGCGGTTATAGAATTATCAACAAGTTTTTAACGTTGTAGGTAATTCTGTAGCTCTGCCTACCCCACTCTGGGATTACAGGCGTGAAGGTATGTATGTGTAAGTGTGTATGGTTCGTGTGCAGCATCGGAGCATCGTTAATAATGGCGGAAGCGCCATCGACAATAAGGTCCCTTTTCATAAGTAGATAGCGCCACATATTTCTACGAATAAGCTAATATGACGTTCGACTGGACATAGGAACAAGTTAAAATACTAGCGTGCGTATACATACATAAGTGTCGACTTGGTAAGCCTAGTTCGTTACCTAGCCCCCGAAGCTTTCGGTCCTGGGCCCGAGGTGTTTTCTATACATATACTAAGGCATGTATCTTTCTATTTTCGTATAAGGCTGCCTAATAGAGAATGCACGCGCTAAAATGTGTTTTGCTCGCTCTGACGGGACTACTTAAACTCGCCGCTTGGACATTCACTCCTGCATTCGCTCACCTTTTCTTTTGAGAGAATCACTACCCTGTGCCTGCTAATGTAACTCTTTCAGACAATGCAGTTTGGATCGTTCAAAAGTCATTTCCATGATTAAAGATATACTTAGTACAACGTCGTAATTAAAATGTATCTTTTAACATTAAGTTAGTAGGTATGCTTTGTTGTTACTTCTGTGTATAAGATGCACGTTGATTATCGTCATTTCAGTGTATTTTTATCTATCGAAATGACCTTTTATTTTATCCAAAATGTACTAAATGTAATATGTTTTTTGTAATCTTTCTAATTATACTTAAGAATTGTTAGCAACGATAGAATCCGATGACGGCAATTATAGATTTTGGGATTAATTAGACTACTATTTTGCCTTCAAATACACTGAAAGTTTTAATGTATACCGTCATTTCGGTGGCACATTTTTATTCAATGTCTCATATATCTACTAAAGTATTGGCTTTAATTCGGTGCCTCATGAATCATTTCACCAAAAATGGAATAAATTGCTCACCGAAATGATGAAAATAACGATTTCAAAAGTGGATTTTATCGCCTTATCGGTGACTATATAGTACTTATAGCACAGGCCTAAGAGCCACTTACTAAGGAGAATAGTCAGGGATCTAGTATTTTTTTTTGATATTTAGTAGCGTATAAAACGTTCGGCCTAAATTACCTAAATATTTCTTGTACAGCAAAGTGGCCGATTGCCACTTGGCAGTGACAAGTCAAGTCCAGGCTGGTGCGCTGAGGCTAACTGGGTTGCGCTTATTAAAGCGTTCTTACGCATAATTTACTCAATTAAGATCGAAATTTTCCTCTCAGCAACACATACTCAATTCGTTCTACACCCATAATCGTCTTTTGGTCGTATTGTCAACGTATTATTTTCCCTAGTTAATGGCTTTCACTCCTTGTATTAACAATGATTATTTCGCCAATGTTGAGTTTTAAATAATCACCTCGAACTATTTAAAGAAATATGTAAGTTCATGGACGCGAGGAAAATTGTTTGGTTGAAGAGTATTTACTCTGGTGGACTAAACTGAAGCACATCAGGTTAGCTCCACGCACTTCTGTCAAGTCACGTTATGGTGGCTACTTAGCTATTATTTACTTACTTGACATTAATGGCGGGTGAGCTAAAAACAATACGATAATATATTATACGCAATAAGGCTTAGCCCAAGTAAAGAAAATAGCCCCTGGTTGGGCGCCAGATGATAAAGAGATCCAGAGGGATAAACGAACATACTTTTGAGTAGATTTTACTGGGACAAGGTTTACTTGGTTCTATAGAACCTTTTCGTTTTATATTTTGAAGTAGGTACCGCGGAACTCTAATCATAAAAATAAAACACGAAGAGACAATGATGTCGGCCAATGAATTGAATGTTTAGGAAACTATTCAAACTTTTAATAACATTTTATTCTATGTAACAATGGGAAAAAAACATGATAGTTTTTTATAACAAACTGAAAGGGCGCCCAGTAAAGCAGAGCAGAGTCTAGTACAACAAGGATGTTGCTGGGGCTGCCTATATTCTCCAGTGCGTCGAGGATGTTTGCGGATTCTCACACAGACGGCTTTCCTGCTATACTGCGCAAAAAAGTCGCATCCCTGTTGGCACAGACTGCAGCCCAGAGGGCAGCCCGAACAGTATGCTATGTTCTATTGTAGAGACGTTTCATGGCTCCTTCCAGAACCATTGGAACAAACTCCACAGGCCTTCTGCCGGATAGAAGTTTTTGTATTTTAATTATTATTATTATTATTTTTGTGTCATGTGTATATTTGTGTCTTACTGTTATGTCCAATATAGAAAGTATTTCTGATATAAATCATTTTTAATTTGAATAAAACGTACACTTTTGATGAAGTTCACGTTTGATCTTGCCAGTAAAGTTTGTAATTGAAATTATTACTCAACCCTTCATCTTTACTTTCAATGACCAAAATCTAAAAGTAACTTATTTTCTTGAATTTCGGAACACATTAGCACTTTAAATACCCGGTTTTCGATATTATGGCATAAATTTAAGAAAAGCCTACATTTAATATTAATTCTCAGTATTAATCAATGATGTTGGTATTAATGCATTAAAACATAAATAACAAGGGAAACTATAGAGCTACAGATCGAAAGTCATATGGATCAGGGAAGGGGAAGGAAAGCAAGATCCTAAGATTGTAAACGCGTTGCCAACCTTGAGGACTATGTTGCAATGCCTCTATACTAAATAGTAATATTACCGGTTGTCTTATCCCCCTGCACTAAGTACAACACAACAATTCGAACATTGCTGCTTGGCAGTAGATTAAAGTATAAAGATAGATAAATCTAACTCAGCGTAAAATAGGGAAGGTTACTATAACATAATAAATAAATAAATAAATATCAGGGGATATGGTCGCACCAATTGACCAAGTCCCAAACTGAGCTCTAGGCTTGTACGGTCACGAGTGTTAATTTGGGACCCACTTCAATAAAAATATGCTTGAAGTCGTCAATGTCATTAGAGATGTCAAGTCATTTGTAACTTTTAGGAAACTCAACCTTATTGTTGTAGAATGTCAGATTGACTTTGGACCTAAGGTGGGTACCAAATTCAATCTCGTGACTGTATTATGGTACTAGACAACGATATAAATACTTATATAGACATATATATACTTAAATACATAGAAAACATCCTTGACTCAGAAACAAATATACGCGCTCATCACACAAATATCTGCCCCTACCATAGTTATGCAGTTCAGTTTACGATGAGAGAAAGAGACAGAGCCGTGTAACTGCTATAGCTGGGTCCCTTACACTCGTCCTACATTGCATTGCTTAGCCATGGGATTTATAATTTATTCTTATTTCAGATTTTTTTCACGGACACATTCCTGCAGTCAAACTGTTCTAACACTTTTGCAGGGCGTTTAAAATTATTGTATCATGTTGTTTGTTTTTAATAAATAAATAAATAATAATAATAATAACCCCCCGCGAGAGCTTTCTAAAGTCATGTTTAGGTCAAACCATCATTCAAGGACTTTGAAACGGGTGAGGTTTCATTACGAATTCACAAGGACTTTTGTTGAACTACTGTATATACATTGACTGACGAAGTTAAATTGTCCATCACGTTGAAGGTTAATGAAATTCACCTAAATTGATCTTCTGAAGTGTTGAATCTATACTAATTATAGAGTCGATTAAATTGGAGTTCGGTCTATTTGACTCTACGAACAAAAGGTAAGGTAAGGTAATATTATAGTTATTCTAGTCACTATAGCTAGCAAATTATTCTGGTAATTAGACGCTTGAAACAGCGAGATGCAAGTAGTGAATGACCGATCATGACGGAGATTTTTGGAAAAGTCTCCCTATGTCCAGCAGTGGATGCTGGTTCGGCTAACATGGTGAATAGTCAAATGAAAGATACTGAAATCGTATGTTTATTTAATGTGTAGTTTTCGAAACATAATAATATAATTATATCTCTTAGGTGACACTACCTAGGTAACTTTTGTTTTTTAACAACAATGAAAACATTTTCTCTTTTTGTTTTTGATTATTTTTCATCCGATAGTATTCAGTGTGCTTCAATAAAATGCCGTTACTAATGTTTATGATAGGTTGGTGACAGATCGCGTCCACCAAACCCAATTCATAATTTATGACAAAGAACCGTGCCGTGTGGTGCCGGGTTTAGAATGTTGCCACTCCATGTCTTCCCGTGGATGTCGTAAGAGACGACTAAGGGCCTGTTGTTTGATTAGTAGTTAACTCAACTAATTTTTAAAATTCGAAAAAAGAATCGAAAATTTGACACATTTCCTTGAGATTTAACCATTAGTTACGATTTTTAACGATTAGTTAGTTTAACTACTGATCAAACAACAGGCCCTAAGGGACTAAAGGCTGTGTAGTGCTGTTGGGCGATGGGTTTGCAACCTGTCACTAATACACTGGATAACATCTTAGCCTGAGGCCCGTTTCACGAAGCAACAAGTTACAAATTACAAGCGAAGTCTCTTTCTAACTCCTTTTGCTAGAAAGGGAGTTCCGCTTGTAATTTGTAACTTGTAGCTTCGTGAAAAGGGCCGCTGGTTGTGCAAAATATGGTCACAGAATTATTAACAAGTTTTTGGAGTTGTTGGTGAGTCTGTGGCTCTGCCTACCCCACTCTGGGAATGAAGGCGTGAGTTTATGTTATGTTATGTTATGTTGACAAAGAACCTCCTCTTTCATTGAAGTTTGACAGTATTCGGTGACTGAAAACGGCCTGGGACCCAATTCTCGTGACTTCGAGATGATTTTTCATGCGAGATATGTCTCTTCGGCGCGTCATCAGCATCTTCGGCGTCGTTGCATGGATTTGACAGCAAAGCCGTCAAATAATTACCTACAACGCCCCACGCCCCGCCTTACCGCTCTCTCGCCTATCGCAGAATTAGGGTTGTCACAAGTATATGTAGTAGCTGAACCCGCAACCTAGTTTGCGTAGAATTCGTTTATTTGCCTGTAAGACTATACGATAAACCGTCCCATTGCTGACTTACTTAATCATCATTACTTAATAAAACTAAAATGTCCGTACAATTTCAAATCCGTAAGACTTTCCAATTCCAATAGTTCCAAAGACGTATGAGTTTGACAGCGGATGACAGCGGCACAAATCGGCGCTTACTAGTCTATGTAAAAATTTAAGTACTTTTATTACAATTAAATCAGATATAAAGTTATAAGAACCAATGCAAAGCCAATAAAAATAATTTATATATGTAAAAAGTATTTGTGCATTTTATTAATTAATTTAACAACTCTTTCTTTTATAACGTAACCACTGAAATACTATCTTAGACATACTTAATTACGATTAATATTGGATACTTAAAACATAAAGTGCATCTAGGTAAATAATGTAATTTTTTTTTCATTTTTACGCTCTTTACTTAATGTACAAATGTGTTATGTTACAAATAATAAATAAAGATTCAAACTTCGTTGATATCATCCTACAATTATCGTAAAGCACGTGGTCAAATACGGAACTAACAATTACGTATGGCAAAACCACAGTTTGCGTAGACAGTGGCGCCTTTGAGAGCTTCATTTGAAATATTGTTTCACGTTTACTTCAAGCGCCGATGGGTGGCAACCCGCTATACTAGTGTTTGCTGCGATAAGTAGTCCTGGGGGGTTATTAAGTATGACATAGCTATGCAGTTCAGTACACGCTGAGAGAAAAGGACAGAGCTATATGTAACTGCTATAGCTATGTCCCTTTCTCTCAGCGTAAACTGAACTGCATTGCTATGTCATAATAACCCCCCTGGACTGTTTGACAGCCCACGCTCGAGCGCGCGTAGTGGGGATGAAGTTACCCTTCTAATAGTACTTATTCTTATGCCTTAGCTTAGCTTTTCGACTAGTGCCAATTTTCGGGGAACAGCCTGGCTGGTTATAGGTGTAGGTATACATACATATGGTATGTGTGTGTTATAATTTTGCTTGGTCAATGCATCAAAAGAAGACCACTAGAAGCGAATAAAAAAAAAATGTCTTAGAACAATCAACAAAATTCTAATTTGCTGTGTAGGTATTATGGTATTGACTTAGAAGCGATCTTTAATACTGTTTACAAACGCCGTTCTTCGTAAACGCTCTGGCACACACGCGCCCTCTGATTCCCCCTTGACGAAACTGACTGACGTTTGGTCATTTTAATCTTCAACTTTAAGACATCGGTTACACGCTCAGTATTTCATCAGTCTGGCGTCAGTTCAATCATGATCGAGGGGGACGCAGCTATTATGTTAATATAGCTGCGTCCCTTTCGAGCACGGACTGAACTGACGCCAAACTGATCGTGTAACCCTTGTCTTAGGCTGCGGCTCCACTGAGGCGGAAATAAGCGGAGTGAAACGGAGCTGTGCCAATATTAACCAATAGAATCTAAACTAACGTGCGGAAGGGCCGTTCGACTTGACCGCATGCGCCTTCTATTGGTAAATTTTGGCACAGCTCCGCTCCGCTCGTCTCCGCCTCAGTGGAGCCGCACCTGTACTACGGCACAACGTACAAGCGCGGAGCGGATTAAGTCAAAATAATTGACTGTCTGAGTATGGGTTTGTGTGATTTGGTCCACTAGTGATACGGTCGACCTACACCAGCGGAAATTACTGGCGGATGACGCGCGGCTCCAGTTTTCGGTGAGTCCAAAGACACGACCATACCTTTTCTGTTAACCCTAAATTTAACTTCTTTCCCCCTTTTAATTTTCTTCCATATGTCCCGTGTCCTTTGCGGGAACAAATACTTTTGGACTTTAATTCTGTACAAATCATTTCGAAAAAGAGTTTTTGTGGTTACCTATCTTAAGTTCAAAAAACTTTTGTCCGCTGTTTCGTTTGTCCGAAACTTTCATATACTTATGTATGAAAATATTTTTTCTGTGACACCGTTTAAGTCTCCTGGATTGTTATAAAACTAAGCTTACCTAACCTACATGTTCTCAAGGTATACCTCCGTAGACATTTTGAAAATTTAATGGGTTCAGAGAAAAAATACTTCAGGACAAATTAAAATTTCGGAAAAGCGAAATAGCGGACAAAAGTTTTTCGATACATCGATAGGTTACCAGTTTTTGGTCGACTAAACACAACCAAAAATATAATTTAAGAAATCACTTACATACATTTACTATGATGTTACAAGTGTTCAGAGTACAAAGGCGTTTTCTTTATTACCTACTGTTAGCCAGTCATCAGCTTAAACAGAGCTAAGTACAATATTTTCATAAACCATGTCATTCCTTACCCATGCAAATAGTATCTTGAAGTAATCATACAAAGTGAGATAAAGAAAAATTTATTGACCAACATATTATGACAATAATCAATCTAAAAAAACTGTTTTGTCGATATTTGTCGTATCAGTGTTCTGACCATAGACATTAATATACTAGCGTAATAGACATAGTGATTGTGCAAACGAGAGCGCAGCCGCTTACGGCACGAATACGAGTGCGAAAGAGATAGCGAAAGAAAAATCCGTCAAAACCATTTTGAGAGCTCGTAGAGACACTGCATAGCGTCACACTGGCGACAGCGTAATTCAGTATTTATGTCATTCCTTGAAGAATCAATTTAACTTGAATGATATGACTTAAATTACGACGTTAAAGACATGTCTGTTTTGGTGACGCAGGAAATAGGAGCCTGTTCGTCTATTACGCTAGTATAATTAATGTCTATGGTTCTGACTCCAGAGGGCTTTTTGTCTAACGCACTCGCAATCACGATCGTTTTCATTTTGAAAATCGAAGGCTTGTCTGCATACAAAATGAAAACAATTGCTCCGCTTTGAAGCCGGTTGTGATTGCGAGTGCGTTAGACAATAAGCCCTCTGATTATGAGAAACCTAAACAAATAAAATATTATATAGTACCAGCACGTAGTTGCGCGCACTTCCCTTGCCTGTTACGCAGCTCGCTTCCACTAGTAGGTACTGCTGATAGACTTGAGAATGTTCGCTAGAATGATCGACGAAACGCGCGTACCGACTGGTTCATCGATCGAAACGATCAATCGGTACGCACCTTGCGTCCGTCATTCTAGCGAACGCTCGAGTAAATACTCAAGGTTGTCAACACGATACCTCGTCCCCTCCAACGTCTGTCCCACTGCAGAAGGTTGTGCACAAACTTGTCGAACTATAGATGCTTAGTCATTCAAAGGAAATCATGTCCAGGACTTTCCCTTAGGCAACATCTGAACAACCTAAAGGCGGTATCTGCCGCGTTTTTTCCTTTCTTCGGTTTGCATATTTCCAGAGTTCTCTTGACTTCGGTCTTGTCTACCGTATGAGGTAGCGACGAAACCACCGAGTCAATGTCCAAATGCCCCATACGGTCTAAAATTCCAACTTTTTGGAAGTAGCAAAGAGTGAAATTCATCAGTGCTTCGTCCTCCGTGACGATTCCTTTCTTCGCCTCAGCTAGAACCTCAGGTTGTACTCCGGTTACCTTGACACACTCTTCCGAGTACCGTCGGTAATTCTGCATTTCCATAGTCTGGAAGACGAAAATGATAACAGTAAATTTATGTAATATAATCTTCTATTTCTATTTATATGAAAATAAAATCGGTTTCGTTGGCAAGCGCAACACCCGAAAACGGCTTGAGATTTGCCTTTTTTAATATCCGTTTTAGTCGAATAAGGTTTTTAGTTAAATACAATTTGAAAGGTTGTCGGGAAAAAAATTGAGGTCAAAATCTGTCGGTTCAGTACCTTGTCGCTTTAAAAATGAAGTTAAAGTGACAAAGCACTAAAGTGTGCGGTTTACCCTTGTTTTATACGATACGATAACTACCTTACCTATTCTAGCTTTACAATAGTAGATTGTGTCATAAGGGAGCAAAATGACATATTTACAGCTAGGGCGTACAGTCAACCAATTTGATTTCTAGGCCACTTTGGACTATGTTAAAGTGACGTTGACAACAAAACGTTACAGACTTCTTATGACTTGGTTTACAACGTCACATTAACAAAGTCAATAGTGGCCTAGGAATCAAATTGGTTGACTGTACATTGAATCCTGAGCGTAGTGAGGGATTCAAGTGGTAACGCCCAAGGTGGAAATAATTTTACTACCGTGTGACACATACTGCTTTTCACGTCACCTATGAGGAAAATAAAAAAGCAAGTACTGGAATTATCAAATTTAACAAGAAAAATTGTGGTACCTATTTTTCAAACCGTACCTACCCTGTGACGGTGACAGATGTCACTAAAATACAATTAATAACCTTAAAATGTAATAATATTGTTTAAAAAATACCCACTATAAATTAAAATAATTTGTATTCAATTATGTGCATACTATTTTCATATTTCATTGCATTTATATTTTATACTGGCAACAAAATGTCCTTGAACAGAAAAGTGCCACTTTGATCCCTCCTAGCAGGGAAGAAAAGTCCCCTTTCCAAATAGGTGATGTGAAAAACGAATTTAAAAAAAGGCACTTACTTTGGCGTATATAATAGCAATAACGGCAGTCAAGAATAATAGAGAAGTCTTCATCTTTATTTGAATGGAGGTGCGTTCCCAAAGCAGTTGAAACAGTTACTGAATGATTTAACCATCCCGCGGTCCTTTATATACCGATACAGGACATGAAAGATTACCAACCATCCATCACAATCCATTACATCCGTTCTTATTTATATTATAGCTATATCCCGGATTGTCTGCAGAAGTTATTTAACGCTAGTCCGTATATTGTATTAAATAGGTACGAGTATAATGGAAAAAAACAGTCAAGTGCGAGTCGGACTCACGCACCGAGGGTTCCGTATTTAAGATAATAAATGCTTGGTAACCGCAAAAGAAAATACTCCTTTTCGTAGGAACTTTATTTTCTATGCATTACTAAGGTCCATTTTGGCTACCTTAAATTTTAATACATATTTTCTAAGTATTTTTGTTATTTCTCAAAAACTGTATATAAAGAACACCTCATTTTACTTTTTTCATAAAATATAAGTAATTATCTATACGTCAGGATTATTTTTCAGATTTTTTAGGTCCATAAACTTCGGAGAACAGTATTTTTTGTACATTAATAATTATTGGCTATAAATCAAAAAGTACATCACAATTAAAAAAAAAATAGTTTTGAAATGTGCAGATTAAGAACATATGACACCCCATTTGCTATAATCAAACCAATTTAATTTTTCAACCCCCCAATTAAGACCCCTTTTCAATTATTTATAAAATTAATTTCATTCTTTTTAAATAAAGCAGATGCGGGCAAGCAAGTTTTACTACTACCTATTATACATTTTAAGTCGATAGCATTTGTAGTTGCTAAGAAAACCTGCTGTGACATACAGACAGACAACGATGTTTCACCATGGGTTTCTTTTTACCATTTTGGTACGGAACCCTAAAAACGGTTAAACCTCACGATTAAGGGTGCGGCTCCACTAAGGCGGAGACGAGCGGAGCGGAGCGGAGCTGTGCCAATATTAACCAATAGAAGGTGCATACCGTCACGTCGAGCGGCCCTTCCGCACGTTACTTTAGATTCTATTGGTTAATTTTGGCACAGCTCCGCTCCACTCCGCTCATCTGCGCCTCACTTTTGTATTATCCGATTTGTCCGTCTCCGGGCTATCTAAACCAATTTTTACATCAAATTGTTAAAGCGTTGATTCGTAAAGACGAAACAAGCAACCAAAACATCACCCTAGTTATATAGTAATAGTAAGGAATATCAATGACAAAATGTGAATGACTCAAGCGAAAACGCGACAGCTTTCGTCAATAAATAAATAAATAAAATAATAAGCAAATATCTCACACCAAACTAAGCTCTAGGCTTGTAATATGGATACAAGACAACGTGCAAGACAATCCTATCCCTTTTTTTGATTTCTGAAGTAGTTAACATTCACTAAATGCCACTTGTCTAGATCTCTCTTCTAAAATAAAGAAGCCAGAGGCCCTAGCCAAGATGCATTACGCTACTAGCGCTTCTATTCGATTTGTTTCTAAACCAATCGCCTCAATGGAAGATCACGTGACTCTTGGTATCACGTCATTTATCAAAGCACCATAATTAGTACTAAAATTTGAAAGCAAATTAACAGACGTTGACTTTCGTATCACCATCGAGTAGTAAAGGTGAAGTACAGGTGCTTTAATAATGTATGAAAACGTGAGTCAATTTTAGGGGTGCGTACTGATAGGTTCAGAAGTCAGAACATGTTTTCGAATAGTTGTTGTGTTCGAGCTAGGAAATGCAATTTAACCGGTTATTAACCGTTTTTGTATGAAAATAACCGGATAAAACCGGTTATAACCGGTTATTTGCATTCACTAGTTCGAGCTACTTACTGGCTGTGGGGTCTGACACACTGACAAGCGCGACTTAAAGACATGTCCTGTCAACTCCTGTCCTGTATATATTTCAATGTTTGAATTCCTTTTTTAACTTCCTAAATCAATCAGCCTGCTATTAACAAATTGTCCCAGGAGATTAAACTTAAAAAAAATGAAAAATAAAGGCTCTGTACCGAATCGTCTATGTAGCAAAATGTCCAGTGACGCAAATTGACCAATAAGTGAAATGTCGGGCGTCATTAGCATTTTGCCCAATTAACATAACGTCCTTATGGACATCAAGAGACCAATAAGTCTGTGTAGCATAATGTTAACATTGTATTGCCAAATCTTATCAAAAGCCCATCTAGCACAATGACCAAAAAACAAATCAGAGTCATGGAATAACCAAGATACTGTCATTACAAGGAGGAAGGTGGCGGGCCTATCACCCTCAAAATGTTACTAATAAATTTGATACTGAGCTATAGGATTTTTTCTTACTCACTCGTTATCTTAAGATAACTTGCTATAATATAGCAGCGTGTGCAGTATCTGTCAAATAGCATGGAAAAAGTTTTATTATACTCAATCTCTTGTGACCTAATGATCTATGTGACCTATGTGACATTTTGCTATTTAAGTGTTCAGCTTCGTGGTTGACATTAGGTAATTTGCATTTTGGACTTTTTAAATATTTGACATTGTACATACTGAGACTTGCTATCTAGCCGTGTCGCTTTATTATGGACTATTGCTAATTGTTTATTTTACGAATTAGGCATCTTCACAAAATGGTCAATTTACATAATGGACAAATTGTTTCTTGGTCAATTTGCGTCACTTGACATTTTGCTACATGGCTGATTCAATACTGAGAGAAAATAGAGTCACTTCCTACGATTTTCTACTAGAACAATGCTGTAATTTAAGTGTATAATGGTTATTTTACATGGTTTTATAACACCATTCCGTTTTATCTTTTGAACTACGGATTGCTAAAAAATAAATTAAGCAAAGAGAGAATGCAATAACAAAAATGTCAAAATATTTACGTAACTACTTGTTCTGTTTTGATAACATTAGAACGTGATCACAATGGTTAAGCACTAAATCAAGACAATAGTATAATTATGAAACAATATGAAAAGTTTTGACAACAAACTTAAATTTTGGTCAGTTATACGAGAACCTATGAAAGTTACAGTTCTATCATTCAAGACACGCTAGTGTTTTTGCTGCATTTTTATTAGACAAGTTAATATATCACTACCTTATACTTGATATTAAAATTTTGTAAGAAATCAAGCGTCGTCAACACAAAAGGTGCTTTTGGTGTTGAAAGATTTTTTCATAAAGGACTTGATCCCTAAAATACTTAAGTAATAAATAACGATCAGGTTGAAGATGACATTCGCTATTTCTGTTAAGTTTACAACAAGAACGATAACGTCGTTTCATGATCTAAGAACCGTTGGAATTTCGTCAACATAAGGTTGAAATCACCGGGCACATGGATACCTGTGGCTTAAAGAAACAAATCAAATGAAATCAAAATATTTTACAGTTATTTTAACAGAAGAGAATCAGTGAATTTTACCGGACGAAGAATTGGACTCCAAGAGAATTATTGTAACATAAGTACATCATCATAAGAATCGCTGATATTAGAACACTAAAATTACAAGGTTTTTTTAAAGAATTGGTAAGAGTCTAGTAGATTGGTATCGAAATATTTATCGAGTAAAAAGACTTTGTCGAGTAAAATTGAGCTTTATGAGGTGCAAACGGAATTCATATTTGGCTTGTAAACCGTAAGTTGATTCAATATGCAAAATAACATTACAACGCATGGCTGAGGAAGCAAAGTAGTCACAATGTTGTGAAGCGAGTGGTAAAACTTAAATGGGAATGTATAATTGGGTAGGCCACGTAGCTCGTGTAAGAAGGTTGTTGAACGGAGACCACGGCACATGCAGGAAGACCAAATGCGGTGGAGTGGCAATGTAAAGAGAGCTGCTGGTTTGAAGTGGATATAGGTGACACAGAATAGGAAGAAATGGCATAAACAAAAGGAGGCCTATATCAAAATGATAGAGACAAGAAGAAGTGAGAGACATTAGAACTATTTGATACCTACTAGTTTATTAGCTAACTGAGAAATGCCCACCAGAGCAATTGTATCTATCAAACCGCTGACAATATTTTTGTAAACGTGGCTTCATAAATAGATTCAGTTCAGGTAAGCTGACAAAATAACATTTTTTTTTTATAAAGAATGAAAAATTCCAAGACAGATGATTCTCTTTTGCAGTTTACTGTGTTATCACACTTACCACAGTGTACCTGCCGTTGTGAAACACTTGTCAAAGAAGCAGGATACAACTTTCTCTCGGCTTTACGAACGAAGAAGAAAATATGCAACCTCAAAATTTCTTATGCGAACCGTTATGTTCGCTTCCATAATTATATCACTCCTACAGAATTTGCTTGGATATCATCTTTATCTTACTTTAGGGGCATTGCCAGTTTACGGTAAAATAAATAATGACACATCGTCTTTCGTAAAGGATTTAAGAAGGCAACAAAGCAAAGATCTTATAGTCTGGGTAGTTTTATGCGATAGGGGTGACCCCATGTGAAACATGCTAAAAGTTGCCAACCTAGGGCCGCGTGCTTTCGGCTAGTAAGGGGTAAAAAGTAGGCTTCCTTTGTTTTTTCGTGATTATCTCGAAAAATCTCTCGTCTCTAGCGAAAAATACACTTTAAGAGTTCAATACTTCTTAAATCAAATGGTTCCCCAAATCTAAAAAAATAACCGATCAAGCCGAGTCGGACTTGCACACCGAGGGTTCGTAATTAAGATAATATGCATTTTTTTTGCGGTTACCCATAACCGAACAAAAATACTCATTTTGTTATGAACTTTATTTTCTATGCAATTAGGTCGATTTTGACTAGCTTAAATTTTAATTAATTCCAAAGTTTTACATCGTATTTCGTAAAGGATTTAAGAAGGCAACAAAGCAAAGATCTTATAGTCTGGGTTGTTTTATGCGATAGGGGTGACCCCATGTGAAACATGCTAAAAGTTGCCAAACTAGGGCCGCGTGCTTTCGGCTAGTAAGGGGTAAAAAGTAGGCTTCCTTTGTTTTTTCGTGATTATCTCGAAAAATCTCTCGTCTCTAGCGAAAATTACACTTTAAGAGTTCAATACTTCTTAAATCAAATGGTTCCCCAAATCTAAAAAAATAACCGATCAAGCCGAGTCGGACTTGCACACCGAGGGTTCGTAATTAAGATAATATGCATTTTTTTTGCGGTTACCCATAACCGAACAAAAATACTCATTTTGTTATGAACTTTATTTTCTATGCAATTAGGTCGATTTTGACTAGCTTAAATTTTAATTAATTCCAAAGTTTTACATCGTATTTCGTAAAGGATTTAAGAAGGCAACAAAGCAAAGATCTTATAGTCTGGGTTGTTTTATGCGATAGGGGTGACCCCATGTGAAACATGCTAAAAGTTGCCAACCTAGGGCCGCGTGCTTTCGGCTAGTAAGGGGTAAAAAGTAGGCTTCCTTTGTTTTTTCGTGATTATCTCGAAAAATCTCTCGTCTCTAGCGAAAATTACACTTTAAGAGTTCAATACTTCTTAAATCAAATGGTTCCCCAAATCAAAAAAAATAACCGATCAAGCCGAGTCGGACTTGCACACCGAGGGTTCCGTAATTAAGATAATATGCATTTTTTTTGCGGTTACCCATAACCGAACAAAAATACTCATTTTGTTATGAACTTTATTTTCTATGCAATTAGGTCGATTTTGACAAGCTTAAATTATAATTAATTCCAAAGTTTTTTTTGTCATTTCTCAAAAATAATGAACACTTCATTTTATTTTCCCCATAAAATATAAGTAATTATCTATGCGTCAATTTTTTTCTGATTTTTTGATTTATAATCTTTAGAGATTAGGGGGGAAAAGATCATTTTTGTACATTTTCGACTATAAGTAAATCAAAAAGTAGGTACATCACAGGAAATTAAAAAAAAAAAACATTTTATTTTACTAAAAACAGATAGCATTTGTAGTTTCTGAGAAAACCTGCTGTGACATACAGACACACGACAGATAGACAGACAACGAAGTCTCACCATAAAAGTTCCCATTTTACCACTTTTGGTACGGAACTTCTCTGTCAGTGTTCTCGTCATCACCCAGTTTTATAACAAGCTCCTTAAACGCGTATTATTAGTCACATTCCATGACATGACCCACTACTTCTACCCACAGCTCTATCAGAAATTCCTCAGAAATCATTTTTATTCCGCAAAAGTAGGTAGGTATCTTTAAATGCCCGAAGGGCAAACCGCCCAAAAATAGGAGCTCCGTCGAAAAGAGCAGTGGGTAGAAGTAGTGGGTCGACGGGTCACGATCCACATTTCCTTATATTCGATAACATTACGTTTCTAAACGATGGTACTGAAATTAATCCTGAAATATTTACAGTTACAGAACGAAAAGCGGGTTGGCAAATGAAACAGTAGAGAAACGATACATTCTGCCAAACATTTTTCGGCCAAAAGGCAGGAATCCGAAGAATGTGTATAAATAAATATAGCGTATTATAATGTATAATATTGTCTTTAAAAAGGTGTACATCTGCCAGAAGAATAAATAAATGTAGCTCATTCACATTATTTATTATTTATTTGCAGACTAATATTCTACTAGTAGGATGTACCTAAGCTAAAATATGTAACAAGTTCGGCCCTAATTGAATATTACTAGTAAAGCAAAGTGGCCGATTGCCAGTTGGCAGTGACAAGTCAAGTCCAGGCTGGTGCGCTGAGGCTGAGGCTAACTGGGTCGCACCGATTAAGGCATACTTACACATAGGGTACTTACTAAAACAACATAATTTTCCTTTTAACAAGACAGTCTCAATTCAACGCCCATGTTCGTCTTTGCTATGAAGTTTTGACACACATATGCTTCAAAAGTTGTGAATGCGGTGCGATAGCCTATATCTATTCTAAGATCTCGGTAGGTTCTAGTTCATTTTTGATAGAAATGAGATGAATAACTACATTTATAATTAAATTTAAGCCTAAGCGGCTTGCAAGAGGTAGCGAGCGGGCAAGATCTGGGGCCCTAGCCAAGATGCAAACGTCGCTAAAGTGTTTTATTTCTACCATCTCGAAATTTATGGGATCGCAAATTGATCATTTTGATAGCTCTTGGTGTAAACAAATGCAAAGTGTTCTATGAGACAAAAAAGTTTGGGGACCTCTGACCTAAATAAAGAAGCCTATGGCAGCAGTATGGCATCCATCCTGTTGCTTGTACTACTGACTTATTGCCGATAGTATTTCAACTAAAAATGAACGGTTAGTCATAGATTAAAATAACAAAATTATTATCGAGTGGAACAGCGAAACCTTACAAGAGACAGAGGTGGGAAACAATCGGATCTGGAAACTAGAAAACAACCGACAAAAAATTGCAAAATGAATAAAAACCGGTCAGGTCAAACACGCGCAACGAGGGTTCCATAATTTGTATGTAACGTAATTAGCGCGAGTCCGACTGACACTTTGCCGGTTTTTATTATTTGTTATTTTTCATCAGGGTGTGTCAATATTATAATCACACTTAATTTGTATGTTTTACGTTTTGAAGATACGTCTGTAAAACTGGGTAAGGAAGCGGTCCAAATGCTAACCTGATGAATTTATACACGATGATTTTTTATCGGTTATCACCATTATGACCTCTGTGTTCTACCCACGAATATGAACAACATTCACCAACACCGAAATCACGAAAAAAATCAGCAGCTTCATACATTTTGGTCGAGTACCTATTGAACTTTTCTATGAAACAGCTGTTTTTTTTTCGTGGTTTCAGAGTTGGTCCCATAGTGAATGTTGTTCATATTCGTAGGACAATATGCCATCAAATGATCGGAAGTTTTGGGTCAAAAATACTTGAATCAAACTTGATTCTTTTTAACGTTGTGTAATTCTAGATGTTCCTACGCATCAAAGTTGCTACATTATTACTGATACACCAATGCTTACTGTAGTTCAAATAGTTACAGTACTTTTTTACTTGCATTGCGCAGCGGAACTTTTTCGACTTTGTCGTTTTTATGGTTAACTATTTTCTGATTAGGTACGTCAAACCTGATTTCAATTGATTGATTTGAACATGGGCGAAAAAATGTAAGTCTTTGTCATAAATTCTCATATTTATAAAAAAAAGTTTACAGAATGATATAGGTATTCGATTCAGCGAAGGAAATTATTTATTTTACCTTTAAAAAATTAAGTTGCTGACAAGTTAACTTTAATGCTTAATAGCATTCCTTGGCAAAATGAATAAAAAATATTTAAATGTTAACTAGGTACCTAGTTAATTCACCCTACAATTTGTAAATAGGTAAACTGTAAAAGGTTTTTCACCGCTGAAACAAAAGAATACAGATTAGCGTCGTATGGCTTCGGCATCAACAGCGGCAGTGCTACTGGCGAGCCCGCCCACCGACCTAATAGGCTGACGACGTTAAAGCCTTGAAATTCATTGTGTTAAGAGTGCTTGAAGTTTTGGGGCCTGCGTTGGCGATATTGGTAAGATTACAATCAAACAATGCACCAGGGGCCTCATTCTACTTTGTCTCTATACGTATCGTTATCTTATTGTTACTGTTAAGTAAATAACGGCAACACTTACTGCCGCACTCAGTGACGTCATATTAAATTTAATGCTTGTTTAGTGACGTGTTGTCTTATTCTATTGCTGCTATAGCAACGAAACTGACAGCAGCTACTTTAATCAGTCACTAAATTTAATTGACGTCTCTGAGTGCGGCATTCAAAGTTAATGACGATTAAGTCGTTCCTTATTGAGAATACACAAGTTCGAAAAAGGTACACCTACGAGTTGATTGTCACTTACATGTCTCTGTAAAGGGGCTTCTAAACGGGCCATATTGTCACTGCAATATGTGGCCGGCAACTATTGGTGTCCCACTCTTACTCGTATGTTAGAGAGAGACAATAGTTGCCGGCCACATATTGCAGTGAAAATATGGCCCGTTTAGAAGCCCCTTAAGAGCTCTATCATACATAACGTTGACAATAAGATAATGTGTTAAAAGCAATTAGGCCTTAGATACATCCTATAAGAACATACATTAAGTTTCTTCTTTAATTAGAGGCCGCAGGTGCAGGTACCATAACATCATAATTTCCCCTATAACCAATTCGTAAAGAACTATGTAGGTACCTACTTCATTCTCAAGTTTTTTTTCCTTAATTAATGGCTTTCACTCCTTGTTTTAACAAGGTGTATTTCGCCAGTATCGAGTTTCAGACAATCGCCATGGACTTATTAGAGAAACAAGTCCATGGATATCACACGCGAGGACAATAGTTCGGTTAAAGAGATTTACTCTGGTGGACTAAACAGAAGCACATGGGGTTTGCTCCGCTTCTGTCAAGTCCTCAAGTTTGAAACAAGAACGAGTTAATAGTATCTTAACGTCTGTTGAAGTCGTCATGGGCTGTCGTGCCTAGACACAAAACGGGTCCAAGGGTTGTAAAAAAAATATTTGAAGTGAAAAAGCTTTTATTTGTATGGCTTATAATAAATTTTGCTTACCTGTAATTGGTACATTTGTGACCTTTTTGATATGGGGTACTAAAAAGGTTAAGTAACACAACAAAACCAAAATAAAAAACACAAAAAAAAACCAGGAGTTTAAGTTGTACCTATAGTAGTAAATATAATTTTCGTGTTGCATTATTTGTTTGTCCCAGATGTCTCTTAAGCGTCGGTATAAATGGACATAAATTAGTCCATCAGCTCTTCCCAATAGGAGCCCACTGTAGAAAATAATACTAGCTAGCAACTGAATAGGTAGTCAGTCAATTAATTATTCGAGACGCTGTAAGTAGCCTTGAGCACTATTGATCAGTTGCATTGTATCGATTGCAACAATTACGAACCGATTATTATCAGCTATTGGTGAAAAGTGACTTTTCGAAGCAAAAATATCGTTTTGTGAAACAGATTGAAAATGCAATACTTTGACTCTTATTTACGATACTACCCCGGGCGTTACAGAAACCTGATTTGAGGTACCAACCTGCAAGCTTAACATTAGGAACTCGTTACCTTACCTTCTTATTAGTTAATACATAATTTAATTGTAGTAAGTCGTAAACTGACGTAACATAACTAAACTGACGTAAACTGACATAACTTACCGCAATATCATACGTCATTTTAGTTCTCTAGAAGCCTACTGACTAGGGAATGCAACTTAACCGGTTGTTAACAGTTTTTGTATGAAAAAAAACCGGTTAAAACCGGTTATAACCGGTTATTTGCATTCCCTACTACTGACACTTCATTGTACCTACTGCGTTTTTACCCGTATTGCATTGGTATTTTTTACGACTTCGTCGCTTTAACCGTCAAACATGAAAGGTCTCTACCCACTACATCGCATCACGTGTCAGACAAAAAAAAACTTTGTATTGAAAAGTATGAGACTATGCCTACTAGACTATTCCGTCACCGACCAACATTTTAATACTAATTACCTCCCGGGCCTGATACGGTCATAGTATGGTCATGGTGTGATACGGTTTAGTGGGCAGAGACCTTTAGAGCTATCATAAGTCATAACATAACGATAACAATAATGGGGAAAAGACAAAATGGAACATAGGTACCTAGGCCCTATTCGATTACTGACTTCACATGGCAACTGAATATTTGAACAATTTACAATCATTTTCAAACATCGGCATAGACTAGGTAGGCTCTTAAAAGATTTGCAAAAGAGCGTTTAAGAGCGAATGAGACAGGACATTTTAAAATCTATTGCACTGCACCTGGCAATAATTAAATTGTAGGATGATTAGGTATGTTGGCTACATCTGACCTTGTCAACAATTATGTAGACGCCATTAAATAAATAAATAATAATAATAATAACTATTTAATGAATAAGTAAATAAATAAATAACTATTAATATTCCTTGAACATTGTAGAGTTGAAACAATGGCGGAAGAACCAGCTAAACCGGCCTGCCAACTGCGCAGACGACGGTCATCAGGCAATCCGAACTTACCCCTAAATCTTGAAGTCGGGTATCAAGTGAATGAAGGAGGCCCCAGTCAAGGAACCCCTTCTCCAAGCTGCATCAGATTTGTGGGCAGCGCTAGGGACCAGTCTTCATCTTCTGCTCTTATAGAATTTAGGAAGAAGCAGCAGTCCTTTGACATACAGGTAATTGTGAGTAAGAATACTACATTTACGTGTGGTGTCCTTCGTGTTAGATTAAGTCCATCGATCAGGAATAATTAATTTAATTTGGATTGAAAAACGGTATGTAAACGGTATGTAAGTCAATTTTGAACCAGATCCGGTAATGGAATGGGCGAATGAATTGGGATCACATTATGACAATGTAATATTACTTATGGTATCTAAGAGCTGAACTGATGGTGGAATCGGAAGCTGCCGGCAGGATCTCCTCTACACTTACTGTAGACCCACCGTCTTGGCACTCATTAACTTGATTTTGATAAGTAGATAATGACGGCAAAAAAAAGTTTAGTCGGTAGCAAAAGCTTGTTCCAAAAATGGATTTTTTATCAGAAACTTACTTTAGTAAAGTTAGGTACGCGATATTTCACCTTATTGTATGTAAGTTAAAAGATGCATAAACAAAAGTAGCACAGAGTTATTAAACACATGACATGAGACTAATTAATTATACCTATAACTTGAGGTTGAAGCGAGGTTAAGTTTAGTGTAATAAAAATAATTTGCTTGTCGTGCAACATGAAAGCCGTAAGCCATGATAATTCAGTAAGAACCCTGAATAACTAAGGGTAAGATGTAATCATTGCCAAAAAATCGTCAAGTGCTTGAAATAGTGCTCGGTCGGAGTAATGTCCTTGAGATTTTTATATGCCTCATACATCATTGTTAATACGCGGTACGCGGCCGAAAACGCGCCCAATTTATACACACGCCACAATATTATTCTCGTACACTGCCACAAATTTTGACACGCCAATATTCTATAAATCTTCCAGAAAAAGAATGAACACTGTTCATTTCATATACACATACCTACTCGTAAGTGGAAAAGCCAACTGATAAAGCTAGCCTTTTAACTACGCCCTGTTATACTCCTAGCCATTTAGGTACTCTTTTAAAACTGATAAAGTCACTCCTGTACCATCCAGCCTCTAATTTAAGTAGCCTGTCTCCGAACACTTTATTGGAAATTAAATAGTAAAATTAAACCTTGTCTACGAAATAGTAGCAAAACTGAACCATCCGGCTGGAGATATGGCTCTAACAAAATAACCTTTGTGCATTTACCTTTGAATTGGCAGGTAGAAGAATGTGAAGAGGAAGAGATAGTGATAGACAGCGACGACGAGGGAGGGGAGGGCAACGAAGCCGCCGCGGTGCCCGACCGGGGGGTCACGCCCACGCCCATACAGGACTTCGGTGCCAACGTCGTCTACACTGAAGGTCAAGCGCGGATTAGAATAGAGTAACAATAAAAATTGCAGAAGGTGACTGCTGGCTTGGCACAATTTCTGTGCTAGAGCATTGGCCTGTGTTATAAAGCTACAAGTTACAATTTTACAGGTCTAAACTGGCAACACTGCTCAAATGGCTGGTCGTCATTGGTCGAGGTTGTGTCAAATGGAAACTTGTAACCTGTAAATTGTAATTTGTAGTTTTATAAAACAGGCCCCAGGTATACGTATGTAGATTATGTGTGGATGGATTAACTTTATTCCCATAGTCGAATTTGAACGGATACGACGACCGGACAATTAATTCAATAATTTCCTACCAGCTGAATCGATAGACTTTTAAAAGGCGTTGGATATGCAGTTAACTCTTCACAAAAAAGTATGAGGGGCTCCAAAACAAATTCATAAATTGATTTCATATAGGTGCAGAAAAGTATATAAGTACCTATACTATTCTAAAAAGTATTTTACTGAAGAAAGCTCCTTCCTTTCGTTACTCAATTTTATTTTGTAAAAATTAGGTTTTCCTTGGCGGAGGCGTGTGTCTTTCGACTAAAATGACGATGATGATGATAAGGTTTTTAGTTAACTAGATATCTACGTCAACATTTGTAATTCAATTGACCTTTTCTTCCACATTTGTGAGTGTCAAATTGTAACGCATTTAGCCAAGTTAATATATTTTGCTTTAAAAAAACTCGAAGATTTTGTTGTATTTTGGCCCGCGGCAGCACCTGAGGTGAAATCTTGGAGTGGAACATGCAAAAAATGCCAGATAGGTACCTCACCTTTTGCAAGGTCGCAATAATTTTATTGGGCTCCGAAATAAACGAATAGGCCAGTGCACTTTTGTCCCTGAAATTAGGTAATAATAGTTTGCCTATGCTTATTATAGATATTTATTTTTCTCAGGTCCTCAAGTCTCAGACTTTTTGAAGGTAAAAGCCATAGAACAGGACTGCGTCACAGACGTGTCAGATGCGGACTCCGGAGAAGAGGAAGAGGAATAACCAATATAAGTAACACTTGCCCTATGTAACTATATGTGTAAATGAACTATATATTTGTGCTGGCTATATCGTAATAAATAATATCAGTTGTTGATTGTGTCGATTTACTGTCCGTGTGGTTAAAAATTCGGAATATGAAGCTGGAATAATGCCGTGTGCAGTCAGCCTATTAGGTTATTTTTCAATGACCCAACTTCTAATAAAATGAAAATGTCGCTAACCCTTACGACAGACATAGGATGCCTGCGCCTCTATTCTCAATTGTCTTTACCCCTATTGTTATTATCTTGTTAAGTTAAAAACTAGTTATACACAATACGATTGCAATAAGAGTATAAACAAAGTAGAAGTATTTTTACGACGTGCAAACAATATTCAACCTTAGTGTGCCAGACCACATATCTGACCGATTAGGTATACACTTAAATAAAACCTAATGTATACAGCAAAATAACGGAAGCAATATAATTATGAACAGTAAATTACTAATACAATTTAAAAATACATGGCATTATACCTAGTATTAAATTAACACATTCACCGTCAACGTAGGTAAGTTAGGTTCATTAGGTATCTTTAATTGCCCGAAGGGCAAACCGCCCAGAAATAGGAGCCCGCCACGAGACAGGGCTCCGTCGAAAAGAGCAGTGGGTAGAAGTGGTCGACGGGTCACGACCCATATTTGCCGCTACGCTGGTATGTTGTTAGGGAATTTGTTTCGTGGGCTGGCTGGAAAGTGTTAATATTTTGATTTGTTTTTATATAACACTAGAGGATGCCGGCGACTTCGTACGCGTAGAATTAGTTTCCTGCTACTCCCCCCATTTCTTCCCGTTGGGGGTCGATTTTCGGAAAATCCTTTCTTAGTGCTCACTTACATCATGAAAGGAACCCCTATACCAAATTTCAAGTTTCTAGGTACAGTAGTTTCGGCTGTGCGTTGATATATAAGTCAGTCAGGTTTGCCTTTTATATATATAGATTATAACGAAACGCGTTAGCCGATACTCATCTTATTATTCATTTAAGGGCGGATTCGACCAAATTGGAATAAGGTCTTATACCTAGATTAAACGCCGAATTTGTATGGACTAATCTCGGAGTAAGTCTTATTCCAGTTTGGTCGAATCGGCAATTAGATACGTATATTCAAACGCATTATATTCGTTAATATTTTATTGCACTTCCTTATAACACTTCCTTCATATTTGATGATATGGACCTACAACTACAATATAATTTAATGTACTAACGTTGTTATTATGTACAAAATGAGATACGAGATAAAAATTATCCATTCATCGTCGTAACACAATATATGTACAAATCTAATAAAAAAATAATTAATATCAATAATTGTGATAGGATAGTATTCGACATGATTATAGTCTTAGAGTCAACTAACAAAAACGTCATTGTACCATACACTAAACCATTATGTATTTCCATTTTGGCACACGCAAAAAGGTCCGGCATTAAGACTGTTCGTATGACATGACCCGTCGACGCACTACGTCTATCCACTGCTCTATTGGCTTTCGTCAGAAATCATTTTTATTCCGCAAAAATAGGTAGGTTAGGTTCGTTAGGTATCTTTATATGCCCCAAGGGCAAACCGCCCAGAAATAGGAGCCCTCGAGGGCTCCGTCGAAAAGAGCAGTGGGTAGAAGTAGTGGGTCGACGGTCACGACCCGATAAAAGAACATCAAAGTAAGTATAAGTTTAATTAAACAATATCAAAATAATACAAGTACGATATTAACGTTTTGAGCGCCAAAACCGACAAATCACGTCATCGTAAATTCGTGGCATGGACGCCAAACGTCAGGAATTGCCGTCAAACTTCATACGCCACAAGATTGATTGACGTATTATTTCGCTGCTTGGCGTCCAAAGGGTTATACAGTAACAAAGTTCGCAAAATACGTCTACAATGCGAAAACGAGTTCAATGGCGATGTCCCGTGCGTTCGTCTATTAAAAAAAAACTTACTGGCATTTAACTGGCTAAAATAGCATGACGTCATAACGCTGATATTTTGATACTGGCAAGGATCAAACATGGACGTCTCGAGACGCAACGTGTGGGAAAGGAGTATTCGACGTATACCTACAAGGAAATTCTGGTAAACACGGAATTAACATCGGAGATAGTTTGCAAATCAAAGGATTTTTATTAACTTTATTTGTAAGTCAAAAACGACGGTGACTAAAACGCCAAATATGTAACCTATTTTTTTATTATGGTCGCTTTTATCGCTCTGTATAAAACATCCATCTCTTTTTGACGAATATCGTAGTGCGAGGGAGACGGATGATTTATTGTCATTTAACCACAGCGATGAACGCGACCGTAATACTGTCAATCAAAAATATGTGAACACTTTAGTACCTTGTCACTTTAATAGCTGTGACAATTCATATACGTGTTTTTAATATGACATTAAATAGACAAGGTACTAAAGTGTATACATATTTATGAACTCGACTGGACTAAACTAAATGAAAACAAAAGAACCACGTGATGTAGTTCATCAGCCAATAGAAACAGAACACTAAGACGTCAAAGCTCGACAAAACAGTTTTGATTGGCTATTTAACAGAGCCACGTGGCTCGGTTTGTTTTCATTTAGTAAGAAACTGAACAAATGGAGTATAGACAATTGCATAATATCAAACTAAGTTATCTTTGACATTAAGGCCCCGTTGTTTGATCAGTAGTTAACTCAACTAATCGTTAAATTCGCAAAACGAATCGAAAATTTGACACATTTCCTTGAGATTTAACCATTAGTTACGGTTTTTAACGATTAGTTAGTTTAACTAGTGATCAAACAACAGGCCCTAAGGCAGGCAGTTATAATATGTATTATAGAGTCAAGTCATACAGTAACGAAATACATTGCATGTAACATAAAACAGTTAAGTTCAGTTTTTGGAAAGTGTTTTTGAAAAATGACCAGTACATATTCAAGATAGGTAGCATGTGTATAACTTCCGTCTACCATTATTATAATTTTCAGACATTAACCCCCTTACTAATAAACGTTGAGTAACGGTGGTGTAGCTAAACCATGCTTTGTCCTTATCTGTCGAATTCAAATGTCACAATGACAGATAAGAGATAATAATTTAAGCAAGGCAAATATAATGCATGGCTTTAGACTTTGTCACTAGACTAGAATCGATTTCGTAACAACCGATTAATTCATCACACGAAGATAAGATGGATAGCCAACCCAATAAAATATTTTCAATTAAATTCCCTTATGTTATATATAAATATAAAATAATTTAAAATATATACGATTCAAATATTATAGCATTAGAGTTCATTTCAAAAATCAATAAACATTTAGGATATTAACATAATGAAAATGATACATTTAGCCTATTGTGCGACGAAGTAGACCGGACTTTCACCGGCCTAAGGGGTCTGGCGTTTTTATGACACAATCACAAAATAAACCTTCCCACTTACAACATTGTATTCTGACTTTCCAGCACTCATTCTCGCACTTGTGCGTGAACGATACAAAGCATATTTCTCAAGTTTACATGTAAGATTAATATTAAACCAGTTTTATGATGGGAAAATGTCTATGTACAGTAAAATCGAACTCGGGAGGTGTCCTAGAATCCCTCTTGTGACCACCAGCTAGTAATTTTAAAACTACGAAATTAGTTTTTGCTACCTTTAGGAGATCGGTGACCTGCAAGAAAAAAAACAACATAAATACATATTCAAGAAATAATAGTCATATTTTTTTAAATAAACAAATTTTACCTCCTGGTCTGGAGTTGTAATTGTTTCTAAAAGAGACCGAGCTTGTTGAAAGTGTTTGCAACCACCTAAATATAGTATCACAGGGTTTTCGTATCTGAAACAAAAAAAACGGCTAAGTATAAAGTTCAAAATAAGTAAGCAAACTACTCATTGAAAAATCTAACGAGTTAAAATTCGTTCTGTCAACCTTTAATCAGAACAGAGAGCGAGTCGCCACTTCCCAACTTTCAGAATTCCGAATTTTTTTATAGTTCGTAGGAAAAAACAATAAACAGGACTTGGTTGGACGAAGTTGTGAGTAAAAACTAAATTATTTTCTACGGCAAAAAAGCAAACGAGCACACAGGCCACCTGGGGCACGTTTCATAAAGCTACAATTAACAATTTTACAGGTCTAAACAACATCGATTGATGACATGATTAATGGAGAAATAAATCGGCTGACTGACGGTGCTGTTAGACGGCCCCCGTCGCGCGCACACTTCATACCGCCCATCTGTCGCCCGCCCCCCGCCGCCCGCGGACCATGGGAGTGTCGTGGACGAATTTGGCAAGCTATAAAAGTAGAAGCGAAGCTATGCGACAGATTGAACTTACTGTAACGGCTGCGTCATCTCGCAGAACTCGTGGTACTGCACCTGCGGCGGCGTCAGCACGGAGAGCGAGGCGAAGCGGTGCCGGTAGCGCACCGCCTCGTTGTCAAACTCCGACTGGGGCTGCCGGATCTTGCCTTGTAGTTTGAATGCTACTAGTGCCTGTTGGAAAATTGAGGCGCTATTACAATTACCCGAATTAGGGTTATAAAAGCTTTAGGTCCACATCTCGTTAGGACTAGTTTGCAAATACGACCAGATCGCTTTGAGACTACATCTCAAAAAGTCAGAGTTGCAAAATGACCACTTCGTTTGCGTTACTAGGAAGGTTAGGTTCGTCAGGTAAGTTCAAATGCCGAAATGATGGAGGAAATGAAGGGAAAATTTCCCAGGAATAGGAACCCCGTTGACATTGCTAAGACAAACATAAGAACAGAAAGAAAAAAGTTAGGATTTCTTCGAATTCGTACCACGAACCGCTTACCTTATAATACCCCCCACACAAATTCTGCATGACTTGGCACATGAGCGCTTCTCGCGCATAAGGCCGCGTGCGTTTCTTCTGTTTACGCGCACCGGACTTCTTCGCGTCGGCCCTGTGGGTGCCCTCGCCCGCCAAACCCTCCGCTCGGCCTATAGCGGACACAAGCCAGCCGTATAGAAACTCGTACAGATACCTGAAAATAGAAGAAAATGATGTATAAATGAAGTACATTCTTAGCAAATCTGTTGCCAGCCCTGAAGACTAAGATGAAATGACCCTAAGTTAACAATACTGATTGGTGAGCCGTGCCCGCCGCGCCGCTCATCACCGCGTCCACGCTCTCTGCCTCACACTACACTGTGGACTCACCAGAATATGTAATGGTACTCGTGCACGCTGTACAGCTCGAGCTCGAGCCCCGAGAGCAGGTGCGCCACCATGATGCGCAGCACGTGGTACAGCAGCCACGTGCCGAAGCAGGCGCGCGGGGCCGTGCCCGCCGCGCCGCTCATCACCGCGTCCACGCTCTCTGCCTGGAAAAATACTATTTCTATAGTTCCAGAGAAAAACTGCTGTGAAATACATACTGACAGACGGACACCGAAATCTCACCGAAATCTCGTAAGGGTTCATTTATTACCATTTTTGTACAGAACCCTTAAAACATACAGAAGAATTTTATAAAGAAGCTTCTCATTACAAGCTTTAGACACGTAAAACCCACCGTGCTGGGACTCATTAATTTGGTCTTCATAAGCAGATAATAAATTTGCAAAAAACAGTACAGTCGGCAACCAAAGCTTGTCCCAAAAATATAAAATCTTGAAAACACAAAAAAGTTTGCATCTTCTAATGGTTTTATCGCACGAATAATAAAAACCTCAAAATGGATGAGTTAAAAATGGGCCAATTTTAAACATGAATAACGGACATGACAAAATTACAAGGCTATCGTTTTTGTCATTTGGCAACGTAATCCTTAAACCATAGTGTAGCAGCCTCCTACCTCTTCCTGCAGCGTAGCCAGCTCGTCCAGCAACAAGGCGAACTTGTCCCGTTGCCGCGCGCGGTTATGCCCGCAGACCTGCAGAAGCACCGCGAACGGGCGCACGCAGCGCGTGAGGAAGTTCTCGACGAATTCGCGGGCCTGGAACAAATATTAAACAAGTAATGTTTGGCTGTTTGCAGTTAGTTATCCTAGTCCAAAAGTAGTTTTAAAAGTAAAAAACGCGGTATATAATGAAATTTCATACATTTTCGCAGTCGCTGCAGATGGTTTTTTTTTTATGCCTAGGCCTGGAATTTAGAACTTCGCGGGCGGTTTTTATCAACCTAATTTCAAGCAAGTGGGAGTTTTTTTGTCGAGTTTCATATCAGTCTTTTGCATTGAAGAAATGTTGATATTTCTTGTATTTCATGGTCTATAACTATTGATTATACGTTATTTCAAACAAAAACACTCGATTAATTTTTGAGGTTATGTGTTTGACAGTACTAATTTGTTTACATCCTTCGCAATATCAATTGTCACAGACTATAGTAGTACAATGTTGATTGAGTGTACCTGCGGCGTAGCCAGCATAGGCGACTTGGGCGTGAGCGCGGGCGGGTTGACGAAGGTCCGGATGGCCTCGCGCAGGATCTCGCGGAAGGCGGCGGGCGGGCGCGGCGCGAGCGGCGCGTGCGGCGCGTGCAGCGCGGCCGTGCTGGCCGGCGACGGGCTCAGGTACAGCAGCTGCAGCGCCGAGCGGGACAGGATGCAGGCGCGCTGCCGGCTGAACTCCATGAAGAAATCCTGACACATACCATATAACTCAACTTACACCCGTATTCACAAACAATACTTCAGGGATCCTTCACTGAGTAAACGCACTGCGTTCAACTTTGTGATTGGTCTTTTTTGGCCGACCTTTTGTTTGTGAGACGATTTAAACCACCCTGTGCGTTCGTGAGTACTGTGAGACCTCATAGTGACATTTGTGAATACGGGTGTTAGACACAAGTACGGTGCGATACATCTTAAAACGATCGCTTGCTTCTAGAGCAGTTTCAGCTTGTAAAATGATATGTTTGTCAAACATACTTTTAGTCAAATAAACGGACCCCAAATACATTCGGTATCCCAATCCATAAACTTTTTAAAGTAAAAAATAATGATACAAACAGTGCAACCCATATTGTGGCAACAATTTGTGCTTTTTGAGTTGTCCAACTATGGATTATAAATGCTGAAAATACAATATTATAAATACTGGACACTTACCAGAGCCGTATGGAAGTTGGTGCAGGAGGTGATCTTCCAGGCGCGGCGCAGGCGGGACACCAGCTCGTCGCAGTAGGCCAGGGCTTCGGCCCGGGGCTTGATGCGCGTGAAACGGGGAAACGTCGGGGGCAGCAGCCGCTGGTTGACCATGGGCTCGAACCCCATCGGGTTGGGGTAATCCGCTGGACGAATTAAACAATAGTTAAAGAAAGTTATCTACTTGTGAGTCCAGCTCGCAAAGCAGTGCAGTAGTGTGGCCGAGAAGTATAGGAACTTCAATGTTTTTTACAGGCAACAGATGATTTTTCTATGAAAAAGTACTTCAGAGTTTCCATTGTAATAAGGTAGGGCACTTTGCAATAACAATAAAGTACCGGTACATGTGGAAAAAAATCACAAGGAATTGTGACCTAGGAATATGATAGTTTATGGTGAATCACAAATCTTTTTATCAATTCATCACAAAATAGGTAATGGTAAATAGGCTGGCACAGACATTGCGTTGTATGGGCGACATGAGCATGCACAGTTTTCTACCTAATTTTAACTGTAGTTTTCCTAGGCCTGCATCATCGGTTGATGTGTTCCAGATCCCACAAAGTCACCATAGGTAGATTCCCTATAAATAGTTATTGATGAGGTGACTTACAATTCTCCACTGGTTGCGTCCCCTTCGGAAAAGTCTTGATGATGACCTTCATCATTTCAGAGCAGCCATTAAGGAGCGCCACACAATCAGCACCGGATTGCGAATCTTTCTTGGTGATTAAGAGAAGGGCCTGATAAAACATCCTTGTGAACCTTATACGAGCTGCTAGTGCAGACCATAGGTTGTCCTGTGAACATAATATAAATAATACTTTTATACTTCTACAATACTTTTAAACATTTTGCGGTTAACAATTTGGAGACATGCGGAAAAGAACAATATTATATGAGGAAATTCCTTTAGGAACTTTTACAAAATATGTACTTTATTTTTACAACGTCCTTACCTCATCCCCAGAATTCCGTGCCGCTTTATTAAGCTCTTCCTCCTGTTCACGTAGCAACGCAATACATTTCTGCTCCGTAACTTCGAGGTTAGGATCAAAAGTGTTTCCAGTCTGAGGGTTCGAGCCAAGACGATAACCATAGCCCATTGGTTGGAAATCTTCCTCTTCAAAAACTTGAGCCCTGAATGAAAAATTATAGTTTCAAAATGTTGATATAAATTAACAGAACAGCAAACAATACTTGATTTCTGGCTAACTTACTTGTTAATGCATTCCCTTATACAATCCAGCAGCTTATAAACAGCAATGCAGAAGGCCTTCAATGTTTTATTTCCTATGGAATGAGGCTGATGCAAATAGAGGTTTGTGAAAACAGTCTGGGCCAAAGAATGACCCTCTAGCCAAGATACTATGCACGCCAATGTTGCATCAATTATTCCGATCAATTCACTCGGTTCAATTTCATCAATTTTCAATTTACCAGCCTGTAAACAAAGTAAGACTAAAAAATAAAAATATCAAGTAATTTATAAATAAAAATTATAATTAGTAAGCTTTAGTTTTTGTAGAAATGTAGTAGAAACTCGTATATCTATACTAATATTATAAAGAGGTAAAGTTTCTGACGTAGTAGGGGGTAATCTCTAGATCACCTGAACCGATTTTGAAAATTCTTTTACCAATAGAAAGCCACATTATTTTTGACTGTCATAGGCTATACATTAAAGCAAACAAAAAAAATTGTCCCTTTATTAAATATGTAAAGCTGTTTGTTTAACTTCTAGTTTCTCAGAATAAATGATTCAAGGTAAATGTTTATTTACTACGCGATTAAGTCCTGATTTACAGAGTTAGTAGATTTAACAAAACATGCAAAGGCATGATTAAAATAAAGATATTTACCGCCACAGCTTGATGAAAATTCAGAGGTTTTGAGTTCCCACGATTGCATTGCATCCCTGCATCCATCTTTGGGTCCATCATCTCAATTGCCGACATGGCTTCAAACAAACCAAATAGATGGCCATCGTGCAATAACTCACCCAACTGTAGTTCTGAAATATCAATAACAAACAACTGTAATCTGTATGCTAAATTAAATACACTGTTAAAGTAGAAAGTTTAGTTGTTGTAGAATAGTGTTTATAAAGAGCAGCAATAAAATAAAACTTGATAATTCAGTAAACACATTTTGCACAAATAGGCCTCTTGGCCACCAACCATATTAGTGACAGATTGCAAGCCCATTGCCTAACAGTCCTACAAGCCTATATTCCCTTAGTCGCCTCTTACAACACCCACAGGAAGACATGGAGTGGCACTATTCTAACCCAGCACGCAGTACGGGAAAAATAATAAAAATATTAATAAATGCATATAAAATATTAATAAATACATTATATGGTAAGAAACATGTCTACAGGGCATCTAATCTACATGTTAAAACCATAATGACTATGGCATTTTATTTTGTCAATGTTACAATAGCTCTTATTTACAAACAATACCATAACACATCAAAAGCAATATTGTTTTACTGAAAAGATTAGGGGCCCAGCAAGAAGAACAAGAAATTCTAGAACAACAATGGCGAATTAAACATGGTCAAAGATGTGGTAAATAAATTGAATTACCTTGAATGCTTTTGAAGAAATCATCAGTGACATCTACCCAGTTATAGATGACTTCCGGTGATCCTGGCACGGGCTCCATGGTCCTATAGACAGTAAATAGTCATATAGTCTGTGCCAATTAAAATTGGCAAAGATGTAAACACAACCAAACAAACCAATTTACCATTATTACTCGATAATCATGTGCTTTTAAAGATCAAGTGAGGTCTTGGCAATGATTTATACTCTTACTTTCACATTAAGTTTAAGATTAAATAACTATTAAATACTAAAACAACATAGTTTTAAATAAAAACATGTTTGATGAATATTAGAGGTTACATGTCAAACAGTACTAATTTGTTTACATCTTTGGCTATTTCACTTGAAACCGGCTATACATATTCACGTATAACAGTTTTTAAGATGTCATATTAATATATTAATTTAGTGTTTACGCCACAAAAGTTTAGAAGCTGTTAACAGTGTTCCCATACAGTTAACTTTTTAAAACTACCGACCATGCCTCCCTAATAACTTTCAGAACAGGCCCTTGAACTATTTCAAGTACGAAAACAATCACAATTTTCAAAAACAGAATATTTTAGATACTAAGATGAAAATTAAGTTCACCTTTTATATTATATTAAGTGCAAAAAAGATGAAATAAATAAAAATGCTGTTATCTTCACATAGTGGTCTAGCATTTGTTATAATATGTAATGCAACCTGAGCTTTGCAGAGACAGGATAAATGCTAAAAATAAAGAAATACCATTAAAAATACCACTATTGAAAGCCATGCAGATAGGACAGGGTAAAATATTAATTTTCTAACCTAACTTGGTTGATATACTCAATCAATGCAGAAAGGGCCTGTTCTATCAAGTTTAACACTTTTAATTATTGTAAAATATACATTATAAACAAATTAAGAATGGTGGAAAAGGTGCCAAATATAAACAATGGATTTCGAAGGCTAGATAACAAGCTCTTTATGATTAAGAATTTATCCATTTAAATAACAGGAATGAGTAGATACCAAATTAAAATTGCACCGACAAATACATGATTCAATGGAATACTATGTTAAAATACAAACTGAAACCCAATCCACTTCCAACTAACAAGAATAAATAGACACTACATTACATGCACATTTGTACTAACCCGACACCATCGAAATAATCATCATTGTCAACCATTTTGTAATATCATAAACCAAAATACCCTGGAGATATATTACCATCAATTTTATCAACACTAAGGGTGAAAAATCAATACAATTGCTAAAATTGATAATATTTCGGCTGGAACGAGAGCGAGCGAAATTCCAAGACCAAACCATAGATAAATAATTTCGTACATATGTCACATTTGTCATTTCAATGTCAAAAGAATGGTTGTGTTGGTAGAAGTGATTATGCTTACTTGTTTATTGAGCTTGGCAACTCTTTGCTGAAAATCACAAAAAGTTTATTTTATACATCGTAGGAAGTGTATAACTACTAGGCTTAGAGAATATATTACCTGGAGCCGCCTTATAGGTCATATTCCAGTACAATCATGTCTGCCGAGATTTGCGGGGGGTGAAGAAATAACACATGCAAAAGATTACTTACAAATGCAAAAACTATCTGTGTCATTACACACGAATATTTTGACAAAAATCTAACACATATACATTTTAATGCACACAAACATATCACACATGTAAATACTTTGTATAAACGCAGTTTAAGAATACGTAAATGCGAATGTAAGCGGCATAACCTACGGTGCGAGGATTAGGTCGATAGCTAATATCGATATTATTACTGACATTTGCACAAGCATACAATTTTAGTACCTATAAACTATTACGAGCATTAGGATATTATTGGTTAATTAAATAGTAAATAAAAATAACGCAAAAGTTTGATGTTTTTTTATTTATCTTTGTTAACAATTTTATACATTTCAATTACTTAACTAAATACATATATAAAGTAGCGAGTATTATTATTATCAATAACGGGGAAACACATTCGAGTTCTGTGATACGTAACTGAACCTGATATTCACCACAATTTATTTATTTAAACTTTATTGCACTAAGAAGACATTTCGTATAAGGGGAGGACCTAATATTATAAAGCATCTTCTACCAGTCAACAATAGGCCAAATCAGATAAATTATCACTATCGTTATAGCGAAGGAAAAATAGTCTAAGAAATTTAAAATTATATATTTTCACAAA
Organism: Acleris cristana; assembly: GCA_948252455.1. NCBI lineage: Eukaryota > Metazoa > Arthropoda > Insecta > Lepidoptera > Tortricidae > Acleris > Acleris cristana. Next base: position 6,603,237 of record OX411774.1, on the reverse strand, counting down.
GTTTGCCCTCTTGACCACTCATGGAGATTATAGTCCAATGTTTCTTATTATTGTTTTATGAGAAGAAACCTTATTGACTGTATTTGTATTAGATCATATGTGACAAAGTTATGAAAGTTTTAAAATACTATGGTCATTGGTCTTTATTTGTATAAGTAAATATTTAAGAGTGAAACGTGAAAAACTTACTAAAATAGTAAATATACCTAATTTTTCATATAAACATAAATTAGGTACAGCAAAATCTATTAACTTTCGCCTCTTGCTTGGTAGCGTTCGATACTGACTTGCATCAAAATGTTTCGAACATATGGAACTAGGTAGTACGCGAAGGCACCCAATTTGCTTGTCTGCTGCATGAGGCGGTCATATTTTTTTCAAATCCGGGTCTTTTGGAAAACTGTAAAATATACAATTAGAATAAATTGTATTCAGTAGGTAATTTCCAGGTCCTTAGTAAATCTTCCTTATTGTCGATAATTATTTATGTAATCGAGACTACCCTCATCACTATAACCGAGTCTCGGGGGGAGTACGCCGACGTCATCATTTTTATGAAAACAATTATTTAGCTTATTAGTATTATCGACTTTATTTCAAAACCGGTTAAGTCATTTCTTACAAAGCATTAAAACCGAGTCTCGTGAGGAGTACGGACTAATCCAAGTAACAATTGGAATCGATTGCATATAATCGTTAAATTTGACGTGCGATGAAAATATTTTTATAAAAATATTATTTTACGTATATAAAATTATAAAATTACTTACAAATGAAATGTTGTACCATCTTTTTCGAAGCTTGAAGTCGTTGATCGTTTTTTACACGAACTTACAGCCCATGCAGGCATTTTTCCAATGAGTGTTCTCTGGCTAGCGGCGATTTTGCGAATGACCATTAATCGATTTTGAAATAGGTTTTGTATAACTTTTTGCACATTGTGCAGGTTTTTCGACAGAGGGGTAATGTACTGAATGGCGGCTCCAGGTAATATATTCTCTAAGCTACTAGGTACCCTAATAAAAGGCGAGAAAGCCGTTCATCAAAGGCCAAGCCACACCGGGTACGTGCGCGTAGACGTGACGTGCGCTTTTGCTTTCCACTGCGGTTCTCATACATACGACATGCTACTATACAACGCAGTGGAAAGCGAACGCGCACGACACGACTACGCGCATGCATCCGGTGTGGCTGGGCCTTAAACCTTCTCAAAAATCTGGGACGTTACATTTTATAACCCCCGTTATAAGGGTAGTAATATCGTATGAAAATCCATTTATTACCCTACCTCGTTTTGTTTTTTTGACAATAAATAAAAAAATGCTGCTGGTTGATGCCGTTGATAACGTGTTCGTTCTTCCTTGAGAGAAAAATCATTGATCAGGGGGCCTGTTTTATAAACAATTACAATTTACAGTTTCCATTTGACACAACCTCGACCAATGACGACCAGCCATTTGAGCAGTGTTGCTAGTTTAGACCTGTAAAATTTTAACTTGTAGCTTTATAAAACGTGCCCCTGTTATTATTTTCACCTTTTAGTGGGTTTTCGACGACATACTTTGTAGCGTTTATTATTTCAAGTTGAAAAGAAACGACTTCAATTAAACCTTTTATATGTATTTAACAGAGTTAACAAAAGGAGTTTCGGATGTTGGAGAACTTTCGGTGACTATGTCGTAAACGTCACTGTCTAATTGTATAGGTTCGGGATCTGGTGTGGTCGTCGCTTCACCTGGAGCTGCTATATTCGTTTGATTGCTTGAAACAGGACCACCTGGTTTGGATAAACCAATCCCATTTAGGCCCATATCCATACAATCGAAGTGAAGGATCTGAAAAGGACACCCGAATTTTAAAAAAATGTTGCAAGGGCACAGGAGTTCTTAACCCTTATTTAATCTGTGACACAAGCCTGTAAGGCTAGACAAGTTAAGTAGGTACTTAACGCTAACGTAAACGATTTTCGAAAACTGCCAAAATGTATGGAATCGACGTAAGCTCTCGACGCAACCGTCTGATAGCTTACGTCAATCCTACGCATTTTGGATAACGAACGCCGAATGCATCTTGTCTATGGTCTCTGATGGTAATTAGGATCTTAGACCCGTACACATTGCCATTCTCAAGGCTACAATCTCAATACTGACATGAACGCAAATGTGTTGCCAACTGTGAGGACTAAATTGGAATGACTACCCTAGTAATTCCACCAGTTGTGTTATTCCCACACTGGAACATAAAAATGCGGACACTGTTCGTTAAAGGATAAGATGGTGGTAGCGATCCGAACGGACACTGCACAAGGTCTTATCATCATTTCTCATGTTTTATACTTACACCTAAAGAATACAAAGTTTTAGTTATAATGCATGGCCTCACCAAAACCGGTGCTTTGTCTATTCGGGTATCCATATCCATGCATACGTGTAAGGCTTGTCCCATTAGTGTTATATCGAACAGCCTGATGCACATATCGACCAGTCCGGGTGGTAAGTACGGCACCGGAATAGGGACGCAGAATGGCGGGGGGTTCCGGGCTAAAACAAACGCACGAACATATTTAAAATGCGTTGATATAAATAAGTAAATAAACTTTGATGCGTTTTGCATGATATTATAAGTACTCTTCCAACTGTAGTCCACCAAAATATCAGCCTTAGTACCAATTTCACCAAACGATGTTAACCACTTAACCGACGATTAGAGCGTTAACAGCTGTCAAAATGTATGAACTAACAGTCGATTAACATTGATTAAATTTAACATCGTTTGGTGAAACTGCTACTTAAAATTTCAAGGAACCAAATAGTTCAATTAGTTCAACTATTCGACACTAGATGGCGCTACAAGATAATTCTGAAACTATCCTTTGCCACAACATGTTTGATGTTACACGTTGAACGCACCATCAAATAGTTAACTAAGTACCTACGTACTAGTTTTTTTTCTACAATATCTAGTTACCTAGATTATAATGTATTTACTGACCTGAAAATGTGTTCCTGTAAACGCTAGCGTTGTTCATTTGCACATCCATTTCAATCATACTGTTTTCTGGATCGAATGTTAATACGGCACATGCTGCAAATAAAAACATTACACAACTTAGTTTCACATCAATAACTATTCAAAACGGAGGTATTACTTTTAGAAAAGCAGCGTTTCTAGGTAGGTTCTACCTATTGACTTGGAAAAGTAAACCGGTTGAAATAGAACAGGAAGAAATAGGGGGAGTAATTAGCGGGAAACTAATTAACGATCCCGAATTGGCAGGTATAGCTAAGTTTATTAATATACTAATCAAGCTCTAATTTAATAGATTTTTTCATTATTTGAACTCACTTTGTCTGTCAAAGTTAAAGGCCTCTACCCTGATACCAGTGCAGCATGAGCACCGAAGACCCTCACACTTGCATGGTCCGCCTGTGAACGGCAGTCGTAAGAGCCAGCCAGGCTTGTACCATGGACGAGGCATCATCTTGGTTATTGTCTGGGGAAAAACATAATTCTTAGGCTAGTAATGAAAGTAGACAGCTCGGCTATATGCGGAATAATGCCTAGTAATGTATAGTTAATTTTTCCGCCTATAAACTGTCTTCGTAAACATAATAGTGGCTTCCGCTCTTTACACAATTAATCATGAAGAGTAAGTACCTTATTTGTTTCCATGTCGTAATACACGGAGAAATCCGTCACATCCATAACGTCATTGGAAAACAAAGATTTTCCATTTTTCGTTTGCTCCCATAATGCTCCTGAAATAATCACCACATAAAATTCGTCTTCGATCATAAAATGAATTTTGCAATTCTCTAAAACTCATTTTAATAAACTCACCGGTAGAAAAACTAGCACACGAAAACAGTACAAAAAACACAGTTGCCAATTTCATTTTAAAACTTGAACTTGGCTCTTATTGTTTCTGCCTCAAGGGACACCATGCAAATAACTATCCACACGTGTAAAAATCGAGCAAGACTCGAGTTACCGTCGCTTAGTATGCAAGTAGCGATGTCTTGCGGTACTTTCTAGAGAAAACGTCCACCACCAACCGTAAACGTCTTTAACAGCACGCTGATACACGTATTAATTGACGCACTTAGACCATGATACATACCTTCCTTGGTCCTTAAATGATTTTGTTAAAGTACAGAATGGTAAAATTAATTGCAGAAACCATTCCCAGAACTAAGGTCAAGCGAAGGGCCTACGTATAGAAGGCAAATTATTATAATTTCCTTTTTCGAAAAGATATTTTTAATTCATAAAATAGTGGTTCAATATGTAAGTCGCGCCCCACTATTTAATTTTACGCAAATTTACAGTAAACATTTTTTTACGTTGCTTGCATTAATCTAAAACCTTATAAGTACAAGCCTGTAACAATACTGATTCTGCTCTCCACAGCATCCAATATTAGTAGGTAGGTAATTTAAAAATGCTATAAAAGTTAACTTGAATTGCTGTTTTATTTTAAACTTATAATTATTGTTGTCAACAACGAATAAATAAACGTAACCATCTAAAGCCAATACTATCCCTGCCAATATTATAAATGCTAAAGTGATTTGGTCTGTCTGTAAAATTCGGTACCTATGGAGAAGATGTGAGACCTAGGGAAGGACATGTACTCGTAGAATACCTTTGTCCTAGAAAATTTATAGTTTGCAAGAAAACAAAAATAAACGAGTTTTACTCTCGTGAAGTCGCAGGTAAATTAAAATATAATATTATTATCATTTCCGATCAAACAAGTCGAGCAGTCCTTTCACGTTGTTCTCGTCGTATTCTTCTATATCGTCGTCTCCGGAGTCGATGACAGCATCCACCCCTCCTCCAGGATTCGGTATTGGCAGGCCACCATTTTCTTCAGGCTTCACCATTGCTATACCATTCGCACCCATTCTAGAAGATATTAAGTGTTCATTGAAATTAGAAAGGACTATTAAACAATGGAACGAGTAGGTACCAAGAATATTTTCTGACCATTATTGTCGTACTCGTAAGTATAAATTTCTCAGACGGAAAATAGATTCCTGGATATAGATTGGAAACAGGAACGTCACGGTCTCATACAAATTATCGAGAAGATTTATCAGATTCTACATAAATATTAAAAAAAAATACCTTAAACAGTCAAACGCCATGTTAAACAGTTCGAATTGCCGCCACTGCCCTGTCATTCCTAGGCAAAAGTGAAAGTTTCTTCCTGGGAAAAATACGTTATAGAATTTTGCGCACACTTTTAAGTTGGTCAGTCGTGGTGGGTTGATGCATATCGGCTTGGGGTTTTTACCTGAAAAAAGAAAAAAAACATTTTGAAATATTTTGCTTTAATTACCTAAGGATAACTTATTTCTGTGCTCGCATTTGTTGGACATTAGTTGGACCGAGCATAGCACGGTCGTGGTCGCGAAAAAAGTTCCGAGGTAGGTAAAATTACTGTCGTAAGGCTGTCATTATTTTTTCCGGACATAAATTGTGATAATATAAAATAATAATAAACCAATAGCAATAACTTAACTTGTCTAGATAAGTTGCATTCTAAGCACGTTAACGACTGTATAAATAAACAAAAACAGAATTGACGGTACACATCGTGCGCCAGCCTATGTCAAATAGTAGATATTTGTAAAAAAAATGTATTCGTTTCGACAGATATCTCCAATCAGTAGCAGAATGCATCTTGGCACTTTACAGTTCTTGAACCTAACGTGGAAGTAAAACAGGGACCAGAACTTAACCGGTCGTTTTTGGAAAATCCCTTAGTACCTACATACTAACAATGAAAAATATTCAGTACGTTTTGCGCTCTTTGCAGAAGATTCTAAGAAGTTTGGAAATAGTCAGTTACTGAGACACATTTGAGAGCGTTGAGTTGATTCTAAAACAAAACATACTTGCTAGAATTAACACTAGTATAATCTTAATTTTTATCTTAGAAGTTATAGAGAATTTGTCATCTGAAACTTTCCCAAATTCTTGAAATTTAAAAATACTTACCAGACATAGAGTTCTCGTAAAGAACCCTGTCGTTCATAGACATAGCAACATCAAAAGCGAAGTCACCAGGGTGGTACGTGATTTGCATACAGGCTTTCTGGTTGAACAAGTCCATAACATATCCTGTACAGCATTTACAAATACCAAAAGAACAAGTGCACCTCCTTGAAGATTCATCGTCTTCTTCCTCTGGTGCAGAAGTTGTATTTTGGCTATCCTGTTTGTGTTTGTTGCGGTTCGACAACTTTGCAGATTTCCTTGCTCTTAATCTTTCAAGGAATATGAGGGCACTGTCAGGTACCTCCATATCTTCAAGGCTTGAGTCCGCCAAAGTAATGTTCGTATTGGGGTCGAGCGTGACTAAAAAGGGGTGTAATGTATTTGTTTTTGTAACAAGCTTGACAGATATTATTATACTAAAATAAGACATGACAATAGATTTTAATCAAAAAAGAGTCACCAAAAAAAGAGATTTGTTTTTAATTTCATACATACATACATACATTACACTCAAGCCTTCATTTCCAGAGTGGGGTAGGCGCAGCTACAGAATTACAAATGGCAAATAGGCAATTAGAGGGTTTTATTATTTGTTTTTAATTGTTACGGCTCCAAATCAAAGTTCTCAAAGAGTTGTTCCTATACAAGAAATCTCGAAAGAATATATATTAACAACAATATGGTTTTTGCCGTATCTCGAGAAGAGCATTTCCTATTAATATTTTAAAATAACAAAAGCAAAACAATAAAAAAAGTTTACTGTAAGTGGTGTTTGAAACTCTTAATGCACGAGCCTAAATTTGGTAAACAGATTTTTTCCATTATTTTTAATAATGAACGCTGTAAACAAGCAGTTCCAATAGTTCTTATAGAGGTGCTCCAAAATCTTGACATGCCACAAGAACAAGCATGCCGCAAGAATAGCAAGTCTGCTGGGAACCTTGTCACTATAAACATTAATATATATACTTAACATTAAACTGACATTTGATCAAGTATTCTAAGTGAGATTACAAAAAAATATTACTCTAATAATGTTACTTTGAATGTTGTTAACTATTTATAAATAGAAAAGTATTTACCATCTCCGAGTATGTTTTGTATAAGAAATACCACTGTCACTAACAACAACAACGCGATCCGGTTCATTATTCGGTTTACCATGGCAATTACAGCCTCGACCACGCGAAGTTGCGCGCGCGGCAGTCGCGAGAATAATATCCGCGGTTCAATTCAACCACGATTTGAACCGGTTGGTGGCGAGAAAATATCTCCTTTGACTATCAGTATTCTGTATAAACATTCTAAAGACTTAATAAGCGACTTTGTTCACTTGAAAGTCATATTATGTGTGAGGAATAAAAAACGCTCATGTTATTTGCTTTTTTTAATAAATATGAATTGTACTAGATGGTTTCACGTTTAACCTAGTTTTAGTAACAATAAATATTTGACTTATTTTAAAATAAATACCGACCTCAATACTTGTATTTACACATAACTAGGTAATTTGAAATTAATCTTAACCTTACTTCAGACCTTACATTGACAGTTTGTCATCACATCAATTTTTATTACTTAAAAATAGAAAACTGATTTTATATTTAGGAATATACTTCATTTGGTTTGTCGATACCTATATCTATCTTAACTTCCTTCCATCAAATATATCTTCAACTACATCTCCAATCGCGTCAAGCGGGCCGCCATCGTCATCAGAACCACCACCGAAGATTCCTCCGCCTCCTCCAAACAGACCGCCCTCGCTATCTCCTCCGCCGAAGATTGCACTAGCAGCATTCGATAGAAAACCGCCTCTATCATCATCATCATCGTCATTGTTATTACCAAACAGGCTAACAGGTTTCGGACCTGATGATACAGGCTTTGGTTTTAAGCCTGTCTGTACTCCTTTTGTGCCCAATCTGTAAGAAAAGTGTATTAATAACGTATATGAAATCCGATACTTACGATGTCTTTGTTGTAAACAATTATTTCAACATTTTTGGATCACATATTAACTTGATGAAGATTCCTTAAAAGCCAAAAAAATAATAGATAATCTTTAGTGACAAATTACCCAAAACATCTGAAGGAAGCGGAATATATCTGGAACCCGGCAATATCGGCATTAATGTCCAAACACGCGAAAGCGTTTCTATTCCGAATGCGAATATTTGAGATTTCAGCACAAATCTGCACGAACGGCGCTCTACCCGGGTTGAAGCAAATTGGAGGCGGGTCACTGGCTGAAAATTACATTACATATGATTCATATGAACGATACACCCAGTCACACAAACATTCATTAGCACTAATAGCCCCAATAGATCACCTTCTGTCACTTTCGAATTAGCCAAGGTACAAAGTGACAGCACGCGACTTAAGGAGACATAAAACTAAGTTACGTTTGTGCAACTGCGCAATGTAGCATATCTATATCAATAGCTTAGACATAATATTTATTTTTAATTTAGTGTTTACCTGACACCCTGCGTCGTATAACAGTCCGATTGTTGACACTCATTCTGACATCAAAAACAAAATCTTCAGGCACAAAACTGATATTTCCACAAGTTTTCATTTTAAACCTTTCCATAAATGTTCCAGTACAGCATCCACATTGCCCCTTAACGCAGGAGCAAGGAAACCTAAAAACAGAGCCGTTTACTTGTGCTGGTGCTATCGTAGTTGTTTCTTCATCAAGTACTGGGGCCTCAGTGATATTGGCTACTGTAGGAGTTGCGGATACTAGTTCGTCTTCTGCTACTGGTTCAACAACAGGCGAATCTTCAACCAAATTAGGTTCCGTTACTTCTAAATACTCTTCGTCGTCTTCTACTTCATTCTCGTCCTCTTGAGATACATGTATCGGTAGCACTATAGTTGCTTGTTGTCTCAAAACAGGCGTGGGATCAAACGCTTGCTTCCAAACGGATTTTGGTATTTGAAAGTGTATAACTTCATAGCTTCTGTCATTGGTCAATATTATTTCACCTGAAATTATGTATTTAAATAATTTGAGAGTAATAATAATAATAATAAGTATTACATATTTTGTTTATGGATAAATCTACTTACATAATCCTGTCTGATTCAAGCTAATAAAGGAATGTAAAACTATGAGCAAAATCAATTTTGACATTGTTTTTTTACGAGATGTTGGTCGTAATTTCACTTTCTATCAAACGCTGTCCTGGCTGGCTTGCGGGTTTATATTGTATGTGAAGCAAGACGCCACGAAGTATTTAAGTGTTGTGTCTGACTAAGAACCAATACTCATTTTGAATGCACAGTCTACGGGCACCAGAAACAAGTTTTAAATATTTAATGCCGGAACAAGAGAAAGTTGGATGGTTTAACGTTATTTATAGGTAAACGTCGAGTATTGGGTAACTTTGAATGGTTTGGGCTTTTTCTTATACAGTATTGATGCGATAGCTTTTACATAATAATATTCGAATTTGACAAATCTAGGTATTCCATTTTTTTTGTTTTTCTTCTGTACTTACATCACCACATTTGGAAAATATTAATGAAAATGACACTCAATGCAAATATTGTAAATCAGTCCCCTACCGTAATAATAATTATTATGACCCATAGCATAGTAACTATTATAATTGTATCCTGTAAGTTCAATTCAATATGAAATTCGATGTTATAACATTTAACAATGTAGTGAATTTATCTTTCAAAAGCATGGATAATAGTTAGGTGCCGTAGTTACCTATTGAAGAGCAAGGTAGAAAAGATTTTCGGAAAAATTATACTGGTCTTGTTTAGTAACTAGTTCATGACTACTGTATTGTATGTATATTAACAATTTTATTTTGTATTGCTGACATGAGGTGTCAGGAAAATTTCATGGTTATTAATGTTAAGATGCCTTTCACACTTTATCCGCCTTTTATAAAATATTTTACATACTTTACTTCGATCAGTTTAGTAGGTACTAAAAAGTTATCCGGAGCCAAGGATAATAATTAATTTCCATCGGTATATACTCGTAGAACTGTTAGTAATTTGCTTTTCAAAGGATGATGTTAACTACTTGTATTAGCATCTGTTATCCTTTTCCATTAGGTAAAAAATATATGCAGGGTATTTTTTATTAAATAAACAAATACACGATTTATAATCAACATTTACTTTATTTTTAAATCAGTCAAAATAAATAACCGCTTATATTAGGATGCTATTTACAGCGACATTAAATAAGTTAAGAAAAATAAATAATCCCTATTTAGTGCTTAGATCTAGATCTTCTTAAGGTCATACTAAATCCCAATCACCACGCATCATTTTGTTTTGTCTCCCTCTATGTTTTTTCTTTTTCTGATTATCATTATCAGACAAACCCAGGGTATCGCTTAAAGAACCCAATATATCATAGTCATTGTTACCTTTCTTGCCGTTTTTGATATTTTTGTTATCCTTATTATTTTGATGCTTTTTATTCTTTCCAAATAGACCTAATTCGTCACCAATAGTTTTGCCAATTTCAGTTAATCCTATAACATCCAAGTCTTTGTAGTCAAAATCATTGCCTTTTTTCTTTTTTGTCAATTTAAGTCCTCCATAATAATCATTTGGTGCGACATCACCGTTGTGAGATCTTCTTTCAAGAGTCGACTCGCTGGAGTTTTCTTTGATGGATTCTTCAGAATGAGAATCAAGATCCTGGACTATTTGTACTAAGTCATCATTAATGACGGCCTCTGATGAAAAAGGTAATGCAGCAGTTGAAGATGTTTTTGGTGTAATGGTCTCGATTTTTTCATAATTTGGTTGTTCTCTATTAGTTGTCATCATACTTGATACCTTAACGCTCGTAGGTAGTATCGGGGTTACAGGAATCACTGAAAGTTGTCCTGTTAGTTGTGCTAGAGACATTTCCAATCCAGGATCTTCAAATTGAGTTTCATCCTTTGCAGATGTATCTGCTAACGTTGTAATAGGCTTTTGTGTTACTATTGATACCGGTTCAAATACCTGTTCCTTTTCTGTGCTAACAATGGAAATGCTTTCGGTTGTCTGAATTACAGGAATTATTTTGATTGTTGGTGTCATAACAGTAGACGAAATAGTTGAAGATACCTCTGGAATTGCGGCGACTTCTAGTGTAGTAGACGTAGGTGGTCGCCTAGAGGGGCGAGGTCTTGTGGGTTTTGTAGAAGGTTTACGAGTGGGTCTTCTATTTACTGGACGAACTTTGACAGTAGTTTTTCTATTAGATGTTGGTCTAAGCGTGGTAGTGGTACTTCTGTTAGGTCTTCTGGTAGGACGTCTTGATGGCCTAGGTCTTTTAGTTGTAGTGGTTGTGGTAGTTGTAGAAGTTGGAGCCTGTTTTTTCTTGTTCTTATTTTTATTCGACTTTTTACCACCGGTCGAACCGAAGAGATCACCCAGTAAGTCATCCCCCAAAAGACTGAATCCTGTGTAGTCAGCGCTTTCTACGTCGTTTGCAGCATCACCTGTAAATTGAAAGAGTTTTTTTTTAAATAAGCTCTGGTATAAGTATTCGTATTATTTAGCGAAGACACCAAGGTTCACATTTATGGTTTGCGCACCTCTTTGCCTTTACCCTCACTTTCTTTCTGGCGTCAACAATAATGTATTTTCTGTGGCCATTCTAACTGCCTACTCGAAAAACGATTAAAAGTTATTTAGTTGCGGTAACTTATCACTATTTAAGGCAACCAAACGTAACCAAGCGTAACGTAATCAGGCTACTTACCACCGGTAAGTAACTTGATTTAGGATAGATTAATTTATTGGGTGAATTTCACTTTCTCTTTAACAATAAAGACTTGAATAGTAGCAGAATACATTATTTATGATACACGGAAATGTAATTTGTGTGATTTATTTTTACATCTTTATTGATAGGTATAGGTAGGTACCTAAGTAATGTTGCGTTCAACCCATTCATCTACTTTTCTTGATAAGTATGATTATTCCTTGTAAAAATATGTTAGATATGATGAGGAAACTCTTCTTACCATCGTCGTCATCATCGTCATCGTCATCATCATCATCTCCAACAAGATCAAAGGCGTCGTCGTCGTCGTCGTCATCGTCGTCATCGTCGTCATCATCAACCTTTTCGTCCTGAGGAACAAGGGGAAGCGGGTCTGCTGCTTCAGATGTAACACCTCTAGGCCCAAACTTAAAGCATGACACTCTAACAGCTGCTTCAACAGTACTCTTCGCTTGGAGTTCTAATCCTAAACAAGCCCGGAATTCTTCACCAGCGCGAGCAATATTGTAAACTCTTCCGCAGAATTTTGAAATTCCACCTGGCAGGGGCATACACACCGGAGTTGGCTTGCTACCTGTTGACCAACGATATCGTGTTATACAAGTTGCCTCAAACTTAAAACCACTTCATATTTGAATACAAAAAGCAGTAACTCACTAGAAAGAGTCCGGTTACTGATGACCCTCTTTCCGACGCTCAGAGAAACTGACATTTTATCGCCGCTTAGATACATCAACGAAGCGCATCCTGGAAGATAGAAATGTCGCTGATTTATTAAACAAGTTACACGAATTCACGTGCCCAAAAAGTTATATCGCGTCATAGATAGGAACACCTTAAAATTAATTTTTGATTCATTCAAAAACCAACCTGGTCCATTCAAATTCAACAGTGGCATTTGGAAATCCCGACAACAGTTGCAATATGCCTCCGAGCACTTGCAATATTTGTTAATGCTGTTGTTGCTGTCTCCCTGTTTGTCATCATTTCCATTTCGGATGGCCTTGTTGCTGTTCTTCTGCTTTTCTATAAAATTGAAACACCAAATTACAAAAGTACTTAAAATTTGTCATTAGAATCATTCAGCTGTCATCCAGATATCAGTTTGCTATCCACTTAAAGTTGCTTGTTAGTAGCAATGTTCAAGGCGTTGCGTTGCGTGACTACCTATATGTAACAAACCGATCGTCTGCATTTTCATTTAATTTAACATTCTTAATTCTCACGGTTACCTAATTTAAAGCTTAAGCATCATCGTTTATTATGAATGGCATTTAAACGTGTTATTATTTCATTTAACCGCCATTTTTAGATACAGAAGAACATCATTCATACAACAGACGTTAGTTTATGTCTCATCTATTGGCTATTTTAGTTAACTTTCACGAGGTTTCTTATTTTAATTGGCTACGTCGAAATGATACTCACTAATACTTTTAGATGCTGCGAAAGCCAATAGCACAAAAATGAGGAGAAGCTCGAAAATCAGGGAGAGCCTCATTTTGAAGACTCAGTCCCCGTCTGAAAAGAGAAATAGTTACATAATAGAAACTTCGTAGAAAGACTGTTTAAACACAACTGCTTGTAAGTAATAAACGTAAACCACTCATTGTGTAGCGTTTCCGCCACAGAGTAAGTAGGTAATAAACGCTTTTAGAAACTTATAGTTTAAGGCTAAATACTTTCGATATGGGGACCCCAGTTAAAATCTTAATGATCAATTTAAATGCACAAATAAATATCTAATTACGTACGACTTTTTTTATTCCTATTATTTGGTCAGTCCGTAAATATTTATATTTATTTTCTATGCCGAATTTAGAAAACATGCAATTTGACCTTTCCAAAAGATAAGGTAGAATAGAGACAAAAAGCTACGATTGGGTTATTAGGATATCTATTCAATGTGGTATATAAATAAAATGTATAAGTTATTACTAAGTACCTATTAATATATTCCATGCCGGAAAATTTTTAACCTATCCCGCGGACAACAATAGAAAAAAAAAACCATTTATTCCGACCTTAGGTACATTTTTAGATTTTATCAATATCAACCTTTTTTAATTATTAATTATTTTTTATTGAATATCGACATCGGTGTGGTCGACTGGCCTCGCGGCAAATTAGGCCTACCCTAGAATCTTGGAATTTTCCCTGTATTTGCTGTTCGTCTGGTACGAAAAACAAAACAACAATACATGCATCGTACTTAAATATCGTAAATGAAGAATAAAGTAGAATCGATTGTTTAATACTAAGCGCTGAAGTAAACTGTTTCATAGCAAAGTACAAACTGATACCTACAATGAATTATAAAAGTTATAAAACCAATTGCGTTGTACTTAAACCTAAGAACCGGATCTTACATAATTTGTTGACTGACTTGAAAACAATTATTTAATACATGCAGGTTTTTATATCCATGCCAAATGCAACCAATGTAAAGTTAATAATAATCTTACACCAATAGACATAATCTAAAAAAAAAAATACGCTTGTACTTTAGGGTTTAAACAATGATAAGCACATATCATCCATATATCTAAAGCTTATCATACACATTACATACCCTAGCTGGGAATCGACCGCCGCTAGATTAGGCAGGGTCAATTCTTCAGGAATGCGTCACTGATTACGAAGATCTGATCTGATGTAACCTGGGGACTTCCAGAAGCATGACCCAGATTGTGCTTTCGCGAAACTTACTGGTACTGCGCGGAGGTTTTTGCAAGTATGTTTCCTCAACCCACCCATTTGATGGCGGATTTACATTGGTCCAGTAAAAGCATGACAGTAGAAGTACATTGCGTCATTACAATAGATCTCGCCTCAAATGTGAAAACGAACTCGTCAATGGATTTCTACTGGCATGCTTTTGATGGACCAATGTAAATCAGGCATGATTATTTGATTGGGTATGATTAGAACACTTTGAGACATTATTAATCGAATAGTTTCCAAATAATATTAAATAAACATAACATATCAAAAACTACTACTACTGAGAATTGTATTGCTTTGAATAAAACACAAGGACATACTACAAAGTTTTTTTTTTAAGATTACCGCATTAGAAAAGAAATATCTTCAAAAACAATCATCTAGAACTCGACAAGAATGTCGTAGATTACTTAGTGTTTTTATTCATTGCTATTACGTTAATAATTCATTTTTTTTAAATAAAACATCGTTGCGTAAAAAGCGATGATTTAACATCGCGCGTTGAACTCTTTTCAAGTACCTATTCATAGTTATTTAAGTGTTGCAATTATCTAACTAGCTTTCTGTTTTCGAAAATAAAATCTAAATAATAGCTTAATTCAATACATTTTTTCCCTTAATAACATAATTTACAAAAACAATACTTACCTATTGATAAGAAATCTTGTCTTGAAATAAAAAAAATCCAAAATAAATAAAGGCGTAGTCTCACTGTCAACCACAAATTGATTAATGATTTTTTAGAAACACAGTATGATTCTAAAAACGCAGAAGACACCGGCTTATGCCAGCACTGATTTGATATAACCGCTTCCAACTCGGTCCCAGAGAAATGTGCAGTGACGTATAACACTTGGCGAGAAAGGAAAACTGGCGTGCGTGCGTCCCTTTCGCTCTGCAATTAACTGAAGGGGACAGGTGATGAAGACTCACTCCGGTGCCTATGTAGAATTTAGTGTCAAGCCAATGTTATTAACGTGATTGAATGCAGGAAAGAGCTATTGGCTGTCGCGAAAAATTGGATTAAAAGGATGCTTAGAAATGTATGTACAGGTTGATTCACGAATGCTGCTAAAATAAAAATAAACCTTAATTTTTTATGATACGCTCTCTGATCTAAACACTGTTTTTAGTCTAGTTTGAGTATACACTCGATCCATAACCAATTTTTTACTAATCGAATTATGTATCAAAAAATGTTCCGTCATAGAAAATTAGACTGTAGCAATATCAAGAGACAATCTTATACATATTGAATTAGTCTCAAAATAAGGCCCGAGGCTTATTGTACTACTAGAAGACGCCCGCGACTTCGTACGCGGAGAATTCGTTTCCCGCTACTCCCCCTATTTCTTCCCGTTGGGGGTCGATTTTCGAAAAATCCTTTCTTTGTGCACCAAGAGTACCCAAGGAATACTCCCTCCAAATTTCAAGTGCCTAGGTCCAGCGGTTTGGGCTGTGCGTTGATATATAAGTCAGTCAGGTTTGCCTTTTATATATATACTATCTAACCTTACTATTTTCTATACTTAACATAATTTTGACTTTGGCAGTCAGTTTTTATGAACTTAGTAAAAATAACAAACCTCATTAATTTGCTTGCAGTACCTATAGACAGTATTTTCCCCTACAAACTTTGCAACCCCCTTTCATCCCTCTAGGGGTTCAATTTTAGTAATCGCTGAAATACATGTCTCATTATTTGCATTGAAAAGTATTTCTGAAAATTTGACGATTAAAATATTTTTTCCCATACAAACTTTGCAACCCCCTTTCATCCCTCTAGGGGTTGAATTTTAGTAATAGCTGAAATGAGTGTCTCATTACTTGCATTGAAGAGCATTCCTACCAAGTTTCAAGTAAATTGGGCCTTAAAAACCTTTTTCCCATACAAACTTGGCAATCCCTTTTCATCCCTTTAGGGGTTGAATTTCAGTAATCGCTGAAATACGTGTGTCATTATTTGCATTGAAGAACATTTCTACCAAGTTTCAAGTAAATTGGATCATAAAATCATTTTTTCCCATACAAACTTGGCAACCCCTTTTTTCCCCTTTAGGGGTTGAATTTCGAAAAATCCCTTCTTAAAGGACGCCTACGTTATAAAATCAACTTTCCCTCAAAATTCCTAATCGTTATCTTAAGCGGTTTGGGCTGGGCGTTGATGAGTCAGTCAGTCAGGACATCCTCTTTTATATATATAGATAGATGTCTGTCAAATTCAAATGTCGCAATGACAGATAAGGACACAGCATATTTTAAACATACTTTAGACTTGACAGTAGCGCGTGGAGCAAATCCTTGTGCTTCTGTTTAGTCCATTACAGAAAATAGGTACCTACTCTTTTACCGAACAATTGTCTTTGTGTGTGATATCCATGTACTGATTTCTCTAATAGGTCCATGGGAGTATCTATAAATCTATAAATGACTCGATATTGGCGAAATACACCTTAACAGGAATAAAGCCATCAAATAATGAATTAGTATTAGAAGCATACTTTAGCCATTGCGCGTTTTTGAATAACAGGGTACAAAGTTAAGGACTTAAAACTTGGAAGGATTGTTCAAGTATTGATTGTACTAAACGATGTTTCGGTATCAACCCTCAACGAGAAGGATCAGGGAGAGTGGCAGGAAACCAATTCTCCGAGTACGCAGTAATGGGGGTCCTCTTGTCGTAAATAAATATTTGATTGAAACATTTCAGTAATCTTCCATTTAATAAACACAATATGAAGACCATCGAGCCACTCATTATAAAGCCAAGTTCAATCATCACCTTGATGAATAGCGTTCTTCCACCGTGCTTTTTACTTGACTATAGGAACTTTTTGCCTCGTGAAGTAAAACTGTGGATCGAACTCCCTTTAGCAGTATTTCCAACCTTTAAGAAAAGAGCTTTCATTTCCCTAATAGGCCGGCAACGAACCGACAACTCTTCTTGAGTCGCTGGTGTTTTTAGGCGGTGGTGATTACTTTCCATCATGGAACCCACATGCTCGTTTACCTCCCACTCTTATATAAATAAAGAACAAGACATTTAGTGGTGGAAAAACTTTGTGCAGAATCCGTCAAAATGGCTACCACTTTCTTACCCTATAAACTGCCGCCAAACAGTTTTCGCATTGTTGTATTCCAGTGCGGTACGAACGACGATGAAGTAATTCCATCTTAGTCCTCAGGGTCAGCAATCGATTGTTTTATCGATTTTCTAAAGTGCTAACCTAACGTTATGCATCTCTTATGGCGAAGAAATTATGACAAGAGACTTAAAAAAAAATGCTCTGATGGGATAACATACATATAAAACTCACCTTTTTTATTTACGAATCATCTAATAACTTCGAATGTTTGGTTATACCGTTACCGTGTTATAAATAGTATCAGTGATGATATCTTCGAAAAGCAACAACCTAGTGATGATTATTTTATGCAAATTGTATTATATTTAGAATATCTCTGATAATATAACTGTTTGTGTTTCCAATATGTGGCATAAAACAGTTATTTGTACTGTTGTTTAACGACGTAAAGATTTCAAAACAAAAAGGTTTAAATTGTACACAATATTTAAAAAAATATAAATGACTCTCCATCTAGCAAAACCGTAAAGCTATTGCAGACAACTCCATTAACTGCGTATACACTCATTCATAACTCTTACAAAGGTTTTACGCAATACTAGGTATTTCTTTTATGAGCTACGTAGTTATATACTTAAAGCAAAGAGTCTTCATAAACTCTTCTTCTGGTAATTTAACAACAACAATAACGATTGCGACTAACCTTCCTTCTTATAAATAGTGTTGTAACGAAAGCATTATTCTCATGAATCACTCCCCAGCTCCATGATGGTATAATGAATGGAAAATAATGTTTTAATGTAACTGATCTGGTGAAATTATAAATAATGTTTGAATTTTTTAGTAATATATCATTTTATTAGAGTAAGTTTTATACTTAATGATTTTTTTAATTCTTGTTATTATAAACATATAATTTTATAGAGAAATACATGCTTAAATACATAGAAAACCAACACTATTTAGGAACAAATAGTCGCAGTCTGTCCGTCTGTCCGTCTGTCTGTCACCAGGCTGTATCTCATGAACCGTGATAGCTAGACAGTTGAAATTTTCACAGAAGATGTATTTCTGTTCCCGCTATAACAACAAATACTAAAAACAGAATAAAATAAATATTTAAGGGTAGGTATATCCCATACAATAAACGTGTTTTTTTTGCCGTTTTTTGCTAATGTTGTATAGACTTGCCCGGTTATTTACATTTGTTTTTTCCCGCGGTCCTTGGCATTTATAACTAATTACCTACTTACTAAATTATTAGTTTAAGTGTTCCTATTAAATAACAGTGTCATATCGTACAAATGGTTATTTTCCACGCAACACTGCTCCTGACAACGCATTGGCTATGCACAAAACGTTTAGTTTTTAATTAACTGTTTATTTTATGTATAAAAACCAACATACGTCGGTTCGGTAATATGAGCCGCTGATAATGTATCAAAAAAATCACTAATAATCTACTCGGTTATAAAATAACGCTTATAGTAAACTTAGATACAATTTCAGGACTTAATAACTTATTGTAAATTGTATCATTAATATTTTATGCTAAAACGATAATCAATTAATCATGCATGCTAGCTTGATAAAGTGTTTTTTGACATGCGAGAGGACGATTACTTGTTCAACTTTGGAATATATTTTAATATTGTATTGTTCCAGTAAATTATGATGAACCTGTATTTAGACGCTGAAGTTAGTTATAATAATTACTAATTGAAATATGCATATGTAAATATATATATTAAAGTAGAGTTGCCTAACGCTGACATGATCAAATTATGTACAAATCGCCTAAAAAAATGTAGAATGTAAGAACAAAAAATATGAGGTGTGGAAAACAAAATGGCTTTTGATTAAGATGTACTTAACCTTATTTCATTACGTATTTAATCGAATCGAACGAAATCCGCGTTGAAATCGTTTCACTCGATTATCGAATGCAAGATACGTCATACTTAAAGTATATACGTGTAATTATGAATTTAAATAATAATTATGTGGCGATTATATTTCAAGTTATGAGATAATTAAAAAGGTTCTGACTTTTAATTGTAAAAAGTAAAGCTATAAACATCTACCAGTTTCCTCATTTTTAGTTTCGTGATAATTTCTAGAAGCGCCATAAAAGCGCTTTTATCTCGGTTGTGTATTAACATAGCGATGGCTTAGTGAATTGGCTAACGCGGGCAGGTCCATGCATATTTACAGAAGTTAAAATACGGAAAGATCTTTATAAAAATATAAAAATATGTACCAAATAAGATTAATCGGAAAAAATATTTAGACATTTTGCATTGTTCATACAGCTGAGACGAATGGCAGAGTAAATTATTTGTATCACTGTCGACTAAATAATGGGATGTTAATACGTGTTAAAGGGAATGGCCTCTACATAACAGTTATATTACAACTACATTTGTCATCTAAAAAGTGGGCAAAAAAAAATTACAGTTCTTTCGTTCAAATAGTGTGCAGTACAGCTCTTCTGAAATCGCCGACACCGCTTTGTGCGCGCCGCGGCGTCTTCTTTGTAGCAATTGTAGCGGCACATCAAAGCTTGCAAACTATTTGAAATAACGAACTATACACATTCGCTTTTTCAAGATCTATACCGTGTGTAATAATAATAATGTATATCATGCATTCATTCATTCGTTTCAAAAACGCTATTTGCTAGAAGGATAGGACAGAAAATATTTGTAAGACTTAGGAATAATTAATATATTATTTTTAAACAATTTTGCAGAAACTTGCTTGAGGTTTACTTTAAAGCCTCTAAACACACCAGAAGATTCGAAAAGTTAACGCGTTTAATATGTGACAAATAAATGTCAAGGGCCATCTCGGTGAGCATTAAGTTCACCTTTTGTACTCAAATTTGTATTTTTGTGCAATAAAGATAAAGTCAATAAATAAATCTCACACAAATTGACCTAGTCGCAAACTAAACTCTATAGGCTTGTACTATAGGTCTAGACAACGAGAAATACGAGTACATACTTAAATACAAGAAATACTCGCGATTTTTACCCAAAAAAAGGTTCTCAATATGTTTGCAATCGGAAACCAAGTCAAAACAAGCCGACTAAAGGCCGCTAGCGCCCCGGCGTATGACACGGTCACTTTCTACACGGAGAAAGTAGTCAGGATCGGGCCCTGACTTGTTTTTGTTTGTTTTACCAATTCTACCGGCGCCCGCGCCGAAGTGAAATTGTAACGTAAGAGTTAACATTGCTGGGTAATATTTACAAAGATTAAATGTAACCCTGAAATAATACTATAAGTGAAAGTTTTAAAACTATCTTGATACTTAAATAAAAATTAAACATCAAGTTTTTCAAAATGCATTTTTCCAGTTTAACAAGTACATAATAAAAAAATACATCATGACGCCTTTTGTTTTCATCATGATAAGGCCTCTTACATCTTGCCAGATGATTTAACAAGCGTCTGTGTTTAGGGGCGTCCTTCTCTACCACCCAGTTAATAATTTTTTTATCCTCACTGGCCTCATTTCTAAAAACGGCTTTCTATTAAACAAAGTTGTCGTATACGTATACAAATAGCTACAGATATACAGCTATTGATGCTTTATAGGTGTACCGCAGGTGTGTATGTGTGGCCAGTGATCATAGGACATTGACCTTGATGTGGGGCACTGTGCCGCTTGCACTTGGCTGCATGCGTCGGTATGCAGCTAGGAAACAAAGCTTAGTTTTACTTGGGTTTCTGTTTGTTTTTATAAATTGATTAATTATTTTAAAATAAGTGTTAATCTTGTTAAAATTGTGGAGTAAGTTAATATGTATGTCAAGCTATAAAAGTACCCCTAAATAAAAATTACGCGCATTTATTATGCATTGTTTTTAATTTTCTACACACTTAAAGTCAAAGTCATTAATATATTTACATTCCCATAACGTCACAAATTTCTACACGCCTCTATGCCCCTATAAGACTTGTGTGTCGTACATTATGTACTTGACGCGATAGGGGTATAAATATTAGTGCTTTCCTCAGTACATAAGCTGAACAATATCATTACTTAATTCTGTAAGTTTTCTATGTCCAAAAAAGGTAAAACCCTAAACGAGAGTGCTTCACATAATTAAACCAAATTACGCAATCAAAGCACCCGTGGGCAACCGACCCAAACTCTGACGTAAACAAGTTACCATAAGCCAGCCGCTTTCTCGATGCATCTCACCGGTGCATGACATTATATATTGCTTTATGCCTTATTTAAATTTCACTGTCTATTGTGAGGTGAAACGCTGGGGCGAGATCGGAGGAAAGCAGTGTTGGCTCGGCGGCGGCGACGTTCGCCTCTCCGTATCCTACCGCACCAGTAGCCTGCCAGTAGTCAGTGTAAAAACGTTTATAAATTTAGTTGACAATGTTCGCCAAAATAACTATAGCGCTGCTGTTAACAGTGGCAGTGGCACAGAGTGCCAGCATTTTAGGTGAGTACTCTGTTTGATTAGTAAGTACTTGGCGTGTGGTCGCGATGAATCGGACACGTCTTCACACGTTGAGCGCCATGCAATAAATATTGCATCCGTTTTGTATGGAAATTAATGAGGCTGGCACTGAATCTGTTTGCCAGATACTTAATGAGAAAGCGTGAAGTGAGATTGGGTATGCACATTGATAAGCACTTCTGGTTTTTACTATTGTGATTGCGGTTCGATTTGTCGATGTGAACTTTTCAAATTGTCGTGTTATATATTAATATTTCGAAATTTGCAGGCTAAAGGACTGGTTTAAAAGTTTATATAAATTATCAACATATTTTTTTTGTTTTGTTAATAACAATATGTTTATTTTTGTTTTGTTACTAAAAGTATTTTTTGTTGTTAAAATATGTTTATCTTAGTTTTTTTTAAATATGTTACAATTATTAATAACATGTTTAATTTACAGCCGAACTTTTTGTAGATGACACAACAAAAAAATCATAGAAATATAAAAAAAATGTAAACAACATAAGAACAATAATACAAGACTAAATTGACTCTAAAAATGTTAGTTGATAGGAGTCATAATAGGTAATATTATTACCTATATATCAAAACTATTTGTGATTTCCACCGAAGCATGCATAACACATTAGCATAGTCGTTACAATTGTTACACAATAGCGTAAGTCACGAATATCAACATAATAATGTTCTCAAAAACAATGGTCAGAACTTTCTTTATTCTAATCTCGGCTCGGAGCCATGGCTCGAAACGAAAACTGAGCTAGTGAAAGTAGAAACTGCATACGTGAAAGTGACCATAGCACGTAGTTTAGGACGTGTAAAAACTACTGTAGACGTAAAATTGATATACAACTCATAGCCACAGTATTGCATGCGAATCTGTTATGTTATAACATCGTAACAACATGTTTATCATTGAAAAAGTTCAGTATCAATACGCACAACCAGTAGTCGCAAGGCATAAGAAGTGTACTAGGTAATAAATGAAAATTGTGCTATAAATACACAAAATTATAAAAAATATATTTGGTTTACATTTTCTATGGAGCAAAATAACCACTAAACATTTGTTTTTTCAATGTCGCTATGGTTATTTAATATGGTTTGTTAGAATTTTAATAATTCAATCTCTTGCGTTTACTTGATAGGTAAAAATAGAATATATTTAAATGTGATATTAATTTGATGTTTTCAAAATTTATTTGTTAAAAAGCAAAATATGTATATTTACAGATTTTTATAGTCGTAACTACTGCAGTAGTATTTAAAAAAAATAGACGTTTAATTTTTTATCTAATATAATGAGACGGCTTCATAGTGATTTCACATTTTTTCCCCTAATGTCTTGCGCTCTCTTTCCATACCTAATCTGTGTTGGATCCAGTTTTTCAAGTGCCCTGCAATGGAACGGATCAAGCAGTACGACTAGAACTAGGTACTTAGTCTTAATGCTTCTAGAACATAACTGGTTTTGATTCACATCAATTTACTGAGAACTTTAATAAGCATTTAAGTCGCATGGAACCTAAACTACAAAGAAACCAGTTGCATTAATAAGAGACTGTCGTTGTTGTTTTTGCTAACCTCAGGATCGGGTCTATATCGTCTGCCATAATATTTAATATTTAATATATATTTATTATTTATTTGCACTTCGGAGAAAATTGGGTGAAGAAGTCCCAAGTTGTCCGCGTTTTCGTCTCTTGGTGCGAAGATAATGTCATCTGTGAGGTCAGAGGGGTTAGACAAGATGCATTACGCTAAGCAGCGTTTCTATTCGTTTTAAACCAATCGCGTCACTGGTAGATCACGTGACTTTTCGTATCACGTCATCTACAAGTGACGCGATTGGTTTAAAAACGTAACGAATAGAAACGCTAGTTAGCGTAATGCACCTTGTCTAGCCCCTCAGAACTGTTGTACACCGATCCACATGTGTCTAATCCGCGGCCGTATACAAGGAATGCTGGAGTATATTTAAAAATTATATTGTTTTTTTGGTCATAACATAATTATCGCAAGTCGTAAACTATTTTTTTAAGAAACTGTTTTTCAGGATTTTTATAAATCAAACCTAACCTAACCTAGCCTTGTCTACGCGTTACATATTTAGGAAATGTTTAAAAGTTAACGGTTCCAGCGATATAAAAATGTATGACTATCAATAATTATGTGAAAAGTTACATTATGACCAAAAAAATTATGGGAAACAACGGGCTCCCCTCAGGATCTCTAACAAACTTCATTTTAAATCATGTCGGTGTCACCTTAACGTTAACAATATTTTTAGCGTTAAGGTGGCCCTAAAGGTATCGTACAGAAGCAATATAGTTTTGAACACGATAGGTAAACAAACTGTAATGGATGGATTGTCATGAAACATTAATTAAATATACGAAGGCAACTGTGCTCAAATGAAAATCATTTATTTTTCAGATTTCATAAATGCTGATGTCGCAAAAAGGCTGGTTGATACTCCTGAGTTAAAGAATGAACAACCGAACCGAAATTGCATGTGCAAGGGCCCTGCATGCGTGTGCTGCGTCGACTTCAACATGACCTTGGTTGACTTGGGAGGGCCAGGTATCGTAATATCGTTGTCATCACCGTGTTTAACACAAGTCTAATAAAAATCAAGCTTTATAACTTTATCAAAAAGCAAACTTAAAAAAACGCGACTGTTGCTAACTTTAAATCGTTATAAATCCTAAATGATAATTCAAAATGAAAAATGATGAAAGAAACCTAAAGATGATATTTAATTACCTACCTATTCAACAATACCCTACATGTCATAACTCGTCCATTTTATAATTTAATTTTTTACAATATGACGTCTCGTTGCTGCCATATTGAATGTTGATTACTGTCATATCTTTAGTGACACTCACAAGATTAAGACAAATCGATTGAAATAAGAATCATCAAAATCGGTTCACTCGTTTAGTTTCTAGAGCGCCACAAAGGAACAAACATACATATACAGGCCGATAAACACATTATCCTCCTCCTTCGGCAGTCGGGTAAAAAATCCAACTCCTGTTGGATAATGTCGTCAATATAATGTTATGTTAATGCTAAGAGGAATCTAAAAACACCTCGCTTGTCGAAATCGGGCTAATCGAACAGTTTTTACAAGAGAACAAGGATACATACATATGTATATACATGATGATGATGATGATGATGATGATGATGATGATGATATATATATATATATATACATACATACAGGTCAAAAGCATTACCCTCCTCCTTCGGCAACTGGGTAAAAAAGGATTACAATTTAATTTCTAACCGCCTTCAAAAAGGAAGAGGCTCTCAATTCGAGTGTATGCTGTTGTTTTTCTTTCATTAACGGTACGTTTCCACCTTATCCGTTGTCGGCCGAAGTATGTTCGGGCGTCGTCGTCCGAACTTGGCCGATCGAATCAAACGTATGTAAAGGAACGAGAGCACCTGCACTGGTACCGGTACACGGTATACGATAGCAGTGTGAGCGCCCTCGTACCTTTCATTACGTTTGATTTGATCGGCCGAGATCGGACGACGACGCCAGAACATACTTCGGCCGACAACGGATTAGGTGGACGCCCACCGTGAGTCTTTGAACTATAGCTATTTATATTAACCGATCTCGGCTGACATGCTCGTCTCAAGACAAGTCAGAAATGTCAGTTTTCTATGACTTCACATTTAGTTTGATGGACATATTCTTTGGGTCCTAGTGAAAAAGGGTATAAGTCAACTTAACTCTTAATAAAAAAGGGTATCGTTCAAAAACGGAGTACCTATACTAAACTTTAACCCTTTTTCACTAGATCTTCAGAAGACTTATACCCTTCTTCACTAGGTCCCGCTTATAAACAAGTTCTACAAAGTTAGAAGAAAGCTTTAGTTATGTCTGTTCAACCTGTATAGTTAAAATGATCTGACTGTTTCAGGATGCGTTCACATGAAGTACGTTTCACCGGAGGAAGGATTTTCCGTCAACGTGTCTTACGGCAAAAACCTGATACACAGCTCCAAGATTCAAGGTAAGAAAAATATTACTTTATAAATAAACTTCATAATATCTTTTAAGTCAGTTGGGGGTAGGAATGTGCAAGTTGCGTAACATCCTTAAAAGTTTGTAAACATTTTCAATAAATTACTGATCAAATGAAAGCATTGAGAATGTACTCTTTACATTAACAAAATACGTACATTCTTAGAAGATACCGAGAAAATCCTAGTTGAGGAGGGACACATATTCAATTATATTTGATTTAGTGCTGGAATGTTCTTATAATTCCAAATCGATCTAGGAACAATTATGTCGCTAAAAAAACCTGTTAGTTTATTCAAGGCTCAAATTATTTTTCCAGGAGCAAATCCAGCCCCAATTTGCCTAGAGGTGTTCGGAAAGTTCGCGCAAGTGTGTGCTAAGTTCAGTGACCTAGCACCAACAGCTGATGGTCTTCGCGGCTGTCTGGAACTTGAGCCTCGTCTCCTTGGGGAGACCCAACTGGAGTTCCCCATCGGCTGTTTCAAGTCTACTGCCGGTGGGATGGAGATGGAAGAGCCTCCAGCTGAGACAGAGGAGTATGTTTTTGTTCGATCTAAATGTTATACTAACTCGTAGGCAAGAATATTATACAAATGGAGACAATACTTTTGTTTAGCAAGGAGATTTGTACCTAAAGGTTATATTATTAGTCCCCTGATTATTTATGTTTCATTGAATTTAAATTAAATTACCAAAAAAATGTTTTGTTGTTGATATTCTACGTCAACGATTCTTGTCCTAATTTTATTTATGCTGATGGTATTTTTTGGTTTCGTTGTTCTTTTTTAAATATGGTACAGAGATTTTTTATACGCTAAACCTAGAGCTTAGTTTGGGACTAGATTTGACCTAAGCCTAGATTATCCCCTTTTTTATATACTCCGGAGACCGAAATACTTTTGGTCCTCGAAAATCAAACAGTTCCCTTGGGAATAACGATATACACTACTGTTTAGACATACCTTCGGAAAAAAACTACGACCAAATAATAAAGACACGTTTCTAACCACCTAACCATGCAATAAAAAAATATTCGTTTAATTTATTTCAGAACAACAGAAAACAACGCTGACGGAAACACAGACGAAAGTACTGATGAGAACGGCGGTTTTGACGCTGAGACCTTCCTACTGGGCGTATACCAGACCGCTGAGCAAGGCGTCGCATTCCTCAGCAGCATCCTCGACCTTCCGAATAAGCTGAACGCCACCAGACCTATCAAGCCTCAAGTTACCACGTTGAAGCCAGAAGAAATCAGCTCTACTGAAGGCACACAGAGAAGAGCTCCTAAGAATTTAAAACATCCTAATCAACTGTGATAACTAGATATTCGCACATTAAGTATAAGTCCAGGCAAAGGCTCAATGGTCCATCATTCAGTGAAAAACAAAACACTGTTTGTTAATATGTTAACTTGCTTGGTTATTCCTATTTAATTAATAAGTACAAAACAGCGTTTATAGATTTTAACTTGCTGAGAAGATTTCAAGTTGGCTTCTCTAGGTTGATAAGCATTCTATTTATTGTTGCTTTAAATCAAACGATTAGTTTACTTTTTAGGATTTATTAATAAACATAATTTGTACATTATTGTTTTATTACCTGTTTTCCTTGATTAGCCTTGAGCAAATGGAGGCCCAGCATTCGTTTCGAGCAGATAAACACCAGTGGAACTGTAAAAAGGATTTTGACAAACTAAATTCTTATTTTACGATTGGATGAGACTGGGGGAATTAATATCAATTGGCTAATCATCACATTTTTTGGGAGCTCGTGATAGTGTACTTATGGTATATTTATAATATTACTTATCCACCAAGGCAATGTTTATTAAGAACGCATTAGATTAAGGGCGAGTTGTTCAATCAGTATTTAACTGAACTAATGATTAAAGTTCGAAAATCGAGTCCTAATGTTAACAATTAGTAAATATTTTAAACTATTAGTATGTTTAACTACTCATCAAACAACGTGCCCTTAGTTCTTTCTTAATGACATTTTGTAGACATTGCGTAAAAAATCAGAAGTTGCTTAAAAATGCTTGAAAACTTACCCAATCTTTGGCCTTAAGCCTCCCATCTCCAGCCGCGAAGACAGCACGTTGCAAGTCTGAAGGATAGCAGCCAAGTAGTTGAGACACTGCCTGCCAGTAAAACCACCAGATGTAAGGGACTCGGCAAAGTAATAGACAGCCCGTTCATGGTCGCAGGCGTGCGAACTACACCCTGGCATGGATTCACCACCGTTGGGGTAAAAGTCTACGTGACCCAAATCCGATAAGTAGCCGTTGACACCGCAGTTGGTATGTATCACTTCTGTGTAAGCAGCATTCCCGGTGTTGAAGCGATCGGGGTGGTTTACCCAGCCTACTAGAGACGGATCCAGAGCTGTGAACAATTTTTGAGGATTAGCCGAATTGGTTATAGTCTTGTTATAGTCAAGTAAGACTTCGTGGCATTCAAATATCATGATCTGGATAGATGAACTGTAATTTATTGCACACTGATAAACAAGTAACAGGGTACTTTGTTAATGATTTCAGTATTTCGACGTGTTTTGTTTTTCCAGCGTATACCTACTTTATCTATTAATCACGGAATATGCTTTAATTTAGTTCAAAGATAAGAGTAAAACGCGGATTTTTCTATTACTAAAAAAAACAATTTACTACTAAATCTAAGAACTTATGTGCCAACTGAAAAAACTTCTAGCTCAAAAGTTAGAGTAACAATAGTTAACATAACTGTTTCTTTTTACAACTAGTCTAATTCATGCTTAAAAACGATTGATTGCAACTGGTGCAATTGTTTTCTTTGACTAAACCTCGCGACTAAGGGAATAAAGGCTTGTAGTACTGTTAGGCAATGGGCTTGCAACCTGTCACTAATACGATCTTAGCCTAATTGTGCAAAACGTGGTTACAGAATTATCAACAAGTGTCTATAGTTATAGGTAATTCGGCAGCTCTGCCTACCCCACTCTGGGATTAAAGGCGTGAAAGTATGCATGCATACACTCCGATCGTAATGAAAACCATACAGACCAGTGACATAACTGACGCTTCCCTCAACGGTCCTGGCGGCGACGCCGGCCTGGTGCCCGCCGAGACCGTGCCCCACGATGTGGTACTGTTCTGTGTTTGATAGAGAAGCCTGGTTGAGCCAGTTGATGAACTGCCCCACGGCACGGCCTGAGCTGATGGCGTTGTCTAAGGCTGCGAAGTATAACCCGCTGGAGCCCTCGGCCCAGTCTACGACGATCACGTTCACATCCTCGGCGGCGAGGAACGCTGGAGAACAGATTAGAATTATGAATGAAATGATGAACCCCCTCCAAACAAAAATAACGAGACAAATTATTTTTGTTAGGTAAGTATATATTTTTTGACCTGTCTGTCCCATACCCCCTATTGTATTTAACGGTTCCTAGACCAATCCCTTACATGACCGTAACTACCGCAGTTAAAACAATAAATATTTTTTGATTAGATTTCGACATGTTTTGAATCCGAGCATTGTTTCGATTTTCATAAGATTTAGCTACTTTTCCTTAGTTGTAGGGAAATTTTATTTTTACTTAAATTACTAACGGCCGAACTTAGAGTTAGCTAATGACGATTAAGTCGTTCTTTAGTGACGATTTTTCATACACAAGTTTCATACACAAGAAACGAGATATTTCTCTTAAATGTTATTGAGTGCGGCAGTTAGCTCCTAAAGAAAGTGTGAGGCAATACCGCAAAACTGTGGAATAACAATTCAATACTATGGTATCTGAGCTGATGATGGGGTTAGTAGGTGGCAATAGGATCTCCACTGTATAATTATGTACTTCACGTAGACCGACTGAGTACGTTTGTTTCATCTTGAAAGGAACATGATATACTGAAAAGAAAGTCTTACAGTTGGTAAGACTATAGCTTGTTTCAATGTTTTTAACATAAGCTCTATTTAGTAAAATTACTTAGGTCCCAGACCTTTTTTTTCAGTTTGTCTGAAATTGTCGCTAAACAAATAATGCATTTTACCTGGGACAACATTTGTCACGAAGGCAGAGGCGATGCCGCCGTCCCGCCAGCCATGGATAAGCACAGCAGTACGTCTGCTGCTGCTGAAGTTGGAGACAGACAGCAGCTCGGGGCTGCCGAGCCTCAGCGGCTGACTAGTTGTAGGGTTGGCCCTGGAAAAATCATCAGATTTTAAACTAGCAGTTCGCCCTGATTATGGTCGCTTTTATCGTGGTTGATAAAGCATTCTGTCACTATCGCATTTACATGCTGGTCTAAAAGTGACATATGTTTTATTTACATTTATCTGCATCGATAAACATGACCATAATAGGCCCGCAGAATAGAGACCTTGCGATTTTAATTCTCCTAATGGTATAACCACTGACCAATCTTACTCATGTTAGAATTTAAAAGTTGTTTTTCAACCAAAAAAAAATTGACTTCATTTGGTTGATTATAGGCGTATAAATTCAAACTTTTAATTAAGTCTAACCCAAAAAGCAAGCTTTAGAAGTTCGTCTGCCTTTGTTGACATAGACGTAGACGTACCTACGGGGTTGGAACTTAAAATGAAGTGGAAAAGTGTTACAGCTACAGATTTATATTTAGTAATTCGATGAGCAATATGCGTTTCTGTTTGTCTTCTCAACCATTTCTATAAAAATGCAGACAAATGAAACAGTTGGAAAACAAAACTTCGGACTTGCGATAGGTAACCAAATCAGAATTTGAATCTACTACCTATCGTTCATAATTGGATTATCAGAAACAATCCATTTATGTACTTGTTTAGTCCTTTAATTAACGACGCTACTTATAACGTCATCGATACTTTCCATTCCTAACCCCTCATGCCATCATTTTATTGTAGCTATGCCTTTAACATCCATTAACCGACAGATTACAAAAATAAAGGTTACGGACGTCAAACAAAGACAAAGACATTTATTTGCCTTCGTGGAACAGGATATGCTTATGTTCTATCTTAATTAATCAGGAGTGCAATGTTACAATGCAATACAGATCGTTTTTCATCAAGAAACTCCCGAACGGAGTAAAAAAATATATCAAGACAAAACATTGTGATTAAATGGTAGAGCATTATTACAACTAATTAGATTAGATTGAATGAGTTGACGAAATCAGTCTTAATTAAGCTTCGAGATAAGATGAAAAAAGAGCGTACACAAATTTACCAGTCTTTTAATATAACTTACCTGGTAAACAGATGATATACATTGGAGGCTGAAGCGTCGTATCGGACGACCTTCGTTATGTCATCCAGGGTCATCCACATGTCCACGAGGTGGTAGTTTCCGGCCGAGTCCCGGGCATGCTGGTAACGCAAATCGTCCAATTTCCTGAGAATGGGTTTTGGCGGCAGAGCTGTGGAATAGTAGTAAGAATGGTTTGACATTGGCATTCATTTAAATGGCTATTTTGAACTGAACCCATTAAGCTACGAAGTTGCATAGTGCAAACTACTGTAAGTCTATCTTTTAAAATTCTCATACACGGGTTGGCTCGTCAGTGCTTAAAAATAACATGTGTCTGTCTTGACCTTGGTCATGTAATTTTTTTATTAATTGAACTACAAAAACTTAATAAGAATGACTACGCTATATTTATATAAATAGCATAAAATGATGGATCTGTATTTGCCAGAATAAAAACTCTAGATAACAATATACGTTTAAAGAAATGTTGTCTATGATTTAACCTCTGAAACCTTAATAATATTAAAGATTTTGAGTCTCATTTCATTAATATAAAACTTAAATAAATAAATTAAACCTATATAGATAATGTTTAATCGATTGATGTAATGTAAGTCAATCATTATACCCGCACTGAGCCCGACCACGCAAACCAGGAGCAAAGCAGCGTTTCTTAGCATCGTGTCCATGCAAGTGCCATGAGGGACCGCGAAGTTCAGTACTCAATTAAACATTAACGATAATGAACTTATCCGTTTCAATCCATCATTTTAATCAATGACATTACTATGTATTAGCTAGCCCATAGATACTTCGGTGTGTAAGTCAGTCGGTATATAGGTATAAAATCCAATTTTACGGATGTTGTTTTTAGATATTCTCTTAACATCGAATTACCCCAGGAAATCCACGTTTTAAATTTTGAAATTTGGAATGGAATTCCTTCCACGTGTTTGGTAGCATTAAGATTATGTCTTTCTTTAATCGTGGGTCAGGCAGTACTTCCATGAGCTAGGATATCGCGGCAAGGCGAGTGTTACCATCTTGTGAATAATTAATAATACTTAATTTTAGATAGGACCACCCGATTCTGGAACTTAATGCCTCTTGTTAAAATTACATAGAAATGTGCTGGATAACATCATAATGAATGTTCAGCTTAATTCGGTTCGGGTTAATAAAAGTCTTACTTACCCATTTTATGCTTTCGTCACTGTATTGCATCCGTCGGCTGCCCTTTAATCATAATACCAAAATATTCAAACTTGTGAAATAAATCCATACTTTCGAAGCCACTAAAGTATCACTTGTTTGTCATTGAAAAACTTTGACAGATCGTGCTGAAAAAGAAGTCCCAAAAGTTGACAAATTAAAAAAAAGCAGAATCATCAAACAAGTACTACTTAATGTAAAAAAGTAAAATTAAAGCTGCTTTGTTCCAAGCAAGCTAATTTCGGTTAAATTTCGCAGCCGTCCTAAAATTCTCAAAAAAGTATATTATTCTGAACTGGTATAAAGGGTGCTCTCATGTACCTTCTTCTTGTGTTCTATGTTGTGTTTTATCTTGTCACGTTCTGGGAAACTGTATAAAAAAGACCTACAAAAGCAAAGCAAAAAAATAATTGAATGACAGTTCAAACTTAAATAAACTAATGAAACTGGGTGAGATTTCAGAAATGACCAAAATTCAAAGCACACTTCGCCATTAACCTTAACATACCAAATTAACCTTACGAAACACATTCGAAGAATTGTCAAAAATGCATAACGATTAGATACACTATCGTTTGGTAAGCCCGTTAATACATCAAAGACTGTTATCAAAAAAGCATCACTGGGAAACTAAATAATTTCCGTTATTATTTACCTTCAATCATAAATTTATTTATCAATAAGATTATACATGTCTTCTGAGAAGGAAATGGATAATCAATGATAAAGCTATTAAAACCCGTATGTTTTACAACGATATACTCCATTAGGCTGACAAAATGTACGTCGCGAAGTGTGTGCTAGTTCTGTGTGCTGCCGTGGCAGGTAGGAACTTCTTCCTTTTTAATTTGACGATCCATTATACCCCTGCACACTCATGGAGTGGCACGGAAAATAGCGAAGAAAGGAGGCAGAGACGTAGTGTGGCCACGTTACTCTGCATGCCGCACTTCTTGATCCTCATCATGCCCTCCGCTCCCTTGTTTTGTCGGTTTTATGGACGCGATTCAAAGGACTTAGTGCGAAGCGTGTCGCGAATAATTGCGGGAGTAGAGCAGTGTGTGGGCAGAGAGGGTTACATCGCTGCAGCGCGAGGAGCAGAGCGATGAGCAAGGAGCATAGTATGGCAAGGGAACCTATAACAGTACCATATCCAGATAAAGCTTTGTATACCGCAAACTAAAACCTTATCACTCCTATGGAGCAAACTGTTTTATCTCTCTTCCAATTTAGGTCGTCCGACACCAAAAAATTCATACACGAAGTTTCGGATAAACTGGTTGGCGTCTCTGGCGATCCCAGGGCCGGGTCTTTTTTCGCCCAACGGCTTAGCCTGGCCGTGCAGCGGGGTAATGCTGCAAGCATTTTAGGGACGCTGCCCCGAGCGGGAGATATGCAGGTTTTTGATAATATGTTTTAGTTAAGTATCAGTTTTTTATTTAGGTCTTGGCATTCATTGTGGATACAGTTTTAGAATATATGCAAAAACTGAACTACGAAACTGAATAATTTCATTTTCTCGCTAGTCTTCCACTCTTACAAAGTGTCGTGGGGGTTACCATGACAATAATTAAAGCAGTTTAGTATAGGTTCAGCAGAGACAGAGATATACCAGTTGTACAGCTCAGTCTCTTTCTGTCAAACCTAAACTGAGCTTCTTTAGTAACCCCTCTGAACGCGTATGTGCGTGTTTAAAGTATGCAAGTTTTATATAAAACAAGAGATGTGCACCTCGGGAAAGAGGGCAAAGTGATTGCAGCGAATACAATATATGTTGCGATATATGTTATAAATAAACCATATTGGTTGTTTCTCAGGGCTAAGGCATTCAATAAAACTTTGTTAAGTACATTCTAGAACATTATTATCTTAAAGTCAATAAGTACTAATTCCGTTTATCACTGCTTATCTTAGTCGCGTACTGTTTAATTACAATCTTTCAAATCCATAGCGGATTTGGAATTTAAAACCCGACAGCTGTTATGACATTTTCGTCTATATAGTGTCAATACCTTTGTTCGGAATGGAAAGTACCATTGCAGTAGTTATAATTAATAACTTTCCTAAGTATCTGATTTTAAGGGTTCCGTGCCCGAAAGGAGCCCTACAGGACCCTATTAATATGCTTCCGCTGTCCGTCCGTCCGTCCGTCCGTCCTAACTATAAATAGCTGTATCTTTTGAACCGTAATAGATAGCGGATTGTTTTTTTTTCAGAATATGTGTTATTACGGCGGATGTACTCTAATCAAAAGAGTGAATGTAATATAATATAAGTAATATATTATAAAAATACCTTTAATGGATCGTTCTTTAAATTACAGCATCCGGATTCAACATTCAGTTTGGGGACATCATAAACCATTTATACACCAGGTCAGTAGTTATAAACATACAATTTAGACTTTACTTGTCATAACAAAAAAATGTTTACCTGACGATTCGTACGATATTGTTGATTTTTGGGTTAAATTGTTTTTTATTTCAAAAATAATAGCTTTAACATTTATATGGTAGCAAGTTACCCCGGCTTGTTAACAACTTGCCGCAAGTTGGTGTAAGTAGGTGCCCCTTGTTTAGCCGACAAACTTGATTGACGTTTCAACGAATAGTTAGTTCTAGTATTGTCATTTGGTGTAGGTAATCTTGTTTAATCAACAATTCATTTAAATTTTTATTACTTAATTCTTACAAAAACTGTTCAAGGAATATTATTTGGTCGATGATTTGTTTCGTATATTTTGTAAATGGAGGAAACAAAACATCGATATTCATTTATTCGACGTTTTATTACAATATCGAATTGCTACCAGGAAAGTAGGCTAGGTTAGGTTAGAACTGCGACCCTTACAAAACCTAACTGCTACCAGAAAAGTGGGTTAGGTTAGGTTACCTTTGCAGAATCAAACTGCTACCAGAAAAGTAGGTTAGGTTAGGTTAGAACTGTGACCCTTACAAAATCGAACTGCTACCATGAAAGTAAGAAATTACGTTGCGTTCACAATACTGATAATTGTTTTGGCGAAATATTTTATATTGAAATGATATTGCGTGAAGTAATTTTTATGTTTAAAAAAAAACAATAGTAAATCCGTGATTTAAAATTACTTGTATTGACATTTCGACGAACTGAATTGTCGATGAAATGAAAATACGTGAAACGTTAACTTTGAAATAAAATTCGTTAAAATGAGTGTCGGCGATTCAAGGGTAAACCTTTATAACATGTTTGTTACCGTGCTGTTTGTTGTATAACATTGAAAAAGTTATATAACGTTATATAACATGATAACAATGCATAATTTTTGTTATAATTTGTGATAAAATGTTATAATACACATACATGTTTTACCTACTAATATTTGTTTGTTTGTAACGCTTTTACAGCGGAGATATTATCTCTACCAAAATTCATTTAAACTGGTTTAGCGATTTAACGAATGAATGAATTTTGAAATATTATTATGACAATGCTGAAGGTCAAAATCGAGGTGGTATGTTTGTAATAATTAGGAAATGGCGACTCCATGGATTCTAGAACCATGATATGCCACCAAAAGTCCTAAGCCTACACATGATACATAGATAATATACACCTAATTACTCCATTTAAATTCCAGAAATAACCCGACCATAAGTCAACCTCTCTTGCCCACGGTCGACTCTTTCTTGGGATCGTTCTTCCTGCCCTCTCGCCGTACCTTCATTACAATCCACGGCAGTGGAGAAAGTGTCGTCGGAAACTTCAATGCTTTCGTTGTTCCTGGTAAGTACTACTGAACTATTTAGCCTTACTTGTTTCCTTGTTTCTAGGTAGTATACTGTTTTAACGCCAGTAAATTGTATAAAAGTTGCTTAAATTATGTAACTTAAAGAAATTTAAAAGACAATTTTAATTTATTTGTAAATTAATTAATACTCGTCGGCAAATTAATAATTATTACCAAAGAGCACCAATAATATCAAAAAATTATGGTTGCCTTTATCGAGGTGGATAAACATTAGTAACTCTCGCACTTTCGTCCAGCGGGCCTAATATGGCTGCGTCCGTCACTCTCATATTTATTTACGTGTCAGAAGGTGATGGATGCCTTATCCACACTTTATGACGCGATAAACGCAGCCATATCTTCACTGTTTTCTTTATATTTGTAATGATAATGTGTCTTATGGTTGGTGAATAAATGTATTTCTTCTTCTTCTTCTTCTTCTTAATATTAGGCCCTCTGGTCAGAAAATAATAGGTTTTTAATATCGTTCGGCTTGTTATCGCTAACACACTTGCACTTGCAACTGACAGTATAGTTGTCACTCGGTTTTCATAATATTCCTTAATCTACCGCCATTCAAAAGTATTCGCATTGTTGTGTTCCGGTGTGGGGATAAGACCACTTGTGAAATATTGGGATACCTAATCCTCATTTGTCCTAATGCATCACTTGACCGAATTTTCGTTTATCCTAAAGCCGTTTCCGCTTGAATTTTGTGTTTTTAGTGTTGTTATAATACAACCCTTACCTAACCTAACCGCGGGTATTTTTATAAAACTTAAAAAGTTATCTGACTCAGCTGAAACCCAGTTAATGATAAACGATAATTCGGACAAAAGATGCGTTAGGATAAACGTTATTTATTAGCGTTTCCAAAGGACACGATAGAGGCGTTCAATCTTAGTCTTCAGGGTTGGCAACGTATTCCGAGTCTTAGGATTGCAGTCTTGAGAATTAAATTGTCTATGGGTCTCAGAATCCACTTACCACCAGGCGACCTGTGCTCGTGAGCCTTCTCCTTGCCACATTTTTTTTTTTAAGTAATGGTTGCCGGCTTCTGTCAAGAAACTAGTACCTAGAAGTACTTCCTGTATTTGTGTTTAGTTAACATCATTGTAAATAGAAAGCTGTTCTCACACGTAGAAAATTTAACCTTTCCAGCCATTCTTGCCGCCGAAGATGCCAACGTGATCGCAGTGGACTGGAGCAGTGCCTCTTTCCTCTACTCGTTGGGTTTGGCCAACGCGCCTCAGGCTGGGGAATTCATCGCGGAGATCATTAACGTACTGGTCGTCAACTTCGGATATAGTGCGAGCCAGGTCACCATTGTGGGCTCTGGACTCGGAGGACATCTTGCCGGCATCACTGCTAGGCACATCAGTGGAGACGTTGCCCAGATTGTTGGTAAGACCTGATGGTATTTGACAACAGTTTTTTTTTAAAGGTGTTCTAAAAAAATCATGCTTACCTATGCAGGTTTGTCCCAAAAGCACACAAGGTTTTTTTGTTCGTAAATAACAGAAAAGAAATAAACAAATAAATTGTTTTTTTTTGATAAAAAGCTCAAACTGGCTATTATACAACTAATTTAAACTAATAAGTATTTTTCCTCATTATTATAAAACCTCACAGTCATTAGGTCAAAATTTTGCTTTTAGTAAATATTCATAAAAATCTAAATGCTTGAGTAAATCAATCTACTCTCTCCACTAAACGAAGCTTCGTCGACCATAATTCACTATTCACCCTCAAAAAATTATTAAATGAATGAATGTTCACATTTGCCCACAAAACATACACAAACATATTATTTTCATTTGGTCGAACCTTGGACTTCTTCGTAGGCAGGGGTCTCTTATTACAAGCTAGGCTTACCGTGCCGTCAAGATATTATTAATCTGTTTTTACCCTTTAGCTTTAGACCCGTCCTTGGTCGGTTGGACCCACCACCCTGATATCCTGAGCCCTAACGACGCCGGCGTTGTCGAAGTACTCCACGCCACTGCCGGAGTCCTGGGCTACGACTACCCCCTGGGAACTCTCGACTTCTACCCCAACGGGGGTACCTTCCAGAACGGATGTGGAACTGACGCATCTTGTGGATATATCTACGCATACGCCTTCTACGCCGAGTCCCTCACCGCCGAGACCAACGACGGCGACCAGTTCGTCGGCACGGCTTGCGAGAGCTATGAAGAGGCTATTGTAATGGGATGCTCAGGCGCCAGAGACGCTGTTTTCGGTGGATCTGCTGTAAAATCTGGGTATGAATTTAACGGGTCTATATTCAAATCCCTAATCGTCCTAATGCATCGTTTGTCCGAGTTTTCGTTTATCCTAGCCATAGTTTAAGCCATTTCCGCCTAAATTTTGATATTTTTTATCGTTGTTATAAACGGGTCCGTCCGTCCATCCGTCTGTCTGCCCATCCTAACTTTAAACAGCTGTATCTTTTGAACCGTAATAGATAGCAGGTGGATTTCTATTATCAGAATTAGTGTTATAACCAGGGTTCGGAATTTTCATAGCATGGTAAAACTAAAGAGAGCTGTGGAGTGGACATTAACATTAAAATGCAACTCTTACTCATACTCATACTCATTCGTTTATTTAATTGCAATATTTAATTTTAATATAAATGTGGATAATGACTTTCACGTTTAATGTTCATAACATTGTGAGATTAATATTAAATAACATGTACATGAAAATCATTTTGTTTAAAATTGTGATCTTTCATTACTTAACTTAGCAGCTTTACCCAGGGACTCAGGGCGAATATTAAAGCATTTTGGAAATAAATAAACAACTGAGTATGAGTATGAGTAAGAGTTCAATTTTAATGTTGATGTCGACTCCACAGCTCTCGTTCGTCTTACCGTGCTATGAAAACTCCGAACGCTGGTTATAACGGCGGATTCACTAACCGCTTTCTATTACGGTGCAAAAGATAGGTGTCCAGCTCTTTAAAATTAGGATGGACGTAGGCATATTAATCCGGTCCCATTGGGGTTCCTTCGAGTACGGAACCCTAATGCACATTTTCCCCGCAATCAGAAAGAAACAAAATCTTATTTATTATATTTTTTGCAGTGTATCCGGAATCTACACGTTCTCCACCAACTTCGTTCAGCCATTCGCCCGGGGATGAAAAAAACGTTAATAAAAATATTGAATAATTACAGTTTGACTATTTATTTCATCGACCTTTCTCTATAATATTCTATACACAAAGCGAGCTCCACCAAATGGAACAAAAACCTCAGTTTTCTTACCATGAGTTACAATTACCGTACTCGCTAGCGAGTCGAATGCTCTGGCCCTCACAGTATTCTTATAGAGAGCGAGGGACAGAGAGCATTCGACTCGCTAGTGATTACGGTAATTGTAACATTTGTAACTCATGGTAAGGGTACTGAACGCTCCACAGAGCCCCACACCACAGAAAGTAGAGCTGAAAAAAAAAAGCCTTGGACTCGTATTGCTGAAAAAAGAGTAAACAAGTCTATTAAAATGCAAGCTTTAAAAACCTGACTTATTTTTTGATATTATCGTCTACGTAATTATATACTTTAAAAAAATCGCCATTTTTATATTCAATATTTTTAATATAGCCTATGATACTAGTGGTTATGACGAATCTAACCACGTATTATTTATTAAAATCGGTTTAGCCGTTTACATACAGGTCAAACACATAAACCTCCTTTTGGGTTTTGCCGCAGTCGAGTAAAAATGCTTGTAAGTTAATAAGAGTTCAAATCGTTGAGCGTATGTTATAATATTAGTTTAACTGGCATGACCAAGCGATGTGCTTGACGACCGCCAACTCTTTGACGAAAGTTTAATAAAATAATAAACAAAATATTTATAACGGAACTAGACATTGACCAGCGGTAAAAACAATATCGTTTAGTCCTGTTATCGTATTGTCAACGTTTGGATAGCTCTTATTTTCTGAGTACGAGATGTAGATCTCTGATGGTTGTCATGATGGAACTCTCAGAGGTTGTTGTACATCAATTTCGACAAACCTAGTTTTGACGTCACGGTTTTGATGTCGGCCTAGGCTTAAGGCAATAGGAGTACCTAATTACCTATCTACTAGTAAGTAAGTTTCGTAAATTTGTTTAACAAAACAATGACTTTTGATCATTGCTTTCGACATTATTTCCGACCATTTTTGTCATCGCTAGGTTTAGTCCTTCTTTTGCTTTGCAGAAGAGAAAAACAGCAACTCTTATAAATAGCGATCAAGAACAATGTAAGTATCTAATATTTTTACTGATACACAATAAATGCCCAAAAGTCCCACAAAACGACGGCGCGCCCCGCCTCTAAAATTGACGATGCACAGTTTCGCCAAAATACGTTATAGAGAAGTAGGCGCGCTAACGGGAATTTAAGACACTTTAAATATTTTTATTCTGAAGTGTATATTATCGCGCATTTTTTTTATCGACTTAGTTTGAAATGGTAAGCACTAATAAATACTAATCACTGCCGTCTAAATTATCCGTGATATCACTAATATACTTGATAACAATTATATAAAAACGACATGAAAAGAACAAATTAATTTACAGTTGCTATGAAGCTTTTAGTTGTTTTAACAGCCCTTGTTGCGTGTTTGTACAAATTTTTTTTTCTAATGGCGTGTTTACATTATTTGGTTTGACCGTGTAATCGTCCGAAGCCTATTTTCGATCATCGGCTACCGTCTTTTTATATTAAATAACGAAACCGTCTCCAACCTAATGTAAACACGCCATCAATCGCATTCCGTTTTTAAACACCATTAATTAGTAATTTTACTTATGTATTTCAGGGTGTGCTGGAAATGCAATTCCTCTGGTACCAGGGGATAACAGCCACTATGTTGAGGGTGAGAGCCGCTATATTTGGATGAATGACGCCGAAGGTAGCCCTACACTGGTGGATTTGCAAGACCCTGTCGACCATGCATTATTGAGTTCAAGGAATGGCGCAAACAACCGATACTTTCTGTTCACCAGGTATGTTCGAACAAATATCTTTTTAGAATAATATCCTAATCGGTAATTAAAATGACTTAATTTAACACTTTCTGGGCATACTTATTTTAGAAGGAAAAATCTTGGATCGTTTGATTTAGTCATTACATTATGATTTGCACTTTTGAATAGCTTTAAACTCAACTTGTCACATCAGCCGGAAATCGACAAAGTAGGATTGATGTAAGCTGATAAGATAACAGATCGCGTCGACCAACTCCATACATTTGGAGTCGATAGAAAACATAAAAGTTAGAAGCGCATTTTGGTTAGGCCTACGGTAGGTCCACAGCTGGACATATGTACCTAGGGACAGGAATCGCAACGATAAATGCGGTCTCGGTCTTATAACTGATATACATTGGTCTAGCAAAAGCATGCCATGCATGCAAACAAAGTAATACCGTGATATAAATCTCTAACAAACTGTCAATAAAATTCAAACCTATTGTGTCAATTTAACGTATTTTATCTTTGACCTTGGCGTTAAAACAGATAAAATAGTTTATCTTGCTCCTTGCCCCTTGCTTATACTTAGGATTAATTATAGGGACTCACATTCGTACTTTCATAATATTTTTTCTTTACAGGTCAAACCCAACCAACGCACAAGAAATTGTAAATGGTAATGCCAATACTATCTGGAATTCGAACTATGTAGCCAACCGTCCGTTGAAGATCATTGTTCACGGTTGGAACGGCAGCAGGAACTCGGGGCTGAACGCTGTAATCACAGCTGCTTTCCTCGCTGTGGAAGATGCTAACGTCATTGTTGTAGATTGGAGCGGGGTGGCTAACACCAACTACATCAGTGCCGTGAGCGGAGTTCCCAGTGTTGGCCAGTTCCTCGGCAATTTTATTGTCTGGCTCAGGAATACTGGAGGGGGGTTGTGGACTAACATTCATTTTGTTGGGTTCAGTTTGGGGGCGCACATTGTGGGAGTCGCCGGACGCCAGGCAGGCGGCCGACCAGCCAGGGTTACTGGTGAGTGATGTTCAGATTGTTTATTTAGGGTCTAGATTAGTAACGCTCTACTTGTTTTGTTTTGAATTGGTAATGAAGTGTAAATAAAAACATGATAATTACTTATTTCAAATGTCTGCCCATTCTATAGTAACGGCAACTGCTTTAAAATTTACCTACTTGCAAGATTTGACGTAGGTAACATACATACCCTACTTGTAGGTGTGTCCTAAATTAAACTTTAAGTTAAGTTAATGCGTAACAGTTTTTTTTGGTACATCTCTGTTCAAACTCTGAGTTTTGGTAAGTCTGTCTTATCGTGGGCCTTTCCCCATTTTCAGGGCTGGACCCGGCTGGTCCTCTATGGCAATTAAATAGCAACGCTTTGAACCGAAACTCAGGTGTGTACGTGGAAGGCATCCACACTGATGGTGGAAGTCTTGGGATCTTTAATCCTGTGGGAGACGCTGACTTTTACCCCAACGGTGGCCGAACCAACCAGCCCGGATGCGGCAACAGCTCCTGCTCGCACGAACGAGCCCATGATCTTTTTGCAGCGAGTATTCGGTTCAACCATTTAGTCGGGCGACTATGCAGCAATTTGAACCAAGCCCAGAACAACCAGTGTAGCGGATCAGCTTTCAATTTGGGCAACAGTGACGTGAACAAACGAGGGTAGGAAGGTCATTTATATCACGCAGTCTACTTGCTTAACACTTGGGACTTTACTCGAAGTACTCTACTTTACTCTGTTAAATGACCTGTCTTTGAACTCAGTGTTTTTCCTGGATTTAATCGAAAGGTAAATTGAGCTAAACCTGACTTCTGTCTGTCTGTTAGCGTGATTTTTCGGCGTTTTTTCCCTCTTTTTAATATTGTATGGCTTTCTTCGTGTGAAAGTCGGATTTGCACCTTGGCCGGTTTTCTTTCAAAAAGCTACTAAGTAAGAACTGACTTTTACAAAAGGTAAAGTTAAAATGCTAAGTTACTAACATACGGCTGCCGTACCAAGTAGTCGAACCATTTTATACCCTATTGATAACCACATTAAATTTAAAATGCTTATACCATTACTATGCACTTAGCCGCCTTTTTTGGTAGGACGGCAGACGGACATAATAATATCTATCTCATAGGTTTATTGCACATGTTTGTAAGCCATTTTCTTAAATTTAATGTCATTGATCGGGTTAAGTAAAATTAATTCATTATTTATTTTCAGGAGCGGTATTTATGGATTAAGTACCGGAAATCGATGGCCGTACTAAAACCTGATTGCTGAACGGTTCCAGTGCTATAACAGGCTTTAACTTTCTGAGAGTAAACAAGTTTAACAAAAAGCAAGCTTTAAAAACCCGACTGCACATTATGATACTGTCGTCTATATAATAATATTTATTTTTGGAGTCAAATCTAGTTTTATTGCAAAGTGAGCCATACCATGACCAAAATTATACGAAATATGTTTGTAAATAGCCCGAAATACAAATCTTTCAGTAGGAAAATACTAAAATGTATCTGTAAAAATAAATTAAATACTCTTTGGTATTTGTGTTGTTTTGAAATCTTGAAACCACGCCAAGGTCAGCCAACTAAACAGCGGTCTGCCACCCTCAGATTGATTTCCGTTCATCATAAAAATGAGATCGATAGGATGCGTCTATTAATTTTATAGAGATAACTTAATAGACTTAATCGATTTCATTTTAGGTATATGAAGTGGTGTGTTTGCAAATTGATCACTAATTTAACCGACTGTACATTATAAACCCCTAGTGTTTTAAAGGAGTGCTGAAAATAGTGGTCAAAAAGAATACCAACAGAATCAAACTTTCGAAAGCTTCACTGAAAAGTCCACATACATACATTTTTTTCAGCTATATTTTTTTTGCAAACTATGCAGTCCAAATACTGCTCTAATGAATGATCCAACTTCTAGACAAATTCATCGCATTCTACGATTGTACCTTTAGTGAACCCTAAATAACTTTCGAACAGTAGATAAATAAATACTTAAATATATAGAAAACATCCAAGACTCAGAAATAAATACTCGTGCTCATCACACAAATATTGGCCTTTACCGGATATCGAACCCGGGACCGCAAGCATCATAGGCAGGGTCACTACCAACTAGGCTAACGCGTCATCAAGTCATAAGAATAATAGATGATGAAGTAAGTACCTATAGGATATTCTTGCCAAGGTGCAAGAATACCCCACTAGACTATAATAATATTAACAACACCAGCGAGCCTAGTATGGACAAAATATGGATAAAACATCCGTCACTTTTTGACATGTATAATAAATAAAGGGTGAACTGCCCTATTGTTGGCCACCTACCAATTATTGGCCCCATGAACTTTAACACAAGTAAATAGAGACGATAATTCAACAATCACTAGGTGCCAGTAAGAGGTATTTTAGAGGCCAGTAATAAGGTGTTTTACCCTACCTACCCCACTGTCATTCTTAAACAGGGTAGTGATTCTTTCAAAAGCAAAGGTGAGCGAACGCAGGAGTGATGTCCAAGCGGCGAGTTTAAGTAGTCCCGTCAAAGCGAACAAAACACATTTCAGCGCGTGTATTCAATTTGGCAGTATGACGTCTTCTCGAACGTATAAGGCTGCCTAATTGAGAATGCACGCGCTAC
This sequence comes from Acleris cristana, assembly GCA_948252455.1. Classification (NCBI taxonomy): domain Eukaryota; kingdom Metazoa; phylum Arthropoda; class Insecta; order Lepidoptera; family Tortricidae; genus Acleris; species Acleris cristana. Next base: position 6,558,259 of record OX411774.1, on the reverse strand, counting down.
GGGACTACTTAAACTCGCCGCTTGGACTTCACTCCTGCATTCGCTCACCTTTGCTTTTGAGAGAATCAATACCCTGGGCGACTGCGGGGTCGTGTAGCAACAAAGTAAACTCATTACGCAATCAAGAACATGACGTAATAGATTTTTTGTACTCGTCGATTAAAATCTGTGTATTAAGATTTCATAGAGAGTACTGCAACGTCACTCTTTTCATCGTTGAATAGTCTATGTTACTTCCGAAACAACCAAAATAACTGTTTCGATACGCTCTAGACAACCGAAAAAAAATGAAAATAGAACTTCGTATTTCAATTATATGTGTCCTTGTTTAAGGAGACTCGATCCGATACAAAATTGCCAATCTATGGCGTTTCGGAACGTAGCAGCGTCGCGTCATCTGTCAAAAATCTACTTAAACTTGCTGCTGTATCCAGGGCATAAAAAATTAAAAAACTACGCTTTGTGATTGGCTGGTATTTAGCCAATCACAGCACAGTACTGCAACATTACGGACGCCGGTGGTGTGATAACTTTTCTTTTCAAAGTTAAAATAAAAACGAAGAAAATTAGTAGTGACAGTGACGAAACATCTTTTTTAATGAACTCGTACAAAAAGTATTGTTCACAATAGTGTCATACTCAAGCTTTTTAATCTCGTACCTTACTTAGGCCATTCAGCAAGCTTCGCGGCCTAAACACGGTACTCAACTAAAAAGCTGTCTATTAACACGATTGTGAAAAATACTATAAAAGCGTTAAGACCATTACTTTGCTTTTTATTTCAATTAACATTAAATGAAATATTTTTGTTCAGGATCATGGGCACCCTACATTGAGTATTTCTTTCTCGTCTGATCAGTTGACTTTTAAATAGGTTTAAACATTAAAATGTAAGGTGACCATAATTTTAGTATTAATTACAGAAACATAATAATATTCATAATTTTATTTATTTGATTAAATAAACTTTAATAGTTTCAAAAACCAGAGGCGCTAGACAAGATGCATTACACTAACCAGCGTTTCTATTCGTTTCGTTTTTAAACCAATCGCGTCACTGGTAGATGACGTGATACGAAAAGTCACGTGATCTACCAGTCACGCGATTGGTTTAAAAACGAAACGAATAGAAACGCCAGTAAGCGTAATGCATCTTGTCAAGGGCCTCAGTACACTAATAGAATCTCAATCATTTACTGAGTCGGATTTTTTTTGTTAGGATAACGACCTCGCAGTCACCCTGTAGTATAAGTATGACAGTGGGGCAGGTGCGGAGCTGATAAGAAAAAAAAAATACTTCTTTTTTTTGCCTTCGGAATTGTGACTAGTGTCGAGTTAAAAATGGGAAGGTGCCGTAAGTACGACATCAATGAAATCTTCAATGAAACGTCCAGAACCAAAATATTTTTTATTTAATTTTAATCCAATCTTATCTTGCAATTCACGCAGAGCTAATCACTGGGAAGTTTTTGAGGCTAATTAATAGAGAATTAAGATATGATACTAAATTACGAGATAATATGTTAATCTCTATCATGTTTTTATTAGATGAAGTAAACATGACAGTTCACGAGTCGTTCTTTAGTAAGTATAGATAATTATTTATATTTTATGGGAAATATAAAATGAAGTGTTCATTATTTACAGTTTTGGAGAAATAACCAAAAAACTTTAATCTGTATTGAAATTTAGACTCGTCAAAATGGACTTTATTGCATAAAATATAAAGTTCATACAAAAATGAGTATTTTCTTTTGCGGTTACGGAACCCTCGGTGCGCAAGTCCAACTCGCACTTGACCGGTTTTTTTACTTTAACTTGCTCGCATCTAACCGCATTTTTTGGTGAGGTTTGGTGGTAGGGACTAGGAAAAACTACAACTTGAATTTTCAGTTACGTTTCACAGTTTTATCGTTACTTTTATGAAAAGTTGGCTGCCGTACGCTTTTGGTGTGATCGTTCGCAAGTTATGAAGGTCCTCTTCATCCTCAGTTTCTGAAATGAAAGCTGAACCTGAAAAAAGCGGCAAATTCAAAAAAACCTTCATATTTTATTACCGATCTAAGTAGGAATCAAAATAAACAAAATAAGAAAAGTATCAATATCGTTAATTCCTACTTTGATCGGTAATAAAATAAGAAGGTTTTTTGAATTTGCCGCTTTTTTCAGGCTCAGTTTTCATTAGACAGACTCTAGCAGAGATGGCATCAAAATTAGCAAAGGCTTTTTTGTATTTTACGACGACTAGAGCTTTTTTAACGTGATTAATATATATATATCGGTACTCTTATAATTTCCGTTGTCGAAATTTTCAATCGAATTCGAAATTCACCAGGTCGTGGTAGAATTTCCATGTGTAAAGAAGTGTTGATATTCCATTGAGTAAGTAATTACTTTAATGATTCAAGAATTTGGGGGTCAGCTATCGAATGAGAAATCATTTTTCTTCAATTCTGTAAATTTCACGTCACCATGCCACGCTCGCGTCAGAGCAGTCCGGTTGGTCGATAATAATGTTTATCTGATAACAATATTATCGATCGAGATAATTCGGGGCTATTTAGCGATAAGACTGATGATTGATTGCCTGTTGAATGACATTGTAACTTTTTTTTGTATTTACTGTCCATGTTGTTATTGTATGTGGTGTTCAATAAAGAATATTTGTATTGTATTGTATTGTATTATCAAGTTTAACGTCGATCAAACAACAACAAAATTAATCAACATTTTCTGTTGTAATACAGTTGTCTGATTTTTAGGGTTCCGTACTCAAAGGGTGTTAAATTACCAAGACTTCGTCTTTCGTTAGTCCGTCCCTTTAAAGAGCTGTAATTATCTTTTAACCCGTAATAGATAGATGGTGTATTTTTCCACACAATATGTATTTTAATTGACGGATTTCCGAACAAATAATAAAAAAACGTTTTTTTGTTATTGCTCTAAGTGAAAAACGAATGAAGTCGAATTCGGCGCGATCTTAGTGTTTGCACGGAGAAAAACAAATAATAGTAAAAAGTAGCCAAGTGTGACCATGGCGGCACGGAACCCTGAGTGCGAGAGCCCTCGCGAGACTGCTATGGCATTCAACGTGTTGCATATAAAATTAATAATTATGCATAACTTACACTTCATTTTTTTAACATACCTACTCTATATTAGTTTTAGAGTATCGAGTAGTTTAATAATGACATAAATAGATAACCTCTTACAAAAAAGGAAAAAGATTTTTCGGTTTAGGGTATAATTATTTTTAGTGCAGTGTTCACCAACAATTAAACGGACGGTTAGCGGTTTAACGGATGTCAAATGTATTGACTAACAGCTGATTAAGACTTAACCGTCTGTTAAATTGGTTGGTGAACTCGGTCCTTAAGCTTGTACTTTAGTATTAGATCCATAACACTGTTATTATTATAAAATATAAAAGCAAGATATACGGATTATAAATGACAGGGTTATAAGTTAACAAGTAATAAGAAGATACAACCGAATTAAAGTAACAAAGTTAAACACCTGCAATAGCGAGTGATTATCTATCACATCACAGATATTAATTGATAAAGTTAATTAACATGATAAAATTTAAGTAAAACTGACAATGACACCGCTACTGCGGACTACTGCTCAATTACAGTCATGAAGCTGCTGGTTGTGTTCGCTGCCCTCGTAGCGTGTGAGTATCGATCTGGAGCCTGTTCTATAAAGCTACAAATTAAAATTTACAGGCTACAAGTTTCCATTTGACACAGTCTCGACCAATGGCGACCAGACATTTGAGCTGTGTTGCCAGTTTAGACCTGTAAAATTGTTACTTGTAGCTTTATAAAACGTGCCCCTGCCGTCCTACCAAAGAAGGCGGCTATCTGCAATGTAGTAGTCAAAGAATTATATACTCTTTTGGTAACCACATTAAATTTAAAATGCTTATAGTATTACTGTGCAGTTTGCATTCTTTGGTAGGCCGGCAGCGATGTTAATCGGTAGGACTAGCCAAGATGCAAACGCTGCTAACGTTTTTATTTTCTATCGGCTCGAAATGTATATAGTTGACATTAGCTGCGACACGATTCGTCATCAGCTTACGTCGATCCTATACATTTTATCGATTTTCGCAAATCGCTTAATTGGCGTTATGAATCTTGACTAGTCAGTATGGGGAATTCGAAAACTACAAAAGTCCCCATATTAAGATTGCTTTCTTTAGTGTACATAAGTGTTAAAAGGAAAAAACAAATCTTATTTGATATAGTACTAAAATAATTAGCGACTGCTAGATCCATATCATAATCTTAATGCTGCATTTTTTTTCTTAGTTCTTATGAACCGCGTCATCAATGTAGCACCAAACACTTCTCAAGAATTTCAAACGACTTGTGTACGCGATTGATAGCCCTTTATACTAATAGTGTTGTGTTATAAATTCAGGGTGCGCTGGGAACGCCATTCCGCTGGTGCCAGGGGACAATAGTCACTATGTAGAGGGTGAGAGCCGATACATTTGGATGCCCGATGGTGAGGGCAAGCCTCAACTAGTGGACCTCAAGGAACCGGTGGACGAAGCTGTCTTAAACAGCAGAAATGGAGCCAACAACCAATACTGGCTGTACACTAGGTAACATTTAATAATTCTGACCTCTTTTTAAACCAGTTTACATGTGTCATCAACATCATCATCATCAGCCTATATTAGTCCACTGCTGGACATAGGCCTCCCCTAATGAGCGCCATAGCCATAGCGCCTTGTCTTGTTACTTGTGTATCCAGTAATAATATATTGTTTTTTTCCTTTTTTTAAGATCAAACCCGACTAATCCTCAAGTGATTGTAAACGGCAACGCCAACACCATCTGGAACTCAAACTACAACGGAAACCTTCCCTTGAAAGTCATCGTGCACGGATGGAACAGCAATGGCTTGAGCCAAATGAACCCTGACATCACCGCTGCTTTTCTGGCCACTACCAACTGCAACGTTATCGTAGTAGACTGGAGAGCTCTGGCCAATTCGCTTTACCTTACCGCAGCATCAGGCGTCCCAAGCGTCGGTCAGTTCCTCGGAAACTTCTTGGTGTGGTTAAGGAATACAGGCGGTGGAGCCTGGAACAACGTTCATCTAATCGGGTTCAGTCTGGGAGCTCACGTCGTCGGAAACGCTGGACGTACAGCCAATGGATGGCCCGCAAGAGTCACCGGTAAGCGACTTAGAAATACCATTAATTTGAAATGGAAACAAAATATGTTTATGCTGGAAAACTTTATATACCTACATTATATTTCAGTCATCAGGTTTAACATTATGCGTTTTGTTTTAGGATTGGACCCTGCTGGTCCCCTCTGGGGTAACAACAATAACGCATTGAACGGTAACGCGGGCACGTACGTCGAAGCTATTCACACTGATGGCGGTCTTCTCGGTATCATGGATGCCATCGGTGATGTTAATTACTACCCCAACGGCGGCAGAAACCCTCAGCCCGGCTGCTGGATCAGCACCTGCTCCCACAGCCGCGCCACCGAGCTGTTCGCTTCTACTGTACGCTTCAACCACTTGGTCGGAAGACAGTGCAATTCCGTTGCGGATGCTGAAAGGGACAACTGCCAAGGAGGCACTTTGCCAATGGGCAACGGTGACTGGAACAAACGAGGGTGAGTGGTAGACAAGAAATGTCCATAAGGAGCAGTATTTTAACAATATCATCGAGATTCCGAGAGTATTAGTAGATTCCGAGAAAACAGTGCAAGAGGGTTTCAGAAGCTCGGTTTCGATTTAAGTCGGTTATTTTAGTGGATGAGAGCGATTTAGAAAGATAAAACAATGCAAAAGTTGTTACAAGTGCTATGGCATAGTATTAAATTAAAAGCGAAACTTACAATCAAGGAAGAATTTCAGTGGAAAATGTTCTAATGGTGGCACTTCTCTTGGTATTTGCCGAATGACTAGTCTCTTAGAATAATAAAATCAAACTTTGTGTGTTGTGTTTGCTGTTGTAACTAGAAAAGCAACGACATAACTAACCTTTTTTGTTACAGAAATGGCATCTATAGAGTGAACACTGGCAACTCCTGGCCTTTTTAATCGACAACAATGGAATATGGAATATAAAATTATCGTTAAGAACTAGTCTTTTTTGTATTATCTTCCAAACAAGCTCTGGTGAATAAAGAGAAAATTATTGTCCTTTTCATCCATCATAAAGTTGTTAACATTTAATGTGTACAATAAAGTTTGAGAAAAACATGGAGTGGTAGGTAGGTACTACAAACGCAAAAAATAAACTTCTTTTAAAATGGTAGGAGGTCAGGCCAACAGAAGTCGTCTTTTGATTAAAAATATTGTGGGACGCCGACTTCAGTTAGAATTCGTCATGGATCCCATCATTACATACCAAGTTGGTTACAATGGGACTGTTGAAGTACCAGTGCCTATGAAAACTTAAAGGCAAACTTTCACTTCCACTGGTCATAACTATAGATTTACCGCCTGTTTCACAATCGACAAGTAAAGCATATTTGACGGATAAATTTAGCCCTTTCTCTTTCTGATTCTTGAAAATACAGAGTGTAGTGTAGTACATGTAGACAAGAAGGGAACCAACTGAAAATAAATGAGAAATGAGAAATGAGAAACTTTAAATGGCAGATAAATTTACTGATCGATTGTGAAACAGGCCCTTAAGAAAGTATAGATTACTTTCACTTTCAAAATTTCTGTACAACAGTAAGGTCATTAAAAGTATTAAAACATTGGCTCTGAAAATCTAAATACGCTTTTAATTCAAGAATTGATATTAACTCTCCAACAGACAGGGACCACCTCTGAAGATTTATTTAATGACTAGATGATGTGGTTCAGGTATCAATATCGAATTGAAAATCTATACAAATAAAACTATTCTGTAAATTTTTGACTGACACTGACTACTCCGACCGTCTAGTGGCGCCCTCATTACTATTATTATGTTTACTAATAAACTAAAGTATGGTCTTAAAATCGAAGGATGATTTTTTTGTTGAATAAATGACAAAGTTTAATAACCTTCGTGTAGTCAACTTAGCTGAAAAAGGTGCCCACTTTTTCGCTTTAAGTTACTCACTCATAGTTCAATTGTTATTAAGTTATGTTATATATCCTTTACATTGTGTATTCACTTGCACAAGAAAAAACTAAGCTTCGATTTCAATACAATACTTTAGTTTATTAGAAAACACAATAATAGTAATGAGGGACAGTTACAGTGCAGCATTTGCAGCCACACGTTCAAGACCAAGTTCGGTTTCGCGAGTCACATCCGAGCACACGACAGGAATTGACAGGGTATCGCCGTCGACGGATGCGTCGTGGAGGACATCATCAGCATCATCATTAAATTCAGAAAATTTATTTAATGACTCAATATGCCTTACTATTATGGTTCAGTTAATATCTAATTGTAAATCTATACGTATAAATCTGACTGACATACACCGCACAGCTTAAACCGTTGGCTATCAGGCGTCTGCTTGAAATTTGGAGAGAATATTGCTTGGGTACCCTGAGAGTGCACTAAGAAAGGATTGTTCTAAAATCGACTCCCAACGGGAAGAAATAAGCGGAGTAGCAGGAAACTTATTCTACGCGTTCGAAGTCACGCTGGCGTCCTCTAGTGTTATTTATGACGTCACCAAAAAGCGTCACAGAGCACCGCCCACTAACAAATAAACATTATCATCAAGATACTCGTACACATCGATCAAACTACTTATTATTGTCACCATTATGACAATAATAACCTTATCAAGGCGACCATTTGTACTTTATTAATGTAGGTCCATTTTTAAGTAATAAATAATTAGTTTTTATGTCTCATACTCTGAAAGTAGGCCATTGTCTATCTTAGAAGTGGGTTGAAAGTGATGCATGTCAAGCCTATGGAAGAAAAGTCATTTGAAAAAAGAACTAGGTATGTCAATGGACCCGTGCAGTAGCAGAAACTGCCACGAGATTTAGGATCTCTAATAATATCATTATTACGAATATAATTTTTGGCACGAAATTCACTGAACTTCTTAGATTTTTTTTATGGTACCTTTAGACATGCTTTCGCTTACAAACAGTTTTTGGTATTACCGTGATTAAATTCGGAAAATTGGCGGATTATTTCCGCAAGAGTTTTGCGCCAAAATTAGGGTTGTAAAGTTCATTATGTTTAATAGTGACTTCAAAATGCATTCATTGAACAAACACTTCTTTTAAGTACCGTGTGGTTTATTTTAGAACAATTCGTGAATAAAATATTATATTTGGTTAGGCAAAGTTTTTTTTTTTTTAACTTTTATTTTTCAACTTTTGTAACTGAAGTCCTTAAGATATTTTGGAGTAATCTATCGATTCCTTTTCGAACCCGTTATCAGTCTTTTGCATTTGACTGATATTCCTTTAAGAAAGCATTTTTTTTTTAATGTTGAATGTTATGATATAAATTACGTAATTTTAAGGCAACAATTATGAAGAATAATGTAAAGGTACAATCGAATTAGAAACCGCCTACATTATTAGAGAGATTATTACCGATATTAGACGATAAAATGTATTTATAATTATGATAAAATTTTAATAAAATTGGCGATATCACTGCTGTTCTATCATAGTCATGAAGCTGTTGGTGGTGTTCACTGCCCTCGTAGCGTGTGAGTATCCATTTTTGTAAAAAAGAAAAATATGTACATGGAAAGAACATGTGTGTAGGTCACCTCGGCTACTTTTTGAGATATTGCGATTTGAAAGTTACTCGTACGAACCATGTTTTTTAAAGGGAAAATATTTTGATGCTTCCTTTTCTTCCATTTTTTTTGTCTTATGCATAGTATGCCGCGTCATAAATGTAACACCAAACATTTCTAAAGCATTTTAATCGTTGATAGCTCAATATACTTATTTTAATTTAGGGTGTGCTGGGAATACCGTCCCTCTGGTGCCAGGAGACAATAGTCACTATGTAGATGGTGAGAGCAGATACATTTGGATGCCCGATGGTGAGGGCAAGCCTCAACTAGTAGACCTCGAGGAACCTGTGGACGAAGCTTTCCTCAAAAGTAGAAATGGAGCCAACAACCAATACTGGCTGTACACTAGGTAACATTAAATAACTCTGCTCATTCAAAAAATCCGTTCTTGCGTAAAAAGATTTGTTATATATTATTACCTAAACTTTCAGATCAAATCCGACCAACCCTCAAGTGATCGTAAATGGCAATGCCAACACTATCTGGAGCTCAAACTATAATGGAAACCTTCCCCTGAACGTCATCGTGCACGGATGGAACAGCAATGGTTTGACCCAAATGAACCCTGATATCACCGCCGCTTTTCTGGCTGTGACCAACTGCAACGTCATCGTAGTGGACTGGCGTGCTCTAGCCAACTCGGGTTACAACACCGCGGCAGCAGGCGTGCCAAGTGTCGGCCAGTTTCTCGGAAACTTCTTAGTGTGGTTAAGGAATACAGGCGGTGGAGCCTGGAACAACGTTCATCTAGTTGGGTTCAGTCTGGGAGCTCACGTCGTTGGAAATGCTGGACGTCAAGCCAATGGATGGCCCGCAAGAGTCACTGGTTAGCGTCTTTTCACCGTAAAAAAAAAAAGATTTTAATAGAAAAATGTTATAAACGCACAAAGAATTTAAGCCCACAGCTCTATATCTGCTATTTCTTTTTAGGATTAGATCCTGCTGGTCCCCTCTGGGGAAACAACGGAAATGCATTAAACCGTAACGCAGGCGCGTTCGTTGAAGCAATTCACACTGATGGTGGTCTTCTCGGCATCATGGACGCCATTGGTGATGTTAACTTCTACCCCAACGGTGGCAGGAATCCTCAGCCCGGCTGCTGGATCAGCACCTGCTCCCACGGCCGAGCTCCTGACTTGTTCGCGTCGTCTGTCCGGTTCAACCACTTGGTCGGAAGACAGTGCAATTCCGTTGCGGATGCTGAAAGGGACAACTGCCAAGGAGGCACTTTGAATTTAGGCAACGGCGACTGGAACAAACGAGGGTAAGAAGTAGACAGTAAACCTGATATAGGGAGCAGTATTTTTAATATATGCGAGGCGCCTAATAATGTACTGAGTTTGAAAGGGAAAATCTCAGTGTACCTACATACATACGTACCTTCACACCTATGAACTTCAGAGACTTTGGAACGCCAGGTGCACCGGTTTTAACGTACAACTTTCACTTCCTCTACATGCATTAACCTCTTCATGCACATACGTCGCTTTCAGGTACTTTTGATTTGGCCCTTATTCATTACATCGCGAATCTAATCAGTATGTGCGTCTAAGGGCGTCCCCTACCGACATCTCCACTCATTCTGACTCACCATACCTCTAAGTACTTTTGTAACTCTTCTTACATCTATTCTTTCTAAATGACCAGACTATATTACCACATAACATAACACAACATAAATTCTTTCTAAATGACCAGACTATATTACCACATAACATAACACAACATAAACTCACGCCTTCAATCCCAGAGTGGGGTAGGCAGAGCCACAGACTCACCAAAAACTCCAAAAACTTGTTGATAATTCTGTGACCACATTTTGCACAACCAGGCTAAGATGTTATCCAGTGTATTAGTGACAGGTTGCAAACCCATCGCCTATATTACCCTTATTATTACCCTTTTCGATCTTTGTCGCTACATCTTCTTTCAATCCACATGGTTCTCGGATCTCGCTATTTCCAACACCGTATACTTATCATCCTAACTCCACACATACTTCTCAGAGCTCTCATTTCAACAGCGCAGCGTTAATCCTGCTTTAATTCTTCTTCCGCCATATCCATGATTCATTACGACACATCAATAACTTAAATAATACTCCTTGAACAATTGCAAGGCGAACTTTGCTCGATATGACCTTGTTTGCCAGGATTGAGTGTAACACCCCATTGCTCCTCCATCTCAATCTGAGTGTAACATGATACTTAGTTATAAGCTTGTTTAGAAAAGATAAATCGTAAAGCTTGTGTTGTAAAACAAGAAGAGAAAAGTCATACATAACAACCCTTTTTTGTTACAGAAATGGCATCTATCGAGTGAACACTGGCAACTCCTGGCCTTATTAACCGACGAAGTTTGAATAAAACATTTTCCTTAAGAGCCTGTTGTATTTTTTCTGCCAAAGCGAAAAGCAACTATATTACCAACAAAAGTTTGTGTGCATAAATAATTTTGTGTATTGAATATTAAATAGGTATTAAATAAAACATGCCATAAAATACATCTTAACCTGTCCATCCAAATCATAATACACTGACTCTGGTCCCATGGCAATTAGGATGAGTTTTATTTATAATTCTGGCTGCTGACACCCTTTTCACAGCCGCTTGACCAAGACAACTATGATTGCTGGTGCTCTACTTTGAAATCCGTAATTCGAACTTCGTCTATTGCTATCTCTTTTGCTCTCGAAGCGTAACTAATTTGCAAGAAAGTGACAGGGCGATCCGAAGTTCGAATTACGGATTTCAAAGTAGAGAGAGTGGGGTAAGCTCTAGACAAGATACATAACGTTAACGCTAACGATTTTCTAAAACTGTCAAAATGCATGGAATTGACATAAGCGTTTGATGCCACCGTCCGGTAGCTTACGTCCATCCTACACATTTTCGAAAGATAACGTTCTCGCAATGCATTTTGTCTATGACCACAGGATAAAAGACTAATCGTCGCAAACACGCCTATAGTATAGCTAAAAAACATTCAAATAATTTTCCAAGACCACTAAAACGAGCTACCTTACTAAGGCTTGCTGCGTTTCCCTGTTGCGCTATAAATTGGTTAACCTATATAACGAAAGTGAAAACGAGCCTTTATGTAAGTATATTAACAATCTGATATTTTAAATTTCTGACCATAATACTATTTATTGGGAAAGAGCGATTTTTGCTGTAAAAAATTGACTATTTGTGCATAATGTGGTTACAGAATTATCAAAAAGTTTTTAGAGTTGTAGGTATTTCTGTAGCTCTGCCTACCCCACACTGCAATTATAGGCGTGGAGGTATGTATGTATGTATGTATGTATGTATAATTGAATATGTAAGTGCACCTTTAAGCACTGTAGCTGATTGATTGATTGACATCGATCGATCATCAGGATTGGGATTGATAATGACGTCGGAAAGTATGTTTCATTGCACACGATTTCAGATTAGGTAAGCAATTTTTATGGATCGAGGTATATTTCCGAAGCGGACGCGCATCAGAGCGACAGTGTGTTCGCTTTGACTCGCTTTGTGAAGTTAATTCTCAGGCCACACGTGTAGAACGACGTACAGTATGCATTAAACAGCATTCGCTTGACTTCTGCTGAACAATGTGAGAACCTGCGGATCAGCATATTCGCCCGTACTGCCAGCGCCCTACGTTCCCTCTCAATATCTGCATCATCATGCAGTTCTTCTGTGACAATATGTTCCAGATAATTAAAGTGAGTCACTCTGTTCAGAGTTACTCCACAAAGCGTCACAAGAGGGACATAATACGAACCCTTACGACTAGAGCGGAATATCAATATTGTAGGAAAGCCAATGTGATTCCGCGTATAGCTCGCACACTGCAAGCAGCGTGTTCAGCGCATTTATTGACGGGCCTAAGTTACTAATAACAACATATCATCAGCATAACCACGGATAACTAATGTTGTATCTGACCACCTAAAGAGCACCCTACGATCCTACCTAATAATGTGGCTCTTAAGTTTGATGTCATAATGCTAACTGAGATATTTCTAACTACTATACCAGATGCTGAGCTGTGCCATGACGTCTACGTCGTACTGTGCAATTATCGTCTGAGTGGTTCAGGTTACGCTGCCGGAATACCAAAGGCGGGTAACTACAATGTAGTAGTCGACGCATACTATACTCTATTGGTAACCACATTAAATTTAAAATGCTTATAAATACTATTACTATGCAGTTAGCCGCCTTCTTAAATAGACGAGTCTCCCCTTGTAAAGAAACGAGCACTTTCGATTTTTTCAAGTAGTTTAAACATAGGTAGGTACTGTAACTAAATGAAATGAAAAAAAAAACGCTTTAAGTACCTAGGGATGCAAATAACCGGTTTTAACCGGTTATTTTCATACACAAACTGTTAATAACCGGTTAAATTGCATTCCCTACTCGTAACATCGCCAATGCTACCTACTTTCGTCTAGTTTCATATCAGTTGAAGTTAAGAAGCATAAAATTATTTATCATTACGCTTATGATTATCAAATACAAGTGCCTCTAGTGGGTAGGACACCCACTGGTAAACGAAATTTGAATTTACTAAACAGACGGCTTATTGTCTAACGCACTCACAATCGCAACCGGCTTCAAAGTGGAGCAAATGTTTTCATTTTGTGTGCAGACAAGCCTTCGATTTTCAAAATGAAAACGATCGTGATTGCGTGCGTCGTGTGTTAGACAATAAGCTCTAAGGTCATCATCATCATTATTCGTCATTAAGTAATTATGGTCCATCTATATTTCATTCATCATCATCATCATCATCATCATCATCATCATCATCAGCCTATATTAGTCCACTGCTGGACATAGGCCTCCCCTAATGAGCGCCATAGAGCCCTGTCTTCAGCTTGCCGCATCCAGCATCTGCCTGCTGTTCTAGAGTGGAGACCGCGTCTCGGCAAACGTAGTGTAGGACGCCGCCCTCAGCCCAGATGGGATGACGATCTGCGAAAGATTTCATTGCAGTATCTCAAACCAACAATTTGGATGAAAAATGTCTGATTAAACCTAGGAAATGTGCAATTACCGTTGACCCTTAACGGATTTCTTTATCTTTTCACTACTCGGTAACAGAATAATCAACCGCTAATCGGCGTATACTCGAATGTGCTCATTTCGATTTGAAAAAAATGTCCTTCAGATGTTTACGATATTTTTAGATTTTATCCTACCTAATAGTATCTACGCGAAACGGTTAAACATTTACCCCACCATACCACGCCACTTTTCTGGGTCCTGTTTAAAACAAATCCACTGTATTTTCACCTTTTTGAATGTCAACCACCGTTCGATCTGGGTGGTCGGCTAGTGTGCAGTATTTTGATGTCCTTGACCAGCTGTAACCTACTTTTCTATCTGCCATCTTTCCGTGACACGCCGATTTCCACTTAAGGTTGATTCATTATTCTTGTTATCCTTGATGAGAAACTACGTATCCGAACCATAAGTAAGTGAGATAAATAGTTAAACACCTGGGTTTTTAGGCACTGAGGAATTTGGCCCGGTGGACATATTTCAGGATAGCCAATGCTGCCCCCACCCTAGCTGAATCTCTTGTTCTATTATACAGAACTCTTACATAAATTGTTTGTTTCAACTTTCGCGATGTGATCACATACTCTTGTATGTTGAAAATGAGATATTATCGCAGCGTATTAGCGAACTAATCAATAATAAGCGATTAAGAGAACTATTTAATGATAAAATGATAATCAAATAATATAAAAAAGGCAGGTCACCACCACTGTTCAACTGCAGCTATGAAGCTACTGTTAGTGTTTGCCGCTCTCGTTGCGTGTGAGTATAAATAGAGGTACAATAAACAACGAGAAAAGTCTTACTTGAACCAGTTGAATCAGTCATCCATCACGTGTTTTTGACGTTCTTTTGGATAAATTCATCACTTTTGAGTACTAAGTCTTGTTCATATTCGTCTCTTGTTGAGAGAATCAAACACTTTCGAGGCGTTTTATAAGTAAGCTACAATAATTAATGATACAAGTGATGTTATGTTATAAATTCAGGGTGCGCTGGGAACGCCGTTCCTCTGGTGCCAGGGGACAATAGCCACTATGTGGAAGGTGAGAGCCGATACATTTGGATGCCCGATGGTGAGGGCAAGCTTCATCTAGTGGACCTCGAGGAACCAGTGGACCAAACGGTCTTAAACAGCAGAAATGGAGCAAACAACCAATACTGGCTGTTCACGAGGTAAATTTTAATATTTTTTAAATTAAAACTTCTTATTTGTGTAGTAAAAATATGTATTTAAATTGTTTACTTTACTTTTAAGATCGAACCCAAACAATCCTCAAGTGATTGTAAACGGCAACGCCAACACCATTTGGAACTCAAACTACAACGGTAACCTTCCTCTGAACGTCATCGTGCACGGATGGAACAGCAACGGCTGGACCCAAATGAACCCTGATATAACCGCTGCTTTTCTGGCCGTCACCAACTGCAACGTCATCGTGGTAGACTGGCGTGCTCTGGCCAACTCGGGTTACAACACCGCGGCAGCAGGCGTTCCAGGCGTCGGCCAGTTTCTCGGAAACTTCTTGGTGTGGTTAAGGAATACCGGCGGTGGAGCGTGGAACAACGTTCATCTAGTTGGGTTCAGTCTGGGAGCTCACGTCGTCGGAAATGCTGGACGTCAAGCCGGTGGACGAGCCGCAAGAGTCACCGGTAAGCATATTTTATATTGTTTGCCTAGACATACCACTAATATTAAATCGAAAAAAAAACTTTAAATTGAAAAATTTAGTCTTACTTAAAATTTAAGCCGTTATAATACAACTCACTTTCTGCTTTATGTATTCAGGATTGGACCCTGCCGGTCCCACGTGGGGAAACAACGGGAATGCATTGAACCGTAACGCTGGTGCTTACGTCGAAGCAATCCACACTGACGGTGGTCTTCTCGGCATCATGGACGCCATCGGTGATGCTAACTTCTACCCCAACGGCGGCAGGAATCCTCAGCCTGGCTGCTGGATCAGCACCTGCTCCCACGGTCGCGCCACTGAGCTGTTCGCTTCTACTATTCGCTTCAACCACTTAGAAGGAAGACAGTGCAATAACATCTGGGAGGCTGAATTGAGCAATTGCAATGGTGGTGGTTTCCGTATGGGCAACGGCGACTGGAACAAACGAGGGTTAGTAATTAATAGGATACCCCATTACAGCAAGCAATTTAAAAAAACCAGTCAATTGCGAGGCTTCCGTACCATTCTTCTACTAGGGCCCCTTAAGTCATAATTTTTATGTATGGCGCCGCCTTTAATTTTTGACTTTATTTTATTTTTATTATTTGTTGTTATAGTGCATACACACTCAGTTAAAATAAGCATTTGGGGGTCTTAGGATTGCAATCATTGAATTGTAGTTTTGAGAATTCAAATATCTATGGCTCACAGATTCCACTTACCATCAGAGGCCCGTTTCACGAAGCAACAAGTTACAAATTACAAGCGGAACTCTCTTTCTAGCACAAGGAGTTAGAAAGAGACTTCCGCTTGTAATTTGTAACTTGTAGCTTCGTGAAACGGGCCTCAGGTGGCCTGTGTGCTCGTTTGCCTTCTTCGGACTATAAAAGAAAAACAAGTGTGTCGCTATTATGGTTCATGATACAGCCCGCTGACAGACAGACAGACTGAGAGATGGACTGCAGAGGCCTAACCAAAACCGCTAAGGCTAAAATATTTATGCTTATCATAACATCTTCCTTACTTTACTAAAACCACTGCTCTCCTTAGCAACACGTGCTCCACTTGTATTTAAATAATAAAAGACGCACGAATGTAAGCACCTAATTTCATAATTAGAGGAGAATCGCTTTTTAGCAATAAGACCGTCTCTTGACACACTTACCACAACTTTTAAATTTTCTTCCTTGCTGAAAATGTGTGTAGGTAGAGAATGCCGTAACCATAAAGTCTGCCATTTATTGTACAGTCAAGTACAGTCAAGTACATATAGACTTTTGCACCTTATTTATTACATTGCTATATGGTGCAAAAGGTAATATATCTGTCCTCCTCCACTAACCTACTCCA
Source organism: Acleris cristana (assembly GCA_948252455.1). Lineage (NCBI taxonomy): Eukaryota > Metazoa > Arthropoda > Insecta > Lepidoptera > Tortricidae > Acleris > Acleris cristana. The sequence goes on along the minus strand of OX411774.1, from coordinate 6,541,411 downwards.
ACTTTGTGTATTGTACAAATGTGTTTCAAAAAATAACCATGTTCTTTTGTTTTCTTACAGAGGTGGCATCTTTGGACTGAGGACTGGCAACTCTTGGCCTTTCTAATCGACGACGTTTGTAAAACACTAAATAAAACAGTAACTTAAAACCTGCATTATTATTGATACCAATCTGCGTTTATTGGTGGTTCCCACACTGCGGCGCGGTTATAAAAATAGTTTGAAAACACGACAACATTCTACATATTAAAAGAGTTGTGTTCAAAAATGTTAAATAACTTTTTTTTACTGCACAATAATATAAAAAAACAATACAGCATATTTGAGGAAGTATGTTTATTTACAGATTTTTAATTTCTTATGGGAATATGAGCGCGCTATAAATATACAGTCTGCCTTATAAGCAGCTGAATACTTCTGCACCTTGTCTTTGACGCTTTACCGCCTTTGACATACATATTAGAGAACCAAATCAACCATGACGTTAGAGTGACAAAGCAAAGAAATGTGCAGCTTCTTATACGGCCGACTGAGCCATATAGTTAACAAGTCCTACAAACATACCCTAACCTGTTGAATTTGATTAATTTGATGAGTATTAACACCAAGAAATCACCATCATTGACCTATCCCACTAATAATTCAAATGTTAAAGTTTGTGAGGATGTACAGTCAACCAATTTGATTCCAAGGCCACCACGTAACTAAGTCAGAGTGACGTAATCTATCAAATCGTAAGAGGCTTATTTGATTTATAACGTCACATTGGCATAGTTCCATTGTGGCCTATGAATCAAATTGCTTGAAGTTTTTTCTTTCAACCATGCATGACGCTGAAAATCAAACTGCCACACGTTTTAAGGACCGTCCGTCCGTCAGTCCGTCTTTCCTTCTGTCCGCTGTCAATACTGGAAAAATCTAGGTCAGTTAACTCGGAACGGTATAGTAGTACTTACTGCCGAAAAATTACATCTTAGGTACCGTAAAACGGGGTGAGTAGGAATTAAGGGGTGAGTATGGACACACCCTAAAATAAGTCATAACTTGTTACAAATAAGATCAGGAATTAAATTGACAAAAACGTTACGTCTATTGGAAATAATTTCAGTCTTATAATTATTAACATTATGCTTCATTTTAGGTTGTGTCCCTACTCACCCCTTAATTCTTACTCACCCCGTTTTACGGTACTATTATATTCAGGCTATAGGGTTGTGTTCTTTAAGCTGTAACATTAGATTTTATCCTATCTAAAAGTATCTGCCTGAAATGGCTGAAAAAATGGTAAACGCTTTGGTGCTTAATGTGGATCTCGTCTTCGGATTTGCTAACACATCACCATGAGTTCGTCTGCCCGCTCAACTTATGCAATAATGACACTAATGTTAATAAAACTGGCTCATTGAAGGCATATACTTTAGGAAACAGTAATGAGGTACTGTTTCCTAAAGTATATGCCTTCAATGAGCCAGTTTTATTAAAAAAGGTTAAAAAACCAAAGCGATTATAAATTGACTTTTTAGAGTTCCATAGTCTGTCCGTCTAGCGGTTTAACTCAGAGAGTATCACTTTTAGTATTCAACTCAAAAAGTGTTATCCCCCCCCCCCCCCTGCTTTCTCCACGGTACCCTCTACGATTAATAGAAATCTGTAAAAAATCCTAAACGAAATAATATACTCGTATAACAAATTTTAAAGGAAAACAGTTACAACTAAGAAGACTCAATTGGTACGAGTACCTACCTGAGATACAGCGACTAAAGTGTTTATTTATACCTACCTAGGTACTAAAAATCATCCGAGACAGCACCAAATAACTTTACCTCGAAAGGCTTAAAAAAAAAAAAAAAAAAACTTAGGACGTTGGGTTTTACGACGTTAAACAGATTTGTTCATACGTGTTGTTTTTTGAGATATTTAGTAGTAGATTTGTAGTAAGGGCTTCGGAACCCTACACTTAACGAGCATGGTCCAACATACCCTTGCCCGGATTTTTAACAATACTAAATGGTTGTAACATACGCACAGATGAACTGTTGAACAAACATACTTACTGTAGACGCAGACTATCAGATGGAAGCAATTTTTCATTACACAGTAAAATCAATGTCAGCTGAAAGTGCGTAACCGTTAAAAGATCATAAGTTCAACGGTCAATGTGACTTATGTGACTTTGTCTCATACAGCGCGTAGATTCACCGAGTTTCTTGACGGTTTTTAATCTGATACAGTACCCTTACCATGCGTAACATTTACCGTACTCGCTAGCGAGTCGAATGCTCTGTCCCTCGCAGGCCTCGCAGTATTCTTATAGAGTGCAAGGGACAAAGCATTCGACTCGCTAGCGAGTACGTTTATATGGTAAAGGTACAGAAAGCTGACTTTTTATTTATTACTAACGACCGACCCGCCGCTTCGATCTGATTTATGTAAGTTTTTTGTAACACCCATACTCCAGAATTTATTATTAAATATTAAACGTAGGAACCTTGCGTGGAAAATTATCTACCCGACGATGAAAATAGCATCAAAATCCGTTTGGTAGATTTTGAGATCATCGAGAATAGACAGACGCGGCGGGGGCTTTTATTGTAATTATGTAGTGATTTGCAAATAAACACATCCAATCAACCTGTATCTACCACCGATAGGTATAATATGCCTCTTCCATACCACGCCACTTTCCTGGGTTCTATTTAAAGGCATCCATTGTATTTTCGCCTTTTTGGATGTCATCCACCCTTTGACCGGTGGTTTACTTACGCACACACACTTACAACTTTGACAATATGCCATCTTTCAGCTCAAGGTTGATTCATTATTCGTTTCCCGTTCTGGAGCGGAGATGCTCACATAATGATATCTCCACAGCCTGCAAGAAACGGTAAAGATGCTTGCACCAACAGTGTAGAGTCAAAAAAAAGTTCACCAGCCTTTACCTCTGAATTTTGGCGTTTGGGATGCGATGCCTATCATAGCATACTCAATGTTTCTTTGCGTTACTCACTCTTTGTCCAGACTCCCTTGATGAGAAACTACATATCCGAACCATATGTATCACAAGTAAATTGGTTTTAAACATCTTAATTATTTGGCATCTGGAATTTGGCCCGGAGGACATACTTCGGTATAGCGCGCTGCTAATACTTTTCCCCACCGCTATAGCTGAATCTCTAGTATTGGTACTATTGCGGTAAGGTATTGTAAACAAATTTTACATAACTCATTGTTTTAAACTTGATGCTGAAAACGCGATGTTGTCACATAACCCTTGCATGGTGAAAATGAGCCTATTATCGCGTTACCACAAGTTTTATTCACCTCACCGTTTAAAGCACGTGACACGAAGATCCCACATGTAACATAAACTGCATTCGCAAAGTACTATCACCGAGATTGAAAGATAATATGATAATAAAATGATGTAAAAAGACAGTGTCATCACCAATAATCAACTGCAGTTATGAAGCTCTTGTTGGTGTTTGCTGCCCTCGTAGCGTGTGAGTATTTAAACAATATTGAAGTGTCAAACGAGTATAATCTTATTGGCTCAGTAGAATCTAGGTTATTTATCATCCAATATTTTTCAAATCTTTTTTTTTAAAAGAACCAATACCTTCGAGGAGTTCTATAAATACTCGTAAGCTGAAATGATTAATAATAGCCCTTTATACGAATGATGTTATGTGATAAATTTAGGGTGCGCTGGGAACGCCATTCCGCTGGTGCCAGGGGACAATAGTCACTATGTAGAGGGTGAGAGCCGATACATTTGGATGCCCGATGGTGAAGGCAATCTTCATTTAGTGGACCTCGAGGAACCAGTGGACGAAGCTGTTTTAAACAGCAGAAATGGAGCAAACAACCAATATTGGCTATTCACTAGGTAAATTTTTACTGCTTATAAAACTTGTTACTTATGTACCTAATGAAAAAAGATATCATCCTTTTAACGTTTTTTTAAGATCGAACCCAAGCAATCCTCAAGTGATTGTAAATGGCAACGTCAACACCATTCGCAACTCAAACTATAACGGTAACCTTCCTCTGAACGTCATCGTGCACGGATGGAACAGCAACGGCTGGACCCAAATGAACCCTGATATTACCTCTGCTTTACTGGCCGTGACGAACTGCAACGTCATCGTAGTAGACTGGCGCGCTCTGGCCAACTCGGGTTACAACACCGCGGCGGCAGGCGTCCCAGGAGTCGGCCAGTTTCTTGGAAACTTCTTGGTGTGGTTAAGGAACAATGGTGGTGGAGGTGCTGCCTGGAACAACGTTCATCTGATCGGGTTCAGTCTGGGAGCTCACGTCGTCGGAAATGCTGGACGTCAAGCCGGTGGACGAGCCGCAAGAGTCACCGGTAAGCGTCTTTTATATTGTTTGCCTAGATATACCACTAATTTTAAATCGAAACAAAAAACTTTTAATTGAAAAATTTAGTCTTACTTAAAATTTAAGCCGTTAGAATACAACTCACTTTCTGCTTTATGTATTCAGGATTGGACCCTGCCGGTCCCACGTGGGGAAACAACGGGAATGCGTTGAACCGTAACGCTGGTGCTTACGTCGAAGCAATCCACACTGACGGTGGTCTTCTCGGCATCATGGACGCCATCGGTGATGCTAACTTCTACCCCAACGGCGGCAGGAATCCTCCACATCCAATCAACCTGTATCTACCACCGATAGGTATAATATGCCTCTTCCATACCACGCCACTTTCCTGGGTTCTATTTAAAGGCATCCATTGTATTTTCGCCTTTTTGGATGTCATCCACCCTTTGACCGGTGGTTTACTTACGCACACACACTTACAACTTTGACAATATGCCATCTTTCAGCTCAAGGTTGATTCATTATTCGTTTCCCGTTCTGGAGCGGAGATGCTCACATAATGATATCTCCACAGCCTGCAAGAAACGGTAAAGATGCTTGCACCAACAGTGTAGAGTCAAAAAAAAGTTCACCAGCCTTTACCTCTGAATTTTGGCGTTTGGGATGCGATGCCTATCATAGCATACTCAATGTTTCTTTGCATTACTCACTCTTTGTCCAGACTCCCTTGATGAGAAACTACATATCCGAACCATATGTATCACAAGTAAATTGGTTTTAAACATCTTAATTATTTGGCATCTGGAATTTGGCCCGGAGGACATACTTCGGTATAGCGCGCTGCTAATACTTTTCCCCACCGCTATAGCTGAATCTCTAGTATTGGTACTATTGCGGTAAGGTATTGTAAACAAATTTTACATAACTCATTGTTTTAAACTTGATGCTGAAAACGCGATGTTGTCACATAACCCTTGCATGGTGAAAATGAGCCTATTATCGCGTTACCACAAGTTTTATTCACCTCACCGTTTAAAGCACGTGACACGAAGACCCCACATGTAACATAAACTGCATTCGCAAAGTACTATCACCGAGATTGAAAGATAATATGATAATAAAATGATGTAAAAAGACAGTGTCATCACCAATAATCAACTGCAGTTATGAAGCTCTTGTTGGTGTTTGCTGCCCTCGTAGCGTGTGAGTATTTAAACAATATTGAAGTGTCAAACGAGTATAATCTTATTGGCTCAGTAGAATCTAGGTTATTTATCATCCAATATTTTTCAAATCTTTTTTTTTAAAAGAACCAATACCTTCGAGGAGTTCTATAAATACTCGTAAGCTGAAATGATTAATAATAGCCCTTTATACGAATGATGTTATGTGATAAATTTAGGGTGCGCTGGGAACGCCATTCCGCTGGTGCCAGGGGACAATAGTCACTATGTAGAGGGTGAGAGCCGATACATTTGGATGCCCGATGGTGAAGGCAATCTTCATTTAGTGGACCTCGAGGAACCAGTGGACGAAGCTGTTTTAAACAGCAGAAATGGAGCAAACAACCAATATTGGCTATTCACTAGGTAAATTTTTACTGCTTATAAAACTTGTTACTTATGTACCTAATGAAAAAAGATATCATCCTTTTAACTTTTTTTTAAGATCGAACCCAAGCAATCCTCAAGTGATTGTAAATGGCAACGTCAACACCATTCGCAACTCAAACTATAACGGTAACCTTCCTCTGAACGTCATCGTGCACGGATGGAACAGCAACGGCTGGACCCAAATGAACCCTGATATTACCTCTGCTTTACTGGCCGTGACGAACTGCAACGTCATCGTAGTAGACTGGCGCGCTCTGGCCAACTCGGGTTACAACACCGCGGCGGCAGGCGTCCCAGGAGTCGGCCAGTTTCTTGGAAACTTCTTGGTGTGGTTAAGGAACAATGGTGGTGGAGGTGCTGCCTGGAACAACGTTCATCTGATCGGGTTCAGTCTGGGAGCTCACGTCGTCGGAAATGCTGGACGTCAAGCCGGTGGACGAGCCGCAAGAGTCACCGGTAAGCGTCTTTTATATTGTTTGCCTAGATATACCACTAATTTTAAATCGAAACAAAAAACTTTTAATTGAAAAATTTAGTCTTACTTAAAATTTAAGCCGTTAGAATACAACTCACTTTCTGCTTTATGTATTCAGGATTGGACCCTGCCGGTCCCACGTGGGGAAACAACGGGAATGCGTTGAACCGTAACGCTGGTGCTTACGTCGAAGCAATCCACACTGACGGTGGTCTTCTCGGCATCATGGACGCCATCGGTGATGCTAACTTCTACCCCAACGGCGGCAGGAATCCTCAGCCTGGCTGCTGGATCAGCACCTGCTCCCACGGTCGCGCCACTGAGCTGTTCGCTTCTACTGTTCGCTTCAACCACTTACAAGGCAGACGGTGCAATAACATCTGGGAGGCTGAATTGGGCAATTGCAATGGTGCAAATTTCCGTATGGGCAACGGTGACTGGAACAAACGAGGGTTAGTAATTAATAGGATTTACCATTAAAGCAAGGAGCAACTATTTAAAAAACCAGTCAATTTACAAAAAGGATTTCGTATCATTCTTTTACACCTTTAAGGTTTTAATTTTATTTTCTCGAGTCTTGTATGTCCCCATACAAGACTCGAGAATCTTGTATGGGGACCTTCTTTAATTTTTGACTTTTTTGTTTTCATTACATATTTGTTGATTTAGTAATACACACTCTGTAATAGCAAGAAAAGCTCAGTGCTTTGTCAAGTGTGTCGCTATTGCGGTTCATGAGATACAACGCGCTGACATACAGATAGACAGACAGACACACGGACAGCGGAGGCTTAACAAAAACCAAAACCGTTAAGGCTAAAATACTTATGTTGATCATAACATCTTACTTTATTTAAACCACTATCATTAGCAATAAGTGCTCCACTTTTATTTAATAAATAAAATACGCAAGAATGTAAGTAACTAATTCCAAAATGACAGAAGAATCGCTATTCGCTACCTATTTAGCGATTAATTAAGCCTGCCATTTGTACAGTCGACTACAAAGGTAACACTTACAGTTACACTTTTGCACCTTATTTATTACATTGCTATAAGGTGCAAAAGGAATTCATAATTATATTCGTAATTGAACTTGGTATATTGTATAAATTTATTTCAAAAATAACCATTTTCTTTTGTTTTCTTACAGGAGTGGCATCCATGGACTGAGGACTGGCAACTCTTGGCCTTTCTAATCGATGACGTTTGTAAAAAACTTAAAAAAACAATTCCTTAAAAACTGCATTAAATATCATTGACACCAATCTGCGTTTCTTAATAGATCCTTTCCCACACTGCAGCGTGGTTATAAATGTTTGAAAAACACACATTCTACAAATTAAAAGTGTTGAACATTCAAAAACGTTACAAAACGTTATCTAACATTATATAATCGTAGTCTGGAAGGACCATTATATATAAAAATATTGACAAACTTAGGTACATAAATTTGTACTTTTAGAGATCCAAAATGGCTGTACAAAATAACTATGTAACGTGGACTAGGTACCCATAGTACGAACTTTGAGCTTTGGAACAAGGTCAATCTGTGTGAGATTGTCCCCTTGATGTACGATAAGCATTATAATAATAATAATAGCTATGACGTCAAATACTGACTTGAAATTATCTTGCTTTGCCTACTATAAGAGCTCTTTGGATTGATGTCTTACATTTCTGGTAAATGAACTATGGCTGGTCCTAGAAATCCACATCAATAAGTAAGTTCGCCTTTGTACATTTATATTCCGTAAATACTGTATTTAAATTTCTGTGTTTTATACAATAAAATGTTTACATATATACATACCTACATCACGTCGTCAGCCATAATTTACATAATTATATTAATCATAATACTTAAATGCTTATCGTATGAGCTTAAAATGGTACGGTATAAACAGCGAGAATCTGCTTACAGAAATCAGCCATCCTTGATAGCAACCAACTATTTGCATTCCTTTTAATTATATCCTGATAAGACTTGGTTAAAATAAAATTTAATCTCAATTTACAACCGATTCCAAAATTTAATCTATCTATAAGCCGTACTGAAGATAAACAAAATATGTTGGTCTAAAGGTGCCACGTTGGGCGCCACTTTAACGATTGTCAGAGACTTAGGGTGAATATCCACCAGAGCTGTGTGAGCAACGGAGAATAATAGTCAGGTAGCGAAAGTGTGCGAAGAAAATATCCACCAATAGGAATGTTTCATTTTCCTAGCCTTGCTCAGTGCAGCTCTCCTATTGGTGGATTTTTTCATCGCACACCGTTCCGCTACCTGAAACAGCTCTAGTGGACACTTATCCTTGTGTCCGCTCCCTATATTTAAACCGGGGTTAGATTTGGTTTTGGGGTAAAAAATAGATTTACCATAAGGAACCTAACCTTACCAAATCTACCCATGGTCTGAGCCATTCCCAATAAACATAGGTATTGGTATATGTTTATTGGGAACGGCTTTCTGAGGCTACTTGAAGTCTGGACTTCCACAGATTTCCATATATTTCGAAACAAATAAAACGAACTTAAGCCTAAATCTAGATTTATCCTTTTTACCAATGAATTAATGAAAATAAAAATAAACTCGGCTGTCTGTGGTTTGCAGTGACTCAAAAAATATAAAGTTCTCACACCACGGTAGAAAAAAAAGGCTATGTTCTGTACTGAGGGTTTTCTTTTCCTAGCCATTTTGTGTGACATACTGGTGAACAAAGGCCTCTTCTCCGTGTCTTGATTATATTTCAGCCAGTCTCTCTGGAACATCAAAAACAAAACAAAGTTCCGAAACCACTGGACATACCTACGTATAACAAAAGAGAAACATGGATCTATCAATATCATCCGGGAAGTAAAAAGGAATTGTCGGTAGATATGGGTCTCGGAGGGACAGTTACGACAAAATTGCAAAGAACTCGTAACTAATCCCAAACAAAAAAGAATCATCAAAATCAATTCATAATTGGCAGAATGACCGCGTAACAAACAACAAAAATAAAACAGTCGAATTGAGAACCGCCTTCTTTTTTGAACTCGGTTAAAAATACTATTTTCGTACAGAACCTTAAAAACCTATCCGTCTTTAAGTCTATCAGCGATATCTAAATATAATTAATGATAACTACTTTAATTGATAATGCAGTCGAAAGACCCACCGAGTTTGTACTGAATACTCGTAGATTAACACGATTAACAAACGATGACTGTAAAATAGCAATAAACCACAAAAACTTGTCCCAAATGCATTTTTTCGGCAGTTCTATGCTGAGTAGTTCTCATAAATCAATTAGATGGTATCCATTTCAGTTCGACGCTAATCACACATTGATTCGACTCCCCGTAAAACAGACTCCTCCTCCCCATTAAATAGTATAAAGTATTTACCCTACTACTTTGGCAGCTGCATCGAAATCACGGCCTATGCCTTATACTAAACCTTGGTTTGGAAATGTACAAAAATGGACTGGAGTTGCGAGTGCTGCCCAACCGTTATCTCTCGCAAAATTAAAGGAGTATGCGAAGCTAATTTTCCAGCCTGCACTATATGCCAGAGAGGCACGATAATAAGCATATAATAATTACTTACTGATTGAAAATTTGAAAATTGTGGAGTTTCGTGCCAATATTCCTTTCCAACAAAGTATTATGTAACTAAAATCGAAAAGCGTAGGTATGCTAAGATGGTTTGGTTATTTAGAAAGGATGGACGAAAGAAGAGTTACGAAAGAGATATGGCAAGCGAGAGTGAGCGGAGATTTCGGTAGGGGACGTCCTAGACGGACGTACGGCGATCAGATTCGCGATGTACTTAATAAGGGCCAAATCAAAAGCACCCGAACCTGACGTACATGCATGCATTCATCAATACGAATGTAGAGGGAGCAAAAGTTGTATGTTTAGACCGGTGCACCAGGCGTTCCATATTCTCTGCATACCCCATTGGGAGACAGGCGTGAAGGTATGTATGTGTGTATGTGTATGTAATATGTAAACAAAACTACTTGTATTACCAAATCATTAAGCAGTCGGTGCTTTGCCTAAAATTTCTATATTCCTGGACGATCAAGTAAAACATTGAGAATTCAATTCAATTCAATTCAAGTTTATTTCAGGAACAATATACCTTGTGTTTGAAAACGATTCTTACAAGCTAGCACAAATTTTAAAAATAACCTATGATACTTAACTATCATATTGCAGTATTAATAATGTCAGTTATAATAAATAAATTACCAATATTAACCAAATTAAAGAATTCAGAAAAACTATAGTAGCGCTTTGACAGCAAAAAATGTCTTGCTCTGTTTTTGAACACGTTTGGATTAGTGATGGGCTTAAGCTCCATTGGCAGATTATTAAAAACCTTTACTGCTTGGAAACGTGCACAGTGATTAGCCATTCTTAGTTTTGGAGAAAGAGAAAAATCACATTTTTCGTTCCTGACCTACCTATGTACTTTAGCCCCCTTACTAATAAACGTTGAGTAACGGTGGTATAGCTATACAATGTTTTATCCTTATCTGTCAAATTCAAATGTCACAATGACAGATAAGGACAAAACATTGTATAGCTATACCACCGTTACTCAACGTTTATTAGTAAGGGGGTAGGAAAATAACTAGTTGCTAGGCTTCATAGTTATATACATGTCCCTTATCAAGGAAAAAACCCAGAGCAAATAGTAAACAAATCTGATTATAATGCTATCAGACAATGATAATTGTAAGGAAACGACGCCCAGGTGCCGGTGCTATTACTCCTTCTCGTATGTTGTGATTAAATAGATTAACCAATAAGATAGATACGTATCTAAGCGTAATGACACCGTCATCATGTGTATTTCAGGCATTCTGAACATGACAGGTTACTCGAAACAAAAAGCTGTTGGCATATCAAATAAATAAATAAAAAGTAAAGAAGACAAGCGAGCACTAGCACCTTAAGAGGGAGGGAGAGGAAGACAGCAGGATAAACCAGAGAAAGTAATAGGATACTTATAACGATAGCGGTAGCGATTTGGGCGGACACTGCCCAAAATCCAAAAAATATAAGGTAGGTACTGTTATGAAATGAGTAAATCATCCATGTACATGATAAAAAAACTCCCATGACTTACTGACTAGCAGACGACGTACGACCCTTACTTCGGGATTTAGAAAATTTAAATTTAAAAATATTACGTTAGAGATACTTGCCCCGTGATGCACAGGAATACTGAGTTTTTTTAATTTGTAGAATACATGAAGGTAACGCAGCCAGTGTCATAGGGACCATGCCGCGAGCGGACCTGCTAGAGGGGGTGTTCTTTTTATAGTGGTGATTATTATTTACGTCTTTAATATTTGAGTAGCTTTGTTTTTATTTTAATTTAAATAAGTTTAGTTTTAACTTTTAATTGTATTATATTAAATATGCATGTTCTTATGTTTATGTAAATTGAAGGTGCTACGCCACTCAAACTTTATATGTGGCGTTATCTATGAAAAGAGACCTTATTGTCGATGGCGCTTACGCCGCAATGCGTCACGCGACGTTGTATTTATATCGGAACATCATTAATAGTGGTGGAAGCGCCATCGACAACAAGGTCCCTTGTCATGACAACGCCACATATTAGTTAGCAACATAACAACAACAACGGTTGGTAAAAGTATTATGTCTACCAAAAAGCAAGCTTTAAATACTCCACTTCATGTTATAATACTGTCGTTTATATTACAGTTGGGAAACGATACATTCGGCAAACATATTTCTGCCAAAAGGCAGAAAACCGTTCGTAATAGTTACATTATGTTTGTACCCATGTTATTTTTTTTTTATAAGTTTCCCAGTGGTACCTACTTTCGACGTTAAGGCCGCGTACACACAGGTCAAAACCATTACGTCCTTCTTGGGCAGTGTGGTTAAATAGGAGACTTCAAAGAATGTTAAACATTTCATTAGATACCTATGTGAATTTAACCATTTCTGAAATTTTATCATTTAACTGAAGTTAACCATTTCATTTACATTGTCGGTTATACGACTGGCATTCCAGGCCATACTTTGTAGGGATCCGCAAATAAAAAGGAAAAAGGAAACTATTTTTTTTTTTGAGACTAAAACTTATTTGAACAAAAAGTATTTTATTGTAATCGAAAGAGCACCTCAACCAACTTAATTAACTTAAAACATAAGAAAGTTAACATAATATAAGCATTGGTGGTGCTGCACCATTACGCCAATAGGTCCCATTCCACACAGAGGGCCCTGCCAAAATGCACTACGCTAACTAGCGTTTCTATTCGTTTCATTTTTAAACCAATCGCGTCACTGGTAGATCACGTGATACGAAAAGTCACGTGATCTACCAGTGACGCAATTGGTTTAAAAACGAAACGAATAGAAACGCTAGTTAGCGTAGTGCATTTTGGCAGGGCCCTCAGGTGCTGCAACAATGATCTTCAGAAATAGTTGCAACTTGCTGTTTTGTTCAATGCGCTTGTATCTGGTTGTGTGTATGTAGTGTGTAAAAATAAATAGACAAACCAAATACTGAATATTATATTTAAATATGTAAGTTGGAAATATAAAAATAATTTCATGTTGCTACTGCGTATCAGCGCTAAATATAAATCAAATTTTACCAAATTGCACTATCTATTGCAGAAAAAGTTGGACACTGCACGAACTGTCTATGGTTGGGATTTCTGAATATTGAGTAAGTATTATATTTTTTTATTCGCCGTTTGATAACCGACCGCGACCCATGTCGATGTATGGGGACAACGGTTTTCAACGGCAAAGTGAAGTACGTACCTCAATTCAGCTTATCTTGTTGTTACACTATGTTCGGTATTTTCGTAGTTCAGATGGACGAACTATTTACATACCTACAAATTTGTACGGAACCCTCGGTGCAGGAGTCCGACTCGCGTTGGCCGACTTTTATATTTTATAGGAGTCTGATTTCCGCAACTCGATGTCTTTCGCCTATTTTGCGTGTTGCATTCTAGTCCGAATGAAAGGTAAAACAAATAATTAGCATTGAGTGAAAAAAATCTGACATTTAAAATAAAGTCTGAATACCCACATTGCTGATAACACAGCTACAATAACATTAATTAAATCAAAGTATTAATGAACTGAAAACATCTGACGTCCGTATCTGTTGATATCATCGTGATTAATCTCCAGATAATCTAGTAAGGCTAACTATTAAAACATTGAATCGACAATAGACAAATCATAGTGGGTTAATAGCTCCCGTCAAAATGAAGTGGTTGATCCTCATATCCGTCGCTATAGCAGGTCAGTGTTCTTTCATTATGGTAGCCTTTATCGCGGTGGACAAAGCATCCGTCGCTCTCGCACTTACATACTGGTCAGAAAGCGACAAATGCTTTATCCACGTTGCCTGCAGGTTTCATTACGCCAAGCCAAGACGCAAACGCTGCTAACGTTTCGTTTTTCTATCGACTTGAAATGTATGGAGTTGACATAAGCGGGCGAAGTAATCTGTCATCCATCAGCTTACGTAAACCCTATACATTGTTTTGATTTTTCAAAGATCGCTGACAGCGTTATGCACCCTGACTAGGCAACCAGTTAGTTTTCAGTTGTCTACGACAGTTTTTAAGCCTACCCACAGTTCTGTGAATGTAAGTGTTTTAAATAAAAACTGTAGTACTATTTTTCTTTATAAACATCGCGTTCCTCCCATGTTTATTCTATCTCTTTTTACCTGTTTTGAGCTAAATAATCAAAGAACAACTATCGTCTATGCGATTGTTTAAATAAGTAGATTTTGGGTACCGTGCCCCTTGAATTGATCTAGAACCTTACTAATATCTCATTGCTCTCTATATAGCGCTCTGTTTGTCTAATATTAATACTACTATTGGTAAAATATTAAAACAGCAAACACCAATTAAACGAAATCTACGGCACGTTTGAAAATCTCTTGACCATTGTTTCTTTACAGCTGTTTCTGCGAGCGTGATCAAAGACCCTTCAGAGGGTTACAAGGATGGTGATAGGTTCTTCTACTTCCCCGGCGACGGCGACGGCAAGCTCCACCTCGTTGACGCTCTTGAGCCCGTCGACGAAGCGTACATCTTCGGCTTTGTGCGCAACCCTGCCAACAACGGCTACTGGCTATTTACTAGGTGAGCATTTACTGATGTCCCTACGTCATCACACAACAAACAAAAGTAAATACCAAGTTTAAATTGGTTTGAAAACGCAAGGCCTTGGTTTCCCGTGTATGCTGTCGCCCGCGTTTCAGCAGGGTACTCACTGGCGAGCTGTAACAGTTACCGTAGCAGTTACAGTAACGAGCTTCTAGTGGAGAACAGGCTCGCGAGCCGCGTACACATTACAATGTTACGTGCAAATGTTACAGTTATTTATGCAGTATCCCGCGGCAGGATTAGCAACGTACCTACCGACAAGAAACTTATCGAAAATTCTCGGTAGCTTGAATAGATATTTTTAATTTTTGTATGGAAAGCGAACATTAACAATGCTCTTAAATGTTTTCTGGAATGTTTTCAGTAAATTCTCGAGAGAATTACCAAACTTTTAGCATAGTTACTTTGCTACTCGCGATAATTAGGTACTATATTAATATACACGAGGTCACCGAGACCCAGCGAAATTTTTTATCAGGCAGAGTAAAACGTTTTATCCGGCAGAGCAAGGCTTAGGTTTAAACTGTCACAAGATCATTAGTCATATTATTCATACTACATATAGGTATAATACATACAAGTGCAGAACTATGGTTTCGTAATTTTGACCGTCACCTAGAAACGAGTTATCTATAAAGCTAATTATTTGTTTGATGTGTCATGCATGATACATCATCATAATATTATTTACTATCAGTTGTCAAGTATTATAATCAAGACGAACGAATTATTTGATCACACGAGGGCTACATGTTCGTTCCGTTGGGAGTTGAGACTCTTGGGCCTCGGGGGCCTAGCCCTTAAAGGAACTCTTTAAGAAGATTTCCTTTTGCCTAAAAGACGTTTTATCGCTGTCACTGCTGATGATGACCAGAGGGCTGGCAGCTACTTCGGTCAAAGGATAAGCATACTTTGCTATTGCGCGTTTATGAATAATCTATATATATAAAAGGCAATGTCCCGGGTGACATATCAACGCCCAGCCCAAACCGATAAAGATAAAAAGTTGGAATTTTGAGGGGAAGTTGGTTTTGTAATGGAGGCATCGTTTAAGAAGGGATTTTTCGAAATTCAACCCCTAAAGGTATGAAAGGGGGTTGCAAAGTTTGTATGGGAAAAAACATTTTTATGGTCCAATTTACTTGAAACTTGGTAGAAATGCTCTTCAATGCAAATAATGAGACACGTATTTCAGCGATTACTAAAATTCAACCCCTAGAGGGATGAAAGGGGGTTGCAAAGTTTGTATGGGAAAAAATACTTTTATGGTCAAATTTACTTGAAACTTGGTAGAAAACCTCTTCAATGCAAAAACTGAGACACGTATTTCAGCGATTACTAAAATTCAACCCCTTGGGGGATGAAAGGGGGTGGCAAAGTTTGAATAGATCAAATATTTTTATGATCAAATTTACTTGAAACTTGGTAAGAATACTCTTAAATGTAATTAACGAGACTCGTATTTCAGCGATTACTAAAATTCAACCCCTAGAGGGATAAAACGGGGTTGCAAAGTTTGGTATGCTTAAATTTACTTTAAACTTGGTAGAAATGCTTGCTCTGCAATGAAAATAATGAGTCACGTGATAACTAAAATTCAACCCCTTGGGGGATGAAAGGGGGTTGCAAAGTTTCTATAGGAACGAATACTTTTATGTTCTGATTTACTTGAAACTTGGTAGAAATGCTCGATTAAGGAAAAACTACCTCTGAGGAGGTAAAACGGGGGCTAGAAAAGTGGAAAATGATGTAACGGCTACTGTAGTTTTAAATTAAAAATATTGCTTTCGACGATTTTGGAAACAATTAGGGGTAAATTGGTGGTAAAAGTTTGTAAGGGATTATGATAATTTTTGAAGGAAAAATGTGGAAATGTATATTTACGCTACTGTTTTTATAAACAAAAAAGTTACTTTCGACGATTTAGAAAAAACTATCCCAAAGGTGGTTAAACGGGGGGTAGAAGTTTGGTAGAAATTTGGTCATTTTTGAAGTGAGAAATGTGGAAATTGATATTAAGATAACCTAATGTTTACCTTCCTATAACAAACCTACCTACCTACAAATTAAAATTATGACTGAAGTTAGATACATACATGAAACTCGGTGTCAACACCAATATAAATTAAATAATAACCATTTTTTAGAACAATCCCTGAACAGTGTAAAAAGCGGGTGAAAGTTTGAATAGGAGTTTTTTTTTAGCCAGGTGCATGAATTATAGCATCTAAAACGATATTTGCACCTTAAAGGAATGGTTAGTTAAGAGCAAATCCATTATCAATAAAAAATAACTAAAGGGAAAAACTTGGGATCTAAGGCTACTGACTGTAAAGTTTGCATCGAAATTATGTAATATTCAAATTACTATTACATACAGAAAATATTCAGCTTCGGTGTTTTTCGAAAATCTTCTACTAAGTGGGTTAATTGTTTGTATAGAAATATGGCAAATTTATCTAGAATCTTATTAAAAAAACGTAATGGTGAAAGAGAGGCAGTGAATTGATTTTGTATGTCAATTTTGTTGTTTTTAAGGTTAGAGCCATGAAATTAAAGTTGTTCATGTGGACCGCTTACTTAAAATTCCGTTCTAGACCGTTTTTAAAAGCCTTTGAAGGTGATGTAAACTATAACTGTACTTTTAACAGAAGTTCTGACTCTCCGCAGACGAAGTCGCGGGCGGAAAGCTAGTAGGGTATATATTAATAAAATATAACTGGTATTATTTAAACCGTAAGTTATTTTGTGTAATGTATAACCAGTCCCTACCCTTTCAAGAATCTTTTTTCGGTTCCGTAGTCAAACTAGGAACCCTTAAATTTTCGCCATGTCCGTCTGTCTGTCTGTTTCTTCTATCGAGTAACGATTGGAATCAGTACCCCGTGCTAGTATTTAGTACTAAAACTTTGACTTTCGTAGCGTCATTGAATAGATTTGAGAAACGTGAGTCTATTTTAGGGGTTAGTGCTACGGATAGATTCTGAAAAAAAATGTTTTCGGATAGTAAAGGCGATTCAAAAATGCGACGAATGATTCAAAACAAGGAAGGGGGATGCCTGCTAGAGCTACTGGGGTCGAAAAAGATAGTGCTTACCAACCGAAACTTGACGCATGTTCAATTATGCATGAGTATGATGTGAATAGGCTACCGAATAATCAAGCATCAAGTTTAGGTAAATAAGCGTAACATACATGAATTCAAAGTCCTTCCTCACGTCAAACACTTCCCCAGAACCCTAACACTACACTGATTCTAAATCACGCAGAAGAAAATAATTAGACGATTACCTAACCGTAGTTTGCACTTACAGTATTTTTTATAAGCACTAAGTTATAGTGAGAAACGATACCGTAAGAAATATAAAAGTCTTCAACGCTACATTTTTTCTTTTTACAGAAATAACCCCACGTCTGCTCAAGTCCTCGTTAACGGTGACGTGAACAGCGTGCACAATTCTAATTTCAACGTGACCAAAGAGACCGTCGTCCTTGCCCACGGATGGAACGGCAATGGCAACAACGACATGAACAAAGCCCTGACTGAAGGTGAGGATTGATGTAAACTATGGGATACTTTTTAAGAACTGTTCAAAGTTGTGAACTAATCCAATATCGAGACCAGCGTACCAAGTAACTTCTAGTTAAAATAAAAACCATCCCATGATTGGCATATCTCTCCAACGAATTAATGTGGCCAATATCTATAATGTTCTAGGAATAGTACAGCAACCCTAATGACAAATTCAGCACCTGGGCTAGCGCCCTAGACAAGAATCATAAAGGCGTTAGCGATTTTCGATAATTGACAAAATTAATAGAATTTAAATGAGAGGTCGACGCGATGGTCGTCGTCGTAGCTTACGTCAATCTGAAACATTTTGTCAATTTTAGAAAATAACTATCGTTAGTGATATGTATTCTGTGAGCCACTGTTTTAGGTTGGGTTTTTGCTTATTAAGTACTCTCGTGTTTGTTTATTATATTTTTTTAATGTTCATGATGTAATTATGTTCAATGTGGTGTTTTGTTTTGTTTCCTTGACAAAACAAAGAAAATGAGGGGATCTAAAATATTTGATTTATATGCTACTTGGAGATCTTATTCTCTATCTTGCACTTAAAAACCCACGATTTTTCCAGCATTTCTTCAGCATGGTGACGTGAACGTCATTGTACTGGACTGGAGCGCCCTCGCAAACCGAGGATACACCACAGCCAAGCGAGGAGTTGCAGAGGTCGGCCGAGGCCTTGGGCAGTTCCTTTTCTGGCTGAGCCAGAGCGTTAGCCTGTCGTTTGACAGGGTCCAACTTGTCGGATTCAGTCTTGGTGGACATCTGGTTGGCAACGCGGGCAGGGAGGTCCAGGGGCAGATTAAGAGAATTACAGGTATTTGTTTTACATCACTTCAAACTTGTTTACTAAAAACATAGCGGATTTGTTGGTATGGTCTATAATAATTACACTTTAATTTTTACATTTATGTTAACTCAAAACCCTTCCTGTTAAATTAAATTGAAATTAGAGTACCTAACAAATATTTGAAAAAATGTACGAATAAGCGATGGTCCCACTTTGAGATATAAATGTCATACATACATAACAAAAGACAACTAACTGACATTAAAATTTCACCTCTTAACATGTAAGTAGAATTGATAGAACAACTAAAATGTTTCCAGCTCTTGACCCTGCTGGTCCCCTGTGGGGCAGCGACAACAACCGTGTCGTACCTACTGACGCCCGCTTTATGGAGGTGATTCACACTAACACTGCCATGTACGGCTACTCCGCACCTTGCGGCCACTCGGACCACTACCCCAATGGAGGCTCCAGCATGCCTGGCTGCTGGCTGAATACTTGCTCCCACTCCAGAGCCTGGGAGTACATGGCAGCCACTGTGAAGTACAACCATCT
The DNA here is from genome assembly GCA_948252455.1 of Acleris cristana. NCBI lineage: Eukaryota > Metazoa > Arthropoda > Insecta > Lepidoptera > Tortricidae > Acleris > Acleris cristana. Next base: position 6,521,889 of record OX411774.1, on the reverse strand, counting down.
CCTCGCTAACCAGTGCGACTCCCAAAATGATGCTTCGCGTAACAGATGCACCGGCCCTCTGCAACCAATGGGCAATGGAGACATAAATAAACAACAGTGAGTAATAAAGTATTTAAATGTTTTGTTAGTACAAGCCTGTATGAAGTGTACACGGACAGTCAGCTCACTTTTTTTGAAAATGCGATTTTTATCACAAAATGTAGAGTTTGCAAAGAAAATTAAAGAAATAATTTATTCAACACTCACTTACAGCATGTTTAAAACAAATGACAAATGAAAAACAAATCAAACATGGCGTTGAAAAGGGTATAGGGACTTAGTATTGTACCGCAGCAAGCCGCGGCGCTGATTTTCAGAGGGACTGAATTAAAAACCAACTTAAGTACATATCTAAAACAAAAAAGGGGTAAAGACACAAACATCAGCAGCAATAAATAAAATCTACAATTAGTTTTTTGGTGTGGCAACTCTAGAACAACATAAGCGTTTCCTGTTGCATCGTTACTAGCGTAGGCGAAGTTATTTCACTCTCTCTCGTCTTATCACTTAGTTACATATTATTAATCTTGATAATTATAACTCATTTCAAATCGCGAAAACTCAAAAAGGTACTAAGTGAGACAACATTGGTGTGAGACTGTCGCCCCAGATATTTAGCCATTAACAATCTCTTATTAACATATTTGTTTACAATAAAAGCCTTGCCATGATTCGAGAGACGTAACTAACCTGGCAAGGCGTATTTTGTAAGAGTTATCATCAATCGGAACTAGACAACATTGAAAACCTAATATTGTAATTTTTGGCTATACGATTAAACGTTTGTTTTTCTTCTTTTCCCAGGTCAGGAATTTTCCGAGTGAACACAGGAAGAAATTATCCATACTAAATGATAATCACACAACTTGTATATACGTTTTTTACGTGACATTAAAAGTTTGTTGGTTATATTTTTTTTTTCTTTAACTCACTTCTTTACTTATTTTTAACGAACTTCAAAAAACCTGGCAAGAGCACATCAGGCAGTGCAGGGTTCCATAGCCGTTACTACAGACAAAAAACTACCTCAAAAAACAATATTTGGTGCCATGTGAGATTATTTTTTAGGTCTAAACACTTTAGCCGCCTCTATCTCAGAAATCAATGAAGTCTACCTCTAATCCCCTTATCAGCGGCACAGACTTCATTGATTAGGGGGGTTGGCGGGAGTATGTGTATATTAGCCGTGACGGGAGCTTTTGATGAACCCACGGCCACGACATCAAGCTGTACTCCTGTAGGTAATCAAATCAATTATCAAAATGACGTTATTAGCCCTGATAAATTGGATAAACAAATTTTTAATATTTAGTGCTTTGGATTAACCTACCAGTAGGTATTACATCATAACATGACATAATTATTTTAACTACTTATAAAGTTCACCCACTCATCCCACTATTTCTTTAACATTACCTTTATTTCGAACCTTTATAAATGATTGGAATATTCTAATTCGACATTCTTACTCATTTCTTTTTCATCGGGATATCAAAGTTATTATTAAACAATACAATACTACATACATACATTAAATTACACCTGTTTCCCAGAGGGGTAGGTAGAGACCACTTCTCTCCACCTGCTACGATCCTGACAAACCTCTTTGGCTTCTTCCACATTCATACATCGAGTCATGCATGCACGTCGGTTTCGGGTACCTACTTAAGATTCGCCCCTTTTCCAGTATTTCTCCGATACAATACTATACATACTATACATACTAGTGCTCAAAATTACTAATTAAATGGCTCAAGAGCCTCCACGGAGATTCTATAGTTCAAACCAGAAAAGACTCGTGTAGTTACTAGAATAAAACTGAACATACATCCGTTTCAAATGGGTATGAAACAAGACGCGACCCGCAGGTTCTGTCAGGGTCTCCAGGGTGGTAAAAGACACCGTGATGCACATCTTCTCCTCATGCGGACCACTATGCGCAACAGAAGTCTCTACCTAGGGCGACATATCATGGACCCACAAGAGACACCACTCCTCACTGCCCGAAGCATCTAGAAATTCCTGGACGAGCCTTAGTGAAGAGCTCTAAACAAATAGCTGCCACAATAGATCTGTTCCGAGATTCTGGACGGTAAAAACCGTCTTTGACCTGTTATCGTAGTGTCAACGTTTTGATAGCTCTTATTTACTTGGCAGTAATGGCGGCCGAGCTAAAAACTATACCATAACAGGTCAAAGATTATATGGTTTTTACAGTCTAAGAGACACCCAGTAATGTTCGAAGAAGCATACAAGGCCATCTCAACCCCCCAGTAATAATACTGTGCTTGAATAATAAAATAAATCATTAATTTATCATTTTAAGATTATATTATAATACATTAACACAGGTATTTTTGTATCAGGTCCTTTATTGTCAACTAGAGATACCAACATTAAATATAAATTATCGTTGTATGGTATGCTACCGTGCTTATCAAGTATTGATAACAAAAACCGAGCTGCACCCAAGCAACATATGGTATGTTATATGTTATCTAGTTGCAGGTGCTTTAAGAACCGATAATTGACATTGTTTTTGAGTGGAATTAATCTGATAAGTAAATTAAATCGGATTATCTAAAGTGCTTAACAAGGTGTTTTCGTGGTTATAATTTTAATTCATTTTATTCGAAATATATAAAGATTAACTAATTTACTCTTAACATTTTATAAATTAAGATATATTTTACAAATATGGCAAAACGAGTAGATACTCTTTTCAAACATACATACATACATAAACTCACACCCTAATACCCAGAGTGGGGTAGGCAGAGCTACAGAATTACCAACAACCCTTAAAACTTGTTGATAATTCTGTAACCATATTTTGCACAATCAGGCTAAGATGTTAACCGGTGTATTAGTGATAGGTTGCAAACCCATCGCCTAACTCCACTACAAGCCTTTATTCCCTGAGTCGATTTGTTTAGGCATTTCAAAGTAGGTATTAATATTGTATTTTTATATTACTTACGAAAATTCAACACAACTCGTGTAAAATATTGTAAAAGTATAAATATCCTTTCGATATTATTCTAGCGCAAGAAAATAAAACATAAAAATGTTATAGTGAATTAAAAATCTTTTACTCTGTATAAAAGTACTCAATCCATATTTGCTTACGCTGGAGTCCGGACACAATGCAAATAACAGTTGTAAGTTGATTTAAGCGTATGATTTAAGTAGATTGTGATTGTGAACCGACGCATAAAATAGCGTAGCTGCCAATTATTTTCCACATAAATTTAGCTGCGGGCGATAACGTTTGTCACCCCCTAAATCAAGTCCAATTACCACGATTTTTGAATATGTTGTAGTTATTATGAAGAACTATGTTTGCACGTTTGAGTTTTTTTATATCTCACACGATTAGTTAAAAAAAACACGCTTGCTTTACATATGTACAGGAGGTACTCAGTCTTTTTACTTACTTCATTGGTCTTATTGCGCGGTGTATCTATATCTGAAACTTTTAGATTTGTGACTTTGATAGTTTTGAGAAAAAATATGTGTGCCAAACAGACAGACAGACGGGACATGTGACATGGCCATACTATAAAGGTTACTTGCTTGACAAAGGAATCCTAAAAAGGGCTGCCAAAAAGATCCGCAGTCTAGAAGGATATATAAATTAAATGGCTAACACAATAATAGAGCTACGAAACTCTACATTAGGCATACCGGACGGCCGTAACCGATTTTTTCTTCTCTTTAGATGGTGTTGCGCGCAGGGTTCCTTATGGCTTGGACTCGAGATGTTTTAAGTCTCAATGTTATACCTCTCAATAGGCCTAATAAAATAGACTCAGATCAGACGCTAATGGTAGATCTACACATAAGTAAGTTGGTTGGTTTGTGGTTCTAAATGTCAATCTCTGCGATGAACTGTACTCTCACAATGAGTTACAATTATCGTACTCGCTAGCGAGTCGAATGCTCTGTCGCTCGCAGACCTCGCAGTATTCTTATAGAGTGCGAGGGACAGAGCATTCGACTCGCGAGCGAGTACGGTAATTGTTACTCACGGTAGGGGTACTGCGCTTGAATTCAACATTCTAGTCGCTTCTACGAAATTTAAACCATAACCCCCTTACTAATAAACGTTGAGTAACGGTGGTATAGCTATACAATGTTTTGTCCTTATCTGTCAAGTCCAAATGTCACAATGACAGATAAGGACAAAACATCGTATAGCTATACCACCGTTTATTAGTAAGGGTTTAAGAGAGCTTTCCTTCTCTACACATATTTTAGTGGTGGTAGGACATTGTGCAGGGTCCATCTGAGGGCCCTGCCAAGATGAATTGCGCTAACTAGCGTTTCTATTCGATTCGTTTTTAAACCAATCGCGTCACTGATGACGTGATACGAAAAGTCACGTGATCTATGAGTGACGCGATTGGTTTAAAAATAAAACGAATACAACGTTAGTTAGCGCAATGCATCTTGGCAGGGCCCTCTGGATCGCTACCATCATCTTATCCTGTAACCTACCGCCCAGCAGCCAGTGTTCGCGTTGTTGTGTTCCGGTTTGGGGATAAGACGACCGGTGAAATAACAAGCATAGAGGCGTTCCATCTTGGTCCTCAGGGTTGGGAACGCATTCGCGGTCTTAGAATTGATGTCTTAAGATTGTAGTCTCAAGGATGCGAATGTCTATGGATCACAGATCCTACGTGATCATCAGGTGACGACATTAAAAAAAGAGAGTTTTGTTATTGTTACAAACCATGCTTTATAAATAAATGTATTTAAAATTCGATATTAAGTGTTCAGATGTTATTGATTCAGGTAATTCTCTGGATGCCGGCCCACAAAGCCATGTATTTAATCTTTTCTTAAATATCAAACCTAATACGATAGTAGAAGATCATGAAGAAAGTAGCAAGTATACTACGAAGGAAGATTCGACTACTCTCGGTGACTACAAACAATCTCCAATCGCAACACGCAATCGTAAAAAGAAAAAGAAGAAAAAAACCAAAACGTTCGGCAATGACGAGGATGGCACGAGATACATTTACTTTCCCACTGACGGCGACTACAGTATCATTAAAGTTCCTCTCGATAAACCAAAGGCTAAAAAGTTGGACATTGTCTTCACGGATATCAGTTATTGGCTTTATACTAGGTAAGATACAAATTGCCGTCACTGCCCTGCTAAGACAAAAGGCGGTATCTCAGACAAAACTCCTGTAGATCTCGGCCATGTGCATTTGACTCAAGTTTACAGGAGACACAAACAACAGAATTACAGCATGTAGTTGCAGGGAAGCTTATTAATCTTATGTATTCATATAGGTAAAAAATTGTGAAGTTATCATATTTTCAGCTCAAATGTATCTAAAACTATGAAATATCCCTGCTGTCAAATTGCTTCCATACCGAAAACCACCTATCTCCATCATGAAATGCAAAACTAGTAAGTCCATGCTGTCAAAACACATCCACACTAAATACTACGTAGGTAACTAAATACCTGGAGGGGAGTCACGAGTTCTAATTTAACAAAATGACGGCTATTAATCCTAAAAGGATACGAGGTTTTCTATTTCTAGATTTTTTAAATAACGTATTGTTTGACGTTTGAATGCAATATATAATAGATTAAATAAAAAACCATTTTCGCAAAAAATGGACTTACGAGGTTTGCGAATTTAACTGACGAAGTGCAACCTTATTACCTACTAACGGAAGAGGGTGAAATCTGCTTTGGCTATTGAATTTCATATACCGCCTTTTGGCTTATAAGGGTAGTGTAGGCTCCTAATGAACACTTAGGTAAATAATGAATAATTTATATTTCCCATAATATATAAGTAATTATCTATACGTCAGGATTTTTTCAGATATTTTGACTAATACCTAATCTTCGGAGATAAGGAGGGAACGGTCATTTTTTGTACATGTTTGGCTATAAATCAAAAAGTATACCACAGAAAATTGAAAAAAAATATTTCCCTTTCGAATGAGATACCCCATTTGCTATAATCAACCCACTTAAATTTTCAAACCCCCATTTTAGACCCCATTTCGATTAATTATAAAAAAAATTTTTTTTTTTACTTAATACAGATGCGGGCTACCAAGTTGTACAACTATGTCAAATTTCAAGTTGATAGCATTTGTAGTTGCTGAAAAAACCCGCTGTGACATACAGACAAACGGACAACGAAGTCTCACCATAAGCGTTCCTTTTTTACCATTTTGGTACGGAACCCTAAAAAGTGCAATGTGAAGAGTTTTATAGTTTTGTTTGACACTTGTTTTTAAGTATCCGAGTAGAATTTATACACAAAAGTCCCTATATCCTGGAAAAAAAATAGAGTATTAAAGAAATCATGAAAAAAAGTTTATATTTTTATAGTAGATAGGGGAACTTCTTTCACAAGCAAAAGTTTTGTAAACTTATAGCAAAGTTGTAATTTGAAATGAAAATATTTGCGAATCGACTTCAAATTTATTGATCTTTTTTGTAATGTAGATTATCGAGTTTAACTTTACTAAGAGTAGAATTAGGGATAGATTTTTTTTTCTTTCTTTCTTTAACATTTTAACATTTATACTCGGAAGGTACGTTGAAAAAGATACCTACACGTTACACCAAAAACAACCAAGAAACACCTTTACCACTTTTGATCCTTGGCTAAAAATAGAGTAAAAGTGGTAAATTTGTTTCTTGGTCGACTATATATGAATATACGAGATCCAAGCAATTCTTTACTTTCAGAAAAAACCCTACTTCTGGCTATAAGATAAGAATAAATGACATACAAAGCGTCAAAGACTCAAAATTCAACGCGAAAAAGATTTCCGTCTTTCTCTCTCATGGTTATCTCGGTAATCGTGACACCCCGGCGAACAAAGCTTTGACTGAAGGTACTGTTTTTTACATGAGGCAAACCTATGCTAATTCACATGGATATCACTCTGTACGCATTCATACACTGCATTCTTTTAACCATAATTTGTCTTTGACGGTTTTGTTATATTAGAGCATGAAATAGTATAATGAATGTTTATTTTTGTAACGCGTATGTCATTAGCCGACGCGTTGTCCTAGTTGGTAGTGACCCTGCTTGAAACTAGGGGTCCAGAGGGCTTATTGTCTAACGCACTCGCAATCACAACCGGCTTCAAAGTGGAGTAGGTAGTTGTTTTTATTTTGTATGCAGGCAAACCTTCGATTTTCAAAATGAAAACGATTGTGATTGCGAGTGCGTTAGACAATAAGCCCTCGGTTTTGAACCCAGGACCGCTAGCTAGGGATTTGAATCTCGGTAAGGGGCAGACCATAGTGTGATGAGCGCGAATATTTTTTAATGAGTCATGGATGTTTTCCACGTATTTAAGTATGTATTTCTATATTTAAGTATTTATATCGTTGTCTAGTACCCATAGTATAAGCCTAGAGCTTAGTTTGGGACTAAGTAAATTGGTGTGACATTTTCCCCTGATTTATTAATTATTTATTATTAATAATAAATAACAAAGATCGTTTTTTCAGCATTTCTTCATAACAGTGACGTAAACGTCATACGCCAGGATTGGGGCCCCTATGCAAATTCTATATGGAATCCCACAGCCGCAGGATATGCCCCAGAAATTGGTAAAATGCTTGGGAAGTTTATTATGTGGCTTCATCGAGGCTTTGGACTGTCACTAGACAAAGTTCACCTTGTTGGGTTCAGCCTGGGGGCACACGTGGTCGGCAACGCCGGGAGAGAGCTTTTGGGGAAGGTCAGAAGGATTACAGGTGATAATACTTCTTAAATATATAAAATAAGTGGTAGGTAGCGGTTGGGGGTACTGCCGCAAGTTGCATACGATGAAATTTAGCCGAATTTTTCATCGGATTAATATTTATGATGGTAAATAAATAATACATATGTTACCATCACAACTTTTAAACGTTTACATTATCCATTCCTAATTTTTATATTTTTTTATAATTTAATTTATAATTTTTTGTAGCTTCGCTATGTCCGTTTTATTTCTGTATGTCACCATCACTTTTACTATTTATGCCGCACAGTAAGACCAATACTGAAATAAAAATGAAAATGAAGAAAATGAAAAATAGTTTATTTGGCACATAAAAAAAAAACAGTTTACAAACATAAAAATGTCTTAACCTAAGTACATTAAGTACTTATATGAAAGCCAGTGTGTATTTTTTTCTTACAAGATCGTGTGTCTTACAGTATCGTTAGATAGCTATTAAAAAGCATTACCTAAGTTTTTATTGGTTCTTTAGTGACAGGCGACCATAATGTTAACATCTACTTAAAACCATCTATGACAGCACCAAATAAATTTAAATGGAAAATTAACCCATACGTACTAGTGCAGTACGTGCTCGTTAGTTTTAATTAATGCTTATGAACATTTTCCCAGCTCTCGACCCTGCAGGGCCCGGCTGGAAAGGAGCTCCTGAGTGCCTTAATAAATCTGACGCCCGCTACGTTGAGGTAATTCACACCAACGGAGGATATCTTTCGATTGGACAACGTCTCGGCCACTCCGACCACTACCCCAACGGCGGCTTCATACAGCCTAACTGTTCGAGCTGGCGAATGTCAAAACATATTTGTAGCCACTACAGGGCATATGAATTAATGGCAGCCACTGTGATACTCGATCATCTGCAGGCTAATAAGTGTTCAAGCCTCAGGCACACCGAGGAAGATAAATGCACCGGCATCCTGCGACCGATGGGCAACGCGGACATCAATAAAATTCAGTTAGTAACTCAATTGACCACATTCGCGCGACCGTCACAAAATTACTGGAATTGGAATCTATAATTTAAAACCAATAAGGTTTATCTTTGTCGCTGCGATTAGGGTTGCCAGGTTTTCCGGCTTGCTGGATATATCCGGCTTTTTAAAGTCGTGTCCGGCCTGTCCGGCTTTTGCTAGGTTTTAGGTCAATTCCGCCCCGCCAAAAGATGCCGAAGGAAAGTGCGCGAGCGCAGGCGGAGCGGGGTGAACTTATTTCTTAGTATGGTGGATTAACTTTAATTACTTCTTAATTTCTTATTAAGGTCATTTACTAAGATTGGTTTTCTTTTTTACCAGGGCTGGCGTATTTAGAGTAAACACGAGAGGCGGATATCCTTTTTGAAGAAAGATGAACATAAATTTAAACTAATTAGTAATAAAAAAAGTTTACAATATGGTTTTTTATTTCGATATTAAAGGTTATATAGCATACCAACATACCGTTTCTATTCGTTTCGTTTTTGAACCAATCGCGTCACTGGTAGATGACGTGATACCTATGGTGATACGAAGAGTCACGTAATCTACCAGTGACGCGATTGGTTTAAAACCGAAATAAATAGAAACGCTAGGTATCGTAATGCATCTTGGCGAGGGCCTCAGAGCTTGACTTCAGAATTTCAGATAACAATTAACAATAACAGTAACAATTATTTAAATAGAAACACTGATATATTGGCCACCCATACTTTTTAGTTGGTCACTATCAACTAGGCCAGCTAGCGGTCCTGTGGGGCATGTATCTAAATTTCGAAAGTTGGAATATAAGTCCGAAACATCGAAAGTTGAAATATCGAACGGTTATTATGCCGACGGTTGAAATATCGAACGTACTTGTTGGGTATGTAATCAAATAGCAAAAGTTGATACATCTAAAGTTAAAATATCGAAGTCCAAAATATCGAAAGGTATATTATGCCTTGATAATATCAAAATTAAATGTTTACTAAAATGATTATACAAATAAATCACTTAGATGGAATTAAACAAATCTAAAATATCTTAAAAAGGATTTCTTAACCTATAACTCTAAATCTCTAAATAAGTATAAGTATAAAATGAAGTAGTACCGACTAAATGAATTTGTTCTAATTTAGAACTTGAATTCTTAAAGTTAGGTACGACGACCAGCGTAGTGAGGAGTGTTAGGTTGAACAGTGATAATTTACCGACTGACCGACCTAAATTACTCAATCTATTTATTCAGTATACATTATGCTCATTGTTTTGTGGGCAATAAAAAAACCTAACATCGAAGGCCAACTGACTTTTTAGCCTTCTGAACCTTACCTGACAGAGACAGTTTCGCATTAAACCGACTAGTTCACTCGCTGCGCTCGCTCACTTTACTGAAACAGCTTTCTAGAAAAATCTGAACTTTCGATGTTTAATCGTGTGACATTTCAGACGTAGATATTACGATTGTAGATAAGTCGACCGTTCGATTTTGTAACTTTCGATATTTTAGACTTCGATATTTCAACTTTAGATATGTTATCTTTCGATTTTTTAACACAAAGTTCAAATAACTGTTGATGTTTTAATCTTTCGATATTTTAAACGGGTGGCATTTTGATCGTTGGCCTTTCAGACGTATTATGACTGTAGATGATTTGACCGTTCGATATTATAACTTACGATATTTTGAACTTCGATATTTTAACTTTAGATATATTAACTTTCGATATTCAGATATGTACCTGGTCCTGGGTTCAAATCCCGGTAAGGGCAAACATAGTCATAGTCATATCATTTATTGCATTTATTGCATTTACGAGCGCGAATATTTGTTCCTGAGTCTTGGATGTTTTCTATGTATTTAAGTATATATTTCTCTATATATCTAAGTATTTATATCGTTGTCCCATAGTACAGTCACCAGCAATAATATATTATCCAACATTGGGCGCAAAAATATCTGACACGTCTTTATTACTAGAGGTATAAGAGCGTTTCAGATATTTTTGCGTCCAAATGTATTATTGCTGGTGACTGTATTGTATAAGGCTAGAGCTTAGTTTGGGACTAGGTCGATTGGTGTGACATTGTCCCCTGATACTTATTTATTATTTATTATTAAATTGTCGCTGGTATTTTATGTTGTATTTATATTTCTATACAAACATTGAATACAACCTGACTAAAAGGTTTTTAAAACATAAAAATCTAAGTATTTCTTGCACAACATGAAACATTAAAATGCTATCGCGAATTTTATATACCTAAATTCTTTCATGCAATGTACTCGTGAAAGCACTTAACACTGTATTTTTTTTTTAATTAGAAAAATGACTGTTGTTTTGCACACGCTTTTGCCTTAAACGAAGTAAAAATTAGAAAATAAATCTTTTATAAGTAATTAAAACATTTAGAAAACTTTTGTTGTATCCTTGTTATTAAAGGAACACGTGTGCGAATTTTACCGTTATTATAATAATGTGAAAAAATTAAGTATATGTTAGGTTATAAGCCTATAACTAATTGCTTACGCCGAACACAATGCGAATAAAACTTGTAAGTTGCTTAAAATAGTTTACATGTTTTAAAATAGTAATTATTTAAATATTATGTTGACAACAATAATAAAAGTGCAACTCCGTTGAGCGTGCCGAAGCCGCTGCGCTATAAACACCGCATGTCTTAAACCCAGGCAACGAAAAACGAAAAATTAGGGAATATGCATGTTTTTTTTACAGCTTCAACAAACGCTTATTCATGTAACAAACAGGTGAGAAAAATCGTTTTTTGAATAGCTATAAAAGTAACCAAGATATAAGCCAACAAAGATTTGTTCCTATCGCTTTCTAGCAAAACAGATTTTTACACACTTCGTATCTCTGTCTAATTAGCAGTTTAAAATGCTTGTATCATCCGTATTTATTGACCGATTTTAATTTTAATTTCACTTTTGGTGATGTCGTTTACGGTATTTTTATGTTTTGTTGACAAATGCGATTTAAAAATCCATGCATTTTCCCTATAGAGTTATGAAACCCCTCAATCATGATGCCGTATCATTATTATTCATTGTTTTTGGAGCCTTAAGATAACAGCTGTTTGTGTTCGTAGAGACGGTAACTATTAAGTACACAAAACATGGTCCGCCGTAATTTCGTGAAAAGTAATAAAATAACTAGAATACCGGCACTTATACTAAACTTACTTTTATGAATATAACTAAATTTATAAATATCACTACACTAGAATTTCATTATTTTTGTTATACACCTGATTTATGTAGTCAAGGTCTTAGTTTAACTTAAAAGATATGTTTTGGAAAAACGGCAAAATAGATGTCATTAGGTCTACGGAACCATATTAGGCATGCCTGTTCTTTGACCTTTTTTCAGTTGGTGACATACGCAGGGTTCTTTATGGCTTGGAGTCGAGAAGCAGCTGAGAGTAGTAAAACAAAAGCGAATCAGATGTCAGGGGTTGATATTGAACTAGATATACACATGGGTTTGTTTATTTCTAAATGATATTCTTTTACAGTCGCAGCACTCTACGCTGAACCCAGTTTACCATTCGGGTTACCATGATATACCTACTATTGCAGTTCAATTAACTAAGACTGCTATAGCTTTGTCCCTTACTCTCGTCTTAAACGTATTTATATAGCTATTAGCTTCTGCCCACGACTTCGTCCGCGTAGATTTTGTTCATCGTTATTCCCTCGAAACTTTTAAATTTTCCGAGATAAAAGGTAACCTATGTTTTAATCCAGTGTATAAGCTATCTCCATTCCAAATTTCATCTAATTCCGTCCAGCCGCTGCAGCGTGAAAGAGTAACAAACATCCATACATACAAACTTTCGCGTTTATAATATTAAGTAAGGATGTCATGGTAACCCACCCCCTGCACCCTGGGCCTGCGTTTGACATTCTAGACAATATTGAAGACCGCACGAGCTACGGAACTCACTACAACTACGAGTATTGACGCTGAATCATACATGTATCGTCTCTACTTTCTGAAACATACAAAGATCATCCGCTGTAGGCTATTTCTCCTTTCCATCTACCTCCGATAGTACAGGAGGTTTAAATCATGTTATTCAAACATGCTCTGGATGTTAATTCTTACACCATCGAATTATCGTTTTAAATTTTAATGCTTTATAAATATAAATAAGTGTAAAAATAGATAATGAAATAATACCTAAAAATTTACTAATACAGGTATTACTCTGGATAGGAGCCCTAATTTCAGCATAAATCTCGAACCTTATACGAAAGTAGAAGAGCTTAAAGAAAGTGACATGAATCCCGAGACGATATATTCGCTTATCGTCAACGACAGTCAGCAATCTTTGGAGAATCCGAATATATCGATACTAAACAAAAAGAAGATAGAGAAGATAAAGAAAAAACGGCATAAAGAGAAGAAAGAAAATAAAGAAAAAACAGAACAAACTGCAAGTGAATACTCGGATTACGAGAACGACACGAGATACATTTACTTTCCCGGTGACGGCGACTATAAAATCCATAAAATTGATATCATGCAGCCCATCCCTGTAGTAAAGATTGCCAAAAGGAAAGTCACCTATTGGCTTTATACAAGGTAAGATCCAAATTGCCATGCGTCAGTCTAAAAGTGACACCTCGTAATTACAATTAAGTGTTTAATTAGATTTTTATGTAAAAAAAACCAATGGTATTTATGGTGTAAATGTCTTCTTACTACGAGGTGTCACACCTAGACCGACGCATAGGCTTGTTTGTTTTACATTTAATAATGCTTCATGACTACAATTAACACATCACCTAAACCTGCTTTGATTTGCCTTCTTATTTTTTATTAAAACCCGATTTATATTTTCCTACGGTAACCAAAATACTTGATTGTTCATCGTCGTTTATCCCCGTTCTTCAATTACCTTAGTGTTTCGGATCCTCTTCAATCAAGTTTCTGCTTGGGTATAGCTCCGACACTGCGACCCTAACATGACTGACACAAGTGTCAGCTTATGATATCCAAACTGCAAAACTGGCAAAAAATATCTGGACAAAATTAGCTTTATATAAAAAAGATTCGCAGTAGATATAATCCATTCATTCCTGCTTCCGGGGTTGTAATGCCAACGACTGATAGACTTGACGCACTTGGCTTCGATGTAGATATTTCAAAGACTTGCTAGTCCACCGATGACGCTAGAGGACTTGTAATTAGTTTTGACATCATTTATTTTATGCTCTAAGTGGTATTTATTTTGGAGGTCATAAAATGATATACCCAATAAATTCCTTGGGGTACCCATTTTACTAAAATTATCTTACTTCTCTTCTCTCAGGCAAAATCCAACTACTGGTCAAAAGTTAAAAGAAAATGATGTAAAAGGCGTTTCGGAATCAAATCTGGATGTCAGAAAGGATACCGTCTTTCTTTCTCACGGGTATCGAGGTAATCGTGACACCAAGGCAAACATACTTCTGACTGAAGGTAAGGGTTTCAACCAGGTCCTCAATCGGACAAGGTTATAGTGATACAGAAGCCGAGCGTGGCCTCTATTACACAACGCTAAACAATATAGATTTTGACGAGTTGCGGTATTGTTTTAAACTCGCCGTCATTACTGTCAAATAAATAAGAGCTATCGAAACGTTGATAGTACCTAATCAAGTTTCAGTGGTTTCAATGTTACATAGACACAACAAATTTAATTCGACCTTGAAATTCCTAGTGTCATGACTCATGAGTGGGTACCGAACGAAATTTTATTTTGATAAATGAGACAAATCAAATATAAATAAAAGTGTACTTTGAAAAATCCAGAATAATTATTTGGTTTTAACTTATTCAATATACTTAGCGGTTGCTAATTAACGATCGAGTAACTAAATGATCTGAATGGAAATCAGTTACTATACCTTCCCGTGAGGATTATTTCACATGACTCACACATATCCTAAATACATAATTATATAAAATGTTCATTTCAGCATTTCTTTACAATAGTGATGTAAACGTTATACGATTGGATTGGAGCTACTATTCAAGTTCGCTTTGGTATCCCACATCCTCAGGGTATGCCCCGACAATCGGTAGAAAATTTGGAAAGTTTATTCACTGGCTCAACCGCAGCGTTGGACTGTCGCTAGACAAAGTTCACCTGGTTGGGTTCAGTCTGGGGGCTCACTTGGTGGGCAACACCGGGAGAGAGCTTGATGGGAAGGCGAAGCGAATCACAGGTAATCTCCAACAAAGATAAGAATAGAAATGTGCTGGGTAAACGGTTTTACAATTTTTATTAGTCTTTGCAAAAAGAGAGTAGGTAAGTAATTCAAGTACCTATTGATCAATTTCATTAAGGGCTAGTTTTTTGAACCGTGGTGACTAAATTCACCACTAATCAAAAGTGCCAGATTTTCGAAGTTTAACTAATAACTATGAATCAAATCAAAAAATCAAAGTAAAATTTAATCATCATTAAATGAAAGTAGTGTTTCCCTATATTAACTTCAATGTCTACATTATCTGAATCGTACATATATTAAAACATTTTCATCACATTCTAACATGTGGGCAGAAGTTATGCCTTTGAAGTTGTAAACACCAACTTTTAAGCTCAACCGAATATCAAACTGGTTCAAACTGGTGGTATTATCCTGGACTCGGGCATTTCCATAATTGTCAACAAAGCCGTTGTTTTTTCATAACCAAAGTGGTTTTGATCAGCTGCAAATGTTTTTTTTTAATTATTTTCAATCTTACGCTTGATACTTACAACTCGTACGGGTAGCATTATAAGTAGCTGCACACTTTAGCGTTTTGGCACTTTTGGCCCGGTCTTTTCCACCCGTCAGGCAAGGCGAAACGAGGTGGCGCGAGAAATTTAATTTGTAATTAAATAACATTTCAACCTGAGATGGGCGAGGTTTACACAAATTAAATATAGGTCTATACAAATTAAAATTCTCGTCTCGCCTTCCCTCGCTTCGCCTCGCCAGTGGAAAAGCACCTTAAAAGATCACGCGGAGGCGGTAGAGGTAAGTGTGACTTCTCTTGCCTCACCTCGCCGATGGAAAAGCGTGCAGGTATGAACGAATCTCAAAAAAAAAGCTACTTTTACATGAGTTTTGTTTAGGTCTCGACCCCGCCGGGCCCGGGTGGTGGGGGGATCCTGCAAGCCTTGACAAAAGCGATGCCCGCTACGTCGAGGTGATTCACACCAACGGAGGCTATCTGTCACTTGGATACTGGGACCGCCTCGGCCACTCCGACCACTACCCCAACGGAGGCATCCTCCAGCCGAACTGTTCCCGCTTGCCGGTTTCAAAAAATATCTGCAGTCACTACAGGGCCTATGAATTAATGGCGGCTTCAGTGAAGTTTAATCATTTGCATGCTAATAAGTGTGCAAGCCTCAGGCACGCTATGTTAAATAAGTGCAATGGTGGAAAGCTGCAACCGATGGGCAACGCAGATATCAGTAAAACACAGTAAGTAAGCGGTATTAAATAATAAACCTTAGACCCGCCATACACGGACTACTCTAAACAGTCGGGGACCGACTGCTCTTCGTTGCTACTGGTCGGTTTGCACTTTCTAGAGCATTGAAACTGCAAATCGACCAATAGCAACGAAGTGCAGTCGGTTCCCGACTGCTTAAAGCAGTCCGTGTATGGCGGGCCTTAAAATATTACAATCCAGCTTAAAGGGCTAATAAGTAATTTTCATACATCTTAAACTGCTAATTCAACTAAGCTAAGAATGTGACTATTAACACTTTTCTTATTGTCTCTATTAAGGCGAAGGCACTTTGTTCTTGGGTACATACACTAGCACTAGCCACTGTTTAATTTTTACTATATTTGATGCACTGAATGAGCTCAAAAGGTTTTGTCCTTTTAAGAGTGTACGAACCTACTAAGATTGACACTCTTATTTTTCACCAGGTCTGGCATTTTCAGAGTAAATACGGAAGGTGCATATCCTTATAAGAAGAAAGAAAAATATAAGTACCAATAAGTAAAAAGTGTATAATATAGTTATTTATTTCGAACTTTACTTTTTGATCGTAATTTATTAAGTGAAAATGGTGTTGTTTTGACTTTGATTAAAGAAATAAGAAAATGTCACGGCAAATACATATTGGAAAATCATGAAAACAAAGCATTAAAATAACCAAGAGCGTTATTGTCTTCCTAGAGTTATAATATATTGTTTATCAAAGGACTAAAACAGGGGCCCTAATATGGCTGCGTTTATCGCATGACATAGCAGGACAGGTTAATATAAACTGTGTCGAGTTGAAAAGTGATACACTTAAGAGAACCAAACCCCAGAATAATACTGGCGTCCTACCAAAGAAGGTGACTAACTGCAATGTAATAGTCAAAGCATTTTATACTCTATTCATAACCACATTAAATTTAAAATGCTTTTACTATTACTATGCAGTTATTCGCCTTTGGTAGGACGGTAGAATAACACTCAGATATGAATGCAAATGGGGCCTGCACGGCTAGCACATGTCGTCCGTGACTTGTTTGTCGCTCAGATCTCCCTTTCTTTCTAGTTTGTAAAGATAGAGACGCACTGAGCGAGAAAATACAATAGGTATCAGAATCTCCTAAAGGGCCGGAGTCGAGCTACTTGTCTATTTATACTATGCGGATAGCGTCCACGCTTAATGATACGTCGTTATGATACGATACGCGATACCAAAATAAATAAATAAAAAAAGACAATCAAAAGAAAACAGTCTAACTTATAAGTAGTAACGAATAGCGATATCCTTTTTATTCTCTACCCATCCACAGTGTTCCCGAAGCGGTTGGGACCGGACATTTTTAGCTGACTCTGCAGTTCGACGTAGTTTAGTATCGTAAATAAAAAAAATAAAGTGAACCCCGGTCAATTCTTTATAGATTTACAGAAAAAAATATTCAAGTTGGACATTTCTGGTAGGTACTGAAACGGAAAAATTGCTTTTTTTTTATTGTGGGCTCCTTAAACAGCATTTATTAATCATGTGATAAAGCAGAAAATTGTGCGTTTTTAGAGCTAATAAACGAGCGTCAATAGTATATAGAGTCAAAGAAATAAGCAAAAAAATAATTTTAAGTTTTTTTTGTTAGCATGGTAACGTGGAATGTTCTGAGAACATTCTTTAGAATGTTTCCACGTTTTAGGAATGTTCTGCAACTTGTACATTGCTAAGCCCGCCTATGCCATGGCTAGTTATGGGTCATTTTAGAGCATTTTTTTTAATGGATTCCTTTTTAAATCCTGTCGTATACACAAAGTGGAAAGGACCATGAAAAAATCCCACACAGCCAATATAGTAAAAGGCGGTCGCGGCGTCGGGCGTCGGCAGGCGGCGTCGGGTGGCTCCGGGCGGCGGCAGGCGGTGGTTTGTTCTACGTTTCAATAGTTTTTAACCGACTTCACAAAAAGGAGGAGATTTTCAATACCTACGTCGAAATATTTTACAAAAATGTTTTAGTGTCATTTCATTCCGCGTTAAATGTCTGAGTTAGTGCGAACTCTAAAGAAAAACTACCAATAAAATACCGATCAAGTGGGAATTGAGAGCTACCAAACTTTAGGTGCTTTTAAACTGCCCAAATAAATATTATAACCGCTCTTGTGGACAGTTTCCAAGTTAGTAATGGTTGTGGGCCTTTTATGCGCATTGAAATCCAGCAAATTTAGTGGAACTGCTGGTTTTTTAGGCAAAACGACGAAACACCTATTAATCTTAAGTTACTTAATTAATTGAAATTGCGTATACGATGCAACTTACCTGCATAATGTACATAAAGTAGAAATAGCCAAGGACTTAATGTAACTGGAGTTAATGTAGTAATTTATTATTCTAAGATATGGTTGTTCTTATTAACTTGTCAGTAAAGTATCATCAAAACAGTAGGTACATTATTTTAGAAGCCTGGAAAATAGGAGATTGCTCGACCAGGTGGTTAGCAGGCTGAGCCTCTCTCTTACTCCTAAAACATGAGTCAGGCAATTATCGTTTCCGCTGAGGCAAACACAATTAATCTTTTCCCAAACAATGTGAGGAAATGATATAAATATGATTAGGCACCTACATCAAGTTATATCGAATGAAAGTTGTCTCTTGAGGATTGTTTTCTTGTTCTTAGGTACTCAACGTGCCAGGTTCCAGGCCTAGATAGATCAACTCTTCATAAGTAGACAGGTACCTATGTACAGTCGCGCACCGGGATTGTTGAGCCACTTACCCAATTTTCTAATTTGGCCGTGTAATGCTAATCGAATAGCTGTCAGCCAGTCGGTGACATCGGTTATTGAATACACGGCTAAATTACGAACAATGGCAAGTGGCTCAACAATCCCGGTTCGTGACTGTACCTACTTTATCAGGGGCTCTCTAACTCGGTAAAACGACATCGCTTTTGACGTGTTATCGTATTGTTTTTAACTCGACCGGCATGCCATTACTGTCAAGTAAATAAGACATATCGTAAAGTTGACAATAAGATAACGTAACGACGGTAGGTACCGTAGTTTTTTTTACTTGAATATATTTTCTCTAAAGTCAAAATGGCATATAAAGAGGTCCGAAAGGGTAATTACCTAACGTTTGAACAAAGTAGTAATTTTTTTCTTATGACTTGTATTACTTTACTGCCGACTTAATTTGCAAGCTGTACCTACTCGCTCTTGGCCGGTCCTATTACTCAATTTTACGTACTGTCTATCACCACTTCCATCCAAACCTTAAGATTCATCGAGAACTTAATCGTTTTTTAAATCATATTAATTCGAATGTGAAATAAAACCTGTTTAAATGTTTTAAAAGTATTCAAATCCACTTTTTGCTGAACAAAACGAAACAATAAAATACTATCGCAAATTTCAAATTTTCACATTTATAAAAGCACTCAACCTAGTCGTATGTTATACGATACGTTACGCCTATAAATGCCTACCCGGACACGATTCACACAATGCAAATAACAGTTGTAAGTTGGTACAACTTAAAACTCATTTATATTTTATTCTATAATAAATATATACTTAAGTAAAATTTCTTTGCACCTACTCAAAACTCCTTTCTATAAATGCCTTTTCCCCGTTCATGTAGATAAGTTACTAATTCGTCGACGAGGTATTGGCTGTTGTCTCATCAAAGATTAACATTTTAGTGGGTGTATTTTTATTTTGGTCGCATTAGTCGTTGAAGCACCACGGCCAACACGATAGTTACCTAACAATGCTATATACCTACGAGCGCGCGGTTGAATCGGCTCTTCTTAATCCGACGCGTTGGTAATTTTACGAGAAGAAATGTTTAAATCAATTAGTGTTTTACGACACCAGGGGCTGCCAGCCGAGTTATAAACAACACCAACAGGGCCCGTATTATGATTGCCTTTATCGCGGTGGAAAAACCATCCATCTCTCCCGCCCTTACATATTGGTCAGAAAGTGACAGATGTTTTATTCACACGATAAACACGACCATAATGTGCCCGCAGGTCAAAGACGATATAGTTTTTACCGCCTAGAATAGAGCCCTGGTCATAGGATTCATGGAAAGTCAAATGAACTACTTAACAATTTTAAGTCGATTTTTTGTTTTTTAAACATTTACCCCCTTACTAATAAACGTTGAGTAACGGTGGTATAGCTATACAATGTTTTGTCCTTATCTGTCAAACCCAAATGTCACAATGACAGATGAGGACAAAACATTGTGTAGCTATACCACCGTTACTCAACGTTTATTAGTAAGGGGGTAGTGCAGTGTTCACCAACCATTAAACAGATGGTTAGCGGTTTAACGGTTGTAAAGTGTATTGACTAACAGCTGATTAAGACTTAACCGTTTGTTAAATTGGTTGGTGAACTCGGCCCTTAATTTCTTTACAGATAGTATTACGCGCAGGGTTCTTTATGGCTTGGAGTCGATTTGAAGCTATAACTCACAGTAGTCCCGAAGAATTAGAAGCGAATCACTCGTCAACGTTTAACGTTGAAGTTAATTTAAAAATGAAGGGTAAGTTTTTTTTAAAATTCTGAACATATAAGTAAAAAACATACTGCGTAAATAATCTCCTGCTTTAAAATGCAACAACTGCTGACTTACTCACGATCACTTAGTCACCAGCCCATTGTTCATTAGAAAGTAATATATGTATATGTATAGGAAGTAAATACGTTTTTTTATTATAATAAACCATGCCAGTTTAAAGAAATATCAGTATGTGCGCTTTGAATTTGATAGTACTTACAGTCGATGACTTCAAACACATTTTTACCTTATTTCATTTCATTGTAATAAGGTGCACAAGTGTATAATATCTTTTCATGTCACATATTCTGATAGTAGGCATTGTTTATCTCAAAAGCGGGTTAAAAGTAGGACATGTCCACCCTAGGGAAGAAAAGTAATTTGAAAAAAGAACTATGTCTATAGACCTGTGTAATGAGCCATGGTAAAATCTTATACAGCCACTCTTTAGTAAAACTACCGAATCTTACTTTTATACATTTTATTATCAAGTTTCATAATAAAGCACCAGTTATATATTTAAATAACTTTTATTTTTCACATTAACTTTATTTTTACTTGTCACTTTTTATTTAATTCGTATTTGAATGCTTGCGGTTTGTAATAAAATAACCGCCCCAAAATCGCGCCTAATAAATAACCCTTCATGGCAGTCGGGTAAAAAGGCTGGCACTCTGGCGCTCTGAAAAAAAGTTCGTGTCAAGAACAAGAGCGGGAAAACGAGATACGAACTTCAGTACTTATCTAGTTGTACTACGTAATATACTGTGTTCGCTAAATTTTCTAAACTAACTTTTTTTTTTTTAAAAGTAGTATGTTTAACTTGGGTGAAAGTCACCATTTATTTCACACTCGAAATATGAGCCAAAATATCTCGTGTGATATAGATGCCTCTCCTCCCTTGGTGAACAATCTATTATTGACATCGTTCTCGACTGTACCTAAATAATGATTGATTCAGGTGTTACTATGGGATCTAATCATAATCTCCGAATAAATATCGAACTCTTTAAGAAAAAAGAAAATCATACGGAAAATAATATGGACCCCGTCAAGGACTGTTTAACAAATGATGGGGCCTCCCAGAAATTTCCTAAAAGAAAGAAACCCAAAAGCTTCACAGGTATAGGAATGTCACATGATGTGGATGGACCGAGATACATTTACTTCCCCGGCGACGGCGACTACAAAATCCATAAAATCGATATCAGTAATCGAACCCCAAAATTAACGGGTTTCATCAAAAAGGTCTCCTATTGGCTTTACACTAGGTAAGATTCACATTGCCACAGGCTTAATTCGTCTGGGCGCCCATTTTTTACTTTCGAGCGCTCGAAAGTTTCACTCGGAAGTGAGCAAAATCTGTGAAACTGTTAATTGAAATACAAGCGGTAGAATTGACGAATGGTGTGGACCACTCGTCTTTAAATTTTATATCGCTCGTAATTAAAAAAATACGGTTTCACAGATTTTGCTCACTTTCGAGTGAAACTTTTGCGTGCTCGAAAGTCAAAAATCGGCCCCCTGATTGTTATCCAAATGCCCACCAAAAATGCACAATGCTAAATGACTTTCGTTTATGCGGCACGTAGAACAGTTTTATTTTTCGTTTTTTATTTTTGTTGTGCCCTCTTGTTTTTCAGACTATCTATCTGTCCATCCGTATGTCATAGGGCTTGCTAATTTATTTTACTATCCATGAAAATGAAGCGCTCATTAGTCCTTCTTTAATTTGTTGTAAAAAACATAATTGCGCCATGGTAATAAACCAAGTGGCAAGTTGGGGTTGTCTTAACTATTATTATTTTTACCTTGTATTTTTGTACAACACAGGACCAAAAGGTCAATCCTAGGTTACACCTGCTTTGTTAGGGTATAATAATATAACAAAATGACAGACACACATAATTATGCAGATCTTAACCTTACATAAATAATAATGAAGTGGTGTTAATTGGTAAGCGCGTCACTTGAGAACGGCTAGACAGATTTGGATAATTGATTTTTTTAATGTTCGTAATAGTCCGAATAAGGTTATTGGTGGCGTGGATTTTTTTTGTTGATAGGTCTACGGTTTAGTTGTCTTGAAATAGATTTTAACAGCTTTTTGATATTATTAAATTTTCAAGACGTAGGTTAATAGATTTACCCAATAATACTCGAATATTCCCAGGGTTACTAAAACTACTTTCTTCATATTCAACTACTTTCTCCATTTTCAGACGAAATCCTAAATCTGGCCAAAAGTTAAATATTAATGACCGAAACAGCATTGCGAAGCTAGACGTCAGCAAGGTTACCGTGTTTCTCGTTCATGGATATCTTGGCGACCTTGACACCCGATCAAACACAGTTCTGACTGAAGGTACGGATTATTCCCTAGTGCTGTATAATTTCTTCACAAACCAAACTGTACAAGTGTACATAAAACTAAAACTTGTTGCAAGTGACGCTCAGAGCCACTATGTCCCTTCACTTCAAATACATTTAAAAAAGGCTCAGACGCCATTAACATAACACTGCCATGGCGGATCAAGGCACGCTGCCATGATTTGAGACACAATGGGACCACATTTGTAGATTAATTTTGAGTATTGCGTCGTGGTTTTAAGTAAATTTTCAGCTGAAGTAAACCCTGAATTAACACAATGGCCTGACAAAAACCCCGCCCTGGCCTAAAACAAAGACTTACAGTTCCCGTGTGATGGTCAACGCAGGCTAAGTCGCGGGCAAAGCGAAGGCTAGTATGGAATTAAAAGTAACGGATCTTGAGATGAAATTGTGGCCGCTCCGTGTGCTGCTGTGTTTTGGTTACTGCTACAGGTAGATAATTGTCTATTAGGGCGGCGATGATAGGTACTTTATATCAGACGTCCCACTGGCTCGTTCCCTATTTCATAAACATGTTCTAGTTTTTTATCATTGTATTAAGCGAACGTATACCTAGAACATTACAATTATATCATCATCATTATCAACATCTTCATCATCATCATCATCGTCATCGTCATCGTCATCGTCATCGTCATCGTCATCGTCATCGTCATCGTCATCGTCATCGTCATCGTCATCGTCATCGTCATCGTCATCGTCATCGTCATCGTCATCGTCATCGTCATCGTCATCGTCATCGTCATCGTCATCGTCATCGTCATCGTCATCGTCATCGTCATCGTCATCGTCATCGTCATCGTCATCGTCATCGTCATCATCATCGTCATCATCATCATAATCATCATCATCATCATTATCATCATTATCATCATCATAATTTAAGCCAAAAGTTCACTGCTGTTATTATAATGTTTATTTTAGCATTTCTTCACAATAGTGATGTAAACGTCATACGAGTGGATTGGAGCTACTATGCAAATTCCTTGTGGTATCCCACATCCTCAGGATATACACCAAAAGTCGGAAGACACTTTGGAAAGTTTATTAACTCGCTTAACTTAACCTATGGCCTGTCACTAGACAGAGTTCATTTGGTTGGGTTCAGCCTGGGAGCACATTTGGTGGGCAACGCCGGAAGAGAGCTTCAAGGGAAGGTGAAGAGAATCACAGGTATTTATTTATGCTCCGTCAATGACATAATGATATATGTGCGTCGTAGAAGGTTATATAGTTGTAAATTCAATATGAATTTTGCGCATTTAAAGTATCAATCGATTGCATTGGGACAACAAACTTTGGAGCTCTCCCTATGTTGGCTACACTATGTATAATTTCTTCTTTCTCTGGATCTGGATCAGTCACATTCATTGAAACATTTTTACTATTACCTATACATATTCAAAGCTGTGAAATTGAAAACGGAAAATTCCGACAGTCGCTCATTGTTAAGTAGTCATTGGTCAACCTGACTGAAATGGGTTTCATTCATTCTCATCTCAATCCATATAGATTTTCATGTCGCACTTGCCGCTTTCAATAGGGCCAACTCCTGCAATTTCTTAATTACCTTCTTTGTATCACTTAGAAAGAACCACTCCGCTCATTTGCAGTTTTTTTTATTTTATTAATTTAAAAATACCCAGTAAATTCCGTGGATAATGTTCATAAGTTTGCGCGTTTCTTTTCTTTCTATTGACATATCTGAGGCGCTAGACAAGATACATTTCGCGTTTCTATTCGTTTCGTTTTTAAACCAATCGCTTCACTGGTAGATATCACGTGACTTTTAGTATCACGTCATCTACCAGTGACCCGATTGGTTTAAAAACGAAACGAATAGAAACGCTAGTAAGCGTAATGCATCTTGGCTAGGGCCTCTGACACGGTAGTAGACAAGCAAACGCCTGAGTTGTGAGAGTTTAAACAGAATTTCAATGTTATACTGTCGGTTTCTGCTATAGAGACCTTACCCATGCCGTATGGGTAGACAGTTTCCTATCAAAAGTCGTTTTCACTTGTAACAAACAATTTCTACCTCCAACTTGATATTCAGTTCTGTCAATTGCAAGTTCAGAGTAAAGCAAAAATGCTATTAAAGAGAAGAAGAAGAAGAAAGCAAAAATGGGTTCGCGTAACAACAGGTATCCTCATATTTCGAGTGCATGAAGGGTTTTTAAGGAGTTGTGTCACTGTAAATACATTTATAAAGGCAGCAAATAAGTGTATTGATCATTAACAACTTCAAAAAAGAGGCTTCTCTGTATACTATAAGTTTTGTTCAGGTCTCGACCCCGCCGGGCCCGGCTGGTCCGGCTATCCTGAGTGCCTTGACAAAACCGATGCCCGCTACGTCGAGGTGATTCATACCAACGGAGGCTATCTGTCACTGGGATACTGGGACCCACACGGTCACTCTGACCATTACCCCAACGGAGGCGCCATCCAGCCGAACTGTTCCCACAAGACGATTGCAAGAAATATTTGCAGTCACTACAGGGCCTATGAATTAATGGCGGCCTCAGTGAAGCACTATCATCTGCGCGCGAATAAGTGTCAAAACCTGAAGGATGCCTTTCACAATACGTGCACCGGCCTGCGGCAACCGTTGGGCAACGCGGACATCAATAAAAAACAGTAAGTACCTACCTATCGAAATTGGCGATAAATTAAATAACTTAAAAAAGATTTTAAGGTGTTTTGTAACGTACTGGCAGTATTTTTTATTCATTGTCTTTTTCTACCAGGTCTGGCATTTTTAGAATGAACACGAGAGGCAATTATCCTTTCTGAAGAAAGAAGAACATTAATTCACAACAAGTAGACATAAAAATATTTTTAATAAGTATGGCTTTTTATTTAAAACTTTGATAACTGTCGATTAAGAAATTCCGACCAACCAATAAAGTCGTCAATTGGTAAGCGGCTTTCCTAGTCGACTGTAGATACATAATAAAACGAGAACTGCCCGAAACCTGACAATGTGATGACCCTAGAAATGGGCCTGCAGTTGCAGCACGTACACACAAGTTACAAATAGTAGATTGTACAACAAGTGCATAAAACGCACCATTTTACGAGAGACGTTTATCCATCCAAGCGAGCTTGCGAGGAAATGAAACAGCAACATAACAATTTCAATTTGTAACATAAATATTACAATGACAAAATAAGTATGGTTCCCGCCAATTAACTTTTTTTTTATTTTTTTTCATTTGGTACGTGACACCTGACTTAGGTCGTTACATACTGCTCAGTTATAAAAATAATTAGTTTTTTTATATCTATGACTTATAACTTATTGTCATGCTTTAAATATATAGATTTTCTCAAATATGGAAATAATAATAATAATATCAATCAATCAATCATAAACTCACGCCTTCATTCCCAGAGTGGGGTAGGCAGAGCCACAGACTCACCAACAACTCCAAAAACTTGTTGATAATTCTGTGACCACATTTTGCATAACCAGGCTAAGATGTTATCCAGTGTATTAGTGACAGGTAGCAAACCCATCACCTAACAGCACTACACAGCCTTTAGTCCCTTAGTCGTCTCTTACGACATCCACGGGAAGATATAATAATAATAAATGCGACAAAATAAAAATTATAAGTTAATTTCATGAAGTTTCATTGTGTACTTTGGCTGTTGGTATCCTTGCCTTGGTCTTAGAATACTAAAGAAAAAAAAAAAAAAGAGGTTATTCTATGAAGTTGAAGTTGCTCATGTGGCTGTTGGACCGATTGCCTTGGTCTTCGACGAAGATTTTACTTTATGCACTAGTGCATAAAATCCGATTTTATGCAGCCTATACCCAGCATAAACAAGGACTTTACGAGCATGAGAAGTGAAAACCAAATAATGATCCCGTACGAATAGATAATTTAAGAATCTGGAATCGCTTAATTAATAGAACATTTAACAGATACATGAAACAATTGAACAAGTGACAGAGCCCCTTTGGTTTCATATTTACGATATTAGTAACTTGGACTCATCACATGCCCTGTTATTCTGTGAAACCGGTGAGCTCATTGGCGAACAGACTTTGGTGAGTCTAATTTGATACGCAAGCGCATGTCTCAACCTTATTAGTTTAACTTTAACGAAACTCAATCATGGTCGCAGGTATCTACTGTCAAAAATTTATTTGAATATCTGCGCAGAGTTGCAAAGAAATGTACACACGTGTCTTGTAATAGCAGAGAAAGACTAGAAAAATATTGTAGATTATTCAAAACGTGGCTAACTGATTTGAAAGTCCAATTAAACTACGACATCAAATGCCATATCGATAATTGAGATGGTGTGGTGTCGTATCTCGGCTTAAAATACATAATGGCAATTAACATCGAACACGTTGTCCAAGTTTGTAACAAACACAATTTACTTATTTTTAAGCCAACTTTATGCCTGCGCGGTAAAAAGTCGACAGAACAGCCATAAAAGCGTGTGTTGTAAATATTAAAATCTTATCTTGCACAATAAAATAAAGTGAAAATGTTTTTGCGAATAATAAATATTTGATGCAGTAAAATAGAACTGCCCAAGGCGTATAGCATACAAGTACCGCTGTATGTTATACGCCTATTTATAGCTTCTGCCAGACATAATGCAAATAATAGCTGTAAGTTGGTTGAATGTGCATTCAAATTTAGTAATCAATTAATATGTAATTATATTGCCATGTTATTCAAATAAACTCACTTTTTGCTCAACAAATCAGAACTTATTGCATTCAAAATAAGGTATTAACTAATAGAGATCTTAAATCCAGCTCTTTCCCGGTTCTTGACTGGCTTTTTTGATCAGATGGCACTACGCACAGGGTTTCTTGTGGTTTGGATATGGACTCGAGATGTTAAAACTACTACTGAAAAAAGAAAAGCTCATCAAACTGGGTCGCTTGTTGAGTTAAATAAACATGTAGGTAAGTTTTTTTAAATTTCTGAATGCCTAGTCTGTTTACGTTCCTCTGTCAGTCATAGGCCTAGTGGTGGCCTTTGACCATTAGTCCTATGACTGACACCGACCTGGACAGACCCTGCAAAAGGTCCCAAGAGATCTAACCTTATGTAGGGTCTCTCCGGTTCTACCACCATCTTATCCTTTTACCTACCCCCCAAATAGCAGTGTTCGCATTGTTTCGGTGTGGGAATACGACCGGTGAAATTATAGCATTCCATCTCAGTCTTCAGGGTTGGCAACGCATTTGCAGTCTTATGATTGTAGTCTTGAGAAGGCAAATATCTATTGGCCTCAGATCCCACTTACAATCAGGTGGCTCGTGTGATCGTTTGCCTTCTCTATGCCATAAAAAAACC
The DNA here is from genome assembly GCA_948252455.1 of Acleris cristana. Taxonomy (NCBI): domain Eukaryota; kingdom Metazoa; phylum Arthropoda; class Insecta; order Lepidoptera; family Tortricidae; genus Acleris; species Acleris cristana. Next base: position 6,493,331 of record OX411774.1, on the reverse strand, counting down.
ATTGTAATGTAGACGGGTCTGACTTCGACTTTCGTCTAAGCGAAGTTGTAGATCAAATAGGAGTCTAAAAACGAAGTACCTATTTTTATTGCTGTCTAGTAGGTACTAATACCAAGTACCATATTTTAAGGGTCATTTCTCCAAGATATTATACTGAACTATCCCGAATCTTTGGTAGGCATCTGGAGTCAAAATGAAGAAGATCTTTTATACAATTTTACTTGTAATTTGATCTCATGGACTCCAACCAACAATGGTCTCTGTCTCGATTTTTGGGTGCATGTATGTCTGGTTTTTTGAGATCTACTGTAGAATATTGGATATGGATTCGTCCTTATCCAGGTAGTGTCATTGGCTATATTTTAATATTTGATCCTCAAATTCAGATGTTTTAAAGGTACTATCAGCCCAATGGAACTCTGAGCCACAATAGAACGGTTTCACAGTGATATTACAAAACCATTTGTTGGACACTTCTTACGACTTGAATAATAACGTTCGTGGTGGATCAGGGTTCCATTGGGCTGATCATCAATGATGATGATGATCTTGATGACTATTATGCTCTTATCGGTGGAGTAATTTCCATTCTTCCCTATTCCAAGCCTTGTCTTTAACACACTGATACGGCACGACTCCTACTTATTCTTTTAATTGGTCTAGGTAAGTTCTTCTTGGGCTTTATAGATAGGTAAGTATATACCTATTTTTGATTCCACCATTTAGGACTTTTTAGGGTTCCATACCAAATACTGAAAAATAGAACCCTTATAAGACGACTTTATTTTTAGTATTTAGTTTTCCAGACAAAGCCTCATCATTAGAAATTTGATAAGCAAAATTATTTATTTGAGAGTGAAAATAGCACTGAAAAAATATATCGTATCATGTGACATCATCATTTCAATGCCCTCAAGTTAAATAGGATAACCATGTTATTTTAGATTTTTCAAATGATGTTTTCATCCAAATATATTTTTCAAAATATTTGGGTAATTAACATGAAACGAAAATAAAAACGTACTATCCGAAAGATAAAAATCTCGAAAAATTACATAGGCTAGGGGGACAGCATAATACGGGAATATAAAAGTATTGCTCCAACACACACTTGAACCTTGTTTATTTATAAATTACCTATTGACACTCGCGAGGCTCTAAAACGATTCTAATGTCACCTCGATTCTCGAAATTGGGCCGTCATTTCCACGAATAAATGTGATTCAGGTCTTACTACAGATATAATTAAACATGATAAGAAAAAAGAAGAAGTTACAGAAGATGACGTGAACGATGAAATTGATGACGAAAAAGCCAGGCAATTGTTCGAGTTTCTTAAAGATTATAATGAAAAGAATGTAGATATTAACACTGGTCCCGTGCTCAAAAACGACACTAATGATAACAACGACCAACGTCATGAATATAGAAAAAGGTTTAGAAACCACACAGATAACACAGACCAACGTCGATTGCGAAAAAGGGTTCGTAGGAAGAACTACTGCTTCCCCGGCGACGGCGACAACAAACTCCATCGTGTTACAGTACCAAGGCACAGACGAGCTTTTTTGCGACATAAGAAGCGCACAAATAAAAACATCTATTCGCTCTATACTAGGTAAGACTTAAAGCTAGCCAGGCCAGCTAATTTAATTTTGCATTTTGCATTTTCCATCCCAAGATTTTTACTTGAAAAGTCCAATTAAACTTGTTAAACAATGTAATTTGTGCCGCCATTTGGTGCAAATTGACAAGTTTGGACCAAATGCTGCGCAGAAGTGAAAACACCTCTAACGTGTTCCTTACTATCTATTAGAAAAAACACATATTTTCAAAATCGGTTCAAGAGAAATAAAAATACTTAAATAAAAGCTTTTGTTTTGTCGTTTTCACTTTGCACTTTTGGTTTTCTACGTTTTATTTTTCTGTGAGCGATTATCAAATGGACCCTTTGAGCGCCAACAACGCCTAATGTGGTCACAAGTCTTCATGGTCTAAGATCCGAATAGGAGACTACCTTCACCCAGCTGTTTATTAGATAAAAAGTATTTTATATAAAATCATTTGAAATAAAATACTTTTTATCGAATAAACAGCTGGGTGAAGGTCGTCTCCTATTCGGATCCCCTACTATCAAGCCCACAACGCCACTGACGACTAATTGTTGATGCATTCATCAACATAAAGCGAGCTTGAAGATTGCTTTATGTGGATGAACCTTGGAATAATTGGCTGTTGTGCGCACGTTATATGCCTAATTTCGTTTTTAGGGTGGACTAGGCACCAAGGCACCTTTTAGGTGCCCTGCTCTATTCCTCGATAGAATACGATGACGACAATAAGAGAGTAATGTACTATTAAATTGATTTTACTGATGATTAAGTTCTGCCCAATTTTTTTTTTTCATGACTCTCGTGTTAGGTCTCAAAGCGCTTTAATCTACAGTCTAGTGTTATCCTAAGAAACCTAATGCACTATGTGTTCATTCTGGGCAGCACTTGGTCCAACCCCCATACAAAGATGGTCAATCTCCTTTACCTTGTTGTCCCTTATCTTTTAACGCCTTATCGACGATACCGATTTTCAGGAAAAATCCTACATCTTCCCAAATTTTGATGGAAAATAACACTGAAACTATTAAAAAATCAAATTTTAACGCGAAACATGTTAGTGTTTTTATCGCTCACGGGTGGAAAGGTAGCAGTAACAACAATATGAGCCGAAATTTGACTGCTGGTAAGATTTTTAACCTGCGCCTAGGCACCTATTTTATTTTTCTGTGTATGTATACAATATCGGACTATGAATGAATGTAAATTCTAAATTCACTACCGCTAATAAGTCGATCTTTATTTTGTAATTACTACCAACTAACTCAAACTTAAGAACTTTAAAGTTCTTTGGTCAACATACATCCTTAATAGACACAGTTCTCAGTGACATTTATGACAGTTCGACAGTGCTACGTTATATTACGCTAGCTAACGATTTTCGAAAACCGTTAAAATATATGAGATTGACATACGAGACCGGCGCGACCGAAAGTCGGCTGACGTCAATCCTATTGCATTTTCTTTGTTTCGAGAGTCGTCGTTAACATTCACAGAATGCATCTTGAATGGGTCTAGGTGTGATTATTACCTCGACGTTTCGATCGTTATATCGTCGATACTTGAACAGTTACATATTTGTGTCTGTATTAATATTTACATTCTTACAGCATTTCTTTTCAACGATAACGTCAACGTCATAGTCCTGGATTGGAGCTACCTCGCAAAACGCGGTTATTGGACAGCCAGAGAAGGGACCCCCCACGCCGGTGCATATCTCGGAAAGTTTATTTCGTGGCTCCAGCAAAGCTTTAGGCTTTCACTGGATAGAGTTCACCTGGTGGGGTTCAGTCTGGGAGCGCACCTGGTTGGTAGCGCTGGCCGACAGCTGAAGGGACAGGTGAAGAGGATCACAGGTGAATGTTGTCTCCACGGAATAGAAAAAACAGTGGAAGTGGCATGAGCTTCGCTTAGTATCAGACCTGTTGTCGCTAATACTCAAACTATCATAAAAACAACACGCCACCATCGAAAATGTTTTTGGTGCGGCTATCGTTTTTAGACTCCAAAATAGCACAATAAGGCATGCTTCTGGATTTATTTCCTATTATAGCAATATCGAAATATTGAAATATCGAAGTAAGCGATCACGGCTAAAGTATGGTAGGTTATGCGGAACTCCGCATAACTATGCCACACGTTACACGCCCACTTGACACTTCTACTGTTTTTTCTGTTCTGTGGTTGTCTCCAACAGAGATTAGAAAGAACATTCCAACGTGCGTTCATAAAAATAACAGAGGCCCTAGACAAGTTGCTTAACGCTATCGTAAACGATTTTCAAAAATTGACAAAGTGTATGGAACCAGCGCTTGACGTGACAGGTTTGATCCCGCAGCGTACGTCAATGCTATACATTTTCGATAAGGAGAACGATCTCGCAGTGTATCTTGTCTAAGGCCACAGACCATCTACATACGTAAGCAACACCTAAGGCTAACTTTTATAAAAAATAAAACTCTTTTATCTAGAATAGTCCTGGAAAAATCAGTAAAAAAATGTGGGATTTTCATATGTCCCCATTAAAAAGTTAAATAGTAGGACGTAATATTTATAAAATGGCATCAAATTTTAGATTTCGTCGACCTCAACCTCTTCAACCTTTTTCCAGCTCTCGATCCTGCCGGTTACTTGTGGAAGGGTATGCTCAGAGGTGGGCGGATTGACAAAGATACCGCCCGCTACGTCGAGGTGATTCACACCAACGGAGGCTCGACATTCTCCGGGCATGCTGGGTATCCATACCCACTCGGCCACTCAGACCACTACCCCAATGGAGGTTCCAGTCAGCCTGGCTGTGGCTACCTCGGTGTGGTTTGCTGTCACTCCAGGGCCTACCTGTTAATGGCGGCAACTGTGAGCCACAATCATTTGCTTGCTAAAAAGTGTAAAAGCCTCAAACATGCCCATAAAGACACCTGCGACCTGAGTAATCATCCGATGGGCAATGCGGACTTGAATAAAGAACAGTAAGTTAATGCCTTTTCAATTGATCATACTTAGGAACGGAACGATAATGACCCTATCCACTCCTTTGTTATCAGTAGGTCATACTCATCAACTTTTATTATGGAACCAACATCTAAATCGCGAAAAAAAAACAGCTGTTCCATACAAACTTTGAGAGATAAACAGCCGAAATGTATGGAACAGCTGTTTTTTTTTCGCGATTTGGATGTTTATTTATTTATTTATAATGGTTTATTGGAAAATCAACAGCGATTACATGGTGTTTCATACAATAGTACAAATATCAACAAGTAGCCAAAAACAGATTTTCACATTTTTTACAAAGAATATTACGTACCGATGTAGGTCCCATAATAAAAGTTGATGAGTATGACCTAAAGAGTTAGTCCCTGAAGTTTGTCCAACCTTCTGCTGAACACCCTGTATATAAATGAGTAAGTACCATCAAGGACTTTAAATGTTGATCGACCATAGAACTTTTTGTTTAATGTCTAAAGAAGGCAAACGAGCACACAGGCCACCTGATGATAAGTGGAAACTGTGACCCATAGACATTCGCATTCAAAAGACTGCAATCCTAAGACTGCAAATGCGTTGCGAACCCTGAGGACTAAGATGGAATGCCTCTATGCTAGTACCTGCTGTCTTATCCCCAAACCGTAACACAACAATGCGAACACTGCTTGCTTTGACCTTGTCATATTGACAGCGTCAAGTGACGAGATATAAATTACATAGGAATCGTTGGTTTTATGCGACAATGTTCTATAGAGGTTCATCAATTTAAATCCGTGACCGTACCTAACTACTATTTGTTGGTTTGCTACGCTTCCAAAGCAAAATCGCTGAACCGTTTTTGGATAAATTTTGTATGTCTATATGTATATGGATAGCTTGAACTCTAGGGAAGATGGAGAGAACACAGGGGACAAATACTTTTTATCCTGTAAAATTAGACTGTTCTCTAGTGAACTATATTTAAATTAATCGTGATTCAGCAAATTCGTTGAACGCACATGTTTGTGTTTTCCTTTTAACGTACTGTTTTATCCCGCGATCATCTTTATTCGCAACTGTCCGTATAAAAATGGACGCTGGAGGAATATTAAGTCAATCAATGCGATTCTATCCTTTTAAAATTTAATGTTGTTTAAATGAAACCATCGCAAGGAGGTACTAAAAGTATTATTTTGTAAATGGGAACATTTATTTACTCTTTTTTTACCAGGTCTGGCATATTTAGAGTAAACACGGCAAGTAAATACCCTTTCTGAATTGTGCATATCAGAAAATGTTACGTAAAATCGTGTTTTTAATTTCACCACGAGGTCACCAAATGGTTCTAGCGGAAGACCAGCGCTGATTCTACAACCAGCAACATAATGAGGTGGGACCATTTCACGTCACCTGTATTTTGTCTCTTTTATTCAGTTAGTTGTTTTGTCCTTTTGTTAGATGTCTGTATAGAAAACACTCTTTTTTTCTTTCTTTATCTTGACACTCGGCATTTAAAAAATATACAATCAGATCAGAACTCGTGATTCTGTATTTTCAAGCTCTCATTGCATACAGGGTGTCCCTAGACCCAAACCATATTTGTATGATGTTACCAAAGAAATGTAATAACGAATGTAATTAAATCTACGAATTTGCTCTGTGACATGACGTGTACAATAGATGGTTAGATGTTTTATTACTAAGTAGGTACGGTACTTATTGTAAATCATGTTGCATCCAATAAACATTAATAAAAAATACAAACTACATCGGTCTTTTTATAACATAAATCTCTGCTACATGAGTACACCATTTCTAAAACCCTATTAGATTTGCTTCATTAAAAGGCATACGCTATCAGGTTATATTATATCAATCGTTATAGCAATATACAACATACCTAATATAATTTTACTCACGAGTTGCATCGGCGCCCCTAAAGAGGTCCAAGAAAGAAAATTCAGAGAGCTCGGTCACTACGGTTTTCATGTTTCCAGCTCTACATATACGTTTTAAGATCTGGGCCTCTATTCTACTAGGTAAAAACCATTACCTTTGACGTGTTATCTTATTGTCAACGTACGATAGTTCTTATTTACTAGACAGTAATGGCGGCCGAGTACCAAAACCACACACGATACCACATCACGTCCAAAGCAATATGGTTTTACTGTGTTGAATTTTGGTAACAATAGGGGGTAAAGATAATGTAGAATAGAGGCCACGATCAGATGGCTTATTGTCTAACGCACTCGCAATCACGATCGTTTTCCTTTTGAAAATCGATAGCTTGTCTGCATACAAAATGAAAACAATTGCTCCACTGTGAAGCCGGTTGCCATTGCGAGTGCGTTAGATAATAAGCCCTCTGATCGTGGCCTCTATATATCTATCTACTATCTCTTCTCTTGTTTGTTTATGGCATACTTTTTTGAGACACGCCCTATTTAACTCGATTGGTGTGTATAATTCAGTCAACGACGACACATCACACACAGTCGGATTTCATAATTTCAAACACTAGTAAATAAAAATAGGTGATTAATTATTTAAATTACTGAACGTCATTGCGGTCGCGAGGTTTGTATAATGTAATTTCAGTATTCATGAAAAGGTAAAGAAATAAATATTATTCCTGTTTATACGAGCTGTCATACAAATCTTCCTAGATTGACCTACCTATAGACGGCTTTGTTTGGCAATGGTACCCTACCCAACGTGGCTGGCTAAAGCCTTGGCTTTTAGGATAAATTGTAGTTGCTTCTAGGTAGTAAGGGCAATAAGAGAGAGTTAGCAGTAAACATTTATTCTATTTTAAACAAGTCATATAATTCTTATGCAGGAAATATGTATTTGAACAAAGTAGACACATGATGTTTTCTGTTTGCCACTACACTTTTTCTTTTTTGTTATTAACCTCAAGTTAAACAAGTTAAGGATTTTCTATTTGTAAATGAACGCGGGGAACACTTAAACTTTATAAAACAAAAACAATTACAAAGTAAACAAAAAATTGAGATGTAGGAATTTTGTAAATTTTCTTATTTAGATACTTGTTTATTCTTGTTACTCCAACAAACGTTTACCTTTTGTTAAACTCGATATCGTTGTTACTCATTTTTATCTGAAATCACATAAAACTGCGTCTTTTTTAAGATTCATTACATCCGAGCATGCAAAAACGGAACCCTTATAGGATCAATTGTTTAAACTAGCGCATTTTAAATTCAGGACTATACACTTAAAAAAGTACCTGATATTTCTTTGCAATCCATTTTCTTAACACTGGAGCGTACAATCTCAGTTCAGAGCGTGACTTTTGTTTTTTATTCTGTGGCCGCAAGTTTAATAAGCAGGCAACAACAATCGTTACTATGCATCCAAAAGCAGTGTACCAGAAATAAGATATTCTGTACAGGTATGGTACCTCGCTGGAAATAAAATAGGGCGGGGTCAACAAGAGAATAAAACGTAAATTAAGGATAAAAGTATTTTGGATGGCTCGCTTTGTAGACATATTTTTGAGGCAAGCCACCGAAACGATCGTACTTACTAGTTAGAAACAATAAAATAAATTTTACTAAATTTTAAAAAGACGACGATTTTGAATCATCACACTCATCTTGTTAAACGCAATAAAAGTTTGACGTTTATAAACGTTTTTTAACTCTATCTTAATTTAAAGGGGATTCGTCAAGTTGGGTTAGGTTAGTTTTTCATAATAATTAATAAAAACCCCTTTCCAATAGTAAAACCGTTTTAGGCGAAAAGATTTTAGCCCAAACAATCATTAGGACTAACAACTTTATGCCACCCAATAGGTATAGACCCAATTTAAAGATTTCATTTTCTAATTAAACTCCATATAACTGAACAAGACTTACTCTTCATTTTTATCCAAAAAGATTTTCTCAGGAAAAGTGTATGTGCAATTATGTATAAATCTTGGTTTCTCTTCGAACCTCAGAGACCCCCGCGCCTGGGCAAGTTGCGCCTGCGCCGCTACCCACCACGCACTTGACAAACCCACCACCCCCCCTCCAAGAGCACTCTGAAATCACAAAAACGAGCTTTTAAAAACTTAACTGCGTGTATTTATAATGTCGCCTACGTATGAGTTTTAATACCGCCAATTTGTCATTTTTAAAATTAAAGTTCTAGTTACATTCTCGAGGCGCTAAGACAAACCTAACGATACCTTTCCTGTCAAATTCAGTCCATGAGTTCAGCTTCTACGAGGGACCAAAGAAGTATCCATTCATCCATACATAACATATATAGGTATATAGGTGAAAAACCTTACCCTTATTCTTCGGCATTCGGGTAAAAAAAAGCAAAGTAAACCGAGAAAACAAACACACATTGCGTATTGGTTTTTGAACTGTCTATAGTTGGCAAAGCACGTCAGCAATATTATATGTTCATGCTGTGGACGCCCAACAGTCAAGCAAGACGCATTTTCGTGATTTCGCAACAATAAGTTCAGGCGTTATTTCTTGAAGACCAACTTGTCTGTGAATCGCTAATAGCATGCGATTTAACGAGCAACGAAAATGAACCGAGAGCTTTTGTACGGTTTTGCGTTGGCATATAATCTTCCTGGCGTTTGGGGCATGAAAAAAGCGGGACGATACGGTCATTGAGGTGTGTAGCATATTACTTTCAGTGCGGTATAGTTGAATATTTTAGCATTTGTAATATACTATGTATGTTGTGTTGACATTGACATCATGTTGGACAGTTAAGATGTGATATTATGTAAGTATAATAATTACCGTTGAATCGATGAACGGGAAAAATATGCCCATTAGGAACACTCCTGCTAGTGGCCCCATGGACGCAGAAGAGAGACTCATCGTCAACTGCAGAACTGATCCCAGCTGTTCAACAACGAACACTAGGCCTGAAAAATACAGTGTCATTTTACTGAAATATTATGACATACTTAAAAATAGTAAAGTTTTACATACCCACACATATACATCCAATCACAACCACAACTGCTCGAATAAGTATCAGCGTCTCCTTGTGTGATAGCTCCCTAAAGAATGGTTTCCAAAAGTCCTCTAATACTACTGCAGCCATAGAGTTTAGTCCAGTTGATAAAGAACTGCAAAATCGAATCAATTAAATCACCCTTTGGTACAAATTGACCAACTTCACGGTATTGCAATGATGACCATTGAGAATACTATGACGTATAAAGAGCTGATTTGACAATGCGAGTTGGAAAGTGCTAACAGTATCTTACATTTGCTTAACTTAGAACCATCATCATTTAGACTCATTACTTTTGTCTCGATGAGCAGTTCATAAATATTGAAAATATATATACGGTACAATTGAGAAACTCCTCCTTTTTTGAATTCGTTTAAAAAAAGGAAATAAGATCGGCGAAACACCGATTTTAAAATATAAATTACATTTCTCAAAACAACTGACCTGAGTGCGGCACTAAATACTCCAGCTACGAAGATGCCGGGAAGTCCATTCCATTCTCCTAGGATGTCCATGACTAGTAACGGTAAGAGCTGATCCTTGGCTAACGCCAGTTTGGAGTCTAGTGGGTCGCAGTCGTAGTATCGGGCATACGCTAACATGCCGCTATAGGCACATGTTAACAAGATAACTGTGATTCCACCGAGAAACCACCAAACAGCCCTGAAAATTAGAAATATTTGACGTAGACATTATGAACTATCAATTAATCCAAAACATTAGAAACTCAGATACCTTTTTGATGTTTTCAGATCAGGCAAAGAAAGGAATCTCTGCATCATCAATTGGTTGACGGCTACGTTTCCAATCCAATAAAACATAGAGCCTATAGAGACCGACCAAATCGAATGCCTTTCGGTTAAATCAAATCTGAGCCTGTTAGAGAAAAACATATGAAATATTATATTTTTATCATCTGATAAATAGGCGACATAAGATCCAAAACATTTGAAAAAGTGAAAGTTTACTGAATTAACTGGAACCAAGAATTGGTGCCAAGCGACCTACATGCTTTATAAACGGTGCATGCGTTAAATCATTAGTGGGCAAGTTGTCCTTAGACGGAATTAGCCCAGCCCCTTTTCTATATCCACCACTCTTCTATCAACTTGTAACAGATATTTACTTACGAGGGCATTTCTATCCTCCCTGTATTCCAGTTTCTTCGCATAACCTCATTAAAGCCGCCTACTATAATTGTTCCCTTAATAATGACTAAGATCATTGCACCACTCATTACAATGGTCTGAATGACATCCGTCCAGACTACTGCCTTTAGGCCACCCTTGAAAACAATAGGAAGTTTAATGAGTACCCTTACTGTGAGTAAACATAATAAATGCATTCTGTTTAAGATGAAAAGAAATTTATGTTTTTACACGGCAAACGGAGTCTGAAACTTATTCTCCTTTACCTCTGATTTAATAAAAACTTGAGGAAGTCATGGGTTTTAAGACCAAAACTACACTAAACATTAAACTTACATACTTTGTATAAAAAATACCTTACCACATGAAATCTGTGACATTATAAATTATAATTTGACATAACTTACCAGTGTTGTATAAAATATGCAGACGAAACACACTACGGGGCTTACAATATGAATGTTGACCCCCGTCACTAAAAAAGTAAAATAAATTAGCAATTAGTTAACTAGTAACGATACGGCTATATTGCATAAGAAGATAAGAGATAATTAGACAATTATGGACTATTTAGATAGCTACCTTGGTTAAATGCTAAAGCTGGCACGTAAATTACAATTGGCAACCATGACATCTGTAAAAAAGAATACAGGTATAGCCAGCAGCTTTATTTACAGTAAGATAATTACTGTGTTCTTTGTTTTTAATATAACTATTTCATAAATTTAAACTTACCGAAAAGAACATGAATAGTATCGACCCGAAAAGCCTAAGACGCTTATCATATCGAAGCTCTAAATACTGGAAAAATACGAAAAACATTGTGTAAGTAAGCATTCAGCAAATGGCAATATAACTTTTGAAAACTGGGTAATTAACAATAGGAAAAAATACCTCATAAGCTGAAGTTATTTGCAAGTCGTGTAACACCGGCATGAAAGTGAAAGATATTATGATGGACATAAGGCAAGCGCCTATGAGAAAAAATATGTATGCGGTTCCGTATATGTAGAGCTCTGTTGGTGTGCCCAGTATCGATATTCCTGAAATAAAACTGAAATATGTTTGATAAAACATTCTAAAAATAAGCAATAGGCATCTTAGCGTTGAATGGGGCACTATAATACGAAACAATTACGTATCGATCAGATATAAAATCATCATTATCATGTCAGATAAAATACTTCAACTGCAAGACTCAGGCTTTTTCCAAAGATCGCCACTATGAATAGTCCAGTGCTGTCTCGTATCCAGCTGTTTCCTGTGAACCTTGTGCAAAATTGCGCCTTCCGGTACGTCATCGCCACGTCAGAACTTTTCCGCTTTAATGGCCATCGATTCTTTGAGCAATATGCCCCGGCCAAGGTTTGCAATCTGCTATGTTAATTTGTAGCTAACTTAAGTTCCTCAACGCATCTCCTCATTTTTCCTTCAATTCGAACTCTCACTCGCACTAACTCCAACATATCATTACCCTTTATGCGGCCTTGAGTCTTTTAAGGATCACGCCCATTTAGATATACAATATTTAAAACATGTAGAAATAACTCATCATCTACCTACTTAATTAATGGCTGTTCAAAGGGACCTAAGGGCTTATTGTCTAACGCACTCGCAATCGCAACTGGCTTCAAAGTGGAGCAATTGTTTTCATTTTGTATGCAGACAAGCCTTCGATTTTCAAAATGAAAACGATCGTGATTGCGAGTGCGTTAGACAATAAGCCCTCTAATTTAAAATCTTAATTTTTACTTTACAACTTATTATTCTACATAATAACATTTATTGATGTTGGCTTATTTACCTTGCCACTAAAGAGAACGTCACTGGTACGATGTTCATGTGTCTTCCTCCCATCAAATAGTCCTGTGTAGATTTCTGTTTCTGAACACAACCGAAGTACAGCCCGATACCAGAACATATTGCTAACATGAAGACGAAAACAGAATAGTCTGTCCATGTAAAATGTTGAAAAGACTTCCTAACCACCGAGACGTCTACCGTATTACTATCCATTATGGATAAAATATTTACACTTGTTTCATTCACGCTAAGGAATAGCTCACTTTTTTAAACAGTACTGATCGCCAGGAGACCTTGCATTGATATGAACGAACGTAATGTCTTATGGCGGTAATTTTCCAATTGCCGCCCGCGATTTTTGTGCACTATTGTAGGGGCTATTTCAATCGACAAATTGATGGTTTCCTCTCTCGAAATAGAAACGGCTTCAACTCTCGAACTTTGAGTTGGTGTCAAAGTATTATTAGCACATCGTTTTTCGGATCATTTACTAACAATTTTTTCTAATTCTTAGACAGTAGTCCAAGAATTACCAAAAACCCTTTGAAATTATTTGCTAGTAAAAACATTTACTTCTTTTAAACAAAAAATATGGAAATAATTTATTTTACATTAAATTATTCTTATGAAACAAAAACACTTTTCGACCAACTCAGCTGACTTCCTCGCACTCCGAGATCGGCTTCATGCTTACAGAGGTGGAGGTCACATGGGCCGCGTCCTGGTGACAAAAGAACAGGCAATGGATTTTGGGTTTCATATTACAAATTGGAAAGATATATTGCTAAACGACATGTTAGAAGGTTAAGCATCCAAAGACGATAGTCAAGAATAGAGCGTACCTAGAACAGAAGTAAAATAAGGAAACCTACCGCACCACTATGTGATATGGTTTTAATGATAGCGAGGTAAAGAGAGGTTACGACCGACCACATGACATGAGCCCAAACATCCTACATGTAAAATCATACCATAAAAGTTGTTCCGTAGTATGTTGCTAATAAATTCAATGCTCGAAAGCGTGCTCATTGAATTTCATAAAAACATATTTCACCCTGAGGAAGCTGAACAGACGACTCATTAGACCTCGTTTACCTTTTTTCCCTCGGAAGCTATCAAATTGTCCAGTATAAAGTAACCCTCTTGATTCGTCAATATTAAGAGTATATCTCATAATAATGAGGTGTTAGAAACAGAGAAACTCAATTTCGCATATATGAGTTGTTAGTTAAGTTGGGATTAAAGATCATGCTTCAGTATTTCAGTATCTTCAGATGACCAGTTTGTTTAATTAAGTGCGAACGAAACGTTTACCTTATTGTTTCCATAAGCCCGTATATACAGCTCATCGTTGGGATGTGGCGGGTCTTTATAGAGCCGGCGCAGCTGTGGCGCCAGCAGGCGCGGCGCGGGCGGCACGTAGGCGGCGCCGAGCGCGCGCCGCACGCGCGACACCACCGCGCCCACGGCCAGCGTCACCACCATGCCGGCCAGCGTGTACCACATGTACGACACTCGGAGGATCGGGTTCACCTCACTGGAAGGGATTCGTGGTCTTACATGTCATCATTGGGCGGCCGCGGACCGGGAAGCGAAGTGTCGGCAGGCCTTCCTCAAGGTGGACCGACTATCTGGGGCCCGTTTCTCAAAAAGTATTAATCTAATAATATTAGTGTTTTGTCTCATGTTTTAGTTTTATTTAAGAGACAAAACACTAGTATTATTAGACTAATACTTTTTGAGAAACGGGCCCCTGGTGAAAATAGCAGGAAGCCGATGGATGCGAGTAGCACAAAACCGGCCGTCGCCGCGTCGTGGAGATCCTTGGGGAAGGTCTATGTCCAGCAGTGGACGTCTTTCAGCTGATATGATGATGATAATGATGTTGATAAACGTCATCATTATTATTATTATGAATTACATCATCATCATAAACAACATTAGCATCATACCGGCCGAGCCGAAACACAGTGCTGGACTAGACCTCCCAAGAGCATCTCCACATGGTCGGTCCCGATGCGGGTAGGAAAGGAAAGGGAGAATAATGCGACCGATATCTAAATATTATGGGACGTAGCATTAAATTATATTAACACGATTTATTCCATCTGAATGAAAATTTGGGAAATGATGCATTCGACCAAAACATTCGCTCTAACAGCAGGCGCCGGTTCCGATGACATATTGGACAATGTGGAACCGCTGTTACGCATGGGTACCATTATGTGGGTGGGAGATGGTGAATTAGAGCTGACTAGGCATTATACATACCGTTTCAATGCTCAAAATGGTTTCCGTTTATTTTATATTAATTCGGGGGTCACAATTAGGGTCATCTTTAAGAATTCCGATCACTTCACCTTCAATGAACCAACGTTTACCGCAACTCGCCTTTGCAAAAAGTAGCTATTGTAGAAATTATTATTGTAACTTTTAATTGTCTGTATGTGTTCATTTATTTTTTATACTTAGCAGGAATTACTAATAACATTATTTAGGTCTGTCTACAAAAAGCGAACTTAATGATTGATTAATAAATAAACACCAAAGCAAATATGTGGTAGTGAATGCGATACCTTCTGATTTATCTATTATCTATATATATAAAAGGCTAAACTGACTGACTGACATATCAACGCACAGCCGAAACTACTGTACCTAGAAACTTGAAATTTGGTACAGGGGTTCCTTTCATGATGTAAGTGAGCACTAAGAAAGGATTTTCCGAAAATCGACTCCCAACGGGAAGAAATGGGGGGAGTAGCGGGAAACTAATTCTACGCGTACGAAGTCGCGGGCGTCTTCTAGTCTATATATATAAAAGGCTAAACTGACTGACTGACATATCAACGCACAGCCGAAACTACTGTACCTAGAAACTTGAAATTTGGTACATGGGTTCCTTTCATGATGTAAGTGAGCACTAAGAAAGGATTTTCCGAAAATCGACCCCCAATGGGAAGAAATGGGGGGAGTGGCGGGAAACTAATTCTACGCGTACGAAGTTGCGGGCGTCCTCTAGTACATTATAAAAAGTGTTGCTTGATCTAAAAACTTACATGGGTTCCGAAGTGTCCACCACAACCGCCGTGGCATTGTAAATGTAGGTACACCCTTCAGTGGAGAGGGGTTTGTGGGCGTGGTGGATCTCTCCGCGGACGATCGCCATCTGAGCCGTCATGCACCACGCGGTCATGGTCAGCAGGCCACTGACTCCTCCAGCCAGGGCTCCCTAAAATATACACAATTAAAAACTGTACAAATAAATTTAAAATGAGATCCAGATGTGAGCCCACGAGCTTGTATCCGATAGTACTCGTGATTTTCAGGTGTTTGTTATTTATTAGGAAATCGAAAAATATTGTAATGTCATCCATATACAACACAGGACGAATAAACTTAAGTTATAACCTTCTTTTAAAATTAGCTATTTCAAATAGAAAAGTACCACCTATCCCAATTGTTGTTGAACGCAACTCTCAGAACGTAGAGGTAGGATTTCCGTAATTAAACATGAATGTTTTAATGCACTTGTAATCTATTACTCTTTTACAACAGAGGAACGATGAACGCTCTATTAAATCTGTTAAATATCCAACTCCATGGGAAGGGTTTATAGATGAACATAGAAATTGCTAACTAAATATTATGGGGCCCGTATTATGGTCGCCTTTATCGCGGTGGATAAAGCATCCATCACTCCCGCACTTACAGACTGCTCGACTAGTAAGAAAGTGACAGATGCTTAACCACGTTTTTCCACATCGATAAACACCACCAAAATACCCAAAGGTAATGAAGAGGCGACAAAAAAGAATATGGGTACGCATAAGTTATTTGAATGAAAGATAATAATTGCGGAAAGTCTTTCACAAAGAAATATAAAAGCTTTTAAACAGACAAGACTAATATACTTATAACCCTTATTGATATATCTATGATTTTTTGCTTACGGTTGCATCGACCCACGGCATCAAAATTCCCATCGTGAACACTCCCAGCTGAGGGCCCATCGTCATTGCCTCCAACGTCATCGTCAGCTGCAGAATGGTTCCCATCTTTTCCACAATGAACACTAAACCTGCCATCCAAAACAATAACATTAACTATGTTAGGATAAAATCTGAAACGTCACAAATACCAAAACGTACCAAAGAAGAAAAAAATACGTGAAAATAAAAACAGTGGCTCTCCGAGGCTAGGCTGTGATCAAACCATCGATCGTACAAATTTGTCAATAGAAGCACATTTCTCTATAAGAATTCATCTTTGAAATACCAGTTTTAATATGTAAATGAAACACAGTTTTTACAGAATGTAAATAGTTTCATATTTACCTACGCATAGACACCCTAGAAGCACGACGACTCCTCTCATTAGCCAGTTAGACTGCTTGTCTGTCAACTGTTTCTTGAAAAATGGCTTATAAAAGTCCTCTAGTACAACCGCTGACATGGAATTTAAACTTGTGGATAAGGAGCTGAAAATAAAATTAAATCGATAAAAGTACGTAAGAACGAAGTAGTAAAGAACTTGTACAAAAAATAATCCATCGTCCTAGTAAAGTCTAAGTCATCATCGCTTTTATATCAAGAAATCACATGAAACCTATTAATTAGTATTTTTCTTAAGGCAGGGAGTTCGCAAGTAAAACCCTGTGAAAGTCAAAGAATATTGACGTAACCTGCCATTCCATACATAACTATTAACAGATTTTACAGTCGTTTAACGTTCGCAAAATGTAGCTTGTGTAATGTGTATGCCTATTACCAATGGTACCATGACATCGCTCGCTTCGCGTGGTGGAACTTCGTGCAGTCCCGAGATCTTAGACAAGATTTTTAACGCTAACGTAAATGATTTGAGAAAACTGACAAAGTTTATGGAATTTACATAAGCGCTAGACGCGACTTACTTCAATCCTATACATTTTCGAAAACGATAAACGTTCCCGCTATGCATTTAGTCTAGGGCCACTGATCGCTATCCCCATCTTATCGGCTAACTTTGCAATTTTAAAATTCCTTATGTAAAATAGTCCTCTTGCCACCAAACTAGGCTTTTGTAAATCACACAAGTAGGAAAAATAAAAGATACCTTAGCGCTGCGCTGAATATGCCAGCCACAAACACGCCAGGTAATCCCGGTATGTCTCCAAGCACATCCATGACAAGTAGCGGCAACATCTGATCCTTTGCTTTGGCTAGCTGAAGACACACAAAAGTAGTTACATGTAGTTACGTAGTCGGGAACTGTAATCCACCTAGATTCAGATTCAGATTTATTGGTCAATTTAATGTTACAGTATAAATTGCACAGCATGTTACATTGAGGTCTATAGAACAAAATAACAAGATATAGCATACCTACTAGTATTTTAATATAAATGTATAGTAACTTTAACCGTAGCGTAGTCATAATTTAACGGGACGGAAGCTCTTATTTACGGACAGTTAAGGCAGCCGTATCGTAAAAAAGCAATTCTCGGATGATTTCATAAGCAAGATCGGTTGATATAAAGTGCGGTGAAAACCCTGGAGTTTTAACACTCAGTCGAGTATTCCAAAATGCGTGTGTGAATGCGATACATAGCATCTATTTCACACTGAATTAGCCCATCTTGCTTCGATATCGTATTCATACTGTTGACGTTATAACAGCTTTTATTCACTTGGCAGTAAGAGCGGTCAGAATGTCAACGTCAGATAACGATATCAAAGTGAGATGGCCTAACCCAATGTAAAATAAAGCCTCTGAGGCTCTACTTTGAAAATCGAAGTTCGAAATTACGTTAGCTTCATCCCTTTTGCTCAATTTAGTCTCGAATAACGAGTGACAGGGATGGAGCTAACGTAACTTCAAACTTCGATTTTCAATCAAAGTAGGGCCTCTGATATTCCATCTCTATCTCAAGTAAAACTGTGTTTTTAGAAAATAATATATATGCCCGTGAAACAAAAACAGAGCTAATCTGTTCCAGAAATAGTCCTCACCTTCGTGGTCAAGGGGTCGCAGTCGTGGAACCGGGCGTATATCAGCAGCCCGCAGTAGAGGCAGAAGCAGTACAGAATCGAAATGCCGATACAAAACAAAACTACTGCGCTGAAAACAAACTACAACATTAACAAACATCGTTACATTTTTATACATCTGCCATAACTTTTAAAACTCTGAAAAGGGCTATCGGGTTTGTACTTCGCTCACTGGCTGTAATACGCTCTTATTTTTTTGAAAAATACTATGCTTTAATTAGTAACACAGTACAATTTAAACGGTTCTACTCGTATTGGGTTAGGTAGGTACTGAAATATATTAAATAGATCGACGAAACAAGTCAAAATATAACTTTACCTCTTAAAAAAATCTTATTAAAAATCGCAAAGTTCAGTTGGGCTAAGAACGTTAATATAAAGTTATTATATTTAATATTGGAATGAGAATATATGAATAACCTGTCGAAAAAATACAACTGTGGTCCTAGTGAAAAAGGGGATAAGTTGACTTTAGTCGTAATGAAAAACCACATAAAAGCGCGGATACTAGACTTAAACCCTTTTTCACTTGACCTTTAGAAGACTTATACCCTTTTTTACTAGGACCCCAGAGGGCCCTGCCAAGATGCACTACGCTAACTAGAGTTTCTATTCGTTTCATTTTTAAACCAATCGCCTCACTGATATGATGACGTGATACGAAAAGTCACGTGACCTACCAGTGACGCGATTGGTTTAAAAACGAAACGAATAGAAACGCTACTAAGGGCCCTCAGTTACCTACCATTTAGCGCCCCGTAAGGTCGGCAACGCAAGATACCGCTGCACCATCGTCTGGTTGACAGAGTTGGCTTGCAACCAGTAAATCAAGCCGCCCAAGACGAGGTTCCAGATCGTGTGCCGAGCGAGGGGGCTTGGGTCCCAGCTGAGAACAATAGGCCCATTATTATCATTCAACGTAGATTCTGAAACTTTTAAATTTGAAATTAAAACATTTCCTTTTTTTACCGTACCTTAAGATTACCAACCTGCCAACCTATGCCTCTTTTGTTCATCCATCAGGGGCTGTTTCTCATGAACAATAGGTAGATAGGTGAAATCCCCTAATACATACATTACATTACAGGTTTTGTCTAATTTGCTTTTATGTCACGCTATGTCAAGTTTATCAAAATGTCTTGGATGTTCTCTAGACATACAGGATCGATCTAGGGCTAATGTATAGGCACAGTTCCGCACATGACCACAAGTATCTTGTCGCAGTACCGTATTAAAGTGACAGTTGTTTGAATTTAGTGTATCAAAAGTTTCGACATGGTACTAAAAT
The DNA here is from genome assembly GCA_948252455.1 of Acleris cristana. Classification (NCBI taxonomy): domain Eukaryota; kingdom Metazoa; phylum Arthropoda; class Insecta; order Lepidoptera; family Tortricidae; genus Acleris; species Acleris cristana. Next base: position 6,473,485 of record OX411774.1, on the reverse strand, counting down.
GACAGCTAGTTCGACTGAAAAACAACTTTTTATTTTATCACACTCAGTCTTGCATCTGACGGTACGGTTACATTCATGTATCTTTGAAATACGATGATATCCAATGATCATTACGGCTTAAACGTACGATACTGTACATGGCTAAATGGCTAATAGGTTAGTAGGTAAATGGTTAAATAGAACATTTCTAAACTAAGTAGGCGTTGTTTCTACGAATATTAATGTGTTCCATTCCACGTAGTGGGTGGAACGGAATATTTATGATTGGCCTAATAATAGACACATCCACTTTCGTGGGTAGAGAAATAAATAAGATGATAACGCTCGTTATTCTGTTGTTTTATATTAAACAGTTTGACTTTGAGGTTCTACTCGGTAAGAGAAGTAGAGCTAACATTTGCTAGTTGGTATCATATTTAAAGCATTAAAAACATTGAGGATGTTATGCTTGTATGTTAATAATCTTTTAGCCATGCATGAAAGCTTAGGCGGATTTGATTTGTCTTGGATTTGAACATTAGATATCTAATCTACTTGTGTTCTGGAAAAAATATATAGTTCCGGGGTGAAGTCGAAAGTCCCACATAGATTGTCATAGCGATCTTGTTACCTACCGTACGACTTCTACATAGTTAATCTTTCTTTCTTGGTGTGGCTGATAAAACTTCTTTGCTTCGGCTTTAGACTTCGCTTACATGACTGGCTGGTAAAAAGCATAATCGGGTTTGTTAAGAATAATTATTCTGAATTTACCATGAACACCAAATACCACAACTGATGAACGATTAACCAAAACCGGCAGCTGCTTTGTACAGTGTCAAAACCTACCAATTGCAGCCAGTTAAAGAAATAGCACTGACTTATATAGTTCCGTTCCGTTCCGTGTAGGTGCTGTCTGGATCTTGACATTTTACAATGCATAAAACGGCATCTAAAGAAACACTTACTTGGGCATTTCAATCCGTCCGGAGTCCATGTTCCGCTGCCATACGACGCTAAAGCCGCCCACGTCGTATGTTCCTTTAATAGCTACCAGTGCCATGGCACCAACCATGGCTGTGATCTGGATCACATCTGTCCATACTACCGCTTGGAGACCGCCCTGCCAAAGAATATTGTAACAGAATAGTCATGTCATAATATTATGTACTATCAGCCCAATGGAACCCTGGCCTACCATGGAACGGTGTCACAGTGACGTTATAAAACAATTTGTTTGACACTTCTTACGACTTGAATCATAACGTCCACATCATCGTTCTAAGGTTGGTCAGGGTTCCATTGGGACTTGACAGAAGCGCGCGGAGCTAACCCCATGTGCTTCTGTTTAGACCATTAGAGAAAATACTCTTTTACCGAACAATTTTATTGTCTTCGCGTGTGATATCCATGGACTTATTTCTCTAATAAGTCCATGGGAGTGTCTATAAATAACTTGACATTGGCGAAATACACCTTAACAGGAGTGAAAGCCATAAGTGCAGTATATTTTAACATTAAACACTGTTAACAAAATACTTACCGCACTAGTATAGAATATGCAAACCAAACACACGATCGGTGTAATAATGTGTATATTAACTCCAGTAACTGAAACAAAATAAATCCATTTCTTAATCGTTATTTTGTATACGATCTACCCCCTTTTTACCGGACTGCGTCATAAGGAGGGTTATATTTTTTTAATGTATGTATGCATGTATGTCTATTTCTGCAGCCTAAAACGGCTTGATGGATATTAATATGTGAGGTAGGTATCGTTAGATTTCACATTTACTTTCTTTCACATTCTTTTGGCCAATTTTTGTTTCAGCATATTTTTATCGCCGTATCTTTATAATTATAAGTAGGTACATAAAATAAACTTACTAACCTTGATTGAAAGCTAATGCTGGTACATAAATAACGATTGGCAGCCAACATACCTGAAAAAAATTGAGAAGGCAGATAAAGAAAAAAAAATGGTTAGTTTATCACTTTTCTTAGTATTTCATTTAACTTTATCATCCAAAACCTATACTTACCAACGTAAAAGCGAATAAAATCGATCCAAACAATCGTACCCTGTTGTCAAATCTCATTGATAAGTACTGAAAAATAAAATTAGATTGTATAATTAATTATTATTATTCTTCTGCAAACAAGCAAAAAGTCGTTTCTTTCCCGTCTTTCCCGCCATTTTTCTTAAGACTACGCCGAGCGTACGCCGGATGTACAGTGGCGCCCTCATCACTATTATTGTGTTTTCTAATAAAATAAAGTATTTTCTTGAAATCGGACGGTGCATTTTTGTACTACAAATAAAAACACAACTTATAGGACATATCACATAGTTTAATAACAATTGACCTTTGAGTTATCAACTTAACGGAAAAAAGTGGCCACCTCTTCCCGTTAAGCTGACTACGCATAGGGTAATTGTTATCAAAGTTTGTTACGTATCCCATAAATTGTGTTTTTACTTGCTCTACAAAAAAGCATCGTCCGATTGCAAGGAAATTCTTTAGTTAATTAGAAAACACAATAATAGTGATGAGGGCGCCACTGGACGGTCGACGTTTGCTCGGCGCAGTCTTAAGCAGGCCACTACTTAACTTTTTTTTAAACCTTGAAAAACCTGCTGGCCAGTTGTTTCTTAATGCGTGTTATGAAGTTAGTAGTATGAAGGCTGTCACACGCGTTAAGTTTTTAATTTATGATATTCACAACTGACCTCTTAGTTCGACTGCATGTATTTTATACTACTTATTTAAAAAACAAGTAACTAAAAAGGCTGAGTGTATAATTTTCAAGTAGCAAGTCAGGGTCGGATGTGAGATTTTTGTTTCTTTTCAAATTCGGTTCAACTCTATAGCTCAAAATTTTAATTTGTGAACGAAATTAAGATGGAAGTCAAGTACTTAGTTGTAGGTACCTCATAATTGGAGGTGATCTTGAGTTCATGGAACACTGGCAGGTAGACCTGGGTCATCACAAAGGACATGAGGAAGATGCCGCCCATAATGAAGGCGTACTGTGTCCCGTACATGTACACCTCTGTCGGGGACCCAAGGAGCGTGATGCCTGACACGAAACTGGAGAGAAAAATAATTATTAACACTGTTTAAGGGCGTAATGACGTACGTCAGGATTCTTAGGAACTATACGTAGGTAAGTATGCTTATTTCATATGATGGTATTTACACGTTAGGTACTTACCATGAGTTACAATTACCTACTGTACTCGCTAGCGAGTCGAATGTCGAATGCTCTGTCCCTCGCACTCTATAAGAATACTGCGAGGACTGCGAGGGACAGAGCATTCGATTCGCTAGCGAGTACAGTAATTCTAACCATAGTTAGGGTTCAGTGGCCCGTTTCACGAAGCTACAAGTTACAAATTACAAGCGGAACTCTCTTTCTAGCAAAAGGAGTTAAAAAGAGACTTCCGCTTGTAATTTGTAACTTGTAGCTTCGTGAAACGGGCCCCAGGTAAGAGTATTGTAATCACTAATGACTAAAACTAAGTGCAAGGGTATTCGTACTTTCGTACTAGCCTTGACCGTTTACTCCCTTCCCATAGAAGTCGTTTATTGCTATTCCCGCGGGAACTGTGTAATTTTCCGGGATAAAATGTTATGTCCATCTCCGGGCCATAAATTATCTCTAAGTAAATCAAATTTCATACAAATCGGTTGAGGCGTTGGACCGTGAAGAGGAAATAAACAAACATACAAACACACTTTTGCATTCATAATATTACATACATATAAATATACATACATGCCTTCACGCCTGTCTCCCAATGGGGTAGGCAGAGACTATGGAACGCCAGGTGCACCGGTCTAAACATACAACTTTCGCTTCCTCTACATTCATCATCTCTTCATGCACAAATACGTTTTTTTCGGGTGCTTTTGATTTGGCCCTTATTCAGTATCACCGTACGTCCGTCTAGGACGTCCCCTACCGACATCTCCGCTCACTCTAATAAGCCATCTCCCATGCATTTTTCATTGAATTCGTGACGGTATGCCGCGGTCCAGCCAAAGAAGGCGACTAACAAACATACCTAGTAATAGTATCGTCATTTTAAATTTAATGTGGTTGCCTATAGAGGTATAGAGTATAAAATGCGGCGCTTTGACTAATAGAAACAATAGCCTTTTTTAGTAGGACGGCAGTATGGTCTGTGCTATTTTTTTAAGACATACTCGCAAACCTTAATGTAAGCCAAAAAGCCACAAAGCCTTACACTTCTCAGGCTTTAGTTAACGGTCTAACTTACCTAGCCACAAGAGACATAGCCACAGGCAACACTTTCATATTCCTTCCACCTAGGAGGTAATCAGTCTGCGTCGTCTGCTTCTTCATGAACCCCCAGTATATCCCCACAAGTGCACTGATCGCCAGCATAAACACAAACACCACATAATCTACCCACGAGAAACTTTGCATCTGGTTCACCATGTCATTTAAATCACCATGTAACTCCCCCATTTTGTATCCAACAAAACGGCTGTAGGTATAAGGGATATATCAGATTCGTTAACGTTTCGTGAACGTTTTTCTCAAGACGGTTACTAATTGTCACGACTTGAAGGATTGCGGTTTAATTTTAGGAATCGTGTCCTAGCACGCAAGGCGCCCTGAGCTGGAATGGCACTGCCAAGAGCTCAATCTGTTACAATGAAACAATTACGATAACTCGCAATTTACAACAGGACGTTGCGAGATCCCCCTCAATGGCTACGGGCGAATCGGGAACTGACTAATACTTGGTAGCGGTGACCACCGAAATCCTGTGACCTTGCGGAAAGTCGGTTGGTCGTAAATTCCCCGTTGATTACAGCTAATTTTTATGGTCCTGAAGGGAGCCCTATGGGACCCTATATGCATACGCTGTCCGTCTGTTCATCCGTCTTAACTTTAAAGAGCTGCATCTTTTCAACTGTAATAGATAGCGGTTTTTTTTTAATTTGTAAGAAAGTAAAATAATAAAGGCGGTCCCCATACAAGAAAAGTTTTTCTTTGCAATACGTAAGTATTTTTATTTTTGATGTATAGTGAAAATAACAAAACATACAAGGGTCAAATTTGCTATGATTATTATTGTAAGGTACTACAAACCCTGAAGAAAAAACAACAAATACTAAAAAATGCCCAAGTCCGAGTTCGGTTCGCGCTGATTCGATTCGAAATTCAATTCAAATCGGAATATTATAACACCTACCTATGTATTATGCGGCGGTACGGAACCCTCATGCATTTATTGTTAAGTACTTACTTCGAATTCTAAATTTCATACACACAAAATTATAGTTATTCAACTACAACAGTGCCGAGATAGTTTTCCTACTACATAGTTTTGCACGAATTTGCTTAGGCCTTAGCTCGATATTGAATATTAAGTAGGTAATATAAAAGTTGAACAACAAAACCCGTGGTTGCCAGGTTAGAATAGTGCGACTCCATGTCTTCCCGTGGATATCGTAAGAGGCGACTAAAGGAATAAAGGCTTGTAGTATTGTTAGGCGATGGGCTACAATTTTATTAATGTCACTCGGCTTTCGTGATACTTCGTAAACTTCTCTTCTCTTCTTCGTCGAGTCATCAACTTATTTATATTATGCATTCGGACTGCCAATGATATCATCAAGTAGTTATGAAAACGAAAACGATCATGATTGCGAGTGCGTTTAGATCGCTATCACCACCCCTTTAACCTTTCACTAAGCAGAGCAGTAGTGTTCAGTTTGTTGTGTTCCGGTGTGGGGACAGGACGTTGAAATGAGCAGGTATTTTTCATTCTTAGGCTTTAAGGTTGGCAACGCATTTGCTGTCTTGAGATTTAAGTCTTATGGGTTGCATAACTGCCAGGTGCCACTTTCCATCGAAATTATTAACGAGAATGAGCTATAATAGTCAGTGTCATTAGTCAATAACCCGCATGCTTGTAGCATACATTGACGAGTTGTTATAGTTATAACATTATTGAGCCGGGGAGCTATTGCAGCAACGCAACGTATTACGAAAAGCATTCGATCGACCAATAAAACTAATAGTACCTACCTAAGCCTTTATGACTTTTATGAGGCAAGCGCATGCATGAGCATCATGCATGACACAGGACAGCTTAGCGCAAGGGAGAGGAAGCTTATGGTAGCCATACACGAAGCGATTTACTTGCGCCAGTTTAGACTTGCACAAGTATACTGTAACGTGTATTGGAAGATACTTGCGCAAATTTCTGACTATAACAATAACTTGTATTGTGTAAGTCTAAACTGGCGCAAGTAAATCGCTTCGTGTATGGCTACCATTACCTATTCCTGCTGCAGTGCGTTAATGTGAGCTAATCGGATGGAAGATTTTTTTAGTAACAAAGATAACAATTAGAACCAACGCAAAATACAGTTACTTATAGAAAGTGTTCTCGAATTGAATCTGTTTGAAAAAAAATCGGTAAAATAAAATTTTGATATCGTGAATTTTCTTAACGGCGCAGCATGCGTCGTTGCGTCACTGTTGCGCATTCTAGCTGCCATCTATTGGCTAATAGACAAACTACTCTCCGGCAAACTAGTTCTATTAGTCATCACTAGATGGCGCGTCTTTTAGAACCGTACTAAATCCCTGTATTCTTAGTTCTTGACTATAATGACCAAAACTTTTTAGATTGTTGGTAAGTCCACTATTTATTGTCTGAATCATTTTATATCTTTTTATTGTTTTCATTGTTATAAATTATTTAGTAAACTACGCGTTAACACTGTCAGTTGAATTACCTGTCAAACTGTCAAACTTTCACCCCCCCCCCCATCTTCAACTCAGTGTCATGTCAAATTCACATGTTTATGTTTAGGTTTGAATGCAAGATTGCGAGTTATAGTTTACCAATTATTGAAATATTTAGAAATACTAACAGCATTTAGTGCCTATAAATAGGTTTCAGCTAAAGATGGCGAATCTTCTCCTAAGCCCGGCAGAGAAGATATTTATTCTACACGGCGTAGAAGTAAGTAATATTTCTAACCTTAGCATCTCAGCAAAAACGGTAGTAAAAATCTTATACATGTCCTTGCTCAATTTTAGGATGATTATCGCTCAGATGGCAGATCAAACATCGACTACAGGCCTATGGAGCTGGAAACTGACGTAGTGAGCCACGCTAGCGGGTCAGCGAGACTTCGCTTAGCCAATACAGACATACTTGTTGGTGTCAAAACGGAGATAGATGTCCCTAAACCAGACAAGCCGAACATGGGGAAGATAGAATTTTTTGTTGATTGGTGTGTATTGTTGTTACTACTCCACTTGTTGATTTATTGTCCTCAATAATCATTTTCATGATGATTATCTTTGTCTAACTTTTTGTTTCAAAAATTGGTGTCTGTTTTATTTAGTTCTGCAAATGCTACGCCAGAGTTTGAAGGCCGTGGTGGTGAACAGTTAGCCAACAGTATAGCAAACCTGATGCAGCGCGCCTACCATTCATCACACGCATTTGATCTAAAACAACTCTCCATATTGGAAGGGAAACAATGTTGGAAGTTATATATTGATATTTTGGTGGGTGCTTTATGCTTACTGTAATATGGGACATTAACCTTCCCAGGCCCAATTTCCCTGATATTAGACTAAAGACTGAATGGATTGAAAAACAATAAACAAAATTTGACTTGGGCCCCAAGTTCTTAATTCAAATTAACCAAAACTTTTCACACAAACCCCTGGGTGAGATTAAAATATAATTAAGTAAATATCTTTTTAATACTTAACACTCACTCTTTGAAGGGTATAAAATCAAAGATGGCAGAATCCACTTTTTTTTTGTATAGACTTAGCTCTCCTTAATTCTATACCCCTAAAAAATCCATTGCTTATTTCAGATCTTAGAAAGTGGTGGTAACTTGTGTGATGCTGTGTCATTGGCAGTGAAGGGTGCCCTATTCAACACGAGAATACCGTTTGTGAAGGCTGTGCTGATGGACGGAGGCAATGTAGACTTGCAGCTCTCTGATGACCCGTATGACAGTAGACTTTTGGATGTTGGATCTGCTCCACTGTTGGTAAGTTTTTCAATCAATACATATTACGTTACCATTTACAAGTCTATGTTCCGATAGGGAGGAAAACCAATAAGCAAGATTAGTATCATCCCTATATAACTCATTCAGCAATCCATTTATTCATTCAATCATCCAATGTAAATTGATATAAATTAAGATAATTGAAGCTGATTTAAAATGTAATAATTGTAAGTCTCAATAACTTGTGGTTGTTTGTTTGGCCAATGCTATGCACAAAATTTGTTAATAAGTAATAGAAATGAGCAACTCAGGTTACTCTTTGTATTGGCCCAACTTGCTTCTATATTGTAATCATATTGTTTACATTATAGTAATGCTTACTGTCTAATGAACAACAAATACAATATGAATGCTGTCATAACATAAGGCCGGCCTTACACTCATAAGTTTTACTTATGTAAGTAGGGACGCGGCTATTTGTTAGAATTAGATAGAAAGATTTTTTCTTATTCTAACCGATAGCCGTGTCCCTACTTACGTCAGTAAAACTTACGAGTGTAAGACCGGTCTAACATCAACAAAATTATGCTTTCAATATAAAATCAAGATGGGCTACAATTTGGAATAGAGGCCCAGGTCTGTTGCCAAATAACTTTTCAATGACTATTACAGGACCGAAATTCTAGGCGGTAAAAACCATATCTTCTTTGACATGTTATTGTAGTGTCAACATTATGATAGCTCTTATTTACGTGACAGTAATGGTGGCTGAGTTGAAAACAATACCATAACAGGTCAAAGACGGTATAGTTTTTACTTACTAGAAATAGAGGCCCGTCTGTGAACTTTTAAAATATTCGTTTAGGCTATAGTAATCAACATTTGCAGCCACATTTTAAGTTACATGCCATCTTTCTAATAGCATCAAATCATACAGGTAACACTATGCAAAATCGGTGACAAATGTGTTGTGGACCCGTCCGCCGAGGAAGAGAGTTGTAGTGTGATCTCCCTCATAGTAGGAGTGACTGGCAACCCTCGGCACTATACTGAGGAGGAGCTAGAAGAAATTCCTGAGGGTGGCAAGTGCAGTACAATTGCTATGAATGGACCGGGAAGTGTCGCACCGGCCACTTTGAAAAATGGCATTAACCAGGGAATGTAAGTGTAATTTTAAATTTAATCATACTAAGGGTCACACTAAGGGACTTATTTGCACTTTTGGTCTATTTCATTCAAGTAGTGAGTGCAGTCGAACTTAAAAGTAACTACATTTTAGTACAGGTCGAGTCACGTAAAAAGAGCTCCGAGCGGCTAGTGGAGGGGATATGTTTCCGCATGTTGTCTACTGACAAACCAATAGCGGGGCATCAAAGCGGAACGGTTTACACGCCCCCCGTCGCCCTCACCAATTTGGTCCGTAATTTGCTCACTAGGTAGCTCAGGGCTCTATTTAAGTGTGTCGACTTAAACCTTATCGCAATAACGTGTTTATCTGAGAGTGATTTAAATTTTGTATATCAATTAGCTGCGACAAGGTACTAAAATGTTCAGCTACTTATGAGTTCGACCGTACCTACATAGTTTTTTCATATGAAGCGAATTTATACTTCTGGGTGTGCGTAGCATGCGCCGCTGTAAATTCCGACGACCCACTTCCACGATGTCTCACCGTGGGCCAACATAGGGATGGAGTAATGCGTAGGAGTGAGATACAAGAATATGTTGTTCGACCCACTGGTGGAGCAGACAGTGGATCCTAAAAGAGTTGCAAGTGACAGGATCCACCCAGACCACTGGTTGATCACAGAACTCCAGTGATGTTCGCCCCACTCGAGTCGGTGAAGCCTATTGGATGCTCTTTTTTTTGCTATAATCTTATCATTTGGCACCTTGCAATGTTAGCGCAACTCTAAATAGTAAATTAACCATGTTATTTTCAGAATCGCAGCCAAATCCCTTGATGGAGCTCTAGGCCACGCGCTGTTGCGAGAAAGAAAAGAAAACGTCGGGTTGAAAAAGCACTCTTATGGATTCCTTAAATAAAAACTACGGAATATCAAATGTTTGTCATTGAAGTAAAACAACCATTTTTCCATAAACCTTTATTGATAAGTACTACAGATAAACGTTGGATAAAATCAGACCTGTATCGATAGGTACTACAAATACACATTGTATACATCAAATATTTTCGTAAAGTCAAGATTATAAATATTACCCCTTACAAGTTACATCACACTGTTGTTATCACATTCTTCGCTATCAGGCTTATTTACAAAGCCAGTCTGCTTTCTTTCTCGCACCAGACCATTAAATATTATTTATGAAGTACTACTAGATACTATACTACGCATAGAAATACGATTTTGGTTGGTCGCAAGTTTTACGTAGAGGAAATGTATGACATGTAATATGTAATGCAAGAACAGACTTGATAAGCAACCAATAGAATTGATTAAAATAACTAACATCACATCAATTAATTATATCTATGTATTAAACTGCTAACGGAAGTGAGAAAACTAAATATAGACAAAATAAACGAAAACGAAAATGAGGAATGTCAAAAAAAAAAATTATTATATTTTGATTTGAACACAAACGAGTGACTCTTTAATCAACGTATAAGTACTATATAAAAGTATATTTTAAAACTACATAGTTTTATATTTTCCATAAAACAAATACAGGTACTTAAATAGGCCAAATAGTTACATTAATCATTACTACAAACGAATAAAATAATATAAGTGATTAAAAATAATTTACCACTTGGATTTTTTTGTGTTTATTTGACTTTTTTTTACATTCTAATTCTAATCGGATACATTGAAATGCACTAACTGCATACAAGTACAACACTAATAGTAATATTTATTCCACTAGATATGACAGTGGTACTTTCTGCTATACCATACGCCGTATTTCCTTGCAGGTCATAAACTCCTTGTAATTAAGAGGGCACCAACCGTCCAGTGGTGCCCTCATTACTATTATTGTTTTCTAATAAACTAAAGTATTGTCTGGAAATCGAAGGATGGTTTTTAAGGACTAACCATAGCAAGTGCCCGGGGCGCTGCGTATCAAACGGTAAAGCCGGATCCACAGGTTTGGTACGTAAGAGTGAGATGGACATACATCGTCCCCACTCTAACATATAGTTGTATCCCGCATTGTTTGCGGCAAACACCAAGCATGTCCGGCTTAAAAAGAGCGGCGGGAGCCCGCTTGCTCACTATGTTTCAAATAGACAAACTTGCTCACGAGCAGCACAAAACGGCGGCGGATCGGGCGCTTGCTATGTTTCGTCACGAACAACTTCATACAGAATTGAATCCGCTGCGCCCGAGACGCGCGCCCCGGGCGCTTGCTATGGTTAGCCCCGTAGGGTTCCGTACCAAAATGGTAAAAAAGGAACCCTAAAGCTGGGGGTCTACTGCCTCGGAATCGGAACGTACGGAGCGGACGGATTTGTTGCTTTGTATTGATTTCTATATAAACAAATGCCGATCCAGTGCACGCTGCATCATAGAAATCAATAGAGAAAGCAACAAATGCCTCTGCTCCGTACGCTTCAATTCCGATGCAGTGGACTCGCAGCTTTAATAGCTTTATTTTGATGTACAAGCGACTACAAAGAGATGTATTCACTTTTGGACCTTATTACAACTCAATAAGGTGAAAAATTGGATACATTTCTTGGTAATTGAACTATGAGTAAGTAACTTAATGATAAAACGTGGCCACATTTTTCCGTTAAGTTGACTACACGAAGTTAAAAGTTATTAAACTTTGTCATATATGATATACATTGTGTCCCTATTAACTAGTACAACAAAAAAATACTTAGATTTCAAGACAACAATAGTTTATTATAATTTAGAAAACACAAAAATAGCAATGAGCACTGGCAGCTCAGTGCAGTCTCAACACAACTTTCATCCTCCCAAAAAAATTAAACTCAACTTAAAGTGCCTTTACATGTTTTTAAGAACTTGGACCATATTGTATGCGTTTAATGCATAATACCGTACGTAGTCCGTAATATCTATCTGTTGGGTCCTAAAGACGCTTTGGTGGCTAAATAAACTGATAGTGCGCAAGATGATTTAACCCTTAATCAAACGGGAAAATTTTAAGAACAAAGGAATATAAACTTTATTATAACACAAACAAAAAACAGAAAAACAAATGAAAACCAATATTTGATTAAGGGTTAAATTTAAAGTGGGGCAGCAGGTTGGTATCGTATCCATTCACTCTTATTATCCTTTCTGTACAACACTCCAAGGAATTACAGCAAGTACAACAGCTTCTCCGTCAACCTCTCTTCTCTCGTTCTTGGTTTACTTGCCCTTGGGGTTGACTGGGGTGAGAAGGTCGAGAACAGCGGCGATGTTGCCGTTCTTGCTCTCGAGCAGCTGCGTCAGCCAGCCACCGTCGTTGGTGAAGCCCATTGACAGCATCTGCTGAAGGGCTGCTTCAATGTGCGGAGCTGTAGAAAGATTTGGATATTTAATTGATCAACTGCTGCGAGGGTGAGACACGCTTGGTATTGATCGCCTTAGGTTATGTACAGTTGAGTTCATAAATATGTGTACACTTTAGTACCTTGTCACTTTAATCGCTGTGACAATTCATACATGGCAGTTTAAACATGACATAAAACAGACAAGGTACTAAAGTGTAGACATATTTATGAACTCGACCGTACAGGGCGTCTATTCTAGGCGGTAAAAACTACATCGTCGTATTGTGTACGGGTATTGGTGGTTATCTATCAGAATACTGGCTAATGTCTGTCATATGGAATCATGCGAGCCTAATTTTATTAAATTTCAAATATCAGATATTAGTTTTTTCTGACAAATGTACTTCAATACTTCTCTCAGCAGATTCTGCTGAAAAAAGTATTGAAAACGGAGACCTAAAAAAACTGTCCGTTTCCAAATCACAAATCCAGCCACAATAATTATCTCCCGAATTCCATAAAAAACATTGACAACCCAATACTATCAAACAATCAAAATCATTTTTAAAAAATACATCTTTCTACAGCACAAGTGAATGTTTTACTGTTAGAGATAGTTAATTGTACTTTGATATCTCTAGAGAACGCCAGAAAATTACTTATTGTTAAGCTAATCCTCTCATATTGCTAAGACCTTGGCCCCTTGCAGGGCGTCACATGGATACCTACCTACTAACAATTCCACCTATGTATTATAATGTAATGTGATATGCAATAAACTATTTGAATTTCTCAGGAAGCCTAGTCGACGCTAATGAATGTAAAACGTATATCGTAACATCTCGGACACCTTATCAATGAACTGTCCCACATAGCACGTTTGTTTTCAATTTCGTATCACTCATATCAGTGACACAGAGCATACTTATCTATACCATATATCTAGCAGTCGTGACTAACGGACTGTAATTCCATTATTACAAGCTTTGAACAACATTTGAATTCTTTGCTATAATATAATACACAGTCAAAACTATGGTGACTTCAATGCACTGTCTAATTTAAAGTTTGCGTCTATGACCTTTATATGTTTGTCTGCTTTCACGTTTTGGAGAATGAAATTTCTAAATCTGATCGTTAGGTATAAAATCTACCACATTTTCGATAAGTGGCATCGGGCTAGCTAAAGCACACCGGGGCATGCTTAGTAATGACCCTATGTCCCTGGAAGCTCTTTGTCAAGCGGTGAGTCCTAACCGGCTCGGCTTGCCCAGCATTAGTTATGGAGCTGAGATGCCACGTAGCGGCACGGAGGACAGTGGGGAGAAAAATAATAAGATGGACGTTTTTCGGCTGTTAACCCTTTGTACGCCAAGAACCCCTAAAGCGGTCGTGTGCCGTCGTGCCCACCACGCCAACAACCCATAAAAGGGTCGGAGTGAAGGTGTACTTTGATCATGAATAAAATCTATTATGAATTGTTTTTCTTTGTTTTTATTGACTTAAACGTTACATCAATTCATGTTTTGTTCCTTATAATAATTGATGAATGTTTGGACAGGTCAAAATGTAAAAATTTCAGGGTTATTCTTCAGATATAATTTGATAACGCAACAGTGCTTGGCTTGTGAGTGATCACTTCATTCAAATATGAAAGCGTTCAAAGGTTTAATGAGGTTGACGATTAAAGGGAATGAGTTAAGGCTTATGATTGGTATTAAACCATCAATACTCACTGCGATGAGGCGGCTGCTGCTGCGGCGGGGCCGGCTGCGGGGCGGGGGCGGGGGCGGGAGCGGAGGCGGGGGCGGGGGCCTCCACGTTGGCCGGCTGGAGAGGCTCGGGCTCTTTAGTGTCCAACACTAAATGATCCGCACAATGTCAATAATAATATGATGCAAGGAAATCCGTTATTGCCTATCAAGAAATGTTCCAGTGATTATAGGAATGATCTTCCTGAGAACACTAATTTAGGAATAGTCTAAATGTAGCTGCTGAGCTACCAATATGTACCCCGAGGTTCCTTTTTAGCTCGATGACCGCCACAACACCCGACGGCTATTATTAATCTCATCCATAAATGTCACATAAATCGACCTAGTAAAGGTTTTTAATCTGGGTATCAGATTACCCTCACGCTTAATGACATGAGTTTAAAATACTAACCTGCAGTAGCCATGTTAAGCGGCGGGTACAGGTTACCCGCAGAGATGTTGACGCGATGGTGGAACTCCTCCGGCAAGTTGTAGTCGATCGGACTCTGCACTTCTGGGGCCGATGGGGTCTCATTCACGTCCATCAAATCTATGAAAAATGTAGTCAAAAATATTTTTATGCTGAATAGAAAAAAACATTATAGCCCATCTGAATCAGTGAATTTTAGTAAGTCTTCTTACCTTTCTCCTCGTTAACCATCATCCAATCGTCCGCCTTCTCCATAGATGGCTCCCTCTTGACACCGCCAGCGGCCGGTGGCGTCTCAGGTTTGGCGCCTGCCTTAGGCTTATCAGCATTAGACTTCCTGTCGCCCTGGCCCACCTCCTTATTTATGGCGCACTGCTCGCGCATACGCTTCATGTACACGTCGAAGACGTCCTGGACGTGAGCAACGGGTACTTTAAAGGGGCATTCTCGGTTGGAGTTGCCCGGGCGCGGAGTGTTGGCGGCCGCGCAAGAGGGTCCAGGCGCGGAAGAGGGTCCAGGCCCGGCAGCGGGTCCAGGCCCGGAAGCGGCAGCAGCCGCCGGCTTCTCTTGACCGCGAGCACACGGCTTCATTTCCTTTTGAACAGCGACGTCGATATCGCCAGCGACGTTGGCGAATTCATTCATGTAGGAAGTGAAGGTATCCAACCAGCCGGAGCGGGGGCGGCGGTGGTGGTCGCGGTGGTCGCGGCGGTCGCGCTTCTTGTCGGCGCTGCGGTCGCGGCGAAGGCGCTTAAACGTGGGGTCGTGCTGGACAGCAGCAGAGTTGGCGCCCACGCACTTGATGATGTGGCGGGAGCGCTTGAGAACCGCACGGATCAGCGCGCGCTGGAATGCACCCTTAGATTACTATACTGATCAAACGCTTGAAGAACGAAGAGCCTAGCGAAGAATGAAGCCGCGAACATAATAAGAGAGGAGGCGGCGAGGTGCGGCGCGTTCCCATAATAAAAACATAGTTACCACTATATTATTTAGGGGCGTGTCTAAGAGGTTTTAGCAACCTTTATATGACATTAATGACTTCGACTCTACAGTAACTGTGTAAAATAACAAAATACGCTACATTGAACCAACTAAGGTCAAGGCAGTCCTCTTACCGGCAACAACGGCACCGGTACACGTAGCATGCAGTGCTCGGGGTGGGTCCCGGCGGCCTCGCACTTCGGGCACAGATCGTAGTTGGGGCACATGGTGCAGATGTAGCGGAAACCGACGACAGAAGAATCGCAACCGTCGCACACCACGCCTTCGTGAGCCGCGCTTACATCTACACAAACGAATATAATCACTACTTGATTTCACGCACATTGACGCAGCCGTGGAACGTCAATCGCTAAGAAGAAAATCTTTATTCTGAGTAGGCCCTGTAGAGTCCGACCAGCGAGTGGTGGCACAAATTCTTCATATGGCAACAATTTTACCTACGAAACAAGCTGTCACATGAGTACCTATCCAATTGCTATGCTGCATTTGGTGATATTTTGAATTTGCCGCCTTTTCTTGCCACTCGCTGGTCGGACTTGTCATTTATTTATTTATTTACAGACCCTTTTTCAGAAAATATACAAAAATACTTAAAAGTACAGTAACCGCATGGTTTTTATATTTCTGTGTGCCTTCTGGCAAAGGCCTCTCCCAATCTTCTCCACTCCTCCCTGTCTGACCACTCTGGTCCACGTCCTGCCGACCATATCTACTACTGTCTTTCGCTTACAGCCTCTTTGTTGTTAGTATTTTACTTCATTTCTCCAGTAAGTGGATTGAGCAATGTTAACTCCATAGTGTGTTTGTTTATTTGTTTGTTCCGCCTTTATGATTCAATGACTCAACCAATTGATGTAATAGGGGTACAATTTTTTTTTATTTATAATCTGGACATGAGAAACATAGGAAAAACTAGCAATCATCAATTCCGCGGACGAAGTCGCGAGGTAAACTTAGCCATCCTAAATTGTGTGCGCGTATTCAGTAAGATTGAGGACTAACATGGGGTTTGAATAAATTTGAGTTTTAAATGAATTCATTAATGGTAAGGACAGACATAATTACCACTATTTAGGCATACACAAGTCTATTTTCTATCTCAATGACAAAGAACAAGTCATTGCTCTTCACTGATAATCATAGGTACAATTATGATTACAATTGCAGTGACCGTGACTTATTCAAGTTGCAAAACATACAACCGTATAGTGATTTTAAAAATAATAAAGCAAGAATTTTGTAATCAAACGAATAAATTACCCGAGCTACTTAATTAATGCGTGACGTCATTAGCTTCAAACTACGGTAGTCAAATTTGCTTAATCATCTCTTTGTGTGACAACCATAATTATGCTGTATCATGTAGTTAAAACCTGTAGCAGAACAACATTAAGGTCAAACAGATGATCCTGTAGCGATGGTCACAAAGGACGCGAATGCCCCATGGTACCCCATGGAGCATTCGTATCGCGCGTTCGGCAGATAATGTGGGAAGGCGAGATGATTACCAGTCCGTGGCGCCCTGTTGCAAACACTTCCCTTCCCCAATAAACAGCATACCCGCACCCGGTAACGCCTAGATGCCTCATCCCTGCCCAGGTCTGACACTGTGTCGTGTAAAAATAGTTTAATTTGTAATTTTAGTGCCTCTTGTTATGGGATATGACTTTAGGACAAACATTCTTATGGATTGCGAATGACACGCAATGAAGCAGCGTTCCTATAAACATAACATAAAAATGCTGAGCCCTCCGCAACAGGAAAATGGCCCTAACATTACACAGGTAGGTTTGTTAGTTACCTTGTATCCCTCAGAGCGGAAAGTAGGAGCCCTGCATCTACTTGCTGACAATTTTACTTAGATTACTCTTCAAAACCATGTTATGGCTAACATGACATTATGATAAACTAATAGGGCTATTAAATATTATGCTTTTTGTATATTACCTCGTGTGCTTTAAGACGAAATAAAACGTTCATAGAAGATTTTTGGAGTTAAGTAAGTATATTTTTAAAGTTTTCAGATAATAATACTTAAGTATACAAAACGTCCTTACAGACCGCGGGCGACTACTGCTTTAGCGATTTTTCAGAGAATCAATCTCCTAGTAACGTTTTATGATGTAATATTATGAAGTTGAGGCTAATCCCAAAACATTTTAATACACGGAATATCTCAATTGGTTTTTTTCCCGCCATATGTAGCGAAATGACAGTCGCACGTAATACTTTTGTTCCTGCCATCACAAGAAAATTAATTGAAATAAATAATAACAACATACAAATAGAACACAAACATTCCAAATTCAAAATTGAAAAAAGAATTAGACAGCTGCCAGTATTATGTTTTTAAAGTAAGTTTGTCACAAAACTTATGAACACACGAGGTAGTACATAAAATATTAGTATACATATATCAGCATTAGGGCTAGCAATATTCAACCAAACAATGTTAGGACAATCGCATGAGGGCTAATTTGAGTTAGGACAAACAATCATTATGATTAACAATATTAGTGAATTCAAATAAAGGACAAAAAACCTTAAAGATCACAATATAGACCCTGTGTATGAGAGGTATTTGCAGAAAATAGCCCACAGAGTCATAGCAGTGTATCCTAAATGGTCATCTGTACTGTACCCAATAATATAAGACCCTAAAAGCATAATGCAAATCTAAATCATGAAGGTATGGGTACTATAGGTAAACTATGGTTCCTTACCAGTTAATAATGGCATCTATTCATGAAACATGGATTCAGCACGGAAGTAACCAAGTTATATTCAAATCCAAGAGGAAACTTACCACAACCCACATCAGGGAAAGCGGTGAGGATGGCACCGAGATCTTCCTCCTCCTCTTCAGGTTTGCAAATCACATTCAGCCTGTAAACGTCTCTGCGCATCACATTCAAAGCAATCAGCATTTCCTCATCAGATGAAATTGTGACATCATCCCCATCTGCATCTAAACAGGGGAAATTAGTATTGAATTAGAACAGCTATTAAAATATACATAATTCAGTACTAGTACAAAAAAAACAGCTCCTTTGATATTGTCTTTTTTTTTACCAAAAAGTTCAATACCCTAATTTAAAATTATATACAAATATATTTTTCAATTTATTTTATTACTTTAAAAGCAGCATGATTTCATTTGACACATTTTATAATGTCTTTTAAAACAGCAAGTCACCAATTTTAGAGTTTAGCTATTAAGCTATTACTAAGTATGGACATGGTCAATAATCATAGATATAAATGTATGCTGTATTTCAACTTGGCTGTGTGCTGTTTTTCCTCAAATTAAGTACCCTTGCACATCCAGGTTTTTTATACAAATCTGGGAGCTCCAATAGTGTTTAGTAATATTTACCTTTCCACTGAACAACATAGCACCTTCCCTTCAACGCTGGGAAGATGTCCAGCATCTTAGCATTGAGATAGTGGAAGCTAGTAACCACACTCTTTTCAATGCCAAACCGGCGCACTTCTGGCCTCTCTCCTACCTGCCAGAAGCAGAATACCTTGAAGGGCACCAGCTCTTCCATTCTCACTGTAAAAATAACTAACTTAAAAATCAATTCTTCCTGACTGGAAAGTAAAATTAGTTTGAAAGAAGGAAACATAATATAGAATGGTCAGTTCCTATACTTGTGACTTAAATTGTGCTAGAAGTTGTTGCCGGATGATGAAACTAAGTATGACGATGTTAAATAGACAGCTTTTATCCATAAAAGTGTTATCGACCCCTTTAATTTATTCTTACCGAATCTCTTCATCATGTATAATGAATGAAGTAACCCCACAGAAGGTAATCTTGTTTTTTGAATGGCGTCGAGTAAGTAATAGTTTAATAGTCCACAAAGAAAATCAATCAAAATGGGTCACCGCAATCGGCAATGCACAATCGCATCAGGAGCGTCCCAGTCCCACTTCCTATTGGGTTCCTAATCAATAAATGTTTACATGCGCAATGGCAATGACGCCATTTTGACGTAGGTATAAAACAGATGGCAAATATACCTATTTAAAGTTAAAAATCTTACCTTTAAACGCACTTAACTTAAATAATATTTAGTTATTTGAGATAAATTACGCAGTAAGACGCCCACGTAACAAGTATTTTGAATAATATGGAAGTATCTTTACTAGAATTGTCAATGAAATAAATTAATTGCCAAGAAACGTTAACCACACAGCAAGTTACAGCGAAGTATGTAAATATCGCGCGGCGTCTGCTTATATAAACGAGCAAAACATTGAGTTATGATTCATCGAATACTACCTTTTAGAATGTTGGAGAACATAAGACGCAGGATAATCAAAAGTTGTGCAATGCCACTGAAGTGTCAAAACAAAAAGTCATGTTTGTTTTTGCACTGCACCGCACCGTTCCTTTACACGCTTTTACTGATCCATTAAACTCATGTTTTTTTCCACTTGCATTTTGTACAAGACACTAAAAAGTAGAAATTAAACAAAATGGAACTAAAAAAAATCCATACTTAAGCCATACCAGCCATACCATATATAATACCATCCATTATTGCCATGTTTAAGCATTTTACGTCAAAAATGTGAGGGTTACGTAGAAAGTGGCGCCCTCATTTAATTTCTACTCTTTTGTGCTAAGCTTTTGTGTCTCACTGTACGCTGTCCGGCTGTTCATCTGCCTACCTTCAATGAGCTGTATTTTTGAACCGAATAGATATCTAACCGGCTGTTTTGTTTACACAATATTATCATGTTTTATTTTACAATGGCAGATCGGATTCCGTAATAAATAATAATTAAAAAACAAGATGTTAAATAATAAAACGGGACATACTCGCGTCACTCCGCGTCATACTCGTGAACGGGTGCTGTTTGTGGGGTCCGGTCTGTTCACGTTTGCAAAGACTAATTGATCAATTAATCATTCCACCTAGTTATGGCTTTTGACGTAGACACCTTGTCGTTTTGTTCTCATAGTCGTTATTATTAGTTTAAGGTTTATTGACCTTAATTTTTATTTTTATTTTTGCTAGATGTATTTAGCCTAAATTAATACAATTAAACGTTAAAACTGAACTTATTTAAATTAATATAAAACTAAGCTACTCAAATATTAAAGATGTAAGTACTTTAAATAATAATAAATAATAATCACCTTATTATCGCTTAATGTAACTTTTAAGTATTATCATATTTTTATGATTGAAAAAATGACCTTCTGGGGCCTGTTTTATAAAGCTACAAATTATAATTTACAGGTTACAAGTTTCCATTTGACACAACCTCGACCAATGACGGCCAGCCATATTAGCAGTGTTGCCAGTTTAGACCTGTAAAATTGTTACTTGTAGCTTTATAAAACGTGCCCCTAGAGTTTCTTGCGGCGCTTCTTCTCCGCAATGATTGTCTTGTCCGAAGCGCTGAGGCTCTACTTTGAAATCCGTAATTCTAACTTCGTCTATTGCTATCCCTTTTGCTTTCGACGCGTCACTAATTCGCAAGAAAGTGACGGGGCGATCCGAAGTTCGAATTACTGATTTTAAAGTAGAGCCCCTGGTAGATTGACTCAATGTTACCGACGTGTAAAAGAGCCCTCATGTGGCCTTTTTACTGGACAAATATTTTCATTTTTTTCAATTTTTCGAGTTTTTGTGCAAGCAAAGAGATTTAATATTATAGATACCTATTATTTAATATTACTACAAAGTACATTTAATGTCTTTGCATACAAGAACCTTTCAAGGTGTTCTTGTTTTGGTATTTTTGTATAAAGGAGCTCCCCCCGCCCCCCATTGAGAGCATTCGCGAGAATATTCGAGTGGTGTGGTGTGGACAGTAATACACCCTTATCTATGCCTATTGTGACCCAAACACGGTCGTAACGTACCGGACGTGGTTTAAAACAGTACCTAAAGTAAGTAACTTTTTTTTAAGTGTAGCAAACTCTACTGTGTGACATGACATAACAAATGAATAGTAAATTGTTCAACTAGGGACTAAAGTAAGCCATTATGACACGAGATGCGAGGGTGGATGAAGTTCGAGTGTCATTATGGTTTTTTAGTCTCAAGTTAAACACTATGAATGCGAGAAAAAAAAACGACGTTCGATACAAACTTAACAAATAAGTAACAAAGTTTCAGACAAATTTGATTCGCGGTTGTTAGTTTTTTGTATAGTGACACTTTATATAAATGCTTGCATATTTAGCCAACAGATACAAACTTTAAAACTAACTTGTCATCGTAAGATTGCAGTCTTGAGATTGCACAGTCTTGAGATTGCCATGGTAAGATTGCAGTCTCGAGATTGCCATCGTAAGATTGCAGTCTTGAGATTGCCATCGTAAGATTGCAGTCGCGGATTGCCATCGTAAGATTGCAGTCTTGAGATTGCCATTGTAAGATTGCAGTCTTGAGATTGCCATCGTAATATTGCAGTAATTTACTTTTAATATTTCCTCACATGCTTGAGAAAAGCGCTGTACAATCCTCCGCCTCAGACAAAAAAGCACTATAAAATTAAAAAGAAAACCTGCTTTAGTCCCTAAGTTGTAAAGTGTCGTTTTAATACCTAGGGATTAAATACATCACTTTAGTCCGCCTATACAAGGCTATTATTAGTCATTTTAGAGCCTGAGAAGTGTAAAGGTCTTTTTATAAAGATCTCAAATATGTATATATTTTATAATTTTAAATTTATTCGTTTTAATGTTATTTAATTTAAGAAAATAATATGAAAATTGTCTCTACCTATCTTCATAACTAGAGACATTTTTTTTTTATATTACTGGAATACCCTGCTCCTGCGCCTGTTCTAGGCGGTAAAACCCAAATCATATTTGACCTGGGTATTGTTTTTAACTTGGCCGCCATTGGCATAAAATATATAATAAATAAATAATATAAGGCTAGAATCTCGGCCCAGGGTTTTATATTACTTGTCAAGATTTTTGTTTACTTAACAGTAATTTGCATGGAGTATGAAATTAAATAAGTCACTGTTTATACAATCTTATGTACTCAATAAAACGAAACATACATACAACAATTAAATATAAGTATGCACAATAAAAACAAAATGTACTTTGAACTTAAATTAATCTTGATGTGGTTTTCCATCTGTTTTCTGCTTTTGGTTGTAATCAAATGTTTTTTGATCAACAAATTTAGGTGGTCCTCCCAATTGAACAGTTTCGGGGACACTCAGTTCTTCGTTAAGTTTCTTAGCCAGGAAGTATATTTCAGCTAGGGCAATTATAAGGGCACACATTACTCCCAGGAGCATTCGGAACCCAAAGTCCAGGTTACCAACCATCCACTCCACGCCGCGGAACCCAAACAAGAAGCCAGCAAATATAGAAATTATGAACTGGCCAATGGCAATTAGCTGCCGGTTCATTTGTTTTACTGAAAAAAAACACAAATATATAAAGTTATACAAAAGCCATGTGAAT
This sequence comes from Acleris cristana, assembly GCA_948252455.1. NCBI lineage: Eukaryota > Metazoa > Arthropoda > Insecta > Lepidoptera > Tortricidae > Acleris > Acleris cristana. The sequence continues at coordinate 6,450,357 of OX411774.1, read as the reverse complement.
CATAATACCGTAAAAATGCCTTTAAAAAGTTCTAGAATATAAATTGCACATTGGTTTAAATTGTGAAATAAGTAAATTGAGTCATAAAGAAAAACACATGACTAACCGACACAATAAGATTTATTACACTAATTTAGTAGTACTATAAATAATAATAACAAATCCTACTAAAAGAAAACAACAAATACCAACATAACATAAATTTTATTCCTCGCACAGCTTCGTCAAAAGTATTTTAAAGGCATCCTCCAGATTTTCTCAACAATTTCATTACAAAGGAAGAACCTTGAGTCCACCACCGCGCACCCATCTCCCAACAAGTGCCTAAGCAAAAGAAAGCACTGGTTCCACCACCTATCTTATGGTATGAAGAAGGCAAATGAAAACAGAGGCCACCTGGTGGTAAGTGGAATCTCAAACCTATAGACCTACTTCCAATCTAGACAAATGCATTGCCAAACCGAGGACTAAACATGGAATGAATTTATACTAGCCATTTCATCTCTAAAGAAAAAGTTACTAATTTCAAAAAGCATTTGAATCCTTAGCATTTTCTGAATCCAAGACATGAATAAGGAACGAAATGGAACAAGGTAGCAAACAACCAATATAGTACTTAGGTTTAGCATTACAGTGCAATAGCTCTTATAAAGAATTTTAGTTTCGGAGTTGGTTAGATTAGCATAAGAGAGCAAGTGAAAGAAAAGTACAAATCTGAAGGTTTAAGAGTTATTGCACGGTACATAACTTTAATCCGTCAACGTTGGGTGTGACACTCCTTTATAAGAGGCATCAGCCAGGGACAGAAAACGCTAAGAAAACACTTTCCTCCCCTTCCTATCTCCATAAAGATACCAGGTTATAGGTAGTATACTTACATTGGAATGCAATGCTGTCATCAGGGAATCTCATCCGAACATTATCAACTCCTCTTGTCATTTTTCTGTAATCCCTGGCATCCTGTTCAGCTCGTAGTCTAACACATCTCTCTTCTAACGCCGGATTCCTTTTAATAACACTATTCTCAGGCATTTCAATTTTTGTCCCTTCCATTAACTCATGTAAATATGGTGTTTCCTTTTCAGTACTTCTGACATTGTTCAGATAAACATACAGCCAATCTAGATCTGATGTTTTCAGGAAAGGATCTTCTCTCTTCTTGGAATTTTCCTCATCTTTTGGTTCACCTGTATCAGACTCTAAATTCTCTTTTGTTTTTTTATCAGCATCCTCATTTAGAGCCTCTTCAAATAAATCATCAACCTCCTTCCCCACGTCATTATTGGTATCATCAACTTTAATGTCAAGCTCGTTAACTGTAATTTCTACTGCAGAAGCTTTAATTTTTTCCAAATTAGAAATTTCAGTATCATTAAAGTGGTGAATGTTACTAGTATTTTTAAGTTTAAGTTTATTTTTGTCTGTTATTTTTGGAACCTTTACAAATTTCAAAATGTTTTCAGGGATTTCATAGTCCTGCTTTAGTGTTTCTATAAACTTTATAAATTTTTCTGATGGGTAAATTCTCAAGGAAGAATCTGTGATAGGTCCTTTTAAATCCATGGTTATTTGGTTATGTTGAGTTTGTGGTTCAGGTCAGCGTAAAGGTCTCTCAACTCTTCTTCTTTTTCTTCAAATGCGTTATCAATCCTTTGACATTTAAAGTTCATATCATCAATGAACTGATCCCATTCTTTTTGCCTTTTTTCACGATTTTCAGCTCTCTTTTGTTCACAACACTGAAACCAAAAAATTATGACATATCATTTTGTAAGTATTGCCATTGGCATAGGTTACAAAAGAAACTTATTCTTAAAGTAGGGTGCACAAGTATTTTAATAAAATTGGGTCTATCAGCACTCCATAATAGAAAGAAGCACAAACTATTACAAATTAAAAGGAAATCAAATTTGAAAATGAAAATACAGCTGTGAATCTCTGAGTTTCTTGTTTACAAGATTTTTACTAGTATAGTAAATAAACTATAGTATAGTGGTCTTATATTGTATGCTTATATATCATGGTTTTGTATATCAAATGACAAAACATAATGTGGTTCCACAATATATTTAATTTATTCTTGTACAGACCTTCTGGACTTCAAGGTAATCCTTCTCAACACCTTCACACAGCTGCAGGGCTTGCTCGAGTTTCTCACTGAGTACAGGGAGCGCTGTTTCACTGCCCCGCTTAATCTTGTCAACTTGTGTATCCTTTATCTCAGTAAGTTTCTCAAGAATCGAGAACAAATTCTCCACTTCACGATCTCCACGCCTTTCCTGAAAAAGTTTATGTCATGCTTGATAAATAAAGCGCAATACATGAACACACAGATTTAGTTGCAATTAATCTAAGTTAGGTACTAATAGTTTTTAGTAAGATGTGCAAGCACCAGATTAAGTTTAGAGTGCCTACCTCAAATTCTTTGAGCATAAACTTTATTTCACCATTTAGAAATGGTCTATGGTCAAAAAGTCTCGCCCAAACTTCGCCTACTTCTGTAATAAAAGTATAAAGATTGAGGCTCACTTTTGTATTAACATTTGACGTTGTTGGGTAATTTAATTATTTCATAAATAATAAAAGTTAGTGACCGAACCATTAATATTTTTAGCACGAAAATCTATATTTAAGTAAGAATCTTAGATTGTAACGAATTGTCAGTGATGGTTGACAAAACCAAACTTATCAATCAGCAATACTTACACCAGTGACACGTTGCTTAATAAGAGGATAATTAGGTATTTACCAGTTTTAAAATAAAATAACTGGATGAAAGTTCCAAATTGTTTAGAGATAAATAAAAAATCTTAGATCATTCGTACATACCTCGTGACAGTTCCGTCATCATTGATTGTCAGAAAGCGTTTTGTTCTTGCTACAAAAACCAGTCACGTGACTAAATTATAAAATACTTTGACGCGAAACAAACTCATGTGCATAGAAAAAGGTAATTAATTGAGCTAACACTACGGCCATATTTACGGGCTTACGAAGAATCGTGTTAGCATCTCTTACTTTATCTAAAGAAAGAATGAGACTTCCACACGAATTTCGTCGAATCCATTCAAATCTTCCTCTATGACCACAGCGTACGAGTAAATCGATGGGATACGAAATAAAATCTTACTTTAAAAACTAAACGCAGAAGCAAGGTGTTGCTACATACATTTTGATATTACTTCCATGTATACACTACCACTAGAACATTTTTTGATTTTCACTCTAGCTTAGTTTGCAAAATAATCTATGACTCCTAAAATATTGAATTTTTCGACGGCTTAACCAAGAAATCAAGAATTCTAGCATTGAATACACTAAAACTACCGTGAATTTAGCAACAAAAAGAAAAACAATGCTTGCATTTTTTTTGTTTAATCTTAATTGGGATACGCCTGATTTTTATAAAAAAGAGAAATATATATTTATTTTGATTTAAGTAATACAAATACAATTACAATTTAATATACTTAATTCAAAAATTATTTGAAAAGTCTTCCCAAATAGCTTAATGATTTATTTGATTTTTTAATTACGCTTTAATCAATTTGAAATTATAATTGATTTTCTATATTTGGGTAGTAGGTCATTTGAATCTTAGTAAACTAAAGTTAGAAAGTGATACTGACTGAGTTAACCATTATTCAGAGTTGCACTCCTTAACACTTATCTTATGCACTATCTTGTCAATTAGATTTCATTTAAACTTTTTTATATAATTAGTCATAAAATAGGAGCTAAAAAAAAATACAGTTTAAGAACTAGCTAAGTGCGACACGGACTTGCACACGAAAGATTCCGTACTATCGTTGTACGTGGGCCCCCATATTTTACTATGATTTTCAATTTATCAATTCATTAATTGAATGAGAAGACCACTTGGCCCTTCATACCTACCTACTTACCTACCACAAAAAATTAAATTCGAAACTTAGGATCGAAAAATCACATCTATGCACCCTTATAATCTGTGAAAATAAACAACCAAAGAATAAAGAAATGTCGAACTTCGTGATAATTATAATTTATTTTAAAAAGATAAATTTAACATCTCAATAATTTATAGAGTACATTTGTACCCTGTGCATCTTGTCCACGGTTTGTGAACCCAAATAAGTAATAAATAGATTTAGAAATAAAACAAAACATTTTTGCTACGACCTACAACCGTATTGGAAATGCGAAAAATTGTTGTATGAAGATGCTAGTTTGTTACTTACGACACAAGTGAAAGCCTACTATGAAACACTAGAGGACGCCCGCGACTTCGTACGCGTAGAATTAGTTTCCCGCTACTCCCCCCATTTCTTCCCGTTGGGGGTCGATTTTCGGAAAATCCTTTCTTAGTGCTCACTTATATCATGAAAGGAACCCCTGTACCAAATTTCAAGTTTCTAGGTACAGTAGTTTGGGCTGTGCGTTGATATGTCAGTCAGTCAGTTTTGCCTTTTATATATATAATAATAATAATAGAATTTCATAATAGAAAGATTAGTATTGGGATTTTTTTCAAAATAGAAAGGTTTTATTAGATATAACGTAAACCTGACTTTCCGTTGTATTAAAGAAGAAAAAAATAGATCTTACTTTAGTCTATTTTTTCTTTAATAATCAATTGTAAGTGTAATAAGTGTAATGTTATTATTTATCATAAACGAAAAACTACTATAATACAATTTTGTATTAACTTTGGCAACACTTGATGACGAACTAAAGAAAAAATAAATCAATCGCGGCCATTCATTCACCGTTCACTTCTTTCTCCTTGTTTCGTTCGTTCTAACAAAGATTCATTCATTCGATAAATCAGTAAGTTCATTCATCTTCTGATAGATGGTCGTGCGTGGATTTAATGGATTAGATTCGATATTGTTTTTATTTGCGCAGAAGTGTTTTGAAGGCGACAATGGTGATTAAAGGTTTTGTTTGATTGTTTGTTTACTGTATTAAGTGATGCGTTAAGGGGAACTGGATGTGAAGTTTGGGATACTTAGTGTATTTGTGATAGTGGTCACGATGCCGGGTCTTATTGGCATTGGTGAATTTATCGAGGAAACTCGAGAAGATTACAATTCGCCGACCACTTCAACATTCGTGTCGCGTATGCCGCAATGTCGGCAAACAATCACCGCGTTGGAAGAGGTAATTAAACTATTCTTTGTTTAAATAGCCGTTCCCTAATGATGGAACTAAAAAGCTACAGCTGGCGAGATAAGGACGTGTTTTAGAAATACAGGAAACTGTTTAGTTACGGCGTTAACGTGTTAGGATTATGGATTTATATTCTGCTGTATCGTATCTATCTTTGAGTAGGGACCCTTGCTCTGAAGAGTTGAGTTGGTTGGTAAGTGTACTTACTACGTAGGAAATGTTGCATGTTTGTACATACATAATGTATTTTTAAAGGCGTATGCAAATATACGCGTCATGTTATGATTTGGTGTCACCGATAATGTAATTCTGATAATTAATATTTACCTACCATACCAGTACTATCTATGCTATTAATGGAAAAGCTTAGTTACCTGTCTGTTTGGTCGTTTCGTTTTTAACAGACCATTTTTTTTAATGAAATTCGTCGTAGATAAAAGTTGCTGTATAACACTGGATACCTATGTAATAGAGTGACCATCTTACATCTAAGAATTAGTTTGATAAGGACTTCCGCTACCTATCAAGAGGTACCTACATGAGGTTAAATTAATAGGTACTTTGGGAGTGCATTCATCTACGTACCTATGTAGGTATGTATACTACTACTAGGTATGTTTTGTGGAGTAATTTCCTAGGTAGGTATAAAGAGTTCATTTTATTACGCAAATTTTAGTGTCTGTCGGTAATGAAGGGCGATCAGCAGCTAAGACAAGATAGGTAGGTAGTTGGTTGGTAGGTAGGTAAACTACTATTTTTGCTGAAAATATACCTATTCGCAATTTTCGAAAGTCATGAAAATAGTTCCGTTTCGGAAATCTAGGTCCCTATACATAGTTATCAGTAGTAGATAGGTATCAGTTTAAATTGGTATTAGGATATCTACCTATGATGACGATCGATACAAATGACAGACCAGTGGGATGACGATTTGTTGTCATTCCCAATAGTTCCAAATGTCAATACCTACTGATCCGATGCGAGCTTGTTGATAGGTACGTTCACTAATAACTAAATTAAAATCGATAAGACGTCGTTTGTCTTTTTACATTAACGAAAACAAGGCACTTCTGATATAGGTTGGTAGGTAGCTATACCCACCTAAATAGTAGCTCCAGCGTTTGTACAGTCGAGTTCATAAATATGTATACACTTTAGTACCTTGTCACATTAACCGCTGTGACAATCATATATGGCAGTTTAAACATGACATTAAATAGACAAGGAACCTACTAAAGTGTATATACATATAATAGACACTGACTGTACCTATAATTGATCGTAATGCTGTGATTACACGTTTGATTAGACTTGGAGTACCGTGGGCGAACTCGACCTTGCAGTCACGCCCCCATCGCGAAATAGGTACCTATACAGTTAGATGCCCAGCTAGGTACTATTCGCATGTTAATCTTACTGCTCTCCTACTGATAGGTACCTAGTTACTGTAAAAACCTAGGTAGGTATTTGAGGATGTTTGAATGTTTGTCTTTAAATCACGCAGGGGTCAATTTATTGCATACCTGCTCGCTACCCGCCCTCGCTTCGCTTCGGTTTATGTGAGTTACAAGTACATAAACCAGAAGTTATTATACATAAAAAATCGAACGAATGGTGAAAACCGCATTAAAATCTGTTGCGTGGTTTAGGAGAAGTTAGCGGATAATCCGACAGACACGCGGAAAGCGACTTTGTTTTATAGGTACTAGGTGCTAGCTAAGGTATTAAAGTGTATATATATTTATGAACTCGACTGTACCTATGTAGCGAAGAACATTTAAATTTGTAAATGAGGAGACTGGAGAACCGCGAATTACACAGTTACACACACGCATTTGAGTCAGTGAGGCAGTATTGTAATGTAATGCTCAACATCGAATCTTAAATGTTACATTACAGACGGCTGCTTCCGTTGAGGGATCACCTATCCTCTCCAGCCTCTATTGTCTACACTCTTCACAAGTGAAGGCCAAGCAAGACATCTTTTACAAATAAAATAAGCTAGAAATGAACGTCTTGTTTTGCCTAACTTCGACGAGAGTGTTGAACTAGCGTAAAGTACCCTTTTATGGTCCCTAATAAAACTCGATAGGTAACCCAATACCAACCCACGTCATTTCTCGCTCGTCATCGCATTTTACGACTATCAACAAGTACGATAACATTTAGAGGGTTATTAATTGGTGGTTAAGTATAATGTCACGCACATGGTGCATTATAAACGAGCTTCCAAATGTTACGCCTCCCCGCCTACTCAATTAGGCTACATCAAAGGGGTAAGGTGATTAAAAATGTAATTTTAAGTACCGGCAGTGTAAGGGAAGAATTTTACACCTGTTTTGTAGGTAGGTGCAACCCTGTTTTAAGCTTTTTAACCCGCCTCAATTTTGGCGTTCGATTACACAGTCCGTCGGTCAGTAATTAAATGTCAAAATCCTTTTTCAAAAAGTACAAACTAAAAATCTTAACTAGGTAGTTTCTGTCAAAAAAATATTTTTAGGTTTCCGTAGTAAACAAGAATCACTTATAGTTTCGCCATATCCATCTGTTCATCCGTCCGTCCGTAAGCCAGTAGCCAAAACTATATGTAATAAAAATCTGAAAAATATCTTAAATAAAAGCACATACCTCCGTACCTACCTATAAACGAACTTAGAAGGAAACTATCACGACTAAGTAGACTTTATTAGTTCCCGAGATACAGGCTAAAGTCTTAACACAATATAAAAATCATCTAAGACAGCTTCAATTAACTTTGAGTGAAAAATTAGTTCATGGGTAGGTACACCTACTTGTTGTTTTTCGAAATTGTGTTTTTGTGTTTGTCTTAACGTTTCGGAACCGACTAGACTGTAAGAACAGTCATCTACTGCTTAACGAGAACAATCTATCGAGTCACAACTCGGTGGGTCTACGTTAAGTGGGTAACTACAGCGGAAATCCTGTTGCCACCTTCCACTCCATCATCAAATCAGCTCTTGGATAGTAAATATTGCATTGTCATTGGGTGTTCCTACGTCAGTAGTACCATTAAAATTAGTTCAAGATTGCGTATAAGTATGTACACTAGTAAGCTTTTTAAAGGGTTTCGTAAGGGTATTAGGTTAGCGGGTTAGCGCTTAACCTGTCGTTTACCGCTGACCTAGAATGGGCAATCGTTTCGAAATAGCAATTTAGAAGCACATTTAATTTTAAAAGGTTATGACAGGCAGAGGTTATGGTAAGTTAAGCCATACGAAAAACCCATGAAATTCTAGAACTGGTTCGAATGGACTTGCAAGATTTGACCTAAACATGCATACTAACTAACATAGTTCTAAAAGCTTGTAAAAAGGAAGTAGACGCGTCATGTTAAAAATAGCGAGGGGCGTTTCAACCGCCCCTTGCACTGCACGTAACCAAATTATTGAATAATTTCTAAAAACGAGACTAGGTATCAGATGGCGAATGACGAACCATCCAGAATACGGAACCTAAGCCGTATTATAAACAGTTAAATCTTGTCAAGCTTTGGTCAATGAAAAGAACAAAGCTAAGAGCTTTATATCTGTCCCTCTTGCTGCCATGATCTAGGCAATTTACATGCAGAGGGGAGGGAGGTATACTTAGTTGTGTATTATCTCGAAAAGTGGAGTGGGTGATGATGTGAAGCGTCATTTGCTTGGAACGGTTCCATTCAACTATGACTATTACAATTATATTTAAAGAGAAAAGGCAAATGGCACAACCATAGGCAGATATAATAAGTTAACACTTAAATAATTGGACTCGCGCCAGCGGCCACTGAGCAAACTCCGCAAATTGATACTTTATCTCTGTCGAAACAGTAAGTGCATGATAAAAATAATAAAAATATTAACAACGTATAGCTATATCGCTTTGGCATGGCGCTTGCATACGTGCGTGTAAGACTGTATGTACAAAAAGACAACAGTTACAAATAAATTTCTACCACATATTTAGGTACATACCTACAAGCATCCTAATGTTAAATTATGTTTGTTCTTGTCTTGGTCACCACTACACGCAAAGACCGCAAACCTCAAGTGATTTGGTACCGGCAAACGTGTTAGCATGATGCACTTACATCAAGATAACGCTAGAGATAACAAGTATTAACACATTCGGCGTTCTGATAAAGACGTAAGGTTCACATTAAACATAGTTTTGTACGACCTTTGGATGCATAATCAGCCTTAGGTCAGAAGAATGAGTCACTGCATATGAATGCGTCGGATCTCCTTCCCCCGGCAGATCCGTTGACTACAATGCGTAACACACATAGTAACATAACTGATGCGTTTCGTGATTGTGAGTTTAAAAGAAATACCCACACATCCGCAGTGACTCATTGTTCTTATGCGCTTTCGTTACGTTAACAGTCGTAACGTGTGCTAGTTACTGTATCTAACTACCTTTTTAACAAACTAATGTTTTTATCTAACTGTCGCTTACTCTTAATTATGAAAACAAACGCATAATCCAATTCCTTTTCAAATCTTTGAACAAAACGCTATTGTGAGTTCCGCTGTCTCGTCTCTAATTCGATGTGCTTCAGACCTCTTTTGTTTTGTTTTCCGATTTTATGCGCAGACATTTTTAAGCCATCACACTCTTATTGTTTAGCTCCTCCTTGACGACGGCCGGTTGTTTTCTAAAATGTCGACTAATAAATAACAGGTAGGGAAGTAGGCTTATTATGAAAACGGGCCTTTTCTAACACTGCATCACAATGATTGTGAATATTCTAAAGCTTTTAATCTTCCGTACGCAATTGACCGATTTTGGGACCTCTATCTGTTTCAAAACATGCCTACCTAAGTACAGTACAATAGCTCTTAAAATTCCATGGATCTCGGGGTTTGTAAATTTACTTTTACTAATTCTTATGCTAGTCTTTTAAGACCTATTGCACTTTACTCGCGGTTCTACGGTATCTTCTGAGTAAGCTGTAAAGAAAACCTGATCGGCTCACATCACCCTGTTTAGGTGCCACTTAGGCTGGCTAGCTTTCTATCTATGCGATAGGTGCTTGTCACGTCTAGGTGCTTGCTTTGTGATTTTAAGTAACCTTGCATAAGAGCACTCAAAAGCATTATTAAATCGAAGTATGAAGTACCGGCGCAGTTCTTTGGTGTCGTGCTTAAGTGCGCGTTAACACAAGACGAGTTTATGCACCCTGTCGTGCTAGGATGCAGATCAAAACCTTATTATGCATGGTACGAGTATGCATTCTTATGACGTCGTATACTCGGATTAAGGCCCGATATCCATTACAGTGAAATAGTATGCGAACCAGTGAAAAAAAACATTCAAACGGTCCATCTAAACAAAAAGGCCGATTTTTTTATCGGTTGCGTGTAATTTTGGGTTCAAGTCTCTCTAATAACCTAATAAAATCTCACGGATAGCCGCGACTAAAAGAATTAATGTGTGCCATCTCCTCGTTGTAAGCGATATGTACCTACTTTACAGTTTTTCATAATCTGTAGAAATTTAAGATCTAATTCTGTGTGTGTACAATCTGGGGAGTGTGGAGGCCCGGAAAATGCGCTCCAAAAGTTTTGTATAGCGTTAACAGTCCAAATTCTCGGATCTAGATATACCTGGGTCAATCATCTATGATTATCACAGGGATCATTGACCAAGGTATAGTGCACAACAGCACTAACCACTCATACAAATAGTACTGCGGCGAATATTGTGTAAATCTCGGATACAGATCGGATGCATCCGTAGCCGCACTTATCGCGCTATCAATGGTTCCTCCGTAAGTGCACCTGTTAAAGAGCTTTCAAACTTTATTTAAACTCACAATTTATAAGCGAAAGTCCATAACAAGTTGCAGTGTAAGACCTTCATTTTGTTACAAACTTTCTCTTTTAATTAAGTACGTGGATCCTATCTGATCCGCGTGATCGTCAACCAGTTAACATTGATATGTACCTCAACCTGCTATCTATGCAAGTCCCTAACTTATTCTCCAAACTGGTAACACCATGTATATTCTTCTTATAGTCGATCTCGAAAGTAGTCTTGGTTTGATGCTACGTCAGGTTACAAGGTCAACAACTTTCGCCGTCAATATTTGTGCTTGGCTTGGACACGATCTTTGCAACTAGGCCCATCGTGGCGTTGCTATCAATACCAGCCAACGTCTTTATGGTTTTGTGTTTAGGTTAAGCTAACTTGCGGTACATAGGTATAACTGGCAATTGTTTTTTTTTTAAACCAGAAGATGCTTAAATTAACTAAATTTAAATATTTGTATAATAATTTACCTAATTTTTAGCCCTTGCCGTTAGGAACTCTTATTCAATCAATAAGCTATTAGTTACATAAACGAATACATTAAACTGTTGATACAAATAAACTTTCTTTCATGGTTAGTACATTACATACATAATAATATAACCTAACCTCGATTTGGTTATTACATGCCAACTATTCCCAACATCCAAAGCCCTTTGATGTATAACTCGGATTCACTGGTCTGCCCTAGTAAATCAAAAGAGCACGTGCATGAGTAGATAAAGTAGATTCAACGTTGTAAGTTTATTTATAAGGTCGTACATGCTATGGGCATGCTGCAACACTTGCGTTATTTTTTTCAAGGAGGGCAGTGTTACGAACGGATAGATTTTGTTCGTAACTGGGTTGCTTTGAGGGCATATGATGACAGGCAAATGTACAAGTAGAAAGGTAAATGTAAACATAAAAATATCCATCGTATTTTAGAGCAATAGATATCCGCTAACAACGTATGGATATGTTTTTATTTTTTATTTACACGACTGCTAAGCTGAAACTCTAAGTAATGTGTTATTTATTAGGCATTTCCATGTAATAATAAATCCGTTATGAAAAAAAAGTTTTCGACAGAAATAACTCAAATAGCGGTTATAGAGTTCTTGGTTCCGGGAAGGCCTAGCAAGATTCTGTGGAAGTCCTCGGCACTGCTGGGATGCCTAGTACAACAACAACATGAAACTAACTAACTATTAAAACTATTTTACCGAACAAACAAAATCATCATGTTATATCAGCCGAAACACATAAGCTTTCTCAACCACGGCGCTCGAAAAATTAATGTCGCCTCCTAGTTCTTAAAAAGTACACGTGCAATAAAACTTTACTGTATCCTATTATGTCTCATTTATCGCACGATTTACATACACGTTTTTATTACACCTTGCACCATCTTGATGAATAAAAGACAACAGTGCACCCGCTGATAACTCTCGTTATAGTGAGTAACTATGCCGTGTTTTTGCGCAAGTCGATCTGTTATGCGTCGGCGACTTGGAGCGAGAAAGCGAATCTGCTTATCATTATTATCTTTTGCACAAATGCTTATTGTTACGCAATTTCCTGTAATATATGCAAGCGATATATTTACAAGCCGGCAGTTTGGCCTACTTACAAGTTTTGTTTTTGTTTCAAGTATCCACTGAGTACCTTTTTGTTTAGGTAAGGTGATAAATCATTTCCGGAAAGTAAATTTATAATGATCATTTTACGATTACAGATTATAAATAAGTAACTTCGTTTTTCCCTAGTCATTGATACAAATTTATTTACTTGAGGAAATACACAAATACACACGACACTGATACATTGTAACGAATGAATCGATTCCTACAGTCGATTAGTTATCGGATGCAAACAAACAAAGCCAATGCGCACGCTCAATTACTAATTGCGTTCGAGTGTTCCATAATTAAAACGGCTCTTAAGTAAAAAGCCATTGAATTAAGGTCTTGCACCCAAACAGCGTTCCGTTTTACCATCGGCGTCGGTCGGTTGCTCAATTCGGAGGGGGTCTTTGATTAATCGGCAGTTGGGGCGACAGATGTTCACCTCTCGGCGGCTGAGGCGCGTGGCTATTGTATAACCCGCGGCAGTGACGCCCAGTGCACTCACAAACGCTATTTGCCAACAAAAACTGGTCTCTCTTGAACTAATTTGTTTGTGCGTACGAGTTGGTGATGCACCGAATGTTTGCCGTTCAGTAAACCGGTATGCCGTAAATGAGTTATGCAAATTCAACGATTCAAAAGATGTAGACAATTTACTTCTATAAAAAAGTAAACTATTGCCGATTTTTCTTAAAAAACTTATTTTATTTCTTTTCAGACCTTGGACTTCGACCGCGATGGCTTAGCGAAACTAAAGAAAGCCATCAAGGCGATACACAATTCTGGAAATGGTATGTATCGTCAATGGAACGCGAGATAAATATGGATACTCCTGCTTTATATTCCAGTCTCTCGTTCGAGACTCGTCCTAAAAATAGGGGATAGAGGAAGCCATATGAATAGATGAGACTGGAATAGTTAAAAGTCCGATGCATACTTAACGGGATGCTCGCTCTGTATTTAGTTTGGAATATATTTAGAGCGGAACTTCTATCGTGTTTGCTTCTATAAACGAGCAGCAACAATCTGTTGGACTGCCTAATGCTGCCTGTGTATTGCTTTGTAGTGTATCTCGGTCATGCATCTTGCAAATATGTAGTCTTTGCTAAAAGCAGTCAGTGTCTACTACTCCAAGCATATAATATGTCTATTGCTATTTAAGCCCAAAATCTCTATTGGGAATTAGTTGTTATTAATGTTTTTTTAAGGAATTAAACTAAGTAAAAATATAATACTTAGTTAGAATGAACGTTGATAGAAAAAACAATTCGGTTTATAATTGATTGAATTTCATTTAGAAAGCATTTTGTGCAATGTAAACTAGATAATCCAATTCTCGTTATTATGTCATCCCCAACTCAGCTTAAGTATTTTTTTATTTTATTAACATTTAAAGTTACAAACGGCTTGTCTTATATTATATACATTCATCTGTATTAGTTAGTATCACTATCACTATGAAATCACGGTTAACATGCGTCATATTACATTCGATACTGTTGAGGCAGAAGTAAACTAGTTAATGACCTAAATAACCCCGCATAAGCAGGGCCAGGAGAATTATAGGATTTGTTCACTGGAACTACTATTTCAAGGTAGAGTTTCTTGCACAAAAATATCAAAAATAAAAGACTCGTTTTTTATAAAAACTTGATAAAATGATAAAATGTATCTATTTCCAGTTTTATAATTTAGGAATGTCAATAGTTTTTCCACCAAGCCCACTATTTTTTAATCTGATAAGATTGGCACGTCTTGGGCGTCTCTAAAAGATTTATGTTATGAAGTTTTTACTACCTATTCAAAGACTTCGAATTTTAGTGTCCACAACCGATTTAACTAAATTTCAAGTCTGAAGGAAAATCGAAAAACCGCAAGCTACAAACAACTAAGAGTCATCGAACAACTTGTACTTTCTACATCAATAAAAGATTGAGCTTTCTACAATTATGTTAATTTTGTGCTTTCAAGGTAGAAATAAATACATACCTACGTGTCCTCGCCACTCAGACATGTTTTAAAGACGGCTTTAGAGTTACATGGCCTATTAAATAAATGCATTTTACTGTGCAGCGTCTCTGGAGAAATGGGTTTTATGATATTGCGCCATTTTATCCTTAACGTAGGAAACTGCAATGCTATCTAAACCGAGCTTTAAAATTGCTTGCAGAGCAAGTGCACTTCTGTAATTGGACTTCTAGAAGAAATCCTGGTAATCTAATTTTTCTGTCACTGGTATCTTTTTTTTTCTTGATGACCACTGAGAGCTCTTTTATGATACTAAAAATTTGAAAAGATAAATGAAAGGAAAATAATGGACTCCAAAAAACTCCTACTCTCAATTTATATATTCTGTTCTGAGAGTATCTCTTGCGAATGCCATGGTTGTAATGTAATGCTATTTACATAAACACATTTAATAGTGCAAAATATAATTGCAAATACTTTAATTAACACTTAAGAAGTTACATAAGAAAACGAACCAACGTTTGCTCGACGACCAATATGGTATTAAGTGTCGACAGGGTCGGGTTCCCTCTAAACCGGCGCGTCACGCATCGGATAAAATTGAAACGAGAATCGAGTGTCGGCCTGTCGCGAATGCATTTCCCTTTACGTATGAGCCGCCCTGGAAAGTGGGTCGACGGACGTCTGGTTTCGCCCGATGCACAGTATGGAGTTGCCCACAGTACAATTAAAATACTAGGTTTTGACTAGAAAATCGGTTTTCATTTTGATGGACATTCTCGTTGGCGTATGGTTTGGAAGTTCAAATTTGCTTTGTTTCTTTGGCAGTTTGTTTGATGTTTATTAGTGTAATGAATAATGATTCGTTTATTTATTTTTACATTGAACGGTAAAGGCAATGCTACCAAAAATGCTTAAAAATATTGAAGAAACAAAACAACGGCGCGTCTGGTCAATACGAGTATAATCTCCCGGTTTATATTCCGCGAACAAATCGAAATTTGTTGACGGGTATACGATTACTAAAGGAAAGGTTTATTCTTGAGCGATCGTTCAATAACCAATACAACCCTGAAAACAACTTGGATAGAGATGATCGTGACGTGGTTACCAACGCTAAAACTAATTTAATACGTGACGTTACAATTTTGCTAAAAGAACAGCTTTAACTTTCCAACATGGTTTTGTTTACGGCGCGAGCTCTTGGAACTCGTCGCGCGGGTCCGGGCTGCACGCGCCGCAGCTGGCAAGGTCGTACGCGCAAAAACGAGATCCAATACCTTTGGCATTCCTATAGAATGAGCTGTTGAATCTCTTGTTGATATTTTTTATCCCACGATTACGCTAGGGCTTCGCGGAATCGTTTGCGCTTGTTACGAAGGAATGACTAGTAATCGCACATTGTCTTACCTAGTTGGCAATTGTCTCATCGTTGCTGACATGATTTTCCTTATCTATATTAGCTACGCTTAGTAAGTTAAACTACTTATGTAGATGCATTTTTTATTAAATATTGTAAAAGCTGTTTTCAGCCATATTGCCAAATAATCTGGAAGCATTGAAAAGCAAATAAAATTACAATGTCAGTTTTTGGGCCGCTTCCAAGAGTCAAGACCGTCTCATGCACTTTAGCCGCTTGTCGACTTTACATTTATTGAGAGTAGAAAATATAAAACTTAGAAACTCTTTTTGTAATGATAAGTGTACTGCGTACATCTTCCCTTATTATTCTTCTAGCGTCGTTATTTATGTTCCCTTATTCAAGTATTTACGCCTAACGCTGGCATTGGGAGATGTCCATGCCATACAAATTGGAAGCAAAATGCGGAGAAATTGAAAGTCGTGAGCTCCGTTTAGTATTCAGAGAGCACCCGGACTTGAGCTAGGCAGATGTGGGCCGCGTCACGGAACCGGGCCAGTTCAGCTGCTATTTTCGTGTTTTCCCTAAACTTGGAAATCTAATTTAATTAAGGGCGTAGACGGATTTATGTTAAACATGGCTTTACTGGTTTATTTTTACACTAATTAAATGAGTGTTGTTAGGTTTCTTCTGGTGAGCCTACAACTCTAAAGTGAATTTTTAGTTTATTTATACCTTGATTTAGGTCAATCAGTTTTCCCAAAATAATAACCATCACTTTATGTACATCTGGCATCATACTAACATCATAACAAACGTGTTTTAGTATGAATGGATCATAGCGGTAAACGTGTTCTACATGTACGAAGTCGCAGAACTTTGTTAATTGACACAACATCTAAATTCTATTTCTGTAGATCGTATGTATTGCGCGTTTTATTTTCTACACGTGGGTTGTAAAAAACACGGTATTCATCCCTTGGACCGAGAACAATGGATCATCGTGTATTTTAACGTGCAATGTGCTGAAACGAGTAGGTACGACGTCGTGTTTTATTTGAGGCTGGTTTTTATTTCATGGAACTTTACCGAAATCCATCTGCCTGTCTAGACTGAAGCTCAGGGAAAATATGGTTTTTATGGTTTTTATGCTTGCTATAATTTTAAAGTGAATTGCTTTACAAAGTTCATTTCAAAGTTCAAAGTACCTAAGCTTAGCAACGTAATATAAAAGCAATAAGATAAACTGAAGATGTTATAAAGAGCTCTTTAAAAATCGTAGAATACGGGAAGAAGAGTTATAAAGAGGAAAATACTACAGTTGCTAATAGTATAAATTCAAACCATGCTGAGCTTCTTTACAAGCAAGTTAATCCAACTGTGAAACTAATTAAATGTCTAGCAGACGGGCGAATGGTATTTCGGTAAGTACCGACGCTTTTATGGGGACATCAAAACTAGCTGGAGATTAAATTAGGAAAGAAAAATGTTAACCTAGATTTATTTAATGTTTACACAGACGTATATTGGCTCTGGGATTTGTTAATAGGGATTTATAAGTAGAGTTCCGCGTTAGTATTGCGACTGAACTTGGCAATTTATTTTGGCTGATTGCCATGCTCCTTAATTCCAAGGAAATTCTTGTAATTGATAACAATGCAAGATGATGTTTTCTCACTGCAACAATCCTTTTCATATCCAACTAGGACATATTCCTAATTTCCGATCCACATGTTATATGCTTCGTGTTTTCGTTGTTTTGCTTTTAGTTCGGTTGCCGATACTTACCATATAGAATATTCTAAATCTTATTGCGCGGCATCACGAAGCATCGTTTTAATTTCATAGCCTTAACTTCTTAAATGGATATAATATACTTTTTTTGAGCATGTCCGTCGGTGGCATCGTAGTTCTCAAAAGGATTAAACGATTCAAAGTTGGTTATTAACTAGGATTGATGAAAATATTAGCCCTTTAAGAGTTATCAGGGGGTTACCATGACATGGATAAGCAATTCAGTTTAGGATGAGTGTAAGGGGCAGAGGCAGTGTGTAGGACGCCCTCCGGCAAGATTGAGTGATGACTTGCGAAATGCTGCTGGCAGATGTTGGATACGACAGGCCGAGGACAGGGTAAAATGGCGCACATTAGGGGAGTCCTACGTCTAGCAGTGGACTGATATAGGCCTATGATGATGAAGGGCCAGAGCTATAGCACCTCACCGAGCTCTGAATTGCTTAGTCATTATTTGATAGTAGGTTTGTTTCATGGGTTTATTTTGTCTATTTAATAGTTATATTTACGCGTAGTTAGTAAGTGATTTGTTCTTTAAGGACATATGTTTGTTATAGCTCACGTGGACAACGAGATGTACCTCTCCCGGGCGCTGGAACGCCTCGGGGGAAACGCCCTCAGCAAGGACTCCGAGCCAGATATTGGCGCGGCCTTCTTCAAGTTCGCTGTCGTCACCAAGGAACTGTCCGCACTCATGAAAACGCTAGTGAGTTCCTTTGTTTTTGCCCGACTATGGGAGAAGGAGGATGTTTTTCGTGTGTATGCATGTATCCATGTTTCTTTGTGACCATTAGGTTAAGCTCCTTTACTCAAAAAAAAATGTGAGCCAACCAAGAGAAATGTTATAACATTGAATACAATAGCATACAATAGTTATGATATTAGTTATATCATCCAGATCTGATAGCAACAACAGCAAGTTCTTCAGTGTTTCAACTAACATTTTAGTTGATGTATCTAACGTTTTATTAGGCTCGTATGAAATCAAGATGCCTGTGCACAACAATCACAATCTTGTTAGAATTGACCAATTTTTTTTCAGTTGACGGATTTTAAAGTACGGGTTAAAGTTGGATTGGTTTGGCTATTACAACCTCCTCAGGCTTAATGCTGCAGGGGTAGTTTGTTATTGCTAAGCTTGCTTTTTGTTTGATTTGCTTGTACAAATAATGGAAATATTGGAAGAAAACGGGAAGATATAGGCGCGACCTTATTTAAGTTCGCTGTCGACGAGGAACTATCCGCGCTAATGAAAACTTTTGAGTTATTGGTTGTTGGAAATATTGAAAGGAAAAGGATAAAGGAAATTATTACGTACCTACTCTTAATCTACCTCTTGTATTGGTTGGCTCGTTAAATTAAGTTAAATAAATATTTGGACACTACTTGTTGGTTATGAAGATAGTGTCGTATTTCACCAAAAGCAACTATTTATCACAATTAATTAATTGATGATCAATGATCACTTACAATCAGTTAGTTGTTTGGTAAAATCCATCGCAGTCCTACTAAACTACTACCTACTACTACTCCTACTACTACTACTACTACTACTGGTCCTATTGGGCCAGAATAGTCCTGTCCTTTCGGTCCCTTTAAATACGCTGTACGCTTATTAAAATCCTCATTTAGGGAGTTAATTAAAGTGTAGTTAAAGTGCTTCGCCGGAGATATCAGATGACTGCCCGGAAGCTAATACTAATTAATTATAGTTACCATCCGGGCAACGTTTACAAAGTTAGCACGTTGTGTTTAGAAAACTATACGAACAATTAGTTTTAGATATCTGAAGAAATTAACCTGGGAATACTTGGGGAAAAAGGTTTTTTGTCTAAAATTACCTATTATATCTAAATTCTAATACGATTTTGATTTGGCTACTTGAAATTCAATGTAGCTTAAAGGTAAGTGCCTCAAAGATAATGTCCCTGGGTAGATAAAATATTAAATTAAGGCGGAGAAAGCAATGAAGATGATAAACAGCGCTTTCAATTTTACCATTGAATATTAAAAGTAACTGGTTTAAATCGAGAAGCAATCATTGTGATCTCTATCTATATTAACTTGTAATGCTAAATGCTCTTAACTGCTTCGCTTTGAATGATTTCACTTGATTGTCTCATTTGGTTACGATTACTTCAGATCGCCATACTTACTTTAAAAGCGTTCCATTATTGTCCACTTTCTTCACGTCGTGCGTAAGCCGTAGTTTAGAAAAGTGTAACGCCCAACCAGTTTGCCGCAGACCTAGCATGTGCCCCAGTTCGGTTGTTTGCACAAAACGGGTATTACGGACACTAACCAACGCTGCACGCCTTTGTTGAACTCGATATTTTTCATCGCCGGAAATGGATCGCTATTTGTTTTTAGAAAGTACAATTTCAGACGGGAAAAGTGTCATTAAGGTTTGATTAGGTTCTTTATAAGATCAACCGAGGGTTAAATTAACTGGTGTGCAAACGGCAAGAAGACAAACCCTTGCAAATCCCTTTTACTTGAGTCCCTGGAATAATCCGGGGCGTGACGGAAATTGTGTCGTTGCGGAGCGGCGGTCCGCGTCGGATATCTCCGGGGATCCGTTAGGGCCGGAAAAGAAATACTGTTTTTTTATTATAAAATTTTAAAGCGTCTTTCATGTTTCCTGCGGAGTGAGCGGGCGTTTTTATTTTGAATCCACTTGTAATAAGGAGACTCTCATTGGCTTCTGAAGGTCTGTCTGACCTGAGGGCTTATTGTCTAACGGACTCGCAATCACGATCGTTTTCATTTTGAAAATCGAAGGCTTGTCTGCATACAAAATGAAAACAATTGCTACACTTTGAAGCCGGTTGTGATTGCGAGTGCGTTAGACAATAAGCCCTCAGATCACGCATCTCACTTATAATTTAATTTGTGGCACATTTTGTGCGACGTTCCTCATACTTTAAGTTGGTTCATATTAGGTCATCAAGGAATTATTGAAAAAAAAAAGTAATAAAAATATTTAATGGAAAATCAAACAAGTGTCGATTGAATACAAATCGTTTAAGTTTCCGATTAACATGGTTCCCATCGCTATTAAAACGGTACCAACATTCTTGATTTTGTCTATTTTTAAAGTTTCAAACGCTAGAACCGCTATTAGCATTTCGCCTAAATTATTCGCGTTGAATAATTTAAACATTAGTTATCCCAGTCCTCTACTAACTTAAGGGCTACTATCTAGTTCCCTTTACGACAGTAGGTACTAAGCTACTGTCTATTGCGGCGCAAATTCTAGTTTTAAATTGTGCTAAATTGACTCCGCTAGTGATATATGGTTACTACATCGTAGAGAGCTTAGGCTGTATTATTGACACTTTGTGGATAAATTTGAGCTGATTTGAATAGGTACACTCGCTCTTAAGACTGACTAGCAGGTTATGAATTATATATTCCTCTGCGTGGCTTTACTTAGTAAAAGTTATATTATTTTTGTTCGCGACTTGTTTGCGCAGTCCCTTGGAAACAATCGGATTTTCCGGGATAAAAGATACCCTATGTCCGTCTCCGGCTGCAAACTATTAATGTGCCAATTTTTACATGACTGACCAAAAAAATTTTGTGTAATGTTCTTCGTTTGGAAATGTTGAACCGTGATTACGGAGCAAAAATCCAAACAAACACTTTCGTATTTGTAATATTAGTAAAGATTACTTGTTAATCACTTTCACATTGCGTTGCAACTATGCACAATAAGAGAAATCAAAAAGGCAAACATTAATTCACACACACAACAAAGTAAAATGAAAAATGACAAAACAAACCAAACACAAAATAACTACTATAGGTATTGATGATGCGATATGATATGACATATGACGCACAAACACAATGATGACAGTTGCATCTTAAATTCAAATCTCCGAATTATTTTGACTTTATTTCAACGAAAGCCCTAGTGAAAACGGGTAAGTAATAAAGAAGGATTTAAATCTTATTAAGCCTATAATAGACTTAGTGAAATATTTCACTTAAACCTCTGAAGTTTTCACCCCTTTTCATCAAGGCCGCAGATTTTACCTCTACACTCAAAAATTCAACCCTCGTGATTTAAGTAATATTGCAACAATGCATTGTACGTACACAGATGCCTTGTATCGTATTTATCGCTAACCATGTAACATGATAAAGTATCTGCCTATCGCATGTTTATTATCGGTTAGCGAAATATCATGGGTCTCGCATTCTACGACTGTTATAACAATTACGCACATGACTTGGCGATTACATAGTCTACGAAATCAATAGCGCCATCTTCCACGAAACATCAGTGGCCCTAGCCAAAATCGTTTACATTAGTGTTATGCATTTATACCTACCTAGTCGATTTTAGCATTATAATTGTACTTCTGACTGTCGAATTTACTTGAAGTTTTGCTTAGTTCTACAATAGTATGGTACGGACCATCGATATTACCATTGATATTATGATGGAGACGGACTCTTTTAGTCTTTTAAAATGATTGATTGTTTTTCATAAGTAAATAAATAAAAAATCATTGTAAAAAAAAACAGTAAACTGCGTATTACACTGCAAATTATGCGAAACTCTTAAGTGTTTTGACTATACGTTATCGACCATAAAGCAGGTATTCAACGAGAAGAATTTATTGCAGTTATAGCGAACTATTCACTTTAACATAAAAGCTGTTTTATGTAGCATTGTTCTCGGAAGCCAAGAGAACGACTTTCGGACGGACGTTAACCAATTGACGTAGACATGCGTAGGCGCAGATTTGCTTGCAAATGGGTCAGGGTAACGAAGCGACAAACGACCCAATATTCGTTACCTTGCTTGTAATGTGAGAGTAGTTCGTACGTCGTTGTTTGATATATCACGTACAGCCAGCAAGAGAAATAGGTAAACAGTTGAAAAGCTCAAAATTATCTACACACATTCTTATTATCTTGATAATAGAATCGTGTATAGATAATTTTGACCTCTTCGACTGTCCACCTACTTTTGCTGCTGACTGTACTTACTGTCTTCGAACAAGATCTGGCAACTTTGATAGTAATATATAAATAAACGGCAGATTTCACGTAAATTGTGTAAGCTTTATTTTAATGACGTCTTTAAAAGCCTTACTTGACGAAAAGCGTATTTGCAAGTTAATTTCATTACGAAATCGAAAGTTAACTGCGAGCGAGAGAGATCTTGGAGGTAACATAAAGATTGCGGTTATTTTTAAAGCTATGTGGTTACGTTACGGTAACTATGGAGCTTATTACAAGTAATGCCATTATTTAATTAGATACACAATAAATAACATGTCCCTGATTCTTGTGCTTTAACCTAATCTATGTAAATCTATCACGTACGGCAAATCCCATCTAAATCGTCTAACAATAAATCCCTTAATTTCTACTTAGTATTCGTAGCTGAACCACTAAAAAACGTTCAAAAACTAACATAACACGAAACTCTTTGTTAACGTCGAAATATCCCATCCATCATATCCTTCCAATTAACCATATATGCGGTATTTCTTGTCCGCAACCGCTCTGGGCGCCTTGCACACCATGTGGAGGCCGAGGCGGTTCTGCGCAGAATCCTTGGCCTGCCCTTGACACCGAGCTTGCAATCCTTTGTCCTCCGCGGGCCCTGGGCTATGACGTACCCTCAAAAATATTAAATAAGGCACCTCTTCAAATTCACGCTTGCATTTGTTAATGAGCCGAAAGGAGAGTTGTGACGTTATGAGAAAATAGATTTCGAAAAATTGAATTGACGATTATGACGGGTTAAAAATCACGAATTCTGGGTTTCTATTCTATTTGGAAACCATGTTGCTTTTACCATGTTTATACTATTGTTTTTAACTCGGCCGCTATTAGGTACTGCCAAGTAAATAAAAGCTAGTATCATTACGTTGACAATAGTTACACACAAATGTCAAAAGAAATATCGTTTTACCGAGTAGAATAGAGGTCCAGTGCGTGTATCCCACGTTACCACTGACATAGGAAGTACTTCGACCACCTCGGAAACGCCGCGGTTACAAAAATCTCTGACAGTATTTCCTTTCCTTGACGCAGTGTGGAAGGTCTTATTGTGGAGGAAACCGAAGACACACAGTCAGAGGTTACCATATAATGTAGTTAATGGAATAATGATGGCCTGTGTCCAGCCGTAAACGTGTATCGGTCGCGATGATAATGATGATGAAGAATGATGGTTAAGTAGTTCTCAACATTTTTAAAGAATGCGTTCGCATGAAAAGCGTTGACCTGTAACAACACGTTTTCTTCACGATAAACAATTAATCACGAAACCAGGCATAATTGACATTCTGTAAAACATATTTACCTATAGCAATTTAACCGTGCGACAGCCGCTTAACATACAATGGCGGCGCTAAAAACCCGCACGTGCTGGTCCCACACAATGATCATTGTTACATCAACATTTCATTAACGAGAAATATTGCTAGCCGCAAAAAAAACCTAGTCTACAAAAGCAAGCAATGTGCACACATGACATGTTTCCGACCGCAATAGTGTCACACCGTAAAGTGACTCAAGCCTTTGTAAACAGACAAGTTGTCGAGTCCGCTTCGTATTTCATGTTGAAGAGGTTTAGATTGTACTATTGTGTCTTTATGTCGTCGCTTAATATTTAAATGTGTTTAATATAAATGTAGGAATAGAATATAGAGAGCAACAGGTGATTTTTATTGATCTGCGCCAAAGGCCTTGCCACTGTGTGAGAGATAGAGAGATAAACTTTCAGATTACAACGATAAAGGTATCTTATAAAAAGTATAGTAGGTCTGACGATAAGGTGTAGGTAGATTATGTTTCTCAATGCCGTTCCATATACGAATGCAATTTTTAACTCATAGATAGAAAATCTACAAATACCTATGTATCTCAAGAATTCGTCTGCACGGAATCAGTTTTCTTGGATATAGCATTTTTTATATACTTAATTTCAATCAGTGTAATGCATCTTTTGCACGCAAATAACCGATTTGTTAACATTTTTGACTTGTTAAAATCTATTAACGTGTTTAGATTATGCATAAGTGTTGCGTTAAGATATCTCGCGATGTGTAAGAAATTTATTCAGACCACAGATGCATCATTGGATATGACCGCATTTCTCATCAACGTACTTATTATCTGCATTCAAAATCTCAACCACTAGTGTTGACTCAGTCAACATTACAATCCAGTTTTTTGCTCTAGCTATTTTTAAAAACGAAATGTACCCGAGCCATTTGGCAACCATATTATTATTCCTACGTAGCGTTTCTATTCAATTAAACCCGCGACATTTTGCGGCCAATTTGCTCAGCATGTAATAATTAGCAGGTTGACAACAATGACCGGGAAGGGCTTCATTACGTGCTACCCTTTATGCCCCTCGAGAGCGTCGGAACCGGCTGACAGGCGCATTCGCTTCATTGGATTCACAATCGGCTCTAGACGTCATCAAGAAGCCACTTCTACAACTTTACTGTTGTCTATTGTTTCCACGGTTTCAGGAACAATTACGCAGATCTGAGGCCGTCTCAAAACTAATTAAAAGTTTCAGACAATGAAGGAATAGAGTTATAGTTTTCATATAGATTTGTTTTGTTTGTTTATAGACTGCCCGAAATTGATACAACATTGTATGTATAACTAGTTAAAACTTGAAAGCTAACGACCAGCAAACAATTTTAAAATTAAAAATGCATTAACAACGGTGACGACACGCGACGTATCAGCTATTTAAACTGCATGCGTTGTAAACGTCAAAACAACGCACCCGGTTAGTTTATTATAATCCGAAACTAAATCAAGGCAAAGTCTATCCAAACTAGATGCGTTTTGTCTGAACTAAATCCAAAGTATTAATATTGTATTACCTTGAATATTTTTTGTCCCTAAATAAACAAACATTTGTTTAATCCAAAGTTAATGTTTACTTGCATTCACTAATGCAAGTTAAAATCTAGTTTGAAATAGGTTTATCTTTGACTTAGCTGTCGATTAACTGAATTTAAATCTGAATTGCAAGTTGTGTTTAAATATAGTCGTAGCAGTTTTCTTGCCAAAATGTGTACCTGCATATGTTTTGCATTGGCACCATTATTCAGTTCACAGTATTTGGCGCCTATTCGGGCATTTTATTTGCAACCACGTCGTCTGTCAGTCCAAATTATATGGTAGGTACGTTGGTGAGGCAACACTGACTTCAGCCAATGCTGCGACGCCGCTTTAGGAATGCACGCGTTATGCAAGACTGCATTGTGACTGTGGTTATAGGTACCTAAGCGGTGCTTCCAAACGATTTATTTGTGCACTGCTGCATATTGCAGGCACTTCTGTAGAATGGGTTGGCGTTTCCTTTATGCTTAGATGAAACTGTACGAGCACCGCGGACGTGAATCATTAAGTTTATGTCATCTACAAGGATGAAATAGCTCATTTCTATTCAGATTTATGATTAAAGCACGAAGTTATAATAGTTATTTGTTGTATTGTTATATAACTGCAAGATTTTCTTTTTAAACCTGTAAATATTGTCCACAGATGCAAAACATAAACAACATAGTGATGTTCCCGATAGACAGTCTTCTAAAGGGTGATCTTCGAGGAGTAAGGGGCGACTTGAAGAGGCCGTTTGATAAGGCGTCAAAAGACTACGAGTCCAAGTACCTGAAGATAGAGAAAGAGAAGAAATCGCAGGCGAAGGAGGCAGGCCTCATCCGCAGCGAAGTGACGCCGGCTGAGATAGCCGATGAAATGGAAAAGGAACGGAGGCTGTTTCAGCTGCAAATGTGTGAGGTAGATATATCTATTTAAATCCTCTCGAAAGGTTACTTCAGACAAACGTGTCTTTAGATATTACATCCATCTTATCGTTGCATCTAGATCGAAGAGGTGTGACGGTCGGTACCATCACTATTTTTACTGTTTTTATAGTAATGTGCATTAAAGCTACTGTTCAGTTAGCAACTCCAAACAATATAAAAACCGGTGATAATTATTTTTATCGTGTGTTGTTAGTAGACTCGGGCTATTTAAACTTTTTATACACCGTTTAACCTACATCCTATCCACCTAGTTCAGCTGCTACCAGGTTCCTAACTTTAAATCAAACATAATGTACCCGTCCTTGGTAACATTCTTATGGTAATATAATCAATTTGATAATGATTCTATCAAATATAATTCCGAGTTAAACCGTTAAGGACGGTTTAAGTTCGTGCCATGATTGAAATCATATAGCCAACGAAAGCTCTCTAATTTTGAAACCAGTTAACTGACCCGCTTATTAATACTGATTAGTTTGCCTAAATAGGAAACTATGCGTATAAATCCATAATAGATAGATCTATAATAGAGTAGATACCTACCTAGTTCGTGGAAATCTGTCTCAGATGCTTGCCAAAGTTAGTTCTAACTGTACTAGGACTAATTAAGGTCGTTGCTTTCTGATCACGTATAAAATAAAGACCTCATATAAGAGGCGAGAAAGTCCTCAATAAATACTCTGGAAGTACCACTTAAGGTAACCTCAAGGCAGTTTGGAAGAAAGCAAGGTAATTAATAGCAAGTGCGCAATTTGCGCTAGCCGGCAAGTGGACCTGTTGGACCCTAAATCTATACTCCTAACCGTGCCCCGGGGCAGAATCACCGCCCACTCATTAGTCTTCACTCACGTCATGAACGACCCCCCTACAAGCATATTTAACTACTTCCTAGGAACTCCGGTAATTGTTTTTGTTCGTAATATGCGTGATGGAAGCTGGGAAAGTCTTGGAGGTCAAGAGTTCTTCAGGGAAAAGGTCACGGCGTTTATTAGCCAGCAGAAGTAGGCTTATTCGCGTGTCGATGTTTATCGAGGCTTTGTAAATATTACATGACCGCGTTTTGGAAACAGCTGGCCCTGTCGACATGCGATCGGGCAAATCGGCAATTTTATAGCCAGTTCTCAGTAGGTCGATACTGGTAAGTCTATCAGAAACTTCTAATAAATATTTATATTCCATCAGTGGGTGATAAATGATAAACTGCCTAAACTGATGACATATTTGAAATTTAATCCACTCAGGTCAACAATTGATCATTAATATCATTATGTATATTTAATTTAGATAGCCTTAAGTGAATGTTCATCTTCATGAAACACTCGCCTATTGTTAGTAAATAATACTTATCGCATTATACTCCTCAGCGTTCAATGGAATTACACAATTAGAAATACCTACATCGTTAGCACGTAAACATATCGCGTGCTACTTGCTAATGGTTGAATGAGAGAAGATGTATCTTGCATTCTTAATTAGTATTACAAGTTGATTCCTTCTTATTTTAGACGATTCATCAAAACGAACGGCCCCTCCTTAGCTCGTCTCGAAACGGTGTTTGGAATCCATCACGCGAATATCTTTCATTTCAATTATCTCTTTAAGTATGGATTTATTTTCTAATTTATTTAACTGTCTGACTTTGATTGCCTCGTTTCTAAAGAATTAAACCGTTCATTCATGTGCTTTGTATAAAGGTCAGTAACGATGAAGTATCAAATTAAAACCTCGTCATAATTCTGTAAACAAGTCAATCAAGTCAACTGTACACCAATAATTTCCTTTTGTTTTTTCCTCATCTTTATTTGAATGAAGTGTAATCACAATGTGTACAATATTGACGGTATGTGTAATTCATTTGAATCCCGGATTGCAATTAATGCGTGTGACAACGGACTGGCACATTATGCGGGAAGTGTTATTGTCTCCCTGTCTCCATTATAATGCCAATTGTGTGGTCATCACAAGCCGTTATGAACGGCCCGAGTACTGTTGAAAAGGTCGCGGTTGTCAATGACACTGGTTTACAGTTACACAGTTTGACAATATATGCGAAACAGCGCTATTGTAGCAATGAGTGTTTGGTCCAATTTCATCCAAGCGATACTATTACGGGCTTTACTGTAATCCAAGACGCATTGCGCATTGTATTTGATTACATAGCGTGCACGCCTAAAAACCTAAATGTTCAGATGCATAACTATTTATTTCTTACTACCGGAAAATTGCTACTGTCTATACTTTTCATTGCGTCAGACAAAAATTAATGAACCCAGTAATAGAGTTACAGTAAAAAAATGCAGGAAGAAAATTGAAAGTTAATAAGTTCGTTGACATCGCAACGCTCGTCGCTTGCAAAATCGATGAGTCTGTCGCGCTGGAATGCCAAATTATCTTCAGCTCATGCCAAATGTCTGGTGTTTGGTTCACGGGCACGTTGCACAATCGTGGATCGATGTCAAATCAACGAGTCTAACCTGAATAGGTTTAACAATTGGGTGGTCTTGCGAGGCGTGGCGTGGCTTTCAATTGAAACGATCAGCCGAGTGCGGTTTTGTTCTCATGCGTAGTAATCTGTGGTGTAAGCTTGTTAGGGTTGCACGGCGATCTTTGTCTACGACCTTATACTACATTTGTTCAGGTACATAACTAAATGTAAACAAACAGAACCAGGTGGCTATCTTAAATAGCCAATTAAAACTATTTAGTCGAGCTTTGAAGTAAGAGTGTTCTGCTTCTATTTTGGCTGACAAATGGAGTATGAATGAAGAAGGAATGGAGTCGCTGGAGCTTAGGTGCCAAAGTCACAGAAATAAATCACCGTAGGAGCGTTTACCTAAACGGGACAAATTGTTGGATCGACTGAACTCGCCTTGTCACCTTGCTAACCAATGGATATACGTCTACGCATAGTACCAATGTTATATTATATGACTATAAAATTGTATACGCGTTAAATTAAATGTATTTGTAGGTTAGCTACAAATACATTTAATTTAACGCTAAGCGCAATATATTAATGAGGTTTTATATCACTACATTGCTTTTCTACTAAATTTATTAACACCTTTAAAATAGCCTAGGCTAACTAATTTCAGCTAGCCACGAAACACGAGCCAGGCACAGCTCGCGTGATAGAGATCCTATAAACCGTTCTGTAGCATTTTGTTTATGACCCCTAACTTTATATAGGCTCTTTATGTCCTCCCAAGTTTTACTGGGGTTTCGGGCTGCGTTTTATCATCATAAAAAGTTATGTGTAATTTAAAACTCCTTACGCGTCCACCTGTTCTTTGGGACTTTGGTCGAGCTGAATACGTCATTAAAGTAAATTATTATTATTTATTAAGTTATGGTATGGTTTCCTTGAAGCTCTTTATAATTTACGGTGATTCATGTGTAGGTAGATATTTCCAGTGACTATTTTCAAGGAAGAATGTAGGTACAGTGAATCAAATTGATTTTGGGTCACTATGGAATAGTGATGTAACCAATCAAATCCTAAGAAACTTTTACGATTTGACTTATGATTATTACGTCACGTAGAGTTCCATAGATTGCGTTGTGGCCAAGGGGCCCTATTCTACTCAGTAAAACTGTATTGTTTTTGACATGTTATTGTATTGTCAACGTTATGATAGCTCTTATTTAATTGACAGTAATGGTGGCCGAGTAAAAAATAAAGACACACCGAAGTCTCATCATAAGGTTTCCTTTTTTACCATTTTGGTACGGGACCCTAACAATACCATAACATGTCAAACGCATTATGATTTTTACCGACTAGAATAGAGCCCATTAAACTATTTGCTTGACTGAACTTATCCTGTATATGAATCTAAGACATATTTGTCTACATGGTGTTGTGCCGAATTTCATTTCGAATCGCTCAGCTGTTTATACTCAATAGAATACCTAACAAATATTGTGAGAAGGCACCGTGTAGTGTATGTAACATTCGGCATTTTTTTTTGTAATTACGGTGATAATCCTACTATTACGATTAATTAAAAATCCCATTATTCATTTCCTTCGATCCAAAATGTCATAGTATTTGCGTGCAGTCGACTTATTGTTGCCCCTTCAGTCAAAGTGGACCGACGCCGTCGCCGCGCTCTGCTGGTTTCATTTCCTGACTGTGATCAGATAGCGACAGTCTCTTCGAACAAAACTACCGGCTTACTATTACACATTCACCACTAAAGTTCCTATTTCACTTTACTAAAGGCGTAAATTAAAGTGCATTCAATGCTTTAGATAAGCTAACTAAATTATACAACGTTTATTTATTGGATCGTTCAACTTATCTGAGTCATTATTCTTCGAAAGTAATTGAGATGCGAGTCGTGTTCCTTAGCTTTAAAGTCAAACGAGACACCTTTAGAATGCGCATTGATAAAATCACGTAGGTATCAAATCCTGCAGACTGCGAAGTTGAGTCAGACTTGTACATCTGCCGTGTGCCATTTTTCAGCACAGCCTCTACAAAGGCTTTGTGGTAACAAATAAAGCAAAGCTAGAAGCCCTATCGCCAGTGCTGTACCGCGGGGGCGCGCGTCAGGTCGACGACCGGCCTTGCGCCCGCCGCGCAGGGCCGATGCAGTTCTGACCCTTGCTTTGTTCCTCGTTCATGCACGCAAATAAAAAACCGGAAATCTGCTACTCAGAGGATCAAGCCATCCAAACCACCGTGACTGCTTGTAACTTGCTAAAGACAATTACAAATGAAATTGCATTAGTTGATTTGTAATTGAAGCTACTTGGGTTCAATCGATATGATGTAAATATTTATTGATATAGCAGAAAGTCGTTAGCCGGCTCGTCGCCAAGAAAGTTGTGCAAGGTCGCGCACCGCCTTTATTATTGCACAACCGCAAGACAAGTCCGCTTCCACTACAGCGTGGATGCGTGCTCGCGCGTCATCAAGTATAATTTTAACTCGCGGAAGGGCACGTAGTAATATTTGTGCGTTTCCACAGTCCGCATGCCGCTCATTGCAGGCACGCCGCGTCCTAGCTACTCCCATCCCAATTACTCGCAATTTTAGGCGGAGTCTGGCTCGTTTCCATCTAAAAGCTAATTTAGTCTACATTACTGCTTGTTCTAGTACCTGATAAAGTTCAACGAGATTAAAACGAAGAAGGGGATAGAGTTGCTCCAGCATTTAGTGGAGTACTATCACGCACAGACCAACTACTTCCAAGATGGATTGAAGACCATTGAACATTTTGGGGTGTATGTGGCCGATTTGAGTGTGCAGTTGCAGAAGATACGACAGCAACAAGACGACGAGAGGCGGAGGTTGTTGGAGCTTCGTAACATGCTGCGGGCAGCAGCGCCACAAGACAGAGAGGTGAGAGGAATTCGACAAACCAGTCTGACTTTTTGACTTTAGTTTATTATGAATTATGACGCGTAACCAAGTTTTACGCTACTATATCCCATTCAAAAGTCTTGTATTATAAGTGATTTATTTTACCCCGGATAACATCTCTTGTAGCAAAGTTAGCTTTATTGCGTAGTAACATCTGTTAGTTTTTTGGCTAAACACTGTCGCAAATGTATACAAGAGTAACGAGCGAATGTCTAGACATCTCAGTTGGTGAATCGTGAAATGCTGTCGCCCATTGCGACGTACATTCGAGGGCGTAATCATTTTAATGCTCACTTTATTGTCGCAATGAGCCTATTACAGTTATACAAAATAGCGGGCGCATTTATGAAGTTAGATCGTAGAGAATGGTTTTTAAAACAAAAAGCTTTGGCTTTAGGTAACAAACAACTACGTCATTATTTAAAGTATCAATCCTAAAACATGTATAGGAAGATCTTAAATTCCATACTGTCTTGAGCGTTTTACCACCGCTTCCAAAAAAGATCTTGGGAGGAAGGTACATTTGTGGTCAGGGCTGCAAAATATTGTATTTAGATCAGACATGGCAAAACGTCTTTAAATCGAAGAATCGAGGTTATTGTAATGTGGTAAAGAGATTAGTGGCAGCTGACATTTAAACACGTGTTATTATGTTGCGTTTTTAGGTAGCATCCTCTTTAGGAGGTTATTCCCTCCACCAACTCCAAGGCGACAAGCAACACGGGGTAACTCGCAGCGGCTACTTGCTCAAAAAGTCCGAAGGCAAGGTCCGGCGGGTATGGCAGAAGCGTCGCTGCCGGGTCACAGCCGAGGGATACTTAGACATATTCCACGCTGATGAAAACAAGCCTCCAGCGAGGGTGAATCTTCTCACGTGCCAAATCAAAGTCGCCGCCGACGACAAGAGGGCGTTCGATCTAGTCTCATGTGAGTATCCCTTGGCGAGAACATTGTGATATTCCCTAAGTGCTTATTGTGCTTGTTAAAAGGTATTGACTCGATAATCAGTGTACATCCTGGTCGTTACGTTAGTAAGTTATAATACCTATAGGAACTAACGTGATTTAATTGTCTAGGCGTGACGTGTTTTACATATCCCTACATAGAAATGTATACCTAATGCTCATATTTAGAGCAATGACCTTGACTTCTTTCCGAGACATTACTTTGCGTTAGAATTTAAATTACAAGAAATCTCTGTAAATATAAAATTACATGTATCTACGTTCTAGTAGTTAAGCTAGTGTAGCAGCTGTGCGTTGTCTATCTGTCAATCAGCAGAACAGTTTTTAAACTATAAATATCGTTACTCGACTCGTGATAAAATGTAAACACAGATTTCACAAATGGATTGATTTATGTTGCGTATCATTTGTCACGAGCCATTATTGAAGGTGATTAGTGTGATTACGGTTTGCTTTTGCTCGGAACTAAACTAAACATAATAAGCGTGAATCATATTAAACTCTTGCTAAGTTGCTGTCATGAGTAATCTCAATAACTCTGTCGTTAAAACCAAAAAGGCAGCAAACACATAAGGATTTCGTAATTCATACTGCCTTTTTCTTTTGAAGGGTAGAACTGACCCCGACCCCTACCTAGAAGAGCGGACTTACATGGCGTTTTAACTTTTTCAAATCTAAAAGTGTGCTCGTAACCGGTGAAGATGTATGGCCGGCTGTAGTGTTCGAGATCAATACTCATTTTGGGTCCCGAAAATCGACCTAATTTAATTAGTGGTTAGGTTACTCCATAGAACCTTGAAGATGCCATCCAAGAGAGAACGTAATGTAATTCCATTATAGAGTCCATTAAGGATATATCAAATCATCATCAAGTATAGCTAAAGTGTGCAATATTACCATTCCAGATAACCGTACGTACCACTTCCAAGCCGAAGACGATAATGAACAGCGGGCGTGGGCATCGGTTCTAGTCAACTGCAAAGAAGGCGCATTGATGCGGGCATTCCACCAGCAAGCCGGAGAGAGTAATGACTCGGGACATTCGTTGTTGGACTTGCAGCGGTCGATTATAAGAGCTGTGCGAGCTATGCCGGGGAACCAAGTGTGTGCGGATTGTGGCTCTACTAACGGTAAGGGCTAAACCTAACAGCTCTGCTGTGGTGAACATTGGGACAGCATTTGTTTTTTTAGGTCTGATGTGCCATTTGTAATTTTACTGCAGAACGTCGTTTGTGCAGAAACATGACTCTTGTTGTCTGTTACCTTTAGCGATGTTCACATTTTTTAAATTATTTACCGTACATTTGAAGACTTATAAAATTCGTTTTTAGTATTTGGTTTGAGTCAACATTACTACCCCGCTAAGACAAATAGCGGTATCTCAGATAGAATTCATGTAGCATAGCAAGTGTAACCTGATTATTAATGGGAGAGGATTGAATCGGCTTTAGCCATTGAATTTGAGACACCGTCTATAAGCTTATGACGGCAGATTAGTGAGCGGCATCCTTCTATCATCTAGATAGCTAAGTTTAATTAGTCCCTTACAACCATATTTTTTACGATAATTTGTGGTAAGTAATCGTTCCTATATCTACAAATATTACAAGGATAATCCAAAGTTGAATTAAGCTGACCCTGCTTAGCTTACTTAAACTTTATCTTCTAGTAGTTAACATTTGTAGATGTTTCAATCAAGTCAGCCATTATATTCACTCGAATCCGGAAACAGAAGCAGAAATAACAATGCATACCAAGCAGTGATTCAATTTCGCACGGTCTGAGACCATGACCGATGGTTATGAAACCGAACCGAGTAACCGGACGAGACCGCGGCCTTGACCACTAATCAACCGCAGGAACGGGAACTTGACTTCCGACTGCTATCTATATCTATATTGTAATTATGGAAATATTTATATTGGTTTTTGCAAGAATCAATGTAACAGCCCTTTTAGAGAAAGCAACTGTTATAAAAAATATTGACAATAATAATAATAATTGTAAAATTCCTAATTCACAGAAAAATTACTGAAAAATAATAAAAAACATCAGATCTAGGTCTGTAAATGTGTGTTAGTAAACATTATTATATTCAGTAGATACCAGTTAGCAGATTACAGACAATTAAATTAGAACTAAAATTACCTTTGGTAGATTATTTATAACTACGTATGTAGTTTAAACTTTCAACGCCCTTTTGCGTCTCTATATACCTAGGCGTAGTTGCTGTTTGATTTAATGCATTTATGCACTTAGACAGACCGTGACAACATTAGCAACTTGATTGATTTTTTCTTTTTATTAGGTGTAGACACGTAAGGAATAGAGGTGTAACAATTGTAAAAAAATTTGTTACAAAGATGAGTGTTTTGCGGCATTAACAAACCAGAATGCGGATAGTTATGGACAATTACTAGGTACTATATTCTAATTGACAAGAGGAACTTTTTATAATTAACAAAAAAATTATGCTTTAGATACAAACCTTTTTAGCATGATTTACATCAGAACACTTTAAAAAAACCTGTTGTCCATTATGAGGAAGGCCGAGGGTTGGTCATATGTATTATCTTGTGAATCGTGAAAGTACTATCGTTTATCAAAAGCCGAAAAGTTAAGACTTAAATTGATTTGGCAGCAAGACAAAACTTAGTTTCTTACACGGCAGAACTAGAAAGTTTCGTGGATTTAGCCTTGAAGCGCTCTGTTAAACTTCTTTATATGGGCATCAGAAGATTTGTGAATTGAAGGTGAGCGTGAAGGTCAGGCCTAGACAAGTTGACTATCAATCGTAATGAGTCTTCGGTCACGTTCTTATAGGATCATTGTAAGCCATCAGTTACCGTGCAACATTTCAAATTGAGCACGCGCTGGTTGCAGTCTGTGGTAAATCAATGGTAGATTTGCAGCGAAATATCAGTTTTCTCAGTTAATCTCAGTCTCAGTCTGCATCTCAGTCTCTTGATTTTTTAAGTCCTACACTGCACTTACAACTTTTCAAGGCAATTTCTGGATTCCTAGTGAAAAGGGCACAAGTCGACTTAACGTAATAAAAAAGGATATAGACATGACCGGAGTATACTAGACTTAACCCCTTTTTCACTTGATCTTCAGAAGATTTATACCCTTTTTCACTAGGACCCCAGATTTACAGCCGGCAACGACAGATGTCTTACTCCAATTTCGTGTCATGGAACGGGAAGCCCATAGAATGCAGACTTAATATTGCCATAAAAGTAGCTCGTGGTACTGCATCCTAATCCTCGGGGTTGGCAACGCATTTACAGTCTTAGGATTGCAATCTAGAGATTGTAGTCTTAAGATTTCAAATTTCTAATCGCGCTTGTTTGCCAATGTTACAATGTAGACTGAAAGGATTAAAAGTATCCCTTAGTTACCTACAACTTTAACACAGCTATTGTAATTCATTTTTCAGATCCCACATGGCTATCAACAAATTTCGGCGTGATAGTGTGTATAGAGTGTTCAGGAAGCCATCGGGAGCTGGGCGTGCATATAACCCGGATCCAGTCACTGACCCTCGACCGGCTTAGCACGTCACAGCTGCTCATAGCGCGGCATATGGGCAACCAGATGTTCAATGAGATTATGGAGAACATGCTGGATGAACGGGATAAGTTAACGCCGGATAGTTCTATGTAAGTTTTTTGTGTGTCATCATTTAGGAATTGTTTGAAGTTGGATCACAACCTGAAGTGTTACTGGCGCTCAATGTGTTTAATAGTTTAAAAATAGTGTTAGTGTCACATATTCTACAGTAAGTCGCATTTTAATGTAGTTTTGTCTCTTTCTGAACCTCTATATTCACCCTCAACAACTTTTTCAAAAGGTAGGTACCTAATATTCGTATTGCTGTTTTTTACTTTTCCTTCGTATCGGATAAATCGTCAATGCCAGTCTTAAATGATAAAGATTTAAGAAGATAATTATTTTTATATTGTATTTTTGAAGGAAGTTAATGATATTACTACAATTTAAAAATAATTTTACTTACAATAAGTCCCCAGATTTAATTTTATTTATAAAATCTGAACGGTGGGCAGCAGACAGAAATGTGTGGGTAAAAAAGTTGATTGACCCATGGACATCCTTACTATGCACGATAATAGATGTAACTTAATATGCCTTAAAATACATTTGATCAATTATTTATTTCCAGGGAGGAACGCCTCAGGTTTATCCGTGAGAAATACGTATACAGGTCATGGGCCTCACAAACATGCAGGGATGCGGCAGAGAGACTGTCGGAAGTGGAACACGCGGTCAACAACGGGCACATACAGAATCTGCTACAGGCATACGCCGAGGGCGCGGACTTGGCCGCCACACTACCTTGCTCAGTAAGTACGTGGGGAAAATGTAATTTGATTAACGTGTTAGTGCTGTTTGTTTGTGCGGAGTATGCCGTTACGTCAGTTTACGAGTTATGATAATTGGTTATTCGCTAATTGTAATGCTCTTATAGGTATATAAAAACGATTGACTGTTGAGTTTCTTGCGGCGTTTCTTCTCAGCAGTGGTCTCTTGCGAAGCGCTGGTAGATTTTGGACGTGTAAAAGTGCCCGTGCGGCGTACTTACTGAATAAACATTATTTATCTTTTACTATTTGGATTGATAAGGGTTACTTGCAGCTGAAATATAAATCTAGTTTTATTTATTCAATCCGATTTAAACCTGGCAATTCCATACATTTACTTAACCGATCTTAAGCCTTTTTTTGCTACAAGTGGCCTTAAGAATCTAATCTAGGATGTTAGTGCAGAGAAGAATCTACTTGCTATTCTTGCTAACCTCAAAAACTTCAAGTATGAGAATGTCGCGTGTAATTTTAAATTTTCCAAGTGTTGAAGTGTTTATGCTATTTTTAATGTTATATAACATCTTCTCACAACAATAATTTGTAACATTTTAGGACTGCGGCGAATCAGCGTTACACCTAGCGATATCCCGCGAACTCGGGGACGGCTCGTTTCTCCACATCGTCGATTTTCTAGTCCAAAATGGCGGTCCTCAGCTGTTAGATAAGACGACAACTTCAGGCATGACCGCGCTGCATCTGTGCGCGGCCACAGACAGGACTGAACCCATGAAACTATTGCTCAAGGCTGGTGCCGACGTGTCGGTGAAGGATGGTAGCGGGCGCACGGCTCTGCTCATTGCGCGGACGTTGGGACACCACGCGTGCCAGGAGTTGGTAAGCCAAACTGGTTATTTGAGTAATTACCTATGTATTTGTAAGTTAAGCTGTTAAGGAATTATGATTTATGAATGATTAGTAAAACATTAGGTTTCTAACATAGCCTGTAGATTTCTAATGCAATAATTTACGATCACTGTGGTGTGTAGGACCTCGTAGAAAGCTCCCTGATTTGTCGGTGCGGTATCTCTAAATGGTATTTTCTGCATTACCGCCCCGCTCCCGTGAATACCATTGGGCTTAGTAAAGAATATGTCCCAAATCGGTAAAAGGTATCCGCGTACCGATACCGCATCGCGGTTGATCCGAATCCGAGAAATTTCTTTCAAAATTACCCGTAACATAAAAACAGTTTGAGAGTAGTCGCATTGTATTTATCATTCCGTCGCCTCGTGCAAAAACACTGCGTTCTTGCAAAGATTCTCATGCTTTTTAAATAGTATTAAATGTCTTTCAGCTGCTATAATAAAACTTCTATTTCACCGAGAACTTCTCAACGATCAAAACAGAATTTATGACCTTGATATAGCTGACTGTTCAAAATTTATTTTAGTTAGAAAATGTGGACAAGCGAGAGAAGAGTATGTTCGAGAACATCAACATCGACTGGAATTTGTCACACGACGACGGATCCACGGATTTCTCTGACGATGACACTGTTATTGACGAAAGGGTGAGTAACAACAATATGATTGGTCATTGTAGCATTAAAAGGTTGATTATTCACTTGTGTGAGTTTCTAACCAGTGTCAATGCATTGTCCTTTCATGTCTTCTCCTTTGTACTTTAATTAACCATTCAATTACAAAAGGTTCGACTTCGGTCTCTCTATCTGCAGATCTGTTCCATCTGAAGATGAATAATCTGTTTCAAGATTAATCTGCAAATAAGCACTCAAGGCGTTAGCAATAACAAGTGCTTGTTCACTTTATTTTAAATTCACAATGAGTAAACCAATATCCTTTGCATCTGTAGGCTGTACCATACAGCCAACTAACAAAGGTGGCGAGGCCAGGAGGCTGTGCAGGCAGCGGTTCATTACATGAAATTATCTTTATAGCTCTTTTACCAACATAAAAAAGAGGTTTTCAATTCGACGAAACCTTCTTTTTACAAATATACTCTTATTATTTTCTCACATTGTTTGAGGGAAACATCAATGGAAATGGGGATCGCTTAGGCTTACCATGTTAACCACCTCTTCAGGCAATCCCATTTTTTCCCGGCCTCTACAACATATCATAATCTTTCAGCAAAACGGGTGTGTAACTCCGGAGAGGAAATGCCCTCGGTCCCGGCCGCCCTCGTACGCGGGCGGCGCGGGCGGCGGCGACTCGCCCGTGCTGCGCTCGCGCTCCTCCACCTGCGACTCGCTGCACGCGCCCGCCGCGCAGCCCCGGAAACCGCACGGCTGTAAGTACACAACTACGGAACCTAGCATAACCGCAGGGATTTTTGGAAAAAATATTCTGTCGATTAACAACCTGTCGAAGACAAGTGATAAGTCAGATACGATGCAGTAGGACCAATAATAAACTTAGGTGCCATTAGGATTGCAGTCTTTAGATTGTAGTCTTGAGAATGCAAATGTCTAAGTCACAGATTCCATTTACCTCCA
The DNA here is from genome assembly GCA_948252455.1 of Acleris cristana. Classification (NCBI taxonomy): domain Eukaryota; kingdom Metazoa; phylum Arthropoda; class Insecta; order Lepidoptera; family Tortricidae; genus Acleris; species Acleris cristana. The sequence continues at coordinate 6,410,662 of OX411774.1, read as the reverse complement.
AGTGGCCTGTGTGCTCGTTTGCCTTCTCCATACCATAAATAATAAGCTCTAGAAAGGACACTATTATATTACTCCGAATCGAGGCGATTCTCACTACATACATCTAATAATTGATATTTGGCGTATTTAAGCAAGCGTATTTTGACGACACGGTTAGGTTAGATGGTAGTGATCGTACCTACGAAAATATTTTCAGGTTCAATCCCGACTAAGGAGAAAAATGTGTGACGACCTCCAGCATTTGTTCCCGAGTATAAAATACTAGACAACGTTAAACAAACTAATGTAGAGAACTATACTAGCATTTTAATCATTGTCATCACACAACATGATACAATAATGTCAAACGTAAAGTTATTTTTCGTGACATTTTTATTGATATTTATTACGAACACAACAACAAAAAACAAATTGGTCGAGTAGTTCTCAAAGTGATGCTCCGTATGTATTTACATGTGGCAATCGACTTTATAGACAGATTCAGCATTGGACTAAGATAAGATGGTATGTTCTGGCAGACAACATCGGCAGCCTGAAGAAGCGCGCGGCGCCGCTGCCGCCCGCCGTGGCGCACCCGCCGCCGCTCCCGCGCTCCACGCCCTCCCCCTCCGCCGACAGCGCGCGCTGTCTGCACGGTAACTACATCACTACACCCTCACTTACTAGGGGGATTTCAAGTGAATATTAAAAAAAATAGAAATTAAGTAAACATTTCGGGGAAGATGGAAAAACAAGATTCTTTAAGTTTTTGAATAGAGTTAAAACAAATTTGAGCAGTTGGGAGCAGACGGGTGACACGGGTTAGCAATGCTCAATCAGGGAACCTATTTTGGAATTTGTAGTTTAATTCTATAAATTTCTTCCTTTTCAGGGCCGTATTGATAAATTGATCTTGAACTGACCTTCTATAAAGGCGTTAAAGTAAACTGGCATTTCACTCAAAATCGGTATTTTAATGGACCCTTAAGGCCGGGTCGCAGTGGTCATCCTCAGTCAGAGGTCTTCTTTGAAAATGTATCACTCTCTTTTGAATAAGCCTCTAATAACAATGTGCAAATATGTAAGGATTTGAAATTTAATACGGGTGTACCCCAGGGTATTATTTTAGGACCATTTCTATTTTTACCATAGATTATTAAACTCCCGAATTGTTAATTGGTTGCAGTATCAGGTACGTCGACGATAGTGAAGCACAGGCCGCAGCAGCCGCCGCCGACGCCGCCGCCAGTGGCGCTGCTGCACAACGGCGCGCACCGGGACGAACCAACTCCGCCGCCGAGAAAGGTACTATATCCATTACTGGAGGTTATCGGAACTTCGTCCGCCTCGAACTTGAGTAACTTTATTCTCCTGGGAACTATCCTTTTTTAGGGATAAAAAGTATTCTGTTTTTTCCACGGTATGGACTATCTGCGTGCCAAATTTCATCTAAATCCGGTCAACCCTTTATGTGATTAAAAGATAAATATATTAGTGGAATAAAATAACCATCGTATGGTTTCGAAGCTCAGTCGAAAAAAAATTGTGTGATAAAAATTAGATAAGGTTTAGTGCAGTATCAAGTACATTATAGCAAATAGTAAGGATGCGGTAAAATATTTATGCTTACCGAATTTACAAAGTTCGTTTTATGGAACAACATTGCTACTAATTCAGAGAAGTTTAAGTTAAAAAACGATAGCCGAGAGATTGATTTGGAGTAATTTAATCACATGAGTATATTAAAAAAAAAATTGTTACCTTTATGCAACTGTAGTTTCCATATACAGGTCATAAAAAACAAGCTGATAAGTCCATTTACAAATCCTTTTGCGGCAAATTAAATTGCATTGCATTGCTGCAATGAATTGTACCTTCTATTTACCTACTCTTTAATTTTAATAACTGTTATAGCGATAAGTAACGATATTATAGAAATCTTATTCGGCGGGTACGAGCAAATGTAATTTTAAAATGAATATGTAAATAGTATCAAAAAATAATTACTTAACACAATAGATTTAGTGTAAATACCTAACATAACCATATCAATAGGGTTTGCTTAAATCCAAAACACTGACCATAGGCGACTAACAAATGGAGTAAAAATGTTTGTTTTTGCTTCAGAAGAAAAATAGATTGCACCTGGAAAAGGCTGTGAAAGCGAAACTGAGAAGGGTAAACAACAGAGAGCTTTAGTGTATCTACTTACTCGCTTACCCTTGTTATTTGATTTACGCCCCACTGTTCAATGTTCTGTTTCAAATGAAATATCAGTTTTGTCAAGAGAAAACCAAATTATTATTGACCTATAGGATCAAACGCCCTTATTGGAGAGAAGTCTCTTGACAATGGTCATTGAAACACCATAACTTACGCAACAAAATAATTGTTTTGCCTAGTTTATGGAACTCCCTCATGCATGTTGGTTAATAACGGCTTAGCTTAACCGTAATACATATTTTATTGTTTTTCTGCCTTTTTTGTATTTGTCATCGCGTACGCATTAGAAATAGTGAATTAGATCTTCGTTCATAGCTAACATAACTAAATGTTTAGAAAACAATGAACCGACTCCAAATTATTAAGGAATTCCGTTGACTTTCCATGGATACTATGATCAGATCATGGCGAAATTTAAATGAGGCGACCCTTGTTTGATAACCTACTGATGAAACAAATATATCATTAAAATCGGTTGACAATTGGCGAAGAAATCGAGTAACAATATAGTACCTGCAGCGCGCTAAGGACAAGTCGTAGTGTAAAAATTCACTATGACTTGTGCTTTGCGCGGTGCGGATACTATACACAGAAAAAACCAGACGATTTGAGAATCTCCTCCTTTTTTTTTGAAGTCGGTTAAAGTGTAATCATTTTATGGTCGCTACGGTTCTGCCACTATTAAACGTCGATTCATGTCATAAGTAACAAGTAAATATGAGTGTTCCGTTTTTCTAACACGTGATTTTGTGTGGAAATTAACATAGTTCCAAAAATAGCATGAGTTTTTTGATTAATAGGTATATTGTGTAAACAGGAATTTCGGCTGTGGTTCAACTTCAATGTAACTCCATAGTTTCTTAGAAAGTGGGTGATTAAAAAGATACTTATTAGTAGTTGCGTAGAATTGAGTAATTTTATTATTTTCTTTTCGACATGGAATCTTCTATTTTCGCAACTACACGATATCTTTTCTTATACTTTATCGCTTCAATAGATGACCACACGGCAGCCATACACTTTATTATTCTTAAACTAGATCACGCTTAGTCGACCGGACATTGTATCAATAATCAAAATGTCTGAATATCCTGTCGATTAAAACAAGTTTACGAGTAATTCGACTAAGGGCGGATTCGACCAAACTGGAATAAGGTCTTATTCCCAGATTAAACGCCGAATTTGTATGGACTAATCTCGGAATAAGTCTGATTCCAATTTGGTCGAATCGGCCCTAAGAGCTGACCAACATTTTAACAGTTTAAATATTGAACAACCAGTTACCTTTTCACTTGACCGTCCGTTTAATTGTTGGTGAACTCGGTCCTAACACTGTCAACATGTAAAGAATTGGGGCAAATGAATGAATGTTGTCAACTTTCGCAGAATGCGTCTTATACTCTCAATTGACCATCAAGACGGAAAAACGGTTGTTTTCCGTTTAAATCTGTTAAATAGTTGGTGACCTTACAATTACAAGTAAGTATTCCAAATACGGTATTATTTCAGGAGTGTTCTAGTCAAGACTCGTCCCTTGAACTGTGCGACATGTCGGACCCGCTGGACGACAGTCGGCTGACGTCGGCGCTGTCGTGCGACAGCTCGCGGTCGCGCGAGCGCACGCGCCGCTCCGACAGCCGGTCGCTGGAAGTGTCTGACACTTCGAGTGTACACTCGAGGTCACCATCCGCGTCTATTACTATGGTAAGTTGGGGTTAAGGCTTACCCCTTTATTCATAAACGTATAATAAACCTATATTAGTTAAATTATTCATTGTCCCATTCTGTCCAATTCAAATCTGATAATTTCACGTCATCGATTGTATCATTCCATCGAACACTGTAGTGTATTTAATATATCTTAAACATTAATTATGTAGTTTAGGTTAAACTTGACTGCCAAAAAAAACTCATGCGCCGAGAAATACCGGATTTTTTTCCGGAAACATTACCACCTAGTGTCACTAGGAGATGCAAAAATGCTGTCAAAGTCTATTACTTTTGCCCAATTATGTAACCATTCAGACAAGACTTTAAGACAAATATGGTCCTTTGCGAAGAGGATATACTGCTTTAATACGAAAAAGTAATATTTTAATGGTCAAGGAAATAGGAAGATCAACGCCCTTCTTGCACGACTGCCTAAACAAAAAAAGAAGTGTGATGATTATTTTCTAGGTTCTTGTCTTTTTCATGTCCTTATACTTAACTCGTAACTCGATTTACGAGAGAACTACTAAAAAAATTAAGTACTGCTGTTTGAAGCTAGCTTTATTATTAGCAAGCAAGTGACACGCTTGAACTACGGCGTATTACAGATGGGCGGCGGTATGCGACGGTGTCGCGCGCTCTACGACTGTTCCGCGGACAACGAGGACGAGCTGTCGTTCCGCGAAGGAGAAGTCATCGTCGTCATCAACGAGCGCACCGAGGACGACAACTGGATGGAGGGCCAGGTCGAGGGCACCGGCCGCCGCGGCATGTTCCCCGTCTCCTTCGTGCACATGCTACCGGACTAGCGAGCGACCGAGTCGGCGATATTTGATGCAGCTCAGTAGTTTCATTTTAACGCCCCCAGTGCGTACAGTATTATAAAAGTAAACGTTGGATATTGTGAAAGAAGTCCAATACTTATCTTAGTTTTCCAATTACATTTAGTATAGCAGGACACAATGGAGCAGGACGCGCGTTAAAACATTTCGTTGACCAAGAGTCTATTATTGCATATTCTTTGTCCTGCTGTACCCATTCATAAGCTGAGTGGAAAAAAAATACAAACGTATCCGACTAAATACTTACTGACGAAAAAACTACATCCACGACTTACACGTTTATTTCAGCATGTGAGTGTGATTAGGCATGTTTACATCTAGAATTTCTTAGAAATCAGTTGCCTAACAAGGCGTTCTTCACTGAGGGTGTTGTCGTGTCGTGTTCCTTTGTAACTTCGTATAGCAAGTGAGTAGAGAGGATCTTTAATCTAATGTCTGCTAATTGTCTTGTATGTAACGAATTGGCTGTATGCGTGTTCAATGTTGACAGTTTCACTTAAAAGTAGGTTTAAACGTGTTCATAAATGTTCTCTGAAAACTGATGTAGCAAGTGGTAGAAATAATCAGAATTAAATCTGTGTAAAAAATAACGCTCTGATCAAAATACCGCGTTTAGCGTGCGTTTTGATAGTGTACGTTTTGCAACTGTAGGGTTGTTTGCAGCTACTTATGAATAAATAATATTTGTGGAGTTTTACATAAAATCGCGTTAACATAGCTCTCTATGGACATTTGTAATTTTAACCACGTAACAAAAACGAAAATTCAATATGAAAATATTGTATGTTCGATATTTTCATGACGGTCCGTAATGTTGGCCTAAAGCTACCATTCATTTTGAACACTACGAGCTTATTTTGAGTATAGCATTGTTTGTATTATTCTGATCGTATTGTACACAATGTTGAAAAGTAATTTCTGCTGTTAAAAATTATCATTATCACGGCCAGTTAACAATATATGGCTCAGATATAAAACTCGGCACCAATTTACAAGTATCAATGTGATATTTCACTCTACCAATATTTAAAGTAGTTATTGTTTTTATACAGGAATTTTAATACTCATACATTTGAACCATTCCAATCTTTTAAAACTTTTTAGGGTTGACACGAAATTAGTATGTTTAAGTTTGAATATTGCCTAAATTGTCGCAAATCGTTATGATTGTAGCTTTAATGACACCAGTGTACTGTAAGCTGGGTCAGTAGCTAGTCCGTCCCTTCGGCTTTCAGGGGGGTTACTCTGAAGCTGTAAAAGCGAAAATTCAGCAGCTCCGTCTCTTTCAATCACGGTTATTACCAGATTGAGAGAAAAGGATCGGGCCCGAGTTCATTATCAAACTTTTTATTAAATTAAAAAATACACCGTTTTTTCTAGATATTTTTAAAATCGCCGCATATTTCTTTGAAATTATTGTAAAAATTTCAAGATAGGTATTTTTGAACTTTAGTTCAGATCTTCTAGTTGTGGTAGTTTCTTTAAAAGCCTTGATTGCTCTTAAATTTAGAGTAGAAAGTGTCATTAATATTCAACTGTTGAACCAATAGGGCCTGTAAGAAACACTTTAGAAAAACCAAGGCAGCAGCATCAGTCATTTAAATCAATCAGATCTAGATACTTAGTATTCGTAATTTTACTCTGTATGTTTAGAGTAATAGGCTTTCTATGTCTAAGCTCAAATTAGGATTTAAAGGAACAAGTCGCTGTAAATTCGTCTTAACGGCCGACATTAGAGTTTTCGAAATAAACAACTATATCCGATATTAGTATAGACTGTAATACAGACAGCTTAAAAGTATAGAAGTGTAAAATACGCTCGGAATACATATGTAAACATGCTCTTAAGGCACTTTATAAAAATATATGATTACAATTAGTATCCGACCGACCGGAACCCGTTCCGTTTCGGTGCTAGCCTGGTATAAAAAAAACTTACGATTTTGGCCGCAAACCACGTCACTTGAGTTTTTGCGCCGCGTTCAGTGGAGTTTGCTGTAATGTCGTGCCATGTATTGGTTATTAAATAGATATTTGCAATTAAATTGTGCAGCAACATTATTCTATGGTTTGGGTCCGGCATAAACTCAAACAGAAGCCAAACTTTTGTTACTCTTTCTGAAAAAGCCAAAGCTGAAAGTACTCTAAAACCTAGATTCTGTCGGATACTAATAAAAATTTCGAGCATATTTTCCGCACTCCAGAGAGATTTGCCAAAAATGATGTGATCAGTAGTTGAAATAATATCAGTGACAAACTTCGGACCAGTGAGTGTTTGTTATCTAGTTCGTTCTTGTAGTATTGAGGTGTCTTAGCTTGTTGGTGGATGATATCTATAGTGTATATTGTGAGCGAGATCATAGGTATTACCCATATCCATGTCATCAACAATTTTATTAATAGTCGAGCTTTAATCGGCTCGAAGTTAGCCGACACTGGCAAAAAATAACGGTCATTTTGTTAAAAGTTTCAGTACAAAATGACCCCGTTATATTTGCTTGTATATATTGGTTATTCAGACCATACCATTTGTAGTACCATTTAAATTGTAATAGCGAGATATTTTCATATTTCTCTACCTTACCTATAATCTCACTCACAATATGTAACTAGACCTGTTGTTAAATGTTAAATTTTAACGATTTCCGCGTTTTCTAATAGTTGTTACAAGATAAATATTCCTAGCACTAGAGTAACAGTCAATAGTAGATGACGATATCGTATGGAGACATTCCCAAACCTGTAAATATATACCCATATTTAGTAATTCTGTATATTGGGTCCATTCTTGTAGGTGTTAAGAAACAGATTGTTTATAGAGTTACCCCGATTACCGCATGCGTTGCCATACATTAGTATTAGTCGATTCAGTGAATATTTTATTTAAGCCTATTATTAATTGCTATTAGCAAAAATGATAATTCAGTTCTAAGTATGCAAGTTATGTATGAGGTACAATCATTTTTGGCCGTTGCCTATTTTGAGCATTCAATGCAAAAATATATCTACAGGGCGGCATAGGCAAAAACAGAAATGAAAGAACAGCACAGCCCCTAGTCATAATAGTTTATTCCTCTTTGAAAGCGATGCCTTTGGGTTGAATGTAAAACGCGACTAAACGAAAAATGAAATAAAAGTAAGAATGCGTTTACAATCCAAAATGGCTTTTACTACGCGAGAGACAGCAGGCAGCAGTCAACGCATAACACAAATCATATCGCCTTTCATACGATACGGTTGCCTTTGCTGTCAAACTAATAAGAGCTTCCATATCGTTTGCGATATCATTTGTTCAATGCCGAAAATAAGGAGGTTTGTAGTAACAAACCTACGTAATAAAACAACGTAGACGAGGAAATAAGGCGATAACTAGCTACTACACAATGCGTTGACATATTTTAAGTATTACATAATAAGTTTTGCCCGTGTAAAAGAGTATATAATTATTATAAAAAAGCATGTGTGAAATTTAAATGCTATATATAGGCCGTTGTATATAGATAAATTAGTATAGAGTGTACGAACTTAGGTGTCTGTAGATTGAATTCATAATTTATTGTAACTATTTCAAAGTATCAAAAGTGCTGACTTTAGCTCGCGTAAAGCACTTTTCTATAGTTCTTATGAAACATAAAATTATATTTATTTATATATTGTGAAAATCTAATTGTGATGAGATATTTTAATGCCATTTTTAGCCTGTCAGTATGTTACTTATTAAAAGTTATTTAACCAAATGATGCTAGTAGCGTAAGATGTTTTATTCTTTATTGTAGTATATTGTCGGAGTTGTAGCCGAATAGTTTTTTCTATTGTGTATTATTTGAATGACAAGAATCTGTATGAATTTATGAATACATCACCTCGATGTCTATCTATCGTACTTATTCCTTCCATTCCTAACCTTAACAATTTCACCCATAAGAGCGTTTTCTCATTGCGTCCGAACCGAATTAAAAACCGAAAGTGAATGTATAATTTTGTACCTTGTCGCTTTAATGTCACGTGAGCAATGTCCAACGAGATTGTCAAATGTATTAATGCGATAAAGTTCGAAAGTGATCAGCTACTTTTGACGTTGGCACTACACAGAGCCAGAAATTGAATAGACGCAGTCTAAATGTCCATAGTAATGCTATTTGTATGGGCGATTGTGCAGTTCCGAAATTGGTCCCGGGTCGGATGCAATGCAAAGACCCCCAGTGAGACCTGGAGTCCTCTTAAGGCAAATCTAATAAAAAATCCTCCGTATTTAAGGAGAAAAAGGTTGAGTTGGGATATAAAGGTAATAAATAATGTTAAAGTTCAAAATAATCAATTATGGGTTTAGTAAAAAATAAAGATAAAACCACATAAAGTTGTAATGTATATTATTATTGCGACCAGTAGTTTATTACAAACACTTAGCTTACTAAAGTGTACAATAGATAATTACATGGTAAAAAATGAATTTAAATATAAAAAACAGTATTTTAGGAACCGTCTAAATAATATCTTTAAATATACTCGAGACAAATAATTTACGTAGGTTGAAAGCTTTCAATGGATACAATACTATACGATACAAATACTCTTTATTGAACGTCAGAAAAACAAAACAAAATGGATGTGTTCAAAATAGGTCTGGTTTTTTTTTTTTTAATTTATTTAGGCATCAAACAGTCACAATGTGTTAATTGTTTATTAATTAATGATAAGACCTAGAGTGCCATAACTTAAATGATAACATTTTTTGAATTTGGAATAAAGGAACGGTGGAAGTTTATTAACAAATTTAGAAATTTGCAAGTTAGTAGTGCTAATAACGATGACTATAATCGACGATAGTCGATAGAAATAATACCAAATACTAACTTAACAACATTTCTTTGAGAAATGAGTTACAATAAGCTTCTTAAATGATAGTCTGTTATTGGAACTAAAAATATCGATATGAGACAAATTCTTATTACAGTAGTTGAGACAGCGATTAAAATATGGCACTGAAAGATAGTTTCAAATGACATTTATGTATGCGGGCAGTACGTGGAGCGTAGAGGTTAATAATGAGCTACTGGTGACTTAATATTCGAGTATTGATTTTCGAATTTGTAACAGTTTACCAGGCACGGCCGCCATGACAGACTATTATGTATAAATTCATTTGTTCAAGCATTCTGCCATAAAACTCCATAATAATTGATATGGACTTTTTATCGCACTCCGCCGAAATTTGACCTGTTGTAGGTAGTATTTATTCGTAAACCTCTTAAGGCGACGGGGAACTTAAATTTCCATACTAACTTAGTGCAAATTTTTCGTTTTCGTGGATTTCTATAAATAAATACTTAAATAATAAATATTAGAGGACAATCTCACACAAATTGACCTAGTCCCAAACTAAGCTCTAGGCTTGTACTATGGGTACTAGACGATATAAATACTTATATAGAGAAATATATACTTAAATACATAGAAATCATACATGACTCAGGAACAAATATTCGCGGTCATCACACAAAATATCTGCCCTTACCGAGATTTGATCCCAGGATAGCTAGCTTCGTAGGCAAGGTTAAGGGTCAATATTTGCTTTCCAGCAAGTCCATTATCGTCTTGTTTATTGATGTGGATAAACGTGGATAAAACATCTCTCACTCTGACCAGAACGTATGTGCGAGAGTAATGGATGCTTTGTCCACCGCAAAAAAGTACAATTTAGTACCTACGAAAAAGAACGTCACAAAGTTAGTGTGGAAAAGTGTTACCCACCCCGTTGTCTCGCCATCAATCTATGTCGTTATCTATGACATTAGCGTCAAATTCTGCTGGGTGCACATACAAGTGAGTATCGAAACAGAATGTGTCATGGTCAACTCTAACATTTTTTCCAGGTAAGACTAGAATTTCGAACTTATTTGCAGAACACTCTCTCCCATTGTAAGAGTACAACAAACTTTTGTAAGGAGAGTGAAATTTCCCTGGGATAAGGTGTCCATCTTGTAATGCTCTACCAACATATAATGGTTCAGAACCTATTTCAGAGAAGCCCACAGCAAATGCACCAACCGGAATCTTGTCGGAATCAGTACGCACCCATAAAAGGTTAAAACCGCAGAGTATCTGGAAAATACATGTTGCATTAGTAGCAAATTATAGTTTTAAAGATCATCTAGTTAGAATACTTCAAAAATCTTGGAATATAAACCATGAAAATATTAATTCAGCCTCAAGAAAACCTCAAAAAACCAGACGACTAATAAGTACCTCAATTTCATCAGTTTTTTCATTTGCCCGTCCGTCCCAGGAAATATATGCTTTTCCAGTAGACGGAACGTACTTTCCCGGAGTAAGTGAGCCCATGTGCGGAGCTCGTGCAATGTACAGAACCTCATTCTCAAATCCTCCGATCAAAGCATCATCTGGAAACTCCTGACCTTCCCTCAGTAACGTCCAGTGTGTAAGACCTTTTATTTCTGCTTTAGGTTTTTTACTTTCCAAAGCTGGAGGCACTGAAACAATTCAGAATATCATGATGTTGATTTTTCGATGATTCATCTTTTCCACGGCACAGTCGTCTTAAGGCTTCGGCACACCAAACGCGTGTGCGGCGCGTCTGCAGCGCGCGAGACGCGCGTCTCGGTGTGCCGGGGTGTCATTTGTTTTGTTGTTTTACAACTCCCTGACGCCACGCGACGCTACGCGCTGCTGCTGCCACGCGTTTGGTTTGCCGGAGCCTTTAAAGACATAGGCAAGAAGTGGAGAAGAAAAATCAGGAAAGCTAACCCCACCACCATGTGGGATTAATAATAATTAAGGAGAGAGAGAGTCGTCTATATAAGATATAGCCTAAGAATATAGAAACCTAGTCCACGCACCAATGTGATGCCACTCAAACTATACCAAACTTGTTCTACCGAGCACATTATTTGTGCCCTTGTGTGCGTGTCGTCGCGCATTTGCTCCTGTGTTGGATGTTTTCTATGTAAGTACCTATTTAAGTATCAATTTATATAAGTATGTTCATCGTTGTCTAGTACCCATAGTACACGTACCTAAAAACCTAGAGCTTAGTTTGGGACCAATTTGTGTCAGACCGTCCCTTAATAAATATATTGAGGTATTTATTAGTATGTATGTCGAACCCTTTTGTCTGTACATATCAGTTCTGTCCTTTTGCCCGGTTTTTAAGTTATACTTACTGTTAAGCTGCCATTGCACATGGTTCATTTGCGTCACAACAGTAAATGTGATGTAGTTAAAGTCGTATGTTCTTTCTCTGCAGGATACTATAGGTTGATTGCAGCCTTCCTCGCCCAAGCTCACCATCCCATTGAACCACGTGAGCCAGAACTTACGGTACTCGTCTGGGCACAAGAAGGTATTGCTCATTACCGATCGCGCAGTATCTCGGCAAGTCTTAATCCAGCAACGGCCGTTATATCCCACTAATACCTGAAATAATGTTGATTCAATGGTTAATTGAGTGTTAGTTGTAACGTACTAAAAGTTCCTATTTATAGTATTTTTTGTATCCACCTTTTTACCCGACTGCGGCGAAGCCCAAATGAGGGTTATGTTTACCTGTACGTACTACGTATGTACTATATGTATGCCCGTTGCTGTGTGCCCTCGTAACTACTCAACGGTTCAACAGATTTTTATATATTAGATTCGTCTTGAAGGCGCGATTGTGGGTACAAAATTCTTAAAAAAAAAACGTTTTTAAATCGGATTTTGTGTTTTAATGTTTTAACATAGGTATATATCGACGATATTATCAAAAAATGCAGCCGGGTTTTTAAAGCTGGCTTTTTGTTTAGTTACTAATGGTGCAGAAATCGAAAAAAAAAACATTTTAACACATCATTTTCTGAAGCTTATTAAAAAGTACTTAGTGACTTGCTGTTATATGTATACCCAGCAAGAAATAGATAATTATAATAAACGTAAATGTTAGTCAAATATTTATTTAAAATGAGCAGGATTAAAGCCGCAATCGAACTGAGATCGGAAGCGGCGCATTGCGGAGCGTTCCCTTACTAAAACCGCTTCCACCACGCTTGGGGATCGCGCCTACTACGCGCTGCCTTAGCTCTCAGAATTGGGAACTCTAAATTAAAAATGGATATCCGTTGGTCGCAACCGATATGACAAGACAGACGTGAGGACTGTCGCTTCGTGTCGCTACTTGAGTAAGTACATGTATATTTGGTAAGTATTACATGGACGAACTATACGAGTGTAAATTGTCAACGTTATGATAAATCTTATTTACTTGAAAGTAATTTATTTATTTAATTAATTATATGTAGGTAAGGTAATGGGGGCCGACTTTGAAACAATACAATACATATCAAAAGCAATATCGTTTTACCGCGTAAAATAGCGTACCCGAAACCGACGTACCTACAGTCACCAGCAATCAAACATTGGGCGCAAGAATATCTGACACGCTCTTATACCTCTAGTAATAAAGACGTGTCAGATACTTTTGCGCCCAATGTTGGATAACATATTATTACTGGTGACTGTACGTGCATGAAGAGATTGATGAATGTAGAGGAAGCGAAAGTTGTATGTTTAGACCGGTGCACCTAGCGTTCCATAGTCTCTGCCTACCCCACTGGGAGATAGGCGTGAAGGTAGGTATGTATGTATGTAATAGAGGCCCGGGATAAAATGAAAGGTTGTCATATTCTTGTCACAGGATTGCTAGTAAAATTTCTTTTATATCTCCCAAGGACAACGAGAAACAATTCATCACAGTGTAAGAAATTTTTGATATGAGTTTTAAACATACCCAGACCTCACACTCGTTGTTTCCAGGTAAGACCGAGAGCCCAATGACGGCGTTGGCGTTCGCTCGGATCGCGAATGTCGTAGCGCTGCCAGTGACTTTGTAGAATACGTTATGGGGTTTAGGGGAGGTTGAGAACTCTAAAATATACAAAAAAATATTTACAGTCACTACCTATGTATAGTGCAAGAGGTCTTAAAAAAGTCTGGCAAAGTCGGTTAGGCATCGTTCACATCAGGGGGGTTTATAAAGCTACAAGTAACAATTTTACAGGTCTAAACTGGCAACACTGCTCAAATGGCTGAAGCCCGTTTCACGAAGCTACAAGTTACAAATTACAAGCGGACTTCCGCTTCTTTCAAACTCCTTTTGCTAGAAAGAGAGTTCCGCTGCAACGGCTGGACGGATTTGGATGAAATTTGGAATGGAGATAGCTTATACACTGGATTAACGCAAAGGCTACGTTTTAACCCGGAAAATTAGTATTTGTTATAGCGGCAACAGAACTACATCTTCTGTGAAAATTTTAACTGTCTAGCTATCACGGTTCATGAGACAGTTCAGAGACAGACAGACAGACAGACAGACAGACAGACAAACCGACGGACAGACGGACAGCGGAGTCTTAGTAACAGGGTCCCGTTTTTACCCTTTGAGTACGGAACCCTAAAACCAAACATACAACGAACGTGATTTTTTTGTCGTTTTTTGCTTATAGATAATGGTACGGAACCCTTCGTGCGCGAGTCCGACTCGCACTGTTATTGCACTGTGCCGTCAGGCTGAAATCTATGGATCGGTCGGGTCATTGTGATATAGTGGTGTGATTTCTCGCGCTAAGAAACAGCCAAAAGTACAAGTAAAACTAAGTTGGGTAAGGTAAACTTAAAGGCAAAACTTACTGCAGAAAGTTTAAACGTAAGTTTTCTATTTGACCGATATTTTTTTAAGGCAATACCTACATGGAATTTTCATAAATAAAAGGCTTTTGAGGCTTCCATACAAAAATGCCTGTATGGTGAGACATTTTTGAACATTATTTTGGAAGGTACCTCTTCTAAAATTGAAACAAAAGCAAAGTCAACAATCATCTAAGATTACGACTTACGATTATTCTAAGATTGAACGCATCTATCTATGTGCTAAGAATTAAAAAAAAGATTGATAATCGATAAAAGGTAGTTATCGATTAAAATGCAACTTACCAAAGATATCCCACATGATGGACAAAAACAAAATTTCACATGAAAACAAATCACGACTTTGTTCAGAAGTGGCTCTTATTATGAAACAACAGAAAAATATTTCTAAAATAATAAATTTTGCACTAGGAAGTGAAGATGCAGGATGTATTTCTCATTATTATGAGTATGACGTCGGTCGTGTCATCTTGCAGTGCAGCCAACCAATCATTTCGGTGCATTCGGCAAACAAAAACTAACTGGGGTCTTACTAAGAAAATAGTATAGATTATTATTGAAACTACGTTAATTTAGTACAAACTGTTTTTGTTGATTTATTTGTTAGTTACATGTAAACAGGATAGGGCTTCATTTAGTGTTCGAAGTAGGGTTTATTGAGACTATTGACTGCGCATTGCGCTGCGCCGTGACATAATCTGTGGCCGTGACCGTGATCAACGGGTTCCTACTATGAAAATCGAAGTTCCAACTAATGTTAGCTCCATTCCTTTCTCTCAATTTAGTCTTGAATGACGAGTAAAAGGAATGGAGCACCTGAGGTTGCGAGTCGTGTGCTTCATGCTAACCATCCAGGGTATGTGCTCCCCATTCAAACCTGTTGTGGCGCAGCTAATTGCCGCTAAAGCTTTGATTGCAATGTATAAAATACATAATGATGATTGTGTGTTTGATTGAACTGTGTTGATTGTATGTATGTTTACAATAGTTTTCTTCCGCATTTAAACGCAAAATAGAGCTTGGAAAAACTAGTGCGCTATCGGAATGAAATTGGTAACATGATACAATTTTCCATCTCCTTACATTAGGCCCTGCTTTGAAAATCAAAATTCAAACCTACGTTAGCTGAATGAATCCCCTTTTCAACATTAGGCGTGAAAGGGTTGACGAGTGCCGAAGTACATTTAGTGATTCGTGGTAACCATCCTTAATCGATCGAAAAAGAAGGAACTAAATAATTTAGTTATTATATCTTAAGATAAGATTTATATCTTCGTCACTTTCAAAATGTTAAGTTCGAAAGTTCCCTTCTATTTGACATTTAATTTTCTTCTATAATTAAACTTGAACTTGATATCAATCAATTCTCAATTGATATGAGAATCGGGGTCCAAGGTACAACCAACCAATCACGAACCAATCAAATCAACAACAGGCCAACAGCTGACTTTTGACAGTCTTGCTTGTTAAATCAACTAGTATTTATTTTCGTATTACGATAATAATAAAGTGAAGACTTATTATTTTTAGCGTTTTTTATAAAAGTTTTAATATCAAACACTTAACAAACAATAACCACCCAAAATCCAGTAAGCACGTCTTTGCTTGTAAGTAGATGTAAAAACCTTCCAAAGTTAAATCATTTATGTCATTTACTTTTTTTTATCCTACAACTAAAATCAAATTATTGCAAATATAAGTCGAAGTAAGACAAAAGTTTTATTTTTATTGTATAGGAGATATTTTAGATTGGTTAGTCAGCTAGACTAAAACCAATTGAAATCATGAAAACCAAAATACAACGCTTTGCGATATGTGTTATCTATGTTGATGACATTATACGTTTCATTTTTATTTTCAAACGACGTCTAAAAAGGAGGGGGTTTACAATTAGTCTGTATGTTTTTTGTGTATTTAACTGGATTTCTCTGCCAATAATTGTCAATTGATAATAGTAATAGTTTTTTAATGAGTACAGTTTTAAAATTTTGTTAACATCTTGTCATCAAATCAATGGAAAGTCAACGGACCTTCTGGCAAATTTGGAGTTGGTTCACTGTTTTTTTAAATATCCTTGTCCTGCACAAGCATTTTTAAGCATTTCTTATGATGTAATCTTTTAGGTTGGTTCAACCAAAACAAAGTATCAATTCTGTATCGAGCATGTTATCTACATAGATAACATTCGGATTACTAATAATAACATGAAGCCGGTTGAACACGCAGCTGCCAGTTTATGATTGAAAGTCAATATGACTACACGTCAAAGAGTGTTTTCTCTTTTGAGGACTGTTCACAAGGCAGGGTGAGTATTTATATTGTTAATAACTTAATTATTTTTTGGAATGGTGACCTTTATCTGGATCAATAAAGTAATTTTTTACAAAAGACTATTATAGAATGATAGGATGTTTGTTACTCAATCACACCAGAATGGCTGAATGGATTCCAATGAATTTTGGCACAGAGATAGATTATAGTCTGGAATAGCACATAGGCTACTTTTTACTTTGGGATGATAAAATTAAGAATTCTATGCGGACGAAGTCGCTGGTGGAATGCAGGGTGGCACATCAGATTTAAATAGACATTTTTGTACAGACTCGAAACATACAACATGCTCAAAAATATCCAAACACGAATCTATTGTTTACATTTGTGTTCAGATATTTTGAAGCACCTTGTATGGCCTAGCATAATTAATCGTGACTATACATAGTTGATTTATCTTTCGAAAGGGACTGTGCAAAGCAAATAATGAATACGAACTAGAACACGTGTTTTAAAAATTATGGAGTGTTGATGCAGTTAATTGTTTCAGTTGCCAATGCCCTGCCCATAGTCACAGGGGCAACTTCGTCGTGTCAAACTCAACCCCTTCTAAAGACTACGCTTTTGAGGTAAGATTTGAAATGGAGCAACATAAAGTGGTATTGTGAACCACATTGTTGAAGATTGATTGTGACACTGTTTCATTTCTTTCCTATCCTTGGATAGAAAGGGCGAATGTGCACTACAAGGAATTTTACTGTCCGGCAGTCCGTTTTTTACTGTTATGCTAAATACTAAGCCATAAAATAATGTCGCCTTAAGTCGCTCAAGTATCGTCGTCTGTATACCTGGTATACCTGGGGACCAGAGGGGAGGGGGGAGGGGGGGGGGCAGATTGTTTAATAACTTCTTTACACAGTGGCCCATCATGGGCAAACATAAGGGACGGAGTAATGCGTAAGAGGGAGATACAAAAGTATTTTGCTTGCTTTATGGTGTAGGTAAACATTGTAAATGCCGTTTACACTGGCCCAAAATAAAATTATAGAGCCGGTACTGACCTTGGCAAATTAAAAAGGTACAGAAGGTATCTTAATGGGACATTACTGCTAATGAACATTTACCCAACTAGGTGTGCATTTCTCCATATTCATAAAAAAATCTAATTTTATAATAGTAGGGGATCCGAATAAGAGACGACCCAGCTGTTTATTGGAAAAAAAGTATTTTATATCAAATTTTTATATGGTAAGTAATATATGGCGAATAGGTTGGCTAAAAATTACAGTCCAGTATATAATGAACTAAAATTTAAAAAATCAACTTTAAAACAAAAAAATTCAATTGCTTGTTTAATAAACAAACTACATACCAATCGAAAGTATGAAGCCTATAGAATATGCAAATGTTAGTTAGACTATTTTTTCCTATCATAACTATTGGGTAAGCAGGTATAAACAGGTAAGTCCGTACTAATAATTTGCACTAAACCTAACGTTTGCATATTCTATAGGCTTCATACTTTCGATTAGTATTGTATTAGTATTGTCTTTTAAACAAGCAATTGCATTTCTTTTCAAAGTTCATTTTTATTTATTTTTTTAATTATATAAGTACTGGACTGTAATTTTTCAGCCAACCTATTCCCATATTAAAGTTGATATAAAATATTTTTTATCAATTAAACAGCTGGGTGAAGGTCGTCTCCTATTCGGATCTTAGACCATAATCTTTACTTGCAGATAAAATGCTCTACAGTCCGCTACGGGGTCGGAGTGACCCGAGAGGTAGGCCACGACATGGTCAACTTCAGAGCCAAGAATCTGTGCGTCGTCACCGACCCGAATGTCGCCAAGCTGAGCCCGCTGAAGGCAGTTCTCGACTCACTCACGAAGACTGGAATCAAGTATAAAGTCTACGATAAAGTCAGGGTTGAACCGACTGACTCGAGGTAAATCTAACCGTATCTTATCGTATCTTATCAAATGGGCCTTTCGACTTTGACTCTTTAGAATCTTTGGTGCAATAAGCCCTCAGCACTCAGCTGTTTACATTTATTACCATATTTTACTTAACCGTAAACTCAGTGGTACCTGGCAACCGTTGGGGTCCCAACTCGGGTCAATTCAATTATGAATCGACCCCTAAGCTCCCAACGCTCCTCGCTGTATACCTACTTTTTTCACTAATACTACTTAATTCATACTAATATTATAAATGCGAAAGTTACTCAGTCTGTCCGTCTGTTACGCTTAAACCGCTGAACCGATTTCGATGAAATTTGGTATGGAGATAGCTTGAGCTCCAGGGAAGAACATAGGATACCTGATCCTGGAAAATGGAATAGTTCCCGAGGGAATAGCCATAACCGACTATACGCAGACGAAGCTGATCTCAGAATATGGAATAGTTTCCGAAGGAATAGCGATAACCGACTGTACGCAGACGAAGCCCCAGGCAACAGCTAGTATATTATCAATATTCAGGAACTAACCCAAATTTGACGTCAAAGATAAACAAACAATTACGGGTATAAAGTTGGATCAGATCCCAGGGGAAGTCTATTAAATACTTCCAAGCATCTTAGGAAAAGCAAGTTGATATTTTGTTGACAATCTGAACTGTATTTATGTAAAATGATAATACTTATAATAAAGACAGCTACGAAGATAAGGGCAATAAAATAAACACGTTGGTAATCAAATAAACATACTTAAGTAGTACATGGTGTATATTATGTAAATATATGATATTTTCCACGACTTTCTAGAGAGGACGTTTTTGCGCAGCATTGCAAGTGTGGGTACATACTAAGTATGGACGTTATATTTATTCTACGTTATCTGAGTATCTAGGTACCTTTTTCTTTGACTTTGCCCGGAGGTAGAGGACATTTATCGCTATGGGCACCGTTAAATGGATAAAATCAACCCGCAGCGCTAGCCGTATTTCGGACAGACAGTTCCCCCTCTCACTACTTACCCCCTTACTAATAAACGTTGAATAACGGTGGTATAGCTATACAATGTTTTGTCCTTATCTGTCATTGTGACATTTGGATTTGACAGATAAAGATAAAACATTGTATAGCTATAAAACCGTTAATATACCTTTTCCAATATTTAACTCGGGTATTCGGGTAAAAAGTACAGTCGTAGCTTGTCATAAAATGAACACATTTCCTTTCTTTACTTTACAGTTTCAAAGATGCTATTAAGTTTGCGCGAGCGAACAAGTTCGACAGTTTTCTGGCGGTGGGCGGGGGCTCTGCCATGGACACCTGCAAGGTCGCAAACCTTTACGCCTGCCATCCAGATGCGGAATTCTTGGACTTTGTCAACGCTCCCATTGGGAAAGGGATGCAGTATAAGAACCCATTGAAACCTATGGTAGCGAGTGAGTATTTTATTATTCTGTTTTTGCAAAACAAACAGACCTCATTTATTATGAGCTCGTAGACTTAAAGTTTTAAACACTTGGAATGCACTAATAATGAAGCATAATTTACAGCTATTTTAACAACATTAAATGAGCTCAACAGAATTTTATGGTAGTCATTTTTTTATAGAGATAAGCTTTTTTGCTTGCGATTTCATCGGCGTGGATTTTCAACCCCTTTAGGATCTTTTGTGCAATTACCCTCTTACATACTCAGTTCGAATGTGCAGGTTTCCTCACGATGTTTTTCCTTCACCATAAGGGCAAGGGTAATGAACTTAAGTTAGAGAAACTCATTGGTGACCGCGGGGATCGAACCCCCGCAGCATTTACAATAGATGCCATGATTTGTATTGTAAATGCTGTCCTCTAAAAAAGCTTAAAAACATGATGCAGAAAAGTATGCTATACTCGTATGCAGCTAAGTTATTATACTGCATTATGAAATATCGGTATCGTTGGATCGGCCTTTATCCAAGGACTGTCTTAGGCTATATTTTAACCTGTAAATGAAAAAAAAGTTCTATCAGCCCCTATTTCACCCACCACACTGACAATTACAGGTGACATTTGAAAACTTGGTCACATGTCACCTGTCATTCTCAGGTTGGTAAAATAGGGCGCAGATATATCCCGACATTTACTTAATTGTTGTGTTACAGTTCCAACAACAAGTGGTACTGGCAGCGAGACCACTGGCGTCAGCGTTTTTGATTTTGAGGAGATCCACACCAAAACTGGTATTGCCAGCAGCGCTATACGTCCCACCCTGGCCATAATAGACCCTCTCCACACCCTGACGATGCCGGAGAAGGTGGCGAACTACTCTGGGTTTGACATCTTCTGCCACGCGCTTGAGAGTTTTACGGCTATACCTTACACCGAGAGGGGCCCTGCGCCTGCCAATCCGGCGCTCCGACCGTCCTACCAAGGCAGCAACCCTATAGCTGATGTTTGGGCGAGGTTTTGCTTGATGGTACGTGTTAAAATAACTTGCAATATTTAGATATTTCTTTAGGTCAAATCCTGCAAGTAAATTTTTAAAGTTGTCTTTACCTAGTGGAATGGGCTGAAATTTTGCCCACATATGTAAACCAGATGACAATGCAATATTATGGTATCTAACTGATCTGATGATGATGGAATCGGAAGATGGCGATAAGACCTCCGCTATAATTAACGTAGACCCACCGTGTTGGGACTCCGTAGTTTTGTCTTGACAGGCAGATGATGAAAAATAGAATGAGCAACAAAAGCTAGTTCCAAAAAAAATACAGAAACTTCTTTGTTTTACCTTACTTATAGGGACATTAACTTGTTTTTGCATAAGAAGTGTTAATATGTTGACGATGCGCCTACAATAGTTTTTTAATGACCCTGCCGACGAAAGCTAGCGCAGCGGTTCCGTGTTAGAACCTTTGTAAGAGCAAATATTTGTGTAATGAATGTGTTTTGTTCCTGAAACCTATGTTTTTAGGTATACAGGGTGGATCGGCAGAAGGTTGGACAAACTTCAGGGACTAACTCTGTAGGTCATACTCATCAACTTTTATTATGGGACCAACATCCAAATCGCGAAAAAAAAACAGCTGTTCGATTCATTTCGGCTGTTTAGCTCTCAAAGTTTGTATGGAACAGCTGTTCCATACAGTCCCTGAAGTTTGTCCAACCTTCTGACGAACACCCTGTATATTTAACTATATATACAGGTGATATAATGATTGTATAGCATGGGCTTGTACTCATAAGCACAATCCTAGAGTTCATTCCGTACTAGGTTATCATGAGTAAGATTGTTGCTTAATGTTTATACCATCCAGTCGCTTCGCAAGTTCTTCACCCGTTCTGTGTACAACGCTGACGACCTGGACGCGCGCTCCGGCATGCATCTTGCAGCCACCATGGCGGGCGTGGGCATCGGCAATGCAGGAGTGCATCTGTGCCACGGCTTGGGTTATCCCATTGCTGGGAACTGCAGGACTTTCCTTCCTAAGGATTATGGGTACGTAGAACAATCGTATATACGAGTATAATTGAATAAGTACGAAGGCGTTCTATCTATCAAAACAGCGTGTAACCCTTTACACCCGAGTGGGTACGATTTTGAGAGTTTTTTTTTGATTAAATTTAAAGCTTGTATACAAAAAAGAAACGGCTCTTATTGTTAGTTAATTTACTCTTGAGGTAACGAAATGTAAGATATTAATTTTCAGTCTCTTTGTGTTTGTGTTTTAAACCCCCAAAATTAAATAAAGAAATCATTGATGCACTAAAAAAAAACGCAGAATCCGTTCGTAGGAATACGAAGCGTTAATTATGGTTTAATTTTTAACTTCACACTAGGCTCGTGTGTAAAGGGGTAGGCATATCAAACTGGCCTACTCTGTGGTTCCCTTTCTATCGCATAATTCGTGTTCATTTGCAAGCAAAACCATTTTAAATATTTTTGTATAAATAAACATCCAACCAGTTACCTATAGTTCTTTTTCTTCAAAAAAATGTTATCTATTCACAGCGTTTTTCACAAGGCACATGCCAGTGACTTTGGATATAAAATTATACTGTAACCCCATAAAATAGCAAGTTCCATACCTACGAGAACCATCATGCAATTTCCTCGTATTTCATAACGAAGTTATTATCAATAATAGTTCAGACGTGCGTGTTCACGTTTTATTGATGTCGTCACTAGATGTAGTTGGCTACCAAGGTTAGCTACTTACTATTATTAAATTTTGAATTAATTAATCCCTATGTAAACTTCCTGTATTTATTTTAAATAATTTTAAGCGTCCCCTAATGTGTTATTCAATTCTGACGTGTCTAATAAATTTCATGTACGTCCTGCATTTAGTCGTAAAATAAATTATTGAAAATATTGTAACCTAGATATTGTACATTTGGAGTAACTTAAAGCAGCTAGAGATAAAGTACGGTAGATGGCTTAGTAGGAAAGTACACAACGAAGGTTAAAATCTCGATTATTGAAATGGGGCTACTTTGATTATCCCTGTGTTTATCACGATATCAAAGTCACCCCTGAAGCACGTCAAAAATGAGTGGTTCTTGTATCGAAGTTTTTACGTCCAATTCATTTGAAAATACTTGAACTAAATACCTATCTCGCATGTATGAAATATATAAAAGTAATCTTTCTTTCGAAAGAAAGAGTTATAAAGTAACTCAAAAATTGCACACAATCGATGATTCAAAAAAATATCGCCATCACAAAGATCTCGTACTTACAGCAAAGACCCCATCATCCCCCACGGGCTCTCGGTGGTCGTGACGGCCCCCGCAGTGTTCCGCTTTACGGCCCCCAGCGACCCCGATAAGCACCTCGAAGCCGCCAGCCTGTTGGGAGCTGACATCACTGGAAAGAAGCAGGCTGACGCAGGCAGAGTGCTCTCTGATACCATCCTGAAGTACATGGATGCTATGAAGATTGACAACGGGTTGAGTGCCCTTGGATACACCAGCGCGGATATACCCACTTTGGTCAAGGGAACGTTGCCTCAGGTAAGGGTTATGGTAGCCGTACCTCACAAAAATATAACTTTGGTGTCAGTCTCTCTGTTGAGAATAGTTTTTTCAGCAAGTTGGAATGAATATTAAATATTCTACAGTTCCTTAGAGGTAACCTTTTGGATATTTCATTAAATTTAAAGTTTGAAACTTCCAACTTCTCAGCCCAATGTTGCAAATGTCAATATTTGTACTCTAAGATCTAAGGCTTTATAAACCTGTCCCTTGTTAGAGTTCTTGAAGTATTGTTAAAATTACGTTCCCTTTCAGAGGGAAACGTGTTTAACAATGCACACTGTTTTAGCATCAGTTAAGGTCAGTAATGTTGATAGTAGTGCTGACAGACTAATTCAACACTGACCACAAAATAACCGTCCCCAAAATCTTGAAAAATATTGATCCTGGACACTTTTCTGTACTTATGTCTTATCATCCGAAATCATAAAGAGTGTGGTATTTATTTGAAAATAAAGACGTCATATGTCAGTATACTCATATAAGTTTCCATACAAGCCATTGTTTTGATACTTCCTAAAAAGTTGCCAAATTGACCTGTCAGTCAACATCCCTACCGTGCTATTCCTGCATGATTTATTTATTGCACGATTCCACCCTAACTTGTTAGTTCATCATAATTAAAGGAGGGTTATTTTGATATACATAGCTATGCGGTTCAGTTTACGCTGAGAGAAAAGGACAGCGCTATAAAACTGCCTTATCTCTGTTTCTACGCTCACCGTAAAATGAACTGCTAGCCATATCATTATAACCCCCAGTAGCGGCTAACGGTTACCCTACGTTTTTTGCTTTGTATTCGTTTCCTTGTGATTCGTGTTTTCACATATGATGTGTATGTGATAGTTCACCGCACCAGTCTCATGGAATAGCCGCGAATACCATATTAAAAAAAAACCCAAGTTCCTGATAATACGGAATAGGTACCTACCAGTAAAGTTTTTTGCGATCAGCAATATATTTAATTAATACGTGTCTTCGAAGAAAGGGCCACTAAACTCGAAAATCTAATTCATGACCAAAATCCTAACCTCAACGGGCGCACATTCGCTGTGATTACTGCATTTTGGTTCGAGTATAGGTATTTTTGTCAATAAAACTTACCCTTACTTGTTTTTATGAAATGTTAAAATAACTAAATAATCAAGATGGGACCTGTCAGATTTTGGTCTTCAATTAGATTTTCGAGTACTCGTATAATTATATCGTTATTTTGTTTAGGAACGTATCCTGAAAACTACTCCGTTGCCTCAATCAGAAGAAGACTTGTCGAAGATATTAGAAGAATCGCTGACTCTCATGTGATAAGATAATAAATACCCTTTTCGTTAACACGGTGCCATGGTATTGTAACGTTTTAACTGATATCTTTTATATAATTTAAGTATATGGAATTTGTAAATATTGTTACAAAATATAAAATTGTATATATAAACTATTAAGGATATATAATGTAAAATCATAAATAAAATGTTATGAAATGGGCACTTTTGTTTTAAGCCGGGATTACTTCCCTTCCAGACATATTTGAAACGGAGGAAGTAACTACACTTCGTTAAGTTTTAAAAAGACCTCCGGGTTTGTACGTCTTCTTCGCTCGTTGATGCGACTGAGATTTGAGTCTCACTGGTGGTGAAGTACAACGAGCTCGCAGGTCTTTTATATTTGACGTAGTGTTTTGTAATGCAATATGTCTGGAAGAACGTAGAAAGTAAAAAAAAATATCCCCAGGTGAAAATATCTGTTCTTAGCCATAACATAAAATGTTGATAGGATGAGGATGGGATTAAAAAAGGTAAGAAAACTACACTGTTTTAGTACCTAGTTTATTTTTAATAATTTTAAGTACATAAAATAAACCTACGAACTAATTTGTATTATATATAATATGTATACCTTAAATTAATTTGTTTTAAAAATTTGACTTTTCATTTGATACTTCTTGAATTAAAACGAGTGAAGCGCTAGACTGATGGTCCCGTGTTGAGAATGATGCGTGGAGGCCGTATTATGAAATGCTCGTTGTTAGTAATGTTCGTCTATGACTAGCGCTTACAACTACATCACTTACTGTTAAAGTAAAGGCAGCTGTAATGTTGCATTCTCTTATTGTAAAGCGTGCGGCGCGGCGCTCAGACGGCCTCGGGCACGATGTTGTTGTGGTGGAATGGACTGCTCTCGTACATGTTGGAAGCCTTCACGGACACGCTGTGCAGCGGCTGGTAGCGCGCCAGCTTCGGCGTGGCCGGCCCTGTCAGATCCTCCGACAGCTGCTGATATACCAGCCCGCAGTCCTTCTTCGTACGGCCCTGTTGGCTCATGGCAGCAATTATGGCACTATTGTATCTTACTTGCTTATCCCTCCTACTGCAGACCACCATGACAACCTTAGCGATAACGAGCAACAACAACAGAGCTCCTAATACAGCGATTAGAATAGGCCACAGATATTCGTAGTGGCCGCGCTCGCCTTTCTTTACCATGGACGCTTCGTAAGGATAGAAGTCGGGTTCGTCATTGAGCGTACTATCGTTGTCCATCAGTCTAACTTCGATCTCCACATTTTCATCACGTGGTGTCGTCGGTTTCGCTGTACTTAAAGCCGGGGTAGCTAAGGTAGGTTTCTCACTGAGTTTTACGCTATGGTCCATTTCATCATCATCCTCGTCTTCGCCGGAGTCGTCATCTTCATCATCGTCGTCTTCATCTTCATCATCAGCATCCTCAGCGTCGTCATATGTATCCGTGTCATCAGCACCGTCCTTGTTATCATCAGTCCTATAAGTATCTTTACCATCATCAGCAACTTTTCCATCATCTAGTGTGTCCTTAAGATCAAAGTCACCCACATCGTCCTTCGACCATATTTCTTCATTATAAACGGGTGGGAGAGGCTCAACTGGGTGAATAATGGCAGAACCACAAATTTGCTTTGTAAGGAATTCCCAGCTGTAAGCGACATCATCTTCCTTACCGTCTCTGGCCAAATTTGCGATGCTAGCGGCGTCTGCGTTAGGGGAAACCTTGTGTTTGCTAAGCCACGACATAAGATTCTCGTATTCGCGGCCACAAGCTAATGGGTTGTTACTGATATCTAATGTACGCAGCTTGTTCAGATTTTCCACTTCAGACTGTTTGATCTCAACAATACGGTTGTGTGAAACGTTAAGGAAACTCAAATTGCTGAGAATTGTTTTGGGGTGGTTCTTGTCTACCTTCCATAGAGAAGTCAGCTCTGCGTGACTTACGTCCATCCATGATAACATTGGTGTGTGAAGGAATACTTCGACAGAGAATACTTTTATAGGGTTGCCTTGTAGATTTAGCCTGCCGAGTTCAGCGTTCTTTTCAAACATCTTAATGTCAAGAGTAGTCAACATATTGTTAGCCAAATTAACATCTACCAGCTTAGGGCACCGTGAAAATACTTGGCTGTTTAGAGACTTAATGTTATTGCCTGACAAATTAATTTGAGATAGGGCCGTAAAAGTTTTAAGGGCATTATCGGAAATATCCTCAAGACCACAGTTAGAAGCGTCAAACAAGTAGATGTTAAACTGATCAGCAGAACAATTGAAACCGTCTACGGGCAAGTTCCTCAATCTAGGATTGTTAGATATTTTAAAGATGTCTAGCTCGATGTTTTCTTTGATCAGAACGCTAGAAATGAAGTCCAAGTCGTTATATGACAGATCTAGGTAGTTCAATTCTACAAGCTTGTGGAACGCCTGGTTATGAATCTTTTGAATACTGTTTCCGCTAAGGTTGAGATTGGCAATGTACGACATGCCGTTGAACATAGATGGTCCAACAAACTTAATGTTTGTTTGTCCAGCATTTAAAGTCAGTAAGTCAGAGACTTGTAAGCCATAAACAGTATCAATCGGATTCCTTTGAATGTGGAGCGTGGCAAGCTCAGTATTTTCTGAGAAAATGTCGTTAGGTAAAGACTGGATGTTATTGTCGCTCAAATCAAGCTCTTCCAAGTCTAACAGTTTTTTGAACGTATCAGGGTCCATATCAGATAGGTTGTTTCCAGCGACATTCAAATACATCACTCCAGGTAAATTTTTGAAAGTGTTATTTGTGATGTATTGTATATTACAGTAGGAAACATCTAGCTCTTGTACTGACGAAGCATTCAGGAAATAAGCCTCTGAATTAGCTGCTGGGAACGTAAGAAGAGGGTTGTGTGGTAGAGTCAGTAGTAACAATTTCTTGTTGCTTGCGAAAGTTTCAGGATGAAGACTCTTTAGTTTGTTGTTGGATAGATTGACAGCGTACAGATCTTGCAATCCGTGGAATGCGTTAGGGCCGACGTAGCCGATCGTGCTGTTCACAATTTTGATGGTTGCAATTTGGTGAAGGCCAAGTTTCTTGAAAATGAAGTCATCTAGGTTAATGGGGAACGCCGGATCGGCATTTTCTATCACTAAGTCTGTGATGTCATCGCCGAATCTCTGTGTGCCGATTTCAAGACGATTGCACTTGGCTATCCTGTATCCTTGGGATACAGTGCATATGCAGTCTCTGGGGCAGGGTTTGTCCTCGCTAAAGAGTACTTTCTGGTCGTCGGTGGCCTCGTAGTCCTCGTACTGGTAGAGGAAGTTCTCGGCGTCCTTGTCTGGCTTGGCGGATGTCGAGGAGTTCTCGGCCAGCGCGAGCGCGCACACCGCCAGGAGCAATACTAACTCCCGCACCCTCGTCCCCATCTCGTAGCGAACTCTGGAAAACACAAATTTTCATTGAGCCTATTGAACTGAACTAAACAATTACGTCAATTATGAAATTTTCTCGAAAACACGAGGTAGGTCACGTTACAAATAACAGTGCACAACAATGGAGTTTTCATATCATTCTTTTTGCAACTTTACGTTAATCAGGCGCACAATGGGTTTAATATGTTGTGTTGTAGAGGTGATTTCAAAACAGCTATGAATAATAATCCTTTTGTTAAACGAGGTAAAAACAAAAGGCGAAACATACGCCATACGTCTAGACGAGGGACAGTGATTATGATCTATCATTTAATTGTTTCGTTTTGTCCGTGTTGTTAGGTGGCGCGGTATACGGGATTCCTGCTATTTCAAGTACTTATTTCAGACTTCAAAACGTTATTTGAACTTCGGTATACCCGACGTAGAGGAACCCAGCTTGTAGAACATAATTATGTGTGTAGTGTTATAAAACAGATGGGCCTGGCATTGTTCTAGTGAAATCTTATCTGTGCTACGTCCATCTGGTATATCGCGAGCGAGACATGTGACTCTCGCTGGCGGAGATTCGCACTGCGACTCAGTAAAGTTCATATTAGTACTTTATCTTGTCTCAACATTGCAACAATTAAAATAAATAACATTTGTTTTTTAAATTCGAGCCCTTGTGAGTTTTGTGCAGAACTTTTGATGATATGGTGAAGGCAAACCTAAGCCCTATTTAAATGCTTTGCCAAATCTGAGAGAAAAGATAGAATGCCTATTTCAGACAATTGGCTATTATTTTAAATAAAAATCACTTAGTTCTTTTCAGTTTTCACGTCCGAACGTGAGTAAGTAATATTGATGTTAGAAAATAAACAAAGTCCTTATCTATAAATGATAACAGGGCTTTAATGTCGAAGGGCTGAAATTCCTACTATTTGACCTTAACATAACAATAACATGAGGCGTTCTTTTTTTCCGCTGGCAGGCGTTCTTCTTTAATGTCAATTCTTGTGTCGATGTGTCCCTTTGAGTTTTTTTTGCATACCTAAGTAATGTCTTATCCTACGACATACCTTATACATTTAAAGTGATGTCCCTAATCAGCGGAGGCCTAATAGAAAGTTGATGTTCATATCTGGAATAATAGTCTCCAACTAGGTGAACATTAAAGCGACACACTTAGAATGAAAGTTCAATAAAGTGCGTCCGATATTTAGCTATGCTCACAAAAGGTGAGTATTTTGAAGACACTACGGAAAACATTACTTAATAATGGGTATCAATTAACCGGTCAGCAAAATATTCTCATTTTGGTGAACAGAAATATGTATTTGGTCAGCCAAAATAGGTAGTTGGTAAGCAACTTATGGTTAGCAAACATTTATAAATCTGTCAGCAATTAATGACATATTGGGCTGTTCTAAATTATTTTGGTCAGCAAATTAAATATTTGAGCTGCATTGAACGACCCACAGATAATTAAATTTTGGTAAGCAATCAGAAGGTAAGCAAAATAATTCATTTTGTCCAGCAGAAAAAAGGAAGCAATAAAATCAAATTGGTCATCAACAAAATGGGCGCAACTATTACAAAGTTCATTCAAATATACTCTCTTTTTTTGTAAATTATTCAATTTATATAGAATTATTCCTCTAGGGCACACTTTCCTCGCAGATACACCCTTGAAAAAAGTTCGCCTTTATTCCTTATAGATCCCCTTTTTAAATACCAATGCAGTGTTTCCTAATAGATACACTTTTGGGTACAGTTGGGTACACAAAGGTGTAATTAACAAATTTACTGCCGTGCCGGCAACACACACATCCCAAACCCACCATAAATTTACAAATTTAACAGAGTCGACGGAGCTCCGCTCACGCGGATCTCCTATTTCTGGGTTGTTCTGGCCCTCCGGGCCTGATATAAAAACGAACCTAACCTAACCTACCTCATATTTATGATACAAATTTTGGTTAATCTAGGGTGTGATTGTGATAGAAAATTGTGTGACAAAACTTAACTTGTAAACACTGCTGACTTTTCAAACTAAACGCAATCCACTTCTATATTATAGATGACCATTATTTTAATATGCATACCTACCTCTTAATTAAACTGCTTACAGACATGTTTTCTCTGCTGACCAATTGTAAAATCTTGCTGCCCAAATAATTATTTTGCAGCTCGACTGTTTATTAGGCAGACAAATGACAAAAAAAGCTGATCGAAATTGTTTAAAATGTTACCCGTTTATAAATTGTTTGCTGAACAAAGAGTTGTAGCCCGATTTTTATTTATTGCCACCCAAATCTTTTTATGCTGCCCAAATGAATTAATTGCTGATTTTTTTTGCTGATCAATTTTAATAACGGCTGACCATTTAATTACTTCCCCTTAATAATTAGGTACCTACCTAGCATAAAAGAGCATCTACTTAAGTAAACTACTACTACTAAGTAATGTTGGTTACACTTCGACTAAACGATGACTAAGTATGTGTAAGTTTTGTTAGTCATTACCGAATGACCGAAAATCTTATTAATGAAATTCCAATATCGTGATGACGATGATACGTTATGAATTATGATGACATGACATCACAAAATTAATCTAAACCAGTATCAGTTAATTATCAAAAAAACTCGAGTCGAAAATCATATTTATCGAAAGCGATTGTCTTAGCGTCGTTTTTCCGTGAAGTGTATAGGTACCTACGATCAGGGTGACATCGGCAACGCTTCGGAGGATCCAGCCAGATAAGAAAGATAAGATAGCCTCGGGCGCCGATCCACCCACCTTGTACCAACATAGATATTCAAGATTATACCGTGTGCTTGCAACATGAAACAGTAAATCAAAGGGCACTATGGACTCTGTTACCGATGCCGCTTTATAAATTTTTAGTCTTTGGAATTTTGGCCTACGTGTTTCTTCAAAATAGCGAAAATTGTGAAGAGACCCGTAGGCCACTTATTTATTTTCATCTAAGTAAGTTGTTCGGAAAATCTGACCGAAAGTGAAACTTCACGAGGTGAAACAGGTTGATCGAAATATAGGTAAGTGAAAATGAGCTTGGAGAAATAATACATGCTCAAGAAGAATAGAGATGCAAAGATAATACGCGACAACAAAGAAATAATGATAAGAGACGTTGATAGTCTTGTGATGTATGTGACAATCAGCTAAGTACAATGAACAAAAGTGGCAGAATTCAGAATGAAAATTATTGTTCTAACTACAATAATCTTGTAGATTTCTACGTCTTGTATTTCATCTTGACGTTGTTTAACTAAGATTGTGGTACATGATTGATTAGCTTAGCTATATGTAAGTATAAAGTAACGTCGTAGAGCAATACATTTGGCATATTGATGGGACCGAAAGCCAACATTACTCCGACTCGCATATTAAAACACTGGATGTTAGATAAATAATTTACTTTGCATACAATCGAAACTGTATGTAGTCGCAGCGCGTGCAAAAATGCAAATAGTTTAATCGGATGCATTTAACCAGGACGATGAATATGAATCATTTTTATTAATCCCTGGCCCAAATTCGTCGGGTGACGCAAGTTTCATGTTATTTCTTCTTCAATGAAACTATTGAACCAGTTGCATCGTTGATAAGTAGGTTTAACAACCGCAAGACGAATGTTTCATTTGATACAGGTGTCAGGTTCTTGATTAAATTACCGTGACTTTAAACAAATATAACTGGACCGAGCCGCTTAGCTTTGCGAGTTGTAAGAATTATTGGTATTATTTTCACTATTTGTGTGATTTTATTATTTACAGCAAATAATCCTATTTTCCTACTCCTGTTACTTTTCATCTTGGGTTATCATTTTTCCTTTATTTTTTTATCGTCAACTAATACTATTTTCACTTCTCATGCTCTTAAAATGTTACTTTAGTCTCTGCACATCGGGACTAAAGTTCCTTTTTTAATCTCTAGGGATTAAATTAAAATTGTTTTAATTTACTTTGGAATCCCCTAAACATCCAATCATGGTGTTTGTGAATGGAGGATTTATTGCTATTTTCAGTCTTTTTGTACAGACCACATAATAAAGACTAAAGGCATAGAAGCCGTGCAATAAGATGAACGTTGCACTAGCTACTTGTCTCTACTTTATAGATTAAATACATTTTGATAAGAGGAAAAGAAACAAAACCTAGGTGTCTTTTCTTCTTAAACCTGTCATGATCAGAAGGTGAAGAAACGTCAAATCAACGACCGGTCTTCTTTGGCGTCTGACGCCTAATGACGATCTCTTTCCAACTCACTATGAAAACCATAAGTAAAAAGAAGTCAACCATAATGTATTTTCTGTCTATTTAGTACGGTTTCTATGCCTCTAGTTTTTATTCTGTGGTGTAGACAATTTTTAGCGCGTGGAAATAACCTCAAAATGACAACTGTGAAAAAATATAAAATAAAAATGATTTAATTTCGTGAAACACGATTAATGATTACGAATATGAATATATTTAATTATATTAAGGATGAATTCATTTTATTATGCTTGGTCCAATTAGTTTTAAAATAGTTTTCAAGTTTGAACCTGTTGGCTAAATATGCAAGCATTTAAAGAGGCACTTCACAAAAAAAATACAAAAGAAAAGAAAAAAACCGCGGAACAAATTTGTAAGAAACTTTCTTATAATCAATTTTATAAAAATGTGTATAGAACTTCGTCAGTGCTGGATTGAGCAAGCACGGGGTCCGTAGCAAATTCTATAAAGAGACCCCTGGGTTTGTTTTAGGTTACAGGTTGTGGCGGGCTTTTTTCCGCAACTGAGCGACTTAGATATGCACCTATTTTGCGTGGGTGTTTGTTTTAGGTTATTCTGGTGGAGAATATCGACTGGATTATTCATCTTATCGTCAACCCTGATGCATAATAATATGAGTACACGCATACGCATACTGATGTAAGTACTAGCATTTTAGAGTTTAGACGTGGATGCGCGGGGCCCGTAGCATTTGCTACTCTTGCTAGGTACGTGGCTAATCCCGCACTGAACGTTGTTTTTTTTCCTCGCATTCAAAGTGAAAAGTAGAGTGTTTAACGCGAGACTAAACAACCATAATGACACTCGAACTATAGCCACTCTCGCTCGCTGGCTCGCTCGCGTGGCTAAACATCTCGTGTCATTATGGCTTGTTTTAGTCCCTTGTTGAACAATCTACTATAGTATCTACATAATGTAAATATTTGTATAATGTGAATATCTGCGTTCCTTACAATCATCTCATCGTTATTTTTAGGGTTCTGCATCAAAATGGTAAAAAAGGAACCCTTATGGTGAGACTTCGTTGTCCGTCTGTCTGTCTGTCTGTATGTCACAGCAGGTTTTCTCAGCAACTACAAATGCTATCAACTTGAAATTTGGCATACCTAGTTGTTCAATTTGCTTGCCCGTATCTGTTTTTAGTAAAAAAATATGAAATTAATGTTATAAATAATTGAAAATGGGTTTTGAACGGGGGGTTGGAAAATGAAAGTGGTTTGATTATAGCAAATGGGGTGTCATATGAAAGGCCTCAATCTGCACATTTCAAAACTATATTTTTTTTAATTTTCTGTATTTTACTTTTTGATTTATAGCCAAAAATGTACAAAAAACGATACTCCCCCCGACCTCCGAAGTTTATCAAACAAAAAATCTGAAAAAATCCGAATTACTTATATTTTATTTATGGGAAAAATAAAATGAAGTGTTCAATATTTATTGTATTAAAATTTAGGCTAGTCAAAATGGACCTTGTTGCATCAAAAATAAAGTTCATAACATAATTAATATTTTCTTTTGCGGTTACCAAATATATTTTCTTAAATACAGAACCCTCGGTGCGTGAGTCCGACTCGCACTTGACCGGTTTTTTTAATACGGATCATTATTACAAAAACGTAACGCACCTTTGACCTTGTTCAGCCAAGCAGTAACTCCTTTATTGCAACCTGCAACAACAAAACCAGTTATTAATTGTGTGCCTTAAATAGCTAAACGATTAAAATGGTTAGCACATTTGTAACATAAACGCAATCGATTAAGGGAAAAGGTTCATCGAAACAGATGTCGAGGGTCACTGTCCTAATAATGAATGTTCTTCGTACTCGTACCAAGTGCTGTATCGATTTTGCATTCGGATATTATACGTGTCTATCGGTAAATGGGTACGCTTGCATCGATAGAGCGATTCGCCGAGGCGTAGGACAGGCGTGGCTAGGCAACTTGTGCAAGTACTAATACTGGTTCTCGCCTCGCCGGGCTAGGGGCGGCGTGTCGCAAGTAGGAAGAAACATTAAATATGTTATTGCATATTATATCAGTTGAATTTATTAATTTAATACTGTTTGAGACGATTTAAAGGAATGCGGGCGTCACCTTGAACTTTGCATTTTGATACAGCTACTATTTGCATTTCGGCCGTTTTGGACACAAAGAGGACCGAATTTCGCTTTTAGTTGTTAACTTTGAACTTTACAAAAGCGGTTTTAATTTCCTAGTAACCGAACTATTAAAAATAGTTTTCGTCGCTAGGAGAGTCGGAAGTTGTGGTTGAAAGGAAGTGGAGGAGTTTGCCTCTGCGGTTACTGCCGCTTCCCGAGTGTTGTGCGATGCGATGCCTCAAAGCTGCACTTAAATAAAACACCATATTAGGTGCCCCATTTTCATACAGTTGTCATCCTATTTGTCTATATAAAATTAATGCCCCGCTGCAGGTCAGCAAGTCTTTTGACTCTACTCTTGACTTCTCACGCGCCGCAACCACGTCACTTATTGTTTTAAACCTGACGTCATCGCACCATGGCGAGTATAGTGTTAACCTTCTTGAGATTTATGTGGACATGTGTCTGTCTGTTAACCGATTTGAAGCGTTGATTTAAATGAATTATCTTTTAGGTTGATCATAAATTGTTTTTTAACGTGAAGCTTTTTGTCATTCGAGTCAGGCTAGCGCCTCCTTACGATATTAGTTTGAAACTAGGATCGCCTTGAATGTTGATAAGGTCGTTAAATGTTTGCGCGGCGACTAGTAATGCAAGACCGCCGGCAGACTGACGCAACGGTATATTATAACTGCCACTAAAATCATCGGTGCCTCACCGTCCAACCGTTTGCCATTTCATTTCAGCAGCGTATTCTATTACAATTCAATAAAAAAATACTGTGACTCATTCACGTTCCTGATTCCTTGTTTTGAAAACTTTCTCTGCTCATTTGATTATAGTTTTCCACTTTCTCTATTATTATATTCAATGTTATTGTCCATATTGTACTTGATACGGATAACACGGTTTATCTTATCTCTATTGAACGTGCCAATGATATTAAAACTGAAGTTCCGAAGCAATCATTAAAACCACTGTCGACTAAGCAAACTATAAAAACGCGTCGAATACCCGATTGCTGTAGTTAGAGCTGACTTAAATTGCAATGAGCCACAGAATCGCGTGGGCCTAGTGTTCTAGATGGGCTGACAATTATCCAATTGTGGTTTCAGTATCGTGCAAGCCGATTCATATTAGGAGAACCCTATAGGTACTGTAGCAATAAAGTTATGGCGGCCGCCGCGGATCGTAGAAATGGGTACAAAAAGCGTAGGCACAATGCCTAATATATAAGTTTTGGACGTCACTGACGCTCGTAATCATCTAATTTACCGTCTCATTGTCTAAGATGAGTTTTTGTGCAGATATATATCAACGGTATCGTTGGTACAAGTTCAAATTATCTTACGGGTACCTAGAAACAATGAAATTACACGTGTTTCGTACTCAGAAATAAACTATTCATTCTTAAAGAGGAAGTGGCTGTGCGTATGTATAACCGCGATACCGTGGTTTGTACCACAGTACTTGTAGGTGTTGCTAAATGTAAACACGACCGTTTTCTAATCTTGCCGCTCTGGGAACCATTTTAATACTTTTGTTTTCGCAAGAGGACGCCCAAACGCGTATGTAGTTTTTCGGCATTATCAAATTACATCCAGCGACCACCTGGCTGGGTCATATTATGTTCCATTCCTCGTAATATATGTTAATTTATGTTTGGTCGGTCTCGTTTGGAGTCGTCGCTCGGCGTCTCGTCACTATTAAGTACATTCGGCTTTCAATTAGGCACACAAACGTCTTTTTCTATGGTGCTCGGTGTATACCAACAATGCATCTTTTGTGGAGTGGTTGTGACATTATGAATAAGGTTGGTGATACAGAAGCATTCTCCTTTGAAAGAGACTTGGAATTTAGTCACTACCCCTTGGTACTTGCATTTTCAATTGGTTGAGAAAGGATCTTAGCTGCTGATCGTCTCATCTTTGTTGGCGCTTCTTCACATATTTCAGATAACAATGGGTGTAACGACCCAGATGTGAAGTCCTTGTACTTAATTTCTTACATGTGGCAGTTTATTAAAATATTTACTTGTGTGGAGGGGCTGGCAGGTGGCCTGCAGGTGACTGCGCAGACGCACAACAGTGGGTAGGTAGTTGACAAACCAGTTCCGTCACAGCTTCGGCACACGCTGCTCGGGTTTCGTCTTCCACTAATGAGAACAGCTTATTATGATAGCTGTCTGCTTTTTAAATTGTCTATAGAGCAAAAAGCAACTTGAACAACTGTAAATTGAATGAAGTTGTATTGCGGATGCTTATTGTTGCGTTCCATGATGTATTTATTTACAGATGGTACTTAAATTAACTTCAAAGGGGATCATTATAGACCCTGTTAACACAATAACGAATAAAATAAGTTTTAACTTAAGTCAGCTGCTTGCGCAGGAAATGTGCAGTGTGCCATACCATACTTGACTAATATTTGAAGTTATTCTTAGCTTTTTTGCACTGTGTTGCTTTTAACAAATGTCAATAAAAAGTTGCACGTGTGGTTTTGTAATGGTAATATTTTGTTTAACCTGTAACTCAATACTAGCTTTAATAAGTTAATGTGAAATTTACCCTACGTTAGGAGAGTGTGTTATCAAACTTAGGTACACCAAATGAGTTTGATGAATGATTACTCATTGAATTTTGTTTGCCTCTATTTAGTAAAATCCGGTAATTTAGAAACCGACAAACCAGCCAGCATTATTTTAAATGATTGGTGTAAATAATAATATGATGATTATACCCTAATGGAGTTAGTGCAGTGTTCACCAACAAATAAACGGACGGTTAGCGGTTTGAAGGTTGTCAAATGTATTGACTATAACAGCTGATTAAGACTTGACCGTCTATTAAATTGGTTGGTGAACTCGGCCCTTATTCTACTTAGTCGAAAATTGGAACGTGTAGCGCGAATACGAGCATGAGTCAGTGCTCGTTGAATGAGGAGGGGGGAGAATCAGCACGCGTGTTATCGCTAGTTTAGCAAACCACACCACCGCTTTTTTTTGCAAGGCGAATGCACTCGAGCACACAGTCCACCTGATGGTAAGTGGGATCTGTGACCCATAGACATTTGAATGCTCAAGACTACAATCTCATAACTGCAATCCTAAGACTCCAAATGCGTTGCCAACCCTGGGGACTAAGATGGAATGCCTCCACGCTAGTAATTTCACTGGTTGTCTTATCCCGACACCAAGAACAGAATGCGAATACTGGTACTGCTGCTTGGCGGTAGGTTGAAGGA
The DNA here is from genome assembly GCA_948252455.1 of Acleris cristana. Taxonomy (NCBI): domain Eukaryota; kingdom Metazoa; phylum Arthropoda; class Insecta; order Lepidoptera; family Tortricidae; genus Acleris; species Acleris cristana. The sequence goes on along the minus strand of OX411774.1, from coordinate 6,372,614 downwards.
TAAGATGGTGGTAGCGATTCGGACGAACCCTGCACAAAGTTCTGCCACCACTTATTCATTCCACTGAGATTACAAGATGCTGTAATAAGTACCTAATGAAAATAATACTTGAGGATGGTCAGATCATATCAGTGGATATCACGAATTTGTTTATTGATATTTCGTTCATTCATCATTAGTCGTTTTCGCCGGGTCCGATGACGGGGCGGAGTTTGATCGGGATGATGTGCTAAAATATGCACGCAAAGCCAAAGCATGTTACGCAACAAGAATGGAGATGAATAATGTTATCGAAATAAAAAACCGCGCCAAACAAACGGGAGAAGTATTATGTTTATCTACACGTAGGTACTTACATCTAATGCGCAGGCATCATATAGAATAGTGATGGGACGTGGATTTGTCTCTTTAATTTATTAGGCTACTACTTCCTGACAATACGTTATTGCAGACGGGACGAAAGAAAAGGAAACATTGAGGTTAAAATAGGGAATTAAGTAGGTACTAGTTTATGAGTGTCTTACTTGGGCGTAAAGTTCGAGACGAAACTTAAATATACCTACTTAACTTCAGATTTGTTACACAGTAGAGGCTTGGAACTTCTCTAATGCGACCTACCTGCATCTCTTTGTTAGTTAAGTACTTTCCGAAGAAACCTAAAATAACTATGCAACAAGGAATCATGTTTAGCGGTTCTGCAAGTCATTTATAGATCGAGGCCGCTATACAATCGCCTTTATGATTTCCCTCCAGTAATCGAGACGGATCGAATTCTGAGCCATTACTTTGAATCGATGCTATGAAGGGAACATTGGAGTTACAATGCGAAACAGCCCATTAAACAAGCTGCTATAAAAACAATACTTTGGAATTTAAGTTGGGTTTCATTCTCATTTCAGACTGAAAGAAAAAACCATAACAACGAAAGTATTAATTTCTCACACTAAGGGCAACTTGCAGCAGGAGGTTAAATTCTAGTTTTATGTCCTACGGTTAAGTTGTGTCAAAATGCATGGAACTTCCAGTCTTGGTATTTTGTTAAAACATTAAATCCACATCACAATTTCACAATGTATAATAAGTACCCAATTACTAATCATTGTCCGCAATTAAGGATTTTAATTACTTAAGTACCTACCTATTTTAAATAGCTCTAAAAATACATACAGAAAATTAGACTTTTTAAATAAGTATAACCCTAGTAGCCTAATAAAATAAACCCTAAAAGGGAGAACATAAATATTTCACAACATTGCTTGGAAATATCGCCAAAGATGGTCTGGGTTGGGGTCACAAAACAGCGCTTATACTATCGGCATGAATATTTGTGTCGGCCTGTTTGCCGATTGGTCGACAACATTGTTGTTCAACCCTGAGTAACGATGAAAATCAATCAATATGTTTTTATTATACATTATAGCGCTACGAAATGAAGTAATGAAATCGACTAACCAGAACACAACACATTGTTTCGTAAAATATTAGTTTTATTTTTGGTACAAGACACACATAATACAAAGAATGTCGCTACTTTTTAAAATGTCATGTGACCTGGACCAATTCTTAAACCACTCAATATAAAATTACATTGCAGATTTATCAAAACAAATACATTTTCATGTGCAGTTGACATTTTCATCTGAAATTGTAATATTGATAATTCATCTGCAGTGCCACGAGAATACAACTCAAGTCATCGACGTATAGCGGGGATATTGCTACTAAATTAAATACAGACATTCTTACACCAAGGAGGAAGTAAGTATATTCACGAAACGGCAAATCAATGGTAGATTAATAATTTCCTGAGGGCTTATTGTCTAACGCATTCGCAATCACGATCGTTTTCATTTTGAAAATCAAAGGCTTGTCTGCATACAAAATGAAAACAATTGCTCCACTTTGAAGCCGGTTGCGATTGCGAGTGCGTTAGACAATATGCCCTCTGGTTGCGAAATCTTGGAAGCTAAAAGTTTTATTTCCTCGCAATAGTTGTAAAATATGTCGACCTCCGTCGAAATGATAATTAAGGGACTCGTACCTACACTAAAGTACTACTACGAGTACTCTATATGACGGGTAAGTAATATAACATATAGCTGTTGGGAGTGTTGAGGGCAAATATTTGTATGACGAGCGAAGCGAGGAACAGCTATTTGTTCCTAAGTCGAAACACATTTTTTATATTTAGTGTTTTTTAGTAGAGTTGTAGAATATGAGTCGTCTAAAATCATTGTACCTATTTCTATTTTCAGAAATCAATAAATTATTGACTTCTTCTTTCTTCTTCTAGTACAAATCTAGAGCTTAGATTGGGATTTCAGTTACATTGTACCCTGTTTTTTATTTGTTTTCACGTTAGAATAAGTAACTGTAAAATTGTGAATACCATTGTCGTGCTCGTACGAGCTCATTTTATTAAGCAATTATCTAACTGTTCTCGCCCGAAGTATTACCGTCCTATTTTTAGAGTATTATTCTGTTAATTTGATATACTTAATGCTGTCATTTTGTGAAGGCCGTAGTAATGTCATTGCAAAGAGTTAAGAATTTCAAGGAGAACAGTTACGTTTGGGAAATGTTAACTTATACCCTTTATAGTTGTACTGATACTTTAGTAAAGACGTTCTACCATATATGCATTTGGAGTGACTGCAATATAATTGATCTATAGAACTGCACTAAAACCACAACACAACCTTGCAGCTAACAGACTGCGCATCTTCGACGCAGTTATGTCAACAGCCGCTTATGCAAGTGCATCTAAACTGCAATGTTACGGCAAACCTATATGTAGGTACTTATTGCAGATTTAATACAGACTGTCTAAGTAGAACTTAATCAAATAATGGCAAGCAAATTTAGCCAATCTGCACTGTCTCCCAATGTTCAAGTCCACCCATTATAGGCTGAAATGTTTGATGCTTGGAATGTATTTTGACTTTTATTGCATAGAACAATAAAGCACAAATTTTAACCACGACATAGGGTTCCGAATGGCACCGCTAGGCTTTAATAAGTTGGAATAAAAAAAATAGGTATGTTTCTTTTTTAATTTTGTAAGCTAGTCTGCGACACTAGGAAATTTGTAACGCGGAAAGGTCGTAAACCAAATCGTATTATGTAAAATCCAATCCATCTGCAAATTACTGCCGTAATATCAAAGAAGGCGACTAACAGCAATGTAGTAGTCGAAGCATTTTGTACTCTATTGGCTACCACGTTAGGTTTAAAATGCTTATACTATTACTATGCAGTTAGTCACCTTTTTAGGTTAGCCAGGTTAGCAAACTGCCCGTATTTCCTCCTAATTCTTCATGGCGATTCTTTAGTTCTGCTCCTAGTATTTGCCGTGTAACTTAGCCATCGATGCTTGTAATCGATTTCGCACCAAATTCTCGCTAAACGATTAAGTTGAAATTTGGCACATATGTGTAAAAACACAAAAACCGGTCAGAAACGTTTGTACGAACAGTTTCATCACGTGGCGTCATCATGTCAGATGGAAGACGTACACTGTTGCACGTAGGTCTTCCTTAAAATAAGGGCCGACGCACATACGAAGCGCAGGCGCAGCGTACAGACTTTTTTACTGTCAAAGCATTATCGTCTTTGTACGTATTGAAATAATTATTGAAATTAATTAACACTACAAAAAATCCGTAAGCGTCTCCGGAGCATGAGTTTTAATCAATTTCGATAATACTTTGGCAGTGCGCTGTTTGTACGCCGGCCCTTAATAGGCTCAATTTCAGAAATTATTACATTTTAACTTTGTTGGTTTTGTCGAGGCTAACATACCATTACATAAGTTCTGATGATAAGTAAAAACACCACACGTAAAACAAGTATTTGTCTTTATACCGAAAATTCCAGAGCCGAGAGAGTAATTATAGGTTGTAATGTATGTTGACGTTATGACTAGGATGACAGCTCTTATTCATACTTAACAGTAAGAGTTGTCACCTCAACAATGTGATTACTATAATGACGAAGGATGGGCTAAACCAAGTGTAAAAACTAAAAATCGGCCAAGTGCGAGTCGGACTCGCACACGAAGGGTTCCGTATCATTTTTATTTATTTATTTAATTATTATCATTTGAAGTTACACTTTGTGAAAATTTCAGTCGTCTACCTATTATGGATCATGAGATACAGCCCGCTGACAGACAGACAGACGGTCGGACAGCGGAGGCTTAGTAATATTATCCCGTTGGCACCATTTTGTTTCGGAACCCTAAAAAGGCCGAGGTACATCTGGCCCGCGACATATCTGTCGCTCGGTAATTCCACTCTACCCATTCAATAACGAAAGACACGCACAGAGCGACAAACAAGTTATTACAGCCGTGCAGCTGGTTTTACAATAGGTACAATACTAAGTTAAACAAATCACAAGTTTTACTCTTTGCACGGAATGTAAAATCGTCAGTTACGTAAATCAGAAATTTTTAGGTTTTTATTTGATCTTACACGATTTATCTGTTATGACTTATGAACGGCGCGATATGATGACGCCACAGCGGGAAAGTCCTGCTGCGTCGGTATTGGTATTGGTACACATAACTGGTTATGACGCTGCTTTCTTTGACTTAGCTCTGAGAGCCGTAGAAATTTCGATTTGTGTATCTAGTACGGGTTAACAATTGAGCAAGTGTGATTGAATTTCTCTTCATTGAGGTGTTGCTGCATGCATTTTGAAAAATAAGATAGGAGAAACAGGATACGAGATGGCGGCTTTAACCACCATCATAAACGGAGACGCTACTTTTCAGACAAGTAAAAAAAATTGACGTCAGGCTTACAAAAACATGATGTCAATTTCACATTTTTGGCACTGAAGTGAAGAAAAATGGGGAAGGTGGCTACGCTAGTAAAGGAAGGGATTGACATGCAGTTTTCAATTTTTTTCTTAAATTCATGAGAACGGTGCGTTTCTAATACATAGAATGCCGAAGATTCTCGAGAACAGCTTATCTCCAAAATCTTTGCAAAAGAACATATTCTACCTAACGCTGTCAGATACAAATAATGCTAATGTTTACCCTGTCCGGACAACCTTTGAAATAGTCTATACGTAAGCCTTTTATTACATTGTGTTCCCATCAAAAAGGTTATTTAGGTGCACGGTATTGTGACTATAAATGCCGTGGCACCATAAATCTGGGCCTTGAACCGATTTTGTGCTGTGGGCCGTGGGCCGTGAGGCATAAAATAGCTCGTGAATTACAGGGATAGTGCAAGCTAACAGGATATTGACCCAATTTGGAAGGGTCATGCGGGACAGTGAAATTAGTTTTATAGGACCATGTTTGTCTGGGGAGAACCTTGCCCTTCAAAACAGGGTGATAGATAGACATAAAACTTGCACTATCGAAAAACCGGTTAACCGGCTAAGAGCATTTCGGGTCATGCCTAAAATTAAATTGTGTGTTCCGAAGCAGCTAATGACGTGCCAAGTGGTTTTTCGCGGGGTTTTACCAATCACTTTTTTATTTTGTCGAAATTATACTGGCTATGGTCCAGTAAATTATTTAGTCTGTCTTTGTAGGTATACTATTTTGTGAAATAAAGATATATAATATGAGTTACTATTTTAGATGTCTCGAGGCTTTTGAAAACCACTTTCTAACGGTAATATTTACTTTCAAACTCGAGATATAAGTAATTTTTGGAAAAAAAAAACTTGTTTTTATAGACAAAGACAATCTAGAAGACAAGTTTCTGCGTGATATTTGAGATATGAACCAGCTTAGCAAACGAAAGTATTACATATACGCCTATCGGAAAGTAATTGATATTACATATCAAAGTAATTATGTAGTTTCACTATGTGGGTCACGTGACGTTAACGGCTCACACTATAAAACAGCGTCGTTCTCGCTTTATTGCCTCCGATCAGGTTTATAGGGAAAAGTTGCCGGTTTCAAATGTTTTGTATGGAAATGTTTAGAATAAATATAAAGCAAAATGTGTGAAAGCAGCCACTTAAATTGAAATACTGTTTTCAATATAAAGTGAACTGTTTCTACACTTCGGTAATAGGGAGTGGTCTATTAAAGCTTTGGACATATTGTCACGAAGACGAATCAGTCCAAGGCACTAAAAGTATTCATTCATTATATCGCGAACCCAAAAATAAAAATACTAGGTATGAGTTAAGGGATTATAAATGGCAAGAATAGTCTTTAAATACTCGTAATACGTGTAAATTATCAATTGAATCGGTAAACTACATAAACATTTCCTTTAAAATTAGGTCTTGCTGCGCCTGCCAAGCGCATACAGTGCCGTTTTCTGAGATCGACTAGGCCTTGATTTATTCGAGACGATAATTACCGACTTACAAATACACCTAGCCCTAGACAAGATGTAGTCCGAGAACGTTGTCGTTATTGCAAGTGTATAGGATTGAAGTTAGCGCCGGACTTTCGCGTCTAGCGCTTATGTCAATTCCATACATTTTGTCAGTTTTCGAAAATCTTTAACGTCAGCTTTATGCATCTTGTCTAGCCGCGCTGATTTACCTAGTATACACGATGACGCGAGCTGCAAATCAAACAAAAAAAACAATTCTTAACACTACTATTTTTCCAAAAGTATTCACTGTAAACTTTGTACGCTAGAACTATGCAGCTAGAAGTACTAAATTTAAATGACTCATTTTAACACGTTATTACGACAAGTTACTTAAATGAACAACTACTTCTGAGTTCGACTTTAACATAGCCAGTAAGTTTAATCGTTAACGTAAACTCTACGGGTTACGGTAAATAAAATACAACTCAATTTACTTATCGGTGTCAATATGAATTAAGTACCTATCTTATCTACCTACCTGTATCTCTATCAAATATTTAGTAAACTTTATTTGCGGTAATTGGCGTTGACGCATTGTTTAAAAAATACTAGCGAGAAATGTAATGTAATGTAATGTAAGTATGTACTTACGAATAAAATTTTGCTGCTTCAGGCGTATTGTGAGGAAAAACTAGCAAGGATTCTTAGAATACGAAATGGAGAGGAAAATAACTTCTTAGTTAGATCATAATTGTAAGTGGAGCAATGTACTATAAAACTATAAGGTTTCTAAATAGCTTACTCAAAAACAAGTTTGCGTCTAGTAAATTGCAGTAGGGTCAAGTGGGGTGGGTGTTTATTTTTAGAGTTTTCTATAACACCCGTACATAATCCAAAATTTATTACACATGAAAACTTTCCTCTTGAATCATTCTATCGGTGATGTTATTCAAGCACAACTCCAAAAAAACGGATACCCTGAATATAGTTGTGAACGGAGAAAAAATAGCTTTGGTGGATAGTGTCAAGTTCCTTGGGGTATACATCGATTCAGAACTAAATTGGAAGCAGGAGCTGAATGCTGTTCATAATTCTATCCTTTCGGCCTGTTACGCTCTAAAAAGCCTCAGGGATGATCTAACAGTGGAACAACTTAAGACAGCGTACTATGCCTTAGTCGAATCCAAATTGCGGTACAGCATTATGTTCTGGGGAAACAGTTTTAAGTACAATACGGACAAAGCCTTGATTGTACAAAAAAAAGCAATAAGATCAGTCTTGCGTCTTCCTCAGTGGGTTTCCTGTAGGGAACATTTCACAAACTTGGGTATTATGACAGTTCCCAGCTTATATGTACTAGTGTTGCTTACCTGGTTTGTAAAAAACATTTCAAAATATGAGACTAGCGAGGAGCAACAACTACGGTTTCTCACGCGCACTAAAAATGTGAAGTCTAGTTTCTGCCCTAAGCACAAAATAGCTCAGCATTGTAGTAGGTATCAGGCAGTAAAAATTTTCAATAAGCTTCCTACAGACTTAAAAATCATTACCAACTGTGCAACATTCAATATACTATTGAAAAATTATTTGTTGAGAGGATGTTTCTACAATATCGAGGAAATATTCGTATGTGACGAAACCTAGATTTTAAGTGACTTATAGCTTTTAGAAATTTTACTCATCTTGTCCTATATAATTTCAAACACAATAATTGTATTGTTTATGAAAATAATAATAATAAAAAAAAAACTATTGATGAAAACCGCAATAAAATCCGTTACGTAGTTTGAAAGATCTAAGCGTACATACAGAAAGACAGACGGCGGAAAGCGACTTCGTTTTATACTATGTAAATAAGATATGTAATGAACCGAATAATAATTAAAAAAACGTTTATAGTAACGTCGTCTTAGCAAATTTCGACCACGCAACTACACGAACTGAACTTGCTGCCGGACGCAATTTATTTTTTCGTGCAGACAACAAAGCCTTGAATTGATTATGTTTCAGCGATTCAGCTTTTCGCCCTTTGTGGCGGCACAATGATTCCAAGACCTTGGTCCCACCTTTTTGCGGTACGCAGCAATGAAAGGTAGGCGGAAAATGTACCGAAGCGGCTTTTTATATTTTCTTACTTTATAAATTACATTAATCTAGTATCCTAACGGTACACTAAGGAAAGTTTTTCTTAGTACAGTTAGGAAATTATATTATTGCACCTACTTCATACAAGTAAAAAAACTCGATTCGGTTTATTTAATTACGAGTCGCAGCTCTTGAATTTCATTTAATGTGCTTAAGTATTTTCTTAAGGCACGTTTATATTGTTAACAGGCCTTAATTTAGGTTTCCTGTTGAACGTTTTTTTGTTGTAAAGGAACCCATATCGTACAAAGGCAATAATGGTTTAAATAATGTGGTTTAGGACAAAAGAGAACGTTCAGTAACGTCACGGGTAGGTATGCATGCCTGAATAACATTATTGTACAGCGGTAAATCGTTGAATTCGTTGATGCCTACCTTGAATGGACGTGACTTTTGACTTCTACGCACGTACGGTCAGGTGTCTAAAATATCTATACCTTTGACTCCTTTGACACCAATCATACGACAGTTTGAATTTTTTTTACTAGAGGATTCCAAACGAATGAGAAGTAAAAGCGACAAGGTATTAAAGTATATATTACAATTTATACTTGCATTGCTGAATTAAATCATTTAGGGAAAACGAGGATTAAAACAAAGTTCAAATATTTATCACCTATTTCAATAACTTAACATAATTTGCTATAAACACACGGCTAATGTTGTGCAAAAGTAATGACTTTCACAAGTTCTTTTTATCATTATGATTGTTATTTTTATTTATTATGTATCCTCTGGAAACGTTCAGAAGTACCTACTCATTCATACCAACGTTTAACAAAAATGTAACGTTAGTGCTAAAAAATACGACTCAAGTCCGCGCGTAAATTCAGCAGTTGAACATTTTAACGATGTCTGTGTACCGACATGAAAGCCAAAACAAGAATAGGTACATGATGTTTGATAAAAATAATTCCAGTCAAGGACGAGCATTGGATAGAATAGGCGACTCCGACGCCGGTCGATCAGAAATCAGAATGCGCGAAAAGGCTGTCAAAGTGACTGGAGGTGTAAATCTTAAGCCGCACGACTTGAATAGTAACAGTGTAATGATCTGTGACTACCAATTAGCACTTGAGGCTGAGGGCCAGAGTCTAATGTAGTGATAATCTTGATCGTTGAAAATCGAAGGTGCCATTTTAGCTTTAGCAGCAATAGAGATACATACTCTGTAAACATTTCAACTGTCTACCTATTACGATATTACGTTTCATGAGATAAAGTCCGCTGCCAGAAAGGCGGACGGACGGACAGCGGTGGCTTAATAACAGGGTATGCAACCCTGAAAATGGCAGATCTCCTTGAGATGATTAACATGTAGGTACTCATATATCGGAATCACAAATGACAAATGCAACTGACACTTACCGAGATGAGTATCGAATTTGATCTTAATTATTATTGTTTACACTACTCCTAACGATGAATCCTAACGTGATTAACCAAAATCTCTAGGTTATGTGTCTACCAGAGGAGTGCTAAGAAATTCTGATTTTAAGAGATCGTGGCGTGGCTCGAAATATTGGCATTATACCGTTTCTTTAAGAACGGCATTGTTTCGTTTGCTGAATTCTTAGAGAAATATCAAAATTTTGAGTCACATTATCAAGACTATATAACTAATGATTGACCGCCTAATTAATGGCTGCAGATTTGTACGTTTTATAAATGTACATTTATCCAAAATTACCAGTCGATACATGTTCGTGAGCTTTGCAATCAATGTTAATTCGATATCTAAGCATATGCTTATATTATTTTAAGCGGTGACGACGTTCATTGAAGGCTGGGTTCACACATGTAAGACATCAACATCACAAATGAGTTTGTCGTTAGCGATGACAAATCTATCATCTTAAATTGTAAACATCACGATATTTGATTGATTAAGAAAAACGTGGTTTTATGATGAGGTAAACTGCTATACATTAACATACATGTTGCTTGATTATGTGTGTATTGTTCTTTCCAAAGGTTATGTAAACGTTGGTTTGATCGCAGACATCAGCCACTCATATATCATTTACGTATTAAAACATACAAAATCTACCCGTTTCGGTTGCAGCTGTTTTGGAAACAAAAATAATTCATACTGTATTGTGCAGCTCATAACTAAAAATAAGAACAACACTGGCGCAATTTATACCAATAAAGATAGGTCGGGCGGTTAATTGGTCAGAGTCCAGCCGAATAAACAGGTACCTAGGCTATTGTGTTAATTTTCCGCTTTAGTAATGTCTACAACCCGTAGAAAAATCAAGAAGCCGAAGCAGAAGCGATTCTTCAATTTTGGCCGCTTACCAAATCAATCATGTTTGGACCAAAGTTTCTATCTAATTCACAAACTCAAACACAAGAGCAGACTGAGACTTCGAAAGACTGAACTCAACAGTTGATGCACAGCGAATTGAGAAAAAGCCAGTGAGACACCTTCGCCCGAGATATTTATGTCTTTTTTATCTTCTTTACTTAAGTATAAAACAAAGTCGTGTTTCGCCTGTATATCTGCTAACTACTTCTAAACCACGATTTTCACGTATTTTTTACCATCAGTTAGATAATTTTCATGAAATTTTATTCATAGCACTTTCTGATTATTCATAATACTTTTTAGTTCGAGAGATAAAAATTGTAAACATTAATTTCACATGAATTTCACTGCATAGCCCAGGCCCTTACGAGGAAAAACTTCTTATCTGCGCCCTGCGACACATTATTTACTTATTTCATGTATCAGTATGAATTTGTTTAGCGTTATTTATTTTCACAGAGAATGTCACCTTTGATACTGCGTCAGTTTCAAAGTATTGCCGTCATCGTCACCACGTAAATTTTGCTTTCATTTAAAACCGATTTGCATCTGAATCGTATGATTTTGTATATTTATGTTGACGACTTTAAGAAAAGAAGAAGCCTAATCCATTCAATTTGTAAAGAGAAAAGGAAAACAAGACACCGTTGAACGGTTGGTCGATAAAGTTCGAGGGTCCATGGGAATGTTTGTGAGTTCCCGTTACTTTTCACTCGCCTCTTATCTAGAGGTAAGTGCGAAGCACTTAGGTAACTGTCATTGATATCTAATTGCTTACTTGTTAGAAGTGTACAAAAATAAACAATCAATTAAGAAGCAATATGGTTGGCGAGTTGCGAGGTACAGAATGTGATATAATTGTAGTTATAAATGAAAGATTCTAGGGCCATTATCGTCGAAATAGGATTCTGGGAAGATAAAACTGTTCCAAAAATAAACGTTTTGTCATTGAAGTTAGGTGTGTGTAGGACACAAATCTATTAACTATCCATTAAAAACAAAGCGATCTTGCTCAACACCATGGCGGTAAAATCAACCGAATTCATTTTTAACTAGAGAATATGGACTAAAACTAGTCAAGCGGCCTCCACGGCTTGCTTAATGTTTACCTTATTACTTATTGCCACCGACGCGTACAGAAATAAAAACATACGCCCACAAAATAACACCGCCGCGTTAGACGAGCCCAGTCATCAATGAGATGTAAGGCGTTAAAGGGTCTCTTTAAAACGGTCGTAGAACAAATGCAGCTAGAGAGAAGCGAGCCCCGCAGCACCCATGAATGTGATTGTGCCCGTAGCTTCACGCTCTTCCTTGTTAAATGGAACGACCGTTTACAACAAAGACTTCAATAAGTAATAGTTCTTGGTAGACTTATTTATGGGCCGTATCCGCCATTAAGAGCCATACATCTTTACAACAAAGACTAGGATCTCATATTTACCAAAACATTGGTGCTCTAAAAACGTAAAATTTGAGCTAACGGCCAGCGTGTGAACCGCCGTGACGTTTTGCCTTTGTTTGAACTAGTTACTGAGTGTGTAGACGCGTATTTCCGCTGATGCGCCTAGCTGGTAAGAGTTCAAAAGTCAGAGACGGTCAAGATGATGTTATTTCCTGAATCTGAATATTGTTAACGTCATTTCAATGTCAATTATCAGGAATTTCCCGATGGCTATTAAGTAATTTACCTTCCTTTACCATAATAATAGCCGCATCGATAGTGTCCTTCGGAAACGTAGCACGTTAATAGCAAAGTAAACTTGATGGTAATGTTTAAAGTACCTACATTTCACAATTGTTGAAATGTTTCAATTGTCATCGAATCCGTTGAGCATGACCGCGCTATTGTGAAGATTCCTCGAAACTTCTCGGCCACCATTCAGTGTCAAGTTATGTAACCGTGTCTCGAGCGGCACCTAAGTCAGGTTTTGTCGGAAGTGGTTTGCCCCATTTCAAAGTCGTATAGTTCGTTTTAATTCCTCACGTGACCACTTCCTTGCAGCGACAATGACGCAAAAGAATCGTGAGGTTGACGCGAATGTCTTGAAATTTGGTAACTATGTAGCGGATCTTTAACAGGATCTAGAGAAAAGGATAAATTGTTGCGAAACCACGTGAGAGTTTGACGTAGTAATGGCAGGTAATTGCTGAGATTTTATCTCTATTGTTACTTTATCTTAATCTCATACCCTAGCATGGCTTGCACTGCATTAAGAAGTGGATAGTTCTAATTCTTGGAATGTTGGGATTGAATGGTTTATAGTTATAAGGAGGTAGTAACAAGTAGAATAATCAACGTCATAAGTAAATAATCACTTTTGCACCTTGTTCGTGTTTTTATTTACTGAAAATCTTAGTAAGGCAGTTATTTAGATATATTTGGATTTTCCGTGTTACCTATTATAGAAGCAGTAGAAGAAACAGGCCAATAAACGAGACCAAATTATACTTTCACAAAAGGTTGCTCTATGTAGGTGTTCTAAAGTGAGAAATTAACCGAACTCTTATCTCCTAAGAGAGGCTGGTGGGATCAAAACATCTTGTTTTTATAGTGTTTCATTGTTTGAAGAGCGAATTCCTCTGCTTTAAGATAAGTAAGCTCGACGTGGTAAAATTATTGAATACTTAGTCATAATACCTCAGTATACATTTTTACTAGGGCGTTTTTCTACAGTGATGAAAGCGAGCGACTTATGTTGACCCTTGTTTTGCATACTCAACGCCTTGATCTATGGTGTGTTGATTGTTGACGACGCTTGGACTTGTTTAATTTGGATTACAAACGTGATTATTTTGTTCTCTTTTTTATCATAGGCAAAGTAAACTTAGTACCTACGTTGAGGTTAGTGCCCTGTTGACATTCCGGCTTATCGAGATAAAGTGACTGATTGAGGTTATCGGATAAATGAATGGATAACGAATGCAAAACGAACAGTTACTCGTACCAGACTCTGGGAATACCGGCGACGTTTTCCGATACATTAAAAATGCATAAACCCGAGCTATGATTATTGGATACGTGTAATTACTTTTCTGTGTTCTTGTCATTGGAAGTTAGAGGAAAAACTTGTGTGTCGCCCACGAAGCCCGCTGGAGCGAATTCCATTTTGATTTCAGGAAATAACTTATTTGCTTTTTTAGTAGCGACATTCTTTCATACTGGGTTGCTGCACAGACGACTTTTTTTTCTTCCTGAGCCGATGTTTGATTTTGATTAAATCGGAGTGGAACGGTATTTTGCTCTGGCAATCTAACTGTGTTAACAGTCGTTCAAGCTCGCGGTTGCGAAATTGTTGAATCATCCATGCAAATTCATTTACAACAGTAACAACTTCAATTATTGGGAATACCGGTCTTACTGTTCTGATGTCATCGTTTGCAAGTATTTTATGGAAGTTTTTAACAAATCCGAAAGCCAGGACATACTTAAGTTTTGTGTCAAAAATAAACAACCTTAGTATACTCATGTAAATGGAATGCATGGATAAAGAGGTAGATCACCTTTTGTAACCTTTTTAATGCCTGGGTAACACGCGCTCGTTCCATTTTCTGACTACATTATAAAAATAATATTTTGACAAAACGAACTTTTAGAATCAGCAGCCTTAAACCAGGCAAAGTCAGTTAAATGTTCGAAACATTTTAGAGGTGTCATAATATGACATGTGAATTGCGCAAGTATACAAACAGGAAACGTTTATTTCTTGTTATTTGCGCCAAATAAAAGTAGATTCGCAAGCCGTTATTAGATTTGTTTCCAGTGATTTATCGGATGCATCTAGGGAAAGATTTGAGGTGGGGCTGGGCTTTTCTATTTCTTTTATCACTGCTTCCGCTTTGTAAAGGAAATTGTGCCGGCGACGCTGAATATAATCAAGGTGAATTCTCGTTGACAGTTCACGAACCAATAATCGAAGTCACGTCTAAAATGTAGAGTCTATACACTTTTAAGTATGTAGATGAGTCTTAGACCAAATATGTACTCGAGAACCCCGTTTTTATTGTATTTTGTAGAAATAATAAAAATGACAATACAAAGCATAGGACATTGTATAGGTATTTGCCGATCAATCACTTTATGAATTGCAACAACAAGCATACATCTCCATAACGAGATATTTATAGTAAAAGATGAGTAAGGTATATGAAGTCGAGTATGATTAATTATTTTTCCTAATGACATTTCCTTGTGTTACATTTTCTATTATGAATTAATATTAATGGTCAATTAGCGTTATCTTCATTTTAATTAAATGTAAGAAACCAGTAATTAATTGAGTTTTATGATATGAATATAAAATGAGTTTATTTAATTCCTGTAGTTTGTCGTATCAATACACACTACACCAACCTAGTTATTCTTCAATAACAAGCTCTGATAATATTTCGAAGTCGAGTTATCCATTAACCATTTGGATATGATCTCCCGTAACCTGCAGCAACTGTTAAAGCAGAGTTCATCGATTGTGGTCATTCAGTAAATACACAAACCTGTATTTAAATACTAGATTTTATGTTAAATGCTCGTCTGTTGCTTGCACCGGTTTGCGCATAAGTACTTACAACATACGACTGTTTAACTTGCGTCAAATATAGTTGAGGATTCTCTGCTTAAGAGGTTCATTATCTTCAATACGATAGCCAATCAACTTTTTACTAGTAATTGCTAGTTAAGTGGTATTGTAGACGTAACTAAATATAGTTTAACAAAAAACCATACCCAATGTTCAAGGTTTCTTGTCATTATCTGAATAGACCTTGTTACTCGTCTCGGACATGCACATATTTGATGTGATATCTTGTTACTTTGGACACTTTTCTCTTCTATATCGCCTTAACCAATGTAAATACAAACGCAGTCTATTCAAATTGTATTACTTATCTACTCCAGGCAGCAAGGCGTTTTACTTAGAGCTTACGTAATGTTCTGTAGATGACCCATGCTGCTGTTTACAAAGTGGCTCGCATTGTATCCACAGCACCTTTGAGCCGCGATTTTGCATAAACAGTGAAGCTACTATAGAATTTAACAGTCTTATCACGACAGTCTGTTTTTATGCAAATTCATTAACTATGAATCAATTCTAAATTTTAATGCCATGCCAATCACCACGTCAATAACGCCACCAGTAAGTAACGCGTTTTATTCCTTTTGTACAACTAGCAATGTGTTTCAATCCAGACACTTGACTTCCATGCCACGTGTTTTCATTCGTTGAATATAAAACGTTGGTCGATATTATCTTCCAAATGATTCCAAAGCAAACAAGAGCGCGGGCGGCCCAGGCGTTTAATAAAGGTTTGCCGACCTGCGCGCGCGCCTGCCTGCAGAAGAATGTCTGAAATGTTTCCTTGCGGTTCTTAGAATAGTGCCCTTTTATTCCTGCTCTTAGGAGCTTCATTTTGCACCATTAGCCGGCTCCTCACACGCGATTATTTTAGCCATTTCTTTACTATAGCCATTCTACCGCAACTGCAGTTAATACTAAACATATTTTACAAATTCTTTGAATCGAGTGTTTCAGTGCACTTGACCAACGCCAGCCATTTCCATGGTAGTTTACAAAGAATGTCACTGGCTCCTGATTTGATACGATTACTGGGGTAATTTGCCCAGTTAATGCGGACTCGAAATTACGGGTACATTAACTACATTCACGGCAGTTCAGATATTGTGCATCCTTTAAGGCCGACCGCAGGAATAAGTACAAGTTTATTAACCGTAGCATTATGAAGTATCCCGAGAATCTCGACTATGTTTAATTTAGCGATGCCCTTTTTATCAGACATGGCAGCGGGGCTCTTCGCAAATGTCGGCACGTTTTAGTTTTTGCAACGCATCAGTTATCTTCGAGTATATCCTTAGTTTTTGCCAGCCTAGCAACTGCGAATTAATTGCGCGGGATAAGTATGCCTTGTAATCCATCAACGAATTACTCGAGGAGTATATTGAGTGACGCAACGTAGTACAGGTCATAACAATCAACTAGATCAATTAGGTCAATATATTTTTATATCAAAACCCAGTTGGAACACAGGATAACATAAATGCATATCTATTAATAGCAGTTACGTATAGCAAATTCTCGAGAAAAGTAAACCCAAAAGAGGCTTATCTCTTGTTCACAAAAATTTACCTGACAGGATCATCTATTTCAAGTTAAGGATTACCGTAAAGAGTTTCAAAAGGACAAGATTTAAGAATTATATAGAAAATTAGTTAGGATTAGTATTGATATTATCAAGGGATTCCTATCGCCAGATGTGAATCAAGTCCTCAGATAGAGCACATGTGAGATGCAAACGGGAATGCTTCGGCGGAACGGGAAGCAGTGGAATAGCTGGTTAAATGCCAGAGCGAGACGCCGCATTGAATGGAGGCAATTCAATAGACGAACAAAGTATGATTTACGACTAGATATTGAGGCTAGGTAAGGTTGCAGACGTTTATAAATAAACTCGTAGGCGGTTTCAGATATTACAACTTGGTTCGCATTAGGATGCAGTCTTCGCAATAAACTAAAACCACAAAACAAGGATATGGTCGACAACATTGTCAATGATAACAATACAAACTTCAGACAGATCGTTTGTGATACAATACCGTTATTTCCAAACAATTCTCGTAAGTTAGTTAAGACAGAGGGACATTTGGATTGATTTATAGACGTTTTTAAAGAGAACAAAGACCAATATTTGAGAAGGTAATTCTTTTGACAAACTGCAATGCATTCGAGCGTTAAATAACCACACTTAATAACTTCACAATGCTGTGTTGGTAATTAAGTGTAGTTCTAAAGTTACAAGCGGGTAGGGTACCAAATTCTGTGGGATCTATTGAAAGACAACAATATTTAAAAGGGATTTTTGGAGGAAGCTATGCCCCATCAATCATCAATTAAGGCTTTGAGAATGGTCAGTGAGGTGTAGACGGCGGCAAGCCTTGACAGCCGACCGTCACGTCGCTATCTTCCGTCGCAAATCAGTCACGCTAGCATATGAAATTTCACTCTTCGTCGCCAAGATAGAGTTCAAAGTAAAACTATCAGATATATCATTTTGAACAGTATCGACTTAACTGGAGACATTTGAGAAGCTTTAAAGACCACTTGAATTTCGCTGAGGAATTTATATTTTTTGGGTTAAGATTCTTGAATTACAGCAGCAAAAGCATTGTAAACCAGTGAAATTATACGAGTGTCAGTTTTGTGATGTGATTGCATTTGGATGCAGTAGGTATGCATGCATTCAAAGTTGCACCGGATGGAACCTGTATTTCCTTTTTGTTACGCAATAATAGAAGCAAATACTTTGTTACCGGTTCGTCACAGTTTGAATAAACATAGAGGTGTACCTACAATGTAGGTACTGGGTTTAGCTGATACTGTGGTACCTATTTGCTATGAGTTGTACGATATTGATGTACTTATCATAATGATTCAAGCAGTAATATAGGTTGATAACGGTGTTTTCGAATAGACACCTCAGATTTCATCACGTGGACAACTAGTTAAGTAGTTTCTTAGGTAGACGAAAACATAAAATAGCACGTGATGGTTACTTCATCAAGTTGTTATTTACATCAAATAGTTTAAAATGAATTTATAAAACAATGAGGGATAAATGCATTATAATTCGTATAATCAAGGAAGTGAATAATATTGCTTAAAAATACGTGACTAGCGATGTTTCCATGCATGATGTAAACTTTACAAACGTTACTTTCGACAGAGATAAGGCACCTTCAAGATTAACTACGCTCTCGTTGCTTAGAGGGATAAAGACATCACAACACAAAGGCACGGCACGGCTACACTGGGCGTAACAAACAAAGAGCACAAAGTCACAGATACACTTCACACAACCACATCGACGATTTTACCAAAAATGTCACATTCTATATAAGTACGACCAATCTCTATAAAGTGTTCGTATATGCGCAGGCGGCGGCGAAGGCAGCGCCGCGCCGCGTTGCGTCGCCTTCGAACCTCCGACTTACCTATATGCACACACCGCCCTCGGTAAATTCTTTGCATAAATATACGTGAAAGCTTCCACAGAAACGCTAGTTTTCTCACAAGGCACTTCTCCAAACTAAATTCACACTATTAACAAATGATGAGTAACTCCTTACCTTACACTGCGCAGTAATGATGTTTTAGCACGATCGATGAAGGCACAACAAGCGAAAAGTAGACACAGTCACGTCCGTGGATACGTCGAGAGTAATGGCGCCCGGTCCGTTCCGACTCGTCGAATGCTACTCACACTCAGTACAGACTCGGAAGGCTAAAGCCTTGTTTGCTCGGTGACGCGGCCCCGTGTTCTATCCTTTTCTCGACCATTCTAAACGCCCACGCGCGACGTGAGCCAGCTATATTTCCCCCGCTCCGCCGTTTACCTGTGGTGTAGCGCGGCAACCTACATCACCGGTGCCTCAAACAAAGTCTCGTGTTTGCTGTTCGTCTCAAAAATGCTGCGAATTTCGTTATCTCGTACACAAAGATGGAAACTACTCGTGATACCTATGTCTATTTACAGCGAGACAGCGAGGTAAATGTTTTTGGCAGACGTTGTTTCGAAATCATTCAAGAATCTAGAATTAAAGAGGATGAAATGGATACAAAAACCACATAGAGCTTTGGTTTACAGTGAAAAAATATACTTATTTATTTTAATGTAATGTTATGATCTATGATCTATTATCCAACTGAAGTAATAAGCTTATAGGTAGATGATATGACGATATTTTTGGGACGAATAATAAGAACTTGTAAGTTTGTAACACAACTTTGTCACGAAACATTAACGTGTTGGTTGTTATGGTTACGATACTATAGACAAATAAATGGTAAGCTCGTATAATTACATAAAAATATGACATAATCGTTGTTTAAACCCGATAAGGCCTTATAATTATAAGCTCTAATAATGTAGAGCAGAAATATAGTGAAATAATTTTTCAATTCGTGCCAACAGATGGCGTCCAACTAGCGACATCTAGCGGAATGCTTGGTAATGACCAAGTTTACACGTAGAGTCAGATTGGTGAGCCACCACAGTAGAGTGCCGTAGTGGTGTTACGTTTTGCTAACAGATGGCAGACAAGGGAACTATATGCTTAATGTATCATTATATCTAATAAGTAAATATAGAGTTAGAAATCTAAAAAATGTGTATAAAATAGTACACATTGTGTACTCGTTAAAAAGTAACTGGTCTTACTTCTTGGATGTTAAGTGTTTGTCTGATAAATATCGGTCTAAAGTGAGAAGTTCCATGAAATGATGAAATATTTGTAAGTAATTTATTTATTACTTACCTTTTTAGCGCTGGGCACTACAATGTCGCAGTAAAGGTACTCTATCTTAACTGGCACAAAATCTAGAATTCTATCCTATTACACCTTCCAATATTTTTTCATGATGTCATACTCGTAATGTTGTAAAATATTTCTGTAAATGTAACTGTTTTATTTTCGGTATTACGGAACCTCGTAATTTTTTCTTAAGAAATGTTAATTACAAGTTCAGTGAAACGATGTGTCATTTAATTGGTTCAACGGTAATGAGTTGGTCAGGTTTTTTTAATTGCAAAACAATCAATCTTTAAATATTCATTGCCGTTTATTATTTATGGTATTGGTAAAAATATCTCAAGTGCACATAATATCAAGGTGACAAGCTAAGGCCGATTATTATGTTTTTTAGTTTATAATTAATGAGATTATAAACCTAGTTTGCCCTTTTAAAAGCAAGTTAATGATAATGAAAAACCGGCCAAGTGCGATTCGGCCTCGCGCACGAAGTGTTCCGTACCATTATCTATACAACATAAGCAAAAAACGAAAAAAAAAACACCTTTGTTGTATGGGAGCCCCCCTTAAATATTGATTTTATTCTGTTTTTAGTATTTGTTGTTATAGCAGCAACAGAAATATCTTCTGTGAAATTTCAACTGTCTAGCTATCACGGTTCATGAGATACAGCCTGGTGACAGACAGACAGACAGACAAGCGGAAAGAAGTACAGCGGAGTCTTTACCCTTTGGCTACAGAACCCTAAAAATCAAAGTTCTTGTCAAGAAAATACTAGGTTCCTACGTCGTTTGAACATGAAAATTCCTCAAAATTTAAAAGCAGCCAATCATTTGTCGCGAGTTGCAAAGATACCATCTAAGGTACTGATTAGATTAGACATCTCTAAACTAGGATATCAATGTTTATTAACAAATTAGTATTGACATTTTCCTTCGAGAAGTCTCAGTTGAACATGGAATAAACATGCCTGATAACTGCAATGTTGGGCCAATTAACAATGACCATCCACGGTGACACTGATATACTGATATACCGTCATTTACCGCTCTGAAACCGCTTTCCAACCGCAATTGCTTCTCCCACGTCCATTAATTGATAAAGGACCCATTAAATTATAGCTATATTTTTATATAGTTCCAATCAACTTAAACATTAACCTTAGCCTGAAATAATAACTAACGTGGTAATATACTGTAAAAAAAAACCCGACAAGAGCATGTGTGAGCATGCTCAGTTTAGGGTTCCGAAGTTCCTACACAAAACAAAAACTATTTAAAACTGACCAGCAAAAGAGCGTACCTTCAAGGCACTTACGTTCTTTTGTTGAGAAGCGCAGTTTTTCGGCAATAACTCAAAAACGGTATATCCGATCATGTTGAAAATAATTTTCGTTGAAAGTATTTATTAAGCGTTACCTTTGTGATTTTTTTCTCCTTCTATGAAGTATGGAGTGCCCATCCTAGAAATATTTTTTTTTGTTATTTAACTAAACTACCAACTAAGTAGCTGCTATTACAAGACGCCTATACTCCGAATTTCATCAATGTACCTCTTGTAGTTTTCGAGTAAAATGCTTGTGACATACGGACGGACGGACGGTCATGACAAAACTATAAGGGTTCCGTTTTTGCCATTTTGGCTACGGAACCTAATACATGAAATGTGTTTTTTTCAACGTATTTTTTATTTTTGGTATATCGCAAAAGCGTTAAAAAATACAAGGGTCAAATTTGGTACAATTATAGTACCAGACCTGAAGAAAAAAACAAATAGGTATACAAAAAAAAGCAATGTGAGTTGGACTCGCGCTGATTCGGTTCGAAATCGAATTCAAATCCGAATATAATAAGACGTATTGTGCGGCGGTACGGAAACCACGGTGCGCGAGTCCGACTCGCACTTGACCGGTTTTTTTTTAGATTGCCCTGCCCTTGCAAACTGTTTAACGGACTGGGAAATTTTAACCACGTCATACCATATGTATAGTAATATCTGCTTTCGATTGTGACATACGGACCACGCTGTTGTGGATATTTTTAGACATCCTCAAATGCGGATGCGGTTGAAGATCATTTTTTTTTAAAGTTCATTTTGCAAAATTATAGAATTATAAATAAATAAAAATCTTATTTTTAGTGTGTTTAATTAAATTTATGGATATTACTACAAAACTGTATAAATCGATAAAGGCAATAAACTAACACGCACTCATGCTCACACACGTAGCACGCGGTCCTCCTCCGCTCCGCTGGGCCTCCTTGTACCGATAAAAAAAAGATAGAAAACATTTATTCAATAAGTAGCCCGCACTGGCACTTTTACACGTCAAGAGTCTACCAGAGCTTCCCAAGAGGAGCCCACTGCTGAGAAGAAACGCCGCAAGAAACTCATCAGTCAGTCATTTTTTACTGAACGCAAAAGGTCCGCATTGACTTTTGCGGATGCGTATGCGTATTTTCAAATTAATCCGCGCTATACCCGTATGTATTAATCCAAAATAATTCCTCGCACTTGACCGGCTTTTTTAAAGTTGTTCTAAATGAGTTAAATTTGGGAAGTAGAACCAAAGTCACAAGGCATACACCATATAACCATGCACTGCCATGGCACTTACAAGTTGATATTGGTATTTTCTCGTATACTAGCCAAATCCAGGACAAAATTAATCTAAATGGCTCTCTGTCGAAACAGCTCTTTGTCGCTCGCGAGTTTACGATATGTACGAGCCTGCATTTTTAATTAGGTAGCTATAATTCCACGTCAGCCCGCTCGTAGGACTGGCTCGCTCGATCGACCGTTCGACAGAGAGCTGTTTCGACAGAGAGCCATTTAGACGGAGAGCTATTTTAACAGAGAAAATAACACTGCTCAAGCGACGACGTAAAATGAGAGCGAGTCGTTTAAGAGAATCACAGGATGGTTCCAGGAACCTGTAAATGGAATGTCCATGAGTAAAAGGCACCTGATTAGAAGTCCTACGTAATCAAGAAAATATTTATTTTCGTCTCCCCAAATTACTTAAGCGATAATTAACATGGTCACGTTAATTCTTCTAGGAATTCAAAGCGGACTTGGCCATGATTGAATAAAAATAGTTATGTTTCGTAGATATGGACACATTTCATAACGAAGGGGTCTTTGCTCTGCAGTCTACATAAGGGTGTGACATCCATAAGAACATAAATTTTAAGTAACGATAGCTTTAAGTGTTGTGAACCGTTTAAAGAAGGAATTAAGTTAATAGCTCCAATAAATTTAGTGTAATTCATTTTTAAAGGGTCCGTCGAGCAGAAATGTCTAAGTTAATTGCAAGTTAATTAAGGGATAATTAAGCTATTTTTAATTTACATCGCGTTGCGAATTAGTTAGTATGAAAAAAGAAGTACAACTTATGTTAATAATACTTACACCTGTTTTTATGTTAATTAGGATGCATATTAACTGTTGTCAAAATATAGCTTCGTATGGATGGCACACACTGTATAGTGATTATTCCTCTAAACAATTCGAGGAGGTAAGTTTACACATATTAAACTGTCAGAATATTGAATACATGCATTTTATAAATAAATAGGTATATCAATGATAATTACTTTCCTAGAATTTTAATAAAATAATATTTGACGTGAAGCTCAATCAAAAGAGATCTGCAAGGAGCCCGAACTTCGTGATATTATGCAAACCAGTCCTGGTACGGACCGTAGTTTAGGACCCCTGACTGTAGGCAATCAAGTATAATAATAACGGACAGCTACATAAATCACTTTAGACCTAAATATTTTAATCCTAAACCGTCACTAAACAGGTTCTCAAAGAAAGCTGAACTAGCAATGAATTCTAGACAATAATAGACGACTAACATAACATGACTCGTAAGTTGATTTGGCATTGCTTTAAAATTAAACTTACTGATAACCACTTTAAAATAGTTTTCGCAATAACAATGCTCGATAGATATGAGGTTTAAGAAGTAATGCTGATTTGGGACTGTCAATTTTGTGTTATTACTGGTCGTTATTAGCCGTTAACGATTAGCCTTACTGTGTGTTTATCAATCATCCGATAGATCCAAGGCCCCAATTTACCTATATTTACATACAGTTAAATTATGTACCGTTATGTTATGCGAAAGTTTTTGTTCAATAGGCTGCGGTGTAAGATAAGTGTACTTGGTTTTTTGGAACAGTTATATTAAATGCTGCAATCGATATACGAGTAGGTATACGCGTGTTATGGCTATAGGCCACTAGACTACGATTTTATTATACGTTACATTATGTTTTAAGATGGTTACAAAGATTGATAGTATTTATTGTATGAATAATATAGGTCCCTGAAAATATAGTTATTAAGATTCATTGATGTAATATGTCCAGAAAATTAGACCAATGTCGACTAGGAGTAGATCTGATATCTGATATCCATTTCAAAGACAGCAGGATGTACTTAATTAGCGTTTAAATAATTTTAAATCTGCCTTGAAATCGCTTAGGTACTTCTCCAGCGATGACACCTCCTAGTCCCGTTTTTCGGATTTCAAGCCAGAAAAACATTATCTATGTTTTCAACATTCCAAAATAAAAAATCAAACGATGTTCGAAGAAAAAATCCACCTATAGGGTAGTTTTTATTCCTAGCTTCGCTCAGCGCAGCTCTCCTATTGGTGGATTTTTCCTCGCTCACTGCTCCGCTACCTCGCACAGCTCTGGTACATACTCACCCTAAGGGTGCGTTTCCACCAGAGATGCACATTAATGTATTTCCATACATTTGACACCTCGCGACACCTCACTCCGATTGTCAAATGTATGAAAACTCATTAATGCGCATCTTTGGTGGAAACGCACCCTAATACTAGCCGTCATTTTCGGCGTCCACCCGTTTGGAGATCCTGCTAATTTTGAACATACCCTTTCATTTACTTGCGGCGCTTCTTGTCAGCAGTGGTCTCCTGTTGTAAAGCGCAGGTAAATTTTTGACATGGTGGTAAGTTGTTGACAATGGTACACAGCCCTAAAGAGTAAGGTGGAATGCCTCTATGCTACAATGCATACATGTATGTAGCGCTCTACAATGAACGACAAGATCTGGCTCTTTTAACAAATCTGGCTACTCTGCTCCTTTCTGCTTAAGTGGACACTTTCCTAAATATTTCTGGGATAGCTACAAAACAAAGGCGCTTATACTTAGTGTAGTTAGTTACTACCGCGATCGGGCTTGATAGCGATCGGCAATCTTCGTTTTTCTAAAAAACACGAGTGACAGATATACTGTCAGTTGCGAGCCCATATGTGATAGCGATATCCAGTCGAACTCTATCAAGAAGGGAGGACTGTGCAAAACAGATGACTGCTAAAAGATCCAGTAGGTAAATAGCAGTTACGTCAGTCTTGCAAATGGGTGCGAAGGTATACGAAGGTGTGGCGTTTCTTGCAAAAAACCTGCATACGTCACTTCGCGTCTGAGAAGCGTTTCGCAAGATCACTGACGCACGCGCTCGCATCCTGCGCGCTGTTTATCGAACTACAAACACCGAGATCTGTGACCCCAGGTGGTAACTCTGCAGCAGTAAAATCGAAACTGAAAGTATGCCGTATCTCTCTCGCTCTTTGGTTTTTTAGCGATCGTGGGATAGGGCGGACGTTACTTCGAATTAGAGAGAACCCTGTGGGAGATTACTGCTCTGGCGTTCGCTCAGACTTGAAGCACGTGTCCTTTATGCGTACATGTAGTCAGTGTTAAGTCCAAAACAGGGATTACGGAAGTCAAGAGCTTAATGATCAAGCGGACCGATAAACGAAGCACTATGTGGACGATAGTTCAGTTTTCTTTATGGATTTCAAACGAAGTATCCCTTATTGCTATCACTTAACTTTGAGCAAATTTTGACCCTATATTTCAAGGCAACGCTTGCAATCGAAAGCGTGTTAAAAGTCGAACGTGTTGACAACGTTGGATCAATCATTATCTCAACTTTGATTTATCATCCACTCACCATTAGTCTCTATTAGTTGCGGCACTAAACTCGTTTTCGCACCAACGCTAAATAACTACAAGTTCGGTGCCAGAAACTGACAGATTGAGCCCGGATTCTACGAAAATAAGAAGTGTAGTACTGAATGTGCAGGAGCCTACTTTCATCCTCTTGTTAGTCGGTTTCTTTTCGCGAGTGCGAATCTCGCAACTAGTTGTTATTAATTTTTGAATAGTCGTTAATGGTTGCGAAAACCGTGGAGATATAGACAAAAGAAGTGCTAGCAAAACTCTTCTTCATTATGTGTATTGTTAAGAGTGATTGAACTTTATTAGGCCTGGTTAAATATCTTATTGAACGGCGTTGTTTTTAAGTATATTTGAAATTTCATTACCTATATCACAATTGAGACGTAAAGCATAAACTTTGAGTTGCACGTATTTACACATTTTGCAATTTTTTGAACTAAATAAAATATTTCTTGGAAAAAAAAACGGAAACGTACAAAACTATTTTTAAACGACTTCATAAAAGGAGGAGCTTCTCAATTCGACCGTATATATTATATATATATATTTAAATTTAATATTTCATAGCAACTACAACAACATAATATTAAAATAGTGGAAATTGGACTTGATTTAGGGGTGAGAAACGTTATCCCGGAGCTAAATTTGTTTGGTTTTTTTTTGACAGCTGCACGATTTAAGCCGTTCACAATCCTCTTAAACGGTTTAGTTAAAAGCAAGGTTCATTTCTATCGGTAGATGATCCTTGGCCAATAGATACAATTGGTTCGCTTCCGGGTCAGCGGGCTATCCGCTACGTTCTCTAGGCGCAAACACATTTTAGCCCATTGGCGCCAAATCATCAAGAACATGATTTATGATATCGTTTTAATCAAATGAACCAAAGCAATTAAGTTTTAAAAGGCTTCTTCGGCGTCAGATTTTGTCTACGGGTAATTAACTCTTAAAAGAATCTAACCTAGGGGAAGTTTAATGAAAGATGGGGGATTGGGTTATTGAAGGAAGATCGGGTGTTGCAGTAGGAAAAAAATGCATTTCAATTAACGCAGAATCACAGAATCTGAACCTTATTACAATGGCCGTACGAGAACACTGCTACATAAGTTATATAATCTCTCAGAAGAAATAGTGAAGTATAATTGAAAGAAGCGAACATATCTATTTTTTGTTTTTGATTTATGTTTTGTGTATTTAATTTGTTGTTGTTGTGTTGTAAATATGCAATAGACGTAGACATATAAAATATAAACAGGATTATTTTGTTGCTGCTTTGCAAAAGAATCTCTACTCGGCTCCAGCAGGTGCAAAAGGCACGGCGTTGGTTTCCAGAGTAAACTCTTGCTAAAATATCGAAATCTAGACATCGATGCCTAAGTAAAACCTCAATGCCTTGCCTTTCAATTCGTTTATTTAGGTATGCAGAGTTGTTGCGTAACTTTTCGATGCTCACTTCACTAGAAAAAATAAATAAAAACAAAAGCAACAATTTTAAACCATAAAAGAAATCGTAAAGAAGTTAATCGACGTCAGTTACTTTTAGTTTTCTACCAATAGTTATTTGTGCAACAAGAGAGCAAAGTTGGTTTTTGCTGCGAGTGTTGTTTTTGAATCCCGAGTAAGCGAAGGATTCTATAAATAGAATCACGAGCGTAGCGAGTGATTCTAGGTTAGAATCCTGAGCGTAGCGAGGGATTCAAAGACACGAGATGTAAATAACTTTGGTCTCGTGTGACACATACAACTTTTCACCTCAGCAGCGAGAACATAATCAAATGGATAGTGTGCACAGACATATATTTTTATACTTATAACGGATAAATACACGTTTGTAGCGAGAAAATTGTAGTCCGGAGCTTCATAAAAAATCTTTTTAACCTTAGATGGCAATTCGTGCCCTACCGACACATTCTCTCCAAAAATGCAATAAGTTTGGGATAGGTTTCAATGTGCACGTCAACCTTTGTCTTTATTGTGGTTTTCAACATTGCGTAAATACTCCACATTGTAGACGGTTGTTCCGTTTGTGATTGTGATAATTTAATGAAGTAAGTACGCTAACAGTACAGTGTTTGCACGCTTTGCAAGTCTCCATTGCTTAAAAATATCATACTTACGCTTTTAGATATTTTTCGCGAGACTTTTCAGGCAGGAAACTTAATTCTGCAGTTTTTACACGCTCTGCTTTAATGCTTCCGGTGTTAAATAGCAGACTTCGTCACTGGACTCACTCATATTTATTTATTATTAAGTACTTTTATAATATTCAACGTGTATCAAAAGTAGATAGCGTAACAGAACTATAAACAAAAGCAATAAAAATAATCCCGCTATTTTTTAAAGATGCGTTCTGATACTGCACCCGCGGTTTATGTAACAAAATTAAAGATTTTTAAAACGATAAATCATGTAGATGGGTACATGATTAACTGCGTATTTTTTTATGAAATATTCTGTTTATTTCATTATAAAAAATATAATTCGATTATAAAAATATAATAATCACATTTAAAACTTTTAAGTTTTTAACAGATTTTTACAATTTTACGGTTATAAGTGTATCCGAACGTTTTATTGTTTGTTTCTTTTAGGGCCTACTAGGTATGGAATTTGAAAATCGAACTTATAATCAACTTGTTTCTATCTCTCGCTTTTTTCGTATCGAAGTGAAAGTGACAGAACAAAGTGAAGTTCAATTCTATCGAATGTTGTGAGTAGACCCAGCACTGCTCACGGCATTTAAAAAAAATAATTAAAAAGCTACTTTGCCTCACGCTCGCAGCAAAATTGAATTTTGCTCACTGTTTTTAAGCAGCAAAACCTGCTTGTTTGAGCTGCTGAGGTGAAAATATATTTTTTTATTAAGTAAGTGGTTCGCGTAATGCGAAACATCAGTGATAACCAGTGTTCATGGGCGGAGACGATGACAACAAGAGCTGTCATCGAAATGTCAAAATTGTTTCAAAAATACGGCAGATGGGAGTTGATTCCACAAAATTGCCGTCGAGGCGAAATGTGTTAATGTGTTAACTGTACGTCTGTTACACTACGTTACGGTTAGGTCATTGTATTGTTGGTGTACGTGTTGTAAGTAAATAATCATTTACTACGGACTACTATGAACAACAATGATCGTTAAACGTGTAGTACTACATCGATGTGCTACAAAACTTACGTTTAGTAACGACGTTTAACTAATCAAATCGTTGGTCTGTGGGGTCTACTTATTTAAACTTCTCCAAAGACATTCTGAAGAGGCTCATCGACGTCAGACGGAAGAGCTTCCTCAACTCAACAAATTAGTTTGACTACTCAGCAAGGAAATGCTGCCAGCTTCTTCGGGGCAGGGGCCTTTTTTAAATGTACCGTTTTAGTTTTAGCTCAGTTTTTATTTTTAAAACAACTTCAATAAATGAGGAGGTTCTATGTTCGGCTATATGAATGATTTATTATGTTCACCGATTTCTCTGTCAATGTAAACCGATTTAAAAAAATAAAAATATACTGTATGTATTAACTTGTACTGTAGCCTACTTGCGGCTCCATCATCAGATCAGCTCCAAGATATCATAATATTATATTTTCACCGGGAGTCCATATAGGTTCTAAATTTTCATTAGCTCTACATAAATGTAAGGCACGGCAAATTATATTTTTTTTATGGACTATGAAGAAATTGAATAGAGACTTTTTTATTTAATCTGATCTCTTTGGATTATAAAAAGTAATGCGCTGTCATACATAATGGCGGACCACCCGCGTGTCGAGTGGGAACAAAATAGTATAGAACGTCCACTATTTCTTTACTTGTGTTTGGTATTGTCAGCAAGAATTGTTCAACTATTCCTTGTTAATATGTTTTTTTTTTCAAAGGAATCTTATAAGAACTAGTTACTCCATGTCTCATAAGAATATTTACAATTCACTTACATGACATGAGAGTTAAAATTAAGGTAACAATAGTTTGGTGAGCGTATTTAAGCGTGCGTATTTACTTTCACACAAAAGAAAAGAAAAAAAATACCTACATTAAATTAACTACATACATTTTATAATATAAGATTTTAGTTTCAATTTACTATTTATTAAGAAAATATGTATATTTTTATGTGGTCGGTGGATAGACTTCAATTAGTAGGTAGACAAAGTTTAGAAACAAAGCACAGTACCTACACGGCTAATTAATACTGTGTTGATGTAGCGAGCCGAGATTTCAAATTAAAAATTGGTGTCGCGGTCAAGCTGTGAAGAAGTCCCAAACAGACAGACATACAGAGAGACATAGCCTCTTTCTCATTAAAATATTTGTTAATTTCACATTATGTTATTAAATTTTTGGCACATTTACTCGTCAACACAACAACAACGCCATTAACTTACGTAAAATTACTTCAGCTTACCCCGTTGCCATTAGCATAACGTTAACAAGCCAATTCTTCGAGTTTTCGTATCGATACGGCATTGGGTCGAATAGCTTTGAAGAAATCGTTACGTCAGTACATAGAATATGGCAACGGCGGGAATGCATTCGTCTCGATTTACGTTTCACAGGAAATCCACCGCTCGCGTTACTCACAAACAATTCGTTTAAGTATGTAGATCGTAGCGCGCGTAAAAAAAATTCAATATTTATGTCTGATCTTTTACACACAAATCTATAGGTATTATTACTAGTTCTAATAGTTCGTCAATCAGTATAGTCGTACTATAGTTAGCTGTCCTGAGTTATAAAACAAACGTAACCTGACCGAAGACGTGTTTAATAAAACAAACGGAAATGTGCAGCTTGAGCCCTTTCATATGACACCCCATTCTAGACCCCTTTTCAATTATTGATAAAAAAAAAAAAATTAAACTAAAAACACACGCGGGGCATTCAAGTTGTACAACTATGCCAAATTTCAAATTGATAGCATTTGTACTTGCTGAGAAAACCTGCTGTGACATACAGACAGACAAACAGACGCCTGTCTGTTGTAGGGTGAGTCTAGACAGACAGACAACGAAAACTCACCACAAGGGTTCCTTTTTTACCATTTTGGTACGGAACCCTAAAAATATCCTAGTCTCGTATCAGGAAAGTACATTTAAGGTTAACATTTCTTGCAAAATGCCTCGATAAAAAGCGAGATTTACTTTAGATAGCGAGACCGTATTGTTTGCAACGGTCGACATTTGCCTTATCATTCGATAAAAATACTGCATTAAGATAAACATGGGGTGTTTTTAGTATGACGTCATGTTCTAAGTAAGTAGCGATATGCATTTGGGATAGCTGTTTGTAAATTTTATTTACCTTTACAGCTGTCTATTGTAGGTACATAATGGTACGACCTACCCAAACTTTATTTTATTAATTTACAAATTTTATTTTGATAGTTGCTGCCTAAGTAAGTAAAATTTCAAGGCATGAAGGATTTTATTTTTATTTTTTAGGATATAAGTCCTTCGTCTAGTAAGTGCACACTATTAAATTTCATGGCTGCAACACAACATGACGATGCTAAAACTAATTAGAAATTTGTAAAAGAAATCGTAATGTGTGATTTATAAAGGACACAGCAGCAACCAGAAGTTTAAGAAGGGACATGTACTAACTATAATAATATGTTCTTAATTAAGTAAGGCGAGTCCATGTACAGTTTATACATATACCTAGTTGCAAGAAGCATTTAGAGATAGCGGCAAAAGCCTAGTTGGTCCTTTATCAAGCGTTATCTCAAAACTTTTATGAATAAATAAAGCTATTCGGGAAAGTGACGATAAGGTTATCTAGTTTTTATTGTGAGTAATTTCCGCCCTTCTGCGGATAGAAGTTCGTTGTTCACTTTGAACTTTAAATGTTGACTCATTACAAGTATAAATAGCTACTCTGTCTATGTCCTTAGTATAAGTATAATTGATGTATTGTAACTCCGTAATTTTATCGTAACTATCCGACGTAAGCAGAACAGAAGTATTTGCAATAGGGCATGTTGCGTAAAATAGTAGTTTAAAGGTTTCAGCAGTTTGTGCAGTCGGAACCGAATGGATCGCTACCACAATCTTACTTAACACTATGCTGCCAAGAAGCAGTATTAGCTGTGTTTCTGCGTGATGGAAAGACATCTGGTATAATAACCTGGTATAGAGGCAGTCTATCCTGGTCCCCAAGATTGGCACTGCATTTGCAACCTTGGAATAATACCCATGGGCCTCAGAGTTCATATGCCAACAGAGGCCTGTTTTATAAAGCTACAAATTACAATTTACAGGTTACAAGTTTCCATTTGACACCACCTCGATCAATGACGACCAGCCATTTGAGCAGTGTTGCCAGTTTAGGCCTGTAAAATTGTTACTTGTAGCTTTATAAAACGTGCCCCAAGTGCCTTGTACGTACATTTGTTTATTTGGAGGAGAAAATTGGGTGTTTATTTATTTATTTATTGACACACTAACAGTAAACATCAAGTACATATTAATCTTCGTCCTCCTAGGGCAATAGTTAGTCAAGAGCAAGCCCATTATCAATAAAAAAACAATCCAGCGGTGTTACAGTGTTTGTATCGTATGTTATTGTATTGTTACGAAACTTTGATTCGAACCCGGATTTGTAGGTCCTACTACCGTTTTAAATTCACAAGTAAGTAGGTATTGGAGCCAATTTGGTTTGCATTCTTTAATTTTTAATATATGTAAACCTAAATGTATAAACGTCAAACTCTGTTCTCGAGTTTCATGTTTAGAATTTTAAGTTTACAGATACTTAAAATTAGAGAATACAATCCGAATTGGATCCACTATTGACATTGTACATATATTATCAAATAGAATTATAAGAAGTCATGTCAACCACGGACAAACAAAGCAATACATGTACAGTATAAATATGTCTAGAAACAAAGTATAATTATCCTGTTCTTTTACCGAGAAGTAGCGGAGCGGTGTTCCTGAAGTTTCTCGCGAATCTACATACATTCATACGTTAATACGCAGAAAATACATTAATTTAGTTCATTATCAAGACCGTGTCAAGGTCACTTGGTCGAGAAGTAAGGGTAACGTAAATGTAGAGCTTTTTAGAGCGTTATCGCTCGGTGGATACGTCACTTCCTGAGTGGGATTTTTGGTAGGGGTCTATCCCGGATATCCAGGGGTTCTCTCAACCTTTTTAAAAGCAAAATCTTTTATATTCGTTTTTTTTTCAAGATGAACTAAAAAATATTTGTCTAGACGTGCTTCGGTATTAAGGTTCACTTTCCGGCGGGGCCGTTGCAGAGGCCTTTACGGTCTCGCGGAAAACACTGAGAATAACTGTCCTCGTCATTCGAAGTCAATGGTCAACATACCGATTGGTTGGAGTTCTTAAAGACTCGAAAGAGAATGGTAACTCTTGGTAAATTGCATTGGGAGGTTACTAACATTTTATTTCTTTCTCCCTTCTTTAATGTTCATCCCCAAGTTTCATCGTCACTATCCATCAAATGTGATATTTTCGAGGTGTTAGTAGTTTGAACTTCCTATTAATAACTGGTTGCAACTATTAATATTAAAGTGTTACCACTGGTTCGGGGAAAACTGAGAACAAGCTAGTATAAATATCTGTTATTTGTTAAGAATTATTGCAATAACTCGTGTGAGTTGTCACTGTTGTCAGCGTACATAAAACTTCATTTCATCGGCGTTAAGAATAATTTAATTTTCAAGATATTTGAATTTTTCAAGATACTTGTGTGATGAGCACGAGTATTTGTTTCTGAGTCTTGGATGTTGCTATAGGTATGTAGGTATTTAAGTATTTATTTCTCTATAAGTATAAGTATTTATGTCGTTGTTCTCATATAACCTACAAGCCTAGAGCTTCGTTTGGGGCTAGGTCAATTTGTGTGAGATCGTCCCATGATATTTATTTATTTATCTTTACTTAGTGTATAATATGTGTATGTGTATATGTGTGTGTATAAACAAAGTACTTTTAATATAATTGGCCACCGCTTGATTCATCTTCGTTGGTTTCAAGATTAAAAACACGCTTTTGTTTTTTATTGTTTGTTTAGTTCAAAACAATTGTGTGTAATTGTGCCATTTCCTGATTCTTGGTACAAAGACTCAACTCGGACAGCCCGCAATTGGAAGTCGACCCTTTTGTAAAAAAATGTCCCACATGCGGGTTCTTAGTCGGTTACGAATCGATACATCAATCATTGCAAATTGGGTTTTGTCGGGTAAATTTCAACTACTTTAAATCAAACATGGTAAATCGAGGACGTAGCAATAGTTTTAAATTTATTCAATTTTATTTTGTTGTAAAGTCAATTGTGTCAATTTATAATTGGAAACTTTAACCTGTACATGTTGTTTACAAAATTAGGTCCAATTTATGTGAAAGTCTATAAGATTAGCAGACCGATATAGAGGCATAATATATTATACGCATGATATTTTCCTAATTTGCCTTTACGTATTATTAATTTATTTCTAATTATTTTTAGCAGTTTTCTATTGTAACCTTATCTACACCATGGACATTTAATAAATTTAAAAATGAAATTGTTTTAGTAAAATGTTACTTATGTGTAAACATGATGATTACCTACCTATCAAAAATAAATTCACGGCATCTTGCCGAGCGGCTAGGTATTTGACACTAATCTATAAGCTTATATGTCTTTACTTATGTGTTTTGATTAAGTATAATGTGTTGTGTTAATATTTTGTCGAAAAAAATATTTCCATTTTATTCTTAAAAACATTTTGCGACGCAATGTGACGCAATGTATGCTGAAGCACTTTCTCTGCTGGACATATATTCCAAAGTTCTCCATCATGACCAGAAATATATGTTCATATAATATTATCGTAATTCTGCAGAAACATAAACATTATGTATATAAATAGTACCTAAACATAGACATTATGTACGTAACGTCATTCTAGTAATTAGCACGCATCGATCGTAAAATCATACGTAGCTACAACATTATATAACACATTGTTTAGCATGACACGAGTTCATTATTTCATGACAACGACACAATGGGTAGCTATAATGGTTAGTTATACATACACACACTGCTGCAATATTACTCCTATAGAAACAATATAGGTATATACACACTGCACGTTATGAGATCATTGAACTCGCTGTGGGACATTAAAACAGTAAATATTGTCAGGTCAAACCTATTTTGTTACAATTGTAAATTATGCGGTTATAGTACATCGCAAGACAAACTACTGACAATATTATAATGAAAAATACAGTTTGACCTTGCATACTTACGGAAACCAGAAGTCTGATAGGTAAAAATGTAAAAACCACCAAATTTAAAGAAAAGGGAAGGACGCCTCGGCCTTTTATAACAATTCCATTTTGACCGTATTCGAAAATCGTTATCTATTAATTGCTACTTATCGAAGATCGACGAAGAATTCGCTATCAGACTTCATTCTACTCTAGTCCATTAATTACGTATTAACTAAGGGTACTTTTAGCAGCCCCAGCAGGCGCTGCAGCCTTCCAGAGCGGTGCTAAAGGAGGCCTTACCTTCACCCTGGGTCATGACAGACGATGGGTGGGTGATGGCGTTCCACTAATTTGTATCAGAGGTATTTAAACAAATACAATACAACATTTAGCCATAAATTAAATGAATAAAGTTGTCATCATTATTGTCATTTCAGCCGAAAGACGTCTCCTGCTGGAAATAGGGCTTCCCCAAGGTGTGCCACTAGGACCGGTCCTGCGCCACTGGCATCAATCGTTGTCCCGCAACCATAACCAAGTCGTCGGTCCACCTCTAAAGCCGGCCATCCACGTTACGGTCCACCGGAGAGGTTACTTCCGCAGGCCACCGGAGGACACGGCACACACGCACAGGTACACCGTACGGTGTCACTCGAAAGAATTGGTTTTTGGTTTTGCTCCGGTCGCCTGCACAGGTAGACCTCTCCGGTAACCGTAACGTGCATGGCGGCTTAATCTTGAATCGATTAATTGGATTTTTTTTTAATGTAACGACGCCGGTAGTCTGGCTAGTGGCTACTAGACTTTAATCACTTTAAAGCATTCCGTGTTGTAACCGGACCCGAAATGAAGCACGCGATGTCTGCTACGACGGGGACAACGACTAATTTGTCGTCATTTTGCGGCGATGGTAACATCACATGGTATCATGGTTACATGGTATCGTCTTTAGCCTCCACTGATATAGATTACAGGTAAATCACTTGCAAAATGGTTTTGTAAAGTGATATAGCCAACACAACAGTGATTTAGAGGATCAGTGCCTTTTGGTGTACTATGCGTATGTTAGTCTGTAAGGTATGTTAATTTTGGCCTCGATGCTTGAAATAAAGATTTTGTAGGTATTCGTATTTGAATATTAGCTTAATGCATTTAGGTGAATTTCAGTTAATAGATACATTTGAGGAATTAAGGCCCGTATTAGTAAAGCGATCTTGGCTGAGAAGCCAGTCTCAACTAATGTCAAAGTAAACGTCAAGTCATACTGCCGCACTCAGAAAGGTCAATTAAATTTAATGCTTGTTTAGTGATGTGTTGTCTTATTCTGTTACTATAGCAAATAAAGTGACTTCAGCTACTTTAATGAAGCATTACATTTAATTGACGTCTCTGAGTGTGGTAGATAGGGACGTATTAATAAATTGATCTAGATGTTAATGCCCGTGTTAAGATGCGTCAAAAATGACAGTTGTCAGTTGTGTGGCAGGCATCCCATCCATGTTGAGTTTATTAATACAGGCCGAAACCCGTCCTTTCTGACGTGTCTTGAGATTTTTTGTCTGAATATTTTTTTAATGATCTAGGAAATCAACACAAAAAAAAGCGGTTGGCACGGTAAACGCGGAAAAATGGCTGGCAAATAAGTACCTAGTCCAAATAAGGCCCTTATTTTATAATTTAGGTTATTAAGCGCTGATTGTTCAATCCCCAGATAAAACTATCCGGAAGGTAAATTTTAGCTCTGTCCTTTTCTTTCATATGACTTTAGAAAAGGATAGTTATACATTTAACTGACGGATAGTAATATCTGGGGATTGAAAAATCAGCCCTAATAGTCGTAACTTTAAATAAAATTACCTGTTTAAGATAGACATAAAATCCTATACGAGTACATACATAAATAAACCTTGCGACGAAAGGATCTAATAAAAGGTGTTACATTTCATCAAACAATTTAATTGACGGATAACCTGATCTATAAATTGTATTGCTCACCTTCAGTCAACTTTTTTGTTATTGAAATTTGACATTAATTAACGCAAAACGTTTAAACGTGTCACAAGCCAAAACGAATATCACCAAACGCATAATAACCTTACTTACCTCGTAAAATATTGACACCCACGAACAAAACCCAATTGTTCGATCGACCTCAACTATCAGTACACCTACATAATACTAAAAACATAGCTCAGCTACTTTTGCTTAGCAGTTTTACATAATACGTAATAGTAGGAGATACGAATAGGAGTATGTAATTTGTCTATTAAACAAGCAATTGCATTTTTTTAAGCCAACGTTAGTTTTAATTTTTTTAATTAATCATATACTAGACTGAAATTTGTCAGCCAACCCATTTGCCACTTTAGCGTATCAAATTTGATATAAAATACTTTTGATCGAATAAGCAGCCCGGTGCAAATCGTCTCCTATTCGGATCTTAGACCATAATGCCGGGCTATACATTTTCCACATGTCATTAATTTACCTGCACAACATTTAATATTCATTTAATTTTAAACTGAATTTAAAAGTAATCATCACACGTCATCATTGATCCTCACTTGATCTTTAAAAGTGCGCGATAATCGAGTCACGATGGTAAATTGGTTGTTTAGTTTTGTTTACATCTGTGCTAATTTCTATTACATAGACTATACCTGCTCGTGTAAAAATATTGATGCATTGTGAATTAAAGACATAGCAGTGGCCTTACAAAAGATGTATTCGGTGAACGTTATTAGTTATTGAAAATGTATAAGATTAACGTAATCTCTTCGAAGGTTGGGTCAAGCGATTCCATCATTTTAACAGTTTTCTATAATCGTTTACGTTAGCGTTATGCATCTTGGGCCCTAGAATGGCTGTCTTAAATTTGAAAATTATGAGTAAGTGCGTAACGGTATCTTAGGCAAAACCAATTACGCGATGCACCCACTGCTTACCACCAAACACAGAATAAGTAATAGCCACAAACCAATCGAGAAAATAGTGAAACACCTCTTTAAGTCGTGTGTCAGTAATCGAGCCAGTAGCGGCGTGATTCGTTTTATATCAACACTCACTAATTGTTGGAGCGGCGCGGCTGACTCCCACGATGCACAAGCGGCGCAAACCACAAGCGACACGGACATACAGGGGTCTAGCCAAGATGCATAAAGCTAACTTAGCGATTGTCGAAAATAGAAAAGATGACAGATCGTCACACGAAGACACGTCGACCGCTTATGCCACCATACATTTCGAGTCGATAGAAAACAGAAACGTTAGTAGCTTGCATCTTGGCTAGCCTACAGTCCTCCCAGCTTCTTAACGGCTGCGGCTATCGCTATTACACTTGAACTAGCTGCTGTCGGTATATCTATCACTCGTGTTTTATACAAAAACTAGCTTCTACCCCCGACTTCGTCCGAGTAGATTTCGATTATCGTTATTAACTCTGGAACTTTTAAAATTTCCGGGATAAAAAAGTAGTCTATGTGTTAATCCAGTGTATAAGCTATCTTCATTCCAAATCCGTCTAGCCGCTGCAGCGTGAAGGAGTAACACACACACACTAACTATTATAGCATTTATAATATTAGTAGGATAGGATTAGTAGAACGAAGATTACCGACCTTTATTAAGCAACTAGTACCTAGTAGCTTTTAAAATAACCCTCGGATTTGTAGGTACTTCTCTCTCACTCGTATTTCCCGCCATATACTTAGGCAGCGAAACAAATTGAATTCTGCGAACTTTAACGACTGCTGAAATCCAAGAATACGTAAAGTTCTCAGTGGCCTGCGTCAATAGACACAATATTTTGATACCGTCTACAGTTATCTTTCAGGGAATTCCCAAGCCAGTGACGTCCGTCTGTAACTTGGACACCAGTGTAGGTACACGTTTGTGGAAGCCTCAACGAGTTCTAATCGTTACCCGACCAGACACAACATGTGGCTGCGCACAGGAGCTGTCACTAGCCGGTGTTATGTTATGACATTCGAGTGCCATTATCATCATTGAATGAGCTCCGTATCTCAATGGGAACGGCCCGTGGTTGGGCAATCGCAACAGTCGGATTAATTGAATGATCGGCAGACGACACATGAGGGTAGCGTAATATTATTTGACGACACGTGAGCCTAGTTGGTAGTGACCCGTGCCTTCGAAGCTAGCGGTCCCGGGTTTAAATCCCGGTAATGGAAGTGTTTTTTTGCGATGAGCGCGTGTATTTGTTTCTGAGGCTTGGATGATTTCTAAATATTTAAAGTAAATATGTATTTCTCTATTCAACTAAATTTATCGTTTTTTAGTACCCATAGTACAAGGCTAGAGATAAGTTTGGGCCTAGGACAATTCTTGTGATATTTGTCCCCCTATATTTATTATTTATATTGTCATCTCTACCCTCAGGGTTGGCAACTAGTTAATTGTCTTTAAAATACTTTTAATTACGGCGGTTAAATATATAGAAAAGAACCAATACTCAGGATTAACTACTTCTACATCACACAAATAATTGTCTGTACCAGGAATCAAACCTGGGACCGCCTTTGTGGACAGGGTCACTACCAACCAAACTTCGAATATACCTAAGGGCGTGCAGTGGGTATAATATCTTCACGATCGCCAAAACGTCAAGTTCCACATGATCATACTGCAGCATTTAATGTGGAAACCCCACTAAAAAGCTTCAACAAAGTTAGCTTTGCCATCTTCATTTTAACCTTATATCATTTTTCATAGGTCATTAATCTACGTATGTAATATTCTTAAGTACCTTACATTAATCTGTTTCGTAATCAAAACTTGATCAGTACACTCTTACTTTTCATTTATTAATAATTATTTTTTAAAGTCCGGCACAGATTATTAATCATTTATCAAAGGAATTATCTTTAATTGTTTTAGTATATTTTGACGTGTACATAAATAAGACCTTTCAATTACGACCACTAGGGGACTCTGATCGTAAATCACGTAGAGTAGAAAGCGGTAGAATAGTCCGGGTAGGTACTCGAATTTGTCACGGACAGTAAGCCGATACATAATAAATCCATAAATAACAAGCCATTTCTAGTATTAAAATGTCGATGCCGACGTACTAAATAGGGATGCCAGAAATAACTTATAGCACTTAATAATTAAAATTGCTTTACATTTAAGAAGCAAGGTAAGTGTATGTGTGTATGTATTTTTTAGTAAATATGGAGCCAAGTCCTAAACCAAAAACACAGAAAACTGTGTAGCAAATTTCGATCATATCCCGTTTTATGTGTGATTGATTACAAGACATAAGTCCAAACATCTTAACATCTTGACAAAAGTTTACATTTACGGTATTTATTTATTTATTCATGGAAAAGCAACAGCTATAAACAAAACAACAACTAATATATTACAAGGAACGAATTTTAATTACACTTATTTAAGTTTTAAACGTTTTTTCCCAAATATATCAGTGAGTGTATTCCAATGTTTTGTTATAGTATCTCCACACCGATAGATGAATTTATTTTACTTTAGATTACGAGTGTTATGTAAACTTTTTTTAATCAGTCTCATTCAGCGCGCTCCGTATTATCGATTAGGTACCTACTACGTTGCTGGTTACTAGCCTAACTACATCATATTCATACATTTAACACACTGATTCTCAAGCCATTAAAGATACTAAGTAATACTGACCCGACCACGGCGTCGAAAAAAAGGTTATTTGTTTTATGCAATGGCAGCACTTGCCTACGTACTCTGCGCTCTGTGCAGAGGCCTGGCTCCTATTTCACCATCCTGACAATGTTAGGTGACAAGTGACAATAGGGAATATTCATGACTTTTTTTCACAGCTTCTACGAGTATAAAAGCTGATTTATGTGACAAACAGTTGAGAATAATTATTTTTTGAATAGTTACAAAAATAACCAAGATATAAGTCTCCTAAGTATAAGTATATATAGTGTATATCTGTTCCTATCTCTTTCTAGCAAAACAGAATTTAACATGGAGTTTATATGGCCGACCTGTTTCATGACGTCACAGTGCATATCTGATCTCTCTGTCTAAGTAGCAGTTTAAAATGCTTGTTTCATCCGTATTTCTTGGCCAATTTTAATTTTTATTTCGCTTTTGGTGATCTCTGTTATAGTATTTTATTATTTTGTTGAGAAATGTGATTTAAAAAATCCACGCATATTCCCTATTCATTTTACATTGTAAAATTAACAAGTTTTCACATCACTGGGATATAAGCTGCTCCATCTATGTACACCAACATGTCACCTGTCACTTGTAATAGTCAAGATGGTAAAATAGGGGGCTGGTCATTTCCTTTTGTTTCTTTTTAAATCTGGCAGTTTCTTTCTTTTCTTGTAGGTTAAAAGTAATTAAAGTCGATGGATGGCATTTCTACCGACGTGATTTTTTGCAGAATTTAAAACCACATACGACAATTGTGGAAACAGTTAATTGCACCGGTATTTCCAGTCGCTATGACTTATAGTCGCGTCTTTCTAAGTGGCCTGATTTGACAGATGTCACCGCAGTACAAAATATAACCTCAAACATGCCTCAAACACATATTTAGAACTGAATTGACGGCTGTCACCGCAATACAAAATATAACGTCAAGCATGCCTCAAACACATATTTAGTACTGAATTGACAGCTGCCACCGCAATTCAAAATATAACCTCAAACATGCCTCAAATACATATTTAGTACTGAATTTACAGCTGTCACCGCAATTCAAAATATAACCTCAAACATGCCTCAAATACATAATTTAGTACTGAATTGACAGCTGTCACGGCAATACAAAATATAACCTCAAACATGCCTCAAACACATGTTTAGTACTGAGTTGACATCTGTCAAATTAGGACTTTTGGAACCATCAAGGTATGAGCTAACTCTCTTCAGAGTCCAGTAACGCATCTGCGATTTCTCTAGTGTTGCGTCCATATAGGCGGTGGCAATTTCTTTTCATTAGGTAAGCTTCTCGTTTGCCTTCTGAAGCATAAAAATAATGATTTGAATATTCCTAAACAGGCAACCCTAAATCAATAAGTAAAGTAAAACATATTAAGGCGGTGATAAACGCAGATACCATTAACATTCCTCGAGTCACAAGGACGGCTATCTGTCTCTCTATACAGGATTAGGGAACAATAACTAATAGGGAATAGTGATTTACTAAAAAACTTTTGACGCGGGGCAGTTACTACTAATCCGTTCCTGATATCATTTATTGTGTCGTGCATTAAGATTTATTTCTTCCTAATACATTATGAGGTTATTTGTAGCATTAATGATAACATTTGTAATTAAATTTTATGGTCTTGTTGATTTAAAATGCCTTACACTTTTTCTTTTATTAAGTAAACTTCAAATATAACTTATTATAGTTAATACGTAAAAATATAAATACCAAATTTTTTTGACATTCGTACATATCGGGTAGGTAAATACTGATAAAAAAATATTTGTATAATAATTTTAATTGCAGCTGCGCATAAAGTTTACTGATTAAGATTGTATAAGTTTAATGTTTAACTTCATTTTAATGATTCGTTAAGTCTTAGTCTCACAACATAGCTACAACATGGTTTTAATGTTAACCTATTCACTCGCTATAGACTTTCTAATTATCATTACTTACTTAAATTTGTTGATTAAACTTGTAAGTTTGAGAGACCGAGTTTTTCCAACTCTTTGTTGCATAAGAAGGAAATTGTTTTACAAAAATGCTTTTATAATTATGAACATAATGCATGTTCAAAGGAATGGGACAATCGATCATACTTTCATCATGTGTAATATTAGTTAGTTGAGTTCATAGTTGAAAAGGGGGTGTTACCAAGTACAAACGCCAGTTACACATATGTATTATGATAACAATCCATTATGTAGTCTGGAAATAAGTTGTTGTTATGTATAATTATGAAGACTTTAATATAATTAAACGTATGAACCCTTATAGTTTCGCCATGTCCGTCTGTCCGTCTGTCCGGGATTTAACTCAGAGACTCTTGGCACTACAAAGCTGTAATTTGGCAAAGTTATACATTAAATTGGCATATTTTTACAGTTAGCAACGACAGAAATGTCTAAAATACTCATATCTTGCACTCTACGTATATTTGTACAACATTCCCGAAACCGTTAAGCTTTCTGGTTAAAAGCTTTAAGACAAATAGTCATTAAGTTCACGGCAGCTTTCGTTAGTGTTGCGTATTCGCAAACTTTACACGGCCAGCTTTTGTAATTAACGTCTTAACAAATAAGTCAGCTCTCTAAACCAGTTGCAAGTAATTGACTAGGATTTTATGAGAGTCTATAATGAGTTTATGAAAGCCTGGTGGCCTAGCGAGAGATGAGTTAGCTCCATAATGTCCCTCAGTGCCTCTCTTTTTTTTGATAATATTTAAAGAGAAACACACATAGATTTAATAACGCGGCATCACGCTATGCCAAATCTTATCTTCATTGGTGAGCATTAGTTTTTGATTTTATTGCAGTCTTAACGGAAATGTTTAGCGCTTTAACAAAATTTGTGTCTTCCTGGCAAAGGAGCCTGTTTTATAATTTAGCAGCACTTAATTTGATCTAACAGTTTTTTAGATTTGACTTAAATGCATTTTTAATTAGCTTTGTCGATAGTACGAGGACACATTTTAGTATAGCTTTTTTTCTGTGAAGTTTTAACATCGAACGAGAGATGCAACTAATACATAATGTTCATGTTATGTTGAATATTTACTTACAGCTATTTTTAATGATATTTATGAACTAGAATTTCCTCATGCAGGTTTTGTTTAAATGAGGATAATGAGCTGTAACAGTGATTCCACTTTGGGTATAGGTCTTCTTCAATTCGGTCAATTTTTTCCTGTCATGTGCTATTTGTATCCAGGTTTTTCCCATTAGTGCGGTTATGTCGACCGAGTAACCTTCCTACAGTAAGAATTTGTAATTAATAGAGATGA
The DNA here is from genome assembly GCA_948252455.1 of Acleris cristana. Classification (NCBI taxonomy): domain Eukaryota; kingdom Metazoa; phylum Arthropoda; class Insecta; order Lepidoptera; family Tortricidae; genus Acleris; species Acleris cristana. Next base: position 6,328,336 of record OX411774.1, on the reverse strand, counting down.
TAAATAACAGTATCCATACAATTAGGGTGACGCCAACAATGTTGGACACGTATAGCTGAAGGCACCAATAATGGACACTTAATTAACTCTTAATTCAAAGATCACAAGGCGAAATTGATTGTCTTAAAATAAATGAATAAAACTTATCTCCTGTACCATAAGAATCAAGTGTCCATTATTGGTCCTTGGTCATTACTGTTTCCATCACCCTAGTATCAAATAGATGTTATGAATAAGTTCGAAACATTATAGTAGATTGTTCAACAAGAGACTAAAACGAGATGTTTAGCCACGCGAGCGAGCCAGCGAGCGAGAGTGGCTTTAGTTCTAGTTTCATTATGGTTGTTTAGTCTCGCGTTAAACACTCTACTTTTCACTTTGAATTCGAGGGAAAAAAACGACGATTCAATATTTAGCAAATATGGTAACAAAGTTTCTGACTAATTTGTTTCGCGGTTGTTAGACTTATTAGTTTTTTGTAAAGTGACACTTTACTAAGTGACACAAATGCTTGCATATTTAGCCAACAGATATAAACTTGAAAACTATTTGGACCATGCCTAATAAAATAAAACTATCCTTAATATATTTAAATAGATTCATATTCGTAATCATTAATCGTTTTTCATGAAATTAAATGGTTAATTTTTAAATATTTTTGCGTAGTTGTCATTTTGAGGTTATTTCCACAGCCTAAAAATGGTCCATACACAATCACTGAAAATGGCGATAATCCTCCATTCACAAACACCTGTTTAGGGGATTCCAAAGTAAAAAAAAAAAAAAACTTTAATCCCTAGATAAGATAAGGAGTTAGTCCCGATGAGCAGAGACTAAAGTAACATTCTTAGAGCATGAGAAGTGAAAAATCTTAATTATTTTCTGACGTGTAAGAATATGCCACGCGGCAAACAGAAATTGTCGCAGCTATGAAAGAAAGTATGCATCCTCGATTAGTCGCTGATCATTAATTACCTTATGGCTTAAAATAACACAATTTTACTCGCAAATGCAGTTTTCATTACATCTAATGCATTAATTAGAGGCAAGGCAGGGCGCGCCGAGTCTTAGACTGTGATTAGCCGTGATTGTATTGAACGAAAGTCGCATTATACTGGCTGACAGCTTTTTCATAATCGTTGATTGATGTGATGCGATGCCGTCGGCCATCGGGGCAGGTCCTCGGAGAAAGGTGGAAAGTATCAGGTTGTAAACAGGTATAGCAAAGCTGGCGTAGACCATGAAGCGCCTCAGGCTTGTGTCACGAGAATAACAAAAGGTCCTCAAGTTGGGAAGGTTTTTTGCGCTAGAGTGTAAATAATGTCCCACTTCACATGAGACCTGAGTAAACAAATGTTTACAAATGCTACGAGAACATATGTTAAAACTTTCAAAATGAAATGGAAAGTTTACAAACAATAAGGTGTTAGAATTATTTAAGTCAAAAAAGGATGCTCCATTTAATGCGTAACTTTTCTGTGCATGTCATAATTTTATGCACTTTTCTAGCAATGATTGCGCTTGAAAATATCTTACACGTTCATATACTTCTAGTAAATAAAGAAGTATCAGATATTTTTGAACTCAAGATAAGTGCTGATATTTTTTTAGGATAACCTACTTAGTACCAGTTTCCCATGTAAGGTTAGATTTCTGACACTACTTAAATCAATGCACATTAAAGAACATTATACTAATTTACTATTTTTACGTACTAACTTTATCTGAAGTTACGTTAAAGGTTATCTCTGTTCCTGAGTAATATTGAATCAAGATAAATCATCACACAACCACCGAGTGACAGTAAATTAATTAATATGCAGAATCGAAACGCTTCGAAAGCTTACGTGACACCCGAAACGTATCGCCAAGTGCAGCTATTAAAAACTACACATTTTAGTATCTTGTCGTTTTAACATCTTGTTGGATATGCCGTACGAAATTGTACACGGAGTTAGAGCGACAGGGTAAAGTGTGGAGATACTTGTGAACGTAACATGACACGCCATTAGCCAGATAGAGATCTTTCGAGGAATGTTAACCGGTCAATTAGTTGTTACTTGTTACCCTGCATTTGGTTCTTATTTGGGCTACCGCTTTCTTGGTTAGTTTCCGTGTTCTTTTATATATTTAATTGGAAGATTCTTGGCTTGAAGTGAGTTTTCACATCAACTTTTTTAATATCGATATTGAATTTGGTTTGTAAGGACATTCGGGAGGTTGGCTTTGAATATCCCAGCCTGCGAGTTAAAATAATAAATGTTGGGAAAGTGTGGCTATAAACCGTCAATAGAGGTAGGGGTCGACGATTATTAGCTGCGAAATTGGCTTTATGACATAAGTAGTAAAATCTACTCCGTTCGCGTTGAAGAAGTTTACCGCCATTGCCTCGGAAACTTTTTAATTTTTCGGGGTGAAGTCTCCTTTGTCTGTTTCCGGGCTATAAACTAACGAACTTATTCATAAACGCACAATAAACCTATTTTAGTTAAAGTATGAATGGTCCCTTTTTGTCTAATTCCATAATGACAGATAAGGACAGAGCCTACTTCAAGCGCCTACTTCATTGGGCGTTTATGAAATCTATTTTTGAGTGGTATTGAAGCGTTGAACTGTAAAAACAAAAAAAAAGTAAAACTTTACCAAATTATAATATTAATAAGTTAAAGATAATTAAGGACGACTAAGCTAAGTCTTGGAGACCACGACCTGGCAAGCGCTGCGTGGGACGACCGCCTGCACAATGGACAGGATGACCTAATAAAGGTGGTAGGAAGTCGGTGGATGCAGGCCGCACTGCCATTGGATAGTTCTCGCTAGAAATCAAAGAGGGCCAATGTTTAGTAGAGTCCGACTTTGGGCCGAATTGTTTTTTGATTAATCTAAGTCAAATAATAATAATAATAATAAATATTAGGGGACAGTGTCACACCAATTGACCTAAGCCCATACTAAGCTCTAGGCTTGTACTATGAGTACTATTCAACGATTTAAATACTTACATACATACACATACATTAAATCACGCCTGTTTCCCAGAGGGGTAGGCAGAGACCACTCCGTTCCACCTGCTACGATCTTGACAAATCTCTTTCGCTTCTTCCACATTCAAAAATTAATTATATATGTAAGTACTTATATAGAGAAATATATACTTAAATACATAGAAAACATCCATGACTCTGGAACAAATATTCATGCTCATCACACAAACATCTGACCTTACCGGGATTTGAACCCAGGACCGCTAGCTTCGTAGGCAGGGTCACTACCAACTAGGCCAGCGTCGTCAAATCTTGTTGTCAAAGTCTTAACTGACCCACACAGTGACAAATCCGCTCGTGAACGTGTTGTGCACGTGTGCAATTGCACATGCTGCAGCCTTACAGAGCGTTGCTATTGTTGTTTTTATTGCTTTTAATTTTTAGACATGTGTAGCCAATCAGTAGTCCTGTAAAAATAAACAGTTCATAAGGAATTGCAGGGACTTTACCGAAGTTTATGCTATGTTTTTCAACGGAAAAAGGACTGTGAAGCGACGCTTAAATCGCGTAGCTGTCGAAAAAATCCTTACAAATTTAGCTCTGGGCGATAACGTTCCTCACACGCTAAATCAAATTTCCACGATTGTTGTTATCATAGACAAAACTAGGTTTGGAAGTATCCGTTTTTTCTTTTTTTTTGTCCAACAAACATTTACTTAGATAGGTTCAGATCCAGTTTTTCATAATATCTACAACATAACCAAAAATTTTAAAAATCTGACTCATTTTAAGGGAAACGTTACCGCATTTTGTATTGAAATATATTCTTCAACTTCACAATCCTAAGGATTAAAAAGCGCTGGATAAACCAGTGTTCGAATAGAGAAACACAGATTCAGATTCAAATTCTATAAATATTGATGCAAATACATTGGTCAAGGTGGGTCAAGCTAAGTTGATTGAGTATTGATACGATTTGGTAGGATATTTCGCAAAACCTGACGAATGTAGGGATTTCATTTAATTTCTTATACAATGCACTGGTGGTCATTGTCTTTGTTTATTATTTTTTCCTGCAAATTAAATTCGTACACAATGTTTTATATCTAGGTCACTCACACATATAGGTCTAAGGTACAAGGTTTTCTCTGTAATTTGCTGTTTAACTGTGTATAGTTGGCTGTGACCTCAAACTAGAAGGTACAAGTCGTAGTAAGTAGGCAAGGATAATAATCCCCGGTTGACAATAAAGTTTGTAGCAACGAGTTTATTGAAATATGAAGAAATTTGAACTCTATTGTAACTAATGCAGAGTATTAATAGTTATAATGTGGCGTGGAAAGAAATGGATAATCAGCTTCGAGGTACTTAGGTGAGCTTGACCATTGACCTCGATGATGTCACTTTCTATTTAATAGGGCTGTTGCTCTAGACAAGATACGTTCGGCGAACGTTATTAGTTATAGAAAATGTATAGAATTGTCGTAAGCTACCGGACGGTGCGCTTTTATGTCAAATCCAACCGTTTTGACAGTTTTCGAAAATCGTTTATGTTAGCGTTAAGCATCTTGTCTCGGGCTTTTGTTGTTAAAAAAAACATAATGCACCTAATAATAACTAACCAATTAATTAATTATATTTAAGTTGGTACACCTACATACTTACTAACTAACTACTACTCTCATAATGACAATGGATTGGGTAAAACGAGCCAAGATGAGACCATACATTTCTCCCTGCAAATTTAATGTAAACAAGTACTTGAAGACAATTTTTTTTTGTACTCTTATTCACAAATGTATCCAAGTACAGGAACAAAATGACAATTGGTCTTACATAAACAAATTAAACTTCAAAGGTTTTGAACCGAAACTGTGACTTCCCCAGTAGAATTACTATGACGAGTTTTTGTCACATCGCAACAAAAACAGAAAGAATAAAGAATATTTCCCACTGCGTTAAAAGCTGCCGCGCTTTTTAAGTAAAAAGCAACTATTATTGTGTTAATAAATGAGCTATCAAAATTCGTAAATTACCTACGTTGTTGCAGTAAATCTTTACAGTAAATTGCCTTCCCCAGCCGTAAATTGGTAGGTGTGCCTATCCAATAAACAACTAACTTGTAAACACAAACCTTGGCCTACCTACTTCTGACTAACCGAAGCTATCACAGCAATTTCTATCTCTGCCCAAAGAAGGCAGAATAAAACAGCGGGTACTATGCAAGTGCGTAACCAGGACATAGTTCCATTCACACCACCTAGGTCTAAGACTAGACGAAGGCACCGGAGCATATCGACACTCGATACGGTTGCCGATCGGGCCGTCATCGAGTTACAAACAACACCTGATACATCTACATAAAACAAATGCAATCTAATTCAAACCTAATCAGTCTGATTTAAGGATGTCCAATTTATAGAGCAAAAGCAAATGTAAATTTGGCTAAGAGTAAGATCAAGTTGGCGTCGCGCCAGCACTATTTCTTCGATAATCCGTCGCGTGGTCAACAGACGACAATAAAATTGTCGTTGCGGTAAAACTATTATGAAACTTATTTCAATAGTCATCGCGTCATCAGATACGTTCTTTACAACTAGGCTAGAAGGATGTCCTTTTTTTGCTTTCTAAAGTTACGCTTTATTGATATTGAAGTAGTCAAGGGTATCAGATGATTCTATTGAATTTCCCCCGTGAATCAACATCTGTTTTATGACGCTAAATCGTTTCCATTGACGTTGTTTGTTTCGTTTTTTTGTTCAATGAAGTATCTGGTTTCACTGGCGGCTCAGTTATCAGGAAATTCTTCTGCAATGGTGATTTAATTCGAATTAATCGCGCTGATTATAAGGTACCCTACACTGCATGTCACCGCTACATAAACAACATTGATTAGTTAAAGTTACTCATTGAAGTAAAAGGAATGAGATGTATAGGCATGACGAAGATGCAGTCTGATTTCTGATACGAATAGTCATAATTATATTATTATACAATAACTAATTAGATAAAGCTCTTAGTTAGACTTTCTTGGAGTCTAAATAAGATTTAGGGTAGATAAAATCGCGGAATTACAGTGCGGTGTTCCTTTTCAGAATCCATTATCAGTAGCATCATTAAAATTGGTTCAATTGCTAAGTCCTCAAAAGTTATACACTCAAATATATTTGTAAAGTAAATAAATATATTTAAAAAAAAAATACAACTTCGTCTACGTAGGTATCTTCTAATTTTGATAGTGAAAACTCTCACATCGCGCTCGCTATTAAACCAGCTGACATTCTAAGAGAGACGTTATTCTCGGAAGCATAAAGAAAGGTTAATAACAGCTGCAGACCTTGTGGCTCTTTGCGGATAATGCACAAATCGGTCTAGTCACGAACTGGATACGTAGTAAACCTCTAGCTATCGCGGTAAAGTGAAATTGTGATAAATAGTTAGACATCGCGGCCATCAGACCACCCGCGAGTCGACAGGGAGTCATTTGTCACCTGAAGACATAACTAATTTGATACATACACAATTTGATTAAACAAATCAAAGCTCAAACCCCTTGACAACAAAGATGAATAGTGTTTGTCCATGTTTAATAAGTGAAGCTTAACTTTGGTGCAGGCTCGTAAGACATATTGAAGACTGGAATTAGAAATCGAGAGGTTTAAATTCCATAGAAGGAATTTGATTCTGTGACGAGCGGACAGTGTTATGCTCGAAGTGGCTCTTTCATTGATCGTAAAGTACACTTGTTGCTTTCGAAACACTATTGACATATCTTCACTGCAAGATAGAAAGGAAAAGCGTTGTGATAGACAACGTTTTTAAATGTATACCTACAATTAAATCTAACCGCAGGCCTTTCCTAACCTAATGAAACCTCACTAAAAGTATAAAATTGCTAAATTTCATTTGAGTGTTGGTAGCTCATTGATGTAACCATGTAACTTCTAACTGTCGTGTTTTTAAGTGATGTATCTACTAATATCTAGTACTTAAGTTTTTAACTCAGAAAAATACCATCCCTGCAAGCAGCGATAAATAATTTAAAAAGATGGAGTTTTACGAAAATAGAGTCACGATAAAAAGTAAACCAAACATTCTCTTAATAAATAACGAAAATACCAGTAAGTAATTTAAATTAAGAATTAAGACCGACCTCGCAAATCAGGAACCAGGAAACAAAACGCGGAGTAGGTATCTAAGCTTAATAGAGTTTAGCACCGAACCAGCGGCTAATTAAGCGTGAAAGTAATCTCCAAATCGATTTTAAATGGTAGACCCGCCTGCTTGTCGAATTGTAACACCATCTATAACCCTGACCAGTTTGGTTGGACACCCGCGCCATAAGATTAAAGGCAGGTAATTGACAAATTGTGCGGTTCTGTTAAGGTTAAAGGTGTCCAATTACATTGGTGGGTGTGTATAATCAATCCGCGATGTTTATACGCTGTTTAATTAATTGTTCGTTCTAAATGGCAAAACATATATCGAATGTTTGGCAGATGACGAGTGATTGATTATTTCAGTAGTATTTAGTTACGGCGATTGAGTTGAAAGGCGAAGTACTTTCTCTTTTTTTATAGTGACTATTTATAATCCGTTTAATGAATGAAACGTATGTAATAGGATTAATTTAAGCCGTAATCTTTTAAGACCTACTTAATTTTTTGCAAACTTTCTTCGAAAGCGACGGCAGTTTGTTATAAGTTTGTTGACGGCAATTATGATCAGATTTAAGATTATTGTATCTAATTAATTTACAGGATCGCAGCCAAACAAGTCAAATTGATTTAACTTTCGATTATCGGAGCTATTAAAATTAATGTAGGTCGGAAGATAGAAAAGATAATGAGGATGACTCCCGCTAGTGGCAGACTTTCGCTGGACCATTTTTTTATCCGGTTAAGGAACTATATAGGTAGCTATTTAATTGTCCAGCTAACACTGACCCTTGTCAAAGGTACTGGTTATTTTAAATATTTACGTACCTATAAGTACTTTATCTTATGATTTGACTATATGAAGATAAGATAAGATAGAAAAGATTTTTATTTGTAAAAAGAAAACTTATAATAAGGTATCAGATGAGACGTTGGTTTGACATAAAGTCGGTTAATGACGACACCTATCCAGATTATACAGTAGGAGTAAATGCTATATTATGACTAAATTAATACGAGTATACTTTTCCATTTTATATCATAGATAACTTAATAAACATTAATTAACTAACGTCGTTAAAAGAACGTCTGCAATTTCCTGCATTTATGGCGCCTGGTTGGTCGGCGCCGTTGCAAAATATAGCGAAATATCTTCAATTAAATTAATCTCGAGTCGTATTAATGAACGTATTCCCGTTAGATATAAATTAAATATTAAGGTCGTGTTATCGTAAAACGGCTTCTAAATTTATTAGACCAAATGTTTTAGTCTATTACTTGTTCCAAAACGTGTTAATAATGTAAGTATTAACTGTATGTATACCTATTTGAAAAACGGCGTACGCATGCCTTTAAAATGATGGGTAGGTAGTTTGATTTAATTATAATATAATAATTATTACAGGGAAATTTTGTCAATATTCTTTCAATTGCAGGGTGATTGAATAAACGTGAAACTCGCAGTCCCTCTTAAGCCGAATAGAAAAACCGTCTTTTAAAAAAAACCGGGTTCTACGAAAATACGGATTCTCGCCTCACGGCGACAGCTTTACGTGTTTTGTCGAAAATACTCAAAACACGATCGTCCACCGAGGTGTACAAGTCGACACTCGTAAAAAGAGCCCTGAGCGACCTGAGCAAATTACGGACCGAATTGGTAGGGGCAACGGGGAGAGTGTAAACCGCTCCGCTTTGCTGCCACGCTATTGGTTTGTCAGTAGACAACATGCGCAAACATATCCCCTCCACTAGCCGCTCGAAGCTTTTTTTAACATCGACCTGTACTTTACAGTCGACCTAGTAAACTGTCAATTTGAAGAATCGGCTCACGCGATATTTCAAATAATAGTCCACCATTTTTCCAGATTTTACTTAGCTGACTGTTCATATTTATAACTGTGTGGATATTTATTTTCCTCTTATCTACACTACTAGTTCTCGTAGTCATGTGGGGGACATAGCAATTGACCCGCTGGGTATAAATAAACTGCACCTATACAGGAGCAATTGGCCTGTCGCATCTCGGTCCAAGAGAGCAAGAATAGAACTCAGAGCAAGAGTTAAACGGCACGTGTACATTCCTAATTGCATAACTTCAATGTTTGCACAAAATGGGTCAAAAACTGTAAAAAAAAGGTACGTTAAATTTAAATCGTCATTTGTGTAATTTTTGACGAGGTTTTTATTGCATTAGGAAGTATAATTGTTACGTCATAATGTAAAATAAACTATACCTTGTTCGGATAGGTATTTAACTAAAGGTAAACAAACCAAACCACGTGGCTCTGTTCAACAGCCAATCAAAACTGTTTGGTCGAGCTTTGACGTATCAGTGCTCTGCTCCTATTGGCGGACCAACTAAGTCACGTGGTTTGTTTATTCACATTTAGTTAAATACCTGTCCGAACAAGGTATAATATCAAGGGATGACCTTGCATAAAACGACCTAGATCCAAGCTCGGCTCTAGGTTTGTACTTTGAGTACTAGACAACGACAAATATAGAGGAATATAACTCTTTACGGGAATCGAACCTGGGACCGCAGACTGTATTCTTAGTTTTCACCATGAATACACTTATGTTAGAGCCAAGCCACTAGCCTTCTTTATGAAATTTTGGTAAAATATATTGTTTAAATAAAAGAAAACGCATCGAAGCCGAATGGTTTGAGTTTGAGCACTCCAAATCGTTATGACATGTGACTGACTGACACATGACTTTTCAATAAGATATTATGTCAAAGGTTGTCCAGGTAGTAGGCAGGGATCGCAGTGCTACAGTTTAAACAGTAGTTCGTCTTTAAACAAAGGTGTAGCACGTGGCTAGTATGTTTGCGTGCCTTGACCGTACGCTCTGCGAGCTATCACAAGCAAACTCAACAGGACGCACCAAGCCGGTTTATTCGGGGAGGCGCCGTCGCCGCGTTTAATTGTGTTACCGAGAGATGCGCATCAACGCAAACCTAGCGCCCGAACGGCAACAGATAACAGGAACTCCTAAAGGACCGGAGGCGATCTACTTTTTGTTTTATACTATGGCAGTGCGCTTAAATCGCGTGCACGGGTTAAGTTAGGCTATAGTTTGTTCGAAGAATATCACACCACACCACTAGTTCTCACGTCTTCGCGTGGCGTTTAATGAAGTTTAATTGTGCCCATTTATACCTACCATAACCGGTTTGTATATATGGGCACATACTGTTTTCATTTAACAAAATATATGAAAGTGCTGCCATGAACGTGCGGGGTCCAAACTGAGTGACCTCTACTTCCTTAAGCACCGTTCCAAGATGTGTTTAGAGTGTAAGAATATTGCCAATATTTTCTAATACTTTGTTAACTGTTCACCCAGGCTTAGAGCTTAAACGTTTCTTGCAGTAAAAATGCATGGATGCATGGATGGATATGTACGTAGTGTAAGTCTTTTTTATTTTATATACCAGGTTGATATCCTCTATTTCCTTTTTTAAATTTAAACTAGTATTCGCATGCAACAACCAAATAAAATTCTCTATCGAAAGAAATCAAGCAGAGTCTCTATGGAATGTGGCCGGGAATAGTACCGATAAGAAACTGTCTAAGTTATTTTTTTATTTTTATATGGAAAAATAAGATTCTTAATGCTTTCGAATGTTTTCGGGAATATTCTCAGTATTTCGATATTTGGTTGACAAGATTCCAAAAGTTCTGTGAATATTCTGCAACTTGCACATGGTAACGTGGCGTTACCGTTTCAATACCCGTATTTATGAGCGAGTTGGTGACCCGCATTAAATTACAACCCTTTCGTTTAAACCGTGTTTGCAATATGCATTACGTGCAGTGGCTTAAAATGCCCCATTTCGCGCGGCAGCGCGTCAAACTGATGAATATCGCATGCACGAATAAGCACGGAAACGTGATCGATCGATGACTTTACCCAGAAATATGTTGTTTAGTGACTTTGCTATTTAGAAGACAGAAGCTAAACTTGATTGCTAAAGTGTAGTTCCCACCAGCCAGTTCCGGGTACCGTATAAAGGAGGCTGTAATGAGTGCACAGTTGGGTAGGCGTTAGGGCAAGCAAGCGTCATCATGCATAATCATCGCTATTCATATTTTCTACTGTGTTTTTGTCTGGTCTGGTGACTAACTACTTATCTGTTACGATTCTACGAAAAGTGTTATTTTTTTATTTTGTGATTGCTTTTATTTTACCGTTACTAGTTCAAGACGGGGTCTGAAATCACCGCCGTTAGTTGTTAATTTAATCCAAAGCTAGTAATTTTCCATCACTCAACTATCAAAATTTAATTCACAGACATTGATTATAGTATAGTGGTAATAGCAGTATCGTTTTAGCAATAGATAGTAGGTAATTTGGTTATCTCTTTATGAGAAAATAAAAAATACCTCGTACTACACGATCAGAATATTTCATTTGAACGTACATTCACTTTAGGTTGGAATACATGGATGCTTTAATAAGCAGAGCATCTTTATGCCTTGATCTTATGAAGCAGTGAATGTCAGTTTATTCTAAGTTGTTGTCTCGGTGAGTGTTTCGTCACTCCCACACCGTCTAGCAGCAGTCTAGTCGAGACGGAGTCAACGACAGGCCTACTTTCCCGAATGGATTCGCGTCATGTTTTTTTTTTCGTAACAATAACTGAACTAAGCGATTGTAATCGTAATCGCAGAACGCTTTAAATAGCTTTTAGTTCAAATTTGTTTCAACGTTGCTCTAGTTTTGACTTATCTTTCATTCGAGCTTGATGAGATTTTGTTTTGTCTAGAGTGTGTGCGGCTTTTTCCTTGTTCTTTGACGTGGTCTACTATACGAGTACAACTAGATGTTGCTGTATGTAGGTATTAGTCCCGGATGAGTTCTGTAAAGATGATTGCGTTAGTGTTGACCTCATTTTCTTATTTTAGTAGCTGAAGGTCTACACAAGTTTCATTCTGCGAACTTTTATGACCGCAGACATCAAAGAATATTTATAGAATTAGTGGTAGTTAGTAGGAACCCTTCCTCCGAAGCTAGCGGTCCTGGGTTCAAATCCCGATACCTATAGGGAAAAATATTTACGTGCTGAGCGTGTGTATTGGTTCCTGATCTGTCGATGTTTTCTGTGTATTTAAGTATGTATTTCTTTATATAAGTAGGTTATTCTTGTCTAGTACCCATAGTACAAGCCTAGAGCTTAGTTTGTAGATCAAATTTGTGTGGGATTTTCCCCTGATATTTATTTTTATACGTTTTCCACCTTTTGCAATTTCATAACAATATGTCAGATTTTTACACTTTGTTATTTTTTGCAGAACGAGTAATTGTTTAACTCTACAGTTTACAGTTGCAGTTAAAGTGGGTGGACAACTTACCACTTGAATTATATTTATGATTGCCCGTGACCCCAATATTTTGTCATCGTAGCTCAACAGTGATTCAATAGTTAATAAATCAGAGTTACGTCTTTAACGGCCGCTCTCGGAGTCGGTTAGTGACTATTAAGTCATTCGTTAGTGACGATATTTCATACATAAGTGTGACACCACAATAGTTATTTTATTATATTCAAATTTGAATTCGATTTCAAATCGAATCAGCGCGAACCCAACTCGCACTTGAACATTATTTACTATTAAAATTTGTTGTTTTTCTTCAGGGTTTGTAATATAATCATACCTACCAAAGACCATACCAACAAAGATAAAAATAGGTTAAAAAAAACGTTTCATGTATGAAGACCCCCTTTATTATTTCACTTTCTCTTTTTGTTTTTATTTGTTAATAAATCCGCTGTAATAACACGTAGGTATTCTGAAAAAAAAACAACCCACTATCTATTACGGTTCAAATGATCTTTAAAATTAGGACGGACGGACGGACGGACGTATAGCGTAGGTATATTAATAGGGTTAAGCTCCCTTTCAGTACGAAATCCTAGAAAATAACGAATTAATTGTCTATAAAATGTCTCTGAGTACGGCGGTAATTCATTGATACATATTTTTTTCTTTTCCATACTTTCGCATGAGTTACGGAATTGCCTCGCATGGGGTAAACACATAAACCCAATGTTGTTTTCCTGACCCATTCTGTCACGCCCCGTATTTCACTTTGATGGATATATTTGCGCCCTAATAGACTTTCTGTGTTGTCAAGTTACTAAAAATAGAACCACTTACGTTGGTAGAAATATAAATCTTACACCATCATAATATTTCAAGATATATTTCACTGCTACGGCTAAATTGAGTGTCATTTTAAAATGGCACTTTCTTTGTGCGTCCTAATTATGGGGTGTAGCATTTTGGACACCCCAATAAGTCTATTTTGGACGTTAACTGAAGCCTGAGAAAAAACAGTCCCATTTAAGATCCAAATCTTTCTAAATCCTAGTTTTCTTGTCTTGCCTTTGTGTTTCATCATTAATCAAATGATTCATCTCAAACAAGCACGAATTTACAAAATACTTCGAACTCGACTTATTAACATCGTCAAATCGAACCCGTTCATCAATTAGTGCTAAAACCAGCATTTTCGGAGTCATGGAAGTGCAGAGGATATTGAACTAAAACTGGACTAAATTTTCTGCGCGCAGTAGGTCAATTGTACTTACTCGTTAATTTAATGCTAGAACAGTTAAATGCTTTCAGGATGCGATTAGCAATCGGGTCAATTGAGAAAAGTGTTAATTCGTTAACTCTTAACGAATATAGACTTTATCTAGATTAATGACTATTGCCTAACTCTAGAAGTGAAAGATCTTGGCCTTTACAATTTGAACATTTTGAAACAACGATTTAATAAAATAAATAAGGGTCGCACTAGTCGGTTTCTGTCGTATAGAAATGTCACAAAGATAGATAATTAAGGCTTAAAGCATAGAGTATATTAATCTGTTTCCCAAACTCGATTATTCCACGTAGCAATTTATCCAGTCGCAATTTCGAGATTTTACCCAAACGCATTTTTCCTTATTCTTAATTTTTCCTCGTCACATATTTTCCATTTTCGATTTTTCCCAGTCGCATGTTTCGCCATTACAATTAGGCCGTAATAGGTAGGTTACTAGGTTTAGGTTATGTTAGTACTGGAGCAGGCCCGAAGGGCCAAACCACCAGAAGTAAGAGCGTCGACTCTGTGGAAATGATATAACTATTCAGATGAATACATATTAGGAAATTAAGATAATGCGAAATAAGCTACTGAAAAAAAATAAAGACTGGTAAATTTTGCAAATGGAAAGATTGCTACCAGAAAAAAAAGATTATGGGAGATATATCACCATACACCTACCCATGTTGATACTTTTAAATTCTGTCAATTTTTGTAATTAAAGTACCAGTGACACTCGCGACCCTAAAACGCGTCTTAACACACCTTGTTTGTAGAACTTGGACCATCCGTTAAACCTGTACCAAGGAAAAAGAACCATACTTACGTATAGGTACATACAGGTCAAAAAAACATTCCCCTCTTTCGTCAGCCGGGTAACAACGGCATCTTGTCAAACGGTCGATCGAGTTAGCAAAGTCATCCGAGCGACTTTAAAACTACCTAATTGAAAATGCACGCCCTAAAACGTTGTTTGTACGCTCTGTCGGGACAACTCAAACTCGCCGGTTATTAATTCGCCCGCCGAGTTATAGAGCGCATTGGTTAAGAGAATTACCTACCAGCTACCAGCTCACGTGGATGATCGAAATCCAATTTTGGTTGGTTTTTTCCCTGAACCCTCTTAGATAGGTCAAGTAATCTCTCAGAATCATTTAAAGTATACTCGTGTCTACCTGTACTACTTACATCACAATATCCCATTTCAACGCGTTGAGTTAGACTCCGACATCCTCCTCAGCTCTCAAGGATCGCACGTGGTTACCTTCCTGCGCTGGCGGAACCGTTCTAATTGTGTCCTGGACAGGCAAGGTCGGCATCAACGAAGATTGCCCTGATGCGGGATTGGGGACCGACAGCAAAATAGTTCAGATTTTTATACTATGCCGGTGACAGGCTTGGCTATTTTTTTTTTATTGTCCATTTTAACTGTCATTCATAAGTAATGTAGGGTAGGTACAAGTGTTTTACCATTATATTATTAAGTATTATATGATTTTATATTCTCGATTGACATACCTACCACACCATTGTATTTTAATCACATTCACTATTTATTTCTAATTATACTTTCTTTGACTATTATGATAAATACATTTTTATACTTACTTTCACTTTCAAACAGCTTGCTCGTTTTTTGAAATGTTTAAATGCATATAATCACCAAAAAATATAAAATATTTTATTATTTTAATTGTATTGTGTAAATATTCATGAATTGAATGAGTTGCGTTTGCATATTTTTGTACTTTATAATTATTACTGAAAATATTTTGTTAAATCGATAATTATTACTGACTAACGATTATTTGCGAAAAATTACAATGATTAAATGCATATTTAAAAAAAAAAACAAGCTATAGGTAATTAATTAGCTTAGCTGACATGAAATATCGTCAAGTATAAGTAAAGCATATCAAAATGCCTTTCATTGCCAACGACCCGATGGCCGGTTCACTGTTCGTGGCAGATTTCCGCTACATAGCACTCGTAGCATTGCACTGAGTGATGATCACTATTAAGATAAAATAAATGTTTTAAAAAACAAAAAACCGCCGCCGTCTGCTTTTGGTTGAAAATATTGTGAGTCGCCGACTTCAGATGGACTAACCTATTACCTATCGTTTTTGAAGGCGGTTTTTTGTTTTTTAAAGCATTTATTTTATTTTATACTTTTTAGTGATCTTAATAAGCTTATGTATGTAGTCCCACTTCTTAGTTGATATGAAACTTTAAGACATTTCAAGCTCGCCGCAAGCAACGCCGCGGGAAGGTCATAGTCATATTTAAACAATTAAATGTTCTTCGTTGTAGTCGCTCAACTACCTTAACCGAGATATCTTATCGCCACCCTGGAAATAGGTGCCGTTGAGGAGTTCCGGTGGCCATCTGTGGTCTTCATCATCAGTTCCACTTCACCAAATGAGACTTTCTGAATGCAAATGCTAGACTTGTTACTAAAAATACTAGAGTTCCCTCAATTCCTCACTGATCCCCTCATCAGATTCAGATTTGGTGACAATGGGATCACCTCGGAAGAATACACAATCAAACCAAAAAAAAATTTGCTCCGCAATAGATGAAGAAATCGGCGAACATACATAAAAAAAAACATACAGTGGAACGTATAACCTCCTTCTTTCTAGAAGTCGGTTAAAAAGAAGTCAAGTTAACGCACTGTTTTAGTATGAGTATCTAGATCCAGAATATAAAAGATCTCGCTGTCTCTTCTCTTGTTTAACTAATTACAGTTTAAATAAAAAAGAAGGAAGTAATTTGTCTATTTTTGCAGTCAGTACAGCATTATGCACACCACTTTATTTCGGTATCTGTATGAAGATTGATTGCTCCCGGATTATTTTGTTAAGAAAACAAATCATCCTGGATGGCAAATTTAATCCCGACGTCTCCTGAACCCAGGACGTCCTCATCCCAGCACCTTTAATTCAGCGGTCACTTTCATTTTCGACAAGTCAACGTCCGAAATTAACATTCAAACTACGATAAACAACCATTAAAATGCTAAGTTTTATTACTCGGTCCCATACAATCCAAACTTTATCATTATTAAGAATATGTCGGTAACTTTTTTACTTCTGACTGGCATTTTGATAAGCTGATAGGTATAAAACAAAAAGTACTTATTTGATGTTTTTCCTTGTTAAAGTGGAACGTGGACAGTAACTCATGCTTAGTGATATTCTTGACCATTGACTTTCGTCACGTAAAGATCCAGGTTATGAAACTACCTACAGGGGAAAGGTCGACAAGAAGTGGTATTCTATTTCTTAATAATTCTCAAAATCATTTAAGTATAATGGTATGTTGTAAGACTGCCGGTGAAATGGCTGGCATAGAGTTATTCCATCTTAGTCTTTGGTAAATAACATTGGAATGGAGCCTCACCTTACCTATAGTCGTTCAGATTATAGATAGATGAAGGTGGAAACTACCCGTGTTATTCGTTCGGTTTTACTCAAAAAAAAAAGAGCATTCAGGTTGGACGATATCATCAAGAACGCAAGGCTGAGGCTGAAGTCTTTGATCAGATGGGACAGGAAAACATGTAGCACTTAAAAGAGACCACTCAGCAATAAGTTTTGGGATAAAAAAAGAGAGAATTGATGCATAACTACTTTTTAATACAAATAGTAATGCAAAAGAAGTGGTCTCCGCCTACCCCTCTGAGAAACAGGTGTGAATTAATGTATGTATGTAGTAATGCAAAAGCGAATTACCAAGATAGCCATAACCCTACACAAATACAGTGCGCAGGGACAGTCAGGTTTAAATTTATCACAAGAGATAGTAGGTTAATGCGATGCAATTAAACGTAGGCCATATTTACGTCGTTTACGTTTTCATAGAAAGTAGAAATGAACAAGGGTATATCGACGGTCGAGCTTTCTGTCCGCGGTCATGTAAACCGTGCGGGTTGGTGAATGGGACAAGATCTATCGCCTGTGGCCGGCGCCCGCGCAGCATTCAATTAAGAAAACATTCTGGAAGACGGTTGCCGTACAAGAAATGCCAGGACGGCTATGTACGAGTATATGTAAGGAATTTTGAAACCGTTTCGAGTTTAATACTGACGTTTCTAAGTGTTTTTTACAAACCGGTGGTAGCTTCATCGACACCTCAAAGCTGCAACATTTTCATTTTGAAATGTTTAGAGAATTCACATTTCAATGTGTCACAATGTGGTACCTAATGCACAAATACACATTTCAGTTGACCGATAGAAAACATCATTAGTGCGTCGTCGATGATTCATTTGGGGTTTATAAGACATAGACAGGTTTTGCTTTTGATTTATTCTATTTAATGATTAATGATTATACGTTTACTCACTTGCGGAATCAACGCGGAACTGGGGTCGACCGCCATTATTAAAAAGAAGAAGACCAAAAGAAAGCCATCGTTACAGTAATTATCTATTCGACCCTGAAAGTATCATCATCATCATGATCATCATCAATTTCATCATCATCATCATCATCATCATCATCATCATCATCATCATCATCATCATCATCATCATCATCATCATCATCATCATCATCATCATCATCATCATCATCATCATCATCATCATCATCATCATCATCATCATCATCATCATCATCATCATCATCATCATCATCATCATCATCATCATCATCATCATCATCATCATCATCATTATCAGCCGCAAAACGTCCACTGCTGGAGAAAGGCCTTCCCCAAGGTTTGCCACAACGATCGGTCCTCTGCTTCTGTCGTTCAGCGGTTTCTCGCGACCTTTATCAGATCGTCGATCGATCGATCGATTGACCTTGTAGAAGGCCTGCCGACACTTCGTCTCCCGGTTCGCGGTCGCCACACTAGAACCTTCCCGCTCCAACGGCCATTGGTTCTACGTGCAATGTGCCCCGCCCACTGCTATTTAAGGTTTGCATTTCGGTGAAAATATAAAAGTAAAGCCTTAAAGTATACTAACAAGAAACTCTTGGAAACAATAACTCTGTTATGTTAACCTTATATGTTTGAACTAATGACCATTATTTAGTGTAAGTATTTAAATTTAGATAAAGTCCTTGAATAATTAGAACCTGTGCCGAATCCTGCCCAGGTACTGGATCGCCCACGGCAGTCACTTGTGGGATTTATCCACTAACGAACCGAGTTATAAAGCACAAATAAAGGATTGATAGCGGTGTGGGGATATTCCGGGAAATGCCAACATGGCTGATGTTCTTAAGTATTAACTTTACAGCATGATATACAATTTTCTGCTTTCCTATGATAAATGTAATGTTTCTTTCTATGATAACTTCATCTGCTTATTTATTTGTTTCAATTGTTTTTATGTTTCTGTTCTTCATACGTTTTTTTACACACAGTCCACCTGATGGCAAGTGGGATTACCACTCCCTTGGAGTAAGATGGAATGCTTTTATACTATATTTTACCGGTTGTCTAATCCCCACAGTGGAACAACAATGCGAACACTGGTGCTGCGGCAGGTTAGAGAATAAGATGGTGGTAGTAATCTGGACGGACCTTGCACAAGGTTACCACCACTAAAGCAGAAAGCTAAATTATGCACACTAGTTTTATTAAGCATGTGTACTTTCTTTGCGTTTCATAAACGATACTTCAAATCAAATCAAATCAAATCAAATATTTTTATTTCCATTAACAAACAAGGTGTACTTACACAAATAAGGTTGAGATCTCCTTGTAGGTCTTAGTATACCTGTGTTAGGTGATCTCGCTCTTCCGAAAACTGTGGTGGGTAAGTACATAATATTGTTAATAGGTAGAAAAGAATGCTTAAAGTTACTTACTTAGCCTAAACTGTTGAAAAGAGTCAAATCAAGCTTCAGCGCGAGATCTGGATAGTACCGCAAAAGAATAAGAGTACCTTAAAAGTTGATACTTAGTAAATACTAGTGCATATTTTATGTTGAAAGTGTATTATTTTTAATTAACGCTATTTTTTTTCCGATGAACGTTAACTCTTTCTGAGGAACTAGGGCAGAGTAAAACATAAACGTCAAGCCCTGCCCAAATACTCTCACAAACTGAAACTTCTGTGTATCGATCGTTTATGAATGAACTACTATCTTATTACACCGTTTGAATTAAGATAAAGCCTTGTAAAAGTAGAACCTGTACTGCATCCTACAACATACCCGAACGCCCACGGCAGCCAGTTCGGGATTTATTCGCTAACGAACCGAGTAATAAAGCACAAGTAGGTCTAAAGGACAGCTGTCGGCGTCGCAGGCTATTTCTATTTCTGTACCATAATTCATATGCTTGTGATATGACGACCGCAGTAAAGTTCTGTGATATTTTCTTCTTACAACTTGTTACCCTTGTCAGTAGCCAATACATTTTTGATAGATGTGACAAATGTTGGGAGAGTTGATAGTATTTTGCGTCCATCCACATACAAGGGTTTATATTATATTTAAGTTCTAAGGGCGCTATGGCGCTCATTAGGGGAGGCCTATGTCCAGTAGTAGAATAATTATAGGCTGATAATGATGATGATGATGCGGTGTTATGAAAAAAAAACACTCTTATTCCCCAGAAAGACTAATTATAATAGATTTACTAAAGCAACAAGCGTAAACACATTTCTCATGGAACCTACTTCTTCTATTAGGCGTTAACTACGTTTTCCAGATTATTACGGTGCGACCCTCAAGTGGGGTTCTAAACTGCGTTAAACTGTTAAAAGCAATGTATCTAAATATGTGTTAGTTATACCACTAGTTTTTAACCTTTAGTCCATCGCAAAGTAGCAGTGTTAGTTTTGTTATGTTCCGGTGTGATGATAAGACAACCGGTGAAATGACTAGTCACATGTCATTTTAGTCCTCATGGTTTGCAACGCATATATACTATAAATTATAATCACATGGCCACATAGTACAACTTGAATTAGTTTGTCTTCTAACATGTTATAAAATTTGGAAATCGTGGTTGTTGGAACTCCTTGCTGTCAATTCAATCCAACCCAAAAGTTATAACATAAGATTATCCACTACCAGTTCCACGCTCAACTTTACACGTTTCAGCTAGCTCTGCAGTCTAGCTAGGTCGAATAGCCTCTGCCCACCTTGCTTTACGACTCGGCCTGCATTTTGTTGTCGCCGACATCCGTTGATTTATTGCTGTCCGTTTCCTAAACCGTTTCCCTTCAGAGGGCGCGCCCGTGAATGCTTGATCGCGTCGTGTGAATTAATGCCGGCTTAGCGCAGGTTTTAGACCTCCGGATGAGAGAAACCATTATTCATGGCGCAAGTCATGGCAGGATCTAGGAGCTCATGTATATTGCATATGTAGTAAATTTTGAGCTAAGTTGTTAAACTTGTTTTATTACAGACAAATGTATATGCGTGATAAATGCTTTGCATCCCAATGTTAGAATTTTAATTGCTGTTTTTTGGTCTCAGAAGTTGAGACATGTTTTAGGAACTTTTATTTTTCTTTAAATACTACGTGTTATTACTCCAGTTGTCCTTCTTCCACATAAAACGACTAGATGCTCCACGCCTGGAACTTTGTATAATAAAATAAGCAACTCATCATTGAAATCTTCATTAAATGCATCGTTTGGTTGTCTGTCCATGTGACTAGTGTGTTTTCAACTAAATCCCCAATGTCCTGACAATTTTTCATACATTCACGCAACCGTGCTACGTCAATATGCCTGGGGCGTGGCGTGCCATCGTGGATTGAAACACTTTGTATAAGGTTCATTAACAAGAGCAAAACTTTCATCAAAATCAAGATAAAGATCCAACTTCACAGCCAGTAATTATTATTTTCCATAAACATAAAAGTAAACAGCGGTAACAATAACAGTTAGCACGTTAGGCGCAGTATCAATTAAGCGTGCTTTCTCCTGGACGTCAGCTTTAATAAGTTAATCTGTGGTTTACGCCGATCGGGCTTCGCTTTCACGATGCTGGAAATATATTTACTAACAGACGTGATATATCGGTATCGTTATTTCTGATAAGGTTACCTTGGGTTCTGCAATCGTTAGATGAAATTAATGATACCTACATTTAATGTCATGTGACCAAAGAGCTGAGTGAAAAGGACGAAGCGATATAACTGCTATAGCTCTGTCCTGTACGCTCACCGTAAAATGAGCTGCATAGCTACGTCATAATAACCCCCCAGGTTCTATTTCACCTATGCTACTTGCATTTGGTTTGTTTTCGATTGTAAGTGTTTGGTTTTTAGTACCAAATTGACGCATGCCTAGTTAGGTTCGGGTCCAGAATTACACTTCGAAGAAACTTAGCTACAAAAGAAGAGGCAGATTAAGAACGAGATGGCTGGATTAACTGGACCAGTTCTGTAAAGTATGGGCTCACGGGTCACTGGATGGAGAGGATTGAATGAGATTTTTCTAGCATTAGGCGAGAAATAGTTAAGATAAGATAAGGTAAGAATTTGACAAAAATATTTTCGCTTTCATATGCATCTAAGACGCTTTGGCATAATAAATTTAAATATAATATTTTTTTAACAAATCCGTCGATCATCAGCTCTAGCTCTTACCAAAATATTTTGTTTATTTTGTCACCATTAATATTGGTAGGGTTGTATAAGTGCTGTATTCATTGAATTAACATTTTCACGGTCGAGTGCGTCGCGGTCTTCAAAAGTCGTGACCCTATGAAACATCATTCACTAATTTGAAAATTACATACTAGGGAGAGGATCAAACAGATATAGTGGAAGGGGAAAAGAGACTTTGACGTATTTATGGTTTTATACTTGGATGGTAATGCAATTAGGTGGATCAGATAAGGGTAGGAGGTTTGGAGAGGGTGCCATATGGGGTCTGTTGAAGCGCAGATACTTATTGTCGAATCCTGTGTTTGTGTGTTGTTTATTTCTAATTTAATAGTGTTGCATTTAATATCGACTTCACTGAATGAACTTTAAATTTTAACAATCATATTTTTAGCCTTTAATGAACTAGAAAACGATATTGACAGTTATTTACCCAAAGAAATCAAATTCGGTACCGCGTTGCGGACAGGAACACTTATTACTAAGGTACTTACTCAACCGTGTCTTCAAAATGTACCTTAACATTTACAACATTCTGGGAAGTACATAAGTCATCTCTTTTGTCGTCGTCTTTTTCTTTTGTTGAAAATTCTTGGCACGCCTATACGACTATTTCTCTTTGAGTCAAGCTTGTGACTTCCCATGTTAGCTCCAAAACCTACTTTCCATAGATTCCGTTAGTAATTGACCATTGCATGTATTGTATGAGCAAGCTAAACTATGTTTTCGTATTCGTTATCAGCTAACTATCTAGTGGTATATTTATTCTTACATCGCGCATCGTGTGGCGCTCGTTTGCCGCTATTTTATTTCACACAATAAGTAGATTACTGTGCAGTATGACGCAACACACGAACATACTCCGTCCGTTTGTACAGCGTATTAGTCGCAGCTCGTGCTAATAGGAACCACATCTTTCAATGACCTTAGACGCACAGGTATAGTCTATCACATAAGCACCTTAAAATATCCCCCTTATTCCAAGAGATATAAAGTTCCAACCTTTTTAAAACTTTGCGGACGTCTGTACGTGCAGCCATACACTCTGTACACTTTCGGCTTCTGTTGCTTTGTGTTCTTTGAGTAATGATTTCCCGCGGGCCTTCAAAGCTTCGTAACGGGGTATTTTATGGAGTTGTTGTGACATTAGTTTGTGCAACTTACATTGCGACACCCGTCCAATGCATCTTTATTTTTTACGATTTTTTTAAAACTTTGAACCGTTTCATATTTGTTTAGGTGAAAACTTTTAAATGGCCTAAGTAGGTTATAAAACATTGTTAAATTTATTTAGTGACAAGAAGGCTGTTAGTTTTCCGAATATAAATAAAATAAAATAAAATATCCTGTGTTGTGTAGTATAAGGCCTAAGATAGTAGCTAAGTGACATCAATTTTAGAGTAAAAGAGGTTCTTCAAAATTTTTTATCAAACACTTATTACACGCAGATTACCTATCCTTTTGCAATTATGATTGGAACGGAAACGGAAATCACCATGACCAATTCGATATTATACAACAAAACTGCAAGCATGACGGATTTATAATAATAAGAAACGACAACATGCCAATTGCAGTTACTGCTTTCTTTTCCATTTTAACTCATTGCTATTAAAAACAAAAATAATGTTCTCTTGAAATCTCTTCCGCCAGATAAGTTTTTAACGAAGCCACGTTAAGAAGTGGGACGAGCAATTTTCTTCGGCGCTGCAACTCGCTACTTCATTATCTTGCTAATGTTACAATTGCTCCTTATCGTTCAACGACACCTCGTTAAACTGTTGCTGTGCTCCAATATCAATTACAGCGCAGTTAGAGAATACTGTTGTATTAACCGGTTTAAAGGATAATATTCCGCCAAGTAGGTAGGAGTAGTAATGAATCGGAATTATTTATAATATACCTACCGCTTACTTTTGATAAGGCCAAGCATTGAAGATGAGCTGAAATTGGGGATGGAGAGGTCATTATCATTACTGCAAATAATAAGATCATCTGGCATCGTTAATGAATTTTAAAGATTACGTTAATACTTAATAGTAAATTTACTAAATGAATTAAGTACTTAACTAAATGTTCAAAACAAATAGTGTTTCTGAGAATTTTATAAGCCAACTTTAAATTGATGTTTTTTTTATTAAGCTTCACGTATGATTTATAAATAACTAGTGGTCATCATCGGTAAAATTCAAACTTTCTGTACTTACCAGTGATTGTATTATGAATGGCATATTTCATGTTAAAGTGTGTGTGTGTTAAGTGTGTTGTGAGTTGTTGTGTAAGGTAATGTTAAGGTTAACTGAAAGATATCCCTTAAAGGGATAAGTTCGCCTTTGTACTTACGTAGTAATTTGCGAATTGGTTAATGTGCAATTTTTAATACCTACTTTGATGCGTACTGTTCTGGGTAGTGATTCCCTCAAAAGCAAAGGTGAGCGAATGCAGGAGTGAATGTCCAAGCGGCGAGTTTAAGTAGTCCCGTCAGAGCGAGAAAAACACATTTTAGCGCGTGCATTCTCAATTAGGCAGCCTTATACGTTCGAGAAGCCATGCTGCCAAATTGAATACACGCGCTGAAATGTGTTTTGTTCGCTTTGACGGGACTACTTAAACTCGCCGCTTGGACATTCACTCCTGCGTTCGCTCACCTTTGCTTTTGAAAGAATCACTACCCTGCATCAGTGGCGGATTAGCCACGTAGCAAGAGTAGCAAATGCTACGGGCTCCGCGCATTGGGAGGCCCCGCGCACCTACGTCTCCCTCATATGTACTCCTGGTTCTATTTTATTTAGCACCCTAAACTTAGGAATAACCTAAACCAAACCAAGGGCCTCTTTTAACAATTTGCTACTGGCCCCGCGCTAGCTTAATCCGGCACTTGTCTGCATGAATTCTGCTAAGTTTGTAACGTTTGTACGCGTTCAAATGAGGACGATAGTTCATAAATTATCACCCCATATTCGTCAGAGGTCAAAAATGCAACCCAAACTTTATCAGTTTTATGTTATTTTAAGCTTCGATACCGTCCTGTTTTGTTGCAGTAATGATTCACTATTTTACAAGTATGTTGACTCATATATTGGCATTGTGTAACGCACAAAAAGACCTGCCGAAAAAAATATTTAGGTACTTATTATAATTACTTCATTGGGTGGTCGGTCACATTCTTATCTCTAGACGACCATCTTAACTAAACCTATTAAGAACTGAGACAAATGAAATCTAACAATTAACTGTAACTTTTCCTCATTACTCTTATTTTTTGCACTTCTTTAATTTTGTTACTCATTGTGGTTAAAATCACAGAAAATTGACATCACCTGTTTATTGAGAATGGAAATAAACAACAAAAGGAAATTAAGTGAAGTTATAAAAATTCCATTGGCAAATGATCAATGCAAATACTGGTGTCATTTTAGATTTTCCTCATGCGTGCTGTCTGTGGTGGTCCGAGAATATATCACGGCTGGCGGAGAAGAGGGTGGAAGCAAATATCCTTTTGATGTGCCAAAATTATACTATGACGAAGGATATCACTAAAACTTGTCCGCATGCATTGTCCTTACTCATCTACGTCAGGATTAGCTCGAAGAGATCCCATTTAGGGATAAGTTTCCCTTTGTACATTAGTTTAATATTAATTTTGTAATATTTATATTTTTGTGCAATAAAAAGTTTACATACATAACAGTAATGGCGTGTTAAAGCGACTTTAGTAGATCGGATGTCTAAAAAATACAATCGCAACGTAAGGAGAGAGAGAAGTAAAGCAAAGAGCTGACACCCTATCATGATCGCCTTGATCGCGGTGGGTAAAGCACCGCGTACATAGTTAAGTAACAGTCCAAGAAGCGTCATTGTTGGCGACATAGTAAGGTTTAATCATCATCAACATCGTCACTAAAGGGTGATTCTTCGAGCATTTAAACCGCCTCATTTTTCGGGACACATTTTTGTAGAAGTGGCTGCGGATTCCGATTTCGTTTCTGGTTAGGTATCTAAGTTTACCGGACATCTAACAAATATCCAAAAACGGCATCAAAATATACGCCCAATTCTTTAAAAATATGTCCACGGTAATGAGGCGGTTGAAACGCTCAAAGAATCACCCTAAAACTGACGTAAACTTGGCTATCTTAGCACAAAAAATAAATAAGAAATAATATAGTCTCAAACTAAGCTCAAGGTTTGTTCTATGGTTACGGGACAAAGATAAATATACTTATATAGAGAAATAAATAATTAAATACATAGAAAACATCCAAGACTCAACAAATACTTACTCGCGCTCATGACACCAATATCTACCCTTACATTCAATGAAGCATCATTGTTGGTGATAACAGCAAGCTCGTCCGATCCTTCAAAGGATGGCTTCACATAATCATCATCATCCTCTTCACTAAACGTGACGCAATCCTGGATGTCCTAGCAAAACTCCTCCTTTAAGTTCTTTTTTCCACCTTCCTACTTTAAGCCCATATTTTTATTACTTTTCTAACCTAATTTAACAAGGTCACTGTTTACCTGCCTAATCAAGAGAAAGCATCTACTTTCCCACATTCATCATTGACGTACCGGTACTTAGTGAATGACCATTATCCTTTATGCTGGCCAACGAGGCGGGAAAGATGGCGTAATAAGTGTTTTTACCACTTTTCAGCTGTTTTGATAAGTGCTCGTCGTTAATGGGTTCCTAAAAGCCTGCTCATTACCCCGGGTATTAAGATACGTGTTCTGGTTTCCGCTTGATTGGTAACGGGAATGCGGATTGTGGGTTAATTTTGGTGGTGATAACTTTAAGGGGCTTCTAAACGGGCCATATTTTCACAACTATTGGTGTCCCTCTCTTACTCGTATGTTAGAGAAAGAGAAACAATAGTTGCCGGCCACATATTGCTGTGAAAATATGGCCCGTTTAGAAGCCCCTTTATTTAATTATTTTGCTCCTACTGCATACCCATAATTAACACGAGTTTATTACCTTTACGTACTACTTAAATATTTGCGTGCTGTTAGTAAACTTAGCGTGAATAGTTATTTGTGTATGCGCAAATAAATGTCTGAGAAATTAAGGCTTATAAAATCAAACGTACAACGGCGATTTTATCCCTGTTAGGGATCTCTTTCAGCTAACCTAGAGAATGAGAAGGGAAAAATTACGAGTATATAACAATAATAATCTATCCATCAATGGAAATGAATTTTGCCAACTTTGTAATGAATTGATTAAATACTATGAAAGATTATCCTTTTGATGTGTGCTGGAAAAGAATGCCGAAAGTGTATTCTTCTCTGTTGACTTATAGCTTATAGGTAGTATAAATACAAATACAATCTGAAATAATAAAATCATCCGAAAATTAACATGATTTCATACATTTGTATAAGTACATGAATTAATGATGTCAATGTAATTGGAACCTGCTTGCGAAATATAATTTAGCACACAAGACAGTTTGGTGCCTAGGTTTTCGTTTCATTGAGCAAGTCAGCATTCACCGACGACGTCTTTCCTTAGCGGGTTTGCTCGTGTCAAGTTTGAATTGAATAGACGACAGAAACTTGAGGTTTTGGTTAGCTTTTAATAGCTTCTTCCTACGGTTTCCTATCCGTAGAGTCTTTTTATCATCTTTTTCTGTATTTCATCTCTTAGGTACCTCAAATTTGTCAATCTTTTGCGTTTTTATTTTAATTTTCAAGACACGAATCGATTTATGTGATACTAGTTTCGCGACTTCCTCGACAATCAGTTCGTTTATTGCTGTTTGTGGCACAATTAAATATTTATGCAGAGAGTAAATTTGTAGATTTACAAACTAATAAATAAAGACACCAAGTATCGCGTTTTATTTAAGTTTTATATTTAGTGCATAGCAGATTTGCAGGTCAAAAGTGAAGAGCTCAATTTCAAAAT
Source organism: Acleris cristana (assembly GCA_948252455.1). Lineage (NCBI taxonomy): Eukaryota > Metazoa > Arthropoda > Insecta > Lepidoptera > Tortricidae > Acleris > Acleris cristana. The sequence continues at coordinate 6,300,092 of OX411774.1, read as the reverse complement.
TGCATTTTGATGAAACTTCAAACCTTACACTGCAATCAGTTTTGTTAGCTTTAAAGACATCAAATATTTTTTGTTATTTATATTCCTTATTCCAGTACCTAGATACAAATCATGTAAAAAAGCCCATAAAACCAATAAGGTTAATTATAATCATAAATCAACGCATTTCTCCAAAAAGCTTATTAAAATTGGCTTATTGTGTTTTTATGATATGGAGAAGGAAAAATACCACATCATGCCTTTATTAGGGTTGCCTCCTGTTTTAGTGTAGGTACCTAGTCTAACAATAACTTGACTGTTTTAAGATTAAATATAACGGTAAATGACATTCTGCGAATATCCAACAGTGGACTACAAGGCAAGTCAATAGATAAAATATGGTATTCAAGAAGCCAGATATGTAAATGTAGTGCGTAATCATACGACATTGTACTTAGTCGAAAAGGTAATCTTGCTGTCTCAATTAGCGTATCCATCGATACGCTAATTGAGACGAGTAATTAAAGTCGAGTGAGAAAGCAAGATAAATACGAAAATTTCCGACCAAAAACGATGTTCTATGTTTATTAAGTAAATCAGGGCGGTCAAAACAATATTATGTTTGAGCTGTTATCGTACCTATTGTCAACGTTTTGTGATAGCTCTTTGTCAAAGGTCAAATACGATTTGGATTTTACCGCCTAGAATAAAGCTGCTGTACGAAAACAATCTTTTACGAGCTAGGTACTCAACTTATACACGGAAGCACCACAGATACAGATAGGTTGTTTAACCGATTTGGTTTATCTGTGATCGTTACATTCGACACTACTCAGGCTACAGACAAGATGCATTTGGCGTTTGTTATCGTTATCCAAAATGTATAGGATTGACGTAATCTGTCAGACGGTCGCGACAAGCGCCTACCTACATCGATTCCAATACTAAGCAACTTGTCTAGTCTCACAGTTGTATTGCTAAAACTCAATAAAACTCCATGGTTATATATGTACCCCTTACTAATAAACGTTGGGTAACGGTGGTATAGCTATACAATGTTTTGTCCTTATCTGTCAAATACAAATGTCACAATGACAACCGTTACTCAACGTTGATTAGTAAGGGGGTTAGTATACCCGCAAATGAATAACCTCGTCTAATAATTGGGTCAGGTTGATAGCGATTATCATTCAGTGGACGATGACGTCGATGACGCAGGTGCGCCCAAGGTCGACGCAGGGCGGGAGTTTGCACGCACCCCGTGTAAGCATATTCATAAATTGGTCAATATTGACCTGTTTACCGAAGACAGAGGGCATAATTCAACCGTTACACGTTTAGTGCCGGACTTCCCGATTACCATATAAAATAGATCCGATATGTCTAGTATTTAAAACTTGAAAAAAAAACTACCAAATGCAATAACTAAATGACCGACATCTCGAGAAATTTTATCTTGAACGCTTTCAATGACACCATGTTAATAAAGCCAATGATAACAATCAAGCAACACGTAACCACACGACTTCTCCGCGAATGACTGTAAGAAAAAGTGAACTGTTAGCAAATTTATTACGAATTACAAAGGTGGTCCGAGTGTCGTACGATCTCTGTGTAGCTCGTGTTTTCCAGCTACACACACTGTGCATCTATTATAAAACAATTTACTTGCAAGCGAAACATTTCACTCGGGGGCAAGTTAGTCCTAACGTCAATTTATTCGAGTTAATCCTCGTCACAGTGAAATCCGTGCGGAAAATTTGTGATCCCACTTTTCGCACTGTTGCGCGCACGTGTTGCAGGATTTACGATTACCTATGCCGTTTCGTTAGTTTTGTTTCTTGTCACCGAGGGAGCCAGATGATTTAAGACTTAACGGACACCACTTAAATCCAAAACGTAATTTAGGCTGTGTCCGCTTTGACATAATTCTAATAACTTTTGGTTATTATGTCAGGTAAAATAATGTTTTTAGCAACAACTGACTCATCGCATTTGTTAATGAGGGTACGCCTTAGACGCTTCAGCCTAATCGTTTACCCAATTGAACGGCGAGGTAACCCTGTGGCCAGGCTGTGTCTAGTGGCTCGCGAGTTGCAGTTGCCGCAACACCGCGCGTGCATTGCTCCGCCAGTCCGCTCCAACCCGCCGACCCGTCGACACGCCGCCGTCCTAGCGCGGGTCGTGGCGTAAAAAAGCCGGCCGTGCTTAAACTAGTGACAGTGCCACAGTGCGCAACAGTGAACCAAATTTTTGGCAGAACTATTTTAAACGACAATTTTTAAATTTCGAACGAGGAGATTCATCGGCTGATTCTTTCCAATCAGTTGCACAATACAATCGGTAAGCCACTTCAAGTTTTTTTATCGGGAATGTCTAAGTTACGCCATCTAACGTTTTGTGCCGGTTCAGAGTTTGCTGTGGTACCTATTGTCAAAAAAATTATTAGCGAATCGCTGCGACGAAGTACCGTCATTTTGGAACAGTTTATCAAAAGTTTTTAGGCGGCAAATAAACAATTTCAACTTTTTTGTTCTAGAATATTTTACTGATCACACCACCGGGTAGCTAGGGTACATAATTGAGTAGGCAGTACCATAGCAGTACGTTGTATTCGCTGAATCCTACATTCGTCCAAGGACTAAGAAGGTATGATTAACAAACAGGTTATCCAGATTTTCATGATTTTTTGTAAATTGTTTGTGTCTATTTCTAGGTTAATAAATATTTTTCAACGTGTTTAAGTTGGTAGATTCTTTTTGTTTCATGTTCTGTTGTTTTAACTTGAGGTTTTACTCGTACTTAAAGTTGAGTCTTGACATATTAACCTCACGTTAGCTGATATGCTATCAATGCGTAACGAGTAACTATCGGGGTCAATACCAATATTTTAACCATCGTAGTTATTAAACCAGCAGCAAAAACCCGGTTTTATATGTCTTACATATTACTTATTTGTGATTTTTCCACATTTAAAATGAAGGTAGACCTCGCATGACCTAGCTCTTATAATTGTAAGGTAGATATAAGTAGCTATTACATGCATTGAGCATAGGTATATAATCAGAAATCATAGTTAAACTTAAATTATTTAAATGTAAGAATAAGAGTAAGTTTTCGATTTTATTTCTCCATATTTTTGGTTAACCCAACCCCTTATTTAACAATTAAAAGATAAGGGCGTAAATATTGTTGTTTTTTTATATATGCGGGCTGGAATAATGTTGAACGTTTTAAAAAACCCTTTTGTTCCAAGTTTTTAATAACCGACTTCAAAAAAGGAGGTTCTTAATTCGTCTGTATTTTTTGTGTGTATGTTACTCGATATCTCCGCCAGTTGTGGACCGATTTTGAAAATTATTTTTTTATTGGATAGGGGATACTATTGAGGTGTTCCCATCGTCACCAAGTCAGAATCCGACGAGGGGATCCATTAGGAATTGAGGGAACTCCTAAGATAAGATATTAAGGTTAACTTGAAGAAATTACTTAAAGGGATAAGTTCGCCTTTGTACATACCTTTTGTGTTTCTGTTTTTTTTTAGTTTATTATTTTCTGTTTGCGCAATAAAGGGTTTACATACATACATACATACATTATAGGCATACACATAACGATTTTGGTATTTTAGCATTTGCATTAAGAACGTTGCATCATTTGGTGAAGAGGAACCGATGAAGAAGACCAGAGATAGCAACCGGAACTCCTCAATGGTACTTAAGTTTTTCAATGGTGGCTATAAGTACCTGAAGATAGTTAAACTACTATGACGAAACCAATTTAAATGGTTAAAATATATAACACACTTTGACTTTTCCTCAGCGTTGCTTATTTATACCATTATGATCACAAAAAAGTATAAATGTTTTTTTTTTAAACAATGAACCCCCTCCAAGAAAGTTAACCAAAAGCTGACTTCACTTGACTGACATTTCAACATTTAAATAGAAATTGCTTTCTACTTTTTGACGTTATTTTTTTAAATATTATTCTTTTAATTAATACGCCGCGAGAGATACCATATACAATACATACAAACCTGAAATATTGTTAGGTACACGAAGTCACAAAACATTTATTTTGTAAATTTATAGGTTTATAGTAAAAATATTATTTATTTAATAAAAAAAAAACAAAACAAAAAACGACCTATCTACCATATGACTGATGTGTTTTTTTATAATAACACATTTCACACTCTTTTGATCATAAACTCATCATGCTCGAAATGCCATGAAGCATCCTCCCTTGACCTTGACCTTGACCTTGACCTTATACTGAAGCCGGAATATTAAAACCAATTCATCTTCCTCTTTATCATATAGGGTTTTGGTATCCAACAGCATATGTTTCATGTTAGAAAAACAAAATAAAAAAAGAGTTTAGTTTTGGGACTAGGTAAATTTGTGTGACATAGTCCCCTGATATGTACCTATTTAACGTAGGTATTTTACCTACGTTAAATAGGTACATATCAGGGGACTATGTCACACAAATTTACCTAGTCCCAAAACTAAATTCTAGCAGCACATTAGGTTTAAGAATATCTGATAGGATTTTGTTACAAGAGGCATCAGGGCGCAACAGAAACTTTTGAGCCTAATTGCCTAAGATTTTATTGGTAGAGACGATACTAATGCGGACATTTTTTTTCGGATTTGTTTCTTTATAGCTTCTACCCTCGAGATTGTCCTCGTAGAATTAGTAATCCGCCATCCCGAAGCGTAATTTTTTTTCGAGATAAAGGTAACCTATGTGTTATTCCAGGGGTCCTAATATGGCTGCGTATATCACGTGACAAAATGCGGATAAAACATCCATCACTTTTTTAAACGTATATAAATAAGTACAGAGTGACGGATGCTTTATCCACATTTTGTCACGCGATAAACGCAACCATACTAGGCCTGCAGGGTATTTAGAAGCCATCTCCATTCTAAACATACTAACTCGCATTTAAAACTTTCGAATTTATAATGTGTATGTATATTTAGTGCAATTTTAAGAACGGTTGGCTAAGATCATTTTTGACATTTACTTATAGGTTACATAAATCATGATTCTTACGTTTATTCAATGAAAATATCTATTTCATTTAATATACACGTGTTAGTTTCTCCTTATCGGTGTTCTATAAACCTATTATTTCTGGCGCCGGCTTTACGTAGCTACTAGGTATCTATCTCTCTGTCATTCATTAGTTACGACAATGTCAGAGTATCAGCTATTAGCTAATGTGTGGCTTTATTCAACAACAACGTAGACAGATAAACTGGTTATGTTATAGTTGGCCATGAATATTTTTTAGGCTTTATTTATATGAATAGGGAATTATGCTTCCGTTTCCCGTGCTATATAGAAGCTTTGTTTTTGATATTAGGTCATATTATTAACGAACAATTGTTTTTGTTATATTATTAGTATAACCTAGGACTTAGGTAGGTACTGTCTTTATGTTAGTATTTAATTAGTTAAATCGCACTCGTTTTTAAAACTCAAATTCTCGACGTCAAGTAGATTTTGCCAACGCAAATAAAAAAATAGTAAATGGTGAATAAGGAAACCTTTCCGCACATTTTAAGAAAAAACATGTTCAAATAAAAACTTTCCACCGTTGGGTAGATGAAAAATCAAATAGGAACACTGTATTGTATTCCGTAACCAAATTCAATTACTGTCGTTGACTTGTAACAAATCCTCAAGGAATTCAAAAAAGTGTTATTACCCATTTACCGCCATTCGCCGTTGCGGTCATTACATAGCGGCGGTCACACAAGAAGCGACGTCATTAGCGTAATAGAAGCGATTAGCGGATTTCGATTAGACCCGCAGCCACCAGAGGCGTCTGCAATTTCCTAGTTCTAGTTACGGCATTCGTGCAAATTGCGCCTAGGGGCGGAATGGCATGAAGTTGTTTATGCCTATCGAATTAATATTCAGGATGGCGGGCAAATATGCCTTTTAGCAATTTCTTTAAATGTAATCTTATTGTTGTTTAAATGTTTTATTGTAGTTAATTGTGCGCTATTGCTTTTTAAATTTGAATAAAGCTTTTAAACTTTCTAATTATTACCACGTCACGATGTAACAGTTATTAGATGTAGTAATTGCAGTACGAATGGGTAGAACCGCACAACAGAACATCAACTCAAAACAGCAGAAGTATTACTAACTTTTAATTTTGTGATAGTGTCCTTTAAGGCATATTCTCTATCACACTACACTTTTTTTTTTGTTTTATCCTATTTGTTTCCTTATTTTTGGGTAATAGCAACGTGCTTGCGATTACCTGCCTTACATTCAAAAATAAGAAAGAAAGTAACAGTAAAAATACTAACCTTAAAATAGCTTTCGGGTTCATAATAAATAGCTCACTACTTACTAGTAAATCAATTTCGTGGTAAATTTAACTAAAATAATAGAAGTCGTCAGAAAATTTATATCTCAATTAGTATGCTAAATAGCTGAAGACATTTCTAAGACCGGTTTGATAATGAATGTGCTAACAGAGATAGCATATTTTAAGAGATTTACGTAGTCAAATACAAATACTAAAAAAGATAAGGGTCTGTATAAGCATGAAAGCAAAAACAAAACGTTATTTTTTTATTTAACATAGGTTTTGTTTGTTTTTGTGTGCGCTTGACAGCAGGGTGCGCAGGGTAATTGGTTGTTTTAGGTTTAAGTGCGACAATCCATACTTTTACATTTTATAACCGTTAATAACTTTTTTACATTTTGACTTCTGTTAAAATAATAAGTTAACCGTCCGGATGTCATTTTACCATCGCTTATTTATTTTTTACGTATGCGGAGATTTTACGTATTTGGCCCTAATTTCGTGCTTCGAAGTTTAATGGATATTGTTTAGCGCTGGTTTATAAATGTCCTAATAACGTAAAGTAATCTTCTGTGTCGGTTAGTCTTGCGAAACAAAATGGGCAATTCCATGGCAGAGAGTAACGCAAGTTACCATTTTCTAGCCTGCGGCTTGTTTTTTTGGTGATATTTCTAAATGGAAGAATTCTTTTATCTCTATATACGTGTTTAAATTAATATCTAGAAAAATATTAGCTTTAAAAGTTTAAAAAAACACGCATTGAAATGGTAACTTTCGTTACATTATCGTGGAATTACCCAAATGAAGTGTCCACATGCGCTTTCAAATGTAAGTACTGACGTCAATTTGTTTGAAGAAACCGTTGTTTGTCCATTCCTTCAAGATTCCGCGATTTCTAATGTCAATATGTCAATGAACCACAATTCTCACGAAACTAACCATTAAAGGATGTTTCTCAAACTTATTTACATATTTGCATTCGATAGCTCCGAGTACCCGCTCGATTATTTGAGCATGATCGATGATAAACGCAGATGTCGGCTGCGTGACGAATTATTTACATTACAGAAAGTCACATCCTTCTTAGGAAACTGACAAAAAACATATTCTGAGCCTTATCGTAATAGTATTGGATCCGAGACGTCACATCCTTCTTAAGAATTTATACTGACAAATCGGTAGGGCAGGGGATGCTTATACATCTCTTAATTCGGTGCGCACAAACAAAAAAAACCGGCCAAGTACGAGTTGGACTCGCGCCCGAAGGGTTCCGTACTATTGTCCATCTATACAATATTAGCAAAAAACGGCAAAAAAAACATGTTTGTTATATGGGAGCCCCCGTTAAATATTAACTTTTTCTGTTTGTTGTTATAGCGGCAACAGAAACACGTCTTCTGTGAAAATACCAACTGTCTAGCTATCACGGTTCGTGAGATTACAGCCTGGTGACAGACAGACGGATAGACGGACAGCGGAGTTTTAGGAATAGGGTCCCGTTTTTACCCTTTAGGTATGGAACCCTAAAAATCGTCGGTCTTTCTCACGTTCATATTCCATTCCAAAGCAATATTTGACCAAAATAAGTAGCAATTACTGCGATGCAAAGTTAAACAGCGAGATTAACCGAGATAAATATATCATTGCATTTTTTTGCCATTTATGCCGCAGTGAAAGTACACCTACTTTCACCCCCACTGCGAATCTGTAACAAAACTTGCGCATGCTTGCAAAAAAAAAATGGTGTCATTAGGTCTTCTTTGAATAATGCCAGGCTATTCGATCTGCAATTTGTTGTTTGCAATGTGGCGGTTTCGAAATATTATAGCGTAGACATTTATCTAGTTAATCTATTTTGCGTAATAGGTACTTAGTTACAGCTATGTTGACTATTAGTCGTCTGGATTGCGCGACGTCGACATACAAAAATGCTATCGGTAGGTAGTTCTACTTTTATTTTGTTTTGTTATTATGTTAAGCGAAGTACTAAGACTATTTAGTAATTGCGTTACGTCTAAAATAGTTATAGAAAACAGATTAATTACGAGCCTTTGCGGTTCATTTCATCGTCGTAATGCGTGACCGAAAATAAAGTATTCACGTGCGTAAATAGGGCATACTCGCGAGTAAAGGTGTGTCCACACGTTCGTTGTATTAAATGGGGCATGTGACGAACGCCACAGAAGCTATTGTGAGCCGCTGGCTCATTGTGTCAGATGACAATATACGATATTACCATATTTAATGAGTTCACCGATGCACCGGCCCGGTGCATCTCGCCAACTTACTTAGAAAAACAAAGACTGTCCATTGTTTGTTAATAATGCATAGAAATTTATACAACTATGATTTGGTAGTTTCGTTGCTGCATGGTAATGTCCGGTGACGTGCGCCGCGGAGTAAAAAATGTCGATTGTCACCGTGACGTCTGTGACTGAACTTTTATGTAGTGATGTTTCCACCTTCTGAGATTCATACGTTACTTGAAATTGGGAAATAGGAGTTGGGTGGTAGGTATTGATTTGTAAGTTCTCGTGTTAGTCAAATAGGAAAAACCGCAATTTTATAGGAATAATCTGTAGGCACTGGGAATTTCCGGACGTAAATCCTTATCATAAAATACGTAAGTAATGAGTTTTTTTGGGGTTTGTTATCAATTGCTTCATTAGTATTTATTATAGGTACAATTTTGCAATGGTTCTTAATATTGAACCTCTTATTTTTTATTAGAAATAACGATTAAAAAGTATGCAGTAGGTATATTAAGAGGATTGTGAAGAGACTCTTAAATCGCGTTAGCTGCCAAAAAAATGTTGTTTTATGTTGTAGTTATTATGAAAAACTAGGTTTGTAAGTTTTCGTATTCGTTTTTTTTGGACCAGGTTTAAAGGGAGAGAAACGTTATCGCATTTTGTATGGAAAATTTTAGGTTCACAATCCTCCATTATATTTCGGCTACTATATTGCGGCTTTCTGATTCTGACAAAATACTAGTTTCCCTTGCATCCTAGTTACTCGTTGCATTTTTGTCCAAAGTAGAAGTTTGCTTAGCTCACATCACATTAAGCTAGACGGTTTTTGACACAAACTTTGACAGAGTTCAAATTCTAGCAAGCTTTTTAGCTTTGCTTGTTTGCACAAGCGTACAAGAAGTCTGTCTGATGGCTGAATACAAGCTACGTGGACAGCCGACCTTAATTTCATAATGACGACTGAGTCGAAACACACTATTATATAGACATGCGAGTAGGCAGCTACTCGCATCGTGTGACCAGGCCCTACACAAGATACATAACGCTAACGTAAACGGTTTTCGAAAAATGTAAAGATGTACGGAGAGCGATTAAACCCTCGACGCGGTCGACTGGCAGTTTATGTCAATGCTATACCTACATTTTCAATAAGGTTCGCCGAATGCATCTTGTCTAACGCCACTGTCCTTAAGTAGATACCTAGCATTGATCATAAGGAGACTCGTGTTTGTACTATTAAATGTATTTTATTACAGCGTGACCGTTAAAACTTCACTACTATCACAGTTAATCGACAAATTCATAGACTTGCTGAAAAGTAAGTTATTAATACTTTTACTATACTTTACATTAGCTACTTACTCAATCAAAAAAATATATATATTACTATTTAATCTGTAATTGGATCAATTAAATTTACCTTCCTCTCATATTTACTAAATATAATGGGAAGACAAACAATTTACCTTGTTTAACATGGTAGTAGTTACCTACCTACCGGCGGTTCTAGAACGGTGTTATAAGAATACACGTTAAACGTCTTTTCAGTGTTAAAAACTTCCGAATCTTAGCGACAGGGAGGTCTAAAAGTCAACATTTTAACTCCCTGACTATACTAAGCAAAGCTGTGTAAAGCAAAGGGAGACGCCGTTCGAAAAGCGTTTCACGTAATTAACTATTTAGGTGACATGTTATCAATTAAGTTGTAGGTTACAATACAGTCTTGTGCAAGGAACCAATTTTCTAATGTAGTTAATGACACCATTCACAGCAGGAATTAAATTGATTGGGAAATCAATAAGCTCGTGCTCCCATGGTTTTACTGCCGCTTGAAACAAAAAGTTATTAAATACAATAAAATAGCACCGAGTTCATATATTAAGTATTATAAATAATAGTTATTTTTCTCTTGGTGGTTTTATTTATTTATTTCTTTATTGCACAAAAGAAGTATTCACAAAAAGCGTTTAATTCATTATGCTACAAGCATACTCCAAGCTAGGTTGTAATGTAACCAACCATTATTAATAACACCCCAAGATGATTGCTTTGTTTAGGCTTGCTCATCGTGGAGCTCGTCAACAATGTTAAAGAATAATACTCGTATAAACTGTTCACACGGATTATTAACAAAAAGCTTAGAATTTACTGAAATGTGTACGGTACTGCCGCACGGCTGCCCCCGCTCCGCCCTGATCGAGCAAACAAACACTGCGCTGGATCCTCCTAGAAAAAAATCGCATGTTATTAATCCCCTCTTACTATCTAGTTTTAAAAATAATCTCCCATTTCTTCCCATTTAAATTCTAAAAATCGCTGTAGAATACTCAATACAGAGTTTATAAGTCCAAAATGAATTGTTCCCACGTTGAGTAGCCAAGGCCGTGCGTTGTTAGTCCGGTATTCAGCAACGGAGAAGTTTTATTTTTAAAAATGTAATGTTGTCGACATGAATGGTGCTAGTAAAATGAATAAACCAAGTATTAAAGCCATTATTCACCTACCTTGCGCGCTCTGACCATTCTAGAATAGTAAGCTACACTGGTCAGAGCCCCGTCTTGCCTATATAAGGTTCAAATGGCGTCTTCCGTATTGATTAAGATTCAGAGACGACGCAACGCATTCGCTCGATCTTCAGCAAAAAGCTGTAGCGTTTGTACAACTCGAAATATTCAGTAATTGATAGCGTAGAACCTATCGAGTTGGCATCTTTAAAATGGATGCCGCTTCGGTCAGGGATGTTATTTAAACGCGCGCACTGCACGCAGTTGACATGACCTGATCAGATACTTTGGTTGAAGAGAGGGCACGATGTTCGATCAGCATCTGGCACCACTACCGTCTTGTGATGTATATTCTGATAATGATGAAGAAGCTATCGTTGAGGAATCTGCAGCTGAAAATTCAAAGTCTACATTAATAAAGGAACCGAGGTCAACAGACAGCACAACATAATGAACGGTGTGTGAGGACTACGCCTTGGTACGTATCTACGAGTCTACGACCGTGCCATAGACCCGTACCTACTCATTAGACCCGTTAAGATGGACAGAAAACGCGTAACATCCTCGACCAACAAGACAAGAATGAGCGAAAAAGAGAACACCGTCGGTAACCCTATCTAACTAGTATCAGCAGAACACAGTAACTATGGGGAGAAATACAAAAGGTTACTTTTAAAAGGGTGGTCTACTCAGACTGAACTTGGCAGGTTACCTTGACGACTTTATTATACAAAATATAATCAGACTGATAGAAAAAACTGCTAGGCTAAGTCCGGCAACCCAGGGGATTACATAATAGGTTGGTCAAGGTCATAATAATACGTTGGTCGCCCGTTGGTATTACTGATAATCGATGACATAAAACTACTTTCATATGGGACCCTGAAATCAGTCGGACAGAATGAAAGTGCTAAGTCGGAGTTAGGCAGACTAAGTTTTTCAAGCAATATTTATCGAGTTATATCGTTTGAATAAAGTTCAATAATGGTGTGCGCCCGTATTATGGTCGCCAATATCAAGGATCCGTCACTCCCGCACTCACTAACTGGTCATAATAGTGACAGATGTTTTATCCGCGTTTATTCACATCGATAAACACGACCATAATAGGCAGGTAACATCTATTTTTTTTTGTTTAAAAGCACATACCATGTTTTTTAAACATTAATACTCTTTGTCCTTATCCGTTTATGGTGACTGTGTCCTGCTGTTACTGAAACAGGATGGTACGGGATATTTAAAAAAATAGCAATTTCAGTCCCACTCTTTGACTTTCATACAATAAGAAGATACTTCGTTATTATCTACTATTGATTTACTGATACGTTATCGACGATAACTAATATTTACACAATATTTCCAGTTTTACCAAAACATTATTATTATCTTCATGTGATTGGTAACCTAAAAAAAATGTTCTTCAGTGACATCCAGATTTGTTTCGTGAAATTCCTTTTATTTATTTATTTATTTTATTTTATTTATTTATTTGTTAAAAACAAACAACATGGTACAATAATATCTGCTTTTATTCTTTTATTAATCTTTTTTTATTAACATAGTGTCACTGTTGAATTTAATTTGCGTTAATATCGTTAATAATGAGTTACGAAATCAATAAGATATACACTATGTCCTATGGCATAAAAATATTTCCCATTTTGCCGTCCTGAATGACCCTTAGGCTATCGAAAACGAAACCCTTCTCGAAAATACAAATTAAACGAATTTGCTTCTCTTCCCTGTTTAATTTACGACTGCCATAAGAATAAAACCTTCTATAGATAAAAACATGGTTCAATTTGTCTGGTAAAATTAATACATAACATAACAGCGTCTTACCTTGACTAATGACATGACACAGAAATAAAGGTGACATCATGGAGAAGTCACCTAACTGGTGCTCTAACGCACGCTGTGCCATATTGAGTCATTTTCACATGTAAATTATGGTCCATGGCACCGAATTACCTCGGAAAAGCAAAAATACCCAGCAGGTAAATCTTAGTTCCTTTAATTAGATGACAGATCATAAAACAAGGACATTAAATTGATGACCTGTTTTTAAATAGAAATAGAAACGTTCCGACTGCTTAGGCTACGTTGAAGGTAAAGGATATTTTGGTTTTGGTGGATAATTAAGTATAATTGATTTTGTACGTTTAGATTTTGATAAAATAAATGAATCAGCACAAAACTAAGTTTTAGGCTTGTAATATTAGCACAATTAAATAAGAGAATTGAGATTGGTGGCTGAGGAGTTCCGGTGGCCATCTGTGGTTTTCATCATCAGTTTCACATCAGCAAGTGATACTTTCTGAATGCAAATGCTAGACTTGTTACTAAAAATACTAAAATCGATATACAATATTTGAAGAGTTCCCTCAATTCCTCACTGATCCCCTCATCAAATTCAGATTTGGTGACAATGGGACCATTTCGGAATTGTACAATATCAAACCAAAAAAGATTTTTTATAATCGGTCCACAATTGACGGAGTAATCGGTGAACATACATAACAAAAAAAATACAGTGGAACGTATAACCTCCTCCTTTTTTGAAGCCAGTTAAAAAAAAATAGAAACCTTAGTAACAAAGACAAAAAATATTATTATAACTACAATGGTGAGTAAAAATTAAGGGTTACTTTTTAATGAATTCTATTTAATTCACCACGACACCTTTGATTTAGCAAAACACTGCATGTTGTTATTTCCTAACTCATGTTAACTTCAGCCCACGACTTTCAAAAGGGTCCGTTTTGATTTTCTACTTGACTGCTAAATAAACACTCACTGATCCACAAGTAAAATTATAATGGTAAGGATCAATGCCTTCTCCTATACCATAAATGGAAAATGAACTTCTGCATATGCTTGAATCTTATTAGTACATACCCGTGGATTGCAAGAATGCAGGACAATGTCTAATGTAGATGTTATAATTACGTTGGCTTCCATTTTGTTTCTGATCTCAAGGATTGTTTATATAAGGGCTGAGCGCGTGCGGTGTCTTAAAGTAAACACTTGTAGTTTATAGAAATACCCGCCGGATCATTTGCCAAACACCATGTTCTGTTTAATAACATATTCCTTTACCTGCGAATCTTTTCTTAGAAAAATATCCGCAACTCAAAGTTCATAAACAATCTATTGTTAGCCGTATGAAATAATTTACTCTTGAAAGTTTGTGTAAAATATAACAAGCAACATTGTCCAAAAACACGTGTCATTATTTTCCTAAAAACTGATAAACACACGAAATTCAAACTTATGAAAACACTCAAGCATTTCAAATCGATATCTGAAGCAGGTACGTGTAAGTAACGCCGCAATCTTTGCCATAGATGTCGCATAAATAATGAGAAATGCTTTCCGTTAGGATGAGGGATATCACTGGTGCAAGGAATGCTCGGAGGCAATCACGCCGCCTACTCGCAGTGGGCGAGGAGGCCTAGGACACGACTGGTTCCTACAACCAGTCCCTAACCACTTTTATAGCGCTGGACTCGCGTGATCGTTACAGAATGAGTTTTGCGGGTTGTCGCTGCTGATTATTTACATATTTTATTCGCTACGCGTGTACAAAGTTCATGGTAAAAATTGTCAGTTGTCAAGAAAAACCTATTAGGCAAAATATTTATCGATGGCCTCTGAGTCAATGTCACTTAACTCTAGCTTTCTTACGAATTATATGAATTTGAAGTATCTACACAAACCCGTTCTGAGCAGGTATAATGTCAATTACTGTCTTGTTGGTAGTGGACACCTGACACAGCTTGCAATAATCTCGCAAGGCTGGTGCTAGGTCTTCGTCGCCCTGACAATGCGGTTCGTCGCCCACGCCGCGCCGCTCTCCAATCGTTTCATATTCCTGCTTTCCAATGCAAGGAATCAAATCTCCAGCGCAATAGCCATTTGATTACATCGCGACACTAAACTACTCGCCCGGACATTTATGGGCGACTGTTTATCCCTACAGTAAACTGAGGAAATTAACTTCAGACACTAGAAAGTAGAGGAGTTGTTGTGAAACTTCGCTGTGCATAAAAATATAATTGCTCGTGTTTGTAATTAAAGTCATAGAATAATGATTGTTTATAACATGATTTATTTATCTATTTGATAGTCAAGTGACGCTGATTGTGTCTATTGTTTGTGGCAAAAATTGGGAAGTTATATTCATGCAAGAATTTAAATAGAATGCTTTCTAATTTCATTTTGAATTCAGTACTTTATCAACGCACATAATCGTGACTAATTCGCAACATATACTACTTACATATTGTAATTTTTGGAGTTAGGGCATATGCTCAATATCAAAGGTAAAGATCTTTGACCGGGAGCCGCAACGGTTATAACGGCGTGAGCTCGTAGATGGACTCATTACTCGGCCGTTCGCGGGCATTCCGCGGCATATTTGGTGAAGTGTCACCGAAAATGGCGCCGGAGACATTCTCCTTTAGCTAATTACGCAGTCAAACGAGCCGAAGGACGGCGACTGATGCGGTCCATTACTCGCGCCATACGCGGTTCATTAAACCCCTGGGGCTTGCAGCTTCTTAGGACATTAAATTACCATTAACTTCACCTAGACTATTTGTCTTGGAGAGAGAAACTTACTTCTGTACGGATGGAAGTGTCAATTTTATTACTTTCCTAGCCTACCTAGTACATAAAGGTTTGACTGACGACAGTACTATTTGTATGTGCGTTGTTGACTATGCAAGAGAAACAATAGGTACGAGAGAATACTATGCAGTAAGGGCAAAAAAGCATAATATTCTTCTTACAGGTAATATTTTATTTGTTTTTATACATAAATATTACAATGTGTTGGAAGGCAACTCGTGCCCAGACAAATTAAACAGGATATGTGTCATGTAAACCGTTTCGGAATCTGGATTCCGTTTGAATTGCAAATTAGCATCAAAGCGTGCCGCGAATTATTGCATAAAGGTCGTCTCAATCGTGTTTAAATACGACAATGGCTTCATCTAATTGTTATTTGCAATATTCCTTACATTTGTCATCAAAGCAAAAAATAACAATATTAACATTGTTCTAAATGCAAAATTCTTAGTTTCTTACGCCATAAGTTCCTACGTTTCTACCGTTTTGTTAAGTAAATAATTAGGTAGTTTAATTTATATACATTCAATATACCTACTCATTGTGAAAACGGTTTGTATAAATAGAAGCAAATTTTGTTCGGTTGGTCTAAACAACGTGGTAAATATGTAAACCCACGTGAATTCAGTTGACCCGGCTCCTAATCTTATTCAAGGTCTACAGTTCCGCGGCGTGAAGCGTTTAATATTGCACGAGTAAGGACTAAGCCGTTAGGGACGAAAAAAAACGAAAACATGTATGTTCTTGTCAACGTTGACCTACGTCCTACAGCCAAGGACGCCGCGAAGAACAATGCAAATATATCGTCACGAAAGCATGGAGTTTATTATAGTACTTTTTACTCTTGTTGAATTTTCGCGTTTAGGTACACACATACAGTTGGGTACAATAGATGTATCGTAGTCACGTATGCAAGCGGTAAGGTCATTCTTGTTTATGCAAACAGTCGGCTTGAAGATAGTGGAGTTTGTCGTAAGTAACCAAGATAATATCGGAGCCGTAGAGATTCCTACCTGCGCCTGCCGTCACGCCGCCGCCGGCCCCGAATCTCGGACAAAAAATCGTTTCCTTTACATTCTGTTTACAGGACCTCCGACACTCGGGCTAAGGTCCTTTTGTGCCCCGCCCCTCCCTTCAACAGAACTTCGGATGTTTTTTGTTCGTCGGTAGATTCCGTTAAGCTTTGTTATTGAGTCCGATTTGATTTTTACAATTAATAAGCAGCTACATATACTTTTTTATAAATTTTGTTTGTTTAATGACCACGATAATAATTTAAAAATTAATAATTTTGCAATCTAAAATTTGATTAATTTATTCAAAATTAAATACGAGTAAGGTAAAATATTTGGTGCTCGATTACCACCATATTTATTGCTAGTCTAAGCATCTCGTTAAATCCAAAACAAATGAGTTGACAATGATAAAGATCACAACCATCCGCATTTAAATGGAGCCATTAAAGCCGTCAGGTAAAATGAAATTAAATTTGTCAACGTTATTCCGATTTCACGGGGCGAGACAATCCCAAATACTGATCTAAATAAAGACCACCGAGACATTAAACCTGATCCTTTAACAACAAAAAAACAAACGCTAATGGCTTTTTCTACTTTCGAAGAATTGAACCGTTCCAAACGCGTAAGGATGGTGCTAGAAATAGTGCATTTCAAGTTCCCACGACGGGCGGGCGAATAGCGTGCGAGCTAATGAGTGCTGCCCGGATAGATTACACCTACTCGCGCGCAATTCACGCACTAATGCGTTACTACAGAGAACTGCAAATACTTCCAATTTTGCACGACTCACATAAATAAGCAATAAATATGCATCTTGAGAGAGATACAAGTTTCTTTTGCCACAACAAACAGCAGTTTTTGCAGTCCCGTCAGCTCATATTAGCGGCCTAGTGGATTCCACTTAGCTTAGCGTTACAGTTAACGTAAAAAGTTATCCGTTGGAATGCTTTCCCCAGCTTTGGAGATATGGGCTCGTATATTTTTTCTACCACTCCTTATGAGGTCTCTATAAATCTTAATCAGCGTTCAACTGTTTTGACGAGGCGTTAAAAGCAAAAAGTTTTACATCGCATCTTTAATTTATTATTCTAGGATCGTAAAAGTCCTCTTACATAGTTGTCCTCATTATAACCGGGAGCTATTTTACTCAGGAATATCTCGTTAAATATGTTTCTTGCCGCCAATTAACACTTGTAACATATTTGGAGCTCAAAGTCATCAGTACCTTTTTTGCGTTGATTTGCATATTCATTTGTAGTGCTGATTGTCTGCCTGCCGAAAATAGCGGGCGTTGCATTTGTATTGTCGCCATTGCTAACCATATTCTATTGTATAAAATCTAAATGTTTCATTACATCCTTTATCTCGCGATGATGATTGTGTAACACGCGGCAGTACAATGCTGTATTATATTCGCCAACATTAGCATGATCCGTGCGGTAGACATATTTGCAATATACCACCCACACTAGCATTATTTGGTAGGTATACTTTCACCGCAGTTTCTGTCAATGACCACTACAATGTCTTCAACTGGTTGTGTGACTTAACTATGCCAGACAGATTGACGTGCAAGATGTCTGATAGCCTTGACACTAAGGTCAAATAAAAAGGTACCAATTATTCGAAAAACAGCTGGTTATTAACCTGTATCGCCTTTAAAGCATATTTATAAGGCCATCTTATTAAACCATATAATTAAAAATGAATGTTTACTCAATAAACAAGGCAATCACTCTCCCTTTACGTACTGATCGAATGCCATCCAGATTTATGCATACTTAATAAACGACTCCTTCTCGTTGTTGGAAGTAATCGCGTCCTCTATTCAGTCAATTTTTGTGTTACCTTGCCACGGCAATGTAAAACGGGAAATGGCCGAAGACACGGAACGGACGAGGTTGTCATTTATCTGCATTATTTTACGTTTTTGCTGCTTTAATCAAGGTCGTCTGAAGTATGTCCGATTGTATAGATATCTCAAGTAAACGGAACGGTTATATTAAACATTTTCATGTAGGTAATGAGGACACAGATGTTTGTTGAAGTCTACAATCTACGAGAGAATATTGCTTTGTTTGCTCTCAACAGGTCATGTAATTGACGTAACTATCTTTATAAATTGTTTGCGTTTATTTTTCAAAAATGAAGCAAATGAGACGCCTTTTTTTTTGTTTATATCCCAAACGGTATTCGCAGCGGTTTGCACCGTTATTTTTACTACCGCCAAGACTAGACGATGCTGTACAAAGAGCAATATCTTAGGACGAATACCTAACCGGTTAATTCATTAATTCGTCTCTCGTATTCGCTTGAGGTTCTGTTTAGTCGAAGCGAATACGTAATTTATTATTTGACGATAACACGCTCTAAATTAACTATGCTTTTTAAACGTTATTGATGCCTATTATTTTTGTCTTCCGTTATTTTTGCACCTTTTTTCCACCGCCGACGTCAGCGTTATTGGATAAGAGCCTTAGGCGGTACGAATGTCGATTATGATCATTGCGTCTATCGTCACCATCATCGTCATGATGGTGTGATGCGGGGCGTCGCTCGCGCAGCTCACAAACAACTCTGACGTATGTGAACTTGGCGCTCCTAAATACTAATTTAAGGATAAGTGGCTCGCCGTGTTCTGCAATTTACCCAGCTTCTTTGAATCTATTGTGAGGCTTAAACACTGTTAGCGCTTTAATAGTTGTAATAAATGCCTCCTTTCATGGACTTTCATGTCAGCTAATGATTTACTTTGACTATTAGGTTAAGGTTGACACCTTGAAACTAACATTGCAGCTCTTATCTTAACTTATTATAAATTTCTAAGGGAACGATAAAATAAATGAAAGAAGAGAAAATGATAGTGTATGAAAACGATGACTGTCGCGTTATTTGCACTTCCGAAAATGTTTAACAAATTATCTTATCAGCCCGACTAAGTATACATGTACACATTTATGTGGCGAAGTCAAATCAATGTCAATCTGTTCTTATCGGTTACCTCATATTTTGTAACCTTGTAGACATTTCAATTTATAAATGTGACGTGTGTTTACTCGAACCGTATTGTAAGTAAATGATACAGCCATATTCAGTGCAGGAAATATACCTACAATTTTCGAGAAATTTACATTAACCTTTACAGACTTAATATATTATTTCGTCGGCATGAATCAGATAACTCTTTTCAGTTGCTGCTATAAATGGTAGCAAGATCCGAAGAGAGCGAAGGCTAAAGTAATGTGAAGATCGTCCATTAACAAGTCATATATGGCGACGAACGTTAAATATAGTCGCACGTTATTTTTAATCACTTTTTGTTAAAGCGTCAGGCTTTAAACATTAAACAATACACTGAGTTCCAAGTAATTTCTATTCAAGAATATTAAACGAGAAAGTTGAAGGAGAAATAATTAAAAGCATTTCTCCTATCAAGCCTACGAGGTCATTTTATCTTGGAGCGAGGACACTTGTTCGTTAGCCGAACAATGAGCATCATTATTCCAGTTCTATGGAACTGGACTATTAATTTCTTTGTCACTAGAGCCCGAGGGCTCTCTTGCAGCCGCGGCGAACCGCAGCGGATACCCGCGGGGCTGCGCACTCAGAGCAGTCCTACCGATAACCTTTGCTCCGATATCGAGGCCTGAATGGCAAACTGCGCTTGCAAATTTATTAGCATTATGATAGTATTTAATTGCTTTGACTGTGTCACTGAGATTCACATTCATTAATGTTTCTTTGATACACACAGGGGACAACGCGCTCGTTGTGGCGAAAGCAATCAAAGCTATTAACTGTCTCGAAAGGTGTCCTTGTAACTGGGTGTACGACTCGCTCGAGTCGCTCGCAACCCTCCAATCGGTAAGATGCTTTGAGATCGTATGATATTTTTACCTATGTTGTAATAATAGTGTGCGACGGCCGAGGGCAACAACAGCTGTTCGGGGCCATTGTACTTTTTATACAAAGCCTGAGATCATTGGAGCAAATTTTCAACTCGATAATATTTTGCAGCTGTTAATATAATTGGCTATAAAAACATGGCAGAAATTGTTTAACCGGATTATCAAAACCAATTGAGTAGTAAGTGTTTGTTTGTAAGGTGTATAGTTTATGAGACATGATTATAAATATATTTTTGTATTGTTACAGAAGTGCAGAAAAGTGGGATGACTTTACGTTGCTGATGTTCGCTCATTAAAGGTAATTACGGGTACTATAGTGTTGAAGTATAGTTTGAATCTAATTGCGTGAATTGTTTAAAAGCAGCGTGAGAAGTGGTTCAAGATTGAAATGAACGTTTTGCTTCCAATTGGAAGATTAAAACCCGCACGTACTTAAACGACAGGGTACCTATTAATTTCAATCTTAATAGGTCTGTCTGGCCCGATTTTAATTACTGTGACGTATGTAACCGTATTACCTACATTTAAGAGTAATTAGCTGAATTTGTGCCGATGATGGTAACACTAGTTCAAAGACCTTTTAAAAAGCCGGATGTAATTGCAAATTAAGGCAAAATGGCTTTACCACATTTGAATTTCTGATAATGACACCAGTAAGGTCTCCTACTGTAACCAGAAGTCAAAATAATTTAGGACACCATTTAGAATTTGAATAGTTTCGCCTTTTGTTATTTCATAGTTTTCTGTTATAATGTTTATCGACCTTTAATAACGAGTCTTCGTATTATTAATCTCGTGTTTATAGCATGTTGGCTATTACTCAGTTGTTAGTCCAAAGGTACATGTTCAGGTCAGATGTCATTTATCATTCGCAGCCGTCAACAAACGCAGTTCTATTCACACATGCCTCCTGTGTGTGAGTTCAAAGTTCGCAGCAGGACTAAAGGACAAGACAATTGATTTTAATTAAAGTGAGCCGCAATTACTGATTCTCAATTGTAACTTATTGGACCGAATGAAACGGTTCGTTTATTTTTTCCTTACTTCATAAAAGTAACGTTGGCTCAAACAACCGATTAGTAACTTTCTTACAAGGACACCCTATTGTTAAAATTACCTACGTCTAACAACAATGGCCCTCACTTATATGTTGACTAATGTGTCATATAATTACTGATTAAACACTATGGACTTTAAACATAATATGTAGATCTTAAAGACTAAAGTGATATACAGCGATAATAATATCTCATTGGCCTTTACAAGTAGGATCTATCAAATAAGTGCGCTGTATTTTCAGAAAGCGTAGTATTAAGGTTTTAATTTCCCAAATTAATCTTCCTTAAAGAATATGTGCGTACACAGTAATAGCTAAATTATTTACGACTAGATTAAAAAGTACTCTTTTTAGATAACACCGTCGCATCATCCTTAAAAAAAATCAAACTTACATCTCCCCGCTTTCCATTGCTACTCTAAAGTAGGAGCTACTAATAATAATTTGTACTAAAACAGAAATGAATATTATCTATTCTTAACGGATGTTCGTAACAGTTGGCATTGGCATGGCGTCACACAGATTAGCAAATCTTATCTAGTAGATAACAGGAACGTTGTGGATTCCAATAAGTGGGGAGTATTCGAGCATTAAGTCTCAGCGGAGTGGAACCGAGCGTCTCGAGTTTCGTAAGACTGTGAGTGGAGTTGGTGCAGAAGTGGACAGAAGTGGACAAAATGGCAATATCTGTATTATAAGTGGCAATGCTTGAGACGTGATTCCTAAAAGTGGTATGTTTTGTTTTCAATGTATCATGTTTAGTATGATGGTTTGTGTTTCTAATAGGATGCCATTAATATAATTGACAATATGAACTATTTTAAAGATGTTCTAAAAAAAACATGCTTAAAGAGCCTTTGCCTCAGAACACTGAGAAAAAAATAATCAAATTTCTGCTAATGGCTAAATAGTTTAAACGCCACATGGTCTTTTCTAAGTCACAGCTAGTGCTACGTAACGCGGCTTACAAACAAAATGACGTCATTCCGACCACTAGTCAAAAGCGGGAGTAGGAAACACTGATAATGTTCAATATTTATTTTCTCAATAAATAATAAAAAAGAGAAAAAAATAGCATGCTTTTGAGATAAACCTCTACTTATAAGCATGATTATTATCAGAACACCACCTGTTCAAAAAAATCCTGTTGTCAATTGCATCAGTTTGCTTTATTTGAAAACAATAATTGAAAACACAACTAAGTATTAAACAGCTTCAAAGATAATCAAATTTATTCTTCAATTTAGGGAGGACTTGGTTCAATAATGGATGTCTTTATTATGGCTGATGCGATGATATCAACCCACCAACCATTTTTGTGTTATCTGTTTAACCCTTTATAGGTCAATTTTAAAACCTGGTTCTAAAAATAACCACTTACAACTGATACTTTTTGTATTTTTTATTTAAAGAATTTTGTGTGAATAGGTGAAGCCTAATGAGGCTAGAATTCAGGTCTATTTTTAGTTTTGCCCTATAATGGGTTAATGTAATTAGTAATATAGATCAAGTAATAGCTTGGGATGTGAAACAGTAAACAATATAGCAGACGAAAAGGTTAAGTTAAATGATTCAGATATACCTAAGTAACTTTGAAGTTTAATTACGAGTATTATACTATACGATACTGATAGCAAGCTATTTTTAAAATTTATCGGGAGTAAGGCAGTTGGTTAATGAAAACAAGACAGAGTTCATGGGTTCAGTTGGACATCATTCATTTTAATCTGTTGTAGCATTCTTTAAACCTATATTCAAGAATTCAATTAAAGTTGTATGATAAAATAATAATAATATCGTCTTATGGATTCCTTGGATTTTATGAATATTATTCTTGATAGAATATTATTTACTGCTTTATTCGTCAACAAAACTGATCAACCTTCTAAATCTTCTCGGGTATTACCTAGAGTTAACGTCGTAAGTAATCTTTTACATGGTCGCATTTTTTCGTTGAGCACATTGATATCTCAGTTCAAACATGGCTATGTTGTGACAATGTCTAATGTTTAGTTTTCCCTTATGTTTACGACTGCACCTTCTTTACATAGTATAAAACAAATTCGCTTCCCTCCGTGTCTTTCTGTATGTACGCTTAGATCTTTCATACTACGCATTGGATTTTAATGCGGTTTTCATCAATGGTTAGAGTGATTCAAGAGGAAGGTTATATTTATAAATAAAAGGAAGGTTTATGTCCGAAATAAATTCTGGATTATCAGAAAAGTCACATAACCTTAAAAAATAGTTTCTGCATTGTGTTGAAATAGTGGATATGTACCTATGTATTATGTTTGTATTATACTTATATATCTATTATGTATGTACTATTTATTTATATTTATATTTATTATTCGTTTCTTTGTGACTGAAATTTTATTATTATTGTCTCCTTCTCAGCACCGACCTTAAATTGTTTCTGTTTAGCCCATTTTTTGACTGGTAGAGAATGCCTTAAGGCCATTTGTACCAACTTTACGTATTGTGCAATAATGTTAAAATAAATAATGAACAGAAGCAAAGCGAGGCCGGGACGCTAGTATTTTATAAACGTAGTTCAATGTTGCAGATTATCTTCTGCTTAATGATTTCTTTATATAAGTATAAATTTCTGGTAATGTAACCACTTCCCATTAGGTAGGCCGTCTGCCTGTTTGTCCGGTAATGTAATAAAATAAAAAAACAGTGTATTCAAACCATGATAAAGCGGCCGAAAATTCATTTATTCGTGCAAGGCAAATCAGGTGATTAGGCTTTGTGTATGAAAGCACAATTGTAAAGGAAAGAATCTATAAAAAACAATAAACATTGTAAATTAAAAACTCCACAGTCATTACTAGTTGCTAGTGCCTGTATCTCAATTCCATGACTATGTTTATTTGCAGCACTCACGACCTCAGCTTCCGTTGTTTTCCGCTGAAATAATTACGTTTCATCACCTTGCGGTAACTTTATAGACAGCTAAGCAATTAACAATGACTGTACGACGGTGTCAATGACGGTTTGAAGCTGCTTACATAGTAATCTTAGTAGGACCAGTTTTTTACACTTCTTTGAATATTCCAGAAGTTATTGTGGTTCCCACGGGAATCAAGTAGCATTTAAGGATAAAAGAAGCACATGTTAAACCATTGCCTAACCTATGTTAATAGTAGATGGTTCACTAAGGGATGAAAGCCCTATTTATATCACACGAGATATTTCGAGTGTGGAATAAATGGTGACTTTCACCCAATATAAACAATTTACTTTTCGTGTCGATTATGATGAAACCAGTTTAGTTTTACCGAAGAGTGGCTTTATAAGAATTTAACATGGCTCAGTACAGGTTAAGGTTTTCTTTAATAATCTTACTACAGAGACGCTTTATAGATTTTTGCTACTGCACATTCCATTGATGTAGTTCTTTATATAATAACTTTTTTTAAAATATTCTTACTACATAGAGGCTGCTACTGCACATGTCCATTGACATACTAGTTCTTTTTCCAAATTACGTTTCTTCCCTAGGGTTGACATGCATCACTTTCAACCCGCTACAAAGATAAACAATGGCCTACTTTCAGAGAATGAGACACGAAAAAGCTATGAAGCAATTTATATATAATTTAGGTGCTAAACATGTTATAAAATTTTGCAATTGTGCAATATTAAAATGTGACTCCAACTTTAAGATGTAAATGAAAGATCTAAAATGTATATTCGTCACTGTAGTCCACAATGTTGCCAAGAAGATGCTTTTGTAGTTACAAGATAAACTGGTAACACAGGCTGTAAAGAAAGCGGAACTAGTTCACCTTGATACGCATTAGTAATATTTAATAACTAAAACCTACCGCACTACTTAAATAGTAATGAATGTCTCTGATAACGTGATTTATGATGATAAGACGACACGACCAGCAAACGATAAAGTTTTGTAAAAACAGAGGTTGTATTTTTGTACAATGAATTGCAATGCAAATAAGTAATAGTTTTTCGGGGTTTCGTACCCGAGGGGTGCCAAACGGGACCCTATTACCAAGGCTACGTGGTTCGTCCGTCCGTGTGTTCATTTAAAGAGCTGTATCTTTTGAAGTAGACCACATACCGTTTTTTTTTTCAAACTATGTGTTACAGTTAGATTCCCGTTTCATACAAGAACGTTATTTTCAACGTTTTTTATTTTGATTGTATCGTAAAAATGGTAAAACATACAAGCGTCAAATTTGGTATAATTATACGACATACTTACCCTAAACAAAAACAACAAATATTAAAAGCTGGTCAAGTGTGATTTGGGCTCGCACTAACCGTTGTAAGCTCTAATCAATATTAATTTATTTATTAGTGCGGCGGAATGGAACCGGTTATATATATTACTAGCAAAATAATATTATTTACGCATTTTGTTGAAAAGTGACAAGAAGCGTTTAAGTTTGAGGACGACATGTTTCGGTAGCAATCAAGTATGATGACAAGCGATCATGAAGGTCAAGGCTTGAACGTAATACATAGTCATTTTGCTAAAGATGCGGGGCAAAAAGCGTCATCAAAATGACGAGCGCGGCTTAGTGGTTAACTAAATAAAGAAACGTATTAAAATGTACCTGATTCTAATAGGAAATTTGTACAACCTTATAAAGACAACCCCTACAATTTAGATAAAGACTAAAAACTCACAGTTAAACCAGTTAATTAGAAATACTAGACACCAGGTGCATGTTCTAGGCGTCGTAGTGTCTCTCATGTTTGGCATATTTCCCAATAGGTTACGGGAAATAGTATCCATTGTAATCCAGCCAAAATCAACAGATGGTCCCCGTAGCGAAGTAGCAGTTCTAAATCATGAGCCTGGCCTGGATTATAATTGCTTAGTAACAGTAAAACTTCGCAAAACTTACATATAAATAACACTGCAATTTGTGTCATTGACATAAAAATTTGGTTTCAAATTGCACCAGCAATTACCTTTTTCAATCTCTGTTTTGATACTTAGTTGTCATTACTAAAATATCAACGTCATTCTGTAACAGCCCGAGCGTATAGCCTCTGTAATTGAGACCGCTGACAAATATAATTTGGTAGGTTATGAAATGATAGGCTGCAATGTTGCACGATGTCGATATCGTCTTTTATGTTAGGTTCATTTCTCAGGCCTTTATTTCTTTATTAATAGTCTTGTTTATGTTTCATAATATAAGCTGCTATAATCAGTAATGATTAGCAATATGATACAAGTAGATTCAATTAGTTATTGCGTGCTGTAGCACTACTTATTCAAATAATTTGCAGAATAAGTATGCAGTGGTATTTTGCTCGGCTGTGTAAGGATCGGGATGAATACTCGTTCTTGCATACGCACGCAACATGTAAGATCATAAGCAAAAGCCAGTGGTTAACCAGTTTGCAGACTGTGGCCCAATAAAAATCGAGTTACAATGTCCAACACGTCTGTATCTATAATATTAAGCAAGCTTCATATTCATCGGCGATTTCGGTTTGCAAAAAACACTCTTTGACGTATGTTATGACGACAGAGCCAGTTTTGTGAATGAATAATAAATTCTAAATGTACGTGGGCGATATGTAGTGTTAAATGTAATACTAGAGACACTAGAGAAATATTTATTTTTGTACATAGAGTGCATCTAAACGTAAACTAAGCTCTATTAACCAGTTGTCTTTCACCAGCTGTTTCACATTAAGAACTCTTTACTGTAATTGGTTATAGCTGACGCTAATTTTAGTTCGTGTTTACATTGGCTTAATGGTTTTGAATTTCGAATTTCTCACACATTTTGTACTAACACTATAATACGCCAAAAACGTTCCCACGTTGGTCCTGCCTTGCGTTGCTGAAACTAATTGCACACTTGCATTTCTCATCACCGAAGCGCGTTGCCTGTAATTAGTCCGGTGAGATATCGGCCATTTCCCCAGATTATTTCACTTGGACCGTGTCCAGAGACCACGGACAATACGGCTCACCTTGAGTGTCACAAATAAAATGTGGCATTTCACATCGAATGCAGCGCTCAGTGGAATCACGGTTTTCGAGCGCGCATGAGTAGAGCGGAACCCGACCGATTGTTTGATATAACTGCGTTCTGTTTGAACAGTGTGTTTGTGGAGTGTTATGTGCATATTGTCTTTGTTTTATGATTCGTGCGGTGCGAGGTGAGTGACGTGGATATTGAGGATAATTACTTTAATTATTTGATTGCGCATTCTGCCGAGACGGAGGTGAAAGTGATTGTTTGATTTGAGAAACTTGTGATGCATTTTTGACAGTTTTTTCGTGTCCACATTTTTCGTTAATTCCAATAAAAAGTAACGCATATTTTAAGGGTCTTATTCTACTTTGTCTCTACTCTTATTGCTATCGTGTTCTTGTTAACTCGGCCGCGATTACTGTCAACTAAATAGGAGCTATCTTAACGTTGACAGTACGATAACATTTAAAAAAAAACGGGTTTAGTCTGAGTACGAGTAGAATACAGCTCCAGGTAAAACAAAACTAAGAATGATTTAACAAATAACTATGCGTAGGTACAGTGGCGTGAGTAATAAAATACGGTTCTGGATTTGACGTGTGTTTGTCAGCCAGATTAAATGTACACTAACTAGTGAACAAGCAAGACACAATTTGTCCACCACAAACATTAAATCAGAAGCTCATGTAACTTTTGTTTCAAGATCGAAATTCCTAGGCAAAATGAAAACACAGATTATGATTGGTTTTACATATCTGCAACGATATACTTTTGTTTCCAGCCAGATAAGTAATTGTATGCTGATTAAATTTTTGTTTAATCTGGTTAATAAAAGCTGAGTCTAACCGTTCTTAATTTAAACTATCAGTAGGTATAATGATTTACCCATGCCGATCGATACACATTTAATTAAATCAATAAGACTCACCGAAGCGTTAATGACCCAGCCACGAACCGGCAACGTACATTACGCCACTTGGTCCACTTTACTTATGTACATTAATTACTAACGAAGTTTGCAGGTTAGGTATTCGTTGCCTTCCGTGTCTTTTGACGGGTTCATGTTGACAGACGAAAAAGGTCATATGCGTGATTGTGGCTTGCTTGTCAAACTTAATAGAATCAATGTCAATAAACTGCTTTTGTTTCAAATCAATGAACATAATACTTAATTTATTTATTCAATCATCAATTCAATATTATAAGACTTATAAGTCACCTTGTCATTACGTCTTCACTTACCGTCGGGTAGAATAGACGTTATAGTCTAGACAGTCCTTTAAAAAAAGTCGCGTTTGTTAGAAACAACAGAGGTATTATTTACCTTCACAGTTTTTAGAAACCGTTGTCTCGTATTCAGCTTTAATATTCCGTCATTGACGCACCTAGCCTACTTCGCAGCTGTATGTAACTTATTCACTTATTCCAAACCAAGATTCGCGTCAGACGGCATAAATATATGTCAAACCTTAGCTACATTGAATTTAAAATGCTAGGTCGATTTGAATTTAAAATGCAGTCTATCAAAGTTATTGCTAGGCAGGGTAGCAGTGAATAAAAGTCTACAAACTTATGTTGTGAGGTTTATTTGGTCAAATAAATATAATCTTAGGTTCAACTTCAATTTATATCCGATAAAACTTACTGTGGAATTCCGTGTTAAAAGGTCACTAAAACGGGTTTTATATTCTTACTGCGTCCATACAGCACACAACAGTAGTAAAAAATCGTTGTTGATTTTGTTCGATTGTTCAATCTTTGGTAAATTTATACCCTGTAGATATGACTTAGGATCTAAGTACTAGTCCCGAGAATACTGGTATGCGTCGACAACAACGAGTTAACGACGCACTGCGCAGACGCATAAACCGGGAACATTAACGCAGGGGTGGCGCGCTGATCGGATATTTTATTGCTTCGAAGAAAGACTAAAATTATTGCCCTCGGAATAAGCTATCACGACTAACACTTGCGCATTACCTACATCGAAAGTGTTTTGTTTCTTGTGTGACCCTCACACGTATTCTAACTGCCGCACTCAGAGACGTCAATTTAATTTAATGCTTGATTAAAGTTGTTGCTATCATATTCTTTGCTACAGCAATAGACAACACGTAACAAAACTAGCATTAAATTTAATTGACGTCTCTGAGTACGGCAGTGAGTGAATCATTATTAAGGACAATCTGAAACAAAATTTCGTACTTATTCCTTAAAAAAGTTCTAGGCTTGTATTTATACATAGAAAACCTCGAAGATTGCAAAAAAAATGATGGTCATTATCATACAAATGTACTTATATCCTTTACCTACCTAGGGTGAAACTAACGATCGCTAGCTTCCTAAGCAGAGTTACTACCTATTAAACTAACCGCGTCATTCGGTTACCACCATGGGCAATTTATAACTTGAAATTCATCCGATAACTCAATCTCACAACGAATGGGATCCGAAAAATGCATTGCACAACACGTTACACTAATTCCGATTGGATTTTCCGACATGGATTATGGTTCCAGTGGGCACGTTTTTCTAAGAGAACTGTTACGCTCGCATTGTTCTAAAGACATTCTATTTACAAACTGTCAGATCAAAGAAAAGTCAATATATGGCTGAAAGAAAAGTTCCGTTACGCCCATTGTTTGACGTTGCGAAAACAACCGTCGACCTGCTTTTAAAGGCTGTTTAATATACAACTGGTTGACAAAATGTCGTTGGCACATAACTTTTTTTTATGGAAATCTAGTAGGTAGTATTAAGAAAATGTTTTTTGCTGCAAACTCTGTCACAGAGCACTAGGTATCTGGAATACTCTTAATGGAACAAAAAATAGAAATGAAGGGTGAACAAACGAGACAAGAACATTTTTAGATTTAGAGACGAGATTAAATTCATTTCGGCACCTTCAATGACCGAATAGTACCTACCTACTGCTTATGGGATGGTAAAACATGATCAAATTTGTATCGAATACCGGCTGCTTAAATAAATGTGGTGATTTTATATGGTACTTGGGAGTTTTTTTTAAGTCAACAAGTAGGCGCACGAGCACTCAGGTCACCTGATGGTTACTGGGATCTGAGACCCATAGACACTTGAATTCTCAAGATTACAATCTCAAGACTGCAATCCTAAGACTTCAAATGCATTGCCAACCTTGAGGACTAAAAGGGAATTCCTCTATGCTAGTAATTTCACCGGTTGTGTTATCCCAACACCGGAACGCAACAATGCGAACGCTGCTGCTTGACGGTGGGTTAATGGATAAGATGATGGTAGTGATCCGGACCACGGAATAGAAAAAACATAATAATAGAAGTGCCATGAGCTTCGCTTATAAGGTTGCGCGGAACGCCGCATAACCATGCCACACGTGACACGCCCACTTCACACTTCCACTGTTTTTCCTGTTCTGTGACAACGTCCCACTAAAAGTTCTTTTTGCTATTTAATTGAATGTATGCAGGTTAATTTACTATAGTCATCCTTGTGTAATGCTTTAACTCCGACAACCAGACCGTTACAAGTGGGCTACTTAATTATTGTTTTACGGTATAACTTATACTTCACCATTTCTTAGCAATTTGCGAACAATAATATTTACATATGTTTGAAACGGTATCTCATCGCAAGTCAAGTTTTATTCCCCGACTGTTTCATTTGTGCGAAAATTCATAAGTCAGAAAATCACTAGGTACCCATTAACTTTTCAATTTTTTTACAGAGATATACCTACAGGACCTGTAGGTTAGGCAGGTTTTATAACAATCCTGAAAGCTATCAGAAATCAGGTTTCAAACGAAACAGTTGTTTACTGAAATTAGACCTTGTGGATTGGTAATAGGCTATTTGACTAATTTTAGAAAACCTTATTAAATGATTCTTTATTAAGAAGCAGACTACATTGATATTTCCGTGAGATTCTACTATATTATCAATAAAAATCCATTTAAAAGTTTAAATTTCCGAAACCGCGCCAAAAACGCTGTTTCTATCGTGGCGCTGGCCATGTGACAAGTGTGACGTTATATGCAAGTAAACAATGAAAAATCATTTGAAGAGATATGCCCTTATGATCTGTGGTTACTTGCGTGTGACGTCACCTGCGAGTAACCACAGCTACAAAGCAATCGCATAGCGTTTCTGCCACAGATAAAATTTCAAAATATATTACAACTTTTTTCGTGTAATTTCCAAAAAAAGTATGCTTAATTTAGTTTAAAATAAAGTGAAATATGTTGTTTTACGCTATTATCTAATAGGATGACGACAATTTGATGCATATTTTCAATGTTGTCAAATAGCCTATTCCTAGTAAAATCGACTAAAAGTGCATACATCTCGACTTGTCGACTGTACCCTATACCATCTATCCAGTCTCGTTCCATACCCATAAAGATTTGAATATTTCCGCTCTAATACAGCCATTAGCCGGTATCGTTACCTAACACAATCCCGGTTATCTCACGATTTATTGGCAAAGCCCACGCTAGAATATCGTGCTGGTAACGAAAATACATCTTCAGGTTCAAGTGCACATAAATATTAAAGCAAAGAGTTCTGCCGTGGTTACGTTGAGGTTAGGCTATCGTCTGCAAAATGTTTATATGTATTGTTAGAAGCTGTCTGTGAAAATGTAGTGGCATCACAAGACGTCGTGATGTTGTTATTAGTAGTAACCTTGATTTCCTGGTTAATATGTACTTAGCGATTTTCCTCTATTGATAGTTGCATAATTAAAGCATTTAATAATGCTCCTCCCGATTCATAAACATACTTATTTTAGTAAAAATAAATTTCATTGGTGGCTGTCACATCTAGTGTATTTCCCCAATAACAACATGACATTAGATAAGACGCACTAGGAAGATGTTCGGTTTCAACTTTTGGACGTTTTTGGGAAACAAAAGTATGCTTTGTCACTTTATTTTTAGGTAAAGTTTAGTTCCTGTCCTCATATAAATAAGAAAGTTAACAGTTAGTCCATGTAGTCGTCCTAAAATGAAAATCTAAGTTTGAAGTTTAATTACATCCATCTCTTTTTCCCGATTTAGTCTTGAAGGACGATTGAAAGGCACGGGGTATCCGAAGTTTCAAATTTAGTGTTTCTTAATAAATAGGAACCATCCTATTCTGTTCTTTGATAGTCTATTATTGTACCCGTCTTGCAAAACCAAAACACGTTAGTTTGCGAGTAGGTAATTGTTTTAAAATTGGCTGATGAGGTGCCATTTTTTATTTAAAATTCTTACACAACTATTAAAGTAAGTAGTACCAAATGGTGGACCTAATAAGATCATTTAAAGATGCTGAATTATAATTATAAAAATCGTAGGTTTCAGTCACAATTAGCTTAGGTTAGATAATATGTGAAATAATTTAGATAAATTATATAAAAATACTTAAATTATACATGTCGTGTCGTGTCATGTATAATACAAGTTGATTTCCCATCACATAGCGAATAACATTAACTAAGAAATAAACCATGAGCCTCAATAGGTACAATTCGCACGTCTACGGCTATCGTTACCTGACGCTGGCCGAGCCTAGATGTAGATTACCTGCGACCACTGTTTCTCAGAACTTTATCTATTAAGTATTCGAGGACTGTGAAGTACTTAACAAGTGCCGGTTCCGTCTAAGAGCCCATCGCGATGCTTTTACACTGATACCAGGGAAGCATCGTAAGTAGTTTTGTTTACCTTTCTCCGATATTACGAGTACGAACATGTTTTTCAATACATTATATTATCATGTTGTTTTATGGAAGAAAATATCTTACCTGCCGCTTTTCAGTAGTTAGGTACATTTGAGTTTTAGGTACACGTCACTTACACACAGAAAAACGACTAGGTACAAATCTGCACATGCTTCCTTTAATCATGTAGATATAATGCTGAAAAATATTTGTCATACTATTCTGATCATGTTATTATAAATATAAAAGATACAGATGTATTCAATTTCTAATTTTGACTTCGTTTAAGGCAAAAAAAAGTGTGTAACTATAAATTTATTGTAAACTGAAAAAGTACCAGGATATAAGGAAGTGTCAGGGTAAATAGGTAACAAGCTTATGGATCTACAGTAGGTTAGCATAAGATCGCAATCTCATTTGAAGGTAAATGATAATGACGCATGTTATGTTTACCTATTCCAAAAGATAGAGGGAAAAATCCAGGTACAATCTGGTTTTAGTCACCGTTTTTCCATGTTAAAGGTTTCCAACCTCCGTATATCCTTTACCGATCGGACAACTACACATAAATAATCATTAAAGATGTCCGAAAACCCTGTGACTTCCCATACAGCGGCGTTCATGGCCGGCCAGTCCACGTTGCATGTCTGCCCAGCGGCCTTGGTGACTCACGCCGTTTCATCATTATGTAAAGTTGCCTTTCGTTTTCATGCGACATCATATAGCTCCACACATATTGGACACAACGTATCTATATTTACTATGTCCGAGACATCAACTAGCTTTCAACGACTTCCTGAAGTGATTTTCGTTCAGCTGTGCATTTTCCGTTACCAAATCATGATTTAATTAATATTTGATTGATGATGTGGTTTGCCTCGTTGGTAGTGACCCTGCCTCCGAAGTTAGCGGTCCCGGGTTCGAATCCCGGTCAGGGTAAATATTTTTGTGGTGACCACGAGTATTTGTATCAGAGTCTTCGGTGTTTTCTATCTGTATAAGTATTTATTTCTCAATATATATAAATATTTTTATCGTTGTCTAATACCCATAAATAGTACAAGCCTAGAGCTTAGTTTGGGACTAGGTCAACTAGTGTGAGTTTGTTTCCTTTAATTTTCTTTTTTTTAATCAATTCTGTCATGTAAAGTAGGGAGACGTTTTATAGACTGGTTGAACACCATACTGTTGTTATGGGATCTACATTATGCGCCTTATTTTAAGTTATTGAAACCGAGCAAAATCAACTCGTAAGATTTTCCCTAAACTTATCAGGTATCACAGCAAATTAGGTACCATGCTGAATGTTGATGAAGAAATCTGATCTCACTTGTTCAATATCCAACATTTTTGTGCGCAATAGCCACGAGAATAACCGCAGGCGCAGGTACGTTACGTTTAACGAATTCCTATCCACATAGTCAAGTTCATTCAAGGTCCGAATAACTGATGTTAAAAATAGCGTCCAATCTTCTTATTTGCGTTTGTATTGCAATTTGTACGTGCGTGATGGGGGGATACTCGAGGGGCAGGAAAAGCCAAATAACGCGGGTAATCTCGTTAAACCGTACGAAGGCCAAGCTTGTTTTTAGTTTTAAATTGTATTCATTTTAGGGTTTTCATTAAACGCCTAAAAGCATGTTTAATAACGTTTATATTTCATTGTTTTTACAACATGCATGTTTCTGAGCTAGTAATGTTATATAATTAAAGTAAAATAAATATATATACTCTTTTTGATAAAGCAGATAGATATGTGATGCAACGTCTGCTGGAGACCGGTTTGTGCTCGATGCGTTTATTGCAGTAGCCGGTGTTACCAGTAAAGTTCAACATTCGAGTTACTCAAGAAACTGCTTCAATTTTAGGTTAAAGTAAAGATAAACTCAAGACGAATTTCATCAACATACCCACCTTATCTAGATGTAAGGATGAAACAGCCGATAATATTTAAACTTCTATTTAATGAATTCGAGTAGGATGACGTTAAATCTTTCCAAAAATGCCTGAATGAGATGTTTAGTCTAATATTTAACTCGTTATTTCCCTATGTTGTCATTGTCACCAAGTTTTAACTATGAGATCATCTGTGGCAAGCAATGAATCACATGTTCATGTTAGCCACTGGTTCGCTTTTGTCTTCTTTATCATAAAATAGCTATTCTGAAACAAAAGTCATGTAAAAGTGGGCGTCGAAAGTGTTTATCGTAATATTGTTTGTCTGAAATCGCGGTTGACTCATTACGTGAGCAGAGGACTTTAGCATGATGTCAGTCGCATGCTGTAACCTTCCTTTAATAAACGACAATTTAGTTATTTATTTATACCTTTACCTTATCTTTTGAGACTGTTCTTGACAAGGCTAACGTTAACAGCCATTTTTAATAGTTTGTAGATTTTTTTGTCAGCAAGTGAGTTCAGGGGTTAGACCTTTTGGGCTTGTTAACCACAGAAAGCGTAATGCTGTTAGTTGCAGTTAAAAAAACCGGCCAAGTGCGAGTCGGAGTAGTAGGGTTTCGTACCACCGTACGTAGGTAGGTACTTTAGTAAAATAACACGTTGGTTTCTTGTCGTTATAGAGGCAGGAAGAATACCTACATACTCTGTAATTTTTTCAAATGTGTGTTAATTTTAGTTCAACAGGTGTGACAGACTGACGGACAGACTTATAGACACTTATAGTCTTAGTAATAGGGTCTCACTGCGCACCCTACCCTGTATATTTTTTGCATCTAACGTAACATCCTGGGGGGCCGTGTTTTCAAATGTCATGTTTCTAATATAAATCATTGTATGTCCCCTACGGCCCGAGGCGCAGTTCCGTCGCGACTAGGCAGTGTCACATTCGCACAAACGTTTAACCGCCGTCTTCCTGCCCGCTAACATTGAACCACTTCTGGCTGCGGCCAAGTGCAGCGACGTTTATTGCCCACAGGAATAGAACGCTTTGAATGAAAACTGCAAATAGCTTTATAGCAAAGCCAGGCACTTTGCGAGAGTTTTGTTCGTGGTATTCCGTTAGTAGACGCGATCGACAGAAAAAATGCGGTAGATACCAAGATATCAGAACTTAAATATACCATATTACACTCTATACCTATCCTACTAGATTCCCGTAACACCGGTTTTGAAATATTGGGTAAAAATAATTAATAATATCTCTATTCTGTTAATTGTTTCTGGTATTTTGTGGTATTTTGGGAACGAGCGATAAATGCATTACTTTGAGATATTTCTACGATTCAAACGACGTTTAATTAGTTGAAATTGAGCAATTTTAAATGAAAGGAAACACCAAGATTTAAAGTACCGGTTGTACTGCAGATACACTAATTGGAGAGTGGAACTGATAGGTAGTCACTAGAAGCTGCATGCTACTTGCTAGTTATGTTATTTTAGGTGTGTCAACTAGGTTATAATAATTTATTTCATCACTTGGAACGAGGCTGTTATGAAGAACCGTTGTTAATTTAGAGTTTACGGAGAGGCGGTTGATCGACCGGCAAATGCGGCATCTGCGGGTGAAACCTAATATCGTACATGACCGCGAACAGATTAGTGCGAAATGCATATGGACGTGAATTACCCAACGTCATTACAGCGACAATGATAATAAAACGATCCGTTGGACTTGTCTGTTGTTAGTTGACCTTAATTGATAGTTTGTTTTGTTCTATTTCAGGTGTAGAATAGAAAACACAAGATGAGTTTATCGTGCGCAACTGCCTGGCTGCTGGCGGCGTCGCTGGTGCTGGCACCCGCGCTGGCTGCCGTGTGCCCTGAAAGCTGCGTCTGCAGCACCACACGCGACGGGCTCCACCGCGCCACCTGCAGCAACCTCGCTGAACTCAACAAATTCACCCTCCGCCAAAAACATCACAACATAAACATCTTAGTCCTGTCCCACAACAACATTACGAAACTCACCCACGAACTCGATCGGCTTACCGAAGTCGTTACGTTAGATCTCTCAACCAATGGCATTACAGAGCTAAACAAATTTTTTAACAACGCGAAAAAATTAGTTCACCTTAATCTAGCTAACAATCGATTAGAGAGACTGTCATTAACACATCTTCCTACTAGTGTTAGTTCATTGGATTTAACTAACAATCTACTACAAGATGTGCCTGATCATTTTGGTCACTTGGTGGGCTTGGAGCACTTAGAGTTGGAGGGCAATCCGCTTAATTGTTCCTGTGGAAACATAAAGGCACGTGATCGCCTCATTGCGGCTAGTGTTCATATCGATGCAGCAAAATGCGCTTTTCCGGAAAGACTAAAAGGGCGATCATGGTTAGAGCTCAAAACTAAAGAAACATGCAAAGTTATGAAAACCGATGTTGATGTCTCAGACATGATGATGGGTGACCAACCAATTGACGATGCTATCAGAATTGGTAAAGAGACTACTGCATTAAAGTCTATGGCTTTGGTCGCCTCTAGTGATTTAGAAGATGGGTCTGTTATACATGAAAAGACTTTGGTTGACGATGATGACAGTGCGCAGTTTATGAAAGTCAGGCGGGGAATCGCATCACATACAGATGATATTGAAGGTTCGGGTGAAGCGGAAAGTACAACTGTATCAGATATAATTGCACCAAGAACTGCAGATGGTGTACAAGAAAGAACACTGGAAAATGATGAAATGTTTTCTGCAGAAATACACTCCACAGATGACCCGCTTGAAGGATCAGGCGAAGGATCAGGTTTCGAAGAAACAACAACATCCACGACCGTAGAAGTAGAACCCTTTTATCCAGGTCCTTTACATCCGCTTATAACAGAAGAACCAAACAACAATTTTACTGAATTCCCAATGCCAACGCCACCAAGTTTGTATTCAGGAGGTTCAGATTGGCACTCAAAGAATGATACTCCAGTGGAAAATACCGTAACTATGTCGGCGACTAGAGACACAACTTTATCATCTGAACAAATCAGGATAACTCCACCAGTTGCAGATGCTAATCTTAAGGGTGAACATAGCCCCGCTCCCCATAAAACAGGAACATACGTGTGCATTGCTATAATCGTGGTTCTCTTGGTTGGATTGATTGGGTTTGCTATTATAAAAGGTCAAATGAGAAAACGTAGAGACCGAAGGCTTTTAAGACAGCAGAAACGAGACGTTGAAAAGGCATCTAAAGAAATGGTTGATATGAACAAGTCATTATTAGGAAAGCCCGCACCATTGGAACCCACTCTCGAAAGGAAAGTTAATGGAAAATATGAGTTAGTACCTACTCATGAGAGCCATCAGAAAAAAGGTGGAAATGGAGATGTCGGTAATGGTGTAAAGCATGGTGACAACAATGGCTTAAGGACAGATAGCCCTAGAGATACTAATCAGAATAAGAGCAGTTCCAAAGACAACAATTTAGCAGGAGAACCGCATCAAGATACTTCCTTTGATTCCGCAGTTTCCCCCGATTCAAGAAAAGATACACACTCTTTATCGAGCGAAGATATCTTTGTGCCCATCAATGATGATGATCCACCTCGCTTGAATGGTACTGCTGATACGGATCTGTCACAGCTTTTGCTCAACGGCGATCAGAACACAGACTCAGACTTTCTGTCGCCGTCCCGCGAGTACGTCCCAGTGTATTCCCCCGACATGGGCCGAGTGCGCATCAAGATGACGGAGACCCCCAAGCCGAAGACCCCGGTGCTCGTCACGAGGAGTCGGTCCAACGCCGGTGACATCATTATTACCCCGTCCTTGGACGGAAACTCGCGCAAGTCAACTACTTGAAAATTAGTTTCGGTTACTAGAACACTTTGTGTAATTCAGTGTCAGTCAGCAAACACTTTACTAATGGCAAAATTCTGTGATTATGTAGTGTGGATATTTGATGGGATTGTTGCGGGCGAGCATCTGAAATTGGTCGGTGCGTGTGTGAGTTAAGTCTAGAAACTTTGCTGCCAAAGTGTGTTTGTAGTCGACAGTGCCTTTATTTTAAACTTCGTTAGTGGTAAAGTATATTTATGAGAGTATATTGCGCAATAAGTAAAAATATTTTTGTACGTGTAAAAATGTTGCCATGTTCATGATAGCTATAAATATTATGTTTAGTAGTATCTTTTTTAAAGGTCATGTAGAAAACGACGTTTTGGATTAAAACTGTATGTGCAGCATACTGCTATTTATTTCGTGTAGGTATTTCAGGCATTTCTTAGTAGTTTGAGTACAATTCTTGAATTGTAATTTCAATGGTTGTGTACTTATTTTATGATTATGTACCAAGTGTATGTTCCGAATACAGCAACTGTAGCTGAACTGGCTATGTTATATATCATATTGTTTTCTTTATAGAGATTCTTCCACGGTCTTTTAAACGGTCTGGCTAAAAGTAAGTTCCTTTAAGTAATGCTATCGTGTTTAGTGTTTAAGAATGTGATACCAATTAATTTAAGTCATCCATACTTCTTCATAATATGTATGCGCCTATTTAAATTTCAATTTCATAATCTTGTATTTTCCAAGTTTGAAACCATTTTAATTCATTATTCTCGTACAATCGAACAACTTACTTACTTCGAAATTTCGTCTTATTTTCCATTATTTATGAATATGTTTTTTTTAGTGCTATGTCCATAAATACACAAATGAACAACGCAAAACAATAAATAGATATTTAAGCAGATTTTAAAATTAATGTATTTTAAAACAGTGAATACAATTTATAAACCGTTGGGTCAAGATTCTGTAGTTTTACTTGTCCTTTTCCTGTTCTATACTATCGTGAAAACACCGAAAACTAATCCATTCCCAACATTCAACCCACTGATAGATGAGGTTACAGCCCGTTCACACAGGGTTTCCGTTTTACTGTTCCGTTTTATCGTATACGTATTTTTTCATTGATGGCGTATGGAGTTGTATGAGTGACTTCACATATGACACAGTATTCAGTATACAGTATTGTATATTTATTGTATCCGTTAAAACGGATACCGTAAATACGGAAACCCTGTGTGAACGGGCTGTACTTATAATTTAAAAGTTCCCATATTTTGGACGTGGCATTTTGTCAAACTCGAAGTAATCTATTCTATCCGCAGTTTTTTTTTGACAAGAAGGTAAACGAGCACACAGGCCACCTGATGTTTAAGTGGAATCTAAGACTTATAACTTGCACTCTGAAGACTGCAATCCTAAGACGGCAAAAGCGTTGCTAACCCTGAGAACTAAAGGACCCCTCCCCTTTCCTCCCCCCCCTCCCCCAACCCACTCACGGCAGCAGCAGCAGCAGCAGCTTACTCAGCTCGGGATTCGAACCCTGACATTTTAAAAAATAAAACTAGTGTTCGCTTGTTTGTGTTCCGGTTTGGGGATAAGACAGCCTGTGCGACTAGAATAGAGGCATTCAATCTTAGTTCTCAAGGTTGGCAACGCGTTTGAAGTCTTGTGAATGCGAATGTATATGGGTCACAGTTTCCACTTACTATCAGGTGGCCTGTGTGCTCGTTGGCCGTATGTCATTAAAAAAACATTTAGATATCGATTGTGTAGGTCTTAAGCAGTAAATGTTACTATGAAACATGATGTCGTAAATTAATCAAATGTATTGTTTACTGCTTAAGACCTACAAAATCGATATCTAAATAGAAATAGTGTATGTAGTTTTATTTTTTAAAACGTCCGGGTTCGATTCCCGAGCTGAGTCCAAGTTTTTTAAAATGTATGAATGCAGTTTTCCTTGATACTAAAATCGATGACATAGTTCCTAAGACAGATCTTCGTATGTCTTATAGTTTCAGACTTTCCCATACTGACCGATTTAAATGTTACACCCTGTATACCGGGATAAAAAGTAGGTAACCCATGTTCTTACACCCTGTATAGGATCGCCGAAACAAAGGTAACCCGTCTAGGTCATGTTGGGAGAATTGGAGCAATATCAAATAAATAAGTTACCTTTGTTTCGGCGAAATATATTTTGCGAAATGTATCGTTTCCCAACTTTTAATTTGCCAACCCGCTCTGTTTTTTGTAACCGTAAATATTTCAGTGTTTTATACAAACTTAATCTAACCTAACCTATAGGGTCCTACACGATGGTACTGAAATAAATTCTAAAAAACTTGTATAACATTGGGTTGGTAAAAGAAAAAGTTGGAAAATGATACATTTGGCAAACATATTTTTGCCAAACGGCAGGCTCCCGACCTAGATAAATACATGGAATCCAGCTGAATGTCGATTGGACAGATTGCGAGACAAAAAGGAGGTTTCCAAAAAAAACGGCGTTGCTCGCGTGGTTATAGCGTGATAAATAAAATTTGTTCATATTAGTCCTATTGCTTCATAATCTACGGAAGAAAAACACGTTTGCGGGTTGAACAGCGACATCTAACGGATAATAAGTTAAAAGAAAGCGCCATCTGTTGTCGTGTAACATCCAACTGTCCTTTATTTAGAACTTTTACAAGATTTATGAATATCCTTGGAAAGTATCGGGTTAAAAGTGTCCTTTGTTCATCTCCATAATATGAGACTACGTACGAGCCATTGTTTTATGGAAATCTGTTTAGCCGTACAACACGCACCTTTGCATTCATATCATTAGTATAGTTCAGGAAATATGATTTGGCCGTCTGTTATCTACTTACTTACTTTCTTTTGATGTTCTTTACTTTACTTTTTATTTGTCTTATGTTTCAAAACCTTTCAACCCACTACGCAGTTTGAGGAATGAGGGCAGTTTGATATTAACAAAAAGATCTTAGTGGAGATTACAGACGTCAGACGGCCAATTCATATTTCCTGAACTATAAGAATAAGGATAAGGAATAACGACAGATGCAGTGACGTAAGTGGACAATAACGCCTTTTTTGTACTCGTCGATTATAATCTGTGTATTAAGATTTCACAGAGAATACTGCAACGTCACTCTTTTCATCGTTGCATAGTCTATGTTACTTCCAAAACAACCGAAATAACCATTTCGATACGCTCCAGACGATCGAAAAAAAATTGAAAATAGAACTTCGTATTTCAATAGTATGTGTCCTTGTTTAAGGAGACTCGATCCGATACAAAATGGCTAATCTATGGCGTTTCGGAACGTAGCAACGTCGCGTCATCTGTCAACATCTACTTAAACATGTATCCATGGCATAAAAAAAAAACTACTCTTTGTGATTGTAGCCAATCACAGCACAGTACTGCAAAATTACGGACGCCGGTGGTGTTATAGTACTTACGATATTTCGTTTTCTTATATACTCGTATTTAGACTTAAATTATTAATTTTAATGAACTCGTACAAAAAGTATTGTTCACAATAGTGTCATAATTAAGCTTTTTAATCTCGTACCTTACTTAGGCCACTCAGCAAGCTTCGTGGCCTAAACACGGTACTCGACTAAAAAGCTCTCTATTATAACACGATTGTGAAAAATACTATTTAGGGTGTCGTACCAAATTCAAGGGGGACCCTGCTGATTGGACGAACTTTTTAGACAAAAGTATAATTTTACTAAATTTAACTTAATGGCTGATTATTATTACGTTAGTAAGGTTAGATGAGACAAGTAAACAATGTACGTCAACTGCGTTGTACAAACTATTTTTCTTTTTACAGTTAAGTACTCATCTTTATGATGAACAAATTTACTAAGAGAACATAGGATGAAATAATATTAATTTATAATACGATAATCCGTTAAAACAAATTATTTTTATTTTCATAATTATTTTTCAGTGGCGTACTAAGGCCGCATTTCACCAAACTTGGAATAAGACTTACTCCGAGATTAGTCTATACAAATTCGGCGTTTAATCTATGTAGAAGACCTTATTCGAGTTTGGTGAAACGCGGCCTAAGTGGTCAGTTTAGTGTGGCTTGTGGCGACATCTAGGAACGACTGCAAGATTTTAGGAAATACATATGTTGTAGATGGCGCAGTAAACACGCAAGTAATCATATTTTAGGTGAAAGCTTGACTACAGGAAATGTAATTTAACAATATTTAAATCATTTAGTTCTTACTTTGATAATTTCGGGAACACCCTAAAATTCCGAATTATATTTTTCCGAATATTCATTTGTCTGAATTATCATTTTTCCGAAAGCTGCATGTTATGCTGGAGCTGGAGATATAAGTTCCTATAAATAGGTTAGATTAGGTTTGATTTATGATTTATATCAAAAAATAACGTCTTCTATCAAAACATTGCATTCTACGAAAAGTATGAAATTCAGGATTATGTTCTATTTAAAATTATGACTCCTAGGAATTATGTAGTG
Organism: Acleris cristana; assembly: GCA_948252455.1. NCBI lineage: Eukaryota > Metazoa > Arthropoda > Insecta > Lepidoptera > Tortricidae > Acleris > Acleris cristana. The sequence continues at coordinate 6,256,462 of OX411774.1, read as the reverse complement.
TGGGGTGTGTGGTCATATAAATCTAATGTTTTTTATTTAAAATTAATTCGCTTAGCTACATTTTGACAAAACAATTACGCTTTTTTTATTAAATTATCGATGCAGTTTCATTTTGCATGGATGGTAAGAAGTAGATGAAAGGAACTGAAAATGCAAATAGATAATATAAAAATAACATTTAATTAACAATTACTATCATAAGTTACTTTACAATTATCAAAATTTATAATTAATTTGCATGTTTAATGAAATATTTTCGGTAGGGTATTTCTTACCTTAAATGTATTTAAGTAATTAAATAAAACGCATTGAATTAACAACTGGAACTTTTTTAAAGTGTTCAACAACATTATGCTTATTGAGGTTTGTCTCAAAAGCGGACCAAATTTTTTATCCAGTATTTACGGAGTAAATAAAGAAACAATATTCTGCTAATGGCTAAAGAGCTTAAACGCCACATGGTCTTTTTCTTAGTAAATAATAATAATAAAAAATGAAGAAAATAGTATGCTTTTAAGACAAACCTCTATAAGCATGATTTTTTTCACAACACCTCTTAAAAAAGTTCCAGTTGTCAATGAATGCCCAACTAAATCTTAAAAGTCACTCTCTCTTGGTTCATTATCATCAATGGAGCGGCGCCGGTTCCTCGGACGAAGGGGCCTCTCTAGTTCCGCTTCTATTTCTACCGTCACGCTGTCTTCCGTGTCTATGTCTCCACCATATTCAGACATGCGCCGGCGTCGCGCTCCTGGTGAGTTTTCTAGCTCAGTTATTTCATGGCTACCATACTTCATTGCCCGCCTCCGTCGCCTTTGCCTGCGACTACTATCAGGCGTCTCACTACGTTCTAACTCAGTTAACATATGGACATCGCCATTTCTTTCCGTCTCTTCAAGCAGGTCTCCACTGGATTTAGTTTTTCTTCGGCCTTTCTTTCTTCTTGTTTTGCCTGTTCCAACCTCGCACAAAGAATGACACGACGCATTTAGTTTAGGCATTGAGAGAGCTTCATCATAGGACGGTGGGGAAACTAAGTCTCGCGGGTCAGGGGCGTTACAAAGCGCTTCTTGTTCTGCTCGTACTCTCAGCTGCCTTAATCTGTCTCTCGCTTCTTCTGCTTGTCTTTCTCGTTCCGCCTGTAAAGCTGCCAGCCGGCGGTTCATAGATCGTTTTATAGCGTTTACCAACACGAGACACAACGCCAAACCAACGATCATCACTATAATAAACCATATTACACCGTCCGGGTTAGTCGCTTTATTGGTGGGATTCCACGTAAAATAGCAGGCCTCCAACCAAGTATGACCAACTACATTGGAAGGGCTGTTACACATCAAGTTGAACGATTCCTCCTTTTTATTTGGTTCCAATGTAACATACTCATAGAAATCATACATGTTATCATCAAGGCAATCACAACGCCACATGTTGTCGCTGAGGTCTAAACGCCCCAAGAATACATTTGACTGAAAATATGCTCGATTCCAAATAGCAGTAAATCTGTTTCCTATAACCCCTAGACCAACTAATTGGGGCAGCATGAAAAATGTATAGTTGCTTATGGTACTGATGCGGTTATAGTTCAAGTTCAAGTATCGTAGGGTATTCGATGAAATGCTTTCTGGAATATGGGACAAAAGATTTCGAGAAAGATTGATGTCCTCAAGTGATTCAAGACCTTCAAAAGAATCCTTTCCAATCGTGGTGATTTCACATTGACTCATATCCACAGTGGTCAACGATAGAGATCTCAGATGCCCAACTCTGGTCAGATAATTTCGAGATAAGTTTATGTACTTCAATGAAGGCATATCTAATAAACTACTTTCCGGTATATCAGCTATTTCATTCCAAGATAAATCCAATTTCGTTAGTAAATTTAATCCCTTGAACGAATCACTCCTTATATATCCTATATTGTTGTACGATAAGTCCAAAACGTCCAACTTAGTATTATTAACGAATTCATTGCTTCTTAGGTACCTTATCATATTATGATTAATTACTGCTTTTCTTAAACTGGGAAATCCATGTATATTTGGTTGCATTAAGTTACAGTACGAAACATCTAAATATCTGAGGGAATCTGAGATTAAGGTGTTACTTGCGGTTGACAGGTCTAATCTGTAGTTATGGGATAATCGTAAGTAAATAAGAGTTGGCAAAGATGAAAACACACTGTGATCGATCGTGGTTAGAAGGCAGTTGCTTAAATAAAGACTTTTCAAAGTCGGAGATACTAAACTGTGTATTCTTAACAAGGGATTGTTATTTAACTTCAACACTCTTATGTTGCTAAGTCCACTCAGCGGGGATCTTCCATGTATCGATTCTATTTCACAATTGTTAAGGAGCAACGTTTCCAAAGAAGGACTTTTCAATAGTTCCTGGTTCGCCAAATTTCCCAATGTTTTAAATCTGTTGTGTGACAAATCCAAGGTTTTTAAATTAGCCATATTTTGAAACACTACGTTTGGATTTATGTTGAACCATTCTTCAAATTCGTTTCTCGATAGGTTTACGAACTCAATGTTAGTGAGATTGTAAAATGCGTTTTCTGGCAACTCTTTTAATTGGTTGGAGCTGATGTCTAGAGTAACCAAATTGTAGAATATACTCAATTTTCCGGGGAAAACTGAGATTTCGTTGTAAGAAATATTCAGCTTCTTCACCTGTAAGCAATCGAGAAACTTATCTGTAGGTACAAGTTTAATTAATTTTAAATATCGGTTTTGGGTAGGATATTAGTTGAATACCTAACATGATTTCCTCACCTTTTCTGCGTATCCATCTGGAATTTCACTAAGACCTCTCCTCGAGCAATCAACACTAGTTCTGTCCTCATTGCAAGTGCACACGTAACACAATTCATCCGAACTTTTTCCTTCGAAATCCAAGACATTGGTGGAAGCTTGTGACATCAACGCCATCAGAACCACCGCCCGTTGTAAATAAGTCATCACGTTATGGCATTCCTATCTGAAATTAATTAAATTTATAATCTTAATTAATTAAGTAATTACGAACAGATATGTTAGAGTTTCGTTCTACGCGGGTCAGATCCGATTGGTCGACTAACCACCTGCTCGGTTTCTCATTTAACTCGATTGACTTTTCCTGTCACGTATGGTTGACCAAACAGATGAAGCCTCATATCGTTTCTGACTTGCCTTGGTTATTGATCAGGGTAATTCCACGATAATTTAACGAAAGTTACCATTTCAATGCGTGTTTTTTAAACTTTTAATATTTTTCTACATATAAATTTAAACACGTATATAGAGATAAATTAATTCTTCCATTTTGAAATATAATTAAAAAAAAACAAGCAGACTGCTAGAAATTGGTAACTTATAATATTATGTTACCTACTCTCTGCCATGGAATTGCCAATAGAAGTAAACGATAGTCTAATCTTTGCTAAAATCATGTTTTTCAATTTTATGAGCAATAAGAACTTAATAATTGCCTGTAATTTTTGATAACTTATTTAACAGAATTTTTAAATAAATAAATGTATACTAATGTACCTCGTCGTTAAAAACCAAATGAACGACAAAAAACACAATACATAACAATATTATCTTCGTTATCAGCTATTGATATAAGCTATGGGTACTCGGTAAATTTGGGTCGTGTTATATCTACATACCTGTTATCAGAACCATGAACCAACTGCTTCGCAAACGATTGCATAGTCAGCTAAGAACCCAGCACTCATCTCAATTTAACCTGACGTATTCTGTAAAAAACGTGATATCATAAATGACTAATTGATGAAACAAATTATCGGATGTTCTTCCGGTAGTTTCCTTGAAACTAAGACTTGTTTCAATAGGTATAGCTTCTTAAGATATATAAAACAAGTATGGTTGTCTTTATGAGTCATTCGGTTAGTTCAATAACTTTACAAGCTATATGGTTACAATATATTTTAGTAGGCATTTTATATAATATCATGTAATGGGTCATAATGGATATATTTCATTAGATCACTCAAAAATACATTACAGAGAAAATTAATTCTTACCAAGGAGAAATAGGACCTTTAGGCACAAGTTTGGACATTTCCCTTCGTGTACATCCGTAGTTTTCACAAAATTTGCACTTGTACACACCTTTCTATGTGAAATTAGTCACTGAGCACTTCAACGCTTGCAAATACGATAATGTTTATCTTGTCACTATGATGTATTGTCCTACACAGTAATTTAAAGATTTTTAGATTTTTAAAACAACCTATCCTCAGATTTTTTGTTGATTCCTTTTTTGCTCCCTAACACGTGTGTCTCAGAGTAGATGGTTACATTGTATGAGCTAAATCCATGACGTGTTATCAAGAAGATAAGGAATCGCAAGTGGGCCTAATCTGAACGTAATTGTTAGGATGGTTATGAATAGGTTTCAAAGAAAGAGTAATGGAAATTGATTCTTAATCTACTATTTAGCCGGATCTGCATTTTTTTAGGGTTAAACTGCAATAATGTTTTTGATGTCATATTTAATACTTACTAGGAGGTCCCAACCTTTGCTTTTGTTAAATGTAAATAATAAAATAAATCATTTCATTTCATTTCATTTAACATTGGGTAAGTCAATAGAAAGCTAGGTTATTAGCTAAGTCAAAAAAAATAGCTTACCACTTCCCCAATATTCAGAACGCGAATAGATTTGGTTCCTAAAATGGAGCTAAAATTTGAAACATTTTGTATCATGTTTAATTTTAACCTAAAGTAAGAAAATCAAATCTATCCGCGTTCTAAATACTGAGACCGAATGACCCAATTCCCTTTTTATATTTCTTCTTTACTGCGCCATCTAGCTTTAAGAGGACGCAGTGAAACGTCCGTCGCATTGGAGTGGGCGCATTACAGAATCTAAAGCACCTTTCACGCGCGCTTTTGCTTGTTCTGTATAGATGTCGCTAATGGTTTGAACAAGTACAATAAAAATACATACTAGGTTTTAATTTATAATTAATAACATTACGTAACCAGCTGTGTTTTAATGTATAGTTAATATTCTTACGTAAACTAACTTATAATACTCAAAATAATAATTTATTTCTTACTTTCAATTAATACGAATTTCAACTGTACGCCTCACAGAGCGCCTGTCGTTCATTCTCGGCCTAGTTTCCGTCAGATCACCGATCGATCTGGACCTGCGGTACCCTCTTGTGTTCGTGTTTTCTTCCTCGTCTACAAAATCAGGAAGTGAATGGAAGGAAGCGTTCAATCGCGGCATAAGTAGGGCTTCATCGTAGGTAGGAGGGAGATCTTCGTCGTGCAAAGGAACCCTCATTATCAACGACTCGACTCTAGGTTGAGGAGTAGTGCCGTTGACATTGAGAGCCGCGGTCTCTGTTGTTATCGTTCTTGGCGGTTCGGGTTTGTTTATAGATATCAGCCCTCGACAAATGCATGACGTTATCATCACTCCTATAATGACTCCAATCATGACCGCTAAAAATGTGTAGGTTTCCTTGGAAGTTTCTTCTGGGTGCCACGTTTCGATATAAGCCCGCTGCCATGTAAGCTGTGTTACATTTGCTGGAGAGTAACATATTAATGAACCTGGATCTGTTACTTTAGACGGTTCCCTGGTAAGGAATTCGTAAGTAAGTAGCAGGTTTACACTGAATCCCTCGCAGCTCCATCGGTTCCCCTTCACATGAACTTCTCTTAAATAGGGGTTTGAAGAGAAGTAGGAGGATGACCATACGTCTTTAAATTCGTTCCCTCTCAAGTTCAGTACCGCTAAGTTGGGTAGTGACGAGAAGGTGCGGTCAGAAAGCGTGTTAAGTAGGTTATAACTCAAATCTAATTCCTGTAAAGTGTTCGACTGGAAATTATCCGGCACACTATCAAGCTGATTGATAGAAAAGTCAATTTCTAAGAGCGATTTCAGTCCATTTAAAGAGTCAACTTTCAGACTTTCTATTTGACAATTGCTTACGTCGAGACGTCTTATTGATGTTGATTGGATATCAGGAAAATGTTTAATTGAATTTCTGGACAGGATGAGATTAGTTAAACTCTCTGCTCCCGAAAATAATGTGGGTTGTAATTCTTCGATTCTGTTTTCTGACAAGTCCAGTGTATTTAGCTTTGGCATTCCATTAAAGGCATCGTCATTGATTCTGCTTATTTTATTCTTGGATAGATCTAAATACTCTAAGCTTTTGTACAATCCATCGGTGACCCAAATGTCATAGTTGTTGTCTGATAAGCTCAGGCTGTGCAGGTTGGGCCAGTTTTGCATGTAGTCTGGTAGACTGTGGCGTCTGTCGCTGAGGTGATTACCCGACAAGTCTAACGTCACTAATTGAGTAAAATATTCAAGCTCCCTTGGGAAAGTTTCGAAATGATTATTCTTAAGATCTAGTACTTGGGCCTGAAACAAAAAAAAAGATTTAAAGCTTTAATATCACTATAAGATTTGAAATAAGCAGTTGGTCTTGATTTTGAAACAAGTCATTAGTAAGTGCGATAGGGTCTTAAAAGGCCTTCAGGTTTGTTTGTATGAATATAGCGAATGAAATACAGCTCTCATTCTCTCTTAAACGCTCTTATATGTGACTCTAACCTTCTTTACTTGTACCCGAAATACTTTTTAAGACCTCTTTCGCTGTATCTTTATTAGAGTTGTATAATCAACGTACTTGACCAGTGTTTGTTTATGCGTTTGGGTTTCTATTGTTAACGGGTTAATTTCTACCGAATTTTCCTTAGGGCATTTCCAGAAGTGTTTAAGGAAATTTTGCAACTCAAATCTTACAGAATTCTTAGGCAGTTGAGTGGGATGATATTTTTACAGTCCCTTTAATGTTAAAATGGACTTTGATATATTTTACTCGTGCCTTTTGAGAACAAGGCCATGTTATTAAGATAACAATCAAATCTTTAAGATCATTTCATTGCACAATAGCAGTTTGGCTAACCTTTTGTCTCATTTAATAATTTACAGTCTCCAAAATGCCAGACACAGAATAAATACTTATAGCTGTTAGATTTTTAGTACGAATTAGTGATGGTAATTACGAAATAGCCAACAGTTTACAAGCGCTATGCAATCTCAAAACAATAATCAAAAATTGGTGCTCATTACATTATAATTTAAGTTTTGAGGCAGCTCAGCCAGCCCTTGGTTGGAGCAGTCCAGGTGCAGCAGGTCATTCAGAGTATATGAGTTGCAGGGCTCATCCACTGCCTCCCGAATGACACCACCAGAAGCCAGCGGCAGCAGCCATATCAGCGCCACCACCAATACATCTGGAATATACATCAAAACAGTTAAGTATGGTTAAGAATACTTCAAGTTTAAAGATGAGCAATGACACGAGATTGGAATCTAACGTTAACGCAAAAGTAGCAAACGAATTTTCATTGAATTTTGTGAGTAAATGGTCACGAAGGGGACGCAACGCCGGTGGGTCGAGCGGACTAAAGAGTACCAGGTTGACAATTGTTGCCCCTATACGTTGAGGATGGTCAAATGGAAGGAGTGGATACGGGGTGCTGCAGCCCAGAGATGAGAACAGTATTCTATATGAAGCCTAAACCTTCGCCTTGCGATGGGCGCGCGTCAAATGCTCTTCCGCTTCATTGAGCTCACCCAGTTTTATTTAAGACGAAAATAATATAGTATCACGCTGTTTCTCTAATCGTGTCCCAAGAATACACCATTGAATTCGCAACATAGTTTAAATATCAAAAAATACTAACCGAATTTCATGGGGACTGTTTCTTCAATCACATTGTCGAAATATTACACCAAACACACACAGGATATAATAGACATCTATGTATTAGATGCCAAATTCTATATCTATAAACGGTCGATAATTTTGTACCAAAAAATCTCACCGATTGCCCGGTATTTTATACTGACATTAAAAGTTCGTACAATCACCGACTTAAAAGTACTAGTGAACTGTCATCCACATAATGGTGACTGCTCAAGTTTGTAGGTGCGTTCTTAGCTAATCTTCAGAACATCGATATACAGCGTGTAATTTTTATGTGATCTTGTATTTTTAGGTTAGTAATCTTTGAATAGCTGTTCAGATGTATTTTTTAGTTTCATGTTACTGAGCTTCTCTATCCACTCTCTATTAATTATCATGTAATAATTTGATCAGTTTAACGATAATTTCCTTTTAACGCTAATTAAAACAGTCAAGCGTACCTACTTATGTCACTTGATTATTTAAAAGGGTATTGTCTGTATTTACAGCTTATCTTAAGCTACCTTTTTTTGATATACTCGGGGTTGCTTCAAATACATGTCTTGACATAAGTTGTAAGTAGTCCTTACAGTGTCACATCACATTACAATGTTGTTCTACATGTTGATTGCACAAAAACTGTTGTTTTGTATGAAATAAAACCCTCCGTTGACTTCTCAAGGCACTTCCCAGTATGCTCGCCGACCTCGCCATGTCACATTAGTTATACCTGTAGGTATGGTTATTTAAAAACTGAATAAGTACATACCAATCTGTATGATTAAATTTAGTTCAAACTTTAACATATCATACATTTGTACTTTGAGAACAGCCTATAGGAACGTACCGTTATCGTCATATCGTTATCGCTGATTAGGTATCGAGTTATCACCTATTCTAAATAAATTGTTCGGTACCATTTTGAACCTTTTTCACGTTAAAAAAGGTGAATCACGGACTCCACAATCTGAGTAGATGCCACTAACGAAGATGCCCTCAATTATCAAAATTATTGGGAGCTTCCCGAATGCGTGTGGGGTTAGATAATACTTATTAAGTTTAGTCAAAACCAAGGTGAGATTACACAATTATTTTATTTTATCTTGAATGGAATTTATCATCCTTCTGGATTACAAAATCCACAGAAATGACAAAGCAAATCCATGTCAGCCATTCCAAATAAATGATATTTAAATTTAATGATTATTTTTTGTAATCTTTTCGATTGTTGTGTTGTGTGCAGAAGACACTTTATAAATGAGAACACATTGCGACATTGCGTTAATTTAATGTTATTTATCTCACATTTGTAATGATTTTATTTGTGCACGATTATTTATTGCTTAAAAACTCGCACGTATTCAATGTTTAGTAGCTAAGTAGTCTTGCTATGATGGTTTTGTCCGAAGCGCTAGTACTCTACTAGCTCCATATTACCGACGTGTAAAAGAGCCCTCATGTCACCAATTTACTGAATACATATTTTGAAGTTCGTATATTGTTTTTTTTTTATATTTGTATGTTCCAGAACTTGACTTACTTATGTATTAAGGAATCTGATATCCTATTTTACACCGTTCCAGAACATAGTATTAATTTGAATGAAGGTTTTAATGATGCTGGTAAAGAACGGTACACCTTATCTCCCTTGGTTAAAAATAGGTATAATGTGATTTTAAAACTTGATATCTAATCTTCAATAACGTAGCAATGTATTAAATTACACCATAATTCAAAAAAAATAACGCATTTGAAATAAATCTATATTTTCAAAGACCCTAAAGCATTTCTCGTCATTCATTCAACAAAGTGGTTAAGGTGCACCACGATTTAGCGTTCTTTACAAGTATCATCAAAACTTTAATACCTTCCAAAGAAATTAATATATCGGAACTATTTTCTGGACCAGTCGGTATAGGTACAAGGAGCTTTTTTATCCAAGGAATATTTACGTCAAGTTCGGGAACCCCGTGTAGCTAAATATGTAGTGACCAAATAAAATGGCGTGATAATTAGCGACAAATGAGCAACTCCTAAAACGAGAAGCCGCAGACACCTTAATGTTTAATAAATAAAAAACAAAAACTGCTTGCCAAGACAACCTTGCACAACAGTCATTACGTCAGCGTTGTCACCGCTAAAACAAATCATGATCAACTTTTCTTCTCTAGGCTCTTGCCACTATACGTCAACTCCAAATCCAATCGCAGATGATGTGTCACGTCTTGAACTAAAAGCGATCACCTCTCCACCACGTCAAATCCTGAGTGCTTCGGGATTAGGCCGCCAGGTGTCGCTCTCGCAAAAACGTCGCGTTCGTTGTTCACGGCTGTCTGAACTCATTTGCGGTAACGACGCGTTTTCACCCCTTGAAATCAAAGTTCTGGGGAGTCGGATTTTACTTAAGCCCTGACGATTAAAATCGATGGGGTTACGTAAAGATGCTATTGATTAGGTAAAAGCTCCTTTTCTTATCGAGTAACATAACGAACATATGCTACTTTCTCGTTTGCTACACCTGTTAACAGTCGTCTGATTAGTGCGTGGTTACCATTCCAGAAAGATTTTACGAAGAATATCAAACTAATAAAGTTTTTTTTCTAATAAGTAAATTATCTTAAGTAATAATTAAAATATCTTCTAGGATTAAAAAAATGTAACTGCCGAATAATATTTTCAAAATTTAACTACCTGAATACTTACGTAGAGTTATAGGTTTGTAGAATAAAATGTCAACGAAAGTGCTACCATTACAAAGTATTCCGTCATAAAAGGCACGCGTCATGAGGGGCATTTTTCACGTTTTTTAATCACCCTTTATTGAGGCGTTTAACAACCCAATCAAAATTCTTTTTTCAAATCTTTTAGAAAACTTTAAATTGTGTATCGCAGCTATTTGGGCGAGGTCAATAAATAAGGATAAGTCCCATTAGAGACGGTCCGGCAAATCTCCGCCCGCCGAACACCACTTACTTAGACTTAGAGCGCCGAGAGCTACTTTGTTAAAGATTTGGGATTCTAACGTCTATTTTGATATATATTTTGCAACAAGATCCGGTAATTTCCGTTGAAGATAGGACTGAGAAGATATGGACAGGAAGTATAGTTAGGTTGTTTATAAAGGTATATTTTATACTCGTAGGTACATGTAGATAGGTCTGTTAGAGACTCGTAATTATAGTTAGCAAAATTATATTAGTAGTAGATAATTGGAAAACACTGTAGTAGTGTAGTTGTGTATTGAATTAATTTGGACTTCACATTTTGCAGTTAGGTACTACTAAATAAGCAATTATACAATATTTATTTCATTAATTAAACTTCTTAATAGGAAAAACCGGGAACTCCCAATGACGCGTGTTAAATGCAATGCAATGATGCAATGATAATGATGTGTGTGCAAGGCGTGATAGTAATCAATGAGTCATCAAACTTATTTTGTACCTACTTCAACATCAAAAAATAGAACTAGAAAGTTTTAAAAATATTACGAATATCCAACACCGCCTATGATTGGTTAAGAACGAACAATTGTTTTAAAATTGCCAAAAAAATAGCAAGCTTATATTATTTGGCTCGGTCATATTTTAGTTACTTACCTTAATGCGAAAAGCGTTTCAAGGATTAGTTTTAAGACTATCTATATTACATGTACTACTTATTATGAGACTTAGTGTCGGCTTGAGGTGTATTATGTGTTTCTTTGGTCAGCCGAAATCCTTTTGGACGAATATGCTTTTGAATGGCTTATATCAATCCTTTCTTACTATTTGATCATAGTAATAATTAAATAGCACATAACAAAATCTGAAATTGTTAGGTCGTCCATAAAATGAGTGAAATATTTCACGCCCGTACCAATTGGACTATTATAGGGAGAGGAGTTTACGCATTTTGGTAGATTTTAATGACTACTTTTTTTTAATGATTTGTTATGAGTTAAGCTAGGCGTATCAACTTGTTTGACTTGACACTCTTAGCTAACTTACAAACGTTGAAATCGTAACAACGAAAATGCCTTAAGTCCAATAGTTAAAACACATTATGGGTTAGCGGTATACGTAACAAACAGGACATCCTAAAACCTCTTACTCATATCATGTCAATACGTCACGGAAACATAAGAATTACGGTCCCGCTGACCCTTCCGGCTCGTAATACCCGAGGATCAAGAAAATATGATACGTAAGGAGAACCGTATTATTTGTGCTCACTTAGGATTTGCCCTCGTTCGTAATTGTTGATAAGTTAAGCCGACTGACCCTTCGGAAATGCCAATTTGTTGTGACTTTTCGTTTCTTGATCGTTTTGCCCGATTGCTAGCAATTGACCGGCGATGGATTATTTATGCTATTGTTTTTGTTAACTGCTGCTTTAATTATTTATTTGATGTTATGATAGTTTTTTATACAGGTAGATAGTTTGAAGGGTTCTCCTTGTCTTTATATTTGTTTTAAAACTGCGGGGAACGTTAAAGATAGGTATCTAAATAAAGAGGACTATTACGTTTATCACAGGGTTATTGCACAATCTCGGGTTTTATAATTTAAGTAGGCGGTGATATAATTACATACATACATACATAAACTCACGCCTTCATTCCCAGAGTGGTGTAGGCAGAGCCACAAACTCACCAACAACTCCAAAAACTTGTTGATAATTCTGTGACCACATTTTGCACAACCAGGCTAAGATGTTATCCAGTGTATTAGTGACAGGTTGCAAACCCATCGCCTAACAGCACTACACAGCCTTATTTAAGTCCCTTAGTCGTCTCTTACGACATCCAATGGAAGACATGGAGTGGCAACATTCTAAACCCGACACCACACGGGCTTTTCATGAAATTACCACGAACTTTCTTGAAAACATTTGATAGCATTGCTCTACCGTTACAAAAATTAAGAATATTCTTAGAAGTTCTCTGGTATTTTTTATAAGAATCTTTCATACATGACTATGAGAAACTTCTCGTCGGTACAATCTGCTACTAAATACAAATGTTAAATACTGGTGAGCTAAAAGTGCTATGTTGTTGGTTTAACTTATGATTAGACATGTATTAATTATTTATCAGTGTTAAGTAAGATAAGGATTTTACGAAGTTTTTGGGAACGGAACGGAACGGAACGGAACGGAAACTTTCACACATGACTATGAGAAACTTCTCGTCGGTACAATCTGCTACTACAAATGTTAAATACTGGTGAGCTAAAAGTGCTGTGTTTTTGGTTTACCTTATGATTAGACATGTATTAATTATTTATCAGTGTTAAGTAAGATAAGGATTTTACGAGGTTTTTGCAACACATCCAAAAAATAAGGTGTCAAAATCTGCATGTACAAATTTGCTTCTTTTAGGGCTGATTTTTCCGGAAGGTTAATTTTAGCTCAGTCCTTTTCTCTCATATGACTTCAGAAAAGGATAGTAATACATTTAACTGACGGATAGTTTTATCTGGGGATTGAAAAATCAGCCCTTAGCGAATTAAATGAAAAATTGGTGTTATAGCCTTTTACGAAATCAGTAACCGCTAAAGTTCTCATAAACATGCTATCCTACCTAAAGGTATCGTACCAAAACTACTTACCTATATAGAATAGAATCTGGCGTGTATTTATTCTGTAACAAGACTACGTTTCTATTTTGACCTCGTATTAAAATCAAAGGCTTAAATGATTCAAAATCGCAGACAGATCACTCTACAAGCGTCCCGCTAAGAGAAAATAGACTAGTCTTTATGTTTGAATATCTGTTCAATATTTGCCATTATCAAAGAAGTATTCGGTAGCGACTTTGTCTCTGTCTGAATCCGCTACTTCGCCCTCTCGGCCTCAAATGTCAAATCCTTTTATATAAGGCAAGGGGTGATATCGATAAGAATTCTATCGATGAAATTTACAAGCTAATGATGGATTTTAATATGATGGAATGGATCATTTTATATCGTCGTTTTTTGGGTTAAATTATTAGAAAATGTGACTGTGAAATAGTGAAGGACAATAAAACAAACTAATCATTAGAAAGGCATGGCAAGTATGTTCAATAGAGTACCTAGTAGAGATAAAAAACTCACGTCAGTTTTTCAATGCTCGTAATGGTTGAGTTCGTGGAATATAATTATGTGCAATTTTAAAGCGAAAAACACAGCAGGTTTTATTTTAATTTCGCTGAAACACTAACTACCTTTTAAAGAAAAATTAAAAGCATTCGCAACCGTGATCGATTCTTTATTTAATTTTTGGTTAAGACATTTCGAAAAAGGTCATTATCGATCAGGGCTTTATTCTACTTGATAAAACCGAATAACTTTTGACATGTCAAAAAAATTACAAATGACAAATGTCAAATGTCATGTGTGTAGTCTCTTACTTGGCCGCTATTTCTGGCAACTAAATAAGAGCTATCATAACGTTGGCAATACGATAACATGTCAAAGGCAATAAGGTTTCACCGAGTGGAATATAGCCCCAGTTATATCGACTACACCCCCATCACTAAACCGTTCACAAGCATTTTAAGTATTGATGGTAGCAGAATAAAACAGCATTGAGTCGCGCATCTAAACCCCGTCGTCGGGAAACAAGCTTATTCCTCCAATGAGTGCTATCGGAGGCGCAGCCTTTCAGCGGCGGGCGGCGGGGCTCAGCCTTTTACAGTGTGCACCCGGCCTTATGCGATCGACTTTCAATACGAGATGGGTTATAAAACTCGGGTTTACCGGGGCGTGTTTGACAAATGATCCATTTGAGTGTTTGCGTTGAACTGTCGTTGAATTTTAGATGTTTTGGCAGAAGATTTGTTTTAGATGTTGCATGGAATAGTAAAAACAATGGGCTTGAGATTTTGAATGTCTTTACTTTGTATCTTTTTTTGGATTAAAATAAGCTATCGATATTTTCAGTCATGAAAGTAAAGAAAACAACATTTAGAAACGACCACAAGCAATTCTTGTTGATTAATTATCAAGTTCTAGTAGAATCATTAAGAAAAATAAATCACCAAAGACAAGTCTGTAAGCATTTCAATCATATATTTGAATATAAAACATACGGAATACAAACGAAGTCAGCAACGAAATATCATGTCAGAAAGATAAACAAAGTGAGTTAAGTATAATTACACCGGCGCACCGAGTCCCTCACGAAGCTAAGAAAGAAGTCATAACTAAAATTAAATACACTTTGGTAAATGTTCGCCAGAAGCCACGTCTTACTTCGGGGCTCCGGTAAGTTTTCATGAAGTTATAGTTTCTCAAAAGCCCGTCTCAAAACTGTGGAACATTCCAGAAAATGAAGAAGCAAGGCATCCGAGTGAAACGAACACGGCTGAGGCGGAATAAAGTTGACATTTTTGCAAAGCTATGTAGAATTTCAACGAAATTAAATGTGGTTGGAGTTGGAATAGTGCACGTTGCGACGTCGCCCACACGTCGCCTCCCAGAATCTCGATACGTCTCAGTTAGTTTTGTACCTATGCTGTATGGCTTGTAGCGTTGGCTATACTCGATGCCAATTAATAAGCCTCAGTGAGGACATAGACCTGTGCCTGGGTAGGTACTAAATTAACTATCGCAAATAGGGAAGCTTTTATATTTCCCAGTATAACTTGAGTTCCTCTTACAGACTTAGAGTGTATGCTAAATAAGTTACAGTGTTTTTTTATGTACTTCTTTTAAAGTCGTCTTCTGCTTATCGAAACCTAATACAGCGGGGATCCTGTTTGTACCTTCCGACTCCATCATCAGATCAGCTCCTCGATATCATAATATTGCGTTGCCCTCAGGTTTACTAACGAATTCAAACTTTCAGCTCATAACGTATACGGAAAGTGAATCTAAATTGCCTTTCAAAATTATGTTCAATAGCGTAGTCAAGGAACTACTTTCATATTCTTCCGATTTGTCCGCGATTTCCACCTCCTTGTTCCAAGTAGATGCTAAAAATGTTCACAAGAGTAGATTAAAAGGATCAAGAATCATAATCTAGCCATTTAAAAGTAACTTTGCAGTGTTTTTATTGATTAAAACGAATTATTCTACGTCCGCATATACCAGAACTCAGAAGGCTGTGTTCCAAATGCAAACGAGATGCAGCTGGGTACATTAGCGCAACGAATAACCTCTGTCGCGGCTCGTATCGCGCCCGACATAAACTACCGCGCACATTACCGCCGCTCACTGCGGCTGCACCGCGCACTCACGGACCGACTGGCTCGTCAACATTCACTATAGCTAATACAGGGTAAACTATCATTATAACTCAAACCCACAGAACAGAAAAAACAGTAGAAGTGTCAAGTGGGCGTGTAACGTGTGGCATAGTTATGCGGAGTTCCGCATAACCTACCATACTTTTGCTGCGATCGCATATTTCGATTTTTCGAAATTTCGATATTTCTAAAATAGGAAATAAATCCAGAAGCATGCCTTATTGTGCTATTTTGGAGTGTAAAAACGATAGCTGCACCAAAAACATTTTCCATGATGGCGTCTTGTTTTTATGATAGTTTGAGTATTGGCGACAACATGACTGATACTAAGCGAAGCTCATGCCACTTCCACTGTTTTTTTCTATTCCGTGCTCAAACCTAACCTTACCTTACGAATCCAGCGGTATAAAAAATATGACTATCAATTATTAAGTAAACCGAAGACATTATGACCAAAAAAAGTTATCGGGATAGTTAGGTAGTATGGGCTCCTAATACAGATATCTAGTTTAGGGCATGGATATGGTGAACGAACACACAAGCCACCTGTGGCTCTGACCAAGATGCTTAACGTTAACGTAAAAGATTTTCTAAAATTGTCAAAATGTGGATTGTAATGTAACCGATTTTCATTAAACTTATCTTAAAAGTTAATCCGCAATATAACTATTACTCAGACAAAAAAAACATCTAAAATTGATTAAGGTAATCCGTTTAGAACTTAGGAACACTCACGAAAAGTCTTCTGATTCAGGTCAGAGATTCAAGAATATGCAATATCTATAATGAACTATTTAATCTTACTCCATGAACCAAACAATATCGCGTGCCCGTCAGTCAAACCAGTCACCACTTACTCCATCCCTTCAGAAAATGAACTTGACCTAAATACTAACCCTCTTCGTCATAGGGATAGGTAGGCGGTAGCCACGTACAATAGCAGGGCGGAGGTTGAATAGTTGTTATTTCAACAAGGAATATATATATTATTCTTTGATTCTACAAACCTTACTTTACATTACAGTAAGTAAATTACTGTTAAATTTAGTTATTTCGGATATTCCATAACTACAAAATTTGTAATTTTTTAACTAAACTAAATCATTAGTAACCAAATCTATCTTCGGTTTGATCATCGAGAACGCGTAATAGACGTTGATAAAAACACGTTTTTAACTATTAACTACTTAGGTTTAGGTGAGTTGTAAGCTTATTAAGTACAAATAGATCTTTAAAATGTAATTTGAAGAAATGATAACGTTTATGAAACTTTTCTCGTCATTTTAAACATGATATAGACCATAATACGGGCCCAGGAGATGTGCCTGGGACCGTATTATGGTCGCCTTTATCGCGTTGGATATAGTATCCGTCACTCTCTCACTTACATACCTATTAGAAAGTGATATGTTTTATCCACGTTCATCCACATCTATAAACACCATAATGTCATTTGTAATTTTATTTCTTCCTTTTAACCTCATGTGATGTGATGTGATGTGATGTGATGGTTGTGTTTATCGTGTGACAAAATGTGAATAAAGCATCCGTCACTCTCGTACTTATATAAGTGCCCGAAAGTGACGGATGTTTTATCCACATTTTGTCACTCGATAAACGCAGCCATATTAGACACTTTCTTTAACGTGTCGGCTAGTTTAAGTGACCGTGTGTATTGTGTACGAACAAACAACTATCAAGACTGCTATCGCCAGCTAATGGTCCCTGATCGTAGCTTACGGAATTCATTGCCGCTATTTGCAAACTATAACCCCAGATACAACTCTTCAACTATTTAGGAAACTGAAATGTAGCTATCACTTATATAATGTTAAGGTTTGTAAATCGATTTGGTATGGTAACGCTTTATAGATGCCATTTTGTTATTTAAGTGGTGGTAGGACCTAGTGTCAATTAACCCACCACCTAGCAGCAAATGCATTGTTACGTTTCGATGTAGGGATAATAAAACAGGTAAAATTACAAGCATAGAGGCATCCCATCTTAGTCTTCAGGGTTGACAACGCATTTGAAATCTTAAGATTGCAGTCTTGAGATTGTAGTCCTGTGGAACCAGCTTATGGTAGCGGTATTTCCGAACCGCTACGACTAAGGGACCTTTAAGAGCTACTAGCCCACTCTTTTCTCAAAGGCTACGATTTCTTTCCTAGTATTGCGGTGTCCATGGGCGGTGGTGATTTGATTACTTTCCATCAGGGCTTCTATGTTTTATTTTGTTGTATATCAATGCCCATTTTACTTCTTTTTAGGAAAAATATTGTTAACGTTATAGTTGCTGTTATCCTGATGACGACGGTAAGAGCAACAATATGATTACGATACATATGAGTTGAATAAATTGGAATAGAATCACAGGTGACTCGCGAGCTCGTTGGCTCTTCTAACATAAAAATATTAAAATAAATGGATTTAACCCATGACTGTGTTCGAAACTTTTTATTCTTTGTTTTGCGAGAAAATTGATTCCATTGCGTTATTATTATTAAAAAATGTAAGAGTTAAATATCAGCCTAAAACTAGTTTG
Source organism: Acleris cristana (assembly GCA_948252455.1). Taxonomy (NCBI): domain Eukaryota; kingdom Metazoa; phylum Arthropoda; class Insecta; order Lepidoptera; family Tortricidae; genus Acleris; species Acleris cristana. The sequence goes on along the minus strand of OX411774.1, from coordinate 6,237,973 downwards.
TTGGCCATTTATTGTTACAAATTCACGTAGTATAGGTAATACCGATGTAACAGTATAACATAACTGATCATAAAGTCTGGGAGATTGGAATTTGTCCAGCACATACAGGAAAGCTTTGATAATACGAGTAGGCTGATGAAGATAATGATGGTAAGTAAAGCTGAATTTATAGACTTTATTTTTATGCTTGGCTATTCTATCAGGTAAAATCATATTGATTTTGATGACTTGATGTTAGTTATCGTTATTAGTATATACTGTATTTAACTCGGCCGTCAATCCTGTCAAATACAAGAGTTATTATAACGATGACAATACGATAACATGTCAAAATCTATCGGGTTTTACCGAGTGGAATACAACCTGAGGAACCAAATAATTTGCCAGTAAAATCATTCAATCATTGTATCTTGTCTAGTGGACACTGTTTATTATCAGGGTTTATGTTTTTTCTTCCAGAAATAACCATGGTTTTTATTTTTAGTTTTATGTATGTAATACCCGATTAAGATGCTGTCATTGTACCAAGTAGTATATTTCAAAAAATACTTACTGTTGAGTATCTTGCGGCGCTTCTTTTCGATTTTGACGTGTAAGTGCCCGTGCGGCCTACTTTAAGAAAAGCACCTTCATCTTTATCTTAAAAACGGCACTTATAGATCGTAATTAGTAATTATCAGCTTTGCCGGACGTAATGCATATCTATCTCATTCATCTGTTTTAACATTCTAATTACATTTTTGAAATATTAACTAAAAATATTCACACTTTTCTCCCAAATTCTTCGTCCATTGTCCTCAACGAAGTCCTTATCTCTGCGAATTTTCCCGACACACCCTCTATCAGTACAGTCAGCTAAATAACGTCTGTAATTGGCGCCGCTCCATCTGCCAGGCAATTAGGAGCGGCGCTTTAAAAGATCCATATTTATTCCGACTGTACCAGTGTCAAATGGCTTGCAGTCGCTGATTACGCAACGACTTGGTAGTTTGTGAACTGAAATGTTACCATTTAGGGTAAATGGTGATTATGTTTTTTAGACCAGGGAACTAGGGTATTTTGCCAAACTTTTATCCTGAAAATAGAATAGAATAGAATAGAACATGAGGGTTTTTACGTTACTGCAAATGTAAACAAAAAAGAAAGAAATAAATAATTTTATTTACAAAATACACATACATGTTATACTTAACATAAAAAATAAAACAAAATAAAAAGTATAGTATATTATAAAAGAGTATCAAAGTGTCATATAGGGCACCCTATATGCAGTGGAGTGGCGGGCCACGACTCTCGGCTAGGGTTTTCAGTGGCCCCTTTTTGAACGAAATCACGTATACTAGTTTAGTGACAGTATAATTTCATTTAGTAGTTATCAATCGGTGTTTCGGTTTTCATTATTTCGTAATTAGTTTTTCTAGTCTTTTAGAATATATAAAACAATGACATCAAACTAATTTTGCAGTATATGCCAATCCAACTAAGTTCAAAAGCCTCAGCGCGGATCATTACGACTAATCAAATATAGGTACCTACGCAAGAGAACTTGCAACCTTACCTAAGTTGTTTAAATGCCAAAATTGACTTGTGATTCATACGTCAAAGTGGGTACATCGCTAATAATATCAGTATCCGAGGAAGCCCCTAACCAGCCCCTTAACAGTTTTCACGGTGTAGGGGCATTAGTGCATTTCTCGGTAATGCCTCTAAAGACGCTTGCCGCACGATGACCAAGGAGCTGGCCTGTGCGCACTGCAGTTACTTGGGTTTAATTAATGTTGTTACAGAATGACGTTGATGTCACTTGAATGTTAGATTAAGGGATTTTTTTCCAATCTCTAAGAAAGTAACTGTCTGAAAGTTAAACTTATCGCTTTCCTTTTCTGTATTGTACGAAAGTGACAGAGTTTATGTTTATCGGAAAGTGATTTATGGAGATTGAAAAATCTACTCTGCATGTATCGTTGATCATTAAGCTTGGCAACAGGCTTAAATAAGTGATGAAAAACAAGTATATAATATATTTTTTCTTGTAAAAGTCATTGGAATCTGGCAACCTTTCATTACTTTCTTAACATAACAAAGATAAAAATAATAGTTACTTATGATTGATTTTTGGTCACAACCGTGTGCTAATATTACAGCAAAATGAATGAAAAAGTAGCTACTTCACGGATGTCGCTTTAACTACAGTTTAAATCTTCATTTTAGTCTGTTTAACCTGTTTAACAGTACTACCAGCCCCGAGCTAATTTCGAAGTATCGGCCAGCAAAGTGCCCTACCAGAGCGTCTTGTGTCCGCCGGCCCCGATCGGCAATCTTGGACCAACTTCGGGTCACCACTCCGACCGGAACTTAATTTTAATACGTACGTGCTATATGTGGAACTAGAGAGTAGGGGAGTAAGTGACCAATATTAAATCTACCGTTAATTTAAGCTAATTTTGTTTAAGTGGCCCGACTCTACCAGATTTTTTTGGATTGGATTATTTATTAAATACTAATTGTAAAAGGTAAAAATGTAATAAAAACTAAACGAACTTTACCTACTATTAGTTGATACTCCATATTCAGTATAATTACTTACTTTTGAAGATCACGTGAGGACTTCATAGTTTAAGATTAAACAACCATTAATTATGCATAAGTTTTTTTGAGGTTAAGGAAAATTTGAGGTTAAGTGTCAAACAGTACTAAATTGTAAATTTTAATTGACGCCGACGTTATGGGCTTCGCGGCGTCGCCGTCGGTGGGTGATCATTGCTAAGTAGGTTACCGAAATACTTGTCCAGATTCCTGAAACTCTCTTATAGTTTTCTCTAACTCAAGCAATGTGCTTAGTATTCACCTACCAGATTGAATTATGGTAATTCGAGTAAGCTATTGAACATTAACTCACTTTTTTAAGGTTTGAACAAATCATCACAAAGATTGAAAATGGTTAAATTATTTCAATAAAAACAAAGGGCTTCTACATTTTTGGTGCTAAAATGCTTTAAAAATACTAGTTGTTACCCATTCAGTGCCGCAACGTCATAATCGGGTCCGTTTTATATATTAATCAGTGAGCTCGGCACTTAAGACGAATCAGGGTCTCAACCCTTTCCAGCCAGCATTCATTTGAGAACAGTAAAGGTTCACCATTCACTAACAACCTGCATTAAGACGGGGCCTATTCTCAAACCGAGGCATCAATATCTCTTAATTGCCAAATATCGTCTAGAAGGGATCGTCTCCACTAAACCGTTAAAAGGACTACTAAGTGCAGGATCGGGGGTCGATTCCCCATTTCGTAACTCGATTCTGTGCCAATTAGGAGTTTAGTTGTCGTCGGTCGAACTGCGTCTTATACTTGCCGATGAACTTATAAACTAAATATGTAGGTGTAGTTCAAAGTAGCTTTTAATAAGATAAGGCTTGTAGAGGTTACGTAAAGGAGAATTTGCGCGGAGCAAAGTGTCTTGGATAGGACAATGTAATTCCGGATGGGAGTGTAAATACATTTTAGTAAAATAATTAGTGAACGAGGAAAGCACTGCGTTTGTGGTTAGGTGGTTTGTTTTTTGTAGCTAGTACCAGAAACATGCGAGTTGCAGATGTTATTCATTCTTGAAACAATGATAAATTTATCAGAAAGCTTTATCCATTTCCAATATTTCGGGATACAAATAGAGCTCTATCGCACCGATTTTTGACTAGTCTAATTCGAACACAGTTCGGGATTATGGTTTGGTTATTCAAGACACATTTTTTCTGAATTAGACACTGTGCAATGTAAAGTTGTACATACATGATGTTATTAAATTATAATTATTTACTTATTTAATCTTATTGTTTATTACAAGAAATCTACATCACAATGAATTTAAACGATACGGATGCCGAATTTCTAGATGTGGCCCAGGGGCTATATTCTTCTCGGTAAAACCATATTGCTTTTGACATATTATAGTATTGTCAACATTATGATAACTCTTATTTACTTGACAAAACAATTCGATAACATGTCAAAGGGAATATTGTTTTGCGCCCTTGGCCTCAACTTTGTAATCTAACTCTTACTAAATTGTTGGCTTTTAAATAAAGATGTGCATGCCATACGAGTACAGTGTGTTCTCAAAAAATATTTATCACGAACTTCAATTTCATTTTCAATAAATCAAAATTTTCAATAACTTTCAGGAGTCCGATGGACACACGGAAGCTAGACGAGACTGCAACGCATCTAAAATGGCCGTTCGCTGCACTTCGGAAATGAGCTCCGCGCTGTGAACTAAATACAGGACCGATGGGTGATACTGCAATAGCATTTATTTATTGAAAGGAAATTTTTATAGTAACTATATAAGGTGGGTTTTTATTTAACAATTTATGGCACACGAATTGACAAATATTTACAACGAAAAAAAAAATGTAAAGAAATGCCAACTTAACTTTGATTATTAGTGGTAGAACCTACTGGTTAAGAGCGTCGTCGGTGGCATAGTGGCTTAGTGGGTCGACTCGAGATCGTAATGTATCGAGTTCGAACCCTCGCGGTCATCATGTACCAATGAGCCTTTCTGACTTAAGTACATTACCCGACGCTCTTACGGTGAAGGAAAAACATCGCGAGGAAGCCTTCACATTCGAACAGCTGAGTGTGTAAGGGGGTAATTGCACAAAAGATCCTTAATGGGTCGAAATAAAAGGAAAAGATAAAAAAGGTAATAATTTATTCAGTAAGTAGGCCGCACGGGCACTTTTACACGTCAAGAATCTACCGATAAATGTATTCGCAAGGGTCCATCTGTAAGATAAAATTAAGACATCCTACTAGTTAAAATACGGGCCAGCTCAACGGGGAAAACATTACTCTCTCGCAGAATATTTAGTATAATAATATAATAATAAAGTATTTCAGTGCCCGGTCGATAAGAAGTTAATCCTGACACTTTGCACAACCATGAACTTTCTGAATATTGATAATGTTGGCAGCAGTAAAAGAATGCTGTTATTTATTACTATACATTCACACGCTACGAATAAATTAAGCATTGTTTTTCTGACAATATTATCAGTAGGTATTCAGAAACGTCACGGCTGTGCAATGTGCCAGGATTGCTTCATATAGGCCGGGTACTACAGCTATTAAAAAAACATAATCATATTTTTTTCAGGAGAGTCTGTATGGTATTGTCTTTAGGTACCTATAGATGCATCTGTATGGGGCTAAGAGATATATAGATATTTTATTATTAAAAGTTATTTTATTACCGTTTTTGTTTTACATTGAACAATTCTATCTTTAAGTAAACCTTCTAACACCCCGAGGTTTAATAACTTCACTCTACTTGTAACACGCTGAATTACACTGGCGAGCACAAACAACGGCTTACTAAATCCCAGCCCGAACCGTTACTTTTCCTCATAAGTATATATCCCTCGAGACACATAAAGCCCACGGTCTCAAGACTAAGCCACGTGGGCGTCGCTAGGCGTGGCGGATCGGCCGAATCCGCGGCTATCCGTGCGCTAGCTATATCCGGATCACCAACAGGTGGGGGATGAGCCGCGCGCAGATCCGCCCACCGCACGCCACGTGTTTGTATAATCCAGCGGATGTTTTTGTTTTTGGAACGTTTGGGAAAAGTGGCCAGTGTGCGTTGGCACTTGTTTTTTTTGTTGAAAAATCAGCCAGTTTTGTCGCCATTCGTTTTTCAGCCTATTTGAAAAGAGGCCAGTGCTAGTTGTCATGAACTTTATTGTAAGCTTTTAATGTGGCCAGTCTTTTTTTTATTTTTTCGTACAAGTAGGTTCGCTTTCCGGTAATGTATATTTAGGTAGGTACCTAATTTGTTTTGAGAATTTGTACTTACATGAAAAAGCTGCCCGTGTTATTTTTTATTTTTTATGGAGGCAATGGTTATTAACCGACTTCAAAAAAGGAGGAGGTTCTCAATTCAACTGTATGTTCTTTTTTTTTCTTTTTTTTTAATGTTTGTTACCTCAGAACTTTCGACTGGGTGAACCGATTTTGAAGATTATTTTTTTGTTTGAAAGCTGGTGCTTCCCATTTGGTCCCATTCTTATCATAATGAAGATTTGATGATGGAGTCTATGAGGAATCGACGGAACTCTTCAAAATTTATAGGCACACCTATAGCGATTTTGGTATTTTTCATTGTAACTCGTTTATTTGCTCTTGGAAAACACTATTTGGTAAAGTGAAACTGATGATGAAAAAAACCACAGATGGCCACCGGAACTCCTAAACGGTATATATTTCAAGGGTGGCGACAAGATATTTCGATTAAGATAGTTGAGCGACTATGACGAAGCATATGTATGTTTAAGTATTTGACTATGACTTTCTCACGGCGTTGCTTGCGGCGAGATTGAATTTCAATGTTCTTTAGTTTCTTATTAATTCTTATTAATTAAAGTGGGACTACATATCATAACAGTATAATTATGATCACTAAAAAGTATAAAATAAAATAAAAGTTTAAAAAAACAAAAAAACCGCCTTCAAAAAGCAAAAAATAACTTCATTTAAAATGGTAGGTAATAGGTCAGTCCAACTGAAGTCGGCGTCCAACAATATTTTAACCAAAAGCAGACTTCAGTTGGACTGACCTATTACCTACCATTTTAAATGAAGTTATTTTTTGCTTTTTGAAGGCGGTTTTTTTGTTTTTTTAAACTTTTATTTTATTTTTGTTTATTGAAATCTTTGTTGTATGTGGATCGAGAAACTGTAATGAAAATACAGCTTCTACTTATTCTAAGAATCAACTCTTCTTTCTTTTAATTGAACACACTGGTGTACATGACATACACTTTATTGTAAAACTGAAATTTGCGGTTGGTGTACGAAAACCTACCTATTGTGTCATAATCAGTTTTTCTGTCTGTCTTTTCCGAGATTGAGATTTTCGACATTTTGTCTCAAGAAGAAGTTACATTTTTCCATAATAAATGTAAGTTTTATTAAGTTAAGAAGAAATGAACAGCATAGAAACTCTTAAAACGATTGGTGAAATAAATTGATTCTAGATAAATTACAAAAACTCTCACTTTAATTCCTAATTAATATTTTATAATCAATTAAGGGATTTCTCTAGTCGTAAAACAAACTTGCCGTAACTGTATGAGCCGAAATAATCACGAGCTGAATTTATTGGTTCTCAATACTGTTATTTAACGCGTAAAACTCCGCAAAGTAGTCGTTTTGGCGCGAAAACTTTGTATAGGTGTCATTATTGTTGAATCAATCAGATCTAAATGGCGTAGTTTGGGCCCGGGGGGCTCCGCGATATTCAGATGTGACACGCGGTTTATTTATGGTAATCACCTTTGGGGTGCTCCTTGTACTAAAGGGTACTTTATTTTTGTAACTATTAGGTACTAATTTATGCGTTGACCATATTTGTTTCACGGCTAATGTTTGAGCCTGTGTTTTTTAGGTTCTAGTTCTGATTAAAATGGTTTTTTATTACCTAAGATACAAATGCAGATATTATGTCTTTTTTTAAATATTTATTGCCTCGAAGATAAATACACAGATTGTAGGATAAGTGTATGTATCTACAACGAAACACTGACCAGATTTCCCTGACGTTTTGTCATTGGGGAATGTAATGTTGGGGTTGTTTTTCGGATAAACTATAATACTTAGTATTAAACATTTCCTATTTTAACATTATCTATACATAACTAAACGTAATAAGTACTTAATTAAAACTTATTATTTTACTTAGTAGAAGCTGCGTCTGTAACGAACTATTATTTTAATTTATTTTTTTGAAAATTTTCACAACCATGTATATGTGTCATTTAATGTCAATGATAAATTTAGGGATTTAACAACACAACCCAAAATCCAAGAACATTAACATCTTTCCTCCCTGCAATGACCTAAAAACCCCATTTATTTTTCTCAAAAACCTCTCAATTACCGTGAAAACTCAGCATCTTCAGCTAAGCCCTAATATTTCCTTAAGGAATGACTTGTGTACCAATACCACGCACACAGCCCTGTATGTTAAGACCCAAATTAATAGTCGAAAGTTGGCGAATCCCGCACGCGCGCGCGCGCCTTACGAGCAACTTAGTCGGCAATTAATTTATTGAGGCAACTTTACTTTCCATTCTTTGCCTTACCACTTATGGGTTGCCAGTTGCGATGTGAATTTCCGGGTGATAGGTGATCAGCGGTTAGACAAGTTGCGTTCTACGAAAGATATAGTTTAGGGATTTGTCAAAACGTATTGAATAGTAAGCAATTGATGCGATCGTACGGCATATCTCTTGACATCATAATAATCATGGCCTTGACATTTAAAAATGCTCGTTCTTAGAATTGCCTGATATTTTATTTTCCCAAAAACTAACACTTTTTTCATTTTAGATAGAATAAAGACTAGGAAATTAGTTTTAATGATTAGTTATACAGACTTTATGGAGTAAACATTTATTATTAATTGATGACCTTCGATATTATTATTTATCAAAAGCCACAGTTCCAAAAAGCGGGCAACACTGACTTGAACCGAGCCATGAAAACGCGTGTGTGAGAGGCGTTAAAGATTTATTTCGCAACTTGTTATAACTTTATAATTTGCCGAATTATCGGTTTCGTGCGTACCAGTTGTGATATGAGTTAGGGGTTAAAATTAATAATGAAATGATATAACAATCACACCGAGTTACAAAGTTCAGATAACAGAACTGGAACTTTCTACAATCGACTTGGTAGAAAACATTTCTGTTATCAAATGTGACTTAAGTTAAAGACACACGACTTGTGGTTATTGTGTAGCTGATTTTTGAATTAATGATTAAATTGAAGATGTTACTCGTATCTATTGGCCCAGGCACATCATAATCATTATACCTAATACCTACTTCAATCGTCAGAATATAGTGTAGGTACCTAGTCGTAGAGTTGCTCTCTCGTGTTTTTGCTACCTCAATGACAGAAACAGAGATATTAGTTTTAAAATGTATCTGTCAGTTATATGTATACCTGGGGTTTGAAAATTTTGTTTGTGAGTCTCAAACGTAGTTTGTCTATGACTAAGAATTCTCGTACCTCGCTTGCGACTCCCAGCTGGCTTAGCTAAAGTCATTTGGAACTTTCACTGACAAGTTTGCAATTTTAAATGTTGCCATTAAAAAAATCGCATCAGTTTTATAAAAACGTTTAATCACGTTCAAGGAGAACAACATAAAGAATTCCTCGCAGATTTGTAGCTACACTACGCTACCCATCGACAAAATCTCGCACGATGAACCGCACCAATTCATATCTTGTTCACGTGCGGGCACCTATTCTCAAGACAATTCTAATTAGCTCTTTATTTATGATTCATAAGCTGCGTACAATAAATTCTGGCGCATCTCGTCCCACATGTGCCAGTAAGCCGCGGCATTAGCGAATGGTGAATGTAGGTTCTCCTAATAAGCGGGATGTAAGGAATCGCACTGATTACTATATTATTTATTACTCTACGTGCCGCCCGTGTAAACGCTTCCTAATACTATCTGAACAATCTTAGAACCTTGTCGCAATTGTGTGATGGTGCTGCTTGTTTGAGTACGTATAAGGATATAGTGGGGGTGTAGTGTGGAAAGGTTGTAACGTTTAAGGTGAGCTGTAAGGCAATGTATCAAATGGGGTAACGATTAAGTGGGCTGCAGAAGCGAGCGCTCCTACGCGATTTTTAATTATTGCGTGTATTAAGATCTGATTTATACACCTATTTGGGAACGGATTTGAAAAACTGCTCGATTTTCATGTTTGTTGGTATTATGTGTGACATAACATAATGTATCTAATTAGAATAGTGTACGGTATTAGGTACAGTACCCTAGCACTTAAGCATGTATTCAACATGGTTTTGGACGAAATTTAATAAGAAAATTTTTATGTGTATAAAAGTAAACAAGGATTAATGTTCATTCATTTTAGATGTCACATGTATATTTGAAAATTCTAAATGAAACGTCAATCTCTCTCTTATGCTAGCCTTGTTTGCTTTGATTGTGTTATGAATTGTCAGTTATATACAGGACGTTAACTCCTGTTTTCTTTTTGGAAAGCAATCCCATTTAAGGATAATTTATTTTTTTATAAGGCATACTTCTTAAGAAAAATGTATTTAATACCATAATTTAAACACAATTTTTGTGTGATAAGGAGTATGTAAACACTTTATCGTACAAAATAAAAACCAAAATAATACAATTAGTATAAAAATAAAATATGTACACAGGTGGCCTTAATCCCTTTAAGGGTTCTCTTACAGTTAACCCTTGAGAGATTGAGAATAGTGAAAGGTCTTGTCAGCCACCGCTAAGATCCCCGCTCCATTCTCTGAAGGTGCACTTATACGGGCAATTTTTGAGCAATAATTGCTAGTCAACGGGTACCTACATACGTAGGTAAGTCCGAAGATTCATAATTCCAAATTGATTAAAATTCCGAATTTTTCATAATTCCGCATGCAATGTTTTTAATTGGAGATTTTATTGTTTGATATTGCTTATAAATCAAACCTTACCTAAGCTACCTAACCTAATATAGAAATTAATATTCTATTCGAAAAAATAAAAAATCTGACAAATTAATATTCGGAATATAATTCGGAATTTAAAGGTGTTCCCCACGTCAACATTACGGACATCTCATTCTAATACACAAAATGAACAGCTAGCTTCAGTATCAGTATATAAATTGCCATTTAAAGTTGCCCGTGTAAGTGCTCCTTGAGGGCATCCTACACGACCTACACTGCGTTTGCCGAATCCGCAGTCCAAAAGCAAGTCTTAAACACGAAAACCTCTACGGTTATCAGTTCTGTAGCTAAACATAGACATAATCTTTTCTTTTACCGGCTTTACGTCCTTTATCATTAAACACGCTAAAAATATACACAAAAATAACACATAAGTATAACACCTCTTCTCTCTAAGCCGCGATAAATAATCCCACAAGACTGTCAAAGACCTGCCTGAATAATGACAGCGATATTTCCCCGTATCTCCACTCTTTTGATTATGCTCATTGCCGGGATAAGAAATAGAAATTTCGCCTCATATGCCACCTCTAAGCTTACGCTACCCTTAAGCACCATATAACGAACGACGTAACTCCATAATAAACGCTAGCAAAAATCAAACTTAAACTGTTAGCAATAAGGGATGGTGTATAAGCGGGTAATTGCTTACGATGCTGGGACGGGTTTATGCAGGCGCGCTGTAATTTTAATGAATATTTATATTGTTTGCTCATTTACTTTGCTTTGTGGATAGGAAGTGTATTAAGACACCATGCGTGAAAACTTTAAAATTGAGTTTGGTTACGGAATCACACTAATATTATGAATGCGAAAGTACGTGTGTGTGTGAGTTTAATAATGTTACTTCTTAACGCTGAAACTGCTGGAGGGATTTGAATGGAATTTGAAAGGAGGTTGCTCATACCCTATATTAACACGTAGGATACCTTTAATGAAAAAAAAACATTGCTCCTGTGTTGGTTGAGGCGGAAGAAGTCGCGGGCAGAAGCTAGTATTATCATAATAGAAGGGTTCGGTGTTAGCACGTGCCCAAAGATACTATCTAATAATGTAAGTAGGTAGGTAGGTTCTTATATTACATTGTGATATACAGGATCTTGACACATAAATAAATGGAATGGAAGCACCTAAGGTTTAGTGGACCAATTATTAGAGTACCTAAACACCGAAAAATAAGAAAATCAAGAGCTAAAAGAAATATTTCACGCTATTGCAACTAATCACACTGACAATTGAATATGTAGGTACACTAAAGGAATTTAATTCAAGCCCAAAATAGACACAAAAAAAAACCTACGTAACCCGTATTTTTACTTGTTTACTTTGATGGCTCAGTCATTAACAATTTTAATTTGTAAATAAACTACAACACCGAGATAAAAAAACTTTAATAGTTAATCACAAAGTAAAAAGGCCTCTCCACTGCGTCGGTCTGTCTGTATGTTTAAAGCAAGATCTGGTTTTGATTCAGTTTTCGCCACCACCGAGATCATCAGCTTTGTTTGGGACTTAGTCAATAAGTAATTTTGCCAATTTTTTTAATTATCATTTTCGAGGTTGGTTGAGAAATACAAAATATTGACATTTCACCTGATCAAATCCGGGGTCGGTGTTAAGTTATTCATCATAGTAGGTAATATGAACAGTTTAGTTTAATGAGCTTGAACTTTGCTCATACTAAGATTTGCTACATCATCATTCTAAGTACCACATATGACGTCATCATCCCTAAAAAAACACCTCCCCTCTCAATCACGGGGTCGCCCGTGAATCACGCATAACCGTAATTTACGGCCTCTCAGAATTATTATTTATACGGTAATTACAAACACTCTCACGCTATCTCCCACAGCTAATGTTATTTATGTGGGGATAAACGAGACGGGTAATTTTTGCATATCGCCCCTCAGCATCGAGGAATTGAATGATAAGGACGAGCGTTGCGAGCACTTTTATTTCTGCGTGTTGTTTGGGGATATTGATTTAGTTATCCTTTAAGAAACGAGTGTGATACTTAAATCCTTGGTAGTATTATAAATGGGTGCTCCTTGAATCAACGACACTCATTTCACGAATGCATTGTTTCATCGAATTTTCATTTCATCGACAGCTAATTTCTGCTGAAACCTTATTGTTGTTAGGTTATCTTAAGCATGATTTACAAAGGTTAGGTTAGGTTAGACCTGTGACCACCAAAAAATTATAACTCCTGTACGTGGAAATGCCTGTTCGATGAAATGAAAATGCGATGAAATGAAAATTCGGTGAAATGAGTGTCGGCGATTCAAGGGTAAACCATTATAAATATAAATAAAAAGAAAAGTACACTCACACACTTGGCCCACTCATCTTTGTTCATATATTTATGTTAACAATCATAAAGTTCTTTAATCGGACCGTAACATCAAGAGTATCGAATTAATTTAAATATGACTAATAGTGTTTTTCAGCTTATTAATCTTGGTCCAAAACGGCGTACAAATTATTATTTAAAAAGGTAAAAAAATATTGCAAAATTAATTAAATGACGTGCTTTAAAGTCACATTTGTACCAAACATTATAATTTACTATTTATAGGGAATTTATGGACCTTTTAAATCTTTTTCTCCACTCAATATCGGACCTTGGTTAACTAGCTACGAAAGACAACAAGCCGCATCAAAAGTGGTCCAGTAAACTTGACTGACTGATTTAAGGAGTCATATATGTTGACTTTTGTATGAACAGAAGACGATTGGCCAATTTTTTTGCCTGTGAGTGTTAATAAGTATACGGGGACACAAATTGCTGTGGTCCCAAACTAATAGGCTTATACGGTTTCCAACTTTAATTATTGATCTAGCGTAGAACCCTGTCTCTCTTTTCAACCAGTATGTATTAAAAAGAGACTTCTACTTGTACTAAGAGTTACAAGCTTGTATAAAACGGGCCCCTGGATTGTCAAATTTGTAGGATAATTTTTAATCCTGAGGGGAAAACGTTAAACGATTTCTTCGCGGACGAAATCGCTGGCAAAAGATGAAAGAGTGCTTGAAAAATCAAGTGAGATATCTGAAATATAGGTTTAACCCTGTTCCTTAATCATTTAGCTTTATCAACAACATTTCCAATTAATCATCAACCAAAACGCCAAAACGCTACCAAAGTAGCAATCAGATTTTATCCAACGTTTAATTTCTTTGTCGTTGACTGATTTCACAACCATTTGTTTTAAAACTTCAGATTAAATCGATTTAAACTCTGTTTTAAGTAAAGCGCCGCGGGCGGGCCAAGTTTATTATCGGTTGGTAACCGATGTATCCAAGTTATTTTGCATGTGAGTCGATAGCGAGTGCTGCACTTCTGAAAGAAAGTTGTGAGTTATGGGGGTGATGCCGCGTTGTATTTAAAATTGCCGTGTGCGATGTTTCTGCGTGTAGGGTTAAGGATGGTTAGGAGCGTGTCAGTGTGACTTAGAAATAGAAAGTAGAAATGATTTTATTAGTTTGGATATAAAAGATTTATTTAGTTTGGATATACTATTAAGTGTTTTCAAAGATGAACTCACTAGGTTAATGTTTTTTTTTTACTAGTGACTCGCCTTCGCTTCGATTTGGTTTGTGTGAGTTTTCTGTAACACCGTACAGAACTGGTAAACCAGAATTTATTACACTAAAAACCTCCGGTGAAAAATTATCTACCTGATGGTGAAAACCGCATGAAAATCTTCTCAGTAGTTTTTGAGACTATCGCGAACATACAGACAGACAGACGCAGTGGGGGACTTTGTTAGGGCATTATAAAATGCCAGTAAAAATATGACAGAATTAATGGTTTACTTATTTGAAACAATGTTTATAATGAGTTTTTTTTGTTACGTAAAAGTGTTTCAAATTTGTTGATTTGTTTCCTATTCGTGTAAAATTCACATAAAAACGCAAGAGGGGTAGTTGCATATACAAATGTACAAATAGTACATCCATACCTGAACACTTTGCGATTATTTCAATGCCCAAGCGTACCTCCCCCATAATAGCCATTTGACACTAATACCTCTTAAGGGAACTATATCCAGTTCTTAAAGAAAATCATATTCATAGCGTGATAAATATCCCCGCGACTCGCACCTCTTTAACCAGGGCTGTATTATTTTAACATGTAAACCGAGCAATAAGCATTCGTCCCGCTCAAACATGCTGGAATTCAACATAGTGGCATCCTCTTCCGTTTTCGGAGGATATCTTAATAAGATTCATGAAAGGACGCCATATTTTATATCCGACTCTGTCCTCTATCTTCTTATATTATCCGGCAAGAGGAGCGCCGGTGAAATATGTGCTTGCTTGGGAATTTCCGATCTTTCAATTACACCTTTGTTGGAAGTTCAGCGAGGTATTTTGAAACTTACGGCTGAGATAAAGGTTTTCAGGCACATCTTGGAATGAGGTGGCACGTTTAGCTTAAGAGAATTTAACGTTGCAACATTTTATTTGTAGGTACTTTGAATTTTTATGTATGATTTATTTTGAATTTTTAGCCAATGATGCGGATAAATTAATCTTCGGGGGATTATGAAACTAGAATCTTTCGCTGATATGATGGAGTAGAAAAGTAGTCCTGTGACTTTGACTTCGTACAGCCAAGTTTTTTTTAGCCAATTTAATAATTAACAACAACATAACATAAACTCACGCCTTCATTCCCAGAGTGGGGTAGGCAGAGCCACAGACTCACCAACAACTCCAAAAACTTGTTGATAATTCTGTGACCACATTTTGCAAAACCAGGCTAAGATGTTATCCAGTGTATTAGTGACATTAATAATTAATTTAATAATTAACAGAAAGTTTTTCGTCATAATGAAAGATTCGTCGTAGGAATGGCATCAGTGTATTGTTCTTTCGCTTAAATGATGGAGGAATAAATTTAAAATATACATTTTATTTGTTTGCAGTTTTTATAGATGTCAAAGTATAAATTACTGGTCATTTGTATGATAGGTACATGTTAATATGATACATCAATACGTGTTGTTTCAGTGCTAAGGGAAATCACGCTGTTCAGCTTAAAAGTTCTGAATAACGCTGCAGCTGATATTAAATAAAGTTGCGGCGATAAATATTCCTTCAGCTATCTCGGGAACTGTGTAACGCGCATTTCCGTATTTTTCCAACTTGTATATTAAAGATTAATAAATTTATGAGGTTATCTCATGGAAATATTATTATTTATAATGAAATAACGTTGTATCTGTCAGTATTGCGTTTCTGTAAAGCTATAGCGTCTTTTAAGTGTAATAGGAGTTAAAGATAATAATTCAATACTTAGAGTTTGGTTTTGATGGCATTTTTTTCTATCGATTATGATATAATATTAAAGGAACTATGAACAACAACTTCTTGATTATTTATAATTATGACTAATTTATAAACGTATACCTTAGTTATAATGGTTTTTCCCAACTTACGAGTATACTCTAGCTAAGTAAGGGCTTGAAAGGGAAATGTTACATTCGGAAAAGTCAGTAAATATTTTTATTTCTACCATCTAGGTAATAAAGAACCATGTTACGATTTAAAAAAGGAATTCCATCTATGTACCATGTATATTTGGTTAAACACAAAATAGATCAAGGCTGAAAAAAATTTACCTGTCATTTAAAAGTGGTGGAAATATACACAATCGCGGAGACAATACCTAGCCTACATAGATCAAAGATAAATCATCGAATAAAACCTGTGCCTAATCCCAACTAGCCCCCATGCAAACTTCTTTCATAGACTCCTCCGTAATTCCTCCGGTCGTAAATTTCCGAGGAGGGAGGGGGATTAAAGATCAGTAATCTTACGTTCAGATGAGTTATGGCCGCCGCAGCGATCCTCTTTATTGTGACTTTAAGAAACTAAGAGGAGATTTTGTAAAACGTTCGAAATTAATTTATATAATGATTAATGGTATCTTCTGCGCGCACCCCGCTATTTGCATACGGCGGGATAGTTGGTTTGTGTGGGATTGGCGCAGGTGAAATATTCGGCATGGCATCTTAAGACACGTCTTAAGTTGTAGAAAACTTCTGTATGGAGTATAAATTTCCTATGGCAAACTATTTACAGTTAAAACTTGCACGCCCGGGACTTGGTACAAGTGTAGAATTAGTTTCCCGCTACTTTCCCTATTTATTCCCGTTGGGGATCGAGTTTTAAAAATCCTTTCTTAGTGCACCTCCAGAGTAGGTACTCAAGGAACATTCCTACAAAATTCAAGTTCTGTAGTTTAGCGGTTTAGGCTGTGCGTTATGCCTATCAGTCAGTCAGTAATGGAGGAGTTTTTATTTTTAATATATATAATACAGTAATTAATGATATCTTCCGCGCACCCTACTATTTCCATGCAGCGCGATAGTTGGTTTGTGTCGGATTGGCGCAGGTGTAATATCTGCGGCGCGACATCTTAAGACGAGTCTTAAGTTGTAGTTTTTTTTTACGGTAGGTATTAATGTCCTATGGTTAACTTTTTTATAGTTAAGGAATTTGGAGGAGAATTAGTTCACATTCGTTAAATTAGTTTCTCGCTACTAACCCTATTTCATCCTTTTAAAGGAAGATTTTTGAAAAAAAATTAAACGGTCCCTAAAGGTCTAATAGTGAGATCAATAAATACTGTAGAACAAAAGAGCAAAATAAAAAATATTCTGGATTATCTTTATTTCTACATTTTCATAAATGTTTATCTCGTAATCAACACTATTTAAGTGGGATTTACTGAAAGTGTATAAAAAAATACCCCCTCTAAAGGGGCTCTATTCTACTCGGTAAAACACAATTGCTTTTGAAAAAATATAATGGTATGGTTTTTGACACGACCGGCATTACTATCAAGTTAATAAGACCTATCCTAACGTTGACAACACGATAACATCACAAAAACCGTCAGACTTTACCGAGTATGATAGAGCCCCAAATTGGTATATACTGCACAATACACCCTATAAACCAATAGCAACCGAAGATTAAGAAATACTAGCGGAAACGCAACGCGCGCGCAAATTTGTCACCTAGTCCTTTATCACCACCAATCACGCGCCTAAACAGAGGGCTTATTCATAAATCTCGGGACCGCATTATTCGCGAGGTGAAACAACAAACATTACCGACATAAATCTGCAACGTATCTTGGTTGCGAGTTACGATATGGACGCACTGGCGGCAAGAACCGCGGACCGGGGGTCCATATTAGCTCATATAAAATTGGTCTTTAGATTTTTTATACATATAACGATTTGTGTCTATACTCATCATTTCTTTGAAAAATTTTCCTCATACTTCATTTCTTCGAAAAAAAATTCTCATACTTATCGCAACTCATAATGAATTTTTTTAAGAAACTGTTACTTTTTGAGGATTGTTATAAATCTAACCTAACCTAACCTAATTTTATCTACACGTAAGATATTTAAGAAATTCTGGAAAGTGTACGGTTCCATGAATATTGGCGTTATAAGTTCAGATGATTATGAGTTCCGATAATTAGTATAAAAAAATTTTTTGAACATTTTAAGGAGTGATCATTATGGTGTAAAATGTTATGAGAAAAATTTTCGGAGTTCCAATAATCGGAGTTGCAATTTTATATGAACTTTGGCGCACCCCGGACCGGGGATAGACAAAAATGCATTCTGCCTTTAGCTGTTGTACGGGGTATATGTCAATTCCATATAATTTAACAGTTTTTTAAAGTCGTTAGCTGTCGTAGAATGAGACTTGTATAGGCCCACAGACGGCTTACGTCGAATTTTACAAACAAACTTTACAGACAGTCGGTTAACAGTGAATAATCTGAGAGTTTGAATCGCGCTCATAAACCATTTATCCCTTTCGCAACAGCGTACGAGTATGCCGTAATTTTAGTCGTCAAGAAACGACAAGCGTCAAGTGCTAAGAAAGTGTATATTAAAATGCTGTGACGACATAAAGACGTTACATTGTATTAATATCAATTTGTGGCAAAAAATCACTAAAAACAAAACTAGGTTGGAACAGATTTGGCACCTTTGGCACTTAATTTCCCGCGGTATTTCACTTTAATTAAAGACCTTGGTAAGTGAATATGCTGACAGACTAAAAAACATACCTACCGTCGAACATACGTCCTTCCTTTTTGAAGTCAGTTATATAAATTGTATTGGCAACATTAACGTTCAAAGGTACACTGGCAACACCGAGCATGACCCACATCAAAGACCTGAGGGCCCTGCCAAGATGCACTACGCTAACTAGCGTTTCTATTCGTTTCGTTTTTAACCAATCGCGTCACCGGTAGATCACGTGAGTTTTCGTATCACGTCATCTACCAGTGACGCTATTGGTTTAAACACGAAACGAAACGTTAGTTAGCGTAGTGCATCTTGGCAGGGCCCTCAGTGGTTTTGACCACCTAGAATCTCGGCCGAAAGCTCAGTTTGTTGCCCAAACACACCGGTAGTGTGTCCTCCGTGTTATCTGCCACCGTCGCGCCATAAGACAATAGTAGCGCAATAATAAAAATGTTGAATAGCCCCCGTAATGATATTGTTGCGGCAACGCATTGTGGCCCAGATAACGGATAAACTGTACCCAGAAGAATACAGGTGACTTATGGCTCGCTTTATCTATTGAAATTGGCTAACGCCTTACGATTATTGCTGAGGATTGCTTTTGGAATGTTTATTGTAGTTTATACTTACTGGAAATGGTGTTTTTATTGGTAGTAAAAATAATGTATACCACAACCAATACAAATTCAAAACCTTTATTTCAGGCTTCTTAAAACCAACACATCACGTGCCGCACATCGCCGCCTGCAACACATCGGTGCCAGCTAGCCGGCGGCCGCGGAATCGACGAAATATTACACCCTTGGGCCAGAATTCCTTCTTTCTTCTTTGGTTGATCAATCAGCACATTGCTGTTAATATTATGTTAATACATAACACGACGACGCCTTGGCATAGTTGGTAATGACTCCGCCTACGAAGCTAGGCGGTCCTGGGTTCAAATCCCGGTAAGGGCAGTTTGTGTGATGAGCGCGAATATTTGTTCTTGAGTCATGGGTGTTTTCTATGTATTTAAGTATATATTTCTCTATGTAAGTATTATTATCGTTTCGCCTAGTGCTTATTTTGGGACTAGCTCAATTGGTAAAACATTGTCCCCTGATATTTATTTAATTTAATTTACATTCAGTCAAATCATTCAAGTTCCCGACAAAGAATTTGAATATACTTACTTAACCCCGTAAGAATGATTTTTTCACCTTCATTTATAACTTTACGCAGATAAATAATACACAACAGAACACCAACAAAGTTGCCATGTTTGCTCCTCATCAAGATCGTTTCAAATTTCCCCGACGTAAACACGCGTTTTTCCCCGTTTATTATCCACGCCGCCGACCTCCTTACTTATCTTCGGGTATTGTAAAAAAAATGATGACTTAGGAACTGAAAGTCCCATTAGGCGGGCGGGTCTATTCATGTGGTAACTGGCAACACCGAGCGGGGCGAGGGGCGTAACAAATAAAGAAGTGAGTTGTTTAAAAATGGAACAAGTGGGTATTCCGCGGGAGATAAGGCTGCGTTTCCGTCGTCTCCCTCGGCGTCGCTGGAATTATTTCAGCGGCTCCACGTCGAAACCCGACGGCGTGTCGCTGTCTCATTCAGCACTCTATCTTTTAAAAATACTTAGGGATGTCATACGCCACGATGTTTGCGTCCGTCGTAGAAAGAACGGAAACTTTATTCGATATTTTTCTAGGTGATGCAGCAGAAGATCGATTTTCGAAGTTACATTTTACATATTATTTATGTATGTTAAAACTTTATTGTACGAAATAAAAACAATCAAATACAATATTAACAAATTGAAATGTCATATTACAGGCTGCTGTATCTTTAGTCAACTGTAGAGCAGAAATTTATCATGACCATTAAATATAAATAAACCATAATGTATGACTATATTCTTTTTTATTTCATTAGTTACTGTAGTTTGGTGTTGTACGTAGGTACATATTGCTTAGAAAGTTTATTTAGTTACTTTGCCTTTTTGTAATAGAAATTTAATAGTTCGCATAGTACTCTAAATATAATCGGACGTATGTCGTTTGTATCTTTCGTTCGTATAACTCTATACTCGTACATAAATAAACCACAACTCTTCATTTTATCGAGCACCTAAACCTTCTCTAGCACATACTTGCGTTTAAAAATATCGATACTTGTCAAGAATCCATCGAACGTCACTAGAAACAGATCTGCAGAGCGACCGTGTCAGATGCCCGCCGCTGTTTCTTAATTTCCTCTCCGAGATAAGATTGGCTTTTAGCTTTTTATTGAATTTTCTCTCAGATGTAGTATTTTACAACGGCGTATTGACAAAGGAAGGCCAACGCGATGGAATTTTAACGAGAAACCTCAACGGAGACATTTACTGCACGTTCTGGTTTGGTTAGGTAAGATATTACAATCTGCCCTATACTCCTCTCAGGATTGAGCTTAAATTATTCTGAAAGTCACAACTAATTCAATGAATATTGGTGAGAATTTAGTAATTTAGGATTTGAATTCCTTAGTAAATCACTTTGAAAAAATCTATGTTTCAACATGATACCACGAAGCACAAATTCGATATTTAGAAACTTTGGCTGCCCCATCACTTTTAGTTAAGTCAAAGGGTACGGACCAACGTCCCAATATATTTGAATATGTAGAAAATTCCATTTTTATTGTTCCGAAATCCATACGTTGCAAATAGAAACTTTCTACACAAATATTTCTGGACTTATTAAAACCGGTGAAATAGCAAAGACGTATTCCATTTAGATCCTCAGTGTCCAACGCATTAGCAGATTTGAGATTGTCATCGTAAGATTGCAATTTCGAGATTGGAAATGTCTATGGGCTTCAGAGTTCAGGCTTTAGAGTCCACTTACCATCAGTGGCCTGTTTTATAAAGCTACAAATTACTATTTACAGGTTACAAGTTTCCATTGTCACAACATTTCCATTGTAAAATTGTTACATGTAGCTTTATAAAACGTGCCCCAGGTGGCCCGTGTGCTCGTTTGCCTTTTCAATGGAAAAAAATGAATCCTAAAAATCAAAACAAAAATTCGGGTGATGTCATAGACGGAGACTAAAATTTTCGGAAATACCGGGCCAGGCCGTCATTTGAGTTTATCTTTAACTGTCTCTATCGGAAATCAAAATCTAATAATATAATCAAAAAGATTTTGCAATCTACCGGCGTTAAGGACTGCCAGAGAATGTGTGTAGGATTGACATAAGCTATCGTTGCGTTGCCGTGTGTTCACCTAATGCCAATTCCAAACATTTTAACATCGTTAACGATGTCTTTGATTTCTAAAGTTGTTAGCTTTCATGGAATGCCTATCAGTTATTTCTTCTGATGTGACGATTTCCGTTTAAGAATTTTATTAGTCTTTTTTTACAACCCACGAAAAGACGAGATAGATACAAATATTACTCTAAAGTTTTGCGACTTAATTTATTTAAACCATCACAAAACTCGCGGTATCGCTTATTGTTTACGATGAATCCGAACGCTTTACGTCTCGAATAAAGATTGCATCGGAATACATTTTCTTATCTCGCGCGTAAACCGCGTTAGCTGCACATTTCCGCTAACGACTGAATATGTTTTATTTTCTTTCATCTCCGTTTTACTTTTGTAATGTCGCCTAATGTCTGGAGGGTAGGAATTATTTATGTTGATGATTTCGTCATTAATACAGTAGTTATCTACTTAACATAAAAATGGTACTGTATGGCTTATTAAGTGGAATAGTGTTTATATTTTGTTTTAATATGCTCATGTTTTCAGCAGTGTCATTTAGGTATTCCATAGAATGCATGTTTTAATGAACACATATTGCTCAAAGGATCCGTACGAATAAACAGGTACACCGTAGAATTCCGTAAATTTATAACAAAAGCCTAGCAGCAAGATATTATGAAGTAATGCTGTCTACATTGTAATAAAAGAAAGGAAAGAACATAATATTCGGCTGTAACAAGTAATAGGGTAGAAGTACCATTTGTGGCCACTGTACTCTTTTTGGCCACTTTAGGTCGAAATGAGTATCAAAAATACCGTAAAATTAAAATTAATATTCATAAATAGTTAAGACTGAAGATTAGTATTAGTATTTCATAATTCTTTACATATTAGTTAAATATAGAGTGGCCAAAAACGGTGTAAAGATGGCCAATACCGGTATTTCTGCCCTACAACAACAATCAAAATAAAATAAACTTAGTTGAAGTCTCATTGCTTTGTTTGATTGTTAAAGGTGTTTTGGCTTTATACAATATTCTCATTTCTTATTTGTAACAAATATAAAACATAAAACAATATTATTTTCTAACTATTCAGGAATCTCGTTAAACCTGAAATCCCAATTAATTAAAAAAAACACGAGGCTACAAAAACAATACCGAATTCAATTTTAAAAGATTAAATCGTCTTCCGCCTTGCATAACGGACTAAGTACTCGCTGGAAACAAAAACAACCGAGTGCAACGGAAATGTCGCTCCAGCTCCTTAGACAAAAGAAGTTAAACCGAGAACGCAGTAAAAATTAAAAGAATATAATTTACTTAATAGAATAACGAATTAAACCGAGATGGGGGATGGGACAGCAGATTTTCGGGTGAGTTGCGATAATCTTGTCACGGTTGACACTTGGGGTGACATTTTTGTATGGTTCCGCGCTTTAGATTGAGAGCCGCATTGTTCTCAGTCTATCGTGATATACAACTAAACTTATTAAAAGTTGAGTTTTAGTTTCTGTTTTTTTTTTGCGATTTTAATAAATATAGAGACAAAAATAGACGTGGGCGGTTTTCATAAAACATAGTTAATGCCTAAATTTAAGAAACGGTAACTTTACTATTGCGTCACGAAAATTTGTCATACATATATACTTCTCTCCTGACCCATAATGAATTATGGCTGCACTTGCTACAAAAGTTTGGTCTGAAATACCATCGTTTTCTTATAGCTTTACAGTTAATTTTCGTGACGCCATAGTAAAATTACCGTTTCTCAAATTTTGTCCTTTTTTTTGAGTAATGTCTTTCTGCTACTAGGCACTTTGCCATTTTGTCCTTTACTTTTTGAAACCGCCCATATAATATTAAATCTTCATACTTTGATATTTTTAACAATATTATTGATTAAATTAATAATCTGCCATGTTTTAAAACTCATTAAAATAGACTGCGAAAAATTGGAATTGAGACCAATACTTTGGTTTAAAGGCGACTGCTTGAGTCTGTGTATCAAAATTATATGCATTGGTGACATATTGCAACAAATGCAGTCGGCAAATGCCCCTGACATTGTTACATATTACACTAGTACGACTATTTAAGATAGCCGTATTTAAGGGAGGGTTACGACCGATTCCCTTAAACGTTGATTAGTCCAAGTTAAGCTGGGAGTACGTCCTTTAAGTACGTAATCAGTTTTTATGGTCCGTTATTCATTAATTTGCTTTGTTCTTGGGGCAGCGCGATTAGAGAGATTTTGTGACTTTACGACCATTGTTGTGGTTAAGATATCATGTTTTACACGTTGAAGGATTTAAAATTATTTCAAAGTAAGTAAGACGTGGTTTAAGACAAACCAGTAGCTATTTATAATATAGTGTAGCATGTGTATGTCATTAAAATAACTGCTTAATAAATGCCAGCTCATTCGAATTACCGGAACTGGTAATAAACACTCGCAAAACTTGATCTAAATATTCGAGATAAATATAATAACAAAGTTAAATAAAAGCTTCAAATAGAGATTTTTCAACAAGCAACTCTAATAAGTCATTGTGACACGATGTAGTTTCTGCTTGAGTGTTTTTGAAGGAAGAAATGTAGTTCAAAGCTAGTTATTGAGTCTTGAGTTAAAATACTCTACTTTTTACTTCGATAGCGAGAAAACATTTAAATACAATAATAGTTTTGAGGCGAGAAGAAAATTCAATAATATTTCAATATTCCTGTTGCCGTCCCTGTAACTCTGAACCACTTATTCAAAATGTAGAAAGAGACAACTACTCTTATCTTTAGGATTATTGTAACGACCTAAAAGTGTACTCTACTTTCACACATAGATAGCGAGGCAAATACGTCCTGGGCCTCTATATTCTACAGTTTATTATTCTACTGAGTTACTGTTAAGTAAATAAGAGATTTTAAAACGTTGACAATACTTTAACACGTTAAACGGAAGAAGGCTTTACCATCTAGAATGTCAGCCCAGCCTCCTTATTATGGTCACTTTTATCACGGTGGATGAAGTATCCGTTACTTTCGCACCTACCCATTGGTACGAAAGTGACAGATGTTTTATCCACGTGTATCCACATCGATAAAAACGACCATATTTAGCCTGCACGGGGCCTAATATGCTTTTATCACGTGACAAAATGTAGATAAAACATCCGTCACCTTTTGATACGTATATAAGTAAGAGAGTGACGGATGCTTTATCCACATTTTGTCACGCGATAAACGCAACCATACTAGGCCCGCAGGCTGGGCATACACTCCCAAGAGACAAGAAATCTAACTTCAGTCCGCCTTAACAAGGCTTTAACAAGTCACTTTTAAGCAAGAGAAGTGAAAAAATTATTTAATTACAACTTTATTCTCTTGGTATGAAAATAGCGTGATATAGTAGAACAGTAGAGGTGAGCTACCGATGCAGACGGCAGGCGAGCGTGGGATCTTTTCACCTGAGCCGCGCTGGCGCGACGCGAGCGCCGGAATTACCCCGCATGCCCAAGGAGCTGATACAACCACCGCAGAGAGTAAGGTAAATATTGTATTATGTGGATGAATAATAAAGTATTTTTGATCGGCAAATGTAGTAGCAGAAGTAGTAGTAGGAGATCCGAATAGGAGACGAATTGCACCGGGCTGCTTATTCGATCAAACATTTTCAGCCAACCTATTCGCCACATATTATTTAGCGTATCAAATTTGATATAAAATACTTTTGATCGAATAAGCAGCCCGGTGCAAATCGTCTTCTATTCGGATCTTAGACCATAGGTAGGTAGTCAAAGAGCACAAAATAGACTGTCTACTAACTTCAGCTGCTAACTGTATATTTGGGAAACAAATATTACAAACGGAATATAAATGGTGGCCTATTGTGACCCATGAGGAAATGCTTGTTGGAAAATTGTTTTTGGTTTTTTTTATGGACCCTATCGAATTTGTCACAATTTGTTATTATAATTGGTCAAATCGAGGATAGCCTGATTCTAATAAAAAATAACTAGGTTTTTAATTATTATAAATAAGAAAAAACATTAGTGTTTTACGCTTCTCTTTCGAATAAAAAAAAAGAAATTCTTTCTCGTGATTGAGGTATTTTGTACGATATTTCTATTATCTGTGCTGTACTATCTGCTCTGTGCAGTTTGGGCGGACGAGAGATGTCAAGGCGGGCGGGGCTAACCATGCGTTAACTTTGCTCGCGACAAATTAATGCGAGCGCCGATTAGACGCGAACTAAATATGGCTGTGAGTGCATTATGAGATGTCGAGATGCAATTTAAAATTAGCTGTCCGCAGAGTTAGCTTAAAACATGGGTAACTAATAATTTATAAAAAAAACTATGCGACTAGCGCCTACTATTGTATTAAATAACTCGCATACTTATTTGTATAATGTTATTTTTTTAGTACAATAAAGTGTTTACATACATTCATACATACATACATACATATATTTATTCATAAACAACTAAGTTTTCTTTACTACGATGTATCAAGCAATTAGACGTCTTTCAGTTCTCATCCCACCTCTGATCTGTGCTGTGCTATCAGTTCCATGCGGCTTGGGCGGCCGCGACATGCAAGGGCGGGCGGCGTTAGCCGTGTTAACTTTGCATACGACGAATTATTACGAGCG
Organism: Acleris cristana; assembly: GCA_948252455.1. Classification (NCBI taxonomy): domain Eukaryota; kingdom Metazoa; phylum Arthropoda; class Insecta; order Lepidoptera; family Tortricidae; genus Acleris; species Acleris cristana. The sequence goes on along the minus strand of OX411774.1, from coordinate 6,211,448 downwards.
CCAATGAGAATAATTAAATATGGCCGCAAGATCAAATTATATGCGGTGATAGTTATAACATTAGGTCAAATGATAATAACAAAACATTTGTATTAAATTTACTAAGCGTACAAATATAAAACGGTAAATAAATACAACACGTTGGTAACTTAAATCATAAATAATTCTTAGTAAAATTAAAAACAACATTGAAATAAATTTGATTCTCTCCATTAATCTCTCCAAGCGACGTCAACTTGATTACACCTGAATGTGACTCAAAAGTGAGCGAATCGAGAATCGGACCCTTAACAATTGGCGGTTGATTCAATGAATAAAAAATAAGCCGCGGTTCAACATCGAGCGGGAGGGAGTAAAAAAATAATATTATCCCGTGGAAATGAATTAAGATACTATGGCTCAGGATAGGACCCGCGGCCGTGCGGGTTAGTGTGGCAACCGACTACCAAAAAAATTAAACCCTGCTTCGGAAAAAAAACAAAAAAAATATTTAATCGACTTCCTAAAAAGTTGTTTTCGATGTGTCGCTGTTCTTTTTTAGGGTTCCGTTGTCTAATTAGGAACTTACTCCTATAGTTTCGCCATGTCCCTCCGTCCATCCGCAGCTTAGCTCAGAGACTTTTAGCACGCCAACAAAGTTGGTAAAATAAAATATTGAAAAAAAAAAAATGTGTACCTCTCATACACGTAATTTGGGATATTTTTTTTCTTGTCTATCTCATGGTGCGGGGTATCGTTAGATCAGTCTTTCAAAAATATTGCGGCTTTGTAAAACAATTTTCGATTAAAAGATCCGTTTGTAAAATATTTGATAATGATTTTCAAGGCTTATTTAGAGTAATATCCAGCTAAAAATCTAAATGAATTCCAGTTTTACTAACAAGAGGAAATCTTTTAGGTGTAAAGAAATTATGTTAATGTAAAATACATTAAGAGAATACATTTTGTGACAAATTGTTTTAATGCTATGTTGCCAAACCTAAAAACAACCTAAGTTCCTTGTAACATTCATTGTTTCAATACACCTTTGACGGCGTAAATTTTACTTTGTGCTCTCGAGAACATGTCATCTTAATTTTTCAGGACTTTTCCCTGCACATGTATTGTCACAAACGGACATTTTAAATTGTATTATTTTATTCACGGTTACGTTACATTTTTTCTCTCACTTCACAGAATAAAAAGCCGTCTCCACGCCTATGTAGGAAGTCTCCCGATCCTTCCCGGGTAAGTAGGGAATAAAATTAACCGGGGATGATCGCTAATGAAAATAAATTGGCGGCGGGAGATTTGAGATTACACCGGCCGCGGAGCGACGAAAAAACGACAAACAACGTACACTCTACGAGTACTGGCGAACGTTTCATATTCGCTACTTAAGATTGAAATTTAAATTATTATTTATTTTGTATGACGTAACCTACTAGAATTTTAAATGCGAGTGGTAATATAAGGCAAGGTGACTTTTTATTATTAATTATTTGGTAACAGATTTATTTCTATTTGTATTACTTGACCTTTAATTTGTACGCCTATTGACAGGTAGAAAGTGGATGAAACTATTTTATTATTTAAGACCTACTGTGTATACCTACCCACTTTTAACAAATAAATATTTTGAATTTGAATTTGAATATTTTGAATTAATATTATATTACTGTAGAAATAATAGAAATATATTGTGTACGACAATATTGATAGTAGTGATACTCGTGCCTAATTGTTGAAACCCATTAAAAGTTTTGAAGAAAGCTAAACGTGTTTCTTTCGATAGTATCTTGTAAGATAATCTCATGTGCTTGCGTCCCATTAAGGTGTTGAAACAACCGGGGCTCTATTCTACTCCGTATAATCATATCGCTCTTGACATGTTGTCGTGTTGTTTTTAACTTTATTACCTTGACAATATGGGAACACGTCAAAAGCAGTTTTACAGAATTAAATGGAGTTCCAGTTCTTACACGTTAAAAACAGGGTGCGCTCGAAACTAAATTCTAAATTCGTAGAAAGAAACAACCTTTACTAAAAAAAAATCCTCTCAGTTATAAAGCACTTCTCTGTATTATTATTTTTCATAAGCTTTTGGCCGAAAAATCCTTATCAGCCTCATTGCAAGTATGCACGCACAGTTATTCCGTAGAGTCTTAGCGCAAATGAAACCAACATATCCGGGAGGTTCATCTTAAGTCGATGAAGGATCAACTTTGAGTTATGGCTCGGCGGGAAGGTGGTTATTAAGAAAGTGGCCGAGTACGGTCGCTTACTTTGCATTTGATGCCTTTTTGTAGAAAGGTTTAACGCCAATGGGTCGAATTTTCATCTGTAAGTTGCAGAAAAGAATTTGAAAGAAAGTAAATGAGTTAAAAAAAAACAATTTTAAAACAAATTGAAGTATGTTAGTACCTACTATTGTTACTTTATTTGTTATTTCAACATTTCCAACCACACACACAAAATAGTCAAAAAGATTACTAGTTAAAAAATAATATATTAATAACGCAACATTCTTGGATATATATTTTTTGTAACAATTGACAAATAATAACTCTTGCAAAATAATTTTGAATTTAACTGTAGCAAACATAGCAGGTGGATAGTCCGTTTTCCCTCGTTCACTAACGTCCTGTATATTTTGTTTACATCGAGGGTAAGATGCCTTGTCAATTAATAAAATCTGGCGTAAGTCTTGGCTTAGCTGGCTTCTTGTTATATCATAACTAAGGCCGGGTAGAGGCCGCGCGGCGCCCGCACAGACGAGCGAGCGATAGTAGAATAATCTACTAAATGGTAACAATACTGTTACTATTCAGGTGTTTTACAGCCTGTTTTTAGGCGTAGGTATAGCCTTGGTAGTGGACCCTGAATACGAAGCTAGCGGTCCCTTGTTAACTTACCGTAGTGCGAAAGGTCGTAAAAAGTCGGTTAGTCGCATATCAGAGCGAGCAAGAGAAGAGTACAAACCCGAAAGACCTTTTTAAAACCTATCGTACTGTATGTTTATCGTTGTCTACTTTCCATAATAAAAGCCTGCGGGCCTATTATGGTGGGATTTTTCGATATGGATAAACGTGGATGAAACATCTGTCACTTTCTAGTCAGTATGTAAGGGCAAGAGTGACGAATGCTTTATCCACCGCGATAAAAGGCACTAATACGGGCCTTGAAGTTTAGTTTTAATCAAGGTCAATTTGTGTTACATTATACCTATTCTGAGGTACCATTCTCTTAAAAACAGGTCTTTCTCGAATTGTCGATCGAGTGTGTGGTAAAATAATCACGCCCTTAAATGTTGTTTTTACGCTCTGACGATACAACTTACACTTGCCGGTTAATAATACGTCTGTAGATATCAAGAGTGAGTTGTTTAAGATAATTCCTAGGTACCTGAGTTTCCTGTTTTTAGCAGGTAGGCTATTGACAAAATGTCTGGACGCGTAAAGTACAACATATAGCTGAACAACATTGTCGTTCGCGCTCGCCGCTCGCGCGCGTGGCAGCGCTTGGCTCTTAGACAGCGATATTACGGTGTATTAAGTTTCCCGAGTAAATCTTTCTCGCTAGGCGAAGGGGCTTAAGAGTTTTATTGTCGGAGAGCGCCGGCAGTCTTTACTGGACGTGTACTAACCTCATGTCCTATTAAAATAAACACAGTTTCCCGGCTGAAAGGCATAAAAGTTATGCTTTTGCGGTAAATTTCGGTAATTGTACAGGATTTATTAGAACATGTTTTTTTAAAGAATGGTTATTTTATGATTTACTAGCTTCTTTCCTTGTCTGCGTTGAACTTTCACGGGTGTTTTTTTTCAGGATAAAAGGTAGGCTATATGTTAATTCCGTGTATAAGCTGTCTCCATACTAAATTTAACCCAAATCCTTCCAGCCGTTATAGCGTTACGAAGCATAAAACATACGGACACTCTCACAAAGATCCAAAATTATAATACGCATTTTTCATATCAACTACATATATTTAAATCGTGGAAATTGGACTTGATTTAGAGATGAGAAACGATATCGCCCGGAGCTAAATTTGTATGGAAAATGTTAGACAACTACGTGATTTTAGTGTCGATTCACAATTTTCTTAAGCTTCATTGATTTTAAGAATATATTTTACTGTCTAATTTACCTATGCTACTTATGCAATAATGTTAATAATTAGTAACAGGATAGGTCTTATTTAAATGCATTACGTAAACATGATTTAAGCGCAAAATAACAACTCTCAGCCAAGTAGAATATGAGGCTTTAAATGGTAGTTAAAACAAAGAAATTGCACCGTGTTTGCACTAATATCGCATAGGTACAGTCAAGGGCAAAAATATGATAGCAGACAAAGTATAATTTTCTAAGATAAGAATGCGTGGTTTCATATCCATGACAATACAGTCGTGAACTTGACTGTAATATTGTTGAGCTCTTACTATTCATTCAATGTTGTTCCAAGTATAAATTTCTAGAACATTGTTCTAATTCATAGAATATCTTTAAGAGTTCTGGCTTCTTTACCATACAATTTAAACGGATTGTTTTATGTCTTACTTCTAGAAACTTCCCTCCTTAAATGTGAAATTATTAGGTTAAACTAGCCTTTGTTTAGGTTTTGGAATTATATAATTACTATGGAGAATTATAGTGTCTTAGTTTTTCTTCTTCTTTACCCTATGTTTTTACTCAAAAGAACATAATGTGACAGTTAAAGTGCGATTGGTTTGAGTCCCACTTTCGGGCGCTAATATTGATTTCAATAAAAGATAGATAATTATGTTCAATATCGAGATTTTTTATGTATAGCTCATCTACCTACAGGGTGTCCCAGAGCTTACATTTAATTTAATGTTATATATGTTTGTCACGAATAAATGATTTTCTTCTTCTTCTTCTTCTTCTTCTTCAATTGACAAAAATTTGACGTTTCAATCACACATCTCTATTTTAAGTACAATAGTATAAAATTATTATTATTTAACATGTCAAGCTTAAAAAAACGTAACCATAAAAAGCAGATAGTGAATGATAAACGTAAGACGCTAATAACCGAGATGGCCACCGTCTTATAATAAATTGCTATATTACGACGCCATAATCCGCGGTAACTAACATAAATGCGTGGCTTTCCCCGCCGGCACTTTGTTTAGATTAAAACCTAATGCCCTAACTGATATTAACATGACAACATTATTTTTACACCGTTTCCTTGTTAATTTAAATTGTTAACATAGCTCGGAAAATTAGTTATTTAAACTAATACAGGTCGTAAAATATTAATTTTAAAACATAAACATGCGAAATCTTTTTTTACGGTCAACAATTTCATATGTTTAGTCACTAAAGAGGCCTGTCACAAAAAGGCTAATTCTAATTCATTTCACTCCTATTAAGGTGTATATCACCAATGTCAAAGTTATTTATCGACAATCGTCATGGACTTATTTGAGAAATAAGTCCACGGATATCACGCGCGAGGAAAATTGTTCCGTTAAAGAGTATTTTCACACATTCACACATACATACATTCTGTCAAATCCTTCACTAAAAAAAGTGGGTGATTGCATTCTCATTAATTGACGATGTCATTTACTGGGTTCCAGGTGGCTTCTCATTTAAAATTGCTAACTTTACACTCGCCAGCAATAATATATTATTCAAGATTGCGCGCAAAAATACCTGACACGCTCTAGTAATAAAGACGTGTCAGATATGTTTTACTCCAATGTTGGATAATATTATTGTGCGTGACTGTTCAATAAATGACAATCTGAATTTAAACGTCACTACCTAATCAAAATGCATTGGTTGACTACACTTATATGTTACGCGTGAAGAAATAGTAATAACAGCATGTTTTGTTTTGCTGATGTCAACTTTATCAATATTCATAAACTCTCTGGTTGTGCAATGGGTCATGGGATTGATTTCTAATCTTACTAGTGTGAATAGTGTCCGAATTACAATATCTTTAGAACTCCTAACGTTTTTCTTGTAGCAATTACTCCTAAAAACGAAGACAATTTACATGCCCGATAAGGAGAGTAATGTTTCATTTCAGGGCGCGTTGGTCTAAGTGGTTCCTTATTAATTTAACTCGTTAACATAGCTCAGAAAATTATACATAGAACACGACAAAAATTATGTTTTTTAAAAAGCATGTTTTATATTACATTTGTTTTATGGTTTTTATTTAATAATGTATACTCCTCAAGCATAGTTTCGTTAATTTGTTTAGATTTCCACAATCTTTGATTCGACCGTTTACTCAATTATTAACTACCATCCTGTTAATGCTGAATCGAGAAGCACCATTCAATTGAATGTTATTAACATAATTTATAAAGTAGCTTACAAATAAAACAGCGCAGCACTTAAAACCGGCAATAATACTCGAGTACGAGAATCTTTCGATGTAAACGATCAAAGAATTGTTACTGGGAACTTTCCTCTAATTGGTTTAATCCTGCAGCCAGTCGCTGTATCACCCTATAGATGCACTTAGTTGTTTTTGCTGTGAGATAAAAGCGAAGAATCAGAGTCAGTGCTCCTTAGTTTATGGTCTTAAGTAGGTAAGTTATACGATACTAGTAGTTTTATTTGGCACAGAGAAGGTAAAACCAACCAAAAAGACGTATCGACCTTTTTAATGAAGTAACTATTTATCAACATTGAAAATATACTACAAATTCTGGTCATCCTATCAGGGAGTTGCCCTCTATCCAGTAAGCCCAGAATAATCCTCCGTCTATCAGATAATGGCGTAAAACAACATATTTCACTTGATTTTAAACTAATCGACGTGTATTTTTTTGAAAATTGCATGAAATAAGTTTTAATATTTTAGAAATTTTATCTGTGGCAGAAACGCTATGTGATTGATTTGCATAGGTATATTAGGTATGTCTCTTCAAATGAACTTGTTTATTGTTTACTTTTTCTTAGAAACATTTTTATTGATAATACAGTTGAATCTCAAGGAAATATCAATGTAGTGTGCTTGTAAAGAATAATTTAAAAAGGTTTTCTAAAATTAGTTAAATAGTCTATTCTGGCTGAGCGATTGCAAATGTATTGCTAACTCTGAGGACTTTTTATGACGGACGTTTGTAATGATACCGTAACTGCTTCGCCCTAACGTTGGGTGATATGCCGAAATAGTTTGAGCACAACCTAGCCGGAGTTTGGTGCGATGGTGGTGGACAGGGCCGACCGAGCGTCGGTTGAGTCGGACGATAACGCTGACGACTAAGATGGATTGCTTTTATGCTGCTTATTTCACCGGCTGTTTAACCGGTTATTAACCGTTTTTGTATGAAAATAACCGGTTATTTGCATTCCCTAATTGGAACATGACAATACTGATACTGCGGCTGCGGCAGTGGGTAAGATGATCGTAGCTAGCTGGACGGACCTTCCACTTATACTACTTATTCTTTTTAATCAGCTTAAATTGGGGCTTTTTCACTAAAAACTGTACCCAATTAGGGACTGAAATTAAGGAACTTCAACTTTGTCAGTTTTGTGACGAAAATTAGCCATACATTGTAGCCGTCAATGTATAGCTAATTTTCGTCACCAAACTGACAAAGTTAAAGTTTCTTGATTTCAGTCCTTAATTGGGTACATTTTTTAGGTGAAACGCCTATTGACGCCGGTTTTTTAACCCCCGTAAAAAGAAGCTTGTTATAACTTTACCGAGTGTATCTGTGTTTCTATGTATGTGAATATGTGATGGTGTAGGTGTCTGTGGATGTGTCTGTGGTACAGTAGCTCCTAAATGAATGGACCGATTCGCACGCGGTTATTTTCATAGTTCCTAGGTACCAATTTAAGTATGTATTTCTCGTCTTTTAAAAAGTACCTCTTAATTCATTCTTAGTTTCTTTCAATTTACTGCTGTGGTGTTTATGTATAAGATTTTTGTTTATCTATCGTTTTGTGTGAACACACATGCATGAAGAACACACTTCCTTTATAGCCAAATCCTCATTTTAATATTAATACATACATACATACATACATTAAATCACGCCTGTTTCCCAGAGGGGTAGGCAGAGACCACTTCTTTCCACCTGCTACGATAAAATTATAATAATTAACAATTAATATAATTAATTTATCTATAACGAAGTATTAATACTTACATAAAACTCGTAGATCAAAAATTCAATGCGCCAACCTGCAGATGCTAACATTGAGTATTTGGATACTAGGCTAAGTTTTCGCTAGAGATATACCTAGGCATAGACTTTAGGCAGCCGGTCATTCAACTAAACTGAAGATCGAAGATCCAACAAAGACGTCTGCAGATCTAGAGATTACACGTCTTACGTTTGACAGGTGATTTGGGTCCCGGCATCCGTTTCCGCGGTCCACGTTTCAGATACTATTGACAGGAACGGCCCTTTACGAAGTTAATATATTTTATCAATTAGAATGCGGTTTGTAACTTGATGATGGGTGTTCAATGGCTAAAGACATTGAGTTGGATTTTGTTTAGCAATACATGTAACCGTAATGTTTATATTTATACTACGTTTGTTTAGGTAATGGACTAAATGTAAACAAATAAACCACGTGATATAATTCATCAGCCAATAGACGCAGAACACTGTACGGCTAGAACAAGTTGTATTTTCTCACTCGTCGCTCACTGCGTCCCTTTTGTTACAAACAAGATAGAATGGGGAGCGTCGGTGGCCTAGTGGCTTAGGGGGTCGACTCGTGATCGTAAGGTACCGAGTTCGAACCCCCGCGGTCACCATGTACCAATGAGTTTTTCTAATTTAAGTGCATTACCCGACGCTCTTACGGTGAAGGAAAACCATCGTGAGGAATCCTGCACATTCGAACAGCTGAGTGTGTAAGAGGGTAATTGCACAAAAGATCCAAAAGGGTCGAAGTGTATCCGAAATCGCCCAAGATAAGATAAGATAACATAGAATGGGAGATCCGAGAGACAAACATGTCGCGGATAACTTGTCCTAGCCCTCCTAATATGTCAAAACTCGACAAAAGATTTATGAGTGGTTGTTAAACAGAGCCACGTGGTCTTGTTTGATTATTAAGTGTGAGAGTGACGAATGCTTTATACCCCGCTATTAAGGCGACCATAATACGGGCCTATGACTACTTAGGTATATACAACAAATACATAAACGTTGTTTTACTTTGTCTTATGTTTAAGGTCTATGCCAAAATGTATGGAATTGTCAGTACTAAATCCAGATTAAAGACACGAATTGATTATGTTTGTATTAAAAGTGGCCCCTAGTGTTTCACCCTTTCGGTGCATGTCTCAATGTACGTTTGTACGTTGTTCTGTACGTTTTTAAATGCAATGTTGTCAGACGTCTATTTTTTATATCTGATTTTTGATCACATACATACATATTTAACACATGACATGATCTTTTATTTTGGTTTCGCGCAGTCGTGTAAAAAGTGACAGTTTTAATATGACCGCAGAAGTCCTGATTTCGTTTGTTTTTATTTTCCTGCTGGTTCCCATTTATATTTTTGATACTAATTTCAACGCCGGTATTAATACGCATGAAAAACCTATTTGAGATAAAGTGTGCTTGGTCTCCTTCCCTGATAATATGAGAGCTTTAAAAGCTTGTCGCACTTCTTATTACCGTGTCGCTCAAATGGTACCTAAAGGATGATTAAAAACTTGACATAGAACCAAATGTTGAAACATAGAGTATATTATAGGTATATTTAGTGAGTAGAATTATAATTGTCGGTAGTTATAGCTGTCGCAAATAATAAGGTGAAACGGTACCTAATTAGAAATGCAACGAGCGGTTGAAACTTGAAATGCTCAGAGAATGAGCGACAAGGTCAAAGCATATTAATTCAAAGCACTTTAATTATTATGCGTTTATTTATGATATGAGGGATAAAAAAATAACAATACGCCGATGAATTACGCAAATGAAGACTATCTCAGGGGTGTTAAAAATAAAAGAATAGCAATTATATTGTAATAATTATAATCAATTGATTTTCCGTATATTTAAATTGAGTGGAATAAACATTTAGCCAATATCTTCATTAACTAAACAATAAAATGCTAGATTGTCCTCGAGAGCCTAGTGACGTAGCTTACAATATCAACCTTATAAACGTTCATAAAATATTTACAATATTTGGGAGTTCATCACAGCTTCACTAAACAAGCATATAACATGGAAATAACAAAACAATCGTCAATAGTATTGTAGATACTTATACACAAGATACTTCATTCATTTTAACATACGTAACACTTCCTCTGCACTTCAATTGCTTGCGTATTTACACGGCTTTTAAATGTAGAGTCACCATAAAACCCTTTCATAAAGACATTCCATATCCCAAACCACAATAGATAAAATACATCTAGGTAGCTATTAGCTTTCTGCGACTAAGTTCTATGATGGCTTAACAAAGTCCGTGATCATACTGTATAAATCAAAAACATCTCAGAATCGATTTATAAAATGCTATAATGAATGCAGTAGATTGATCTAAAAACTATAAAACAATAATTGTAGTCAGAATTCTTTTTAATACAGCCTCGATCAAATAAATGCGTAAATACTGTAAAATTGTTTATTGTAGTCTATTTGGCGCTTTGAAATACCTATTATTATAGTACTAAGTATTTGGAACAAGTCTTTTCGCTGTTTTCAAAATACTGCTGAGTATTCAATCGATCTACTCGCTCGGAGTATGGGATCGATAAGGATCTACTATCTGCTATTTGTGAACTGTCCTCTTACTGACTACTCTTCTTACATAATTATTTATAACAGACATACTTAATCAATCTTTGGACTGAGGAAGCAAAAACAAACGATTAAGTGTATAATGTGTGACTTTTTTTTAAATATATCTTGTTCTATTTCGGAAAATATTTCACCCAAAGACTAAGTTAAAGTCAATGTTTGAGCATCGAAAAGTCACTACGAAGAGGAGCTGCCGTTATGTGCTCCTACAAGTGTCTAACCGACCGACCGACGAACCCGAAGGCTTATTAGTCTCGCAAAGAGTTCAAGCAACAGCAATTGCAGGTTTTTTCTAAGAATGCAGTACTTAACTCAGAGTCTACATTAAACATGGTTCTATAGCGAAAACTCCAAGTTGAAATACTAAAGAGAAACCCCAAAGAGAAATGAAAGGAATACAGAATCTTGGTGAATTAAGTTATCTATTTTTTTTTAAATGAAGAAGTATTACTTGAGACCATACTAAGTCTAGGAACATCGAATCTGCAACCACCTGCCGAGGTCGATAGTGTAATGAGCGAAACTTTAGTTTCAATTAATTAAAATGCTATACGCATTATCTCTATATGATTAACCTACACATTATATTACCTAAATGACACATTTATTTATTATACAATCAATGTACATAATAAGAATAACATTGAATACCATTCTTACGATTTGCCTACGGTACACCTAAAGTTTGGTTTAAGCGCAGTTACGATAAGAGTATTCATTAACTACATTCGATATTTTACCTTAATTTTATAACAAAATAAATAAAACTGAGATATGAATAATTTTATATAATCTGTACACACCTTTAGGCTGACAGTTGATGCTGGTACGATAGTACCTTTCTAAGTTTGAGATTCGTCTACTACTTTTCTTGCGTACACCTTATACCTACTGAGCTATGTACAAGCACTACGAGAAGATTGCTCCAATAATTTTAATAATGACGTTTTAATCAATAATTTAATCCTATCCACGTCTACATCTAGACTACTTCCATAGCGTAATAAAAAGTCCCATAAATCGTGTCATTCGCACGAGCACAAAAATGAAGTCACCGTCATTTAATACTAACATGGCACTCATTACCATAGACAATTCAATTGAATTCAGTCTTTCAAGTTCATTATTTAACACTGCCATTAAGAAAATAACCAGTTCACTTCTAAATCTCTTGTTTAGAACAGTCACAACACTATGTTACTTTGCAGCCAGGAATGAAGGCAGATCTAGCAAGTGGAAGCTTAGACCAGTTTCCGCTCGGCGAGGGCGTGAGGGTGTCCCGGGTGAGAGTAATGTGAGGGCGATGATGGCTCGTACAGAGACATCTTCAGTCTCTTGCACTTCGCCCGTCGATTCTTGAACCAGAATTGCACATTCTTCGATTCTAACCGGGGAAACTTCTGCCTGTAAGGCATTCTATTCAGTTCTTCCGTATACTTCAATATAAGATTGTGCGATGGGTGTGTGTTCATGGAAAACCACTGCTCGAGAACGGGGACCTCAGAGACGGGGTCTATGAATGTGCGGTTGCGTTTTCGCCTTTCATCAGAAGCACCAGCGAGAGCGAGGTTGAGTCCACTAGCACCTTCGCCAGGCACGCCTCCTACGCCGGGGAAGCCTGTCATGTATTGACTCATGTACATTATGCCGTGGCCGAACATGGGGTGGTTCGGCACCATTGGGAAAGGTAAGCGGTCGAGATGAGGAGATGGCGGCTGGTAATGACGCTCTTGCACGACGTCATCATCCGAAACATTATCATGGTCGTCTGCTACGCCATTCTCATCCTCATTATTATTGTTGTTGTTTGAACTGTCGCTGTTCTTCGCTGGGGAGCGATGCGGTGAGCTTTCTTGATCTGGCTTACTCAAGTCTCTTGGTTCCATTTTAATATCATGTACCTATAACAATAAAAACAACGATTAGTATGCGATAACCCAAAGATAAATGCGTGAATTACGAATTACTGACTAAAATGATAATTCACCTTTATTATATCCGGTGGTTTCGGAGATTCTTTTTCTCTATCTTCCGTACCGTTGTTCTTCTTTGTAGTGATTAAAGAGAGCGGGGCTTCTGGGCTGTCAGGTCGATCATCAGGATTTATGTCTCCGCCTTCATCATCCATATCCGATCCAGCGTTTGATAAGTTATCTTCCGACATTACAGACATCGGATATCGGCCGGGGCTTCCGGAAAGTTGCATTGGACTTTTCATTGAATTGTGATCATGTGATCCATAAATGTCGCTTCCAGCCATCAAGGATCCATTTGAAGGACTGTGGCTTCTACTGCTAAAGCCATTTAAGTGGCAACCGATACCGCCAATATTTCGGAGTTCTGCGCGTTTTTGTGCTGCTCGCGCATTCTTGAACCAATACACTACGTTGTTCACATCCAATGGTTTCCTGCCACGCCTAGAGTCCAAGTTATTAAGTTCCCGAACATACTGTTGGATTTGTTGTCTTGTAGGGTGTTGATTTTCTGAAAACCACCGCTGTAACTTGGGCAGTTCTAATTCCGGATCGAAACTAGTTCGCATCCGTGTTTTCTGAGTCGGGTATTGACTTTGAACAGTTTGTAGAGCTGGATGCAGGTGCTCGGGCATCGTAAGTGTAGGAGAACGGTTTTTGGGTCCCGGAGACGGGTATCGTCTAGGGCTGAAGGGCGGCGGCCGCGGAGACACTTGCGCACTCCACCAGGACTCAAATTTTCGCCGCATTTCTTCTGACGGCTCGTGAAAATTGTGGGGCCCCGGTGTCTTATCCTGACCCCGGCAAATCTGAGCTAGGGTTACCTGTAACAAAAGACACGGAAATTGAACTCTCAGTGAATTAGTTTGTCCCGAGAAGTGTAAATAGGGGCGATTTGCGGCCAACAGTTTTAGAGGATCCTAAAGAGGCCAGTCTAAACAGTAGCCGATATAGATAATTGTTTGAGTAAACGATGAGTATTGTTTCACAGAACATCGCCATTAGATTATGAAAATATTAGGTCGGCTGTTAATGTGTGTGTCATGCGCGAGTGGCCGGGCGGCGCGCGTGTTTGCGCTGTGGTTAGTGGCATCACTCCGCGGCCGCCGCCGAAACTTCAATCATAGCCTGCTCTAAAACAATGAGCAGAGAAGGGCGTCTTAGCAATTAGTATCCACCCACCGCGCCTTCAACGAGGTGCCGACATGAAGCGGACTAAGTGGTTCTACTAAAACATTTCGACTGTAACTCGATTAGACAACACGGGGAGAATGCCGCTAAATGCTAGTATTTAACCTACAAATAGCCTGAGAGTACACTGTTAACATTTCAACATGACAGGGTGATCAACACAAAAAGGTATTACAAAATCGTAAGGTATTGTAGAAACTGATCCAATAAGATTTATTGTAAGTACGATGATTTATTTGGAGAGTGTGTTGTGACCGATGTTGAAATCAGCGCGACTTTCAGAACACCCTGGAAATAATTCCATTCCAATATACATTTGTATTTCACAACTATTTATTTAAAAGATAACGCGAGCAGCTATTTAGACAGGTTTTAATCGCACAACAAGTAGTCAATCATAAAGAACTTGTCAGATTATAGCTCCGTCGCGCAGTTTACTCAGCTTGACAGTTATGCAAGTGAGATCTGCCGTATCTAGAGATTACAAAGAACAATGCTGGTGATTACGTCGTCAGGCGGGTTGTCACCGCATGGTTGCCAAATCAAATGTTAAATTAACTCGCAGGTATCACGGCTAGATTGTAAATCATGTCAGGCAAGGCATTAGCGCGGAGCGCGAGTGATACGTTAATCCGCCTCTTTGTTTTATATTTTTAAATAGTGAGGCCATATTTGCTTTCAGATATTGTCTACTTCAGCGGAAGATTTATAAGAGGTGGCGCCTGCGCGCGATAACTCTGTCACGTGTAATCCGACTAAGTACGTAATTCGGTGTGCGGTTGCGAACATTTCTTGATGTGCTCGGAGTACGAAAGGACAACTTGGAACACAATAGGCTTAGTCTTATCGCACTAGTCGTAATGTGTACATACGCTACTTACGGCCGCATAAGCAATCATTAAGAGTTACTTAAGATCCAACGAGTGTAACTTGTGCGAATGAAAAAAAAACTTTTCTCAAATTAGTTCGCAAAAGAAGCCTCGTAGAAGATTTATGGGTTAAAATTGATCCTTACAGTCCCGTCTGTTTAAAAACCCTTCCGGTAAAATATTCCTTAAGCGTCCTAAAAGTTTGTCCGAAGTTGGAATCGAAGTGGCACAAATTGGCGTGCTATAAATTACCATAATATCGTAGAGCCGAGTTCATCTGGCGTTTAGCTACTGACTAACTTCGCCGCTCCGAGTGTTTGATTATCTAGCCCAGTTGGGGATGCCTTTGACTCATTTGCGGGGAATTTTTAACAGAATTTGCTTCGTAAACTTCGTTAATTTGAAATAAGAATAAATATAAATGTTGACCGCAACAACGTTTTCCGCTGAAGTCGAACGATCACCTCGCGGGCCACTTGACTGTGACACTGAACGCTATATTGAAATCGCGCGAGCGCTTAAGTCCGGGGAGGGCACATCGAGCGCTAACCTCGCGTTTAATAAGATTATAAAGCATTATTTTATGGTATTAATAAGATCAAAAGCGTTCGTACATCTAAAACTCCTTTTAACCCTCTTCCGCTGGCTCAAGTCGGCGAGAGGGCCTCCCTCCTAACCCGCTCGCAACACGGATATTTGGAAAATATAATAAAGCTGTACGAGACGCGGATGAGTCTGAGATTCAATTAAATTTATTATGTATGGAGATCCCGCGTGTGAGGCAGGTGCTCATCGCGACGACAAATTGCTGTAGGTGTATCTTTTGAGGAGGTTTAGGTTGTAAATTTACTCGCACAGACAAGGGGAAATATATTTTCTACAACATTCAAGTCTAATGTAATTAGTCGGCTAAAGTTCGTGGAATATTTTACGCAGAAAAATTGTGTAATCATTTAGAACCACAAAGATTCTCAGTAAAGAAAAACATATAAAAGTACAGATGTATTCATAAACAAGAAGCACACCTCATTATCTTGGCATCAAAATTCGTACAAACCGTGTTCTCGTTGAGACACGCGGAATACCCGCGAACATCAAAACAAATGCTTCCTTAATTCTTCCCTCGAGTGATCATCCTTATTAGCCGGGACTTAAGCGTAACCTCGCAAATTATAACGACCTACCAAATTGTGCGCTCGTCTACTTAACAGAGAGTTTGATAATCTGTCTCCGAGCATCGCGAGGGATGCCTTTTATATTTGACAGCGCAAACTTGAAAATTAATACGATGCTAATCGCTTTGTTGTGAAAAAACATGAGCCGCGGATAAGCGTGATTCGCTATTATTTCTTTATGCGTTTTTTTACGTTTGAAGAAGGTTTCTAAGATTTTAAAATTAAAAGTCTTCTACGTTAGAAGTGGGTATTTTCTCAAGCCATTGAGAATGAGCTGAACTATAAAACTTACCGGCTTTTACCAGCGACTTAATTATGCCAAGCCGTTACTCCGCTTTAAGGACAAAACAATAACGAACTAACTCGCTTTCGTATTTATAATTTTACTCACAATAATTGTGTATACTTTACTACAAAACTAGTTAAATATGGTTTCATTTAAACAATGTTTGCTCGAGTTCTATTTCGCAAAATTACAGAGAATCCCTAATATGTATTCCAATAAGTGCGCCATAATTTACTAGTTAGGTATCCAAAATGATATACTAAATGTTATTGCTTTCAAACCTCACACACGAGCGTAAACAATATCCGCAAATGAGGACAAACACTACATATTACGTACAGAGCGCGGCTTTAAAACATGGAAAACAATGAATCCTGCTAATAAGGGGGTAAGGGTACAGACAGACTGCCGGGGTCGCAACAATCGGGCTTTAAAGAACATTACAGACCATTGTGAGTGTTGGTTTAGCCCAGTCTGGCGTGCGCGCTTTGTCAACGAAAATCGGGATGATTTTAATGCGGATCGCTTGATGTAATTTGGTTTGACAGGTGTTTTGGCGAGCAGAGGGCTGTATGGAAATGCGGGGTTTACTTGAGGTTAGTTAGTAAGTTATCGAATAACTTATCTTTCCGCCTGTTTATTTTAGCAGAATCAATACTCGTACAAATGTGTTTGCAACGAGGGGTACTTTTAATCCGGTAGAAGTGGACAGTTTCAATGGTTAAAGCGAAAAACAACTTCAACGCACACGTAGCGGGCAAAAGCTAGTATATCTTCTTAAGAACTTATTATTATAATTTTTGCCGTGATAAACGTTGTGTTAATTTATCTATTATGGTGTGGTGACTTCTTGGGCAACGCAAAGCCTAATCCGCTGGATCCGTTGGATCCTTGGAGTTGGACAAGAAAGTATATTCGGTCCCCAATGGGAAGAAATGGGGGGTAGTGGGAAACTAATTATATGCGTACGGTGATACGCTTTGATATCACTGTATAATTACCTCATCTAACGGGCACCCTGTGGACATCAGCAGAGGTCTGCTCTGCACCAGCAGCAGCCGCAGCAGCTTGTCCTTGATGTCCTGGAGAGGAGTCTGCCGGGCTCGCAGGAGCTGGATGCGGAGCGTCGCCACCGTGGTCAGCTCCCCCAACACCTCCCCGACGGTGGCCAGTGGGCCGTCCGATATGCGCTCGAAGGGCAGTGGCTTCCAGTTGTTAATTACCACTGAACCTATGATCATAGAAATAGTTGAGAACAAGAATAGTTTTATTCTAAATCACTCAAAAAAATGAGAGCCAACCAAGAAATATATTCTTCTAGCTGACAAAAAAAATATGAAAAAGAATACGTGACACCAACTCGTATTTTGAAAAACAACTCCACCTCAGCAAACATGGTCTATTATAAATTTAAACATTTCAAAAAAGTTTGTTGATAAAGGCTATCCTGATCATACTCAGATTAAACGGTTGTGTGAAATTCATTATCTAATGGAATTTAAAGAAGAAAAGTGTTTTATACGGCTAACAGCATAACGGGAGACTGACAAAAGCCTGAGGCCACTCTCATATAAAAATTAGCATACCTTTAGCAGACGCCGCCAGTTCATGAGGATAACCCAGCCGCATCATGGCCGCCGGCACCAGCTCATGGAACGCCGTGGCCGCAGGGATGATGACGTAGCTGTCCGTCTCCACCACGGAGCGCCGTCTCCACGCGCCCTCCTCCAGGGAGGACACCGCCTCTACCACGCAGTGGACAGGCAGGGTTTTACCTGAAGACAAAACAAATGATTAGTTTATAATATAGGAGCAGAGGGATTGGATCTTCGAGGGGATATTTCCACCTGTTACCAAGCAGTATACTTGTGTTACCACTTTTTTTTTTAATCTGTAATAAGGCGAAAGCATCTGGGTGGTAACAGACGCGGGAAAAGCCTTCTATGAGAGTAGTAATACTGTATTTTTCTTGTGTTTACATTACACACACGCTTGTATGGTTTTATTTATGTCGTAGTGGTTATCAGAAATAGTTTGTCAAGTTTCAAATAATTTATTTAGTAAATTG
Source organism: Acleris cristana (assembly GCA_948252455.1). NCBI lineage: Eukaryota > Metazoa > Arthropoda > Insecta > Lepidoptera > Tortricidae > Acleris > Acleris cristana. Next base: position 6,193,120 of record OX411774.1, on the reverse strand, counting down.
GCCACTCGAATCTCTAACACCTCAGTAATAGTTATGAGTGAATCTACTAGCGCTTGGAACAAGATCATCATAGTATAGCGGAGAGGCACCGCAAGAAATTTGCTATAATCATGAGGACGTTTTCCGGCGTTGCTGTACTCGTGAGAATTACACCTGTGCAATCAAAAAGGCACACAGTGATAGCTACATCGTTATGTTTTTAATAAGCACAAAAACATACCGAAGCTTTAAAGTGCACGCCTTTACAGTTCATTCATTCTGAATATCATAAGCTCTGCTTACGCGTCTACATCTAATATGATTGCGAACATTCAATTACGTCTGTAAAGAAAATATATAAACTTCATAACTACTAACAAGAAAATTTCTACGTTAAATGGAATCCGATCGGTGTACACGACTTAGTGTCGCTCAGCATGAAACAGTCTGCTGGGTACCAAATATAACGGAAAAACTTCCCCTTTCTGAAAAATCTGCTACTTACGTAGACGTCAAGACGTCGTTAAGAAGGCGACTTAATTATTTAGCATCTTTCGAGCGATGCCTTCAACTTGCTCGCAAAAAAGCAGAGGAAATGTTAAAATAATAATTAATCCTTTGCATGTTTCGAGGCCGGCGCGGCGATCGCTTTGTGCCGACCGATGCTTTTACCGTCTTTCTTTGTACCGAGGATTCCTCTTTAGCGCGATATTAAATAGTTTTTGCCGCCTCGATGCGCTTTTTTACTACACTGTTTAAGTGCTGCGAGAAAGCCTTATTGAAGGCTTTCAGCGTTTTATTCCACGAAGACATCTTCGATATTCTTATTCAGCAGAAATAAACCATTTAGACGTACTTTTACAGACATTATAAAATAATTCGTGAATTTTACAGATTATATCTATCTGTAATTAATATATACATTTACATTTTCACAGTTAAGCCGTAGGTGATTCCTTGGTATTCGACACATGTTAACAATATCAATTGATAACAAAGGCCGCCCCCGAAGCCCGTACAGTTATTGAATTTACATAATACCATCCGGGAATCGGGCTCAACAGAACGCGTTCTAAAGGTAAATTATAAATTTCATAACACAATAATCTCTTAATAACACCCACAGTGCGACGGCCCGAAGTTGTGGCTTACCTTTAAAATAAGCTAAATTCCGGTAATCGCGCAAAGTAAGTTTCAATAGTTTTCGCTGCCTAGTTCTTTAGTGGGTGAGGGTGGCCGCATCTAGCGGGGGGAGCAGCGAGGGCTGCTCAGGTTAGCACCTATGGTTTAATATGGAGCTTGGATTAGTTGAGGTTTAGTCGCGGACCGCCCGCCGCCCGGGACTGTCCTTTGGTCAGTTAAATCCCTCGGATATGAAACTGGTGGTCTGAGCCCGCTAGTATTAAGTTAGTTTATAATATAAGTAATTAACTGGGGCGTTTACGGGAGCACAAATGGAATATTATTAAAGGTGAAATCGCTTTGATTCCATTCAGGTTTAAATCTCGTTTAATTAATGCGCTTTATTGTGCTTGACGAGGAATACAAGTCGATTCTAGTGTTTGCAAACGTTTACAGTAGTTTGTTCTTGAGAGTTGAACCTTGCAAATCAATTGTAGGTGCCGTCCGCTTCAATAGAGAATGATGGTCTATTATTGATGCTTTCCTAAATGTGCTATGCTCCATGTGTTACTATATTATCTGTCTAGGGTAGTATAGTATTCAATCTCGACACGGTCCTTGATAAAAGGGTTATCAAAAACCAGACTAACTGGTAAATGTTTGCAAATTCTCTGCATTTAGCTGCCACACCACATGCAAATGATAATGTTCGGTACCGTATGTATGAAAATTCACCTGAAGTTTTGCATAAGTTTTGAGTTCAATTCAAATCTGTTCGTATATATACGTTACAAAGATAAAGCCTTTGTTATTTTCCCGTATAACTAAAATCAGCTTTGACGTAGAGTTAATAGTACTCGTAGGTATGTCAGTTCAGTAAACAATGGATCAATGTCCATTAAATTACGGAACGTCTAGGTTACTTGTATAATCTTAGAATTATGCAAAACTTACTCAACAACAATAGCTTCATTGGGTAGGAACCTATTATTTTATCGAAACACCTTTCGACCAATGTATCATTACGCAGAAATTTCATTTCATCGAAAGGCATTTCTTGCCGCATAAGTTTTTTTTTGTAGTCACATATCTAACCTAACCTACGTATTTAATGTTTAAGATATCTTGAAAACATCATGGTTTCAACAGAAAATAGCGATCGATGAAATGACACAATCGACAAAGTGAAATTCGATAAAACAATGGTTTACCAGTTTCATCAGCAGCCAGCAATGCGACAAAAGGAAATTAAACCATAACCAATAATAAAAATGTAGAAAACGTTACAGTACAGTTATAAGTATGAACTATAACCTACTATCCTTATCCTCACTTCCACTAAGTAATATACATACATACATTAAATCACGCCTGTTTCCCAGAGGGGAAGGCAGAGACCACTTCTAAGTAATGTAAATTATATAATTCACCGTTCAACGCCTCAACCGATCAAGTGTGGTAACGATGAAGTTTAAAGCCGGAAGGCGAACATAGGGTATTTTTTATCCCGGAAAATTGGACAGATTGAACGGAATCTTGAAGTCGCAAGTAAAAGGATCGCCCACACCGAGTAAAACACGGTGACATTGCGTAAACAAAAGAATGGGTCATAGTAATTACCTGGCGTCAATTTTGACAGGCACCGTTAAGCTCCGGTGTGATCGGCCGGGAGCATTTGGCTGCACAGAGTTGTTACACCCAAGAGTAGCAAAACTTTAACTTTTTACTAGCATTTAACGTAGAATTAGTGTCGATCCTGAACTAAGCGGGCTGCGAGACACTTTGTAAGCTGCGCACACGTTCATTAGCGCACAGTTAAATAGCAATTAGAGGGGTGGAGCGGGGGCGGGGGCGGGAACGGGCAGTGGATAGTGGAAAAGTGTTTAAGTAAGGTTTCTTGTTGAAGTAGGACATTTTAAATTAATTGCACAATACCAAAAATAAGTACGAATAGCGGACTTAGTGCCTTTATAAAAAAAATTACATCTGTAAATACATTGTAATTGGTTTTATTATGTAAAAGACAAGCTAATACTGTTTATTTATTTTTATAAACTATATAAATTACATAAACTATATAAACTATTTTTATAAACTACATATAATATTGCAAACTTCGTGGCTTATTTATCGTAAGGGAAAACCCTGAATTACTTGAATAAAATATCTAATTAGTCTTTTATTTCACCTAAAACAGCATCGAATGCAAGCCCTTTATTAAAAATGGTCAACATCTCTCTAAAAATGGCGTCACGTCAATTCGAGCCCACTAATATCAATTTTGTATCGGTAAAACCATATTGCTTTTGGCATGTTATCCTATTGTTAACTTTACGATAGCTACCATGGCGGCCGTGGTTTTCACAACTCCTACTATAGTCAAAAGCAATGGAAACGGGTAACTTTGTATAGAATTTCCATGGATAGTGACCCGTTTTCATTGCTTCAGGGTGTATATCACTTCACTAATAACCATAAAAGGCCTCCCTCAACCATATCATTGTCTAAGTGAAACGTGTACGCTAAATCCATCAACGTTGCGAACTTGGAAGCCCGTCGGACTAGATGTCGGAGCTTTAGCAGATATGTACGGAATCAAATCACCGCCTTTCGCTGGGGCTTTCGCGAGCTTCCGCCCTAACACCGCCCTAGTACCAGTCTACTAGAAGTGTCAGTAGAGCGTAGTTCGTAGGGTTCTTTGAGAATATCAATCGAGCTCAGCGGGCCTAATGGTTGCGTTTATCACGTGACAAAATGTGGATAAAGGATCTGTCACTCTCGTACTTACATACGTGTCAGAAAGTGACTAATTTTTTATCCACATTTTGTCACACGATAAACGCTACCATACTAGGCCCGATGACGTGATAACGAGTGTTTAAATACATAAATGAGCAAATCTCAAATTAAAAACTATAGATAATATTAATTGTTAATTGGATTTTGTACTATCAATTGAAGTTTTTGGCCGTAAACTTACTGATGTAAGAACCGGACGTGCCAAATACGCTCGTATTTTACGTGTAGAACCTTCGTTCTCCAGTATATGTTTCTCCGCTGTATTTTAAAAGAAAAGTTACAAACATGTTTATTTCACTCGTTTAACATAAAATAATCTAGTTTAAAAAAAATCATAGTGGTATGTTGTAGTATTTTATTTCATGAAATGCAGTTCAATTTGTGTTTTGATTATTAACTTACACCCGTTTTTTGTTTCAAAATACTAACAAGGAAAACGATTAATTCAGTTCGATTTTTTATAAATTTTATCAATCACAGAACACTTAAAATCATAATTTAAAACCTAATTAATTTTGTTAGTTTAAATGTAAAGCGTCTCTTCCAGCTGTTTCTCCCGGTCCCTGCGCATTAACAATGTACTGCGAGACGTGTGTACTTAACGCGGAGTTAGCATAAGTATTCGCTAAAAGTCTCATCCAAAGCTAACTTCCTAAGAACGGAATGAGCTTAATTTGGGAGCTTTTGATGGAAATACCCTTTATGTAAAGAGAGTTACACGGTAAGATAGATATAAAGAGTTTAACGTTACTTTGTCTATGGGTGGGTTGATGGATTCGTTTTACTATAAAAAATAAATGGCATGGAGAAGGGAAATGAGCACACAGATGCTTGTGGGATCTGTGACACATAGACATTTGCATTCTCAAGACTACAATCTTAAGACTGCAATCCTAAGACCGCAAATGCGTTGCCAACCCTGAGGATGCCTGCCTAAGATGGCATGCCTGGATTCTAGTATAATTTCATCGGGTGTCTTATCCCCACACCGGAACACAACAATTCGAACACTGCTGCTTGGCGGTAGCAGTGTTAGCGATCCAGACGGACCTTGTACTAGGTCTTGCCACCACTTTTTAAAGCTTAAATCCTATACAAGGCTAACATGTTTTTAGTCATTCTATTAAACAGGCTTAGCAGCTGAAAAAAGTAGCAGAACATTCACAGAAGTTTAGAAATATACTGAATAAATTATTTGGATTTTTTTGGGAAACATTTGAGAGCTCTGAGAATGTTCTCTTTCCATACAAAAATCAAGACGGTTTTTCAACATAGCTTTGTTTAAAATTGTAGTTTCTCGTCGGTACAATGCTATAGGTAGAAGAGAGTAGTCATATTATGTCGAAGATTTATAATCAGAGCGCTGTTTTTCTAAACCTACCATGAAAGCATGTTTACGCATATAACGCTTTAAATAAACATTCCTTCCGTTTCGTTATTAGATAACATTAGAGGTATGAACAAAACTGCAAACGTCTTGCCTCAGAGCTTGTTCACTGTCAGTATACCCTAACACCACCCCACACCCTGGGCATCCGTTAAATAATAAATATTTTTTAAACTATAACTTCTTGTCAATTGTTCGGAATATTTGCAATAATTAAAATTGTAACTTAATGTAACTTAGAGAGACGAGGTGCCTAATTTCTCTAAAAGTTATTATTGTCATATTATTATAACTTAAATAGCAAACCCGCTTACATCTTATTAAATTCAACAAAAGCTAAATTTCTTGTTATTGAACCGTATTAAGTAGTATTAACAAAATCAAACATTTGACGAGCAAAAATGCGTAATCTTGGCTTAAATATCGTCTCGTTTTGATCTTGCGTCTCACCTATACATTCGATGTCTTAACAAGCTCCTTGACATTGGTTAATATTATATCAACTGAAAATGTATAGTCACCAGAAATAACCTTATAAATAAAATAAAAAGCCTTTTATTCTACCATAATTTTGGTTACTTAATGAATGAGTAATTGTAGTCGCGTGCATTAATCGTGCAATTATAAGTTTATAATTTATAATTATAATATATTCAATATTACACTCAATATATCTGATAAAACTTTATGCCTCTAGTAATTAATTGTGTTAGTTTTTTATCTAACGATAATTTATCGTCATTGCTGGCCTTCTATTCTACTAGGTAAACTAATACTGTTTTTGACGTGTTATGGTTTATAACCACCATTACTGTCAAGTAAGTAAGAGCTAGTAACCTTGACAATACATTATCATGTCAAAAGCAATATGGTTTTCCAAGTTGAATAATTATTGTTACCAGGGGGTAACAATAATTTTCCTTGTAATACCATCCATGCATCAGGCTAATTAGTCGTGTTTTTAAGCTCCGGACTAAAAAGAAACAATAATACAAGCGTTTTACACAAATGTTTTAAAGTGAAATCAATCGTTTTATCTAGTAGCTGCATTCATTTAATTTAATAACCTGGATAATCAAACTTCAGTTTATAAACTGCAATTTTCAATTTTTCAAATTTTCAAACTCACTACATCTTCTCTCCTACCTCTTTTGGCTTCCCTTGGTTATTAATTTTTCAAACGAGTAACGAGGCACTCGAATCGTACCTTTGCATACATTTTTGCTTGTTGGTAGGTATTACATAGTTAATCAAATAGATTTAATGTCACGGCTAGTAGGAGTATTTGCTAGGTTTCAGCATCCGTCACGCTACCTAACTAGATCATCGCTCACGAATAGGTATTTAGCAGCACGCAAATCCAGGCATTGTGGGGCCGATTACAAGCGCGGTTAGCTCATGCCTGGCATGGTTGTTCATGCCTTAGTCGACCTCGGGTCTGAATCATTCCTATTTGAAAAATATGCCATTAAAATTACGAGGACATGTTGTTGCAACGCTGAAAAATACACAAGGTAAAGGGCCCCACTGAAAATCAGCGCTGTGGCTTGCCTCGGCATTGAACTGAGTGGGGCCCTTATTGACGCAACGGTACAGATGAAATATATTATGTTATCTGTCTTAATGCATTGTTTATGTAAACCGTATCGTTTTTGTGTCAATAAATGTATTTTCTTCTTTCTTTTAAATGAATTATAACTTGAATGCGTACACTTTATATAATAATATCTTAATTATAATAATACAGAGGACGTCTGAGACTTTTTATGCGCGGAATTAGTTTTCCGCTACTCTTTCTATTGTTCCTTTTGGGGATAGATTTTCGAGAAATCCGTTTTTGATGCACCCTTAGGATGCTTGCGCTTTAGGCTGTGCGTTATCGGCCAGTCAGGCAGTCGCGGATGAAAAGATTGAAGAATGAAGGTTTTTTTTCTTTATCGTATCAATAGCCGCTGGGTTTCGAAATAGGTCGCCATCGAAAAGATGTAGTAAATAAACGACAACGCTTTTTTGGCTAGAAAAGTTCGTTTTTATCTTGTTTCTCAGTCAGCTTTTGAACCTATCGATAATATTATTAAGAGAGCAATAAGAAAATAAACTAATCCGACAAAAATACAATGTCGTATGATTTTGCACATCTGTACTTAGCAGTGTAACTCATTTACCTAATTCAAAACGCAACTGTAACCAAAAGCTAATTCAAAATTAGAATCGAGTTAGGACGGTCAGCTAACCTGCGCGGGCGTCCGGTAATCCCCTTACCCCTAAACTTTCACCTGCCAGACGGGCTAATTCCTTTAAACAGTGGAAACACATCCAGTCTTAGTTAGGATTTAATTTAAATTATTAAGTTAACGTTTTCGTTTGTAGTTCATTTCTGTGGCCGTAGTTAAAAAGGTTATAAGTAGACTTAGCCCGCAATAATTGTACCCTTTTTTACCTGAATCTCGCCTTGAACCTTAGTAAATTCAATCGTCTATGTAAGATCAGTTACGATCTCAAAGATTTCAAGTATGATAAAGCAAAACTAAAATTAGATTTCTTATTCAATAACTTTGACACACTTAATGAAATACTTAATTAAAGTTTTGACAGAATCTTGTGTGCGGCTCCAAAAAATACAACCCATTTTTCAAGGGACATCACCCAAATTTAGTTTTAGCTATACCTACCTACTTCTTACAGCAGTATAATTTATTTACAAAGGAATATTTTCTACTTTTGGTGAAATATTTGAGCAGTTTAATTCAACATAGTTATTTTACTACAGATATCTTCTTAGCAATTAAATTTTCTAGTTGGCAATAGTTCAAGTTTTCTGATTATGTAATAATCATGGTTTTATGCTTTATAATTCGTTTGTGAATCAAAAGAGTGAAAAAACCATATATTAATAACAAAATTCATTTTACCTACCTATGAGTTAACTTGTCGTATTATTAAATAAATAAACTCTCCTGAGTTGCCCATCTCAAAACGCGGCAAAAATTATAGGTTTTACACGCAATTCTTTCTTTTTAGTTTATTAAAAAATATCGTAAAAACACGGTAGCCTACGGTAGCTTCTTCAGAGCACAGAGACCAGCTCAAACCTAATCTGCGCTGCGTAACCTAACAACTGAGCTCCACACAAATAGGTTAAGCCACGTAGGTATCAACTGACCGCCTCGGAAGGTAACCTGACTCTAGGTCTTAGCTGCGAAGGCTTAGACGTAAAACCACCTTTATTCTAAAATCTAAACTTTCGCAGGAAATATAGCGTTTTATACTCAGTATAAAACTGGTTGAATTATGTTCAAAATGTTCTCATATCTCTCATGAAATTGATATACAGATGGATGTTGTATACCTATCGGGCGTTTCTGATCGACTCATTACAAAATATGTGTTTGGGGCATGTTTGAGGTTATTTTTTATACTGTGTTGTCAGTTGTCAAATCGGGTCTCTTATTATTTTTAGTGAAGTCAAACAAGTCTTCTCAAAGACATTGGCTAACTGCATCGCATAACATAATCAAATGAACAAAACGGTATGAAAATTAATCAGCCAAAATATGTGGTCCTTTTAACCCACCCATTCCATTAGGTTAATAAGATGCCATTATAATTTCACAGGATATTGGGCCAAAATTAAAAGACCACTTATTAGGCCAACTGTACCTAAGTTTTCACTAAATATATGAACGTAAAACTTAAAGTAAAGTATCCCTCCTTTCGGGCTTCATAAATATAATATAATATGGTAATAAATGACTCGCAACACTCTCACTGCCACTAACTTGCGATTGTAACCAATTTGAGTACGCCACGTGAGTCGCAGGCGCTAGGCGTGTTAACACGCTGAGTGACATTTGTAACAATAAACACACTTCATCCCCTTTATCGCGACGAGATAACTCGCGCAATGATTGTTAAGACGTTACAGCTGTCAGGGCGTGCCTGGGGTTTTAATTAATACTGTCAAATGTACAAATAGTGTAACAATAACTTAATGACAGTGTGATATGGGAGAGTTGCTATGGTAATACAGGTATGTAATTAATGTAAATAGACGATGAGGACCGATCGTTGTGGAAAACCTTGGGGAGAGCCTTTTCCCAGCAGTGGACGTTTTGCGGCTGATAATGATGATGATGATGAATGTAAATACAGGGTTACTGATTGTGGGGCTTAGGCTAAAGGGTGTTTGAAAAAACTTGGAATTGATAGTTGTTTTCCAAGAAAAATATCATTGATGATGATTGTTCTTGATGATAATACATTTTATTATTGCGGTTCCGAGAAATACTGAACTATTATTGTACGAGTGACAGCTTAGTAACTAAAAAAAGTTTACAACTACCATACGAACCGTAGAAATGTCATAATATTTAGTGTATATTGCAACTTAATTAATATCCTTGAACATTTGAATCTATCTTAAAAAATCATACACAGAAAAAATAGTACCTGCCTGTGAATATAACTATAACAACATGTGCATGTCCCTTTTTACGCACCCTAGTCACAACATATCACACAAAACACTCAATTGTATGGTAGATGTTACAAGCTAATTAAAATCAACAACAAATCCTAATTAAAAGGAGCGCCAAGGAAACGTCACCATTATCTCCCGCGACGTCACACACCTTTGTTACTACCCTCGATCGGTAACACATTTACCTACTTACGAGTTGTAACTTGCAAAGCATCTATTGTGAGCGCCCCAGCGCTTATCGACGCGTCAAAGAAGTTGAAAAGCGCGATTTAGACGTTCCGTATCGTTTGTCAAAACTCCCGAAGAATTACTACTGTCTCTTTCAATGGAAATTGTTACGGCTGTGGCGTGAGAGGGATAGGGACACGGTTTCGAAGTTTCGTTAACGCCTGCGGCTGTTATTGTCTCCGCAGTACAAATGGTGTTTTTGGAGTTGGCTTTTAATTGACACGCCCCGCGATTCAGAGCGTTTACGGATACGTTTGACGTGTTACGATTGTTGTAAATGGTGACCTGATTCTTGGAATAATTAGATTTGTGTAAACAAACAGCTTTTTATACAGGCAATACCAAGTTTTTATCGTGGTGGATCCCTTATTGATTTTCGATGAGAGAAGAAAAAGTAAAGTTAAGCTGAGTTTATACGACACAGTTTTATCAAAGGTGTTTAATTGAAGACTATTTAATTCATCCATGTGTGCCGGTAAACCGGTCAAGTGCGACTGGAACTCGCACACCGAGGTTTTCCATCCACGCCGAAAAAACATGTTTTTTTGTATGGGGACCCCTTTAATTTTTAACTTTTTTATTTTAATATCTATTGTTATACCGCCTAAATTAATATACACTCTGTATATATTTCAAGTGACTAAATATTGTGGTCAATGAGATACATCCCGCTAACCTACAGGCAGAGGTACGTACGGAGGCTTACCTCATAGGGTCCCATTGGCACCTTTGGGGTACGGAACCTCAAAAACGAACAGCAAACTTCGCCGAAACCCGCCGTTCATCACAAATAACATTATTACGGTAAGCATACCGAAGCCTACGCATAGGAGTGCGTTTAGCATTAATCTCATTTGTGTAATAAAATCTGAGCCTTAGCCGTAATGTGTGATCCGGCCCTGAAACGCCTCCGACGATAATCCTGTTAGGTTAAGAAGGTTCCTACGTATTACGTGCTTTGCTACGCCTTAAGGATTAAACCGACGTGTACGCATAACTCGATACGAGAGAAGACTAACGACGCCTCGCTTATTAAAACATATCGTGGTTTTCCTTTGTAAGACTTCATTTGTTATTTGCTTTATGCTGTAACCCTTAATTACTCATCTTATTTGTGTGAGAAATGAAAGCATGTCTGAAAAGTATTTTGATCACGTGATTTAAGATTGTGAGGTGAAATGAAAATTTTAAAGTTGCTTTGTTTTTTTCTTCTTATATTTGTAATTCCAGATTAAACTAAAACATTTTGCAGCGTGCAACATATTTTTTATTTCATTTCTGATACTGAGAGTGTTACTACAAAAAAAGTAGGTATAGGTATCAACTGTTGCAAATCTATTCACCAAACTGTTTAATATAAACACGCAAGCCCACACAAATCAGGAAAAAAACTTGACATCCAGCGGATCTATTATGGACGTATTTATCGATGTGGATAAACGTGGATAAGACGTCTGTCACTTTCTGATCAGAATGATCGACAGTGACGGATGCTTTATCCACCGCGACACAAGCGACCGTACGGGCCCAGACTTAAATATACCTTGTCAACGATCGATATATGCTCTAAACAAACAACTAACGATCTATAGTTATTCATTATTGGGTCGGAAGCGTAGGCAGCGAGCTTAAACGATTACCCGAGGCAAAGATGCAGCGCAGACTTAAACCAAAGCTTGCCATGACAAGGTGGTCATCGCAATCCCCAGATATTTACCGGACAGCGGAGACAAAGGACCTTTAAATTATTCACGCACGGCAAAGACGACCTTAAAGCCCGGTATTTGGGCAGTATTTGTAAATATTTTAGGTTGGCCAATTTAACGTTAAGACAAGTAGATTGCATGAGAGAGGAACCCCGCGTCTGGACGAGTCCACCCAGTGGGTCGGCTGTAAATAATTAATCTGCGTCTATGCGGAGATGGTTTAGTGAATCCTGCGATGGTTTACGCTAGGGCAATATGGCGGTTCTATTGACGGTCTTTGGGTAACCTTAGAAATCTTAATGTCCTACTGACAAATATTTTAGTCGTATAGCGTCTTGTGTATTATTTTATCGAACCACCTTTCAACAAACCAAAGAAGTCATTTAATTTTGTCGTCACATGATTATTTAATTCTTATTGGTGGTCACAAGTGTAACTTAACCAAACCAACGTAATTAATGTTAAGACATCCTGAAAACATCATGGTTTCAGCATAAAATAGCGATCGATGAAACGAAATTCGATGAAATGATACAATCGATAAAGTGAAATACGATAAAGTGATAGTTTACCCACTACACAAGTACACACGTTTACGACATACTTTTGTCCTTAGTGTATACTCCATCTAATATTTTATTTGATTTGTCCGCTGTCAGGTGTATTTCTCGAAACTCTCCAGTTATTATTTGTATATCATTTATCATATATAATCATATTTCACAACTTAACATTTTCATTTGAGTAATATTTAATACAACTTGGGCAGAGAACACACGTAACTAACTATCACATGGAGAAATTTGAAGCCGCTACAGCCGCGTAGACGCTCTACGAATGCGTAGCAGAGCTTTTGTAAAAAACTCGGTTTTTTTTAAAAGTTTTTTTTAGGGAGTATTTGGGAGCGTCGTGTTCAATTTGTAATGTTTTTAATTTAGGACTTACTTAGTTATTACGATTGTTCATATAGAGTAAATAACATTTTGAATTTGTATTTAACTGATCTTTCCATATGGGTCCATATTTAAAAATCTTATTCACTAACCCGCAACTAGCCAAGTAAACTTATACTAAAAAAAAAAAACATCGGGTCCATAGTAACAGCAATAATATTATCCAACATTTGTCTCAATAATATCTAAAATCTCTCTAATCCTAAAAGCAAAAGAAATGTTATTGAACGCGTAATTGGAAAATATGTCATTGCTGGTGACCATAGTTTTAATGATATGCGTATAGATGGAGCTGGCGTCGAAGCCCCGCCGAGCAACAAGCGTCTTGCGGCGCGACTCGGGATTAGAGCGTGCCCGCGACACGGCCACACAATGCAGGGGCTAGTTTTTATAGGTTAGTCTTACTTAGAAAAAGTTATGACTTTTATAGAACATGTATGTGCAGTTTTATTGTAATTGTAATGATAAATATGCTTTAATAACTAAAATATACTTTATGACCGCATAGAAAAAGTTGTTTTTAAAACGAGATACGTGAACCCGATGACAATGCCATATTATGGTGTCTAAGAGCTGATCTAATGATACAGGATCTGTGCTGTACTTAACGTAGATGCACAATAGTTTGGAGTCGATGGACAACCAACCAAATTTTGCTTGTCTTCATAAAATATTTTTTGACTAAAACCTATTTATAAGTAAAATCAAATCCTGCAAACATTCGTCAGTTCACCTTAAGCTACGGGCATTTCCAATGTAATGTAATCACAATAAGTCACTCGTATTAGTTTAAAATTTAATGCTAGACCTGCATTCACTGGAACCATAAACCATTCCCCTAAACCGCTTCAAACGCACACCGTAAAATCACATTACCCGATATACATAAAATTAATGAATCCGCAATCGTTCCCAATAACATTGATAAAACGACTTACAACGTTAGCTAAATCATCACAACTATCGATTGAATAAAACCCTCAATCATTGAGCAAATCAGAGTGCAGTTAATGAATGTATTTGAAAAGTTAAAATGCATTAGGCTGCATCCACACCGACGCTAATTAACGTCGCAGTAATTCCCGCCAGTGTGAACGCGGGCTTAGTGGCATTATCACCTAAATTGTCCTAATGTTTAGTTGTGGCTGTGTGCGGTCATTAGTGATTTCAGATACTCATTTGAATTGACGGCATAAAGCAGCTTTACGGAGTGATGCTTAGTCGATATCGATTATTGACATTTAATCATCTACGTATAAGTATATAGCTAAAGTTTATCCGGTACAAAATTGAGAAAAAAAGGCAAATCCAAAATTTGAATCAGTACCGTTACCACCTAGATCACCCGACCGCTCCCCTAATTCCCCATGAACGCTAGGTTTTGAAATGAATGGCAGACAGACCCGATTTAGTAATTAATTTCACCGCGTGAAGTGCTTTAGATGCACCAGAACTGTAATCCTCATTAAAATAGGAAACAAGCGACAATTCACTTTGCTACCAAATATAATTTCGGCTTCTAAACTCGAAATATAATTATGTATTTCACCAAATCCGATGAGAGGCTCTGCCGTTAAATTAATATCATTTGAAATCGAAATTAACAAGTCTTTCTAATAATTGTACGTTTCATTTTGCTATGATGGTAATATAAATGCTTTGCGCAAATTGTTCGTGTACCACAAATTGAATGCATTAAGCAATTTAATAATAGCCAGTACAATACTCGCTATAGTTACCAATTGAATTTTTGCGGTGCATTTTATAAATGACAATCCACGAAAATATTAATACGAGGCGATCATTTTCATTTGCTTCCCGACCGCTCAATTTTTCGCATAACGCATCCAATGAAAACACAAATTAATCTGCTCATTTTTTCATAAAATTTTATATCATTGGACTCAAATATCCAGGAGCGATGCATTTCACGGAGCGTAAGCCTGTGTCACAGTGATAGTTTATGGATTACTTTTGTCAGGATTGAATTATTCAATCATACTAAAGTGCATTATTTTGCAATGCGCCGGTGAAGTGGGAGATAATCCCCGTCAGTTTTTGCGAGAGTACATCGAAGATGTGTTTCACGATAAAATCCGAAATCAATATAAGAGTCGCCACGAGAGTGCGGTGCGGGCGAGCGCCTGTGTCGACGCGATATCCAACACGGGTTCGGATTAAGCGACGTCAAATCCGGGATTAAAGGGGCCGGGATAAAGCTGAGGCCGGGATCGGCTGGAGCCCGGGTCAGCGGGATTTTGCCGGGCAATAAAAGTGTCTGCAGCCGATTTAGGCTGAGCCCGCAGGCAATTCGGCTCGGCGACCAATTGCTAGGTAATTTCGGCGTGCGATCTGTCCGCGCAAAGCCGTTCTAATGCCCGCCAATGGGATTAGCCTAGTGTGGCTCGCTCCTAACAATTTATTGGACGGAATCAGACGGTCGTATTAAGTCTTAATTGTGTACCGAATTGATGTAAAGAACTGTTCTACCTCTATAATAATAAAACGTTAAATAAAATATATTTTTGAAGCCTTTTTGATTTTAAGAAATTGCTATATTTTTATGGAAAAACGTAACAAACCACCAAACTAAATTGAGCCTTGGCGCACACTCGACTAATCAAAGTTTTTCTACGATAAGCTCCGCTCGTTTGCAGTGGCCGTCATTCAACCATTATAGGGGCCCTTGGTAATCCGGATTGGAGATTCATTAGGATGAGATTATACTCTATTGAAATCTGGCTTAAGCGGGCGCACGAGCGGAACGGGTAGCGGCTTTACAGTGGACCAAAGGGCCGCTATGTTATTCTCTGTAGACATGGATGTCCGTGAATCTAATGACTTCGAACTGTAATACAACTCAATAAGCATCAATAGGAGCTGTTTTATAAGCGTTTCTATGACAAAACTTTGTTCATTTCGTTGTAGTTTACAGAAATAGTCACCAATGTATTTTGACCCCTGGACGCCTTGAAACTTTTGCACCAAATGTAAAATTTAGAATCTTTATAATTACGCAATTCGTTTTGTCATTTATATTTGAGGCAAGCTTAAGTCCAGAAAAAAAAACATTTTGGCTGACATAAAAATACAAAATTAATTAATTTCATTAGTGTTTCATCATTGTGTGTGGTCATTTGGCATTATTTTACTTACAAAAATTACTTAACCTATCGCGAATAATCATAGGTAACTCAAAGAAAACAAACAAAATCCCCTCATCTATTCAGCCTAACTCCAACATAGTAAATTAATACATTTAATACATATAATTCATCTCCTTTACAGCTTCGTGGGGTATGGGGCATTAACCTTATTGGTTGTCATGAATGACGGTATACATCAAGCCGTCAAGGGAGACAAACAAAACGATCGGGAAAGGTGTATTGCCCTTTTAGGATTTCGTACTGTCAGCAGAAAAAACCAACGGAGCAGATATGATAGTAAAATCTGTGTATGGTAGGTATATTTACATAGGTATGAGACACACCTACAAAAATCCCGGATTAAATCCCGGTGTTCCATTACGATAAATTTTATAGAAAATAATTGTACTTCATTTTTTTGTTACCTTATGCCACATTCAAGAGCGTGAGGGTGCGTGTATAATAGTGTATATATTATACTTCAGAGTTACTTTTGTTGCTGACTGTACATAAAGGTACAAATTGATTTATGCGTTTCATCTCCTACATATAGTACATTAAATATAAAGGTTTGTTTGCACGCGACTTCCTGTAAGTGCGGAGTTAAGTTAATATAAGTTGGGAAGCGCTGGTAGATTTTTGACGTGTAAAAGTGCCCGTGCTTATTCTTTATTCAGTAAGTACTTACTGCACAACTGAGGTGCAAGTGTCAGCTAACGACTTTACATGTTAAAATAATTTTAAAATATTGGTGAAATTATCACACAGTTCAAATCGAATTTTTCCAACATACTTTTCTTTCACAGTCCCTTACATCTCCCGCTGTCACAACCGACAATTAAAAAAAAAAACTACTGTTGTGTAAAAGCACAGCCACATTTTTAGGAATCATCCGTTTAAATATTTTTTTCCCATGTTTACACAAACTTTTAAGACCAATTGATTACGACATATTAATAGATTAACACGCATGACTTCATACTCATTGGGCCTTTTTTTTCCAAATAGCGAATCTTGAATGTTGCGCAAAATCACAGCTTAATACGGACAAATATATTTATCAGCAAAAATTCAAGTAAAAAAACAGGATACTTAATCGTCCCGAGCTTATCTCTTTTTGTAGGCGTCCACGCGGGATTATTCCGGGGCCCTTTATCCGGGAATAAAACATTTATATCCAACGTAACGAGCTGCCGGACAAAGCCGCCACTAAAAACGAAAGGGAGTATTACTGTGTGAAGACTGCACACATAATGCTTTTTGGTAGTGAATAAGCGAAAGAAATCCGTGACGTTTCTTGATTAAAAAAATAATCGCTTTCTTTTAATACACGCGGATAAGATTGTATTGGACGTGACCTTAATTAGTATGTTTTGTTAATTATTGTACTAATTGATTTGAATTTATATTTTCAACAAAGTTTTGGAGAAGTTTTTTTCAATTAAAACCTCTTTTTAATGCTTATGCTGATTAATAAATGTTGTACATATGCTCGTATCGAATTTCAAGTTTTTCTAACACAGCTTTGAACTCCAGCTTTGCTAGATTTTTCATAGTCATCCTGCCTTTGCGTGAGTTATTAAATTAATATACATTTTACCCAGGTCTTAGATGTAATCTTGCGATATGCTAGCCTCAACCAGAGGGAGCAGAGCAGACGGGGCGAAGTGGCGAGTAAACACGAGGCGGCCCCGTCTGTACCGTCCGGCAGTTTCGGATAACTGAAGAATGTACGAGTATATGCGATATAGCATCTTTGTTTACTTTGTGCATGATAAAGTTTGATATAGGTCTACATAGATTTGCGTAGCGAATGATTAAGAATAGTAGAATTTTCAAGACTTTTTGTAAATGTAAGTTTTTTTAAAGAAAAATGTATGGGAAATAAGCAGTAAAAAAAATTATCTACACTTTATTTCGTATCGTATTCGATTAGCTTTCTTATAGCTATCGGAAAACAATCGATTATAAAATAATTTAGGTACCTATAACTTAATCCGGAAACCAAAGTACCTATACAAAATCAACAACTGTTTAAATTAGTCTCATATGTAACCGATGGCTATTGTTACGTTGGATCAGTATCACGAGTGGGGTTTCAACAAAAGAAACGCGCTTAAAAAGATTAAAATATCGCTCGCGACGCGCGGACCCGTGAACATGCAAACGTGTTCACGGATTACGGGAAATTTGAATACTTTACACGATTATGGAATTAAGAAGCTTATTATGGAGTTTCAATAATTCGCTTTTAACTAATTTGTTTGCTCATGATACTTAAAAATAAGACCAAGACTAAATTAATAACTAAATTATGCCGCGTTCACACTTGTCGGCAACCGAAAACAGCCTGCAGTTGAATACCTACGGCCAAAACGAATAGTGTAAACGTGACTTTAACAATTTTTATAGAGATTAGTGAAAAAATTTGTGGTGCGTATAAAAATCAAATTTTAATATATCATATAACCCATGCATGAAAACCGGTAGCTAAGCCAATTTTTAACGGCTAGTGGGTGTAAACTTACCGCAAAAACGCAGAAAGCCAGCAAAAAGAAATAAAACATTCATCTTACACCCGTCAATGTCCCATCCCCTACGGTAGGTCGCGGTTCACCCCGAGGTTCATTGACTGCCTCCATTGAACCCATGCTTAATCCAAACCGCCCCCACAACATTACACCTTTTTACCCCGACATAGATCTCATTTCACTTTACGTTAGTAGCTTTCTACTGCTTGCTGAAGATAAGCCGCAGGATTAGTTCGGGGGAATGGAAAAAAAGAATAAAAGTTAAAAAACGCTCAGCCATGATTGAGCGCGATTTGGTGGCTTATGAGTTATGACGGAACCGCATGAAATGTAATATTTGGCATTTTTTAAACGATGTTATTTTATCCCTATCAAAGACAAAACACGAAATATGGCAATATGGATACAATATGGACACAATCAAAAAATCCTGCTTTGATTGATCTTAATAATAGACTAACTTATAAAAATAAGGTAATTTAATTTTTTTTTAACGAAAAAACATCATGATTTGTTGATATTTACAAGCACGTTGTTATTGTGTCAGTATCGTAACTATAGTGCCCGGCCATTAGGAAGTCAATCCTGACAGCTGTCATCGCAGTACAATTTATAACCTATTCTGGGGTTTGAGGTTATAAATTGTACTGAAATGACAGCTGTCAGGATTGACTTCCCAACGGCCGGGCACTGTAATCATTATTGACATTCAAACAAAGTGGACATAAGAAATAATATTTTAACACATACTATTTCCGTGTTACATTAATTATTAAACACTTTTCTTTTTTAATTCTGTATTATATCAGCCGAACCTACACGAATGATCGTAATACAAGCAGGGATGAACGCGAGAAAATCCTGAAAAAGGCCGGCATGTGGCAATCCCGGATACCGGGATTTAGCCTATCCCGCCTTACCGTAATCCCGGACCCTAAAAATACATATATCCTACTTAACTCCGTATGTAACCTTTTTGTAAAACGTAACACGGGAAAAATACACAGAGAAGGTGTAAGATAATTCTGTTTCAAATTAGGGTAGTGATTAGGTATGAAACAAATAACTAAAATACAAAAACCGGTCAAGTGAGAGTCGGACTCGCGCACCGAGGGTTCCGTACAGCCGCACCAGTAGTTATAATTATATCCTGATTAGAATTCGATTCCGAATCGAATTAGCGTGAGCCCAACTCACACTTGACCATTTTTTTGTTTTTGTTGTTTTTCTTCAGGGTTTTTACTACAATCATACCAAATTTGACGGTTCTATGTAATAACATTTTTACCATACAACAAACATAAAAATAAGTAGAAAAAAAGGGTACGGAACCCTAATAAAGATTAAGATAAGTTGTATCATTAATATTAGGTCAGAACTAAGTCCAAGTTAGTGATTGGAGGTGGCCCAGGACTCTAAATTAAAGATCTTTATGAGCTAAAATGAGATTGTAAGCTTCTTATATGCCTAATTCATATTCTAAGTATAAGAGGTTTTATCTCAGCAAAACCTAATTTACCGATCAATCACTCACTGAGCAAATCACATTAATTAATACACGGATTTTAAACTAATCTACCGCCGCTTTTTGGACAAAACAAACTACGGGCACAACACTTATACGTCCGTCCGGCCACTTGGCGTGGTCCGTCGAGATAATCCCTTGTATGTCTCTTTCGCACTCGCAGGTGTTACGCGCAAATCCTCGCCGCATCCCTCTCTAATCCCTTATTTGAATCTTATCAGATCTCAGGAGATACAACGGTAGTCGTGGTCCGCCGCGCGTGTGTAGTGGTGCGCTAGGGTTGTCAAGTCACGGCGTGCAACTAACTGTCATTTATTGTGCACTTAATTTGGCCAGTGTTGGTATATTTGGACGTAATTACAATAACCGTTTGGGTACCGTCGCGACGGGTCGTTGTTATTCCTATATTTTTAATCTATATATATAAAAGGCAAACCTAACTGACTTATAAACAACGCACAGCCGAAACTACTGTACCTAGAAACTTGAAATTTGGTACAGGGGTTCCTTTCATGGTGTAAGTGAGCACTAAGAAAGGATTTTCCGAAAATCGACCCCCAACGGGAAGAAATGGGGGGAGTAGCGGGAAACTAATTCTACGCGTACGAAGTCGCGGGCGTCCTCTAGTTTAATATAACAGCAATGAACTTTACCGTTATTATGTTTAGATTCATATGATGTTTTGCTTTTAAATCACGGTTTTTTGAATTTTCTATGTATATTTGTATGAATTTTCCTATTTGCACTGTAAATTAAATTAAGACCAATGACTCGGAGTTACCTAACTACTACCTTTTTTATTGACACTACAAGTAAAGCTGCAGTCATTTTGTTAACATTCTTATCAGTTATCACATTTTATTAGCCTTTCTTTAGATACAGACTGTATTTTTAACCCCCCACGCGCTATAAAAGAGGGGTGTTATAAGTTTGACGTGTAAGTGTGTGTGTGTGTGTGTGTGTGTGTGTGTGTGTGTGTGTGTGTGTGTGTGTCTGTCTGTAGCACCGTAGCTCAAACGGATGAACCGAATTGGATGCGGTTTTTTTATTTGAAAGCAGGTTTTCCAGCGGTGGTTCTTAGACATTTTATATCGAAATCGGTTCAGCCGTTTTTGAAGTATTGAACTTTGAAATGTCAATGTCGGGGGTTTTCCAACTTTTTGTTGGTTAGGTTATTACGTACGGTTTTATAATCTGTGAATTAACCACGTGGATCTCACAGGGTCTAACCCAACTAATAATTTAATACAAGTTGCCACCGGGTGGGAACCCTACGATGCGTGCATACATTAAGGCGCGTCCACACTTGAGCTGCGATTAATGGGCTCTGGACGCGATCGAAGCTAAATTTATGTTTCTGCAACACGTCGACAGATTAAAATGACATCTGAATAGGGACACCAGCTGGCGGGAGGTGTCACCGGCCAGTTGCGCTAGGATTTTCCGAAATAGAAAATAGTGTGTGGATACATACATGCTTATTTATAATTTAAAGTATTATGCCCTTACTTATTATAAACGTGGAGTAACCATGGAGTAGCTAAGCCATGCTTTGTCCTTATCCGTCGAATTCAAATGTCAACGACAGGTAAGGACAAAACATGGCATAGCTATATCAAGGTTATTCCACGTTTATAAGTAAGGGCATTAGAGAATAGGGGCGCTATTCCATTCGGTAAAACCATAAACTTTTGACATGTTGCCGTATAATATTGTCAACGTTACGATAGTTCTTATTTACTCGACAGTAATGACGGCCGAGATAGAAACAATACGAAAAGATGTCAAAAGCGATATGACTTTACCGAGTAGGAGTCTCAGTTCTGTTATATAAATGATAATGCAGATGCATGGAATGGTTAAAAAATGCTGTTGTCTAAATGTTTTCTTACTTACCATCGATTTTACAAAACTGGGGCTCTACTTTGAAATCAGTAATTCGAACTTCGGATCGCCCCGTGACTTTCTTGCGAATTAGTGACGCGTCGAGAGCAAAAGGGATAGCAATAGACGAAGTTCGAATTACGAATTTCAAAGTAGAGCCTCTGGAATAAGACTTACTCCGAGATTAGTCTATAAAAAATCGGCGTTTAATCTAGGTATAAGGCCTTATTCTCGTTTGGTCGAATCCGCCATTAGTCGTATTAGCCGTGATCTTCATCCGTTTTTGTTTCTACATAATTTTGTCTGGGGTAACATTCTCTCAACAACGACGAACGGACGGACGAAAGAGTGAATGTCCAAGCGGCGAGATAAGTAGTTCGACCGACCGCCGTTTTTAAGAGAATAACACCCCAGTGCAGTGAAATCTACTATAGCAAAATGAATAAATTAACACAATGGAACCGCTAAAACCCAAACCATATTACTTTATTACCGAAAATAAATCAAAAATACTTAAATATCGAGGGATAGCACGGCCATATTTTATAAAGGAAGCGGCACGAATTAGGGGGCTCCTTGCGAGTGTAGTAAGATTATGCTCTAACCCTTTGTGGGGATTAAGATTTTGTTAAGGGCCGCCCTGAGCCAGACGGGGCCCGATTAAGGGGCCCTGTGAACTTTTATGGTTTTTACGGCTCGAGACAAAAGGTTTTATTGAACGGTTTTATTAGCTTGTAACGGAGCTTTGTAGCTGAATTATTGTTTTAAAGGAGCTTTTATGGAGTCTAAGATATAAACGGTTTGTACGAAGTATCAAAAAGTTGATGATAAGTCCAGTTTTAGGTTGTAATTAAAGGTAAATTGTAAGTATTATTTAATAATTTAATTTATATAAGGAAAAGAGAATTAAAAAGCGTTATATATTCCCATAAAATTAAACTAGTAATGGTAGGTAGGAGTAAAATCATAAATTTCGCACTATAAAGTTAGCGTTAAGTTACAGCACTAGTATATCGCATAAATAATTTGTGCAGATAATCCATTTAACTACGACTACTGCTTTTAAAAATAAAATAACGTCCATAATGCAACTTTAACACCTTCAGAGCTCTTATACAGCGGTAAAACAGCTTTTAACTGTAAAAGTGCTGGTTAATACCTGATCATACAGCTTGCGGTGGTACAGCGCCGGTTTTTTGGTGTAGCCTCGGAGCCTAACTCCCCAGAGCTCTGGAGGTATAACGACGTGTCCTCTGCGAGGCTAATCTTGACAAATGGTCCAGATCATCCGCCGCAGTGCTGGGACCGGATTGATTTTTAGGGATCCGCGGGCTGCCGCGTAGTTAGCTAGTTTGGCATTATAACTGAGGTTTAATTTGATTGTTGTGGTTTTATTTTGGATATTTTACGATAATTCAGAGATTGTTCATATTTTTTGGATCTATGACGAATAAATAAATAAAATTTGATACGCTAAATTCACTAAATGACATGGTTGTACGCACAGCATAAAATTTAGTTAATTAGTATGTGGTAGTTTAATGGTTCATGCATGATATAATCAGGTAAGTAAGGGTATTATGTGGTTTCATACAAAAGTATTTATTACATTTTTTTTGTCACAAAAAAAACCTTAATTTATCAAATCATATCACATATCGCTTATATCACACATTGTACTTCTAGCGTAATAATACCTATTGATGACGAATAACTGTCTCTGTGTGTAAACAAAAGACACGAAAACTATAATGTATATATGACGTAACTTTAATCACCATCAATCAAACAATAAAATTATCTTGACCATTCTCAAAATCCGGCTCGCGCTTGCCGCCTTTTTATCGATTGATCAGAGGATCAGCTGATTGCATCTCTCTGTTGCTGCCGCCGGATTAACTCACACGCGGGCATCGTGCGCACACACGCCGCGCATGTAGTTGTGCGTTTGATACGTAACAAAATTAATGTCAGCCACAAAAGAATGATCATAAGGATTTGCATTATGACACACACATGGGAGCTAAAGCTGGGTGCGCGTGTGTGTTGGCTAAACGTTTGTATTTGGAACTGTCGGTTGATAAATATGAATAATGTTTGTATTGAATTTTGAAATTTGAAACATATGAGATTAGATTTAAATTGTTTGGAATACGCAAGCTTAGGGTGATGGAACCAATAATGGACAAGGCACCAATAATGGACAGTTGATTCTTATTTTACAGGAGATGGGTTATTCATTTGTCTTGTAACAATCAATTTAGGACCGTATGAAATTTGAAGTGTCCATTACTGGTGCCTGTCAGCTAAAAGTGTCCATCATTGGTGCCACCACCCTAGTAAAACTCTGTAGTTTAGTAAATAGAATAATTGAAAAACTGGCATAGGTATTTTTAGCAATGTTTCGCCAAACAGCATTCGAACAGTTAGTAGCTAGAACAAAGCGCTTGAATATATCCTTCTTATTATAAATGCATAAGTTTGTGTGTTAATTTGTTACTCCTTCACGCTGCAACGGCTAGACGGATTTGGATGAAATTTCAAATTGACCTAGCTAATACCCTGGATTAACACATAGGCTACTTTTCGTCCCGGAAAATTAAAACGTTCTCGAGGGAATAACGATAATCGAAAGCTGACTGGCTGATAGATCAACGCACAGCCAAAACCGCTGGACCAAGGGACTTGAAATTTGGAGGGAATATTCCTTGGATGTCCTAGGGGTGAACTAAGAAGGGATTTTTGGAAATTATTTCCCTAAGGGGTTAAAATAGGGGGAGTAGCGGGGAAATAATGACCTTATTTGTTATTGTTAAAACTAGTATAAGATAACTAGAAATAATATACTATTTACATATAATACTTACCTACTTGTACATATTTATACTAATTATTGTAATAACCTGTACATACAGGTAAAACACTATTCTTCTAAGTCCAGAGGTGGGCGTAAACAGCTGCGACACAGTTTATACTAATGCAGCTGCTTATGATCTTAATTGTTAAAATTATGCATGTTCTTATGTTCAATAAAAATCATTAAATCATATTTTTTTTCAAACTAATTCTACGCGTACGAAGTCGCGAGAGTCCTCTATTAAATAATAACCACGGGATACTTTATAATACCTGTGTTTTTCGTATGCTTTAATTCAGTAGGTATCTTAAAACTATGAACATTCATTAAAAAAACAGTGGAACATAGAATCTCCTCCTTTTTTGAAGTCGGTTAAAAACGCAACTATAGCGACTAGTAAAACAAATCCTTATAATTTGAATTATTATAGACGACGTTTTCGACGAATCATATGACTCCCAATTTTTAAAAACTGTCCAAGAGCTAAAATGAATCATCCGGTTTTAACATAGGTGTATACGAGTTCAAAGATGCTTAACTCAGCTTGCTTCAAATAATTGTAAGTAATAAGTAATTTAATGCAAAAACCGATTAAAAAAGCAATCCCAATTACTTTAAAAAGAAGAATATTTTTTAAAGTAGCTTCTCTTTACAAAAAGCCATAGAAATATCAACTCTGTATCATAAACATAAGAGCTCAATTGATACTGTCACGCGGGGATTTGTAGTGTGCGTTAAGCAGTGCATGCCTCAAATTGGGCTGAACTTGAGATAATCTCAGGGTGATTGATGACTCCCCCCACCCGCCTCACCCCTGGCTATTCTATACATCAGTACAGATTAAATTTATTTTGATAAGGTTTTAAGCTGACGTTTTATTTGCACCTTGCACCTGGTGATTGTCATTACGTGTTATAGATATTGCGTGATAATAGTCGTTTTATGCCCGCTTAAGTACATATTGCAGTCTACAAGTACAAGAATTGATTTTTAAATTTAAATATGTAGATACAAAGTTAAAACTACATGTTTATTCCACCCAAGAAAATAAAGCTTAGGAAAATCACACTTTAAATAAATCTTTCCTTGGAAATAAATGTTTTATAGGTATGTAAAATAAATTTGGACTACTTCAGGGGGGGTTAACATAACATAAGTTATATTATCAATAAGTTAAAAACCAATTATTATTTGAAAATTCAATCATCAACATAACCTTCAACAAAACGCTACCAACCGTGTTTGTCAAAATCTACCTCCTGTAAATTACCGTCATACCCTAAAATGAAAATTAGTCACTGTGATATACCAACATACACATAGATATACATATGATACATATCCCTCAAGCTTCAGAATTCTCGGGCGGGATGAGCCGGCTTAGCGGCGTAGATGCCCCACGCTGGATTAGGGACCGCTACACAAACATACATAATAATATGCACATATAATTCAAAACGCGTCCCTCCGCTTTATCCTGAAGACGACGAAATTTTAAAATGCTTTGTTGTATAATACTAGTTTAGATATAATGCCTTACGGCATTAACGAAGCTTGAAGATGAAAATAAAGATCACTTTCAAAGCGCCAAATTACGAGTAAAATTATGACAGCTAGCTTATTAATGAATGAAAAGCGAACAAAAAGTTTTAATATTTATGCATGCAATGCAATAAGTACCAAGTACAAAAATAGTCAACTCGCTGGCCAACAAATGTGCAAGAAAGATGAACGGAAACTACAAAAAAAAACAATTGCTTGTGATACAAACAAACAAGATACATTTACTTATTTTATTGTAGTTTTTACTCAACTATCACGCCAGATGTCGAAACGAAGAATTTAAAAAAAAAATGGTAATGACAACGCACAACGCAGAGAGTAAATTCGAAAATTTTGAAAGTTGAAATTCGAACGTGTCCAAAACACAGTCCAGTCCAGTGTATTATTCCAAGACAAATCCTGGCAAGTTATTCGAGCAAATCCGTATTCTGGTAATCTCTTCGGAGATACCCGGGCCGGTGGGCAGCCTAATCTGCTCTCATCCGGATCAAGAGCTCTACTTAGCTCTGTATGTGCTCTACGCTAGCGTTCTTTGTTGCCAGCATTTCCACTTTACTTTTCATGTAAAGAAAATGACTTAAAGTTTGAAAAACTTAAGAGTTAATTTTCTTGAAATTATCACTTCTATTAGTTTAAACGGGTGTGCTTTATTTTACAGCTAAACTTAAGATTTGCAAATTGATTTTACATACATTAATATAAAAGACACTTTTTATAGCAGAAGTAAAAATTAAACAATTACAAGCGAATTTTAAAATAATGTTATATTGGAACGCAGACTAACCACTTTTTTTTTACTGCCATAATTATTTTACTTGAAACATACCACTGCGAGTACCTAACGTTGTGAAATTGACTACAAAGAAATGTATCCAATTTTGCACCTTAGTACATCGCTATTAGTTTCAACGTACTTGCATACTACTACAGTACAAGCCCCAGTGTTTTTTTATTATTGATAGTAGGTTTTTCTTGACTATCTCTTGCCCTTTAAAGATTTTGTCGATGTTGAATCGAGCTCCCCTGGGTGCCTGTAAGTGGGTAATTATTTGAAGTCTAGTAATCAAAGGGTTCTAAAAATAAAATATAAATTAGCACTCGTACCATACATTTAATATCAAGCCATGTAATTTCACAACGAACTTACTATTCAATAAACACGTACAAGCGGCTATATTTAGAGGATTCGTGAGCCGGATTATGAAACAGGAGAGGACACCTGAGACCTGGTTACTACATTCAAGATGTTTTACATACCTATAGAAACTTTGAAACTAATTTAAAACTACTTCAACTTAACATATGCGTGGATTATTGTTATATCAACACAATAAACAGCACGCTAAAAACAACAGTTAAAAACTTGTACAATACCAATATGTACGCGAGTAACAAAATAAGAACACTACGAAAAAACAATTGAAGTCAGCTCTGTAAAATATCAAAAAGTCCGACACTAGTGAAATATAAAGCTGCGCACACACGACCTGCGGGG
Organism: Acleris cristana; assembly: GCA_948252455.1. Classification (NCBI taxonomy): domain Eukaryota; kingdom Metazoa; phylum Arthropoda; class Insecta; order Lepidoptera; family Tortricidae; genus Acleris; species Acleris cristana. Next base: position 6,165,465 of record OX411774.1, on the reverse strand, counting down.
ATCGCGCTCATCCGGATGATCCGGGCCGGATCAACCCCGTGTCGCCCGGAGATAAAGCAGCCCGCCCTCCGCCCGCTAATACACGCGATGTGTTGAATCACGATGTGACGAAATTTACAGGGCACGGTGTAACTGATGTGCACGAATTTACTAGGTGTTTTTTATCTCAAAAACTTAATAAAACTGCTAAGTCGGGGATACGTTTTTTTTGTTTTTATTTTAATACTTCTTAGGTAAAACGTATGTCAAAGTATTTTAATAAACCTTTGACACCGTTTAGTAGGCAATTTGACTCCGACATAACTGGTTTTGTTTCTAGAGAATCTGGTTAGAATGAGGCGGTCAAGTAAATTTTAAACAAACCATATAACAGCAGGATATTGTTTTTTAATTGGACATCGTCTAGCATAAGCATATTGATTTGTAAGATTGTGTGGCAATTTAAATTCAAATATTAGAAACTACCGTTTTTTTAGCAATAAAGGTGTGCTCGCCGTTCTTACAGACAAAATAAATAATAACTATAATACGACACGATAAAAAACATAAATCGGCTTATCTGTATAAAACCGGCTTATTCGTATCCAGTAGCGTCAACAAGTAAATGTAAATGGCAATTTTTGCCATTAGCATTTTTAGTTTGGTCATAAACTAGAGATTATTATGGATTAGGATTACTGGTTACTTATTAATAAACATAAATAACAATATTAGCTTTTATAACTTGATGTTTATATTTGTGCCTTTTTGTACAAACACGTGTTGCTCATCGATCGTATTGATGTCATAAAACTAGTATCAAGGTTTTGTTTATTTATATACGGGGCTTATCGTGACGTCGGGCGTCGCCTGCGCTGCTGACGCTACCCAGGTACGAATTGACAAAAAGATTTATATCGCGGACGTCGGTCGTAATCCGGCGGGCATTGTGCAATCGCTAATCGGCACGGATCGGCGATGCTCGGCTCGGCTCGGATCGGCTCGAAATTAATAATGATTAATAACGCCCGATTAGAGGCATTAGGCATTATGAGCCACCGCCTTTGACTGCGGCGGTTGTGGACGTAAGATTTGTTTTTTATTTGAGTATTAACTACATTAAGTTATTATCATGATTTTAGACTTAACAGACTCGTGTAGTCGTGTGTTACGAAATGTAGATATTTGAAACAAGTGGTTTCTTAGATTGTATAGCCATAGGAGAAGCAGTAATATGCCCTTGTCAAGACCCGTCTATTAATTGAAGTCTTTCATTTTATTAAGATGAGATTTTCCAAATGTAAGTCCAATAAACGCAATTTTTATGTCGGTTATTAAATGCTGAAATTAATCCTGCGCGTCATCTCATTTATACTAACCAATTAAGCCGTAGAAATGCATTTACTGATTACCTTTATACGTCATCAATATGAATGAAGCATCAATGTGTGCGTGCATTGCGTGTGTACGCTGGCTTATGCATTGAGCGCGCCTTACAGCAGACGGGATGTCCCGGATTAGATTTAAGGGGTAAAAGAAAGGGACAGCGAGCAGGATTTACACGGTGCAGACAAGGATGGACGAACGGAGATTTAGAGATTATGATTCATAAAGAGAGGAGAATGAATAGAAAATTATTGCGCAGGGAATAAAGAATTAGAGGCCAGTGTTTATGGGGAGGCTGAGGGTTCGAATTATAATAATTTAAACGCAACTGGTTGGTATCGAGATTGATAAATATAACGACAAAGGCCCTTTAAATGATTTTTTGGCACAGACATAATTATATTGCATCGTATGGACTTCCCTTTAGGTTAGGGCAATAAATTTGGCCAACTCTATGGTGTAACTATATCTTTGACTCCATGACGTCACAGTGACGTGCTCATATTTGAAATGCTGAATACCGAATTGTGCTATTTCTGAGATATCTGTGAATTTCTGAGATTTGTGAGACAGCGCTATTTAATGCAACGTAGTGTGAATGAAAGCTTAAGCCCAATTTACATCGGTCAAGGACAGTGGCAAGATAGTGCCAAGGACTGTGAAATTTTAAAAAAAAAGCGATTCTGTTTGGATCCACTGGCAAGGCTACTTGACTCGCTACTGTCCGATCGGTTTACACTACTGTACTGTTGTTGGAGGCTGAATGTATTAGTTAGTTAATACTGGCATAATCCTTTTACATGTTTTGAATAAGGACATATAGCAACGGTACCTATTGTTTGGTTTTATTATTGTGTTTTTATGCTGTCACTTGTGAATTGCTTTTGCAGAATATAACATTGTACACACCTGCATCCACTCTGTTTATTTACCATTAACATCTACTGTCCACTGTCCTTGGTCGGACATAAAACATGACGCTATTGTTGCTTGGCCAAACATATGTCACAATTTTGTTCGCACGACCCCATGTACCTAGTTGTTATATTTTTTGACCTCATCTATGTTTTTTTATCTTCTTTCATACTTACTGTTTTTTGGGATCAACTTACTGAGAATTAATTTACTCTCCGGTACCTTATACAAATGTCAAAGAGAAACGAGTAAAGGTTAACCAAATGGCTTAAGTTGACCGTTCATCTTAGATTAATACCTACCAAAGTATACGCGTATTCTTGTAAGCTTCTAATACAGGCATAGTTGTCTGACGACGACAAAGGATCTATATGTATCTACGATCACGGTTCATGGTTTGAAATATTCAGTCACAAAATTGTAATGTTTCTCACAATCAATTACTATTCTCGAGTCATAAAACGTTAACGGCCAGTTAAAAGATATCGGTTAATCAATTATGGCATCAGATTAACGTCGAGATGAGTCGTTGAGCCGGGCCGCCGAGGACAAAGGGGCGCGCGTGACACTGAATAAATGCACATTTCTATTAAGGTACACGCAGACTGTTGCGTCTGCGAGACAACTGAGTGACGTAACATTCTTGGGCTGTATTATTCTATGAAGAAAGGTTATGTTTTGATCGACTAGCGTAGAATCGATGAGTATTTATTAGACTGATTTAATTTTTGGATTATACTGAAACATCTAAGAACAAATGTCTAGTGACGTTTCGTCAATCTTAGCTAGGATTTGAACCTACATATTTAGTTATAGGTACGAGCGGATGACGTGCGTAGGTAACGCTTTAGTATCATTTTTGCTTCAGTATAATTAAAACTCATTTGCTTACAGGCACTATACATCGCTTGCCGCTTCTGCAGCTTCCACTTCTTAAAGACCTAGTTAAACAACATACGAACGAATATTCGTCCTGTGGCCCGTTTTACGAAGCTACAAGTTACAAATTACAAGCGGAACTCTCTTTCTAGCAGTACAAGTTAGAAAGAGACTTCCGCTTATAATTTGTAACTTGTAGCTTCCGTGAAACGGGCCTCTGTGAGTGTTTTTTTTTAATTTATAGAAGTCATACGAATTCCAGTGCTTTGAAACGTATCTATTGATTTATAAGCCGCGAACGCACTGAGAGCAAAGGCGGTGCGCTGTGGCTTAATCTTATACTAAAAACGCCACCGTCACGCAAAAGGAACGCTTTTTACTATTGGGACGCACAGCACCGCGCCGTCTCCGCTCTAAGTACGTTTGCGGCTTTGGATAGGGATGCTTGTAGATGTTCAGAAAACTGCATTGTGCTTGTGTAATGGCTATCGTTAAATCTCTTTAATAATTTGACGTATTAAGGCAAAAAGCTGTCAAAATAAAAAATAAATTGGAGGTAAACAGTGTCATTCGACTATAAGGACTAAATTAAAGGTTACTCGCTAATCTGCCGCCAAGAAACAGTATTTTCCCTACTGCGTTCCGGAGATCTGTTGACTATGCTATTTTAAGGTTGCTATCCCTAAAAACTAAGATGAAATATCTTTATGCTTGTAAAAGCCACCACGGCTTGGTGGCTGATCACCAAAAAAGATTTTTGTAGTACCTTGCCAGCAAAGTCTTCAAGATCATTGGTTTTCTCTGCCCTTTAATAGTATGCAATAACGATTGAGGTTGGTTGGCTACAAGGGTTTTCAATCCACGACGGCGTGGCGTGACCCGTTACTCAAGTGATTGTGAACAATAGCGTCAATGTACGTTAAATCAATATGGCGAGCACTCCTGGATTACAAAGACTGTAGAATGAAACTTGTAAGACTTACCAGAGATGCCCTTGTTGAGCAGGTGGTTAAACGCCTCCTTCTTGGGCGAGAGGTGCGGCGCGCGCTCCGGATGCGCCGGCGCCGACGGCGGGCGCGCGCGCTGCTCGGGCGAGCGCCTCGGCGGCGTCTTGCTGCGCCGGAGTTCGGATGAAAGGTTCTGCAACAACCATAAATACGAAGTGAGGAATGATATTTCAGTACCGTAAAACCATACAACTATCAAATCAAATCAAATCAAATCAATTTATTTCAGACAATGTACAGTCCATACTTATACTAACATAAAACACTATACATAAAATAAACTAAACTAAAATAGAAATTAGAAATTGCATTGTGTATGTCAGTTCATAAAATGAAATCAATAAAATATACAACTAACTAACTATGGTCCTAATGTTTCCCATTACATTATTCTAAAATATGATAGGTAACTTACTGCTACTATTTATTTACTGAGCTTAATGACTCTAAAACAAAAACTAATTTCTCGAGCATATTATAATAGTGGGAGATCCGAATAGGAGACGATTTGCACCGGGCTATTTATTCGATAAAAGTATTTTATATAAAATTTAATATGCTAAGTAATATATGACGAATAGGTAGGCTGAAAAATTTCAGTCCAGTATATAATAAATTAAAAAAATTAAAATTAACTTTGTTTTAAAAAAATGCAATTGGTTTGTATGTGGAAAATGTACATTTTAAACGCGTAACCTAAATTAAATTTGGAAACAGATATTGGTCACGAGATCGGCACATCTCAGGGTAGGTAACAACTAAATACCAATAATTTTTCAGATAGGAACTTATAATGCACTATTAGCTTAAATGCAGCTGGTCCAATTAACAGTTAACGATTTAAAAATAAACCCACGTGTTTCCCAGGAATAAGTCTAGACCAACCGCTAGAAAATATATCCAACTTCAAGAATAATTCTACAATTTGTCGGTACACTTGCATGCATTTGTGCAACGCTTTCGTATGCGCCGCGTAGTGCAGTGCACGACGTGCAGCCAATCTGTAACGATATGGTCTTATTTTCCGATACGTAACGGTAAACGTTTGTAGAAACTATTTCATGTATGTTAGAACATTCTACAAGAACTGCGTTGAGATTTTAAATTAGGTACGGTAACTAAGGTCTAAAAATATGTTACGAGTATAAGTAAATGCTTTTCGGCTTTCAACAATTTTGTAAAAGTTTCTTTTTGGATCATTTTGTAATAGTTTTTTAATGTAGGTAGGTATACCTAGTTTGAAAGCTTTTTGGATACCTATCTATATTAACAAGACTAACCCTCTTATTCATAAACGCACTATAGCTAAAGTTGCTTAAAATATGTTACCTCCGTATCCTTCATTGTGACGTTTGAATTTTCTAGAAAGGGACAAAGAAAACTGTAACAAAAATAAATAGGTTAACTGTGCGTTTATAAATAAGAGGGTTAGTTTATTTCCAATATTTCAAATGTGCCGAACACATCGTAGATTAAGAGAGAAAAAGCTACAAAACGATACTGAAAATCATTTAGCCTTATCGTTTCGCTTTGCTTATACAAAAATAGCTCTTCACATACGCTAATATATCAGCTCTTCCAATTTAGTTCGATTAATTAGCACTAGCTTACGCAATTTATAACGTTTCAGTTAGAAAAACAAAGTTTACTTCAAACTGTGCCAAATGTGTAGGCCTCGGGAAATTTTATATTTCTTAAACGTATTTGGTCACACGTTTCTGATTATCACCAGACTGATAAAACACGCCAAAAATACGCCTGATTTAACACTTTAGCTCACGGACTTATAAGGAAGAATACGTCACTGATGTCTCTCCGTATCGATGATACAAAGCAAGATTATAGTTACTAAGTGTCAAAATAACGGCCCACAGTTTGTCTTTATCTAGACTCTTCTGTGACTGACTGACAGATAACGCAAAATTTAAGCCACTGAACCTAGGGACTTACAATTTGGGAAAATATTCCTTGGGTACCTACCCTAGGGGTACACTAAGAAAGGAATTTTCAAAAATCGAACCCAATCAGGACAGAGTAGGCGGAGACGCGAGACACTAGAACAGCCTTCATGAATTGAGCTTTCATTTCCCTAATTGGCTGACAACGCCGACCACTCTTCTTGAGTTGCTGATGTTTATGGGCGGTGGTGATTACTTCCCATCAGGTAACCCGCAAGCTCGCAAGCCCTCTTTTAGAAGAAAAAAAAGCGTCCCCTAGTTTTGGATAAGTTTAATAAGGTAGGTACTCAAAACAGAAATCCTAGATTTACACATGCTTCCCGAACAACCAATAAATACTTATCAACGTATGATCTAATCTAAGGAAAGTCGAATCACTTGAGGCGAGTGGAGATTCAAATTGAACACTTGGGGCATTGCGTCAGTCGATACTGTAGTCATGAACCGCTGATTACGTTTATTAGACGTATTGGACTGAACCAACCACGTAATGGCGAATCTGTGAAAGCAACTTTAATAAGGTTAACGTGATGCTGACATGTTTATGGATGACGTTTGTCCATAAGTTAAATTGCAAGTGAAAAAGCTACAACGTTTGATGGGTCATCAACTATATCGTTACTGCACGAATCAAGCATAAATGTATATACTGAAAAAGTCAACTCATGGCTTTACTTTAAAATAACTTGAGTGAAAACACCAATTGTAACTGAACAAGAATCTGCTGCCTTATTGTCTCAATAGCAACAATAAAGAATACAGCAGAACATCTGAAAGGCTGAATAACATAGATTCCAACACGAATCCCTTTCCGAAATCAACAAGTGTCCCAGAGTATCAATAAAGTAGTGCACGCTCGCCGTCGATTTGCGCCACAGATACGTCTAATATCGTATTGGAATTTGTGGTGCCGTTTAACCCCTGTTAACCCAGATTACTCCTCGGCGCCTGATTCGTCCTCCAGCCTGATTGTGTTGTGACACAAACTGTAATGTATTATGTGTTAACTCTTGCTGCAATCACGGCTAGCACGTACAATTACAATGGATCTGTTCGCCGAACTTGTAATTTGTTTGAATGAAACGTTTTGTGCCTGTTTGTTTAAGCTGCGATGCATACTCTACTGGTATGGGTTGCGAATTGAAACAATGAATTTGAAAATTTGCAAGTTTATTATTGTGTCGCTTTAATGTATGCATTTACTAATAAATGCTTAATTGGGTTGTTAATTCCATAAGATACATTAAATGCAAGTTACTCATTAGCATTTAGTGCACTAAGTGGGAACGTGTTTAACTACTAATTAAGTATTGTTTGCTTATAAACCAGAATGGCCGGTCTGGGCAAACAGAACCTATGCAGTTCCTAATCTTTTATTTATTTTAAATTCATGTGAATTGGGTCATTAGCTACGTATTTAAAGGTTTCTGTTATGACGTTCTTTTAACTCAGTGTTTCAAAATATTAACACTGCAGTACCTAGGTTGTATATAATTGATTCGGTAGTACATATGCATAACACTTTTAAAGGGACGGAGTCAACCTTGTTACTAGCAGAAGTTGTACTATCAGTAGTTATGGTGTCAGCACAGCAAGAGTAACTTGAGACCGATATCAGCAAAATTATCCTTTCTGAATAAAACGCAAGACACCCTGAAGGTTACATTCAAAAAAACATTTCTGTAAGCTGGTGATCTATTTTGAATACAGCAGCCGTCGTAATGGTGACATACAAACAAAGCTCCGAAACCATACGATAGTAACATTTGCCATGGAATTAGGTTTGTTGTCTATCGCACTGAGCCCTCGTTAATTTATACCCCGCTTATTTGTACGAGATAGCGTTTAGAAACGTGTTCTATTTGCTCGTCATGTGGGCTTATCTTTTAATTCTTGAGCTGTCAACTCTCGAAGAAACGCGCTCAGGTTTTTCCGAAGATCTCATGTTCTAAGCCAATCAAAATTATGAGCTCTTACCAAAGTAACTTCGAAGATTTTCTTGTAATAAACTGGTAATCTTCTTGTCTTGCTGTTTTTCATAGAACAGGGTAAATTAAGCGCACTTAAGGGATTAACAAACTCTTTGCCTGCGCAGATTCGTATGTTTGCTTTGCTCAATCTGACAGCTATCTAGATAAGAATGACGTGATGAGGAGCTAATTTATAGCCAAGTAGTTTAAATAAGTCATATTCGCATTGCGGATAAACAATTCTATTAAATTAAACATCTCATGGTCATCTATAATGTCGTTAACGTTATCTTTAAGAGATTATCGTGTAACTTCGGAATGATGACGCAATAATTTAGCCGTTTAAGTAATACTAACATCTTAATATGCCTACAATAATTATTCGCAACTAAACTTAGTGATTGCTATACATTTCTGGTGTTACGCGATAGGATTTGATAGTTACTCGTAGCATGACATTAACAAAAAAAATAACACGCGTATGAGTTGAGATAAGGGAACCAGTAAGCAGTAGAATTACCGTTGTGACACACAGACGGGTAATGGATCGAACGTTGTCTATGCATGAGAAGAAAAGAAGAATCGCTGAAAAAATATTCGTTGTGCATTTTGGTGACATATCTCTCTCTCACCGTAATCCTATTTCCGACTGGGATTATTAGTTTATTACAAATCCAAACCTTGTTTTCAGGTGTATTATGTTTATTTTTAGATTATACTTCAGTAATGCAATAATACCGGCTGAATTTGTATCAATACCGCGATAAAGAATCACCAGGATCTAATCAGTTGCACATGGCAATGAACAAACACTTACGCGGTTTAGTACAATGCTAAGTACTAGGACTTTGTCGGCTAATCTCATCGCGAACGTCACTGACGCATTATTATATACATGCCTACATTTATATTTTTACTTATAGGCTTAAAGTAAATTGAAATAAATTTCCAAAATTATATTTTTCTAAGTATAGACAATACGAAATTATTACGATAGAAAATGTAACAAAAATTTGGCAATTATTTTTGGTTATTTGACACAAAAATCTTGCAAGCGGAAAGGAAAATAATACATTGAATAGATTTCTCTGTTTTTAACTGACAGTCCAAGAAGGGGGTAATGATTTTAGCCGGTATGTTTCTTTGCTCCATCGTAGTAGTAGGAACAGATGAACCAATTTTTAAAGACGAGGTGGCGTTAGTTAAGTAGGTCTTCCTTACCGTCTCGTAAGTGTCACTGAGTACTGGACATGCCAATATGGTGAATTAAGAAGTACCTATATAACATGGGTGCTTATATAGACGGCAATATCAAAACATGCGTTAGGTTTTTAAAGCTTGCTTTTTGTTAGACTTGTTGAACAGTTTTTTTAGTTCGTCTTTTAGCATTTTTTAACCCCCGACGCAAAAAAGAGGGGTGTTATAAGTTTGACGTGTAAGTGTGTGTGTGTGTCTGTCTGTGGCAGCATAGCTCTTAAACGGATGAACCGATTTGAATGCGGTTTTTTTTATTTGAAAGCAGGTTTTCTAGCGGTGGTTCTTAGACATTTTACATCGAAATCGGTTCAGCCGTTTTTGAAGTATTGAACTTTGAAATGTCAATGTCGGGGGTTTTCCAACTTTTTGTTGTTTAGGTTATTAATTTTTTTCTCGTGTGTTTGCTCGCCACCACCGCCGCCCGTGAGTCCTATACAAATCGGGATTGATTATTACGTCCGTCTTCGTTTTTTGTACATTATCGCGTTTTATCTCGGCTATTGGGCCACCGGCTCTGGCCCAGTGCCACGGACGTGACCGGCGACCCCACTGTTTGTTACCACCGACGTAAATCACGACTCTTTATCTATTTGATTAGCGGATATTATTGTGGCCAATTGGATTTCGGGCGCGCAGGGCGACGTAATTAACTTCAAGTATTTCGTTTTTAGGGTTCCGCACCCAAATGGCAACGGTTTTAGGCTATTACTAAGGCTCCGCTATCCGTCCATGTCACAGGGCTTTGAAGCGAATCATCTGCATCTTTTAAAACGTAATAGCTAGACACTAACGTAAATGTTAAAAATTAAAGGGGATCTCCATATTTTTTCGGTGTTTGTTATAATATCCTCCTAAGCCCAACGGCCTGTATGTAGGACATTTTGTCAAATCTCGATGGTTCATAAGTGAATCTTGTGTCATTCAAGTTGATTTTAAAGTCATTTGGACAAATGTCCTCCATATAGACAATGGGCCTTATGGTGGTACTTCACTTGGTAGTTTTATATGAAATATTAATTGCATCGCTTTCATTCGGTTTGTGAAATGTAAGAGATGTAAGATCAATATCTGGCAAACATGGCCAAGTAAAGTGTTACCATTAGAAGGTTTATATTGTACGGTGAACCCTTCGTGTGCGAGTCCGACTCGCACTTGGCTGCTTTTTTATAGATCTCCAAGTATCTGGATGTTTTTGTTGGTAAGTGTATAGAAAGTTTAGATGTTATAGTTCATTATTGGGCACGTTTCAATCGTATATTGTGTTGATAAATCTGAAAATAGCAGTTGAAAGTTGAAATCATGTATCACGTCTGAAACGAAGAGTTCAAAAAAGTTAAACATTGTAGGTACCTATTCGTTCTTATGTAAAAACTGGGTGCTCAAGATTTATTTAAAAGCAAAGATTTTTTATAGCGTTGGAGATTTTATAAAAAAACGACGTCCGCGACTTCGTACAGTTATTTTAGCTCCTTAGGAGATGAATTTTCAAAAATCCCTTCTAATTACTGTAGTAAATAGACGGGTCTCTCATACGTATTTTTATTTAGGTACCCCGAAGATATCCAAGGAATACGCCCTCCAAATTTCAAGTCCCTAGGTCCGCAGCGGTTTCGGCTATGCGTTGATCGATTTGCCAGTCAGTTTATTTTTCTATATTTATTGATTAACTAAACATGTATTATTTAAAATACAAATGCATACTGATTAAAATATTTGTACTCGTAGTTTATTGACAATTTTTTTTTATATATAATGTACATTTTATTGACTGACGTATACGTAGCATGATAATCTTCTTTCTGATTGCCCATCAAATTTCATACTACGGCGCGCAACTGTTAATAATCTTGCCGACTTTTAATAAACAATTCTAACATTTAACGTAAAGGTGTGTTTTCCTAAGCTACGAAGCACGGTCGTGTGTTCGGGTAAGCCTTAGGCGGTGTTTACACAGACTACCGCTCCGGGAGCTAGGATTAAAAAGCGTAAGCCACGTAGGGCGCAAGTGTGCCCTTATCTTTATCCAAAGTTTGGTTAACGGCTATACAAAGCTTATGTTTATTAAAAATCTAGAATTTAGTTAAGTTAAGGCCTGGGTAAATATTCGGGCGTTTCAACCCCCGTCATTGTTTCTTCAATAAATATATTGACGAAAACATTGAGAACTACTAGCAACTTATGATGTCAAAAATAGCAGACCTGGTGGTAGTATCCCTTCCAATTAAAAGAACAAGGAAATTATTAATTTTGCCTTGAATAATATGCGAAAACAATAATGACGGCGGTTAAAACGCCAAATAATCACCCGTCTACCATATACCTAACAAAAAAAATACGAGTCATAATCACAAATTCAAATCCACTTTCTTGCCTTTGCAATAATCATAATATAATGTATTTCTTTTTTGGAAATGGGGTCTTTAGAAGAGTTGGATTAAACAAATAATTTTATCAACGATAATGTTTTAATGCTGGCAGTCGCAAAAAATACATGTACATGTAAGGTATTTTTTTTGCATTAAAGAACAAACAATCAGTTTTCTCTAGCGGAAACGAACCAAAAGAATTTTGGAAAAGTGGCAGGTTACACTACTTACCATGAAAGCGGGCGCAAAAACAACGTTCAATAAATAAACAAAAAATATCATAAATGTGCAAATCACTATCCACCATTTAACATGCTAGAATGAATAACATTCCAGTTATCAGTTTCACATGAGTTATAGAATTTATATAATATAATAACAAAAGACACTGATAAGGCGCACACATCGGTTATTGTTACAACCTATCATCCACCCGATTCCCACACGTTATAAAAACAAATATTTGCTACGGAAGTGGTTTAAATTGTTCGATAATATCATTATAATTTAAACTATTTTTCTATCAGTAGGTACAGGGCTTGTACAAACAAGTCTTTGGGAAGCGCACGCAATAACTACAAATATAAATACTCGTATCATACATAATATACACATAACAAACGTATTATTCGAAACTGGAAATTGACTGACAGTTACGGATTTCCAGCTCGATATAAAGTGTTCTTCCAATTCCAATATCACATTTATTTTCACTAGAAACGGTATCTGAAAAATGTTGAACTGATGTAGGTACACAGTGGCACAAATATATAGTTACTAAATATTAACAACTACAGGTCGATTCACAAGAGTTGGCACGAATGGATTGAACGAAGGTAATGTCACCTATCATTGTGTGAGTGCCATCCTTTGAACCGATGTTCGAATTTCAAACCGAAAACCTGTTATTTTACACACTTGTAAACTTTCGTTCACTCATTCAATCCATTCGTGCCAACTCTTGTGAATCGACCTGTACTAAATTACAAAAAACCGGAAAACATTGACAACTGACATATTGAGCTTATCTACCAATGTTAAAAGGAACTATTAATATTTGACCACTGAATTGTTTTATCTCCGCAAAGAACGGGGGTCGATCTTTGAATCTCATCTACCCGGTGAGATGAGATTCAAAGATCGCTTATAAAAAAGACCATTTTTTATAGATTATTTGACGTTCGTAGTATTTAATCTCATCAGTAACTGAATTTCTGATGTCATAAACAAGAACACCGCGTAATTAAAGCCGACTCCCTGTTCGATATTAGGATATAACGTCAGCATACCCAATTGTCTATGACAAGTAAATTGGGTTTAGTCGAATTTAGAGCGGTATGAGCTTCCCATTAGCACGGGTCTGCCACAAAGGCGTAATTAGAGCGCATTTGCACTGTTTTTGGACGGGATCAACACAGACGGACATTGTCGAACCAACTACAAATATAAAACAAATGGTTTTGAGAACTCGCTAACTTAATTTACTCGGCTTTCGCTAACGTGTGAGCAATCAGTCAGAGATCGCTCACACACGTTTTTTTGCTCCAATTATAAAGCCGTATTGCTATGAGGGTAAGGTTGATGTTAATCAAAATTGAAATCGGTTCAGGCTGGGAACCGTTACTGTGTAACTTAGCGGCAGCTAGGCAAATATTGCTCCGCTTTGTTTTGTTCTGAACTTTCAAATTGATTACCAGTTTGTGTTCTCTTGATATCATTGGAATTAGATAGTTAAGGAGATGGTAATGTTAAATCATCTAGATAATAGTTTTGCTAGAAGTACAGTCATCATCATCGCTGAAACAGTTCCACTGCTGGACATAGGCTTCCCCAAAGATGTCTACTGATCTACTCCGCACTCTATCACCTTTTGAGTGGCTTGTCAATACTCCGTCTCCCGGTATGTCATCACCGATCATAAACCTATTCGCCCTCACATCCATTGGTTCTAACACCGACGCGCTAAACACAGTAATATGTATAGTTTATTATTAATATTATTATCCATGGATCGTCTGTCTTTTGCGAGAGTCAGCTTACGGAATCTAAAACACTGCTATGTAGTTTTACTGTAAGAAGATGAAACCGCTAAGAAAACCCTAAAACTACCGCAAAATAAAAATCTAGCTACGAACAATCCGAGGCCCTCGACAAGATGCATAACGCTAACGAAAACGTTTTTCAGAAAAGTATCATAAGCGCTTCCGGCCATACGTCAATCCTAAACATTTTCGATAACGATAACGTACGCCGAATGCATCTTGTCTGGGGCACCGATCCGATTAATAGACCGATTAATCGATATTAACGCTGAAAAATCCAAGCAATCTATTAATCAGTTCCTCAAAGGAGTCCGACGATCGATAAGAAAACAACAAATCTGCGTAATCGCCGTAATCCGTGCGATAACGCGAGAATTAGCCCCGTATCGCGCGCTAACTGATTAGCGGATAATCTGTACGTGCATTATCTGACGTGACATGTGTCACTGCGCATGATACGTTTTTATTCCGATGTTTTGAGCGCTGATAGCAAAGCAATGTGACACGAAAACATTTGCAAATTATTCAATTCTATGTGTATTATTTAAGGCCAAAATAGACGTGAAAATTTTTGGATACGCTCTCAAATCGCATAAACCTGTTCTACTAAGTAATTAACCAATTATAAACGAACATTAAAATATTTCCAATTAAGGTAACTAGACCAAGATTCAAAGAATTAGACTATTATTATAAACTTATAAACCACTCAAGACATTCCCACTTCAACAATAAACCTTTCAGTAATCAGCGCAATGATTATTATAAGCATGATTATCGCTAATTAATACTCAAGTAGCACAAGATTTTAATGGAATAATAACCTAGTTAAACCACTTTCCAACAGATATCTTTAAGCACCCCAACATCAATACCTAGCGAGTAATTTTCCTATGTCCATATGATAAAGTAGGTAGGTACCAAGAGTATTATACGGTGAAAATAATATGTAATAAACAACCGTCAGGTTCCTTAAACGTACGCTGGAAAAGCCGCATGAAAAAAGCTGTTGATGGGGCCGCAGACAATCGCGGAGCACATTAGATATTGTTAACAAAACTTCCTCCCCGATTGATATACATCGCAGGTAGCGCCGAGGACGTGCGCGCGGGCCGCCGCCGGCCTGCGCCCACGTCGCTTCGCATGCACACCACATCCATGCAAAATTTTAGGCGGGATGCATTTACTGACGTAACACTCGACCAGTAAAAGCCACTTTACTTTCCATGTAGATATCTCTCTCTTCACCGAGTAGAAATAACGCGTTAGACAAGGAAGAAACCGCAGCTCCAATGCATTTGGACAACTTGTAACGCATTCGGTAAAAGCTGGTTTTGAGGACCGCCGGCGCGCATTCCCATGCAAGGTATGCCCGCGGGAGCTATGTCGGCAATTTAAATATTACGGCTACTCAAAAACGTGAGATGTAAGTAGCAAGAAAGCCCGTGTGGGCTCCCGTCTCGCCGAAACTCGGATACACTGAATTCGACCGAAAAAATACATAATGAACCGGCGACATTTTTACGTAATTAAATTGTAGCTCTCGTGCCCGCGAAACGAATATAATTATTAATTTGCGCTTTAATTTCGACAGGCAGCATCTGAATTCGACGTTGCCGTGGTGGTATCAGGTGGAAAAAAGGTTATGTCGAGTTATTACGATGAGATTATGAGTCATAAAAATCCTTGCGTTTTGTAAGTCCGCGTGTTTACTCGTTTGCCACATTGCGGCGACATTGTGCGCGTTGATGTCCATGATTGGCGGGCCCGTTCTCATGTCGGCACCGAAAAAATATTCAAATGGATTCACGCGCGCGCGGCCGTCCGAATTTCGCAGTCGCGTTTGATGCGCCCGCGCCGATTCCGGCAAATCCGTCGCGTCGGAAGTGCGTGGCGCGCGCCGCCCGATGTGTCGATAGGCCGAGTCGTTGACCGCGATCAGGACCTTCGATAAGGACCATCTATGCTCCAGCATATTGCTTTGATTGAGATGTTACGAGATGAGTTTTAAATATCCGTAGATCTATCTATTTAACTTAGGTGATTATTGCTTAACATTTGAAATATAATATTTTCCGGCATTTAAGTTGATGGACATTACAATAATGGTAATAATAAAATGAACCGTGCAATTGCACATCGATGTTAAGTATTCCCCTCACTAATCTCCCGGTACGTATATGGTCTCACAATGCACTTATTATTCGTCTGTCCTGTTTCTAAGTAAAGTGCATACAGATTGTATTCGGTGTTGATATGAGTATGCGTCTGCCTTCGCAATGAGTATGCTTTATAAGTAAAATGTAGAATTAATTATCAACTTTGTTGATGAATTTGTAAAACTATAAGTAGTAAAACAAAAGTCAAAGGCAAACCTATAAAAGCCAACGATCAAAATTATCAGTGAGCTAGTCGTTCAACCGTACGGCCGGATGTCCAGATAATTCATACAACTATCAATTACTGTCAGAAAACAAGATACTGGACTTCTATGGTTTTCTCCAAATCCACAAAAACGTCGGTATTTGTGAAGCAATTAAGAGGATCTTTCTTGTAACTGAGGTAGCGCTTACCTGCCATTTATGACTTTAAACAATAAATCTGGCTGCACCGCGGGCCGACATTGTTTATCCCATTACGTCAAACCTTAAAGTTAAACCGTTGTAAACATTATTGTTACGAATAGGATCATCACCTTAACGGGAACGCGGGGACAATACTCGAAAGATCCTGTACCTGATTCCGAAATACGGAATGAGATTATGTTTGGAAGTTTGACGTTTTTTGCCGGGTTCTCTTAGTGGTGTCAAGACTAAGCAATAGTGTTTAATGTATAAAAACTCAAGGCATGTTTCTAACGCTCGTCACTAAGGTTTTTTCTGTGTGCATTTGTCGTTTAGCTTTAACTTTTCTGTTAATTTTTTAGTAATTGAGGAAATCAAATAATCGCATCAAAAAAGAATACTAAAGTGTTTAACAATAATAGGCTAGTAAATGTGTGATCAACATCGTTTACCACAGATTAACGTATGTACAAGATTTAGGAGCAGATTGAGCAATAACGAAATTTCATACAATACGATGCATGTAAGAGATAACCCCAAAAGGTTTTCAGAAACATTCTAGCTCTCCCGTTTCCGATTCCATATTAAGTAACGCCACAAAGTTCATCAACCGAGATTTTTTATCATCATAGTTACTTCACATCAATCGTAAGTCAACTACGTCTATTCAGTTATCGACCAATGACAAATCAGCGGCTAATTTACCCAGCCTGCATCTCTGGCCTTAGATTAGAGTTCGTTCACACAGGATTTTATTCCCTGCACCAGTATCGGTGCGTGCGCATATCGCTGCAGCTCTTACTCATTTGTTGTTGTAATGTAAAAGGGATAGCGGATGAGATAACTGGGTCGATGACATTTGGCTCCGCCGGACGATTACTACGATTATGCACTTTGAGTTGAACTTTTAGCTTTGATATGCTTTCGATGCATCTACCTACTGAAAGTTTAATGGCATATCGATTTGAAAGTGATCGGGTGTTCTGGAGTACAGAGGTTTTGTTTCAGATTGAAGTTAATGATGGGTGCTTCATCATTAAGGATGTCGAGACTGTTGAGATAGTGATCATTCATTTAATTAAATTGAAATCAAAGTAATGGACTGATACTGACGGGTAAAGGATTCTTCATATATGTCTAAGTACTTTTGTATGTTTCTATAGAATTAATTTAGAACTTTTGTGGACTTAAGTCCTATAACTTAATTTAAAACGTCTCCATTTAGTGCATACTATGGGATTTCTTGCCTAGGCAATAGTAATAATGATTCCTAATTGAATTAAGTTTCATAGCAAAAACATAATCTGTATAAGCTCCCAGCAACTAGTGGTATTCCACTGCTTCACCTACATTGTTTTCGATCTTCTTACAACTGTAACACCTGAAACTAAAAGGAAAATCTTCTCGTCAAGAACCTAAACCTCAAAACAAAACTAACTTACTACATTTGAGCTTGAAGCTAGAATCGAAATCTTACTATACTAAAACCATCTTACCTAGAGTTTTAGAAACTGCGTCTTAAACGACCCTGTTCTTATAGTGCCTGCCGCAAATATGAAGACGTACAGTAGGCCTTATAAGTAGCTGCACACTTTTGTACCTTGTCGATTTATCGCCTTCGACACATTGGTGCAGAAGCTCAAATATGACGTTAAAGTGACAAAGCACTAAACTGTGCAGTTCAAGCCGACCGTAAAGTCAATCAATTTAATTCCTAGGCCACTATGGTCTTTGTTAACGTGACATTGTAAACCAAATCATAGGAAGTCTCTTACATTTTGATTGTCAACGTCACTTTAACATAGTCCATAGTGCCCTAGAAATTCGATTGGTTGACTGTACCCACTTACTTTGAGACTTTGTCCTGTACGTAACTTAATAAATATAAGAATGCATATCACAACTGCTAATTATTACCCACTTTACTTGTCAATTAAAAATATCTGGGTCCAATTACTTAACTCATTAACTCTTATAGTTCTACGTATCGCGTATGGTGTTATTATATTTATGCAAATTAAATATGTTGTCTAAACCACTTACTACTCAAACCATAACAATTTGCACAGAAATGTGTTCTTATCGACTT
The DNA here is from genome assembly GCA_948252455.1 of Acleris cristana. Classification (NCBI taxonomy): domain Eukaryota; kingdom Metazoa; phylum Arthropoda; class Insecta; order Lepidoptera; family Tortricidae; genus Acleris; species Acleris cristana. Next base: position 6,147,053 of record OX411774.1, on the reverse strand, counting down.
TGGTAGCATTTTTTATGATATATTTTACGCTTGTTTGTTTACAATAAAAAATGAAGAGTCGATATTTTGGGTATTTACCCCGTCCTAAGACAGAAAACTTTCAATTACGTCAATCTTGGTTCAATGAATCATGGTTCTTTAGGTAATTTTGTACTCGTGCCTTCATATATAGAATACTAGCTTCAGCTCGCGACTTCGTATCTACGCGTAGAATTAGTTTCTCGTTACTCCCCCTATTTTAACCCCTTTCCAAAAATTAAGGCATGTCTTGGATATCTATGGAATACTCCTTCCAAATTGTATAGTCCAGCGTTTTCGGCTGTGTATTGATCAATCAAGAATCAAGCCAGTCAGTTTCTTTTTTTATAGATACATTCTATATTTGAAGGGTAGGTACACGGAAAGAGCATGTCTATTCACTTGTCTTGTTAGAAGAATAAGAGTTAAATCTCATTTGAAATGTAGAGTTTGCAGTGAACTAGGTACTACATAAATTTTAGTTACAGACTCAAATCCTTATACTCGTGTAACTTTATAATAAAAAAAGTCTAACTACACGAAAATTACGTACGAAATAACATAGTTGCTAACTTGAATCTAAAATTACTTACTGCCGCACTCAGAGACGTCAGTTAAATTTAATTCTTGTTTAGTGACGTGTTGTTTTATTCTATTGCTGTAGCAAAGAAAGTGACAGCAGCAACTTTAATCAAGCATTAAATTAAATTGACGTCTCTGAGTGTGGCAGTTAGGTGACTATAGTTCCCGGCCGATAAGAAGTCAATCCACAACCACAACCATGAAGTTTCTGAATATGGATAATGTTGACAGCCGTCAAACAATGCTGTTATTACTATTCCTTCACACGCAACCAATAAGTTTAGCATTGTTTTACTGCTGTCAACAATGGCAATAGTCAAAAACTTCATGGTCGAGCAATGTATCAGGATTGACTTCTTATCTGCCTCGTCCTCTTCTTTCTTCCATCCTTTCTAATTGTCCAAACCATCTTAGCATACCCCTTTCGATTTTAGTCCTACATCTTCATTCAATCCAAATCGTTCTTGGATCTCGCTATTTCTTACTCTATCTATCATCCTAACTCCACACATACTTCTTAGAGATTAAAGTGACAAGGTACTAAAGTGTATGAATATTTATGAACTCGACTATACCCTTATTATTGTCACTGTTTGTGCAAAATGTGGTCACAGAATTATCAACAAGTTTTTGGAGTTGTTGGTGAGTCTGTGGCTCTGCCTACCCCACTCTGGGAATGAAGGCGTGAGTTTATGTTATGTTTGTAACCTCTAAACCACAAATGAACATAATTCCAAACCATCCATGGGCACTATGGGCAGCCATGGGTCCCAGTTCCCATGTCCGCGGGTGATAGCGGCGGCCTATCGCCGGCTATTACCGCTATCGCATCCGCCGCGATAGCTGGACCACAGCCCAGATAATGCACTGCGGCCAAGAATCGAATAGAAACGAGAGACTTTCCTGTACCCTTACCATGAGCACAGAATAAGTAATAGTACAGTCACCAGCAATATTATCCAACTTTGGCCGCAAAAATATCTGACACGTCTTTATTACTAGAGATATTAGAGCATACCAGATATTTTTGCGCCCAATGTTGGCTAATATATTATTGCTGGTGACTGTACAAGTACAGTCACGAGATTAAATTTGGTACCCACCTTAGGGTCCAAAGTCAATCTGACATTCTACAACAATAAGGTGGAGTTTCCTAAACTTGACATCTCTAATGACATTGACGACTTCAAGCATTTCTTGAAATGGGTCCCAAATTAACGCTAGTGACCGGATCATGAGTTACAATTAACGTATTCGCTAGCGAGTCGAATGCTCTGTCCCTCGCAACCTCGCAGTATTCTTATAGAGTGCGAGGGACAGAGCATTCGACTCGCTAGCGAGTACGGTAATTGTAACTCATGCTAAGGATACTGTTAGTGGAGAATAGGTGTTAGGGAGTTAGGTTAGTTTAGGTATTGGGGGGTGGCCAATGGTTGCATCTCAGGCAGCCCATGGTGCCCCCGAAAGATAAACGGTGGAATGGTTTTAGACGGTATGCTGCTCCCTCTACTTTCGTGCGAGAGTGGAGGGAAGAGAAAGACTTACAAACCCCTCTATAGCATGGCCAACCCTAGGTCGGGAAATACTAATGTGTAATGCAATTCCACTCCGTTAAAAAAAAGTTAGATTAGGTTTACTTAAAGTTCGTGTAGTGTGATCAAAAGCCAAGTTAATGTGGAGGGAACTTCTTAAAAATATTTTTTGTATTATTTACCCGGAAATTTATTAAACTATGCAACAAGCTGCCTAACTACATAAATGTGTCGTTAACTAGGAAACACCGTGTAGAAACGTTCAAATGTTTTCACATAGATTCGCTTCGAACCAAAGTATAAATACAATGTATAGAGCTCAAAACTTAAAGTAACAAAGTTCAAACAACAAGAGTTATATAGTTTAATTACTCGTCCACAAGTAATGGCATAAAAGGTATCACTTAACTTTTATTACTAACCTAGTGCCAAAGTAGCCTATTGGCTTGTACTAGGTGTTGTAATCTTAATTTTATTACAGCAACATTAATTTCTAAACTAATTTGTGAATGGGTGATATGGCAACCCCTTCTTACGATTATTACACCGAGTGAATATTACGCTATGGTTTTATTTATTTAATTTCTAAATCGCCACTCGGTACCTACTAAATGTTTCTGCTGTAATTAGGCAACACACATATGCCCGGTTTCAATATTCAAGAAACGAATCGTTTTCCTTACGTCTCGTTAAAATTTGACACATTTTGTACGTAGCAAATGTCAAGTTTTAACGAGACGAAAGGAAAACGATTCGTTTCTTGAATATTGAAACCGGGCAATAAGAGATCTGCTTTATAAGACTGAAGTACTATGTGTAAAGATCAAAACCAATGTTTAAAAAAAACCTAACCTAACCTAGGGCTTCGTTTAGGACTAAATCAATCTGGGAGGATGGACCTATTATTTATATACATAAATACTAGGTGTTGCCCGTGACTCCGTCTGCGTAGAACTTATTTATCGCTAGTCGCAGGTATAAATTACTCTATGTCCTTTCCCGGGAATCGAACTTTATTAATACCAAATTTCTTCTAAATCGATTCAGCGATTTAGTCGTTAAAGCGTAACAAGCAGACAGAAAGAGAAACACACAGACAGTTACTTTCACATTTGACAAATTATTTACGCACCGCTTACCTACTTAAAACGGTTTGCTGTTAGTTTTAATACGAATGTAGGTAACTAGGTATATTCATGAATGTCGGTTAACCGATAAACTACAAGAGTAAACTTTAAACTTAAATTACTCATAAACATTTTGCAATTTTATTAGCTATAGGTTTATTAAAAAGGACTTTACCGTGACGTGACGTTGTGATAACGTCAAGAATGCATAACAAATACAGGCTTCTTGGAGCAAAAGGACGTATGTACGTCTTGGGTCATATTTACTATCTTGGTGGTTATTATGAAATAGCTATGCAGTTCAGTTTAGGCTGAGAGAAAAGGCCAGAGCTATATCAATGCTATAGCTCTGTCCTTTACGCTCACCGTAAAATAAACTGCATAGCTATGTCATAATAACCCCCCAGATATATCTATCTATATATATAAAAGGCTAAACTGACTGACTGATGTATCAACGCACAGCCGAAACTACTGTACCTAGAAACTTGAAATTTGGTACAGGGGTTCCCTTTCATGATGTAAGTGAGCACTAAGAAAGAATTTTCCGAAAATCGACCCCCAACGGGAAAAAATGGGGGGAGTAGCGGGAAACTAATTCTACGCGTACGAAGTCGCGGGCGTCCTCTAGTCTTTAATATTGTTAGAGGTTTGAGGAAGTTGATTGCTTTTACTATACATACCTATATGTGGTCTCCAACGATAAAATTGTTGCTAGCATCGGCCACAAAAATCTGACACCTGTGTTAGATATTTCTAGCCTTAATGTTGGCAGATATTATTGGTGCTGACTGTACTTTAATAGGAAATATGCATGAATTTTTTAAATCGCATTTCTCATCAAAATATAAAAATAACGTAAAAGAGATCACCAAAAGTGAAATTAAAACTAAAATCGGCCAAGAAATTCGGATGATACAAGCATTTTAAACTGTTAATTAGACTGCGATTAGACAGAGAGATCCGATACGCCGTGTGTATGAAGTCATATAACACGTCTCGGCCATATAAACTCCATGTTGAATTCTAGTTTGCTAGAAAAAGATAGGAACAAATCTTTGTTGGCTATATCTTGGTTATTTTAATAGATATTCAAAAAACGATTTTTCTCATCTGTTTGTTACATGAAGCAACTTTTATTGAAGCTGTGAAAAAAAGTCATGATTTTTCCGTATTAGAGTCATAGAACCCAGTCTTAATTAAACAACGTCAAATGTATTGATAAATTGATTACATTTTGTCACTCACTTTCAGCGACAAGGTTCTATCAAATTAACAGCTCGTGACCGTACTCACACATTAGCAGGTGTAATAGGGCATAAGTTGTAATACTCGTAATCCTTTGATAAGTGCATCTAATGTTTATGTGACATCCGTGCTGTGCATACTGCGTGGACGACGTGGTGCAAGTTGCACGATGACGCGGTCAACATAAAATAGCATTATATTTTAAGAACGCACTATTTAAAAGCGTTGGAACTAAAAGCCGATATGGTTACATGCCGATCATTTAAATAAAGTTTCTGAAGTTCAAAATCAAAGGTGAGGCGTTTTTTTATAAAAGATATTTATTCAGGAAATCTAAATGTTTTTGATAATAATTTTTCATTTTATTCATAAGGTACAGTAACAAATACAAACTTAAAATTATTACAAAAGTTAAGTTAGCTATTGTAGGAGTCATTACACCGCTGTCACTTTCGATAGCAATCGATGCATTGGGTTACAATTGTTTGCTTATAGCCTTGAATGCCAATGACTGGTGAAAACTAGAAAAATCCGCCTGTGTGCCTGTGATTGCCGGATGACGTACACGCCTATGCATTTAATGTTTAATTATTTTGATTTGTACATTATTGGTTAAATTTATTGCGCAGTGAACAAATGCTGGCCTTCTTCCTCTTAGCGTTTCTTATATCAAAGTTGACCCGCTACCGTCTGTCAATTGGGCACACTCGTATAAAAACCAAACTATAACGTTATATTCTTATTATTTGTCGATGTCTTGCCGCTGTTTATTGCCCGTTCGTGTTTTTACTGACGAAACGACTACTTCAGAACCTAATGGCGCGTACTATGGTAATAGGGAATAAGGGAATTATGTATTCATAAAGTAAATAAGTCAATATAGCTGGATAGCCTTAAGTCGTGTGTGTGTCGTGTTGCGTTTTCTATGAACAGTAGCAATTAAAAGATGCCTTAAGAAACGATATCCTGTTTAGATGCGAAAGTTTTGACAAAGTATATTTGAATCAGCTGCGAACCTACGCACGATACAATAATGCCTTATATGTTGCTTCTGAACCTATGCTTATAACCAGTAGTGTATCAAGGGAGGGCATTTCCTTCGAACGTCATACCTACATTGTAAATCTGATAGAATTTAGGTCTTCTGTTGAACTTATTATTCAGTTTCATGAGGGTATAGGGGGGCTTCCTCTAAAGCTACGTAATGTTACCATGCTCCGTCACAATAAATTTTGCTATTTAAAATTTTGAAGTGTCTCTCCACTGACCGGCAATGTTCGGACATCTACGTAATTCATTTTAACCCTCAGTGTTGGTAACGCATTTGCAGTCTTAGGATTGCAGTCTCAATATTGTAGTCTTGAGACTGCAAATTTCTAAGGGTCACAGATCCCACTTACCATTAGCTAGCCTGTGTGCTCGTTTGCCTTCTCCAGGGCATAAAAAAAAGAGAAAACACGCTAAAAAAATTGGGTTGTACGCTCTGACGGAAATCTAACCTGCCAGATCATAATTCATCCGTCTAGTTAAAAAGTTAGTCTACAGATGAGTGAGCTGCGATTGCTCAAATCTAAATCTCAATTGTGATCGGTCTTGTCGTCCGTGATCGCGCAAGGGGTTAAGAGTCAATTGTCCGGCTCGAATGTGGGCTATCGTACTAAACCGTGGACTGAGCCGCTGAGATTCTAAATATAGGACTTATGCTATCGGCTAGCCATGGTCGTGATGTCAGCTTAGCTTATTCAGTGCTGATACCATCGGGTTTAATTACTGGATCATTCAGAACCTTGCCGCAGAAAGGATGGTTAGTTTTGAGGTTGTTTAGTTTCTTTGAAGTTTTTTACAAGCTTTTATTTAAGTAGCAATGTTAGTATGTTCGTTTGTGTAGGTCATATCTTGCAAATTAAATTAGAACCCTTCCGCTATTGTATGTATGTATGTATGTATTTTTGGTTACACGGCTGAAATTTGGAAAACATATGTAAACACGATGTCAATGCAACTTTGTGGTATGGAAAGATTGATGTTGTTGCTGTAGTTAACTATGAAACAGGTTATTATGAGCTTTTCTTGCTACAGTTGCTATTTATACGATCGAGTTTTTATTAATAAAAAAATGCCGGATTAAAATTAAAGGGTGTTTTTTCACACGTAAAAATACTTATAGTCTGTGCCAATTGAAATTGGCAAAGATGTAAACACAACCAAACGATAACCAATTTGCAATTATTACTCGATAATCATTTGCTTTTAAAGATCAAGTGAGGTCTTAGCAGGCATTTATACACTTGATTTTTACTTTCACATTAAGTTTAAGGTTTAATAACGATTAATTATACGTTACTTTAAATAAAAACACGCTTGATGAATATTTGAGGTTATATGTCAAACAGTACTAATTTGTTTACATCTTTGGCAATTTCAATTGACACAGACTATATATTTAAAGTAGCAACTATAAATAAATAAAACAAACAAAACACCAATAGCAAATGTTAGCCAATCACCAACCCCGCTAAAAAAAGGCCGTGACGCAACCAAGTATCTAAGTTAGTGCGTAAGTGAAAATTAGATAGAGTTAAAAAGTGTAATTACATAGATATTGCAGGCCGATATCAATTGATAATTACTTGCCGTGTGGACGTAATCGACAAGTATACAGGGTGTTTGTACTTCATTACTGTTTTTGCTGTGTTTTTAATTTGAGATCATAGCAGATATTAAGAAACTTCTAATTGCCTTCTTGTAAATTATGACGTGAACATACTCGTAATTCTATTAAGCTTTTTCTAAGTTATTCAGAATCTTAGCCAACTGATGACTATAATGTTTACATAAGCTTAAGTACACATAGGGTGTGTTCCAAACTATTTATTTTTGACTTACGACGAATTCCAATACTCAATCGCTTTTTTTCATTTGAGCAAAACTATGTTTAAAACAAGGTTTTTTAAAACCATATTTGTGGTTTAAACTGTAACACACAAACTTAGGTTACATAGGCTTATAACATAGACTAGGTTAAATTACACTTATGAAAATTTGTTAAATGCTACAGTTGGACAAATGTAGATTCGGTAAAAGAAACGTTAGCATTACTTAACCATTTTTGATATTTTAATTATATATTGTGTATATCCATCGCCGTAAATATGTCATTGTACTTCAGTAGTTGTAAACAAAAGGCTTAATATTTAAATAGATTGAATAATGGATGAGTTCTTGATAATTTTAGACCTATTTCATTACTAAGAAGGACCTATATGTTAGTATAGATGTTTCTTTTATTATAAAACTGTTGAACAACCAGGCAAAAAACGCGACGTTGCGTTGAAGCGATCAGGTAGGAATGAAACGGTCGGTAATTTTAATATTTAGCGTTTTACTGTCCACCCGGCGTGGCGAGTGTCGTCTGTCAGTATCAACAGAGTGGGATTATAAAAAAAATATGGTTTAACCATGCAGTTTTGCTTGTTAAAGTTTACTTTGACCATATATTAAACTCTTTCAATATGGTGTTGTATTTTTACAAGGATAATCTTTGTGAAATGTCTAAAGTCCAGCAAAACGGTTTATTTATTTTATTTGTATGTATGTATGTATGTAAACTATTTATTGCACAAACAGAAAATATCAAACTAAAAAAAACAAACCAGAAACACAAAAGGTGCCTATGTACACAGGCGAACTTATCCCTTTAAGGGATATCTTCCCTTTGTTTGTTAGCGACATAATTTGATACGAATTCGAAAGTAATTATCCTCTTGCCTAATAAATAAAGCATTGTTTGAGAATGTAACTCTTAATCCAGATTCCAGATCAATAAAGCACGTAACAAAGCTTATAAAAAGTTTAAATGGAGTCCCTTTACTCTGGATTATGAATTATCACAACTTTTTATCCGATAACCGGTCAATTATAATTCATTACGTAACCGTTTAACCACCAATAATAAAAAAAAAAAACAAGAACATTCGCGTAATCCGTCCCCTAACGCACAAAGTACTCACACTAGGCACCCGTGTGTGTACACGGCCTTGTTAGTGTGAGGGTGCGTGCGTAGACGCATGCATGTGGGTAGGTTAATGATAGTGGGCTTCCGCCGCGTCACACCTGAGAGCCTGTAACCGCCATCGGGTTATAGATACCTAAACCACCCCTCACCCCTTAATTCTGAACGCACTCTAAATGGGGTTGATATAGAGTTGTTACAACGCAGTAATGCAAATTTTATGTTTGATTTTGAGGCGGTGGAGTTTTGCAGTAAACGCCATGACGATTTGACCACGACGCGGTTAGTCTAGTTGGGAGTTGCCTGCCTATAAAGCTAGTTCGATTTACGGTTAAGGCAACTATTTGTGTGATGAGCGTTCTGGATCTTGAATGTTTTATATGTACGCGTATTTAAGTAATTTTTGTGTACAAGTATCTTTATCGTTGTTTAGCCGCGTACCTAAAAATAGCACTCGTTAAAGACGATCAAGACGTCCTCCTGCGTCCAGCTTGTTATGGTATTCTCGAGCAGCATTAGTGCTCATAACGAGTTCAATCTTGATTCTGACTACTCAGACATTTGCTAATTACCCGGCATCACATTCCGTATTCGTCCATCTTTGAATGTTAATCACTTAAACCAGTAGCGAGCTAAATAGATATTAATGGTTATTGTTATCTTATCTTATAATTATTATTGCACTTTAAATGGATCTTCTGTTATTTAATCAACTGCAAGGATAAAGCGAGGAAGTAAATATTATTTTGTTTGTTGATGTTAGTAAATCACTTGTTTACATCTCTTAATCTGCCGCCCGTTAATTCCAAGAAAATATCCTCTTATCGGCATTGCAGCTCTATGTGGTTCCCAGAATGACATGTTGAACGAATTACGCACGAGTACAAAGACCCTCTGAATTAAAAGGAAAAAGTTCAATTAATCCTAATTTGCCCCGAGATTAAGCCGGCGATAACCCCGGGTAAGAAAAGAACCCTTTACTTCAGTTCCCGGCCCTCTATTCTTCTGTAAGCCGCTTTAAAATGCCCCAGCTCGGCAAACACGGAATCTTTCAAGTGTGTAACGGAATAATTTTATTCGAAAACTGTGCAACGTTAGATCCAGAAAACGATATGCGTCGTATTGATCTTTGATCGACGTCTCACGCGGAAAGCAGTCTTTATAATCGATATGATCGGTGAAAGTAATGCCATACTTTCTATGGATCATCACAAAAACGGTATTATTCGTAACAATGCTAGATCAGCCCGCGATGCGCGTACGCCGGTGACAGTGCCCCCAGCGAGAATCACTCACCACGTAGTTTTTTCCGCGACCCGGCCGCATGCATACAAGAATACCACATTGAAAATATGTTTCCTTCTTAATTAGTTAAATGATTTGCATAAACAAGTGCTGGTATCCCATACTAGGGCGGTCATTATTATAATTGTGCTTTTTTCTCGCGAAAAACTTGCACCGTGTAACGGTTACTTCGGGCGATGGTAATCGCGGACGCATCCGCCGATAAATCGATAAACAAGTCGCGCGACTGTGACGAGTTTCCCAACTACCCGCAAATTATAATAATCGCGGCTACTGTTTTCACAGAGCTTTGATTGTTACAGTGCTCGTATTGGACGAGCGCGATCGTCGGCCGATACAGCGCTGCACTGCATTAATTACTTAATTCCGATGCGTGCGTATACGATTTCTAACGCACACTAATTACCTTTATTTTTTGTTTACCCACATAAATATTTTTGTGAGCTTATCGCCGCTCGCGTTCACGCATCGCGACGCTAAACACTTTCGCGTGAAAAACTTGCGTTCTCAGAGAAACTGATGCAAACCATATTTTTTAGCTGGACGTAATTTTAGTTTTTTTAGCGAAATACTTTCGATGCGTAGATGGCGTGCGTCCGAACGTTAAGCGTTTAAAGTTGAGCCCGCAACTTCCTCCACGAAAGGATATTTAACGTTGGGAAGCATTATCTCGGTTGTGTGCGTGTCAAGACTGCACACACACGCGTTTATTTAATTTCGTACTGTCTTTGTTTCAATTGCGTGAATAATTTTCGTAGATGGATATCAGGAGCGTTGAATATAAAACGTTATCAACTGATAAATATACGGTAAAAAGGCGAAGTATGTAGCACCGTGGTAATTTGATATGCATTATTACTGTTCCATTACAGGAATGCGTTGGAAAAAAATTGAAAAACGCAGTTGCATACTAAATGAATCTTTAATGCGGTATTAATATTTATCATAGTGGGGATTACTACGATCTGTTTTGTGTGTGTGAGTTTTGGTATGCGACTCGTGCGCCAGTGTGCGCGCTTCCGTCGCGGCGCGGGCGCGGGTCGATCGCAATGATTGCTCACGCGTTTCGCATCACTCACCCCCACCCTCGGGACGACTTGTTCTCATACATTCACATGCAACTTACTATTAATGTATTTTTTTCGATATTCAAATGATTATCTAATTATGCAAAGCATACGCGGCAACTGTAATTGTTAGTTTCAGAGTATATGCTAAGGAGTAGTAAAAGCTTACGTCAGTACTAATGAGCATGGTTGTTGTAACGGCTGTCTAATAAGTATTAAACTCGGTTTTTTTTTATTACTGAGTAATTAATTGCAATTTAAATACACCACATATGCAATACGGTATGCAAATGGTTAAGCTCAAACTCTCCACTTCTCTCAGGTCATTGTTTATCTGAAGGGTAAGTCTGTTGAACAACTAGCGCCTGCTTCGATGTAGCGCGACGACAGGGCGAAACACGCACGGAAATGTAATTTTTAGTATGCGCTGACGGGTCCACCAGCTTATCTTCATCTTGTACGAATTCGCTAGCACTTCGGTCATAGACTAAATGACAATCCTCGTGACATGACATTACGGCTGTAGCCGATGATTTTCATCGTGAGAGAACAGCAGAAACATTCACATAGGATTAGAGTGAAGTATCTTGTGCAATGTCACGTACGCCACAAATCCCCTAGCGTCACAGGCGTCACAGCACAAGCTTTAAGGTAACCTCAACCTCATGCATTACCCGTAAAAGAGGAACGACGCATGTTGTGTGCGACACGGCTGTGGACGTAACGGCTGTGGACGTAACGGCTGAGGACGAGCTGGCACAACAGAGAAGATTTTTATTGTGCGAAAAAACAAACGTATTTTTCGGTCATACGGTGGCACAATGTTTAACGAAACATTTTTTTTGTGGCGTAGTGAAGACAGACGAGCACACAGGCCACCCGATGGTAAGTGGAAACTGTGACCCATAGACATTCGCATTCAAAAGACTGCAATCCTAAGACTGCAAATGCGTTGCCAACCCTGAGGACTAAGATGGAATGCCTCTATGCTAGTCACACACCGGCTGTGAATGTGACATGCCGTCGAAAATGTTGCATGAGATTTATTTCTGTCATATCTTGCAATTTTGAGAATTGTACTGTGAATGTGTTAAAAAAGGGTCCATAATATGGATGGATAAAATATTATTTTATTTGTAATCCAATAACAAAGTAAATGCAACAAAACAATATTCTTACCTCACAATAATCCAAAGAAGACACGCCAAATAGCTCCGTCACGTTTCCCCAATAAAAATCGTGACCTCTGTCAAACCAATTGAAATCAGAACGAAAGCTTCGAACTTGACCATTGACAAATTCAATAACGATTTAGGGTTAAGAACTCAACGGTGACGCGTTCAGCGCTCGTGGCGCACACGGCGAGTCCTTAATCCATACAAATAGCGATCAAGGGCCCTGAATACGTTTTTAAAAAAAAACGCACACATGCACAGGGCGTGTCGTCGCGCACCAATGCCCTCTCCCTATTGTTTATCCCACGATTAAACGCAATTCAAACACTAACTCGCACTCGAAAATTAAGCTCGAGTGGTGCTACGGAACCTTTTGTTTCAAGCACAATACGCACTTTGGGGCGACGCAGCGAAAACTATGAACATGGGAACAGAAAAACGTGTGCGAAAAAAAGACCGATGTTAAAATGTTGGACTTAAATGTCGAATATTTGGCCTTGTATCACTTAATTGAATTGTTAAAAGGATTCTGCACGAGCTGCCACAACCTACTCATTAGAGTCTGTTTATTAATGACATTCTGAAAATCGGCTTCAGCAAGACGTATATTTTGGTGAAATACAATTTAATTTTTTTGAAGTTACAAAAAATATTTAAGTACTTTTAAATGCATATTGGGGCCAATTCGGACATAAGTTACTTTTGTACACATCTACACAAAAATGAATTTATAAAACGACAAAAATACTCTTATTCAGGATTTTTTTAAATATAAATTGACAGTTGATATATAAAAAATTATATCGAACGTTTTTTTCACCAGCCAATCATGTTCAAACAGGCAGTAGTGAGACGGATTAAAAAGTGGGGTGACGCCGCAGGCTGCGCCGGCGCTGTGACAGCTGACGGCGCGAGGTTTTTACCAATTAACTATTGTAAGTCGATAATTTCGCGCGATTGTTATCTTGCGTTACAACTGTTGTCATATGCTGTAATTACTCGGAATGTTTTGTCATATGAGCCATTGCAAAAGAGGAATTTTGACCTCTTTCCATACACTTTTGAGTCAAGATTATTCAACCTAGTAATTTACTGGGATACAAAACATCAAATGTTTGTTGTGATCAAGTATATTCTGACTCGGTCAAGCATTATCTTCAACAACATAACAAACTGGCCCAAACAAAAAACCGCCAATAACCTCAAAATTCAATTCGCTCCGCAAATTTCTAAAATTACCGAATCCTAACCACCGAGCAACGATATCATGTAACAGAATAATGAAAAAGGTTTATAATCATACAATATTTACGCATACTTTATCGTCAATCGATAATTAATATCTGGAGGCTGGACGTTGAGACGCTCCCGAATTTCGCCCGGAATGATGCGGCCGTCGCGTTCGAGTAATCGAACCGGCAAAAAATAAAAAGTGAAGCAAATACGAAATACTCCATTACTGAGATGACTACGGGGGCGGTGGAGTCGCCCGGTGAAATTTCATGGCACATTTATTTTGATAATTTGATACAATGTTTACGTTTACATAAGGAAATGTTGTAAATAAAATAATGTAGGTTAACAGGGCAATATGTTGAAATGCAACAAACTTTAAGTAAAATGTATGATATGAACATTGATTTACTATTTACTCATTAGCCATAATTTAAACCTAGCAATATTAAAAGCGAGTTCACAGCCATTCCCGGATATGATGTTTATTTTTTTCTAAGCGAAGAGTAAAAGGTACAATTGTTAAAAAAATACTATACACGGAGCAATCTTTAAAAGAATACCAAATAAACCACGAATATGACGAATTGTATTATGTAACAAAAGTAACGGTACTTAACATCGTGACTGTGTTATAGCTGTATATTATCATTGTCGCTATGTTATACCTACATGAGAAATAAGATTTCCAACAGTTAGAGATGGCTGACACTGATAGTATGCCAATTCCTACACGCCTTTTGCCTAATGATAAATCACATTTAAAAAAAAACATATTTATTAAAACAAAAATCCAATACTATCATATTTTGTATACAACTTACGCAAATAATGATTACTCTGATGGTTCAGGTGTATGAATATTATTCTTCCAACCCAATTGGGTCAAATCACCATCATCACGTCCGCCGGTCAAAAACGTTCACTACTCTACATGAGCCATTGGCTTTCAACGATAAAATTTTCTGCAGAAACCGACTCCACGCCACCCATGGCCCATTGCTCTCGCATTGTGTATGCAGGGCGCGGCCGCCCGCGGCCACGTCAGCTATTTGCTCGTGTCCAGAGGGTAAGCCATTCAAGGCTAAGACACGGGGGCCAGTTTTTGGCCGATTTCGACTTGATCCGCCACTTGAGCAGTTGAGCACCCCTGCCCCCGCACGGAAGGCCTGTTTTGTTTGCTACGTGTCCGAAGTTCTGGTGTCGCAAACATTTTTTGTTTTTTGTTTGATGGGTATTGGGTATTGAATTGGCATTTCCCGCTGTTGATGGTCTATACAAATGTTTTTCGACTTAAATTAACTACAATATTTCTAACTTATCTGAGTATTGGTCATTTCACGAGAGCTGCCACGAATGGATGGAATGGAATGGGTGAATGAAAATATAGGTGTAAAATATATTGTACGCCGGACGAAATAGGACGGTCCTCACATAATCATATTTTGATAGGTGACATTAGTTTCATTCATTTCATACATCGAATTCGTCTTTATCGCAGCTCATACTTGATCAACTCCATTAAATACTTTAAAAACAAACGTTTTCCTAAACCATTATTACTATTCGACAAGGAAAACATCAGCACTTCCCTCACTAATAATTAGACTACCAAATATCTCTGCATCTAGATTACACAATTTATCCAGCGCCAGACTCCCTACATCTCATACAATATGAACTCAAAACCTCAACAGATTCTATCGTCGGCACCGAACGATTTAAGATCACTCGGCGAAACATTAGTATCGCTCGGGAATCAGGCTCGATCATCCATTATTAATTGCTCCTCAGGTGTGAGGATTATCCTTATTAGGGTACCGCAGACTGGAGACATGCATTCCCGGTTCGTCTTAATCGCGTAAGAGGGTTTAACTGTCGCCTGATTATTACAACTAGCTGTACATCTGTAGTTCAGATTCTACTCTGTTTACTCTGGGACATGGGGTGTTAGGCGTAAGCTCAGGTTATTGTATTTACTTAACTACCGACATAATTGAAATACCTACACCATTATTTAATAATGATTATCAAGACAAAGGCCAACATTCAATATAATTTGTTTTGTAGTGAGTACTAAGTAAACATATTTTGCCTTTCACATTTTATTTGCTTTGAAGTTTCTGTTTTACGAACAAAATACATCACGACGTCGAAAATCGCAACTTTACAATTTATTTAATAGGAACTAACTGCATAAATGGCATGGAACCTACCATATAATTATAACGAAATAAAAATAATAACTATTCACGGGTTCTTAACTCATAGGCGACTATTATTCAGTTAATGTAAGATGATCTCGTGACAGGTACCTATAATTTCAAACACTGACTATAATTGCAAGAAAGGTATTTAAAAAACGAATTAATTAATTAATTGAATAATTGAATGCCGTCGCAAGGTTTGTATCTATTTAAAAAATGTCAAGGAAACAAGTGTAATACGAGTCTAGATGATCTGTCACAGGAGCATCCTGGATTGACTCCATTAGAAAATGTTAATAACTGCCTAGTGAAAATCATCTAAAATAGCACGAAATAATTCTAATAGAAATTTAGTTAATTTACGGGTTCGGAGATAGTTTTTTTGTTTGTAGTCATGGTTACGGAACCAGCGTGTATAGTTCGATATTGTCTTGACCGATTTATTACTCTTACTCTTACTAAGATTGAAGTCTTTCATTTTACATAGAAGAAATATTCAATTAACTTCTTTTAATTAAAGTAGTTTAATTTATTTAATGTATCCAATAAATTAATTATTAAAATTTGATAAAACTTGGTTCTCTAAATTGGTTTATAATTACATCAATATTGTTATATGACAAGCGACTAGCCCTCGCTCCGCTTCCGTTTATTTAACTTATTTTAATAAATAAAAAACACAGGATAATGTGGCTATCCTTTCGGAACTACAAACAAACACAATTTTCTTCTTTTTCTCTTTTAATGTTAAGTACGTAAAGTTTTAACTGATACAATATATTTGGTTGTATCCGAATTGACAGCTATGTGTGAAATTGGAAAAAAGATCTTAAAATTGCCTCTTAATTTAAGCTACTGCGATACGGATTGCGATGATAGCCGGTTCCTCATGCTGAGAATCGTGACTCCACTTAAATCTCTGTCAATTATTTCTTTTTTTTACTTTAATCTTCTACATATTCAAGTAAAGTTGTATTAATGTATTATCTCAAGGCATATCTGGATATATTCATTGTAAAGATTGTTTAACTGTTTGTTTTAAAGTAACTCATCTTAATATCAAATCCTGACCAGGGTAATTATATTATTATAACAGTGTTTGTAACTCCGGATCTACATCCCAAGAATGTGCTCTATCACCATGAGGCAACACGAGCTCCGTATGGTCGTGGTTGACTAACTACCGGAATTTAATTTCAATTTAGACACAGTAGCCATTGTTACCTCTGGGACGCAAGACGCAATCCAATCAAAATACACCATTCAGCCCCAATAGATTAAGTAACGAATTTAAGTAGAGAAATTTCGAAATTTAAAATTGCGAAAATTAAAAATGGAATTGACGTTGCGCGCAGCGCGGGCGCTTCGCCGGCTATAATTGCGGCGCAGATTATCAGCGGCAAGTGCTCGATAACGCATGCGCACAACGCGTGTTATTAAATTTATTCCTTTTTCGCCAGAATCTGCATAATGAGGGGGGCAAAAAAGCAGGTAATCGCTAGAGTAGGTGCGTCGCCTTTGGAGAAAGGCCCGTCTTTGTCCGGTGAATATGATGAATATTTAACTTGTTCAGTGTTATTTTCGTATTATTATAGAACGATAAGAAGCTATCATTTCATCGTACTTAAACTGTTTTTATTTATAGTTTCGTTGGTTATTAATTAGTTACCGACTTCGCTTATCTAGCCCCGTAGGCACTTGAGGCAACGGCTGGCTTTCATTAACACGTAGTAAATATATCAGGACATTAAATCAATCATGTCCTTAATTCACCACATAAATAAAACCCGTGCTGGCAACATTGTAAGGAGGAACGAGTTCGTTTAAAGGTACGCGTTCTTCGAAGGAAAATATGCCAAAGATCTGACAATACCACTAAATTGCATATCAATTTGTTCACAAATTTCCTTTTAGAATCTTAGACATATAACAAAGGCTTGAACAGTTACTATGTTAATTTATTATTGTTGATAAATCTAGCCCATATTTCGGACGGTAAACTAGTTGCGTAACTTGATTAACATGTTAGTTTTAACATTGAAAAAAAGCGACATTGTGCCGATCACGATTTATCCGTTGGATAACCTAATATATTTAGGCACCAGTCCGGCCCTGCCGAGCCGTGGGCTACCCAAATTCCTCGCGCTGGCTCTTTATCCAGCTTCTTATCTTAAATTACACGAAAATATGGGGTAAGCGTGCTTAATATAATTTAATGTGATAATGATAACAAGTCAGTGCGCTGCGTAGAATTCAGGATCGATTTCAGGTTGCTACTTAAGTTTTATGCACTCGTAATATATTCCAAACAATTTCTTAATGGTGTGCCCATGTGTTCTGACATTCGTGGGAAATTGACGCGGTAACAGGATCAGGAGCGCAAAAAGCGGCGCGCGTGTCGCCGGCGCGCGCAAGTAGCCGGTAATTTATGGTTAGTTTTTGGCAGCGCCGGCGCAATGCAGCCTCCCGGCTCCGCGCGGTCACAGACCTCTCCGCTCCTCCGACTCTACTTATCCGCGGCCGATCCCTCATATTAATCATTTTTCCAACAAAAAACCTCCATCGATCCTATCGCACCGGACCCAGAAGCTGCTAATCGACTTTCGAAACTCGAGAATCGACAACGAATATCGCAACCGATATCTATCGCACGTGTAGACTATAAACTTGTCTATTGTGCCGCGAAATTAATCTCGGAGGTTAAGCTGCGTCACAAAGAAGCCGGCGACGGTGGCTGTTGCATTACAGTTTATAATTACCTTTTAAAATGGTTTTTTTGACTGGTGTCTATATTAAAACGTCAATGTAAATAACTTGTTAGCCGCAATCTCATTTCTGGACGATTGGGTATCACAATGGTGGACGTGATTTGAGAAAGGTAACGGTGACGCCGCTTTATCCACGGGACCCATTACCAGCGCGGGCGCCGCGCGTGCCACTGCGTCAGGAACCTTTATATTTAAGTTAAACTTTTTTTTAATAATAGGGAGTCAACACAAGTTATTAGTTGCGACCTCACCTTGTGAAAAGTGACGTCGTTAACAAAGGTGAAAGAAAGTTCGAAGATAGCAGAAGCATCTACCTAGATAAGGCTTCTGAATCGTTATTGTTGAGGAAAATATCAGCACGAGTTCCACTCTTAACTCACAGGTCAATGAAATAACAGTAGGCCTACTGTTTCTTGTGCTTTGGAGATACATTTCGATTTTTTTTCTGTCGTTTTGTCTACGTTAAGTCCTACAGTGATGGAAAAGAGAATATGTTGATGATGATGCCTTTGCAAAGCGTCCAATGCTCTAAACCTTTGTCTTGACCAGTCTCGTATCACTTATAAATCTAAGGAAATACAGATAATTTATTCATTTCAGTCTAATTTCACACGTCTTTATTCTACCCTAACAGTTCAAAATGCTCTAGATAATGGATATAGGATCTATGGACCAACAAAAAGCGGGTCGCGCGCGGTTCGGTAATGAGGTTCGAGGCGCGCATTGTGTCCGCCAGTAAATTGAACCGCGGTGTTACACCTGACTCACGGACGTGTGCAATTGCACGGATTATTTGACTACTGCCTGTCACTTTTTGCCCGGCAAGGCACGCGCCACTTTCTACGCATCTGGACGTAATTGTGCGGATACAGTTTTTTTGTTATCTCAAAAAGTCGAAGTCATCATCTAAAATTAATCTATGTGTAACGTTGTACGAGTAACTACGAATGTTCGGAATATTTGTTGTTACCACAGAAGTTGGAGCTAGCAGCTATTTTCTAGATAAGACGATGATTATGATGTATTTTAAAAATGTAGTTTATAACTCTAAAATAGGTTCTTGCCGTGCTTTGAATTAATTGTTATGTTCCCGATATTTTGACGATATTGCAATACTTGCAACCGTCATGATCACAGAAACCTATAGTCGATCATTGATTGCCACTTCTTTGCCAAAGTTTTTTTACTATGATCAAGCTCTTCATCATCAATATCCTCTTCTCCTTTTTTCCCGTCAGCAGTAGGTATCCTCAATTCCATCAATTTTTCAATATGAACTGATTTTGTCTTAACCTGCCGACTCTCTTTCTCTCTTAATATTATCGCTATTTTGTTCGACAAGTAAATCAAATAATATGTGTTTCTTAAATTGTACTTGTCGATCACCGTCGTGTCTTTCACACCACACCTGAGGGGCTAGACAAGATGCATTACGCTAACCAGCGTTTCTATTCGTTTCGTTTGTAAACCAATCGCGTCACTGGTAGATCACGTGACTTTTCGTATCACGTCATCTACAAGTGACGCGATTGGTTTAAAAACGTAACAAATAGAAACGCTAGCTAGCGTAATGCGCCTTGTCTAGCCCCTCTGATTACCCCATGTGATCGATTCTTTATTATATTTCAAAGAACTCCCGTAAAACATTGTAAATAAAAATTGCCTTCAGCTATGTTTCTTGCAAGCGCTATCAGCAATAGGTAATAGAGTTATCGGTGGAACAATAATCCGCGATAACGGATTAGCTCACTCGGTGGATATTTACAAACAGGGGCACAGATTTAATCGAATTTGAGTTACGTTTAGTCAATAGTCGTCAAGCCTCGCTATCGATAACAGGCATGTTAAGAAAGATAGACAGATTCTTAGATCAAATTTAATGAGAGCTAAGAATCCAAGATGTAGACTCATCCATCTTCTAATCTATACATAAAGGTAAAGTTCTTCCGTGAACTGACAAATAACGCACAGCCTAAACCTCTGAACCTAGGGACTTTATATTTGGAGAAAATGATAAATGGGCACCCTAGGGTGTACTAAGAAAGGATTGGGATGAAATAGGGGAAGTACTAAACCAATATCTACCCGTACAAATCTATTAGAGAGTAAACGCGTAAGCGGAATAACGGAACCAAATTATGATCTCTGCTTAACACAGGGATAATATGTTAAGGCAAGATGGTAATTGTCCCTTTTCCGTTACAATAAATCATGTCTTACCTTAGAACGTAACAATCACAATGTCTAACTTCAGGCACTACGTGTGTATTTCTGTAGTCATTCTTATATAAACTTAACATAGGCAACAAAGTTTCCTTTAAATACCTATTTAATATTTGTAATAAGTATGCTATTCTCGTATAAAAACATGTTAAGTATCGCTCCATGTTTCCCGAACGTTCAATAAGTCTTTACACTAGATTTCACATATAACTTCAAGCTACAAAGTAAAAAGTGTAAAACGTAATCATATGTAAAGTAACACCTTGCTAGGGGTCACACGTAATTAGTTGACATTCCCATGCAAGGAACATACATACGTTAGCAATTGTCGATCCCTTTTTTGCCTTGTTAATCTATGTTTACCTTTGTTTGTTATCTGTATTCATTGCTAATGTCTTTGACAGGCATGTTTAAAAAGATAGAGTTATGTTATGACTTATGAGGTTACTTACATACCATGCAACCCTTATTTCATCCAGTTTAGGTTCAGAGACTGTAATATGAGCTGATAATAAAGTTCCTAGAGAGAAAAGAATAGAGTTATGGCAGTTACATAAATGTGTCCCTTTTGCTGACTAGAACCTGACAGGTTTTAACAGTTTTTAAAACTGCCTCTGATGAGTGTTATCAATCAAAACTAAATTGTATTGTTTTTAGCACCTTTTACTTTTAACTACTGAAACACTGTAGTAGTAGTTTTGTGATATTAGAACCATATTTTTCTACGATTGAGAATACATCATCAAAGTAGACAGCGTCATATAAATCAGACCAATTATTTTAGTAAAGTCAACCGCGACTAAACCAGTAAATTACTTTAACAATTAAAATGCAATTCAATTTCGCAATAATCTCAATTATAATGGTACCTCTATACTAATCGAGAAAGATGCATTACTTATATAAAATTCCACATCCAGTTTAAAACTATTAATTGCCAATTCATTTTAAAGCAACTTATCCTAGATTATGACGAAGGCTAAGTAGTTCGTCAGTAAATGTCGTAAAATGTTAGTTTTACTGCAAATTGGACAAAGCTTAATGCTGGTTTGTAAAACTAACTGTTAGCCGTAACATGCAGCATAGTCTGCTAATCAGGCTTAAATGGGCATTAAATAATTTTACAAGGCAACGTTAGCAGAAATGAATATCTGCAGTAACTAATCGACCCTATAACAAAACTGTAGTTAATTCTCGGGTTGAACGATATAGAGCTCTCAACGTTTATTACCATTTCTATGTGCAATTTGTTAATCGACAACTTGGGTCCCAAGATATAAGCTCAATTAAGTTTGGACTCTACCTGATACTGGTAATGTTTTTGTATCTGTGTGATTAGTTCAAATTTTATTCTTCTTTTCAATCTTATGACACCCACAAGACAGGCGCAAGACAAAGGTGCAGAAACAAGTCCGCTAAAAAAATAATTACATCAACTTTTGCAGTATATAGTTCTAACATTAAAAGTAGCACTAATTACATTTTGTTTAAATAGCGTTTGTCAAAAGGCCTCCTCTTTCCCTCTCTCTACTCATCCCCAATGGAGAGCTGTCAGTCACTTGTAAATGCCTTATACTTATAAAACCTAGATATGTCATAAATATAGTCAAACAAAATGTTGGCAAAACCAAAAGCGTTATTTTTGTTATTATAAATAATTTTACCAGTTTGACCTTAGTGTTAATACCTCCCCCTATACCGCCGAAAAGTATCACATTGGCACTTTGATCAGTAACAGTTTCTTCTTCTATCCCTCCTTTTCACCCTTCATCCGCTGAAATTCCCCAAAATGATCTAGAGATTCGTTTCATAACTGGACATTATCGAGTCCCGTGGGTCCAATTCATTCCCGTCTTGTTGTGCTTGCATGAAACACAATCCTTCACTCTTCAGCAGTTAATATTAGATAATGGCGTATTTTTGCAGATTTACAAAACACACATATAATTGGCGTTATTTCTTTTGGTTTTTCTTGATTTAGTGGTATTGTGGCAAACCGGGTATACTCATTAATTGAAAATGTTGTCTTATTATACTTGTAAAACCCATTTGAACGAGATGGTGTTATAGGTAGTTGGTCAATGCATGCACGGTCGGGTACAATGTACCTACCTACATATAATGTACTCGACTCTACGCTATTTAACCATTAAGTTTGGTTAACTTTGCGAAACGAAACTATTGCAAAAAGTGGAAGTATTAATTTGAATTTATACCATAGGTGACCTTATACTTTTTTATTTAAAAGGTGTAGATACTTAACAAAAAATAATATTTCTATATCAGTAAATGACAAACGTCACGCATTAAAATTGTATTTTAAAGCAAATGTTATTAATAAATATGTACCTTGCTCTTCGGGGTCTATAAAATAAACATAAAAATGATTGATTAAATCATTCAAATGTCTTTTTAAACCATATCCCACAGCAACTGTATTACGTGAGTGGTTTTATCTTAAAATTACTGTTTGTTTAGTTTAACTCTTGTTATCGTCCATCTTATCAAAATTAGGCTCTTACAGCCGCGATCCCTCTGACCTCCAAACGTTACTAATATCGTTACAATTATTGTGACGCATTATTTTATGCAAATTGCGGTTATCTGATGAACTTGGCCGTTTGTTCGACGTTTATTTGTGTCCAAATGATATCCAACACAATCTGCATACAAAGATGCATATGTCTTCAGCATAGAGGAGCGCTTGAAATATTTTCGTCGTTACAATTTAATAAGTAATCGTATTATTTGAAATTATTAATAAAGCATATTATTTTAAATAATTAAAATTCACGTAATTATATTTAGGCTCAAAACCGTCGGATAAAAACAAACGTAATTTTTTAAATGCTATTATGAAAAGCAAAATTAAATTTAAAAAAAACTGACCTGCGCCAACTCGTTGGCCTCCGTCTTGACAGTATTGGCCGCAGCCCACGCCTCGGCAAAAGTCTCCATAGCACTTTGAAAGTCCATCTTCACGACTCACGAGATCGGCATGCCGACAACAGAACGCGCGCGACGCGTGCTCCCTGGCCGACCGGCGGCGCGCTACTGAGCGCCGAGCCCCGCCCAGCGGCCCGCCCGCGAGAAAAACCGATACCATAGAGCTTCCCGTTTCAGCGCTTTTCTTTTTTAAGCCGCTATTTTTAACGAGTTTCTTTTTTTTTCAGCCCGGCCCACGGCCGCGGTTGGGCGGCGGCATTATTTACACTTGTAATTCGCAGATTGCTACGCACCGCTTAATTTGTTACTTGTTACGTGGCGTTATCGCGATCAGATTATCGCCTTTCTTTCGATTGCGCGGACGTGGTTGTACTTACTTTAGTAGTCGCTATCGTTGTTAACGTTTACGTTTCACGTTCTCAAACGTTAAATAGTTTCGCTTGTTTTAATGTTTTAAAAAAATACTGTTTGCGGCTAATATTAATTAAGTACCTACCTAAAAAAAAACAATTAAGTAAGACATTAATCGCGTCTCATTAGATATTTTTTAGCTCAAAAAATATCTTCTTGGTCGCCGATTACTTAAAACAACGAAAAATCATAAGGTACCTTTATACGTAGTCAGACGTAATTGTCTTCTAAAACGCCGTTAAAACCATGAATCAATTTCATAACACCCCCATTTGGTCTCGCAGCCCACTTAAAATAAATCAATGTGCTAATTGGGATCTCAGGAACTAGGAAGCATTTTTATTCATTAAATGACTCACGGATAGGAAAAATTGTCGACTTAATATAGTACGTGGTCGTAACGCTAAACGTTTATTACGTCGAGTTAATTTTTTGTAATTTAGAAAAAGAATGGCGCATTAAAAATGGCGCTGTAACAGCGTTTAGTGTTGGGGGCGAGTGGTGACTTTGAAAGCTAATATCGTTTAATTTGGTAATAAAACATTAGGAAGAATATTAATTAAAGAGGGACAATGAATGTCATATAAATAAAGTAATCGCAAGTGGCTTTGAAATATTATTGAAGCCTTTAATTGGCAATCTGCATGGTCGTGACTAACATCTGAGTAGATTTAATTTTGGTCATCGAAGACCAAACTATTGCAAAAAAATTGTCGAACATTGAGAAAGAAAAATTCCCCCCTCTAACAGGAACAAAGGGGAAAACAGATACAAAATTGTGAGTAATCATTAATTTAACATTGCATGTTCATAAAATAACGTAAATAAATACCTAAGTACTTAATAACCGGCTAAAACTTCGACCTCTCAAAACCATACAAGAGAAGATAGAATCTATAAATAAAAGGCAAACAAAGGGAAGCCCCGTACTCATCCTCATCACGGTTCAAGTAGACCTATACTTACATTCTTCTAAATTTATATTTCAGCTTTAAGTATAAAAGTAGTCCGTGTAAAGCATTACCTAAATAAAGATTTTTTTTTGTAACACGCTTTTTTTTTGCTAATATTTTACAAGAGACATTTACACGTACAATGTTACAGTCAGCTGATGCAATTGCCAGACACAATAATGATCCTGCCATCTATCGGAAATGCATATGAAACAATGTTAAGGCATACAATAAGGGACGTTGTAAAGTCCCACCTATACCTGAACCACAAGCGTCGCCCTACAACCTAGTACTTGCAACGTGGGAACTATTCTAGTATAGTAATTAAAAGCCAGCATCAACCTTATCAGAAAATACCTCTCAGTACCTATGTACGTACTTCATACAGGTAATATGTTTACCGTGCTTATCACAGAAAGTCAACAATAACATTTTTACATTTTCCTATAAGAATATAGGGTAACTAAACAATTCTATACCTTGAACAAAAGAACAACGTTTTGCTTAAGGATTAATATTTTTTAGATTAAAATAGATACAATAATATCATTATTTTAACTACTGTAAAATTAAATAATATGGAGTAGAAAATTACAAGAATCTTCTGTTTCCCCAAATGATAAGGCATGTTTTGATTTAACCATAGAACAAAGGTCAAACCAACTGACATAGCATAGGTAGTTTCATCGTTACAATTTTTAATTAAACATTTAGTTTGACTGCTTTATTTTTAAACAATGCCACGGCTTTTACTAGTAATAACGTTAGAATAAGTAAAAGATAAATCACCCACACTCTGAATAGAAACATTGACTTATTCCAAAACGGTGGCTTCTAATAGCAAGCGCAAACACCGCAGTTTACCCAGCGCTGTAACTGTCCCAATTAGCACTGCGACGATCTTTTATCTTTTTAGCGCTCTAACTAGCTTGGAACCAGATTTACCACATTCTACCATCCTCCCTTATTTCTATACAAACTTGACTCCGTATTGAGCTAGTGGCACTGAATACAGTACAGGTAAATCACTTGCGCAATGCGGCGTTTAAGTGTAGTGGTAAAGTCAACGCAGCTTCGTTTAGACAAAATAGGTTGGATTTTATAGATGTGATAGTCTATTGTGTTCTATCAGTGCACGCTTACACACATACACAGATGCAAGGTCGAAGTAATTTGTGTGTAGACACGGTGTGTTAGGATGACTGGGCTAGTTTAGTTACTGTGGGCGTTATGGGAGAACGTGGTTTGGTAAATGTGGAGATAAGTGGCTTTTAGAGTGTTTATTTGGGAAAAACGAACACGTTACAGAGTCAAAAGTAACAGCTTGAACCATAGACAATAGTAAAATAAACAATATCTGTCGATAACAACAAATACAACATTAATGGTTTTTTCTAACACTTATTCAAATTTTTAATCAAAACGAGGACTTCATCTATACCTGAGACAGCAAATTATGAAATTTGAACTAGATTTGTAACAATCTGTGTTTATACATAGAAACATAGTTTGATTTCTGCATTCAAGACATTTCATTTTGCACAAATAATTATAATACTGAGTATTATTCCTTATTTTAAAATGACACATTAACATCCGTCAGCGACTAAGTTTGATCATCATGTCTGTGTTTGCATAATTATTAAGTCATAATTTTTATGTCGCTGGAACCGTAAATTTTCAGATAGGTACCTTAAATATCTAACCTCTTATTCAATATCTATCTCTAGATAAGGCTAAGCTTAGGTCAGGCTTGATTAATAAAAATCCTGAAATGTAACAAAGTAACCAATCGTCTACATAAACACAGCCAGGACCATAATGTAACTTGAACGAATTGCTTGGAGCCTTGGATGCTCCAATTACCACGTTTTCGGACCGCCCCACTAAGTAATCAGCTGATTGGGAATAATGGTACGATGGTACAAGACTCAACCGTGAGAATTCAGATCATTTAGATTTAAAAAA
Organism: Acleris cristana; assembly: GCA_948252455.1. Classification (NCBI taxonomy): domain Eukaryota; kingdom Metazoa; phylum Arthropoda; class Insecta; order Lepidoptera; family Tortricidae; genus Acleris; species Acleris cristana. Next base: position 6,120,278 of record OX411774.1, on the reverse strand, counting down.
AAGTTAAACTGATGACGTTTGCGTACATTGCACAACTTTGTATAACTAAGTACTGATGTAATTAGATCAAATATACAGTAGTTTAATAATTTTCCATTTAATCATAAATTTGGGTATTTAAAGCCTTTTTGATTGATCCGTCCAACCGACCGTTTAAAAGAAAAAGAAGTATAAGAGATTGAGGTCTTATAGGTACTGCCTTTTTTTTTTAAGGACTAAACGGCTTCCAAAAGACTAACTCCTTCGTAGTAGTCCATCATATAATTACTTGGTCGTCAAAAACGAATGAAATTTTATCACAAAGGTACATCTTTCAAGTGGTATAAAAGACATTATTCAATATCCTTCCGATTTATCCAACTTTGCATGTTTATGTATTCTGGTGCTAAAAATATCTGGTAACTTTGAAAAGAATTTCAGTAAAACGTTTCCCTATTATTTTTCCCGTGAGTTAAAACTCGTATTAACATACCTATAGTGTCAGCTGAGAGTCGACCTCTGCTTGACATAAGCCTTTTCTAATACACAACGATTCCATGCTATCCAGTAGTGTAGCTAGGTACAGTCACGAGATTTAATTTGGTACCCACATTAGGTCCAATGTCAATCTGACATTCAACAACAATAAGGTTGAGTTTCCTAAAAGTTACAAATAACTTGACATCTCTAATGACACTGACGACTTCAAGCATATTTTTCTTGAAATAGATCCCAAATGAACGCTCGTGACCGTACCTACGTAATGTAATATTGAACTGTTAAGGCAGAAACCTGAACGTACGTAGTACACGATTAAGCCTGACAGGTGTAATTCCTAATGCAAACCAACGTTCACGGACCGACAGTAGGGCGACTTCACACTGGAAACCAACCCCTTGATATTTCTGGGCCATAAAAACACGAAAATCTTATCAAGATCTAATATCAAACACGAAAAGTGAATTTCACTTACGTACCGAGTATAGTTCTGACTTCTGTTGTAGTTGGATAGTCGGAGACATGATGCTACTTATTATAGTCAAAAATTTGATAGGCCAAAAAAAGATTTAATGAGATTGGGCTTGTCACGTCTACCGCATGCCAAATGAGGTGGTCCCAAACATTCAGATTCACACCGAACCACAAGAGAAAAGGCAGATCAAGAAGGTGATGGCAAGACGAACTGGACCAACTGTAAAGACTATAATATAGGCTCAGGAGTCATGCACTGGATAGGAAATTGTGGAGAGACCTGAGGGAGGCTTTTGCCCAGTAGTGGGATAGACGGCTAGATAAGTAAGTAAGTAAGTAAAAAAAAGCTATAATAACTTCACGCTGGCGCTGTCTCCAGAAAGAGCTAGACAAAGCCCTCGTTAAGGCTTTGTTGAAATCGATACCTCAATAGGATAACAAATTTGTTTCCCTTTTTTTATTCATAGGTGAATAGGACCTTGCTCTAATAGGTCATAGTCATAGGGTCGATAGGGTAGGTAGATGGCATTTTTTACTATTTATATTTTTTTATACACCAATTGTGTATAGGTAGTAGGTACCTGTAGGTATTTGTAGGCACCCTACATGTGGCCACAGCCTAAGCGCTAAGCGTCGAAGCGCCGAAGACGTCAAATCACGCGTTACTCTTTTGTCTTCGATTCATTCTTAATTCATTTCAAGGAGACGCCATTTCCGCCAATCTTGCTTTGGTTTTGTTCTAAACACAACCTGCAATCAACAACGAACTCTGTGAGGATGCAAATAAAGTTCAAAAATATATGGCGACTGTTGAAATGATAGTGAAGTACGTATTCGTTAAAATAGAAACGTGAAATCTACTAAACGTATAAAGATAATGAAATAAAAAAAACCAACCTGCGCATAGAGTTTTGTTTGATTGCCATGTAAAAGCGAATTACACATTTAGCTATCTTTCCTATCTATTTTCGTCGTAGATACAAGTCATGCTCACAGAAGTGAGACAGTTGGAACCAATGCTCCCGTCTAACCTAGTATAAGCATATAATCGGTTGAAACAGCCCAATACTGAGCCTTACATAAGGCTCATCCTTATATCCTAATCCTCCATACCAATAGCGCGGCTAGGCGTTGACATTCGCTAAAACCTCCTCCAATACGGGTGTGTTCGGGTTAGGTTTATCCATTATCCGGTAGATTAGGCGCTCTCTCTCTGCCGGGGGCGGAGTCTCGCCACGCCTACCGGTCGATGGCGCGGGAGACTAGCGCATTGTGCGCTTATCTATCCGAGAAGCGAGATCCGGCGCGCGGCAGATAAGCGGTGACGTCACTGTTATCACCGCACAGGTGACGGCGGCTCGGACGCGCCACCTCACTATGTGTGTTCCTTATTTGAAATCCGTCGACGGCCATTGTTATTCGATCGTCACTTGTTTTGAAATGTGTCGTAAAACTCTTGCTATGTAAAAAATTATACTGGCCAGTGAAAATGTTCAGATGTTCCATGTTTGAATTACCAAACGATCTTTCGTTTTTAAACCGTCGTTTACTTTTTTATAGACTCGAAGAGCAACATTAGATGCTTAAGTATTGGCCAAGAAGACAGCAGATGTAATATAAGGAACGGTTGTTAACGTTATGCATAGCGGTACTAAGACAATGCGAGTGGGAGGTGGGAGGCGCGCCCCCTCCTGATATGAATTTGTTATCTCCACCATAATGCGATGGGAGATTAATTCCTTTAACATGCGAATTTGTCTATTAATTTGTAGCAAAATTTTGAGGTAATAGATAACTTTGTTAGGTATAAGGATTTCCTTTTAAGCAATTTAAACTTGTTCTCTTATTATGACGCTCTCTTTCTAACCTTTTGCTATAGCGTTCGTAGAGTTTTTTATATTTTGGGTTGGAAAATAGTGTAACTCAAGTTAAAACAACTCAAATAAAAGAACAACTTTAAAGTAAAATCGAGCAACTCTACTTAAAAAAAATAGCTATGAGTCTTTAATATTTTTCTAACTTGAACATTTTAGTATAGGTTAGGTTGAGCACATATTTTATTGAAATTAATTTATGCTTTTCTAACTAAAATTAAATCATAATAGCACCCGAGAGTATAAAGAACCTCATTACAAGACTTCGAAACCATAAGGGCAGGTTCAAAACAGGGCACGACCGGGATTTGAACCCGGGACCTCTCACACCCAAAGCGAGAATCATACCGCTAGACCATCATGCCGCGTGTTCTATTGTATTAAAAGCCTGTACAACACAAATTACACGTTCTGCACCTGTTTAAATAAAGTGACTGTAGACGTTTAAATCACAATTAATTCCTTTTCGCCGTATTCCTGATTGGACGCTTCTTGTTTCGGCAGATTCCTGTTTGGACGCATTCCGTTTTGGCTTTTGGCTATGTTCTTGTTTGGACACATTCCGTTTCAAATCAAATCAAATTTATTTCATTATATTTTGACTTTTTCCTTCCTACATTACTGATTATAGATATATTCTTTTGATAATGAGAAGGGCGTGATCACAATTTAGCTAAATTTGAGCTCAGCCATGGAATGATTTTATTAACTACCTAGTTAAGTACATAAAATTAAAGCTTCTAAATAAATATAGAACAAGATAAATTCAAATTTACATTTGTAATATTACTTAGGTAATAAATTATTAATAAGTATGTTTTTGCCAAATTTGACTTTTTTTGTGATGTGGTTACAAAGATATTAAATGTATTAAAGAAAATTAAATCTTTATATTCCCGAAGTAAATAATACTGGTATCATTTTTGCTCTTTTTTTCATTTTTAAAAAAAACATTGCTACCTTTTTTTTTTACTTTTGCGCCCATTAATTTAGGTGGATTAATAGGGAATATAGTTAGCTAGCTTATCAAATTTCTGGCATAATACGATCATCACTGATATAGATATAATAAATAAAAAAATAAAATTAATTAATTAAAATTGCTTTTCACATGCTATCGTATTCTCAACGTCATGAATTATAATAGTACGTAGGTCTTATTTAATTGACAGTAATGGCGGTCGAGTTTAAAATATTTCGATAACATGTCAAAAGCAATTTGGTAGAATACCCCTTTACCGAGTAGAATAGCCCCTGTGACCTCGAATTTTATCATGGTTTTTTTTACAATCATATGGTTAATCATATGGGTATGGGTGCCAACCCAAGGTTCAAAATAGGGCACGACCGGGATTTGAACCCGGGACCTCTCACACCCAAAGCGAGAATCATACCGCTAGACCATCATGCCTATACGTTTCTTTCTATTCGTAAAAAAACCTCAAGCCATTTCTATTGTGAAAGCTTTTAGAAATTTATCACCGCGTATACGATATCGATATTCTACTAAACTTTAGGAACTTTGGTATAAGTAATCTATAATCATGCCAAATGTGACAAAATAGGTACTGAGAAAATTGAGAAACCTTGTAATAAAACTCTACAAAGTCAAAGTCACCGCTCTACCCTGGTTAAACGCCACGTAATCCCATAATCATCAATAAACCCCAGCCATACAAAAACCTTTCGAATTTCTATCATTCACACAAAAGATATCCACACAATTACTTATTTTTGAAACCAATTTAACACCAATAACAACAACGCAATGTTCAAAATCGCGTGAACATCGAAGGATAGATCCAAGGAGTGCAAATCGTAGATCAACTTGGAGATTTTGAACTTGTTATTGATGGAACTTCAGACAGTGAATCTTGGATCATTTAAATGGGCACAAAATGATATTACAGTTTGCCAGAACTGCCAGAACCTAGTAATTTTTTGACTGTTCGGGATGCAGGTAAATTCAGTCTTTCTATGCCACAGAAAAGACAATCACGCAGGCCAACTTAGTGGTAAGTCTGAGATCAATTTTGAGGACTAATTAAACTTACAAGCAAGGAGATAATGGCTGTATTAATAAATATACATACATACCTGTCTCCCAATGGGGTAGGCTAGATACAGTGGAACGCCAAGTGCACGGGTCTAAAACATACCTCTTTCGCTTCCTCTACATTTAACAACCTTCATGCACGTACGTCGGTTTCGGTTGCTTTTAATTTAGCCCTTATTCAGTACATCGCGAATTTGATCACTGTATTATAACAGGGTCTTTATTCTATTTTTTCATTTTGCTTATTGCTATCGTATCATACACATACATTATGATAGCTCTTATTATCTTGACTGTGAAGGTGACTGGGTTGTAAGCAACACAATTGCAATATAGGTAAACCCGCAGTGGAATAGAAGCCCAAGGTTTCATAACACGTTGAAGTAAATAGGTCATTGAAAACAGTACCTACCTAGGTACCTAGCTACACTCTGAGGCGTCCCGAGACGGGCAACTCACTTAACTTTACTTTATTACTTTATTTATATTATTGGAGAAACAAACAGGAACAACTATATAAATAGCAATACAGAGATTTAAATATCATTCTAAAAATGCACTTACCCCATTGACAGTTCTCACTAAAACACAAGTACCTAATATAAGGTTTTTGCACTCTTACACTTAACCTAACAACATTATTTAGGATTAGAGAAAATATTTTTTTACCGAACAAATTGTCTTCGCGCGTGATATTAATGCACTTATTTCTCTAATAAGTCCATGGGAGTGTCCATAAATAACTCGAAATTGGCGAAATACACCTTAACAGGAGTGAAAGCATTTAATTAAAATTAGAATTAGAATTAAAACATTATTTAAACAGTCACCTATCGGTATAGCGGGCTAAGACAATGGACGAGTGCTTTGGTTTCTTGACAAAACAAACGTCAAACTGAACATCTTCTCTTATGTTTAGTAATTTTACTGGTTGTTATACCCTCCACACGGAACCACAGCAGTGCGAACACAGAAAGGGTAAGGAAGGTGGTGGAAGGTCCTAACATCTGCAATTTCATTATCATTTTAAGTAAACCTTCTCTAAGGACATTTTAGCTAAACAGTACAAAATAAGACGATAGTAAGATCGGTGTTAAAGTTAAGTCTCGGTTTACAAAAGAATTACTTATGATTGTTTCTACTAAATCCAATAAATCAAACAATAGCATCAAATTGCCGTCAAAGCAATACTTTACCTGCCATACATTTAAAGGACGAGGAGAAAACAGATTCCGTTGTTTGTTTGTTTGGTTGTTATTTACAGCTTAATGACGTGCTTTAGACCCTAGGATAATAAAGTAACTTTAGAAGATACCCGCCTTGTGCAGGGTTTTGGAGATAAAGTGGAGACTTTGTCAATTAATCAGTTTATTGTAAATAAGATATTTGTTATTCGCTTAACGATAAGGAATCCTACATATTTAATAAATTAAGTGTACAAGTAACACATTAGGGTTAGCTAGTTATTAGGCATATTTATTAAGCTTTCAGAGGCCGTATTATAAGCTGTGATAACCTACCAAGTTCCATCCAGAGTAAAGGATAGAAGTATATGACTACCTCTTTCCTGTTTACTGGTTGAAACTTGATAGATTTTGACACCTTAAATTCATCTATTTTCATGCAAACTGTAACGATTACCATCGTCTTATTTCGACAAAATGTCTACCATTTCTGCAAGTCAAATTTTAATTAAAAATCCCCCTACAAATTTATCTAGCTAGTAAACCATGTAAATTCCAAACCATTCCATCCCATAAAATCCATTAGTTAAACCGAAACCGATCCGAGATCGCCGGTCAATCCGTAGAAGAGAATGCAACGTATTTGACAAGTCACCGATTTTTTACCCCGAGCCAGATAATCTGTTCTCTTTACCCCACTCGATCAATCTTATCGACTCAACTCGATACAAAAACAACCTAACATCGACTAACCAAGCTAAATTATTTTCGACTTACTTGACCTACCTATTGAATTTGAATTTGGAATGTTCCGGGGTAATGGAGACGCCACACCATCGTCAAATGCGCGGGATCATCGCTGGATTCCTGGAAATTCGCCCCGCGTGAATACCTGCCTTTACAGGTAAGCATTTGAGTACTGAATTTTTAGACATGGCAGGAATAATTGTGGTTTCACAATAAATTAGAGTGCATAGTAAAAAAGTCAAACCAAATTTTAGACTTAAGTAATAAGTCAAAATATACCTAATCAAATAATCATTAAAATGATTGCCCAATATAGTAAACTAGAAAAAAAGCAACCTTTTTGATAGCTGCTCCATCAGACACAATAAGTGCCTATTAACGTTTCTTGATGAAATTCCATCAAAACAGCTGATTGGCTTAAAGTATGTGCTTATTTACATGAAAGATCAAGCATAACAGATACCATAGTCCGTGTTAAAGTGACGTTGTAAACCAAAAAAACGTAAAAGACTTCCTAACATTATGTAGCTTAGGAATCAAATTGGTTGACTATAAATACCTTCACAACGATTTCTCGAAATCTTAACTTTTTATTTTGAAAATTCTACATTATTTTGTTACTTAAACAACATTTTTTTTTACTCTCATTGATAAATGTCAAAAAATAAGTTCTACTACGTGAAAGTTAAAACAGACCTAAAATGAAACCTCCTTAACATTTTTAATATAGAAACTGAAAAGTGATGAATGCACTCCATGTTAATTTACTAACTAGGCCTACACTTGACGCAAAAACCTCTGCCAGCTCTGTTCTATCCCAACTCTGTGCTACCTTCAAAAGATGACTTGCTGTTCGCGTCCTCTGTTATTGTTGGCCCGCTCTAGCCAGAACAAACAACCATGCGAATGTTCCAAAAGTTAACGCGTGTTTATTTAAAAACGCCTGCGGATTTCGTGGAACATAATAGATTTATGACAATATCGTCATCGGCAGAAGGCGCCACTTTTGTATTGTTTCGGTTGATGTTGCGTTAAATTAATGGATACCAATATCTAAAACTCTAACGGCCGCATCCAGGGGCCTATTGCATATAAAATAATAGCTTATAATTATAAGCGGAACTCTGTTTCCAACAGTATATATTAAAAAGAGACTTCCACTCGTAATACAAGTTACAAGCTTTTATGACACGGGCTCCAGAGTCGATTACGATTAAGTCGTTTCTAATAAAGATTTTTAATAATTTTCTAATAATGATATTGTTTTGACGTCAGCCGCCATTCCTGTCAAGTAAATAAGAGCTATCAAAACGTTAACAATACGATAACAGGCCAAAGCAGATATTAGTTTTAACCGCCGGGAATAGAGGCCAAGGCCTTTAGCCTAAAAGAGGTCACAAAATTTTCCTTTTTTTATGGGAAGTCGGGTAAAAACAGGGCACGACCGGGATTTGAACCCGGGACCTCTCACACCCAAAGCGAGAATCATACCGCTACACCATCATGCCGCGTATGAGGCGTTTAAAAAAACATAATTTCGTTAATTGTGTCCGTTAACGAACGACATGTTACACTTGTTTAAATAATTGATAGAATTACCTATAGCCAAAATTAAGATAAAAAAGGTTTTACACAAAATAAACCTTATACGATGGTAATGACGACTGATTATTTAAGGGTTCTGATTTTTTACAAATTATCAATTTTCAGCCATGTTGAAACTTATGGAAAATCCTGTAAGCGGCATGATGGTCTAGCGGTATGATTCTCGCTTTGGGTGTGAGAGGTCCCGGGTTCAAATCCCGGTCGTGCCCTGTTTTGGGTATTTTTGATTTGATACGTATTTTAAACACTAAGTTTCCGTGAGACTCAGACATATTAAAGAGAGCATCACGTAAAATAATGTCGAAAAACACGACTACACGACGAGCCCGAAAAATGTCGAGCGTTTGTCGACATTATTTACGTGAGTAACCCGTTGTGATCTCTTTAATAATTACTAGCTTCTGCCCTCGACTTCGTCCGCTTAGATTTCGATTATCGTTATTCCCTCAGGAACTTAAAAAAAATCCAGGATAAAAAGTAGCCTGTGTTTTAATCCAGTGTATATGCTATCTCCATTCCAAATTATATACAATTCCGTCCAGCCGTTGCAGCGTAAAAGAGTAACAAATTACCATACATTCATACGTCCACATATACAAGCTTTCGCGTTTATAATATTAGTAAGGATGATACGTATTTTTTTGTGAAAGTAACTATCAGTAATAAACAGTAAAAGTTACTCACGTCACCACACACCATCAGCTCGTATCAGTTCGCTGCTGAGAGACCTCTCGATCTTCTTCTGTTCTTCTCTAGTCGCTGCCACCAACCCTACGTATATCGAGGCTTTACCTAGTCACAGGGTGCTCCACATTTCGATTGAGAAAGGTCAAGCTCTATAATCTACGGAAAATTACAGGGGCAATTTATTGATATTTATAACAATTTAAATTTAATTTGAATATTGGAAAAGGTGTTTCAGGCGGGGACAAACTAGTCCAAATGTTTTTTTTTTCAAGAAATAGGTTTTGTAATTCATTGCTTGTTCTCGCCTGCAATACCTTTTCCGATATTCAAGTTAAATAAATTGCTCTTGCAATTTTCTGTAGATTATAGAGCTTGTTTTTCGCTTTTCAGTTGATTTTTTTATAGCAGTTGGGCTTTTAGTTTTTTTTTCTTAATTTAATTTTTAAAACTTAATTTTGTGAGACTGCCTTCAGTAACTTTTCAGTACCATCGTGTAGAACCCTATAGGTTTAGCTACGTCAGTTTTATAAAAATCCTGAAATATTTACAGTTACAGAAAAAAAGCGGGTTGGCAAATGAAACGATTGGGAAACGATACATTTTTCCAAACATATTTCTGCCAAAAGGCAGAGAAATGATAACATATTTCGTAGTTTCTGAGCTGATAACTAAAACTAAATTAAAAAACATTGTTAATTATATCATTTTGAAGACATGCTTATAACCAAACTAACGAGTCAAAACTATCTATGTCGACATTAAATCTAGCGAACATTCAGATGCCACCTTCTAACTCCATCATCAGATCAGCTTTTTGACAGGGAGCCTGCCGTTTGGCAAAAGTATGTTTGCCAAATGTATCATTTCCCAACTTTTTCATTTGCCAACCCAATGTAATATAATTTTTTCAGAATTTATTTCAGTGCCATCGCGTAGAACCCTATTGGTTAGGTTAGGTTAGTTTTTACAAAATCCTGAAATATTTACGGTTACAGAAAACAAAGCGGGTTGGCAAATGAAAAGTTGGGAAACGATACATTTGGCAAACATATTTCGCCGAAACAAAGGTAACCCTTTTCGACACTATAATATTGCATTGTCATCGAATTGCATATTATGTACCTCCATACTAAATTTTAGTCCATTCCAGTACAGGGTGCTGCGGGGCTAGTATGGCTGCGTCTATATCGCGTGTCAATTGTGGATAAAACATCCGTCACTCTCGTTCTTATTTACGTGTCAGAAGGTGACGGATGCCTTATCCAAACTTTGTCACGCGATAAACGCAGCCATATTCGGGCCCCTGGTTCTAAATAAGATTAGCCTTTGTCTCTTTGTTGGTCATTTAGGGCCTGTTTCACAATCGACAAGTAAATATATGTGCCAGTTAAAGTTATCTCTCTCCTTGTCTATGTTCAAGTGTACGAAAAGGAAAGGGCTAAATTTATGTGTCAGATACGCGTTACTTGACGATTGTGAAACAGGCCCTTAGTATATTAAAACTGCAATCTACTTATGTAGCCTGGTTTGCAACGTTTACTTCTCCAAAACAGGGCACGACCGGGATTTGAACCCGGGACCTCTCACACCCAAAGCGAGAATCATACCGCTAGACCATCATGCCGCTTGGTTTTTATAAGGAAACTTAACCATAGATTTATGACAACCATCAAAGACACCTGTTTAAACATGGTGGTGGTAGGTCCACTTCGGTTGGTCTATCTTAGTCTGTTAATAACAAATCCTATTCTATTTTAGGTAACGACTAATATGATGTAAACTTGTGCAAAACGATTATAATGATGAATAATCCTCTTGGAAAGCTCTGGTATATTTTTGACGTGACGTGTAAGAGTGCGGATTAGTTACTGAATAAACGTCTTTTATCTTTTTACCAAAACTACATTTTAATTTTGGCATCTTTCTACCACGCATCTATCACGTTACGTTAATACTTAATAGCTCGCTATCTTGTTTGTCTGCTTGTCTATTCGGTACAAAATTACCTACTAACATAAACTTAACCTAATAGAACTAAAAGACAAGGCATCGTTGTAAGTAAAAAGATATATATTTAAACATTTGTTGTGAATAATCTGTTTATATTTTCTTTGTTCAACTTAGACATGTACATAATTTTAGCTTTAAAAGTATATATCTAAAGCTTTTATTGATGCTACAGTCTGGTTTCATCGAATTCAATATTTCGTGCACGAGAACCGAATGCTTATAATAAACGTACATAATTGTAGATACATTTTCCTATAAACAAATCTTCCGCAAGAAAACCCCAGCACAAAACAAGGAAAAGCATACTTCCATCGCGCACGGAGCCGTACGTACATAATTTCCGTAATATACCCACTTAAGCCTTTTTCTATTTGCAATACATTTCTCCTAATACGTTTTATTACGCCTCATTCGTTGTACTTCACATACGAATGGCGTTTAAAAAGAACTTTATTATTTTCCAAAGCGAACGCTTCGAAGCCCCTACTAACAAAATCGACATTTCAAAATTACGATATCCCCATCCCTATCTCGCATGGGGCTTGATACTTAAGAGTAAAGGACGCAGCGTTTTCAGTTTTGAATGTGCATGTATCATAATAGAAGTCGATTGCGGGACTTGCGGGGCGCAGATGTGAGAAGGAATAATTTTTAGATTCTCCGCCGTCGCCCGATACCTCAGAATCTCTGTTTTACTGCTGTAAACACGCGACTGAACTTCTAAAATACATTTGCAAAAACGAGATTTTTCCCGTTTTATTGGAATACAATAAGGAATAATAAGCACTCGGGTAATATAATACCGGATTGTTCTTGCAGTGTTATTGGTACCTATTACCTATATCGTATATGAAACATAATACTAGCTTTCGCCTTAAACTGCCTACGTGGAATCTTTTTCGCCAGGTTCAGTCTGTATGGCATAATTACGATTGTCTATATGTATTTTGTTTATTGTTGTGTATATTTGCCCGCTGCCCCTTGTTTTATAGACACTTCATAGAACGTATCACTTCGCAGAATTTTCATTTCATAGAAAACTATTTTACGCTGAACCCGTGTTGATTTCGGGTTATCTTAAATAGTAGATATGGCCGACTACGGATTTTGCCGACTGCTCAGTCGGCCGACTATAATCGGTTTTCAATTTGCCGATTAATCGGCCGACAATAATGCCGATTGTAGGATTATGCTAAGTTCGGGTGAACTCGGAAACGTTCGTTTCTGAACTGGACCGCAGCTCGACAAAAAGAAACAATTCAAACCCTAATTATAGTATTAAAACGAACTACCTAGTACTTTTTAGTTAGATTTGAGTTCCTATATGTTGATTATTTCATAAGTACATTAAATTTCATAGATTAAAAAATGGTTTAATTTCTATTTCCTATAAGTGCCGAATATGCGTAATTTTTTGCCGACTAGTCGCATATAGAGGGAAAGCAATCCATTAGGTACTTGTAAGTAATCTATCCCTGTAAGATATATTTGACGATTACCGGCGCAAAAACAGGGCACGACCGGGATTTGAACCCGGGACCTCTCACACCCAAAGCGAGAATCATACCGCTAGACCATCATGCCGCTTGTGTCAAGTCTCATTTAAAGCCATCAGAAACCCAAATTAATTTCATGAATTCATAAACCAATAGAATTATTGAAACAGATGTCAAGAAATTTTCAGGAAAATTGATTTTTGCCGAAGCCTTGCAAGCGGCATGATGGTCTAGCGGTATGATTCTCGCTTTGGGTGTGAGAGGTCCCGGGTTCAAATCCCGGTCGTGCCCTGTTTTGCTGCTACCCCATCAAAAGCCTCACTATATCTCAGTTAGAAAATTGGCACTTTTGTGTAATTTAGCGGAACGCCTCGTTATTTTTTAAATACATATTTAAACATGAATGCGGCGGGTCGTAAGAATCGCGTTAGAGAGATCTGAGTCCCCTCAAAGGAAATAATCTGTGTTCGGGATGCATTAAAATATAAATATCGTCGTTAGCAAATCATTAGCCGCTACATTTTTCCTCAGATCGACGTTTCCTATCAATCGAGGGCAAACAGGGTGAGGGATGGAACGTTCTGAGAAATTACGGTATTTATTTGTAGTAGACATGTATCGGATGTTAACTTGAAATAATTGAGTAATAGAAAGTAATAAAATAAGTGAAATGTTAAAAGGATAATTATAATAACTAACTGAACTACCCAACTAAGTACCTCAGGGCTTATTGTCTAAGGCACTCGCAATCGCAACCGGCTTCAAAGTGGAGCAATTGTTTTCATTTTGTATGCAGACAAGCCTTCGATTATCAAAATGAAAACGATCGTGATTGCGAGTGCGTTAGACAATAAGCCCTCGGATTATCAATTAGCAAATTAATGATAGTGACCAGACCATCATCAACAAAATCATTTACTAGTGGTCTCGTAGAAATGTGAGTTTATAAAAAGCCTGCATCTATGTAGTATTATGTTGAAGTTAACTGTAAATACGTTCATTCGTACAGTCAACTTTATAAATAACTGATCAAGGTTGGATCTGACGTACGCAATAGTCTAACAAATAAAAGCAACGAGCTACAAAAGCAATCATCTACGTACGACGTCAACTATACGCACGAGATAGTTTGTAATAGTTATAATTTATTATGAAAAACTAGGTAAATAAGCAAAAGCAGGGCACGACCGGGATTTGAACCCGGGACCTCTCACACCCAAAGCGAGAATCATACCGCTAGACCATCATGCCGCTTGAAAGGCTCTACCAAAGCCTCCATCGCTGAAATTCAGTCAAAAAAATCACTTGTTTAAACAATATAGTTATTAATTAATGCGTCATTTAAATTCACCTGGCTTTAAAAAGGTTTTCATTGAATGCTTTAAAGAGCGGCATGATGGTCTAGCGGTATGATTCTCGCTTTGGGTGTGAGAGGTCCCGGGTTCAAATCCCGGTCGTGCCCTGTTTTGCTCATGCTTTCTCTATCATCCTAATTTAAAACCTTTGAAGCCTCTGCATCGTGATTGAGCTTGTTGTTGTACAAAATATATTGTCTAACAAAAAGCTCCAAAAACCCTGACACAGCCTCAGTTTTTACTAGATTTTTTAAATAGTTTAGAAGGGCTTACATGTTACAGTCCACGCAAGAAAACGACTGACTGTGAACGCAACTTTAATCGATGTTAGCCGTGTTGCCCGTGTTGCATAAAATCACTAAGTAAACTTCATTCATATATCACATTTTTATAGTCGTTAACTTATTGCCCTATAAGCCGTACTTACTTGATTTCTTTTCTACACTTAATACAAATACAAAGCAAGGGGTCTTAAATTATCGCTCGGGTTCATGTTAAGTCGATTTGACAAGCATTAGAGCATATGAGAACGAGTGACGGAGAAATGCAAACCCGAAAGACGTTTTAAAAGTTAACGGACTGTACACTCTGTACTAGCATTATTTTTGCATTTATCCTGGCAACCCTACGAACTCCGTCGCTCATTTTGTCATCTGGCAATAGCTATACCGCGATTAATATAGCGTCCCCACAGATAATTTAATAACCTCGCTCAATGGAGGCAGATGTCGATTTGGTTTATTATTGGCCCACTCGTTTCCGAGCGCACTTTACCTGATTAAATGCTTTGATATCAGTTGCGGGTTTTTCATAAAGGTTTGGTCGCGGGTAATGACTTCTGAAGAGGTTTTCGGGGATACATGTTTGTTTGGTAGTTTTGGTACACTGTAGTGCTAATTTTAGCATACTTACGAATATCTAAAGTATGTGAAATAGAGCACAGATTAGTATAAGAAAATAGGTTGATTGTGATTGTGATATTAGGGTTTCTTTACCCACGCGTAATAGCTAAAGTGTGCTTAAAATATGATTTGTCTTTATCCGTCATCGTGACATTTGAATTTAACAGAAAATGATAAAGTATACTTTTACAAAAATAGGTTTATTGTGCGTCTTTGAATACGGGGTTTATTCTTATTAAAGAATGTTTTTACAATTATTATTTTGTGAAAGGCAATAAATCTTTCCTAATTCTGATTCTCGACGAACTCATCGATGGTATAATATAGCGGAGGCTTACATTCACTTATATAAACAGAATCATAATTATCTTGCTCATAGTCATCTGTGGACAAACCAGCAAGTCTTTTTTTCCTTACATCCCTATCAGCCGCCATCAAATAATTGAATTATATATTCATTCGATGAGGACGTCATGAAAGGTCCCTCTGAGTTACTGCCACAAACTAACTCACTACCCTGCAGGCTGGTGTGAGGGTTAACTCGGTAAAAATCTGGCATCCCTATGCTATCCCATCATCATTCTCACGGGATCATCACAATTATAATCTTGAGATTGCTGTCCATTATCCACGGACCCCAGAGACTCAAAGCCTACTTTACCACCATCACGTAACCTGTGCGAATTGGCCTTCGCCAGACCTTAAAAAAATGGCAGTGCTTTTGATGAGTATAGTTACAGAACTAAAGCCGACAGCAAATGCGTTGAAAATCTCAGGTGTACTCCACAACGTACCTATAGGCTCGAGCGCTCAATACACGCCAATCACCCTTCAGCGTGCGCGGATATAGCCAATCGCCCTTTGTTTATCACATAGGCCCCTGAATAAAGATAGGCAGCCGATCACAGCGCCAAAAACCAAATTATTCACTTCCCAAAATTCTAATCTCCCAAAACAGACAGAAAGGAAATTTATAACCGCAACTTTAAAAGTGGCTTCCCACGCTCGCGGACATTTAAATGTTGGGCATTAGTTGAGTTCACTGTTCAAGGGAGCGGGAATCATCTTAATGCCGGTAATTATACGGATTCGCCGAATTACTTGGTCATAAGTAAATAGACGGAATGCCCTATTTACAATCGTAAATTTGTGGGGGCGAAGTCAGCAGTCGCAGGCCGCAGCGCTCTCCTAGCATGCCGAGGGAGTCTTCGGTAGGAGCAAGAAGATAATGTCTTGATACGCAGTTTTTTTTTTGCGCGGGAGCTAATTTTTATAGAAAACTTACATATGGGAAACGGTCTTTCGTGTAGTTTTAGTGGTGGTAGGACCTTTTGCAGGTTCCATCCGGATGGCTACCACAGTCTTGTCCTTTAATGTACCGCCAAGCGTTCACATTGTTGTGTTAGAAGACTTGCATAGAGGCATTCTATCTTTATCCTCAGGTTTGGCAAGGTATTTGCAGTCTTGGTATTGTGGTTTTTGCAAATAGATGAATCTCAGTTTCCACTTACATTAGGTTGCCGGTCTGCGTGTTTGTCTTATCCGTGCTATAAAAGTAGTAGCAAAGCTAACACAACAATGAATAAGAGATTTTTCATGCTGTTTATATATATATTAGAGAATAGCTATTCGCGATTCTCATCTAAATATATACATACATGCTTTAAACACACTGTCGTCACCTACAAACACATGTAATTTCGATACCAGGTGTGTCATCGATGCCCGATTTGTTAACACACACAAAGTGACTTAGCGTGATTTTGCAATAAAAATGTAATTCAAAGTATTATAAGGACGAGATCGTGCTAGAGGCGTAGCGCGGGTCCTCCCGAGTCCACCCGAGTCTCCTCTCCTTCGTATTGTGCGCCTGCCCAGCACAAAGCCTTCTTTGCAATTCCTAAGACACGCATATAATCACACTCCAAAAATCCCACCACTGAAAAATACGATACCTTATTTAAAATTTTAATTATAGAGTACACATATTTTAATTTCCATTGCTGTCCACGAATTAACTGACAGAAACAATAATGGACTTTTGAAGCGTTTTTTTTGTAAGCACGAAGATTAATGGATTGTTGACATTAAAAATATAATTAAAGTGATATCAATCAGAGGGCGACGTGCGCCCGCGCCACAATGGTTTCCTAAGCCTCCTTTTTGTGCTCTGATGAGGAAAATATTAATTTGGAAATTTATTCTTTTTTAAGAACTTGTATTGTGGTGTCAGTGAAAAATGGCTGAGGTAATGGTAACAGTGTTAGACTCTTAACTATAATATAAGGCACCAATAGTAACGCTTAAATCTTAATTCAAACGTCATAAAGGACATGAAATTTTTGTTTTTGAAGACTAGTTACTAAAAATAAATAAATTTAAAAATAGCTTTAACATAAAATAACGAGTAATTTAATTTTCTGCATCGCAACATAAATATGGACAGATAAAGACAAGTATTCTATTAAGTGGGATGTTTCGACGTTCAGTACCAAAGCAATAGGGGCTAGTGCTCAGAGATGAACAGAGCGTTGATTAATTTAAAGAAAAACCTACTTTTAATTAAGTATATTACTTTTTTTATATATATTTTATTACGAACTTAAAAAATACTACTAAGGAAAAATATATAGGCGCATAACCCGAGTTTAATAAGTATAGGTTTTAAATAGGTGCCGTGAAAGGCCGTACGTACTACAGCGACCAATCATGTTACATAAACTCTGCAAAGACTTTTCGAAGTAAAATATCACCTAGAACTTTGACAAGGCTCAGCAAGTTTAAGTGGTTCCGTTTATTTTAGGTCGTTCATCCCCAATTAGATAGCTTAACGCTACCCGTCGAGCAAGCCCGACTATCTGACTTCGCTCGCTCGATCTACCGATCGAAATAAAGCCACGTTTTAAGAGAATAACACTCAACTCATCGCTTAACGCTTCCCGCTCATCGCTCCGCTCATCACAATACGCCCACCCGATACAGCTTGCGAGCTAAATGGCATCGCGCTCCACTCGCGGCCGGCTAATGAAATAAGATCCCGGCTCCAAACTAAGGAATAGCGGAATTAAAACTACATAAATGAGAGACCGCCATTCCGAATGGGAAAATTTAAACGACTCAGCTTGGGTCGTTGCGAATTCAGAATCACATTGGCTGTAATATTGTAATAATGTCACTTTTAATATGTTTTTAAATTAAAAGAGAGTAAACAAAAGGATTCAACATTTTTTTTTTATTCTCGTTTTATTTGGTCAAAAACAGGGCACGACCGGGATTTGAACCCAGGACTTCCCACACCCAACCATTTGAGGTATTTGATTTTCACTCATTACTAAATGATGATGAATCTTTTCTCAATGATCTGAAAGTGGATTCGATGAAGTTGATCACATTTGACAATCGACACAAGTTTTATACACGCTCTTGTGTTTCGAATGAGAGTCATCAGCCTGATTTACCTTAAAATTAAGGTCATTTTCATGAAAGTGATGACGCCTGTATTGAAGAGAACACCTGTTTCAACAAGTGAATTTAATTGTCTTGAAATGAAGGGGGTATAAATAAGGCTCCATCGAGCGGCATGATGGTCTAGCGGTATGATTCTCGCTTTGGGTGTGAGAGGTCCCGGGTTCAAATCCCGGTCGTGCCCTCTTTTTGACTAGTTCAAACTTTTTATTAGCTACTGGTAACATAATACTAAACCACGGCTATATCGATGCTTAACTCTGCATTAATGAATTTAAGTCTACCTTAATGATGGGTTAGTCCCCGAAATATAAGTAACAGATTTAATTAATGTAGGTACACATTATACATACATTACACATTTATATCTACATGTGTGTGTGTGTTTGTGTTATACATTTTTGTTTATATTAAACCTACTTAAAAACATCTAACACAGCACCAAACAACTTTAAATAGAAAACTCGTTCATACTTGTGGTTTTACAAGAGATTTTGTTTGTAGTGCGGTATCGAAACCCTACACTGAGCATGGTCCTACATGCTCTTGCCCGGTTTTTAATTATTCAGGCCAATTAAGAATGCGTGTATGTCAAAAACAGGGCACGACCGGGATTTGAACCTGGGACCTCTCACACCCAAAGCGAGAATCATACCGCTAGACCATCATGCCTCTTAATAAACCGTCCATTAAGAACCTATTAAATCTGGAAAAAAGAGCACTTGTTTAAACAGTTAATTTCAGTTATTTATCTACACAAAAGCCTTCTTTCTTTACGTTAACCAAGCGGCATGATGGTCTAGCGGTATGATTCTCGCTTTGGGTGTGAGAGGTCCCGGGTTCAAATCCCGGTCGTGCCCTGTTTTGAACAAACACAATAAGCAGAGGATAACAGAGCAGAGAACACTATAAATTACCATGACACATTTTTAAACTTTGTGAAGTACTTACACACATCACATACAAACGAGACGTCGCAATATGTATTTATATACTCCACCTGTATACGTGAAAGGGGATACTACCACATGGAAATGTGGTGAGAGACCAATTTATTTTATAAAACAATAATAAGTAGTCTGCTTTAAAAAAAAAGTTTTATTTTTAATATGTAATAATTATATTATTATTCGATGTTTCGAGTTACCGTGCTAAAAACATCTAGGTAAGTATTTGACAAATATCACGATTTTCTTTTAATTTAAACGTTTAGCTCCCATACTCAGATATATTTAAGAGACAAACAACTCGTTCTTTTTCAAAATTGTGAATGAAAAATCGTCACTAAGGAAGACTCTGACTTGGCGTAAGTTATTTAAAAAAAAACTCATCTGCTTTGGTGCCATACAGCCCTTTTGATGTTTCGCCACACTAATACCTACAGGGTGTTTTTTGTCACCTTTGACTGTTTCTGCTAGCTTCCATCCATGTGGCATGTATATTCTCCACCCTGTATCTACATTATAATTATTTTGTCTCTCGAGTTCCCAGGTATATTTTTCTATAAAATAACGCCTAATATAATTCAGGCATTATTTTTCAAGTAAAAACAATAATTAACTAGGCTCGTCACAGATAATTATCATCGCTCAAGTCCAGATGAAAGTGAGGGCTTACGAAGCCCTTTGAAAGAAGTCCCGGCTGATTGATGGGCCCTCCAGATTTAGTATGTTAATTCACGTTTCGCGGTGATGGCGGGATGATTTTTGCGGTGATTTCAGCATTTACCTTCTTTGGTAAATAATTTGCATTTTCAGAGTTCCGTAGTCAACAACCCTTATAGTACCACCATAGCGTACCACTGTACAACCCTGTCGCAATAAAGTGACATAATAAACGCAGTACTTATCACGTGTATAATATCGAATTGATGTGGCCTGTCATTACGAGCCAGTTTTAATTTGGTGTGCAAATAGGTTTCCTTGACTCTACCTAGTTACAAGGTACCTGATGCAAGGTAGGCTCAGACACCAATTATAGTTAACTGTACTATTACCCACAGTAGCTTAACAGTAGTGAGTATTGTTACTTTTGCTGGTGATTGTAGTAAATCATACATACATATACAGTTCATATCTATTCGTACGTCATGAACAGTACAGTAAGATTACATGATGGAATATGCTGTCTATTGTCCGTAGTTTCATAATGACTTTTAAATAAACTATGCATTGTCATAAATTGTAACAGACAAAAATGACTAGCAACTGAACAAACACATCCGAACTGTTATTTATTTCAAAAGAATTGGTAAATTGATGAACAACTACGAGTAGTAATTACACATACGAATGATTTAAAGTATAATAGGAACACTTTTCTGGATTTCGTGATAGAAATAACCATACTTACATGTAAAACTCAGATTGTCCGTGACTGAGAGACTGACTGCCGTGTGTCTTGATCACGGTGGTCCATTTATTAGAAGTAATGTCCAAAAGTTCAAGCTTTTTCTATGCATCATTAAAAACTAGTGCCGTAAAACTACACAACTATGGTCCTAGCCTGCAACAATAGTCCAATTTTCCTCGTTACATTATTCTAAAATATAATACCTTATTGCTATTATTGCTGGGTATATGTATTGTTTGACCTAAAATCGATTGCTCTAAACTCTAGCTATAGCTAAAGCTATCACATTTTTAAAATAATGTAATAAGTAAAATTGGACTATTGTTGTAGGCCAGGACCACAGTTGTGTAGTTTTACGGTGTCCAATTTGTTTTACAATCTTTAACATTACTTAAAGAAAAAACAACTTCCTAAAATTCTGAACACCCCAAACACCAGCGTTTAGGTCTCACTTCAATTTTCACACTAAAGTGACACAGTAGAGGTGGGAAAGGTCCATCGACAACTCGCCAGCGGCAATCCAGCCAGGGACAATAGAGGGCCGGCACCGGGCAGTCCCACAATAGGGCCGATATCGACACACTTGTCGATAAACTTGGGACAGCCTTTGTTGGCAAGAAACTGACGTGAGCTACATTTGTGAGATAAACCTGGTGATTCCACGCAGTGACAGTGGCGGTAAATGGGTCGGAGCCAGGTGCTGTGAGCATTGTTGATGGTTTCCGAAACAGTCTTATATTTTATTAAACTTAAAGACACAGTTAACATAACTATTCCATGTTAGATCATAGAATTAAATGTTTCAACAAATTTAATCTTTACTATAGTTCCATCAATCTAGGATGATCCCTGTAACAGCTGTATTTCGTAATTTCAAACCTTACTAGACTATAGTAAGGCATGGAAAAAGAAGTGATTAATCAATGTAGGTAGTCATATTTATAAACGCTCAAAGAAAAAAAAGTATTACGTATTTAAGTATATGAGCTGTCACAGAGGTCTTTCTAGATTTACCGAGCTGTTTGTTATAATAAGTATAACGTATTGTCTAACTTGTATATTATTATTAAGGCATGCCTGCATAAACCCAAAAAATAATTATTATGGCATGAAGAAAACAAACGAGCTCACATACCCGATAGTACCTCCCTCCCTCAGACATTTGCATCTCAAGACTGCAATCCTATAACTGTACCTGCATTGCCAGTCTCATACTTTTTAAGCATAAGGCACAAAATACCCATCTGCTGTAATGTATATGAGGAGACAAAACAAACAGTATGAAAGTTTACCTAGTTGTCACATCAAGTCAAACTTTAGTGTTACCTGTTTTCGTTTAACATTAAGTTCGTAAAAATCGGTCACCTTACATTATGATATAGCTTGAAGACACTAGCTTAAATTCGTTTAAAGAGCTCTCGGCGACCATGTTACCAAATAGCAAGCAAAAAAAAATCGTCTGCTTATTACACAAACGTAATTGTTCGGCTGACATGCGGCAGACTGCTTCCTGCGTTCAAAAACTCGGCAAATAACGCTATTAGCGGAACAGTGAGGGTTGATCGAGTTAGCGCACCCGACCCACCTGACAATTACCTTGCCGATCATTTTACCCCTTGCCCAACGCAGATAAGTTTATTTTGAGCCACTCGAGTGTTCCGTCACTCATTCATTTAAGTGCTTCTTTTGTGACGACATTCCGCTACTCCACTCTCAATTAACCCCACTGGAAGCTCAAAAATTAAGTTAAATACGGCGACTTTGCCCGCTGTGTTTACTTATTGGCAATCGACGTGGTTGCCTGTAACTTCGTAAATTAAAACTCCGGTGGGCTAATGTAGCCTTAAAGTTTTATGCGACGGCGACGCTCTCGTTTTATTACGCTGATGCCAGCCAAAATCGATACGGAGCATTAGGCACTTATGAAAAGTAATGCTCCTCTTAAGAAACATTGTTTGCGGGCAGTAATTTCAGTAACAAAAACGTGGAAATGGGCATGCTCTGCATCCACCGTACAATAACAAAAAGCATGCTTTGAAAACCCAACTGCTGTTTGAATAATGTCGTCAACATAATGTTAGTTTTCATGCCGCCCTAGATAAGATGCATACTCGTAACGCTAACGTAAACGATTATCGAAAACTGCCAAAATTTATGGAATTGACATACCTCGACCAGACCATCTGGCCGCATACGTCAATCCTATACATTGACGTTCGTCGAATGCATCTTGTCTAAGGCCTCTCCACTTCCCATATGCGACGTAGATTGACCTCTATTTCTTGTTATAAGTGAACACTTGCCGTAATTTTCAAAAGGTCGCTTTTACGCCTATTTCCAGAGTTTCGTTTATGAAGGGAGCCTAACTGGGCCCTATTGGTATGCGTCCGCCCGTCATCGTCATTGTCATCTTTCGAACCGTAATGTCTGTAATAGATAGGTAGATAGTTTTTTTTTCAGAATATGTGTATAACAGCGGATTTACGAAAAAAAAAAACTATTTACTTGCATATAAAACATACCTACAAGCGTCAAATTTGATTAGATTAATTTACAAACCATGAAGAAAAACAACAAATACTACTAAGAAATGGTCAAGTGTGAGTTGGGCTCGCGCTGATTCGATTCGAAATCGAATTCAAATTGGAATATAATACCTACTGTGCGGCTTGAGCCCTCGGTGCGTGAGTCCGACTCGCACTTATCCGGTTATTTTTCTGGTGGCCTTTGCTACAGTAAAATAACACAGCGGCATACATTTTCTTCCACTTCAAACGTGACTTTGTTATAGAAACAAACTCAATCCACATCTATCTTTACACAAAGCAGAAACTTATCTCATGCTTAAGTAAATTCAAGTTTACGTTAGCTTAGTTACATTAAGTAACGACATATTTCATACAGGCTCAGCTACCTGGGCCTAAAACAATCAAACTGCCACTTGGAGCGCGCAAACAACAACTTAGCGCCGCTTAGGTTTAACTAAATACCAAGTGCGGCTCAAGTAAGATAAGTTAGATCCCCAACAAACATAAGTGGATTCCTGTACGAACAACAGGTGGGGCTGTGTTTATGAGTATGAGCATGAACGTTACGTTAAATGGAATTATGAGGAAAGCGTGTATTTTCACATGTAGCCTCTGAGATTGAAGAACTGTGAGCATGCTGCTGCTGTCGTAGTGACTTCTCATTCATCGACTTTCAATGTACATATCGATATATCGATATACTAAAGTTCTAAATATTGCTGGCAACTTATGCAGGTAACCAGACAGCCAGAAAATGGCCACAAAAAATCCGGTCTCTGTTCATAAATGTCTATGCATTTGTTTTTACCGCTCCCCGTCGCACCGTCCAGTCGTGGTTAGGTTACCGATGTAGGTACTCGGAGACATTTATGGGACAAATAATTCGTTCCTTTTTCAAACTTCCGTATAAAGAATCGTCACTCAACGTGTTAATCGTCATTAACGGACTGAGTGCGGCCGTCCTCAATATTGAAGATGCGGATAGATATTTGTTTATTTCGACTTAAAATTTGGTACCCGAAGTTACCAAATCTATCACCGGTATGTATATTATTTGGGGCGTCTGTTAATAATATGAGATCATTAAGTAAGTTAGGTTTACACCATGTCAAACGTTTTTGAGTAGGTACGCGATTACAAACAAGTATAAAAATATTGCTCTTATAAGCATAAAAATGGTACAGTAAATGAAGGCACATCTGAAAACGTAAACTACATTCAAACTTACTTTCGAGTGGCAGACAGATCCGTATACAAAATTCGTACAAATTTGATAGGACCACGTGTTTTCGAATGAGTCACCTGGATTTAGCCTAAAATTAAAACCATTTTTATTAAATTGATGACGCGTGAAAATGAATAAATCATTTGTTTAAACAAGTGAATTTAATGGTCTCAAAACTGAACCGGCTTAAATAATGACTCCATCGAGCGGCATGATGGTCTAGCGGTATGATTCTCGCTTTGGGTGTGAGAGGTCCCGGGTTCAAATCCCGGTCGTGCCCTGTTTTTGAACTCGTGGTTCAAAACAATCATAACTTATTTATCTCGGAGTACCTTGCTTAGAAGAAGAAACGATACATTGTATTGAGGTTGCACGCAATAACATTAAATATACTTAATCCTTTTACTAATAGGTTTTACTTGCGAATTGCCCGGTTTTTTTTAAGATAAAATACCTTTAAACAATTCATAATTATGGTTGGTGGTGTGAAATAGACCCGATCACAACCTACCAAGATTTAAGATTGACTTTTTATCGCAAGAGGGGATTCGAGTTGTTTAGTCCATCTTGCTCGTATATCGTCATTATATTGTTGACATTAAAGTAGCTTTTA
This sequence comes from Acleris cristana, assembly GCA_948252455.1. NCBI lineage: Eukaryota > Metazoa > Arthropoda > Insecta > Lepidoptera > Tortricidae > Acleris > Acleris cristana. The sequence continues at coordinate 6,095,228 of OX411774.1, read as the reverse complement.
ATGTCAAGTTAGTAAAAGCTACCTTAACGTCAATACAATTACAATCTAGATGGGCAAAAGAATTTGTAGTGGAGTTACGTAACTACTTGTTTGTAATAATTATCTGATTCGGTTCCAAAACAGGGCACGACCGGGATTTGAACCCGGGACCTCTCACACCCAAAGCGAGAATCATACCGCTAGACCATCATGCCACTTGCAAGGCTTTGGAATAAATTAATTTTCCTGAAAATTGCTTGACATCTGTTTCAATAATTCTATTGTTTTATTGTGAGTGTTATTTCATGAAATTAATTTGGGTTTCTGATGACTTTAAATGAGACTTGACACAAGCGGCATGATGGTCTAGCGGTATGATTCTCGCTTTGGGTGTGAGAGGTCCCGGGTTCAAATCCCGGTCGTGCCCTGTTTTGATTAAAAAACTGATAATAATTAGCCCAATAACCAAGAGTTAAAGAAGTCCATCTTACCCACCGCCAAACAGCAGGTTCTCACTGTTGTGTTTCGGTATGGGGATAAGACAACCGGTGAAATGACTAACATAATAAGGTATTCTATTTTGAGGGTTGGCAACAAATTCGTAGTCTTAATATTGCAGTCTTGAGAATGCAAATGTGTATGGGTCACAGATCCCACTTACCATCCGGTAGCCTGTGACTCGTTTGTTTTCTCTTAGGGTCTCCCCAGATCTATCGACGCGGAATCGGCTTGAGCCGGTAAGAAAAAGTTTTATCTCCATGCAATAAGAGCGAAAACGACGTCGCTCAGCTAGGCTCGACTCGACTCGCTTCGGCGTTGCGAACGGAACGGCGTAGAAAAGTTCAGGCGTTTGGAAGGAGTAAGTGTATCCTTGCGTATGTATAAATAAATTATCGGGTACCTATTATTTTATCGAAACACCTTTCAACGAACATATCATTACGCAGAATTTCATTTCATTGAACGGGATTTCTGGCCGCATGAATAATTTTTTTTTGGTAGTAATAAGTCTAACCTGACCTAAGCTACGTAATTAATGTTTAAGATATCCTGAAAACATCCTGGTTTCAGTGGAAATAGCATTCGATAAAATGAAATTCGATGAAAAGATACAATCGATAAAGTGAAATTCGATAAAAAGGTTACCATAAATATCAGTACCCTCACCATGAGTAACAATTAACGTACTTACTTGCTAGCGAGTCGAAGCTCTGTCCCTCGCAGACCTTGCAGTATTTTTAAAGAGTACGGTAATTGTACACATGGTTAGGGGACTGGGGACGATCTCACACAAATTAGAAATTAACCTTGTCAAAATGTCAGAGAAATTAACAATGTCATATTAAAAATTATAGAAAACTTGGTATATTTTTCAGTTAAAAGTAATAACAACAGATCTCTTTTTTTAACCGATTTCAAAAAAAAGCTTTTTTTTAAATAAACATATGAAACTTAACCTGTCTAAGAAATAGGCCCTATTTATTTCAGGTAATAGGTATAACTAGGTATACCTAAGCCCATAAGCCCTTAAATAATTGGTATGCCTTTTACATTTGAAAACGATGCAAATAAATGATACAAACAGTTACAAACTCTATAGATTCGTGAAATAAATAAACGGTATTTTTTACCAATTACAAAAGAAAGTATTTGCAAATGATCTTATGATGAAAACTTTTCAGAAATTCTTTAATTATGACTTCCTAATTATCCCATTGAGAACAAAGTGCTTACCTGTGAAGTTCGAAACATTTAATTAAGAAATCAACGGAGACTTCTTTGTTAATAAATCAAAATAAGTTAGTACTTAACAGTAAATACACGCCGCTTTGCATTAGGGCTAGTACACATGGGTACAGCATTATCATCTTTGGACCAGTTGAAATAAGATCGAAATTAATTAACGCCACAAAGATCCTCCGCAAGCGTCTCCTAAGCATATGTGTTAATTAATTTCGTTCTTATTTCAACACGTTTGAAAACGATAATGCTTTGGCAGTGAGAAAGTCTCTGCGCTGCGCTTCGCTGTATGTGAGCGCGCCCTTACATTCGTTAGTGTTAATTAGATGTAGACAAGGGTTCCTTTTAAAATTAAATATATATAGTTTTTGTTACCCACATCGATGTCGATTAATACATATAAACAGGCAAAAATACGATCATTGCATAAAACATAAACGAATTAGTTTCGTGATAGTTTGGTTCAATGTACAGTCACCAGCAATAATATATTATCCAACATTGGGCAAAAAAATATCTGACACGCTCTTATACTTCCAGTAATAAAGACGTGTCAGATATTTTTTGCCCAATGTTGGATAATATATTATTGCTGGTGACTGTACCTAAGGTTAGGTAGGTGTTACAATTTATTTAATGGCGATACAAGAATTTTAATTTGGAATAAGAATAACATTTATAATTAGAATTCATATGGCAAACACAGACCATGGTGATACCAAGGGTAGGACGAAATAAAAGAAAATAAGCAAGCCGAATTGCCGTACAGACATAGGGAAATTTATAAACGTTAGGAAATGATGTTATTAACATAGAAACAACTATAAATACAACTATTCAGATACAATATGTTAACTCCTGTGATCAGTTTTCTGTTCATCAGATCAGTTGTTGGAACTCGAACTGTTGGATTTTCTAAAATAAAGAAAAAAAGTACTGACAAATTAAAATATGAAATTATAATGGAAATCTAACACAGCGCACCGACCTAATCAAAACCGTTGTCTTAACCTGTTTAATGTCGCAGAAACTCGAATTAATCCGCAGAATAAATAATTGGGGTACTCTACTCAAGCCTCAATCTTCGAATTCACATTAAAAAATACATAGATCACGGCCCGCGCTAAATTGGCCTCCCTCCTCCCCCGATTTATTTAAGAATGTTATGTAAATTTGAACACAAGTCTTTGATCGTCCGCATCAAAAGTAGAAAAAACTACGGAAAAAACCGAGAGAAGCTTAAGAAAAATAATGATTTAATCTTACTTGGCGCTGTCGCGCATATAAAGCGTGAGGGGGCGCGAGAATCGTTTTTAATCTTTGCTTTGTAAAGGTGATTATAAGAGATTATAGGTTTGGAAGTATGCCTGAAATTTCCCGGCTGAGAAGACGGCCCCCGACTCATTTATGGTATATTTTTTGGGGAGGGGAGGGGGTTGCGGTCACACCCCCCGATACTTCTCAACTTTTCCTTATTCCTAGAACTCTTCAAAGGAAATGCTTTATTACGTTTTGTTTCGTTTGCCGATCCGCGTTTTTGCGCCTGCTTTCGCTAGACTTCGTAAGAAGGTAGCGCTTTCTTGTAACTTTTTGCTGCAGTCTCAATAGTTCTTTACACTTTTGAATTTGTCTTTGTGCATTTTCACTTGCATGTACTAAATGCACTCGCGAACAAACTATTTAAATGGAATAATGTTTTATAATTTCCATGTTTGTTAACTTTTTGTAAAGCTTAGATTACAAGAAACATTATTGAATTTCAATAATTCAGAAAGAAAAGCCGGTTTACGAATATAATGGGTTAACATGGAAAAATGTAAAGTAATGCAATTGTTTTTCTCGCTAGTGTATTACGGGCAGTTTTATAGGTATATGAGCATTGTTTAAAAAACTAAAATTACCTTCTTTTTTATTAGTAAGATTTTAAATGAAGTCAAATCCCTTTTAATATATAATCAATCATACCATTTCTCCATCGAAGTTTCATTTCCTAAATAAGCGATATATACGCGGTAAAAAGTAGGTATCTACCCACACCTTTTCCCGAAGGTAAAGACCTCATTGGCTGGATCGGCCCGTATAAGCCCCGGCGAGATAGCGGGGAGTTTTGTCATTTTTCATTACGTGACCAGATCAGGTTTGTCATCTCCGAGCGGAGGCGATCCTTTGCCTGCGCTAGCCTTACTAACTACCCGCTAACAAAGCCGCATCACCAACCTTTAATGGAAACCAATCAAAACTTTGATATTTTATAGATACGGTCCATTTTTAAACATAGTTTTTAATATCTTAAGACTTAATGGAAGTGGTAACGTTTAAGTAAAGCTCTCCTGCGAGACGAAGAGTGGTGTTCGTGTAAGACTTGGAATTTTACTATGAATACTTAAACATAGACGTTGGATAAAGCCTCGTCTAGGTATAAAGGGTATTTACGTAGGCTAGGCTGCTTTATAACGTTGATATACATTTTATACGTAGGTAATATTACTTTATTAGACTAGTTATCAGTTCGAAGAAAATTTCTGAATGTTTCATTTTTGGTGAAAGGCAATTTTGATCCTTTGAAATCAAAATGCGAGCGATCCTGCTACGAAGCTACGAAATTGCGTAGCAGCGTAGCTACATGAGTCCATTTTAGTTTCGAATTTACGTTTTTAGGTATATGATTAGCCATATATAAAATGTGACTTAAGAAATTGGTAAATTTACATCTGTGTTACTTCCAGAAAAAAATATACCTGTAATAAGAAAACCTCTTCACTTTAAGAAAAAATATTGATCCCAATAACTTGTAAAGTCTCCACTCCTTCGTATTTCATCGACCTCAGACATGCGTGGGTTTCAAGCAATGAACTGTCAGACGGTTTAACGATTCGTTGACTGCTGAAATATACTTTTAAAAAAACCCAAGAGAGGTACGACCACTTACTTGGCCGATAGGTAGGATGCTTATAAAACTCAGGACTTAATTATATGGCTTGATCTGCACGGGGTGGGGTCTCATCTCAATCGCAAATCGGCCATCTTGCCTCCCCCGGATCCCCCACCCCCCTCGTCCATTATACTTTTTAAGCTCCAATCTCGTTCATTTAAACGGTTGGCTTTAGATGGCAATCGCATTTTTCCACTGCAGGTCACGTCTCGACCCGTCTCCGGAGGCTTAAATCAACAAAAGAAAATAATAAGATTCGTTCAAATTAAAAGTGTAATGTCGCGAAAGCGCGGCCTCTCTAATCCCGCTCTTCATTAGGCAGCGGATGCTTAGGAGAGAGAAATTTTTCTTTATTCATAACCAAGATTAAGAGAATGCAAATGAAGCGAGGCGTTCTACTTAGCTGTGTCAACAATGTTCGTTTTCGCGGCGTATTTTTTTTCGTCTCGTTGCGCGCACGTGGTTTGGTTCGCATTGGTTCTCTCTTCAATTCGGAATTGTATTTTAAAGGGAATTGAGGTTTTCCGTGACGCATACGGCCATAGTTTAAATGTTGCCAGTTGAAGTTCTTTCTTTCTTACTTACTTATTTACTGGAAAGGCGTGTACCACCATCGACCTCGTCGTTACTTAACGTGAGACTGAGCTCAAAAACAAACCCATTTTTGTTAAAAAAAGATGCGAAATATTGTGTGTTAGTTTTTTACTCATTCACGCTGCAGCGGCTGGACGGATTTGAATAAAATTTGGAATAGTGATAGCTGATACCCCGGATTAACACATAGGCCTTCATCCCGGAGAATTTAAACGCTCCCGGGAGAATAATGATACTCGAATTCTACGTGGACGAAATTGCGCACAACACACTAGTCACTACTCGTAGTAGTTCATGATCATAAAATCTCGTGCGGTAACGCATCACGCGGGATGTAAATGTTTGTAAAGATATTTGGACATATTTTAAGTGCGAAGTTTAAAATTGAGTGGTTTGGTTTTAAGGTCATATCATACAGGACTATATTCCACTTTGCCTTTAAGTAAGTACACTGAAAAAAATAAGTTCCTACTACACACAGTAGAGCAAAAAGCCTCAGAGTACCTAACTGATCACGAAAAGTATCAACTGCTTGAAAAACAATAAAAAACAAAACATTCACGTTTACTGATTAAATATCACTATTTAATAAATATACAATTTTTACCATTTTTATGTTTTTTCGGTTAACATACTGCTTTTTTTGTTTCGGTGTATATTGCGATCATACTGTTACCGATAAGTTAATAACTAACTGCCGCACTCAGAGACGTCAATTAAATTTAACGCTTGTTTAGTGACGTGTTGTCTTATTCTAATGCTATAGCAAGTGAAAGGAGCTACTTTAATCAAGCATTAAATTTAATTGACGTCTCTGAGTGCGGCAGTAAGACCTACCATAACGTTAACAAGACAAATTGAAGTAAAGGCAAATAATTTCGGAAAAATCGAGCACATTTGATTCTTCTTAAAAACGAAAAATAAGACGTTCACATGCTTCGCTTAATACGAGTTTGAGTTATTTACAAGCATCTTCGTCTATATTAAGGTCTTATGTTATAGCGGAAGGAAACGTTAACGTTCATCTTTCCAGCGGGTTGCTTTAACATGACGTACATTCGAATACGTCCAAAAAACGTAAATAACAACTTAGTAACATTTTATGTTTATCGTTCATCAGTTCCTTTTTAAAAATGATATGTTATAATAAGTAGTCAGTGGTAATTAAGGCTGATAAAGGGTTAAATCAACCCTTTACCCAATTATCGACGCAAGTGCGCATTTTCACAATAATTCGATATCATTACTATCAATAACAAGTCAATCATTAAGTATAATCCTGCGTAAGTCGATACGAAAGTCCGATTTGAACGTATTTCGCAAACAATAAGGAGATAGAACGTCTAAGACAAAGCAGGCTGAAACAAAGGACAAATTTCCGATAATAACGGCGAAGGAGGCTCTGTAGGGCTCGCGTTATTTTGCGAAAGCGATCGGGTGGTTCATTTATTTGTTCATCCGGTCTTAACATTTATGCTGGTCGCAACTCTTTCGCGGCCCTACGGTAGGGAGGGGAAAGTGGCGGTATCGACTAACATTGATTTTATGGTTACTGACGTAATTTAACTTGTGATAAGAAAATAAATCTTCCGATCCGACCAACTAACTGATAAAAATGTACTTTTTTTGATAGATAACAATATAATTATTATTCAGACTACAGTTTTACATCCACAAAATTAAATAAATACAAGCATATTTACAATTAGGTACCTACCTAGATGTAATTTATGTAACAAATGAATAAACCTAAAACGTAATATTGCTATCATAGTTTAAAATAATCAATGCGTTTGATCTGTATGAATAGCATCAGCTTCATACTCAGAGATGTCAATTAAATTTAATGTTGATTTAAGTAGCTGCTGTCACTTTCTTGGCTATAGCAATAGAATAAGACAACACGTCTCTAAACGAGCATTAAATTTAATTGACGTCTCTGAGTAAGGATCGGTTAGCGTTTAACGACTCGTTTGTTAAAATGTTCCCAATTCTAACCTGAGTAACCAAATCTATTTGCGTTTACAATATCAGGATCGACTTACATTCGATGAACAAAGCACGTCACTACGCCCGACCGCTCGCTGTATTTTTATTCCGAATTTATATCTCACAGCGAATCCCACATTATTGTCTTTGAGCATTTATTTTGTGATGGGCATTAAAACCGAAACCCCTTTTTCTTGGAGCGATTTCATTTTAGCTGGGTTTAAGGAATTTAAGGCCTTACAGGGCTCCGATATTGCGGCGCCCTCCAGTGGGTGGAATAATTAAAATACTCTATTATTATTCCGTCTTCTCCTTCTGATAACGTTTGTACACTAGCTGCAAATATTTAGGTTGCTTTTAGGCATTTAGGAAGAGGGAAATTTGATTTAGCTGGTTGGAAGGTTTTGAGATTAGGTTTAAGGTTGATTTGGGAGTTAGTTGACTCTAAGTTCAGTCAGTCATCAATATGTTAAGTTACCAAAACGCCACAAATAATATCTACACGCCTTTATTCCACAAGGTTTACGTTTACATATATTTAACGTGATGTCTGTATATATGTAACTAGATATTAATGCTATGTATGTAGTTTAGTATTTTTGGTTATATTATTTGTTTGTCCTTGTCATTTGTGCATCTGTCGTTGTTGCCCACCGTGCTCTCACCGAATGGGTCCTGCGGAAGACCAGCGCTGGCTGTAAAGCTAGGAACATGCTGAGCAAGGTCCATTTCGTGACAAAGTGTGTTTTTTTTTATTTTTTATTTGTTTTGTATGTGTTCTTTTTTTATTTTGTCACGAATAAAGACATGAATTTGAATTTGAATTTTGAATGCTTTGGATTGTACCAAGTGCCTAAGTTTATAATGTGCTATTGAAATTAGGTACCTACTTCCATATACTTGACTCTAGATGTCTAGTAATAATTATGACACAAATATGAACGAGTTTGTATGCATGTGGTGATTGACACTAGATTAATTGCTTATATGAGGGATTAAAAGACAATTAAACATGCTTGTTTGTATTTAGACCGGTCAAGAGTTGATTTTGGTAAAATAGTCTGTCAGGGTACCTCTAACTAAGAGGTATGTACATTTCCTTTTTAGGCTATACATTTTTTTATCTTTTATCTTTTTATCTTACAAAGAGTTAATCAAATAGTTAAAAAACTAATCATTTAATGTATCTGGTCTGTGTTGATTCATTACATTAACAAAAAATGCAAATGAAATGACTAAACACTCCAAAAAGCGCATGAGCACTTGATCCTCGGACCAACAGCCGACGTCATCGGCTTAATTAATTTGATCAAAGCCGTTAATGTGGGGAAGCAAAGCGCTTGTTTGTTCACTCTTCATCCTCCGCCGCGATATCCGCCCGGGTGTATGGAGAAGGCCTACAGAAAAAGGTGGACCTAGAATTTAGGGTTACCATTTGACATTTGACATTTCGTTAAAAGTCCGGACTTTTTAGTCACAAAATGGAAACATTACTCACTTAGTTAAAGTGGAACGATGGGCCTCTAATTTAAAAAAATCCGGACAAATTAAACAGTCCGGACATGTCCGGACTAATACGGATGCATAGTAACCCTACCGATGATGTATCGTTTCTGATCGTTTTATGTCTTCAGTAAGCAAAAGTGTCAGGGGCAAAGGGACGGTTAAATTAAACTTATTTATACAAGGGATGCTGTTCTTGCGTCCCGTAAGGCACATCACGTAGAGTTAGGTATGTACGTCCAATTGTACGTCACGAACGTTAATTTGTGACCCATTTCAACAAAAATATGCTTGTAGTCGTCAATGCCATTAAAGATGACAAGTCATTTGTAACTAACAGAAAACTCAACCTTATTGTTGTAGAATGTCAGATTCACTTTGGACCTAAGGTGGGTACCCAATTTAAGTCTTTGACTGTACCTACCGCTTTGTCTGACCTAACTGTAAGTTTAGGACAAGTTAACACGAAGATAGTTCCGTCACTCTCACACTTAAATACTGGTCAGAAAGTGACAGATGCTTTATCCGCGTTTACCCACATCGATAAACAGGACTAGTAAACGTGCTGACTATAGGCTGATGGCTAACATTTATTTACAACTACATAAAAAACTGTAAATTCAGACAATAAAGGTTTTAATTTATTTCAATGATATCTCCTCCACACCGCGTATCCGAGCTCAATTTGATTAGCGGTCGTACCGAGTGTGCTCGACCGGACAAACTTTGCCGACAGTCGTACGGCTAGACCGGCCGCCGAGCTCAGAATCATATCTAGATTCTAGACTCACTATAACAGACAAATACTTACAACGAAAATCAAACTTTATTAAAAGGGTCAATCAACTTTTTGTTGTAGCTCGTTGCCATGGTGACGTCTCCTGGATCACTCTTTAAAACTATGATTTCAAAGGATACTTATAAGTCCTCTAAAAATCAGTTTTATTGGCAATTAAAAACCCATTCTTTTATGGCTTTTCTCCTGAGTGAGTGTGCTAGAAGTATACATTATAACATTTTTTTCTAAGAAACTCTATCACTGTTGTCTCCTGGCTTACGGGACAGAATAACAACAACAAAAAGTTGATCAACCCAAAAAACCTAGTCCATGTTTTGTTACTTTTTAGGGTAAAAATAAAATCCATGTTTTTTAAGTACGTTATATCTAGTTAATCTTTTATTTAGTTTTTAATATTGCTATACCCTAATAGGGTCCATTTTTATCACTATAATATATTAACTGGAAGATGATACCTTGGATAAAATAAATTGAATATGAATATGTATGAACATGCTGACTTATACCTACTTTATGCGTACTTCTAAATCCGCCACATTAGCGTTGTTATTTTTTTTACATAGGTAATGTGACACTCTCGACGTTAAAAAGAACCTACGACATAATGACATATATGACATAACAACATTCATACAGCTTCTACGAGGAAACAAAGAAGCATACATACAGGTCCAAAACATTACCTAACCTCCTGTTTCAACAGTCGCGTAAAAACCTCAAAATAATAGAGTACATATAGGCTGGTTTTGGAATTAGTTCATTTTTAACCATAATATACTTAGGTGGTGGGTATAGTTAATGAGAATGTTTTCTTACAGTGAGATAACATCTACATTATGTTATGACATTGAAAGTAACTGTAATTAACAATAATTGTTAATTAATTATTGAGTTAATCGTTTTTTTACGAAAAGTTGTACTTTTTTGCCTCAAATCAATCCATCGTCGAATAACTTCGGTTATTGTTTAAAAAATGTCCGCCGGATCACAGAATTAATAAATTGTACTTGTACTATTGTACAAGTGGCCGGATTTTATCCTTTTACTTTTACTTTTATTCCGGAGTCAGACTCGAGCACCGAGGGTTCCGCTCCTACGTCACCAATAGCCGGAACCGAGTTCCAGTAAAAAATCCCTGCTTTATTTACTGCTGCTAGTATAGGTACTTATTTTGTGGGGAAATTTATTATTTATTGACACTTTTTTTTATACTGACATACCTACTTAATTAATTTCTATTGCAAGTATTTCGTTTCACGTGCAGCCAACCAATTGATTCATAGGCCAACAATGGAACTATGTCAGTGTGAAGTTTTAAATCATATGTTTGAAAGTCTCTTTGAATCTAATTGATTTCATCACTTTGACTTAGTTCCATGGTGGTCTGGGAATCTAATTGGTTGATTGTACATGACGTGTTATTTTGGTACGGATTGTAATGATAATGACCATTATTTTTTATTTTTTATTTGTTTAAACCGAGCAAAACTTTCTAAATGTAACCTGTTAGGATTAACTTTTAAAATTATCCATACATACACACATACAACATTCATACATTCACCCACAACAGCAGTAGTTTCGCAGTAAGTAACGGGTCCGATTGAATAATTGAAATGTTTAGAATATGAGGCTGATATGGTTTACTAACGCCATCTACCAATGTAGTTGGACACCAAGTCTCGTTGTATTTCTTCACTACAGCGCCACCTGCCCGTCACTAATACAAACAAATAACTTTAGTTCACCGCTCCGACCACTTTCGCGACTTTGTCGTGACGTTTGAATAAAAATGCAATAGATGGCGCTACTGATCTTAAACTGCTCACTCAAAGAACAAATAAATGATTGGAATGGAACACTTCCATTTTATATTTATTTTTTATATAAAATTATTCACTTATATTTTTAGTAGCAGTTTATCTTGATCGCATATTTCAGCACTGTTGTACTTCATTCAACGTCTCAATTTCTGTCATTACCAACTAGACAATAGACATGTTTATATCAGTCACAAATATAAACGGACGGACAACGGAGGCTTAGTATTAGGGTCCCGTTGGCACTCTTTAGGTACGGAACCCTAAAAATTATTGTATACTTAGAAGTGGTATGCAAACACAAATTAACGAGTGAAATAAAACGGTGTTTCTTGCAAAAAACGATCGCGCGTGAAATGCGACTAGGGAGTGCTTTGAAAACTCGCTTAAAGGATTTTTTAGGTAAGTATAGGTACCTACAGTCAAGGACTTTAATTGTTATGCCACTATGGAACCCTGTCGCGTAACGTTAATCATGAATTTTGGCGTAATTTCTTTCATGTGGTTTGACGCTGTCATTATGACAGGGTTCCATAGTGGCATAACAATTAAAGTCCTTGACTGGACTACTAACAAACGATGACAGGCACTGATTTTCTTTTACCAATTTTGTGCAATTGTTTGATCCAGCAATAATATTTGAATATTTATTGCCTATGTTGATAATGAATTAAAACAATGAAATGAAACCTAATAATAAGACCTACTAACTATGCCTATTAGCTAGGAAAGAAGTAAAGCCTATTGACATATAATATCTATTGATCCAAACAGCAGAAAAGAAACTTCTTAGCGGAGTAATACCCACTTAAGAATATTTTACTTCCTTCTGTCTCCCTTTTCCCAAGCAATATGACCGAATGCGCAATAAATAATAAACTCTCAAGTGCTTTTTTGGTTCCGTACACGAAGCGTAGTCCAACGGGACCCTATTGATATGCGCCTACGCGCCTACGCTGCAGGGGTTGATGTTTTTTTCAGAATGAGATGTGTAATTAATTACGGCGGATTTACCTACTAAAAAGTAAGAGTGAAATAATTAAGGTAGTCCCCATATACATGCACCGTTTTTTTTTTAGTTAATTTTATTTCCGTTGTATCGTAAAATCGGTAAATCATACGTAGAAAAACAAATCCTTAGGTAATACCTACTAAATAATTGTCAAGTGGGAGTTGCTCGCACTAATACGATTCGAAATTGAATTCAAACGGGAATATAATAATAACTACTAGGTACCTATACTGCGCTACGAAACCGTCGGTGCGCGAGTCCGATTCGCACTTGACCGGTTTTTCAAAAAGGATGTGGAACAAATGTGTGAAACTTGACAAGTTTTTGAGGATCGTTAACATGTACCTAATAGGTACATACCGCGTTGGCATGTTTTTTTGTAATTATTAAAAATAGTAAGTACATGCTTCTGTCATGTCATGAACATAAATTATTTGTCAAAACAACACTTTTGCGACAACCTCTTGACTTCGCCTAAGAAACACATTTTTATCACTAACACACGCTCATTCCACGTGTAATAGATACCTACGTCATACTAGTACACTGTAAGTACCTACGAGTATAACAGATTGATATTGCTTGCTTACACTACTGTTGCTATACTAAGGGCCTGTTTCACAATCGTCAAGTAAAGCATATCTGACGCATAAATTTAGCCCTTTCCTTTTTTCACATTTGAACATAGACAAGGAGAGAGTTAACTTTAACTTGTCGATTGTGAAACAGGCCCTAAGGTAGGGTTACCATAAAAATATCAAGAAAAATCCTAAAATCTGAGGCCCTTCTTTGAAAACCAAAGTTCGGTTACGTTAGCTCCATCCCTTTCTCTCGAACTAGTCTCGAGTGATGAGTGACAGGGACTCGGCACCCGAAGTTTCGAATTTAGTGGTCCGTGATAACCATCGTGTCGATTCGAAGAAGCGTGGCCAGCTTCCCCATCCCATCTGACATGTGAAAGGTCGTATTAACCTAGTTTTAGATCAAAAAATACTTCAATTCGCAAAGTCGTCGTGGCATCGCTTTGTTTGTGACGATTATTAACTTTATTAAAGAGAAAATCATACTGCACGACAAAGTTATCATTTGGCAGAATGTGACAGTGAGTGTGAGTGAATATTTTTTTATCTCGTAGGTACGTAAAGACATAAACATTGCAACCCATCCAGTGATATTGCTCAAAATCCGCTTTTAACCGCTTTCCACATTGAACCATCGACGACGAAAATAAATACCAGATCAATCTAGTACCAATAACAATATGTGGAATTTATCTTACGCCTTTTGACACCGTTTACCAGATATATCTGTGGTAATAATCTCTTCAGTTCTGGGCAAATCTGGTTTAAACTACCCGGTGAAACAAGTGAAATCAAAATAAGGCGGCCAACTCTTTCCACTAATGTGGGACATACTTACTCGTAATTAAGAATCGTGGGTGATAGATAATCATAAACTTTATTAATGTTACCTACTTTTATTAAGTACCGCTACGTATTTTCCGTTTCTATTATCATCATCATCATAAGTAGGTTTCACGTTAGCCCGAAGAAATCCTCAGCTGGAAATTACTTTTGTCTGCCATAATTATTTTAGGTCATACTTAATTATCGCAAGTCATAACGTATTTTATTAAGAAACTGTACCTCTTCAGGATTTTAAAAAATCAAACCTAACCTAACCTAGCCTTTTCTACACGTTAGGTATTTAAGAAGTTCTGAAAAGTTTACGGTTTCAGCGATATAAAAAAATATGACTATCAATAATTATGTCAAAAGTATATTATGACCATAAAAATTATGGAAAACAACGGACTCCCTAATTTAGTACCTACTTACATAGTTTTATTAGATAAAATATCTATAGCACTGTCGTGAGCAGATTGATAAAAGTTCGTTGAGCACAGACAAGCTGGGAAAAAAAAGTGCCACTATTGCCTAGATACACATACATCGCAATTAAGGAGGACATCAAGGGTCAAATTCTGAGATCGCCCCTGCGGTAGGTGTGACCGTAGCCCGCTTATAAGTACTTTATCCGAGAAGGCATTACGATAATCGTTTTGACGTGAGATTGCCACTTGAAATGCCGTATAGTCTTTCAGAATCCCAGACGATTGACGCCTTCGTAAGTAAACAATGCATAAGTTGTGCATTTAGTTAAGTTACCTACTGATATTGTTATGTTATTATTGCGTGAACTTTGGCGCTCATTGTTCGTTCAGTCTGTAGACAGCAGGTGCCTGTTGTTTTATTGTAGGTAATACACCTATTTTTTTTTTCTTTACACTTACAAACGGTTTTGTATCCTACGGAAATAAATTAAGGATTGTTTTAGAATACTTGAGTTTTCTGGTGCTGAAAAATAAACTAACAGCGCCGATATTTGACATTGCCTAAACAACGTTGTTCACTATCGATATAAGTATTTGTATTGTTAATTTTCCTCCTAAGCTTGTTTGACAAAAAAGGGAATTTAAAAGTAGCGGCAGCTACTTAAAATAATTAGCACCGACAATACTGCACCGCAGACACAGACATAGACCATAATAAGTTAATAACAAAGTGGAATAGAGCCCAGTGGGCTTATTGTCTAACGCACTCGCAATCGCAACCGGCTTCAAAGTGGAGCAATTGTTTTCATTCTGTATGCAGAAAAGACTTCGATTTTCAAAATGAAAACGATCGTGATTGCGAGTGCGTTAGACAATAAGCCCTCTGGCTTAGCATCTTTATTTAACAATACTTACTCGCTAATGTACATTGCAGGTTGAGCACAAAAGTACCTAATCTAGATCGTCAATCAATTGCTAGGAGTCGAGTCCATAATAATATGTACAAATTGTATACGGACCCTAGAAAAGTGTCGCTAAACGCAGTTTATACTAAAACATTTATCCAAATCTTTTTAATATTCTTATTATATAATTACTTATAAACGATACAATTGTACCTAACATTTAATGTTAACCTCGTTTAATAGGTAAATGTGTAAAAATAACGGTTATTTATTCCAATCCGAAAAAGGGAAAAAAAATACACGCATGGCAATAAAAAGAAAATGCCAATAGTCAGCTCATGCTTCAGCTTTGGGTTTTTTTTCCATTCAATAATGGCATATTCGCCCTATATTTGTCAAGTTGATGAGACCATTTAAAACAACTACAGAATTTACTAAAAAATATGTCTGAATCCAAATATTTAATATATAGATTAAAATAAGTATTTTATTCAGCCAATTAGAGGTAAAAAACGAATATATTAAACGTTAACATAATCTGGCTAGCAGTTTACCTTGTACCTAGGTACTACACTAGACTCGTGACTCAGATAGGTACCGAACTCTTAATTTTCGTCAAAGAATTTATCGCCAGAACCACCGATTTCAATTATGATTTTTTTGGTCTGGGACTCTGGGATTCAATTAAAAGACTTTCTTTTCTGTATTCATCTTCTAACAATAGTACAAAAAAATTGCCAATAGGCTATTTGACTAATTTTAGAAAACCTTATTAAATGATTCTTTATTACATAAGAAGCACACTACATTGATATTTCCGTGAGATTCTACTATATTATCAATAAAAATCCATTTAAAAGTTTAAATTTCCGAAACCGCGCCAAAAACGCTGTTTCTATCGTGGCGCTGGCCATGTGACAAGTGTGACGTTATATGCAAGTAAACAATGAGAAATCATTTGAAGAGATACGCCCTTATGATCTGTGGTTACTTGCGTGTGACGTCACCTGCGAGTAACCACAGCTACAAAGCAATCGCATAGCGTTTCTGCCACAGATAAAATTTCAAAATATATTACAATTTTTTTCGTGTAATTTCCAAAAAAATATGCTTAATTTAGTTTAAAATAAAGTGAAATATGTTGTTTTACGCTATTATCTAATAGGATGACGACAATTTTATGCATATTTTCAATGCTGTCAAATAGCCTATTCAACGTGAGCGCACTATACCTAATAACGTCAATACCTTACAATGCCTTACATTTGACAAATCTTAAAATGTTGTCTAGGAAATGTTATTGAATTCTTCCTAAATATGTACCTACTGCACTGTATTATTAACACTTTTTCTTCCATTGTTATAAATCATTTAAAATTCATACATCATCACGAAACACGCAGCCTTGTTTTTACTCTTGTTAAAATGCGATGACTTTTGACATATGACATTTATGTAACCGTTGCCAGTTTAAGAAATTAGTCCCACTAAAGTTCCAAATTATGGTGAGCGTATTCATAGTAGAACCTACGTCTGAGGTATTTTCTTATGCCGGCGCCACACACACAGTACGGGATGTTTTATATTAATCTAAAAGTTGTAACTATTTCTATTTTGTTTTTTTAACATCAAAGTGTAAATATGACATCGTTCGATATGTTTCATCATTGGGTGAAATCACCTACCACGTGCCATGTGAAAATAATAAAGATAATAATTAAACTAACCTTACACTTTTTCCTTCCTTCCTTCCTTATTAACCTTATGTCTAGCCTTTTTTACCCGACTGCGGCGGAGCCCAAAAGGAGGGTTATGTTTTTCACCGTCATGTATGTATGTATGTCCAATTCTATGTTCCCCGCTACAGCAAAAACGGCTTGAACGATTTTGACAAAAGAGGTATCATTGGATTCGTCTTCGCAGCGAGAGTGTCATAGGCTACATTTTATCCCGGGAAAACGTCCCGTTCTTTTTTTTATTAATAAAACTAAAAAGAGTGAAATAAATTAAATTATTTAAAAAACAAAAAACCTGACTGCAATAAAAAGATTGAAAAGCGAAAAACAAGCTCTATAATTTATAAAGAATTGTAGGAGCAATGTACTTATTGATATTTATAACAATTTAAATTTAACTTGAATATTGGAAAAGGCATTGCAGGCGGGGACAAGCAAGTCCAAATGTTAAATTATATCAAGAAATAGGATTTGTAATTTATTGCTTGTCCCCGCCTGCAATGCCTTTTCCAATATTCAAGTTAAATTTAAATTGTTATAAATATCAATAAGTACATTGCTCCTACAATTCTTTATAAATTATAGAGCTTGTTTTTCGCTTTTCAGTCTTTTTATTGCAGTCGGGTTTTTTGTTTTTTAAATAATTTAATTTATTACTACTAAACTACTTTAAACTAACATAAAACATCCGGTACTGTAAGTAAAAACATGTATGTTTAACATTAGGTACGACTAAATAGTATTACCCGAATACCCGTTATTCAAGAAAAAAAATGATTTTCTGCCCGGATGT
Organism: Acleris cristana; assembly: GCA_948252455.1. Classification (NCBI taxonomy): domain Eukaryota; kingdom Metazoa; phylum Arthropoda; class Insecta; order Lepidoptera; family Tortricidae; genus Acleris; species Acleris cristana. The sequence continues at coordinate 6,077,592 of OX411774.1, read as the reverse complement.
AACCACTCTATACCTACTATGTCCTCTTGCGAAGAGTACGTATTTTGGCTCACCTAATTCAGATCACTGATTATAACCTGTGACTGACAAAGTTCTAAATTTTATATTCGAAACTTTTTGATACCTTATCCCTATTTTCGAGACGAAATCGAGAAAAAGCACCTATTAACCCATAAGTGCCATAACGTAAAGAACTTCCAATTTCAAAATACTGTCGCACGCGTGTCGGTGTCTCGTAGCAAAATCGAGCCCTTGAGTTAGAAACGCGGCGATAAAAACAACGGCTGGACTGGGCTTATATAGAGAACGCATAAGTACGCTTTCTCCAATCATTCCACCATATGGCCGGACCTTTTTCGTATTGCAACAATATTTTCGTGTCAAACGCGTCTTTAGGAACAAAAGAAAAAATGAAAGAAGAAACATTAATTCTCAATAAGATCTAAGTAACAAAAGGACAGAACGGAAAACCAATGATTTAACAAAACACGGAACAAAAAACTGTCTATTCGGCCGGCCTCATACATTAGTTTTTCGTATACGGTCGGAAAACGAATGTATGCGGCCGGCCTTAGTCTCAAATGACGAGTTTCGAATTTAGTGCTTCGTAGTAACAACCATAACGTTCAATCTAGCAAACGTGACATGTGTGTGTCAATTTATTAGAATCTTTGTGTTCGACTTTACTATTACACCTACAGACACTTACCTACCTATACCGGGATCGTTTCAACGAATTCGGCAAGCAATTGTTTCTGGTACCGCGAATGGATTCTTTGTATTAATATCACAATACGCTCAGCGTCCTTCTCTATCTATGGTATGGGTCTTGTAGTTGGAGGGAAACAACATGTTTACGAGGATAGCCTTCTGCGATACCTAGTCAATCCAAAACCTGAGGCTCTACTTTGAAATCCGTAATTCGAACTTGGTCTATTGCTGTCCCTTTTGCTCCCGACGCGTCACTAATTCGCAAGAAAGTGACGAGGCGATCCGAAGTTCGAATTACTGATTTCAAAGAAAACCCCCTGACCATACTCCCCAAGTCCACGCATTTTTTTCTTATCTGGCAGGGATTATTTTAGAACGCGTCTAAATCTAATGCCTCGGCCACACCTGCAGGATTTGGAGGTTTACCCTTGTTTCATAGACACTCATTTCATAGAACGTACCTATCACTTCGAAAAAAGTTTCGTTGCCATCAAGAATGTAAGAGACGTTATCACGAATATTTACCAAATCCCGGTGCCCCTTGTTTTATAGACAGTAGACGTCTCTTACATTCTTGATGTCAGCGAAACTTTTTTCGCTCGTTTGAACGTAGCTAATACCTACGTTGTATTCAATTAAAGTCTAGAACTGGACTTGACTAATCGTTTTACCACAACAAATCACGAATATAGAAACAAACCCACCTATCTAAAGTAACACCAATCAAGTTATCAGCACACCTGGATTCTGAAATTGATAAACTGCAAAAACTGTTTGTTTAAAAATAAAGTTGATTTATGTTTTTAAATACTTTATCGTGTTTCTATTTAAATCCTCATCAACGTTATTGCATCGAGATAACATAATGTTACATATATGTTGAATTTCTTTCTCATTTTTATTTAAAAGCTACAGATTGATTTAACTGTTGCAAAAATGGTCGAACTCGTAGATAATATAATTAGTATGTTATATTAGTTTATGTAAATGATTTAAGGTCGAAATGTAATAATGTCAACAGCTCTTCTTCATGCTGTCGGCAGCTGTATAATAATACCCAATGGCTGTTGAAACATTTTCTTTACTAAGGTAAACCTAGGTACCCTGTCAATACCAAATTTACTCGATGTAAATGTAGGTATTAACTCAAAAATTGGGTATTTACTATCATAAATACTATACGATACCCGAAAATCCCTTAAACTTGGTTAAAAATGGATGTATGCACACGTTTCTCTAAAATAAAGGGGCGTTATCTCTCATATACAAATTTAATGTGGTCAGTCGATTAACGTCATAGATTTATAAAACGCGAGAAAACACTCATGACGAATCACGGAAATGCCATAAAAAACATACTCGCCACACGACATTCGGATAGCTGACGTTGTTCGCTATACAGGAAAATGATGTGGTTGTACAAACTTACACTCGCATCCACTAAAACATTGCGGGAAAATAAACTGCTCTTGCGTCAGTACGTAGCCGTTTATCTCCAGATTTACCGAACTGCAAATTTACGTTTGTAGATTTTCAATGACGTCCTATCTACGCCTAGGTCTGGAGGCGTGTCAGTATCGTTCATTTACTCCATTGCGTATGTATTAATGTTATAAAACAATCAAAGCGTTAAGATAAGCTGACCCCCCAGTGATAGAAAACATGTTGACTTGCCAACAGCTGATAATAGAACTCTTGCATGTTGTTATGCTAGTTATTTACTCTGTAATATTATTTCATCAGTTTCATCAGCTCTCCCGATTCTTATGCAAATCGAGATAAAGTCACATACGAAGTCATGTTTAAATAATATAGCTTGGCAAAAAAAACTGCTGCTTATTGTGGTGACAATTGAAATTATTGTCACCACATCAAACTGTTATTAAAACTTCCAAGCTACTTGCAGTGCAGTTCTTGTCTCGAATAAAACATCATCTCGATTGCCATGAGAATCGGGGGCAGGTTCATCACATCACTGTAAACAGGCCCTGCGTAACTAGGACGTGTTTGGTAACGATCATAATATTATTATTACAGGGTCTTCAAGAGATGCAATAACAAAAGGTTTGTCGTGTAGCATACCAGAGTTTATTGAGGACGTAAAGCATTGGTCACGATCTCTTTTTAATAACCTATTACATGACATGTGTTAGATATAAAATAGTGTGCTAGGATATTGAACCCTCCTTTTATTAGGTAATCGGGGTACTCGTGACTTTATCACAATAAATGTTATTTTTTTTAATTTTGGCGCACGGGCCTTCTGCCTGTCGTCCTGTTATAGGGACTACTTAGTTGAACCACCACACACTTGCTTGGTATAGAAGAATCACTTACAAATAAAGTAGGCATGAGTTTAGGCATAAACATTTACCTAGTTTTGCGACCGTCACCTGCAAATTTGGAACTTATTTACGAAACCGGGTTAGCTACAGGAGCATAGGGTTGAAACTGGCCCATATAAACATACAAATAAATCAATAAAGATAAAAGTGTGTATTCAAATAACTACCTTTTTAAGACCGTTGACTTAGAATGTGGCAACGAGTAGACACAAGTACAAAAACAAAGTTTAAAGAAAATGCGTGAATTAAGTTTTAGACCTATTTTAGAATAATAATAACAGAGACATAATGTATATAAAAATAAAAATAATAAATATCAAAATAATTAAATACACAAGCATACTTATATACACATATATAATGCATGCATTTAATATATAAATATATAAATAAATATATATTATAATGAAACAAAGGACAGCACCTACACAATTATAAGGAATCAAGCCAGTATGTCCTCAATTTTCCTTGTAGAGATGCGACCGATTGCAATTTCCTAATATCAGATGGCAGCCGCCGGTTCCACCCACAGTCTGACAGAGTGCACCGAGAAGGATTTGGAGTAGGTAGGTTTTAGACGTATAGGCTGGGAAGGCAAGAGAGAGGTTAGCACTCGACCGCAAGCGATTATGGGAACCGCTCGCCATGAAGCGAAACCTCTCAGAAAGGTAAGGGGGAGAGTGAGGCGAAAACAAAGTGTTGAAAAGCAACGACAGGATATGGATAATCCTGCGTAAACGGATCGGTAGCCATTTGTGTTCGATGTTCAACATAATTATTTAATAATAACCTTTACAGTAAATAAAGCGAGGGCTGGACTGATATTTACATAGGTATTTTACATACAATACGCAATTAGACGCAAAGAGGCATTCCGTTCCACGACCTTGCTGAACTCGCTGAAAAAACTTAAGTTCTTACCTACCTGCACGGAGCGAGTCGTGTCATGGGCTACCGTGGCGATAAAATTTCATATTTTAATATTTAACGCTTGGTGAAGATTCGTGTTGGCAATGTTGGCATCCCTTGATTAGCATTAAAAAAGAAAGAGACTTTATAACTAATATTCCCGCAGATGTGGCCGCAGCGTTATTGTAAAGGCGGCTTTACACTTGGCAGTTTTTTGACAAACATTCCCGTTGCATCTCTTTCATTCTAAGCCATAAACCTACCTGAGGCCCGGTTTACGAAGCTAACAGTTACAAATTACAAGCAGAACTCTCTTTCTTGGAAAAGGAGTTAGAAAGAGACCTCCGCTTGTAATTTGTAACTTGTGGCTTCGTGAAACGGGCCTCTGTTTGTCAAATTTAAATAAATACCCAAATAAGATCTTTCTAATAAAACATTTAATAACACTCTTTGTTGCTGACTGACTATATACCTACTTCTAACACTATTAATGTCGCTATTAAACGAAGATTTTTAATAAGAGTCTGAACTCTACGGATCTACTATGTAGGTATTAGCATTGAGGAGTTCATACCTATTGCCACGTTCCGTCTCTGTCATCAATGTCACCATATTATCAGCTCGATTCGATAGTACCTACCATATGATTATTGTGATCAAATCAAATCATAATTAGGTAGTTTACACAGATAGTGACGTAGGTAGTTAGTAACAAGTGAAGCTTACAGCTTACACCGTTTGTTCCCGATAGCTTTCGCATTTTACTATACTTAGTCATGATTTGGTCTAATGAGACTGCCAATGATAATAACAAGTACCTAAGTATACCTACCTGACGAAATTTAATAGTGATGGGAATAATGTTTACGCTAATTAATTACCGTAAACTGGGGTTACTTTAGCTCTAGGGCGTAACATTGCCCACCCCAAAAACCATGTCTAAAATTCAATTATTCCATTAAATATGTTACATTAGAACCAAGCTACATTACATTACATCTTAAATTGTTAAAATAATTTTAGTACTTACTTTATATTATAAAGTACTAAAATTATTTTAACAATTTAAGATGTATATACCATTAAAATAGTTAGGTACTTATAGTTTTAAGGGTGGGCAATGTTACCCCCTAAGTCTAAAGTAACCCGAGCTTACGGTACCTAATTAAAAAGGTAGAACATGTTAATAGTCATTATCACATCAAATTGAAGATGACACTTCAATTTGATGTGATAGTTATCCGATTTGTAATTCGACAGGGGTTTTCCACCGGTGGCCCGGACAAGAAGAGGATTGGATTGAAGTAAACTGAATGGATTTTTTTAAATTATTTTGCGCATCTTTGGTGAAAATGGTTTTGAATTAGTGATGTCTCGCGTTAACTTGCGCGAGCTAACTTATCATCGTTCAAGTGCGAGTCTGGCGGTGGTGTGCGAGTCCGGGTCACACTTGACCAACATTTTTCTGCAATAAGTAAAGCATTGCTCTGATTAACATTTTCTTCTTTTAGTATCGTAAAATAATTTTGCCTGAATTGAGACCTAAGTATTTGTTACTTTTTAATAACGTGTGACCCTAAAGGGTTTTACCTATGTAACTTGTCAGGCAAGAATAACAATTTCACAATAATTTAAAAAAACCCTACCTAGTTTGTTTTGATTCGATTTAAGGCGGCAGGAGGACGTCCATTTGCTAAACATAGGTACCCACCTAGGCCTTCCCCAAGGATCTCCACGATGGTCGGTTATGCCTACCTATAGGTACCTACTTGCCTAAGCAACGTGTTTGTTACTAAGCCAATTGAAATAAATTAAATTAACGATACAGTATACTTAATAAATAAATAAGTAAGTATGTACCTGGTCTACCTAATAAATATAATACCCATCACTCCAAACTTAATTAAACTCTAGCTTTTTACTATAGATAGGTACTGGACATAGATATAGGTAGATACAATATTAATCTACGTAGGTACTTACTTAGGTATACAGATTTAAATAAATACCTATCTGAATCCAACAAAACATCGTAAAGTAGGTAAGTACCTACTTAAAGTAGGTACAGAACAAAAAAAAACTTGTTCGACCGATACTAACAGTTAATGAAACCCTGTTTCTCACATTGTAATAATTTATTTACATTAACTGGCCACTAATAATCTAATCACTCGCTGCTCAAGTGATATTTATCCGATAAGAAAAACTTTTCAAAAAATACCGCGCTTGGAGTAATTTAAACTGACCAATAAAAACTGCCCAGAGCGTGAACCGACCAATCACAGGGTCGGCAAATATGGTGTGACTCTGGTGGGCTGCAACGTTTCGTCTGGCTGTGCTTCAAATTCATACGCGATACGCTTTTTACTAAGTTAACATGAGATGTTTTGGTACACGTCATAAACAAAACTCGTGTTATTCACAATACGCTTCCTATCAACTAATAAAGATCTATCAATAATATTAATTTCTCTTCACTGATAAATACAAAGTTTATTTCCCCGCATCGTACGACAGCAGCGTCTCATATAAATGCCGAAGCGCTCCCCACCTCCTTAGCATAACGTTTATTCTCGTGAGAGAGCGCGGTCGCCTGTTGGTTGAGTGTTTCGTGTCGTGATTATAAACGTCAATTTTTGTAGTGACACTTAAATTTGAAGCGTGTGTGTTCAGTGATATTTAAAACGTTAAATAACACAAGAAAAATGTCTTTCAACACCGATATTTCGACCAAATTGGAAAACAGCAGGTACGGATTTGTGTTCAATGGCCGATAGTGATGGCTAACACCCGCCTGTCCTTATCCCTAGTGCCAGTGTGTGCGTGAGCGTTGCATTCCCGAAACCCGAATGAGTTGTGTTATGTAGGGCGTCCTATGCACCTATTTAGAGAACTAGCACATTAGTTTTACGAGATTTATCCTGCTACCCAGCGAAACATGTCATGCTAGCATTAGTCATGGCATTGCTATTTTTTAAGATAGGCTTTTCTTTATAATTATACTGGTTTGATACCACTATACAGCGCTTTATATGAATTCTTTCGATGAAATGACCTTATTCTTCTTGCCTTTAAAATTTAAATTGAGGTTATCCATCCGGGATTTCCAGGACGCCTATGGGCATGCGCGAGGATCCGGCCATGACATGACTCAGACAAAATTGGAATTCACGAACGAACACTGAATTTAATCTACACTGTATAGCGATTTTGTTTGCCACGAGTTTACAATACGGTCATAATCGTAAAAGATGCTGCAACACTTGCAAAGGTAGGGGGGAAGGATTCTCCCCTCTACACTTATTATCACCCATTCCATACCGTCACTTTGGATACTTAAGATAGATGCGTTTTTTTAAATTTTAAACTCCTTTTGTTTGTTATTTACGTTATTTTCTCCAAGTACCCTAATAGTTGTATTACAGTCAGAATAAAAGGTTAGCTTACTGACTAGTAGTGTTGATCTGATCCTGTTGCTGCCCATTTAAAAAATGTACCTAATCTTATTTGTTAAAGCCAAATGTAACCATGAATATTTTATTATACCTACTGATATCATTTTATGGACACTTTGTATTTTTTAACAAAAAAATTGTGACTATCAGTAAGTTATCAAAGAAAGTTGTCTAAATCTTCCAAATTGATTGATGTAATCCTTGTTGTACCACTTTATTTCGGCTTTATTGTCTTATAATTTTTAATAAACAAACTATACTTTAGTATAGTTTTCTGATATCACCTAGGAAGCTCTAGCTCTATTCATAGATATATTTTTGTGTTGCTTTATAACTCAATAACTTATCTCTTATGTTCTTATTGTTACAGGAACAGCCTGCGAAGAATTGCCAGAAATGACAACACCGAATTCTCAAAACAGAGCATTCTCAATGACATGGAGAAATTCGTCAAAATGGTTAATGCCATGGACGAGACCGTGCTGGTTCCCAGCCGCCTTATGAACCTGACACAGGAGGGAGACGATGACCCATTCAGCATGTTTTCTATGCTGAATGACCTGAAGACTGAGCTGTTGTGGTCAGCGGGGGACAGTGAGGAGCAGACGGAGCAGCCTTTGAGGAGAGTATCTGACTTAAGTGATACAGAAAGTGATGCTTCGAGTGCAGCTGGAGACTCTGGTATTGAGGGAGAAGACGAGCGCGAGTCAGCCGTGCGCGCCGCCGCCGCCTGCCGCCGCCACCTTCGCGGGCTCCGCTACTCTTTGCGCCAGCTCACCGCCGCGGCGAACCACCTCACGAGGTCATACCAAGAAGAAGTAGGTGCCCCAGTTTAGGGCCCAACGCATGCATTCTCCTGTGATTTGAAGCCTGCCCGACCGTGATGTATATATAGTATTAAGCAGCCCGAACTGTAAATATAGGCTAAAGGGCTGGACGTGTGTTTGGGAATCTCAGTAAGTTAACGAGGTTATTATTTAATAAACTTTAATTTTCCGTATTCTTTAGTTTTCTTTTAGCTCCTTGATGAAGATACATAAACATGGTTCAAAACATATTTTCTTAATTGAAATTTTACTTTTGCTTGAAGCCTCTACAAAAAGTTACAGAAAAATATCTTGATAAGAGATTTTATCTTGAGTAAACTTTAGAGATCTTTTCAATGATAAACATCACTTTGCCGCTATGTTTAGTTAATACTGTTTTCTAGGTTCATAATAAAATAATATATATCTTTGTATATTTATACCTAGGTAGGTTAGATGGCAATTCTTTGTTCTACTTAACAACCAGATTACAAAGCATTCTCAGGCTTACCTTGGTTTTTCTCAAACTATGCCTACAAATGGCTTGAATTTTGACAAAGCAAATCAAAAAGGGGATAGGCCCTTCCCAGGTCTTAACCAATTTTGTTGTTAGTACACGGATTGTTAACCAATAAAGTAAACCGAGGTTTAATTTACGTATTATTTGTCTCTGTTGAAAACCAAACTATAATTTAAGGATTTGAAAAAAAAACTCTACCTATGGCTTTTATACAAAGTTGTTAAATGTTGTACTTAAAGATGCCTCAGCACTTTGTTTTTGACTCTATAAAATAGGTATAATAAGTTCCACGTTTACAGTTCATAGTAGGTATAGTACATGCGTTTTTGCCTTTGTGTGATTAAAATGAACTTCATCATTAATATCATTACACAATTGAAGAAAGTTAATTTTGTCTCAATTAAGTCCTTAACTAGCAATTCAATAAAATTGGTTCAGCGTATTATTTTATGGTGGTCAAATGCGGTAAGTTATATTTATAGGCAATTGTTTTGAAAAACACTTAAGATTTAGGTAGAGATTAAGTGTCAATTAGGTACGATCCCTTATTGAGCACAATAAATACCAGGCACTTACTCGGCATAGACTTCAGTCTGAAAAACTAGTGCATCTAGGTGTTTGTTTCGTGCTCTATTCCAAGTTGTTTCAACATCGGCGAACTTTGACTAAGGCATTTCTTCCAGTCAACCGTTATTGTTGACGTTTTAGCAGCGCTTACTGTCAAGCTAATTATAGCCAACATAATCGTCAACAATTTATGATAGATAACCTTAGGGAGTGACTAACTAGTTGTACGAGCATAGCAAGATTGTTAAATATTATATTATCTCAATTAACCTAGGCATTCCGCTTAACCCACTTGGCAACGGAATACTTGGGCTACGAATCAATCCAGAGTGCATTTAGCCAACACCGTCTAGGTACAGAGATGTAACTAGATCGTCGATGGTAGGTAGGTATTAAAAGCTCAAAGCACTAATCTATACTACTATAGGTACTATCTATACTAAGATTATAAAGCGGTAAAGTTTGTGACGTTTTAAGGGTTAATCTCTGGATCTACTGAACCGATTTTGAAAATTATTTTAGGTACCAATAGAAAGCCACTATTTGTGAGTGTCATACAATCAAGGAAAGGCTATAAAATGACCAAAAAAAAAAGTGTATTGCCCAACGAAGTGGGCACGGGAACAGCTAGTTTAAACAATCAAACTTAAAACGCGTGTATATACCTATATACGCGCAATTAACTGGTTTTACCTACCTACCTATATTTTGTTACAAATTCTTTAGGTCACCTTAATTATGCAATGTAACGCAAGACCTTGTTTTACTAAAATGTAATGGTAATTGGTTGCAAATAAGAAAAGAAAGTCCGCTTAATAAAAGAAACTAGTCTATATTGGCATGTGTCTGGATTGTAAAAATTTACAGGTTGAAGTCGCATCAAATCCGTTGCCAAGCGAGCGTGCACGGGTCACTAAACCGGCCAAGTGCCTCGCCATCCCATAACTTGAATTAGCCAACCTGTTCGATGTGGAAGTGACGACATCTTGGGCTCGGTACAAGCAAGCCTGGGGACCTTTAATTATAGGCATCACTGTAATTAAACATCCAATATTTGTGATAACAAGGGCGAATTTCAGTTTCTAATTCGTGGGTCCGAATTTTCATAAGTCAGTTTTTAGGGTTCAAACAAAGTTACAACAAAGGGTATAAACGGGACCCAATTACTAAGACTCCGCTGTCCGTCTGTCCGTCTGTCACCAGGCTGTGTCTCATGAACCGTGATAGCTAGACAGTTGAAATTTTCACAGAAGATGTATTTCTATTGCCGCTATAACAACAAATACTAAAACATAATAAAATAAATATTTAAAGGGGGCTCGCATACAAGCGTGATTTTTTTGCCGTTTTTTGCTAATGTTGTAAAGATAATGGTACGGAACCCTTCGTGCGCGAGTCCGACTCGCACTTGGCCGGTTTTTTTGTTTCTGAAACCATTTAACTTTCCTTGATTGTTATAAAACAAACCTGACCTAAGATATTAATGAAATCATAAAAAAAATATTTTCTAACATGAATTTTCGGACAAATGGAACAGGTGGGAAACAAACACAATTCTTGACTATCTGTATGATTTATTTAAATTAGAGCTACTTATAGGTACCGTTAACGATACTAAACAGTGACCATAGCGGGATTCGAATCTGCGAACTCTGACAGCAAAGCGACGGTATGGCTCGCTACGCTACCACAGCGATCAGAGGCACCACGACCTCATTGTGATCAGTTTACGCTAGTGAATGAGACGGAGCTACATCACTCGCTAGCTTCGTCCCCCTTTGACCGTAAACAGAACTCTGCTAAACTCCGTAGTTAGAGATCATGCCAATCCCCAATCAATCATGGTGAACGCCAGAACGCCTACGTCATGTTTATTAAAGTATGTGGTTAGGAAGAATGCAACGATGTTACTTATATCTACCTAATAGCACGAGGAAATATGCATAATGAATAAAGGTTGAACCAATGAGGAAGTTAAACCTGTTAACGATTTGTTTATAAAATCGTAAAATATGACCATATCTATAAATTATTTCGAGGACAAGGACGGTACTTGCTCCTGAGCCAAATATAATCCCCGTTGTATGACTCAGGCATTAGATCCACGCAAGTTATTGGACCGATCGCGCTACTTAGTCATAAAGTTGACGTCCGTATAGAAGTGGTTTATCGCTACTCGTGGTAAAAAGTACCCTGTCCTTCGGGGTTCAAGCCTTGAAGCTCTTCACGGCAAATTCATCGAAATCGGTTCCGTGGTTTAGCCGTGAGAGTGTAACAAACCAACAAAGTTGGTATGGATGGATAGGTGTTAATTTATGCAATGTATAATTCCTAAACAATACCACTAACAATGATCACTACTAATGACACTCACGTAGAAAATTACATGAATATGCTTTGGGATTTTGCAGTATTTAAGTAAGCTTAAGCAGCAGGCGAATTTGCATCATATTGCACTTGTCTATGGTGGGTTTTATGTGCTTAATTTCATGTAAGTGATGAACAATTTCCAAGTTTATCAGTAATAAGCTGGTAAGTAATAGCACTTACTGTTGTGCTGTTGCAATAGAAACACCCAGTGCAGTATCAATCCCAATCTAATCAACAAATTATCTTGATTGTGCTGGTATGTTCTGTACAGTTGTTAAATTACACGATTCGAAGCTCGAAGGTTAGACAAAGTTATCAGCTGACTCTCGGAATAATAAAGATATTACATAACATATTGCCAAATAATAATAGAAATTAGATTAATTATGGAAGTTACTCTTAATTGCAGTAAGCGTCCAATACATTAGGTGTCAGAAACAATTTCACGGAAAGGATCTGTAAGGTAGGTTGGTAGGTTACGAGTATGCCAAATTCCAATTCTCAGTGGCAGACCAATTCTACGAAGGTTATATTAATAACAATATACGCATGCCATTCGCCGTCAAGGCTGGTAGCAAAATTGTAACTTTATCGGTTATGTAACGTCTGCAGAAGGATATAGGCTCTTAAAAAGGTCTGTGCAAAGTTAGTAGTTCGCGTGTTATGAACGTTCAGGGACTTAGTGGCCGTGAACTAAAGTGGGACGACGTCTAGAAATCGATGCGGAGTCCGCAGAGCAGACTGCAGACTCGTGTAACGCCGACTGAGTATTAGGTCATACATAATGGTGTTATATGCTGTAGTGAGATAACTGTTACCCTGAGCCGATTACAGGAAAAACTCACGGAAAAACGTGTTTCGAGTTTGAATACGACTGTTTATAGATACTGTTATATCGATTTCTCGATACAAGCAAATGATGACCTAATAAGTAGGTTTCTAGTTTTGACTTCTGACCGTAGAAAAGTACTCGTACACCAATATCTAGGTCACGCCAAATACCTACTAGATAGGTCTATTTACTTTGATTGTTTATTATTCTAAGCACGGGTCAGATTTCTATCCAAAATAGATCTGATATCAGTAATTGGTTCTGAATGTCCTGGCATTAGTAGCTTGGAAATCGTTCGATATTCCACTTGATAAATCGATAACAAACACACCTTAATATCACAATAACAACGTCAGTAACCACTTTATAAAATAAAACGGCATTACAAGAAACCATGCGACTTAAATGCCTTCGTCGATAAATTAAATCGATTTCTAGGAAGTTACACCGTAGTTTATGCCTAATGCCTCACTCAATCATCATGGACGACAAAACACAACATTATTTCTATGACGTTACCAATCGGTCGGCACTTATTTATGATCAAACTAGTGATTTACACGTAATAACTAGCTACCCGCATTGCATTCTGCTTTCTGCGATACGCGGAGTAAATAGGAACTAAGGGGTAAATAGGGACACAACTTAAAATGAAGCATATGTTACTAATTATAAGACTGAAATAATTTCCAATAAAACGTAACGTTATTTTTATTGAATACTTGTTCTTATTTGTAACAAGTTATGCTTCATTTTAGGTTGTGCTCCTATTTACCCCTTAGTTCCTATTTACCCCATTTAACGGTACGCGGATTAGGACTTTTAACCTTTGGAACGCCTTACATCGAATTGTCGAATACAAAATGTGTCACACGCCAAAAATGTTTGCTATGTTATGCAAATTACACCTTATTGATACGAAACAAAGTGGCTGTAGCCGTCGTGGCGTCAGTGGCACGACTTTCAATTGAAGACGGCCAGAGCAGTCTGAAGGATAAAAGGGGAAGGAAGTCCGATTACGAGGTTTGAAAATTTAAGTCTGACGTCTTTGTCTTAATGGGCATATCCACTTGTCTCATCCTCTCATCTTAAAGGCGTTTCGTCGGGTATACTTTGGGATATTTTTTGCATTTACCCCTTGGGGTATGCCACTGGAGGGCATCGGTCTTATCACACCACCCCCTAATCTTAGGTTTATATTTGACATCATCTTATCTTGTAACCAGTTATATATTTTTTTTACTTTTATTTTGCTAAGTTACTTTTTTTTTTTCTCCTTGTGTTTTTACCCAAATGTTTTGTTACCTACCTACATGTTTTTTTTTTTCGTTTTCCATATCCACTCTAGTCTGTCAATCTATCCGTAGGTAGGTATGTCATTTTCATTTTGACGCTGAAACTCAAGACATTGTAGCTGAATTTGACAGACAGGTGTATTTTAAAACTGTTAAACCCATTTTTTTAAGAAAATTGTAAAGGTTTTCTTTTAAGTTTTTTGTTCATAGAAGTTATGTATAATCTCCAAAAAAAGGAAAAAAGAACTTTAAACTTGAAAAATACCAAGACGTATGAGACATGGAATGTTCTCCAACAAGTGTTAAGTATAGAAATTGAAATTCAACGTCGAGGCAAGTGCTGGAAGTGGGCTGGCCTTGCGCTAATAGGCAGACGCGCACGCGCAGCGCACGTCACTGCTCGGCTTCAGGCTTTAGCGAAGAAACTATTTGTTTAAAAAACTTTTTTTTATTTGGGAAACAAACAGCTTAATTGACATAAGATAAAAAAATGTACTTAATACATGAGCCAAAACACACCCCTAATGATAAAAAACCGGTCAAGTGCGAGACAGACTCGCGCACAACAACTATCACTGATCCATGTTAATTTGTTGCTTTTTTTTAGAAGAACCGGATATTGTGTCCCACAGTCTGGATTTCCTTAACTATGTCCATTGCAACTTCCATCCAATCTTTTAAGAAAGCGTCCAAGTCGTCATTCTGCCTAGGTCAGCCTCGCCGTGTAGCTTAATATAAAGAAATTAATTTCTAACGTTTTATTTATTTGACTACAATTAGGTAATGTACATTTTATAGCCAATTAAAAGTTAAAACTAAATTTATTAAAATTAAAATAAAAACTAAGCTACTCAAATATTAAAGACGTAAATAATAATCTCCACTATAAAAAGAACACCCCCTCTAGCAGGTCCGCTCGTGGCATGGTCCCTATGACACTGGCTGCGTTACCTCTCTGGATAGCTAGCCCAATCCTTTGGGAGAGGTAAGCACCAGCTCTAGGATCTCCGGAGGTGTCTATGAGCCGGGATTTTCATATCAGCTGACCAAGGTCCCATGGTTCCCACTGCAAGCGCCACAAATTCATAATTATTTAATAATATTTCTAACTACCTATCCTCGAAAATTTAATTCAAGACCAAAATCCTAACCTCAACGGGCGCACATTCGCTGTTATTAGATACTGCATTTTGGTTTAAAGTGTAGGTATTTTATCAATAAAACATACCCTATATTACTGGTTATACGAGTTCAGACAAGATGAGAACTGTCAGATTTTGGTCTATATTAGATTTTCGAGTACACATTCCATAATCTCCTAGTTACATAATCCACATTTGCCAACTGTCAAAAGCTAAAATTAGCCCCACAATGTGAACAATTATTAGGTTAATTAGAGTAATGAGTTAATATTAACAGTGTTGCAACAGAACTAGTGCTATCACGTCGAGATAACAAACGATAAGAAGTCCCTCGTGCGCGGCGCTCAATCAAACTCGTGATTGCTGATGCACTATAAGTATCTTATTGTAGCTATAACGTTCTTGATGTGACAGTCTTATGGACCAAATTGGATGTTGTTGTTACGATATTCTCAATCAAAATGTTATAGATTAGCCGGGTACACCTATCTAGGCAGCCAAATAGATCGAAATCCCGAAATTTATAACTCAGAACGTATTATTTAGATGACTTGATTTTAGATTATTATGGGACACAGTTTTAGTCCCACTTACCCAACCTTTAGCGATTAAATAAAGATAGAGAGAGAATGTGTCCAGGCTAGCCTAGAACCTAGTCCACGAAGAACTGGTTCATCGTTTATCCCTCGGTAACTTTTGACAATTGCAGAACAATTATGTATCCTACGTGGCAATCAAAGACACGGATTGTCTGTTCGCTAAATTTTATTCTAATCCACCAGTTCATGCATGATTTAAAGACGAACATCCAAACTTCTGAGCATTTTTACAACCGTAAACACACACTGTGGTCTTAGGTTCAACAATAGTCAAATTTTCCTTATTCCTGGGTATGTTTTTAACCCAAAAAAAAGCTTATAAGTAGACTACTACTTATAAGCTATAACTATCATATTTTAAAATTATGTCTGTACTTCATGAGAAACAATTAACTATTGTTTCAGGCTAGGGGCATAGTTGTATGATTTTACGGAACGTTACTATCTATTTATTAATTTTAGTAGGAAGTACTCGTAGGATATTAGCAGGATACAGTTCACTGTAAATATGTTTCCTCTTTACTGATGATTCAAGCAATGATTCGGAGGTGACGGCATTGTTCGTTCATGACTAAATAGCCAAATTTGGCACTGACCACTAAATATAGTTGATTTTTGGAAACTTTGTTAATCGCGATACGAGAACGTGTAAGTTTATAGGAGAGTATGTAATCGAAATGGGTCAATTCTTTAAAAAAAACGTGCGTACTAACCGGGAATGTAGCCATTTTTTTTTTGTTTAGTTTGGACACAGAGCTCCATGCAAATCGTTCCCCAGTTTCCATCGATTAGTACCTAGTCCAAGTTAGTAATGTTTTTTTTTAAATCTTTAATGCAGTTTATTTTGTTTCCAAAGTTGAGGCTTTGATTCTTAACAACAGATTACCCTAACTTATAGTTTACATACAACTAAACAATTTGGACTGATCACCCTGCTAAGTCTAATCGCGGTATCTCAAACAAAACTGCTGTAAGTACCAAGTGCAACCTCTATACCCACAGGAGAGGATTGAATCTGCCTGGGCTATTATACCGCTTCTTGGGTTATGAAGGCAGTACAAGAGTTCGCACCGCGATGTCTAATTTAAACTACGACGGTGAAAGGAAATGAAACTGGAGACAGTGAGTGTCATACAGTCACATTTTGACACAATTTCCTATAAAATGAAAATGTCACTAATGTAGACCCCAGAATTTGGGCCCATTTAATAGGTATATCCACATAGACGACTCAATATTAAAACATGGAGTAAGTTTTAAAGTTTGCAACGAAATTCCGTACTCATTCTGTGGCAACATTTGTGCATTTAGAGTTGTCAAACTGATTAGCCTAGTATTAACAGTTTTTGTCTTGCATCTCATCTGGTATCGTGCTGCTTTTCGATTTTTAAGAATCAAAACAGTTGAAAATTTCATTTTAAAGGTTGAACCGCACTAGAGCGGCGCTGCAGCGGAGAGGCGCGGCGCGGCAAAATATTCTCGGGGAGTCAACTATGTCGCGTCGCGCCGCGCGCGCCGCTTCACTGCAGTACGCTATAGTGGCTATAGTGCGTTTTATTACATAAGAAACAGTGGTAAAAATATTTTTCTTGCCGCGCCGCTCCGCTGCAGCGCCGCTCTAGTACGATTCAACCTTAAAATTTACGTGAAACGGTAAAACCATAATTTTCATAGGTAGTTCGGGGTTGGTTGTGACATTCCTTCGCATACGTTTAGTTTTCTACTTTCGAGCTCTCGCTTCTCAAATCGACTCGCTGTTTTCGTCTCTATGCGAATCGCTAACTAACTTAATAAGCCTATAGAACCATCAATGATTCTTATTTTAAACTATAAATCTAGCAATGTATGTAAAATGCCTTAATGATAAGTCTATCACAATCTAATTACATGAGGTCACAACACAAGGGCGTCGCTATAAACCACATGTATGCTAGACTGGGTGTGCTAAGCTCGTTGTAGGTCAAAATACTGTGTTGTTCCGGTTAGCTGAACTACTTTTTATATACTTAATTTATACTAGCGGTTGGTTATTGAACTCTACATTGCTATAAGTACCTTCATACACTACCGATATATTTGGTACCCCTACATCTCTAATAAACTAACGTTATTAATGCGACAATGTTTGTGGGTATATGGGATCTACCTATAAATAGAGAGATCGCTGAAAGGCCAGAGAGTGACATATTTAGGGTACATTTATATCCCGAGGAATTAAACAGTTAAAGTGAAGTAAAAGCTAGTACTTATACGGGAACGTCAAAATCCGTAGCGTAGTTTAGGAGAAGTTAGTAGATATACAGCCAGACAGAAAGACGGAGAGACGCGGAAAGCGTCTTCGTTTTATACTATGTAAAGAAAGAAATGATTAGTATTTTCAGTTACTGATACTCAAGCCTCGTAGCTTCCTAGTACTGAAACTGAATTGCTGGTTGACATCAACATCAACAAAGGGTCTTCTTTGAAGCGTAAAATCCAAAACACCTTGAGTGCTTTTTAGTCATTCATGCGAGAAAGAAAGAAACGGGGCTATCGTAACTTCGCCTCGAACATTCATTTTGGGAATAAGTACAATGGTTTCGTTACATAGCAATTCAGGATTAATTTGTATTACTAAGGTTTACTTATGATTGCGTACTGATTTTACTTAATACGTTCAGTGCCAGTCTACCAATTTTCTGTACAAAATGGCCTCGATAAGGAGACCTTGGCGCTACAAGAGACAGCGACTTACGGTGGAATGACCTCTCCATCAATCGATATCAAGACAAGCAACTAGGTACATTTTCTTGTATTCATTGCAGTGGTTCAGAAATCTTCTACTTTGATTTGGTCTCTTTCTTTTTCGATTCTTAAATATATGTACGAGTCTTGATAATTTTATTGACGTTCTACGAGCTGATTTTGTATTGAATTGTCAATCCGAAAAATTTTACGACCCAAACGTCGTGGGAGCCATTAAAAAAATTGGAGACGTCCAAAGAAAGTTAACAAAGTTTTAAAAGCCGACTGTACGTTATGATATTTTCATCTCTATAATTAAGCTAAGTAAGCTATACTTTCTAAATATCTGGACTCCTTCGTCGTCAGTCGGGAAATAAGCAAGCTTTAATTACTTACCCGACTGCCTGCGATTTGGTAATTTCATGAAATTATTCATGATAGTGTACTTATATATAGCTTATCTATGGCTATGTATGATACTTCCAGTATAAAAATCCATCCAACAACACCCTGCATTTGATAATTCTTCAAGCCGTTTAGACTAGTAGAGATCGCAAAGAATCACATTTCACCTATCGTACATGATACCTATACTCGCACCTATAAAAAACATGACCTGCTTGGGTAGTCCAGTTAAGAAAGGTGCTGACAGTTATATTATTGGTGACGTTGAAGTAATTCGCAAAACTAGCCTTGTTTGCATCGGAACTATTGGAAGGATCAACCATGTTGACAGAGCGTGATGCAAAGTGTGATGCAAAAACAAGCCGGCTACGTCAAACCAGCTAAAGGAAAAGGTAAACATTTACCAGCGTACGTTCCCACTTGATCTTTGCCCCTTTACTTTGGTGTATCAAGTGTATTTTAGGAAACTTTCCGTTCACTTAACAAGTTAAGCGGATCTTGAATGAACAGTTTCGTGTTTTGTGCCAAGCAAGATCAATTGCCGTGATGACGTCTTTCGACTTATATGAGATGACTTTTAAGTTAGTACTATAAATACTTAAGTAAATACTTTTTTTGGTTTATTATTGACGTCTTTTGGCTGACATGATAATGATGATTATAAGTTTTATAAGTTTTATTTTAAAAGTACTTATCAAACTAACTTTATCCGGTGTTGTTTAGATGAGTAAGTATACATTTTTTATCTAAATGATAATACACTTACTCAAGTAATTCAGATGAAACTAGATTAAGAACTGAATAATGTGTGACACTTAAAATTATCGCGTTTACAAATACCTTACAGACTAAAATACATAACAATAATATAACTCAAGATTAACATAACAACTTAAATACTTTCCCGGTGTCAGCTAGCCGGCGCCGGCGGCGTCCACGAAATCGACGAAATAAGACACCCCTCGGCCAGAATTCCTCCTTAAAAAAGGTTGGCATATCTTTGGTCGCTACTGTCACGAAAAAAAAAAACAAATTAACCTTGTGGCGAGGCTCCAATCCAACCACTCGACCCTTAGGGTAGCTCCATTGATACACCATTACAATCCAACAATAGCGTATATCTTTCAGGGTTTGTAAATCTCCTGACGCGAACAAAAGATGAAGTCAGAGGATTTCCTTCAATGCCAGCCAACAGCAATTGAGGATTGTTCAGAACAAACTGCTGCAATAAAGATAATAGAGCAATCCTAGAAGATTACGTTTATGGCTCTTTACTTTACCCGTCGATTTACCGTTATTTATAATTACAACCTTAGGGCTTTATCCTTCATTTGTTGATTGAGACCGTCAATGCAAGAAGTACTTAATAAATATTCTGCAAAACCCAATTATTGACGGCTATTACGTTTTTCCATTTTGTTTTAACGATAATGCAACGGTGCGGTGACATAACGCGAACGTTAATAGCGTTACTGAAATGTGCAATTATATTTAGACTGCATAATTTTGGCCTCGAAAATAAATGTTGGCGGAGATATTTAGCATCTGCGAAACTTTGATGACGGTAATAAATGATCTGAGCTATTCCATATAATAAAGCCGATAACTATTGGAGAATTAGCGTTTATTCTTGCCTAAAGACTATTTAGCTTCAATATAAAACGGGACATAGGTAAGCACATAGTTATCAACAAAGAAATGTGGGTATTTAGTCATGGCAATTACAAAGTGATTTGTTTGATGGTTGATTAATTGATCAGTATCGCGGCACAACGGTTCGAACGGTTATAAATTAATAAGTAGGTAATAACATTTTTATTCTGTTAACGGGGAGAATTTTTCTGCAAGATTTAGATACCTAACGTTTTGGAAAGACTTGCGATTTAATTTACCCAATAAAACCTACGAGACACGGAGCTAGAGTACCAGGGCAGGCACGTGCGCAACCTACTGTGCATCAAGTGATAAATAGATATGTTTTGATAAAATCGGTTATTCTCGAATCTCCACGGCGTAATACTGGTTTAACACGGAGGCAGAACAGTGGACAGTAGAGTACGGCTATTGTGTGAACGCATAAAACAGTACCCACTGTTCTGTCTAGACGTGTACGTTCACACAGTAGCAGGACCCTTATTCTCGTGACTTCGAGATGATTTTTATTGCGATATGCAATGTCAACTGCATACATTTTTTTGACATATCTCGCATGAAAAATCATCTCGAACTCACGAGAATTGGGTCCCAGTACTCTGATGCCCACTGTTTTGCCTCACTGTTCGGCCTCAGTGAAACCAGGGTAGTGATTCTCTCAAAAGCAAAGGTGAGCGAACGCAGGAGTGAATGTCCAAGCGGCGAGTTTACGTAGTCACGTCAGAGCGAGCAAAACACATTTTAGCGCGTGGATTCTCAATTAGGCAGCCTTATACGTTCGAGAAGCCATGCTGCCAAATTGAATACACGCGCTGAAATGTGTTTTGTTCGCTTTGACGGGACTACATAAACACGCCTCTTGGACATTCACTCCTGCGTTCGCTCACCTTTGCTTTTGAAAGAATCACTACCCAGCATAAGGGCGCAAGCATAGAGCATAACGAGCTGAGAGGGCATATAAGCGAGAAATAAGTTATAGTTCCTACAAACAATACGGCCTGTGGTAACTGGTAAAAGTGGTAAACCCATGAAATGCGGTTAGGGTTGAGGAAACTTGCGCTGCGGCACAGATATAGGTAGTTAACCTAAATCAAGTTTAGTGTGGCGAAGGCGAACGAAATAATAACGAATCTTTGTTAATATATTATTTATAAGCAACTTAAATACTTAACATAAAACTCATGATTGTCGTGAATGATTATGAAAGGTACGTTAATAACAGTTTAAACTTCTCATGGTGTCATGGTGGTGTCATTTCGACTTGTTACAGTTGTTACAGCAAACTGTATCATAAATAGCTTTAACCCCGTGTCTCTTTACCGAGACGGAGGTGTACGAATTGCTCCACGAATGTGTCAAAGGTGTTATGTGGATGGTAGCAAAGGTGGTTGTGTTTGTGTCAACACAATAGGTACTATAATAGTCAGTGTACCTTCGTTCTTAGTCCACCTGTCAAAACACTGGGGTGACAATAGGTTCTATAACAAAAACAATAACACGTTTGGCACAATAATATTGCTAAACATCATAAATCAAAATATAATTACTAAACAATCATACATATTTATTTTTAGGGTTCCGTACCTAGCAAAGTGAGAACTTATTAGTAAAGCTACGCGCCGTCCTATGCTGTCTAAACCGTCTTTCCTACAGACCTGTATCTTTTACACTGTATATATAGCCGGTTTTTTTTTACAGAATACTATAGAATAAACGTTAATATATTTTAAGCGTTAAATTTGTGGTGACTGTAGTGCAAAATGCAAACTCCTAAACAAAGAGAAGAAATAATAGAAATCATCAAGTGTTAGAGAAACGGACGGTACAGAACACTCGGGGCGAGTTCGACTCGTGCCGACTTATTTTTTAAATGTAGACGGATCGATGTTATTTTTTGCACAGTAGTAAGACAGGAAGGGATATTGGTAAAGTTTTCATCACTGAATAATGTTAGACATATTACCCGAGGGAATGGCAATAAAAGATTTCGACGCGAACGGAATACGATAATCAGAGCCTCTAGTTTATTTTTACTTACACAAAAACGTCTCGATCGCGTTTGCGTTTCTCGTATAAATAACATGGGCAGTTGGGCACTTACGCGTTCGAGACGGTATGCCGCGTGAACAGCAACTTACACTTGAGGCACAGTAGTATGGTTACGGTGGCCCAAAATCGTACATACATCACGTCCACAAGCATCGCGCGAATTCAAAATACGCGCGTAAATCGCGTGCACTACGCCGCCAGACTCTCGACTCGCGCGTGATTCGCCCTTTCTGGATAAGCTCTTAGCCTCTTTCTTGGGCGGACAGGTAACAATTAAATAAATGGAACATAAAAAACTGCCACCCGGCTGACGGCGCAGCCCGCGGATCAATAGTATGGAAGGTAGTGTTAAATATTTATTTCTTTTCTTTATGCAGCCTAGTCTACAACTTTAGCAGTAGAGTTATAACCGCTGTAGAACCGTGTCGCAGAAAGTTAATTATTTTAAATGACTTGATGCTGTCATATTACGAGTATTATAACACGGTTCTATCCTCGTGCCGCCTAATGTACAGTCGAGTTCAAAAAGATGTATGATGTACCTTGTCACTTAAATCTTTGTGACATTTCATATATGGCAGTTTAAACATGACATTAAATAGACAAGGTACATCACATTGTAAAAAGTGACACTTAGAATAAACGCCCAACCTTAAAAAAATAAAAATTTGAACTAAACGCCCAGAGAACATGACACTGTAATCATGAGCAGTTTGGTTGGACATAAAAATGTTTTGGCCTATACATTGCACACTGGGCGTGTAGCTGATCTCGCGTTTTTTTTCTTGGGCGGCACGAGGCTTTGGTGGCTCAACTGTTTGAAACTTATCATCCCTCCTTTCATTTTTGACGGCCGGGTAAAAAAAGTTTGGCATGCTGACCAGTAAAATTACTTTGGATGCGATGCGAACATGCTGCTGCTGGGAGACAAATAAGCTACACTAAAATAGTGTATTATAAAATATACGTACAGTTTACGTGTGGTAATAATTAGACCTTGACTTAGGTATCATGATGGCGTCTAATTGCATCGTTATTCTAGCGTCGTGCCCTTACGAAATGGGTGTCAGCCTGCGTCAATAACTTGCCTCCTAACCTCGTCATCACTCAACGGGTCAGAAATACGTTAAAGATACGTAGGTGCTATGATTTCTTGTTATTATTGTATAACTAGCCGTTGCTCGCGACTCTGTCCGCATTTATTAACCGACTTCAAAAAAGGAGGAGGTTATACGTTCCACTGTATGTTTTTTTTTTTTTTTTTTTTTTATGTATGTTCACCGATTACTCCGTCAATTGTGGACCGATTTTAAAAATTCTTTTTTGGTTTGATAGAGTATACTTCCGAGGTGGTCCCATTGTCAGCAAATCTGAATCTGATGAAGGGGTCAGTGAGGAATTGAGGGAACTCCTCAAATATTGTATGCAAACATATAGCGATTTTAGTATTTTTAGTAACAAATGTAGCATTTGCATTCAGAAAGTGTCACTTGGTGAAGCGGAACTGATGATGAAGGCCACAGATGGCCACCGGAACTCCTCAACGGTACCGATTTCAAGGGTGGCGATAAGATATCTCGATTAAGATAGTTGAGCGACTACAACGAAGCACATTTAATTGTTTTAAAATGACTATGATTTTCCCGCGGCGTTGCTTGCGGCGAGCTTGAAATGTCTTAAAGTTTCATATATCAACTAAGAAGTGGGACTACATAAGCTTATTATGATCACTAAAAAGTGTAAAATAAAATAAATGTTTTAAAAAACAAAAAAACCGCCTTCAAAAACGCAAAAAATAACTTCTACTACTAGGTACTTAGTAGTAGGTACCTATCCTATTAGGTTAGTCTAACTGAAGTCGGCGACCACAATATTTTCAACAAAAAGCCAACTTCAGTTGGACTAACCTAATAGTCTAGGTACCTACTACTAAGTACCTAGTAGTAGAAGTTATTTTTTGCGTTTTTGAAGGCGGTTTTTTTGTTTTTTAAAACATTTTCGCTTTTCCCTCAAGTACTGCCCAATTTACCGGAATAAAAAGAACTCTACAATAGGTGGCCATATTATTAGAAACACTTGCGTTATTTCCATACATTTGCATAGTTATATCACTTATCGAATTTGACCACTAATCAAAAAGCCAGAGTCCTTTTTTTTCGCCACTCGTCTGTATTAAGTGCATGCTCCCGCGGCTCGCGACAGCAAGACTCAAGTTCGTACTTAAGAATATTCTAAAGTATACATAAGAGTAGGTATGTAGGTCAAATGGGGGGTTTCTTAATGTGCAGTGTAACTTTGATGAAAGTCACGAAACAGTTGTTGTCTTAAATTACCCCACCCTATGTACAGTTTAACTTGGGACAATAAGTAAGTACCTATAAGTACAGACTGTAAGCTGAGACTAGCAATCACATCGCTAACCCTATTATAACTATGTTTTTTTACCCGGGAATTTGAAAATCGTCTCATTTTCCCCCATTTGACTGTACTTGTCTTCTGCAGTGCCATATATCCATTCATCTAATAACTTCTATTTTTTAACCGACTTCAAAAAAGGAGGAGGTTATACGTTCCACTGTATGTTTTTTTTTTTTTTATGTATGTTCACCGATTACTCCGTCAATTGTGGACCGATTTTAAAAATTCTTTTTTGGTTTGATAGAGTATACTTCCGAGGTGGTCCCATTGTCAGCAAATCTGAATCTGATGAAGGGGTCAGTGAGGAATTGAGGGAACTCCTCAAATATTGTATGCAAACATATAGCGATTTTAGTATTTTTAGTAACAAATGTAGCATTTGCATTCAGAAAGTGTCACTTGGTGAAGCGGAACTGATGAATCTGATGATGAAGACCACAGATGGCCACCGGAACTCCTCAACGATACCGATTTCAAGGGTGGCGATAAGATATCTCGATTAAGATAGTTGAGCGACTACAACGAAGCACATTTAATTGTTTTAAAATGACTATGATTTTCCCGCGGCGTTGCTTGCGGCGAGCTTGAAATGTCTTAAAGTTTCATATATCAACTAAGAAGTGGGACTACATAAGCTTATTATGATCACTAAAAAGTGTAAAATAAAATAAATGTTTTAAAAAACAAAAAAACCGCCTTCAAAAACGCAAAAAATAACTTCTACTACTAGGTACTTAGTAGTAGGTACCTATCCTATTAGGTTAGTCTAACTGAAGTCGGCGACCACAATATTTTCAACAAAAAGCCAACTTCAGTTGGACTAACCTAATAGTCTAGGTACCTACTACTAAGTACCTAGTAGTAGAAGTTATTTTTTGCGTTTTTGAAGGCGGTTTTTTTGTTTTTTAATGTCAGCTTCTGTCATAGCAACCGAGGTTAATATGTACATTTAATGTGGTCTGAATTGATACAGATGTTAAGTATTACATCATCTTTCCGACACGCGTGTAGTGGGATGCGAGACTTGAGTCATAGCTGTTACTCAAAATGTAATTCAAGTTCAAGTGCGGTATGTGACCTTGGGTACATCCAGGCAACGATAACGAGGGTTAGGGAAAGTTGATCCAAAGAGTTTGAAAGTACTCAAGTACTCATTAAATAACTGCGGCTGGCATACCTATAAGTATTTTCATTTTAATTTAAATAAGTTTAGTTTTAACTTTTAATTGTATTATATTAAATATGTATCTACTTATGTTAATAAATTATATCTGCATAGTAGTATTTTCTATTTTTTCTCTTTTTCTGTCTTCATAGCTTAGAGCAGGGGTTCCTAAACTTTTTTTTTTCTCATAGACCACTTTCAAAAGTTAACTAATTCTGGTAGACCCCCTACACCACATTTCTACCATATTCCCAAAACTCGGAAAAACATGTGAAGATTACGTAGACCCCTGTCGAGTCTCCTGCGGACCCCTGGGGGTCCACCTGGACCACTTTGGGAACCCCTGGCTTAGAACCTTATGCCCTTACTTATAATAACCCTCCTTTTGGGCTCCGCCGCAGTCGGGTAAAAATGGAGTAACCATGAAAATAAATAATGCGTGATAAGGACAAAGCATGGCTTAGGTACTCCATGATTACTCCACGTTTATAAGTAAGGGCAGACTAAGGGCTGGTTTTTCAATCTCCGGAGATTTAGTGGTCATAGGACTTTGTTCAGGTACCACCATCTTATCCTTTAACGTATCGCCAAGCAGCAGTGTTCGCATTGTTAGGTTCCAGTGTGGTGATAGGACAACCGGTAGAAAATACTAGCATGAGGCATTCCATCTTAGTCCTCAAGGTTGGCAGCGTATTAGCTGACTTAGGATTGCAGTCTTATGATTGAAGTCTTGAGAATACAATAGGAGTCTCAGATCCCACATATCATCAAGTGGCTGGATGTGCTCGTTTGCCTTTTCTATGACAAAAAAGTTAGATAAATTTTAGTTCAGTCCTGGCTCTTTCATATGACAAAGCATGACAAAGAAAAACAAAAAACCGCCTTCAAAAACGCAAAAAATAACTTCTACTACTAGGTACTTAGTAGTAGGTACCTATCCTATTAGGTTCGTCCAACTGAAGTCGGCTTTTGGTTGAAAATATTGTGGTCGCCGACTTCAGTTAGACGAACCTAAAAGGATAGGTACCTACTACTAAGTACCTAGTAGTAGAAGTTATTTTTTGCGTTTTTGAAGGCGGTTTTTTGTTTTTTAAAACATTTATTTTATTTTACACTTTTTAGTGATCATAATAAGCTTATGTAGTCCCATTTCTTAGTTGATATATGAAACTTTAAGACATTTCAAGCTCGCCGCAAGCAACGCCGCGGGAAAAGCATAGTCATTTTAAAACAATTAAATGTGCTTCGTTGTAGTCGCTCAACTATCTTAATCGAGATATCTTATCGCCACCCTTGAAATCGGTACCGTTGAGGAGTTCCGGTGGCCATCTGTGGTCTTCATCATCAGTTCCGCTTCACCAAGTGACACTTTCTGAATGCAAATGCTACATTTGTTACTAAAAATACTAAAATCGCTATATGTTTGCATACAATATTTGAGGAGTTCCCTCAATTCCTCACTGATCCCTTCATCAGATTCAGATTTGCTGACAATGGGACCACCTCGGAAGTATACTCTATCAAACCAAAAAAGAATTTTTAAAATCGGTCCACAATTGACGGAGTAATCGGTGAACATACATTAAAAAAAAAAAAAAAAAAAAAAAAAATACATACAGTGGAACGTATAACCTCCTCCTTTTTTGAAGTCGGTTAAAAAGGAAAGGCGAGTATCATATTTATGAGGGTACCTATTTACACGAAAAAGTCGTATTGATTGATTACACTAGTAATTTAATATTAATAAATTACTTAAGTTATGAGTCACACTAATAATGAGATACTTAATGATAATGAGTATATGTATAGCTTCTTTAAGTGACGGTTTGCGAGTTTGCAATGGTAAATTATTGCTATTAAGATGCTAATTCTAGATTTTGGGCTCGTTTATTTAAAATACCAACCCAATGTATTTTTACCTACCTTCAATATGCAAATAAATAAGTAATTTTGAGGTAGTTACCTACATTCAAATGAACAACTAACAATTTTATGTACTTATACATAAACTGGGTAAAAAATATGTAAACTACTTACCCATTGTCAAAGTTATTGGTTTCTATTGCTTCCTCTCGTCTATAATTTGTACTTTAGTGTTTTTCTATTGTTTGCTATATTTATTTTTCCTCATTCGCCCAAAGGTTAAATGGAAGAGATCGATAATTTCGCCTTTGTACTACTTTTATTTCTGTAATTTTAATATTTGTGTAATAAAGTGTTCACATACATCATAATCATATCAGCCTAAAGACCGTTCACTGCTGGACACAGGCCTTCCCCAAGGATCTCTGTTATGACGGCTGGTTTTGTGCTACTTGCATCCATACATACATATCTTAATATTATTTTGTAGGTACCCTTTTTAAAATTTGGACGGTAAATCTGCGCACACAAAGTACGTAAAGTCGACTACAAAGTTATGTTTCCACTTTTTCTCCTTATTGCATTGTGATAATCAACTGTACGTACGGTATGTTATAGTCGACTGTACCTATAACATACCCAGAGCCTTTTCTTTGTTTTACGACTTACCTATAGGTTGTCGCGCAGGTTGCTTTTTTATTAACGGCACGCTGATGATGCTGATGGTACTTAACGATGATGGTTATGCGCTCGCCCCACCCAAGCATGTTACTCTCTCACACTCTCTCACGCGAAAGCCATGTGTAACTATTTGCATCGGTACGAGTATAATACATACGGGCGCACAGGTCATATGATTGCTGGTCAAGAAATCCTCGAACCAGGGAGTAAATTAATAGCACCACTAGCTGACCGCCACCAGTACTACAAGCGACATAGAACTTACTGCGTGGGTAGTTTCCGCGCGTCGGCCTTCGACAGCCGCTTGCGCAAGGATTGCGCTAAGCCTTGCTTCGTACGCGTCGCTCCTGGCCACTAATATCGACCGCTTGACACAGTTTATCACTAAGTATTTATTGTCTTAGTAGTAGATATGTGGAACTACAATATTCTTAACCAACCACCACCAGAGGCCCTACTTTGGAATTCGATTCGAAGTTACGTTAACTCCATCCCTGTCACTCTTCATTCGAGACTAAATCGAGGGAAAGGTGATGGAGCTAACGTAACTTCGAACTTCGATTTTCAAAGTAGGGCCTCAGAACTACGGAGGGATTTCTGGGAAAAATGGGACCGTGTTGCCAATTTCACCCTGTAGGCCACTCACTTCAATCAATGGCTTTCCGTCCTGTTAAGGTTTATTTCGCCAATAGAAACTATAGAAGATAGTTATCTATAGAAACCCCCATGGACTTATTAGAGAAATAAGTCCATGGATATCAGACACGAGAGCAGTTGATCGGTAAAAGAGTATGTTCTCTTGTGAACTAAACAGTTGCACATGTGGTTAGGTTTTATTGTTAGTACCTAATCAGTGATGAAATAACATTTACTGCTGTCGACACACTCTTAACAGGAAAAAACTGAGAGTTCTCCTATCGCGCATTGGAATATTTAAAGCCGCAGTTTGGCACTCTTACTGTTTAGCAAACCAGTTTACCAGGCAGGTGGTGGTTTTTCCATAAATACGCAGAAAAAGATCGATTCATGTTAGTTATTATTGGAAAAAATACCTTTAAATCCGCGTACCTAATAGATTACAGGAAATAGATGAAATTAGTAAGATGAGCCATATCCCGACGAGCAAGGTCAGCATGAATTAATAAGTAACTTGCATAAATATTATCCTTCATTACATTAATTATCTATTAATAAATTGGATCAACTCTAACAACGTTGTATAATAAATATTATGGAAACATAAATACCGATGACTCGTTTGGAATTTACCAAATTTACCGAAACCTAACGAGGTACTTACAAGGAGAACTGGAAATTTGGCCTTTAATATTCTTGAATAAGGTCAATTGAAATGGTAAGGTGGTACCTAACACAAGATTATTTAATATTTGCTTAGAAATAATGCTAAAAAAGCGTCACTATTATGGTAAGACATAAAACTCGAGTGGTGGTAGGACCTTGTGCAAGGTCCGTCCGCTACCACCTTAATGCGCATTAGGAAGGTAAGATAGTCTTTGAATTTGTTTTTTTTTTACAAACCAAGCTCCAAACCATCTCGCACATTTATTTAAAAAATCACACTGCAAAATCACAAAGTTTCCATCATGAATGGCAACGGTACTCAAAATTTTCAAACTGTAACTGCAAATGTTGCCGCTTTTCATCTGTATGAGTCAAAATAACACGTGATGGTTTGAAGCTCCGCCCATTCATCGGTCCATAATGCCATGCTCGTTGCACTGTTTTAATGTACATTAATCTAGTTACTGATCTAGTCAGTTCCATGACGTGAGATGACGTCTGCAACAGGCCTCGCGAACCTTCGCTGACGAGGCGAGCCGGTTGAACGGGCATGCGCAGTAAGCAGCATCTCTGCTGCGCAACGCGGGCATGGCTGACTGGTTGTGACTACGAACTTAAGATTCCAGACGTTTCCGTATTATTACAAAATTAGTACAATGGTTTTAAGTATGCTTTATGACTTGGTATAATAAATATAAAATATTAGGAGAAGATCGCAACGCACACAAATTGACCTGAGGGCTTATTGTCTAACTCACTCGCAATCACGATCGTTTTCATTTTGAAAATCGAAGGCTTGTAGCTCTGCATACAAAATGAAAACAATTGCTCCACTTTGAAGCCCTCTGGTCCCAAAGTAAGGTCTAGTTAGGTCTAGTCTAAAGTACTAGGTACTAGGTGCTAGGTATATGGGTACTAGACAACGATAATCATACTTATACAGCGCCTCTATTCAACACGGTAAAAACAATATCGTGTTTGTCCTGTTATCGTATTGTTAACGTTTTGATCGCTCTTATTTTCTTGACAGTAATGACGGCTGACGTCATAACAATACCTTAAGAGGTAAACTACGATATCGTTTATACCGCCTAGAATAGAAGCGCAGGGCTCTTGCAGCTAGGTTATTTTAACCGCACTACTCGCAAACCACTGTCTTTTCATTCCCACCGCTTTGATTATATGTCAGTCTACTTACCTCTGTACGTTGTTAGCGGAACTGTTGCCAAGCACGTCAGATCTATTGCTTACTTTACGGTCTTTCAATAGACGCACATAATGAACTCTTTTCGCAAGGCCATCAACGCATCTGCATTTCCTAGAGTTGTCTTGGGTGTGCATGAACGGCGGCGATTACTGACCATGTATCTCGTTTGCCTCTATCATCATAACACCACTAAACGTTTTGAAACAATGTTTACAATCTTTTAGATACGACTTAATGAGAAACATTTCTAACAGATGTGCTTCTAAATAAATAGGTGTTTTCAAATATCAACGCACACGTCAAGGTCGTAAATGTTATTGTACGTCATAAAACCGGTTGCTACTCCCTTCGTTTCCGAAAGTTTGATTAATACTTGTATAATATATTGTAATTTAAGTCTTTCGCACACCAATAGGTTTTTATCGTCGTTCGTTATGCAAATGTATTTCCGGTGACGTTGTTTTTGGTTTTTGGACGATGTCAATGTCAGAATCGGTCAATTTTGGTTAAACACTTAAATTGCCTAGTGGGTTTCGTTAAAAAAATCCAATACCGGCAAAAAGCCGAGTGGACCTCAACCGGCAAAAATCTTTCAGTGACATAAATAAATAAAAACTTCCATGTACGTACCTAGAACTAAAAATTAAAAGAGCATACTTACCGCACTGCGTCTAAGTCTGAGAATCTCGGAACCGCAGTCGTTGGAAACGGTAAAAAAAATATCGAACCTATTTTATCGGCATCGAAGACGAAATGAGAATCTTCGTTTTCTGCCAACATCTTTGGCTTCTAGATCAGTATATCGTGTCAACTTTGCATAGAAATCTATTAGCGAGGCACGGAATGTGTTTAGAGAATTAATTAATGCAGATAACGTTTAAATAAATTTCCTCAAAACCACGGCCAATCATTGTTTTCTTGGTTGATTGCATCCGGCATATACTTGCATATAGTAGATTGTTCAACAAGGGACTAAAACAAGCCGTAATGGCACGAGATGTTTAGCCGCCCAAGCGGGGCGCGAGTGGCTATAGTTCGAGTGTCATTATGGTTGTTTAGTCTCGCGTTAAACTCTCTACTTTTCACTTTGAATGCGAGGAAATAAAATTACGTTCTATACAAAATTTCAATATTGATTATAACATAGTTTCTTACAAAACTGTTTCGCGGTTTTTTATTTTCCTTTTTTTTTCTTGTAAAGTGACGCTTTAAACGCTTGTAGTATATTTAGCCAACAGGTTCAAAGTTGGAAAATATTTAAAAATAATTGGACCATGCATAATAAAATGAATTAATCGTTAATATAATTAAATATAATCTTTTTATTAATAAAAAAATCAACAATCGTTAATTTCAATAAAGAAATTAACGATTGTTGATTTTTTAATGTCTCAACAACTTACGCATCTTGTTTTGAATTTTAACCTTTTTAAAAAGACAACATCTTACGCAAGTTATTTGCGTCACCAAACCAGCTTTTCTGGTAAAAAAGCCAATTCATCGTCAATCATTAAGGTATCCAAAACCATTTCAAATATGTGTATGCGTATTTTTTAATTACTTATCTTCCGTTTGTTTTGCTTTAGTAAACATTCTAAAGTTAAGTTCTGGCAAATACATAGGTACCTACTGGCTATAATGACTACTTAACTAATACAGCTTACTTAACAAACAACAAAAAAACTCTGACGCAAATCGTCATTTTTTTAAAATGAACTAAAAGTTTACAAGAATCGTCAATCAATTTGCACTTTCAGCTACAGGGTAGTAATTCTCTCAAAAGCAAAGGTGAGCGAACGCAGGAGTGAATGTCCAAGCGGCGGGTTTAAGTTAGTCTCGTCAAAGCGAACAAAACACATTTCAGCGTGTGTATTCAATTTGACAGCATGTCTTCTCGAACGTATAAGGCTGCCTAATTGAGAATGCACGCGCTAAAATGTGTTTTGCTCGCTCTGACGGGACTACTTAAACTCGCCGCTTGGACATCACTCCTACATCCGCTCACCTTTGCTATTGAGAGAATCACTACCCAGAACTAAGCATAAATGGTACTTAAGACACATTTAAGTGTTTTAGCAGGACATAAAAACCGAAGTTACCGTAAACTTGAGATGTTGGAGCCGCACTACATGGTAAGCATAAAGTCTTTTTAATATTATGGTAAGAGTAACGACCTTTTAGAAACGAGAATTTTAACCTAAGTAGGTGTGTCATATTTTGGATACCTACCGTTTCCGTGTGTCAGTTATGTTCTTTTATTTTTTTTGTTTGATTTAGAATTGTTAGCATGTAGGTAAAGTAGCTATTTCTATAATATTGTATAAAAAAGAATAATGTCGACTACCAGAAACCTCGAAAAAAAAGATAATCTATGTTAAATATCTAATAGGTTTCAAAGAATAGGTACCTACGTATGCTCTTTTTTTTAAATCGCGGTCTTGTTCTAAAACTTAATCTACCTACCTATGCTCATAAATCTCATAATACAGACAATTTTTTTTGACCAAAAATTAAAAACAAACATTGCGTGCAAATCGCAATCAAGACTCTAGCTACGAGAAGCTTTTTAAAAGGTGCATTCGATGGAAAATTCCGCACGTGCAAAGAGAGCGTGCAAATAATTAAAGGAAGGAAGAAAAAGGCGATTATTTGTAATGTGTGAGAACTTTTTCTACTTACAAAAAACATTGTTTCATTGTGAAACGTTAATAAATTCAGGAGTAAAGTAACCTATAAATTTCATAATTGACAGATACGGATTAATAATGACTCCATGAGATCATGTTTTTTTTTGCAATTATGAACAAAAACAAAAAATTATTTAGAATTGTGAATCACTGATACACAAAAGAATCAGAACTAATCTGTATCCTTGGAATGTTAATCATTTCCTAGTGATACAAATCACTGTTATCAGTGATATCACAAATCGAGAACCTCTCACTCGTGACTCATGTTTGTTGATAAATGTGCCGTACGGTTAAATATAATTCGATGAGTAAAATCATGAGTGTGTCGAAAAAGAGGTGCGTCCGAGACAATCTATACCTACTTAGAAAACGTACCAACGATGTACATGATATCAAACCTAAATTATGCAGTTCTCTAGAATATATCTATCCTTGGCGGTTAAGTATATGCGAAATGCGTTTACCGTACGGACGACTGCCCAGCAGCGGAACACGTTAGCATAGTATGATTTTAAGCTCGTATTAATATTACAGCCGTATTAAAAATAATTTTAGGTCCGTGATTACAGCTATAATAAATATGTAAGTATAAATTTACAGTTATGCAGAATTGATGGAAACAGATAGTTGTTACTAGCGGTGTATTGTCAGAAAACAAATCACTGGAGGAATTTGAATTAGAGTAAATTTCAATCAATAATAGTAGGAATCCCAACGAATCTCCGAGCGTCGGTACCCAAACAAATGGGTGCATCAACAGTTATTATGCAGGTCTACATTGTGAATGAATGAGCCCGTAATGCCATTGTTGTCATAAAGGGAATATGCATGAGGGCAGGGTGCAACGGGGTGGATTAAAATTTACAGAAGAATGAAATCTACAGTCTCTTATGAATGCAAATATTGATACTAACGAAGGGGCCTGTTTTATAAATCTACAAATTACAATTTACGTTTTACAAGTTTTCATTTGACACAATCTTGACCAGCCATTTGAGCAGTGTTGCCAGTTTAGACCTGTAAAATTGTAACTTGTAGCTTTATAAAACGTGCCGCTGTAGTTTAAACGAGGACTTGTACGATTCATAAATTAAAAAAAATTGCGTCTTTTTTTTATTTAACGAGAATATTTTCAGCCATTGGTATTTGATAAAAGAGTGACTGTGTGGAGACAGTTTTTGGGTCAAACTTGAATCGTGTTGCAAATAATTGTCCGATTTTTTTATTTCAAATAGCGCCATGATTTTTCAAAACTTTTGTCTACTTATTCCCAAGCGTGTGGGTAATAAAATAGGTATGTGCTGTAAATGTTAGGCAAAAGTGTTAACTTGTATCAAATTTCACTATATTAGTATTATGGGTATCAATTAACCGGTCAGCAAAATATTCTCATTTTGGTGAACAGAAATATGTATTTGGTCAGCCAAAATAGCTAGTTGGTAAGCAACTTATGGTTAGCAAACATTTATAAATCTGTCAGCAATTAATGACATATTGGGCTGCTCTAAATTATTTTGGTCAGCAAATTAAATATTTGAGCTGCATTGAACGACCCACAGATAATTAAATTTTGGTAAGCAATCAGAAGGTAAGCAAAATAATTCATTTTGTCCAGCAGAAAAAAGGAAGCAATAAAATCAAATTGGTCATCAACAAAATGGGCGCAACTATTACAAAGTTCATTCAAATATACTCTCTTTTTTTGTAAATTCTTCAATTTATATAGAATTATTCCTCTAGGGCACACTTTCCTCGCAGATACACCCTTGAAAAAAATTCGCCTTTATTCCTTATAGATCCCCTTTTTAAATACCAATGCAGTGTTTCCTAATAGATACACTTTTGGGTACAGTTGTGTACACAAAGGTGTAATTAACAAATTTACTGCCGTGCCGGCGACACACACATCCCAAACCCACCATCAAATTTACAAATTTAACAGAGTCGACGGAGCTCCGCTCACGCGGATCTCCTATTTCTAGGTTGTTCTGGCCCTCCGGGCCTGATATAAAAACGAACCTAACCTAACCTACCTCATATTTATGATACAAATTTTGGTTAATCTAGGGTGTGATTGTGATAGAAAATTGTGTGACAAAACTTAACTTGTAAACCCTGCTGACTTTTCAAACTAAACGCAATCCACTTCTATATTATAGATGACAATTATTTTAATATGCATACCTCTTAATTAAACTGCTTACAGACATGTTTTCTCTGCTGACCAATTGTAAAATCTTGCTGCCCAAATAATTATTTTGCAGCTCGACTGTTTATTAGGCAGACAAATGACAAAAAAAGCTGATCGAAATTGTTTAAAATGTTACCCGTTTATAAATTGTTTGCTGAACAAAGAGTTGTAGCCCGATTTTTATTTATTGCCACCCAAATCTTTTTATGCTGCCCAAATGAATTAATTGCTGATTTTTTTTGCTGATCAATTTTAATAACGGCTGACCATTTAATTACTTCCCTTATTTTACTGAACAAACGGCTCTATTTAAACTGTACCTAACTATAAATCAACAATTTGTGACGACTGTGAAAATTTTATAGTCTGGTTAAATGAGCGCGTCTGGTTAGTGTGGTTTAATGGTCTATGGCCCGTTTCACGAAGCTACAAGTTACAAATTACAAGCGGAACTCTCTTTCTAGCAAAAGGAGTTAGAAAGAGACTTCCGCTTGTAATTTGTAACTTTTAGCTTCGTGAAATGGGCCTCTGGTGGTGGGGTAGTCTGGTTGTTGTAGTCTGATTAGTTGCTAGTTGTAGGTTGTAGGGCGTTATAGGCAATTTAAACAACAAACAACAAAGGTGCTGAGGTAATTGGCCATTGGAATAATAATGTGTACTTGTAAACAACACTTCCTAATAAATCAATAATTATCACAAGCTCGTTAACAATTAATTAAACACTTAAAGCAAATTTATCGAAGGCTTTAGCACGGTTTAGTGTTCCATCTCAACATTCCACAAGCCAAAACCAACATGTTACGTAAGAATAATTTAATTTATGCTGACCTTGAACAAACAGCCATTTTTGTTTTACTTTTCTACGTGTCCTGTCTGCGAATGACTAGACAACAAAAGATTAGAAAAAACTAAGACATGTTTCAAAATAGATACTTAATAATGCAAAAAACTACTTAAGTGCTAAACCTAACTTGAAAAATAGCATAAAAATATACTGGGTATAACGAAACAAAAACTAAGACATAGAAAGCAAACCACCTCTCGTACTTATCACACATATATTTGCCCTAACCAAGGATGTAGGGTTGCCAGGTGTCAGGTTTTTTACAGTCGTGTCCGGCAAAATAGTTATACATAGGTAAGTATACAAGTCCGGCCTGTCCGGCTTTTTTTAGGCTCTCGGTCAACCCCGCCTCGCCAAAAAGTGCCGAACGAAAGCGCGCGAGCGACTCACGCAGACACGCATGACTCGGGATCTTGCCAGGAGCCGCAGATTCATAACAATAATATAATTAAGAGTAGAATATCTCAAATGAGTAGTATTAATAAACACATAAATAAATACATGATTATTTTAAACTAATCTGTTAGCGTTTATGTGGGCTTCAGGGCGAAATATACGTCTAAATATGACTCTGTGTCCGGTTTTTCTAAATTTGGGCCTGACAACCCTACCCGGACCGCAAGCTTCTTAACCAGGCAGGGAAGTGTCAGATTAACTACCGTAAAACTACACAACTGTGGTCCGGACTGATTTAGGTGAGATTTGAATAGGAGATAGTTCATATTCGGGGTGGCCACACACTCCGTGCTGTCCCTGACACATTGTTCGTTATCTTTTATTTGTCTATTTGTGTGTCTTCTGTGTAGTGAATAAATGTATTTCTTCTTCTTCTTCTTCTTATATTCTAGATTAAATAACAAATAAGCTACCTTTAATCCTGAAATAAATCACTATCCGCTTGGGATGGCAAAGATACTAATTCTACGCGGACGTAGTCGCGGGCAGAAACTAGTTAAATAATACGAGTAACTCATCTAAAACCAGGAAGTCGAAAACGGCTCAATTTATCAAAGAAAACTGGAAGCCTGGCTCTGAATATGGTAATTTTCAAACTAGATCTGATTAACAATGATGTTTATTATTATTACCTAGGTATTACAAAGGTATTTGCATGTGGCCTGATATGCTAAAATACAAGTTCATGGCTACACGTGTCATATTAAAACGAGTACGTTAGATTGTAGCGAATATTATCATAAATGCTCAGGTGAGTAAGCTAAGGACAATTACGCATTAATCTGTGTAAGCGGCGGCCAAGAGTACATGATCCCTGAATTATTGTGAACCGGGTCGTACTTAAAAGCAGAATCCAGTTTTGGTCGATAATAAGGTGGTATAAGTTTAATAGGGAGTAAAAACAAATGACAAAAGATGAGATATTAGATAAATAAAAACCCCCAATATCGGTGATCTCTTCTTACAGAGCTGATATATCTCTTAAACGACCCAACCGATTACCCCACCTCCACCATTCCACCCACTAGTACTCACGCTGCGTCTTCCGTGACGCGCCTATGTCAGTTGCAGTATCGTAAAGCTAACGTTAAGCATCTTGACCAAAGGGCTTATCGTCTAATGCACTCGCAATCACGATCGTTTTCATTTTGAAAATCGAAGGCTTGTCTGCATACAAAATGAAAACAATTGCTCCACTTTGAAGCCGGTTGTGATTGCGAGTGCGTTAGACAATAAGCTCTCAGGCCCACCAGTACCCTTACCATGAGTTACAATTAACGTACTTGCTAGCGAGTTGAATGCTCTGTCCCTCATGTTGATTGAGAAGGTAATTTCTACAATTTATTGCGAATGGCAGGATTGGCAGGCTTTACTGCACAGAGGCCCTAGAAAAGAAGCATAACCTAACGTTAACGATTTTCGAAAATTAACAAAATCTACGGAATTGATGTAAGCGCTCAGCGCGACCGTCCAGCAACTTGCGTCAATCCTATATATTTTCGATAACTATAACGTTTTCGTAATGCATCTTATTTAGGGCCACAGGACCGCGACTTCCTCTGACTTCCTATGTCCGGGTTGACCACAGAATATCATACAATATACCTACTTTATATTGAACACTACGAATAAAAAACATCATCAAACATCATCATCAACATATAGAATTGACGTAAGTTAGAAATTAGCAACTCGATAACTTACTTATACTTAGCTATACGTATGTGTTACGTTCTAAGTTTTCTGAGTACATTTAAATTGACGTAATACTTATATCTTGTCTAAGCTTCAGGTTTATTTATACTTAGCTATTATTAATCCTACATGGAAATGCGATCAGCTTTCTTTATTTCACACATACATCTGCTTGACATCCTCTGACGTAGCCTGACATTCCATCACCACCATGTCTAAAACACACATCTTTTCAGAGTTCAACGCTATTGAAGGGTCAACTACCCCGTCTATAAGTAAGTTTATTTTTTTCAGTTTCTTTAAATAATACTTAATCTACTTCAGCTGACATCATTAATCATTTTAAACAGTCACGTAAATAAATCGAGTTCGTAAACTGGCCCTTTAAAAACGGTTCAAGTTATGTTGTTGACCTCACCTCTAACCGTTTGCCCGTAGTTGTAAATGCGATAAACCACAAATGCATTAGTCAAGCATGAGTAACTTAGTAGTAAACATTTCATAATACGAGATAATATCCGAGAGATAACTCCGTCAGTAACAATTATAGTGCACGAAGGTGCCGCATGCGTCGATGACAGTTCGTTGATGATCTAGACACATTAAAGATTCGCTTCCGCTTATTACCTTAAAAGATTAATCATACATTTGAAACTGTGCCGTATTTGTTTAATTTGACGTATTATATCGTAAGATACATACTACTATTCCTAAAACCATTTAGAAATGTTCCATATAGTTCTATTAACACATTTAACACCTGTGAATCTAGCTTCTAAATATACGTAAGTACGGGCGTCGAAATACATAATTCAGTTAATGTCTAGTTTAATTTATGAGGTCACGCACTTTATTAGGAATTTACTAAAAACCGACATCAACACTAATTTATTAAAGATTTAAAATTGGTTTCAAACAGATTCTACACTTAGAGACCGCAAATAAAATATTTAAGTTGACCAAAAACTACTTAGAAATTATATAGAAGTTATATAGAAGTTATATAGGAATTGATCTGCAATATTCGCAAATTAACTGTACCTGTTGAAACTGATAAAAATTGGGCCCTGAAACACAGGGAATCCTAGCGCAGGACCCAAAACCGTTGTTATGCCTTAAGTTAAGTTTTTCTGAATAAACATTTTCATTTTCATTTTCATTTTTCATTTTCACTTGGCTCAAGTCAACCGAGGCGTGGGAAGAGCGGGTCGATATTGTGTCCCGACCCGTCTGCAGCGGGTCATGTCCACGTTGTGTCATCATAAGACAAGAACAATGAATGGAATATTTATTTTTAATTCATATTTAACAGCTGGAAATATTAATAAAGTGAGCGTAAAGATAATTAGCGACCTACTTAATTAGTTCAGCTTCGGAATCTTCCGTATATTGCCGTTTAAATTTTCCTTTGACGCAAGCACCTCAATTTTGATATGATAACTCATTACTGTTATTCGTGTTATAAGTTTTTAGAGTTATACCTGGGCATGTACACTAATCCATTTTTGTTTTATTTAAAATAATATTTAATTACTTACCAAAGTTCCAAAGTGGTATTCTGGAAGACAACCCCAGAATTTCGCAAACCTGTACAATGATGCATTCGTTCGAGCGCATCTTATGTCTGTAGTCTTAGGACCGTATTGGTAAACTGATCTACCTAAGTAGCCCATCTCAGAGAGCGTACGTACAATTAATAAACAGTGTCTTGAAAAGGGAATCCAAACTAAAAACA
This sequence comes from Acleris cristana, assembly GCA_948252455.1. Classification (NCBI taxonomy): domain Eukaryota; kingdom Metazoa; phylum Arthropoda; class Insecta; order Lepidoptera; family Tortricidae; genus Acleris; species Acleris cristana. The sequence continues at coordinate 6,036,963 of OX411774.1, read as the reverse complement.
AATTATTAATAGGCACGGCCCGCACGGCCCTTTGTCGAAGATGTCTTAGAGAAACACAGTGTCTCCAGTGACAATTTAAGTCCATTCCATTGCTACGGGTTTTCTGTTTACGTTATTGTCCTCCTAAGAAAACAGAGAGCAGGCCTTTGTCAGTCATGTATATAGAATAAAGCAAACTCGTAATCGCAGCAGGACAATAGCATTTCCAAGATTATGTTTAATTTTATCGCAAACAAAGCTTAAGGGACGCGCTTTGTTTTGCAAGAACGGTGAGGACGCGAGGTAAACATTGCGAATATCGTGGGATTCCAGTGCTTTTGGTGGCCAAGGATCAAGGTATTCCAGAAGTTTAGCCAAAACCATATACTATGTTTTTTCCTAATTTAAAACTGCGATCCATTTAACAGATTTCTTTCCCACTTTAAAATAGAATTCATTCGATCTATGCTCACCATACCACTTGGAAAAATATTCGTTGCTCGCTATTAATAAACCTTTCTTGGAATCGGGTTTCCTCTCTAGTAACACTAACTAATCCTACTCCTGAAGTTGTTATTTTAAGATCAGCGAAATTATATGTATATACTTACTTAGAATTGGAGTAACAAAGAACAAAGGGTTGTTTATATTAAATAAAACATTGTATCTTTTGGAGTTTGAAATTATAAAACCTATACCTACAGCAAATTACTATTTTATAATATGTTCTCTAGGCTGAATATCAGAGAGGAAACACATTAACAAGGCCCGTATTATGGTAGCCTTTATCGCGGTAGATTAAAGCATCCGTCCCTCTCGCACTTCCGTACTGGTCAGAAAGTGACAAATGTTTTATCCAAATCGATGAACTCGACCATAATAAACCCGCAGATTATTATGCATCTCACTTTTAATTAAAGATAATGTTTATCTCGGATCGGAACTGCGACAAAGTAAGTACCTTTTATGATAGCAAGAAATAGCAACAAAAGAAAAACCTGGAAGGATCATTATTGAATCACTCGGCGACTTATTAGTTTTTCCCTCCCGGCTTACGTAACTCTTCTTTCCAATTACCTTACATAGTCATCCATTTGCCTTGATTAAGTAACAAGGATTACGTGTCGTCGAAATATTAAACACGTTCGCCATGAAGTTAACGTCCAAACTGCGATCATACTAGAAGGTGACCGTGAATTCCTTTGCTTGTTGCGTAATAACATTAGCATGCCGCAACAAAATGAGAATGTATGCAGAAAAACAGTGTCGAAAAACAATGAACCCATGACCAGATATTAACAAAATTTGTAAGGTGCCAACCCTGAGATATACCCTACTAATTAAAAAAGAACTATTCAAATCGGTTGACAGTTAGCGGAGAAATATAGAACAACACAAAAACTACCGTGCGTTTTTCGAGGGCCTTCTTGCCACGCACCTTATCCATGTGGAATCAGCTCTCGGCGTCTGTATTTTCGAATCAATACGACTTGGGGGCCTTCTAAAAACGAGCCTATTATTTCCTCAAAGGCCGACAGCGCACCTGCGACTCCTCCGGTGTTTCGAGTGTTTATGGGTCGCGATGATCACTTACCATCAAGTGACTCGCTTGCTTGTCTGCCTCCTATATCATTTTAAACATACCTATGAATTGAGACCCTCCTCCTTTTTTTTGGAAGTCGGTTATAAACAAGACACCATGTATGCGCGTCCCGTCACTCAAATTGACATTATACGGTTGCGTCAATGTACGTTATATTAGGTAGTGGGGCGGGACATCGTGTATTAAAAACACCATATTCGTTGTTTGTTTTCTGATATTGATTATTTTAATTTTACGAGTAGGTATTTGGCGAAAAGTCAAGGAGAACCGGAGTTATTTACGGAATAACAAGTTATGCCGATATCATATTTTTTTTCGTGTTTAGGGGCGCTTAACCTGGTATCAATAAATTCAGCATTTGCAAAAACTGCTTCAGGTTCTCTATAATAAGGTTTTATAGTGATTTAGCTATGGCTCCCAGTTACAATTATTACAAAAAAATCTGCACAATAATTATTAGCATCATTTTCAAACTCCCGTTATCTTCAAAATTGCAAATTATGCACAAGCTTCGTCCAAATAACCTGCTTGCCTTCCGGCTGTCAAGTCAAGTCTGGTACCACCTCCACGTACCCTGACCTCGATACAGTTTGTGACGGCACCAACGCTAAATTTAACGGCTTTTTTGCTCCTATCATCCGATCTGCTGACAATGCGGTCATAGTTTGCATTCAGCACAGCACAATTGTCATTGTCTATGCCTATTTCAAATAATGTTCCTAAACAACTGAACTAGAATTTCCGAGTTTCATTATTGTGATATTTGTGATTATCATTAACAAAGCGTTTTTGTCGGTACAATCTAGATTTTTTTACAAATTTCTGTATTTACCAGTTTTGGCATAAACAGATTAAATTTGGACAAGGGGCTAATTGTAGCTCATTACGTAATCAGATTGAATACCTGGGTTTTAATGACGTGCATAATTAACACTTGTGTTATTCGCCTCGTGCGAGGTTAAGTATCGTCACGACCCATTGTTGCCCGCCTCCGTTCAGCTGGAATAACTTTAATTACATGTATTAATGGGCTTTTGTCTTTACCTCAGACATTCCTTTAATATTTCATTAGTTTTTCATTTCAGTCCATAACGGTCATCGATATTTCCTGTATTATTAATAACATTCTTACAAATTAATTATTCTGATATTGGTAGGTAATGTATGTAGTTTGTTAGCTTCAGGTCATGGCTCGCTCGCTGACTAACTTTCGATCATGCGTTTCAAATTAACGGTAATGTTAGAAATACAGTACAAGAAAAGAACCGCTAATTGATCACATGAAAAAACAAGCCGTTTAGTTCCGGTTCACGACAGGCTGGGATCTTGACCGATAAAAACAAATTAGCAATAAAATCAATGATAACATTGATAACCATGGCCAATGACGAAAACTAGTATACGTGTCGACCACCACGACGCGTCGGAAAACTAAGTAAATATGATCGGTGATCTTGACTTAATTCTGAACGCGTTGGGTGCCGAGAGATCGATATTGGCTCAATTTTGTATGAAGCCTGGCACTCTTGTTTATACGATGATCCTTGCTTGACCTTATCAAGAATTCGTGACAACCCGTAAACACTTTAGGAGACAATCCTTTTCTTGAATTCCGTTCTTCTACTTATTCCACAAGTATAAGAACTTTTTCTTTATCATGGGATTCTAGACTCTATGCTACTCGGCAAAACTATAGCTTTGACATGTTAAGTATCGTATTGATTTTTAACTCGGCAGTCATTACTGACAAGTGAATAAGAGCTATCAAAACGTTAACATGTCAACAGCAATGTGGTTTTACAGAGTGCTATAGAGCCTTTACATATTTAGACTGGTCGGTTTGTTTTGTACGTTTTTTAAATCACCACCATCATATGATCAGGGCCTCTATTCTAGGCGGTAAAAACCATACCGTCTTTGACCTGTTATGGTATTGTTTTTAACAGGGCCGCCATTACAATCAAGTGAATAACTGCCGCACTCAGAGACGTCAATTTAATTTAATGCTTGATTAAAGTTGCTGCTGTCACTTTCTTTGCTATAGCGATAAAATAAGACAACACGTCACTAAACAAGCATTAAATTTAATTGACGTCTCTGAGTGCGGTAGTTAGAGCTATCAAAACGTTGAAAATACGATAACAGGTCAAAGAACGATATTGGTTGTCCCGATCTAGAATCTCGGCCCAGTTTGTTGTCTTTTATTCAAGCAATAAGTAAGCTCAGTAAAATATGAATTTGGGAAAAACGAGGGCGCCGTTTAATATTATCCAATGTTAATGCAATCAATACCTGCTGCCTAGCGGGCTTGTTATTTGCATAATTATATATTGTTGTTCGGCCGGTCCCCGCGTCTCTCTTTTTTACCAAACTGTGTCCAATAGTTAAACTGTATGTATATATCTCGTTATTAAAGGTAGGTACGTGTGTATGGTTCATTGTTCCGTTCCCTAACCCCGAAACCTCGAAATGGCCCGATTTCTAAAAACGAGAACTCATTAGATCTGTTTTACCACTGTGTACTTCAACTTGAAAAAAAAACATGGATATTATTATGGGGACGACAGTAAGAAAATATGCAGTCAGGTTTTTAAAGCTTGGTTTTTGTTAGACTTGTAAACAAACTAAGCTAAATGTAGTCAAACGTAGAGGCAAAATTCTACAACGCTCACAGTACCTAAATATGAAGATTATGCAATAAGATGAGAACTATATTATAGTAACACACTTGAATCAACTAGTGGTGAAAGTTTGCAACCACTAGACGTCTGAACGTAGTCTTGAGATATGCGCTGTCCTCTTATAGTTATATGCTAATAGTATAAGCAACCTCTTTTCTAATAGGAGAAGGTAGCATCGTCTATGCGTACTTAAGTGCCGATACGTTCTTTTATACTATAAAGACATTGCATGGCAGGCATATACCACAAACCACAACGTATATCAACCTGAGGGCTTATTGTCTAACGTACCTACTCGCAATCGCAACCGGCTTTAAAGTGGAGCAATTGTTTTCATTTTGTATGCAGACAAGCCTTCGATTTTCAAAATGAAAACAATCGTGATTGCGAGTGCGTTAGACAATAAGCTCTCTGGTCAGTGTTAATACTCAACTAGTGTACTGAAGATATAGTCACTTGTATATATGTGTTTGATATATAAAAACGTGCAAGGTGCTTAAAAGTATCTAAACATTCTTTGCTACTTATGTATGTGTGAAAAAAATTAAAACTGTCAAGAGGGTTTAAGTGGCATATTAAGAATACTATTTAAATATTTGTATTGTTTTCGGTACCTACACTTGTTCTTGTTTGTCCAATAAATTAAATAAATAAATAATGCTTTTATCAGATATTTTCGTGTATGGGATAGGAATGATGACTCATTATGAACTTTACCATCCAAAATGGATTGTAAAACCGGAAATGACCGTAACAAAGAGAAAACCAATAAAAAAAAAACAAAAAAAATATGGATATGAAACATAAGTTTTTTTTAAAATTAGGTACTTAAATGATATACTTACCTGCCTTTATCACCTATATCTAAGAAATTAATTGTATGACAATTACATAGTTAGACGCTGTTTTTCACGATCATAGTTACAAATTACTTGTTTTTACCATACATTTAGGTAGTAGGTACAGTTATTTACTCAATTGTGACATTTTATGACGTCATAGGTAGTTGATTATCAATTCGCATGGCAGAGGCCGTACTTTGAAAATCGTAGTTCGAAGTTACATTAGCTCCATCCCTTTCTCCCGATTTAGTCTCGAATGAAGAGTGACAGGGATAGAGCTAACGTAACTTCGAACTTCTATTTGCAAAGTAGGACCTCAGGTTTTCAATGTTCGACATTGACTCTTGTTATTGACTTTTGCAGTGCTCTGATTGCAGTTGGTCCTATATATTTAAATTTGATCCTTACAAAACACCCAATCGATTTCCAGCATTAACACAATTACCCACCGTCTAGCCTATTATTTATTATTAAAAGGCACGACTACTTATGCTGACGACAATGGCAATTAGTTTCGTTTCATTAGCAACGAAATTTCAATGAAATTGATAGATCTTCAGTCCACTTTGTATGACTTTGTGGAAGGCCTTCGCTTTCCGGTCCGCGAAGCCGATGTGAGTAGCACAAAACCAGCCGTGTCGTGGAGATCCTTGGGGAAGACCTATGTCCAGCAGTGGACGTCTTTCGGCTGATATGATGATGATGACAGCTTTTTCTTTTTTTACTCGCATCATCAAATCCAAATTATGTTAGTCCTGTCTCATTCTAAAGATTTCATAAAATTTTCTCAATAACCGATTGAAACAACTATCCGAAATTTCAATCTTAGTACTTCGGAGTGACCCTGGGGTAATTAGAGGTCATTTTATAAGGCTATTGCTCTTGTTTTGTATAATAATTACGTCTTAAGTTCTAGCAGTCAAAAACATCGAGCGTATACCACTTAATCTAAGCGTATGATTGTGCTGTATTGTATACCTGCTAACCAGGAGCCAGGCGTTTACTTGTGAAATTAAGATACCTATAGCTGATCTCCTTTCTATTCCACTTGCATTAGTTGCATTGTTCCACGATCTTACGTGATTCTGATGTTTGTATTATCTATCAAATCTAGTGTTTTCTATCTATAAACTATATTTTTTATGTTCAGGGGCTTAGGGACAATTTACTATCCTACGCGACAAAAACAGTGTTATGTAAATGGTGCAGTAGCCATCCTTCCCGTCTGCCTAGACGAGTGGAATTACGAAAAGTTTCAAAACGTTTTAAGGACTTCAGTACTTAATCAAATATTTTGTATGGCATTGACGTAAACTGCCGTTCGTTTGACGCTTCATAGGTACGAGTACATTGAGATACATTTCTACAGTCGCTAGCTCCTATGCTAGTCAACTAGGCTGGGGGCCATAGAAATAGGGATAAAGCATGAGACATAGACAAGTATTTTTTTTAACTGACAAAACTGACTGACTGACTGGATTGTCGTAAGCCGCTTATGTCAATTCCATATATTTATGTCAGTTTTCGAAAATTGTAACATTAGCGTTATGTATCTTGTCTTGGATCTTTCCACAAACCTCTAAATTCGTAAGTAATAAGGATTGTTACCACGTACCTACCTTAAACTTCGTAACTTTACCTGCCCCATCTCTTTCACCCGTAATTCGAATCTAAATCGTGAGGGAGAGAGAGAAAAAACTAACTTAACGTCGATTTTCGATTTTCGATTCACGGCTAATATCAGAAATGAATGGCATTTCATCGTGATAAAGGTGCTCAAGCGATCTTTGAGGATGAAGAAGTAAGTATACTTTAATCCTACAAACTGCCTTTTTAAAAATGGTAAAAGTTAATTAATTGAGTATTTGCAGAATGAGCCTCAGAAAACAAAGGTTTTGGCTCATTAGTAATGTTTACATTTAGTACTGAAGTAATAATTTATTAGTTATAATTAATTATAATAAATAATAATACAATTACTGCCGTACTCAGAGACGTCAATTTAATTTAATGCTTGATTAAAGTTGCTGCTGTCACTTTCTTTGCTACAGCAATAGAATAAGACAACACGTCACTAACCAAGCATTAAATTTAATTGACGTCTCTGAGTGCGGCAGTAAGTTTACTTCTAGAGCTTAGTTTGGGACTAGATCAAATTGTGTAAGAATAACCCGTGCCTGTCATATTTTAGTTTATTTTTACCTACGCTACCACTGAAGAAGACACTTTTTTAAATAAATACTTGAATGAGCTCAAATTATCTTAACAATAACAAATATTCTGTTTCAATATATCATAGACCTTGAACGTTGAGATTTATTTTGACACTGACTTTAAATGACTGACACTCAATGTTTATTGTATAAGAATATTTGGAATACATTAAAACCGCCTTAATATTGATGCTGGTATTGACAACTGAAAGGAAACTAGGTATATTTTTGGTACCAGGTCAGCGGATAAAGCCATGTTTAAACCAGCAAGACAAATTTTCTTGTTTCATCTTCATCATCAACAACCTCATTGAGATTACGCTCTGGAATTAAGTAGTGCTAATTTATGAACGAGCGGAACCGTTACATAATTAATATTGACCACGGCATGAATCTGCGCTTGGGCAATAGAAAATGTTAGCCAACCGGCCTCGAGAGCTACTCACTGCAATCCGACTAAATCAAATAACATTAATCCCCATCCGCAAAGCAGACCTAAGACGCCAACTCAACTCGGCCGTCTAACCAATGTTTGGAGTATTTTTAGTATTAGTTTACGTTGATGAGTGATCTAAAATTACCCTGAAAAGGTCATTGAAACAATTAAATTCCAATTCTATTAAATGTGTTATGATATGATAATGCTGTTTTCATGAAAATCAATGCTGTTACCTCATTCGCATTTTTAATGGACCATGGACCACTTATACTAATTTCAAATTCTGATCTCATCGCCTTTTGAATTGAACACGGCTAAGAACACAATGAGCTCACTCAATATTGCTATATCGCTTTTTTAAAAGTTTACTCGCAGGTTCTCCTTCAGACTATATGTATCTTCTTGGTATTGAAATCGACATTGAAAAGTCAGCTGTAGTGTAGTCTATCTAGTTCATCGCAGCCATTTTCGTTTCGCTCTGCGCTCGGCGGCCTGCAGTTTACTGACCACTTTTACCTTCGTTCGCGACTAGCTTGTGGTTTCCGCTTGCTAGTAAAGTGCTTGATAGTGTTTTCACATAGGATCAGTCTTTGCATATAACCAGTAACATTTAGTGCAATTGATTTACGACTAGTATGCAAATGCTCTTTATTTTTATCTTGCTTTTTCCAAGGGATTGGCGTTGGACATTAAATGAAACTAATTGCCACATGTTGGCAACGGCATCGAAATAATCTACTAGCAGTTCTTATTTGACCACTAAAGTTATAGGAATTATTCTGATTGGGAGTTCCTGACGTCCGAGTTAACCAGCAAACCAGCATTTCCTGAGCTTTGGTTTTGAACAGCTGCTCAATATTAAGAGTGGATATTGTCATATTGCGTGTCAAGGCATATTCGTCTTCAGTTCAAAAAGCCATCCATCCGATAGGAGAAATATGTGAGGAGCGGAAGATAAGTCAATAATGGCTAAATATCAATAATAAGGCCACAATTCAAACTCTTGTATTTAAAAATATTACAAATAAGGTCACAGATATTTACCGTCATTGTCTTTTTGACTAATCACCTTTGTTGTAAACAATGGGATGTTGTGGTCTTGTGGGTCTCTGTTTGATGACAACTATTTTTTTTTTGTTTTTAAGAATGTGACGTCTGGCGCATGCTACGGCATACTTTGCTAACATAATATTGTTGCAAATGTCACGCCCCTATGACTTGTAACCTACGAAAAATTCCTAAGAATGGCTGTGAAAAAGTAGCAATCTATGGATGAACTTGCAGAGGTCATGTGCATAATTACGAAGGAACAATACTAGTAGGTACGTAAACCTTTTTTTTGCAAAATATTTAATTTTGTTTTCAATAGATTGTCAAGATGAAGAATGGCAATCCATGGCGCCTTGACCCAGTAGGGCCTAAGTCAGTTACATAAGGAATTTACATATTTGGAGCCAGAAATTTCTGCATTTGTTTATCCCCCAGAACGAGTGGTAATTGTATACATCAACCTTAATTAGCCTTCACGGAAAGCGGAGAGATCACAGGTGGCCTACATTTACTAAAATCTCGGTCGCTTGATTAAGGAGCTGCCTTTCTTTTGTATATCTATTATATCTATGTACCCTCCAGTTTTTGGGAACCACAGCGTTTACCAACTAATTGGGTGCACCCAGAGGAGAACAATAAATATGGAGCAGCTCTTAGGACTTGGTTTACCATGTTATCTCACGGTCCTTGGTATCACACTTTTTTATGGCAAGGATAAGGCAAGGTTTTACCAAAGGTTAATAGACGTATGACAATATCTCAGTTATTTGATCAAAAACAAACTTAACTCAATAAACGACACGCAGTTTAATACTATCTTTCTGTTTACTTACACAAGCTCACAACATGAACTTGAAGCGTGAAATAGGCAGTTGCTGTTCGACATTATTCGATAAGTGATCCTTTAACAAGAAAATGTTATCGCCTGACTCCACCTCATCATACGATGTGCGACTGTTACAGTATCGGATGATTCGTGAATCACTCTCAATTGGGCATCAAGGCCGCACGTTGCATTGCATTGAGCCGAGCGTGAAGAGGCAGATAATGCGGGCTCACGCGTCCTGTAGTTTCTCCATGACTTTAAGAATGGCTAGTAATATTCAAATTTATTTATTTACTTATTTGTACAAGATATAAATATAATAGAAAATATTTATTCAATGCAAACAGAAGAAAACCAATAGAAAAATATAAAGTAAAAAAAAGACTTAACGTTGAATAAGATCAATCTCAGCATTGTGCCGCAGTGATACTGCGGCGCGGGGCCTCCCTTAGAGGGACCCTGTTAAACATAAAACAGGAAACAGTAAACAGGTAACAGGAAAAAATACAAACACTAGCGACTATTTTATACAGAAGATGAAATAAAAACAATATTAGTACACACTTAAAAACTTTAACAAAGACTAATTGACCATTTTGTGTGGCGACACAAGAACAACACAATCGTTTTCTGTTTGATAGGCTTAGAGGTTTACTAGATGACGTTTGTAATAGGACTGACAATGCAAATTAAAAGTCTTTATAATAAAACAGAATAAAAATAAAACATTTTTAACCCAGAAACCTGTACCTGTCGTCCACGCATACTTCATGTTGTTTTAAACTCTTAGAAAAATTGACATTCTTAACAGTTTCCTAGCAGGTATTCCGAGCAGTTCCTTTAATAAATAAAAGTGAATGAGGGGCGTAGTATTGATCGGAAAACCGTACTTAAGTGGTTTCCTACACCTTAGTGAATGGCCTAAAATACCTGTGTCCAATAGAAACCACTTTTTAAATTATGCAATATTTTTTGAAAAACGTTATCTATGTATTCCTGTGTTGTTGTGTTTAGGGCCTATTAAAAAGTAGTGACTATTAGAAACACATAATGTGTCATATTTTTCCTTCCTTGTTAGGGTTCCGTACCCAAAGGGTAAAAACGGGACCCTATTACTAAGACTCCGCTGTCCGTCTGTCTGTCTGTCACCAGGCTGTATCTCATGAACCGTGATAGCTAGACAGTTGGAATTTTCACAGATGATGTTTTTCTGTTGCCGCTATAACGACAAATACTAAAAACAATAAAGTTATTATTTAAGTTGGGCATATAACAAACGTGATTTTTTTGCCGTTTTTTGCTAATGTTGTATAGGGAATGGTACGGAACACTCCGTTTTTTTTATTTCGCCGGTTTTTTTTATCCCAGGCAAGAGCTCTATATATTTTCCCCTTAACATCATTCGATTATTTTCAACCAATCATATGTTACTGGCTGACAATAGACGCTAGTGTCAATAATAGGACCGCTTCGATATAATGAATAAGTATACTCGTAATGTTGTAATCTGCACTACACACGAGTACAGTGCGATAGCACTTAGAAGATGCTTCGGGTTTGTACCTACTTGTCTCTCACTCGCTCTCATACGCTCTTATTAAGAGCGAGTGAGAGAGAAGTACAAACCCGAAGCATCTTCCAAGTGCTCACAGGCTGTATAATGTTGTAGCACTTGCATTGCCCACACACGTTGACCCTTATCTGTCAGGCGGGTGAAACCCGTGGAACTGACACCTACCGCCGTAGCTATTCAGTGGCATTTAAGAGAACATTAACTTGTTCCTTTTTAGGGTTCCGTACCCAAAGGGTAAAAACGGGACCCTATTACTAAGCCTCCGCTGTCCGTCTGTCTGTCTGTCCGTCTGTCTGTCACCCGGATGTATCTCATGAACAGTTTAAATTTTCACAGAAGATGTATTTCTGTTGCCGCTTTTTAAGGGGAGCTCCCATACAACAAACGTGATTTATTTGCCGTTTTTTGCTCGATATTAATAACGGCAACAGGTAGACGCTTGAAATATTCAAAGAATATTTAAGTGTATATTCACTTTAAAAATTTTATCGTATTCTTCTCTATTAGTTATCGTATTCTTGAGTGGAGACCGCGAATCGGCAAACGTAGTGTAAGTGTAGGACGCCCTCAGAATAGGTGGAGCGACGATCTTCGCAAGGTGACTGGCAAGAGCTGGATGAGAGCGCCCACGAAACGTTCTCGTTGGCGTACAATGGGAGAGGCCTATGCCCAGCAGTGGACTAATATAGGATGATGATGATGATGATGATGATGATGGTGATGATGATGATGATGATGATGATGATGATGATGATGATGATGATGATGATGATGATGATGATGGTGGTGGTGGTGGTGGTGGTGGTGGTGGTGGTGGTGGTGGTGGTGGTGGTGGTGGTGGTGGTGGTGGTGGTGGTGGTGGTGATGATGATGGTGATAATGATGATGGTGATGATGTTGATGATGATGATGATGATGGTGGTGGTGGTGATGATGATGATGATGATGATGATGATGATGGTGATGATGATGTTGATGATGATGCAATATTTAAGGGGGGCTCCCATACACCACACATGATTTTTTTTGCCGTTTTTTTGCTAATTTTGTATAGATAATGGTTTGAACACTTGACAGGTTTATAAATATACCAAACGCTAACGTAAACGATATTTGCAAACAGTCAAAATATAAATGTTTACGTCAATCCTATAAATTTTCGGTAACGATAACGTTATATTTTTTACGTTTATTTCGGACTGCATCAGGTCACTGCGGGCTTTAAAGTGCGAGATTCTTTATCTTACAACACAACAAACAAACCTCCTTTGAAGTAAGGTCATTAACAATTAGACTGATATTGCTAAATGTTACCGTTTCGGTTTACTCACGGAAAATTTTAATTGCCCCACAAATGAACAATTAATGAAACTAATTACGCGTAAACGCATAAGTTTAACTATCCAGCGAGGAAATGCTGCCAGCAGCTACGGGACGATGCCGCAGGGCCTTTTTTTAGATATAGCTTTTAAGTTTTAAAATATAATTAAACTGTAATTTTAGTTTTGTATTGTAATTGTAATTATAATAGATTTGCCAGCGAGCAATGGAGCGCAGCATTCTTGGTGTTCGTAGAACTGACAAGATCAAAAACACCGAACTGCGCTCCAAAACTGGTATTGCGGATGTGGGTGCCAAGACGGGAACATAAGTGGGACTGGGCTGGACACGTCTGCCAAATGCATCCGGAACGGTGGGCCAAGGTTGCCACCGAATGGACCCCGCAAGATGGCCACCGGAGCAGAGGCAGACCAAAAAGGAGATGGCGGGATGACTTAGACGCGTTTCAAAGCGAATGGCGGGAGCATGCACTCAACCGAGACGAATGGCGGAAAAGAGGGGAGGCCTTTGCCCAGCAGACACTGAAAAAGGCTTAAAAAAAAAAGGAATTATGTATTACCCGTATTTTGCGTCGCCGTTCACATTTCGGCTCTTGAAAGTTCTGTTCTGATGATCTCCTGTTTTCTAGTACGATCCCTTTAACAAAAACAAATAGGGTGATTGCACCAGTGTTGGACACTTGAAGCTGACCGGCACCAATAATGAACACTTGACTCTTAATTCAACCATCAACGGTCACAAATTCATTGTTGCAAAATAAATAAAAAACCTTTATTCTGTTCTGTGTAAAATAAGAATCAAGTGTCCATCATTGGTCCTTGTCTATTACTGGTTCCATTATCCAAATATCTCGTCAGTAAGCGAGTAATTTTTTTATGTGAAATAAACATTACGGTCACGGTATTTTGAATCTATACTGTGTTGTAAATTGTAATATCTTCTTCTAATCTAATATATAAAATTCTCGTGTCACAGTGTTTGTAACCAAACTCCTCTGAAACGGCTCGACCGATTCTTATGAAATTTTGTGTGTATATTCAGAATGAGAATAGGACGTAAAGTATATTTCATAAGGGATGTATGAAAAAAAAATCACACCCGGGCGACGCCGGGCGCGGACAGCTAGTAATCTATAATATTGTAATGTAATATATAATGTGTTGTAATTATAATTGGATTAAAGTCCATAATGACAGACACTTTTACGGGAATCCCTATAGCCAAGAAGAATGATATTTTTATAGTTAACTCAGTGGTTTACCTTGTGATTTGTACCAACTCTTACTTCAGAAACCACCAGTTCAAGACTTTATTTATCTACTTTCCGCATTTTTTTGTTGCGATGAATCATTTAAAAAGGTTTTTATTGTAACATAACTTACTTATGTTAACTTAAGATTTACACACAACAAATGTTAACTTAAGATTAGCACATGTAAAAGAAGAATAATTTTACGGACATCTACCTGAGTTTCTATTCTATTCTACAGGGTAAATTCATATTGCTTTGACATGTTATCGTATTGTCAACGTTACAATAGCCCTTATTTACTTGACAGTAATGGCGGCCGAGTTAACAATAATACGATAATCTTTTTTGTAGATAATTTTATGCAGATTAATCAGTATCACGTAATTGAAAATTTTTTGCTATGGGCCACCGTTTACGAGTTATTTACGAAAAACTAAAGTTAGCTCCACCCCCACCAATTAGTACTTTTAGTATGTGGTTTAAAACACCATTCCCTACAACTATGCCAAAATTCGCTTATATACGAGTTGTTGCCCCTGATTTGGCTTCGTTGCTTAGGCTAATATATCATAGAGGCAATATGGTATTACTTGCTTATTCAAAACAGCCATTGACTTTATCAAGTAATCAAAACACATGCCGTGCAAAAATATTGAAATAAATGTCTTTTGTATAGACTTGAACCGCTTACCTACCTAAGTACCTACTATATTATATGATAATAATGTTTCCATAAATAACTAAATGAAAAGCAAGTTTAAAAACCCGACTGCATTTTTTGATATTGTTATTAAGCTCGTTTATTTTAATGCTACTATATTCGTATATATTTGAGATGGTCACATTAAGACCTTACAAATGATACCTTTATTGTAATAATTAAAAGATTTTTTTTGTCAACATAAATAATTGTCGTTTTGCCATTGTTGTCATTTTAATTTTAACAGTTTAGGTATCCTATGTCACCCGGGATGGTGCAAGGATTCTAAAGATACCATATACATTTAAATTGGCTCAGGCGTTTAGAAGTAATGGCGGAATAAAGAATCGTAACACACATTATACATACATGAACCCTGAAAACATTACATTCCTTTTGGGCAGTCGTGTAAAAAATGCCCTTTTACTTGACACGTTTACAATAATACATACAGGCATAAAGTCATTTATTACATGATAAGCTTTGTTATAAACGTGTCATCAGTGAAAGTTCGATTCGACTTATGACCCTAACCTCGGCTCCACGCTTTGGCCCAACGTATACCAATACTGGCTAGAACCGCAAGAGATGTGATTAACGTTGGTTAACGCTGGCGCCAACATTGGAACCAATATGATGTTTTGTCATACCACACGTCGGAGGAGTGGCATTAGGGCCAATACTAATACCAATCGTGTGGGCCGGCATAACTCAATAGGGAATATTACAAACCCTAGAACTTCCGTACTGCGTTGCATATAAACAAGCTCTAATGCTCGATGAAAGCGACAATGATCAAAACTCACTCTATTCTACTCGGTAAAAGCATATTACTTTTGACATGTTATCGTATTGTCAGCGTAACAATAGCCATTAGGTGCAAGGCAGACAGAAGACACGCAAGACGAGCACGCAGCGCCTCAAACTTTCATACAAAAGAAATGTATAAAAGCGTCGCGACGCAAGCAAAGTCAAAATCAAAGTTCTTAAATTTAGGCATAATATAATGCACCTATGAATGTCAAAGAGCTTTACCACATTTACACTTACACCACATTATTAAGCATATTGCCTTATTAATAAACATGGAGTAACCGTGTACTCTAATGGCCAAACCCTATATTCAAACCGCGGATAGATAGGCTTACTTCGGATTAAAATTTGACACATTTTGTATGGGCAAATGTCAAATTTTAATCCGAAGTAAGCCTTATCTATCTGCGGTTTGAATATAGGGTTCGGCCGTAAGTGTACTTAGCTAAGCCATGCTTTGTCCTTATCTGTCATTGTGACATTTGAATTCGACAGATAAGGAAAAAGCATGCCCCATGTGCTTCTGTTTAGTCCACCAGAGTTAATCTCTTTAACCGAACAATTGTCCTCGCGTGTGATATCCATGGACTTGTTTCTCTAATAAGTTCATGGCGATTGTCTAAAACTCGATACTGGCGAAATACACCTTGTTAAAACAAGGAGTGAAAGCCATAAATTAAGGAAAAAAAAAAAAGCATGGCTTAGCTACTCCACGGCTAGGTACTGTGTATTAAAAAATATTAATTTGGTCACAACACAGGATACCGGGCGCAGACGCGACCGACCTATTCTATACATTTTGTATGAAAGGGGACGTCTTCGTTTTACGTCTTTTTTGTCCGGCTCGTCCCTTATTTACTTGATATTACCGGTGGCCAAGTTAAAAACGATACTATAACATGTCAAAAACAATATGGTTTTGCCGAGTAGAATAGTGGCCTTGGTTAAGTTTGTTTTGCGAATATATTGAATGTCACGCGCGCTCTAAAAATTTGAAAGTTAAACATCTAATGCTTAACTTTCTCGCAACTTCGCAAAGCTGTCATTAGTATAAAGTTGTGAATTATGGCATCATAGCATTTTTATAGCTTCTGAGTGTTAATTTTTATGCATCTGTCTCGTTCCTACTACTCGCGTGAGAAAGGGACGTCCGGTGCGCGCGATAATCGAAATCCAAGGTTGGCTAAATTCTATGGCAGATATTAAAAAACTTGCAAATTGTGCGATTACATGGTAAAATGGCAAATATGCATTATTTTAACAACCACTATGGCCTATGTGTGCGGGCTTATTGCACTTAAGGCCGATTTAACAATTATCAGTTTCAGGTTCAAATAAACCCCTTTGCATAAAACCGATCAAGTGCGAGTCGTACTGGCGCACCGAGGGTTCCATATTTAATATAATAAGCTTGGTAACCGCAAAAGAAAATACTTATTTTCTATGCAATAATGTACATTTTGGCTTCAGAGCTCAAATACAATAAGGTGACCTGTGTGCTCGTTTGCCTTAGCATTGTGTCATAAAAAAGTAACTATGTAGATTAAATGGAAAAAAAACGTTACCAAGGTAAACAAACGGTCAAAC
Source organism: Acleris cristana (assembly GCA_948252455.1). NCBI lineage: Eukaryota > Metazoa > Arthropoda > Insecta > Lepidoptera > Tortricidae > Acleris > Acleris cristana. The sequence goes on along the minus strand of OX411774.1, from coordinate 6,020,064 downwards.
GTACAAAGTGTATTAAATTACTTTAAAAGGACCATTTATATTACTCTAACATACAAACCGCTTTTATGCATGCGCTGCACGCACTCTTACGCTTACAGACAAGTTATGCGGCAAGTAAACAAAACATAATAATCGTAATAAGGTGTTTACGTTACGCAAAAACGTTTGAGTTTGACATGCAATAAAAGTACAAAAATAGATCTATAATTACAGGGATAGGTTCGACATGATTTTGATTAGGTATTAAGGCATTCTCCACCAGTCAACCATTGGGCCAAACAGAGACAAGTAAAGGTAAGGTACTTTTGTATGTCATAAGTGGATTCTGCGAACGCAGTTGTCCGAATATTCCAAGTGCAATGGTAATCTTGTGCAATCTTGTCCAATTCCCCCTGTGAGTAGTGATACCTAACCACAAGATAACACGTAAACAGTTTGTGGAAATCAGTTAAGAGACAAGATTAATAAGATAACAAGTCCTACCTGAATCCAACTACGTTAAATACAGTAAAATTTCTGTTGTCTCCTTCCGACAATATGATGATCAGATTTTAAACACCTTAATATTGAAACTGAACATATTAACAAACAAATATGTAATAAATAATCAAATCTTGTAGAAAATTACGATTTGAAACGGATGCGGGCGATAGAGACGATCGTTGTGGCGATCCTTGAAAGACGGCTATGTCCAGCAGGAGACGTTTGCAGGCCAATATTTTGCTCTGAAGACAAAACTGCTTGACAAAAAATGAGGCTAAACTAAAAGGCCCTAGATTTTGCGGAAAAGTAATCATATGTTATACTTACACATTGTGGAAGTCTGGAGCCAAAGTTACAACCAGTAGCACATGGAGCTGTGTGGCGTACAACATGATACAAATTTTCCCATTCGCTCGACCCCGAGGCACTCCATAGGTTTCTCCCCTATGCCTCTGCTATAGTAAATATGTTACTGTTATCAGAACAGTTTTTGTTAATGGTTACATGGCCATCCCTATAAATCTATTAGACAAAAGACGATAGGGACGCACTTCCTCACATTTATTACCAGATATTGAAATTTACTCCCAAACTCAAGGATGCTATAATTCGTTGTAAAACAAAAATGTCCTTTTATTAAAAATACCCTGCTATTTTTAGCATTAAGCGCTGTGACACCAAAGTGTTCACCAGGTGGCTACTCAGCCGGTTTAGTCGTATGCATGCTGTCATTAACTTCCTAAACCTGTTTGGAAGTTCTTAAATAATATATTCCATTTCATCCGATCACTTATTTCTAAGCAAAGTTGTATAAGGTCACGACTTGAATTTTTGGCCCAACATAGAGTTTGTTCGCATCTTTGATGTTTTATCATTATGACAGGATTTTACGGGATTTAATATGGGAGACCCGACTTAACCAACCGTGAGTAAAATTGTACATAATGATCATATTTGGTCGAAACAGGCCTAAGTCCTTGCTGGTTCCTATTTTATATTAATAAGCAAACTACTCGCGTCATCTTTTATGTAAATATATCGCCCTGACAAAGGTTCTACATTTGCGACTCAATTTAAATTATTATAAATAGTACGGAAGTTGGCAAATTTTGATGGCGACCACGAGGCACGTGGGAGTCATTAAATCGGACGCAGGTTAAATCAAGATTGCCTTTAATGAGTACAGTAAACAACCAGTTCTCGATGTTTGACTATGTAAATATTATTAAAAAACAAACAAACACTATTAGGTACTGGTTCAATACATTGTCATAGCATTATCGATGTAGCGTCTTTGTTTTGGTCTTCTTTATCATATTTAAGCCTGTGACTGACCGGGTGTTGCAATATTTTATGATTATGTATCAAAGCTTCTGTTTTCTGCTTGTTTAAATTTAAATAAAACAGTTCTCATTAAGCTTATCAAATATAGGTATACTTATTCTAATTTTAACCAATAATATTGGTCTATTTTAACCAATAACAAAGGTAACAAAATTTGTTATTTCACAATGTGGATAAGTTAAATCGTAAAAATATTGACTCGGTTAACTTCCTTGGAACTTGGACCGGCCGCCACTAGTACATTGACCGCTTTAGAAACCACTACGGTACAAAGATCGATCTAACTTGTAACTCATTCTCAACAAAATATTTAATAACATCAACATATTTTTAGAACTTTAAACGCATCTATTTTAATTACAACTAATGATAATATTAATAAGAAATATGAAACCTAGAGGCCTCGGCAATGACCCCTCCATGACGAATTTCATTACTCAATTGCGCTCGCAAGGCACGCCCATATTTGCAATACAACACTACGTGTTAAAATCACTTCATTGAAAATATTGACATTATATATCTTTGATACTTAAACAAAATGTAATCTTGCAAAAACATGAGTTGTTTCTGAGCCATCTTTGACCTCGCGAATATTCGCGATGCTCTCCGTTTCGTTATTCTTAGTTAAGCCTTTGTTTTGGTACATCTTTGCTTTGTTTGCAAGTTTCTCATTCTTTGTCGTCGTTTATTAAGGAAGGCTGTTCATAATTGTAAGCAAACATCTCCGGCCTTTATCCTATGCCCAACCCATCTCGACCCCAAATATCCACTTCCTCGAAAATATGATGTAAGTTTACATGTCAAGAGTCTTCATTAGAAGTCGTTAAAGATACAGTTTGTAAATTTCAATTGCGACTTCTGGCGACGGTGATACATTTGCGAATTCGTGGGAATTTTCCCAGTTTATACTTAGTAAAATCTGGCACGAGACCAACCAATGTTATCAGGTTATAATTTTAATTGAGCGTCCGATTAAGATGTCAACGCGTAGTGTTTGTTGCTCGCTCAGTTTAAACACGACGACGGATATTGTAGAGTTTTGCTATTTAGTTTGCATAGCCAATATTTGCAAATAAATATGCAAAAGATCGACTTCCTCAAATTATGACGGATAATCATGTATTTATTTGATCATGAATATTTAGTTCACACATGGATGTCACTACCTCGTTGATATTTACAAATCTCTGCGGAACTGGACAGTGGGTCCAATTCGGATAAGTGACGTCTAAATTTAAATTTAAGTTAAGAATCTGTAATTTTAAGTTACGTCATTTTAGGTTACACGCCAATTGGTATTCGGATTACCGCCTATGTTGAAGTTGCCATACATTAAAATGTCTTAATTTAGAGAATCGCTTAAATTTGACGTTTAATATATTTAAATTAGAGATATCGCCAATTTGGTATTCGGATGCACATCAGAAACGTCAAATTACAGATTTTTAAACGAAATTTTCTGTAAATTTAGACGCCACCTAAACAGTGCCGCGTAAATTTATACGATAGGTACTTAGGATTCTAAATCGGATCGAAGCCTTACTGATCTTACCGTTCGTAAATAGGATCCTAACTGTTTTAATTGCATTTTTTTACGTTTTTCTAAATTCCAAAAAGGATTCCTATTAATTGAATAGTGTAAAAAGTGTCCTGCTTCTAGTGAGTGTCTGTACGTATTTTGCAAATTCGCAAAACGCAAATGATAGGTACGGTTATGTTGTAGAATCAATGAATAAAATGTGAAAACTGAGTGAAACCTAACCTATCGTGAAAATGAAAATATCAACAATCACAGGTGCTTTATGTAGGTACCCACCTAACACGTTATAAATAAGAGCATAAGTTTCATTGAAAGAAGTATTGAAAGAAGTAAGGGCTTGCCTTCGAGTCAGCTCGTTCGAGACCGTTTGCTGCACAAATGGATTTTATTCCCGGACCATCAAAGGTAAATACTATTTAATACTTGTGCAAATAATTAGAGAGCTAGTTTTAACATCTCTTTGTGAAATTCTTTAGACTTGCTAAAGTTTTTTCTCTACTATTACCTACCCATATTGTAAGAAGTATAAATAAATATTTATATTTCTTACAATGATAACTTATGATTTACCTACTAATAAACAACTAACCACCAATTTCTGTCTTTCTAGTGTGCAACAATGTTATGACAAAGGCACTAAAGTAAATGATGCAGTGATATATTGCACCCATGTTATAAGATAAAACACCAGACCAACACAAGGAACGCTGTATCAGTACATAGATACCTGTTGGTAAGTAGGGACCCGTGTTATGTTATGAACTGCCTTAAAATATAAATGGTTTTATGTACCTACCTAAGACAAGGGTTACACGATCAGTTTGGCGTCAGTTCAGTCCGTGCTCGAAAGGGACGCAGCTATATTAACATAATAGCTGCGTCCCCCTCGATCATGATTGAACTGACGCCAGACTGATGAAATACTGAGCGTGTAACCGATGTCTAAGTGTAGGATTGAAATTAATTTTATTCTCTAAGCTATATTACTAGTTGTGAGTCTACCTACTAGCACCTATTAATGTTTCCTAAAAAAACACTTGAAATGAACCACTAAAATAATAATATCCTCAATATTCTAATACATTTTTTCAATTTTCTACATACATTTTATGTATCTATAAATGCTCCATACAAACAACATGAATAACTTCAATATGAATATACTACAATACAATACACCTTCCATAATTATGTATTAAACAAACTATTATTAAATAGTATAACTATCATGTTGATGCTGAATGCTGTTTTTTTTATGTAATCGATTTTTTTATTATGAAATATAATGATCATTCAATAATTTTATTATAAATATAAATTAAATTACTATAAATACAAGCATTAGATAATTTACATTGCTATGTAACTACATAATTGTTTGTTTCCCATACAACTATGAAATATTGATGACTCAATGCTGGTATTTTAATATTACTTACAGTACAAAAAGTTTAGCCCTATCCTATGTTAATTAAAGTTAGTTATAAGTATAATTTAGTGACTGAAAAAAAGCACATATTTTCTTAAAGTACCTAAAGTATGATCCAACTCTAATGCATAATTTTATCTTAAAATGGGAAGTGCCAAGATTATGGTTTAACAATTTAACTAAAGACATGCCACAATTCACTTGGACCCAATTTTTTATTCTTATTGCTTTAAACTTTATTGCCCTTACATAAACGTGGAGTAACCATGGAGTAGCTAAGCCATGGTCTGTCCCTATCTGTCGAATTCAAATGTCACAACGGTAAGGACAAATCATGGCATGGCTACTCCATGGTTACTCCTCGTTTATAAGTAAGGGAATATAATATTGAAAACCTGCAATCTTATATTATACTTAATTATTTTTTCAGATTAATAGCTTGGTGTGCTGAAAAGAGCGAAGAAGGCAAAGATTGTTGCTGATGAAAATGCCAAGTCCAGCCCCATATGGATTACTGCTGTCATCTCTGGGCGGGAGCACCTGAATACCAGCTTGGGCCTTTTGACTCGGTTATGTTTTGGGCATTTTGATATAGGCTACAGTAACAGCTTACTATCAGGCGGGCGCTAACGCTTTTCTGTTTGCAGCTAGTGTAATGTGTATTTCCAAATTAAATATTATTGTTTAATAGTAATTAGGTAACATGATGTGTGTTTTATTTATTATCTTTGAGAAATGGAGAAAATAGATATAACAAGAGGTAATGACATCCTTGAGCTGATCTGGTGGCTGTATGTTACACGAGGCAAGTATGTCACTTAGAATTGTGTCAGTAGGTGATAAATTGGTGATAGTTTGCTGAGCTTGGAGTACGTACAGTCACCAGCAATAATATATGATTCAACATTGGTCGCAACAATATCTGACACGCTCTTATACCTCTAGTAAAGTAATAAAGACGTGTCAGATATTTTTGCGCCCAATGTTCGATAATATATTATTGCTGGTGACTACTAGCTGCAGTCCCAATACGGTACAGTCCAGATAGTCTTATTCAAGGTGCTTTTCCAATGGCGAGGCAAAGCTAGACTATAATATAAATTTGTATCAAAACTCTATGAACATCATCTTAGGTGGAAATGGTTGTTTAATACAAACGTTTAAATTAGGTACACGCTGCCTAGCGCCTCGGATCGCCAGTGGAAAAGCACCTTCTTTAAATTTTAACCTTAAGCTGATGCCAAAATCAGGATAAGTCAATGATATCGTTGCGATAAGTAGGTAGGTTAGTGTTTTGTTTCTTTTAGGTAGGTACAGCCCGATATTACTCATCATAGGTGTCCCTACAGTTATTTTATTACACGAGGACTGTTACTAACTTAAATTTAGAATAGAATAGAATAGAAAAACATTTATTTCGCTTAATTATAATCAATACAGTGTGTGAAAAGTAGTGCTGCGAAAATGGTATCCAAAACTAAACTGACAACCGCATACAGGAGAACGACTATAATATAACACAACAACGAAGTTAGTTTTCACGAAGCATGCTAATGCAGGAGTAATTAATTGTATTATGCAGCTGCGCCCATCCATAGGTAAGACTGAATTACTGCCTAATGGCTGCGCCAAAATATTAGACTTTTAGAAAATTATAAAATTATAATCGCAGTTTGCATTATTCGCAGTCCCCATAGGTACATTCCAGGGAAAACCACAGATTATAACTACATGATAAGAAAATAATCTTGCGTATTTTTTTAAGATTCTTAAAGCCCGCTCCACATTCTCGACAAAACTACACGAGACTTGCCGAATACGAGAGTGTGGAGTGAGTATCCGTCTATGTTCGTATTGTCTCGCGTATGTTCGTGTTGTCTCCATTTCGTGGTGGTAAAAAGGCCAAACATCAAAGGGCTCTCGTGAAGTCTCGTGTTTGCGCGAAACTACCCCGCCACACTCTCGCTGCGCTCCTGTCAGTCGGCCGACGGCAACCGTAAGAAGCGCAGTATCGCATCTATCGATGTATCGCAGTCATCCAGTATCTTCGCCTATTCCACCGTCTTTTGATAACTTTTTTTTCACGGATCAGTAGGTCATTGTAATACGCTACAGCGCATAATACTGCAGCGACAGAAGTTTCGAAGATGTCCATTTTGGTTGAGAGTCCAATTACAACTGCGCAAGGCGAGAATGTAGTGGGCCGCGCTCGGTTTCGCCCGATCTCGGCAAATATCTCTACAAAACCTATCTCGTGTAGTTTTGTCGAGAATGTGGAGCGGGCTTAAGCCGTATTCACATGCTTGGTGTTTTCCACAAACTACAAATTACAAGCGGAACTCTCTTTTTAGCAAAAGGAGTTAGAAAGAGACTTCCGCTTGTAATTTGTTGCTTCGTGAAACGCGCCTCAGGACGCACGTAACTCTGCGTTAGAGTGAGATAGAAATACGTCGTACTCACTTTAATATAATAGTTGCAACCCTCAGTGTTTGTGGCAAGCACCAAGCATGTGGGTACGGCATTAAACTGAAACTATACATAGGTATTTGTTTGTTTACATTACATTGTATGTAGGCATGATGTACCTAGGCAAACTAATAAAGACCAAACAAAACAAGTGTAAGTAAGTATGTATCTACTTCTTATTTTTTCTTATTACTAATGTTGCTAATTGCAACAAAATAGTAAATAAAATATAAGTTAAGTACCTATGTTTTTCGTTTTTTTTTCACAACAACTTGGTTAACGGTAAAAGGTATGATAATATTTAATACTGTAATAAATGAGCAAAAAAGTAATTAGAATGCCTATTGTTTTATTTTATAAAGTCGTCAATTCTGCCGGTAATTTTCTTTGATATAGCAAACCCGTCAAAGGCTGACAACTATGTTTCTAGGGCCTTCCAAAAAAAAAACAACTTTATTTCAACTTAACTTTTAAAATATCTATAAATTTAGGAAATGTCACTTTAGGTTACGCGCCAATTGGTATTCGGAAAAACTCTTAATTAAAATTCACTTAAATTTATAACTTTTTAGCCGTAAATGACAGCTCTAAATTTAGAAACTACTCTCTTGTCTGTGGTTGGTTCTGATAGAATTAAGCTATTTCATATAACGAAAAGCGTTTTTTTCATGTAAGAATGTATCCTAAAGATTTTTCTAGTCTCAAAATCTATCTACAAAGTTTCAAGCGGCGCTTAAAATTGCAGATAAAATATAACGTAATGTGCGTCCGAATACCAAATTCTAATCTACCTATAAATTTAGAAATGTCAAATTGTAATCCCTATAAATTTAGAAATGTCAAACTAAGTGTGCCTCTAAAATTAGGGATTTCTTTCTAAAATTAAGAATTCCCGAATACGGATTGAGCTTAGACCTGTCAAAATCGAGTTTGACGTTTATAAATGTAATTTTATAGACGTTTAAAATTAGACAACGGTTATCCGAATTGGACCCAATGGCTCTCGTAACTGTTTGCTTACTTAATACATTTGACTAAATACCAATGAGACGAGCCTCTAACGCCTTGTAAATACTCCTCTTCTCGAATATTCTTTTCTTCGAAGGTTGGAATGGAACTAGTTTACGTTCGCTGGACTTTACCCAGTTAAGGCCATGTTTTGAATTGCGTCCTACAATCACGGCTGTTTGTCTCGCTTCTGCAACACATCATTCACTTCGTGGAAGTGAAAAGGAAAATTTTGCAAGCGCCGTTCGAGCTATTTGGACCGTAACCTTAATCGTTCGGTGCAGTGGCATTTCTAGCGGGGAGGAAGCATAATGATTTCCGTTGGGTTGGTTATGATTAGCAACGCGGACATAGGTCGAACTTGAACCTTACCAATTATCTGCGGAAGTAAATAGCACGTCTGTATAATTTCATCTTTGCACAAACGTTTCGCTCGTACCTAGTCGTATCACGTACTTTGCCCTATCAACCCCACGGCCTCGTGTTTAGCATCTATTGAAGGCGCAGGTAAACGTGAAGTGCGCGCTGCGCAGTAGCCGGTGCAGAAGCCTGGGGGCCGCGTGGCGCAATGCGTCGTGCGCGCGTCCTCGTGGGAAGGCCGCTACACTTATGTCACACCGATCAAACGCACAGTCGTGCAGAATTAAAATCGCTACAGGTGCATCCAGGACCACCTTATCTTGATCTCAAACTTTGAACTGCTGTGTCAAGTAACAGGACAAGATATGGTGGTCGTGATTTGCACTTACTGCAGTTTAGTTCTGCACTGCAGCATTGTAACGATGAACGATAATTAACTAGAAATAAGGTAAAAATTGTAAACCCTCGAAGATCCGTAACTCTTAAAAGATAGTGTTGACGAATTCGGATGACTATTAGCCGGTATGACCACGTAATTTCCTAGAAAGTTATAAGGACAATAGTCTGGGGTCCCGAAAAGACTAATCGTGACATACATAAAAACAACAGTAATGTTTATAGTTCTGTCAAAAAGCCTTTTTGTTACAGAACATCCAAAAAAAAGACGAAAATTTAACATTTATCTCACTAATATTATAAATGCGAAAGTTTGTGGGTGTTAGTTTGTTACCCCTTCACGCTGCAACGGCTGGACGGATTTGGATAAAATTTGAAACGGAGACAGCTTATACCCTGGATTAACACATAGGCTACTCTTCATTCTGAAAAATTTCAAAGCTCCCGAGGGAATAACGATAATCAAAATATACGCGGACGAAGTCGCGGGCAAAAGCTAGTTCACTATAAAGAACAGACGCCTAAAAAACCCGGTGTGAGTCTCCTCGCGGCAGCGAAACTTCAAATGATGCAACAGTGTACCTAATTAATAAAGGAATGACTCATCAACAAAAAATAATTTATGATACTGTTAAATTCCAAATAAAAAAAAACTGGCCAAGTGCGAGTCGGGCTCACACACGAAGGGTTCCAACATTAGCCAAAAATGGCAAAAAAATCACGTTTGTTGTATGGGAGCCCCCCTTAAATATTATTTGTTGTTATAGCGGCAACATAAATACCATCATCTGTGAAAATTTCAACTGTCTAGCTATCACGGTTCATGAGATACAGCCTGGTGACAGACAGTCAGACAGACAGACGGACAGACGGACAGCGGAGTCTTAGTAATAGAGTCCCGTTTTCACCCTTTGGGTACGGAACCATAAAAATTATTAAATTAAGTACCTTGTTTTATTCAAACCATCAACACAATGTACGTATCAGCTCAAATGAGATGCTGTTCGCATTACAATGAATAAGGTGAAGATGACCTCAGACCTCTGAGCATAGTTTAAAGCAATTTGCTATGAACAGGTTTACCTTATACTCTTTCAGATTTACCTACCTGTATTAAATCACGATGGAAAACAATTTCAACACTTAAAGACTCATGTTATTTCTTAATGTTTACACAAATAGGGGGTTTTCTACATCTAGGTGAGCGTCTATTGCAATCCTTGTTAGCATAGCAGGTCGACTGCACATCTTATATGCCGCGCGATGTTTATCAGTCTATCTCTACTTTTTAACCGACTTCAAAAAAGGAGGAGGTTATACGTTCCACTGTATGTATTTTTTTTTTTTTTTTTTTTTTTTTATGTATGTTCACCGATTACTCCGTCAATTGTGGACCGATTTTAAAAATTCTTTTTTGGTTTGATAGAGTATACTTCCGAGGTGGTCCCATTGTCAGCAAATCTGAATCTGATGAAGGGATCAGTGAGGAATTGAGGGAACTCCTCAAATATTGTATGCAAACATATGGCGATTTTAGTATTTTTAGTAGCAAGTGTAGCATTTGCATTCAGAAAGTGTCACTTGGTGAAGCGGAACTGATGATGAAGACCACAGATGGCCACCGGAACTCCTCAACGGTACCGATTTCAAGGGTGGCGATAAGATATCTCGATTAAGATAGTTGAGCGACTACAACGAAGCACATTTAATTGTTTTAAAATGACTATGATTTTCCCGCGCCGTTGCTTGCGGCGAGCTTGAAATGTCTTAAAGTTTCATATATCAACTAAGAAGTGGGACTACATAAGCTTATTATGATCACTAAAAAGTGTAAAATAAAATAAATGTTTTAAAAAACAAAAAAACCGCCTTCAAAAACGCAAAAAATAACTTCTACTACTAGGTACTTAGTAGTAGGTACCTATCCTATTAGGTTAGTCTAACTGAAGTCGGCGACCACAATATTTTCAACAAAAAGCCAACTTCAGTTGGACTAACCTAATAGTCTAGGTACCTACTACTAAGTACCTAGTAGTAGAAGTTATTTTTTGCGTTTTTGAAGGCGGTTTTTTTGTTTTTTAAAACATTTTCGCTTTTCCCTCAGGTACTGCCCAATTTTTTATTTGTTTTTACAATTAGTAGGTACATTGTTACCGTTGACATATCTTCAGCGAAATATGCTGTAAACCAGAAGTTACTTATACGCATTTTTTGTAAATAATTTCGTCGTCGTCGTACTAGACTTACAAATTTGTAAGTGAAATCGAAGTTATTATTAGTCTTAACAATGGTATTTAGATACTAGTAAGGTAAGAGCCCTAAAATAGTGCTCCTAGAAAAAACTAAAATAATCCTTACTCAAGGTATAATAAAATAATATATCTTTCAGCATTTGGCTACAGTTGGGACACGTATGTGTATAAATTCGTGTCATCGTTTTTACACATATGGATAACACAATGCAAAAATAAATGTTTTAAAAAACAAAAAAACCGCCTTCAAAAACGCAAAAAATAACTTCTACTACTAGGTACTTAGTAGTAGGTACCTATCCTATTAGGTTAGTCCAACTGAAGTCGGCTTTTGTTGAAAATATTGTGGTCGCCGACTTCAGTTAGACTAACCTAATAGGATAGGTACCTACTACTAAGTACCTAGTAGTAGAAGTTATTTTTTGCGTTTTTGAAGGCGGTTTTTTTGTTTTTTAAAACATTTATTTTTGCATTGTGTTATCCATATGTGTAAAAACGATGACACGAATTTATACACATACGTGTCCCAACTGTAGCCAAATGCTGAAAGATATATTATTTTATTATACCTTGAGTAAGGATTATTTTAGTTTTTTCTAGGAGCACTATTTTAGGGCTCTTACCTTACTAGTATCTAAATACCATTGTTAAGACTAATAATAACTTCGATTTCACTTACAAATTTGTAAGTCTAGTACGACGACGACGAAATTATTTACAAAAAATGCGTATAAGTAACTTCTGGTTTACAGCATATTTCGCTGAAGATATGTCAACGGTAACAATGTACCTACTAATTGTAAAAACAAATAAAAAATTACGATAACAACAAAAAACTAGACTTTGGAGTAACCTTCAAAAATGCTCTTGTGCTGGTCAAGGTCACTGGGATCACAAGAAGTATTTAGTCAACCAAGCAAGTGGCTCGAGATCGAACATTAAAATCATTACTCAAAACCGTGTAAGTACCTACCAAGTGTACTCTTAATCCCACTTTTATAACAGACGCATGTTATGTCACGGGGCGCTGTTTAAATCGGTATACAATTTGTCTTCAAGACGATACGTTAACGAAACTTACTAGAAATAAAGAAAAAAATTGTGCTCCAGGTACAGTACAGTAGACCTGTAGAATACAGAGAGAATACAAAGAATTCTCCATTACCTTCTAACATCAGTCTTTTTTTAATCAGCTTCTATTTTTTGGCTCTATAAGTGGTGCCGTAACCAGGATTCTGTCCAAATCCTTTTTAACGATAGGAATGTCATAACTGAGTGAACCATACTAAAACCGTCTGTCAGTAGATTGTCCAAGCATCTAAAGCCTTTTATTTACATTGAAGACTAGCTGGCCTTTTGCCCCCTAGTTATTTGCTACCTACCGGCTACACGCGCCAACTACTCGTACAACGTGTCTTGGTATCTTTTAACGTGAAAAACGTGCTAATTTATTACTCTAACTACTTAAAATGCATTTAAGTATATTTTATGTCTGTCGTTTTTATGTATGACGTTATTTTTTATGTTTATTTATGTTGGTAGTACCTACACAGAGGTCTAACCTCCATAAGTAGATGTTTGTAGCACACAAAGTCCTGCGCTACTCGATCTATGTTTTTTGCCGATTTAAGGATGCGGTCCACTCCTCAGGCAGGTGGTCTACCCACTGATCATTTTATTTATTAAATAATGAACTTCGTGCATCGGACATCATTTCGCCCTGCCAAGATTATAGCGGCCTTTACACGTAAAGTTCGGACCGCGGAAAACGCCACGCGTCGTTCCAATCTTCGTTCGAAACCGTACATTTTTTACTATTTTACTATTACAGTTGCATTTACACGTACGGTTTGGAACGAAGATTGGAACGGCGCGTGGAGTTTCCCGCGGTCCGAACTTGACGTGTAGCATGTCGAAAGTGAAACGCGTCTTTAAAGTTCATTTCCAAATTCAAACTATGACAAACCTTCAAATCTTACTGCATAAATTCTAAGTTTGAAATTTGCTTAACATTTATGTTTGAAATTGAACTTAAAATATACGATGTATATATACATCATTATGCATTTAAGGGTTAAGACTCCAGGAGTGTACAATCACCCAATAAAAATGCTGAGCTTACTTAGAACCTTGTCATTGTGAATGTCATTGTCATTGTCGGGCTTGTCATTTGATGTTCACTTTGAAGTATAATATGACAATGCACTAAAGTGCTTAACATTTTCTTTGAAGTACTACTACTGTATAAGCAAACTACGAAGTTTTCCCACGACAATGCAGCGATATAGATTATTTTGTACTAAGTTAAAGCACTATGACCAGACTGCGCGCGAGCTACATCCTCTACCCTTACCATGATTTACAATTACCGTACTCGCTAGCGAGTCGAATGCTCTGTCCCTCGCACTCTGTAACATTTCTATGAGAGACAGAGCAGTCGACTCGCGAGTATGGTAGGTAATTGTAACTCATGGTAAGGGTACTGCGGGCGGCGCACGCGCAACCGCCCACATCCCTTTTAGCCGCCGCCGCCGCTACAATGCATGCGAGTCAATTGTTACACAACGGGAATCTTCTGGACGATCTCACTTTATGTCAGTGGCCTTTCTAAGCCAATCATGTACAGTATGTTCTAGTTTTTACAATTGAACTTCAAGGTTTTGCAAGTCAAAATGAATAGGATACCTATAGCGATTTATAAAAGCGTTTTCTTGATAAGCAGGGTTATTCTTCGCTTAGTAGTCAATAACTTTAATGGTTGAGTCACTGTAAACCCTGTCATTATGACGGCGTCAAGTCCAAATTAATCATTGGCTTTCTGCGACAGGGTTCTATAGTAGCTCAACATTTAAAGTGGTCAACCGTACGTACATAGTTTGTTTTTCTACGAGTGTGACATAGTTGACATTAATTCATTTTGCCTTTTACTCGTCAACACGAGAACAGAGTAAATAGCAACTGCAGTTATTTATTATCCTAGGAACCTCGTCACTCACGCCCGAGAATGTAGTTTATACGCACACCTAGTCAAGTTAGGCTCTTCAGGATAATTAAAAAGGTTAGTAAGTAGGACGGGAAATGGATTCCCCGTCACTTGTTTTCGACAAAAAGGGATGGAGCTAACGTAACTTCGAACTTATTTAGATTTTTAACGCTTGGCCCTAGAGAAAAAGAAAGCGATAACGTTTAAGAGAATTCTTTCATATCAAGGGGCGTTGCTAGGCCGCTAAAAGTCAGCCATTTTTGCTACTTCTATCGAAGTGCAAAGCCGATTTAGGCAACAATATCGACAATATTTATGTAACATGCACTCCTAGGAAGTGCCCTGTACCTACATATCGAAACATAGGTAGGTACACTACACGTTATACTGTGAAAAGGCGTGCCTCGGCTATTGTTAATTATTATACTACTCAAAACAATGATATGCTCTTGAATTTTAATCGATAAGGACATTATTATCTTGCAATAAATAAATAAATGACAAAGATAATCGAATTATTTATGATAAAGTGCATTATCGGATCCGCTTCATATGCAGTTTATTATTATAGCTTAAGGTTGGAAAAAATGATAAAAGACAACAAAGAGTTGGTACCCTTTATCACTATAGCGATAAATAAAAAATGAAAACGCGCCGAGGGCTCCAAAAAAGGAAACCTTTTAGCACTTTGAGTTTTGCATGTAGTACTAACATTGTAATAAATAAAATATATGTTAAACGTAACCCTAACATGCCCTAACATAGCTAGATATAAACATACATATTATACTTTACATACGTCGTTTAGTTATAACGTCAGGTAATCCGCACCGCTCTAAGGACAAGTCGTAGAGTAAAAATTCAATACATTTTGTTGATAATTTATTTTACCTATAAAATAGTTTTAATCATGAAATTGATTTTATTTAAACAAAAATATCTATAAAACAACAAGCAGTTTTTCAAAGCGAGTAATTGTTTACAAAAATAAATCAGAAACACCAGATAATTAAAGCAATATAAAACATGATATGGATGGACTGACTATGACTTTGCCTTTGAAACAGGATGATGTGTTGACTCGTGAACATGTGGGGATATTATTAGGGTATAATAGGGACCAAAGGAAAATAGGAACTAGGAAGTGGGATGTAGGAATAGTAGGGAATAAAGATTAAGTAAGATAGTAGGTCTGGTTTCTGATTATTTATTAGAAAACAAAATATAATACCTATTCCTAGTAATAGACACTATACTTAAAAACGAAACATAGATTGTACAAAGTCACAAACATAATTGCTGACTAAAACCTAAACTAAATCAAGCTTGCAATTTTAGGAGATTCATTTTTCTTGGTGTTTTTATGGTGTTTCCATGCTAATAAGACTAACGTACAGGAGCTTTTTCAAATTTTTCAAGCCCTAAACACTTTTTAAACCGTATGTAAACAAAACGAATTATCAATATGATAGGTTGCCAAGTGCGAAACAAAGGTAATAGTTAACAAAGACAATAAAATATATCATAAAAAGTGACGTATTTGTATTTACGTCATTGTGTTATTACCGCACTTTATCACGATATTTTAGGATTTAATCCCTTCTTATCCTACCTTATCAGTTAGTATATCAATGTAATAAAGATTGGATTACATCGTTTTAATATATGCACTTTCTCGCAATAACAAATGCTACAACACTTAATTACCTAACGGCCGCATTCAGAGGCAGTTAATAACGATAAAGTCGTTACTAAGTGACGATAACACAAGTTTAAAAAAAAAACGAGTCAATTTGTCTCTAAAATGTCTCTCAGTCAATCTTAACTATTACGAGTACGGTCACGAGCGTTAATTTGGGACCCATTTCAAGAAAAATATGCTTGAAGTCGTCAGTGTCATTAGAGATGTCAAGTCATTTGTAACTTTTAGGAAACTCCACCTTATTGTTGTAGAATGTCAGATTGACTTTGGACCTAAGGTGGGTACCAAATTAAATCTCGTGACTGTACAATAAATGTGTAATTCCACAACCGTCCGCACTGGTTTCTATGTTATATGAAATACGTTCCGTAGCGACCGTCACGACGCAACGCCTGCCGCTCGACTGCAACCGCTCGCGTCGCTGACGCCCGATCGCAGACGACAGCAGAAAACGGCAACGGCAGGCGTAGCTGACATCCGACCGCAGTGCGGCTACCACAAGTTGCCCGCGACTTGATTGTCGCTCGGATCTCCCTTTCTATCTAGTCAGTAATGATAGAGACGCACTGAGCGACAAGCGAGAAAATACAACTTGTGCTACCCGTGCAGACCCAGTACAGTAGTGACGCCGACGTCTGTCGCCTGCTGCGTGCGGTCGGGTGCGGAATCAAGACCGCAGACGGCCAACGGCAGACGGCAGCATCGTCGGACGCTTGCCGTTGCCGTCTGCGGTCGGTTGCTTAAATGCGGAATAACACCTTAAGGCGTGTATAAATAAGTTAAAAAATGTCTGCTAACTATTTATACAAGCACGTACTTTGGTTACGTCTTTATTTCTGACACTCGTGTCAAGTTAGGTAACGAGTTTTGGTGACTATCTTTTGTTTTGTTCGAAACATTTACATAACATAAGACATTCGTTTATTATTACTTTGTCTGCTTCAAATTCGCTTAACGCTTCTCTAGATAACTAATAATTAAAGAGGCCGCAGAAGGCAGACTTAAAAAAGAAGAAGAAATGCGTACATTTATTTCTTAAAATTTTATATAGGTATGCCTTAAGGTTATAAGACATATATAAAAATTAAAGAATACAATGAAATGGAACTGGAAATGCCCGTCCTCGCGGCACTGAAACGGACACTGGCTCACCAAAATGTTGGGTGTCAGACGCCTACAGCGCAGATTTTCAGCCGGTACCGGCAGTGTAAGTACTTGTAAGTACTTTACAAAGCTACTTATTTAAGTGCACATAAGTTGAAATTCAAAAAATCGCGCACACCATTAAAGATTTCCTTTTTTGCTGTTTGCGTTTCATTTACCACATTATAAAAAAAAACATGTGTGTATAGTGCGCATGTGCAGTCGCCAATAAATAGACCTACCTAAGATATCGGATCATACAAGGTGTTCAAAAAAATAGCAACTTCACGCTTATAGTTTTCTCTAAGCGACTACGTTTTTTTTATCATGAGTAGAAACTTTTATTGCCTCATGTAAGTAGGTACTTAGTCATGTAGGTATTTAGCAGATTTGTATTTTTACAATTAATAATTAAATCTGTTTGTTTTGCAACGAAATAAATAAATAAGTAAATATAAAATGAATATTATTCAAGGTTTTATGTTCAGATAATTTTGAGCACCATGTATGCTCCAATATAGGTACCTACCTGACGCCTTTTTATAGTAGGTAGGTACGTAACGTAACTATATAGGTACATATATTTTGGTAATAGTATACGTTCATACGTGTACTGTATTAATTATAAGAAGGCCAATGAACTTCATTAACATATTCTACACAATAAAAGTGTTTTGTTTACTGTTTGACATAAAACTCCGGCCAGCGACCCTTAAACAAAAGCAGCATTATAAAATTTGTAACAAAATGTCAAATAATTAAACGACAAGAACTCCTACTGTTGGTTTACTAAGTTGTTTGAACGATATAGCAAAAGCGGCAAAAAAAAAAAGATCGGAAGAGTACTAGCTAGAGCCTAGAGCTTAGACAATTATGAATACTTATTGCAGACATAGTTTGAAGTGACCTAACTCCATCCATTCGAAAGGGCAATTCGAAAGATTTTTTTATGTTAGCGTTGGTATTAAATATAATGTAGTGTTTAAATAAACATTATAACTGATTGAAACTTAACTGCTCTATGTATACATAACATGCACAAATGGCGGTCTCAATAGCATTCACTCCCATTCATAAAATATTCCAATCATAGCTTGCCGAGAGCTTGAAGAGAGCTTCTACCAATTCCATAGATTTCTATGGTTTCTATTTTCGACGACGCAAGTCGAAAGCAACTAGCCCTACAAATATCACGAACACTTTTATCTCATCTGACGTTATTTCTATTTTTATCGTCATTCGGAAAATTGTCATTTGCTATAAGGATAATAATGGATAATACAAATTTAGAATTAGCTTTAGGCCAACATCAATGGATACATAATCATTTAGCAAACGTGCTCTAATCAGACAAACATGAGGCTGACGTGTTCCACAAACAAAGGGACGTCACTTGCCTGTCATGGGATATTTTATAGTGTTTATTTAAAAATTACGATTGTATATAAAATCGATAAAAACTCTCGATATAATGGCAACCACTTCGTTCAAAGCTCATCAGGCCTAGCTAAGAACCATCATGATTAAACTGGCTTTCTATCAAAAATCAATGAGCAGGTTTTGTTAGGAGCATGCGGAAAAAAGGAGGCAAATCGTGAGATTTCTGTTCGGGACGAACTACTATTTCTTACATCAATTTGTCTTTCGTCGTCTAGTTCACGGGCAAACAGATTAAATCAGCGACGATATATAGGTACCGATATATACAGGGTGTCCCAGAAACCGACGTCAACCAATCTAGTGCTGATAGAGGAGCTAAAAAGCTATCGATTTAAACCCTATGTATATTCAGCGATTTTTGCTAGTTTCGGGGATATTGATCATTTAAATCAGAATTTTTGTAATTTTCCCTTATGCCCATGTCACGAAAAATCATTAATTTCATGTTTTATTTCATTAGTTTTTCAGTGGTATCTTACATAATTAGAATCATTAGTAATGATTCATTACGAATTAGCGAAGTTTTTAAACCTAGTTGCCCGTTTTTTTGTTTAGTATTTTTTTTAAGTAATAAGCTGGGGTTCTGTGGCACACACAACTCTGTATTTTGTAACATATGTATTTTGTTTAAACCGGTTCAACAAGTCTAACGAAATGCAAGCTGTAAAAAAACCCAACTGCTATTTAGATAATGTCATCAAAGTAATGTTACTTATCATGTTTATATTTTTGATTTCGCCAATTTCACATTTAAATAATTTTAATATAGCCTATGACACTCTAGTGGTTAAGACGAATCTAACCACGTATAATTTATTAAAATCGGTTTAGCCGTTTAGTAGTTACGAGGAAACATAGAGTCGGACATATATACTGGTCAAACACATACGCCCTCCTTTTGGGCTTTGCCGCAGTCGGGTAAAAAGCGAAAGTTTTTTTTCACAGATTGTCAAAATTCGTTTTCTATGCACAAATACCGCCTCTCAATATTTAAATCAGTTTAATGTTTAACTCAATCCATGCATGGCGGCCGAGCGAAGTCCAGCCGTCTTCTAGGTTGATGAGTTGCAAAACGCATGTATAATGATACAATAAGCAGGGCTGAAGGTCTGAATTAGCGTTGAATAGAGAAATGCTTGGCATCCGATAACCTCCGCTCTATTTACTACCTATTTCCTTGTTTACCAGTAAAATGTCGTAAATGGTTTAAGGTGACAATATGATGTTTATTTGGGACGATACATTATGCAGGGTCATCCGGTTTCGTTTTGAAGATGTTACCTCAACGTTACGTAATACTTTATTGCATGTTGAACTTTACAAACACGTTACTATATTTTCGTATTTTTGCATTTTCAATGTCAATACTCGTAATGGACTGGCAATAATCTAGCCACAATGGCTATTTTGTTTTACCAAAAACCTTGTAATTCATTTTCTACTATCGAAGCTGATCAAATGTAAACTCATCGATGACAATTGCATTAGGTCTGATAAACCAAATTCAAGATGGCCACAGGATCTCCGCTATCTGTAATACTTAATGTTTTATTATGATATATAAATTTGGAAGAAGAGAAGGAGATTGGTCAGGAGCAGGTGGAAAGAAGTGGTCTCTGCCTACCCCTCTGGGAAACAGGCGTGATTTAATGTATGTATGTATTTTTCTTTGCTTTGCCACGATTGACTGGATTTAAAGTATAACCCGACTATAAAGGTAGGGTCGAGGAATATCGATAAATGACTTCTACGCAGAAGAAGTGGGCAGAAGCTAATTAATTTTAATAATTTTGGTTTGGTTGATATAAAATTTGGTACAGTTTGCCTGCTTGCTATAAGCTGCACACTTCATTACTTTGGTTTTTGACATTTAAGTGCAATGGTTCAAACATGACGTTAAAGTGACAAAGATCTAAAGTGTGGAGCTACTCACAAGGCCAACCTTAGGTAGGTATATTGCATTGTCATCAAGTTCAAAGTCTCGAACCGAACTGACAAATAAAAAAACAGACACAAAAAGAGCTAGCTTATAAAAACAGTGTTAAATAAAATGCAGCCACTATGCTACGATTTGAATAAATTACAGTTTTTTAGTAATAAGTATATGTTAATATAATTTCGACAACATGTACAAGAGAACAATAACAAAATTAGTTAAATTAGTAAATAAAAGTAGGATATACATTTATTTACTAATTTTCAACAGAGTATTTTCTGCGATTATCTTCAAATTTAATATGAATAATGTACAATTAACAGACATAGCCCTAAAAATTGTTATACTTAAGTGGCCTGTGTAAGTGGCAGTCGATGTGGCACATCGCTCACAGAGCAGATAGCAGATGGGGTCGAAGAGTTCTTGAGTGGCGTCCGCGTACCGGAAGACGCCCCGCGTGGTTAGACCTCAAACAAGATTGACCGACGACGTGACTATGTTTGCGGGAAACCGATGTATGTAAGCGGTGCAGAATGGTCCTTTTGGGAAACCTTGGGGGACACCTAAACCAGCAGTCTTTCGGCTGAAATGAGGATGATAAATTAACTGTGGAGTATTTGAAAAACTGACGATATTTTGATCTAAAATTACACAAACTATTTATTACATTGAAGTGTTTACTTATCGAACAGTGACTTGCCTATCATTAAGTCCCGTTAAGAGCGTATACCTACCTAACATAATTTTCCGTTGCTACCGCAAATTAAAATGTAATAACATTCGTTATCTGTCCTATATAAATGAATAGTACAATTCCTGAGTAACTTTACTATTTGCTCATAATAAAAAAAAAGAGTGGTAATTAGACAAAAGATCCCATAGGGTCGAAGTGTATCCGTAAGGACCCCACCAACAAGGTAAGATTTGCTCATAATACTTATGACATATAAAAGTAAGTAAATTGATTGGTTTAGACTCGTAGGGAGAGTGCGTCATTAACAAACTCAAAGTAAACTCGCATTTATTTGACAAACACACCGCGAGTCCGCGACACAATCAACTCTTTAACATTTCCTAGATTTTCCATTATTTTCTTAGCAGACGTCATATAAGTATTTGCCATAGTCACATCTAAAGAACAAATAAAATAAAGCAAGCTATAAAACCCAACTGTTTGGATAATGTCGTCAATATAATGTAAGTTATCATTTTTTTTTTCGCCAAATGCATATTTAAAAAATAAATAAAGTACCCAGTGACACCCGAGACTCTAAGACAAATCGAACGACACCGGCGAAAATGGCGAAAAACATTACCCTCCTCCTCAGTCGAATCGGATATTAAACAATTGGGATAGACCAAAAAAAATAACTCACTGTTTTTACATTCTAATTCGAACAAATGGGTATTTTTAAGAGACCAAGTTCATTAATTTTGTATTTGACCCAATAGTTTTGTTTGAATATCTTTATTTATTTAGCAGACATTTTATGGATGACATGATTATTTTAAATTTGGACTGGCATTTTCTAATACATTACAACAATTAAATGATATCTAATGATAAAAAGTGATTGTAATAATGTATTAAAACATACTATTTCAAGCGGTTTTCGCCTAACCCGTAAGATACACCTAGGAGGGCTTCAAGCCAAAAATGAAAGTCAAACAAAGGTTAAATATACTTTTGTCGAAATATCCGAAATAGATAAATATTTCAAAAACTTAATAATGCAGAACGGCTTTAAAACCCCATTCCTCGAAATGGTTTTCGAATTAGAGTAATTATAAAATTATGAACAATCCCAATTATATTCTATATAGACAACGAACCTAGGAACCTAGTTCAATCAAGTCTTAGCTGGCGGAGCTCATTAATGTGACCAAAATTTTAATGAATAGCTAACTCACCAATAAGAACAATGAAACGCAGCTAAGGCCCTAACCAAGATGCAAGCGCTAAGCTACTAACGTTTTTCTTTTCTATCACTCAAAATGGATGGGATGACATTCTCGTGCGTTGCGATAAACCAATTGAGTTATAGAAAAGAAAAACGTTAGTAGCGTTTACATCTTGGCTACGGCCCCTGATCGTAACTCGTAATGGTATTTACGTGGTTTAACTATCGCCTGGGGAGCAATTTAAGCGACGCACGGCGATTGAGAGTGATATTAATGTTTTTCTCAGTTATGAATTAAGTCACTCTTAAATAAAAGCTAGGTACGGGTAAAGGCAAAATAATAATTAATATTCGCGCAAAGTTGCGAATACCTAATATAGAATTTATTATCAGAAGTAACTATGATAATGTCTGTATAAGGGTTTACAACTTTTGGGGAAACATAAATATTTTTTCCATTGGATATACGAAAATTGACGTAATTGAACTTTGGAATAATTCCAGATTTTTAATTACGAGTATTAAACATAATTCTTGTCCTTTGTGATTATCTAGTCTACACTAAAATTGTAGAAAATATAAGTATTTGTATTTTTGCTTGTAATAAATAAACTCAAAACTACTGGACCGATTTTGAAAATTCTTTAACCAGTAGAAAGCAAATTTAATAGCACCATAGATTCCTCTATGAATTCTATGATAGGTATCACTGAGTAACATAAGCTATGTTTTATTTTTCTACGCAGACGGAGTCGCGGGCTACCGGTATCGTAGGTAAGATAGAAAACGTTCAAGTTTGAAAAAATGTAAAAGGTTTTTCGAAGTAGAATTTGGAAGCATTAGTAATATCTGCAGTAAAATCAATTCATCGTGAATTTACATTATTAACTACAATTATAAACGCTACAAATTCTTCCGCGTCTCCGCGTGATTACTGGTCATTGTAGCTTGATAATTACCTATGCACAACAAGGTATTATGAGTAAACGTAATAATGGTATTTTGTAATAATGATACAATAAATTAAATAATTCAAAGACAAATAAAACCATCCGTTTTGTTTCATTATTTAAACAGGAAAGATACCAATCAGCAAAAAACATTGCAGTAGCTGTTCTTAACAATATGTTATTGTATGCTTTTATTCTATTCTAACACAGATATTATTTTAATAATAAATTATATTCGTAATCAATGTGAGTATGTAAGCATATTTTATGCGTAAAAGATGTTGACCTATAAATAAAGTTCGTTTTAAATTTAGAACCAATTGCCGTCTATTATTGCGTAGCTTGATAATGTCATTGAATCACGAAAGATATTGTCATGCCATCACGCGTTCGCCTTTCACGCACAACGCGCATGTCCGGTGCCGCGCCGCCGGGATCCAAATCGAGAAAAGTGGGATGTGGCGTGACCGGTGGCGTGATAGTCTACGTCACAGCTTCGGGGTATCAACGGTAATTTCGACAGTCAGACACATCGGGGGTGTAACTCAGTGGTAGAGTGTCTGCTTCGCATGCTGAAAGTCCTGGGTTCAAATCCCAGCTCCTCCAAATGTACTTTTTGTTTGGTTTAGTTTTTACATGATGATTGACTTATAGGTATGTATGACTAGCTTCTACCAGCGACTTCGTCCGCGTATAATTCGTGTTTTTGTTATCCCACGGGAACCGTTCATTTTTCCGGGATAAATACTACCATATATGTAGGTACTATAATGTATTTATTCTATAATGTAGCATTCTAATGGTGAAAGATTTTTTGAATTCGGTCCAGTCCAACCATACAAAAATACAACAATTCAAATAGGTATTTCCTCTTTATAATATTACCATCTATCTAAGATGTTACAGGTGAGGATTTCAATATAACATTTCGATTCCAAGTTTGTCGTCAAATCTTTATATAATATTAATATATTAATAATATAATCGTTTTTACATTTTCTATTTTAAAATTAACAACTAATCGACAATACATAATAATCATGCCCTTCTACAATTTTCACACGGAAATCGTAGAAACTCTATAAATTTTAGAACGTTCATAATTTCTTGCCACCCAGACAGCACGTCGGCGAAAGCTCGTAAGTCGCATAGTTCACTTTTCAAATCGATTGAGACTATTAAAAGATATTTGCAGGTAACTCCATCTATAATGTATACCAACAAACAGAAAACAGCCGCGGCGCCACTGTGCCGCTTAAGGAGTACAACTAGCGCCATCTATCTGAACTTTGGATAACTAACCTTCTCGTATACCTATGTTTTTAGATAAATAGGAATATCTAATAATACGAGTAAAACATAGGAAAGATTGTTTTTTTGGAAGTCACGTGCGGATTTCGTTTACGAGTTGCTGAGGGCAAAAAGGAGTGAGAGTTTTATTCGCGGTCGGGATACAAAGAATTACATGGACTTGTAAAAATCTGTTAAATCTGCCATTTCGGTGAGCTTTGGTCACTGAAATATATTCAAAAATCGATGTTCGATTACTCTTCCTTTGCCTAAACGATGCACGACCTTTCACTTTTCTCAATCTCTGAAGATTAGCTGGAAGAGATCCCTTAAAGATAAGTTTGCCTTTGTACATTATTTTATCTATCCTCATTGTATTGTTTTTATTTTTCTTTTCTACAGTAAAATGTTTACATACATACCGATTTTCGTCAAATTGAGTTCATCCGTTTGGGCTCCACGATGCCACAGTCAAATAAACAGACAGACACGTAAATTTTATGGAAAAACTTTTTTTAAAAGGCGGTATGGAATTCTATACATGTAATAAAACCACAAAAGTAATGCAATATTTTAATGAAAATTCAACTAAATGTATAAATCTTATTTATACTTACAATAAACAAGTAAATTGATAAATCTATTTACATGTAGCTAGAGGATATATCGCATACATTGCGCATTTCCCTCCAAAATTGCACTAACAAAAATATGGGACGCCGCGAAGGCGTCCCCATACTCAGGGTGACTTGGGACCTTTTTGATATCAACTAACGGGCAATTAAAACTAAAAAATGCTCCTAAAACCACCTAAGTTGACTTGACAGCAATATCGTCCCACCATAGTGTTAAAAAAAGGTAGTAGCGCGCATTTTAAACATTGCAATACAATTAAGGTGGTTTCAGAAGTCATGGGCGCCATCGCAAATAAA
Organism: Acleris cristana; assembly: GCA_948252455.1. Classification (NCBI taxonomy): domain Eukaryota; kingdom Metazoa; phylum Arthropoda; class Insecta; order Lepidoptera; family Tortricidae; genus Acleris; species Acleris cristana. The sequence continues at coordinate 5,994,506 of OX411774.1, read as the reverse complement.
TACTTTATTGCCGACTGTACTTACCTACTTCTAACACTGATAATGATCTGTCTATCAAAAGACAAGTCAGGCTCGACGTATCTATGAGCCATTGAGAAGTTCCTATTTGGCCACCTTCCGTGTCCATCATCATACCAGCTCGATGGTACTATCAGCCCAATGGAACCCTGACCCACCATAGAACGATGTCACAGTGACATTTAAAACAATTTGTTTGACACTTCTTATGACTTGAATCATAACGTCTCTGTGACACAGTTCTATGGTGGGTCAAGGTTCCAATGGTCTGATAGTACCATATTATTGCATTGTCATCGAAATCAATCAATTTACAGGGAAGTTGGTAATCGAATTGCTATGTTATGATTGACAGGGATCTCGGCACTAGGTTACAACTTTATTGTGAGAGCCGTGAGAGCCAATAGGAACAAGTTGTAGCGTTTGATGGTATAAGTATGAAGTAGGTTAAAATGGCCTTCGAAGAACAACGTATCTTTTCTTAGTTGCAAGTGAACATAAGTGTGTTAAATAGATAACAATTTCACAATCTTAAGGCTAGGTCAGTACCTATGTAAAATAACTTTGGCATAATCGTAATACAAAATTGGTCACTATAACAAATTCGGTAGTCCCAATTACCAGTAGAGAATCAACGAGTACATTATATTAATTGTATAATAGATATAATATTACTGCAGTCTTAGGACGCCGTGGTCACGGCTCGCCGCCTTTCCCTAGAGAGACCGCTCGCTATAATGCTATACTACGGCGCTACTTGATACAATGAGCTAATAAAACATCTAAGCTGCTTGCGGCTGGTATTTTTTACCTAGAGCAAAATCTAGGAAAAATATAAATACACCCCCTTGCAAAAAAACGGGCACTAGCGTTTTTCCCCATACAATTGCGTACGAATATGACTTTTCAATTTTGACAACCAATTAAAAAGTTCTTTACCAATTTTATTTTTAATTACGCTTATCGTTAACTAATAAACTAAGGTTTAAAATTATGTACAATGAATCTCGGTTGAACATGAAGCTTTCATTGTTAAGGATTTGAAAAAATGAATGTTTGGCGTTCATACAAAATTGTAAAACTTTGCATGGACGCGTCAACACTTTGTTTTTAAATCGCTATAAAATATAAGGTTCGTTCTCAACAGAGGTTTACTGTACATCACTTTAAACGTTACTTAATGTTCTAAAATAAATTGTAATTAGCAATAATAAATAAAATTGGTAGGCAATTGTATTGAGAAAAACGCAAGTGTCCCTTTTTTTGCAAGAGGGTGTAGTTGGATCTCCTCAATCACTTGGTTTTTTAGGTTCCATGATTCTTATCAAGGGCGATTTTAAACCTCTTGTGGTGCAAAGTAAATCTTTGAGACCTCTTCAGAATTCTTCTGATGAGGGTAAAAGCGTGACCTAAAATTAAAAAATAATTGAACATACATTGCCGCATTTACTAACTTTTGTTTGCCATACCACGAGTACATTCTTACAAAATTTTGCTCTAAGCCGCATTCTATTCCGTCCTACACTACGTTAATAGAAACACTACGAGTATTATTGGAAGATAGGTAAAGAATGGCTTCGCCTATACGAAACGATAACAAGTATAACTACGTCTAACTATAGTTACTATTCTAATGACCGCTACTTTTCTAGAACTTAACATGGAGGGATTAGAAAACGAAATGTGGAAGAACTACTGGCCGTTCACAATGCCATCATATAAAATGAGATCTTTCTTTTAATAAAACAACGGCAAGTAAACAACCTATTTGGCTACATGGATCTACAGAATCCGAAGGTCTACCTAGGTTTGGCAGGGACGGGAAGAAACGTTAACATACAACCCACAGAGCGAGGTCTGCGGAACAACCGGCCGATTTGGCTATAGAGAGTCCAGGCGGGTGCGCTCCGTGCGCTGCACCGCCAACAACGCTGACTGCTGCTGGAGACTCTTGCGCAGACCTTCTAAAGTCTGAAGGACCTGGGAAAAAACGTAAATCTACTTTTAATAGAGGACTTTCTTTTATATATTCTGGAAAAAATCCAGGGCTTTAATTAAGGAAGTTGATGTTAAACAATAATAAAAAATAATTATGTGCACTGTATAGTCCTTTTCAGGCTTTTTTCGTACAAGTGATTTTAAAGGCACAAGTTACTATCGGAGCTTTTGATAACAACGTTAACAACGTACCTATGCGTGCGCCTAATCTGAGGTTATTTTGAGAAACATGTTTGTAAATTTTAGGGGTACCTATTATTTTATCGAAATATCTTTCAACGAACGTCTCATTATGCAGAACTTTCATTTCATCGAAAGTAGAAATTAGTAGTCTCAAGTCTAACCTAACCTAACCTACTTAATTAATGTTTAAGATATGCGGAATACGCTACGGTTTCAGGAGAAAATAGTGTTCGATGAAATTAAATTCGATGAAATGATACAATGTAATCGATAAAATGATGAATAATTCGATAAAATGATGGGTAAATTTAGTTATATTAAAATTAAACAACGGTAAGTACATTGTCGAATCTAGACACAGTGTTTTCAATCGGCGATGGCACGCACCCCCTGTCAAATTTGGGTTGTGTTTGTGTCAATATACGAAAAATGAAGCAGTAGGCCGGACGTCGTTGATAAAAAACCCTTTAAGCTATTACGTAAAAGAAAATGTAAATTCCAGCCCAAATTACAATTTATATGATTTCCACAGATTGATTTTTAATGAATCTATTAAGGATATAACGTATTTGTTTACTATGCGTAAACTAACAAGTAATTAAAGGGTGATTAACAAATCTAGGAGAATTCGGGGAGATACCGAATACCGACAGCAAATGCAAGTCATTTCGTAGGTAGGCACTTATTAAATGGTCCTGACGTGTTCGAATGGGTTTTACTCTGCTCAGTTTAATATCTCAATCAACTCGGTTTTACTCGTCGGATTCATAATCGTAATTAACTATATCCTGGATAAAGTGACGTAATGATCTTTGAATTAGGAGTTGGGCTACGTCCTACGTGGACGATTCAAAGCGAACAGAATTGCGAAGCGGTGCGGTGCGGTGACACGCGGTTTCAATGCGAAATGGTGCGGCGCGGCAGCCTAGTCCTACCCTACAGGCGCGCGAATCAACCCGCCGCGGGACCTACCTCCGCCTCCGACAAACGAAGCCGCGTCGCTTCGCGCGAAAAATATCAAACCGTTTGATCGCGTTCGCTTCGTTACGGGCCGCGCCGCCCGCACACCGCGCTTGTATTGGTCACGTAGGACACTTCAATAGCTGTCGACTGTTTGTTTCTTTCGCGCCGCATTCGCGTGGAATTCGCCCACTTAGGACACCGCCTTAGAAGTGTTGAAATTTTCTGAATGGCTGCAATTTCTTACCTCATCTCGAGCGTAGGCTTTTCTCTTCGGTGGTTCAGAGTGAGGTCTGTCAGTAGACGGAAAGACGGTCCTGGGGGCTATTGGTGGGGGAGGGAGGGCCGCGAGGGGGGAGCGGCGGGCCACGGGGGACGGGCGGCGGGGGGGCTCGGGCGAGTTGGCCCGCATGAAGTTAGTGATGTGCGTGCGCTCGGGGCTACGGCGGGGGGCTTCCACCTTAAATGAAATACGTTGGTTGAAACATGCTGTGATCATAGGAAGTGCAAGATAGAATGAATCTTTTAAGAAGTGTTAGTAATGAGCAATTAAAATGAGCATTTTTAAATCTTTAATTGGTCACCTCTTTTAAAAACATATTTTTAAAAGAGCTGCGATACCAGAGTATGTATACTTGTTTGTGGTAGAGAATTTAATTAGTGCAATTCAACTCAATATGCATAACAGCACAAAGCACAACCATTACGATGGAGAAAGCTAAGCATTTGATTTCATTTTAAATCGTTACCAAGTGAAATATTGCAAGCAACTAGAGACATCTAGGCATGTTTTTAATAAATATTAACGGTATCGTAGTGCACATGAAGTTTTAATAGATTAAGATTGCGGGTGATACTTTTGGGATAATGCTGAAAAAAAAGAAAATAAATTAGTGACTGGATCGAAACAACAATATAACGATTACAAGCACGAAGAGCTCCAGTTGGGTTTTACAATGAGACAACGACAAATGAAGTTCAACATTGAAAAGCAGGGCTTATATTGAAATTGTTTATACACACGAAAATATTAGTCAAATACAGTGCGATAACAAGTCTCAAAATGGAACTAATAAACAATGGTTTTTGTTTAATTTAAAACAGTCCAAGTCTCCAAAGTTGCCATATAATAGTAGTTTATGTGACTGTTGCATAATAAGGGGCATTAAAATTCGAGTGAGTGTTTATGAAACGAGCCGAAGGCGAGTTTCATAATAGCATCTCACGAGTATTTTAATGCTTATTATGTACAGTTACATACACTGCTTTATCTACACACATATCATCAAAGCTCTCTATGATGTATTCAGAAATCGCATGTAATGACCGGCATTGCAGCATTGATTAGAGCTATTAGTAAAATAATACAAAAAATAAATGGGATAACAGAGACAATTATTTATTGTAATAACTATTATTTACAGTTTTAATTGTGCGGTGGTTGAATTCCACTTTTCCAGTTTTGATAGTAGAATCATGTTCGTGGATTTTGACGGCAACAACATATTTTCGACGCTCATTGCTTTATCCCTGATATCAGGTGGCGTCTCCGAAATATCGTGAACTATCTTGATCACTCATTTTAAGTAGTCGTACAATACAATAATTATTTACGAACAAAACAAAACAAAATAATTTTTCCGACAAAATAAGCGTCAAATGTGGCGGCAAATCAAAATTTGACAAGTTGTTTTTTTTTAAATCAGAGACAACTAGATTAAGCGTCAACTATCAAATCGTTCGATATCAAGTAACGTGCGAGATATGTCAAAGTTGTGTGAAATTGACATTTCATTTTCAATAAAATGTCATCTCGACTGATTTAGAATAGAGGTCTAATCAAAAATGCTTCGTTTTTCAGAGATGTTCGAAATTTGAATGTCATAAGAACATCGAAATTGATGTTCTTATGAATTCATAAGAAAACAGCCACAGATAAAAAAATTGCTCTAAGAACAGAGTTGATTATTATGCTGGTCATAATTTGCGGTTTCTGAACGCATCATAGAGGGTTTATGATATGAGTGTAGATAAAAAAATAAAGAGACGGTACAGCACCTATTTCTACTCTTTCTTATCGCACTGTATGACATTATAAATTACTTCCCACCTCAGTAGCCCTCAGCTCCCTGACCCTCGGGTTATGTGGTGGCTCCAAAGGTGCCCTGGATACTGTAACCAGCAACTTCTCCGCCTCCCGTATCAGCTCTCGGTATTTCCTTTCAGCCTCTCTGTCGGCCTCTAATAACGGGTCCCTCTCTCGGACAGGAGGGGCTGAGGGTGCGTGGTTGCGACGCCTGGCGCGGGGTGGCGTTGCTCCTGAAACATCAGCATTGGATATAGATGTGACAAAACAGGGAGCACGAGCTCTGAAAAATCAGAGATAAGTAACTCGAAAAAGGATTTTCAAACTTGTGTATGGAAATTCGTCACTAAGGAACGACTTATTCTTCATTACCTGACTATGAGTGCGGCTGTTAGTCACCCACTTTTATGTACGAGCAGGATATAAGAGAAAGTTCAATATACTATCAAGGCTTTTACTGTTATTTTATACTCGTACGTTTTCCTCATTATGCAATTGCGAATAGGAACCTACAAAGTTGTATTCGGGAACAAATATTTATACAAAAGTACGACGACGTTGCCATTGGATTATTATGCTACTTTTTCGAGAAGTCAGAATTTTGACTCGTACTTGACAGAAATAGAAATAAGATTACTAATAATTTTAAAATATGACTTCTAAATAGGATTTCTATATTATCAATATCGACGACTCAAGAGCATCTTATGAATCCACTACTAATGCTAATACGACCGTTTTTATTGACGACATAATTTTCTTCTTTTAACTAAACTAGAATCCATAACTTGATTTTACTTTAGAAGAACTATATTATTATTTGTGTGAGATTATCTCCAGTATTTTTCTCATTTTTTATTTATTACTCACCAGCAGAGCGTGGTGGTCGTCGCGGCGGCCGGCGCCTCCTCGCCCTCCTCCTGCCCGGAGACGCAGTTTCATCAGGCTCGTCCTCGTCTCCCCCATCCAACCCAGTGTCCCCATCGGAATCTATATCGGCATCCGACAGTATCGCCGTCTCCCTCCCCCTCGTCCGCATCTTCCTGCACTCCTCATCGCTGGACGCCCCGCCGCGGTAGTAAGGCGAGCGCTGCGGCGATATGTGAGGCGACAGGTGCGGTGATCTGAAATGGGCACAAGTTCGGTTATCTGAGATGTGCAAGCGATATGCGTTTGCGGTAGAATTGAAGGTCTAATGGATAATCGAATGGAACGGTACTTGGTTTTGAAATGAGATATTAACACTCTCAAAAGTAATTGTGCAGTGTTGCGGGTAGGGTATTAACCTTTTAGAACTACCAGTTTTTATTACGTCCTTATTACATAAATAGGATAGCACATAAGTTTACATTACATAAAGAAAAGGCAACTCCAAGTAATAGGCTGAAAACTGAGAAAAACGGTCACGAGACACTTAGCTCGTAACGTAAGGCTTCGTTAATAAGGGTAACGAACTACGAGGAATAATCCTCGGCTCAAATGAGTAAGTAGTTCACCGATTAAATTTAAAGGACAATAGTGTTATAAGTACAATTAGGTATGTACACCACAAATGATATAAGGATTCAGCGCTTGAAATTCTACACGAACATGCAGAAATTCGAGAACTTAAATAATTAACGGTAATTACTAGCGTACCTATAATAGTGAAAATGTTAGCTTTTAAAAATACTTCATCTTAATTTACCAACTTGATGGTAACATTTAAAACGCGAATGTCACGTAGGTAAATAAAACAGGATAATAATAATAAAAACTCTCTTCAACCACGTGTCAAACACAATTTGGTGCAAGGCAAGTGAACACGATGAGTGGTGTGGGGTACTGTTGCGGCAGTTGACAATCAATGTGTCAAGGGTAAGATGGTACAAGTCAGCGCCAATGACATTGATGACCACACCATAGTAACAAACGTATCACCGACCTTTTTAACATAGCAGGGTGTGAGTCAAGCGAGTGGGACGCGTGAAGCAGATGCGCCGGTGGCAGAAGACACTGCACTGACTGCTTTTGATGCGGTAGGTGCGGCCGCCGGCGGGGGCTGGCTGACGCGGCCAGCCTCGGGTTGGTAGATGACTCTCGCTCGGGGCAGTCGTAGTTGTCGGGGGTAACTAGAATACTGAGAACCATTGTGACTAACCTGCTAAATACAGCCACGTGCGAGGTAGGAACATATACTGGTCTGGTGCAACTATTAGGGCAGATGAGCAGTGTGTAGATGATTGATGGATCGTGTCAGCCAGTATCGTACAGAAATACTGTAACATGAGTGATCAGGACACAATTGGCTTTTTGTTAACGAACCTGTTAAATGAAGCCAAATACGAGTTAGTAGCAGACTGTGCTACGCTTTTGTGTAGTTATGGTCGGGGTAGATGATGATCGATGTGCCAAAGGAAAGGTTGACAAGTCAGTACAAATGGGAGTTGTATGAATGTCCACGCTAAGGGGGGGAGACTTGAGGAAAAAGCGATATGGCCGACCTGCGAAACTTAGCCGGGTCCGAGTCAAAAGAGTGGGACGTGTGGAACAGCTGCGGCGGGGGGAGAAGACACTGCAGTGACTGCTTTTGGTGCGGTAGTTGAGGTTGCCGGCGGGGGCTGAGTGACGTGTCCAGCCACGGATTGGTAGATGAGGCGCCGTCAGGGCAGCCGCTGTCTTCGGCAGTAACTATAATACTAAGAAGCATTTATGAGCGACCTGTTGAACGAAGCTTTACGAGTAAAGCAAACACAAACATACGAGTACACCATCGGGGCGTTGCAACGTGTATTTAAAGAGCGAGTCAGCCTAGCAGAGGCTATGCATGATCTTGCGGAAGGAGTTTCAGTAACGAGGACACAAATATCTTGTTAAAACCCACCTGCTATACTTAGTTTAATTAATGATTTCTGACCAACCTGCAACTTCTGTTTGGGCAGATGGTGATGTGTTAGGGCATGGTAGTAAGGTGCTGAGTCAGCGCTATATATGGCCACAACTAGACTACTTTGGGGTCAGGACTTGAAAAACAGCATGATGACCGACCTGGTAAAGTTAGCCGAGTGCGAGTCAAGCGAGTGTGACGTGTGAAGCTGCGGCGGGGGGAGGAGACACTGCAGCGACTGCTTTTGGTGCGGTAGATGAGGCTGCCGGCGGGGACTGGGTGAATCGCTCAGCCATGGTCTTGTCGATGAGTCAGCCTCAGGGCAATCGTAGTCAGCGGGAGTAACTAGAATACTGAGAAACATTTATGACCAATATGCTTAATGTAAGGGAATTATATGGCCAAGGGAGGGACTTGAGTAAAAAGCATAATGACCGACCTGCTAATGTTAGCCGGGTGCGAGTCAAGAGACTGAGACGCTTGAAGTAGCTGCGTTGGGGGGAGCAGACACTGCACTGCCTTCTTCTGGTGTGGTAGGTGCGGCCGCCGGCGGGGGCTGGGTGACCTTTTTAGCCACGGGTTGGTGGGTGAGCCAGTCTCAGGGCAGTCGTAGTCTTCGGCAGTAACTAGAATACTGAGAACCATTCATGTCCTAAATTTCGCTGAATACGAGTTAACATGACTGTGGTGGCAATAATGTTGGGGTAGAAGGTAAGCGATGTGCTGAGGACTTGTGAATTGTGTCAAAACAACCAGGCTTTGAATAGACACCAAAAGGATCGGATCTTAAGTGACTAGGATGCAAACTAGACTTTTGCGAGTCAAGTGAACATACTATGGTGCAACTATACTGTCGGGGCAGATGATGAGCAATATGCTGAGGGTGAGTGCAACGAGACAACGAAAACAGGCGTTTTACGACCATACCAATGGAGACAGGATTTGAGTAACTAAAACGCTAAACATTTATGACATTTATGTGATGACCAACCTACTAAAGTTAGTCGCGTGTGAGTCAAGCGAGTGGGACGCGTGTTGCAACTGCGGTGTCGGAAGAAGATACTGCACCGACTGTTTCTGGTGTGGCAGGTTTGGCCGTCGGCGGGGGTTAGGTGACGTGTCCAGCCAAGGGCTAGCGGATGAGTTAGCGTCACTGTCGTCGGCAGTAACTAGAATACTAAGAACCATTTATGAGTAACTTGCTAAATGTAACCACTTGTAAGCAACGTGAACTCAAAAAAACCGTATTTTGGCTGATAGAGAGCGATGCGAAGTGTCGAACCAGTCCACATGGCCAGGCTCCGTATGTAAGTACTTACCAAAGGGTCAGAATTTTAGCGAATAGAAAGCTACTAATAATAACCAACCTACTACACATAGTTGGGTAAGAGGCATGTTATCGGTTAGTGTAAGGTGCGGCTTCTTTAACCACCATCTACAGTGAGCGATGTGCCGCGGATTTGTAGATCGCCAGTTCGCCACAGCACAGCTCGTTGAGCCTTTATATGTACTTACCAATGGATTCAAAGTTTGAGTGACTAGGTAGAACTATTATTTGTTATAAGTTATAACCAACCTGCTATACTAAACTGGGAGCGAATCAATTAAACACTGCACAGCGGCTAATGTTATGGCAGAGGATGAGCAAGGGTGCGTGGGACGAGTCAGCTCGACGACCTGTACTTAAATAACTAATCAGTTAGAAACCTGAAAGCCAAACATGAAGGAAGCCTCTAGGACCAACCTGGTAAACTTAGCCGGGTGTGAATCGAGGGAGTAAGGCGCGTGGTGCAACTGTGACGGCGCCGGCAGCGGGCACTGCAGGGACTGCTGGTGCGGCAGGTTCTGCGGCCGCCGGCGCGGGGTGGGTGACGTGCCCAGCCAGGGGTTAGTGCGGATCCGGCTGCGCGGGCGGGGTGACGGTGTCATGCATACTACGGGTGGCTCGGGGACCGCCCGTTTGACGCCCACGCTTGAACGCCGCTGGAATTTTAAAAGAATAATTTATGTTCTAGAAGTATGCACCGTTTTTTTCTGTATATATTTTATTTATTTATTTTCATGGGACAAAAACAATTGAACAAGGCATGTTACAGAATAAGAGGTACTATAAGTATAGGTCAAGTACAGTCTACTACATTATCCACATATTGCATATAAAGCATTGCAACGGCGTTTGGAACTCCTGCGCTAATTGTATGAGCAATGTAACATAAAAATTGTCGAGTTACTTTTTTTACTAGGATATTATTTGATGAGTGACTTATGGCCGAACTCTATATTCAAACCGCGGATAGATAGGCTTACTTCGGATTAAAATTTGACACATTTTGTATGGGCAAGTGTCAAATTTTAACCCGAAGTAAGCCTTATCTATCCGCGGATTGAATATAGGGTTTGGCCGTTAATTAGCATCCCAAAGGACTGTCTAATAACCAGAGATCGGATAAGTTTGCTCCATTACTCGCAATAATGTGGACATGACTCCAGAGATTAAATAAAATTACATTCATTTAGTTCTTACCTGAAATTTAATTTTGTACTTGAGAGAACACATGTAATAGAGAGTTTGCAATGTTCTCCGAATACTATCTAATATTCTTTAAATAAAATACGATTTATATTATATATTCTGGACAGTATACAAGGAGAAATAGGAGTCCGTTTGCAAAGAAAAATTATAGCAATCCTTAAAAGAAATCCAAATATTGAGACTGTCATCCAATACTTAGAAGAGGAAATAAGACCACTAACCACGGAAATTTAAAAAAAAACTGTTTATTTACTTCAAAAATTGTACAATAACAAATACACAATAACAAGTCTCTGTATTATTTATTTATTACTGTCTTGCAAAGTTTCAAAATTTTGTTTCAAGTTAGAAATCAATTACTTAATAATTTAATTTATCTTTAGTGTCATGTCCACATTATTGCTAGTAATAACGCCAACTTGTCCGTCCTCTGCAATAACTTCAGTGACTACTGGAAATGCCAGATCACGTTGTTAAATTAATCCAATTAGGCCCAATTGCACCAAAAAATTAACACTGGGTTAAAACACTAACTCGACTTAAAATGACAGTTTTTTTATGAATCTGACGTTTACTAACTGGAGTTAGTGTCTTAACCCAGTGTTAAATATTTGGTTCTAGTGGCCCATACTTCTCAGCTCAGTTTAAGTTGTCAACAATCGAACGCTTAACTTAATCGTGAATTTATTTTTTTATCTTGCGAAATATACAGCGCTAATTTAAATATTTTAATATGCAATATACAGGACCCATGCGACAAATGAATTCTTACATAGAGATTCACAACGCTTATCTTTACTATTCGGCCCCCTATAAAGTAAGAGAGCCTATCAAAAATTGCGCTCGGACTCCCTTGCGGCAGCCGGGCGCGGGTACAAGTAAACTTGTGGATGTCAGCATAAGTGCTCTCACTTTACGATCACTGCGCACTATGCTCCCCAAGACAAGGAAGTTGTAGTGGCAGCGCAGCGTTGAATACGTAAAATTAGGGGGACACAACGATTGTGCGAGTTAACGTACACGCAGCGCCATCTATCGCCGAGTTTTGAAATTTGCATTTATTAGGGTGCTATAATTTTGCATAGCAATAAGTGTGCTTTAACAAGTTTAATAAAAAGCAAGCTTCAAAAAGAAAAATACAACTGCATGTTGTGATTTCTTATGTCATTTATAGATGACATACTTAATATGATTTACTGCGAGCGGCATGTTCGGTCGAATGTGTTTTAATTTACCATCATCGCAAGCCCGAAAGTATTTTTACTTACACCTTACACCGTTATTGCTTAAGGATTTTAAAAATGTCTAACTGGTAAACAGGTTAGGTTACATTGTTTTAGAAAATCTTGAAAGAAAAACGGTCCCCGTAAAATAAGAAAGGAAAACGTACAGCCCTAGTTTTATATTATCTATAACATATTCAAAAATCGCAAGAATTGGACTAGGTTTAAAGGGAGATAAACGCCATCGCATTTTGTATAGATATATTTTTGGCTTTACAAATCTTTTAAAATAGGTACAATCGAACTATAAATTGTATATGGACGTTAGTTACAATCTTCCCATGAATTATTTTTAATCCGCCATTGCGGCATTTAATTAATTCTAAATACTGGGTAAAAAAGATACTTTGACTTTAAGCTAAAAGACGAATCTAACGACACACTTCACTTGTCGGAGGAATGACCCATACGTACTTACATACTTACAGGTGAAAAACATTATGTTATAATAAGAGGTAAGATTAAAAGAAAACTGTTAAAAAAGTGCTCTTGCAAGAGTTATTCAGATACTCCTTCATTACTTATATATTATTATGATATTCACGACGCTTGTCAAATTAACGTTGCACGGTTGCGTCGATGTATAAAAGAAAAGAAAGTATAATTTCATAATTCTTTACACGTTAGTTAAAATGTAGAGTGGTCAAAAACGGTACTTCTACCCTACCTAGCAGGGCGTCGATTGAAAACACTATAAATAATAAGTAAATGCGGTCATCGACGGTCCGTGCAATGGATTAAATTGCATCGATGCGACTTTAATCCATTTGGACTGACCATGAGGGGCGCTATTCTACTCGGTAAAACCATATTGCTTTTGACATGTTATCGTATTGTTTTGAAATCGGCCTAATTGACAAGTAAATAAAAGCTATTAAGGAGATCACACCGGGTTACTCACGTAAAAATGCCGACATGGCATGACATGTAACCCGGTGTGATCTCCTTAATATGTCTGCAAGGAAGTTTTGTTTAAATAAGAGCTATCGTAACGTTGACAATACGATAACATGTCAAAAGCAATATGGTTTTATGGTTGTACCTACAATAAAGCTCCAGTGACCTTTGGTATACGGGAATAGTTTACGGGCGAGCATAGCTAAGAATGTTGTACAGGGTGGAAAAAACGACTGCTACATGGACGGCAACTATCTTAAATATTAGAAATAGCAAATTGTACGCAAAGGAGATTACCTTTTATTATTAAACATAAAAAATACTGCATAATTGAATTAAAAAAAACCTTTTCCTTAACCGGTAATCGACCGGTCAAATAAAAAACAATAAAATTGCGTTTTATGATACAGATCGAAAGGGTCATTGATAGTGATCATTTATGTCTATTTAACACATATCATACTTATACTTACACCTTTAAATTAAATAAAGACCGTAAAATTCCGACCGTTCTTAATTATTTTGTCATATTCGACCAGTTCGATTCCCAGTTAGGGCAGACGAATTTTTAAAAATCCATAAATGAAGAATTTTTTTTTTCAAAAATAAATTTAATTCCCCTTTGCGTAGAAATTGCTATAAATTTCCAATATTTAAGATAGTGGTCGTCCATGTGGCGTTCGTTTGATCCACCCTGTATACACCGAAAAATCGTCAGTTTCTAAAGGAATAGCGATAAACCATTTCTGCGTAAACGGAGTCGCAGAATAAAGCTGGTCATTAAAAAGCGAGATCCCTTATTTCTCAAAACTTTCTGCTTTTCTGTACCTATACTATACCTACCTATAAACCTGTATGGTATGTACAGCACGTTAAAATATCTTGATTAAAAAAAACTCGCAACAAAACCCTCTCCCGAACCAATAACCCAGCATGCACGCCTCATTACCCCATTTCTCCCCAGGGATCAACATTAAAAAACAGGCGTATGTTAATGTTAAAATTTACGGTTTTAATTAATCACGCGAGGGTTCAACGCTTGATCCTTTAATTTCTACACGAAAACAAACAAACGCCTAAAACTTCCTAATAAAGATAATTAATCAATTACGTCTTTTCAAAACAACCGTTTACTTAGAATCGTTACGCGTTACGTTTTAAAATTGAAACTGTTCTATTTTCGACTTGCGTCAGTTTGGTTTTCGAACAGATAATATTCCTGCAAATCAGTGGCGAACAATGGCGTTTGTGGAAAGCAAAATAGGCGATTCTCGTTAGCTTTATTGTATTTTAAAATAATGAACGTTCAGTAGGCTTTGTAGCTGAGATAAAAGCCCACCCCCGTCGATTTATCCGGTCTAGTTAATTAACGAAGTTGAGCCGAGCGCTGGCTCCGCATATAAACCATTCGAACGCATAGCAACTACGTTTATTCATACATGTAGACGCAACTTCATATTAAATTGCGACGAAACTTACTTAATTTAATCTAATCTTACAACAATATTGTTTCATTATAAAGTTTTCGGGTCAATTTATTCCGAAATAATTAATGCGGCAACAGTTTTGATTAAAATAGTTTATGTATACCCAGTATACCCACCCTTACCTAACTTACTGTCGAGATCCCTGATCTCCGTCTCCGATGATGAAATCTTTAGAGAATGGCTGACACTTTTGCATAAGTCTCGCCGAAAAAATACAACTGATAATTCTCTGAAAATCTCTTGGTGTAAATGGTTAATTATAACCCTTAAATACTCTAACACCCTTAGGGCTGATTTTTCAATCCCCAGATAAAACTATCCGTCAGTTAAATGTATTACTATCCATTTCTGAAGTCATATGAAAGAAAAGGACAGAGCTAAAATTTACCTTCCGGATAGCTTTATCTGGGGATTGAGAAATCAGCCCTTAAGGTTTACAACAACAATCGATTGTAAATCGATTATCGATTGGTTGACAACCGATGGTCGAGCCAAAGGTACTAACTAGATTAGATCAACGCAGACCGACGATTAATCAACGTACCTACTACGTCCACGTTATTCGTCGTGACATGGTTGTCTTTGGTAATAAAAAAGTTTATAATATAAGTCAACTTATGTACTATAGAGGAATTCGAATGTTTAGCAGTTCGACGTAAATTTTCCACGTGTCATTATGATTTGTCGTGTCACGTCGAGAAATGTATAACACGGCTAAATTACGTATTATGCCAAATAGCGGTGCTCACTTCCCATCAGGGGACCCGATAGCTCGTTTGCCCTCCTCTAGCTTAAAAACTACTAAACATTCAAATTCCCCGATGGTACGTGCCTCCTGTAACATGAATTCTTTTCATAGAACCTAACCTAACCTAACCTAACCTAACCCGAAGCGGGTGCCAAAACTCAAATAATAATGTAACAGGAAACAGTTGAACTTAATTGCAATTAGCTGTAGCCAAGTTAAAGCACGAATTGCTCTAACTCGTACCACAAATCTAGACGTTTCCTTTGAAACAACCAGAGATTTACTTTCAACAATACAAGTTCGCGAGACGGAGACTAGCGCCGCAATAAAATCAGTTAGTAGTATAATAAATAGAGATCTAGTCGGCGGCGGTACGTGTCTACAATACTAAACTAAACTACGTACAAATACGACTAACAGGGTTGAGATTTTTTATTTCATTTGAGCTTGCGCGGGTTTCGTGTTTTGACTATGAAGAGCGGGATTTTATGAGCTCATTGCAGTACGAGTATGTAATTAAACTTTAAAACACTTCAGGTTCGCTTCAATATGAGCTGAATTTCACGCATCGGTGACTTGAAATTTCAAGTAATGACGCAGTTACATTACTAGCTTTAGATGCTGTAGGCTGGGGTTTTAACCTGGATAATGAAAGTGGTTAGGTGTCGAATAGTAGGCAATCTACGAGAAACTTTAGAAGTACGTCTACCTACATATATTACTTTTGAAAACAGCGGTTTGCTACCTCCTTTCTGGCACGCACCTCTAGGGATTGTAACGGTGAGTCTTCGTCTGTTTGTATTTACATTTTTCTTACAATTCCTCAAGTAAGGAAAAGCATTTTCTGAATAAGGCCCAACGTTATTCCGACTTTATTAACACTCGACATCTGTGATTTAGCTAAATAAAACAAAAAACAATCGATAAAATTAAGAAACACCCCAAGAAGAAGAAAAACTGGGTATATTTACCTTAGCAGGTTCATGGTAAAGGTGTGTCGTAGGCGGCGCGGGCGGCGGAGGCGGAGCCACAAGCGGAGCGGCAAGCGAAGTGGGCGGCGCGCCGGGAGACGTCCCATCGGTGGAGTAGCCCGTGCTGTAGGCGCTCTCGGGGGAGGAGAGGTGCGGCGGCGGGACGGGGCCGGAGGCAGCGGCGGCCGCTTGCCGCTGCTTCTGCTTACGTTTTTTGGCGCGGCCCAGCTGCGCCTCCATCCATGACTTCAGCCGCGCGCCCAGCATGCCGCCCTCGGCACCTGCGGGATAAATCAACATAATTATCTTGCACCGGTGACTATGCATTACGCTACCTAGCGTTTCTATTCGTTTTGTTTTTAAACCAATCGCATCACTCTGGTAGATCATGTGACTCTTCGTATCACGAAACGCTAGTTAGCGTAATCGTAATTCACCTTGTTAAAATTAAATAAAATTAACGCTTGCCTCCAGTGGATATGTTAAAATAAACCAATCAGCCACCTTAAAGAAACAAGAACTCTCTTTTACATCATCTTATCACTATCAACTATAGGTAATATGTATTGAGCACTACTTAGTATGAAACTAAAATGGCGTGCTTGACTGTTTTTCTAAAAGTTATAACTTGGGATTAAAACCCCGAAATAATTCCAACCATATTTTCAGAGTTGTAACTCTTAAACGGCCCAAGTGTTTTCTATCAAAATTACCAAAAATCATCCCCTGTTAACCTAGATTTCACTCACCACCCGTCTGTTAGCGTTGGGGGTTAAAATGAGAACCACTATTTTAAAGGGAAGTTAATAGGTATTTTTTAGGTCAGCGAGTGTCGTCTACGGCTTCATTTTAGCCTGCCAATAGGCTGATTGAGGCCGAGAGGCCGGCAGAAACGATGACAAATTAAAAAAGGAGGAACGTAAAGGTTACTTAACTATTTTACTTTACTTACTTTTATTGGGATTTGAATTTGTTATTTTTAGTCGTTCTTCATAATAAATTGAAGCAATAAGCATTCTACTTACCTTGGATATTTTAAGTAGAGAAAAAGAAAACTAAGTCGAAAAGGTCCCCTCAGCGATTGTAAAGTTTCCTAAACTTTAAAGGTCAGTCAAATGAAACAAATATAAATAATAAAGACACTTCTTTGTTGTGTAGCTTTATATTCATTTTTACAACAGAATTGTTCTGAAAGGAAGGCCTCAATTAAGTCAGAAATCAGAGTACTGCCCGAGAGCTTTTAGTAAGACGAGCGTCACATTTAAGAAACAATTTACCAGTAACTACGTTCAACTGAACGCTTCAAATTTAAATGCGGTCATTAGAAGGCTTCAACGTTCCTCCGAGTCATTCCGAAACCCTCATTCCGCTGTTATTACAAAATGTATCATGAAAATCTCGTGCACCATTTCATATGCCTCATGCACCCACACAAAGCGGTTGAAAACTCTTACTAAAAACAATTGTGCTAGCATCGTACGCTCCCGTCAACCGCAAAGTAAACAAAAGAAGTGACATAAAATGTTTTTATCGTGACATTTCATTCGGGGCACCTCAAGTCGCGTCGCGGTAGACGATAGCTAAATCGGCTCACCCTTGCGTTGAATACATGTGAGTAAGCAAGTTACAGTAAAGGTAATGTTTTACGTCACACCGTCATACTCAGTCGCATTGACGACGACACATCTCTCAAAGATTGACGTGGTCTTCATTGTAACAGGGTCCTACGTAAATACATTTCCCTGAACAAACAAATAGATGACAATCGCAAATGACGTTTAATTTCTCGCAAGCACGGCGTCGTGTGTGCGTTACACTTGCGCATAATGTCTCACTGGAAAAGATAGACATGCTCCTTAACGTGTACTTACACGGGCAACTTAACGGTAACGGTAATATATAGTCGGCAACACTAGCTATCTTATTCCGATGTTGTGTATCTTATAGAATGAGACATCCAGAAAAATAGAAAAATAACTATTCGTGGAATGGTTGAGTAGGTAGACAGTTTTCGGGTAATTCGGGTGTCGTGAACTAACAAACTATTTGAAGCAAATGAAACGCCTCTAAACTAGAGCGTGAGAGTGAAACGAACTGTTTATCTAGTATCCGTCAATGTTGTTTTGAATCATGTTGCTTTGGCCTCACCACTACACCGAAAAACCGCAATCTCTAAGTGACTCACCTACGCGCGCCCCGTCGCCTCATATTTCAGAAATTCTAACCGTTACTCGTAAAAGCCGGCACCCTCTTCATTTCCATCAACGAATAACGTCTCACAGTTACTAAATAAAAAACGTTTATTGGCTTCTGTTGAGCTTCTCAGCTCAAATTAAAATATTTGAAATAGCAGGGGAAGGAAAAATGGGGGATGGGACGGCGTCTTTTAAACTGTTATTTGTTTTGAAGGTGGACTTTTGGAAAAGGCAGTGTAAAAATAACGGCATCAAGGGGGTCGTAATAATTAAAACATGAAAGTATCTATGGTTAAAAGTTTGAAGAGAAAATGGCTATGGACTTTTCTATTACTTTACTAAGTATGGAAAAATATTGAAGGAAACAATTGAGATTGGTAGATGATTGACGGGGACATATTTGTTTAATTTGATCAGTCCGACTAAGTAGGTAGATATTGGAAATTCTTATAGACGAATGGGATATAGGTAATTAGGTACCTAAGTACTATACTGGTATCCACGAAGTTCCGTCATGTATCCTAGTTGTTACTGATTTTTGCTCGAAAATAAGTACTAAAAACGAGTAAGCTTAGACAATTTCCTAAAACCACTTTAAATGTTCCTTAATTTCCTGACATTTAAGAGTGCCCGCTTATAAGGCGCACCCTGTAATTTGGCTAATGCGGCAGCACCCCGGCTTCCCTGCCTAATACATTCAAAATCCAAGGAGTTTTGTAGTTTTTAATAAACTTTCAATTCATGAACTAATATCAGTAAAAAGAAAATAACAAGTAGTGGTTTAATGTCACTAATATCAAAACGTGAAACTTCGTGATACGTATAATTTAATGAATGGCTTAACGGATCTAAATTTCATTTGGCATAGCTAGTATATCTCCTGCGGCTCTAGTATGGTTGCATTTATGGCGTGACCAAATGTGGATAAAGCATCCGTCACTCTCGTACTTATATACGTGTCAGAAAGTGACGGATGCTCTATCCACATCTTGTAGTAGATATACAGTCGAGTTCATAAAATATGTGTACACTTTAGTACCTTTTCTATTTAATGTCAAGTGACGAGGTATTAAAGTGTACACATATTTATGATTTTATGAACTCGACTGACCACCCTGTAGATGTAAATGACATCCCGCCCTCGGAATAAGCCATAAACGAGTTTTACACGAAAGAAGTAAAAGGCAAAAGTTGGTAAATTTGGTACTTAGTTACAAATAATACGTTTTATTCGTCAACAAAGATTACTTATAAGTATACCTATGTCATAAAACAACAACCGCAATAAGAAAGTCTAAGCAAACCCCTATAATTTTTCTTTTTCCTTGTCAAGACACCCCTAGCCTCAAAAAGTGCACACAGTAGGTACTTTTAGTAATGTGTCGACGCCCCGGCTTCGTGTGGGAACCGGGGAAGACGGATGGGGCTTATCCCGGGTGTAAACTTATGGGATTTAGCCAATATTAGCAATCCATTACCGAACGCTGCGGTTGCTGGGCTATTGATGGAAAATGGATATGGTTTAGTTTTACCACACTTAAAGCTCTTAAGCAAGATAAACATGGAATACTATACTCTAAAACTTTTGAATCTCATTCAATAAGTAGCTCATCAAAATGTTTTTTACTGATTTCTAGAAGTTTTTATTTTTGAATCTCAGTGCAGGTGACTGAAGTTCTAACGCCTATGATGGATGTCAAATGGGACCGTTGTATCGCATTATTTTTTTTGGTCTTAATGACAATGGTTACGATTAATTTATAATATAACATTTAACAATCCAGAAAATGTAAGTTTCCTAAAAAAATACGTTATGACTTGCGATAAATATGACCGAGAACTGTAGAATTGCTGTAGAAATCAAAGAAAATGTATAGCATTGACTGTTTTGTTTTTGTAAAGTGACGCTTGCTTGCATATTTAGTCAACAGGTTCAAACTTGAAAACTATTTTATTACTATAATTGAACCATGCGTAATAAAATTAATTCATCCTTAATATAATTAAATAGATTCATATTCGTAATCATTAATCGTGTTTCACGAAATTAAATCGTTTTTTTTTATATTTTTGCGCAGTTGTCATTTTGAGGTTATTTCCACGCTCTAAAAATTGGCTATACACAGTCACTGAAAATGGCGATAATCCTCCATTCACCAACACCGTGACTGGCTGTTTAGGGATTTCCAAAGTAAATTAAAAAAATACTTTTATCCCTAGATTAATAAGGAGCTTTAGTCCCGATGTGTAGAGACTAAAGTAACATTTTAAGAGCATGAGAAGTGAAACATAATTAAGCATATAGCACTCCTTTTTGTGTTATATATTAAACTTAGGGGAATATCTTTCTCGAAATACACAATATTAATTTGGCATTAAACATTTTGGACACGCGAAGGCTCGCTTAGCAGAAAAATCGTACAGGAATAAATACAAAACATCACTTAAAACTTTGAAAGAAGGAAGTTATTTCCGTGATTACATAATGGACTCGTAATACTTATTACCATTTGGTTTCGATTCTGTGTGAGTTTTTTCTACAGGCCATAGGATGCATAGAGGTATCCTAGTCATTTACCCAGTATTGAAACCATACTGCTGCTTGGCGGTTTCAAGGCATGGAGGTAGCTATTCGGACGGACCCTGCACTAGGTTTTACCATAGAGCATAATGGGTCCTATCACCACTAAAACCCTAACAAATCCATATCAACTTGTAATATAACACATTTTAAAAAGCTGGCAGATTCCTCGTTCAACGCATTACTTTAGCAATTCAGCAAGAAAATGCTGGCATCTTAGGGACAATGCCACAGGAACAATTTTTAGATTACTTGGTTTTATATAATATAGCTTTAATGCTCTTTTGTTTAGTAGTCAGTCATAATGAATTGTCTATTTGTATTATGCTTCAATTATCCAAATAAATCGATATCTTTTTAGAGTTCGGTGGCCAAAGGGTGCCAATAGGAACCTATTGACTAAGCCTCCTCTGTCCGTCCGTCCGTCTGAAATTGAACTACTCACCAACTCAAAATTAAAATAAAATTACAAGAATGAGACAGAACCCTTCTTGTACGAGCCTGACTCGAACTTGGTCTGTTTTTTATATTCACTTAGTTAATAACGTAACATAAGCAATGTTCTCTTCGTAATATCATTGCTCTTCTTTATAGTGTAACATAAATAATGTGGTGGTCACCACTGCGTCAAAACGAAAGCTTCCGTTTCCGTAGCCGTCTGAGATCGTCGGCGATAAGCCGTGATTTATTTACGAGATTTGCTTTTTGTACCAGATGTTTACTTTTACTTTAAATATACTCGAAATACATTTATATTTACCTCATCGTCCGCGTATAACTCGTTTAATCATTTCGTTTCGAAGATAAGGTACCTAATAGGGTATAGGGTAAATAGGTATATGCATAGATTTTTTAAATATAATTTCGCAACAAAATATGAAAATACCGTAAAAAAGATTACCAAAAGTGAAATTAAAATTAAAATCGGACAAGAAATACGGATGATACAAGCATTTTTAATTGCTAATTAGAAAGCGATTAAGACAGAGAGATCCGATATGCACTGTGACTTCCTGTAACAGGTTCGCCTTATAAACTCCATGTTAAATTCTGTTTTGCTAGAAAGCAACAGGAACAAATATTAAGTATACATTTGTTGGCTTATATCTTGCTTATTATTATAACTATTCAAAACATGATTTTTTTCTTCTGTTTGTTACAAAATGCAATGTAATTGTGAAAAATGTGTTTACAGAATTATCAACATTTTTTTGGAGTTGTTGGTAATTATGTAGCTCTGCCTTACCCATTCTGGGAATCAAGGCATGAATGAGTTAATGTATGTATGAAAAAAGTAACAAATATTCCCTACTATACCTTATGAACTCCGTCCGCGTAGAAGTCGTTTAGCGCTATCCCCTCGGGTACTGACAATCTTTTCAGGCATTAAAAGTACTCTATTTCGACTCCAGACTTAAAACTATCTATTCCAAATTTTGTGGCGGTCGGTTCAAACGTTGTTTTGTATCAATACTTTTTAAATCGTGCGTAATTCGTAGACGCAGTTAGGCACTTGAATGACATATTTATAGAAAGAAAAAAACACAATATCACATTCATCAATCACTTGAGTTTACACCCTTGTCGGTGGAGAAATCTTCATTATTTTCTGTCTTCTGCCTGTCTTTGACACCCTGATACTGCCTGACCCTGATTACTGCTCCGTCTACTAATGTGATCATCTGATTGGTAGGTAATCGTTTATTTGCGTTATTATATAGAAATCTCATTATTAATAAATAGATCCAATATAAGAAAGCAAAGAAATATCAATAGAAAACTCTTATCGATGACAATCATTCCCTTCCAGTAATGCTATTATAGATGGGAACGGCAATGGCCATTGTTGCAGAAATACGCTGAATCGGAAATTCGAGCGTGTTATTGTCCATCAACAGCGTTGAGATCAACAGCTATTGACCCCTGAACAAATACCGCAAAACGTGGGAGTCTTGCAAAAACATAGATCAATATAAAGTGGACGAGCGTGTTTGATCTCCGTTTTGGAACTTTTTTACGGGTCTGGGGTTAAAGATATAATGGTTTACAGTGAACTCAATGCAGTAGAGAATAATACCTATTATGCTCTAAGACTGGAGCTTGGAGTAACTACAATTTACCTACGCTATATTTGGTTTCACATAAGATACAGGCTGATCACGTTACGTTAGTTATGTATCATTGCCACTTTTACTCATATAAAGTTGGGAAATGTAAGCATATCGTCAACATAAAGTAACAAGCACGGTTGCGCCTCATTAATCTTATTTGATCGATTCATTTAATGTCATACTCAATCATAGATAAAGGTATGCTTGATTTTTCACCTCAATTATTGGTACTGCAAACTTGTTCAGTAGTTAGATGTCAAGCAAATATTCAATGAGTTTACTCCACCTAAATGTATGTTAGTTGAGTAGTAACAGTAGTTATTTTTACTGTCTCTCCCATTTTTTTTTGCAATGTTTTCGTGTTTAGTTTCCTATTTGATGTCTTGCGGAAGTTGTATCCGTCCTCCCCCAAAAAACGTTTTACCTTTATAAATATTCAGTACACCAATGCGCTTAATGTAACAATCTGCAGAAAAGTTAGAAAACAACCATCAGCATGGCGCAAATAAGTCGCAACACCTGAAGCTGGTTGATTAATAAATCAAGCATTCATTTATGCAGGGTGTCCTAATGCGGGGGAAGAAAGAACGCGGAACCTATTTATAAAGTCAATCGATATCCTGTGCGACAAATAGGTCAACAATGCACTGGAGGATTCGTCTGCAGAATAATTTAGCCATTTGCAAAAGAACATATGTCGCATTGAAGTAACGGGTAAAGTTTTAGAGAAAAGCCTTATCTAATCACTTGTATTTCTAATTGTATGTAAAGTGATCCAGTCTAACTCATAATGATACATTGCATACGTGTTAAGCCCGCTGGGCTCTTTTGCGTGGTAGTTATGGAACGAACCTTCAAACAAGACCATTATTGTAAAAAAGTACCTACTGAAGTTCATTTTGGTTTCACTCAATATCGTTATTGTTGTATAAAACACCCTTGAACAGTCGGTCTTCTAATTTCAAAGCATCCTGTAATAAATACGAAGGTACGTATTATATTACTTACTTATTGTACCTAAATCCTGTTACTAGTGGTTTTTAATGTATTTGATGTAAACGGCGGTTGAACTAAGCTGGCACGTACTCCAGTCAAGCGGAGCGCGCTCCCAGGTAAGCTGCCAACATCTTGGGAACCGTGCCAAAACGACTCCAATAACTCCGCTTACCCGACCAGAATCTAATTAAAATTTAAAACTCCCCGGGAATCTGTCTTAACTGGAAAATTTGTCACTATTATGAAAAAAGTTGTTCCGGAATAATTAATGTCTTGACGCGCTTTGGGAAAATCCTTTTCCCTTTTTGCGACACAAAAAGGCAGTTTGCCTGCGTCTTCTGAAGATGTAGCGTTGTTTAGAGAAAGATTTGTGCTGGCAGATTTCTCTCGGGAAATCCGCCTTCCGAATGTCATCCCGTATCTTTGCCTATGTCACGGAAAACATGAAACGAGTGTAGTACTAAGCAAAGATATATTATCTCTCGTCATAGTTTCACAAGACGTTTACCTACATTTTCTAAGACCATAGAAAGTAGCATAGCAGTCTTGTGAAAGGCACATTTGACCTCCAATTCTATGGTAATTTCTTGCCCAGCTAAATTTACAAAATATGATTTACATATCTGTTGGAAATGTTGTTTTTGATTTTGAATAAATTGTTTAAAAAAATACATCGTAAATGCAAAATTCGAAAATGTGGATAGGTGTAAAACTGTCAAACCTATTTTAGTTAAAGTATTAATTTGTCCCTTTCTGTACAATTCAAATGTCATAATGACAGATAAGGACAGAGCATATTTCAAGCAGACTTTAGCTATTGCGCGTTTATGAATAAAAGAGTTAAATATATATCTGTCCCTGAGGCCCGCATTTCCAAGACACCTGAGCTAATCTTGCATTAATAAACACAATAGACACGAAACACAGATTTATTCTCTCCCAGTAACAAAACACCGAGGTTACAAAAGCTGTCTTTAATTACGTATTTACCCTCTACATCTCATTAGCCGAGATCTCCAAAACAAGTCTTTTCTGACAAATTATCGTCAACTTAGACGATGAGAGATGGAATTTGCGCTCCCCTTCGTCTTAATCGTGTTTGTCTGAATATTTATCCCCTAATTATGAAAACGTAGAATGTTCTGCTTGAGGGATTAGAATGCTTTTGTCCTGTCATAAAAGCTTTGGAGTTGAGTTATTTCTGTAGTGAACTTGCTAACTAGGTATGCCTTTAATGTGACGCAGAAAGTTTGCTATGGTTCAGTAGTTCGTAGCGTTCGACATAGTTCCCCTAAAGTCATGGACCTTTGTCCATCCATGCGGGCTTTTCCTTTTCAATAAACGAAAGTTATTTCTGCCTGAAAAAAAGGGGACACAGGGCCTCCTCGAAACCTTTTTATAGCTACCCGTCACGGCGGAGCCATTTTGGCGAGTGTTACGGGGACATAAAAAAGGGTCATAACGACAGGTAAATAACAATTGCAGGATCTAAATTAAAACGTAAACCTTTTTTATTCATCCTAGATACTTATTTGTAAGCGACATATTAAACCGCTGAATATTAATTGCTTGGGTGAGTTTTTGGGTCACAATTCAACTCTACCAAAAAAATTAGGCACGATCACGGACTCAACATTGGGAATATAAAACAGTGTCGTATTTATCGTTATTATGATATGTTTCTACATGGTGTAACACTTAAAGACCAAAATGGGACACTTTCGCATATGCAAAGTCTTTTGTTAAACCAGTAATACAGTTTTCGACGGAAACATTTTAACTAACGAGCGTCTGGGAGTCGTGAGTATATTTGCTCAGTAAATCTGCCTACAGGGGTTCGACAGCTGGTACTGTTGGTACAGCTAATTGCGATTTGCATCCTCATTTCACTGTCTAAGTCTTTATCGATTGTTTAATGCCTTGGGGAGAGCTTTGGAGTATTAGCACAATTTTGACAAAATGAAGGTTCTCAGATAACAAGTACAACAGCTACCCTTAGGGTAATGATCACGGCGATAATGATCTGGGTATCATATGTTCGCGAACGCTTTTAGATTAATTAGTAAGACAAAGCAATCTTTCACATCAAGTTAAAATAACGAGCGTTGCCCATAATTTCCGAAAATCAAATTTTATTGGTTGTTGAATTTCCATTCCCATTTTTTCTCGATCTTATTTTTTCCCAATCTCCTATTTTCCTATCCGAATTTCTCTCAATTGCAATTTTTCCACTTATAATTAGGTCGAAAAAGAAAGGTAGGTTTTGGTTATGTCAGTCTTGCAGCAGGCCCGAAGGGCCAAACCGCACAGAAATAGGAGCTCCGTCGACACTATCAATTTAATTTCTGGAATGGAAAAAATGCGTCAGGGAAAAACGAGCCAGTGTAAAAACACGACAACGAAAAATTAAGATCGGAAAAATGGGAATAGAAAATCGGCAACCAATAAATTTTGTTTTTTGGTAATTATGAGTCACACTCAAAAAAACACCTATCATATTAGCTAAGTAATTCCTAAATTCATGTATTTACTTTGTTCTCATCGCGCAAACTAACTCAGCTCGACCATTACAATATTCTCAACTCGACACGCCACCTCCTTACTTGTTACCTTGCAAGAATCTTTCGCTAAGCGCCTTGACTATATCAAAGCGGATTCCAAGATCCCCCTCCCCCCAGACTCTGGGCTAATTGCGGGCCGCTTTCAGTCTGCTCTGCAGGCTATACAAACTAAGAAGTAAAAGAGTGAATGACTAAAAGAGTGAGCGAGTGAATGGTGCGCGCCGCCGGAGCCAGACGACCGGGAATTGTGCGGCTCGCGACGCTGAGTGAGCAGTCTACATTCGGATTTTGAATTTATGTGGAAGTTTTGAAATCATATATTTCATATAAACGGTTGGACATGGTTCAAGCTAGTACGTTTGTGCAATAAAAATAAATTGGTTCATATTAATAACGGTTTTCCTCAAACTATATTTTAAATACTTGAAGTTCAAATACGAGTACAAATGTGACTATTGTTGTTTGAAAGAAAAACAGGGACTTTATTTCACTTGGTTTTAATTTATGGTCGATCTTATTCACTTGACGGTAAAGGCTACTAATTACAACACCAATAATATGATTACGATAATAAAACTAGATGGATTAAAATAAATGGTAAGAGAAACCCAGATAGCGCGAGGCATACAAAAAACAGGTACAAATTGCATGTATGTATGTTAACTCATGCAATTGTGTACTTGTGTTGAGGGTAGCCTGGGTATGGCGATTTGTATTGTTCTGGTTTGGTAAAACAAAAGTCTACGAGACAGTGTTAAATTAAAGTGTAGCCGTTGAGAGTTCGTCGTTAGCAAAAACTCTACCAAAAAATCTGCTGGCGACTTCATTTCTCTGATATTTTACTGACAGACTCTTAGGGCCTGTTTCACAATCGACGAGTAAACTTATCAGCCATTTAAAGTTGGCTCTGTCCTTGTTTATTTTAAAGTTTACGAAAGAGAAAGGGCTAAATTTATCAGTCAAATATGAGTTACTTGTCGATTGTGAAACCGGCGGATAGTATAATAAAATCGGATAAAAATCACCAATAAAGTGCTAAAACAATGCAAAAAGTAATTAAGAAGTCACACGGTTGATAGAGTCTGACCTGCGAGGGCAGTGAGTGGTGACACAAAAAAAATGGCGGCAAATTTAAATTATCACTAGCTGGTAACACGAAATGCATGTCGACTTGATAGGTACTCACAATGTGACAGCTTGTTTCATAGGTAAAATTGTTGCCATGTGAAGATTAGTAAAAAAATGCTTGTGTCACGACTCACGAATCGCTGGTCAGACTCTAGTTTATTACGAGGCCTTTATTCGACAGTCTAAACTGAAGAGTATATGTATATTGATATGTTTGGTTCTACTCTTGCTTGGTCGGAATAGGAAAATAAAACAATGGACAAAAAACAACACATGAATGATATCGAAAAATATGGTTAAAAATCTAGTGGAATATTGGCCCTGGGAGCCTTCACAAGATGCACAACGCTAACGATGAATGAAATTGACTGAATTTATGCAAAATATCAAGACCATCTATAATAACGTACAGTCAACAATTTGATTCCTAGGCCACTATTGACTTTGTCAATGTGACGTGTAAACCAAATCATAAGAAGTCTGTAACGTTTGGTTGTCAACGTCACTTAAACATAGTCCAAAGTGGCCTAGAAATCAAATTGGTTGACTGTACGTAATGATCCATAACATGTTGAAAGCCGATTCATTACATTATTCACTCGCTAAGTACCCCAGTAAAGTATGCTCGGGATAATCCTAAGAGTTTGTGGACTTTCCCTCCCTCATCCCGTATTCTATCCCTTTGAGATTACGTTAGATAGCGGAATTTAATTTCCGAAAATGTACTTCCTTTCCGTGTGCGGTCACGAAATGTATAATGTACATTGACGCATTAGGAAGGAGCTAAATTGAATTAAGGCACTCCTCACCTTAACACGTTCTCTGCCTCTAGACCCTTGAAAGTGACTGGATTTGTTGATTTGGTACAGGTATATTGCGTAGCGTGGATGACGCTGGGTGGTGAAGGAGCTTGTTGAGTTTGCACTGAATGCTGAATTATCTTCCGACAAAGTCATCTTTGTAAATTATGGGTTGAAAAATACGCTACGTTTTAATTGATTTCTTTCGTTCCTATTTTACTTATTTACCGAGTTTATCATAAATTTCTGGTGAGTTCTTAGGATAGATAGGTAAAAAAGTCCAGTATTTTTTTTTGCATAGTTTAGTCAAGCAGCTAACATTCGCGCCTTTATAATTGTTGTGACTATCGGAATGCCCTTATTGCATTTGGGATACACTACGTTTTGGCAACTTAATAGCTTAAAAGTATGGTGTTTATAAATTGTATGTAACTTTGACACGCCATGAGAGTTTTCAGAGCTAAATGTGTTAACATTTCCGAGCCAGGCTTTCTCATTTCAATATAAAAGAGATATGATGTGGAGTTCTTGGTATTGAACGTTTTAAGGGGAGCTCTATCTGATATTGTATACGAATGACGGATGTGCTTTAAATTGGACTACTTTGGTGAAATAAAAATGAGTAAAATGGTAGAATTTAACTTACATAAAGTAATTATAGAATAGATCCAATCGGCGGTCCAAAATTTTGGTTTTTGAACATTTGTTGTATGCTATTTGCTATTTCAAAATTAAACCCCTTGAAGCAGAAAAAAAATGATAAAGGTAATTTACTTAAGGTAAAGCTAACTTACTAGTTTTAAAACTAAAAATCCTAATAATAAAGCCAATTTCGACCAATAACTACTGTTAAAAACTGGATGAATCAAGATTTAAAGTGTGTTAAAACAATAATATGTAAAATCCACGAGATATTTTTCAATTGAGTTTCTAAAAAATATCAGTCATGAAGCATTAATCCTTAATTAATAAGGTAAAGTTTTAAGTTACACTACGACATCTAAGAAACAACAAAGGTAAATCAATTTAGTCAATAATTATCCAAAGAATAGCAAAAATAATTTCTGAGCGTATCATAATGTTATACGGAAAAAGCATTTCATTACTAATTAGAAAAATATGTGTTGTTTATGTTTAGTGGTAAACATTTCATGCATTCCAAATAATTAAGTTATGTTAAAAAATGCACATAGGCGCCAGTTCTTGGCAAATTGTATTAATCGTATTAATTAAAGTGTGCAATATTTAAAATAGCTTCTTCTTAAATATTTTTACGGGTAAAACTTCTTATCTTACTGATATTTCATCTTTACCGAGCTAGTAAATAAACCCCGGCGTAAAACATGCATCGGAACGAGGCACGTCGCGCAAAACACGTACCGTTCGGCATCTTAAAGCCGGTACAAATTCACTACCCAAAACCTCTAACTGCCGAACATAAATTTCCGATCCGGTACAAAGCCTATTAATCTGAATTCAGCACAACCCTTCAAGAGGGCGTACTTGTGAGAATTTCACAGGGGCACTGGGCTATCGAACGAGCCGCTCATTTGTTGGCGCGTCGCCGGCAACTGGCATCCGATAACACGTGGATGCCATTTGTAAATTTAAAAAAATATTGAATTAAATTATTAACATCGCTCGCTCGCTAGTGTTGTATGTATACATGGAGTGTTTACTTACAGGGGCGCGCGGTGTCGTGCGGTTATTCTGTGAGGTTGGCAGAACGCGGCGTAACGCATGCCGGGCGTGGAGCGGCGTCGCGCGGCTACGGCCGACTGACGCACGCACGCGCCGTCCGCCCCACACAGCTACGACGCTACGACGCTACGCGCTACGAAGGGCGAATTTGCACCGAGGGTGATTTAAAATATACGTTGCTACTGTACAGAAGGACGGAAATATACGTTAGGGTGAGATAGGAATCTAGTGATCACTTTAGCGGTTGGCTGCGTCGCGTGTTGCGCCTAACGAAGTGCTGTTGTGTACTGAAACAGTACTCGTCCTGGGGCTATACGAAATTATACCAGTCGGTCCCATTCCACGGTATGTTTTGTTTCTTGATTTGTCAACAATGGGCTGAGAGGAAAGGGACATAACATAGCGTTGTAAAAAAATGTTTAAACAATACTGAACGTTTTCTATAGTACTGTCTTGACTCAATTATTATTTTTATTTCCTTGAAAAATAAGAGCGGTAGTACCGTTTGTGGACACTATACCCTTTTTGGCTACTTTAGGTTGAAATGAGTAGTTAATGAGTAGTTTAGATCAAAAACACTGTAAAATTAAAAATAATATTCATAAATAGTTAGGACTGAAGATTATTATAAAGATAAAATATAAAAATCTTTTTTCAATTTCATAATGCTTTAAATATTATTTAAAATTTAGAGTGGCCAAAAACGGTGTTAAGATGACCAAAACCGGTACTTCTATCCTAATAACATAACGTTATAAAAAACGATAAAGACAATTTGGTTTAGTTAGAAAATGGCCGCTTAAATCGGCTTCCATCTAACCACGGGAAAACAAACCATCATCTACACAAGTGGGGATTGGGGGAGTCACCACAATGCGACTGCGGAGCACCTGACCAGACCCTCTCCCACGTGGTAAATGATTGCCCACTTCGCTTTCCCGGTGGCATGGAGGAGATGCATAAATTTTCGCCTGCCGCAGCTAACATAGCTGCACCAGAGGGGCTATTGTCTAACGCACTCGCCATGGCAACCGGCTTCAAAGTGGAGCAATTGTTTTCATTTTGTATGCAGACAAGCCTTCGATTTTCAAAATGAAAACGATCGGGATTGCGAGTCTGTTAGACAATAAGCTCTCTGGACGTTTGATCCATGCAGGACGACTACCATAAGCAATGATGATGATAAGTTGTAATAATGTCGAATATAGGCTCATAGTTCTAGCTTATTTAGAAAAAATCTACAGCCACCAAGACTCACCAAGTCACAGACAGTTTAAAACTTCTTATTTTTCCGTCTATATATTTTTTTCTAAGTCAGCAGTTCGGTGTGAGCGCGGCCGGGGCTCGTGGCGGCGATTACGCGTCCCGGGCTCACTCGGACAATAAAAATAAACGCTCGCCACCGCGGACATAACTCCCAAACGACCAAGTTGCCATGTCGTATTAAAACAACTGATTTACTGGGACAAGGGACAAATAAGTCGCAATTTATTGCAGTTTTGGCAATTTTAGTGGTGGTTTTAGTTTCACAAGGTCCGTCCGGAACACTACCACCTCCTTATTCTTTAACCTACCGCCAAGCAGCAGTGTTTACATTGTTGACTTCCAGTGTGGGATAAGACAACCGGTGAAATAACTAGCGTAGATGCATAATTCCATCTCGGTCCTCAGGGTTAAAAACAACAGGGTTGCTTTCGAAAAAGTAACATTAAATTTTGTAACGAATTTCAGGAACTTAATATGTAAAGAATTATGAAATTACACACTTGTTTTTTATTTTATCTTTATACTAATCTTCAGTCTTAACTATTTATGAATATTATATTTAATTTTACAGTATTTTTGATACTCATTTCGACCTAAAGTGGCCAAAAAGGGTACAGTGGTCACAAAGGGTACTTCTACCCTACTAGGCACTTAATTAGTTACTACCCTCTTAATTAACTTAGTAGCTATTAAATGGCCGCAAAAGGCTGTAATAGGTTCACGTGTAAGTCATCCCGAGGCTCGGGAAAGTAGGAAATAGGTTGTCAGCCTCGTAGCTACGTAGGTTTCGATCAAATGTATGACCCATATAAGACGTTGAAAAATATAAGAAACGAAAAGAAAGGGTTTAATCGGTCTTGAAATAAAATGAATATAAACAACAGCAAATACCTACATTTAAAAAAAAAAATAGTATAAACTTAAGAGTATTTAAAATTGACACCGAAAAGGTTGCCACTCAGCATGGTGTCAGGTGCGTGTATATATTATTTTTAAATAGAAAACCAATAATTTGTTTGACAAAAAAATCTAATGTTATAAACATAGGACGTGTGCTAAGTGCTGGCCAGTTGGATACTTAGTGAGTATTGTTTTATATTATATTTTAACCCCCTTACTAATAAACGTTGAGTAACGGTGGTATAGCTATACAATGTTTTGTCCTTATCTGTCAAATTCAAATGTCACAATGACAGATAAGGACAAAACATTGTATAGCTATAGTACAACCGTTACTCAACGTTTATTAGTAAGGGGGTAAGTTTGTAACCTTTTAATCGTAATATATGAGCACGCTTTAACTAACGCCTTTAAACAGTAGAGTCGCGTTCTTATTATATTGAGCATAGTATATTTTGATAATGATATATGATAATTATATATACGTCTTTCAAATTTTCAATAAGTGTAACCATTATAACGTTTTTAATAAACACAACAGGATAATTTAAGCGCCTCATACTCACAATAATAACGCAGTAAGAAATTGACTGTGAAGAAAACCCGAAACCCATAATTCATTCATTATGGTACCCCAACGACCACCCGAAAACGCCAGGATAGCGTTTTATCGACTTCCGGTCAATAACATAGCCGGAGGATTGTCCCAATAGACTTGTTTAGAAATACTGCTTTCTTAAGTTCCACGGGCGTTTCAACCGCTGTCAGTCCCTAGTATTAGTATATTAAAGAAATCTGCCATAATATGGTTAAAATTCAATCAATTGTGACAAGAAATACGGTTAAAGTACATCTTAGTATGAAAGTCTGCTGCTTGGTGTAGGTCATTATTTCAATATTTATGACTAGGGACTGACGACGGTTGAACCGCCCGTGGAATCACCCTTAAGTAATATTAAGCCTATTTTCGACTTTGTATAAAGTTATTGCATCCGCTTAGGGCCTAAGTTCTATTTTACTTTGTTTTAATTCTGGGATAGTGAAAAATGTTACAAATCACCTGAAGATCAAGTAAGTCTAGTATAATCCGTTCATGTATATACCCTTTTTATTACGAGGTAAGTGGACTTATACCCTTTTTCACTAGGTCCCCAGAATTATAATCGTGGCTCTAATTAAGTAAAGGCGACCCTATCGTTTACCTAAAGCTATCATCATCATCATCGGCCTATATCAGTCCACTGCTGGACGTAGGCCTACCCTAATATGCGCCATTTTACCCTATCCTTGGCCTGTCGCATCCAATATTTGCCAGTAACGCTCCAAAAATCGTTTGCCGACTTGCGGTCTCCACTCAAGAACACGTCTACCCCAACGGTTATCGGTTCTTCTACAAATATGGCCAGCCCACTGCCACAGCATAAATCTATACATATACACACATCAAAAGTGCCTAGGGATATTTTTATCCCTAGACAGTTTTGAACATTTCAATATAGACATATTACTACTGAGTCAAAACATCAAATTTGTCTAGGGATACTGAGTATCCCAAGACTTTTTTAATGTGTGTAGTTCCAAAAACTTTGAACACCGACCCCATCCCAAGTCCACTCTATTGCCTTGTTTTAATTTTAACCCATTTTGCATTTAACACTAAATTGCATTTTTATGATGCAGTCGCTTTTACTGTCAAATAAATAAGAGCTATCATTAACGACGACGAATTGGCAGAGACCTAGCGTATCTTTAAGTAAAGTATATAGTATGGAATATAATACTTTCGTCCCTTGGGTAAGCGCTATGTGTAGACGATGATGAGTTGTCAAAAGTGCTCTAAAACTGTATAAGGGGTAAGCAATCCAAATGGGTCAGTAGAGAAGAAGTCCGAAATTATTAAAAGATTGGAAAAAAAATCTTAAAAACAATTGTTGTCGATTTTGGAATTAAGAATTCAACTATCACGATTCGTGTATTTTGCTCTCGTAATGTAATTTATGTGTATTGTTATAATTGATAATTATATAAGTACGTAGTAAGGAACGATTCTTGTATTAGAACTCCGCTCAAACTTAAAAAGTCGAGATTTCAACGGATTGAAGATTTTAGTAAAATGTATTCCTTGCCTATTTAATTTACTACTTATTTCTAATATCAAATACTACAATGGGGCCCTCTTAAGACCAGCGTCACTCCTTTGAATCGAATAAACTAACATTAAATAATAAGCGTTTTATTATCCACCAGAAATTTAGCTTTTTAAAGAGACACGCTCATGTAAATAAACCAAGCGATAATTTGCGTCGCAACTTCGAGGGTCGACCTTTTGGGACAGGCTGATTCAATTTACCTGACCCTAATTCGAGTTAGACGGCCGAAAATACACAGCCTGTTGAAAATCGCAACCTTTTTGGAATATTATGCTTGATAATATTGTACAAGCTTTTTACTAAACGGCTTTTAGTATACAGCGTGTGCAAGTTGCAAAAGACAAGGGATATTTTAATGAAAAGTATTGTTAAAACAGACTTAAAACAAATTTAAAAACTGGTTGTAAGAGTAGAAGGAAAGAGTTGAGATATTATTATCTTCTAAACCCGCTACTGTAAAAGTAAAAATGAAGCTCTACTTAGACTATAACGTGGTTTTGTTAGCATTGGTCTCGGTGAAACAATCCCGATCTGCTTAATATTAAAATGTCATATCAAATACACAAATATTTTTCTTAAACGCTTTACACAACGTGGCAGCTGGCCTTATCGTTAATTTAGTCATTGTATTGCATGTAGTCTTGTAGATTCCAAATAACACTTTTCTTCTTAATCCCAGCGCAAAATTTACACACGTCCGCATTAAAATACAATTAAAAAAACACAGTAACATAATCATATCATACCTAGTCTCTTAGGATTTAATTGATTACGTCACTTTGAGATAGTAGGTACTTTAGTGGCCCAGAATTCCTGGACTTGAAATAAAAATCTAATTTCACCTGTCAAAACACAATAAAATACCGCTTAAAAAACAACCCAGTTTCAAAGTATCGACAAGATCATTGAATAATCGGTCCCCAAACATTACGCAAAGACTCGATTCCAAAAACTTTTTTACTTAGCTAACGGCCGTAAATTTCGCAGCGATTCTGCAGGGCGGCTCTTTCGAAGTGGCTTTCGGGATTACTATAATTTATTTGCTTCGTATTTATAAGGTTACGACTGCCGATTATTTACTTTAGGAACTTTAAGATGCCATGTTGTTCGAAGTTTAAGTATTTATACAGCGTGTTGCCATACCAACTACAAAGTTATTTTGTGCTTTAGTTAAAAGGAAAAAGGTGGTGCGGTTTAAGGTTATTTAGAGTGAGACTTTGATAAAATATAACTGGATTTTTTAACATCATATTATCAATTCAAGACATTGATATAAAATGGATCTATGAAATCTATCGGATAAATTTTGTTTAGAATAGATTCAGAATACTAATAGGTACTTACATTATTTTAAATAAAAACTAAAATCACATACAAAATGAAAACATCGCCGTGGTACATTTT
This sequence comes from Acleris cristana, assembly GCA_948252455.1. Taxonomy (NCBI): domain Eukaryota; kingdom Metazoa; phylum Arthropoda; class Insecta; order Lepidoptera; family Tortricidae; genus Acleris; species Acleris cristana. Next base: position 5,958,683 of record OX411774.1, on the reverse strand, counting down.
ATATTAGGTTTATGTTATGATATACCATTATTAGTCAAATCAAATGTGAAAGATATAGAATTACACGCTCCAAACACGTACATACCAACGAGCATTCAAGTACGTAGGTACCCATTACATAACGAAAATCTGCCACGAAAAGTTACTTTTTTGGCACCGAATAGGGCTCTAAAAGCGATTTTAAATTGGGAACGAGGCAATGACTGGGAGCGCGATAACGTAACGGTTTTGACATATATACCAACGTGCTAAGAAAACAGTCAAATCTAAATTAAAACATAGGAAAACAAGTCCGACTGTATGTATTGTGACACATTATTGGGAGTTGGTTTTTATTCAAGTACGCAGTGATATTCGCTTGTTAAGACGAACGTAACAACACCTTGTGTGTCGAAATCGAGCCCTCCGTAAACCGAAAAAGTCAAAGCTTCTACGAGGGAAGAAAGAACAATAAGTACATAACATAAATAATAAATATACAATACTTATATAGAGAAATACATACTTAAATACATAGATAATATCGAAGAGTCTGTAACGAAATATTCGCTACGTAACATTTTTTTAAAGATGAATAACTGCAATCACAATCTTTTATAATAGCTTACCTGGGCTGTGTGAATCTAACCAACTAAAATGATCACTAAAAAGTTTAAAAAACAAAAATCTGCTTTCAAAAAAACAAAAAACAAAAATTTTTATAAAATGGCAGGTCATGGTCAGTCAGTCCAACTGAAGTCGGCTTTTGCGGTTAAAAATAATGTGAGTCGCCAACTTCAGCTTCAACATATTACTTACCTGCCATTTTAAAAGAAGTAATTTGCGTTTTTTTTAATGATGTTTTTGCTTAACATCCTTCACAAACATACGGGTCAAACTGAGAACCTCCTTTTTTGAAGTCGTTTAAAAAAGCACTTGCAATTTTATTATATTATTCGATAGGATCAGTAAGGGTAAACTCTTTCCAATAAACATAGGTCTTAGAAATAAAAACATCCATTAAATTATTGGATTTATGACCAAAAACGTACAAAATATTACTCAGACTAATACACATAAAAAAAATAAAAAAAAAAAACAGGGGACAATGTCACACCAATGGACCTAGTCCCAAACTAAACTCTAGGCTTGTCCTAAGGGAACTAGACAACGATATTAATACTTATGTAGAGAAATATATACTTATACATCGAGAAAACGTCCATGACTCAGGAACAAATATTCGCGCTCATCACACAAATATCCGCCCTTACGGGGATTTGAACCCAGGGGCTCTACTTTGAAATCAGTAATTCGAACTTCGGATCGCCCCATCACTTTCTTGCGAATTAGTGACGCGTCGAGAGCAAAAGGGATAGCAATAGACGAAGTTCGAATTACGGATTTCAAAGTAGAACCTCAGGACCGCTAGCTTCGTAGGCAGGGTCACTACCAACTAGGCCAGGCGCGTCGTCGATGTATCTATGTTAGGTATAGGAAAAGTATAACGAAGTTATAAAAGTCACCAGAGGCTCTACTTTGAAATCCGTGATTCGAACTTCGTCTATTGCTATCCCTTTTGCTCTCGACGAGGAATTAATTCGCAAGAAAGTGACGAGGCGATCCGAAGTTCGAATTGCGGATTTAAAAGTAGAGCCCCATTCTTCGAGATATTAAAAAACTAGCTAGTTGTAGCTATTTGACGACAGATGGCGCAAGCTGTACTATTTTTCGATATAGAATCGAGGATTCTTTCGGGAACAAGAAAGGCTAGAGCCATGTACAATACGAATTGAACTTAATTTTAATTTTAGCGCGATATATTGCAAAATTTCCATATGAATCAAAACAACATGTTTGTTAACGACTGTACTTTAAATGTTTGGCAACAGATAGTGCAAACTGTAGGTACTCATTTTCGACATGGGATTAAAGTATTTTTTACGGGACGAGTGCAGCTAGTCGAATTAAACTTCAATTGCATTCTGGTGCAATACATGGCAAAATTTCCATATGAATTTAAAACAACAATTATGATTGTTAACGAATGTAATTTAGCTACTTAACAACAGATGGCGCAAGCAGTGCTCATTTTCGACCTTTGTTCTCCGCCTACCTAAAACGGATTGTGCCTAATGTGGGATATGGGATTAAGATATTTTTAACGAGAACGTGTACGGATATAGCTATTTTTAATACGAATAAAGTTCAATTTCATTTTGGCGCGCTTTTTATATGAATCAAAACAATTGACATGATTGTTCCCGAATGTAATTTAGTTACTTGACGACCAATGGCGCAAGCTGTCCTCATTATTAAACACTCAAAATTGGGAAATAGTTCTGTTGCGAACCACATTTAGGCCTAATACGGAACTCCAACTCGCACTGGATTTTTTTGCATTTTTAGTTGAATTGGTTTCCGGTCAAAGCAAGCTTTTAAAAAAGTATGTAAATGCACTAATTCATCTTATAACAAAAATACCTATTCCTTTAAGTAAAATAAGCCATCTCTAGGATTTTCACCTTAGGCATACAACAACAGTAGGTATGTGACAACCTGCGATATAAATATTTACGTGACAACAGCAGCCGTCAAGCTGCAGTGTCAAGGGTTGCCAACTTTTTTTAAACAAAATAACGTATATACCTATCTGACGAGTATAAAATAAAAGTATTCTTCAAATTTATTTATTTATTTGTTTGAAAACATACTTTTTTGTGCTTTTAGCACTGTAATGAAAACTCACGCACGTTTAGAAATTTCGCAGAAGTTTGATTCTGCACTCCGGTCATCAATTTCGATCCATTCCACTCATAAGTCAGAAATAAAGTATTTTCGATACTTTTTTTATTCAAAAGTATAAAGTATAATGAAGCAAAAAAACGTAGGATACGTTATTATAAAGTATGGTTGGCAACCCTAATCAGCTAGCTGTCTAAATTGTACTTATTTTCTCATATTATAATTATTTAGCTAAAAGGGACGATATATTTCGGTCATTCATGATTTGACATGTTTTATTTATAATACAAAATGTATTAACGTAAACGAAATTTTAGATGAATCATGATTTCATGATATTCAAGATGATCATGTTAGCCAACCTCAGAAGTTACGATCATGATTTTCTATAACAAACGTCAAAACTCAAACGAAACGGAACACACTCGATTTTGATGTTTCATTCGTATGGCCATTTTTTAATGCTATCTGTGGCTTATGATTCCTGTCAAGTTAAAAAAGTTATAACTTTTTTAAAAAGGCGGGAAACTTCGAAGAGGGCGGCCGCGATTTTTTCTCTTAAAATTGGAAAAACATTTTCCTATCAAAATATTGATCAGTATTGTATATATTTTGTATATTAAGTAGATTAGCCTGTTTATATTGCAGTAATTTGGTAAGTTTTATTTATTTTAACAAATGGACATTTCCGATGATCCCGGTGGGGGCACTGTCCCATTACCGGTAAGTTTTGTAGAGATATCGAATGAGTCGGGAATGGAGACAGATAATTCTTCAGTGTCTAAAGGGCACAAACGCAGTCGCGTACACAAAATGTGTAAACACAAGTTACATAAAAGAAAAAAGGAGCATGGTACTACTTTTAATTCTGATACTAAAGATTGCAACTGCACGGGTCAGGATAGTGATGTGACCGAATCACAGGAAATTATAAATCCTCCTACTCCCATAAATTCCTCACCTGTTGTTGATTCAAGTCCCCAAAAGTCTCCCCCAGTCATAGTTACAAGAACCCTATATGATTCCACAGATATCGCTCCATATATTGTCCATATCCAACGACAACAAGAGTCTCCCAACGACGGCACCACGCTCCACCCCATCTCATTGGGCAAGTTTTTAAAGCGCTACGCATTTCGCAACATCATTGATGGTAGTGTTAAGAGAATTGGTAGAAACAGGTGTTCAATATCTTTTTCCAAACATGATGATGCAAATGCTCTCATTGGCCATAAAAGCCTTGTGGAATACAAATTTAAAGCATTTATACCATCATACAATATCTCTCGGATGGGTGTTGTCCGAGGTATCCCTACTGATCTTTCTCCAGAAGAAATAATTGAATCTTCATCAGTGCCAAATGGATGTGGTAAAATATTGAAAGTGAGACGCATTAACACAAAACAAATGATTGATGGAGCACCTATTTGGAAGCCTACCCAGACAGTAGTTGTAACATTTGATGGTCAGGTTCTTCCTAACCGTATTTTTATGTGTTATAATTCACTCCAAGTGCAACTGTATACGTACCCAACCATTCAATGTTACAACTGCTGCCACTTTGGGCATACAAAGATTCAGTGTCGGTCAAAACCACGCTGTTACAAGTGTGGCAGGGAACACTCTGGGGACTCTTGTAATGCTAGTGAGGATTTCTTGTCTTGCTGTTTGTGCGGAGGTATACATTTTGCAACTAACAAGTCATGCCCAGAATTTGTAAGACAACAAAATATAAAGTATGCCATGGCGGACAAGTGTATATCATACGCAGAAGCATCTAGATTACTTCCACCCTTATCTAAGTCTTACGCAGATATTGTAGCAATGCCTAAAGACCAACCTATCATATTGAGTAACAACACTAATAACTTCAGACAGCCATCCACCACTCCAATGTCATACAGAAAGACTATTTTTGCAAAACCTCGCTTACCTCCTAAGTTAGGTAAAGGTTATAATATTAAGGAGCATAATGAATTAGTTCAACAACCAGCTTCATCACTGACAAATGGTTGTGCTTTTAAAGATGTTACCACAGATAGCAAACTCAATATTTCAGATATTATTTCTCTTTTAAATTCCCTCATAAAGTCAAAACTAATTGAACCGTCCAACGCTGCTAAATTATCTGATGCTATCACAGTACTTAACAACCATAATGGATCATCACAGATCCAAAGCAGTTCAGTGGAACTGCAGAAGCATTATTAATAAAAAAAGTGAACTCATTTATTTAGTTAACAGTTTTAAGCCATTAGTTATAGCATTAGCAGAAACTTGGCTCAAGCCAAGTTCTGTATTTAAATTAAGTGGCTTCTCCTGCATCAGAGATGACAGGTCTGATGGTTATGGAGGAGCTGTTCTTCTCATTAAAAACTCTCTTTCATTTACGCAATTCCCAGTACAAAGTAATGATAACTTTAATATTGTAGCTTGCATAATCAATGGAGTCTGTTTTGTATCCATTTATATACCTAAACCTTCTCTCCATGTATTTAGTGAATTAGATGTTTTATTTTCTACTATCCCAAAACCAGTGATTATTATGGGAGATTTTAATTCTCAACATAGAGCTTGGGGTAGCTCATTATCCAACTGTCATGGTGAGGACCTTTTAAGCTTAATAGATAAACATAATCTCTGCATACTTAATAATGGGTCTCGCACACGTCGCACTGAGCCAACAGAGAATGATAGTGCTATTGATTTAACCATAACATCTCCTAGTCTAGCTTCCACTATTTGTTGGGAAACTCTACACTCTACTCATGGCAGTGACCATTTTCCAATAATTTTAAATTTATCCATGTTTAAAGTTAATAATATTCCTAGGCCTCCTCCTCGTATGAAATATAGATTAATTAGTGATAATTGGAGTGACTATAAGCAATGTATGGAGGATAAAGTCCAAAATCTTGTGCCTATTACAGCACAAAATGTAAGGACTTCTGCAGAAGCGTTTACTCAAATTTTAATAGAAGCTGCAGATGCATCGTTCCCTCTTAAAAAACTAGCTTCTGATAAGTTACCATGCCCACCATGGTGGGACAAAGAATGTAGTATTGCTGTTACTGAAAGGAAAAAGGTTGAGAGAATTTATAATGCGAATATGTCACAAGACAATTTTAATAATCTAATGGAAGTTATTTCCAAAACTAAGAAAACACTAAAAGATAAAAAATTTGAAGGATGGAGGAAATTTTGCTTATCCTTATCTCCCAACACTAAGGCTGCTGAAGTTTGGCGGAATATACGCAGATTTAGATCAGGTACTAGTACAACAAACTATACAGTCATGCCGCCTTCTCTATACAATAGTTTTTTAGATCGCTTGGCACCGGCAACGGTCCCCCATATAAACATGTTTATAAACACAATTCCTCCTACTGTTTCTTCATGCCCATTCGGCCTTGACTCTTTTTTCTCACTTAACGAACTAAAAGGTGTCTTATCGCAGACCAAGGATACAGCACCTGGCAAAGATGGCATTCCTTACTCTTTTTATTCTCATCTTGGTGATAAGGCGCTAGAGTATTTTTTAGAGGTTATCAATCTTGTCATCATGACAGGTGACATTCCTTTAACCTGGAAGACTCAAATAGTGTTACCAATTCTAAAACCAGGTAAAAATTCCAAGGATTCCACATCTTATCGGCCTATAGCTTTATCGCCAGTTATAATAAAAATTGTTGAACATTTAGTCAAAAATAGACTGGAATGGTTTGTGGAAAGTAAAAATCTTATTCCTAATAGCCAATATGGATTTAGAAAGGGAAGGAGTACGATAGATAGTGTAAGTGTTTTTTGTACAGATATTCGTATTGCTTTTTCTCAAAACGAATCCGTTATTGCAGCATTCTTAGATATTAAAGCGGCATATGACAATGTTATTATAGAGATCTTGATAAATAAACTGGAAAAATTGAATATTCCTTCCATTCTATCAAATTTTATATTAAACATGTTGTCTGGCCGTGAAATCACCTTAAATTCAACTGATCTCGCAAGAACCGCTTGGAGAGGGTTGCCTCAGGGTTCGGTACTAAGTCCTCTTCTCTATAATATATACACTTCTGACCTAGAATGCTCCATCAAAGACTGTAGAATATTACAATACGCTGACGACTTATTAATATATTCCGTCGACAGCTGTCCGGAAATTGCGTCCTTCAAATTAACTAGCTCATTAAATTATCTTAGGATTTGGTTGAATGAACATGGTTTGGAGCTTTCAGCTTCAAAAAGTACAATAGTTACATTTAGTCGTAAACGTAATGCTCCTCCGGCAAACATTTATTACAATAATGAAGTTATACCTGAAAAGAGTCATGCCAAATTTCTAGGGGTTGTGTTAGATTCAAAGCTTACAGGTCATCCACACTGTGAGCATGTAGTGTCAAAATGTGAGAAAAATTTAAACCTACTCAGATGTCTCACTGGTGTGTGGTGGGGAGCACATCCTTTTACGTTAAAATTAGTTTATAATGCTTTGATTAGAAGTGTGTTAGATTATGGTACTTTTCTTTTAGAACCTTGTAATATGGCTGCTTTAAAACGGTTAGATGGCGTTCAAGCAAAAGCTTTACGAGTGATTATGGGAGCTATGAAATCTAGCCCCATTAACGCTCTTCAAGTAGAGTGTGGTGACCCTCCCCTAGAATTAAGACGTCACTTTTTGGCCAATCGTTATTTTTTCCGTACTTTACAATTTTCCAATCATCAACTTCATCCAAAAATTAAACTTCTGTCAAATCTTGTCTCATCATGTTCTTATTGGAAGTATAAATCGCCTCCTTGTTTGGTAAACAGTTACAATAAATCTTTAGACTTCTCATCTCCTACATTTCAGACAAAAAAATTACCTCTTTTTGAATGCCCCTTTCAGGCTGTTCTGTTTGAACCCAACATCTATTTCAATTTAAAAATTGATCGTGATGATCCACATGCAAACATAAAGCTAAACTTTATTATAAACGAACGATGGCATGATTGGCATCAAGTTTATACCGATGCTTCTAAGCACGGCACAAACGGGAATGTTGGTGTGGGGGTATTCCACAAACAGTATAAGATTATTCAATTGATTAAGCTTCCACCTGAGACGTCGGTATTCACAGGGGAATGTTTCGGCATAGTTAAGGCATTGGATTATATTTTATTAACAAAGCTCAAAAATACCATTATATTCAGTGACTCTAAGAGCTCTCTTGAATCCTTAATTCAATTTCCTTTTCGCTCTAAAACACATTACCCATTGGTTTTTGAAGCAAGAGACAAACTTCTACGATGCTCAAAATCTGGATTTGAAGTAAAATTGGCATGGATACCGAGTCATTGTAACATTTCTGGCAATGAGCGTGCTGATAAATTGGCTAATGAAGCGGTGGAGTGTGGTGACGTTTTCCCTTACCTAAACTATTGCCACGATCTGATTTCTCTTCCCAGGATTTATCTCAGCGAATCCTGGGAAAAATCCTGGGAAGAATCAACTAACACCAAGGGGAAATATTACAAGCATGTTCAGAAAACGATACCATTAAAACCTTGGTTTTTTAAAATTCGCTTAAGCAAAAGAGCCACTACAGTAATTATAAGAATGCGACTAGGCCATACGTGTTCTCCTGCCCATCTGGCTAGAATGAAGTTAATAAGGAGCCCTGCTTGTGACTGTGGGGATGAGTTTGGGGACTTGAATCATATATTTTTCGCCTGCAGCTTGTATGACCATATTCCCTTTTTTAAAAACCTAATTTCCCACCATGTCCCATTGCCCACGAATATGAATATCCTACTTTCTTCTCTAGACCCTTCTATTTATTTGTTTATAGAATGTTTTATAAATTGTAATAATATTAAATTATAATTTTTATTATTTCTTCTTTCCTATATTTTTATACATGTAATCTATTTCTTTTGTTATAAAATATAACCAACTACTGTACTGATCCATAGTTCCTTATCCTACCAGTTTGTTAGTATTAAAGTATTCCGCGTTAGTTTCCCTAATTTTTGTTTAAACAAAAAACACTTGACTAATGGCTAAGCACTCGTGCAAGTCCAGAAGAAAAAAAAAAAAAAAAAAAAAAAAAAAAGTTATAACTTTGTGATTGTGTGGAATTTATTTTTTAAACACGATTGTTAATTGTATTGTATTGTATTCACACGCTTTCACAGTATCAAACGCTGGTTTCCTAAAAACTTTGTTTCAATAAAGCTTGTTATGCGCGAGTGTATTCACCGACAAGTTCACCGACGTTGTGAATTAATGATTTGAATCATAATGAAAGCGCATATAAAATAACTGAGATTAGGTGAAGTGTGAAAAACAACGACTGTTTTAGTGCCTTGGTAGTGGCCTGGAGATGGGGGAAGCGGGGCTGTTCGTAGCAAAGCCGCCGAGGGGCTGGCTCCATCCCGATTCCGTGCTTGCGAGCGACGGAGTAACATATGCCGTCAGGGTGAGAACTTTGCGACATTCTTAGCGTTCTTTGAACATTTCATTCACAACAGGAAGTCCCGGTGACGTAAATATTCCTTCTATAGTTATGCACATTGAATTAAATTGATTTTGCAGTACATTGGCTGCATGGAGGTGCTTACATCTATGAAGAAGTTGGATTTTGATACCAGATCACAAGTTGCAAAGTGAGTATCGTATTAAGCATTGTTTTTAAAGTCATTGCACATATCATGTAAATACCTTTACCTATCAAAGGCTACAGGTGCTGTTTACAGTATATACACTGTATTAGTTAAAACAAAATAGTATTTCGTTACATTTACAGTACAGTCACACAAAATTATGTGGTGCTTTAAACATAATATGAGCTAAATAGCTGTTCGGTTTTGGCCTGTCTCAATAAGGTGAAATGTTACAGGTTTCAATGAGTAAGAAGAAATATTGTTTGAATTAATTTTACATAAGATAACAAGGTTTAGGGAGAATAACTTAAAATATGACAATAATGTTATGCACTCATTTTCTAGTATAGTAGTAGTAGTATTAGCTGTAGATGAAATTTTAATTTGTTAACATTTTTATTATATTGTGACCGACTCAGCCATATTGAACTGAAACCTGCCTTCTGTTATAGAGGTAGCACATTAGATTCCCTTTAAGCATAAACTTTAATTAATAGATAACATTAGTAGCACAAGCATGAGTTTAATCAACAAATTACAGTTAGTATTTCCCTTTTTATTTGTGTGTATTTGTCTTAATTGAATAAAACAAAATACACCCCTTGCAAAGAAAAGGGGCACTTTTGATTTTGTCAGCGATGTCCAGTAAGATCACCTGGTATGATCCCCACGTACAAAATTAATAGGTAGGGGATCCTACCAGGTGATCTTACTGCATATCGCAACTTTATCAAGTGGTTTGAATATACTGTAAGGAAATAAGATCCTGTGCTACAAAGTGAAGAAAGTATTATTTATGTAGAAAAGTAATTAGGTATCTTAAACAAACTATGAAATAAAATATTGAATCTAAATAAAACATTGAATCTTGTAAAATAAAAAAATATTTTTTACTCTATATTTATCCTATTTGAAATAATTGTATTGCCCATTGTTTTTTTTTTGGGTAATTTAATACTTGACTGAATAATATATTGTTTAATATATTGTTCTTATTACTTGCTTACAGAAGATATTTATGGATTAAATTTTTAATTTTTACTTTGTGTAATGCAACAAGTGTGCAAAATAACAAACATTTTTTATCATCTGAAAAATAATATATTATCAATTGTACCTGTTTTAAATTAATAATTGTTGTTTGAAAATAAATTATAATTTAGCAGATAAAACTTTACTACGATTAAAACGAATACATAATTAATTTTGAAGAAATACTGCACAGATACTTTTTAAAATTTTATGGTATATATTCAAATTATAATGAAGTCAGTTTACCAATTTAAATGTAAATGTTGTTTACAGAGAATGCATTGCTCGAGTATGTGCCGCAGCTGGCCTGAGGTCTGCCGACAAGAAGAGGAGAGTATGTCAAGCAGCAGCCCGAGCGCTCGCAGCCAAGCCTCGCATGTCTCACTCTGGTGCAAATGTCGCCCTGACAGTTTCATCCAAAGCAATTACTTTAGCTGCCTTAGAAGGAGGTGAAACGGTAGCTCGTCATGATATGCCAAGAGTATCTTTTGCTTCTGGAGGTGATGCAGACTCCCTAGATTTTGTAGCATATGTGGCTAAGTCAGCACCACCATCTGAATGGCGAGCGTGTTATGTCTTAGAGTGCGGTGGAAGAGTGGCGCAGGACGTCATTGCTACTGTTGGGCAGGCCTTTGAACTGCGCTTCAAGGAATTCTTAACAAAACCATCTTCGTAAGTAACATTTTTAATAATTACAATATAAATATCATATGTTAATGTCAGGATACGGCCCGTTATATTTAAAGCAGTCTATATGTTGTTTTCTAACATGGTTGCTGGCTAAATTTGAAATACATCATTATGTTACTATCTTGTCTTGTCACCATAGAATGTAGAACTAGTAGCGGTTGTAGTTTATACTAATTAATGAAAATATTAATTGTTCAGTATTGGATGTTTTTGCGGTAGATATACGGCGAAGACAGTTTGTTTTACCTGTAAAAGAAAAACAATTGTGGTTATAATAATAATTTTCAATAAAAGTAATAATATCGGTACAATGGAACCTTAACCCACCATAGAACTGTGTCACAGTGACAGTCTAATTTATATCAAACAAACTAATTGTTTTTTCTGTGACACATTGTATGGTGGGTCATGGTTCCATTTTGCCAAATAAATAATAAAAGAATATATCATCTAAGTAATATTCAGTTTTGAGAGCTTCAACACACTAAAATCAGTGATTCAGTCCCAAGTGAAACTTCTACAGAAAGTGTGATTTTCCTTATATGAGATCATCAACTTCGTGAAACTTGTCAACAATCATGCATAAAAATTTATGTCCGAAACATCTACTGGTCAAATCATTTCCAACAATATTTGCTAAACCGGTGAGTCACCGTTCAGATAAAGCTATCAATTAACGGCCCTGTTGTGTACACGGCTAATAAATTTAGATGACTCACTTGCAGATTGCTTCAATTCACAAGTTATTGCTATCTGCATTTTGCATACTTGTATTGCAGAGAAATTGCAGCATCAATGCAGTTTGCACTTTATTGTGAGTGTGTTTGATTTCGTTCTATATTGCAGATTTCATATGTAACTCAAAAGGGAAAACTTATGAACAGTATTTAAAAAGTGTAGTAAATAAGAGCTATAAGTACCTATTGTTTCCATGCAGTGTATATCGATCCATGAAGGCGTCGGCCAATTAAATTGACGTTGCATGGTTGCATCAAAGTATGTACATTTGTACATTGCTTTATTATTACGACTCAACTTATACAAGCTCGATTTTTACTGATGATAATTTGAGAGTGGAATTAAATTACGTGAGATAATATTTGGGGTAAAAGAAAGTAACTTTCGGCATTTTTACTCACTCCACAATTACCAAATAGTCCTTCAAGCAGCAATAACGCTAAAATAATACAAATAGATTTATTGACATAAAAACCTTAATTAGTTTCTGATATCCTCCTAACCTCTATACAATAGTTTACCTCTCACAGAGTTACACATGACGTGATTGTAATGACATAGCGTACAATAAAATGCCGGAATTAAATGGCTGGTTGTGTGCCTGTGTGTGTGTGTGTTAATGACTGTAGTATGTCGTCAATAGATAGAGGATGTTTCCTTAGTATTTACCTTAGAGAATGTGGGTCAGTGTATTCCTACATACTACTAAATGCTTATATATTTATTATAATATAGCACTGACCTGACAGCACTGTTAGGTATATTTATGTCAGAGAACTGTAGAGTTTTATAGGAGAAGGTATTAACGTGGTTTAAAAATGAGTCATAATAACTGTCAAAATGTATGAAACTGTCAGTCTTAAATCTAGTTTTAAGACTTAAAGTGGTTTTTTTCCCTTATTTTATGAATAATTAAAAACTTTCTAGCGCGTGCTGCGCCGATTACCTACTACTATAAGTAGGTACTAAAAAGAGCTTATTACACCTTCCTGAATTAGTCACTAACAAGAGAGACGCAGCAATCGTTTAGAATGAGATGGAGCTATCTCCAATCTCCATACGTATCACGTATTTCAGCGTTCTTATCATCAGTGACTAGTTAAGAAAGGTGTAATAAGCTCTTAAGAGGCCACCTATGATAAAGTCTGTAGTGTTCCGCGATCTGGATCTCAATAACCATAACGCCTTTGTATCTGTTCTTCGGATATATTAAACTTGATCATATTTGCTTGAGACTGGCAAACGTGAAAACACGATTAGAAATAAAATCGTCTATCACCCCCTTAAAGTTTTGTACCTAGCGACTCCACCCCCTGTATATCTATTGTTTTCTTTCCATTTCGTGGAATAGTTTCTCTTGGTATAGCGCGGCGTGTGTGTCTGCGTTGGCTGTTTTTTTCTGATACGTTTAAATACTCTCCCCCTTACTAATAAAAGTTGAGTAACGGTGGTATAGCTATAAAATGTTTTGTCCTTAACTGTCATTGTGACATTTGGATTTGACAGATAAGGACAAAACATTGTATAGCTATACCACCGTTACTCAACGTTTATTAGTTATTAGTTAGGTGGTTTGTCTCTATCAGTGAGAACCTTTAATGGGCTTTTTGTTATGTAATTTAATGTCTATCTTGTTTTGTAAGCTCTCCAATACATCATAAATAAATAAATATAATTAGTTTATACAACTCTGTCAACATCCCGATTATAGCATTAGTTTTGTTGTTGTTGCAGATTAAACATGAACGGGCTCCGGTCCGGCGCCGCGGCCCCGGAGGCTCCGGGCGCGGGCGAGGAGCGCGAGTACTACAACGACATGCCCGACAAGATGCCGCCCGAGCCCGCGCCCGCGCACCGCCACCCGCCGCCGCCGCCGCTCGCCTCGCTCGCCTCGCTGCCGCCCTTGTCCTCGTCAGTACTACTTTTTTCTCAAAAAAATTATGTAATCTTGCTATAACACCAGTAAATAGGAGCCAGTAGGTTGAAGTTCCTGGACAACTATCCAAAGTGTCCAGTAAAGTAGAGGAATTTCGAATTCGGAATCAATGAGTGTCCAGTAAGTTGGTATGGAAATTCCATAACATAATATTATTTGAATTTGGAACTATCGGTACAGATCCGTGACAGCCTTCAAAAGGCTACGGCGGCAAGCAAGAAAATGTCACATGACAAAATAAACATATGAAAGTGAAAACTATTTTGACTCCAATAGGCTTTTTGCAAAAGTACCATAATAAAAAAAAAATTGAATTGCTTTATAATTAAAATACTCATATTTATACTACATGAAATACTTGAACATTCAGCTCTACAGAGAGACAAGTCTAACAAAAAGCAATCTTTAAACCTGACTGCCTGCTTTGATATTGTCGTCTATGTTACATATGGTTTTTTCATTTAAATTATCCAGTGACGTTTAGACGAATCTAACGACGACACCTCGTTTGTCTAAATCGGACCGTCCTTTCAACCTCTACGAGGGAACGAAGATACCTTCATTCTGCGAAAGTTAAAATCCTAGTTAGGCAATACCCATTTCCGCCGAGGCATATAATGCTTTTCTAAAACAGTGCGAGAAAATGATACAGACACTTAATAATAAGTATTTGTTAAAAGATTTTGATAAATTGTGAGATAATTTTCTGTTTTTTTTTTTTAAATGAATACTACGAGTAAGATATCTCACGAACAATGAACCGCCGCCGTCCAACACTGCACCCACTACAAATTTGGGTTTATGGGATATTTTTCATGGTCCCTTCGATTTTATATGCAACTAGAGGACGCCCGCGACTTCGTACGCGTAGAATTAGTTTCCCGCTACTCCCCCCATTTCTTCCCGCTGGGGGTCGATTTTCGGAAAATCCTTTCTTAGTGCTCACTTACATCATGAAAGGAACCCATGTACCAAATTTCAAGTTTCTAGGTACAGTAGTTTTGGCTGTGCGTTGATATGTCAGTCAGTCAGTTTTGCCTTTTATATATATAGATTGCAAATAGACACAGACGGTAATGGGTTTTTATAAGTTTATTTTACTCCTAGGAAGAAAATTAGGCTCTTTCCGCTTTCGTTTTTTCCTTTCCGACCATGTTGGAGATGTAATGGTTTGTTTGTATGTAGCTGCGCGGAGAGCGTGCGGCACTACGTGAACCAGACGCCGCCGCCGCGCACGCCGCCCACGGCGCTGCTGCCCGCGCACCACACCGACATCTTCGACATGCGTGAGTGCCGCTACACCCACAGAATAGAAAAAACAGTACAAGTGTCAAGTGGGCGTGTAACCTACCATACTTTTGCCGCGATCCCTTATTTCGATATTTCTAAAATAGGAAATAAATCCAGAAGCATGCGTTATTGTGCTATTTTGGAATGTAAAAACGAAACATTTTCCATGGTGGCGTGTTGTTTTTATGATAGTTTGAGTATTGGCGACAACAGGTCTGATACTAAGCGAAGCTCATGCCACTTCCACTGTTTTTTCTATTCCGTGGCTACATCCCACACCCTATACCCGCCCGTTTGTCAAGAGATCATACACTTGGGTTAAATTGAACGGTCGCGCTCGGACTATTTGGGCTATAGACTTACCGATGACCCGGGTCCGTTGATTATTTTAAAATCTTACTAGCTTCTTCCCGCGACTTCATCCGCGTAGATTTCGATTGTCGTTATTTCCTCGAGAACTTTTAAATTTTCCGGGATGAAAAGTAGCTTATGTGTTAATCTAGGGTATAAACTAGCTCCATTCCAAATTTCATCCAATTCCGTTCAGCCGTTGCAGCGTGAAAGAGTAACAAAGATCCATACATACAAACTTTCGCGTTTATAATATTGGTAAGGATTAGTAAGGATAGAGTGTGTTATGATATGAACTAAATCGAATGTCAAAATGTTACTAAAAAATATCATTCAGAAAGTATACAAAAAACAAGCATATTCTCTAATCATAGCCATATTCTCAGTGCCAATGGAATAAAATCTTCACCCGTTTCACAGAAAAGGCTTTTTTTTTAGATAGTTTAAATATCCAACTGACGTGTACACGATGCATTTTTTGTTTAACTCGAAGGACAATCTTAATGCCCTCAGTTAACCTTTCTAATTTAAATGTCGTGGTAATTTCCAGAGCCGTTCACAGCGGCGCCGGCGCCGGCGGCGGGCACGGCGAGCGCCGCGAGCGCGGCCAGCAGCCCGGGCGCGGCCGAGCCCGAGCCCGAGCCCGAGCCGCTCGCCGCGCACGAGCAGGCCGCGCTGCTGGCGCGCGAGCCCTGGTTCCACGGACCCATACCGAGGCACACCGCCGAAAAGGTACTATTTTACCAACGGATTTCATTTCAATGCTCCTTGCTCAGACTGAAACGGTCGGACTATCAGGCCGAGAGGCACGCAGCAATAAAAAAACTAAAACTGTATTTTTTTTTAATTGCTATTGCTTGTTTAATAGAGCAATTACATCCTAATCGAAAGTATGAAGCCTATGGAATATGTAAATGTTAGGTTTACTATTTTTTCCCATCCCATGCACTAAACTCAATGCTCATATTTTAAAAAAAGTTCATTTTTAGTTTTTTTACATTAATTTACAGACAGATAAATTACTTTACAAACTTAACCTTAAATTCGTTTATTTTGTCATACGACCTGCCAAATCCGCCCCAAAAAAAGAAACTGGTCATATACTAAAAAGAAAATGAGAAGTCAATTTTGACACCTGTCATTGCAGTACAATGTAAAACTTATTCTTAGGTTTGCGGTTATAATTTTTACTGGGATGGTTCTCAACGAACTTACTTAACCCTCGGAAATTCCTCGTCAACGTCACTATAAGATTGCTTTCTTAAAATATTATTATGTTTCGTGTATCCCCCCCCCCACGAGTTTTCAATAGTGAATTGTATGTATGTGTGGCGTGCGTTGTCCGCAGCTGGTGTGCGCGGACGGCGAGTTCCTGGTGCGCGAGTCGGGCGCGTGCGCCGGCCAGTTCGTGCTGACGGGCGCGCGCCGCGGCCAGCACAAGCACCTGCTGCTCGTCGACCCCTCCGGCGTGGTGAGTGTGGACAACCAACCGACAACAACATTCAAACTTCGACGACTTAAAGCTATTTTTTAAAATGGGTCCTAATTACCGTATTTAATTACATCACTTCGAGCAGGCTTATTGTTTATTTATTTATTAAACCAACAATAAAAAAAAAAAAAATCAAAGCCCTGCAAAACGGTTTTGGGACAGTTTGATTGCAGGAAGACTTTAAAAAAACAGTACTATAATCTTAATATTATACAATGTTTAGTTCGACACAATGGGTACCAATTATACACCGTGCCCGGGACGTACCCGAAGGATTTTAACCATCGATTCTAGACCCTATTTGGAGTATATAATGTGGTATAACATTTAGCCCAATAACGCATAATTTCCGAGATTTTTATTATTTAAAAAACAATTCCATAGTTAATTTAATTTGAACTCTGTCACCTTAATCTAAAGCATTATTTACTAAGAAAGATTCATGTTGTAAGTAGCAATATCATCAACGTACAACATAAATTAATTTAATAAATTTCTTAGTAAATAATGCTTCAAGTTAAGGTGATAGAGTTCAAATTAAATTAACTATGGAATTGTTTTTTAAATAATGAAAATCTCGGAAATTATGCGATATTGGACTACATGTTATACCACATTATATACTCCAAATAGGGTCTAGAATCGATGGTTAAAATCCTTCGAGTACGTCCCGGGCACGGTGTATAATTCTAAGGCAGTGTATCTAATACATTGTTTCTTCAGTTAACTAAACTTAACTTTCCCCAACTAGCAGTGACAATGATCCCCCCCCCCAGGTCCGGACGATGGACCGCGTGTTCCAGAGCGTGCCGCACCTGATCAACTACCACTGCGCCAACTCGCTGCCGATCGTGTCGGCGGACTCGGCGCTGCTGCTGCGCACGCCCGTGCCGCGCGCCTCCTGAGCCGCGCCCGCGCCGCCGCCCCGAGACGTCGCCGTCTAGGGCGCCGGCCAACGCCGTACGAGCGGCGGGGAAACATCCAACGCCACATGGACGACGACTACAATATTGATAACCAACATAAAGTTGGAAAACCCCCGACACTGACATTTCAAAGTTCAATACCTCAAAAACGGCTCGATATAAAATGTCTAAGAACCACCGCTAGAAAACCTGCTTTCAAATAAAAAAAACCGCATCCAAATCGGTTCATCCGTTTAAGAGCTACGATGCCACAGACACAGACACACACACACACACACACACACACACACACACACACACACACACACACACACACACACACGCACACACGCACACACACACACACACACACACTTACACGTCAAACTTATAACACCCCTCTTTTTTGCGTCGGGGTTTAAAAATAGCCAATTGTAACAAAGGAGACTTATACCCGCCATACACGGACTGCTTTAAGCAGTCGGGAACCGACAGCACTTCGTTGCTATTGGTCGGTATGCACTTTCTAGAGCATGAAACTGCAAATCGACCAATAGCAACGAAGTGCTTAAAACAGTCCGTGTATGGCGGGTCTTAGGGCCTGTTTCACAATCGACAAATAAATTTATGTGCCTGTTAAAGTTAGCCCTCTCCTTGTCTATGTTCAAGAGTAAGAAAGGGAACGGGCTAAATTTATGTGTCAGATATGCTTTACTTGACGATTGTGAAACAGGCCCTTAGTTTTATGTTTGAAAACAACTAATACTGCATCTATGGATTTTTGAATTCGAAGAAATACTGAAGAGGACCGAATGTTTTGTACCCGAAACCGACGTGCATGCATGACTCGATGTATGAATGTAAAAGAAGCGAAAGAGATTTGTCAGGATCATAGCAGGTGGAAAGAAGGTGGTCTCTGTCTATCCCTCTGGGAAACAGGCGTGATTTAATGTATGTATATATAAAAATTCATCTACCTTAACCGGGAATCGAACATGTCGAATATAGCAAAACAATATAATCGTGTTTATTTAGTTTAAAAGTGTATGTGTTGTACATATAAATTATCACTATCTATGACCCTTTTGATTTGTATCATAAAAAACGACTGTTGCTTTGTGATATTCGACCAGGGCGGCTAGCACAAGTTGCCCGCGACTTGGTTCTCGCTCGGATCTCCCTTTCTATCTAGTCAGTAACGATAGAGACGCACTGAGCGACAAGCAAGAAAATAAAACTTGTGCTACCCGTGCAGGTCGAGTCCCTGCTAAGGCAGACAAATTTCCAAAAATCCATAAATGCAATAATAATTTCTTTGTGTAGAATTGGCTATTTTCAATATGTAAGGTAGTTGGCGTCCATGCGGCGTTCGTTTTTTCCTCCCATCGGGATGTCCCATGTCCCACTAACCAAAGCGGCGTGCGGATCCGCATCGGTGTGATAACCGCGTAACACCCGCCCCGGGACTGGCAGTGACGAGATAACCTAACTCTTTCATATGTTTTGAGGAAAATTATTAAAACCGGCCAAGTGCGACGCGACACGAAGGGTTCCGTACCGATGTACAATGGTGAGTTACAGCAAAAAACGCCTAACGGTTTTTGTATAGATGTCTTTCATTTGAATTATAATAAAACATGTCATGAGATACAGCCCGCTGACAGGACGGATGGACAGCAGAAGCTTAATAATAGGGTCCCATTGGTACGGAACCCTAAAAATTATCTGTAGCAAACGAACGAGGGAATAAAAGATGACGGCGTTCTCTAAAAATGTCTCATTTATATTTATATAGTTATATTAGTGTAATTCTGAACCGCGTGGGTTTTATTCGCTATACCATGATTGAGGATTGAATCAGCCGTTTGACATATTTATAATTCATACGAGATCGGCGAAGTTTTTCTTTATTATATGATGTAAGTA
Source organism: Acleris cristana (assembly GCA_948252455.1). Lineage (NCBI taxonomy): Eukaryota > Metazoa > Arthropoda > Insecta > Lepidoptera > Tortricidae > Acleris > Acleris cristana. Next base: position 5,938,957 of record OX411774.1, on the reverse strand, counting down.
GTTTCACTGTATAACATTTTGCTGTCGTTATTAATCGCATACAATTTTTACAATATTAACTAAAACATATTATTACGTAGTTCAATGTGGCTTCAATAACTAAAAAACCAAATGCGATTTAGCATGCTGGCAATAATTAACTATGTTTTTTTTAATGTGATCCATGTTTACACGTACTGAGTCAACTAACGGAAGACTAAACTAATGGTGCTTTTACACGGTGCATGTAAAGGGAGCAGGTAAAGCCCTGGGCTACTTGTCATGCTTATACACCATGCTTGCGTCACTGGACCCGCACAATTCTTTATACCGTTATGTTTACACGATGCATGTAACTTAACTACTTGCACCGTGTACAAGCACCATAAGTGAAGGTTGAGAAACTTGAAAGCATTCGTACAAGAAACTTAACAGACTGAATTAATGAAAGGATTAGGAAAGTTTAAGTAAAATAGTAAATTTGCGATGTACAGTCACCATTAATTCCGCTCAGTAATATATGACACGCTCTTATGCCTGATGTAATAGAGCTGTTACTTTCAACCCCGATGTTGGATAATATATTATTGTTGGTGACTATAGTATACGCTGTGTAAGTTTAGAATTGATGCTAATTTTAAATGCCTTGTATAAATATTTGACAATATGGCGTGCTTTTGTAGCTGTAGCTAAAGATCTTCTGCTTGCAATATATCTACATAGTAGAACTAGTATTAGAGGAATTTCAATATTCCACGGTATGAATACTTAAAATCATGTTCATAGCAGCACCTGCACCTGTTTATATTTAAATACAACTCTAAATATCACTGTTAGCTTGCATACTACGGCCATAATTATTACGTTTAAAACGGTATCGGAATTAATCACATTTCTTTTATATTTTGAAATGTATCAACGTTTATTTACAATGTTTTATATTTTAACTTTTAAGATTGACCAAAGTTTTGGGTTATTGGTATTAATTATTTAAGCCATAGTCTTCACTAAATCTCTATATTAGAGTGAAGGCTTTATTTAAGCTATTAAAAATAAGTGTCTAAGGCTGGCGCTAAAGTCGCCGTCTATAGAATTTGCTAACTATGTAAACAAAACTAAACGAACCAATTCACCATAATTACTCGATAATCACGTACTTTTAAAGATCAAGTGAGGTCTTTGCAACGATTTATACACTAAATCATTATTTTCATATTAAGTTTAACATGAAATAACTATTCATTATGCGTTATCTTTAATAAAAACACGCTTGGTGAATATTTGAGGTTATGTGTCAAACAGTACTAATTTGTTTACATAGTTAGCAAATTCTATTGACGGCGACTTTATGCACCAATATTATACTTACTTGAGTACTGTCCTTATGGTATTGGACTGGTATGAGAAGGATGTACTGGGCCTCTATTCTACAATGTTAAACAATATTGCTTTCAACGTGCTATGAACTATGGTATTGTTTTTAACTCCGCCGCCATTACTGTCAAGTAAATAGATAAATAGACAATACGATAACAGGTCAAAGACGATATGGTCTTTACCGCCTGAGCCATTGTTCCACATGCCGCTAGCCGCGCGGTCGATTAAAATATATGAAAATCCGCCACCCCGGCGCTATTTTGATAGCTCTTAGCACCGGCTTATTCCTAGTTAATAAAAACCCAGTTGTCCGCAGTGTGAACAAAGGGGTGCGGACATCTGGGAATAAGCCTTAGCCCCCGTACGCACTAGCGGTTAACCGCGCTTGCGGTTGCGGCTAACCGCTAGTGCGTACGGGGGCTAAGAGCTATCGAAACGTTGACAATATGGAAACACGTTAAAAACTTGTTTTACCGAGATGAAAAGAGGCCCGGTACGGTAGTGGTATGAAAATATGCCTACCTTGTGAAAATAATGCAATGCAAATTAATGTTATATTTTAATTTAAGTAATGAATATATTGCAGTGCAATTCGTGAATGTTTACAATGTCTGGGCACAGCTTCTGTATCCTCACCTCACGCTACGGTCTTAATGGAATTGTATGAAAGGAATTTAGACAGCGATTGTGATCTTCGGAATTGCTTTGTCGCTGTTATAATAGTTAAGCGCTCTCTAATTAAGTATATGAAAATGTAGGTAATTTACAATTAATCATGAAAAGGTTATTTTACCAGACATACGTAGCCAAAATAGGTTTTATTGTATAAGTAGTATATTTTACTGAAAATACACACATCAAAAATGTCTAAATCAAAAACATCCCTCCATTTTTTAGGTGCCAAACATAAAAATAAATTGTTTAAAAAAAATTGACTCCAAATACCCGAATTGCTATAGGTGTGCCTATAATATTTGAAGAGTTCCCTCGATTTCTTCAGGATACTTTCATCAGGTCCTGATAACAATGGGATCACCTAAAAACTATAAGAAAAGAAAAAAGTGATTTTCCAAATAGCCGCGTTGAAGTAACTGTAACCGAGGAACAAAAAAAATTATTCCGACGCACTGACAACCTTCTTTAATAATGTAGGCTTATTTTTGATCCTTGGTCATTTTTGATATGTGTATAGCATTAGGTGCTATGAAGGCTTACTTACCTTAAGTGACTTATTGACCCCAAAATGTGGGCATGTATTTACATAACTTGTAGATACCATCAAGGACTTTAAATGTTGATCCACCATAGAACCTTATCATAATGACAGCGTCAAGTGGCAAGATGGAAATTACATAGGAATTAATCGTTGGTTTTATGCGACAAGGTTCTATATCATGGTTCATCATTTAAAGTCCGTGACCGTACATAGAGATGTCATCACATTATGATTTTAAAATTACTTTTAATCCTAAAGGTGCACTTACACAGACAAGTTTTTGAGCAATAGTTACCCGTCAACAAGAGCTGTCTTACTCTTAAATAGAATAATAATTAATAATTGTAATAGTAATTTGGTGTAATAGGTGTTGACGGGTTTTTTAATTGTCCATTTAAGTGCGTGCACATTAAGACTATTTTAAGTTTATCTTTTCGAAACTGAAGTGATATATCGTGTCATTTGCAATGCTTTAAAATAAATGTTTAATAATTATTTCAAAAATAAATTACTTATATTAGGGATTGAAAATGTACCACAACTGCCTAGAAAAACACCTTTTGAACGCCTTACGTCAAATACACACAAATACAACTATGCAAATTACAACATAATTTATACGAAACGAATCAACTTGTGTCGGCTGTGGCCGGCGACGGTGGCGTTCCAAAGGTAATACCAGCACTTTAAACTATTCCTTTATAAAATGTTGTTATCAAGATAAATTTATACGTGGTTAAGTAAATAATCTGTTTCACTGAATGGTGTTTAATTAGAGCGATCCTTCTAAGTTTATTCCATTTAGCTAGTTTCAATCAACTAACTGTCTAAAAATGTTCCAATTTGTTCAGTGATAAGTACAGTAAAACACAACTGATATGGCTTACCGATGTACCTGCGCAGAAGACGAATTTTCGAAGCGCGGGAACCAATCAGCATGATCCACACGTTGCGCCTCTGTATTCTGTGCTATTGTTGGTTACTAGTGACGCCATGTTGACACGCGCCCGCGTCTCATTCAGTCAGCCGTGAGTGAGATGGAGAAAATAGATGCAATTTAATTTGCACCTTATAACTATTACATACAAGTCTGATCGGGGGTTTTAATCGTGCTTTCGGAAATCATCGGATCGTGTTTCGTGTCTGCGCGAACGAAGACTCACGACACGCTATAGAAATTGTGTTCTACTGTACGACCATTGTTTTGATACCGTGTACCGTTTAACCTACCGCCAAGCAGCAGTGTTGTCTTTTTTGTAACCTACCGCCAAGCAGCAGTGTTGGCATTGTTGGGGATGAGTCAACCGGTGAAACTGCCGGTCTATCCCACTAGTTCCATTATGGGACAACTGAGTCGATTTCGTCCCAGTAGTCCCATGGGACAAGTGCGGCTATTCCCAGTTGTTCGCACTCTTTAATTTTACTCAACTGTGTTAGTTTTTATTAATGTACTTAAGTAGATATATTCGTATTTATATGTTATACCTAGGTTCAGGAAAACACAAAAAGTCATTTAAGAGTACCTAACTGGGAATAGGCCGACAAGCGGCACTAATATTTATATTTTATTTTAGTCTCAAGTCCCATTACCGTCATCACCGTATATATATAGTCTCTTTACTTTAGCTCTGTCGTGTTTCCGCATTCTTCTGCATTCCAGAAATCAATTGGATAGTGTCGACGGAGCTCGGCTATAGCGGAGCTCCTTTTTCTGGGTGGTCTGGCCCTTCGGGCCTGCTGTAAAACTAACATAACCTAAACCTACCTAGGACTTCTGAGTCAAAAATATTAGTGCTACTTGTCCCATGGGACTAAGTACTGGGACGAAATCGTCTCAGTTGCCCTATAATGGGACAAATCAATGGGACTAGTGAGTGGGATAGACTTGAATTGCTAGCTTAGAAGCATTCCATCTTAGTTCTCAGGGTCTGCAAGTTGTAGTCTAGGATTGAAGTGTTTAGATTGTAGTCTTGAGAATGGGGGGAGGGAGGAGTATTATCTCCGTATTCGTCTTCATTTCTCACTAAGCTCATCAGGAGGTATTGAACATGACTGCAAATTGGCTCTATTCTATTGGGTAGAAACATGTTTCCCTTGACGTCGTATTGTTTCTCGGCAGTTATTAAATAAGAGTTGTCGTAACGTTGACAATACGATGAAATTTGCTGTTCTTCCACTTCGACCAACTAAACAGACCAACTAAAACAGGTCAACTATTTTTCTTTCCCAACGGCTCAACTATATCAAATTGAACAGAATCGACGGAGCTCCGCTCCCGCGGAGCTCCTATTTCTGGGTGTTTTGGTCCTTCGGGCCAGCTGAAGAACTAACATAACATAACCTAAACCTACCTCATATTAATGCTATGAGACTGGAAAAGCGATCTATTTGGTTGGTTCGATAGGAATAAATGGCTCCTTAGAATTCCATTCTGTACAACTGGTTGGTCAGTTTAGTTGATCGGAGTGGAAGACGCCGAAATTTGGTATTACCGAGTATAGTACAACTCCAGGATACACTTCATTTGTATTTTAGGTTTAAATGAAACTTTGTAAAATTTCGGTACATATTTTGTTTATTAAAAATTTAATGTTATAGTATAAACAGTAAGGTCAATAGATGGCAGTGATGTTTCTTATTAATAATTATAAATATCGGCATTATCTTTTCATGAACCGACCAACACCAGCGCGTGTAGCACAACTTTTCGCTCACCCTCATTGCTTTATGATCTTAAGTTTGCCCAGCAATTGACCTTTATCTACAACTATGGCAGTGGCAATGACAATCACAATGACAAGGTTCTAGTATGCTCAACATTTTTGTTGGGTGACTGTACAGTACGCGCGTGAGTTGATGTTCGCTCGCCTCGCTGCATTCCTTCGCAGTCTAGTGCGGTCTTATAGTGCCCGGCCGATAAGAAGTCAATCCTGATACATAGCACAACCATGAAGTTTCTGAACATTGAAAATGTTGATAGCAGTAAAACAATGCTGTTATTACTGTTCCTTTACACGCAAGAAATAAGTTTAGCATTGTTTTTCTGCTGTCAACATTATCAATATACAAAAACTCTATGGTTTTTCAATGTGTGATTGACTTGTTATCGGCCGGTCACTGTAGACGTGTTAACGTGACTACCGCATTCCTCAGGATGGACATGAACTCGCGCGCGTACTGTAGAGGGAACGCAATGCGACAAACGACCAAAACCAAGTTGTGCTACCCTTAATGCACTCCAATCGGCGGCCTGCGCCTTTGACACTCTAAACAGAGTCAACGTCGAAATCCCACTAACACGAATAAAACTACAAGAGAACAACAAACAGCCCGTGCCAAAGGCGCCCCCGCGCTGCCAGACCAAAACTAACTCCGCCTAATCCTTGCTAATTTACATCAATCCGAGATTTAATTAAAAGTTACGATTAATTTATTTAAACAGTCCAATTCGAATTAAAGAACAGTCATGACAATTTTATATACAAATTAAAATATTTAATATAATGCCAATTAAAAGGAATACGTCAGTTCCCAAAATGACGGTTACAGGAAATACAGGCACTTATAAGGTAGAAATGCGATGTATCAGGATTTCCATATCCAATGGTATCTGCCTACACGAGTATAACATTCTTTGGGACATTACAGCACTATTCTTCAGATCCTGCTAAAACGCAGGGTCTCATTCCGTGCAATTTACTTACACTATTATTTTGCTAAGAGATGTACTAGAAAATCAAACTAAGTAGTCACAGTAAAATAAATAAATATGCCTCTATACAAAAATAACTCATTTATATTGTGGTGAACACGTGAGCTCCGAGGCTGCCGCGGCCGCTCCGGGCCTCGCCGACGACTATCTACACTAGGATCCCTTACCTACTATCCGCTATTTTGATACCCTCAAATTGACTTCGGATTATATTTAATTCTCTCACAATTACAAAAGTGATCGAGGAGCGTATAAAATGTAAACTCTTCTTGCCTTTACAAAATTACATTTCTATCACAAAAAATAGTCGCGTCAACAACAACTCTAGTCACAGGGCGTAGTAAAAATATATCGCAATCGTTTACTTACTCGGTCTCTAGCTTAATATAAAATAGCGGTCCCTAAACTCCTAATACTGTCTCGTAACGAGGCGCCATCTCCCGACGAGCGGCGCGACCCGACTCGCGTCACCTTCGCGTTCCACAAAACAAAGCTTTTCCGTCTATGATACACTCTCACACGGTATAAATACAGGTACTAGTTAGCGGCCTCAGTCGGGCGCCGGCACGAGCGGGGGCGGCGGCGGCGCCTGCAGCGCGTGCGGCGCGGGCGCCGGCCGGTGCAGCGAGAACGCGTCGTACACCTGCAGCAGCTCGTCCAGGTGGTGCTCCTCCAGGCACAGGAAGCCCGTCAGCGCGGGCTCGGCCTTGCGCGCGCAGGCCAGGCAGTGCACCACGTGCCGGCGCTCGTGCTCGCGCACCAGCAGCGCGTGCCACACCTCCCGCTCGCACGCGCCGCAGTAGTGCGACGCCTCGCCGCGCGCGCGCCCGTGGAAGCGGACCGGCACGCCGCGCGCGCGCACCGCGGCCAGCGCGCCGAGCGCGCCGCGCAGCGTCTGCTGCAGGCACGTGCGCATCGCGCGGTGCAGCCGCGGGTCCGACACGCGGATGTTGCGCGCCAGGTTCCACGTGAGGTGCACCATCGGCACGATCGACTTGAAGTTCTGCACCTTGTTCCACTCGTAGCGGTCGAGCGCGAGCGAGTACTGGCGCGCGGTGAGCGGGCCGACGTTCCACGCGATGTTGTTGCACCAGCCGGTCGCCTGCACCCAGTGCACGCAGCCGGCGTTCACCCAGACGAGGTCGCCGGGCCGCTGCGTGAAGCGGTACACGGGCACGCCGTGCGCGCGCAGCTCGGCCGGGTCCGGCCACCACGAGCCGTGCAGGTACGACAGCTGGTGCGCGTCGCACAGCTCGCGCACGCCGCCCCAGTACGCGTCCGGCACGCCGAACCACTCGCAGTCGCCCGGGCCGATGTTGATGTTGATCGAGCAGAAGTTGTTGTTCTCCTGGTGGCCGGGCGTGCGCGACCCGGGCACCTTCATGTACAGCTGCACCGTGTTCATGCCGAGGATCACGTGCCCGACGTGCGACAGCATGTTCGCCGCGGAGGCGACGCGCGCGAAGGCCGGCAGCTTCTGCAGCTCGGTGAGCTGCGCGCGCCACTTGCGCTCGTCGCTGAGGTCGACGTTGGTCCCGAAGCGCAGCATGCGCGCGCCGCGGCGGCGCTTGGCCGGGCCGCCGCCCGAGGGCCCGTCCGAGTCGGAGGCGGGCGGCGCGGCGGCCGGCGCGCGCTCGCGCTCCTCGCGCAGCGACTCCTGGAAGGAGCCGGCCTGGTACTGCGCGTACTTGCGCACGGTCGTGTGCGAGCGGTGCGACGCGCAGGCCCACACGCGGCGCCGCCCGGACGGGTCCCAGTTCTCGTCGGCGGACTGCATGAGCTGCGTGCGCACCTCGACGGCGTGCTCGGGCCACGCCTCGACCAGCGTCTTGGTCGAGAACAGCCCGAGGTCGAGCTTGAGCGCGGCGGTCAGCCCGCGCACGACGGCGATCGGGTGCTTCAGGCAGAAGTCCTGCAGCTGCGGCGAGAAGGCGTCGCGCTTGGACTCGACGTACACGAAGGGCGCGGGCGGCGCGAGCTGCTCGGCGGACAGGCGCGGCGGCGGCACGGGCGGCGGCTCGGGCGGCCCGCACGCGTCGCCCAGCACCGACCACGCCGACGGGCTGCCCGCGTTCTCCCTGAGACACGAATCCCGCATTACTATACGACTCTAGTTAATGTTGTATCGAGAACGATCGCCCTAGGCGGCGATCGGAACCCGATTTTTTACTTGCATTTTGATTTCACAGCTTGACGGCGTTAACCGCCTAGCGTGGCAGGTCCGATGTGGTCCTGGCTGCCTGTTCTGGGTCAATATTTTTTTACTTCTCTGTATACGAATGGCTAATGGTTGCGATAATTATGAACAGGGAGCTGCCTAATTATTAACACCGGCCAAGTGACAAGGAGATTCAGACTTATCGTTTTTGTATAACAAAATAGATATATTAAATTACTTTAAAGTTGTTTATACAAAAGACGCGTTCAAAATGAGCAATATATTCTACCTTTAATTTTTTATTGTATCCCGATTATATTTAATCAGATATCAACATTCGACGACGCGGTTAGACTAAATAGTTGTGACCCCAAACTCGCGATTCCCAGACAAATATTTATGTAATGAGCGTAAGTATTTGCAAATATTTCTATATATTTCATAATCCAAATTCTTTTAAACTATTCACTTGGCCAGTTTTTCGTAATGACACTAACATGCATATATGCATCAAAAAGGAGTTCTTATTCAAAATACTCCATAAATTGTCCATCTAAGTAACTCACTTGCAAGCATCAACGATCTGCTTGGCGGTCATGCCGCAGTGGAAAGCGACGGGCTTGAGCGGGTCCGTCTTTAGCGGCTCTAGCTTGACCACCGGCTGCCGTCCGCCGAGCACCACCTCGCTGCTGCTCGCTACGGCATGGCTCTCTACTGAAACAATGCATAATAACATCAACGTGATACCTGAATAACAACCGCACTCAGATTCAGGTGATTAAGTCATTCTTTAGTAACGTTTTTTCATGCAGTTTGAAAAAGGATCGAAGCGAATTGTCTCTAATATGTCACCTGAGCACGGTACAACGTCCTCGTGATCATCAAGTTCAACCTGGGTAGGCTCTAAAACTCAATGTTTAAGGAAAATCCAAAGCTAGGTAACAAAAATCTGTATTTTGTTCTATTAACGAATGTTTGCCTTTTTCGAGTATGGTGGTGAGATTCTTTTTTTTCGACTATTAGAATTTAATAATTATTAACAGTCGTTGGTAGAATAAATGAAATCTCCTTGGTTTTGAGTAGAGACTTATTAACATTACTTCTAACTCTTATGAGTATGGAATTGTTACAAACTTAGCTATAAGGGATTAAATATAATATCAACTTTGCATGCCACTTGTTAGTAAAAAGTGTGAAATTAGTAAACGGTACCTTGAAACGGTACCGCATGAAAAAAAAACGTTTGTTCATAATTGTTATTTTACCGATTTAAATTTTTTGTCGTCTTTTCCCTGAACGTTTTCTTCTGTGGCATGTTTTTTACGTTCCAATAATCAGTTATTATTACAAATAGGAAAATCTGCGATTGTGTGAAATCCGAATCGGAAATTATGCGACTAGATAAAATTAAGAGCCGTTAAAAATTGCACATAGGTTTAGTTTTGTTCCGGAAATTTTAATACTCAGTTGCCAAAGGAAACACGAATCTACGCAGACGAAGTTGCGGGCAAAGGGTAGTTAATGACAAATACATTTAGAATAAAGTACATCTAACTACATACAACTGAAATGATAAAGCGGAAAACCATTAACCCACAAAACCACGTAAATACAATCTTATCAATTGTCCTCGCATAACATAGTGTGACTGTACCGAAGTAGAGGTATATACATACATAATATACTACCTATATCCAAAAGAAATGTACTTTGAAAACCTAAATGGAGCTTTCCTTTGCTTAATGCACTATTTTTGAAAATGAAGAAGCGTCGTGTACAATGGATCCGAATGTGAACTTAAATATTGCTCTTTATTACTTGGTTTTTCCTTCATGACAATGCTTCGTTCACTGATTTCACTTTGATCTTATTATTATATCAATTCTCGACACATTCTTCACTTGAACAAGACATTTTGTCCGAAAATCTATTCGTCAGTGTCATATTGACAATGTAAGATTGAAATATTTTAAAAGTATTTGAAATCCACGAAGGTAGAGTACCTATATAAGTCATAGTAGGCTAAAATACTTTGTATAGTTACTATACAAAGTAAGAGTTCAATTCAAAAATAATATATACATGAATTTCATTATTTTTATCTCGTGAGTAAAGTTGCAGACGATTCTTTTGGATTATGGTTGTGTAATGTATAAAACACCTGTCACTTTCTGATCTGTACGTAAGTGCAAGGGTGACGGGCGAAGGGGATGCTTTATCCACCGCGATAAACGCGGCCATAATAAGGGTCCCAGTTCTAGCAGCTTAACACAAACGCCTAAAGAGTTAATGCAGCCGCCAGTGACATAGGGACCATGCTGAGGAGGGACCTAATAGATGCCGTTGTAATTTTTGTAATTGTGTTTTATTGTCATTTCTTCCCTGATTTTTTTAAGTAGCTTAGTTTACTTTTAGGGGCTTCTAAACGGGCCATATTTTCACTGCAATATGTGGCCGGCAACTATTGGTGTCTTTCTCTAACATACGAGTAAGAGAAGGACACCGATATTTGCCGGCCACATATTGCAGTGAAAATATGACCCGTTTAGAAGCCCCTTTAAATTTTTAAAATTTCTGGAATAATTATAAAATAAGATTTTTATTTTAAAAACTTGAGAAACATTTACCTTGCACAGGCTCCTTCTTGATCTCAGGTTGCGTGTCTGAGAATCTCTTCAACAAATCTTCGGCGAGCGACTCGGCGTGCTCGCCGCTATTGGCGTTACCTTCGCTTTTCGTAACCTGTTAAAAAAAATGCACATTAGTATTGAAATTTACAATATGTTTGCCTAAAACCTGCCGCGGGTATGTGGGGATTTAAACTAGTACAAACCGCTCGCGCGCGCGCCGCTTGCGATAGACGATACTGAGACAGGAGCTGTTGCATGAGTTGCTGTAAACAAACAATATAAATGAGTGGATTAATACAATTAAGGAGTAAAAAATACAATAGTTACACTAAGACACAGCAATCGAGTGTAATATTTCGCATCACAAATAATGTTCAAGCGACTGAAACGCGTAGTGAAATAAACAAATGTCGTGTTTGAATTATTGAGTAGCGAAATCATAAATGTATTCAAAAAGCGATGAAACATTTCAATGACAACGGAACCTTGGGCATAATCGTTCGTCCGCACAAACAGCTAGCCCGAGCGCTATCGCAGGATACGTTCGTGTATGAATTTCCTAATTTGCATCGATTTAAGCCGGACTTTTTTCCCACAGAACTCAAGAACTGGTTCCGCGGACCCTTCGGGCTCGTTCATTATCAATTTAGTTTGGTGGACCTTGATTTATGCATCTGTGTATTATACGCAGGTATTAGTTTTTATGAGAATAATAATAACACCAAGGGAATTCACTAGTAGGGTATGCGCCAGTACTTTTCAAACCAGGATTGTATTCTCAGTTTAAATTTCAAGTTTTTAGATTAACGCACGGTCTGCGTATCGTTCTACGCTTAATCAAACGCCAATTAGTGATAAGTGATAAGAACTATTAAAGTCCTAAGTCCTTAAATTTTAAGTTATAAGCACACCTATGTTGATCATTAAAATAATAAAACATGCCCAATAATAAATATACAACTACGGACATAATAGTTTGTATTCAAAATATTTAAGAGAAGCTAGTTAAATTTTTAGCGGTGTTGTAACGGTTGGGTAAAATGTTATTATGTATTAAGTCTATAAAATCAAAAAATGGGGATTTCCTACATCATTATACCGATTATTTTAACTCGCTATTTTAAGGGTGGTCCGCTCTTTTCCTCCGTCCAGCATGTACTCATTTTAATTTTAATGCAACAACAAGTTTCATAAGCCATAGATATTAATTAAAATATAACACTCGACGCCACAACCCTACACATTAATTTAATAAGTACTTGTTGTTGGGGCGACAGGTTGTGCGAGTTCCTCTGGAGGTACTGCAGGGTCTGCAGCTGATGCTGCGTGAGGGGAGGGGGGTCCTCCGGCCTCTTCCCGGGGTAGGGAGGGGGGGCGGGCTTGGGCGCGCGGGAAGACATCTCCGCAGAGATGGGCAGGTTCCACGCCTCCTCGATCGACGGCAGTTGGCGACGCCTGCGAAGTTATTCAGTTAGGTCACTGACATAGAACGAGGTCATGGTCAAGTAGTAACCGTTGCCAAGGTCATTCTAGCTGTCGATAGCTAGTGTTAGCATCTCTATCGCTATTTTTTTCTGTACTGTACAGCGATGAGTTTCAGCGGACTACCAAGTTTCAAATTTAAGTCTGCCTGATTTTTTGAGATGTTCGTTTCAAGTCACGTCTGAGATAACTGGTTCCTATTATTTGACGTCTACGGATCCTGCTCAAGGTAATGTCTTCTATATACTTTACATTTTCTCTATTGTTCTTCTTCCGTATACGTTAAATAAATACTTTTGACGTATCTCAAACCTGCGTCTTTATTGTAAACAGTTTATTACTACCGACTTAAATCTATTAAGCCTGTGTAACTAAAGAATTAAAGGTATTAAACTTCACAATTTCAAAAAGTAATTAAGGACCTACATTCATATCAACCTTTTATCATAACAGTATCAAATCAACACCTCATATTTATATGTTGCATACTTACTTGCCAGTTACAGAAGGCATTGGCGCATGAGCTAAATGCGCTTTCAAAAACGCTAATCTCTGTCTCAAAGCAGAGTTCGAGGCCGTCGCCGCGGCTCCCCCGTTGTTATAACACGCAAAGGCATCCCTCGGCATCTGACAGCTCTCGTACAAACTGCCCAAGTTAGTCCAAGCAGCGGAGTGTCCCTTATCCAGCTGTACGGCACAAATGTACGCCTGTAGCGCGTCCATTGGCTGGTTCTGTTGCTGATAAAGCACCCTGTTAAAGGAAAATTATCTTTAAAATTAGTTTCATTCGGAAGTTTCCGCTAATTGCTAATCAGATATGGAATTCCCTTAAACCATAATAATATGTTAAACTGATGACTTTTCCACAAGCAAAATATTCGCTAGACGTCGGGTTGCGGAAACCAGCCCGCTTATAAAAAAATCCCATGTTTCGTATACATATTTAAAACAAATACAAGCAGTTTGCCGGGCCATATCGATACGGCATCAGGTTCTCGGTGTATCGACTGTAATTTCGGAGCATGTTTTTTGTACAAGTTTTCGGTAGAAATATCTTACCCAATCGAGCACCAAGTATCGGCGTTCCCCTCGGACTTTTCCACAGAGTTCCTGTAGGCCACGAACGCGTCGTGCACCTTGCCCTGCGCCGCGAAGCAGCGACCGAGTAAATACAGCCCGGCGCCCGACTCGGGTTCAGCCTTCACAGCCCGGTTGAGGCACCAGATAGCCGCGCGCGCCCGCGCCGCCGGCTCCCCAAGAGACGCGCATCGGTGGTATAACCAACCTGGACAATCCAATTACCAACATATTGCATCCCCGATACCCATAAACTACCTTGTAAGTGTTTAATTCGTCATTCTTTGTGTCCATATCAGTTAGTGATTGGCATTGTTCTCTAGTTTCTATTTGTCAGCTATTATAAGCCAATATTTGTGTATCTTGTTTACAGGTTATTGATATATTATTCAAATTTGCAAACGGTTCCTGTTCTGATTAAGGCAATAATATTTCTTAAATCTATACAATTTGTATCAATTGTTGCATTAAAAATGTCTCCAGACGCAGGTTAGCAGCAGTATAAGAGTTTTACGACAGTCATGGTCGGTAATAATGTTATAAAACAATTGCTTAACCTGGGCAATAAAATAGCACGGCACACACGGCACAGAGCACGAAAGGACCTATTCGCTCAGATGCAGATTGGCTAACCAGGAGTAGGTACGTACTTTCATTTCTGACTGAAGCTATTTCAAAATTGCAATGTAAATCTAGCAGGGAAACTGGTTTTAACCTCATTTCCATCAGTATTAGCTTGGATGTTATTTATTGTCCGAGCCGGCTGGCTGACCATTACGTTCACGGCTCGGCCCCGGTCATGTTTAGAGATAATGTTCGTAGTTTCGTACCGGCTGCGGTAAGTAAACCACAACAACACATTATTATAACAATTGTTCATTACAGAGTACATTTACCACCTTCTGTCGGGCTCGCACATTGCAAAAGTGGAAAAAAATCATCATTTCATGGGTCTCAGACAAAAATAAAGAAGTAAAAAAGCTGCCAATCAAAAACCATTAAATGAAAATAATAATAAACAAATGCGTCTCACATTTTAGTGCGGCTATTCACTATTTCATGCAATGGAGTCTCTTTTGTTTAGCTTCAGTGTATGGGGTGCGCCTTTGTCTCAGCGACTTTTACAGCTCTTTGAGACCCGTTCAATGTCAAGCGGTTTCGTTTTATAAAAGTGACATAAATATTAGTGAACAGCCTACCATAACATCACAAGTAAAACATTGTTCCGCGTCTTTGACAGACCTGCCCATAAAACAATTGTTTTATTCTGAAATGGTCACGTCGCGCAAGTTATGTTGCACTTTTACGAGAAGAAACAGAATAGAGAAATAATAACGCGGTACGATCAATGCACATGTAAGAAAAGCATATTTTAACTTATTACAACGAGTTTTATGTTGAAACTACACTGCCCATGACATTAAGATAGAAGAAATACTACGGCACTTACCGAGCTGTCTGCAGACGTCCGCTTTCAAAGTGAGTGCAAGTTGCGGCTCGTTGAGCAGTTTCGCGTAGGCGTCTCTTGCCGCTTTTCGGAGTCCTCGGGCCTCCAGAAGGTGCGCGGCGTGGAAGCTGAGCTCGAGGCGCGTGAAGGTGGCGTCCTGGTGCGGCGCGAGCTTGGCGCGCCTGAAGTGCGCGGCGGCGGCGCCCCAGTAGCGCCGCGCCTTGAACATGAGCGCCAGCCGTAGGTGCGCGTCCGCCGCGCGGGAGAACCCCGGCGACACGTACAGGGACATCTGCAGCGCCTTGGTCGCCCTATCATCACACGACCCTTATACTACTGAGGTGAGGTGATCTGACATCTACCACAGAACGAGAATTTGCAGTAGTTCACTACTAAATTGAATTTTCTTGGAAAGCAAAAGATTACCCAGTTATATTATTAGATTCAGATTCAACACAACAACAGAATTATACAAACTGCAACGTGGTTCTATGAACAAAGGGTTGTTTAACTTGACATAATCGTCACCAAGTATAAAACAAAGTCACCTTTTCCAGACAAGTGGTTCATTCGCACGGAGAGCCCTGTAAAACTCGGGTCGAGAACCGAAACAATGTCAAAGTTACCGGCGAACTTGACCTCCGCGCAAGGTTAGACTACGCGTAAATAATAAGAGTAGGTACCTACGATTCTGTTGTCATAATAAACGTTCGAGCACAACACGGCCATATAACACCGAGGCTCGATAATAAAACGCGCTTACTCTTTTTTTCTTTGCTCCCGAGAAGCCTTTAGAAAGGTTTTAGCGGACGCATCTGTGCTGTACAATGCAATACGAAGCAAAAACTTTTACGATTTCTGTCTATCCGACCCAAAATCTAAAACCGGTCGGGCTTTGTCAAGCATTCAAAGGAGATTGCATTGCGTCTACAGATTCATTGTACACGCTGTCTTTGATAATACCAATGCAGAACGATAAAAAATACTTCACATGGGTAAGCTATGTAGGTACGTTTTTTGAATTAAGTTAGATATATCACGGCGGAAGGTATAAACATCATTGGGACTAAAATCGCTGTGGCAACTTAAAGGTTTTTCAGTTTTGAGAATAAAAACTGGTCGTTCGTAAAGTCGAGAGGGTTTAGAAAGGAATGTAATCAATTGGAGCGGTGGTTATATCCGTAAGGTTATTTAGGAGCGCATCACCGGAGCGTAACGTCACCGATGCGCCGCGGGGTCGACGACCGTCTGAGGCCCGTCGTGCAATCGATCGGACGATGCAACGCAACGTCTAGACAGCAACCGCGGCGGGCCGAATCCGTCCTAGCGCCTATACTGCCTTTATTTAGACGACCTCCGCTGACATTTGCATGGAGGAACAAAGAAGGCAGGTGGAGGTGGCCCGGTGGCATCCGGTACTCGCCCGATGCCGATGACTAAAATTAAATGATCATTACCGCACCCACACATGCGCGCGCGCTCGGGCTTTCACCGGCAGTCGCCCGCGGCCTACTCGACATACACACCGACTTACTTACTTCTTATTCGCACTCATTGTTCCTCACGGTAATAAGTTATGATTGCCTGCTGTCACGCAATATTAAAAAGTGAACACCCTCGCTACTTCCAGGTAACAATGCGGAGGAAGCCATATGAAAAAACTAAAGAAAATTTCGGGCGCGGGAGAAATTTTTCAATCTTAATTTGATGTTATATAATGTCGAAATTATTTTCGTTCTGACTCTTGTCGATATGATGCCGTATTTTGCGTAATTTAAGGATAAATGCTGCCTGTACGGAGACATTTCCCAGTAGCTCTAACTCTTCGTATATACACCACTTTTCTGCATTGTCAGCCATACCATGCACCAGCTAACTTTCGTTTCAATTACTCAATCGATTCTTGAAATGGCATGATGTTAATAATTAATTAGTCACAAGTATAAACAATGCACTGAGTGTGTTCGTAGCGAGTTACCCGTTGCATATTAAGTGATAAATAGTTGACATTCAGTTCCTGCCGTTTGTTTTTAACTTATGTTGTTAGCATGCAGCGCAAGATAAGGATTTTTACAATAAAAACGGTGCCAAATACATATATGAAATCCAGAAATAGCACCATACGTAAAGAGGGATCGATTATAATCCCAGCCGCTACCTGCGGCCACGGCCATCACCTCGCCCAGGTAAAGAAATTATGTATACATTTACTACCCTACTTATACATGTTCCCTTCTTGCTATTCAAATGCGGAGCGTGGAAGAATCGATTACGTAGAGCTGATGGCATGAATGAGCATTTAACAATATAGAAAAGTTACTATTGCATGTTCTGCTTTTTACAATTTGGTCGGTGAGAGTTTGTGATGAAAACAATGTAAAAGTACAGCTGTTTAACGATGGCAGTGTGGAGTTTCGCGGGGCGCAGGGGCCGGGGGGAAGCCTGGCATGAGGCAGCTCGGGCTGACCTAGTTTCGCGCACTCGCGCCGGCTCAAGGACGGATCGACCGCTATTTATAGTTTGTCGGTCGTCATCGCATCGCATTCACTTTACATAACTGAAGCTGACACTATAGGACTGCGCCTGCGGCGTCACAATAAACAGTGACCCGCAGACTCGTACGCGCCGACGGAGCACACGAGCGCACAATGCCATGTTTCTTAATTTCCTTGCCAAATTGACACAATACACAATACTTGGGGCACTGAATGTTAATAACCAGCTTCCTTATCAACAAGGATACTCTAAACTAGGCCACACTAATACAATGAAAGCCGAGCTGAGGCTCTTTGAAGCCTTTATCGATCTAAGTAGGAACTCTCTACAATTTTAAAGATTGATAAAAAACTAATTGCCTAACTGTGTGGCGTGCAATTATTAAAATTCAAGTCTGTTAAGGGTTAACTAATATTTAAAATAGGGATATTAAGTCTTAGCAACGGCTTGTAACGTAAACGTAAATGCAATCAGACGTTAGGTCTCTTGAGCGCACTGCAATTACACGATGCATACAACATCAACCTGCAATTCACCTGACCGTATTGCATCACGGCCTTGGCTCCACGGCAACAGTACGCAATGCAAAGCAAATTGTATGCACCACAAACGCACTGCAGTTATAGTACTACTGCATGAATAAGCGTACAATCGTTTAAAGCAAACGTTGCATACGTTGGTTATTATTCTTCAAGGCGATTGTAAGAGATTTTATTTAAATTTGCTGCCAAGATGCTTATGACAGGAAACCACTTGTGTAGGAATTCTCGTGACTTGGCACCTCAGTGTAAGCACGTTCGCTGGAATAATGAAGAATAGGTGTCTTTCATTGCCTTATTGTCTCTTTCGTTATTTATAAATATCATAAGACATTTAAAAACTGACGCAATTTTACTCCATTAGCAAAACAACGTAAAAACGATTGTCAAGTTTGGTAACGGATGTAACAACTCGTTGATTGCTTTAGACAGCTGTGTCTGATCGAACCAGGGACGTTATCAATATTTATTTTGCAACAAAAAGAGACTACGAACTAAAGCAAACAAGCAACTAACGTACGTTCAACAAAATTGATAATGAACGGGCGAGGACTCCTTTATCGGCTGGCGTCATACCAGTTGACCCACTTTCGTCCGATTCGACATCACTTATAGAGTAACCTACCTAATGCGAGCTCTCAAATGCAATGTCTGTTTATGTGCAGGCTATTTATAATATTGGCACAGTTTGGAATTTGAAATTATGATCATACTGTTAAAGAAAATTTTTGAATGTTCAATTTAGTCCAGCCGGTCTGACCTATTTTCCATCATTTCTACTTTGCCACTTTCCGATCGGGAGCGCATGCCCGATTTACAAAACTGGTGTCGTTTGACAGAACAACATTGACAATAAACCTCTCACCTAATTATAATGTCGTCATTAACTGTAATAAAACAACAGAGTATATAACTACACAAGTGAAGCGGATTAGCGTCAACCTGTATAGTTGCAGTGCAGTGCAGCCTTCGTGGCTCAGAGCGAACGGCACGTAGAGGCCGTCCTTACGGTACCTAGGTACTCGAGACGTCGAGACCTAAGCCATCCGCAACTATTGTACTTAGCTTATCTGATCTATCATCTAGGACAATCGTGCAGTGGAACACAATTGTGAGTCAACGACAAAGTCCTGATTTCTACTACTAAATGCATTGGATTGGATAGCAAAAGAATGGTTTACCTAAAGGTTTCAAATGTTAGGTATTTATCGATTATATCGATACGAACGTGAAGCGTCAGCAAATCGTTTAAGACCTTGCCTTGATGCGAATGCGGAAGCAAGCGGCTCGTGACAGCTGCACATGCATTCTACTTGCACACATGATATGACACAATGGGAACCGGCCGCAACATTATGCGTATACATTATTGAGCAGGTTCGCTAATGGCCCCGGTTATTTACGCACATTAAATAATAGATAGGATAAAGTAACTACGTCAGTTTTTAAGTAAACATTATAACAGCTATGAAACATTTCGGAGCCGTGAACCATTTTATACATAAACGAAAATACCTCATAGGCAGTTAAATTCCTGAAACTAGCACTAAACACGCTACGTTATGTGAGTGGCAAAGGCGAATACTTTACATATTATAACTATAACGCACGTGGAATTATCAGATTCATAACTGTACGTAGTTAAAATGCAAAATGAAGTTCCCCTAATACAAAAAGAACTGAACATTCTGCACTATTATTACATCACAAACGCGAGTGCCCTTGATAACTACCCCATTCGATTCACGGCTCACAAGTGTCGTAACAAGTCCAATACTTATTTACATGCAGCTGAATTAAAAGCCCCATCCCTACGACGCAAGAAGGGTTGAACCCTTTGTAGACGACATTTTAAGGTTCGCGTCATAGATTGTACATCAAACAAAAGCGAGGGCAATAGCACATACGATCGTCACACGCATATCGTGCGTGTAGGGCCCTCGCGGGGTCCGGGCGGTCGAGTCTGACGTAACGTCATCTCGCAACTACTGCGAGAAGTTTCGACTGAGCGTTGCTCTAAGCCCTTTCCATTTGCTCCCTTTTTGCGGTCACTGGCAGCTTTCTAATGCTATGGTGCGTGCAACGTGACGGCTAGATGGTAAGTGCGCATCGACATCCGTGAGAACTTCTCGCTGGAGCGATGATCACGTGTGCTCCGGTATGCGTTTACATTAATTTTGAATATACGGCTTCGCTTATCATACAGAGCGCTTAGTAGCGGAGCGCGTTGCGATTTTATTACACGTTAGCTATCGCGGACTGATATGCCATTCATTATTACCAGTCATGACATTAGCCACGTATTTATGAAAATAATATGAATGATATTTTTAGGATATTCTCCGTAGGTAGCACAGCAACTAGCGACGTAGGTGGTTATAGTATGAGTATGTCACGTAAAACAACACAACACAAACTTACGAGTACTTACTTTTTTATCGTTCACACGAATAATTCGCAACTAACTAGGTAGATACTCGTACTGTGTAGCTAAGCACGGTGATTTCATTAAACCATCAGACTTTTCCCACATAAGTATTAAAGCTTGTTGTAAAAACCATGTATTCCTAGGTACTTAAAATGGAAAGAGTCTCGCTCAAAGAGACTTCAAGCCAGACAGGTCGCAGAGCAAATATAATTATTTATTCCAATTTAAACATGCGGCATTCGCAAAAACGTTTCTTACAATGTCACATCACAGACTCGTTGTTAATCAAAATAAATATTATTGATTTTTTTCATTTTGGTTTTGAGGTTTCACTTATCCCAAAGGTATTAAATCTACGTTTTTAATTAGTTTTAGGCCATCAAAGTGGCGGCTAAAACCTAGTAGGTAAGCAATATTTCATTATCGCAGAATATAGGTACGTTTCCAAGGCAAAGTGGTAAAATCCAAAGTAATTATTTTGCAAATTGCCAGCTCTGTAGGCCACACGTGATGAATTACACAATAAAATACCCAACACTCAAGATAAACCCTGGCGCGCGAACTCGCGTCACAGTTACGTAAAAAAGATAACAGATAGGTACGTGAACCTGCTGCTAAGTGATCGACGTGAATTAATTCAGTACTTTACTAGGAAAACTGACTGCCGCGCGATATACTAAGAAGTTTCCGTGGGAATGCCAAGAGAATATTAACATCGAGTGGTGTTAATTTAATGCGCAAATGTTAGCCTCTGCCGTCGAAATGTAAAGAATGAAAGATTCATTAATTTTGGTTGTATCTACTTTTAAACGGGAACGATCGTAATACCGGCCCGGATCCCGAGAGCCGGGTAGATGTATTCATTTGGATTGTTTGTAATTTCAAGTTATTTCGGGAGAGGTATGTAACGCGTTGAGGTGCTAATTGGAATAATCATGATCATGACCGTATTTAGACGGTAGAAGTCGTAGCGGGTTACTCACCCACGGCCTTGTGGCGTGACGTTTCGCCCCGCCCGCCACCACGTGACGTCCTAGTGACGTATGATGTATTTCGCGGAAATTCCAACGTGACCGACCGAGCACCGAGCTCGCGAATTGAGACCAAACGCGCGAGTAATGCGGAGGCGACTAGATAATTAGCAAATCTACCCTGACAACTGACAAAGCTTTACGCAATGTCCGTGTGGAACGCAACGAAACAGCCTCAGTACAGAAATTCCGAAGTAGATAGGTTTATATACCTATATTTCTAGTGAATGTAATAGATACAATAAACATCAGTTGTTCAGGGGTCTTAGCCTTGAGAAAGTCATGATGAGTGAACTCACACATGATTGTTGACAAACATTATGAGTAATAAAAGATGCGAATGTGCTACAATCTCTTTCTTTGTAAAGTAGGTTTTCGTTCTGAAAAATAAAGGACTCGACTTTCCTTAGCACGTGTAAAGGGGCTCTCAAGTGCAAAAACTAGGGCAGCTTGACACAGAGTTCATGCCCCGCGTGGGTGGCTCCCGACTCCCGGCCTAGTTAAGTAGGCTCAGTTTTCTTACGTAAACCAAGCAATCGAAGGGCAGCCGGTTGCGACATAGACCTTTCGCAACAAACGCCCTAAGATATCGTTTGCGTAGGAAGGAGAATAACGAGCCGCATTGGTACCAAAGAAAATATTTAGCTGTAATATTACTGTACATTAAATGGCTTAAATGTAACAAAGGAATAACATTTACGATTTACGTCGACGCTCCATCACATTTCGTGGAAATCCAGAATGCTGGCTAATATTATTTTAGTGGAGTCATGTTTGTGGTTATATTTGTGATAGGAAGCGAGTGCTCGAGAGGTAAGGAGGTCATTGACAGGGCGGTCGGAGGCGGGTGGCGCGGGTGGCGCGGATGCAGCGAGTGCACCGAGCGAGTTCCGGTGCACTACGCGGCAGGTATAAATAGCGATCCGTTAGTGTCGACGACCGCGCGCCGTCACTTCGGCTCAGTCGCCCTGCTTTAGCCGCCCTGCCCAGCGTCCTGACCTACTTATTAATTAAAAACAATACTCTGCGTCATAAGATAGGTAAGACTTTGTGAAATTCGACCAGCCAACCGCACCCCTGTCCGGGGTGTGGGAACGTCGAGACGCGCTAAGCCCAAAAAGCGGGTCGAAGGGCGAACGGAGGCAGGGAGATGTTTCGGGGGAGAGCGGGAGGGGGCGAGCTAATAATGCATACGCCCTTCGAGGGCGATAGCGGAGGAAGATCGTTGCGCGCGCGGGCCCAGAGAGGGCTCGGCGCAGGTCTGTGCGTGAGGGCCCGTGCGTACGTGACGCTCGGCGGCGCGGATCGAAGTGCGGGACGCCTCGCCACACCCGCACATCTTCCGCGGCTCCGCTTCTAATGCAGCTCGGCCAAGGGTCGGGGACCGCGTCCTATACACACCATTTCTGTCGCAAGCTTATTTACTTTAACAAGATTGAACCCGAGCGCACTACTAGCTCGCGTTATGGTTTTTCGCATACCACCACAGTTATAGCACTCGTATAAATTCCGGTTGCGCCGCTATTCTGTTGCTAACCGGCAGTCTCCGCGCAACTAAATCTGGCATCCGTTATATAACATAGCATGGCCATGATTGTTACGTGACGTCATGTCACGTTGTGCGAGTACTTAAAGGTTCATAGATCGATTACAAATTAGATGTTCTGTTGTTATATTCCAAAACAAGAAAATGTGTAGGATCAAATCAACTAATACTTTTGTCCGCCTATGAATAGAAAAAAGCTGCCTACCAGGTCGATTGTAACCATGTTTTATTTATAGAAATAAATTTCATATATTTTCTACGTTATGTGCCGGCGTCATGGAAGCAAAAAGCGAGAAATATTAATGGTTTGATGGGTGCCAAGAAGCGCAAGGTCAGTGCCGCGGTGCATCGAGTAATTGCACTTGGTGCGTTTATGCGGCACGCGCGGGCAGAGAAAAAAAAGACTTGCATAAAACGTGCCATTTGCAAACACCATTAAAGGATCGACAGTTCGTAGAACATAATAAAAAGGTTAACGCTTTAACGCAGTAAAACTTGTTACATCTTACCTTCAGCATTATGTGAATATTACTGAAAAACTCAAATGGTCTGTCATATTTAGATAGAGAAAACATTTTAGTGAAATCCGTGTGCTAGTTAACACATCAAAGAGCACCGGAAAAGTTTGTCGGTGATGGTGAGATTAACTGCAAAATGCAATTAAATTGCAAACGCGCGAGACCGTCGGGAAATTTTATCGCTTTCTACGCTCGTCTGTTTATTTACTACTCGTAGTAAACGTACTGGCACCATACATGCCTATTATTTTTATCTTTGCGCAGTCAGGGACGTGCGATAGCGCATGCATTGACCGATAAGTTAATTAAACATTGTTATTTGAGCCTGCATGGTTCGAGTGCCTCGCCAGCCGCCAGTGACTGACCCTCGCCTCGTTTGACTCATCGTATAATTTAATTAATATATGCAAATCACTTATGTTGCTAACAAATCAACCAGCATTATAAAAAGAGGTTTACGACAGTATTTCACTCTGGATTGAGTAAAAACAAGTTGAACGAGGAGGCGGATATATCAACTACGAAGGGTCTTGTTTTCAAGACGGTCGGTGACGGTCATATGGCTAAACAAAGGATAGTAGTTGAAGGCAGCTGATGCTAAGACAGGTGCGGCAGCAGCCGGCTGCCGAGCCACCTGCCAAGCCCCGCACGCGCCACGCAAGCTGCTCTAGACATGTAATAGCTAACTCATTACATACAGCCTACAATGGGCGACAACACTCCATATGCTTAAGACCTCTATACTATAGCAGCTGACTCGCAAATGTCACATGAGTTGCAAATGAGGGCCTATTACTAGAAATTGTGGCCGTGGATTGCATAATTACTTCCTAAGTCATACAAATACAATGGAACCGGTAGGACCATTGAAATGGCGAGCAATAACTCAGTCTGGAAAATGTTAAGGTTTTAAAACAGTGTACACTAATGCAATGCAAAGAAAAAAACACTATTGACGACTGTCGTAAATAGACCATTTTTGTAGAAAAATAAACCTTCATTTCATGGAAATGTTCAATTTATTCTTTACGTTGACGACTTTGTGTAAATACTGACGCTTTATATTGGAGGGAGACGTATACATGAATAATAATAACCAAATACGAAATATTTATCCTGAATGAACAGTTTATCATGTAATGTTTTTTTACCATCCTGGAATAGGTATATATCGGTACTTTCTGGAATTTTGTGATTAGATACGCGTGGCAGGACTACACGATACTAACGAACAAGTTCCGCAGAAACTGGCCTCGAGACTAGTATAGGAGTGCTTCGGAGTAGGATACCGTTACTGGCAGCAGTTACCAACGTTGCGTAGATAATGCGCAAACCGGTCCGCGAACGATCGCCGCATTTCGTGATAACCGCACCGATAGACACCCAGATATAACATATTATAATATTGATAGAACCACAGAAACAAGATAGGTACTAAACACTTAGGTATCATAAAAGGGGGAAACACCGTATCACGTAACGTGACGTGTAACAAAGAATTACGGGAAATAAGTCAATCGTATAATTCGCTTTCAATGGAATTAAAACAATCGCGACTGGATTCGCTGTATTATTACAAACTATTTACAAATTAACGGTTTTCCCGTGACAGGGAAATGCGTGTTATCGGTGTCAATGTTTAATTAAAGCCACTCGCTGGAATTCCAATCGCCGGTCGACCAACCCATGACGTAAGAACAAAAGTGCGCGAAATCTGACATGAACGTGATCTGAGCTCATGACTCATTGATTTTCTTGGTGTGCCGTGTAATGACAGGAAGGATTGTCCTCTTTATGACTTACTCACCTTTGGCGTAGTAGGAAACGCATGACATGCATGAGTAAGTTGAAATAATTGATGATTGAGACCATAACAGGTAAGGTCGACTACGTATTCAAAGTTCCGCGAAGTTAATGAATCAATAATAGATACAAGAGAAACCAATATCTTGGTAATTCCGTTATGAATCTAGATAAGGTTAGCAAATACGTACATCCGCAACAGGAATGGGCAGAACTCAACTTTCATCCAGCCTTATAGGTGAATGGTAAACCTTGCTAGAACGTCCGGTACACGCTTGGGACCGTTAGCGCGAATAGCTAGCGTGTCCCGGCCGAACAATGAAGTCTATGCAATAACGTTGCATTTTACTTACACTTGAGTAGGCAGTGTTAGGCGTTGGTTGGTGTGCGAAGGGAGGCGAGAGGCGAGTTAGCATGGTAAGTTAACTACCGCATATCGCGTGCGGCGTGGAGCTTCGACCACACACACTACCGACCTATATTTTATGCGGCGGCGAGCCCATTGTTTACTAGGCATACACGCACTGCTCACCCTTAAATGCGGACCTTTACTACCCCATTCTCTAACCTCGCTTAGATCCCCTTAGTTATATAATATTGTAACCAAATGCGCTGATCTATAAATAGGTATTGTCGTTCAGTATTATTTCAAAACATAAATTAAATAAGAATAACATTTAAGTTAAAATCGTTCCCTTTCTATTATAACACATGTAGGGATGAATGAAATGAGGGCTCCGGTCGGCTACCTGCGAAAATAAACCAAAAAAATATGCACACATGCACAAAAACGCGACCTCTCGACGGGATTAGGCCCGTAGCAGTCGACTCTGTCCAACGTAGGTGTCTGCTGTCTGTATTTTGGAAACAAAACAATAGAAAGAGTCGCGCTTGAGCGAGAGCGTTGTTGGGATACGGGCGGCAGGTTGAGTGAGAGAGAAAGAGAAGTCACGACGTAAACAAACCGCTAGCGGTTGCTTCGACGGCACTCACCATTTCGGGGATCGAGGGATCCGGAGGATGGGGTCGAGGCCGCAGCGGCCCAGGTAGTGTCGAGCGGGGTCGTCGTAGGGTTCAGCACAAGCACTCGTTCACACAGGATGGTCCTCGCACGCACTCGTCACATACGGTTACGACAAATCCCGTCCTACACTACTCTTGCGGCCCGCGCCGGTGCAGTTTACGTCACCGCATCCCGCTCCCGACTGAGCGCGGCGCGCGCGAGCGACGACCTCGCTGCAGCGTGCACCGCCCCGCGCGCCCCGCGGGCCCTACGGCCCCTCGCGCCTCGTCCTACGTCCGGTGAATCACGAATGTCGACCGACGACCGACCGCCCGGCCCGGCCGCCCCGCCGGAGGACCCAACACAAAGCTATACAACTTACTGCTTCGAAATACTCGTACCAATAATACCACCACTGACTTCTAATCTAACCAATGATAATGGATTCAGGAAACAAATAATTTGTAAAGGAATTTTATTATAAAGAAATCTATGTTAATACTACATAACATGAGACAGATAATCAATCAAAGATATGAAAAATTATTTCCACGACAAAAACAATAATAAATATTTTCAAGGTTTTCAATAAAACTTCCAACCCTAACGAATCTGGGACATCAGACTGAACTTGCACTTCAATTTCAATCAATGTAAAAAACACCTTATGCGACCGCCATAAAATTCACATTGTCATTAGAAACACCTGTTATACAGTTTATAATTCTATATAGATTATGACGAAAGGGGAACGGGAAACTAGGCACTGTAAATCGCAATATTTGGATTAAAAAAAAGGGTGTATTTGAAGGATTAATTAAGTTTGAGTGGCTTCTAAGTTGTTAATTAACTGATGAATGGCCGCACTCCCCTCGAGTTTCTTTCGTATTTATATCGCCTTGCCTTCCGAAAGGATATTCCCCGGACGTTCACCGTTCCTGCATATTTTATGGGAAGAAGAGCACCAAAATTCTAATCAATAATATGGATGAATGTATAGGTATCGAGAGAGCGATTTTTATAAATTCTGTGATGCAGTGATGGTTCATAACATAATATAATTTACAGTTTAATTAGATTGATTTATTGGATGTTTTTTTATAATCTTATTTGCAATGCAATATCAAGATCAAGATTGATCAATCGTTGTGTTTCGGTTATTCAGTAGTGCTAGTGATACTTTATTTATAATTGCAAAAATATTATTTAAGAATTTACAGTCTTGTTTTTTAGTAGGTAGGTGTTTATTGATATTTGTATGGGAAACCTTTTGCTTTCTTAAAGAACCACTTATCAAAATCCGCTCAGTGATTAAACCGCAGAAGCTATCAAAATGTATTTAGGAAAACCATACTTATTATAATTATATCCTTCAAAATTAAATAGCTGTTATAAAATATAGGTACAGGCTGTACCAGAACTTGACGTAAATATTACGACATAATAAAGCCCCTTATTAAACCAGTTCAGAACTTTTCTACGTGTTAATTCGTTTAGGAGTTATTGAGGTTTGAATGATAGTGGTAAAGAACGCTACCTTGCGGCACACCTTTGCCTCCCTTGGCTAAAAATAGGTATAGTTTGTAATTATAAAACTTGAAATCCAATTCTCAATCACGTAGAAAAGTATTAACTTATTACTTACACCATAATTTCAAAAGATAAACGCATTCAAAATAAATCCATACTTTCTAAGCCACTAACCAACGCATCTCTCGTTTTTCATTCAACAACTTTGACTTTTCCAAAAAAATATTGCAATGTTTCAATTGTATTAGTAAAATTGCATCAAATAACGTCTATTTACAGCGATCAGAACTGTCTAATTTAAACTCTGAGCATTTAAGGATTTAACCCAAATTAAGACGCATGGAAGAAAAGCAGCCGCGTAACTTTATTTTTTGTCGTACTAGTTGCACGATTTCGAAATCTTGATTAACTGCGACAACTTTTGAGATAACATGCCACCCCGGTCCGAGGATTTTTTTTAGTATGTAGGTTCAATGTCAAAGTTGTTGAATAAAAAACGAGAATGCTTTAGTGGCTGTATTTTTAATGCATTGATATTTTGGAATTATGGCCTAATTTAATACATTGCTAGCTTAATAATGTTATTGAGGATTGGATATCAAGTTTGAAAATTACAAATTATAGCTATTTTTAGCCAAGGGAGCCAAAGGTGTACAAAGAAACGATCTTTACCAGTATCGTTAAAACCCTAATTAACATATATAAAACTTTAAACTATAAATAATCTGAATAAGTATACCTAGAAGAAGCTTTCTTATGCCGTAACATTAACGTCAAGTTCTGGCACATCCTGTATAATAGAATGAAAATAAAACTAATCCAGTAACGAAACTAATTTTACAATTTGAAAATTCTATGGCATTACTTAGCTTAGCTCATGTCCAAAGTTGTAAACCAAGACTTCATTTAGATCTCTTGTCGTAAAACTTTTCAATTTTATGAGATGGGGGGGGCACTAAAATCGCCATTGGGACGAAGTTAAGAGACTCTATGGTTTAGATTATACGTGCACTATACGCGGGTCGATTTAAAGTGATCCCTGTGATTTGTGATTTTCAACACCTACTACATGCACTCTCAAACGGAAGGAATATTCGGATTTGTACTTGTCTCTCACTCGCTCTCATACGCTCTTATTAGGAGCGAGTGAGAGAGAAGTATACTCCTGAAGCATCTTCTAAGTGCTCCCGACTGTAGCGTATTTATGAAGTTTAAAGAAACAAGGTGTAATATGTGTTTGTATGAGCTGTCAAAAGGATCATCCTAAACTGACCCAAGTTTAATAAACTCTGAGAATTGGTCATTGTAGTATAAATGTACTATCACGAACGTTAATTTGTGACCCATTTCAAGAAAAATATACTTGAAGTCGTCAATGTCATTAGAGATGTCAAGTCATTTGTAACTTTTAGGAAACTCAACCTTATTGTTGTAGAATGTCAGATTGACTTTGGACCTAAGGTGGGTACCAAATTAAAGTTCGCGACTGTACTTAAACAGTGACCCGTGTATGGACGTTTAAAAAAAATGTACATAGTTAAAGACTCAAAGTAAGAAACGGTAACTTTAATCAGTTGCGTCACGAAAATTAGTCCTATACCGTCTTCATACGGTATCTCAAATTCATACAAACAAAATCATTTCAATCCTCACCCGTTGGTAATATGGTAGCACTTGCTACAGGAGTTTTGTTTGAGATACCACCATTTATTTTATAGCAGTATAGTTCATTTTTGTGACGCAATAGCCTAAAATTACCGTTTCTTTATTTTAGGCCTTAACTATGTCTTCTTTTCAAAACCGCCATTCTACTCTCTCGAGTGCATATTAAATAGAATATCACTTACCATTCAAAGGCATTATAGTGGTAGTAACACAGCCCCAGTCCATACAAGAACAGAGGGTCCTTCCAGTTGTCCTGCTCCAACGCGTAGAACTTCTGATATGCTGACATTGCTATATAAAAATAACAATAAACTAAGGAAACAGTCCACTTTACTAATACTACATTATTTATAATATTGTTATAAAAAATGTTAGCAGCATAGCATGCCTTGTGCAAAACAAGCATTCAAAGTTTTCCATGCAGTAAAATTGAGAAGTAGCTGTACATTTTAATACCTTGTCGCAGTATCATAATAAGGTGAGAGTGGTTTGAATTTACTATATCAATATCTACGACAAGGTACTAAAATTTACAGCAACTTCTGATTATGACCGTCCATGCATCATGCCTTATAAAGCAAATTAAGCATTTTTGGCCATTTATAACTTCTATTAGGTACCATTACCTCATGCATTGTAAGTCATAACACAAGCATTAGAATAAATAGGATTATAATAAACTTGTTTAAACATTAAACATTGCCTATATAGAACATCTCTATTAACATTCCAACAATAGGCACACACACACACAAGAAAGCATAAAACATGGAGTATGTTTTATGCTCTCCTTCTGAATGCGCCGTGCTAGTGCAGCTAAGGGGCTTCACACACGTCACCAATTATGTGAAGGTATCCTATAAATACAAGTTTTAACCATTTTGTGCAGTATTGTACGAGTTCCACCGACCGCACCGTGCCGCAGCGCGGCGCAGTTTGTAGTAGTAAATGCTATAAGAACCCGAACTGGTAGCAAGCGGTGCTGAATCTGCATGCAAATATGAACTTTAAGGCCCAGCCACACCGCTTGCGCGAAGTGCACGTGCACATGCGTGTTCGCTTTCCACTGCGTCGTATAGTACATGTTGTAATGAGAATTCATACTATACAAGGCAGTGGAAAGCGAACGCACACGTGCACGTGCACGTCACGCAAGCGGTGTAGCCCGGCATTTAACAACTGTACGGACGATTCCATTTGCTTAATCGAATTGCAATCGTCGATTATAATAAACTAGTTATATAGTAAAATACAATAAATAAACAGGGACCCCGTTGTTTCTCATAATTAAAAATTACTTAAAAAGTCGTTAATTTCTAAAGCGTACTAGGGTCGAGGACTATCTAACAGACAAAAATGCTTAGCCTAAACCCGAAACTTTGTCATTAATAATTTGTGCAATTTCAAAAGTCGTATTTGTCTAGGGGACACCGTTGATGTAGGAAAACATATCGAAACTTTTATTTGGTCGTCTGGCACCGTCGCATATACCTACACATAATAAGTAGGTTTTTTTTCCCTTTTCTCTCTCGTAATATTTTTGGCATGTTTTCCTGCTGAACTATGCATAATATTTAATATTATATTTAATTTAATATTTATAGCTTTATATAATTTTAGACTAAGTAGTAGTATCATTGTAATATGAAATGTGTTTAAAAAATGATCGAATGTTGAGTTTCTTGCGGCGTTTCTTCTCAGAAGTGGTCTCATCTTGAGAAGCACTGGTACATTTTCGACGTGTAAAAGTGCCCGTGCAGCCTAATTACTGAATAAAATGTATTTTATCCTTTTTTATCTTTATATTTTTTGGTCATAAATTATTGTAGACATAATTATTGATAGTCATATTTTTTATTTCGCTGGCACCGTGAACTTTTCGGAATTTCTTAAATATCTAACGTGTAACGCCTAGGCTAGGTTAGGTTTGATTTATAAAAATCCTCAAGAAAGTAATTTACTTAAAAAATACGTTATGACTTGCGATAAATATGACCTAAAACACATTATGTCTACAAATAATTATAGCAGACAATAAACTCCCAAATAAACAGCATCGTGATGTGCAGGTACAAAATATTTTAACATAAATCAACCGTTATTTTGTGAGTCGCGTGTATTACGATTCATACATAATTTGGGATTGGGTAGGCAATTAGAAAAAGTTATGCTTGTCAGCTTTAGGGTCGATTTTTCTAAGATCAAGTTTGCAATGCTTTTCTTTGTCTTATGAAAGAAAAGGACAGAGCTTAAACTTATGTGACATGAAGTGTTATCTGGAGATTAAAAAATCAGCCCTAATTAATTACACTAACTTGAATATTAATAAAAAGGTATCTCCATACATGGAAACCTAAAGAACTAACTTAACATTATCAAGTTTACCATATACAACGATAAAATAAAAGACAAAGTTACCAGTTGTTATCCTCAAACAAAATCCCATTCAAGCATTAGCAAAAACATCCAAACACATAGATCCAGCCATGACAAGCAGCCAGTTGTTGCAGTTAAAGACCACAAAGCAAGCTTGAGGAGTCAAACCTGCACCCAGGAGCCCATAAGCAGCATGCACAGCCTGCGTAACCTCAAGAGAAATAACGCTTATACAGGATATTCCAAAATCCGACGTCAACCCGAGTAAGCCTGATAAAAGCCGATCTATTGGTTGGTACATAATATTTAGTTGTGGCCTTATTTTAAAAATGTCATAGTTTTCGAACAGACCAGCAAAGAACATTTATCTAAATGCTTATTTCCTCTTAAGGATTAATATTTAAATTAATAAAAAAGGGATTGTGGTGTTGTTAATAAACAAGCCCCTCACTAGTTTGTAAATTACTGTGTCCTACCTGGGTCCATAACGATCTCATACACTATACCTAAATAGTTATAAGATATCTAACACCTGTATATTATGTATAACTTATGGAAGCAATAAAGAATTGAGAATTAAGTCAAGGGCAATTACATTAAGACTTCTTGCTTCTTCAAAATCTCCTTTGTTAGGGCAACTGATCCCTTATAGTTTCGTCACAAGCATTTTACTTAAATCTACAAGATGTACCTATAGATGAAATTTGGAGTGTAGTTGTCTTGGATAAGCCGCTAATTAGTCCGGTGGTTAATAATGTGACGTTTGCTGAAAAATAAATTGTTCAGCAAACATCAACCATGGTACATATTTCGGCAGGTTGCCTAAAAACACCAAGGTTTTTAAGCATTTTTTTTTTAATAATTTCGGAAAATATCGCTCCAAAAGTTGCTTAAATTGTGTCCCCTTTATCTTTTAAAATGTAATTCCAAAAATATGAAAAAAGGACGTAAGTGCCATGTATTTATTGAGATATATTTTTGTGTTTGTAGTTTCGGAACCCTACACTGAGTTTTTTTTATTTACTGTCTATGTTTATGTACTAAGGGCACCTGGACACTGTCATGCATACTCAAAATGTATAAAGCGTACAACTCGCTGACAGTTGGTTGTCTCCATGAAAATCTGATGACATGACTTGCTGAGTTTGACATTCAAAAGGTTAGGAATGTGGCATTCAAAAACTAAAAGAAATTCTTGATTATCATCGGTGTTAAAAACTACCACATTTTAAATAAGGTCAAAACTGAATATGACATTTAGGTACGTATTTTGACGTTATTTTAACCCTTGCCAAATTGACATTGCTTTAAAACTTTTCAGGACACCCTGTGTTGCTTTCCAATTAAAACAATCCTATTCATAATCATAATTGCTTAAACAATGCAAAAACGATTTTAAAAAAAAGTATAAGAGGACTTTATTTCTACTAATCAGAAGTTCCCTTCATGAACATGACCCATGACAAAGTGACTCTATGATATAGAGTCTATATTATAAAAACACCCTGTGGCAAGGTGTCCATAGGCAAATTCATAAAAAGATGACTTCCTCTTTTTCCTAATAAGTAAAGGAATTTATATTCGATATTAAACCCCAAAAACATGGAAATTTGCCATTATTTTATTACTGTAGTTCATACTATAAAAATTCCAAGACACGAAAAAGTTCATAAAAAAAGGTTTTCCATAGCCAATTTTATAAATTCGTTTCTCAGCTATGTGTTAGGTTATGTTCAGGGGGCGTACATTTGATGCCGATGACGTCAAAATGACGAAATTTTACACACAGGGTGCTTTGCTTTCATTTGGCAGGTGTTTAGGTATGTATTAATTGATACAAATAAAAAATGTAAAATAAGAAGCGGTAAAATAATTACATTTAAATACAGCTTAATCGCAATCAAAATACAGATCACAGCGGCATCAATTTTTATTTCACTAGGTACTCATTAATAAAAATGGCGAATTGAATCAATTTTTTTGGGCTAGCTATCCAGAGAGGTAACGCAGCCAGTGTCATAGGGACCATGCCGCGAGCGGACCTGCTAGAGGGGGTGTTCTTTTTATAGTGGTGATTATTATTTACGTCTTTAATATGTGAGTAGCTTAGTTTTGATTTTTTAAATAAGTTTAGTTTTAACTTTTAATTGTATTATATTAAATATGTATCTACTTATATTTTCTTTTATTATGAATGTCAATGCCATAATTGTATTTATGACTATTTAATCATATTATTTTTTATTACAATGTAAAATCGTTTTTTTTACCCGATGATTTTCGCTACTGCCATTCTCAATCAAATAGTTTCCACTTAGATACATTTTAGGTATGAAGTAGGTATTTATTTTTCTATGCGGCAACAGATTACTTAACTAATTTTTACATGATTAAATGTTGGTTAATAATTACAATAAAATCATTTGGAATCATACTCTATGTAGCGTGACGTCATTTTTGCGTCAACGGCATGAAAAGTACGCCCCCTGGTTATGTTGTTCTAAGAAATGACAATTGTCTGATTGGAAACCTGTCTAATAGTGATAGGCAACATTTCTTTCTAACAAAAATTCTCTAGACATGATCAATGTGTTAGCTAGTAATAAAATAAAAAAAATTATAGACACCCAATGGCTATTAATAAAAAAAGACATACTGTACATTCTGTCGTGCATTACACAACACCCCTAAGGGTTACACAATTAATCACCTTTTGCATAGTCTTCCAGTAACAGGTGAAAGTGGCCCAGTTTGCAATAAGTTTTAGGATCTATGCAGATATCTCTCCTGGCGCCCGGGGAACTGGCCCTGTCCTCCTCCTGCAACCAGCGTAAAAAAAGCTAGTAATATTTTATAGGTCATAGGAACATTTATATGTATGTATATTTAAAATTACATTAAAATTTGTAGTTAATGTACTAATTACTACTTTTAGTACCTGGTTCCATTTGCATAAAAACTAAGGGCGGGTACAGACAGACTGCATTTGAACTGCAAAATGGCAGTTCGAGTGCAGTTGACATACATATGTTTTGATGCAGTTACGTCAACTGGATCAGAACTGCACTCGGACTGCCATTTTGCAGCCCGTCTGTACTGGCCCTTAGCATGCTATACAGTGTATAAAGTAAACACACCCTTATTGTCAAAGGTATGACATAACAAAAACTAATAAACAGACTCACTTCTGCATCAATAAGGAAGACAAGATAATTTTAATAGAATAGGTATATAATAATATAATATTCCAATAAACCAATGAAAGTATAACCTTTAATTGATCATGCTGTTTCAGAGCACTCTCAGAATAATTTTCAAAATAATAGTCATGACGTGTGAGAGTGTGAGACGTATACCACATCAGTTGAAGGTTAATAGCTACAGGAATAAAATGGTTTTAAGTAATTTTAACGAGGGGTAAATCACTCACACTTTTGCTGCCTTATACTGATAAATAAAGTTCAAAGTGGCAGCAAAAGTATGCTAGGAGGTGACAGGTGGAAATAGGGGATCCCTTTCTTTTATAGACAAACATTTCATAGACACTATCACTTCACAGAATTTTCATTTCATAGAAAACTATTTTCTGCTGAACCTGTGTTGATTTTAGATTATCTCAAATATGATTCTGTAGGTTAGGTTAGGTTAGACTTGTAACCATCACAAGATAAACTGAATTTAACACGGGTTCAGCAAAAATGAATTGAAAATTCTGTGAAGTGATAGTGTCTATGAAATGAGTGTCTATAAAATAAGGGTAAACTTGGAAATAGCCCTTCAATACTATATTAGGGAATTTTAAGACAGAAATTAGTATGAACAATAGTACGTACAGCAGTACCTAAACTCATTACTCATTTACATTATAGTTCAATATAAAGTATACAAAGTAAAACCTGGCTGGCTACTAATGATGCAACCTTATATGCCCTGTGCAAAGAAAATGTACACTTACGATTACTGTTAAAAGATTAAATAATGTGTAAAGAAATAAGATTGTATGCTACATAAATTTAATTAACACATAAAATAGTAGATTTTCAATAATTTTTTGGAGCATAAAATCAAGTAAAGGTTTTTCCCAATCAGATAAAAGTCAGATCTATGAAAATCACGTTGAAAGCATTAACAGCTAGTAGATTAACCCTAAATATAAAATAATATTAAATTACCTTGACTTGTACCAGCATTCCTTCCAGATATTTGACTGCCTTGAGGATGAGCCCTCGTGTTCGTACATGTTCAGTGCCTTTCAGCTTAAGAAAACCAAACTGCCGACTGAAATTAAAATAAAAAATGGTATTATATAAAGCAGAGTATAATGACAAACCATTATCCTAAAATAGACGCAATAATGTCGGTGTTCGTGGTGTCATAGATCAATAATAAATACAATAGAAGTTAGTTTTTGTAAGATTTGCAAATAAAACAATTTTTACTATGTATGTTGCTTGAATGTGTCAACACACTCGAGCTATATTTTCTGACATAGGTATAGCGGCAAAACATATGAAACATTTATTTAGAGGTGCACTTGTTAGAAATTATCGCTTGTACAGGAAAACAACGAATAAGTTTGTACTTTATCATCAAGAAAAAATATTTTGAGTTTGCTTACCTATCCAACTCGGATAGAACTTGTAATTCTTGTGAGGTTAGATGCAACTCTTCTTTTTCGTCCATTGTAAACAACCTTTAACACACTGAGTTAAACATCAAAAAGTTAGTTTTAATACATAATGAAACGTACTAAATTCATGGTAATCTTAAAAACTACAGGACTTATTTTATTTTCCCAAACTTTAATGTCATTTAATAACCACAGATTATAAAATAAGAGGCGAAAACGCGGATGAAGCGGAACACACCGCCACAGGATAAGAATATTGAAATAATACCAGGTTAACTAATACCAACACACATATATAAATGACCAATGCTTGCATCTTAAGGCCGGCCGCATATATTCGTTTTCCGTATATGGTTGTCGAATACGATTTCCGCATTCGGACCTCAGCGGCCAGCCGCATACATAACATACGTTTGTCTTTTACTGCAGTTAATTCGGCTGGTTCGTACAATACCACGATGGCCTCCATTGCTGTCCATCTAATAGCATCAATAGAGTCACCACTGCCACGATTCTTTGACTTAGTTAGTCATTAGTGCATTCAAAGTTCAAATTGACAACAGCCGAGCGTGCAATTCATAACGTTCTTATAACTTCATTATAGTTTTATTACGATGATTTCGTTGTGATAAATAACGCTATGAAAAAATATCGATGTATTGTAAACAAAGTTTTAACACTTACAAAATTTTGCGTTATAATGATATTCTAACGATTTTATTTTTTTCATAACGTGATGCAAACCATTTACATCCCGATCGAACGAAGAAGAGTTAAGAAAGTTAACGGCCAACCTAGAATTAAGAGGCAAGAATATAATTCTGACCATATTTTAATTTCCATTTCAGAAATAAATTTACAGACCTACTTCTTTTTTAATTTTATTTTATACAGCGCTTTGTGAGCTGTCTGACAACTTGCTGCCATCGCTGTCTACTAGAAAACACCCATTCATTCAATTTACGTCATGTTTCGAAGGTACCTACCGTAGTATAGCACTAGCCAAGCACTAGCACTACCAACCAAACTAACCAACCATTCATTCACTTCTTGCAGTTGTTGAAGTATGGCGCGCAGTTGATCGTGTGTAATCATATAATTTTGAGAATTTGTGCATACTTTTTTATTATAAATTATTATTTACAATCCACTTACGCGGAATTAATATTAATTTACCTTGAACTTAGTGCGATTTTTGAAGAATTCTATTATTTAACAAGCTGTAATTTAATTGCAAAAATGAGCTACAGAGACTCGGTAAGTTCGCATGTATTATTTTTTATGATTATTTATATCTTACGAAAAACTATGTTGTAATAAAAGCAGAAATAGTATTGACGGCTCTCTGAGTTCTATTTTTACTTCCCAAGGTATTAGTCATGGATACAAGGTCATTTTGTTCCTTGCGAACGTAAGGGATATCAGCTTTCATAATAAATATGTAATCTTAGAGAGATGGCTTTTTCTTTCTTTCTATAAGTTAAGCTGTAAATTGGCATGATCATCGATTGAATTAAGCTTCTAATTAATTTTAATTCTCATATCAATCTGCTTCCATACTAATTGGAATCTGCTGAAAATAATATTTGTATGTGCTTAAGTTACTAAAATTACGGATGTGTTCGGCAGTACTCGTTATTTCCGAGGTCTCATTCATACTGTGCTGCTTCTGAGCGCCGGGTAGGCTCCTACCTGCGGACTCTAATGGTATTTATCATCAGCTTGATTCTAAGCTCAGTTGTACAGTAAGCAATGAAATTTTGCAGCAGAAAGTCCTTAGTTTCTTTGTGTGAACTTTCTGTAACATTGTGTGTTATTTGGTGCTGACTGTACAGCCCAACTTTAATAACTAACTGCTTGTAGATGATTGCCATGATTGGGTTTTTTAATTTCATTAGACTAATAAGTTATTGTACATTTATTTTTATAACTTACACTCTAGTTAAGACTAACTTGAGGATTGTTTCCATAAAACTATTTATATAGCCATGGGCTCTGGAATAGTTCCCTTGCCCTTATAAAATATTGCTATCTATATTTTTACATGTTTTTTCAGCTGTGAAATTAGTAAGCAATGTTTTGTTATCAAGTGAGAGGATTGTATAGCCTAATTGATTCACTGTTAAATATGTAATTTATAATATTAAAGTAAGATAATTTTTGTTTATCACTATAGTAGTGCAAAATACCCCCTGATTATTAGCCACCAAAAGCATAAAATCCTCAAATTAGAAAAGACAGATTACATCATTATTACAAGAATTAACTTGTACAGTCACTAGCAATCATATATTATCCAACATTGGTCTCAAAAATACCTGATACTTATACACACACCAAAAATATGTAAAGATCAAAAATATCCTTACATAATTTTGACATTTTGCAATTTACTGTGTTGCGATACAATGCAATGAGATGTGTCTGATATTTTTGGGACCAATGTTGGGTAATATATTGTTTATGGTGATTGTAAACATAAAAATACATCACATAGCAGACCTACATTAGTTATTGACTTACACCACACATCCTGCAGGTTGAGATAGAGAATGCCATAGCTGGAGGTATTTTTGGATCTCAAGCCTATGAAGCTAAAGAGAATGTGTTAATATGGGTTTAATTAATCAATAAAATAGACCAATATTTGTTGAGACTCCCTCAACATTTAGACCACTATTTGTTAGGATTCCCTCCACCATATAACACCTCTCCTGCATATAACACTGAAGCTATGTGTATAATGTGTAACATATAAATGTGAACATGAATGTAGACAGCGGGTTATTAATTTGCCCTGTCTGATTAATCACTGACATAATGAGTTGAATTATTTTAAACACCTATTTGGTATTTAGTGCCAAATGCCACTCAATCACTTTATGCTTTGGCATTTGGTTCAATTATAATATTAAAATATATTACATTACATTTAACCCTGATAATACTAATATTCTTTATGAAAAAGTATTGCACAATAATTTAATAAGAATCTTTGGTTTTGTATTATCAAACCAAAATTGAATCAAATCATTTATATGGTTACCTAAATATTAAACAGCTATGGCAAGTCTTCTAATCTTGATTAAAATTATACCTTAATCTATACAGGGTGTCTTAAAAACCTTTCAACATATTTGGCGGGGTAATAGTTCGCACGATTCTGATCACGGGGGTATGGTTCATTTTTGTTTCTGTTAATGTAAAAAAAAAAGATGGTTTAATTATATTCATTTTGTTACTTGATGTATCGCAGCCGATATCTTGACCTTGACATTTTGACGTTGATTACTATACTACTCCAAACGCTCGTAGTAACTAACGTCAGAATTCCAAGTTCAAGGTCAATGACCATATCTACGTTGTTTACATGGTATGTAAACAAACAATTCGATCCATGTAAACAAAAATAAGTTAACATTTTAAAAAATAATGATAACTTTTAGTGCAACTTACTGTATTTTTATTTTTGCGATTTGAACACTAGCTGGTTTTAAATGTGAAATCACTAGATCTCTTGTTCATGCTTTGCTAAGACTGATCATATCGTCCCTCTTATATTACTGTCGAGATCTAACCATCTACCATTGTATTCTGCTCTAAAGTGGCCCATATAACTGGTTTACAGCAAAAATAATTACGACTAAAATATCTGAAAATAACATAATTTAACAATGACATCTAATGACAGCCATAAATTCATAGACAGACATCTAAAAGTTCGGATAGACATGGATTGAACGATCAGAGGCCCTACTTTGAAAATCGAAGTTCGAAGTTAAGGTAGCTCCATCCCTGTCACTCGTCATTTGTGACTAAATCGAAAGAAAGGAATGGAGCGAACGTAACTTCGAACTTCGATTTTTAAAGTAGGGCCTCTGATTAGTGCTCTCCGTATTGATCCGTAATGCAAAACATTTAGTCGATGGATATAAAGGCCGTCGCATAATTGATTATAATTATTTATGATGTCACACACTTACCATAGAGAAAAAAATACCAACCTTTCCCAGTCCATGGAATCGATAAACTTACGTAGTACAGCGCGATAGCTCTTAGAAGGTGCTTCGGGTTTGTACTTCTCTCTCACTCGCTCTTAATAAGAGCGTATGGGAGCGAGTGAGAGAAAAGTTCAAACCCGAAGAACTTTCTAAATGCTCACAGACTACATATTTTGCACAATTAGACTAACCTGTCATTATCTTACTCGTTTTCGCAATAGGAATGAATAACCGTGTAAGAGTACAAAAAATCCAATACAAGATTTGCAAATTTTATGTGTTTATGGCATCAAAGTTTAATCCTATTGCCAAACCTGCATCCCTGATAGATTTAAATCAAAGTGGTACAGAATCTGGACTATATGATGAACTTTGCACCAGCTATTCTTCTCTATGTTTTAGATTACGTATTTCTTAAGAAGAAATGAAATAAAAATAGGCTGTTTTTTCTCCTTCAAATGTCACGGTCGCAACGTCAAATTCAACATCGACTCTGACAATGGACCTCTCTTGGACTTTGAATACAGAAGTGTCGCCGATAGGCCCCTTGTGCTCTACTTTGAAATCCGTAATTCGAACTTCGTCTATTGCTATCCCTTTCGCTCTCGACGCGTAACTAATTCGCAAGAAAGTGACGGGGCGATCCAAAGTTCGAATTACGGATTTCAAAGAAGAGCCCCTGGACCAGAGAACTTCAACTTGACTTTGACCAAAACGGTTAATGACCTCTTTATAATTTGCAATTAATTGTTATCCCAAAATTGCAATATACATTGTTGAAATTATAGAATATATTATTTATTTAAATTATCTCTCTCCTTTTCTTTCATATGACAAAAAGTTTACTTTTTTTATGTTTAGTTTTAAGTAGGTACTTTTTTATGCAATGTCATCATCTGCCTATCAAGGCCAAACTAACGATTTTAAAATTGGTAACAGGATCTGTCTGTTCGGTGGGTCGAACAGATCCTGTTACCAATTTTCGACTCCATCATCACATCTGCTGGCCAATTGCCTAACGCACTCGCAATCGCAATCGACTTTAAAGCGGAACAATTGTTTGGATTTTGTATGCAGAATTGCAGACAAAGTTACGATTTTCAAAATGAAAATGATTGCGATTGCGAGTGCGTTAGGCAATATCCCCTCGGGTCTTAGCAACAACACTGGCTTCGTCAGATCCAATTCAAACCCTGTGACAACATGTAAGATAACGAAAGAATACCTAAAAGCACACAATTTTCTAACTCCTTATGAATGCCATAAATAGAAAAGGTCTTCTAAAGGTTTCTATGCTACTACTTATTCTATGGGTTATTTATCGTGAAGGAGAAGACACGTTACATGTAGTATGTAACGGCATCCTCGCTTTGCACCCGATCGGCTCACACAAA
Organism: Acleris cristana; assembly: GCA_948252455.1. Classification (NCBI taxonomy): domain Eukaryota; kingdom Metazoa; phylum Arthropoda; class Insecta; order Lepidoptera; family Tortricidae; genus Acleris; species Acleris cristana. The sequence goes on along the minus strand of OX411774.1, from coordinate 5,896,919 downwards.
TTAACCAAGTCTCAATCTAGTCTTGTACCTAATATGGATAATGCTTAAATAGCTTCGAAAACATAAATTCTAGCTGTATTTGTTTATGGTTTCTGAAAAACCCGCCGGAATTGAGATACACCCATTTTTAACAATGTACGAAAATTTCAAAACCATTTCGAAGAATAGGCTTCTCGAATCGATCCCTGTAGTTAGATAAAAAAAAAATGTTACAATGAATTAATTTCATTTGACCCCTAAATGCCGGCCGGTCCGAATTGCGCTTAATCAAGCTCTTTTGTGGTGTTACATAAAACATATAAAACCTCTCCAATATTTTATTTTATAAGTAAGTACAATTTAGATATCTTGCCGGCACCTACATTTGAAGACAGCTGTTTTCATGTCAAATTTATTTGTTTACAAATTGACTGTAATTCTTATGATGAAATTAACACATTAATGAGACCATTTCTCTTTTGAGTTATGTATAATGAATGTTAATAATTTGTGTGGTGAGGTTTTCCAAGAGGTTCAAAACGACGGCATCAACATTTATTGTAGAAACTCATGATTGGAAGTATGGAATCCGCCTTTACAACAAATTTAATGTGATTGTGTTAAGTAAATCTAGTCTAGAAACAAGGGTCATGTAGGAAGTGTTGTATTAATTGAGGTCTAGGTAATAAGCAATGGTTGAATGCTCATATACTCTGAAATAATAAATTATATCATATTGCGATTGTTTGTTTACATTATGTTTGAATGACGTTCGTCTATTATGACTTTGAAAACCGATCACAGATATAATAAAAAGTCTTTCTAAATCTTAGACGAAGTATACCCGTTTTTTATAAATATCTACGTCATCTTGTCGTTACAAGTAGGTAAGGTAACTTTAATTTAATACATTATTTTAAATATCAATAATACATTTAATCATGAAATGCTTCAAATTAGTTTCTTATAAAAGGTTTCTTTCGAATAAAAATGTAAAATCAATCAATTTTTTTTTGGTGTTTCCCAAATTGTAACGCCACCCTAGTGCTTTTGGAACATCTAAGTGAGACACAGTAATCGGGTTTGTCGGTCTCACTTGAACTAAGTTTTCTTGGTTCCCTGTCATCAAAGAATTTGTAACCGCCTTACTGGCTATAACGGTATAATTTTGATTAGCAATTAATAGTTAGTAATCGATCCAGTCTGAATATAAGATCCTTGTGCGTAACTTGTTCTATGGACCAGACTGTCAAGTGGATAGTTTCCCGTTCAAAATGCACACAATGTCTTTACAGACTTTTTTCCGGAGTTGAATATTGGCAACATGATCCAATTTTCACCAAAGAATATTGTAGTGTCACCACGAGATGACCTCTTCTCAGCATCTTCTTACTAAGCTACAAGTACTAAGTTTTATCTTTCTTCTAGGATAAGAATTTCATTCAACAACGTGTATGATGCCAGCTTTTAATGTAATTCTGATAAAACGTTACGTGTATGGACGGTTTTATTTTAACAAAAGAATTCTTAAACCTCCTTGCACAAAGAGGTACAAGATTAAAAAAAAACTTTGTCAAATTGGCATACCTACTCAGACTTTAACGATTCGTTTTAATTGTTGTGCATAATTTATTCGTAGTAATCTCTGGTAGACGCAAATAAATAAAATTAATCCATGATTCATATTCTCGTAGAAGAAGTTTAATGTAAAAGTGATAGTGATAGTGTGATAGTGATAGTGTATTTTAGTTGTGTACGAGACTGATCAGTAAAAATCGTAATCGTTAGTTTCGTATTTAAATTATTTCAGACATAAGCCCTTAACAGAGACCGTCTTTTCGTTCATATTGCAGAATAAAGTCCCAGTTTTCTAAACCCCATGGAGCATTTGACCATGAGTAGAAACATTTTCCAGTTTGTTTGTTTACAATACGTTGTGACACATGTTATGAATGAAGTAGTTAAGATGGGGCACACTGAGAGCATCATCAGGAAGGGCGATGACAAATCAGTCTGTAACTCAGTCAAAAATTAACGTAAAAAAAAAATACCACTGTAGGGATGATCCAAATCATCCACTCTACCTACTGTTAAAAAATGTTGAAAGGTTTTTAAGACACCCTGTATATATAAAAGGCTAAACTGACTGACTGATGTATCAACGCACAGCCGAAACTACTGTACCTAGAAACTTGAAATTTGGTACAGGGGTTCCTTTCATGATGTAAGTGAGCACTAAGAAAGGATTTTCCAAAAATCGACCCCCAACGGGAAGAAATGGGGGGAATAGCGGGAAACTAATTCTACGCGTACGAAGTCGCGGGCGTCCTCTAGTACTTTATAATAATAGTGAATAATGAAACAGATTCGTATTTTTCTGTCGGACGAGTTCGTATTTATCTTGCTTTCTTAGCATAGTATCCATGAATAACTACTAATGCTAACTGAGAAAGCTATAACTAATAAATACAAACTTTCCCGACAAAATACGATACCGTTTGATTATTCTCTACATCTGTACTGTACCTTAAGCATTATAATGCTAAAAATATTCCTGTTATAGAAGATACATTTGTATTCAATTTGTAATTTTGACTTTGTTTAAACCGGAAACCAGTACAAAACAAAGGTAATTTACTGAAAAATACACCTACCTAACTACTTATAGACAGGGACAGTCCTCGTAAAAGTTGAGAATTCAAAACAAATACGTAGGTAGTTTCAAATTACAGAATGAACGAAGATAACATTATAATCGTTGACATTTTAGTAAACAAGTGTAACAACCTAACAACACTCTTATCTTGTTAGTTCACACTACATTGTAAATACCGACCGACCTATTTACTGGTATCGATCCATAACATAACAACACAGCTGCATTAACATGGGTCAGGGATAGGTCAGTTCTTAGGCCGTACTTTGAAAATCGAAATTCGAAGTTACGTTAGCCCTGTCACTTGATTTTAGTCTCGAATGACGAGTGATAGGGATCTAAAGTAACTTTGAACTTCGGTTTTCAAAGTAGGGCCTGTTGTGTGACTTGCCGTACTCGTGCGCAGAGTTTCGGGTCGTCCTCGTCGATGCTGAGCTCGCTGAGCTCGTTCCGGTCGCGGCCTTTCGCTGACATCAGCTACAGCCCCACGCCGGACCTGAATGAGGTGTACCCAGGGCTCTACGTGGGAGATGCGTGAGTATTCAACTGTTATTTACTCTACTATAGCTGGGAGAAATTATTAAAAATTGAGAGCGCTCTGTTCTGGAGTGAAATTGGCAACATGATCCATTTTTACCTTAAAACTGTTGGTTTATAATTGTGGTTGCTACTAGAGAAATATTTGTCTCCCCCTGTCACAACGACAAACTTTTTATTTGCCTATTTATTTATTTTAGCGTTTGTTTATTTTTCCCATGCTGAGTTATATGGGTGGGGTTCGCAGCATTTACTTTTACCTACTCTAAAGATACTGCTGCCAGTACTTACTGTCCATCCTTCGGAAAGCAAGCGTGTCGTTTGAGCAGAAAAAGTTGGAAAACGGATGGCTGATCATTCAATGTGGCGATCCTTGGAGGTCTATGTCCAGCAGTGGACGTCTGATTTAAAGTCTGACGATTTAAAATTTTGGCTAAATCGTCGGCCATACCAGCTTACAATGCTCACTTACACGGTTTATCCAATTAAGGGTGTAGGTACAATCGGCAAAATGAAACCCTGACCCACCATAGAACTGTGTCACAGTAACATTTTGTTTGTCAATTCTGACGATTTGATTTATAACTCCCATATAACACCACTGTGACACAGTTGTTTGTTTGGGCATGGTTCCATTTTAGATTGTAATAGGTGGTAGGTACAGTAATGCCCGAGTAACCGCCAGCTGCCCTGCTGATCGTTGTACCTACTATAACGAGAATTACTTACATGCTATAATGCTGTATATCTATTTTAGTCCCTCCTAGGCTCCTATCAGCTATTTATAGCGATCAATCGATATTGAGTATTTCAATCATGTCCTACTGTGCGTCGCATCTCCTATCTCTTGGTACCTACATAGGTATATGTTTGTGAACTAATACGTAATACTGTCCGTCGTCTGTCGGCTTCCTTTCATTAGAAGCATGATGCATTTCTGCCCACATGCATTTAGTCATAGGTATATTAAACCTACGCAAATAGTTGCAACGTGATGAAAAACATGCTCATTTTATTGAGTAATTACTGATTCTATCCCCAACCCAACATAATAATAACAATAACATAGTGTAACACTATATTGTAGTATGAGTGGTTACTGATGTGTGAGGTGACTTGACAGATCTCTGTCCACACTTGATGTTAGGCCGTGGCTGATTGACTCAATTTAGGGTCGTGGATTCTTGAGCTCAGTCCGGTATGAAAACAACTTATCACAAAATGTGGCACAAAATTGGTGCAGCGTTTAGTAGAAATTAGAAAGAAAAGGGCGCCATCTGTTTTAATCTAAACCAACAGAAAGATAGGGATAGAAGTTTAAACTAGAGAGAGATTAAAAGTAAACAAACATGAACCTTGTCAACAGAGTTTATTATCTGTTTTGTTTAGAAAAGAAACACAGTACAAGTTAGATAGTACCTTCGTACTAGTACCTTCTAAAGTCTTTTACATAAAAATTCCACTGTACAATAACAGGGTTGCTTAAATCATACCTCTCTACGTTGTCATGCGTTTTCTTACATACTATTCCTCTGTAACAGTGACAGGGCAAGTTAAATCCTACTTCTCTACGTTTATCGAGCGTTCTTAAAAGCTATTCCGCTGTAACAGTGACAGGGCAAGTTAAATCCTACTTCTCTACGTTATCATGTGTTTTCTTACATACTATTCCACTGTAACAGTGACAGGGCAAGTTAAATCCTACTTCTTTACGTTTATCGAGCGTTCTTGTTTATGTCTGCAAGTGTAGTAAGAAACGAGTTCACCTTATGATTAGACGTGGATCACCAAATGACGCCTCTCGGTGTCTCACTCGTCACCAGCCACAAGATGAAGAAGAAGTGTAGATGAAGGAGAAGTGCAGCGCGTGGATCCACAGAGAAGCATGGACCGCAGCAACACCACGTAGAAAGGAAGACAGCGTGGCAAGAGCGTAGAAGTAGATTTCACACTGATAGGTGTGACCAGAGGGACACACTCGCACACACAGAGACACACAGAGACCCACAGAGACCCACACCGGCTGTTTGTAGCTGCAAAGATTGTTGGCATTAGCACTTTGTATAAACATAAGTTTTATTCCTGCGAATAGAAACTTTAAGCAAACGAAAGTCACAATATAAACAACACGTTTCATAAAACAAGACAGGCTTTTTAGCTAGGAAAATACACTTACCCGGTTAAAGAAATATCAAGGCAGCGGCGACTTTACCATGTTCTAGACGATGTTCGCCTTAAATTTAGAAATATTGTGTCCTCCTTACATCTTCATTCTACAACAAGAAAATCCCGTCAATTCACAAAAATAAAAGCACCTGACGACAATGTCGACCAAGTTCTAGCACACACGAGATACTTACGTAGAAACACTTAGTATTTAACAAGGATGCATTGAGCTTGTTAAATTTCTATGAAGCTAAATTACAAAATGGCCATTCGGCCGTAGCGAGACTCTCCAGTAATCGTGACGGACGTGCTCACATAATGGTAGCGGCTGCGAGAGTGACAAGCCTATTCCCAAACTATCCTACCGTAGACAAGCGTCTATGATCAAACCTAGAGTTAAACGTATCGATTGACACTTCGATCAGATATTTCGATTTAAATAAATTAGCAGAAACCGATCCTAACAATATCTAATAATAAATAGAACCTACCAGAAGGGTTTTCCTAAAATAAAACAAACATCTATTTGAATGCAGAAGAAATTAGTTACGAATTAAACCAAGCGGCAACACCGAGCCATCGGCGAGTCGAAGTTTTATCTCTTGTTGTCCAGAGATGTCGCCACCGGTTCTAAAATAGCAGCATTATAGATTAATCTGTAACATTACCTCCCTGCTTGAAGAAAAAAAAAATTTTTTTTTTTTTTTTTTTTACAACTGTCTCTATCCTACCCTAGACCATAAAGATCATCTATCACCTAAGCAACGCAGAATTTTCACAACAACACTACAGTTTAACTAATATTGTCTGTGCCATCTGGGCAGACATGTGAAATCATGTGTCGTGGAGTAGGCTTCCTAACGTTCCACGGACAACCTAAACCTCTTCACACTACAACTTAACTAACTAACGAACTATGCTTACGACAATATTTTGGACAACACAAGAGAAGTCCAAAAAAAATAAATACTGGATTGTCTGTGCCATCTGGGCAGACATGTGAAATCATGTGTCGTGGAGTAGGCTTCCTAACGTTCCACGGATAACCTAAACCTCTTCACACTACAACTTAACTAATTAACGACTATGTTTTGGACAGCTACCCTAAAGAAAAATTACACGGTATTTGTTAACTTATGATTTACTAGCAATGAATTAGTGAGTCGACTCCATATTACGCTATTTCAACTTTATTAAACTAAATTGCATTAGACGTTGACTTTATTAACAATGCATCTTGGAATAGGACTGGAAGGCAGACTATGCTGACGATTTCTGCAATACCTAGAATTCAACGAAAATGAGGCTGGAAAACACCATGTGACTCTATGCAACGTTACATTTACCTATTACGTATTTACCCAAAAAAAAATTTGCTATCCAGATCAAATGCTACACAGAAAAAGAAGTGAAGCATCATCTGTTCTCTTGTGAAGAGAATCAGAATGTAAAGACACAAAGTTAGCAAGAAGTATCTACACCAAACGATAGTCTCAGAGTTAAATTATTTAAGTTCAAAGTATATTCAGCCACCTTGTGACCAAAAGAGAAATAAGAATACAGGAAAAGAAGGAACCTTACACCCTTAGTGCGTCCTATAGTACTAACCCTATAAATTCATAGATTGTAGCTTTAGAATGTCTTTGACATGCCAAATACCTAGCGACTTCTTAGATTCGATATCTTGCAACTCATACGTCACAGGAGAGTATTTTTTTCGTATAACACACTTCTTAAATTTAGGAGCTAACTTCTTTGTAAAGAATTTGTTAGCGTCTGACAACGGATATTCCTTTTTCCAGACAACCTGACCTTCGTCATACTCTATAAATCTTCTATTACGATTGTAGTAAATTCTACTACGCTGATAAGATTTCTGAAGGCGGTCATTCACCTTCTGAAAGATAGGCTTCAGATGTGTTAGCATGGAAGTATATAAATTTCTATCAGTGAATTGCAATTCATCACTTTGCAGAGGCGCTGATGGATACCATTCGCCAGAGAGAATAGCCTCCCGTCCATTATTCATAAAATATGGACTATATCCAGTCACTTCATGCACAGCGGTGTTAATTGCAAATTCAATTGCACTCAGTTCGTCAGACCACGTACGATGATTCTTGCCGACATAAGATGCAACGGCAGTCACCACCACACGATTAACTCGTTCAGCAGGGTTATTCTGAGGAGTGAATCTACAGTTATAGAAAAGTTTGGGTATCTTATATTTTTCTCTCAGTGCTTGCATATTTTTAGAAATATACTGTGGACCATTATCCATTATTATACACTGAGGGATACCGTGTTTTAACAAGATATTATTTTCTATTAGTTCTACTACAGTTTTAGCCAAAGAATTTCTCATAGGAAATAGACAAGTATACTTCGTAAAACAATCACACACAACCAAGATAAATTTGTAACCTTTTGGGCTACGTGGAAGGGGTCCTAATATATCTGTACATATAACCTGCCAGGGTCGTTGAACCTTTTTCGGGTTCTCCATTAAACCTGGAGGAGCCTCATTCGTGCTCTTATAAGCTAAACAAACTTGACAGGTTTTTATGTACCGTTTTATATCTCCCAGCATTTTAGGCCAAAAGTAGCTTTGAGCAACACGTTTGAGTGTTTTGAAAACGCCTAAATGAGCGGCGTCTGATCTATCATGACATAGCTTCAGTACCTCCTGTCGCAGCTCCTGTGGAACAACTCTCTTCCATTCACAGTCCCTAGCTAAAGGATTTTTAGATCTAACACGCTTAAACAAGTTTTCATTTAGTATCTTAAGATCAGGAAATTTATGAGGAGCACTTTTAACCCTAGCAAATAAATTTGTGTACCACGCATCAGTGACTGAGTCTACAGGAGAAATGAAATCTACCGTTTCGATTGGAATGGGTGCCCTAGAAAGTGCGTCAGCAAGCTTATTTTCAGAACCTTTCTTATATTGAATATCAAAATTGAATTGTGACAACCGAAGTGCCCACCTAGCTAAGCGTCCTGTTGGTGACTTCAGACTAACCAACCATTTTAAGCTACTGTGATCAGTGAACACTTGTGTCCTGAAAGGAGAACCATCAATATAACCTCTAAATTTTTCTAAAGCGAAGATTAAAGCATTTAGCTCTTTCTCAGTTGTAGAGTGATTTTTCTCAGAGCCAGTAAGAGTTCTGCTGGCATAAGCAACAGCATGCTCATGACCTTGATCGTCCAGCTGTGATATGGCACAACCAAGTCCAACATCAGAAGCGTCCGTCGAAATAATGAATGGTCTGTCAAACTTAGGTACACACAAGATAGGTGCAGAAACCAAGAGTTCCTTGACAGCCCTAAAAGCTGTATCAGCTTCAGAAGTAAACTGAAAACATGATCCCTTAGGCAGTTTTTTAGTTAATTTGTTAAGAGGAGCACAAACAGTAGAGTAGTTATCGATGAAACGACGGTACCAAGACACCATGCCAAGAAATCTTCTAAGTTCCTTTTGAGAAGATGGGGTAGGGAACTCAGTTATAGCTTTAACTTTATCCTTGTCCGTCCTCAGACCTCTGCGATCAACAACATAACCCAAGAACTTTAAAGATGAGCGACAGAAAACTGACTTGTCAAGATTAATGGTTAAACCAGCTTGCCGTAGCTTTTCACAAGCTCTTTTTAACAATATGATATGTTCATCAAAAGTTTCAGAGATAAGTATAATGTCATCGACATAGTAAAAGATATTATTAGCAAATTCCGGACCAAATACCTTGTCCATTAGTCTCATCATTCGAGCAGTTGAATTTACCAAGCCAAATGGTAACCTTCTAAACTGAAAGGCTCCCAAGCCTGGCACAGAAAAACAAGTCTTTTCTCGCGACTCAACAGACAACATAATTTGAAAGAAAGCAGACTTTAAGTCTAAAGAGCTCATAAACTTAGCATTATTGAGAGAGTCCAGTATTTCTTGTACCCTAGGCATTGGATAAGTATCCACTTTGGTTAAGCTATTCAACTTTCTACTATCCAAGCACATTCTAAGTTCGCCATTGGCCTTTGGAACTAGCAAAATAGGACTATTCCATGGAGAAGTACTCCTCTCAATTATGCCCAATCTCAACATATCATCAATCTCCCCACGAACATACTCTCGATGGTGAAAAGGTATCGGGTAATATTTTTGTTTAACTGGAGCATTATCTCCGGTATCAATGACATGTTCTTCCAGAGTGGTACAACCTAACGTGTCCTTAGTAGCCGCAATACATTCAAAATCTAGAACCACGCTATTCAACCGTGACCTTTGTTCAGGATTGAGATCTTCCAAGTCATGTAAATGGATATTAGGATCCTTCAATAAGCTAAGAACAGAGTATTGTTCAATCGACCGTTTAATATTAAGAATATCTGAGCAGAGATGAAATTTAGTTAAGAAATCTACCCCTAATATAATTGGAGTATTAATATCACGACAAACATAAAAATTAATATAATGTAGAATATGTTTATATGAAACAGGTATTTCTATCTTTCCTAAGACTTCCAGAGATGCCCCATTTCCAACAGCAAGTTCAGTATCACATGTCTGCAAGGGAAAGTCTAAACCTTCACTTTGCAATAAGGAGTAGGCACACTCACTTATTAATGACACGGCAGCTCCACTGTCAGCCAATGCATTGCACTCTAGTCCTAAAATACCTACAGAAAGAAATGGTCTGGGATCGCCCACATTTTCTTTAAATAAAAGAGAACAATTATTGTTGTCATCAAAATTAGTCATTGTCAAATTTGTTTGAGTGTACCGGTCAGAGGTACTAGAAAAGTTAGAAGTAATATTTTTATCTATAGTAGTAATAGGATCCTCCGACCTACTATTTAGTTTTTTGAACAAGGACAATATTTAGTAATAACACCAGGTCGCTTACACTTTAAGCATATTGGTGTTTTGTGTACATCACACCGAGAGTGATGATGTGCACCACCACATTTCAAGCATAAAACAGTAGTATTCTTCTGTTCAAGATTAGTGACACGAATCCTAGCATTAGAAGTTGATGAATTGAAATTTTCACCCCCGCTACAGAAATTTGGCAAAATAGACTCTTTGCCAGTGTTTAAGAACCCTCTATTCTCACACTTAAATTTAGAGATCTCTAAACGTGAACAGATATCCTTCAAACCCCTAATCGAGTTAACCTCCGTTAAAGCTAAACGAGATATGAAGAAAGGACTCATATTAGTCATAATAATTTCCAGCTGTTCTGATTCACTCAACGGTTTAGACAGACGTAAGAACAAACTTTCCATAATGTTAATGTAAGATTTTATATTCTCACTTTTATCTTGTAAGCGGGTCCTAATTTGATTCAACAAACAACGTTCATATTCGATGGGTTGAAATTCAGCTTTAAGTGATTCAATCAAATTTTCAAAAGACTCGAAGTGAGACCTATTAGTCCTAAACCATATCAGCGCTTCACCAGAAAAAAGATGAACAGAGTTCCTTAAAAGCTCAATGTCAGTGATCTCTGAGGAGTGTTTCAACTCACGCAACCGAAATATAAAATCATGAACAGGTGTTCGACCATCATAAATAAGATTCCACTTAAGAACTTGAGAAGCACGTTTGTAACAAGAATTTGAAGGAGCTACCTCAACAGATTCTCTCACAACAGCTTGAGAAGATTGACCAGGAGATTGATTACACTTGAGAGTTTCAACTGCGTGATACGCCTGTGAGACAAGAGCTATCTTTGCAAGCTGCTGTTCAGATGTCAAATAGTTAAGTTTCTCCAACCTTAATATGACGTGTGACAACTTCGATAGACACCTGCGACGACACGACGTTGAAGAGTGATCAGCCTGAAGCACCATCTCAACTTTCTCTTTGCAGATCTGAAATTCGTTGTCAAAAGACAAGCTTAAGATGTATGTATTGACTTTGTCAGTGTCGAGTGTTATACCCCTAGTAGCTCCCAAACGACGTTTTAAATCGTCTACAGTATCCTCCTCATCAGGTTCCAATCCCCGGGATCTTAGTTCAAACAATAGCTCATCCTTATTCAAACAGTCAACATCTACATGTAATGCCATGGCTAAATATGTCAGTTAAAATTATAAAAACAAAAATAGTTATGCAGTATAAGACTTTAGGTACAAAATATATCTTTTTTTTTTTTTTTAAATTCAGTTAATGTACATTTAGATAAAAAATTTAATCTTTTAAGACCAAATTCAATTCACTGTTATGTTTTTAAAAGTTTAAAGTAAAAGTTAATAGTAAAAGCAGAATATTTATCAGATCCACAAAGAAGTCAAAAGAGAGCCATACAGTCTGTTAACACATAGTATAAATTAAAATACAGAAAGAGAACTTCTGTTGTTAAGGTTCATAAAATAGTTATTTAAAGAAACCGGTATAATAAGTTGCTTTCACCGACACTGTTAGTAAAACTAAGCTTTGCCCCTAGCGTTGGGCCGCCAAAATGTAACACTATATTGTAGTATGAGTGGTTACTGATGTGTGAGGTGACTTGACAGATCTCTGTCCACACTTGATGTTAGGCCGTGGCTGATTGACTCAATTTAGGGTCGTGGATTCTTGAGCTCAGTCCGGTATGAAAACAACTTATCACAAAATGTGGCACAAAATTGGTGCAGCGTTTAGTAGAAATTAGAAAGAAAAGGGCGCCATCTGTTTTAATCTAAACCAACAGAAAGATAGGGATAGAAGTTTAAACTAGAGAGAGATTAAAAGTAAACAAACATGAACCTTGTCAACAGAGTTTATTATCTGTTTTGTTTAGAAAAGAAACACAGTACAAGTTAGATAGTACCTTCGTACTAGTACCTTCTAAAGTCTTTTACATAAAAATTCCACTGTACAATAACAGGGTTGCTTAAATCATACCTCTCTACGTTGTCATGCGTTTTCTTACATACTATTCCTCTGTAACAGTGACAGGGCAAGTTAAATCCTACTTCTCTACGTTTATCGAGCGTTCTTAAAAGCTATTCCGCTGTAACAGTGACAGGGCAAGTTAAATCCTACTTCTCTACGTTATCATGTGTTTTCTTACATACTATTCCACTGTAACAGTGACAGGGCAAGTTAAATCCTACTTCTTTACGTTTATCGAGCGTTCTTGTTTATGTCTGCAAGTGTAGTAAGAAACGAGTTCACCTTATGATTAGACGTGGATCACCAAATGACGCCTCTCGGTGTCTCACTCGTCACCAGCCACAAGATGAAGAAGAAGTGTAGATGAAGGAGAAGTGCAGCGCGTGGATCCACAGAGAAGCATGGACCGCAGCAACACCACGTAGAAAGGAAGACAGCGTGGCAAGAGCGTAGAAGTAGATTTCACACTGATAGGTGTGACCAGAGGGACACACTCGCACACACAGAGACACACAGAGACCCACAGAGACCCACACCGGCTGTTTGTAGCTGCAAAGATTGTTGGCATTAGCACTTTGTATAAACATAAGTTTTATTCCTGCGAATAGAAACTTTAAGCAAACGAAAGTCACAATATAAACAACACGTTTCATAAAACAAGACAGGCTTTTTAGCTAGGAAAATACACTTACCCGGTTAAAGAAATATCAAGGCAGCGGCGACTTTACCATGTTCTAGACGATGTTCGCCTTAAATTTAGAAATATTGTGTCCTCCTTACATCTTCATTCTACAACAAGAAAATCCCGTCAATTCACAAAAATAAAAGCACCTGACGACAATGTCGACCAAGTTCTAGCACACACGAGATACTTACGTAGAAACACTTAGTATTTAACAAGGATGCATTGAGCTTGTTAAATTTCTATGAAGCTAAATTACAAAATGGCCATTCGGCCGTAGCGAGACTCTCCAGTAATCGTGACGGACGTGCTCACATAATGGTAGCGGCTGCGAGAGTGACAAGCCTATTCCCAAACTATCCTACCGTAGACAAGCGTCTATGATCAAACCTAGAGTTAAACGTATCGATTGACACTTCGATCAGATATTTCGATTTAAATAAATTAGCAGAAACCGATCCTAACAATATCTAATAATAAATAGAACCTACCAGAAGGGTTTTCCTAAAATAAAACAAACATCTATTTGAATGCAGAAGAAATTAGTTACGAATTAAACCAAGCGGCAACACCGAGCCATCGGCGAGTCGAAGTTTTATCTCTTGTTGTCCAGAGATGTCGCCACCGGTTCTAAAATAGCAGCATTATAGATTAATCTGTAACAATAGGTAGCTTAGTAAGCCAGGTTTTGCACGGCATTGTAGGTATCTACTGCACGTTTTTTCCTTACTAATATTGTCGCACATCGCACGTGCAACCTAATACCGTAAGATTCGTAGGAAAAAAACGTACAAATAATGGTTCAACATTTTTTTAAATTTAGATGAACAGAAATAATTGACATTTTATTGCACCTACCTACTTCTTGATTTCTGGTCGACTGGTAGAGAATGCTGGTAGCATTAAGTTCGCCTTTTGTACACTATTTTATTTTTGTGGAATAAAGTATTAAAATAAATAAATAAAACGTGCAGTAGGTACCTATCTACCTACAAATTACAATGCCGTTGAAGGGGGAGTAAGTTAATATGCGATTATATATTAATCAGACTGTTTAATTACATCCTATTTCTTATCCTTATTTAATTAATAATGTGCCCATTTGTGTTGCTTATCCAATTATCGAGCGTAAACAACATAAACATCATGTAAATTAATTATAAAATTACACTTAACACCTACGCCTGTTATCATTGAAATATGGGCACAAGATTTATTTAGATACCTACATCTTCCTCCACCAACCTTTTTAACGAGCAAACAATAAGTTTTACTCTAGCATGCACCATCCTTTATTATTTAACTAGAGCCCTCCCACACGGTGGTTTGAGCTTCCACGCAAATAAAACTTTTCCACTCTTAAACTACAGTGAAATATTTTACTGGCAGTATGTATATCTTTTGTCTGCCCTTGGCATACTTTTCCGGGGTAAATCTATAAGTACCAGTAGACATTGGTTTTCATTCTGTTTTTATAATTACTACTAGAGGACGCTCGCGACTTCGTCCGCGTAGAATTACTCCTCTCTTTCTTCCTGTTGAGGGTCGATTTTGGAAAAATCGTTTGCACCTCCAACGTACTTGGTCCAGTGATTTAAGATTGTGTTGTGTGTGTGTCAGTCAGTCAGTCAGTGTCTGATTCAGAAGTCAGTTTCAGAAAGATAGACGGTAAATAAAGAAAAAGATAATTCTTGCCACGATTTAATTGTTTGGTGATAGACACCTATCAGGGACGTTACGCTAATCATGGTAATGGTATTTACCAATTCGTGGTGTATTTGCTAAATATTTAGGCAGGCGATAGCATATATCTCACTTGTTTATGGATTTAATCAATAAGTTCAACTAAAGAAATTTGCCGTAGGGCTTGCAATTGCAAGGTTCAATAAGTATTATTTCTCATCATGACATGATGAGAAATAATACTAATGCAGACAATGTCTGCAGACAGCGGACATCCAAATCCACAGAAGCCCTACTTTGAAAATCGAAGTTCGAAGTTACGATAGCTCCATCCCTGTCGCTCGTCATTCGGGACCAAATCGAGAGAAAGAGATGGAGCTAGCGTAACTTCGAACTTCGATTTTCAAAGTAGGGCCTCAGTTATTACGTAAAGGAAGATGAGTCTGCGAAATTACCATCAATATTTTATTCCCATCTCCTTCCTCCTTACAGAGTTGCCGCCAAGGACAAATCGTTCTTACGCCGTATGGGCATCAATTACGTCCTGAATACTGCAGAAGGGAAACGCTACACTCAGGTGGATACCGACCACCTATACTACCGGGACTGCCCTGGCCTTCGGTACAAGGGGTTCCCGCTTATGGACCTGCCCACCACTGATATATCCAAGTACTTCAATATCGCAGCCAACTTTATAGATGAAGGTGTTTCTAGGGGTGGTAAGTGTATTATTTTCATATCTATACGTCTTGATTTTAATGGAATTGTGGCGTGAGCTGCGCAATTGCAGCTACTTTACAATTGAGTTACGTGAACTATTTATCTACGCGGCGCATCGCAAGGAACTGTTAATTATGGTTAGGATATTTTGATGTTGTTGTTTGTGGAAATTATTGAATTTATTGTAGAAGGAGATTTTTAAATTCAATTCAACATGTGGTTAAATAAATAATCTTTTTTCCCGTCGACATTATTAAATTGTTCAAAATTCATTAGCTGCAAAAG
Source organism: Acleris cristana (assembly GCA_948252455.1). NCBI lineage: Eukaryota > Metazoa > Arthropoda > Insecta > Lepidoptera > Tortricidae > Acleris > Acleris cristana. The sequence continues at coordinate 5,881,334 of OX411774.1, read as the reverse complement.
GAATTCTAAAACAGTTTCTTACTATAAGGAGCATAGGTATAATCGACATATGCTTCTAAAATACAGAAGGAGATTTCGTGTGATGGGGGCTATTACTAGCTAAGATCATGAAAGTTCTTTTATTTTTACGTACGTGTGTTAATACAGTCAATTAAGAGCCAGTTCTCGTTAACGTGAAAGGCTAAAATTAAGAAAACCCAATGGTATGTATACCTGATCAGATAATGGAGTCCTAGTCGGAAGGTGACAACAGGATTTTGTATGAATTTTGGCAGACATTGGAATTACTTTTACTAAGAAAATAATGATAATTCTTGTGTGAATAACGTTAAACAAGTTCTACGCGGGTGGATTTCCGAGCAAAAGTTAGTAGCCAAATGTGCTGGTACGACAAAACACTAGACATACTCTATTTTACAAACTTTTATTTAACTTGCAATGTATGTATGTATGTACGGGTCAAATCTTGCAAGTTAAATTTGACCCACTTCCCGGTAACGGAATGGGCCGAAATTTGGACCACATATGTGGTTACAGAATTATCAACAAGTTTTTAAAGTTGTAGGCAATTCTGTAGCTCTGCCTACCCCACTCTGGGATTACAGGCGTGAAGGTATGTATGTATGTATATTTAAAGACGATGATAATGCAGTATTATGGTATCTTAGAGGTGATCTGATGATGTTGTCGGAAGGTGGCGACAGGATCTCCGCTGTTCTTACCGTAGTCCCACCGTGGTAAGACTCAATAGTTTTGGTCTTGATAAGCAGATAAAGCTTTTGCAAAATAAAGTACAGCCGGCAGTAAAAGCTTGTCCCAAGAATGAAATTTTTGACAGAAACTTATTATTTTAAACACTCGTTCCCAGGTCGCGTTCTCGTCCACTGCTTCATGGGAGTCTCTAGGTCGGCAACATGCGCCATCGCCTTCCTCATGATCAAGCGCGGCATGTCGCTGACCGAGGCCATGGCGCAGGTGCGCGCGCGCCGCGACATCCACCCGAACGAGGGCTTCATCCGGCAGCTGCAGATGCTGGACCGCGAGCTGCGCGTGAGCCGCGTGCGCTGACCCCGCCCGCCGCCGCCGCCCGCAGACCCCCGCCTCGCGCGCGGCCGCGTGCGCAGCCTCGACCGCTCTCACGCCTACCACTACTGAGGAGCTGTCAATCACTCGACTCGGCATCATGTTTTTGACCAGTGTGAACTTGTTAAATTTATATTTTATGGAATATTTAAACTGTTTTCAGTTTCATTGAAGCGTAGTCCACCGGTAGGTAGGGAACTGCACTCTATTTTTGGAGTTAATTGTGATTTTTACAGGTAAATGCTGAGTACGGTGTTCTCGTGTGCCATTTTAATTTTGAACTAAAAGATAAATGTTATTTTTATAGTAGTACTCGCCCGTAGTTGTAGAATAAGCAAAGTTCATATGTCCAGTATGTGTAAAGTATATAAAAGATGTTAAATCTTCGTTATATTAGAGTAAATTCGACTACATAGTACAAGTCTTCTAGCCTTAAAGTCATTAAATGACCTGCGTGTCTGTAAAATAATGTTGGCTTGTATAGGGCGGGTTTTGATTATAGTCTATAGTGGTAAGTGGCAAGTTATTTCTCTAAGACTGGGAAGCCGGCAAAAGTATTTTAATTAATTTTAAACTTACCATTGATGGTTTTCTTGAAAACCTTTGTATTTGTACAAAGCGATTATCGAGTTATCGGCCAATTTGTTTTAATATCAAGATACCAAAGAGTTTTATTATTATTTTTTACCTATTTTTGGCGTTAACATGAAATTTTGAGTGTCATGTGTGGCCCTATAGTTGGCTAATTGGAACCAGTATTCAGTTTAGCGTGTCATTGTCTCGGCGCAGTGTCACAGAGCGTGAGCGCATTGTCCACTGCGCCAGTTGCCAACTCGCAACATTTGGCCGCACATGTGGGTCGTCATTAAGGGTCTATTTTAGACTGCCATCTCACAAAACAGGTCACTACCAGCCCTACTACTTCAAACTTGCTATGTTCATTTGATAAAGTTCTTATTTTTGCTAGTATTTTTGTTTGTGTTAAAGCTTTTCATTGTATCATTACCAATAAAATAATCAATGTAAGAGCAACATTATGTTACAAAAGCACCAATGAAAGCTTATATTGTGATATTTAATAAGAATTAATTTAAACTGAATATTTTGAAATGTAATAGATTCTATGTATTTAATGAAATTGTACTCACAGAATTATATTTTATTACCACTTATATTTAATTTATCTTGCTAGATTGTGATCGAGAACAATACAAATATATGATAGTGTTAAGAGATTTGCTTGTTACTGTGATAAACATTGTATTGTAGCTGGTCATGGGTTGCTTTAATGGTTTAGAAACTTACCCATGTTAGTTATATACGGTAAGTCACTTCATAGTCTATTAGAGAAACTTAAGAGGCACTTTTTATTAATAAGCAGCTAGTTGCTACACAAATTTGTTTAAAACATGACAATTCTGTATGTTACTCAACTTGTTGACATTTGAATGCACATTTAAATAAGTAGAGGTAATTAGGAATTGATGTTTGTGATGGTAGTTATTTTGACTTTGTGACATTAGAATATGTTTTGGGTGATAACTTTGACATCTATTCATATCATATTGACACCTAGATACACTTAACATCTGACTATGACACCCCCCATAGCACAAAAACTATACAGTCGAGTTCATAAATATGTATACGCAGTGATAATTAATTTATGGCAGTTTGAACATGACATTAAATAGACAAGGTACTAAAGTGTATTATGTATTTATGAACTCTACTTAATAGTACTTATACGATTTGACAAAAAATGCAACATATTCTATGGAAAACTGTACACTGTCAAGTTTTGTAGCATAGTGGGCAGGTGTGTCACCAGTGCTGAATGTGCCATATAAGTTTCAAAAGAATGGAACTTAGGGCATCTGCATGCTGTTCGTGTGAGCGAGACTACTCTATGCACGTCTATAGCAATGTCCCACTCGCACACCAGAGCAGGGTGCGGATCCACATTAGTGTGATAACCGGATTATTTATAAATACCAAGAACCTTTAAGTTTTTACAAAGCTATAGTTGCAGACTTGGTTTGAGTTATTAGTTTTGATTAACTTGGTTCAGTTAACTATGCTACCAAATTTGTTGATGTAACACAAACCATACTTAAAGCGATGCCACACTAGCCTTGCCAGTGCATTGAGTCAGTGCAACACTGTTATTTCAACATAATGTTTTCAACTTATTGTGTGGCATGTAGTTCTAATTTATATCTAGAACAACGCAGCGGTGATGACGCAACCCACAGGAAACACTTGTGTGGCATCCATTGTACTCTGCACTAAACTGAAACTAAATTTCAGGAAATCTAAGTTTCAATCTCATGGTAGGTAATGTGAAATCTAGGTGTTACAAATGAAGGTGTAGGCTTTATGAACTCAAATGTTATCATCAACAAATTAGGGACCTGAGCTGAGTTAAACAAACATGTCTATGAAGAATCTATAATACTCTGTTTATCATCATCTAAAGTTAATATAAACTATGTAAAAAACTTAGGGTGTAAGAAGTTTAAAATAATATGTATTTATGATAATAAAAGTAATTTATTTCAAGAACATGTTTAGTTTTATTTTTAACAAAGGTTACATATCCATACAATGTTTCTGTTTCCCTCACCATTTCACGTTTATTTGACTACAAATTGCAAGGATTTGTTATGTTTGGATACGTTTTTCAGTTGCAATACACACTATTCAGCCAATTACATTTTTTCGAGAACTAGTAGCTTCTCTCTAGCCCTTGTTTCATAAAACCCCAAAAAACTAAGGCATGTCAAATACAATCTACAGTGAAATTAAGACTACTGATGAAATTCATCTGAAATTTATAGGTAGGTTCTGTCCATTTCAGTCTTTTTGGCCTTTTTATCTCTTGCTCTTGTGAACCAGCGGTGTTTGGTGGTCAGGGTCATAGAGGATAATTGTTGTCTTGCCATCTCCGGAGACAAGTCCTTGAATACTCTTTTAACTTCCTGGTAGTCCGACATTTTCAATATAGAATCATCCTTAGTTTCTTCGGGAAGTGGTCTGGAGTGTTCATACGGAAATTCTTGATCTCTGTGTAGCGCTACTATCGTTGAACCGTCATCTGTAATGACTATTTTGTTAAAACTTCTGGATATTATTCCTGCCGGTTTAAAACCAGTCGCACGAACCAGGTGAGCCATTACGAGAAACGACTCAGATTTCTTTAAATTACTATCTTGTTGCCTACCTAAATAAAATAACCTAAAATTAACATCGGTCGATTGACAATAGTGACATACGTCAAATGTATTTTTACTTTCATAAATTATTGATAACCGACCGCCGTTTTAAAAGAGGTCTGAAATATTTCACGTCGCAAAAGTAGATTCTTAAAAAATATTTGATGGATTAAAATTAAAATAGTTACAGTTAGAATTACTATTACTATAGTTACTATTATCCGCAAACATTCGTTTTCTGTATACGGTTTTCGAATGCAGAAAACGTATTCGGAAATCGTATACGGAAAACTAATGTCCGAGCTGTCCGCGGCCGGCCTAAAAATATCTTTTTTTTTCGGTAAGCTTGACAGGAAAGGCGTACCTTTGTAATCTGTGGCCAAGATAACTTACTTACTTACATTGGAACTTAGACGTAGTGATTATATTCTCTTTGGATTAGACATATATTATAATCTGTGATTGGAACATAACTGTCATTTTTCTGTTTGCGTCGTAATTTATTTACATATTTTTGTTAAAATAAAACTCGTCATGCTGCTGCCTAAACTTTGAATCGCACCCCAATCTCTTAAAGGTGATAATAGCAAATCGTCTTCTGTTTGATATCTAATATTAGAAGATTTATACTCAAAAACACGCTGTAGAACTGGACCTGCATTATTTATTTGTGTTCGTTTGTCCTGTGTTAAAAATAATTCAAGTTAGATGGTGCTTTCTTCACGACACAATTTGAAAATTTAAAATGGATTTTCCACCCACATCGTCGAACGCATCAGATAGCAATGAATATCCTGCTATTCCGCCCTTCGATGCACAAGATAGCACTAAACGACGGAGGTAAGCTTCTCTTATAACCGATTCTAATACGTTAGTAACGATTATTTTAAGTGGTCGTCGCTTTTACTGAAATAGGGTAAAACGACTTATAAATTTAACTTATTTCTCATTCCAGCTCATCAAGATCGATTAAACGGCGTCGTTTCGACGATGAACTAGTAGAGTACAGCTTGGGGATACCTGGTGCGTCAATAGGGAAGAGTGAGAAGCGTATGCGGACACAGTCCTACACCAGCCATTTGCCAGAGTTTCCCCTAGTCAGTGCGCCTTCCACCCCTGCCGCCCCTGCTCCCCCTGCCCCCCCTGATCGTCGCAGGGCCTCACACAAGCCACCTGGACCTCATGGACCCAGTGCATCAAGGAAGTCAAGACGTAAGGGGCAGCTTAGCCAATTATCTACAAAAGACCTTGGGAGATGGAAGCCAACTGATGATCTTGCCCTTATATTGGGAGTTCAACAGGTATTTAAGATCTTATTGTTAAAGAAGATTTAGATTTTTTTTAAATAAAAAGTTGTATTAAAGTTAAGTTTCTTGGTTATTCAAAAGAAAATGCATGAAGTCCTTAAGTATCCTTAAGTAGGTACCTATTAACTTTGTGCATTTGGTGTAACTTTTTGTTAAAGGTTTGTATTGCAATATTTTATCTTGATGCAATTGAGATATGTGTGAAATTATTCAAAAATAACCCCTCAATCATGATGAAATATTCCATAATTCATATTCATATATCAGTTTTATTTCTGTAAGCAAAAGAGAGGTAGACAATTTAAAAAATAGGAGGACGAAATAGTATACATGGTCGGAAGGACGTGGACCAGAGTAGTCAGACAGGGAGGAGTGAAGAAGACTGGGGGAGGCCTTTGCCAGAAGGCACAGAGAAATGTAAATAACATGCGGTTACTAGCTTTACGATTTTTGTATATTTTTCTGAAAAAGGGACTATAAATAAATAAATGAATAAATTTGTTTAATTACATTAGATTCAATTTCATTATGTTACCGATACCATCTACTATATCCCCTTTTTTCTAGACCAATGACCTACGGATAGTTCACCGGGGGATAAAATTCTCCTGCCGCTTTACATTGGGTGAGCTTCAGTCCCGCTGGTATGCTCTGCTGTATAACACTGAGATCTCGCGAGTGGCTGTGGCAGCGATGCGTAACTTGCATCCAGACCTGGTGGCAGCGGTGCAGCAGCAAGCTCTGTATTCCACTGCTGAGGAAGACTTGCTTGGAACTTACAACAGTGTAGGTTCATGTATTTTGGTGTCAACATGCACATGCATTACTACACTGGTAAAGATTTTAGCCTTATTGTGCAAAAAGTGGTTAAAGAATTATCAACAAGGTTGTTGGTAATTCTGTAGCTCTACCTACCCCACTCTGAGAATGAAGGCGTGAGTTTATGTACGTGTGCATGTATGACATAAAGATTCAAGTTTTCATCACTTTGTCTTTCGATAACATTTTAAAGTGCAAACCTTTAAAGAAATGGTTATTTTTCAGACTTCCCACCCCACACAAGAGCAGTTCCAAGAGTTGCTGGAGCAGAACCCGGACGTGTTCTATCCATCACGCACTGCCAAGTCCCTGATGGTGCACTGGCAACTGCTCAAGCAGTACCAGCTGCTCCCCGACCAGGCGGTGCAGCCACTGCCAAAAAGTAAGCTGTGTTCCCATCTGGAGAAATTTGTGTAAATTTGTGAAAATAAATGTAGAGTTTGACTTGCCATTTACCCCTTTTCAATGCTTTTGACATGATTGGTTTATAAAGAAATTGCTAAACGAATTATATTACAGCAACTATTGAAACAAGGTTTAATATGGTAATAACACTAATAACCATTCTCTTTAAATATTATTTTTTCTGTGCGACCTATCCCTCGATGGGTACTGAATGAAGCTAATTGAGAAAGCAAGATATATCCAAAGTTATCCGACAAAATATGATGTCGTATGTTTATTGACTACATCTTGCCAGGTACTAGTGGCTTACAAAACATTGCCAAAGTTCCGGCCGGATAATACCTACCTACTGTATTTTTCTTGTCAATAAAAAGGCATTTGATAAATTTATTTTAGTCAAATATAATTAATGTTCCTTCATTGTGGCGTTAGCATTTAAATAACAGTGTTAAGAAGTGATACTTCTGTACTTTTACTATACTCCATTTACTTAAAAGACCTAGTATAAGCTTCTATCACTCGCACAGTGTCATACAAATGACAAGGACAGAAGATAGAGGCAGGTAGCCAACTGGGCGGCAACAAACGATATTCTTCTTAGGACTCGTTCATAATGGTATTTGAAAATAAAAGGTTAAGGAGACATCAGGGGCCTGTTTTATAAAGCTACAAATTACAATTTACAGGTTACAAGTTTCCATTTGACTCAACCTCGACCAATGACGACCAGCCATTTGAGCAGTGTTGCCAGTTTAGACCTGTAGAGTTGTAACTTGTAGCTTTATAAAACGTGCCCCAGTCGGTTTCACTACCCAAAGTCACAGGCAAACGATAAATAATAAGAAGGGAAAACAAACGCGTCCGCACCGTATAGATGTAAGAGCCGACTGATTACCTGATCCATTGTGAGTTCGGCTTTAGCGGATGTGTTCAATATTTTTTGATTATGTAAGTAAATGACGGGCTAATAAGAATTTTTTAGGACATCTATTGACGTTGCGCGTTTGCGTAAACGTAGTTATAATTAAGATGTAGGGCGAGACGTCGCGGATTCAAAACATTACACGAGTTTCCTGAAAACGTGTGGTGGTAGGACCTTGCTGGGGCCGTCTGGATCGGTACCACCAACTTATCCTTGAACCTACCGCCAAGCTGTGTTCGCGTTGTTGTTTTCCGTTGTGGGGACAAACAACCAGTGAAATTACTAGCATAGAGGCTTTCCATCTTAGTCCTCAGGGTTGGCAATGCAATGGCAGTCTTAGGGTGTTACCAGACCAATCGGTCGATCGCCGACCGACGGCATCGATTGACGTCGATCGAAGTCGATCGATTGTTCTGGTAGGAACTATCGATCGACGGATATCGTTCGACTAACCAATCGATCGATTGCCGGTCTACGTTGATCGACTGGTGTGATAGCTTTAATTGATGAAGGAACTAATACATTCTGCCATCGATCGACGATCGATCGATTGGTCTGGTAGGAACTATCGATCGACGTCGACTAATCAATTCTACCATCGATCGATCGACTGGTCTGGTAACAGGATCCCTTAGGATTTCGGTCTTAATGTTGTGGTCTCGAGAATTCAAATGTCTATGGGTCTCGGATCCCACTTACCATGAGGTACCGAGGCCTGTGTTCGTTTGTCTATGCCATATAAACGTGTTGCTGAAGACATTTTTTTTTATTTTGCAGGCACTGATGAGAATATTTTGACGTTTTCGGACGCCGAGGATACTATTAACGACTCGGAACTGCCTGACTACAAGGAAGACGGTATTGACATCGAAATGCAGCTAGCTGACAGGTGAATATCAAATTATACAATATATAACAGATATATACCCCTACATTGCACCTATTTAGAAAAAATGCCATTGTTGCTGTCAAAGGAGAGATCAGAGTTGGCTTTAGCAGCGTTATTCGCTTTCCTTTCGATTCAATATGCACCCTTGCCGCAAAGTTGGCAATATTTAAAAGTAAGTAAATTATACGCATGCCTAGTTAGCCTATAAGTATGTTATAAGTACATAATTGTACTTCTACTCCTTGTAATGTTATAAATGCGACAGTTTGAATGTGTGTGTTACTCCTTCACGCTGCAACGGCTGGATCTGTAACATAATACCTATGTATCACATGGAGGCTACCTATTTTAATAAATAGATAAATAAATATATAAATATTACTGTTAGGCGATGGGCTTGAAATCTGTCACTAATACACTGGTAAACATCTTAGCCTAACTGTGCAAAATGTGGTTACAAAATTATCAATGAGTTTTTAGAGTTGTTGGTAATTCTGTAGCTCTGCCTACCCCACTATGGGAATAAAGGCGTGAGTTTATTTATGTATGTATAAATAAATATACGTTTTACTAAAGTACACTCGCATTCATCGAAGCAATGTTTACTAGCAACTAATTTTTTCTTGTCTTTTTCAACTACAGAATAGAGAAGAAGGATATTCGTTTGTTGGAGAACTCCCTGAGCCGCTGGCAGGTGCTGGTGCAGTCAGTGGCCGGTGGGAACGTGGAGCTGGACAAGAACACGCTCGCCGTGCTGCGGGGCCGGCTGGTGCGGTACCTGATGCGGTCGCGAGAGGTGAGAGATATGTTTTATCTCTTACCCCCAAACTTATAAACGTGGAATAACCTTGGAGTAGCTATGCCATGTTTTGTCCTTATACGTCGAATTCAAATGTCACAACGACAGATAAGAATAAAACATGGCATAGCTACTCCAAGGTTATTCCGCGTTTATAAGTAAGGGGGTGAACATCGTAAGGCTGACGTCAAATTTCGTTAGTTCGAAAAAGAATCTTGTGACGGTCAACTAAAGTCAAAAGTAACTTTGACAAATGTCCTAAATTCAGGACGTTAGGCCTTACGAGGTTAAGGTTCAGCTTCATTGCGCAATAGCCCGCATAGCTTTTTGTGATACATTGCGGCGCAGTAATAGCTATCGGCTCAAAAATGACAAAACAACCCGTCAATGGATTGCTCCAAGCATGCGGGCTATCGACCAATGAAACTGAGTCTTTAGGCCGCATTTACACTTGTTGTGTATGAATAATCGTCACCGGAACGAGTTAATCGTCATTAAGATTGCGCCGAGCATACGCCGGATGTACAGCGGCGCCCTCATTACTATACAACCTCATTACTTTTAGGGCGATAATCGTTTGAACGTAGCTCGTACTCAAAAGCGATAACACAGCAGCAACGGTTAATAGTCGGGGTCCTATTGAGCATCGTTGTATGGAGACCTTTACAATTTTGCGTCGAGCAATGCCACTTGGCATGGACGTTATATGGGTCAAAATGAGCCCAAAAAGCCTGCTAGCCACACGCGACTCCGCGTCAGAGGGGTGGGGGAGGGGGTCAAAGTACCAAACTCCCGGCATCCGAAAAAAATAATCTAGCGGCCATATTTGAGATAAAAAGCCGAGTCTGGTGTCGTTTTCGCATAAATCGATGATGGCCAATTCATTGGGCATAACATTTTGTAGGTATAAATAGAGAAAAAATACGAAATTCTTCTAATTATATTCAATTAATGCAAAAAAATTACAAACAGATGCTTATATTTTCAGATTTCTATATGAAAGATGATTAAACAAAAATAGTCACTAAAAGCCTATTTAATGTAGATTATAAAAACATAAACATGAAATAACTTATTAATTATTATTAATGTAAAAAAAAATATAAACGTACTTGAAGCCTAAGCTGTCGCGCGGTGAACGGGATAGGTATCAGTAGGTACGAGAGAGGGCGGCGGCGGCGGCGAGCGGTCGAGGTATAAAAATACGAAAATCCCGACAGGATGGGTAAATTTTCTCAGGGAAGAAGCAAACAAAAAAGATCTGTATCACCTGCTATCAACCCGTTAGTTAGTTATCACCGATGCCTCTTAAGCTCTCAGTAAAACTATCCTCTGTGAAAATATTGCAGCATGCAATCACAAAGAGGCCGACACGCGAATGATGTTCCACCTAACTGAATCGGTTCCAAAAGTATATTCAAAAGTATTGGTGAGGACCGTAGATGCAGATGTAGTAGTTTTAGCGGTGTCATGTTCTTCAAGTGTGTGTTCCAAAACTACAAGGACTGTAAGAACTGTGGGTGCACATTGGCACTAGGAAATCACACCAATAATATATTTATTTATTTATTTATTTAAATACTTTATTGCACAAAATTAAAACAGTGTACAAAAGGCGAACTTAATGCTACAAGCATTCTCTACCAGTCAACCTTAAGGTGAAACAGAAATCAAAAAGTAGGTAGGTGCAATAAAATGACAATCCTTTCCCTTTATCTAAATTTAATATATGGCCTGCCACACAATAGCTTCGTATTTAGGTAATTAATGTTCTGCACATTTTTTATAACTGGGTATTTTAAGGAATTCTCTTTTATTATTTTAGTTCCTAAAAAAACACACGTCCTGCCGTTATTCCATTCTCTTACTGGGTGCGATACAACAGCGTCGTTTAACGGGAGGGGCAAAAAGCCGCTTTAGAAGCATGGAAAGCATACCCCAATAGTTACAACACAAGGATTGAAATTGCTTTATGAACGAGATCATGATCAAAATTTTATCATCACTTTGTATGATTGGTAGGGAACACAATACCTACATATTTTAGTAACAAAAATGATAACTTAAATAAATAATAGCTGATTAATATCACTTTTATAGATCGTGCTCATCGGAGACGGTGAATGAATTTAGAAAATATTTGATCACAAAAAAGGACAAGCAAATTAAAAAAATTACCCCCCTTAGAAGCTGCTCTCAAACAACACGTATTAAGGGCAGTTTTTCAAGGCGTGCACGTTTGGGAGCAGTGTCTAATAAAACAGCGAAACACACCTTGCCCTTCTGAATTTGGCTGGGAGAAATAAAACAATACCTAGTTGCCACTTTGGACTCATATAGGACCATGGTTACTAAGCGTGGCTTGAATATATAAGATGCAGCCTTAAATCTTGCGGCACAAGGTGCAACTGTTTTAAAGGGCAGCTGAAATGCACGGAATCGTGCAAGTAGGTATGGTAGTAGCTGGAAATAAAACTTTTTCTTAAAATTTTCGCCGTCTATTTATTGATATACCTAATAGTAAATCCCACCTTTGGAATTTGTCACCGATGAGACCTGATTTTTAAAGAAAGTTGTTTCAGGATAAGTATACTTTTCGAAGGACTGTTCTGTTTGAAGGATGAAAATTATTTCGATTTCACCCTATATCAGTATCCGAATATGAATCGACACATAAAAATGATTAATTGCCATATTTTAGCTCTTTTTAGTACTATGGCACAGAACACCGCCATACGTATAAATTTTTTTTTCAATTATTTTTGTGTACCAAGTTATTTAATGTTAATGTTTTTGTAATTTGCATTTAAAGGGCTTTTTGTTGAGTATTTTTGTTTACCATCTTCCATATGAAAATTGGAAAATATTAGGGTTTGTTTAAATTTTTACCACTTGCAGTACACGTTTTGTGGGTATTTTTCATTTTTTTCTATAAAAACATACAAAAATGAGATGGCCAATCAATTGGCCGTCTTTGATTTATCCGAAAAGGATACCAAACTTGACTTTCTACCTAAATTACTTCTACTAGATTTTTTTTTCCAAACGCCGGGAGTTCGGTGTTTTAACCCCCCCCCCTCCCCCCTGTCGCGGAGTCAAGGTTGGCTAGCGAGCTTTTTCAGCTCAGTTTGACCAGTATAACTACCATGCCAAGTCGCATTACTCGACGCAAAATTGTAACACTTTTGCTCAATAGGACCCCAGCTATAATAGAATTCGTAGTTCTTTTGTTCAAAAGTGCAACACCGCGAACGCAGGTGATGGTACGGTCACGAGCGTTAATTTGGGACCCATTTCATGAAAAATATGCTTGAAGTTGTCAATGTCATTAGAGATGTCAAGTTATTTGTAACTTTTAGGAAACTGAACCTTGTTGTTGTAGAATGTCAGATTGACTTTGGACCTTAGGTGGGTATCAAATTAAATCTCGTCACTGTACATCCGACATATATGCTCGGCGCAGTCTCAGTGAATACCCTAAATCAGTAATACGGTTCAATATTACGTTACAACAACAAAATATTCCAATTCCTATCACGCACATCCTAGTTAATCCAACTCGATCCACCAAAGATGCGCTAGCAGAGAATTCAAATGTTGTTATATACATTTTATCAAGGCCTATCAGTCCTTTCACGTATCGTATCGCAACCTCATATCGTTATACAGTAACCAAACACGTGCATAATGATTATGATACGCAAATCCGATACGAAAGTTCAAGCTACGAGGCGTGTTGCATTTCGTATCATTTCGTGTCCAAAGTAACGATCATGATCCACGTCGGTCGTCGGGGATACGATACGCAAAAATCATACAAGTGTGGATCCGGCTTAAGACAGTTTAAAAAAGGTCACTAAAAAAGGGCTTTAAAACAGTACCTACGCACATAACCAAATGTGAGTTAGTTACAAAACGATTTGTACTATTTTTAAATTTTATACGGAATCTACAATAAACAAAGATCAAAAGGTAAATTGTTTGCAAAGTAATCATTACAAATTACTTTTTTGTTGTTGATAGATAGCGTTCATAATAATCAGTTAATATCCCTGATCTGAAATAGTAGATTGTTAATCAAGGGATGAAAGGCACCTATTTCTTTATTTCGAGTGTGAAATAAATGGTGACATTCACCCGAGTTAAACTACTTTTCATGTCGACTATGAGGAAACTTTATAATAAAACTTATAAAAGTAAGACTCAGCTATGAACTAAACTGATTATCCACGCCATCTATCGTCAATGTTTGAATCGGACACTTCATTATTACTCTAACACGTTGCAGTTTCAAAATAATTCTCGAAGTTTCCGCTAGATGGTGCTATTGGTACGTTTACGCTTTTATTTTTCTTATACTACATTGTTATATATTCTGTAAAATGTTTTACTTAAACGACTCATAGGGTAAAGTTACCAGTGGTCAGCCAGAGACCTGTAGTCGGCTTCTGCCTAGACTTTTATGAGTGGGAAGAGTACGAAAGATATACATATTATATTTATTTCCCACTCTTCGCACTCATATAAGGTCGATTACTTGTCTCTGGCTGATCACTGGTGACTTTACCCTAATTAACTATGCAAACGAGTCTGCATCAACTGCTTGATCTGGACGAAAAATATGGACACACGCTTTAATTATTCCAATTAATCGAAGGATTTAATGTTGGAAAAACATGAGACGGCTGCTTAATGCTTACTTAAAGAAATTTAATATGCACAATGTTTTTAAATGTCGATGGTGCAAGTTAAGTGACCTCGCGGTGATCGCGTCATTAGTCGATGAGTCCAATTATTTAATTGTTATCGATCAGAATAACCTACCAATAGAATATAAGATACCCAACCAATCATGTTAATGCTTGAGCTTTTAAAATTTCCTCCTTCTAAAAATATTAAAATGAGTTGAATCACTTAATCTGCTGTCAGTTATGTCGATGAGTGACGAACCTGTCACAGCGATCTGTTGTGGGTAATGTTGCCATGACAATAAATTACTGTCCACTTTTTTGACTAATAAAGTACCTTTTATGTTTAATGTGTTATTCTTTTAATTGCATCTAAATAAACGTTATTTCAATCCGGTTCACTTGCTAAGACACATTTTTTTTTATGAGAACACATAGTATGTTTGAGTTTTATACGCATTATAGGCTGAATGGTGTGATGATATAAATTTATTTTGAATTTTAATGTATAGAGCAATAAAGCACAAATTCTAACCACGACATAAGGAGCCAAACGGCCCGCTCGCCTATAATTGGTTAAAAAAGTAGTTGACACGAACTTACTAACCTTAACCTAATCTATCAACCTAACCTAGATACCTAGTTGTGAGGTTTAAAGGTGCACTTACACGAACTCGAAGTCTCATTGTACACATTAGAGTAAGACAGCTATTGTTGCTGGCTATAAATTGCCGTTAAAAGTATACATTTGCATATTAAGATTGATTTGTGGATTGAAGTCTTAAGATTGTAGTCTTGAGATCGCAAATTTCTATGGGACACATCCAACTTACCATCAGAGGCCCTCGCCAAGATGCATTACGCTTACTATAGTCGCGCCGTTCTAAGAGGCCCGATTTGACAGCTGTCAACGCAATACAAAATATAACCTCAAACACATACTTTGTACTGAGTTGACAGCTGTCAAATCGAGCCTTTTAAAACGGCACGACTATAGCGTTTTTATTCGTTTCGTTTTTAAACCAATCACGTCACTGGTAGATGATGTGATACGAAAAGTCACGTGATCTACCAGTGACGCGATTGGTTTAAAAACTAAACGAATAGAAACGCCGGTTAGCGTAATGCATCTTGTCTAGCGCTTCAGGTGGCGTGTGTGCTTGTTTACTGTTATACTTCAGATGTTGAAATAAAACCGTAAATTAATTAATTACTGTTTATTAGCAAACACATATGCAACCGGTAAGCATCATTCAACACGAGAGAGAGTGTTGCCATCCTAAACTAATAATGTCCAGTTATGACACTCTCCACCTCCTTAAGTCTATTTTATAGCTATGTAGAACTTAACTATTCACTATAAATGCTACAACATATTCAAACTAAGGTTACAGTTTTTGTAATTGATTTGCATGACGTTTCCATTTTAATCCATCAACTTCCACGATGAAAGTGGTACCAGGCATCAAAACTTTACTTATACAACCTTTAGACCATTTCCTTCCCCTTCGAAAGTCTTTAACATTAACTACATCCCCCTCCTTTAATAATATTTCTCTAGCACCCTTCGCATACCTTAATTGTTTTTCTTGTGATTTTATAAGGTTTTGGTATATGGGTGCGGGTCGTAAAAGTGCAAATCTATTACGCAATTCTCTACCCATCATTAAGCGAGCTGGAGTTACTCCGCTGCTTTTGTGTGTGGTTGTTCGATAATCAAACAAAAATATGCTTAAAGCATAGTTATGTGATTTGCCACTGTCAATAATTTTTTTCATATGTGATTTAAATGTCTCTACAAATCGTTCAGCCGCCCCATTGGTGGCTGGATAGTGAGGGGATGTGAAAGTATGTTTGACGCCTGTTACCGTAC
This sequence comes from Acleris cristana, assembly GCA_948252455.1. NCBI lineage: Eukaryota > Metazoa > Arthropoda > Insecta > Lepidoptera > Tortricidae > Acleris > Acleris cristana. The sequence continues at coordinate 5,865,334 of OX411774.1, read as the reverse complement.
AAAAGTTTTCAAATTCGTGACTAGTAAAAGCCGTACCATTATCTGTTACTAAATGTACTGGAAAACCATAACGGATGTATAGCTCTTTAAATTTAGTTATTGTGAGGCTTGATCCTATGTTAGCCATTTGGAATGCCTCTGGCCATTTGGAATAACTGTCGATTACAATTAAATACATTTTTCCTAACAAAGGTCCCAAGAAATCAGCATGGACTCTAAACCATGGTCCTGGCGGTATTGGCCAACACGTTGGAACCACTTTAGGAGGATTATGTCTATTTTCTAAACACAATTTACAGGAGTTTGTAATTGTTTCAATACTTTCATTTAGTTTTGGCCACCAGAAGTAAGCCTTTGCCATTTCAATCATTCTTGACGTTCCAAAATGCGTTAAATGTAATTCATCTAAAACGGTTTGTCTTAAACTTTCAGGTATGATAATACGATGTCCCCACATTACACATTCCCGATCTGTACTAATTTCGTACCGTCTTAAAAAGTAAGGATCTAAATTTTTATCAGTAACTTTTTCTGGCCAACCATCCTGACAGTACCTTATAATTTTTGCTAAAACCAGATCTTTCTTAGTATAATTTTTAATTAATTTCCAGTTTAAAGTTTTCAACTCTGACTCATCTATATAATTTATATTTGTAGTTTCTATGTTATTAATACACAAGGCGTGATACTTCGTATCGTCCTTCTCTTGCGGCAGTCTAGATAAATAGTCTGCTGGGTTTTTGTCTGAACTGATGTGTTTAATGGTATAGTTAAACGCTGATAAGAATATTGCATAATGTTGTAGGCGTTTGGCCGCCATTCTGGGTATTGCCTTATGTGGACCCAATATGCGAGTGAGGGCCGCATTGTCAGTCTCTAATTCAAAAGTTCTGCCGTAGATGTAATTGTAAAATTTTGTTACCCCGAAGATTATAGCAAATGCTTCCTTATCTAATGTGGTATATCTTTGCTCCGTATCATTTAATTTTTTGCTTGCGAATGCAATAGGCTTTATAATTCCATCAATTCCCCGATTTGAAATTATAGCACTAACTCCATATGCCGAAGCGTCACAAGTTAAAATGACTGGCAGGTCTGGATTGTAATGTGCCAAGTTCCCTGCAGAAGCCAATTTGTTTTTTACCATGTTAAATGCCCTTTGGCATTCATCAGTCCAAACAAAACTTCCCTTCTTTGTACATTCATAAAGAGGGTATAGCATAGATGCTAAATCTTTTAAAAATCTACCATAATAATTTATTTTACCCAGAAATGACCGTAACATTGTTATATTTTCAGGTGGGTTTAAGTTCATTATGGGTTCAATATTTTCTTTTATAATTTTTATTCCATGTTTATCAATTCTATATCCAAAAACATCAATACTTTTACGGTAAAACTTACATTTTTCTACTTTTAATTTAAACTCACAATCTTTTAATTTACTCAAAACCCTTTCCAGTGTTTCTGTCATTTCTGAATATGTTTTTGCACACATATATATGTTATCAATAAATACAATTACATTAGGAATGTCATGCAGTTTTTGTGCCATTATTCTCTGAAAGGACCCTGGTCCAGTATTCACGCCATATGGTAGGTATTTATATTTAAAAGTACCAATTTCGGTAATGATAACTGTTAGATCTTGTGATGGTTCATCCAGTGGTGCCTGTAAATAAGCCTCTTTGAGGTCCAGTTCACAATAAAACGCTGCACCTTTTAATTTATTGAAAATGTCTTCCACATGTGGTAGTGGGTAATGATCAATTTCTAGCTGTGGGTTTAAAGTAACTTTATAGTCTCCACACAAACGTACTGAACCGTCTGGTTTTAATATAGGCACCACTGGTGTTCCCCATTCACTATGTTTGACAGGTTCTATTCTATTATTTGCCAATAGCCTTTTTATTTCCTGAGTAACTTTGTCTTTCAGTGCGAATGGCACTTGTCTAACAGGTAAATGTTTGGGTTTTGCATCACTTTTTAATTTCAAAGATATGCAATCCCCCTTCACATTTCCCCACCCTGGACTAAAGACTTCTGAAAAGTTTTCTTTAATTATTTTGACCGGGTCTTTAATATCTACATTATTTATTTTTAATGGCCACATCCCAAAAACATATAGTAAGTCTCTACCCAATAGTCTTGGTTTGTTATCTTCAACCACAAATAAATTAACATTTTTAATTTTGTTATTCATTTTCATTTCTATATTATTAATTACTCCTAATGGCTGTGTGATTGTTTGATCATAATTTTTGAAATGGGTACTGGTTTTCTCAACATTTTTTAATAAATTTAATGTTTCTAAATCTTTATATAGAATTGTTGATGTTTCTGAACCGGTATCCAATTCAAACAGAAACTTTATGCCATTAACACTGCCATTTACCAAACATGGGGGTACCTTATTTGTGGTCAATTTACAATTGTAAACATTATAATACTCATCACTTTCTGAGAATAGCTGTTGAACCGACTGTTCAATTTCTGCACTCTCTTCATTTTGCACATCAGTCTCAATTTCAAGCAAGTTGATTTTTTTTGTTTTAGGACACATTCTGAATAAATGACCTTGTTGACCGCACTCTGAACAATATTTTGATTTTAAACTACATTCACTTTTAATGTGATTATTTTTACCACAACAATAGCACTTGACTGACTTACCCGGTGTTGTTAGCCCTCGGTTTACCTTATTGAAATGTCTGGTTGCCTTACTTTGGGTACCTGGTTTGACAAAAAACATACTAGCTGCTGGTTCTTCTGTTGTTGTCTTCATTTTGGTCTGTAACAAAGCGGCTTCCACTGTCCTCGCTAATGTAGTCAATTCATCCAATGATTGATTACCATTTTTCAATAATTCAAATTTAACCAATGATGAATGTACACCATCAATCAATTTTTCTTTAACCTGATCATTGTAGTCTTGAAAGTTACACTTCTTTGCTGCTTTCTTTAAGCGAATTATATAGTCTTCAATTGTCTCTTCTGGTTTTTGGTTACATTTTCTAAATTCAGCACGATCTACCGGAATGGATGTTGATTTATTATACCGATCTTCCAAGATCCTTAAAAGTTCCACATACGTTTTTGTTGTTGGTTTTTGTGGGGCACATTTGTAATTTAAGGTTTCTAGCACTTTAGGTGTGATTTTTGTAATTAATAGTGCTACTTTTTTATCCTCTGGAACATCATTTAAAGTAATTAGACACTGCAGCTGTGTCTCAAATGTGTCAAAATCACTGCCATCAAATGGCTCTATTTGGTAAATGCCTGACATAATTTTTGCTTCCCGAGTTGTTTTTTTTTCTTTGCTTTGTTCACTTTCCATCTCCTTTTCAACGGTTATTGGTTTTTTTGCTACTTGTACACTCCCGCTTTTAATCGCGTCCCTTAGTGTTTTTCGCACTTCGTCTATTGTTTCACTAACAACACAAACTTGTAGTTCTTCCGAAAGAGTAAGTAAGTCACTTTTACTGAGGCTTTGAATAAAACTAGTCCTTTTTTCAGTTATTTCTTTCCGATAAAGTTCACTTAGCGACATTGTTTATTTATTTGACATTTGACATTTGACATTTGTGAGCAACTTCAAGTGAAACATTATTATTGTTGCAAAATGGCTGCTCTTGTGGAATGTGTTCTTCACCCAACATCTGTAGCCTACTTCACACTGATGTATAGCGTCTCTTGCTTTAATTTGGAGATTCTCTTGCAATTAATCACCTTTTATAGTTTTTTCTACACACGCGTAACTTCGTTGATCCTCGTCGCCAGTTGTTATACTTCAGATGTTGAAATAAAACCGTAAATTAATTAATTACTGTTTATTAGCAAACACATATGCAACCGGTAAGCATCATTCAACACGAGAGAGAGTGTTGCCATCCTAAACTAATAATGTCCAGTTATGACATTTACCTTCCCAACCTTACCTTGGCTATAAAAATAACCTTTAAGGGCCCGTTGTTTGATCAGTAGTTTACTCAACTAATTGTTAAAATTCGAAAAAGGAACTAATCGTAAAAAAACGTACCTAATGGTTAAATCTCAAAGAAATGTGTTTAATTTTTGATTCCTTTTTCGAATTTTAACAATTAGTCGAGTTATCTACTGATCAAACAACAGGCCCTTAGTGTAGCTCTCATTTTGGTACTTACTAATAGATATGAGACATTGTTGTCATATTTGATTAGCAATCTCTATTGACATAAGACTTGGTATCACAGTTGTTCGTAAACATTGATAGTACGTAACAAAATAGTACCCGTTCATGTCACCAAAAGAACGATTGGTAATATGAATAACAGTAGCAGAGCTGTCGCCGCGACTCTGTCTGCGCAGAAGTCTATCGCTAATCCCTCGGGAACTACATTTACCGTGATAAAAAGTACCCTATGTCCTTCCTCGGGACTCGATCTATCTCCATACCAAATGTCATCAAAATCGGTTCAGCGGTTTAGCCATGAAAGCATAACAAACAGACAGACAAAGTTACTTTCACATTTATAATATTAAGTATGGAAGTATGAATTAGTGTGCATGAGCTAATTATAAGCGTTAGGTTAGAAACGTGATCACAAAAAATGCTGCGGGAGGAAGTAGGTACCTGTTAACCAAATAAAAAAAGAGGAACGTTATGTACCTACCTACTGTACAGGAAAACCTGTGTCTTACGAGCTTACGACCAACCATGCGGCTATTTCAATACAGCATTGTGATTGGTCCTTTTTGACCGACCTTTTGTTTATGAGACGATTTGAACCACCCTGTGCGTTCGTGAGCACTGTCAGACCTCATAGTGGAGTTTGTGAATACGGGTGTAAGACAACCTAAGTACTCCAAAAAAACGTACCTAACAGGGAAAATAACGACTTAGACCTCCAAGAGCGCGTTTCTCGAAACTCACTAGACTAATAATATTCAAATATCATTCATTATATAAAATCATCATCATCATCATCATCATCATCATCATCATCATCATCATCATCATCATCATCATCATCATCATCATCATCATCATCATCATCATCATCATCATCATCATCATCATCACCATCATCATCATCATCATCATCATCATCATCATCATCATCATCATCATCATCATCATCTTGCTCTTATCCTATTCATTTGGGGTCGGCGCAGCACGTCTCTGCTTCCAAACATCCCTATCAGCCGTCATCTCAGTATTCACTCTCTTGTTTTTCATATAGCTCTTCACACATTCCATTCATCTCTTCTTAGGTCTCCACTCCCACTATAGCCCTTCAGTCATATTTAAAACTGTTACCGTCAAATGACTTGCGTTCCTCCTCATAACATGGCCAAACCATCAGAGAAAAAAAATATGGTAGTTTAATGTTACCAGGGGGGTTACTATGACATACTAAGCAGTTCAGTTTAGGTTGAGAGAAAGGGACAGAGCTATAGCAGTTATACAGCTCTGTCCCTTTCTCTCAACCTAAACTGAACTTTTAAGTATGTCATGGTAATCCCTCTGGTGTGTTTTCGTCACAGCTTACAAACCAGGGTACATGCATGTTATGAATCGTCGTTTTCAGCATTTATCGTTTAAATACGGTAGATGGTAGATAATATATAACTAGTGGAACTCCAAGCGAATATGCGATCATATAAACAAACCAATTTACCATTATTACTCCGTAATCACGTGCATTTGAAGATCTAGTATCGCCCTGTCAACTATTTATACATTTGGGTAGTCATTATTTTTATGTTTATTTCTTATCTATAAAAAATACATTTAACAATGACCCCTTATTATGGCCTAGTTGGTATTACTGGCTACTGGCGGTCCAGGGTTCGATTTCCGGTATGGGCAAATATTTGTGTGATGAGTCTTGGATGTTTTCCATGTATTTAAATATTTATTTCTCTATATAAGTATTTATATCGTTGTCCAGTACCCATAGTACAAGCCTAGAGCTTAATTTGGGACTAGTTCAATTTGTGTGAGATTGTCCCTTAAAATATATTTATTACTAGCTTTTGCCCGCGACTCCGTCCGCGTAGTTTATCGCTGCTCCCTCGGGAACTGTCCAACTTTCCGGGATAAAAACTATCCTATGTCCTATTCCAGGACATAGCCTAATATGCCAAGTTTCATCCCGATCCGTTCAGTGGTTGAAAAGCGCGATTGAGTAACATACAAACATTCAAGCATCCAAATTCCTCATTTATAATATTAGTAACATTTATATGCAGCTGATTTTTTTACACTTACTCTATGTCACGGGACATACGGGCGGACGGACGGACAGCAGTGTCAGCCATTCGGCTCTGTTTGGTTCTTTGGGCACGGAACCCTAAAAACCCGTTACTACGAACACAAACAAACTATCTCCACAACATACGTATTACGTAATTATATTTAGATGATTTGTAAACATTTGAGTCGTTTACAACTCAACTAGAGGACGCCCGCGACTTCGTACGCGTAGAATTAGTTTCCCGCTACTCCCCCCATTTCTTCCCGTTGGGGGTCGATTTTCGGAAAATCCTTTCTTAGTGCTCACTTACATCATGAAAGAACGCCTGTACCAAATTTCTAGGTACAGTAGTTTCGGCTGTGCGTTAATATATAAGTCAGTCAGTTTTGCCTTTTATATATATAGATAACCAGCCAAGATAACTTAGACGCGAATGAGTTGTATATGGTTTCATTTAAGGTACTGTCTACATTTTACCCGACAAAACCAAAAGAAAGGTTATGAGACTTATTAGTATGGGTATATGTATAAAAGTCGTGTTTCATTCTTACTCCTCAACTATCGGATCGATTTTAATAGGTATATATTTTGACTTACGCTTACTCAATTATTGTTCTTGGTAGGAATGGTAGGTACTATGTTGCTTTATTATTTAACTTTTTTCCTTAATATTGTTTAAAAGTTGTGTTAATAGATAAGCATTAGGTACCAATAATGAGTTACTACCATCACAATTCCCACTAAACTCCCACCTATAAATGCGAAAGTTTCATGTGTTACTTTGTTACTTCTGCACGCTGCAATAGCTATGCGGGTTTGGAATGGAGATAGCTTATACCCTGGATAAACACATATAGTCGGGAATGGTCGGGATCTTTTCGTTCCGTCACTCATATAAACAATTAAATTTACCATTGTTACTCCATAATCACGTACTTTTGAAGTTTGAGCACGGTCATATTATTTATTTATACACTTAATCATTGTCTTCATGTCCATTTTGAGGTAGTAATCTCTCTATATGTATATATATATATATATATATATATATATATATATATACATATAGAGCTGTCGTATTTATTGACGAAAAGCACTTTCCGTGAAAACTGACAAAAGATTTTTTCTCGGACTATTTTTGAAATTGAAAATGGAGTGATGTTTTGATAGATTTGATTGATTTTAAGTGAGCACTAAGAAAGGATTTTCCGAAAATCGACCCCCAACGGGAAGAAAGGGGGGGAGTACCGGGAATCTAATTCTACGCGTACCTACCACCTCACCCAGAAGATGCCTATCCTCCCTAGCTATAAATAGGTTCAGATTGTATGCACTCGGAAATACAAACGCCAGGTCACGGATTATCCATTAGTTAATTACCTATACCTATTAAAAATACAAGGGTGCGTCGAACTAGTCACCTCTAGTAATTTATAGTTTAAGTATGTCAATCTTTAGTATTTGTAGTCTTGGCTGTAAAGGGTCGTCGAGGGCGAAAATTACACTTTAAGAGCTAAATATTTCCTAAACGGTCCCCTGGTAACAAATCATTGGCAAAGAATAATAAAATAATAATAATAAGAAGATCCAATTTTTGACCAAAAACTACTACTGTTATTAATGTCGTGGCTGCCACTTGATAATATTGTAGTGCAGCCTGTCACTACTCATTACGTTAAACTATTTTCAAGCTATAAGTTCTAGTTAAATAAGGTTAATTATTAACCCTGTGATATTAACTACTACTGTCTACTGTGTCAGTAAAGTCGAAGTCATAAATAACGTTCCCAAGGCGCCAAAAATATCTACACGCCCCTGACAATAAGGTTTATGTATACATTATATTTAAAGATATTAGTGCTTTTGACTGAACGAACATGGGACACTTCTAAATTATCTTTTGTTTATATGTTTATTTTAACCCTCTACGCAAACAAAAGGGGTGTTATGAGTTACTGTTTAACTTATGTATCTGTGTATGGGTATGGGGGTATTGAACTGCCTTCCTACGGAAAAAGGCACATCTACTATATGAATTGTATTGCACTTCCAACCTTATTATATCATTTGAGAGTTTAATATGATACTATGAAATAAATGCACTTGTGCCTTTTCTGCGTAGGAGGGCAGTGTACCTCCTAATAAACGGATGGATCGATTTGTACGCGGTTTTTAGGGTTCCGTACAAAATATGAAAAAAAACGGAACCCTTATAGGATCACTCGTGCGTCTGTCTGTCTGTCCGTCCGTCTGTCACAGCCAATTCGCTCCGAATCTACTGGACCAAATCAGGTGAAATTTGCTATTGTAACTTTTCATACTAATTTTAAAAGTAGAACACGTTTTAGTATGAAAAGTTACAATAGCCCCGTAATATGTATATAAGGAACCCTCTACGCGCGAGTTCAACTCGTACTTGGTCGGTTTTTTATACAAAGCTACTTTTACTAGAGTGGTTCTTTGCTATGTTTTTTTGAAAATCGATCAAGCCGTTTAAGACTTATCAGCTCAGGTAGTAGCTCGAGTAATATTTAATATTTTGATGAAAATTGCGAAATAGGGTATTTTCGAGTTAAATCAATCTGTCTAGTTGTCTTTGGAAAAAATGGTTTTCAATCCGAGCGACGCCCGGTCTTCCAGGTACCAACAAATAAAAACTAAAAATATCACGGAACAATCTCATACAAATTGACTTAGTCCTACTTAGTCAACCTAAGCTCTAGGCTTGTACAGTCAACATCAAAAGTAGCTAAGCAGAATAACATGGTCAAAATGATCTAGACACGACGTATTCTCTTGACAATAGAGTCGAGTGCAGATCATTTTGAACTCTTCGGTTGCGTAGCTACTTCTGCTGCTGACTGTACCTAGTATGGGTACTAAACAACGTTAAACATATGGAAAAATAGGTACATAGAAGTTAAATGTCAACTAAGCGGTGTGTACCGCCCTATACCACCAGTACAAATAAAATAGAATATCCAAAAATAAAATTAGAACACGGAAATTGGAGGCGACCTCGCCATATAAACATTGTAAACACACCAATCAATCATTTGTTTAATCTGTGATTCACAGATTAGTTAAATACCTATCATGCCCAAACTGAAAAACTGTAAAATAATATGTTATCAAACGTAGATTTTATTGTGGTTGTGTAACCTACTGATTAGCATTGAAATATCTATAGTGTTTGAAAATTACGAGATTTACGAAGTTACTTAGGGTACAAGTACCGGTTTTGGCCAACTTTACACCGGGTTTGGCCACTTAAAATTTTAACTAATGGGTCATTCCACCGTTTCGGGTATTACACTGAACTTATATAATAAGCTTTATCTACATCCATATCATAATTTCAATATAATATGTTCAGAAGCGATAAGCAAATGCCCTACATTATGTTACCTGTATCTGTGGTTGCACTGTAATGTGAACATTAAAGTATAACATGTCAATAAAGTATCGGTTATCGCTGTAGTTGAATCTTAATGTTCACTTTACAGTATAAGTGACCTGTACTTTAATGTGAACATTAAGATGCAGGTACATTAAGATGCAGGGTAACGACGGATACAGGTTTCTCACATATTGTAGAAAACTTATGATATGTATGTAGATAAAGTTATGTATGCGACTGTACGCATAATTAGGCATTAAAACACTCGTGTGATCTTATTATGAAACTCGCCTTACGGCTCGTTTCATAAAACCACACTCGTCTATAATGCCTCTCATTATGCACCAGTCACATAAATAACTATTATTTCGATATTGTAATAAGGAACTAGGAAAATATAACTATTGAATGGTCTACTATTTGGAGAATATTTTCTTTTCCTGAACACGCATCATTAAAAGTATAAGAGCAATAACGAGAGATTCCCTAAAAAGTAGCTGTTTTGGGTGTTACGATGGAATAACCCTATATGTAAAGCATTATGAAATTACAAACATATTTTTATATTTTATCTTTATATTAATTTTCAGTCTTTACTATTTATAAATATTATTTTAAATTTATAGCATTATTGATACTCATTTCTACCATAAATGGCCAAAAAGGGTAAAGTGGTCACAAACGGTACTTCTACCCTACTACGCATTTAGCCTAGTTGTTAGTGACCCTGCCTACGAAGCTAGCGGTCCCGGGTTTGATTCCTGGTATGGGCAAATATTTGTGTGATGAGCGCGAGCACTTCTTCCTGAGACTTGCATGTTTTCTATGTATTTAAGTATGCATTTCTCGATATAAGTAAACCTAGAGCTTAGTTTGTGACTAGGGGCCGTATTAATAAACTGATCTCGACTGTAATGCCCGTCTCAAGGTGCGTCAAAAATGACAGTTTTGTATGGCTTCACTTTTACTTTGACATAATTATGTATCTTGTGACGGGCATCTCAGCCGAGATGAGTTTATTACACGGAATAGAAAAAACAGTGGAAGTGGCATGAGCTTCGCTTAGTATCAGACCTGTTGTCGCCAATACTCAAACTATACCTAATAAAAACAACACGCCACCATGGAAAATGTTTTTGGTGCGGCTAGCGTTTTTACACTCCAAAATAGCACAATAAGGCATACTTCTGGATTTATTTTCTCTTTTAGAAATATCAAAATATCGAAAAATCGAAATAAGCGATCGTGGCAAAAGTATGGTAGGTTATGCGGAACTCCGCATAACTATGCCACACGTTACACGCCCACTTGACACTTCTACTGTTTTTTCTGTTCTGTGGTTTATTAATTCGGCCCTAGGTCATTTGTGTGAGACTGTCCCTGATATTAATTATTTAAGTTTATTTACTAAAAAGGGTCTATTTTATAGTTGGGTTAATCTAGGATATTGCTGTGACAGCTTTTTTTTAATGCTTCTTTGATATAAATATGAGGCGACGTTCAGTAATTTAAATGATTAATAGCTTTTTTTAACCCCTCTTACCCAAACAGAGGATTGTTTGCGTCAGAGGAGTGAAAAAAGCGAATGTGTAAGTTTAAGAAGTGTATCTAAGTATGTGTGTGTGTGTCTGTTTGTGGCATTGTAGTTCCGAAACAGAAGGATCGATTATAGGACGCGGGTTTTTTTTGTAAATAGAAAGTTAGTTTAATAGAATAAAAGAATCAGAACACATAATATTCTTCACTTACTTGTAAAGTTGATCTGACGATTATCTTGAAAAAGGCATCTTGTTGATCGGTCGATATAGCGAGCGAACTCATACGAGTGACGGTTAAGCTACTAACTGCCGTACACAGAGACGTCAATTAAATTTAATGCTTTATTAAAGTAGCTGCTGTCACTTTCTTTGCTACAGCAATAGAATAAGACAACACGTCACTAAACAAGCGTTAAATTTTTATTGACATCTCTGAGTGCGGCAGTAAGTTGAGTATGCACGCTAATGTTTCGACCTTTATCATCAGAACAGGGAGTAGTTTTTACGGATCCGTACCCTTTGGGTAAAAACGGGACACTATTACTAAGACTCCGCTTTCAGACTGTCCGTCTGTCCGTCACCAGGTTGTATCGCATGAACCGTGATAGCTAGACAGTTGAAATTTTTACAGAAGATGCCGCTTTAACAACAAATACGTATATGTTTTTTTTTTGCCGTTTTTTGCTAATGTTGTATAAATAATGGTACGGAACCCATCGTGCGCGAGTCCGACTCCTTTTTTTTTCAAAATCTTGAGTTTTTTTTTAAGAATCAATTCTCCGCTTTGTTTCGTTAGCGTTTGTATTAATTAAACAACAGGTAAGTACTTTACGTTATTATTTTAATACGGCCAACATGTTCATTATAACAATAAATATTATGTCGAAATAACAATAATTATTTGTCAACAACATTAATACTATTATCGTGTATTTGTACATTTTCCGCCTACGTTTTCCTTCTTAATTTGATTATTTATTGTTAGTTTATACAATTTGTTACGCGTATACGCGTAAATATTATCCTTAAGTACCTTTGAATAATAGAATACGGGTAAAGATTGTATAGCAGAGCAATTGGTATAGTACTACCAGCTTCTTAATAGCGCTCGGCTGGCTATCGGCATCACAGTTGCTCTCGTAACTGACAGAATATTTGTCACTCGCGTGTTTCATACAAAAACGAAGATGGCCAATAACCTATTAAGAGGATTGTGAACCGACTCTGTACATTTTTCCCATAGGTACTTTAGCTCCGGGCGATAATGTTTCTCATCCCCTAAATCAAGACCGATTTCCACGATTTTTGAATATGTTGTAGTTATCAAAAACTAGGGTTGTATGTTTCCGTTTTTTTTATTTGTTTTTTTCATTAAAAATCTTGGAAAAGAAAACGTACAGACCTAGTTTTTCATAATATCTAAAACATATTTTTTTTTTATGCTCGTAAAAATCGGACTTTATTTAGGGGGTGAGAAACATCGCATTTTGTATGGACATTTTAGCTTCACAATCTTTTAAGGAACTATACTAAGTGGAAACGGTTGTCTGTAGCTTTGTAACTCTCAATTTTCATATGTTTTTTATTTTATTTTATTGAAAGTTAGTTTAATTGGGATGCTTCCGTTCAAGAGTATTCAGCTCTCAAATTAGGGGCCCCAATTACATCGGGGGTTTTTAATTTGTAACTTCATAAAATGTTGCTTCGTTCGTATACAATAGCTGTTGGTTGTGTTGGTCATAACCGCGCGGGGCTGCACCGCCCCCGGTCCAAGGCCGCCCTAACGACCCGGTCGTAGGTAGGTATGCCACTGTACGATTTGTCGTTTCCACTATCAGCCCTACACATCGATACTTATTGATTGCCCTCGTTCCCATTCATCTATTCTAAAACCGGTTGCTCAAATATTGTTGTGACACGTCCGAAACGTCTTATCTTCAACTTTATTTACGTAACTATGTAATTTGCTCTTCGGGTTTTTTTTATCAGTCTTTATCAGTAATGCGCTATCGAATTTGTAACATTATATTCTGTTTGTTCCAACGTAATGATATTCTTGTAAGAATATTTTAGGTCATTATTATTTTCAAGTTCACGTTGAAATGGAGGTTACGCATATAATTAATGACCGTAAAGAGAATGATTGATTCGTTGGTGCGCCTGCACATTCTAGCGGATCGCGTATGCGGTCGTTGTTGATATCGACAGGTAATCCCATTGTGTTAATGTTTTGCGAATCGGAGTGCTAAACGTCGCATGTTTACACAACACCGCTTAAAACACGTCCATTGTTTTGCTATAGCCTGTGTAATGAGTATTCAAAACAACTGGTAGCCAGAACGGAATACTGAAGGAACTTGGTCAATGTCCGGTGGATCTGCCGAGCTAAGTAAGAGTGCGACGGTTCATTTCCTTCGGTATCATTAAACAATTGTTGGTGCATGTGTTTAGGCGAGTTGGCTTAGGGCTCTCACGTTTGGTTTGTAAGCTGACTGTATAATGTAATTCGAGGAACTCGCCGGGACTGTTATCGTCGCGCCGTGGGCGTAAGTGTAGACGCCAGTGAGATGGGAACCGATCCTTTCCCTTGCAAGTGCTTACTCAGAGTAAATCAGTCGCTTGCGCAGTTGTGCTTCGTCCGAAGCAAAATAGGCGTATGAAGCAGTAGGTACCGTCTATTACACGTGGCATTATATTTGATGAAATAACTGATCAAGTGCGTGTCGGATTCGCACAAGAAAGGTTCCGTACCATTCTTTATAACCCCCCCCCCCCCTTCGCTTTATTTACTTTAATTTATTTATATTATATGTTGGTTTTTGTTAAGGTCGTATCGAGGAAAAACCCGCCAGTAAAAATGCCAACAAATTTAATGACCAAAATTAGTAAACGATAACCAAATATAGGTTAGGTAAGGTTAGGTTGGGTTAGGTTAGGTTAGGTTAGTTTTTGGTGATCATTTACTATTTTAGGCAGTAAAAAGTGTTATTTTGGCGTTATATTTAACTAACTAACCGTTAAACATAAGCTAATAAAAATCACGTGTCTAGGGGCCCCTTTATTTTTTATATAATTGATTTTTTATTATTTCTACACACACTCATGAAATAAGAAAGATCTGTGTTAGGATTTCTCCAATATTTTTCTCGCCTGTTATTTATTTGCGAGTACATTCATTATAGATACATTGTTGTATAAAAGCCGAAAAGTTTGCAATAGACGCACCAGTATAATATTAACTAAAACTAATCAAAGAAATCCTACCAAAATCTAAGATATACTAAAAAAGTTTTTAGTGGTGTTGCGCTTAACACTTAGTAGACGACGACGAGTTTAACACCCTAAAAACATAAATCGGGCTGAAAAAATCTTATATACATACATACGTGAAAAAATTACGCTATATCAATTAAGTTTTCATAAGCGACCTGCCACGGACACGAACGAAAAACTGCATCAGAATCAATTGCATAGCTATAAGAACTAAGCGCGCAAACAGACGGACAGAAATAGCAACTTTATGACTTTAAGGTGTTTTTCCGCAAGCATACAGGTGTGAATGTATGTACCTACGTATATTATAAACGGCTAAACGGCTGGCTCGATTTTGACAAGCATGGCATCGGTCGATTCTTAGCTTCGCGATTGTCACAGGGTACTTTATTTAAAAAAATGCCGGAATTTAAAACATATTTGATAATTACATATATGTTCGTATTGTTAACCAAAACATGCAGTCTTTTATATTATATGCTTGCTTTTATTGAATTTGTTTATCATATAGTTTTTTGACCTTTTGAACGGCCGTGTCAAATACGATAAAAGTGGACACTCATACGCCAATGACTGTTGAAAGACAGTGCAAAAATTTCAACCTTACGAATACAAAGGGGAAGAACATGTCTAGCTACCTTAGTAACTTTTTGAGATCGCGATTTGAAAGTTAGGAACCATGTAAATTTTTTTAGAGGTTTTTTCTAAAAAGCAAGGTTTAAATCCCAACTGCTGTTTGGATAATGTCGTCAATATAATGTTAGTCAGCATGTATATATATTATATTTTACTAATTTCACATTTTAAAAAACATACCCATTGACACTTGCGATGCTAAAACGAATCTAACGACACCTTGCTTTGGCAGTTAGGTGTAAATAAAAATGATACTCAGATTAATATCTGTAACTCAGTGGAAAGGAATTGGAGGTACATTGCAAACTTAAATTTTGTGATTAAAATCTTTCCTTTTAAATAAGTGACTAGAAATGTTCTTTTCGTGTGAAATGAAAGGTTCATACGCATGAAATTCATCCGTAACGGATTTCATTGAACCTGTGATATGAATATGTCTAATTATTAAATTCTTGTAAGGACTACCCGAGTTGACTTTTTTTTAATATTCTGAAGTTGTATCCCACTACTCTGAGAGAGAGAGAGAAAGAGAGAGAGAGAGAGAGAGAGAGAAAGAGAGACTGAGATGAGATGAGATATGTCACCGAAAACGTCACTTATTGACAGTCCAAAGTGGTCAAGGAATCATTTTCGTTTACTGTATATGCACTTGCTATTTTATCTCTAGTGAGGCTCTACTTTTATTCTAAATTCCATTCCACCCGTCAAGCCGTTTTGAAATTCTGGTTGCTACCGCATTTTTCTTCACCTCAAATAAGAAACCGCTCCAAGGTAAATTCTCAATTAATTATCGGTCAACCTCTCCCTGAATGATATAACAGAAATAATACATTTAATAATACGCTACATATTACCTTTTAGGGACAAATACGGATACATAACAAATCACCAAAGCACTCGTTACGGTTTTATTACGTTGCTAACATTACAAAGTAATTTGACCTATCCGTCACACGAGTATTCTTTCCTCGTTGCTAGTAAACTGTTTATACATTATAATTATGTAATAAAACTGATCAAATGTGTATAAATCTGACGTCTTCTACTACATGTCAGGTAACAATGAATTACTATTCTTCTATTTTGCGGGTGGTAGGATGTGTACCGTCCGAATCGTTACCTTTTTAAGCCGGATCCACATGCTTGGTGTCTGCCGCAAACACTGCAGGACGTAACTATATGTTAGAGAGAGCACGATGTATTTCCATCTCTCTCTAACGTATAGTTGCGTCCTGAAGTGTTTGCGGCAAACACCAAGCATGTGGATCCGGATTTACTGGGTAACCCTGCTGCCAAGCAGCACTGGCCTGGTAAGATAACTGGCATAGGGGTGTTCCAAATTAGTCTTCAGCACGGGTAGCACAAGTTGTATTTTCTCGCTTGTCGCTCAGTGCTTCTCTATCGTTACAGACTAGATAGAAAGTGGGAAGACTTTGGATTTGATTTGAAATGTTGAGACTAGATATCCTTGGACCCCCGCGCCTACTTACCTACGAACAGGTGACCCACATGTGCGTCCCGCCCTCGCTTCGCTTCGGTTTATGTGAGTTTTGAATAACAACCGTCTATAATCCAGAATTTGTTAAAAACCTTCATCTTGAATCACTTGATGAAATGAAAACCCCATCAACATCCGTTGCGTAGTTTGAAAGATCGCGTACAGAGGGACAGACGGCCGAAAGAGACTTTCTTTTATAATGTAGAGAAGAGGATTATACTAGCTTCTGTCAGCGACTTCGTCCGCGTAGATTTCGATTATCGTTTTCCCTCGGGAAATTTTCCGGGATGAAATGTAGCCTATATGTTAGTCCAGGGTATAAGCTATCGCCATTCTAATTTTCATCCAAATCCATCCAGCCGTTGCAGCGTGAAGGAGTAACAAACAAACATATAAACTTTAGCATTTATAATATTAGTAGAAGTAGAATAAGCTTGTTAAAGGAAAAGTGACATGTTTTTGTTCCTTTTGTTATTTATTATATAATATAATTACACCCTACAATCTTTAGTTTGGTTGAACAAATTCTTTCATCATATTATCGCATCCCATTAAACATTTTGATTTCCACGATTTGTTATGGCGCGGTGGAAACCATGTACTTGGCTCTTGCATGTACAAACCAATGGCAATTTTATTACAGCTTCAACCTTTACTGTTACTGCCTCAAGTTTACGCGATTTCAATCAATTTGCCGTTTTCAAACTGTCGAATCCTGCACATGTAAGTTTTATGGTCCTGATAACGGAATCTTGCATTATACAGTAAATATCAACTTTAGATGGATTAGAATTTTCTTTGAATCTAGCAGCTAGTTTCGGTTTAAGACTTTCAAAAGATTTAATATATTCATTCTGCGTTTATTGGTCATCATTACTTGTAATATATTTCCTATTTGCCATTTCCTGGTTGATGAAAGCAAATACTAAACTCATGTCTGTTTAAGGCTGCTAGTACTACGTACAGTATACATAAATTGGCAGCTAATAAAATGTATGTAATTAAGTGACAATATTGGTAATATTGACTGAAGTCATACATAATTGTTTGAAACAAACAGGTGGCCTTCGTGAGGAGCACTAAGGTCGTTGGCGGATGGCAGACATTGTAAAAAATATTGAATTGCTAATGTTGTTCATGCGATTGACCGCAGTTTTTGAGAAATAAACTGTACGAAATACATACGTTTATATCGATATAAACGAATGCGCGTATTGTAGGTACAAGCATCAGGTCATTTGCTTTGCTTGTACGAAATATAATATCATTATAATATCCACAGCCGATGCCACGCATCGTTAGCAACAATAACGACCGAGTCAGTCATTTAGGGACAAAGTAATTCGAACCGCATTATTTTCCGTAACCCTCGCCAGGAATTAAATATTAAAACACAATAATATATTATTATAAAATAGTGGTCTTGTGCCTGGTGGCTGATACATCAAAACATAATGCTACGTGTATTATGTCATCTTGCTTCGAGTACAGAAATAATAATGTCTTGAAATAAATTTGTTATCAGCCCTGTATTTGAACATGTACTGACGGCACTGCAATAAATTTATGTTGGAACAAAGCACAGATGGCTTATTATTATCTCCTTTACCTTGTCATCTTAGAGCAAGGAGCAGTTACTTCTCAGTCACTTCGAGTGGCATCGTTTTCTGTAGTGTTTACAAGACCAATTCCCGATCTAACTGTACACGAGGTTTCCGCAGTTCAAATGGAATTTTCAGCTACACGCTAACTGGCGACACCGCTATCTTTGAACAGGTAATTTCTGGGAAGTTTCAACTTTATCATTATTAACCAAGTTGCGCGATTTCGACAAACCTATTGCGTGGATCGTAGTTTTGTACGAACGATCAAAAGATCAACTTAAATTTCTTTATTTTTGGCTTAACCATTTTAATGGTTCAAAGAGTTCCGGTTCGATGGCTGCTTTAGAATTTTACTCGTAAAATATGTGTTCTGAACATCTGAGTTATAAATTATCGATTTAAGAAATGGTAATATTGGTGGTGGATGTTCTTTGTGATGTACCTAATTGAAGTTCGTAAAATGGCCTCAGATCGATACGGTAGGTACATTTGGAAAAAAGTGAGCGATCTCGTCGAAAAACACATATTTCATGCAATGTGTAGGTGATGCACGTATCTTTATTACTGTATATTTTAACACTTCGACTTATGTCGAATTCAATTTATTTTCTGACTACTATATTTATGCATTTAAATCGCACCCTGTATAATTCACGGAATACAAATTATAGGGCTCGATAAACATAATTTTTACGTTGGTACTCTGTGTTGCAATTAAAATGTCGTTCACCACGTGGCCAATAATAAGGGTACGTGTATGTGTTTGGCTCGTCGCAGCGAGTTCGGTTGTGTGAGGCACATATAGGTAACTGATAACAAAACGTTTATTATAATACGCAATAAATTATTGATTACAACCGTCCCTCCCGTAGTGGCCACTTGCAACGTTGCCAGGCTTGTACAAATTTAAGCTGCAGATACGACGTTATCTCGCCTTAATTACAGAACATATAAAGATTTGCAATTTCTAATTATTCGCTTGTTAACTGTGATTGTTTCGTTACGTGAATTTTGAGGACTTGATTGGGATTGGTAAAGGATGAGTTTGTGCTTTACCATTCTTGGGCCCATTAAGAATTCAATTCGAGCATCCAAAAAACAACCAATTGCAATAAAATAATATTTACCAAGACTCACTTTCAAAACACATCCATACTGATAAAATTTATAAAGAAAAATAACTTCAATACAAGCTTTAATTGTTTTTTGTTTGTATGTTAAGTAAAAATCCAGCGGTTTTTGTTATTGACCCCACCACAATTCAATATTATGGTGTCTAAAGCTGATCTGGTGATGGAGTCGGAAGGTGCCAACAGGTTCTCGTTGTGTTAAACATAGACCCATCGTATTTGGCCTCGTTCTCCTATAGTCGTGATCTCGGTAAGATAATGTGCAAAAAAGGTAATGTTAACAACAAACTTTTGTTAAAAATTTATCTCTTAAACTGATATATTTTTACGATAATTATTCAGAACAGCAACATGGGTATCCTACGCAGGCGGAGTCGCGGGTAGTTTCACATATGAAGGGCACACGTACCTAAGACAAGGGTTACACGATCAGTTTGGCGTCAGTTCAGTCCGTGCTCGAAAGGGACGCAGCTATATTAACATAATAGCTGCGTCCCCCTCGATCATGATTGAACTGACGCCAGACTGATGAAATACTGAGCGTGTAACCGATGTCTTAAGAACGTGTCTAAGGTCAGATTTTTATTCCCACGGAAAAAATGTAAACAAAGGTGTTGCCGCTAACGAAAAACATTTCCAGCATTCAAAATATTTATACTTCCCACTTTTATAAGCAATCGACTTACTATAAAAAAACTATATATTGTAATCAAGATGAAAGAATTTAATTTGTTGATGGCAAACTTTATTTTGAAATATACTCTTTGTTATATTAATTTAAAACGAGAATACTGTTTTCGTATGCATAATTTATTTATTGCACTGGTATCACTGATTCGATACACCCGTCTTAAAAAGTCGAGGGCCGCTTGGCTTGATTCACGTCACTTCACTCGCTTCACAGTTAATGCTCCCGTCGTATTAGCTTTCCAGTTACTCTTGTTAAATTGTTCTGTTAAATTTTCATTGTTGTTACGTTTTTTATTGTTATTACGTTGTTCGTTGTTACGTTTTCCGTTGTGTTTTTGTTATTGTTGTGTGGTAGGATGGACATGCGGTAGGTGGATGGTCTGTTAATAAATGTAAAAAATTTATTGCTGTGTCATTTCACAGATTTGTGCGATTTTAATTTTAATTATTTCTCCAATTTATTTTTAATATCACTGTTCCAACGACATGATAATATCTAATATTATTTTTCTTGCTGGCCCGTACTTTGAGATCCCCTGAAATGTCACTTTGACAGTGACGTAACTTTGTTTACATTTTTTCCGTGGGATTAAAAATCAGACCTTAGTCACTATAAGTAAACTGCGAAATCTAAATAGAAGATTTAAATTTAAATCTAATTTTACGACAGGTGACTAGATATTATTAAGTCCGTAAGTACGTGGTAAGGCGTGTTCGATATGAATAAATAATTACTTAACTCAAAGTTAAAAAAATAAACCCAGCTGGCGTCTAGCGCACCCTCATTCCTATATCTAATTATGTTTATACCTTTTGCCTATTCTAAGACGCACACGATCTGTAAGAATTATATGTCACCCCGTTTATTAACATCGGTCCAAAAATTCAGGAGGTAGTTTAACATCTCTTTTTGATCATATCTATAGGTACCCATGCACTATTTTAAAACCATGTACTCTTCTTTTGACTTCGCGCCATCAGCTAAAACCTAGAAGACATCTACTCTTACCAGGGTAACGTGGGTACGAGTATAGTAGTAACGAGAAACGAACGCTGGTTTCACACGGAGGTAGAACTCTCCACTCTGTCTCACTGTTTTACCTCCGTGTGAAACCAGCATAAAAAAAAACGATACCGACAATACACCTCGAGAAGTTTTATTTATGAGTTAAGGATAACAACAGACCACACCAGGCCTTCCGATATGGCAAATAAGCTTCATGCTGTGAGAATACAATCCAGAAATTCACTAGTCAAGGTGGGTTTAGACCAAACGAGCGAATGCTCTAGAACATGTTTTGTCTTTATTTTTACAACGTAAACGTAAGAGATGATGCCATAGAATTCTTGTTCGTTCGCTTGGTCTAAACCCACCTTAGTAGTAATGGCAGTATAGTATGAACCAACGCAAAATTGCACAATGTTTGCGGGTAGTAGGATATTCCCAGAGAGCGAGCCACATTAAAAAAATGGTTGATGTGGCGCGAATATGTTGAATGCGCCGCAAGTATAAGGAAAACTATTTACACAAATTGAATATAATAAAATAAATAGAAAAGTTTCTGAAAATATTTGGATGTTGGTATTCGACAATGACGCATGAACGACTGAACGAAGTTCCTGGAATGTCCTGTATTAGACCTATACTTTTTACACACCTTTTTGAGGTGGAAAAATCGAACAGTTCCGGCGAAAGGATGTACCGTATATATACGAAATAGACACGAAATCGCAGGCAAGTTTAGAAAAAGACTTCGTGAGAGAGGGGTATACTGCTATATTAAAGCGAAGCGTGAGATTATTCCATCGAAAATACAGAATTCGGCGGTAGAATTGAAATCGGCGCTCGTTATCTCTCTAGCTATTCACTACTACCGCTAGCGGCAATTTGCCGCCATGTCTTGTCGCATGCGGGTAGGCAGTTGGAACAGATTAACCACCAAACGGGAATAGTCGGTGTTCCGGTAGACATAAACTTGGATAGCAAAACGTGCACAGAACATGTATTGTATAATAAAACAAATTTTAAACGAATTAATTATTATAACCTACCAATGTACTAATTCTACAATGTGCCAAATTTCAACATGAGGCAACCAAATCTACCCGCGTTATGAATGTTAGGAACGAGCATTATCTAATCGCTTACTGACCTACCCTGTAACGCATCTGTCCGCTTGTTCGGGTGTGCGAGTACATTCGATATGAGAAAGTATATTAAATTGAAGAGCCGGATAAGTATCTTTATTTCGATTTTTTTTCATAAACTGGTGTCCCAGTGAACAAGGGAGGATATAAGTCTAGTGGAGTATATGATTTATACCGTCTTTTATTATGAGTTAAGACGACTTTTTTACAAGGACCCCAGTACTTTACAAAACTACGGCTAACCGAAAAGTAGGGTAATTATTTTACAGACCATAAAGGTATGTTAGTGTAGTAATCAAATTACTGGACCCATATAGTTTGATATTTATGTGTCGTTGAGTTCGTTATAGTGTCGCAATGGGTTTTAGGGCTATTAAAAAGGAAGTTGAGTTTTGTTTATTAACTGTTTATTAGTTATTATTTAGATGTAGTAAACTGAGGCCCTACTTTGAAATTCGAAGTTCGAAGTTACGTTAGTTCCATCTCTGTCACTCGTCATTCGACACTAGATCGAGAGAAAGAGATGGAGCTAGAGTAACTTCGAACTTCGATTTTCAAAGTAGTGCCTCTGGTAATACTTCCCTTGTTAGAATAAACACGTTAGAGTAAGAAGCAATCTCTCATATGTAGGTACGATTAAGCCATTACAATTGAAGATCTGTAAAATATGCAACCTTGCTTCTAAGGACGGCAGAATTTGCCTAACTACAAGATAACTAAAACTGTACGGTTAATAATCAACAGACTATAGCCGAAATTATCGATTGAATGCACAATTGCATCGTTCACAGGATGCTTTCAAGTAAGCGTCTAAAATTAGATGGGCTCCCCCACTAACCGCGATTTGATTGTCTGTCAGCACGGCCCTCTTTAACAAAGCTAGGAGACGGAAGCATTAAAATGCGAGTTAAGCTGCTAGTGCAGGTTAACAAAAATAGGCGACAGCTGGCTACCCAGAAAAAGTTCACAACGAGCTTATTTCAGATAATTAACTTCATCAAACCGCCGAGGCAGTCCACTTAGTGAGATAATAGTTGATCAATTTTGCAAGGTTGCAAATTTACTGGGTTACTTAAATGTTGAAGAAGTTATTAAATATTATTTTTATTCCTAAATACACGGTGTTTGAAGAACAAGAATCTATTATATATTTTTACAATTATTATTGTGCCAACGAGTAAGGCCCCGTTCCCACTATGCCGGACCGGCGAATTTGCCGGATGCCGTTAAGGCTAGTGGCTTATGACGCTGGTCACGGCATAATGTGAACAGCTTCATATTAATTGTACAGCCACTACCCTTACCGGATCCGGCAAAATTGCCGGATCCGGCATAGTGGGAACCAGGCCTAACAAGTTTCAGCACTATTTTTTTTGGACAGCCTGTACATGACAAGAAGTTAATTTGCGAATTACGTGGAGTGGAACACTGATAAGGGTTCTGTCGTCGCGATGGCAATGCCTCGCTACAAACCAAGCAAAAGAGACGTGTAATTACTTCGATGTCTAATGCAATATAAAATAGGTATTAGTAAAGTAATGGATTTTTATTAATCAAATCAAATCAAATCAAATCAATCCGATCCGATGTTAATAAGCTTCAATAATGTTTATCCGGACCTGTATGTGATGTTTGTTAGGTCTCGTTAATACTGCACATATCAGTTTGCTTCACACTGAAAACTAAAAATGATACGTATTAAGTAATAGTTATTGTGTTACCTACATTAAAAACCAAATATGCAAACTATTTGACTCCACGTGTATCTGATGATAACTTATTAACGACAAGTTTAATACCACGGCAAATCGTACGTGCGTCAATGTCAACATAAATAACTGTAGATAATATAAAGGGAACCTATCGATGTTCCGAAAAAGTTTTTTCCGCTGTTTCGTTTGCCCGAAATTTTCATTTGTCTGAAAATCGTTTTTCTCTGAACCCATTCACTTTACAAAATGTTTAAAGAGATATACAGGTTACATACCTACAGGTTAGGTTAGTTTTATACCGATCCAGGAAAGTTAAACGTTTTCAGAGAAAAATTATTTTCGGACAAACGAAACAGCGGACAAAAGTTCGGTAACCGCTTTTAAATTGACAACTCATATTCTTACTGAACCGACGACGTTGACCTCAGCGACTTACCGCGAACTTGGCAAATAGGAGTCTAGAGATTGTGAGCCAACGGTGGATGCTGACTCTCGTACAAAATGTACCGAACTCCGGTCGCGGCGTGCCTGACTACCCACCGATAACGTTATCAGCAGAATTGTCATGTCCACAACACTATCTAGCCCACAGAACAGAAAAAACAGTAGAAGTGTCATGTGGGCGTGTAACGTGTGGCATAGTTATGCGGAGTTCCGCATAACCTACCATACTTTTGCCGCGATCGCTTATTTCGATATTTCGATATTTCTA
This sequence comes from Acleris cristana, assembly GCA_948252455.1. Taxonomy (NCBI): domain Eukaryota; kingdom Metazoa; phylum Arthropoda; class Insecta; order Lepidoptera; family Tortricidae; genus Acleris; species Acleris cristana. The sequence goes on along the minus strand of OX411774.1, from coordinate 5,840,754 downwards.
AAATAGAAAATAAATCCAGAAGCATACCTTATTGTGCTATTTTGGAGTGTAAAAACGATAGCTGCACCAAAAACATTTTCCATAGTGGCGTGTTGTTTTTATTATAGTTTGAGTATAGGCGACAACAGGTTTGATACCAAGCGAAGCTCATGCCACTTCCACTGTTTTTTCCATTCCGTGATCTAGCTTGTACCAACAATGGCAAACGAGCGCCATTCTAACCGGTCGTAGCGAAGCAGAAAGGAGGGTATAGTATATTTTTATTGCGTAGGTTGTGTGTAACTGTTACTTCGACAGGTCTTACACTTAGGTACACATAATTTGTGTGTTTTGAAAAAAAAATGTTTGAAGTATATAGTTTGAATGAGCTTAGAAAAACGGTAAGGACGGATTTGTGTACGGAAATATTTTATCTGACAGTTAAATCAGATGCGATAATATATGAACCATGTCTTAATTTTGTGCCATAACAGCAATTGTTACAACACCCACCTGTAGATTAATTGGGGAGTAGGTATCTTTTAAAAACTCAAATATACTTATTAATCCATCGACACAAAATGTGGCTACGCTGGAGTCGATTTTCCGACAGTCAGTCCATTGATACCAGATCAATTAATCTATAAATTAAGAGACAGTTAATTGGATTTGGTAAGATTGATCGACATCGACTCGCCTTATTTCTACATCGATTGAGAGGGTACGGTAACATCATATGAAACAAAAAAAATAAGTCCGACAGCAAATATTATAAGTCGATAGAGATTCGTCTGCTTCGCTTGAAATTATAATTATTGTAATAAAGCTAAACATGTAAAATAATTACAATGACCAAAAAGATTATTTAATAAGTAAATTAAGTATAGCACACCAAGTGATTGTAATGAATAGGTACCCAACCCTGAAATCATTTGTACTTATGGCTCATGGCGATATCGTAAGAATTTCTTTTTAATACCTATTAGTGTCGATGTTGTAGAATGTCATGACTTAATTGTTACAAGATTTTATATTGCACGTAGATACGTGATATGTTTAATCAGCATTGTTCTATCAAATACATATTATAAGCTGTAAAATGACCTATTGCATTGCATGCAACTCGACTCGCGCCCGCGCCGACCAATCGCGAGCTGCGTATGATGTGCTGACGGTATGAAATCGGTACAATGTAGCTGCGGGGGTAGGTACCTACCTACCTATAATCATAATGCACAAGCAGTTTTGTGCGAAATAAGATTCGTACCTAATTTACATAAGTGGATAACAGAATTATACTAACAGATTAATGAAGAATTTTAATTAAACCTCGTTCGTACATGTGAATGAACGATATTGGCGCAAATATGCTTGATGTAGGTAGGTACCTACTTATAGTTTTCTAAGAACTCATGTTCGATACTTCGCGGCACGTATTTAGCAATAAGTAAGTAAATATTTATGGTTCAAACGTGCATGTATTTTTATACGTACTGTCCCGATCACGATTGAGAGATATACATATAAAGTATAGCTACTTAGGTGCCATCTTTCGTCGACCTTGCGTCATACGTATATTAGCCAAGGTAACATTGTTTGCTTTATTCTGTTAGGTTGGTTTAATTAAGCGTATCAATTAACACCTGTGCCTACAAGCTGGCATTAATTAGTCCAATACCGTGCGTGTGGAACCACGTAAGACTTGCAAGGAATTCAATATCGGCGTTTTAACGTATGAACAAACATTGGGTGTTTGTTTTGATTCGTCGTCACAAGTCACAAGTGAATTTGCAGCGAGTTTTTTTTTTGGTAGATCTCTGTGGGGCGCAGCACTCGTGACCACAGCATCGATGTGGACCTGACGCTGGAGGGGCCCGCCGCCAAGGTTTCCCGCAAGCAGGCCACTATCCGCCTCAGAAACACTGGAGACTTCTTCGTGTCGTCAGAAGGCAAGAGGCCGATTTTCGTGGACGGACGCCCGGTGCTCCAGGGCAACAAAGTGAAACTAAACCATAATAGCGTTATTGAGGTGAGGTTTAGTTTTAGCGTTTAGAAACTCATCCCGCTTGTACGTAAATTTAACCCTAGGTTAACCCCAGGTTAGATTATTCACGAATGTCAGATTCACGAGAACTGTCAATTTTTATCTAATTATTCTGTTAACCTGGGTCATTTACGTGCAAGCGGGCCTAACACAAATGTTCTTACGGCCGTACTCAGAGACATTTCAAAGAAAATTTACTCGTTCCTTTTTGAAACTTTTATATGAAAGTTCGTTACTAAGGTTACGATTTAACACGTTCCCTGTCCGGGCGGCCCCAATGTGGGGTCATGAAGCTTTTTTTCAGGAGTCCATACTTTCACTATGGGGCACATCCCCATACTGAATGCACAGTTTGGACTTGTGACATTGTCAGATCGTTTTTAATGCGGACAGTCAACGTGTTAACCGTCATTAACTGAGTGCGGTCGTTACTCGCTAAGAGCAAATCTTATTTATAATTGGTTGGTCAATAAACAAACTCTAGAATCTGTAAATTTATTGCGCTAGTAAGGTAAGGATACGGTCTCTAAAAATGGGCGTGGTCTTCACAGGTTTTTTGAAAGCTTCTGATTCTTACTCTGACCCTTTTATTTATTTATGATAACTTTAAAATTGTACAATAATAAAAATACAAATGGTAAACTTAATGCCTTATGGCATTCTGTACCAGTCAACCAACAGGTCAAACAGAAATAAGTCAAGGTACTTACAGTCAGTCCAGTCAAGGACCGTTCAGCGCGTGAATTTGTATTCTTGCAGGGTTTCACTGCATTAAAGTTCATTAAATGCCATTTCATATGAGAACTGCTGGCGTGTTGCCTAACGCACTCGCAATCGACTTCAAAGTGGAACAATTGTTTTCATTTTATAATAAGCAGACTCGCCTTCGGACTGTCAAAATGAAAACGATTACGATCGCGAGTGCGTTAAGCAATAAACCCTCGGGGCCTCTATTCTAGACGGTAAAAACCATATATCGTCTTTGACCTGTTATCGTATTGGCAACGTTATGATAGCTCTTATTTACTTAACACTAATGGCGACCAAGTTAAAAACAATACCATAACAGGTCAAAGACGATAGTTTTTACCGCTTAGTAGGCCTTCATATGAAATGGCGTTTTATAATAAGTACCTACATAGTCGGTCCATAATTCCCGTCATTAAGGTTTAGTCAAATAAAACTAACTTAAATACTTAAATACTTTTTTAAAATTAAGTAATATTAATTAAAAGCCTTATATATAATATACATTTTTTTAAATATATCTTTCATTTCAAATATGTTTGCCGTTATTTCGATACCATTTTTATATTTACAGCACTCATTGTCAGAAAAACGTGGGACGTGTTTTTAAAAGTGGTTAAATTTCAAACCTTTATTCAGAAATAAATTTCCTCATAATTAAAGACTAGCATTATTTATCTTAACGGGACTCAATCCAAGCTTATGAAGCTAGAGATATGGAGAGATTTCGAATTTCTGCAAAATTGATGCTAAAATGTAAGTTGACTTAGGGAGACATGAAGATTGGCAGTTGTAGCAGATCTTGTTTTACCTTCCTCAACCAGCCCATTACTTACAGAAATACAAATTTTTCAATGTTTTTTAATATATATTAATTAAGGGTTTGATTACTGTAGCTATATGTTTACAAAAACTTTTTTTTTTCAATTTTTGACAAATCTTATTGACGGAATTTATGGACCGACTACCTAGATATTACGGAGCGTTTAACCGCCGTCTTTACCTTTGGCTAGTAAAAAAAATAACCTGCAACCAGACATCGCCTATAAGCGCTAGATGCGACTGCTCAGCGAGGCTAGACAACATCCATAACGCTAACGTAAACGGTTTTCGAAAACTGTCAGCCTTTATTCTAGGACGTTAAATTATATTGTTTTAACTCGATCGCCATTACTGTCAAGTACCTAAATAAAAGCTATCAGAACGTTGACAATTCGATACGAGTAACAGGCCAAAAGCAATATTGTTTAACGTCCTAGAATAGAGGAACAGAATGTAAGTATGAAATTGACATAAGCGTCTGGCAGCGTCAACCCTGTTCACTTTCGATAGCGATAGTATTCTCGCAATGCATCTTGTCTAGGGCCAATGAAATTATAGGTCGGATAGGTACTTAGGTTTCGTTCACATTCTACGGTTAGAGGGGTTGGTTAGCGCCGCGTAAAGACTGCGACGCACGCTACGCACGCACGGTGCAGTGAGCTTCGGGGATCAATAAGATCAATTGTTCTAGGCGTGTGTCAGTGACGTCATTTCATGCGTCGCGTGTCATGTGCCGCTGTAACACTATCTAGGTACATACATTTTAATACGAAGCGAATTGATGTCCTCGTGCGTGCGTAGCGTGTGTCGCCGCTGTGAAATTACGGCTTAATCGAGTGGCGAACTGTAGCTAATCAAACTGACGTTTCGTGTAAACGGCTCATTAGATGCAAACGGCGTACTATGAGCTTAGTGTAAACGTGCGCTTACGCGGGCAATTTTTTGAGCAATAATTAGATAGGGATGATTTGCGCCAAAATACTTGGATAAGTTTTTTCGTGGGTAGGTTATAAGCGTCCTAAGTAAATGTAACAAGTCTAATAAAATGTAAGCTTTTAAAACCAGACTGTATTTTTTGATATTAGGTATCGTCTACGTACTTAATATATTATTTAAAGAAATCCGCCATTTTGATTTCCAATAATTTTAATATAGCCTATGAGTCCTAATGACACTAGTGGTTGAGACGAATCTAACCGCGTATAATTTATTAAAATAGGTTTATTCGTTTAGTAGTTACGAGGGAACATTGAGTCGGACATACATGCAGGTCAAACACATAACCCTCCTTTTGGGCTTTGCCGCAGTCGGGTAAAAAAAACAGATTTTTAGATTGCATCATATAATTTACTGAATTATAAAATATAAAAACGGTTTAATATATTTTTTTACGTCAAGAAGGCAACAAAGGCGGCGGCGGTTCAAAAGCCTGAATTGAATATTTGCCATATAGGTAGCGGGCTTTTTGAGTGAATGTTACGCTTATATTTTTTTAAGAGTTTATTTACTTAGCTAACTTTGTTGACAAAATATAAACTTTATTAATACATTTTTATAAATCGATTGTACCTACAGTTAGGTACCATGCTCAAGTTATTGGTGCAGTTTATATCGGAAGTTGATACTAGGCGTCATTAGGTTTTATCAACAATTCGTATAAAAATGGCAGTTACATCCCACAACAACAGCGCAAGTGCGTTCGTTTGTCCTTTTCCCAATCATAACGGTGCAAAGGAGGACGTAATGTTTTATACACTAAGCGCCGGTTTTCTAGAACGTTTTTGTCACGTACTATACGAATTTGGAATGAGCTTCCTGCTGAGACTTTCTCAACGCGCTACAATATGGGGCTTTTTAAAAGGGGTAGGTATCATTAAATTTCTTCGAGACCGGCAACGCATTGGTGACGCCTCTGGCGTTGCAAATGTCCATAGGCGGCGGTGACCACTTCCTATCAGGTGGGCTGTCTGCCTGTTTGCCCGTCGACGGCAATAAAAAAAAAAATTGTGGTCTATCCGGTTTCTTTCTATCTCCAAAAAACGCTAAGACTATAAATTCCATAATCGTATAAATCTATGCACAAATCGCCCAGTAAAAAAATGGCGATTGACGAATTCTACGCAGACGAGAAATCGTTGTGATAAACACTAGGTAAAACTCTAAACAAAAAGACGCTTAAAAAAGTAAGACGTAAAATGTAACAATAGGTATAATTTCTTTCTTTGTTACAGATCGCAGGCCTGCGCTTCGTTTTTCTGATTAACCAAAACCTCATCAGTGCAATCCGCCAAGAAGCCGTCAAAGTTAATATCCCTGTTTAAAATTAAATAAAGAGGATAAATAAATATTGAAGCATTTTCATTTAGAACACATTTATTTGGTCAATATTAGAACAATTTTCAAAACTAGGTTTCACTCGAAAACTTAATATTGCCTTTAACATTAATTACGCACACTGCCCCTCTTGACGATATACCACTATGGAGCGAGTGTGCGGCTTTTGGTATTAAATCTATCACGAAACACTATCACGTGCGTTACTGGCATAAAACGATATGCATTTAACATTAAACGCAAAACAATCATACTTGCAATATTTTTAACTTAGTCCATAACCCTTATTTAGCAAAAAAGGTGCTTTACCCACAAAGTTATCAATACTCTTAAAATGTAACAATTACCAACAAAGTGCTGTAAATAAAACTCTCAAACAGTCCACTCTATAGTGCGTAACAACGAAGACACCAGGAGGTTATGAAAACGGAAATGCGCAAAATAAAGCATGGAGAAACAGGGTAACCAACGCATCACTAGATGGATCAGTGCAGAAAAAAAAATTTGAACATTCCAACTATTACAGCCTCAAACAGGTCTAGAAACTCATGTTATTACTCAGATTATTTTTGACCTTATTTTATTCAACTGAATGTTACAATCAGTACCTGTTACTTTTGTACATTTCATAAACTTTAACAATAAACCTACCCCGATTCTTTACGCAACACTTAAGTTTTAAACTTATTTTTTAACTAAATAAATAAGTATACATATAAATTATATATATTAATTATACATGATATAAATCACCTTCAAATCCGCTTAAAACAATATTTACAAATCACTTAATACAAACATGGAAATTATCTTATAACTTATCTTATTAACTAGGTGGGCACTACCACGTGAAGCTCTACGAGGCGACACTTGCTATACATGTATGCAGGACTAATAAAAGCACATTTTTGGTTTCTTTTTTATTTAACACCCTGTACACGATACAAAAATAGCGTATTATTAATTTTAATACGGCTTAGGCACAATCAGGCTAAACGATTAATGGCGAGCGCCTTGATTATGAGATCAATGGATATATATCAAATATTTAGAAGTTTCAGCGCGTCAATATATTATTATGTATGTATGTTAATTTTTATACCACAAAAACCAATAAATACATGGTATGTACATATACATTATCAATATAAGTGTAAACTTTCAGGTCTACATAGAAGGCACTATATAGCGTATTTTTATGCAAATGTTATTATCTCACTTGAAAGCATAGAGTTTTTGCAAATGCAAATTCGAAAATATATCAGGCACTTTCTTTATTCATGTAAAGGTAGGACAGTATTGATAATAAGAACATTTAACTTTCACTTCAACCCACACAGCAACTTGAGGGCGTAAAACAACAGTATAAAAATATTTTCTAGAAAAGCTAGTACGACTCCCAACAATCTATTATGTCTGAGTATTGGTGTTGGTTATTTCACGCTTTAAGTTTATTACACTACGTCATCGAGCCGCGATGTCGGAAACAACATTGCAGACAACACACTAAACGGCATCAACAAGCATATCAAGTTTAATATTATACGATATACGATATAGAACATCAGTAATAATAGTTAGTAAACTCTTTGTACTTGAGCCTAAAACGATAACACCAATTTCTCTTAGTAACACAATTATTTAATAAAATGGTGCTTAGAATTTACGTGAGCAATTGTTAACCGTATCAAAAACGGTCGTTTATATATAGTATATAAATTATTAGATACTAATTTATTTATTACAGTATTAACAATCAATTCAACAAACTTAAACTATCTTTTAGTAAAGGCAGCTCGTAAAGTACCGGTGTAATTTGAACAAGCCAGCCCCTTTTCATCACCTGAGATCCTGTTTCATAACTAAATTTCAAGAACTTATCCAACTGCCATAAATAATGTCTTTGGATATTTGTGGGCTTAGTGTTTTTAATAGTAATATCGTTTATAACAACGACCAATAGGCATACCCAAATAAATCAGTTAGAGTCACGTTCTAGACAAAAAACATTATTAAGTATATGTGTAAATATTACATATTTAATATGTTTATGAAACAAGCTCCTAAGGCACAAAACAATTATAAAATAATAACAAACCTCAATCCCTTATATTTAGATAACGATATTAAAGTATCATACATAATAAAATAAATAAACAATTAATACTAGTTATGGCTACTAAAGTGCATAATATGTGCAGATGTCTGAAAATATATTAATTATTTTTATTCTGCTGTGTAAAATGGAATGATAAGGTATAGGAAAAACATTTTTTAATAAACTTTTAAACACAGTAACAAATTAAAGATCAGATCAAATTGCACTTTTAAATAAATCTAATGTATAAGAAATTACCTAAATATTTTGATTTCCCATTATCACACTGTAGAGAATTTGGCCTTGTTACATTATCTACGTAGTGAACTAAATAGTACTACTTAATTAGTTAAAAAACAATTGGAATAAAAGGAATGTTAGATATTTAGGGTGGGTAGGGCCTTGGTCACCAAAGAATACATAAACCTAAACCTAAATAAATATTTGTTTCAAACAAGCTACCTTGCTTCAGTAACTATGCTTCAACTTAATAGTATATTTAAGGTTGCCAGTGGAATATTCATCTAATTTAGGCTGGGATATGATGAATTTTGCACTGCTTATAGACTTATATTTATAAAATTTCTCATTTAAAACAAACGTTTTTTTTCTATGACTGAACACCGCCCTTGTTTTATTTCTAAGCGCCATTTTGTCAATAAAATGGTTCTTCTCTATAAAAACCCAAGGCTGCCACTTTCTTCCTGTTAAATCAGGATTAAATGAAGATTTTGAAGAAGTACTAGCATAGTGTGACCCATTTCCGGATTTTTTGATAACTACCTTTGGTATAAATTTTCTAGACTTTTTATTTTTTTCTTTGTGCTTTTGAATTTGAACCTCGTCAATGTTTTTTAGTACATCTTCAAATTTAGGTCTGACTTTCTTTGGCATTTCCTTTTTAAGGTTAACTTTAATATTATAATTTGTATTGCATGTACTAAGCTTTGGTTCTTCTTTGGACAGCTTATTATTTTTTAATTTTAACAAACTTTGTTGAGGTAATGTCAGTTTTACTTTTAGATCAGGGATTGACTCCCTTAAAGGAGGGATATATTTTTGGGCACCTTTGGTGATGAGAGGTCTATGCTTAGATAAGCTATTATTATCGGGGTTTAGGTACTCTTTTTCTGTAAATTTGCAACTATTTTCCGTATGTTTATCAAAGTTCAAGTTTTGTACTTCAGATGTTGTCTGTTTATGGTTGGACATTTTTGAATGAATGCTTGAACACTTTTCTTCTGATGTTGTTGACGAGACTTCTGGCGAAGAGCTTGTATAGGAACTGTCTTCTTGGTGATCATAAGAGAAAACATTATCTAAACTAGATTCACATGAAAACACTGTGCTATTATAATCTTTATTATTTACTTTTAGATGAGTTAAGCTTTTACTGAACTCTGAATTATGTGTATCATTCACACTAACATGATTAAAACCATTACAGTTTATTAGTTGAGTTGATGAATCTTGTGAACATATGTTAACATTTTCTTTACTATCTGAATGTTGATGAGAGGGTTGGTAACTCGATTTCTTAATTTCTAGGTCTGATTCACGAGCAACGTGCTGGTAATTACTTATTGGCTCAGCTAGCAACATTTCTAATGAGTCACTGTCGTAATATTTAGCTGTTTTTTCAGTCATTTGAGATTCTCTATCCATGAGCTTTTTATTTACATCCATTTGAGGCGTTCGGTATAACGCGTCAACTAGTTGAGCATCATCGGTGCACATGTTATCACCGTAGATGTGCTTTACTTTATTTGTATGATCTACAGCGGCGCTACTTAAAATGCCTGTATCTCCGTCGTCTGATTCATAATCCGAGGAATCTGTATTTTTTGGAGAATTTGGCCCACCTATAACAATATTTTCTGCAATGTCTTCAGTCTCAATAATTTCCTCGTAGTCGACATCTTCAACCCACGATTTCACTTTGTCATCATCGGCTGCGTTGACATCGGAGCAAATCTCATCAATTAAATTGTTATTGATTAGTGACATATTTTGTTCTTCTTGAGATATAGAATCCTTATAATCGTCATTTAAAGTGTCATCTCGCGTTTCTGTAACATTATTATCTTCTTGATCATAATGTTCTTCTTCAATAATGCAGTTGTCGTCGATGAATATACAAAATGAAATATTGTTTTCGTTACATACAGTAGATATAGAATTTCGTCTACTATTTTGAATAATATTCAATAATTGGGACTCATCTATGTTACTACTGTTGTAACACTTTTGACGCTTTTTAGGAAACATGATATATCTTTTTTCTAAGCATTTATCTGCATCATTATTGTAAGCATTTAGGGCAGAATCAGACAGGGATCTTTTGAGGGAATATAGAGGCTTGTCACAAAAATTTTGATACAATGTATCTAAATAATTCGAACTAACGTCAGGCGAATACATTTTACCGATTTCCTGATTGCAAACCTGTTGTACTTCGTCACTGTTTCTTTCATCGTTATTTGCTAGTGTTTCACCATCATCCTTAACAGATAAACGTGTGTCAAAAAAAATATCATCGCAATCATTACTCGCTTTTTCCTCATTTGAAATTTGCTTACAACTTTGTGTCGGTTTTTCACTATCTTCACTTCGGTCTGTTGTTGTTTTTATGATAGGATTACTCTTTAGTTCATTGAATAACACTTCTTTTTCATTACAAGTTCGAAGATTTTTACTGCTATTATCAAGTTCCTTAAATTCTATTACTTCACTTGTCTCATGTGAGATATTAGACAGTATGCAATTTTCTACAGACAAATCATCGAAATAGGTATTTATGCTTTCGTGACTTGTATTTGTTATTGAGGTCTGCTCAATTCCATTTTGGTCTAAATAATTGTGTAAGGGCTTCGCATCATTTCCATTTATTTCATTTTTATCTTGATTGGAAATATTAGGTTCCACGTCAACTTCATAAATCTCGTGTTGTTTAAGTTCATCACTGATTGTACAAGCATCCTGCTTATGCAAGGCTGGTTGTAAACATATTTCAGTAGCTTTTAAATAATTATTTTCAATAGGTGTGCAGTCATAAATGAGATTTTGAAATCTTGGTGAGAAAAGCTCCTTCCAAAAACTATTTTTAAAAATGAGGGCAGCTTTAGGATCGTCACTGTCACTTACATCCGAACAAGGCTTAATAATCGTATCTTCTTCATTTGATACACCACATTTTTCAAATTCCCTATGTTCTTCATTTTTTAATTGAGCTTCTTCAGGCAAATCTTTAATTAACGTTTCGTTATTATCTGGTAATTCAAAATTTTCCTTTTCTTTACTGCTGTTGTCAAGTACGTTATTTTCAATCACCTGACATGTATTAGGTTTAAAAGAGATTGCATGTTCCGGAAGGACATCTGTAGTATTACTATTTTTTATGAACTGATTATCTAAATGAGAAACAGTAATCGGATCAGGGACTTTAACATCATTTACCATATCAACGTTTTGAATGGAAATTGCACTTTGTTTGATTTGATTCAAGTCTATTTTATGTTTATTTTGAGTCATTTCAGAAAACTGCACAATAAGGGTTGTGGATTTTTCTTCACTGTTTAAGTTCATTTCCGTTTCCTGCGCATCTACGCAGTCCATTTCATTGAGTACCCTACTCTGTGAATTTTTAACGGTGATTACACGCCCAGATCCTATTTGAGGGTCACTCATCAAAGATTTACTCACTGGTTCTTCAGAATGGTTATTAATTGACAATCTGGGCTTATGTTTCTTATTATTGACCTTATTATTGCCATCAGCATTTGCAGAACCACTCTCAGTACTTCTCTTGCGACGAGCTATATCAGTTCTGTTTTTAGTTCGTTTTAGCTTGGGAACATATAACATATCTTCACATTCTTGGTCAATTTTTGGATATGGTTGTTTACAAGGCTCTTCAGTTGATACACTGCTACCATCAATTTCTTTGCCAACATGAATAAATTCGTTTACTGAAGCTATTTCACTATTTGTATTTAAGTTAATTTCATCCGCTTTGGATATATCAACCAGTTCATTGGTAAGATTATTAGGTTTAACCATGTTTAAATCATTTTCACCTGTACTCTGCAAATTATTAATTGCAGTGTCATCACATTCAGAAGAAAATTCTACAGTCATCTTATGTTGATCCCTTTTTGATGTTACAATGATATCAGAAAAAGATGTATTGTTGAGGTGTTCATTTGTTTTTGGTTCCTCCTGTGTTCGATTATTTTTCACTTCCATATTTTTGTGTTTAATTTTATCTCTGTTTTCTTTACCAAGCCTTATGTCTTCATCTGCTCCATTAATTGAATATCTGCCCTGTGGAGAAAGATTCATTGGCATATCCAATGCTGCTTTCTCAAGATAGCGATTAGACAAATCTTTATAAGACATGCTTAGATCTTCACTTTGCATATCAATCTCGTTATGGCAAGCCTCAACAACATTAAAGGCTTTGTTTAATAAATTGACTGATTTTGGATGTGTTATAAATTCACTAGGAGAATACTTTTCTGATTGCTCATGCATGTTAGGAGCGTTTTTATTACCATCCAACTCACTCTGTCGCAGAGCTTGCGAGTTCTTAGCTTGACAAGCTAAGTTAATAGCAAACTCTTGTGCCTCTTTTTTCAAATAGCCTCCAGAACGAGAAGCATCATTAATTTCTTCATGAATTCTTGCATTATCAGGATTTTTAATAATAACGCTATCCACTCTTGTAGCTTGAGCTTTTGCTTGTGTTACATCATTATCACATGGAATATTTCTTTTCAGTTTTCTGTATTTGCTTAATCGGGAAAAATCATTTTCAGTCTCTATCTTATTTTTGGGAGAGAAGTGACAGTTAATATCAAATTCAGCATTTGTGTTTCTCAAATTATTACTCTCAGAACGGTCAATGTCTAATGCAGGAAGATCTTTTGGGAATGATGTAGTTATTACAGATTCGGTTTTATTTGCATTGATGAATTGTTGATTAACTTCTGGGAAATTTAATTCAATATCATTGTCTAGTCTGGGCAGTGACGCCAAACATACTCCTGAATTACTCTCTAAGTCTTGCAAACTGTAATTAGTCTTTAAATGATCAATGGGAGAGGATTCAGATTTAAGTTGGCTGTTGATCATTTTACAACTAGAAGCTGTATTTATAGGAGGATATTTTATTGATCTCTGGTTTAAAATTCTGTCCATATTATCTACAGCACTTTGCAATACTATTGGTGACTTTCTATTAAGTGGATTAGCTACTTTTTCAATAACTCTTTCATTTAATATATTTTGCACAGGGGCAGCAACTTGGACATTTAACATTTTGGGACTACATGGCTTTATTTCAAAGTTACAGCCAACATCTTTATGAATCACTGATTGACTTATTTTTGATTCAACATCAAGTGGTGACACAGCACGGGGTAATGAATCTTGTTTATGACCCACATGGTTCAATGGTATCTGTAACTCTCTCTGCATAGGTAATTTGGAAATGTTTATATTTGTAGATTCTATAACTTCCTCAAATTGGTTCAGTAGCTCAAGACTGTTATAGCCCTTGATATTCTCTGGCAACTTTGACACTTTTTGAATGTGTTCATATTTACTAAGCTCTTCACTAGGAACATTGACTGATCCAAGAACATAAAGTTGTTCTTGATCAATGGCATGATCAAATTGTTTAGTGAAACTTTGCATTTTAGGGGAATTGATTTTAGCATCTCTTTTAGAACTATTTTCAACATTGTCATCATCTCCCTCACTCCATGACGAAATAAATTGTCTAATATCTTTTTTTGATTTCAACAATTGGTTATTAGAGTCTGGTTTAGACAGTGGGGATGTTCGTACAATAGGGCCATATCTATAGTCATACCTCCCATAGATATCCATAGGAACTCTGTTTAAACTCTCTACACTTCTGACACTAGTTATTGATGATTGGCTAACATATCCACAGTCTTCCTGAGATGTCCCATGAGTTTGTGCAGTGTCATTACTAGCATTTGAATCAGCAGGCGAAATTGCCAGAGTGCTGGGAGAAAACTGCATTGGTAATTTTGTTAATGGATTATTCATAATGGATGGATCCAGACCCTTTAACCGAGCATATTCGTAATTTTTTAGATGGATATAAGGATGTGGGTTTACTCCATGCATATTTGATGATGGATAATTGGGCAAAATAATTTGATTTTTAGCATGGTGGTGGTATGGTCTAGGGATATCATTAAGGTAATAGTTATCACCTACAGGGTAAGCCTTTGTACGAGGGTTTTCATAATCTACATAAATTTTACTGCTTGGATCATAAGGTAGCTTGTTTGAAACAGCTTTATTTGTTCCATCTGATGGATAGGGGTGCAACTTATTCTGTAGAGAGTTACCTGGTACTGGTCTGTACGGAGGATGGATGACTGGATTACGAAATGGAACACCATAATTGCCTTGTTGATTAAAGGTTCTTTGATACCCATCTAAGACAGGTTCAGATACTCTTTCACTATATTTAAGAGGTACTTGAGCATATCCAGGATAAGGATGAGCCGGCATAGATTTTGGTAGCTCGTATTTATGTGCTGAAAATGGATGGGGTGGGTGGTAATGGTTTGGATAATTACCTAGATATTCATACCTGGTTTGTGGATACCTTTCCTTGATGTTAGGGTATGGCTTGAAACGCATGTTACCTTCATGGTAAAATGGGTCTGGATACAACTGCGAGGGATCTTCATGTCCGGAAGCTTGTGGTCTGGTCAATGCGGGGCGGCCACCAGTACAGCTTGCATAGTCTGGGTATTGGTAAACATCAGGAGCACCGTATGGCCTTAAGGTGCGTACATTAACACTACCTGTTGGCCACCCATGGGGGACACCTCTCACCAGCAATGGGTTAACATTAGACACACTATGTTCAGCATTTCTAATGTTTTTTTGATCACTACTTATAGGGTTAACATTATAAGGCACATCACAGTACTTTGCATCCAGGGGCACGTTTAACTTATTATTTTTGGATGCATATGCAGTTTCTTCATTTAGTTTGACTGCATTATACCCAGGCGGCATAATTATCCGCTGCATGTTTTCTTGGAATGTTTGTCTGGGTGATATGTTTCGTGTGGGATCCTGGTACTCAGCCATCTTGTGCGGGTAGTCGGGCGGGCGCCGGTAGCCGGGGTCGGGGCTGAGCCATGGCTCGACGGGCGCCTTCTTCGGGAAGGAGTCGCGCGCGGGCGGCGCGACGCGGTCGGGCCCTATAACGGCGCACGGTCGCGCGCCTTGAGCGTCCACTTTGAATGATCCGATTTCCTGACATGACTTGCTCCTGTCATAATGGAGCGTGGCCGCTGAGTGCGCGAATTTGGCACTGCCATCGATGCTTCGTTCTGCCAGCGCAGATTCGGCCCTCAAGTCTTTAGCGTCCATGGCCGTCGCGGATTCCACACGGGATCTCACCTGCTACCATCTTTTACGTATACTTTATTGCACGTTTTTCCTATATCAAACAGTCTTAAAGCAATGAAACGACTGTTCCTCCTGAAAATATAAACAAAATATCAATCAATACTATAGATATCTATATTGGCAACTGTCAAAACACTGTGCCACATACACTGTACCCAAATTTACTTCTTGAAACACTTTCAAACACTTTTACATAGATGAAAGTGTAATTCACTTCTAGATTTACCTTAAGTTTATAAAACATCAATATTATTTCCTAGGAGACACCGATTTATTACGTTCCTACACTGGTCGCCCATTCGGAGATGTTAGTTATGTGTTGCTTGCCATGAAAAACCAAATATTTACATACTTTACACTCCGCTTAAGATGGCAACACTGAACTAATTAGGGTTGTTTTTTTTGCAAAAAATATGAAATCGAGCATTTCATCTGCTTTGTTTTTCACTATAAGTCCCTTAAAAATATTACTTAATCAAGAATAGAATTACTAAACTCGTTCAATCAGATTATCACTATAGCTAAAGAACTGGAATCTAAAGTACCTAACAGCCAATTTTACATAATGGTATGAAGCTTGAATTGAATACCATTGAGTACCTGTACCTTAAATCTTGTACGATATACGATATTCAAGGACCTTTAACCATCTTTTACTCAGGCAACATGAGATCCTTGATAATCAATTTGACTAGAATGCTTGAGTTGTGCAGAAGATACGAGAATACCTAGGTGTTTTTTTATCGTATCGCATTTAAATATGCGTGTTAGTGCCAAGACGATTGAACAGTTAGCTCGCTATTCATGCGGAATGTCCGCGTTCGCATCGGGAGCGATTAGTAGTCTGTGGATTATTCAGAGGCAAGTCAGAGGATACAATAATGTTTACACATTCATCTTTATGGTGCACGCTACTATGATAATCAAAAAGGCCGTACGTGCATAAAAGGTCCATATCAATAACAATCTTATCTGTAACCAGCGACCCTACTTTGAAAATCGAAGTTCGAAGTTACGTTAGCTCCATTTTTCTCCCTCGATTTAGTCTCGAATGACGAGTAGTGACACTGCGATTTGACACTGTTTGAAACTTTCTGGGACCCAATTCTCGTGACTTCGAGATGATTTTTCATGCGAGATATGTCGAAAAAATGTATGCAGTTGACAGTTCATCTCGCATGAAAAATCATCTCGAAGTCACGAGAATTGGGTCCCTGAGGCTCTACTTTGAAAATCGAAGTTACGTTAGCTCCATTCCTGGAATATATATAGGATATGTCGTAAAAATGTATGCAGTTGACAGTTCATCTCGCATGAAAAATTATCTCGAAGTCACGAGAATTGGGTTCCAGGAATGGAGCTAACGTAACTTCGATTTTCAAAGTAGAGCCTCAGAAAGTTTCAAACAGTGTCAAATCGCATTCACATTTACGGCCGAACCCTATATTCAAACCGCGGACAGATAAGGCTCACTTCGGGTTAAAATTTGACATTTGTCCATACAAAATGTGTCAAATTTTAATACGAAGTATCCGCGGTTTGAATATAGGGTTTGGCCATTAGTCAATGAGCAGAGGCTCTACTTTGAAATCCGTAATTCGAACTTCGTCTATTGCTATCCCTTTTGCTCTCGACGCGTCACTAATTCGCAAGAAAGTGACGGGGCGATCTGAAGTTCGAATTACTGATTTCAAAGTAGAGCCCCGGTTACAAGTTTCCATTCGACACAACTTCGACCAATGACGACCAGTGGCCCGTTTCACGAAGCTATAAGTTACAAATTACAAGTGGAAGTCTCTTTCTAGTAAAAGGAGATAGAAAGAGACTTCCGCTTGTAATTTGTAACTTGTAGCTTCGTGAAACGGGCCTCAGCCATTTAAGCAGTGTTGCCAGTTTAGACCTGTAAAATTGTAACTTGTAGCTTTATAAAACGTGCCCCTGGGGCTCTACTTTGAAATCAGTAATTCGAACTTCGGATCGCCCCGTCACTTTCTTGCGAATTAGTGACGCGTCGAGAGCAAAAGGGATAGCAATAGACGAAGTTCGAATTACGGATTTCAAAGTAGAGCCTCAGGATGGCTACCACCAACCAATAAATTCCAAACTTCGGGTGAGTCCCTGTCACTTGTTACTCGAGACTAAATCGAGAGAAAGGGATGGAGTTAACGTAACTTCGTACTTCGATTTTCAAAGTAGGCCCTTTATGTCGTGCTTTATTATTATAGTATTGCTCAAGCCATCCGTCCGAACCAGCCATTTACATATCGATGATTGGAAGATCCATCCATTCGGATGTTGGAAGATAATATAGAGCCAGAGGCCCTACTTTGAAAATCGGAGTTCGAAGTTACGTTAGCTCCATCCTTCTCTCTTGATTTAGGCTCGAATGACGAGTGACAGAGATGGAGCTAACGCAACTTCGAACTTCCATTTTCATAGTAGGGCCTCAGCATTATTATGGACTATGGTGATAGACGATCGAGTAAGTTCGAGTACTTAAAAACCGCCGAGTTTGTTCGGTGGCGATCCAACATGATTGAAGTTTGCTCGTAGCGCGCCTTGGCTCGTGCGTCAGTCATAGCCGCGATCATTTTGGTCCAGAAAATTTAGTTAATATACGAAATTAGTGAATTTTAAAACATGATATGATATAATTCCTAAATAACACAAAGCTTCCTCTGTCGACAACATTTTTGCGTTCGAAATGTGAGCAAGCTTCAACGTTTGTCACCGACTCGAGTCGAGCAAGTTCGCCGCGAAGTTTAGATGTATCTCCATCTTAAAGGTATACGCGCGGGCCAAGTCGCGGGCTATACTCTGTTTACGGTAAGATCCATGTAAGATCGCAATTTTATAGCTCGTATGTCTATAATATCAGCCCTTGTATGGGCGTTTTCACTAAAAAGTGTACCCCAATTAAGGACTACATACATTTTCGGCCGCAATGTATGGCTAATTTTCGTCACAAAACTGAGGCCCTACTTTGTAAATCGAAGTTCGAAGTTACGTTAGCTCTATCCCTTTCTCTCGATTAAGTCTGGAATGATGAGGGACAGGGATGGAGCTAACGTAACTTCGAACTTCGATTTTCAAAGTAGGGCCTCGGGCACCGAATTCTCGTGACTTCGAGATGATTTTTCATGCGAGATATGTCGAAAAAATGTATGCAGTTGACAGTTCATCTCGCATGAAAAATCACCTCGAAGTCACGAGAATTGGGTCCCTGACTAAGTTAAAGTTAAGGCCTCCCCACAGACAAAAATACTTGCGCAAGTCAATCATCAATAATTATTATCTATGGTCTTTGATCTATGGTAAGGGCTATGGTTAGTAAGAATTATCTATTAAAAATTTAAACTAGAGTTCTATAATTAAATCTAGAGGTCCCGCGCTCTGTGGCCCGTTTCACGAAGCTACAAGTTACAAATTACAAGCGGAAGTCTCTTTCTAACTCGTACTGCTAGAAAGAGAGTTCCGCTTGTAATTTGTAACTTGTAGCTTCGTGAAACGGGCCACTGTTCGTTCAAGAATTGTTGAATTATCATTCTACTTATGTGCCACTGTACAACATTAAAACAATACTTTTGACGTGCAAAATAGCAAAAGAAATATGTGAAAAGATTTTAACTTAAGACGAGGCGATATGGTCTTTCACCTCAGCCCGTCCAAAAGGCCAAATTAAAAATAATAATTGACAGGTCTGTCTGACTGATTGTGATTTGACAATTTTGACAAGCGGGAGAACATTGAATTGAAATCTTTTGAAAGTATACCGCATTAAAACAATTTAGTTACCTAATAAATCATTTCGTGATGAAATATATTTCGGTTAGTTTAATCTTGACTTTAATATTTGCTGGATATGTAATCAATACAATTTGGACTTTAGCTGAGATATTCATTCCACCCAATTGTACTCGTGGCGAGCGATGTTACTCTTCATATTTAGCTTCAGACCCAATACAGCACCTTGTTCTTTTCTCCTCAATGAAAGAAAAGCCTAGTGTTTCATATACGCAGGAAGAGGTTGATAAAGTGCATACTGCGTATAATTTTGAATATAGAAAACCGGCGTCTATGTAAGTACTTTGGCGACTATTTTGATTCTTCTATATTTCAGTTAATTAAACAAGTTGTTCTCTGTGTATTCCAGACAAATAACGCTAAAAATTCCTAAAGAAACTCGCAACAACGGGACACTTTTCATGCACGCGGCCCTGATCGACGACGCACGAATCTACAAGACCTATAGAGAAATTCTTATGTCTGAACCATTGCACACCTTACCGTTAATTACGTTCGTCGAACCTCAGGCTGCCACATTCAATTTATTAAATCAAAATGTAACATTAACTAGATTTGTAATTGGTAAGATTCAAAAATTTACAACATCACTAAATGACAATAAATTTTCAGGCTGATGAGAAACCTAAAGTGCAACATGTAAAGCCTTTTTCCCACATTACAACTGTAGCACCACTGGCCATTCTGACAGACAATTTGAATCTGCCTGCTAACAAAATACCTGGGGAACTTTATTCTTACATAAGGTAAACACTGTATTTATTACTTGTATATTTTTGTTACTACAACAACATTAGCTATCATAATGACATATCTTTGGGGTTTGTTTTTTTTAACAAATGCTTAACCTCCTAGTGCCCTTTGTTGTTCTCACGGAACAATATTTTTTAATAGCATCATGCCCAGATATTATGTTTCCATACTAAGATGTATGGTCCTATGTTCCTGTATAGGAAAAAAAGTAATTACTGTTCATACTTTTTAATTCTAACACTAAATATTGTGACATCATGTTGGTATGAACTGTGAGTTCCTATAAAATGAACAGCTAGTACTCTTATTCCTACCGAGCTATCCCTACTGGTAGGGATAAGTACACATTTTTGTAGATATATTTCTACCGGTAGGGATAGGTGCACTGTCCATTTCCACTATTCGCTACTCTACTATTAATTTCTATTTGAATATCAAATTTAACAGAGGAGCTCCTATTTCTGAGTGTTTTGGCGATTCGGGCCTGCTGAAGAACTAACATAATTTAAACCTACCTCATATTTATGATACTAATTTTGGTTAATTAGTAATAGAGTAGAGAATAGTGGAAATGGACAGTGCACCTATCCCTACTAGTAGAAATAAATCTACAAAAATGTAGAGATAGCTTGGTAATGCTCGGTAGGGGTAAGTGTATCAGGCAAAAATGAATGGTGTTTTATTCTTGTAAAAACTGTTGTATTGTCTATACTTCATTTTTTTTTGTCTTTAATGAAGTTAAAATTAGAAATTAAAAAAAATTCACCTAACAATTCCTATAACAAGAATTAGCATATTTGCACCAATATTTTTTAGTATTATCTACTATAGTAAAAAAAACATGTGCAAATTTGACCGTTATTTTTCTAGTGTAAAAATAAACTAAGTATAAGATACTTAACGATATCTAACCAATATATTGTGGTGCCCCTAGATAAATTCCTGGGTTAACTATTTTTTTTTCTGAAGAAGACGCACTGTTTATGGTTTATACAATGTTTGTGCACAAATTAGTTTTATTAAAGTGGTTTCTGTGTTTTATTTTAGAATACGTAATCGCAAGTTTCTGCCAATAATCCAACATAATGTGCTTAAATCACGGATGTCAAATCTTCAGCTCTTAAACAGCAGCACCTCAGAAGTGAACATCACTGTTGAAGTGTCACCAGCATCCTATGGCTCTTTCCGATTGGCACTGCATGTGCGCTTGGCTTTAGAACAACTACATGGACTTGGATTTAGCGACAAAGATGTTGATGATGTTAAAGGGATATTTGCTGACACAAACTTGTATCTGCTTTCAGCAACAATTTTGATAGCTAGTTGTCATGTAAGTAAATATCATTACATTGAAGGTAATAAAACTGAGCAATAACATTTTAATCTATATATATAAAAGGCAAAACTGACTGACTGACATATCAACGCACAGCCGAAACTACTGTACCTAGAAACTTGAAATTTGGTACATAGGTTCCTTTCATGATGTAAGTGAGCACTAAGAAAGGATTTTCCGAAAATCGACCCCCAACGGGAAGAAATGGGGGGGAGTAGCGGGAAACTAATTCTACGCGTACGAAGTCGCGGGCGTCCTCTAGTTGGTAGATAAAATTTAAGTCATTTTGTAAGCAACTGATGGGAAAAACACAAGTGTTACTCATTATGTGGCCACCTGTATAAATGTACGTATTTGTAAATTTAATGTTAGTGCTAGCTTCTAGACGTAGTTAATTAAGATTTGTGAT
Source organism: Acleris cristana (assembly GCA_948252455.1). Lineage (NCBI taxonomy): Eukaryota > Metazoa > Arthropoda > Insecta > Lepidoptera > Tortricidae > Acleris > Acleris cristana. Next base: position 5,818,961 of record OX411774.1, on the reverse strand, counting down.
AAAACTACCAAAAACTGTTTTAACTGCGCAGTTGCTGCGAACATACAATGTTTAATTAATTCTGTTGACTAATAAGAAAGAAAAGATTATCGAGCTACTAAAAAGGTATAAAAAAAACCACTACAAAAGATATGGCTCCTAGAATTTGTACATGGCCTTGACATGACTCATAATAATAATAATAATAATAATAAATTTTATTTCAGGCAACAAGGCCCATATTTACAAATACCTTATAGACTAACATACATATCAATATAAAAACTTAAAACTAACACCGAGGTGACAGAACAGTGTGGTCCTGTTCTGCCAAAATTGGCATCTTGGTCGCTGCCGGTAGGTTGCCCCGAAACCGCCGGAACACTCATTAATAATGAGTGCTTAAGTACAAATGGTTTCTGTTATATATTTATTATTATTCCTTCTTTATTAAATCTGTCATCACATTGACATTAGTCTAAGCTGCTTAGAGTATGCAGTAATAGGACATAATTAAGAAAATATACATAACCTGGGAGATACATATGGTCTTCCGGTTAACTATAAAAACTTAACATAGTACATACTAACTAAAATATCACAGGGATGTACAAGACCCAGGAGCTATTATAAAAATGTTTGAATTTTAGTCTTAGAGATGTTAAAAGTCCCTATGTTCCGCGTGTCAGAAAATAAATATGATTATTAATTATGGACATGTAAACGTCTCCAAATGTCAAATTACATTGACTCTGAATACTCAACTGCATCATTGAGTCAGCAACAACATGTACTAAAACTAACATGGGGGCTATTAACTTATAAGTATGCCAGTATTCCGTCTGTCATGCTACAAGGCGCCGCAAGACGATGTGCTTAACCGCACGTGCATGACAAATCGTCACGGCGACTCGGCGTTGCGTTGCGAGTCGTGAAGACACGCTATAAGAATAAAAGCTACCTACCCGTTACCACGACACATTTATTATGCTAATTTAGACGCTCTCATGATCATTCATTAGACACAGGTGTGGCGCGCATATAAAACAGTTGGGAACGAAAATTCGACCGAAATAGAGGACCTAAATAAATGCATACCTACTCAAATACATACCCCCTTATAAATGTGGAATAAGCTTGGAATATTTTATGCCATGCTTTGTCCTTATCTGTAATTTTGACATTTGCATCTGACAGAAAGTGACAAAGCATGGCGTAAACTATTCCAAGCTTATTCCACGTTTATAAGTAAGTGGGATAGAGAATATCCAACATTCAGGAAAAAATGTAGGTAGTGTCACTACGAAGTAGACTAACCGCGCGTCGTCAAAAAATAACTATTCGGGTGGTTCCGCGGTCGTTTCAACCGCTCTCATTACCTTCCTGGCATTAATTTTAAATTTCCTGTAGATTAGGATAGCATGTTTAGTTATTTTTTAGACGTCAGGGCACTGTACAAGGTAACCGAAAAGGGCAATTCCATGGCAGAGAGTAACGTAAGTTACCAATTTCTAGCATTCTGCTGGTTTTTTAGTTATATTTTAAATTGGAAGAATTCATTTATGTCTATATACTTGTTTAAGTTTATATCTAGACAATTATTAGCATTAAAAGTTTAAAAAAACACGCATTGAAATGGTAACTTTCGTTACATTATCATGGAATTACCCAAAATAGCATCCAAAGAACCACCCATTCAATGGTTTTATTCAACCTGTGCAATTGTTTTTTTTTGCAGTTGCTGTTTGATTTCCTAGCGTTCAAAAACGACGTGTCGTTCTGGCGGCGCAAGCGTTCGCTAGCGGGGCTGTCGACGCGCACGGTGCTGTGGCGCGCCTTCTCGCAGCTCGTCGTGTTCTGCTACCTCGTGGACGAGCGCACCTCGCTGCTGGTGCTGGGGCCCGCGGGCGTCAGCGCCGTCATCGAGGTACCTGTCACTGCAGACAAGGGGCCTGTCGTTATAATCAGTAACATTCTGAGAAGTGTGCCAAAATGAAGTAGGGCTTGTAGGCTTTTAGCTTAGCTTTTACATGACTGAGTCTACCAGCGGTTCCAAAATAGAGACCACTGCTGAGAACAAGCGCCGCAAGAAACTCAATAGCCAGTCTTACAAAAAAACCGGTCAAGTGCGAGTCGGACTCGCGCACTGGGAGTTCCGTCTGTAATATAATACGCTTGGTAACCGCAAAAGAAAATACTCATTTTGTTATGAACTTTATTTTGTGTGCAATAAGGTCCATTTTGACTAGTCTAAATTTTAAAACCGATATTCAAAGTTTTTTGTTATTTCTCAATTTTTCCCATTAAACATCTATATGCCAGGATATTTTCAGAATATTTGATTAAACTTCTGATATAAGGGGTGGGGGGGGGGGGGAACGGTTATTTTTGTATGTTATATTTGGCTATAAATCAAAAGTACATAAAAGCAAATTAAAAAAAAATAGTTTTCAAATGTGCAGATTGAGCCCTTTCATATGATACCCCATTTGCTATAATCAAACCACTTTCATTTTTTAACTCCCCATTCTAGACCCCTTTTCAATTATTTATAAAATTAATTTCTTATGTTTTTTACCAAAAACAGCTGCAGGCAAATAAGTTGTATAACTTCCGAATTTCAGGTTGATAGCGTTTATAGTTGCGGAGAAAACCTGCTGTGACATACAGACAGACGAACAGACAGACAACGAAGTCTCACCATAAGGGTTTCTTTTTACCATTTTGGTACGGAACCCTAAAAATGATGGTAGATATCATTTAAGCTAGCATTACAAAAAAACGGAACAAAGCTACCTATAAATTAATTAAACGAGACCTCATGGCTGGGTTTGGAGGTTATAGGTCCCCCTAACGAAATCTTGGTTCGAGAAAATCCAACTGTATTGCGCAGGTGGATTTCGGCCTTAATATCCAAGGTGTTTGTAAATATAGGCCTCGTCGTAAAGATACTACCAAAATCGAAGTAGCAACCGCTAATCAGCCACGCTCGTAACCGTTTCAGTTGTGGAAAGTGACCAAGATCCTGCACATCCGCGTGTCGTTCTCGGGCTGCATGCCGCGCGTGTGGCGCGACGGCAGCGCGGACGCGGGCGAGCGCAGCACGGCGCGCGCCGACGCCGAGGCCATGCGCTACCTGTCCATGCTGCTCTACCCGCTCTGCGTGGCCGGCGCCGTCTACTCGCTGCTCTACGAGCCGCACAAGAGGTAGGCTCTGGTGCTCCCAGCTGACCGAGTGACCGACATCCTGCACATCCGCGTGTCGTTCTCGGCACTCGTAATAAAAGGAGACCATTCACGTTTCATACAAGTTTGGGCCCAAAATCAAAAGCGCCGGCCGACGTATAAAAGTGTTTTTAATTTGATCCCATGATTTTGTATGAAAAGTCAGGATTTTCGAACATCTATAACACCAACAAATGATGGTTCTAGAGTTTTGATGTCATATAATGAAATGCTCAGAGCGGTAATTTGATCAGATTAAAAACACTTTTATTCGTTGGCCGGCACTTTTGATTTTGGGCCCAAAATGAATGGTCTCCTTTGGTCTTGTCAGTAGTATACTATTAAACCAAACAAATATTCGGATAGTTACCAACTAAATACCAAATACGCATACTGCAATGAAAAAATAGTGGAAAAGTGATTATGCCAAGTATATTATGCCAAATGTGTTTCGGACAATCGAAAATATGCCGAACAGATGGCACACAGCAAAGTCCTATGGGTCTTAGATCTCACTGCGGCCTGTTTGCTCCTGGCTTAAAGCCGCGAAACCGGAAACGTCTAAATGTTTTGTTTATAATCAGACTAACTTCTACCAGCGACTATGTCCGCGAAGATTTCGATTATGGGTCATACACACAAAAAAATAAAGGTTGTCTTTCCTGTGGTCAATAGTTAAAGACTTGTGTGCATATAAATTATGTTTATATCTGATATGACTAAAGAAGACCTGACGCCGCTTATTCGGATATGGGTTCGGCCAGAAAAATAGGCCTTAAAAAACGTTAAACCCGGGTCCACAGGAAAGACGATAACCTAAATCTGTGTATGACCCATATCGTTATTATAAAATTAGTGGAATGGAATTAAGTCGAATATCGTTCACATAAAAGTCAACCTGTAACGAGGTTGTTAGAACCTCCTTTTTTTACGTTCCTGGCCACTCTTACATTTCGATCTAAATCTTTCCAAATTCAAAATTGTTTATGATCTATTCGGATATCGATCCTTAAGCTCATTCTCCAGAAAATTGCAATAGAACCAGACACGGGATCTCGTGTCTGAGTACCTTACCTTCATTAAAATAATTTATTAAGTATTGTATTATTATTCAGTTATCTCCCTGCAACTTTATTTTCGGAAATAATTATTAAAACACGTAAATTATTAAAAAGTGATTCATTTATTATCAACTACAATACTACTCTGTGTGGGTCTCAGCGATACTACCCTATACCGTCAGAACCCTTACCTGAAACGGTTTAATAGCGTACCCAATGATTTCGCAGCTGGTACTCCTGGGCTCTACACAGCATCGTGAACGGCGTGTACGCGTTCGGCTTCCTGTTCATGTTGCCGCAACTGTTCGTGAACTACCGGCTGCGCTCCGTGGCGGCGCTGCCGTGGCGCGCCTTCATGTACAAGGCGTTCAACACGTTCATCGACGACGTGTTCGCGTTCATCATCACCATGCCCACGGCGCACCGCGTCGCCTGCTTCCGCGATGACCTGGTGTTCCTGGTTTATCTCTACCAGAGATGGTGAGTTATTAGATAACCTTAGATAGGGAGCCTTATTATAATCAGTAATCGGCACGACCCGTGCCACATGGTGTCAATGACCTCAAACATTATGTTAATATGGATATTCCCCGGGATTCCAGCATTCGAATCGGTAAAAGAAAATAATACTTATGTTCTCATTTCAGTAAGCAAGTTTACATATTTTATATGAGTGCACGTAATATTTTACGCAGTACAAAAAGTATCAGTTGTAAGTGGTCATTTTTAGAACCAGGTTTTAAAATTGACCTATAAAGGGTTAATGAAAAATGATACATTTTATGAGTTTATTAAATATTCTGACTTCTGTTTACAAATACTTAACATAACTCTTAATTTTTGCGAATCTTGTCATGTCCATATTATTATTTCCTCTTTGAATCCCGCGGTGTGGCACGGGCCGTGCCGATCACTGATTATAATATAGGATGCATCAGCAGATAGTGCTCGTTAAGCCGGGTACTCACTAGCGAGCTGTATCTGGAACCGTCTGTCAAGCCTTTAAAGTGAAAAATGTAATGTTATTTCTATTTTTATTTTAAAGTTTTGTCTATTCTATGGTAGCCGTTTTTTAGCGTTTTTAGGGTTCCGTACCAAAATGGTGAAAAAGGAACCCTTAAGGTGAGACTTCGGTGTCTGTCTGTCTGTTTGTATGTCACAGCAGCTTTTCTCAGAAACTATAGAAGCTATTAATTTGAAATTTGGCATAGATGTACATATAACTTGCTTGCCCGCAACTGTTTTTAGTAAAAAAATATGAAATTATTTTCCTAAATATTTGAAAAGGGGTCTAGAATGGGGGGTTTGAGAAATGAAAGTGATTTGTTTATAGCAAACGAGGTGTCATATGAAAGTCCTCAGTCTGCACATTTCAAAACTATTGTTATTATAATTTTCTGAGACGTACTTTTTGATTTATAGACAAAAATTTACAAAAATTGACCGTTTCCCCCCTTATCTCCGAAGTATATGAACCAGAAAATCTAAAAATTCCTGATTTAAAGAAAATTACTTAAATATTTTATGCGAAAATTAAAATGAAGTTATCAAACTTTACAGTTTTGGAAAAATGATCAAAAAACATTAATCAAAAAAATTTGGCTAGTAAAAATGGATCTTATAGCATAGACAATAAAGTTCATAAAAAAATAGGTACTTTCTTTTGCGTTTCCAACCATATTATCTTAAATACGGAACTCTTGGTGCGCGAGTCCGATTCGCACTTGACCCTTTTTCAATTTATAGATTGCAAGTTTAAAACATCGCCTGGAAAAAGAGGCCTTTACACAGCAGTGGGACAAAACCGACTCCTTATAAATAAATGATAGTCTAGCGTCTTATAGCATTCAGCTGGCGGTCGCTATCACACTTACAATTGCAACTGACAATATATTTATCGCTTGTTTTTCATAGAAAAACGAAAATTGCCGATCGCTATTAAAAAGAAGAAATATTTATTTATTATAATGGGAAAACTTTATAACTTATAAATGACAATGAATTGTTTAACCCTTCTGCTGTGCTTCTGGTTTAACTGTGTTTCAGGACCATTTATATTATTGAGGCGACTTATACTAGACGAATATGTTCAAAGAAAACAGACCAATACGAAATCTCACAAATAAGTTAGAAAAAATAGTCCTTCAATTTGTAATATGATGTACAAATAGTGAAAACCCAATATTTTCCTAGGTTGTACCCTGTGGACAAGACGCGCACGGACACAGCAGCTAGCATGGACGAAAATCCCGAAGAGCTGGAGCCTCTTAAGAAGAAAACGGAATAATTTATGGTGAAAAGGTCCTAGATTAAAGTGCAACGAGTCTGTCTATGGTGCTAGACGGGTGCCTAGACTTCTGTCTGATACTAATGTTATGGGGTGTGTAATGTTTAGCATAAAAACAAATGGTCTAATGATCATTTTGCATAACACTAATTGCATAATTTCAATCTGCATAATAAACCATCGATATAATAGTCATGATGCATAAAATGAAATGCATAATTTCAAAAACTATAATGTTTATAAATTGAAAAATAAACATTTCTAACTGCTTTCATTACTATTCAAGTGGTCACAGTTCTAACCTAACCTAACCTAGTTAGAAGAAATTGACTTAAAATGAATAATAACAAGAAAATAACAGTTATGCTAAATGAGTGTTATGTTATTCGATCGTATGCCAGTTAAAATTATACAATTGGTTTTTATGCTAAACGTTCATTATGCTTTTCGTGGTTAGTTAAATGAAATTATGCAAAATGTTTTTATACTGATTGAAGCGCACCCAATGTTATGCATATGCACCACTTAGTCACTAGGGTCAGTGGCGGCGGGAGCCGTTGGCTAAGTCAGGGACTATGGCCTCGCGGGCCTCGCAAAAAGTTAATAGAATGTTTAAAAGTAAATGAGGCCTCGAAAATCAAGACTAGGGTATTTGCATGTGTTTGAGAATGGTATTTGCAAAGACTTGTAGCTTTTCTTACGAATGTGGAAATATCTTCAGTTTTTTTTTGGGTTTTTAGTAAGCTAACCTTGGTAAAGCAGTTTAAAAGTAACGTTCCCGCATCTCCCAGTATGACTGGCACAGTTTGTTTTTTTCTTGCTCCTTTATCTTTCGGTATGAGCAAGTTAGAACAAGAAGTGCGCAACGAAGTAGTCGTGGACGATTGGCCGATATCAGGTTGCGTATAAAAATACGTCATAATTTTAAATTAATTATGTAATCATAATCAGTTTACACATAGTCAACACTGCGCGTAACGAAGAAAGTGCATTTTTGGGCGGCATAAATATAAATGATTTTTTTAAAGTATAAAGATGGATTAGCATAGTTTATGTTCATATTTTTTTACGTACCTTTGTACACGTCATAATTTCATTATAATTTTTCTATGCATAATAACTGTTAGCGTAAGTATTAAAGGGTATTTTTCTTTTCTTTATTACATGTTAACCTAACTATACACCTTGGGGTCCTCGTCGTCGCACCGAACCAAGAATTTTAACCTGCGCACTTTATATCAAATTTATGTTAGAGGAGTACGAGAACCATTATGGCGATTTATTTTATGCACATGAATCGTGTAAAACTTATAAAGCAATGCATACCGAAGTAATTTTAAATGTAATTATGCAATTTGATGTGCACCCGTAAGTTGTGCTAGTTCTCCACGATGGTATCCAATTATTGCTCAAAAATATTTCACAAACCTACTGATTCATTTCACAAACATATTATTTTACAAAACGCTTTTTCCGAAACTGTAAATATTTCAGGATTTATTTCAGGACCATTTTTTATTTTAGCTTATGTTAGTTTTATAAAAATCCTGAAATATTTACAGTTTTGAAAAAAAAGCGTTTAGCAAAATGATGTTCGTGAAATGAATCAGTTTGTGAAACGTTTATTAGCAAATGATGGTAAACCCTCCACGATACCTTGTGATATGTGCAAATTCGTGTTTTTTCTAAGGACGTTCTGCATTAAACTTCAGTGGAACTCTATTGTTTATTGTCAAAAGAAGTCGAATGGGCAGTGATTTGCACTCCTGCAACTAAAAGAGGTTAGGAAAATGTTATGCCTAAACCAGTGACTGAGTGGTCGGTATGTTGTTATTACTAAACGGCTAAATTGTATCGAAGTTAATTATAGGATATTTTAGAACGGTAAATTATGACACGGAAGACTAAATTAATTAAACCTACTTTGTTTCTTTTTTTAGGTTAAATAATTTACCCTTTCGTTCATTGTTGACTAGTGAATAATAATGTTGCTCAAAGTATTTCTGATGTATTTTTGGTATTTTTGAACTTGGTAACATGCTTTCCATGGAGTTTTTTTTATGCTCAGGGCTCAGCAAAATATATGCTGTCTAAATAAAATATAAATTACAAAATACTTTTTTATAATGCATTTTAAATATAAACTACATAAAACTTTCACAGAAAGTATTTATTTTACAGAATACAATATTTGCTCCTCATATATTTAAAATACAAATGGCATTAATGTACACATTCCACCCGTATATGATAATAATCTTATCACCTGACTGGAACATCATAAACATTACTGTTTATATTAAGATAATATTTACTCGTAAGATTGTTCAAAAATTGCATTTTACGAAACTAAAAATACACAACTGACAGGTATTTGAAATACAAATTACAAAAATACATTGGTTAGTAATTTAAATACCAATTAATACAAAATACGATAATTGTATTTTACATCCGTATTTCAATAACAAGTAGTTCAAATACTGCCCAGCCCTGTCTAAGCGGATAGTTATATATTTGTTTATCACAAAATGTTTTGCTAATAAGTTTATATGTACCTACTAGTTTTATGACATGACAGTTTTTTACACAAACGCACATATTTCAGGTCATCCCGTCGCGTTAATTAGCACTCTGAAAGGATATTGTGAGCACAAATCCTTAGTTGCGTAAATATTTTTTATACTGGCGGTTTACGGAAATAAAGTTTTGGAGCGACCACCAGTGGTGTCATTGTCGAGATTTCAATGAAAAATGTATATTATCGTAGTTTACTGATCGATACAGATATAAACAGAGTTTCAGTTAAGGGTGAGGGCCAAAATGGTGGGCATGCTAACTCACGAAATTAAAATTTTCTATGAGACTTTCCGTTGTGCCACAGAAAATAGCCACACAATTAAATAAATAAATAAAGTAAAATAAAATAAATAAAAATAAAAACAAAATAAAAATAGCCACACAATTGTGAGGAAACTTCGTCGCACAACGGAACTTTTTCACCTTTGTGGTTTGTATGGTTAAATACAACTTAAACTATCTGTTAATTTGGTCCAACTATTTGGTGTTCACATTATGGTTTAAATTTGGTGTTCCAAAACCAATATTTCAGATTTAAACTAGGAGGCTATTAGGTTCCTGAAGTAATCATGAAGGCTACCTTTCTTTCGAGGAAATTACGAATTTATTTATTTGTACCTAATTATTAAAGATGTAATGACTAATGAATTAATTGTGTGCAGTCGTTTTACATTTTTGAGCTACTTTATGTTTATTGCGAGTTGTCCAATATAGATACTTATTTATCATTAATATATTATACCTGCTACGAAACCATTGATCTCTTATAAATAAGTAGATGCGTATACAGCAAAAAAACCGGAGCATAATAAGATTTTAATTTTATTTGAAACATAAAAATGTACTTTTACTTGTTGCCATTAGTAATAGGCATCGATAATGGTTGTGTTTTTCTCCTGCCCTCCTGAGGTCTCCCGACTTTAAAACTTTAAAGCCCTCATACATCATGTATTAAGAACAAATGTTTTTTTTATAGAGGAATTTCAACAAGGTTGAATTTTGTGTGTAGGTGTTAAAGACACTGACATTTATAACAATTGTATGCCCTTCGTCATACTCACAAACATTATGTGACCCGATTGTTTTTTTTTTTCAATTTTCCTTTATTTTGGCGTTGCAGTAGCCATTTCAGCCCCATAATTCCTAATCTACCTTACCATCTATGTTACTTATTTTCGTTCTAATTAATTCCTTTACAATTGCATTTTTATGAAACCCATCCCTGAAAAGTTTTCGTCAGTGAACTCTATATAGGCAAATCACTGAGCGCGATAGAGAAAAAGCCGATGGTTGCGAGTAGCGCAAAACTGACGGTCGTGGAGATTCATGGGGCAGTGTACAGTCAGGGACATTCGCGGTCCTCCACTAAGGAATTTTTGCCTTTTTCGTCGCGGCTAGCTAATCGTAAAGCGTTCAGGTCGTTACGCGTCGAACGTGCAAACAAATATCGCCCTAGAGGCGGAGGACCGGGGATATCCCTGGCTGTACATCTTTCGGCTAATAACGATGATACAAACAACAATCGAGGAGACATAAAACTTTTATACCTCAGTATGTGTATGCTCTTATGCTGCTGTTATCTATATATAAATTGTAATTGACTTTGGCAACAAATAATCTTATGTAACCTATTTTTTGAGATCAATGGTAGACGTTGATGTATTGACACTAGGGAATGCAATCCCGCATGAGAATTTTATCCCGGTATGCGGCGGGACTAAAAGTTCTTAGTCCAGCGGGATCCCGAATATTATATTATTAATTGGTATCACATTTTAAAGTTGTTTTAATAAAATTAGACAAAATTTATTCAATTTGATGCAGCGTTGCGATCGGCGGCGGGCGCAGGTCATTGTGCGTGAAATTATCTTAATACTAGTAGTTTTCAAAGTCTCTCTGAATTCATTGAAGTCTTTTTTTTTCAATTATAATTACGTATTTGTATAATCTCTTCGCATGATAAATGAACTACGTCGTTCCTCAATCCCGCAAATCCACCGGGATCCCGCTCAATTTACATTAGTCCCGCATATTGCATGCGGGTTCCCGATATCCCGGCATTGCATTCCGTAATTGACACACTAGTTGTAGAATTTGTAATGTGTAAGAGGAAGCTAGACGTTTTTATATTCACTGATGCAATGTATAGATTTAATATTAGTAAATTATTCGTAGTATAGTCACTTCGTTAATGGTTGAAAAGTACTCCGTGGCCGCTGTAGGCTTTCGTATTTGATATACTTACACTTAAGACTGGGTATACTTCCAAGATCTGTGCTTGTAGACTGCGGAATTAAATAATTGATACTTGTAATTTTAATTAAATTTGTTACAAGCTTTGAAATATTTTTTAACAAATAATGTGATTGATGACATTGTCGATGATAAATGTAGATCACGTTAACTTATTCTTTCATATATTTGTGATATAATTAATTTTGTATCATTAACTATTCTAAGGGGCTATGTGATTTTATAAATTAAGACGAGGGATATTTTTGTTTCTATACTAAACTACAATTTTATTTATATAATATAAAAAAATACGACTCACCGCCAAACCCGATTGAAATATAGTTTAATCACTATGAGAATGATTTTTTGCGTAGGCGCACGAAAGCTTGAGATCTAATAGAGTTATGAGAATTAAAACTGACAAGCAATTTTATACAAGTACTGAGACGTAGGTACGCGTGTTTTTGTGGTGTTCACATTCCGCTTACAAAGAAAAACGACGCAGAAAAAACGCTACTTTACATAAAATTTCGGTATTGAACGAAATCTTGACCACGTATTATTTGCACGTGATCCCACCAAAAACAGTATAATATTTTGTACGTAGGTCAATATATACAAACTTCTTACCTTAAGCCATCTTAACCTTTTCAAGACCACTGGTTCAACGGCATCGACGGATATTTCCATCATGGTTGCCAGCGCAAAATAGACCTGAGTATCTATGAGGCATGGTTAACATTCGCTCAGGTGAAGCTGTCATCATTTTGTGAGTCTTTTGTATTTGTCTTATATCCCAGGAAAGTTACGATGTCTTTCCATGGCGACACAACAATATATCTATATCAGTAGGTAAATTTATTATGCCGCAAATTAGATTGGCAAATTCATAATTATATTCTACATTAATCCAAATACATCAATGGCCGCGTCAGTAAAAAAAATAGAAAATAAACTTGTTTTTATTACCTATTTCAAAAAAAGAGCAAAAATGCTACAAGTATTATTTACTTTATAAATATTATGGATTAATTCATTTTCTTTTAAATACATATAAAACCCACTTATTTTAGTAACTGCGTCACAAAAAAATATTATAACTTGAATTAATTAAATCATATCAGTTCAGTTTTGGAATATACACCATCATTATTATTTAATTAACTGAATCCATCCGAAAATTAACAGGATAATCGAAAATAATTTTAACTACGTATGAAAAAATCTGCCACTTTCTTTATTTTTGGATTTTATTTTCGGTCCTTGTATTTGGTGTCAATCAATACATTTTCGCCATTAAAACAGTTAGGGCCGAGTTCACCAACCAATTTAACAGACGGTTAAGTCTTAATCAGCTGTTAGTCAATACATTTGACAACCGTTAAACCGCTAACCGACCGTTTAATTGTTGGTGAACACTGCACTTATAGCATTTTTGCTGAAAATTCCACCTTTTTTAGGGTACCTACAAGTTTTTTCTAGAAACTTCCGGTAAGGTAATTAGATGGATTCAAAAATTAAGTAAATTATATGAGCTCTCTATGACCGTTTACAAAATATTTAGTACCAATTTCACCAAACGATGTTAACCACTTAACAGACGATTAGAGAGTTTACAGCTGTCAAAATGTATGAACTAACAGTTGATTAACATTAATTAAATTAAATTTAACATCGTATGGTGAAATTGGTACTTAGTCTGATATCGGATTAAGTGGCCGGTAATAGAGTTGAAAAGGTTTAAAGGTAATTGAAATATTGTAAATTATTTACTGGTTGAACTTTAAATAAATTGTAATGTGTTTATGTATATTAAACAGATATCTAAAACAAGTCTTTCACTATAAACCACTATGAACATAAGTAATTCTTATTTATAAGACTAGGGGACGCCCGCGACTTCGTACGCGTAGAATTAGTTTCCCGCTACTCCCCCCTATTTCTTCCCGTTGGGGGTCGATTTTCGGTAAATCCTTTCTTAGTGCTCACTTACAGCATGAAAGGAACCCCTGTACCAAATTTCAAGTTTCTAGGTACAGTAGTTTCGGCTGTGCGTTGATATATAAGTCAGTCAGTTTGCCTTTATATATATATATATATATATATATATATATATATATATATATATATATATATATATATATATATATATAGATAACGTTGTACTCTTTGTAGGTATATGTATAAGTAATAACATACAGCTACCTACGCCAATCCATTCACAGACAGCCAAAGATAGTCACTAATTACAATAGTAATCGTTTATCGCGACATACCTACTACATAATACATAACAACATCAAATCTGTGCGCAGTGTCGCGCCGGCCAGTCGTTTCCAAATATTGCGCTTCCCATAAACGCGCGGGTTATATAGGTCTGATAATACACCTAGTTAAAGTTAGTGTTGTGAATTAGTGGCAAAAGTATTCGTCAGACATGGACTTTTTTGACCTCCTTCTGCCGGCCGGTTTGACCACAACGGCCTTGGTCACTTATTTGATATTCTTTAGGAAATCTCAAACAAGAAAAGGAGCATACCGATCGCCTGGTGAGTTTTGTTTTGGTGTTTAATTATAGGTTATTGTTGTTATTTTTGTTTGAATTGGTAATGTACCTAACTGTGCGTCTGGGATAGGTAGGTACATATATAATATTGATATGATAACAAAAAAGTTTCAGAAATAAAGTAGGTTTAATTTAATTAAACATTGGAATTATTGACATGGCGTTGTTATCAAACTGATTAATCGTCTTCAACTCTAATCTATGTTTGTAGCTATGCAAGGCTTATCATAATTATTTGCGTAGATAATACGGATTGGCTTACGAAATTATTTCGGTGGTAGATAGATTTTTATACGAAATAGTAGATTGTTCAACAAGGGACTAAAACAAGGCATAATGACACGAGATGTTTAGCCACCCGAGCGAAGCGCGGGTGGTTACCTATAGAGTTCGAGTGTCTAATGGTCTCGCGTTAAACACTCTACTTTTCACTTTGAATGCGAGGAAAAAAAACGACGTTCTAAATAAAATTACAATATTGATTATAACATTTATAACAAAGCTTGCATATTTAGCTAACAGGTTCAAACTTGAAAACTATTTTAATACTAATTGGACTATGCATTACAAAAATTACTGCAATCCCTAGAGATTCATAATGAGCTTTAGTCCTGATGTGCAGAGACCAAAGTAACATTTTAAGAGCATGAGAAGTGAAAAATATATTTACATACACATACACATACATTAAATCACGCCTGTTTCCCAGAGGGGTAGGCAGAGACCACTTCTTTCCACCTGCTACGACTTGGCAAATCTCTTTCGCTTCTTCCACATTCATACATCGAGTCATGCACGCACTTCGGTTTCGGGTACTTAAAATTCGGCCCTTTTCCAGTATTTCTCCGATTTGATTCGAAAAAGTACGCCTAGGGCGGCCCCTTCCGACCCTTCCACTCACTTTCGCTCTGTATATCTATATATATAAAAGGCTAAACTGACTGACTGACATATCAACGCACAGCCGAAACTACTGTACCTAGAAACTTGAAATTTGGTACAGGGGTTCCTTTCATGATGTAAGTGAGCACTAAGAAAGGATTTTCTGAAAATCGACCCCCAACGGGAAGAAATGGGGGGAGTAGCGGGAAACTAATTCTACGCGTACGAAGTCGCGGGCGTCCTCTAGTCTCTTATATTTCTTATAAATATATTTCTTACGGAATAATCCCAAAATCCTATTATCTTTATATATTTGTGCTAAAAAAAACAATTTACATTAAGTGAAAAAGAAACATTAAAGACAAACGAACGGACTTACAAACTTACTTAAAACTACACTAATCTAACGGATATTATTTAATTAAACAAGGCTCAATTGAAACTTTTACAGGATGGAACTACCCTCTAAAATATATTGTTGCACGATGGGCGGTGCGCCGCTGGAAGTCGCAGAAGTCAGAATTCCAAGCAGATGAGCATCCCCGCCAGTTAAATTCCCCCGAGGGCCTCGACAGCATCAGCTTCAAGGCATCAGCACCAGAAGGACCCACACTTCTACTAGAAATGCGCAAATTGTCCGGCAGAAGACCACTGGCAGAAGTGACGCTACACGTGAAGCTATTGGACGGGAGCGCTTACAAATTATTACGTATGTTGACCTTAGTGGTAGATGAATTGATTCCCCGCCGGCCTTGATGACTGTAAACGCATAATTGAAGTCTTAAATCACGTGGCATGAGTTAAACTATAGTCTTCCTTTTTTAGTTATATTTAGATCTTATAGAAGGCATTGCCCTTAACCGCAGTGTGACGAAATCGGTTAGTACAATACGCACCCGGCACAAGTGCGAAGGACGGAAACAGAAATTTACCCTGGCCTGGTTCCTCAGCAATGAACGGGACAGGGAGAAACCCTTTTTTAAATCACTTAATATCAAATCCACTTGCTCCTATTCTATGCAACATAGCGACCCGTCCGCGTAAAACTTGATTATAACTCTTCCCTTGAAAAGTATTAGACTTTCCAGTATTCCGTGTGTTACCCAGTCTTATGGACTACCTGTGTGACAAATTTTATCTCAACCACAAACATCCAAACATCTATACAACAAAAAAACTATAATATCTAATCCCGTATGCAACTTCGTCCGCGTGGACCTCGTTTATCGTTTTTCCCTCGGGAACTAGCAAACCTGTCTACTCACAAGATGTCAGAACAAACGTATTGAAACTAGTTCCATTTACAGTTACAGTCATTTAATTGCTATATATAGTTTAATTTAATTTATTTAATTGCTATATATATGAATAATAATTAGGGGTGGGTTGTCTTATCACAATAACATTACCCGCGCGCGCGTAATTAAGTATTATATGGCTATTAAGCAAGGCGTCCATGACATTGGCACTGCTGAACGTCGAATTACCTAAACACTTTCGTGTTACCGCCATATAAGACAATATTACTCACGCGGGACGGGTCAAGGTATGATTGCCAGTCAAGTTCACGGTCTAATCTTCGGATGTCACGTCCCCTTTATTCTTCAAATTACGACCAATAATGCTTGATCCCTAGGATAGAGTTGGCTAGCAACTTCGGGTAGCAACAAAATGTGAGAATTGTAACCTAAAGTAAATAAATAAATAGAAGACAAAGATTGTTACTTCAAACTTCGATGTTAAGTTTGAGGTATAGGCAAGAGTACCTATAGGTACTCATATATGTATAATATAGACAATTGCTTTGACATCCGATTTATTGAATGCGTTCGTTGTCTGTCGAGGGTCTGACCGAGTGATAATACCTACACGAAGGCGATAAATCCTGTACACCTTGTACACCTGCACCATATTGATATCATATCTATATAATCCATATACATTTAATATAGGTAATTAATTAGGTAAGTCAGCGAATATTGATCTCTGTCTTTACAAAATATATCAACAAAATATGAAAATACCATAAAAGAGATCACCAAAAATGAAATTCAAATTTAAATCGGCCACGATATACAGAGGATACAAGTATTTTAAACTGCTAATTGACAGCAATTAGACAGAGTGAACCGATATGCACTGTGACGTCATGTAACATGGTCGGCCATATAAACTCCATGTTTAATTCTATTTTGCTAGAAAGAGATGCGAACGAATCTTTATTGGCTTATACCTATCTTGGTTATTTTTATAGATATTCAAAAAATGATTTTTCTCAACTGTTTGTTACATTAATCAGTTTTGATTGAAGCTGTGAAAAAATCATGAATATTTCCCTATTGACGGCACGTTTCTTTGTACAGTCACCAGCAATAATATATTATCCAACATTGGGCGCAAAATATCTGACACGTCTTTATTACTAGAGGTATAAAAGCGTGTCAGATATTTTTACGCCCAATGTTGGATAATATATTATTGCTGGTGACTGTACGACTTGGGCCATCAACAATATAAAAATTCTAGCCTGAAATCGACGAATTGAGAGTCAATAAGAAGACAGCTTGATATCGAGAGATCATGACGCTGACGCGACGGGTCACGCCCGCGTCTCGGCGCCGTCCCGCCCCGCGTGGTGTGCGTTGACCTTGAAGTGCTCAACAAGTTTTTTGAGGCACTATTCTTGATCTACGGGTTTCATTTATGAAAATAATATTGAAAGACAACGAGAAAATGACTTGTTCGTAAAATTAGTTTTTTATTTAAATGATTTAGTGAAATAGGAGAGCGAATGTTTTAATACTAGCTTTTCCGCGCGAGTGGCCGCGCAGAAGTTCTTACCGTTATTCCCTTGGGAGGTATCGAAGCCGTTCGAGTTTATTTAAAAAAGAACCATCAAAAATTTCATTTTTGGATCAAGCCTTTTGTTGCCGACTGTACTTTTTCTTTGCAATTTTTTTATCTTCTTATCAAGACAAACACGGTGAGTCTGCGTTAAGAATAGCGGAGATCCTGTCGCCACCTTCCGACTCCATCATCAGATCACCTCTTAGATACCATAATATTGCATTGTCATCGGGTTTACATACGTGGTCCCAGCCCATTCCGTTAACGGCAAGTTGGTTAAATTTAACTTGCAAGATTTGACGCGTACCATGTGCATACAGTTTGTAAAAAAGTGAGGTACTTTGTTTAATGTGTGCATCTGTGTAAATGTGTGCGTCTATCTGTGGCATCGTACCTAGCTCCGTTACAAAAGGACCGACTCGGAAGGAAGCGAGATTACTCAGGATGGTTGTTAGCTAAGTTTTCTCAAAATCAGTTGGGCCGATATCTCTCTATAGCTCTGAAACTAGGGGCGTGATTATATCGCGCGTTTTTAGGGTTCCTTACCAAAATGGTAAGAACCCTTATGGTGAGACTTCGTTGTCTGTCTGTCTGTATGTCACAGCAGGTTTTCTCAGCAACTTGCCCGCATCTGTTTTCAGCAAAAAAAATGAAATTAAATAGTAGATTGTTCAACAAGGGACTAAAACAAGCCATAATGACACGAGATAATTAGCCACGCGAGCGAGCCAGCGAGCGAGAGTGGCTATAGTTCGAGTGTCATTATGGTTGTTTAGTCTCGCGTTAAACACTCTACTTTTCACTTTGAATGCGAGGAAAAAAAACAACGTTCAGTGCCGGATTAGCCACGTACTATCAGCCCAATGGAACCCTGACCCACCATAGAACGGTGTCACAGTGACATCATAAAACAATTTGTTTGACACTTCTTATGACTTGAATCATAACGTCTCTGTGACACAGTTCTATGGTGGGTCAAGGTTCCAATGGTCTGATAGTACCTAGCAAGAGTAGCAAATGCTATGGGCCCCGCGCATCCACGTCTAACCCCTAAAATGCTAGTACTTACATCAGTATGCGTATGCGTGTACTCATATGCATCAGGGTTGACGATAAGATGAATAATCCAGTCGATATTCTCCACCAGAATAACCTAAAACAAACACCCACGCAAAATAGGTGCATATCTAAGTCACTCAGTTGCGGAAAAAAGACAACCTGTAACCTAAAACAAACCCAGGGGTCCCTTTATATAATTTGCTACGGACCCCGACGGGCTTGCTCAATCCAGCACTGACGAAGTTCTAGGTATACACATTTACAATATTGATTATAAGAAAGTTTCTTACAAATTTGTTCCGCGGTTTTTTCTTTTCTTTTATAATTTTTTTGTTAAGTGCCGCTTTAAATGCTTGCATATTTAGCCAACAGGTTCAAACTTGAAAACTATTTCAAAACTAATTAGACCAAGCATATTGAAATGAATTCATCCTTAATATAATTAAATACATTCATATTCGTAATCATTAATCGTGTTTCACGAAATTAAATCATTTTTATTTGTATTTTTTCACAGTTGTCATTTTGAGGTTATTTCCACGCGCTAAAAATTGTCTATACCACAGAATAAAAACTAGAGGCATAGAAACCGTACTAAATAGGCAGAAAATACATTATGGTTGACTTCCTTTTACTTATGGTTTTCATAGTGAGTTGGAAAGAGATCGTCACAAGGCGTGATTTGGACCTTTAAGCACCAGTGTGGAAGAAAGTAACGCCAAAGAAGACCGAAAACCGGTCGTTGATTTGACGTTTCTTCACCTTGATGACAGATTAAAGAAGAAAAGACACCTAGTTTTTGTTTCTTTTCCTCTTATAAAAATGTAATCTATAAAGTAGAGACAAGTAGCTGGTGCAAAGTTCATCTTATTCCACGGCTTCTTTGCCTTTAGTCTTTATTCTGTGGTTTATACAAAAAGACTGAAAATAGCAATAAATCCTCCATTCACAAACACCGTGACTGGATGTTAAGGGGATTCCAAAATAAATTAAAACAATTTTACTTTAATCCCTAGAGATTAAAAAGGAACTTTAGTCCCGATGTGCAGAGACTAAAGTAACATTTTAAGAGCATGAGAAGTGAAAAATCTATTTTAAAATTTATTTTAGAATGACTATTTTTTTTCGGTTACCAAGCACATTATCTTAAAAACGGAACCCTCTGTGCGCGATTCCGACAGGAACTTGACTGGTATTTTTATGTATTGAATAGTTATGATCAAACATGTTCGATTTCGAATAGAACACCCGGACACTGCGATAGGCGCTTGGGACAGTGCAGACGGCTCGTGGAACGCTGGCGGCTTGAAGATTCAAGTCCTGCAACCGAAGACTCAATTGCGAATCCTCTTCAACGGTCTGGTCACCAGAGTTGGAGACAATACCACTCACCATGCTAAACTTAATGCCATGTAAGTGCCTATATTGATGTTATAACATTTGCAACAACGGTCTTAATATTTAGTTTCATCACTCTTCCTCCCCCTATTCCACCCCCTCTGCCTATCCCCTTTGATAAAGACAAGTGGATTTATTTCCTTTCTTTCTTACCGGTACGGATATATAGAAATTATACGTTCACTTTTTTGCCTTGCTTGCCCTTTGATATGGACTTAATGGGGTTACTGCCACCTTTCCCTATTAACTCGCTCCTTGCTAGGGCTATATTAAGCATTTACCATAATTTATATTCTTAGTTAGCTGTGACCCTGAGGTAAAGATTAATGAATGTTTTTCACTCAATTATTTTTATCATTGCAGACACTTGAAGCACTTGAACGTTTTATGATAAACTTGTAACGTCTTTTTATGTTTTAAGTAGAAAGATAGTTCGGCAGAAATAGAACTAATTATCGGTGTAATATCTGATCGTTTCTAGCCAAATTTGGAAATTAAACAATTTGCGGAAAATTTATAAGACTGCGATAAGTCTCTGTAAGTTGTTAGGTATTGTACTTAATTCGAGAGCAAAATAAATATTCAAAATGTTTGTTCATGTCCTACCTATGCTGACGAAAGACCGTGATGGTTTTGTAAATCTGTATTAATTGTAGAGGTCCAATTTCAGTTGGACATCGGCGTCCAAAGTGGTGCGGTTTCCCGAGGATTGGAGCAGCGAGCTGGCGGCCGGGGCGCTGGCGCTGGAGCCCTGGCGCGACGGGAACTGGCCTGACATGCTGTGAGTCCCTCAAACCACAACGCACTGTCGACTGGTCGCCAGCGACTTTGCTTGGTCCACATAGTGCGTAATGGTTTCGGCGACCACCCAGTGCGTATTCTCGATATTCAATTGTTATTTTCCTATCAGATAAAAATTCTTGGAGAATCGAACAGTGGCAAATACTCCACCAACAAACATGTAACTTAAAAAAAAAAAACAAAGACTAAAAACGATTTTTCCCAATTTTATGCAGAAATTTGTTAGCATGTCTGCTGTATTAGGAAGCCAATACAGGCTCACATCAAGCATATACATCATTTGTTGCTAATGGTGCTAATAATAATATACTTGTAACATGTATGGTTTATTTACCTAAAAGCGTCTGAAAGACATCCCTATAGTAAATACGAGTAGCTTGGCCTCCTGAGGTCCAGTATTTATTTTGACAATCCACAAAAAGACTAAGAATAGGCCTACTGACCCACATTCCACTATCAGATTTTTTTTCTTTTATATTTTTGACTAGTTTAATATTCTACAAAACTCAAATAAGTTAAGTAGTTTAGGTACTGCAATGCAAACTAGACGAAATTTATTTCTTGAAATGGTCTGTTCTTAAATATTTTGCTGTAATAATGAGAGTTTAGAGCCGAGATTTTTCTTGCCTTTGGTTAAGAATTTTTGTAAATTTGAAATACGGGACAAATACATAATGATGCCATTTATTGAAACGTGCACTTTCTTAGAATTACCGCGTCAGGTAACTACTCGTAGGTACAATTTACATTAAGTAGGATAGTATTTGGGTTAACGATTATGTCACTTAAGATGCGCTTAAATTCCTCATTATCAATAGGTACCTACCTATTAAATTAAAAGCAATGTCCCTCAACATAACAGTTAACTGCTTAACTTATAAGGACGTTGATTTTTGGTAAACAGATACTGGACCGATACCCCGATAATACTCATTTACTAGATACCTACCTGTCTACTAGCTTACCTTCTGTAAGTAAAAATTAACTAAAATGGATATACCTTATGTAAAATAATTGAGTTATTAAGGAGAATTAACTTGAATATTTTATTAGTAATTTCACAATTCGTATTGACATTCAATTTTTTCCTCGGCTGACGGGTTCAACTTCTTTACTTCTCACGTCGTCCGTCAGCCAGCCGCAACTTGGCAAGTGTTGCCAACACTTATAACTATAAATGCAAGAGTGGAAGTTCAAAGTTATGACATTTTCATGGCTGAATGATGTTTAACTTAACCGCCGTATAGATGAATTACCGAGAGCGTGGAATTGCATATGTAGTGGTTGCACCGTTCGCATGAAAAGGAAAACCATTTAAGTTTTATTCTTAATTTAATGAGATTACCCTAAACAAGTGGAATAAGTATTTCCTTTCTTGCTTTTAGTCTCTATCATTTATTTAAATTTTCATCTTTAAGTTGGAAATTGCTTATGAGACAAATGAAAATTATATTAGTTCTCCTGATGAGTTCTTGATCAAAATCATCTACTGCCGACGGACCGTACGTAACTTTTTCTTACTCAGAGAGAGGAATTTTTTCGTTGCTTTGAATTTGTCGCTCTTACCTACTCTCAGTCATAATTTTATAAATAGTCGAGAGAGAAACACTTGTAGCTTTTTCAACGAATTGGGCAGCGGTGTAAGGTGAATTTAAAATGTTCATTAGTTCGAGTTCAAAATATTTATGACAGTTAAAATTATTTGTTTACTTTGACTCTCAATCGCACCAAAATTACTGTTACTTTCTGACATAATTTTTGCAAACTGTGTAACTTACAGTCGCACGTGCCCAGACAAAATAATTCTGAAAATTGCGAGTATCCAATAAAATAGTTTTTAAAGTTGTGGGTAATTCTATAATAGCTCTGCCTACCCCACTCTGGGATTACAGGCGTGAAGGTATGTATGTATGTACAATAAAATAAGACGTATATTTTAGTGCATTGTAAAAAGTATTTAGAATTTGACACTGACATTATTTTTGTACTTACTTATTTAATATATAACAAAACTCTATTTATGCTGATGGTATAAGAAGTAGAGGAATTTTAAATATAGAATGCCTGTAAAGACATGTTACCACTACATATGCAATTCCACGCTCTCGGTAATTCATCTATACTTAGGGCGACATGCTCCAAAAATTTTACACTTGGTTAAGACTAACTCGGGTTAATGTCATATTCATAAGAAAACTGTCATTTTAACTCGAGTTTTAACCCAGTGTTAAGTTTTTGGTGCAAGTGGCCCTTACTGCCGCACTCAGAGACGTCAATTAAATTTAATGCTTGATTAAAGCTGCTGCCGTCACTTTGCTACAGCAATATAATAAGACAACACGTCACTAAAGAAGCATTAAATTTAATTGACGTCTCTGAGTGCGGCAGCACGAGACATTTTACAGACAAATAACTCGTTCCTTTTTCAAACTTATGTATGAAATATGACTAGAGCGACTTAATCGTTATTAACTGAGTGCGGCCGTAAACTACTCAAATCATGTATCTTTTATCAAAGTTGCGATTTTCCAGTGATAAATGGGGCGACGGAAGCTGGCTTCAATGGGGCGTGATCCAAGGCCGGTTCGAAGCGTTCTCCCAAGGGGTGGTGTCTTCCAGCGAGTACCTACGAGTGAGGGGGGTGAAGGAGCGCAGCTTCTCACCCCACGGGTACCAGGGCATCAGGAGGTCTGTGGGGATCATGGCCGCGGCGAGGGACGGCACTGCCGTGCAGTTGAGAGCCGTCGCTTATAAAAACGTGTTGACTCAGTAAGTATAAGTTGAGATATTTCTTTCCTAAGCATTTCTTATTCCTTTCTAATCTACCTTTCTTTTCGATCTTATAATTTTGCTGTTAGACGTGTCATTTTAAGAACTCCAAGAATTATTAAGTAGCAAGGTAGAGCCGTACTATCTTGTCTGGCTTATTTGTTAAAGCCACATGCTCGCGCCTGATTCTTACAAATAGTCAGTGACGAAGGTAAAAGGTGGTATTTAAAATCACCTATTACTTTGTTACAGATGTCATTCAGGATGCGTCAGGTTCCCAGATTATTCAGTAGGAAGCATAACGTCATCTGACTTGGTAATGTCAGACTTCTGTGAAGTGCCTGCCGCCGTACCGAAGTCCTACACGTTAAATGTTAGCAGTAAGTTCACTTTCCTCACCTACTTTAATAAGTACATTTTTTTTAAATATAAATTAAAAAATATCATAGAGGCTAGAAGATACGTGTTTATCCCAAACACGGCTTTTCCTTCCAGATTACAGCAATTTGACAGCCTTAGAGCGATACAGCATGTGGTTAGTCAAAATAGTAAAAAAAATCATATAATTTATTTCAGCAAAGAATCGAGATCTTAAAATAGTGCTTAGAATCAATTCGGACGGAGGAAGGCTGTTAAGTGGTGTTCCGTACCAGCACGAAGTTGTATACAGAACCCTCGTGTTAGAGATCAACGGGGAGCCAGGCACCGGGCTACTCGAACTGGGATATGAACCGTCAGGTATTTTCATTACGACTTTCTAAGAATGCGTGTTTTCCGAGTATGTAGGCTAGGGAAAGAGATTAGATACCTACTCCAGAACAATGTTTAGATCTTGTATACGAGTGCACTATAATTAAATTTTTCGTTTCCGTTACTTTGATGAAATACCGGAAGAACTAGACAACTTTTTAGCTGACTACTAAACTATATTTTTATTTGGCTATAGCTATTATAGCCAATTTTCCACAATTAAAAGTAACCCCAGGTCCAGACTAGAAACTATCTTCGTATCAAAATTCACATCCACTGGTTATTGCGTTAGACCGTGAAGACTGAACCAATAAATAGTTCCTTGCTTTAAACTAGATAACACGATTTTCACGCATAAAACTATAAATATCGGGACCTAATCGCGTATTGAAAGAAACATTTAACTCGACAGTTACAAATAATTTCGCGTCGAAAATATTAAACTTTGATTAAACAAAGAGATACATTCAGATATCATTAAAACCAATCAAATGGGCCTTTGTAATGGAAAGTCAGATTAAAATTTCAGAGATAAAAGAGCCTCCAGTCCCCGTAGCGCCACCGCGGTTGCTCCGATGGTTCAGTGCGAACGAGGTGGGCGCAGTGACTTACTGCGCGCCGTTCGAGTCCCGCGTCTCCGCCTGCCCGGAGCTGGTGGGGGGCAAAGGGGCGTCGTTGGCCCTGTTGGCTTCCATGCAGAAAGAAGAGGTCAGTATACTACACTGATTCTAAATTGGCCAAAGTTACATTAAGAAAATAACAGAAAATAAAAGGTTTATGCGGTGGCAATATTCGAATCTGATACATACACAACAACAGAAAAAAAAACAACGCATTTAAATTAGAACAATATTAAAACAGCACCCAAATCCTTGCTAGCATTGTGTTATGCCTAATAGAGTTAAAGCTTGATAAAGGCCACCTGACAGAAAAGAGAATGGAACAGTGCTAATCCAGTTTTTTAAAAACGCATTCATTGCGCACGATCGTCATTCGTATTATTAGGTAAAAAAAGTTGGTTTCAGAGGTGAACCTAATCCCGTGTCTGGTTACGGGAGTTTTACAACTGACTTTTCAACATGCTGCTGCTGGCGTTATAGTTATGGAGAGCCATAAACTTCTCAATTTACATATTGTTTCTAGGGTTACAAAGTCCCACCAGGCTACTGTTTGACCACGAAAGCACTAGAGAACCATTTGGAAATGAATCCAAAACTGAAAGAGGCTATTCATGAAATCGAGGTAGCGGGTGGAGATTACGAAGAGACGCACTTCAAACAGACTTGTAGCCGGTAAGCTGAATAAAAAAGGAAAATATTACGTTAATTTATCGAGGTGTATTAAGCGTACGTTTTCTTACAGAACGTCAGAATTAATCAGCACCACAGAAATATTAGGAGATATTAAGAAGGAAATTCTGCAGCAGCTGGAAGAATTGAAGGCTAAAGCTTTGAAGCAAGGTTTAGGGCCTGAATTACGCTTTGCAGTGAGGTCTTCAGGTAATAAACACACAAGCAGGCGCATTAGATCGTAACAAATTAAACAAGAGCGCTCTTAGGAATAAGTTTCCGCTGTTTCATCGCAAATTTATGGTCAAATGTACAATTTCGCATCAAGGGCTATTTCACAAAAAGTACTTTACACCATGTTCAGTAATTTCCCACGTCGCAGTTTATATTTTGTTATAAGTACTTACCATAAATATAGTTCTAATTAAGTTTAATCAAATCGACGTTAAAAAAGTTACGTAAAGTAAGAAAAATATGGCAGGATCCCGTATAACTCTCGCCAGGTTCCTCTTTTCAGATAATAATGTTAATGATCAATTTGAAAGTATTTTCTTTTGGAAAATGGCTCATGGTACTGTGGCATATGTTTGTTTCCGCAGCGGTGGGAGAAGACAGCGAAGCACTGTCGGCAGCGGGACAGAACGAGACCGTGCTAGGCTGCGTGGCCGAAGACGTGGTACGCGGGGTCCAGAAGTGCTGGGGATCCATGTTCGCGTTCAACAGCGCGCACTATCGCAGGTGGGCCACTGTTGCGTCTGTTTCAGAGGTTGAGAGAAAGGAAGCAATGATGCAAAATAGGCGTATGACTTCGAGTTACGGATACCCGCCCGCTATATAAAAAATAACGAGAGATAACAATTTTGTAATAGAAGGTCATGAAACGCGTGCTAAGCGGCATGCAGAGGTGCCGGGGATCCATGATCACCGACAACGGCCAAATCACTGTTCTATGTTAGCGTTGAGGAAACCGAGTCGATAGAAAACATAAGCACTAAAAAGAAAAGAAAAAAAGGGGGGCGCTATCTGCATTTTACATTTTTGTTAAAACATGTCAAATCTCTTGTTTTCGTAGACAAAACGGGCAGGTATGCCTCTGTGGCGGCGGCGTGGTGGTCCAGGCACTGGCGCGGCCGCGCGCTGCCGGCGTGCTGTTCACGCGGCACCCCGCCGCCGGCGACCCCGGCCGGCTGCTCATCACCGCCAACTACGGGCTCGGCGAGGTAGGCAGTCTCTGAGTACGAAAAACCAGTCACTCGTTGCTGTTATTGCCAGTTACTGCCACGTAAAGGTTTTGTCAGTCCTTATTAACCGCCGTTAATACGGGTCTTAGGACGTACCAGATCGGAACTGCTCTGATGGTTATTGACAATAGTTCCCATGCTGAACTGTAGTTACCATAGTATTGCAACTACCTTCTTTTAAATCGGCCTGTTATCGGCGGTATACTTTGTCCTTGTTTCAAAAACCCTGTCAGCTCATACCTTTCTTTCACAAACTACGGCATTCGCCCCGTTTATTATTCAAAAGATATTTACTTTGAATTTCAGAGCGTAGTGTCCGGCTCAGTGGAGCCCGATACTATAGTGGTGTCCCGGAATCCCGATAGTCTCACGATATCGAGTATTGAGCTTGGTTCCAAAGCGCAGCGCGTTTCGGCGGCGGACGGCGGGGTGTCTACCGAGGCCGTGCCGGAGGCCGATAGGAAAGTGCCGTGCATCTCGGAGAGCGAGGCGCTGAGGCTAGCGGAGCTGGGCGTGAGGCAGGAGCAGCTGTGGGGCGCGGGGAGGGACATCGAATGGGCTGTCTGTGAGGTAAACCTTTTGGTAAACTTCTGTACATAAGTATACGTGTGATGGTGGGTCGTATGTGTTGGTTGCTGAGCTCGGAAGAGGTCCCGGTTCCGGCGGAAAAGAGGCTGACATGCTTCCGCAAAAAAAAATTTTTTTTGAGAATTCCAGTTATCTCTAAGTAGTTAAGATATTTACCAGTTATTTGCGCAGCTAAAGGTTGACTTTATAGTCTGGCCAACAGGTAGTCTAGGCAGGCACAGTGATACAAAACAAAAGACTACACAGAAACAGTACAATTAAAAATAACACAGGTCAACAACATGCGGTCTTATCGCTGATTAGCGATCTCTTCCAGACAACCTTAGTAGGAATAAGGTGTCAAATTAAAACATGATTAGATAGTGATTTCCCTTCGTTCCATATAATTTCATATTAAACTTCAATGAAAGTTATGTTATGTCGTGGCTCAAACACAAATTCGTAGTATGGAACAAATGGATATCACCCTAGTCCTAAACCCTGCGTGGAAAGCTCCTACGGTCTTGAGTGCAACATTGTAGCTGTATCTGAAACTGTTTCAGGACGGCATCTACTTGCTGCAAGCTCGGCCCATCACGGCACTGGACCGCTGGTCGGAGGAAGAACTGCTGCACGAGCTTGACTTCCCCATCATGTCGGACGACGAGCTCGTCACGTTCGCCAACACCGGCGAGGTGAGTGCTGCATGGGGACGAGACAACTACAGTAAAGAACATCTACTTTCAAACTGAACACCCTTTCCAATGAGTTTACGCTTCATTTGGATACATTTTTCATAGGTCGATTAGATTTGCTTTAGTTTTAAATAAGACGATCCTCTATTGCTTAAATAGCTATCGGGCGTGTATCGCTATCCCTCGCATTCACATCTTACAGTTTGTTACTTTTGAGTGAAAGCTGAACTGAACGGTCGTAAAAGTCATGGCTATTCGAGTTTGTCTGTTTGTCTTAATCTTTATCACCCAAGAATTTGGTGGCTAAATAAAGAGTTCGACCAAAGTTTTTTTGCCGAATAAATATTGCCTGATTTTGGTAGTTGTGAAGGGCAATAGCCAAAAATTTGGTCTTCGAGTTTGGTCGTTCATTGCATAGTTATGATTGCCGGTCAAAATTATCGACGAAAATAGTTCGGTTCACTTAGTGCCGGGTTGAACGAATCGCGGAATCGTTTAGAGCCCCCGCTCTAGATCACGTTGTGTCTTCAGACAAGAATTGTACAACTAACCCAATGACATACAGGACAAATCCATTTAAATTTTACTCTACAACCTGTCATTTAGAAGAAAATACGGAAGAATAAAGAGAGTGGGTATTTTAAACGTGCTCATCCACAGGTGATGCCGAAACCGCTGACGCCGTTGAGCGTCGACGCGATGCTGCGGCCGCTGCAGAAAGCCGTCGACTACATGGTCGGCGGCAGCGAAGACGGTTACGACCAGTCTATCGTTCTCACGCACTTCCGCAGCGGCGTGGCGCTTTACAACGTGAGTTACGCACATTTTCCAAAAAAGCTTTTTCTATTATTGTTTTAGTTACGGGATACTAAAACCGCTTTTTTCGTCACTAAAGTTAGGTTAGACTCGTGACAAAAAAAATAATTGCTGTGACAGAAAATTGCTTTTTGGCAAATGATACACTCAACTAAAATATTTCGCCCTGCCGGCAGAGACCCACCCAGGAATCATCACAGATGGGGGCCTGCTGAAGAACTAACATAACCTAAACCTACCTCGAATTTATCATACTAATTTTGGTTAATTAGTAATAGAGTAGCGAATAGTGGAAATGGACAGTTCACCTATCCCTACCGGCAGAAATAAATAGGGTATTCTCCGTGGTCCACCTATGTTGGTCAACTTATGTGGATTACGGAGAGTAAACTGGACAAAATCAATAGATAGGTTTAGGTTATGTTAGTTCTTCAGAGGGCCCGAAGGGCCAAAATAATGTAGAAGTAGGAGCTCCGCGATAGCGGAGCTCCGTCGACCTGCTAAGGTTTGCTAAAATGCCCCGGTGGACCACGACCAACGACTGAAATAAATCTACGTGCACTCATCCCTACCAGTAGAAATAGCTCGGTAGGCATAAGTGTACCAGGCTAATTCTGTTGCCTGAATGGTAAACCGCCCTAAAATAGGCCCCGCAGGGCTCAACCGAATTCGTTTAATCGAAACCGAAAACATTATTAAAGTGATAGAAGGGCAGGGGCCCTAGCCAAGATGCATTACGCTAACTAGCATTTCTATTCGTTATGTTTTAAATCAATCGCGTCACTGGTAGACGATGTCCTGGCATTGCTGTGGCTAATAGGCGGTGGCTGTATGTACCTACCTAATAGTGACCGCTTACCATCTGGTGGCTCGCCAGGTCGTTTGCCTTTTATAGCTAAAAATAACTTTTACATCATTAACGTTTATTTTTCAAATGGTTTATCCTAGTTAAAAATGTTATTCCAGGCTGTATACCGTCGCGTCTCCAACGAGATCGACGTCGGCATCCGCATGATCGAGATAGCGGTGCACGGGCACAAGGTGGCGGACGACCGCATCTTAAGCGTCGCGCTGCACCGCCGCGCGCCGCATTGGAGAGACAAAATCGAGACGATTGCGTTCATGATCAAGGTAAAATCAACCTGAGATTCTTTTGAACACAACGGTCGCAAAATTTGTCATTGAGTTGTTCTACGCCTCATACATTTTGCGTAAAATTGCAGGCGATCGTAGAGTCAAAAGGTAAACAGGTTCCAGTACCGGTGGTAGGTATTCAGCTATAACACCTTTGCTTCTTGAATTTCAGACTCTATTTATGACCAAATGGTGCATGAACGACACCATCAAGCAGGTAGACCGGATGACCATCGACTCGTTCGAGGCTAATGAGCCCAGCGAATATGTGGACGCTCTGCTAGCCCTGCGCGAGCAGATCCAGCGGTTCTCGCGCAACCACGCAAGCACCAGTACGGCTAGTTCCGCGAGCCAGTTCTTCGCTATGATTGTGCTGCTTGAGGGAGGGCAAGGTACAGTCGACTACAAAGAGATGTGTCCACCTTTTCTCCTTATTGTATTCTTACTTTACCATTTATATCACTTTCAAGTGTAGTACGATGATCATAGGCCATAAAAACTAAGTACCGAACAAAAAAAAATACAGATTTCACAACGGAGCAGTGCAACGAAATAAGCGTGCTGCTGAGTTCAGGCGACGTGTTGTCCGCGGAGGTGCCTCACTGCCTGGAGCGGCTGGCTCGGCAGCTGGCCGCCTCCGGGAAGGTGGAAGAGTTTCGGAAGCAGTCCCCCAAAGACGCGCTGTTTTGGCTGCGGGACAACCTGCCCGCAGTGTACCAAAAAGTCCAAGATTTCTTGGAGAAACATGGCCACAGGTGCATCATGGAGGTAAGGGGAAACGTCCAGCAATACATCTCTTTACCGCTGATAATCGTAGGTATATTTTGTTAGATTATTTTGGGCACAATACAGTACTATTTTCTTAAAAGCTATCAAAAAAGGTACAACTAGGTATAACTGTAATGATGGATATTTGTATGTTCTGTTGTTCAATCGGCTTTGTTGATATCAGACTAGGTAAACAAAATTAATACTTATTGAAGAATTAAAGTTTAAAATGCCCGCAATTCTTAAAGGCCTACTTGTTCCAGTTTGATCTGGCGTCGCAGCCGTGGGTGCTGGTTCCCCACGAGCTCATGGAAGTGCTCCAGAACATGCGCCTGAGCAAGGAGGTGGTGCGGCACACCAAGACTGACGCCGAAATCATCGCTTCGCTCAAGTCACCCAAAAAGACCAGCACGAGGTGATGTTCTTTTATAAGCAAAATATTTTTCTCTAACATGCTTAACAGCCCGAGAAGTTCGCTCCAGGCTAGTGCGAAATTCCCGGCCAAAAAACGTAAACTAGCGACAGAAGTTGACAGGCGTTTCATAAGGATCGCCTCGTAGTCGCAGCACCCAGTGTCCATTATCAGTATTTGTTAACCCATGGTTCGGATGCAACGGTTTGCTGAGTCATTCGTTCATTCTTATTAGCACTGCCAATGAGTGAAATGCCATATTTTGTATTCCTGTGGCCTGTTTTATAAAGCTCCAAATAACAATTAACAGGTTACAAGTTTTCATTTGACACAACCTCGACCGATGACTGTAGTGAGGTCACTAATGTAACAGCTGATACATACAGCTGATACCTACCTCTTCTCTAATTATTAGTTTAACGATGCTATAAAACTTTATAGCCTCTATTAAGTTTTATAGTTTAAATCCGCTGACAATGCATAATCATAAGTTCCACACCATTAACCCTAGACCTTGATACTGACTAGAAACCATAGTATATAAGCTATACAATTTACCAATAAAGAATAGTATTTCTCCAGACTCTTGAGTTGTCATTATACCTCTCACCATACACTTCATGGCGACCCTGCCAGTCGGGCTGCTCGAGGCAGCCTCAGCTTCAGTCAGCACGCCGCCGCTCGGACCAACCAAGTAACCAGCCGAAAACCGATCACCAGCCAGCAAAAGCCAGCACCAGCCAGCTCAAGCCAGCTCCAGCCAGCAAAAGCCAGCTCCAGCCAGCAAAAGCCAGCTTCAGCCAGCAAAAGCCAGCTCAAGCCAGCTCCAAGGGACCAGCGGAAAAAACCGATCCGCCGCAGCTCCAAGCACGACATGGGACATCAATGCACGAAAGAAGATAAAAAAGAAGAGGTCATCATCGCTCAGAACGGCCAGTCCAACGACGCAACCACGAGCCAAACCTACAGAGGCGAAGTTACGATTTAT
Organism: Acleris cristana; assembly: GCA_948252455.1. Classification (NCBI taxonomy): domain Eukaryota; kingdom Metazoa; phylum Arthropoda; class Insecta; order Lepidoptera; family Tortricidae; genus Acleris; species Acleris cristana. The sequence continues at coordinate 5,786,612 of OX411774.1, read as the reverse complement.
GTGACCACGACACTACTCATTGTCGTATGCATCATATTCATCTATGCATTGTGGAAGAAGATCCACGAATGTCTAACTAAAAAGATCGAGCGCCAAGCAGTAGCAGCAACGATGCGGAACCGGCCAGAGCAGATCGTCTAGCAACAAGTCCACGAAGCAGCAGCAGCAGCTACCCACAAACAGCACAGCACAGCAACGTTATGAAGGTATCAATTTAAGATAACCCTAACTATAACTATGTAAAACCTTGTATTGTTCGCTTACCCGAAATTAGTCAGCACTAATAACCCATATATTTGTAAAATTTATTAATGACTTCAATTCAGGAGTTATATAACCAATTAAAATCACTACAAGAGGATATTAGAAAGTTAGGACCAAAACGCCGAACTGAGGCTATTGGCCAAAATAAACTTCAACAAGTAAAAACACTATATAAGCAGTACGAAATATATATAGAACAATATAGCTCCAAATTAGAAAAATCAGAACTATCAGTAAAAGACAGTGAATTAATTCAGTCTTACGTTCTAAAAATAGAGGAAGTTTATAGTAAAATTATAACAACATACGAACAAGACAACAAAAATTTAATCACAATGACGTCAAACGACAGCTTTGACCTAAAAACAGCTGTATCATTGTTACCAGTCATGGACGGCTCGGAAGCCGTCACAAAGCAACTTATAGATGCCATAGACTTATATTCCGCAATGATTAAGGATACAGACTTCAAGTTATTGATTAATTTTGTAATTAAGACAAGACTAACGCAAAATGCCAAACTTAGAATATCAGGTAACCATACAAAAATAAGCGATTTAATTGATGAAATGAAGCTCCATCTTTTACCTATTAAATCAGCAACCGCGATACAAGCCAAACTAACGACAGCAAAACAAGGGAATAGGTCCATCGAACGTTTCGGACAAGAATTGGAGGATTTATTTGTAAACCTCACAATAACGCAGGCAAATGGAAAACCAGAAGCCTACACCATTTTACAACCCTTAAATGAAAAAACGGCAATTACAAAGTTCGCAGAGGGATTACGAAATGATAAGTTGAGTACCATTATAGCGTCCCGAAATTACACCTCGCTCAAAGACGCTATACAGGGAGCAAAAGACCAGGAAGTGTCTATAACACCCACACCTGGACCGGAACAAATGTTCCACTTACGGAAAAAAGGATACAATGTCCGTAGACCTTACCGAGGACATTATAGTACACCTATGGGTAAATACACTCGCACGCAACCGGGTACAAGTGCGCAAAATAAACCCACAGGAAAGTACGCACAAACAAATAATTATAGACCACTAAGAACCGCGAATAACTTTTACAGGCGTACACATACAAGTTATCGTGGCCGACGTCAAAATCCATCATACAGACGTCATCAAGTTAATACGGTGATAGGAAGTGAACAAAATACTAGCGATATGTCGGAAGAGTTAAAATTTTTTCGTCCCTAAAAACTACATTCTAACGTATAGTCATATGAATTCAGTTCAGTTTGCAATAAACGGCAAAACGCACATATGGCTTATTGACACGGGCGCAAGCCTAAGCGCCATAACACATGACGCAGCGATATCAGCCGGTAGTCATATGACACCCAAGACGACTCACATTAACGGAGTAGGAGGAAATATAACGTCATACAATATAATTACTTTAAACTTACAGGCAAAAAATCAGACTTTTGAACATAAATTTCATGTATTTCCAAAATTACCATTACAAGCTGACGGAATTATTGGACAAGATTTCTTAAAAAAATATAAAAGTGTCATAAATTACGAGAAAGAGATAATCACGTTAAATAATAACATCAAAATAATTACAATACCATTAACTTTAAAAAATTATAATAACGAAATAAATAGTTCAAATCAAATACAGATACCAGCACGAAGTGAATCAATAATACAAGTTTCAACAAACTGTGCAGAGGATTGCGTAATATTGTCAAGTGAAATTGCTGAAGGAATTTTTGTAGCGAATTCCATAACTTCTAGCAAAAAAGGAAAAATAACAGTAAAAGTTTTAAACACGCGCGAGGAACACATAACTTTAAACAATTTCACACCACAAATAAGACCATTACGAGACTATAATTGTTTTTCATTTGAAAAATGTAAAACAAATGCAGATAGAGTAAAATTATTATTTTCATTTTTAAAATTAGAAAATTTAAATAAGGAGGAAAGTAAGTCCATTGCTAGTATTTGCGCGAAATACGCCGACATATTTCAACTCCCAGGAGACTCTTTAAATACTACAAACCTATATGAACAAAAAATACGATTAAAAGAAAACGTGTCACCAATATATAGTAAACCGTATCGTTTACCTCAATCACAAAAATCAGAGATAAATAAACAAATAAAACAAATGTTAGAAAATGACATCATTGAAGAATCCCAGTCGGAATGGGCAAGTCCATTACTCCTCGTTCCCAAGAAAACAGACTCGAGTGGAGAAAAGAAATGGAGATTAGTAATAGATTATAGAAAAGTCAATGACGTAATTGAAAACGATAAATTCCCCTTGCCCAACATCACTGAGATCCTAGATTCTTTAACCGGTGCTATGTATTTTAGCACTTTAGATTTAAACCAAGGTTATTATCAAATCAAACTAGATCCCAAAAGCAGAAAATATACCGCGTTTATAGCAGATAAACACTATCAGATGAAACGATTACCAATGGGACTAAAAACTAGCCCAAATGCTTTCAGCAGAGCTATGACCATAGCTATGTCTGGACTAAACTACATACAATGCATAGTTTATTTAGATGACATCATTGTCATGGGTCGAAATTTACAACAACATAATAAAAACTTAATTGATGTTTTCGAAAGATTAAGAAAAGTAAATTTTAAACTGAACCCATTAAAATGCAATTTTATGCAAAAAGAAATTTTATACCTAGGACATGTAGTAACTCCCGAAGGAATAAAACCTGATCCAAAGAAGATAACAATAGTTCAAAATTATCCAGTACCAAAAAACGCAGATGAGGTCAGACGTTTTGTAGCATTTGTAAATTATTACAGAAAGTTTATTAAAAATTTCTCCGAAATAACCCAGCCTTTAACAAATTTATTAAAGAAAAACGTAGAATTTAATTGGACAGAACAATGTGAAAATGCATTTAAAAAGTTAAAAATAAACATTAGTACCCCACCAGTACTACAATATCCGGATTTCTCAGATAACAACACGTTCACGATACACACAGATGCATCAGGCACAGCTGTTGGAAGTTTATTATCCAATCAAAATGGATTACCAGTAGCATATGCAAGTAGACCTTTAAATAAAGCAGAAAAAAATTATCCCACAACGGATAAGGAATTACTAGCCATCGTATGGGCAGTGAAATATTTTAGACCATACATATACGGGCGAAAGTTTAAAATTATCACAGACCACCGCCCACTAATCTATTTATTTGGAATGAATAATCCATCAAGCCGACTCACCAAATTTCGTTTATGTCTAGAAGAATATGACTTCACGGTAGAATATTTGAAAGGAAAAGATAATGTAGCTGCAGACGCGTTATCTAGAATAGAAATAACTAGCGAAGAACTCAAAAATATGACAAAACAAGTGGTATCAGTGATGACCAGAGCACAAACAAAACGAATGAAAGAGCAAAACATAAACAATGACTCAAGAAATAAGGACTACCACCGTGATGGGTCTGATCAACCAAGAATAGTGGAACTCCTTAAAAAACCAGAAAATTTACCAGAATTAAGTTTCAATGAGCATGACTATTGCAAAATACTCGAACAAAAAGATTACGTTACGAGTCAAAATAATGAAATCGTGTACTCGCCATCCTTGGCGACATTGTGTGTCAAGCCTAGTATTCAATCGCGTACGAAACGAGCTTTTCTCGCGAGGGCATTAGGTGCATTTTGCAAGGCACAACAAATAAAGGAAGTATGCATACTATATAACAAAGACACCGCGTGTACAATAACAGAGCTAGCTCAATATATAAACAAATATGGTACAGGGTCCGGACCCCGATTATGTATCATTAAAGGTGTCACAAAAATAAACAATAAAGATGACAGACGTGTCATATTGAACGATTTTCATTTATTACCCACAAGCGGTCACGCGGGGATTCGAAGAATGACCAATAACGTGAAGCGTTACTACTACTGGCCAGGAATGGATAATGACATTGTGAAATTCGTAAAAACATGTCATAATTGCCAAACACAAAAATATCATAAAAATGTAAAACAACCACTTTGTATTACTAGTACGGCCACAGCTTCTTTCGATAAGGTATTCTTAGATTTATGCGGACCCCTAACTAAAGATACCAACGGATATTGCTATATACTTACGTTACAGTGCGAGCTCACAAAATACGTAGAGGCATATCCACTTCTAAATAAGGAAACAGACACAGTCGCGAGAGCATTAGTTGATAATTTCATATTGCGATATGGAATTCCAAAAGAAATTGGAACAGATAAGGGAAGTGAATTCATTTCATCAACTATGCGCGAAATATGTAATATTTTAGGAATAAAACAATTGCAATCAACCGCTTACCACCACGAAAGCCTAGGTTCTTTAGAAAATTCACATAAAGCTTTAGGAGCATTTTTAAGGATACAAACAAATAACCAAGCTCACCAGTGGTCAGATTGGTTGCAATATTGGTGTTTTTCATATAATACGACAATGCATTCAGCAACTAAATATACACCATATGAATTAGTGTTTGGAAAGTTATGTCGTATACCAAATAATATTATAACCCAAGTAGATCCAATGTATAATTATGATTCATATCCAATAGAATTTAAGTATAGATTACAAAAATCCCAAGAGGATGCTAGAAATAATTTAATTAAGTCAAAAATAGATAGAAAAATAAGTTATGATTTAAAAACTAATCCCATAAACTATACGATAGGAGATTTAGTATTAGTTAAAAAAGAAGATAGAAATAAAATGGACCCAGTGTATAAGGGACCATATACTGTAATTGAAGATCAAGGTACGAATGTAAAAATATTAGTTTTAGGTAAAGAATACATTGTGCATAAAAATAGAACAAAACCCTACAGCATATAAATTAAACAACGAACACACAGGATAATAAAAAAGTTTAATAAAAAAAAAAAAAAAAAAAAAAAAAAACAGACAATCAAACACCACCACCAAATAAGGGACCGCTATCCTCATATTTAACGACGGTTAAATATGCTTAACCAATAAATATCATAATACTCCTTGCAAGCATAAAAGTAAATGCAACAATGTACTTCATAGCCATATAAGAAACATGTAACCTAAACGTAAGATAAACTGTAATCAGATAACATTAAGATAGTTTAAGAATTTATAATGTATACCATACCCATAAGTAAATTAAGTAAACCTAAGCCAAAAATTGTTTTGTTACAATTTTTGTCTCAAAAAAAAAGGGGAAAGCTGTAGTGAGGTCACTAATGTAACAGCTGATACATACAGCTGATACCTACCTCTTCTCTAATTATTAGTTTAACGATGCTATAAAACTTTATAGCCTCTATTAAGTTTTATAGTTTAAATCCGCTGACAATGCATAATCATAAGTTCCACACCATTAACCCTAGACCTTGATACTGACTAGAAACCATAGTATATAAGCTATACAATTTACCAATAAAGAATAGTATTTCTCCAGACTCTTGAGTTGTCATTATACCTCTCACCATACACTTCATGACGACCAGCCATTTGAGCAGTGTTGCCAGTTTAGACCTGTCAAATTGTTACATGTAGCTTTATAAAACGTTGGTGTTTTCAAGGCAAGAGTGAATAGGTTTTTTTTCAGTTTCGGGGCAGTGCTCCAACTGCTCTGTTCAACTGATCAAAATTAGTGTCATAACATAAATATGAGGTAGGTTTAGGTTTATTGCTTAGCTGGCCCGGAGGGCCAAACTACCTAGAAATAGGAGCTTTGCGACAGCGGAGCTCCGTCGAGTCTGTTAATTTGATATTCAAATGGAAATTATTAGTCAGTTGGACAAAGCAGTTGGACTTTGCCCTGAAAGGTTTTTTCCGGGTAAGCGTGGACCACCCTCGACCTCGTCGTCACTTAACATCAGGTGATACTGAGTTCAAGCGCAAACCTATTTTTGATTAAAAAAAGAAAGTGCACTAAGAGCCGTACTTCAATAGACAATGTCGATCTCAGGACACCTGTGATGTATCTTGAGACGAGCATCGTAGCTTAGATCAGGTTATGAATACGGTCCTAAGATCTCTGCATACTTGGTAAACCTGGTAAACTTTGATGCAGGTGTTTTCATGAATAAAATTGTGTACCTACGTCATCAGCCCGCATCAGTCCACTGTTGGACGCGTCTTTTTCCCGCCTACCGATCTTCGGCTGTTCTTACAGGCTGCTAACGATGCAGTGTATATCGTGACTCCAAAACAAAAATAAACATGTCACACCACCCATCCTGCAGGAAAGTGCTAAGCTGGCTGCTCCCGCTGTGCCGGCGCACCGTGCGGCACCGCGAGGGCACCAAGGCGCACCTGATCCTCGCCATCCACAAGATACGGCTGGCATTGCGCCGCCTGGGCCGCCTCCTCACCTCGCGCTGGATGCTGCCGCACGCCGACCTCGTCTTCTATTTCCGCATTCATGAGCTGCAAGAGTATCTGGCTACCAGGAACCCAGAACTATTGAAGAGGTACATTTTTTAGCTTATTGGGGTCAAATTAGTAACAGTAGGTGGTAAGATGTAGTTCCTTTAGCATGAAAATAGTAGCAAAAAGGGAATAATTCTCTCACTCACTCACTTAACGACAATTTCTTCACTGCTTACTCCTCAAATTAGAAGAAATTGTCTGGAGCATTGTTTGCCCTGGTTGTTTTTGTCGTAAACTAATAAAAGCCGACCATTACTTTCAAGCGTAAGGTGCGTGTTGCTTTTCTTGACCAATAAATAAATATTTTTAGAGCCTTGCAGCGCTACCAATACTTCCCACAATGGGCGAAATTAAAGTTCTCGGAGCTCAACACTGGCTGGCCGGAGCCGCTGAAGTCCACGGGCCCCTGGGTCACGACCGGCGACGTCAAGATCGAGGCCACGTCCGTGTGCGGTGGGGAGACGATAGCGAGAGCCTGCGTCATTAAGGATCTTTCAGAGGTAAATCTACCGCTTAGTTCGCCGATTTTGTATTGGAATTACGGTCATCGCACACTACAGTGAATTTATCAACGGATGTCATAGTGTTTTCAACCTTCGAAGTATTGCCCCTCTACTTATGTTTACGTACATTCAAAAGTAAAGTTAAGTATCTATAGGGCTTACATAGACCTTATTGTCAGTAGCATAGGGGTGTGCAAAATATTTTTGACGCCTTGGAAACGTGTATATATTTATGACTTCGACAACAGTGCAACGTTAAAGTCAGGTTCTCACTAGCGAGCCGTAACTGTAACCGAACGGATACGGTAACGAGGTTCTAGTGTGTACGTGTGTAACGATCTTCGCTCGCTACGTCCATCGGCCGGCTTAACCTTTTGAACGCCTTTGACTTGATACAAACCTCGTCCTCACACGCCAATGACAGCTTAAAACCACAGCTAATGTCAACCTTACGTCACAAATACTCGGGTCTATTTTGCACTGTATCTGTGACCACTATATAGGTCGATGGCGTGGTAGGCACGACAGTACACGACCACTTTAGTGGTTCTTGGCGTTCAAATGGTTAATGAGTGGCGGGGTTAAACGTGTTCATGCATCGTTCCTCTTAGATCGGCCAACTGCAGCAAGGAGACGTGCTGATAACGCACTCGACCGACATCGGGTGGTCGCCCTACTTCCCTTTGCTGACGGGCATCGTCACGGAACTCGGAGGCCTAATTTCACACGGTGAGTGAATATTGCGGTCGCCTAAAGATGGGTACTCACTAGAGAGCTGAAACTGTAACCGTAGCAGTTACAGTAACGAGCTTCTTGTGGAGAACAGGCTCGCGAGCCGCGTACACATCACGATTTTACGTGCAAACAGTAACAGTTGCTGCTCGCTAGTGAGTACCCGGCTTAATATCCTAGCTAAGGCACTAGCTGGTCCCACCAAGGGCGAGGCAGCGATTAGCTATCGACTATTTCCTCGTGTCACTCATAGATCCCGTGTCAATAAAAGAGACGTATATTAATAGTTGATCGCTGGCTGTTCACACTGCCGGCGAGAACTCTTTCCACTAGTTTCTCGAAACAAAAAATATAGATCGCGTATCTATAAAAGAGACACAAAATATTAATAGTTGATCGCTGGCTGTACTCGCTTCCCGCTCATCATCGGCGGTGGAACCAGTGCCTAAAAACCACTCCAGATATATATTTTTTTAAATCGACGTCCTAACTGGTTTGTCTGCTTGAGAGCTTCGTTGCCTCAGACACAGAAATTCTGGATTATGCTAGTAATCTTTAACATTATTTAGTTTGCTAGGTTTGAGGTGTTTGCTTTACGTTATCGAAACAGCTTTCAACGAACGTATCATGACGCAGAATTTTCATTTCACCGCAAGGCATTTCTCGGCGTATGAGTAAATTGTTTTTGGTAGTCAAAGGTCTAACCTAACCTATCCTACACCTAATAAATGTTTAAGGAATCCTGAAAACGTCATGGTTTCAGCAGAAAATTGCGTTAGATAATGATACAATCGAAGTGAATTTCGATAAAATGATGGGTTACCGTTTGCACCTCATGTAGTTCAAACACATCTGGAATATCTGGACACAAAAGCTAACTAAAGTTATAACTATATTGTGACGTTGATCCCGTTGTGGTTTTTCTATAATATTTAAAACTCAACCCATTCACGATAAACGTTATTCCGTTTCTAGGGGCCGTTATAGCGCGTGAGTACGGCTTGCCCTGCATAGTGGGCGCCGCTAACGCCACAGACATATTCAAGACGGGTGACTTGGTGAGGCTATCCGGCACCCAGGGGCTCCTAGAACGCATCCAGTTGGCCCCAGTACCAACACTCGACGGCGATAGTTAGTGTAAATTGTGATTTTTATGATGTTTTTTTTTTCATTTATAATGTTTTATTTTTAATAATTTTATTGAATTAAAACTAAATAAGTATTGAAAAAATTGTATATTGATTTAAAAATTCATATCAAAACATTCACGCAACGCTCACTGGACAATACAACTGTACAAAGTAAATTTACTTCTAGTCAAAATTTTACTGTGCCGAATAATCGCAAATTTACTTTAAATTTATATTTATTAACTAATCCATAGACTTTCATAAGCATTATGCTTACATTTTTACTGAGGCTGAGACGATTGGAGCGGAGCTGTGAAAAGATGGACTATTTTGCCGGTCAACGCGGCAGTGTTTCCATCAAAGCGGAGCGGAGACGAGATGTGGATTGATGGATTCCATCACGTCTCCTCTCCACTCCGCTCATCTCCGCCTCAGTGAAAAGGCAGCCTTATAGCTGGAAAATGTCTGAAATGGACTTTGAAGAAGTATTTCCCTCTTATTTGAAATCCTAATTCCGCTTTAGGAACAAAGCTGAACGTTAAATCATAACGAAAATAGTGCTAATATTAAATTGTCCGATTGATTTGTCCCAAGTTAAAAGCGGCAAGCGCTAACAAATTCCAAAACGATTTGATAAAAAAAAACCTCTGATTTGATTCAAAAAATTACGTCTAGCAACGATCGGCTTTGTTCGCTAGCACCAGGAGCTCGTAGCAGTTAAAGGCGAAGGGGCGGCCAAAGATGACGACGTGGCAGCGGTAGTTGGGCTCGCGCACGGCGCCGATCAGGTGCGCGCCGTGGTACAGCACGCGGCCCACGTATACCGCCGGCGCCACGCGCACGGCGCCCGCGCTCACCTCGCTCGCGCGCCACGCCACCCACAGCACGTTCGCGTTACACAACACCTGCCGGAGAACACAAGTCGGTACATTATCAATAGCCTCGAAGCCTTTCCCGAGACATGTCAAAGTAATTACCTGGTACTTGTTGTAATAATGGACGGCGCCGTCGGCGTAGAGCACCCAGCAGTGCTCGGAGGGCCGCAGCGCGGCGGGCAGTAGGTACGCGGGAGCGCTGCGTGGCGCGCGCCACCCACGTGGGCTCGGCGTCCGCTCAAAGCTTGTTCCGAGACACGTCAAAGTAAATACCTGGTACTTGTTATAATAATGGACGCCGCCGTCGGCGTAGAGCACGCAGCAGTGCTCGGAGGGCCGCAGCGCGGCGGGCAGGACGCCCGAGTGGTGCGTGGCGCGGGCGACCCACGTGGGCTCGGCGTCCGCTCAAAGCTTGTTCCGAGACACGTCAAAGTAAATACCTGGTACTTGTTATAATAATGGACGCCGCCGTCGGCGTAGAGCACGCAGCAGTGCTCGGAGGGCCGCAGCGCGGCGGGCAGGACGCCCGAGTGGTGCGTGGCGCGGGCGACCCACGTGGGCTCGGCGTCCGCTCAAAGCTTGTTCCGAGACACGTCAAAGTAAATACCTGGTACTTGTTATAATAATGGACGCCGCCGTCGGCGTAGAGCACGCAGCAGTGCTCGGAGGGCCGCAGCGCGGCGGGCAGGACGCCCGAGTGGTGCGTGGCGCGGGCGACCCACGTGGGCTCGGCGTCCGCTCAAAGCTTGTTCCGAGACACGTCAAAGTAAATACCTGGTACTTGTTATAATAATGGACGCCGCCGTCGGCGTAGAGCACGCAGCAGTGCTCGGAGGGCCGCAGCGCGGCGGGCAGGACGCCCGAGTGGTGCGTGGCGCGGGCGACCCACGTGGGCTCGGCGTCCGCTCAAAGCTTGTTCCGAGACACGTCAAAGTAAATACCTGGTACTTGTTATAATAATGGACGCCGCCGTCGGCGTAGAGCACGCAGCAGTGCTCGGAGGGCCGCAGCGCGGCGGGCAGGACGCCCGAGTGGTGCGTGGCGCGGGCGACCCACGTGGGCTCGGCGTCCGCTCAAAGCTTGTTCCGAGACACGTCAAAGTAAATACCTGGTACTTGTTATAATAATGGACGCCGCCGTCGGCGTAGAGCACGCAGCAGTGCTCGGAGGGCCGCAGCGCGGCGGGCAGGACGCCCGAGTGGTGCGTGGCGCGGGCGACCCACGTGGGCTCGGCGTCCGCTCAAAGCTTGTTCCGAGACACGTCAAAGTAAATACCTGGTACTTGTTATAATAATGGACGCCGCCGTCGGCGTAGAGCACGCAGCAGTGCTCGGAGGGCCGCAGCGCGGCGGGCAGGACGCCCGAGTGGTGCGTGGCGCGGGCGACCCACGTGGGCTCGGCGTCCGCTCAAAGCTTGTTCCGAGACACGTCAAAGTAAATACCTGGTACTTGTTATAATAATGGACGCCGCCGTCGGCGTAGAGCACGCAGCAGTGCTCGGAGGGCCGCAGCGCGGCGGGCAGGACGCCCGAGTGGTGCGTGGCGCGGGCGACCCACGTCGGCTCGGCGTCCGCTCAAAGCTTGTTCCGAGACACGTCAAAGTAAATACCTGGTACTTGTTATAATAATGGACGCCGCCGTCGGCGTAGAGCACGCAGCAGTGCTCGGAGGGCCGCAGCGCGGCGGGCAGGACGCCCGAGTGGTGCGTGGCGCGGGCGACCCACGTGGGCTCGGCGTCCGCTCAAAGCTTGTTCCGAGACACGTCAAAGTAAATACCTGGTACTTGTTATAATAATGGACGCCGCCGTCGGCGTAGAGCACGCAGCAGTGCTCGGAGGGCCGCAGCGCGGCGGGCAGGACGCCCGAGTGGTGCGTGGCGCGGGCGACCCACGTCGGCTCGGCGTCCGCTCAAAGCTTGTTCCGAGACACGTCAAAGTAAATACCTGGTACTTGTTATAATAATGGACGGCGCCGTCGGCGTAGAGCACGCAGCAGTGCTCGGAGGGCCGCAGCGCGGCGGGCAGGACGCCCGAGTGGTGCGTGGCGCGGGCGACCCACGTGGGCTCGGCGTCCGCTCAAAGCTTGTTCCGAGACACGTCAAAGTAAATACCTGGTACTTGTTATAATAATGGACGCCGCCGTCGGCGTAGAGCACGCAGCAGTGCTCGGAGGGCCGCAGCGCGGCGGGCAGGACGCCCGAGTGGTGCGTGGCGCGGGCGACCCACGTGGGCTCGGCGTCCGCCACGCCCGCCGCCACGGCGCCGCTCGGCACGGCCCCGCCCGCGCTCATCACCCACACCGGGCCCGGCTGGCTGCACGACGGGAACCAGTCTGCGCCGGGTATCGCTGGTTATACTCACGTCACATAATAACATATCTCCAGTAAGAATTGTTTGTGTTGTGTCGTGATTAGTGTCACTCATAAATAAATACCCAAACAATATTTTACATTATTCGTAATATAATTTTAATAAACAATATTGGCGACGATGAAGGAGGAACTTAGACGCCTTACGCGACTTCGGGCCTCGATATGCGGCCAAATGACAAAACTATATTAACATTTACAGCAATTACAAAATGCTTCAGACTTCGAAATAAGTCAAAGACTAGTGAGCCTGGAAAACCACGAGATAAAATTTGACAAGGTACAAACCGAAATAGAATCATTAGCGGAAAATTTCGAAACAGAAATAGAACAGCGTCACACTACAGAAGAAAGCATTCTACATAATACCATAAGTCTTTAATAAAACGGTTCGTTTTATGCCCTTGTTGTAGAATCTACTATTTTTTAGATTTGGGGGACCGTTTGGGAAATATTGAGCACGAAATGTGTATTTTCCTTTAGTTGCGCGGAATCTTACTATAAGGGGGTTTTTGAAGTGATAACTTCTTTACGGAGGGTAAAGCATTTTGTTACGTAACGCGCGATTAATGACAGACAGTCTGGCTTCCCTTTCTCTCACGCATACGGCAGCGGTAGTACTAATTTTTAAACAATTTAAAAAATACAAAAAGATGCAGGAATCGGATTTGAACCGCGGCACTTTAGCGTCATAGACTTACCTCTCAGCCTCTAGATAAATCTTAAGTTACAAAGTATGGATGGAAATGGTAAACGGTATTTGATCTTACCTGCTGACGTCCCCGTGCGTTTCTAAGCATAAATACTGTGACAGTGAGCATATAACCTAAAACTATCACCAAGTTAAATAATTTCGATATTAAATGGTTCAACTTAGATTAGTTTAAGTTACCTATTACTTCTGTCGGGCGTCCCAGGGCGCACACTTTTTTTATATTTAATGGCAACGACTGCACCTACTTACTATCTTGCTTAGTAAACCAGTAAAAAAAAAGCAGAAGATAAAAGTTTGCCAAAAGAGTTTGCTGCTTTTTTTTTGGCTGTTTCAATTAGGAGATTATAGTTTTATTATTTTAATGTAGGTAATTATATCAAGAAGCAATCGATGGATTATAAAAGGTGGTGATAATTGTAGCAGTGAACACACCTTTCATAACAGTCATATATTGGCGTTCCCAGCAGACTTTAAGATGCATGTTGTACTTCCTCCAATCATCAACGTACTCCTCCACCTTGGTCTTGAAGTACACCCATCGTCTGATGGCATTAAGCAGTTTTTAATATTAAGGTGAAAGGAATATTTCAAACATGATCAAGTTATAAAACTTACGTATCGCGATAATATGACTCATCTACAACTATTGGCTCCATAGCGTCGCTTTCCGCTAACTGTTGAACACAGATAGGTTGTAAAATATCCACTCCGATAGGAGACGGTCACAATAATATTTATCTTTTAGAGTGCGGAAATGGTGATTTATCGATTATTTTTTAGTTTTACAGTAAAACCGCTGGATTTTGACGTATGTAAGAAATATTTTTGGCTGGATGTAACATTTCTCAAATTTTAATTTACCAGTAAGATCATTTTATCACGGCATTATCACCGTAAAAGTTTGTATTATATTGTGGTCGCAAGTCTAACGTAAATGGCCCGTTTTCAAAAACATTGTACATAGTTAAGGACAGTTAAGGCCTCAATTAAAAACCTTATTTTTTTTCCATTTCGTAACGAAAATTATTATACTTAAATCATTCAATTGTTAAAATGGCAACTGATGTATAGGACAATTTTACGGGTCTATTTCGTTAGGCCAAAATATTTTTGGTCAAATGTTTCATTTCCCAAATTTTCATTTGCCAACCCGCTGTTTTATGTAACCTTAAATATTTCAGGATTTTATAAAAACTAACCTAACCTAACCTATAAGGGTCTAAAAGAAGGTACTAAATTAAATTCTGAAAAATTTATTTAACATTGGTCTGGCAAATGAAAAATTTGGGAAATGATACATTCGACCAAAAACTATTATGGCCAAACGGCAGGCTCCCCAATTTTACAGTACAATTATTTAGTTGTCCTTTACGCCAATTGTCATTTTAGCTATCGATTATGGTTAACTTGCGTTACGAAATGGATAAACAAGGATTTTAATTGAGGCTTTAACCGTTTTTAATTATGTCATTTTTTTCTTAAAAAAGGCCAAATAGCGATTTTATTATTCTGAAATTAAAAAATAACAAAAAACGTCAATAACGTTTTAGAAAATTACAATTTGAGAAATTGTGCATTCGACCAAAATATTCCGCCAAACAGCTGACACCGAGTTCCCACGATGCTAGCTAGGCTTCCCACCGACAACCAATTTTTTGGTCAGTGACTGAACTAATGGCTAAAATTCGAAAATCAAATCGACCATTGAAATACCGCATATGATTCAGGTTCAACAATAGGCTACGATTTTTAACTATTAGTATGTTTAACTACTGATCACACAACGGGCCCTTAGGGCGGATTCGACCAAACTGGAATAAGGTCTTATACCTAGATTAAACGCTGAATTTGTATAGACTAATCTCGGAGTAAGTCTTATTCCAGTTTGATCGAATCGGCCCTTACTCGTACAAAGCGGGTGGAAGTGAAATTGTTAACTTTAATTAGTAAAACGTACTTACGATGACGGACAACCAATGCGTCCACCTGTTAAACATGGTAATAATATCCAGCATCTCCTTCTGGCATTCCATGTAAACTCCAGTTTTAACTCGGGCTCGGGTTGGAGAAACGATCTTGAATAGATTTTTAAAATGAGGTTAATTATTATACTACCCCTAATAAAAGTGTTGAAAACTACAGTCGCAGTATATATAAATAGCTAAACCAGTAAAGAAATTAGGCCTAATTGTTGAGATATAAGAAAATTATCATCCCGGGGGAAAACTAGCATATCGTTAATAATTACTGTGGTGGTTTAGTTACTTCCGTTATGTTTTTCCTTGATGTGAAAAATTCAAATTTATGCAAAAGTAACAGGATTGAATTTTAATTCCTAATTATAACTTTACCGTAGTGGTTTTAGATTTGTACCTTGCGAAAAGTCTATACAGCGTTTTTTTTTAAATCATGTATTTAAACTTAGCTCTCCAAATAATGTAGAAAAATTAAACACTTTCCATGACCGGAACAAGGTAAAAAAATAAAGAAGCGTTTTTGTGAATAAAATTTAAGCAAAATAGTTAACAGGATAACTTTGGTTACTGTATGTAAAAAATTGGAAGAACCTATATATTTTTGCGGAGTTAAACAAATTCGTGTACGGAAATTAAAATAAAAAAATATTCGGATTTTTTTGAATTGTACCTATTTCAACCTAAAATATTAACAGCGTTTTTTTAGATAAAATAATTAAATTAATATATTATTACGCTAACTAACAAAATTATACAAATTGGAATTAAGCATTTTTTTTAATTCTTTAAAAAAAAACCCTTTTACGCAAAAATGTAACGAAGGTGAATTTAGTTTAACTTTCATGAATTGGCTATATCTTACTTATTTACAAGAATTTAAACACATTAATGCAAATCGTTTGTTTTACTAGAATATAATTACGGGGCTATTGTAACTTGTCATATTAAAACGTGTTCTACTTTTAAAATTAGTATGAAAAGTTACAATACCCACCCCATCTATTTTTTGGATGTCGGTAGATCAAGACCTAACATCATCAATAACCTAATAAAGGTGCAGTTACACGGGCAACTTTTAACAGCAATTTCCAGCCGGCAATCTATGGACGTCTCTTTCAATCACGCGAAAGTAGAATAAGACGGCTATTGTTGCCGGCTATTAATTAGCGTTGCCCGTGTAGCAGCACCTTAATTTGGCCAAGCAAGAATTGTAATGAATATTGATGAATACCCACTTGCTTATTCCTATACCGAAGAGTAAGCCGCAACGCAAGCGTTCGACTAAAAAGATTGTACTGTCGCCACTGCAGGGCTTCAGTTTCTATCCTCCGGCGAAAAACAGACCAGTTTTCTTCCGCTTCATCTAAAACTCACCAAGCTAAGTACAAGCAGTCACAGAGAAAAAACACTTCTGAGAATGCTAAAAGTTTTCATTTTTGCTGTGTGGGTAGATAAATTGCATTGTGAGCTATTTAAAAAAAATACAAGTTTTACGGCTGTGCTTTAGGTACCTATTTAGTAATATTGCGTTTTACGTAGTGTATAAAGATTATCTGCCGTACTCAGAGACGTCAATTAAATTTAATGCTTGATTGAAGTAGCTGCTGTCACTTTCTTTGCTATAGCAATAGAATCAGACAACACGTCACTAAAAAAGCATTAAATTTAATTGACGTCTCTGAGTGCAGCAGTAAAGTTTAAAATGTTAATTCAGAACTGTTTTAGCATCAAAGGTTTTTTTCTTACGTGGAACTATTAAAAAATACTCTTTTGTCATTCTTACTACTTTATTGTATGAATAAAAAGTAATTTCGTGATTTCCGTAGTTTCACATAATAATATATTATCACTCTAAAAAGTTTGCAATATGACGTTAAGCAAAAAACTTCTTTTAAAAATAGCTCAAAATGCACGTTCAAAGGGTAAGCAAATAGACCGGGAGACACTGACACAAAATTTCCAGTCATTTGTACCAAGTATGGCGACCCTTCAAGGGTCTAATTAATTACGTAATGATTAGACCCCGTTATCGGAGGTGCAATTTGGTAGCTGAACGTTCTTAGGCATGGGTAAAAATAATTTTGAAATATATGTATTACAAAACTATAAAATTTTACCATCTATTGCACAGTTACACTAAATTTACGAACCAACAACAGCTCCGTTTTAACTGATAAGATTCAGCAAGATTACCCAGGAAGTTCATATTTTTACTGAATAAAAAAATAAGTATTTATTTGACATCAAACATATTTTGACAGGTACCTAAATGACAATTAAGTACTTGTTATGGAGTTTAACAACCAAATGAAACTTTTTTGAAGCCCGTTGGCTACCTATGAATAAAATAGGTATATTGTTTACATCAAATAGGTTCATCAAATTATATATTAAAAATATTAATGTAATATTAATGTGCAGTACCAACCCTAGCATAATATTTTTGCATGTGCACTTTTGTCAATTCTTAATGACAAAAATAAAAAATAATAATAATAAAATAAACCTTATTATAATGATTCACAAATCTAATTTCAACGTGATAAAAATCTACTCTCCTCTCCGAGCCGGTCTGTGTGAACGGACCCTTAGGTGCGCCGAAAAAGTTTTAGAATAGACCACAATATTTCCTGCCTTTGTCTGAAAGTCGGGCCCTTGAGAGATTGTGAAGCGACTGTCAACTTTTTTCAAACAAATTTAGTACCGGGCTATATAGTTTCTCATCCCGTAAAATATGTCCAATTTCCACGATTTTTGAATATGTTGTAATTATTATGAAAAATTAGGTTTGCACATTTCTGTTCGTATTTTTTTTATTTGTTTCATTCCAGGACATAGTTTTTCAGAATATCTAGGACATTGTAGGTACTCAAATAACGCTATCGCATTTTTTATGGAAATTTATAGCTTCACAATTCTCTTCACTAAACAGGAAACCACAATAATTTCCTACTACACCTACTTGAAACTTCGTCGTCAGAAGACCGAGACATTAGTGCGCTATCTATGGTCTGTTGTATCCAGTTGCGCCACGCTTGCACGTTCCACGTTAGACTGACCATCATCGCGTGCCAGTCCCCCATCTTATCAGTCGTCACGATTGGTGCTCCTGCATTATAAAAAACATATATTTTATATATAGCACGAAGGTTAACTCAACTCATTATGTACTTTCGTTCTTACGATTGCTGTACGCTTCTGTTCCGATCCCACCTGTTCTTAGAATTCCCACTTCCGTTGTTAGTGGCGAGAAATGCTTGCTTTCCGACCATACAGGCGGCTGCGTCGTCGATGACGGAGACAACGAGGACGTGGTCGAGTCGTTTTCTCCCATTATCACGCTGGTTGACGTATGGTAAGTTGTGTCGGATGTTCCACTGGATGTGCCGTGTCTCAGCTCGCTGGGGCTGGGGCTTTGGCTTTGGCTTGGGCTGGGGCTGGGGCTGGGGCTGGGGCTGGGGCTGGGGGTGGGGGTGGGGCTGGGGCTGGGGGTGGGGGTGGGGGTGGTGCCCGAGGTGATTATGTTGAACTGGTCAGACTGATAATACGAGCCGAAAGAGCAGCCCGAAGACATGCCTCTTAAAGGGGAGTCGAGAGAGTTGAGAGACTCGCCGTCGGACCGCGGAAGCCTGGTGGGTCCTTCGACGTACGTGCGCTGGCGGTTGTATTGCGTGGAATAGAGCATGTAGGAGGTGGTGCCGCAGCCGCTCGAGGGCTTGGAGCCGGGGCAGGGGCCGCCGGGGTCGTGGCGGGTCCTGGACATGGCGGGGCAGGGCCTGATGTCGATGTCGCAGATCGGGCCGGCGGTGGCACTGGGCCCGGAAACGGCGGCGCGCACGCGCTCGTACGGGACCAGGTCCGCCAGCGCGCTGGCCGACACGTGCCGCGAACACGTGCAGCACGGCTCCGGCACGCGCCGCAGGATCTCCTCGCACCACAGCTCGCACTGCACGAACACGTTCTTCATGCACTTGCACACTTGAATCAGCTCTGAAATATGCGTACGCATGATTACTACATATCGCTTGCGTTCATTGACTAACTGCCACACTCAGAGACGTCAATTTAATTTATTCCTTAATTAAAGTTGCTGCTGTCACTTTCTTTGCTACAGCAATAGAATAAGACAACACGTCACTAAACAAGCATTAAATTTAATTGACGTTTCTGAGTGCGGCAGTAAGGACCTGTTGTTAGATCAGTAGTTAAACTAACTAATTGTTAAAAATCATAACTAATCGTTAAATCCCAAGGAAATGTGTCAAATTTTCGATTCTTTTTTCGAATTTTAACAATAAGTTGAGTAAACTACTGATCAAACAACGGGCCCTTAGGCCCTGTTGTTCAGGTACAGGCTCTACGACGTCAGTTAAACAGCGGTTAGAACAAAGTTAATCAACATAATTTTTGCGTAATCTAGCCAATTTATCATCATTAATACCAAATTTATAAGAAAACAAGGTTAGTGAAAAAAACACTTTGATGTGTTATAGTATAGTATTGTTTTTAACTCGTCATCATTACTGTCAAGTAAATAAGAGCTATCGTAACGTTGACGATACGATAATACGTCAAAAGCAATATTGTTTTACTGTGTTGAATATAGTCCCTGCATTCATGAATCATTATGTTATAACTGGGACATGGACACCTAAAGCAGGTGCACAACGTAAAGTTGCGATAAACTTTTATAAAAAAATACCTACGTGGCTGTAGAAGATGAAAAGCGAGGTATTTGGTTGCGTCCGCAATCACATCTGAAATTGAAAACATTAACAATAGAGAATGTTAGCCAGTTTAGCCATATTCTTCATTAAAAACAGAAAATAGCAATAAAAAATAACTTCGATACGTCAAATAGCGGGGCAAAGTACCTACATCGATCATTCCAGAAGGCATTCTGGAATGATCGGACACGGGAACTATAAAAGGCGGACCGGTTGCAAGTACATTCAGTCTTTAATCGGAAAGCGAACAGTGCGAACAAGAGCGACCCGAGCGATCATCTTAGTATTCGAAGTTTATTGTGCGATAATTGTTTGTAACGGTTTAGTGAGTTCGTTATTAAAGTATACTTTTGATTGTTGGTGTATTCATGCATTTCTATCAGTTACCTACCCCCACGTACGTAACAGTATTTATAAAAATCGTAGAACGCTAAACCTGAAGACAAAGGATAAACACAAAGCAACCATCACCAATATATTGAATAATAACAAATATAATAGCAAAAAAGGTTAAGAAACGGACACAATTATGTTAAAGTTTAATATTATTTTTGTGAATAAATTGACAGATAACAGTAACAATTTTTTTACTGTCACGCGATGACATCGCGTGGTTTACGCTGGTAGACTGCTCGGAAATTCGTTGACCACGCGAGGTCCAATCGTTGACCACGCAAGGCCCACTCGTTGACCACGCGAGGTTCACTGGTGCCAACGCGGTGTCCACCCGAGGACCACCTGTAGACAACGAGTGGAAGCCGAGCGACGAGGCGGAGCTGGTCGGGTGCCGGGTGGCTCTAATAAGCTGTGACCTTAAAACTCGGGCTTACCCTCCATGATGCGAGTGAACTTCTCAGGGATAACCGCCGGCATGAGGTGGTGGAGCTTGATCTGGATCTTGCGCACCACGACGGGGTCCGCGTGGCCCATGGTCAGTTGGTCAATGTTCTTCCCTTTCAGCCTGTATTGATGGAGTATTAACATCAAGTGCTTTTTACCGACTGCCGAAGGATTAGGGTAACGTTTTTGACTTGTATGTATGTATGCATGGTTCTTTGTTACCTTGTAAAGGCTGAACAGATGGCCCGATTTAGACAAGCGAGGTGGCGTTAGATTGGTCTTAGCGTCGCGGGTATTAAAGGGTACTTTTAAAAAATATGAAATTCGGGAAATAAAACATATACATAGCTATACATGATAAATAACATGATATTGACGACATTCTCCAATCAACAGTTGGGTTTTTTTTAAAGTTTGCTTTTTGTTATTAGGGCGTTTTTAGAAAGATTGTACCTAGTCACGGACTAAAATTAAGAAACGTTAACTTTTCCGTTTAGTTACGAAAATTAGTCGTATATTTATATACTACCCTCAACGCCAATTCGCAGTAATATGCTAGCACCTTGCACTTGCTACAGGAGTGTTGTCTAAGATACCACCATTTGTCTTATAGCAGTACCTATAGCTAATTTTCGTAACGCAACGGAAAAGTAAACGTTTCTTAATTTTAGTCCTTAACTAGGTAAGTACAATCTCCCCCGCAAACCACGGTAAAACGCCCATTAACCCCCTAAGCAAAAAGAGGCATGTACCTGTGTGGCATGGTAACAAGATTTTCACTTTATTACATCATGTGGTGAGTAAGGTATCATTGGATAGTTCTTAAAAATCATAACCGCTGTGTGACATTACCGGGTGACCGTTTAGGGAATATTAAACTCGAAATATGTAATTTTCGCTAGTTACGTGTCGTCGTACAAATACAGCCAAAACTACAAGTCTTCTCATCTTAAATGAAACCACATATCGTCACTGGTTTAGAAAAAACTCGTATCTGATATTTCGAGATGTATGAGTTTGAACTTAATCCTCTTCACGTTTAAGTTTAAAATAGTATGTCATGAAATATGAGATGCGAGGTTTTTTCAAAGTAGTGATGATATTATTGTTTTACTATTTGGTTCGAGCTGGCCTGCAAATTTTTGTAACAGAAGAAACGTGTGCTCCTTACAGCTGAGCGCCTTCGCCGTTGGACTTGCGGATGTCCCCATGTCGCAGCAGCATCCCTTCCTTTTTCGCGTTCATCTGCTGGATCAAGAACTTCAACGCCTCGGTCTTCTGCTCTGCCCAACACAACATCAAAAATACAATAAATAACTATTAGAAAGCCAAAAACTCCCGATATGATAGTGTGGTTCTGTACAGCACGAGCACTGAAGTCTTTTTTCATCTCTTTTGGGGTACATAGATACATATTCATGAACAAAAACGTACGTTTGTGTACTTTTGGTTTCAAGAATTGTACTTTTATAGTTTCGTCGTTCCGACATGGCTATGTGGTCGTGCTAGGTAGATGCTTCCAGGCACGACCACGCGAGATTTAAAAAAATGAATCAATTGTAATGGGTACAAATTATAGAAAACAAATGTACTCAAATCGTGCCCTCGATAGCACATCGATGCAGTTGCACTGAAAAAACCGCTAATATTTATTATAAGTATGATTATTATTTAATTAAGTAAGAAGAACGCAAGAGCAAGTATGATAGGGAATTCTCCTCGAAATTTCGAACCAATGTAAAGTTATTCTGGCAATCAGTCATTCATTTCGAAAGTAGGTGTAATAAGGGATTCAAATGGGGATTCAGAGATGATGTGGAAATGTTAAATCAGTGTGAAGAAATATGTTATGACAGTAGTATTAGTATGGAAGAAATAATGAATGCAATACATAGTATGAAAGTGTGGCTGCTGGGTATAATAGGATATCTTCTGAAATGATCAAAGAGGGTGGAGGTGTTGTAACAAGCCTGCTGTTCCTCCTATTTGACCTTTGCTGGCGGTCCGGCCAAGTTGGAACTTGGCCTGGAGGCGACGGGGAAATAATTGTCCCTCTGTTATCAGCGGCAACAAATGATATCGCGGTATGTATAAGCCTTCTGAGTGTCGTAGGTATTGATTGAAAGGTATTGAACAAAAAGTAAGATTTGAGTTGTGCAAGCGGGATTCCGAAAGGGGATGGGATGAGTGAATCAAGTATATTTTCCTTAAGGTGCATAATTGAGAAAGCCGAAGCCAAACCTCAAAAGGTTTTCTTTGCCTTTATTGACTTAAAGGACGCGTGTGACAGGGTGGTGAGGGATGAACTTCGGGCAACTCTTTCCGTGTATGGGGTGGACAGTATTTTGATAGGGGCACTCAAATCATTATAAGATGAGTTGAGTACCCGTGTCAGGATTAATGGGACGTGCACGGACTGGTTTAGCATCAAACGTGGTGATCGACAGGGCTGTGTAGCGTCTTCATGGATAGTTGTTTGTCAGATGTGAGAGAGTATGTGTGTGGGATAAGGATGAATGAGTCAGTTTTTATAACTTTGGTTTAATTTATGCTGATGATCAAGATCTCCTTGCATCATCGGCGGAGCACTTGCACAACATGGTTAGGTTAGGTTAGGACATGGCAGCTTTGATGAATGAGGCTTTCATAAGGAAAGATATGAAAGTTAATGATAAAAAGACGAAAGTGATAGTCGTGGAGAGGGATGAAACTGTAACAGAATCTGAAATAATGATAGGAGATGAAAAAGTGGATGAGTTTGTGTATTTAGGTTCAATGATTACGAGTAATGGAAAATGTAAGGAGGATATTGAAAAAGGAGTAAAAACGGGAAATATGTTCAATGGGGCGTTACACTCAATCTTGGCAAAGAAGATAATATCGAGCAAAGCTCGCCTTGCCATTGTTCAGGAAGTATTGACACCAACATTGATGTATGGTAGTGAATCATGGGTAAGCCAGAAGAATGAAAATAGGATTCATACTGTTGAAATGAGAGCTCTGACAAGGATGTGTGGAGTTAGGATGATGGATAGAGTTAGAAATAGCGAGATCCGAGAACGATGTAGATTGAAAGAAGATACAGTGACAAAGATCGAAAAGGGTATGCTAAAATAATTGACAATGATACACATACGAATTCATTGTAGTTAATTATTAACGTATTACCCTAGTTAAAATCTTAAATGGCAAATAAATTATGCAAAAACCACCTTGCATCACGGTGAAATTAAGTTGTCATTAGCATTTTACTCATATACATTATACGACAATCTGATAAGAAAACTCAAACGTAATCGAGGAGTTTGTATACGATATTGAAAGACAACGATTGAATACAGAACTTGGCCACTCATATTGCTGATTTGGAAGTACCGCCTGGAAAATTTCGATATTTAGGCAAGTAGTAGGCCAATGTATGGTCTATTCTGAGAAAAAAAATAGAGGTGTCACTACTGCACAACCACATAAAAAATTTATCTTTTTTATTCGGTCTTTTTTATATGATAACTAGTATTCGTTTTTTGGGAGGCGATGCAAATCTATAAAGAACATCATTTCAAAATTTGAAGCAAATCGCTTGAATACATCCCGAAAAAAAATACATTAAAAAGAACTTTAAATAATTATAAATGATAAGTCAAAAACTGTCACAAGCAGGATGTTCATACTCAGCATAAATATTCTTCACTATAAGGTCGCATTATTTGTTGAAAATATTTGTTGTACCAAAATAAAATAAATTAATAAATATACCTTGCAACATTACGTACGATGACAGCAGCTGCGCGTTATTATGTATTACATCTGAAAACACAATTTTTATGAAAAATCAGTATGCAATAAATGTTTTGATGGTAATTAAAAATAAGACCACCCATGAACATTTTACCCATGAATAAGTGTGCATAATTATTAGGCTCGTTTAAAGTATCGATAAGAATTACTCGTACTTACACTATATAATTAAAACGATAAATAAACACAAGAATATATGCAAACAATAATCATAAAAAAGTAACAAAGAAAATGGGGGCATGTAGGTTAGATGAAGACGAGAGTTAGACATTCCAATTCAATAATTTATTGCATATCTCATACATTTTTGTCTGAACTTGCAAGTTTTTTTAAATGACAGACAGACGGTTGTATTATTTCATCCAATTTCACTTCATTGAAAGCTATTTACTTATTGAAGGTTATCTTAAACATTAATTACACTTGAGACTAAACCCCGTTATCTAACGCTCAGTTTGGGGGCAAGTGATGAGGCAATTTCGATAATTTGAATCGATAGAAATGAAGTTGACTCACTCACTAACATATCAAAAGATTTGATTCATACTCAACAGAGCCCTGCTATAGAGATTTTTTAAATTATTAGGAATAAAAGTTTTTTTATTTTTTTTGCTTATGATTATATGTTTCACAATAAATTAACAATATTTTTTTCTAAATTACATAAAATCAAACTTCGTCCCCTGCTTGTAAAAATCCATTTTAAAAATGAAAATATTTTCCGACCTCTACAGATGTAACTGGCAATAACTAGTTTTTTTGTAATGCTCTATGCAGTTTTTGTTATCAATTTGAACTTCATTATTTTCTATCAACGGATTAATAATTTTTACAGAATTAAATCCTGGATTTTTATTTAATACTAGAGGACGCCCGCGACTTCGTACGCGTAGAATTAGTTTCCCGCTACTCCCCCATTTCTTCCCGTTGGGGGTCGATTTTCGGAAAATCCTTTCTTAGTGCTCACTTACATCATAAAAGGAACCCCTGTACCAAATTTCAAGTTTCTAGGTACAGTAGTTTCGGGTGTGCGTTGGTATATAAGTCAGTCAGGTTTGCCTTTTAGATATTTAGTAATATGTTTGTTGAGCAATTTTAGCGTGCCCCCAAACTAAGCGTAAGGTAACGGGGTCTAACTATAACACAATCTATTAGAGTCCTTCGCCTAGAAAAGCTTGTCGATGAAATGAAAATTCTGCGAAGTGATATATTCTACAAAATGAGTGTCGAAAAAACAAGGATCAACCATCAATTTTATTTTTTTCACCTAATTGCATTGTAATAAGCAGACCTTGTTATATACGGGGTAAAATTAAATGACAGCTAGGGATCGCCTATATCGATAAACTCTTATCGATGCTTTTCCTATATACTCCGAGGTCTGGTAATTAGGTTCAAAAGTGGAAACATCTCATTGTAGTCGACTGTACAGTCAACCTGTTAAACTAGGAAGTATTTAAAAGTGTTAAAGCATACTTTTCATGACGGCGGGAGGGTGGTCTTTGTCGCGGCCACTTTTCGCCATCGCATCAGTAAGTTTAGACTCAATTGAGGACGTGAGCGTAGGATTGGGTAGATTGATCTGGTCGACGTTTGAAACCAATGACCGGAGACTGAAATAAGAAGTTAGGTAGGTTGCACAAGCTTCCGTCGCTGGCTTTATAATATTAGTACATACAAAGAGTGTTTAAATGAAACGAATTTGCTTCTCCCTTTTTTAATACATAGGTATGTAGGTGGTACCTACTCTAATATTTAGTAACGTTTTTCTTCAAAAAGCATTTAGATTGCGTAGTAACCTCTCCAGGTTAGGATAGGTTAGGTTAGGTCAGTAATCAGGTAAGTACAGAGACGGTGATGAACTGATGAAACACGTTACGAATGGTAGCCATTTCCGAAAACCGACGCGTTAGATGGTCAGCTAACGCTAATTTGTTAAGTCTGCTTTCCCAAAATCGCTAACTTTAACGTAATTAATGTAATTATGTAACTTGTCTTGCCCCAAGGAGGCTGCCCTAGTTAATTGCGGACATTTTGTCGCAAATTTCTGAGAAAAGTCAAAATCACAAACTACCACATTGATATATAAAGTATCAAATTGTGGTCGTCGTTCTTAGCATCGATGCGAACTTCACTGTTCTGTTAAATACAAAGTGACCAACATCTTTGCGTCTTTGTTTAACAATAAACCTTACTGCATTTGACTTAAAGAATACTTTAGTGTAAAAGTTGTTTGCACTTATGATGCTTTTCATTTTCAAGTGGCAGTTTGGCCACACTGAACAATGCAGATAATGGGTATTGTCTGTCAGGTACAAAGCTAAGTGGATTCGCTCTCGAAAAAGGATTTGTACTATACATACATATAGGGTGACGGTACCAATGATGGACACTTTTAGCTGACAGGCACCAGTAATGGACACTTCACTCTTAATTCAAATTTCATACGGTCCTAAAATTGATTGTTGCAAAACAAATGAATAACCCTTATCTTCTGTAAAATAAGAATCAAGTGTCCATTATCGGTGCCTTGTCCATTACGATATACGAATGTCCTATATCGATGAATTCAATTCCTATGTCTGCACAAAATGTAAAGCGCAGGGGCCATACAAACGACTGCAATATCATTGTGCGCGAGTGACAGAGACAAGTTTAGTAATGGTGAGTCAATGTAAAATTACGCTCGACATGTTTTCAAGCCTAGTTTGCGTTATCGCTACCTACTTACTATGCTGCGGCATTTTTGTAGGATTTGGACATGGGGGGGGAATCTATAAGGACCTCTTTGTCTTTCGCTTCCATCACCTCCAACAGAGCGACGTATGCCTCGATATTTTCATCTGAAATAATATTTAATATATTATTTATTAAACGGGCTTGAAAATAACTTCGATGTACACGTTTTAAATACGTTACAAATTACAATATTAAACACGGAATAAAGTATGCGAGTAAATACCGTGCAACATGTCGCATTTACGCAGTTTACATTAAATTAAATTACGAATAACGAACCCAAAACATAAGTAATTACAATTTACTAAGAGCTTATTTTTCAATCCCCAGATAAAGCTATCCGGAAGGTAAATTTTAGCTCTGTCCTTTTCTTTCATATGACTTCAGAAAAGGATGGTAATACATTTAACTGACGGATAGTTTTATCTGGGGATTCAAAAATCAGCCCTTATAATTATAAATACAAAAGTTAGGATTTTTGTCACGCCAGAACGGCTGAACGGATCTGGGATTAGCGGCCTTTACACGTAAGGTTCGGAACGCGGTAAACGCCACCCGCCGTTCCAATCTGCGTTCCGACCCGTACATTTTTTACCATTTTACTATTACAGTTGCATTTACACGTACGGTTCGGAACGAAGATTGGAACGGCGCGTGGCGTTTCCCGCGGTCCGAACTTTACGTGTGCTATCCGCTATTCTCTTAAAAACGGCGGCGTAAGATCGAAACGTATAAGGCCGCCTAATTGAGAATGCACGCGTTAAAATACCTATGTTTTGTACGTTCTGACGGGACAACTTACTGAAACTAGCCGAATGCGTGCGTGCGTGCGTGCGCGTGCGCGTGCGCGCGTGTGTGTGTGTGTGTGTATGTAGTATCATACTATTCTCGGTGATAGATTACCTGGTTTGGTAACAAATGGTGACAAATAGTCTGCTACGCTCTTGATGTGGTCTGCAAAAGAAATACATTTACATAGGTATAGTCCGTAACTGCTTCTATCGTTTGAAAGTATTAGAATTAGAGACTACTGGCCCGTACAGACTACGTTAGTAATTTAGTCGAGTAGTGAGTATTTTAGGAATTAAATGTGTCTGAACAACGAAAATTTAGTCAAGTGGTATTTATTCTTCTCGACTAAATCACAACTAAAATACTCGCTACTAGACTAAATTACTAACGTTGTTTGTACGGGCCTTAAGCGTTGATCTTCGTATTAAATTAACAGATACCTTGGTATCAATTGTCTAAATTAAATTATGCCGATGCCGTTTTTGACGAATATTTGCTGTCTCATTCTGATTCAACGCCTGCAAAATGCGTGCGTAAGATTCGGTTTTCCTGTCCCGCATCGATCCCATGTTACACCATTTCTAAACAAGGGTGGTTTGTTAAATATGGAAGCTCGTCGCAAAGTGTATTTTGACTCACTCTGTTTGAGATTGTTAAAAGTAAAAAACCGCCGTATCTCTACCGGAGACTGATATTTTCGCGGAGACCTGAGAGACTCCCAAACTAATATGTCCTCGACACGGA
Source organism: Acleris cristana (assembly GCA_948252455.1). Taxonomy (NCBI): domain Eukaryota; kingdom Metazoa; phylum Arthropoda; class Insecta; order Lepidoptera; family Tortricidae; genus Acleris; species Acleris cristana. Next base: position 5,757,977 of record OX411774.1, on the reverse strand, counting down.
ACTTTTATATAAAAGTTAATAGTACATTGTTGCCGAGGATAGAAAGTACGCGATTTTTGGACGAGTCATATAGAGGGCCGAAACGTAGTTGAGGCCCTCTAGTGTACGAGTCCATAAATTACACTTTCTACCGAGGCAGACATAGTGCTTTTCACAACTACTGAGAGGAAATAAAATAAAAATTCATATCCAAAACTTAATAGTGTTAGTCAATTGGCGTCGGTTTTTCAAAGGTAGTATAGAAGCTGTATCACCGCCAATTTTACCATAGATAACTTATTTTAAATCTGTACCCCTATTCTCGTGGCACTCGAGATTAATAAACTAACATTCGAGATGAGAATGTCAACTCCATATAGAATTGTATTTGTTTCGCCAAATCTCCCATGTATTTTCATCTCTAGTGGTTCGAGATTAGGGGCGAAGTTTGAATTACATTTAAAAAAAAAGCAGTGACAGTTTTTAATCTGTGTATTATCTTTTAGCAAAAATACACCTAATATTTTACGACACAAAATGGTGTGTTCTGATTGGTCGATTTCAATTTTTAATTTTAAGGAGCTGTGTCACAAAAATTGATTGATTGATTTTCATTTGGTTCTTAAAGTTGGACAACAATGTTCTCGACCAATCAGCAAACATGCCGACAAAAACATTCTTTGTGTGTCCTTATAAGTGACGTTTTGTGACCCCAAACAAGACCATCTATGGCCATTTTCCGAGCAGTGTTGTGAAAATGTAATTTTCAATGTACGCGATTCAATTCTCCATTTTCCTTTAGCCCTCGTACCAAGGAAATGACACCCCCGTACCATGAGATAGTGATTATTATGGCCATGATTGAATACACTGATTTTACAATAAGACTATAACATCAATTAGTTATCGAAACTTAAGTTTTTTTTTAATGTTGCAGAACAAAAGTAGTTCAGTTTAGCGAGTATAATCGATCATTGCATTTAAAGCCCCAAGGTTAGAGGCACCCTGTATATCGATATGATAGGGAACACAAAAATCAAAAGAACGTTATTAAATCATCAAATAAAAAAGTAAGGTGGTCTAATCGCTAAAAAGCGATCTCATCCAGATGATCTTTGGGTAGCTGAACATTTACAAATAGACATGCAATTAAGTATAAAAGTTACTTGTAAAACCATATATTTCATAATTAAGTAATCTGTTCCCAAATACGGCTCACAAAACCGCCATTGCTGCTTTTTCAATTACATGTTCATGCAAAAAATAATATCGTCATAATTTTTACTATATTAGTTTACGAAAAGCTATAACAGTCTATTTTGAATTTAAGTATATCGATATGTGCCTACATTGAAAGTCGATTAACAAGTCACGATGACGGCTTAAAAGTGCCACGAAAATCCCGCGTCGCTATTGCCTAACGCACTCGCAATCGCAATCGGCTTCAAAGTGGAACAATCGTTTTCATTTTGTATGCATACTCGCCTTGGGACTGTCAAAATGAAAACGATTGCGATTGCGTTACGCAATAAGCCCTTTGGTCTCTGAATTACGGCCGATTTCACCAATGAAATTAAACGCGATCAATTCCTACTTAACTCTGGTTAGTAAACGTCAGATTCATACAAAAACTGTCATTTTAGCGTCATAAACCCAGTTTAAAAATTTGATCGCGTTTAATTTCATTGGTGAAAGCGGCACTTAATTACCCTTCATGGTGCCCGTCAACTTCCGAGTCACAGTTTGATATCGAATAGCGTCCTCCAAATTGTTTGCCAACATATTTGAAACTTTGGGGTCCACAGGCTCGACCGGGTCTAAAGAATCGGCAAGCTTTAATCTGCAAAATCCACAATACTTATATATAACATGTTTCTCGTTAAACTTAGTTTGAAAGTACAGCCATATTTATAACTAGAGGACGCCCGCGACTTCGTACGCGTAGAATTAGTTTCCCGCTACTCCCCCTATTTCTTCCAGTTGGGGGTCGATTTTTGGAAATCCTTTCTTAGTGCTCACTTACATCATGAAAGGAACCCCTGTACCAAATTTCAAGTTTCTAGGTACAGTAGTTTCGGCTGTGCGTTGATATATAAGTCAGTCAGGTTTGCCTTTTTAAATACATTTAAAAAAAAGTAGCCCTGCGGTTCTTACAATCGTATGTACAGTCGAAATTGATTCCTAGACCACTTTGGAATATGTTAAAGTGACACTGTAAATAAAATCATAAGAAGACTCTTACGTTTTGTTTTATTAAGTCACTATGACATAGTCCACAGTGGTCAAGGAATCATGTTCCTTTACTGTACAGTCGCCATTAAATACGGACTCTATTTAAGCACCTTGTATTACTTTAGTTCATGGAGACTATACTACGTCGAAAAGTCCCGTAGCGTAAGTCCAATGGGTGCATATGCACCACTTTCTTAAGCAACATACTGATTACTAGTGGAGTTCTGTGGTGTCAGTCAGTGTCAGTATAATAATGGACTTTAAATATTGGGCAATATTTAACCCTTTGAACGCCAAGAACCACTAAAGTGGTCGTGTACTGTCGTGCCTACCACGCCATCGACCTATATAGTGGTCACAGATACAGTGCAAAATAGACCCGAGTATTTGTGACGGAAGGTTGACATTAGCTGTGGTTTTAAGCTGTCATTGGCGTGTGAGGACGACGTTTGTATCAAGTCAAAGGCGTTCAAAGGGTTAAAAGGAAGCATCACATCACCAATGAGCAATATGCTTTTGTTTTATGAATCTGTCCCAATGGAAAATTATAACCCTCATTTTAGTCTTAACGAGATTTTACTGAGTTTTTTCTTGTCATTTAATGGCACTGACGATGCAACATTCCACTGCGGACCGACCTTTGAGCGGCGAAGAAGGCGTTCTCAGTAGCACCGTTTTTTTCTATAATAATTGAGTTGCCTCGCTTCTGCAGTTCCGCTATCATCGCCTCCTTTACAAGCGCCTTGTAATCTAAATCACGTAACATTTTATGAGGTGAGGCGGGGCTATTGCGTCCGCGGGGCTATTGCAACTTTTCATACTAAAACGTGTTCTACTTTTAAAATTAGTATGAAAAGTTGCAATACCGCCTCACCTTACTTTATTTATGTTCAAATATTATTGGCATACTATTTAGAACTCATAATCGTAGTTCGGAAAGGTCATCGCAAAAAGAGATATGAAATAGAACGAGATTCAATAGAGTCGTAATAACTAAGGTCATAGTTTTGCCAAACTGGCATTCCTGAAACAGTTTTGTGACAGTTGAAATTAGTAAAATTATTTAGGTCTTATGGTTATATCTAAATATTATAAATATGGTGAAATAAGAAACGGTTAATAAGTGGATTAAGAACCATCCCGAGCTCTCTTATGACGAAAATGTCCTTGAAAGATTATATAAAAAAAAGTAATGGAAATACCTTCACAAACATGATCAATTTTAGGTTTCCGTTATAAATGTAATTGAAAAATATAATTATATAATAGGTAGGTACTGTATACATAATACGTCACTATTAATCTTGTTCTATTACCGTGTTGCGAAGTTACGATTGTTTTGCGATGCCTTGTCCCAGCTATGCTAATAACATATTTTAAAACTATGCTATTAACAAAAAACCGGTCAAGTGCGAGTCAGACTCGCGCACCGAGGGTTCCGTATTTAAGATAATATGGTTGGAAAAAGCAAAAGAAAATACTCATTTTGTTATAACCTTTATGATCTATGCAATAAGGTCTATTTTTACTAGCCTAAATTTTAATACAGACTAATAATAATTTTAATTTTTCCAAAACAGTAAAAAGTTTGACAACTTCATTTTATTTTTGGCGTAAAATATAAGTAAATGATTATCTCAAAACAGGATTTTTTCAGATTTTTTTGCTTCATAAACTTCGGAGATAAGGGGGAACGGGCACGTTTTGTAAATTTTTGGCTATGTATCAAAAAGTACAGTCAAGGGTAAAAATAAATATCCGCACTAAGGTTTAAAAATATGTGTCCACATAGACCTTATTGCACTAGTAATAAGGTCTGTTTACATATTTTAGAGACTTTGTGGTTTATACATAGGTAGGTATTTATGTCCTTGACTGTACGTCACAGAAAATTATAAAACAAATAGTTTTGAAATGTGCAGCCACAGCCCTTTCATATGACACCCCGTTTGCTATAATCAAATCACTTTAATTTTTAATTCCCCATTCTAGACCCCTTTTCAAATATTTAGAAAAATATATATATTTTTTTACTTAATGCTGATGCGGGCAATCAATTTATACAACTATCCCAAATTTCAAGTTCTATAGGCAGACAGACGGACATACAGACAGACAGACTGACAGACAGACAGACAGACAGACAGGCGGACAGACAGACACCGAAGTCTCACCATAAGGATTCCTTTTTTTCCATTTTAGTACGGAACCCCAAAAAGTATTAAGTACACTGGAAACACAAAAAAAACAAAATACCGTATATTTCTTAAAGTTACGAAACTTATTTAAAAGATTACAACTTACTGGCGGAGACCAAATTTTCTGCTAGTGTTCGCGAGCAATCTGCTACGACCTCTGTAAAGAGAACACAAATGTTTAGTAGCTAAATTGCCAACTCAATATTCACCTTTTCAACACACCAAAGTCGTTGTGTGTATGGAGGGGTGCTTGTAGCACGTTAAGACTAAAGCGAGCCATGGAGTCGACATTAAAATTTAAACTCGCGTCATACTCATACTCAATGAAGAATGTCAGTAGGTACGCCAAATCGCTTGAAACTTTGTAACAGTAATGTTTATAAATAAACAAACATAATACTTTTTATTTCATTCAAATAGACCCAGTAGTTTTGATTCTACAAACGTTTGAAATTTGGGTCAATAATATTAAAGCGCGTGGACGCCATCTTGCTTGAGTGACGTCATCGTTCAACTGCGGTACGCGTCCTTATATGAACGAGTAAGTTTACAGGGCTATATATTTTTAACCGTAATAAGGAGCCAGTTGAAATTTTCACAGATTACGTGTTATTATAAAATCTATCGTTTAAAACTATAAAATGAACAATAAATCAAATCCCAAGAGGGGTCCCCATACAAGAAGCATGAAAAAAAATCTTTTGTTTTAGCATCTTTATACGGATTGTATTTTTATAATGACTTCTTATTTTGATGCTATTTTAAGCTTAAATTGTGATCTAATTTTCATTGTTTACGACTAAGTAGCAATCTTGAGTAAAACTTCTACAAATATGTGACAAAACTGATTTTATCAACACGATGGTTTAGGCGGTCACCCATCCTGTTTTAGACTACGCGTGTAGTTGCTTAACTTTGGAAGACGAAATACGGGTTGTATTTGTATGATAGCTTTTTATTTCGGTGTCACATTAAGCTTAAATGATAATCTAAACTCCATACTAACATATATAGTTTACGACCAAACAGTAAACTGTAGTAAATCTCTTACAAATATGTTTAAAAGTGCCTAGTTTAAATCAACACGATGTTTAGGTAAGCGGTGGTTGCTTAACTTTGGTGGTAGGCCTTTCTTTCCAAATTTCGTGTTAAGTAATGTAGAATTAATATCGCTACCGTACAAAAGAACGAACTATAAAACATGATTTTTTGATTGACCTAGTCTTCGTGTATTCATTACATCGATTTCAAATTTCGCGCGCGGGCGCTACCAGGTTCCTCACTCAAGGTAGTGTGTGTTGGTTTTTTTTTGTGGGACCAACGCCCTTTGTTACACTTTGGTACAATAGAGGACAATCTTGACTTCTACGGCTCCGATATTTTAAACGAGTAAGATCACTTAAAACTACGGGTACGCTGTACGAGACCGCGTATATAGCGAACTGCGTGAATCATAATATTGTTGAATAGTACAGTCGAGTACAAAGATATGTATACACTTTTTCACCTTATTCCATTGAAATAAGGGCCACAAATACATATCTTTGTACTCTACAGTACCTACCGCTGCAGGCTCGGCCGCCTGTGTCCCGCGTCTCGCACTTGGTTTTTAATTTTTGGCATGTTTCACCTTAGCTATCAACACACTTTATTGGTATTTTTATGTAAAAAACGGTGAACCCAAAATTAAAAGTGCCTATTTATTATTCTAATTTTATTTAACCAACTTACTCGACAAACATTACAAACAGAAAAGCCGGTCAGTGACAGAAAGTTTGTTTAGTTAAACTGTATGTAATACAAAACAATAGATACCTAACCATAACTACCATAGTAACATCAAAACGAATTCGTAAAAATAATAACGAGTATTACGACTTACAAAGTTAAGCAACTACAAGCGTAGTCTAAAACAGGATGGGTGACCGCCTAAACCATCGTGTTGATAAAATCAGTTTTGTCACATATTTGTAGAAGTTTTACTCAAGATTGCTACTTAGTCGTAAACAATGAAAATTAGACCACAATTTAAGCTTAAAATAGCATCAAAATAAGAAGTCATTTTAAAAATACAATCCGTATAAAGATGCTAAAACAAAAGATTTTTTTTCATGCTTCTTTTATGGGGACCCCTCTTGGGATTTGATTTATTGTTCATTTTATAGTTTTAAACGATAGATTTTATAATAACACGTATTCTGTGAAAATTTCAACTGGCTACTTATTACGGTTAAAAATATATAGCCCTGTAAACTTACTAGTTCATATAAGGGCGCGTACCGCAGTTGAACGATGACGTCATCATCCGTGAGCGCTAGCCGCCGAGTTTCGAGCGCCGCATACGAAGTTTAAAATTCAATATCTCGAAAAGTATTTGACGTATCGACATATTTTTTTAAAGCAATTTTTTGTTTTTAATGCAGAATACGATAAGTTAAAAATCTAAACTGGCTGACATTCTCTATTATTTATTGCATTCTAGAATGATTACTTAATTGTTAAGGTATCATTTCAAATGTTTTCATTGTAATACTTGATAAATAAAATATTTAAATGGTAGGTAGGTATTTCTTTTTTTAATAAAAGTATTACAATCATAACCATACGTAGGTATCTAGGTAACAATATCCAGTAAGCTTGTAGCTATAGACGACTAATGTCGACTCCATAGCTCGCTTTAGTCGTACATGCTATGAAAACTCCGAACCATGGACTGAGGCTCTACTTTGAAATCTGTAATTCGAACTTCGTCTATTGCTATCCCTTTTGCTCTCGACGCGTCACTAATTTGCAAGAAAGTGACGGGGCGATCCGAAGTTCGAATCACTGATTTCAAAGTAGAGCCCCTGGGGTGTTATTCTCTTAAAACGACGTTCGGTCGGTCGGCTAAAATGTGTTTTGTACGCTCTGACGGGACTACTTAAACTCGCCGGTTTATATAAGTTGCGCCGCGTTCACTCGTTCGACCGACCGAACGCCGTTTTTAAGAGAATAACACCGGTGTTACCCTTCATAGCATATTTCAGCTCTTCCGGGGTGGCCTTGTCAAGGACCTCGGCGAGCTTCTTCTCGAGCTTCTTGTGCAGGCGCAACGTGTCGCTGGAGCCCTTCACCGACTTGTTCACGTACATCGGCGGGGACATCTTGATCCTGAGGTTTGAGGACGAATACTAAACTAGTTCACTATAACAAAACTATTAGATAGATAGAAGGGTGAATCAACTTTTAAGGTACTCCTTTTTTCTTGCGGTACCTATTAAACAGCAGTAGCAGTTCTCAAATGAATCTGACATTCGTGAATAATGAATCCTGGGGTTAAACAAGGGTTAAATTTACGTGCAAGCGGCCCTTAGTAGCTGAATGCTCACCAGTAAGAGACCAGTTTTTCAGACGCGCCAAAACGATAATCGGCTGCTTGTAAAAAGCCTCTCCAGCCATAGACTGCGGCTCTTTGTACAGAGCCACCGCAGCATGAATGAACGCAGTTGAACAGATCTACTGGTGCTGCAAGTAGCTGAATGCTCACCAGTCCGAGGCCACCCGGTTTGTCAGTTCGATGCGCGGCTGCTTGTAGAGGACGTCGCCCCCCTGTTGTTGCAATGTCTTGTGCAGAATGTCAAGCAACTCTTCGCGATGCGGGTCAGCATCGGTTCCTACAGACAACAAATAGAACAGTAACCATTGCAAAAAAATAGCTCTTTTACAAATAATAATAATAAGTACAGGAGGAAAATCAGAGGTCAATGTAGGATGATCCCTATGACAGTCACATTTCGTAATTTCACTTATGCCCGGTTCCTATATTCAAGAAACGAAAGGTTTTCCTTACGTCTCGTTAAAATTTGTCACATTTTGTACGTCAAATTTTAACGAGACGTAAGGAAAACGATTCGTTTCTTGAATATAGGAACCGGGCATTACTATACTCGCATTATGTACATACAAACACACACACATGTATGTAAACATCGTTATTCGTCCTATCGTCTTTCGTCTTATTCTTAGTTCGTAATTTTCTCATCGGGCCTCTTTTGAAATTGATCTCATTCTTCATTGGACATATTCACTATTCGTCTAGGTTTTTTATGTTATTTACCTGTAGCTTATAGAAAAATTCATGACATACAGTTGGTTTCGTTTGGTTCGTTTGAACGTCCAATATAAGCCGACACTCACTAAGTAACCGAGTACATAGTTAGTGGTAGTTAGGTGCGAGTCAGTTTATGAATTTTAGATGCTTGATCTATTTGGTTTATAAGTATAGTTCATCTTATCAGTCAATATTATAATACACTCAAATTATTTTATAAAACAATCTCTCCGTTTTTATTATTTGACATAAAAATCTAAAATGATGACCAAATAAGGATAGTAAATGGCAATTGAGACGAAAAATGAAAAAGACGAATAGTGAATCGAGTTAAAAACGAACAAGACCCATAGTGAGTCGAACTAAAAACGAAAGTGACTTATTGACAATGGGACAAACGATGAAAGGGTAAAAAAAATATTTACGAATAACGAATGAGACTAAAAAATAAAGAGACTAACATCGAGCGTTCCCAAAGAAGATGATGAATACCGAAAGAGCCTCCACACCAACAAACCGGAACCGGACGGTTTTCCTCCTTACTTCGGTTCGGGGGGGGGGTAAAGCCGAGGGAGTCGAGTGAGAACTTGGAGGGATATCAATATGGGTATGAACCAAAAAAAAAGTAGGCATATACAAACCTAAGGAATGCTTTTTGCATCATTTCCAAAAGTAAGTCTTAAGTGGACTAATATGGGTTCCATAATTATGAGAGACGCCGCCTCGAGCTCGGTTCTCACCAACAAGGAAAGGAAAGTGAGGCACGTGGCAATATGCGGTCACAGGGATCGTGTCATAGTAAGTAATGTGCGGTCACACGGATTGTGCTGACATTAATTCAACAATTGCACGTTTTTACATAATAATGATAATGATATTGTACCTGAGGGGCTAGACAAGGTGCATTACTCTAGCTAGCGTTTCTATTCGTTACGTTATTAAACCAATCGCGTCACTTGTAGATGACGTGATACGAAAAGTCACGTGATCTACCAGTGACGCGATTGGTTTACAAACGAAGCGAATAGAAACGCTGGTTAGCGTAATGCATCTTGTCTAGCCCCTCTGGTCTACTGATGGAGTTTATTGTTTTGAGTTTAGTCTATTATTTGCACCTCTATTGCAACTACGACAATTTAAAACGCAAAAAAGGCAAAACACGTTATTACTGTAAAAAAAACAATTGAATTTCAAAACGTGCCACTTTTTGTGCATTTACGTCGGTCGATGTTGCAATGGCGGTGCTAGCTGTACAGTCAACAGCATAAATAAGTGATCATTTATGTACCTTGTCACTTTAACGTCGTGTTTGAAATGTTATACAAAATTGTGAAATGATTGAAAGCGACAAGGTACAGAAATGATCACTTATTTATGCTGTTGACTGTACATACTCGCGGGGCACTACACATTTTCTATGTATGTTTGGAAATCCATACCAGCTTGAATGGCCATTTGCGCTGTCTCGGCCCCACCTATTTGTCTATTCCTCCTACTTCCTGCAGTTTCGCTGTATAAAATATATTGGATGTGTAAGTGACATTTGAATAAAATAAGAAAAGACTTAGTTCCATTAGAGTGGTCGCCATAAATGTTAAGGTTCTTTCTTATATTATAAATAATGTAATATTTGGAAACCCCCTGGGTTATTTTATGCCTTGAGCAAGCCCCCTGTGTTCCCACGCCCGAATGGTTGATAGTAAAAACACTTGAAATTAATTAATCCAATATTTTTATATTAATATTTAAAGAGACACAGGGTCGGAACGAAGATTGGAACGGCGCGTGGTGTTTCCCGCGGTCCGAACTTTACGTGTATAAAGGCCGCTATTGGCTTTGTTAACAACGACTAGGTTGGAGTCGGATAAGAACGGATATTTGTTATTGCCATTCATTTATATTTAACGTAAGTATATGTTACACAAAAATGGGAAAAAATATGCAGAGTTATATAAATTATTCTTAATTCGATTACCTTAAGGCGAGCGCATGCCAAGCATTAATCGCTTTAGGATCCAAGCCGCCTGAAACGTAATGATATAATTATTAAAACCTTAATTGTGAATTCATTCTTGTTGTGTAATAATTTTCATGATAATTTTTTTTTTAACTGTCTATATAGTTCTCTAGTCGAGTTTTTTAATTTTCCGTCGTACGGGCACAGCACGATTTTACCGTACCTAACGGTGGACGTCGACGGCATGCTGCTACTCTGGACGGTGTTTTGAGATTTTCAAAACACCATTCGAAACATTTGGTTAAGACTCATAGAAATATAAGTAGGTATAGAAGGGTAACCTCGAACAAACCCCACTGACAAATCCGCTCCAAAACACCCATTTTTTGAAATGAAAAGATCTTATGTATCGAGGTGTTTCGATAATCAACTGAATATTCATTGAGTTAAGGTTTGAAGTCATTTATGTCAGATATTAGTATAACGTCTGAGTAGCCAGTAATTTCAGTAAAGTTTTCGTTTGAAAAACATAAATCTGCAATTGGTTATAAGCTCTCTGACACAAGAATATCATAAGACAATAAAAAAAATCACAAGGTTTACTTGAACGCGGCTTACGCGGCCAAGTATTTCAACATTTAACGAGGATTCTTTAATACAAAAATATCACAGTAATTGAATAATAATTTAATATTTTTTTATAGGAATGTTTTGACAAACCTACGGATTAAGGTAAATGTCTCCCTTTTCGTGCTAGTACACTTTTTCGTGAGTTTTTGTTTCCGCGCCGAAAATATGAAATTCAAGAACTATTAAAAAATACATGCCTAAAGAAAGTTTATTATTCAACCTGTTTGATAAACCAACTTCCAACGTTAGGATGGCTAAGCTGACTGTAATACAACGCGTTCAACTCTCAGTCGGCCACGAACAGCTGTGCGAGCCCTGCGGGTTGCTTGAGACGTAAGGTGAAGCATCGAACTTCTTAAGCTCACTTACAAGAAAAGGAAAGTCAGATTTAACAAAATTTATATTTGTGCTTTTTTTTAATTAAAAAATCATAATAATAGTAATTAGGGCGCCACTGGACGCTCGGCTTAGTCTTTTTGTTTTGTAAACTTATTGTTGTGTGCCATGTGCGTGTAATCTGCCGTGGTTTCGCTGGATGGTTCCAACGGAAGACCAGCGCTGGCTTTAACGCCAGCATAACGCTGAGTTGGAACCATTTCGTGACAACAGGTATATTTTATACATAATTATTTTGTTTATGTCAGTATTTTGTTGTGGTTTGTCTGTAAATAAATGTTTTTTCTTTCTTTCTTTCATACTGAATTATCTCACACATCTGGCAACACTTAATAGTAACTAGTGTGTAAATAAAATTCTAAGAGGACTTCTGATCAAATATAAATCGCGAATTAGACTAACAATAAAAATTACAGAAGTTGATTGCTGTGTTACTTTAACTTTAGTTTTGAACAAGGAAGAAGGACAATTTTATTGTCTTTTTAAACTTAAAAGTTAGGGTAAAATGAAAATGAAAATGAAAAATGAAAAGCGGACAAATTGGTGCGGGCTTATTTACTTACACTCATCTTCAGCCACCTTGGCTATATATTTCCCTACGAGGTCGCGAGACTCTGAAAACATGAGAGATTCGGCTTGTTAGTGATACTGATGTATTGTTACTACCGTTACTAGTAGCTTAGGTACTTAATGGCTGATTTACATTGGTCCAGCAAAAGCATGCCAGTAGAAGTACATCGAAGAGTTGGTTTTCACGTTTACCCCTTTGAACGCCAAGAACCACTAAAGTGGTCGTGTACTGTCGTGTCTACCACGCCATCGACCCATATAGTGGTCACAGATACAGTGCAAAATAGACCCGAATATTTGTGGCGTAAGGTTGATATTAGCTGTGGTTTTCAGCTGTCATTGGCGTGTGAGGACGACGTCTGTATCAAGTCAAAGGCGTTCAAAAGGTTAAGGCGAGACCTATTGCAACGACGCAATGCACTTCTACTGGCATGCTTTTACTGGACTAATGTAAATCAGCCATAAAGCTTATATATTAACGATTTCTACGAGGACAAAGTCGCGGGTGAAAGAGATATTTTATATTTACATTTAGTTTTCTTTTTAACTCACTCACCAGGCAAGTATTTCTTCGCAGCATCTGATGGTTGTAGGTTCCCAATACTTTTTCCCATAGTTCTTTGCACAATTTCTAAAATCTTTGGATTTGGCATCCCCGCCGTTTCAAGGTTATCCGCCTTGGCTATCCTGTGTACAGGAAAGAAAGTTTTGTTAGTAACTTTAGTCTGATTACCCAAAAAGATCACTAAAAGCATAAGGAGATACTATTTAATCTAACTTAAAATTTTAAATGAGTCCGCTATATTCGCTGCTTATATACAAAAGCGCCACAAATCATAAGCAAGCATTATTCAAGTCTTGGCCGGGAGGGGCGGTTGGTTGCTGAACTCTATACGAGTGTACTCATACTCGTCCCGCTACGGCTTTCGTTCCGGTTTCTAAAGTAGTTTATATAAATAAATATTAGTCAGTGTGAAAAGGTCATTTGGTCATTTATAATGGATTTATTATAACAGATGTCAAATGTTGACGCAAAATCCATGGAACAAATTTAAGTAATTAATTCAAACCTGTAATACATTTTTAGCGTCTTTCTTTTTGTTTATAAAAAATAAAGGCTCTAAATACTAGATGTATTTGTTTGTATTTGTTTTTCTGCAAACCTTACTTTGCCATGAAAGTTGAACTTTGATACCGATGTTTACTTATTAACAATGGGTTCGTTCGTAAAATGTATTCGTTGTATGGTGGGCTTAGAAAGAAACTCGTGCAAGCTTCTAAAAGGGCCATATTTTCACTGCAATAGGGTAAAACCGGGATAGATGCCACACTTTTTGAAAAGGCCTCATAATTTCAAAACTATCAATTTTCCATGAATATTTTCTTTCGATATAGTTTGGTCTTTAATCTTTCATTACGACTAGTTTTTGTTTACCTAATAATTACTGATTGTGTAGAAATTGAGTTTTCGCAGACCCCTTTTTTTTTAGGATAGATGCCAACCTATATGGATACATGCCCCACTATGAAAAATTTAAGAAGGATAGATGCTTGTGGTGTAGTATAGATGCCCTTTGGAATAAACTAAGTAAAAAATATGGTGTGGGATAGATGCCCTATGGAATAAAATAAGTATAAAATATAGTATTAAAATGTTTTATTTGTAATTATAAAGTATGATTTCAATATTACAATATCGGGGTAAGTATGGACTCATAGTAGAACATAGAAATCTATCAATAGAAATCGATTGAAAAAAGAATAAAAATTATAACAAAACATAACAAAATAAAAAAATATACTGAGATTATATAGGGGGGATAGACGCCCCAAAGGCACGTATACCTACATAAATCGGGGCGAGTATCCTTTTTGATACGGATACCTAGGTACCTTTTTATTTTTTATCTTAACTAAATACAAAAGAGCGATAATTAACACTTAGTTGTACATTTAATAAACCAGTATATTGATATAACAAAAAAAAGAACAGAAGTTAATACTAATTATAAAGTTATGAAACTGCAAATACTTACGTTTTAGTTTTCGAGGCGTTTTTTGCGCTCGTCGCGGAGATTTTGACACACACAACCGAGACGCGTCCGTTCCTCACGATGGCCTGCGGATATGGCCCTTGCGCTCCCTATTTAGACTATTAATTCTTTGCTGCGAATTTGGGAAGTTAGGTTTTTAAAAAATAGGCATCTATCCCTTTGCGGCATCTATCCCGGATTTACCCTATGTGGCCGGCAACTATTGGTGTCCCTCTCTTACTCGTATGTTAGAGAAAGATACCAATAGTTGCCGGCCACATATTGCAGTGAAAATATGGCCCGTTTAGAAGCCCCTTTATAAAATCAATAAGTATTAAGTAATATCGTACATGTCCGCAGCTTCCTCGTGGGTCTTGTTAAATTTCCCGATGGTCATGAAGTCCAGGTTTCCGTCTTTTCGAATTTGATTCTCGATGAATTTTACAGCCTCACCTGTCACAGTTTAATACTAATAAAATAAAGCATAGCCCACAGATTAAAATAATATAAGTAGGTAATACAATGACCTTGGGGCTTTAAATGCAACGATCGATTCTACTCGCTAAACTGAACTACTTTTGTTCTGCAACATTAAAAATAACGTTTACGTTACGTTTTACTATCCAATTGACGTTAAAGTCTTACCCCCTCACTACCTAATAAACGTTGAGTAACGGGGGTATAGCTAGGGGGTATAGCATTCCTATACAATGTTTTGCCCTTATCTGTCATTGTGACATTTGAATTTGACAGATAAGGATAAAACATTGTATATATACCACCGTTACTCAACGTTTATTAGTAAGGGGGTTATTGTTAAATCAGTGTATTAAATCTTGGCCATATAATCACTATGTCATGATACGGGGCGACATTTCCTTGGTACGAGGGCTAAAGGAAAATGGAGAAAATTACATTTAAATTGTATGAAAAAATTAAAATTAAAGTTGGACATATTTTTAACAACTTATAGAACAAAAAAAGTTCAGTTTCAGGAGAAGAAACGATCCATGCATTTAAAGGCCCAAGGACAGAGGCACCCTGTATAAGGTAGGTGGGTAATCCCAGGAAAGTTATAATTCTATCTACACACCCTTTACCCCGTTATTAGATCAAAAATTTGATTGTTAAGTTTATCATAGCTATATTTCTCAATAATGCACCTACATTTACGGCCGCGACACAGTAAAATCTATAAAAATGGACTTGTTTAAATTTGGTAAAAAAGAGCAAAATTGCCACAAGTTTTTTACTCACTTCGAAATAAGTAATCTAGATTAATTCATTTCCTTTTATTCTACGAGCCCACGACACTAAACCTACTTAGTTCGATAACACTACCAGATAATATATATAATTAGTCTCGTCATTAATGGGGGAACACGAAATAGCAATACTGGAATGCAAAAATCCTGGCACAGTTATTTTTTTTAGTTATTAATATTATTTATAAGTCCGATGATAAATGCCGCAATGGTTTTTCTTACACAGAAATTGATCATCTTTCAGATGAGCTCTGGTTTTTTGAGGAGATCGATCATGCTGCCAATGATTAGGCAAAAGGGGGGCTTGCAGCATTGTCATATAATCCTACCCCAAAATAACGCTCTATGACTGTTTACAAATCCTTTAGCCAGATATTGAAGTAACTCCAAACAAATCGTGGGTAACAAGCATGAAAATAGTCAAACAAGGCAAAGGAAAGGCGGAGACGAGCGGAGCGGAGTGGAGCTGTGCCAATATTAACCAATAGTAAGCGAATGCGGTCACGTCGAGCGGCCCTTTCGCACGTTAGGTTAGATTCTATTGGTTAATATTGGCACAGCTCCGCTCCACTCTGCTCATCTCCGCCTCAGTGGAGCCGCACCCTTATATTGGCGTATTCATTGCCCCCAACACATGCAAGCGTTCTTTTGACTTTCACCCAGTGCCTTAAAGCATATGTGCGTTCTTTAAGTACGTAAGCTCCGTAACAAAAAGTGCGGCACCTGGCGAAAGTTCGATAAATAATGTCGGCAGTGAATACGTTAACCCTCTTACTAATAAACGTTGAGTAACGGTGGTATAGCTATAAAATGTTTTGTCCTTATCTGTCATTGTGACATTCGAATTTGACAGATAAGGACAAAACATTGTATAGCTATACCACCGTTACTCAACGTTTATTAGTAAGGGGGTAAGCCATTATGTAACTGTTTCGCGATGACCTCTGATACAATAATATTACCTCTTCCTTTAATGACATCGGTTAAATGCGCCGAGCCCTCTGAAGCAGTACCTGTAATAAGTGAAGCGTTCGATATAATAAGTGAAATGTTGATGAATATTAAATTAATGTTACATAAAATCATTATCACTTTTGGTACGTTAAAACACCCTATTGTTGGCTTCCAAAATATCGATTATTGTAACCTAATAATTGTAGAATTAACACCTCGTTTATTTATAATCGTGTTACAAAAAAGGGCCATTCGTTCTATATACAGGATGTCCTGTTTAAAGTTCCAATATCAACCTACATGTAGACGAGCCTTTGATCTATCTAAACAACCTAACATGGGTTTAGTAAAAGAAAACTTCCATATAGCTTAAGCAACGAAGCAAACCAGGGGAAAAAACTCATGTATACATAGTAATTTATACAAACCTTTAATACATATTTACCGTCTTTCTTTTTATTTATAAAAAAATAAAGGTTCTAAATACTAGAATGTATTTGTTTTTCTGCAAACCGTACTTTGCCATGAAAGTTGAACGTTAATACCGATGTTTACTAATGTTCAATAAATAACCACATAAAAATCACGAGCTGAGGCCCGTTTCACGAAGCTACAAGTTACAAATTATAGTTGGTTCCAGTTTAAATGACGAAAATGCACTTAAAACCACCCATTACCAAAAACTATTGTTCAATTGTTATCTTCAAGTAGGGTTGTAAAACAATTACGCAGGTGTGTCGGTACGGCCAAAGTATACTTTGAATAAACAATCTTGATAGTTTTTTATTGCATGTTAGCCATAAGAATATGCGATATGTTTTAGTGTTGTGTTGATTTATTATGTATCAATAATGACAATTTAAAATTATATTGAATGTATATAATATAGCAATATTTATTAAGTATATTTTTGCATTACAATATAGACGGCTTAAAAAATCTTTTATTTCAATGATCAAGAAGGGTTGAGCTACTCCAAGGCACGTGCCACACTTCGGTCGTCCCTTTGTTATCTTTTCCTTTCATATTTAGCAACAAAAGAAGTTGTAAAATCCCGCGTTAAATGCATTTTCGTCATTTAAACTGGAACCAACTATACAAGCGGAACTCTCTTTCTAGCAGTACGAGTTAGAAAGAGACTTCCGCTTGTAATTTGTAACTTGTAGCTTCGTAAAACGGGCCTCTGGTAATGATTTCACATGTTCGGTAGAACAAGGGCACAATGTAGGTACAGTAGGTATGCCAAAAAGTGCAATTGTGCCCTTTTCCTACCGAAAGGTGCGATTTAGTGAAGGTACAAAATTTGACCTCCAAAAGTTTAAATTAGTATGTATTTAAACTCTTTAATGTACAAAAACACAGAAATTCAAATACAATATTTACAGAAAAGTAATGTACAAAGGCAAACTTATCCCTATAAGGGGTCTCCTCCAGCTAATCTTTGGGGATTAGTTTTATAGTGGTAAAAATTGAATGACGTTAATAAATGTTTTTAAATATAGAAAGTGTGCATTCCAATTAAAATATAACGATTTACCTACATATCTCCCATTTTTAATAGCGATTATCAAAACTTATGGATCACCCCTCGTATGATCTACGGAACTAAGACGGACAAGCGGACGGACATGGCAAAAATAAGGGTTGGGGGCCTTATAGTGAAAACTGAAAAGGCGATTTTAAAGTACCTTATACACTATGTAGCTTGTTTGCCTCCTCAAAAAAATATAACAAATATAATAACGCAACCACAGTCACATGCATGAAGCACTTTAAGCTGAAAGAATATGCAACTATAATTTTAAAAAACACTGCTGTGATATATACCTCCCATTTCTTTCAGTAATTCCTCGTTCGGTATTACACTTAGGAGATTTTTTTCAATTTGTTTTTTCTTATCAGCGTCAACAGAAGTATGTACTCCAACAGGCGCTCTTGATAGTCTGCAATACAAGTTTTATAATATACTAGCTGTAAGTACCCGGCATGCGTTGCATGCCACGTAAAGTAAAAAAGTAGATAGATTTTTTGGCCTAGAAGCCCTGCAATGCGTCCTTCGAACACCCTTCCAAAGTTTCATCACAGCCTGATCATCGATTTTATGTACCTAAATTAAAAAAAAACTTTCGTTAATAAAATTAAAAAAAAGTGGATTTCGCCACTTCTGATATGTATCTACACAAATCTATGTTTAACTAAATGGTTCTTAAACCTAAAACCTTTGCCAGCAAGGATCCCCAATTACATTCAAAATGGAGAATGCATTAAAATAAATATTGCTTTTATAAGGGTTACACACTTATAGATCCATGGACTTGTACCTACACAGGACTGAGTACTAACTTTTCCTAGCCAATCAAAATTGAACCATATTACAAAGCAAGACAGTTACAATTATGTGATGATAGGAGATGAGGACGAGTGAGAACAAACCAAACCACGTGGCTCTGTTCAACAGCCAATAGAAACTGTTTGGTCGAGCTTTGACAAATCAGTTTTCCGCTCCTATTGGCTTACCAACTATGTCACGTGGTTTGTTTGTTTACATTAATTAAATACCTATCCGAACTAGGTATAGGTACATTAACGACGGGCTCAAATACTCAGTAGGTACGTATAGGCCGTCCTCAAGGCAAACTTAATTAAAGACAGACATGTCAATATTCTGTCAGTCGGTCTTACCAAGAGATGATTCGTTCGAATTATGTGGAATTCGCTTAAAGAGTGTGTTAAAGAGACCTACTCTTGTCCGCCTGCAGTGTAGTCCATTTTGTACATTCCATCGCGCCCCAACTCCTCGGTTCCCCTGCGCGCCATTAGGTCAGCCAAAACCTTCCGCCTCTCAGCTTCAGCTAATAGGTTTAACGTTGCATTATACATCGAGTAATAAAAGCAATACTTAGATTATATCAATTATACTCACTCTCAGGAAGTGGCCCAGCCAAAAATTTTGACGCGTCATCGATCACCCCTAGAAAACAAAAAATATAAATGAAAGACGAGATTTGGCATAGAGGGTGCTCTCTTTAAGCAGGTGTTTAGGTATTAACTGGCACAAATATATCAATAACGTAAAACAAATGGTGGCTAAATTATCAGAGTTAAATACAGTAAATCACAGTTAAAATAAGGATCACAGCAGCAGCATATTTATTCTCACCATTCATTAATAAGTGGCAAATTGAGTAAATATTATTTTTGAATGTCAATTCGACGGGTAACTATAGTTAAAAATGCCTGATAGCATTTAATCGTACAGATTATTATTACAACATAAGTTTTTTTTATATAATAATGTTACTCAATGTTTTTTACTAATATCCATTAGGGTGAGTAGTATAAGATTGGGAATTCTGGCCCACATCGTTCGATCGGGCTTTCGCCCTACACATTGTGGATTTCAAATTTGGGTTTGCGCTAAAACGATCGCGTTAACATGCACGTTTAACAGAACTTGTTAAACGCAAATTGGACTTCCGTTGCGCTCCCGTTTGGGTTTCCGTTAAACGCAAATTGGATTTCCGTTCGTCGTTCCACTGTTATTTAAACGCAAATTGGATTTCCGTTGCGTTTCCGTTAAACGCAAATTGGGTTTCCGTCCAACGTTCCACTGTTAACGCAAATTGGATTTCCGTTGCATTCCCGTTTGGGCTTCCGTTGTGCTTTGAGCATTCTGAAGCACCGTTCAACGTTCCACTGTTTAACGCAAATTGGATTTCCGTTCGACTTTCCCCTATTATTTAAACGCAAATTGGATTTCCGTTGCGCTCCCGTTTGGGTTTCCATTATACGCAAATTGGATTTCCGTTCGTCGTTCCACTGTTTTTTAAACGCAAATTGGATTTCCTTTGCGTTTCCGTTAAACGCAAATTGGGTTTCCGTTCAACGTTCCACTGTTAACGCAAATTGGATTTCCGTTGCGTTTCCGTTTGGGTTTCCGTTGTGCTTTGAGCATTCTGAAGCACCGTTGAACGTTCCACTGTTAAACGCAAATTGGATTTCCGTTCCACGTTCCCCTATTATTTAAACGCAAATTGGATTTCCGTTGCGTTCCCGTTTGGGTTTCCTTTAAACGAAAATTAAATTTCCGTTCAACGTTCCACTGTTATTTAAACGCAAATTGGGTTTCCGTTGCGTTCCCGTTTGGGTTTCCGTTAAATGCAAATTGGATTTTCGATCGACGTTCCACTGTTATTTAAACTTAAATTGGATTTCCGTTGGTTTCCCGTTAGGGTTTCCGTTGTGCTTTAAGCATTCAGAGGTGCTAGACAAGATGCACTACGCTAACCAGCGTTTCTATTCGTTTCGTTTTTAAACCAATCGCGTCACTGGTACATGACGTGATACGAAAAGTCACGTGATCTACCAGTGACGCGATTGGTTAAAAACGAAACGAATAGAAAGGCTAGTTAGCGAAGTGCATCTTGGCAGGGCCCTCTGGACCACCGTTTAACGTTTCACTAGTAAACGCAAATTGGATTTCCGTTCGACGTTCCACTGTTATTTAAACTCAAATTGGATTTCCGTTGCGTTCCCGTTTGGGTTTCCGAATTTGGGTTTGCTCAAAAATGAAATGATCGCGTTAACGTGCACAGAACGTGTTAATGAACTTGCACTTTAAAAAAGGCCCTAAAATGTATGAAGGTTGAATGTTCTCCTTTAAACTTATTTAGTGCTCGTTTACCGGTCGCCCGAAACATTAAGTTTATGCCAAAAGGATCCCACTCTTATACAAGAAGACATCTATTAAACTTGGCAAATATTAAAAACAAGTAGTATATTCTTTGCCTACTGCTGCAACACAATGCAGTATCATATATCAGTATCACGATCTGTCCAAAGCCTTTCTCATTATCTTTATATCTTTATAAGATGTGTGATACTCTGTACATTTTTATATGAAACAATTTTAACAGTATGGGTGACCTGTAAAGTTTATTCGATTGCAAAAAAATTGGTACAGCCTATTTTCATGTATTTTGAAATAAAAGGAAACTTGTGTAGGAACAATATTAAACACTTCTGTCTTTTGGACCACCCTACTTTCCATGTCAGTATCCATGAACTTATAAAGTTTAATAAGCAGACCTAGGAATATATGGGGCAAAATTAAATGACAGATGGGATTGCCTATATCGATAAACTCAATTATCGATGCTTTTCCCAAATACTAGTGATCGCTCCAAGTTTTGTTTGTAATAATAAAATTTTATTGAAAGTATGCAAATAAAACAAAATAGCTAAGTACTTTTTTTATTTAAAGGATTTTTTAACCTTCACTCATCATCATCATATTTTATTTACTAGTACTAACAAATTCTAATAGTTTATTTTAACAATAGTAAATCAGACACTCATTCTGAAATACACAATAAGGGGAAAAGTAAAAAGTATGATGGTGAAGGTTAAAAAATCCTTTTAAAATAAAGAATAACCCGATTTATGTTGCTATTTTGTTTCATTTGCATACTTTCCATACAATTTAATTTTTACAAACAAAACTTGGAGCGATCACTAGTATATGAGAAAAGCATCGATAACTGAGTTTATCGATATAGGCAATCCCTAGCTGTCATTTAATTTTGCCCCGTATATTCCTAGGTCTGTTAATAAGGGTTTGCGCAGAACCGGTTCCGTGATAACTGGGTTAAATTCAACCTTACATTTCATTTTGTAATCAATTTGACGTTGATCGGCACCAAAAGTTCGAGCCCGGTCATATTGTTAGGGTACAGTGGCAAATCGCTGCCCCAATATTATAGGGTTCTATGTTGCACTTATATCAACTTGAACTTTGAAGACACACTAGGACAGGAAGTGACACTAGGTCTAAATTGCAGTACCCCAAAAATATAATATTGAACCCTATAATATTGGGGCAGCGAAATGACAGGCGATGAGCCCTGGCTCAACGCGACTGTGCCACTGTTTCAGTTCGAGCTCTGCGCATAAAGCTGGGTCCACATTTGTATCATTTTGCCGATCACGATCACGCGTATCGTATCAAGCTCGCGTATCCTAAGTATGGACGCTCACTTTGAGCACACCGTATCAGTACCATCGTCATGTGAAAAAATGCGTCCATACTAACCGTAGCATAGCAGCGTATCGTATCATAACGCCGTATAATTAAGTGTGGACGCTATCCGTATCCCCTTTGATGATCGGGGAAAAATCGCCTCGAGAGCGATCACGGCGTATCGCGTATCAAATCACAACTTCGTATCGTGATACAGTATCAATACACGTCCATACTTACCGATCTCGATACGCGTATCCGATCGCGAGTGTGCGGGGTATATAATAAACGCGTATCAACATCGATCCCGAGCGATCAGATACGGCGCTCTGCATGATCGCGCTGTTTGTGCGTCCACACTAGCGATCTTGATACGCGTCGGTGCAACGGGACGGAGATACGATACGACGAAATGATAAAAATGTGGACGCAGCTTAAGGTCCTAATACTCCTACCAACACTAAGGGTGCGGCTCCAATGAGGCGGAGACGAGCGGAGCGGAGCCGTGCCAATATTAACCAATAGAAGGCGCATGCGGTCACGTCGAGCGTGCCTTGGGCACGTTAGTTTAGATTCTATTGGTTAATATTGGCATAGCTCCGCTCCACTCCGCTCAACTCAGCCTCAGTGGAGCCGCACCCTAAAGGCTAGCTACCGCTCATTCGTGATGCTGATGATGAGGTCTAAAGCTACATAATCTGATTGACGGGGGCAAAAATGTACCGGTGCTAGTGATTAATTAAATAACGACTAAGTTTTATCGACATCGTATAAAAGCAATTGTCAATAATCATAATTAAAGACCAAGTTTATATATTCTAATAATCTCTAAACCTGTTTTATTATTACTTATCGCAACTATAAACACACGATATCTGAAACACGTTAAATAAAGCTACAAGTTACAATTTTACAGGTCTAAACGGGCAACACTGCTCAAATGGCTGCTCGTCATTGGTCGAGGTTGTGTCAAATGGAAACTAGTAACCTGTAAATTGTAATTTGTAGCTTTTTAAAACAGGCCACTGACATTGACTCGAACACTCGAACACTCGAACATTTTGACAACCTTTGAAATTACATTGAATAACAATTAATTCAATGTAAAAATATTCCTTAGCATTTCGACGAATCGAGAACCTCCTCCTTTTTAGGCTTCCGTTATCAAACTAGGAACCCTTATAGTTTCGCCATGTCCGTCCGTCCGTCAGTCTGCAGCACATGTATGAATTACATGTAAAGTTTAGTTATAAACGGACGCATTTCACGAAATCGTATCAGGTTACTTGGAACGTGAGTAGCTTTTAATCTTGAATATCATGATACATTATTCTCAAAAACGTTCCAGGGTAGTGATTCTCTCAAAAGCAAAGGTGAGCGAATGCACGAGTGAATGTCCAAGCGGCGAGTTTAAGTAGTCCCGTCAGAGCTAGCAAAATACATTTTAGCGCGTGCATTCTCAATTAGGCAGCCTTATACGTTCGAGCCAAATTGAATACACGCGCTGAAATGTGTTTTGTTCGCTTTGACGGGACTACTTTAACTCGCCGCTTGGACATTCACTCCTGCGTTCGCTCACCTTTGCTTTTGAAAGAATAACTACCCAGTATGATCCACGCGTTGCGCGTCTGTATTGTGCTATTATTGATGACGTCATGTTGATTGTTGTCATTCAGTCAGCCGTGAGTGAGATGGAAAAAATAGATGCAATTCAATTTGCACCGTTATAACTATTACGTACAAGTCTGAACGTGGGTTATAAATGTTATAATCGTACTTTCGGAAATCATCGGAATCGTTGTTCGAGTCTGAGCGAACGAAAATTCACGACACGCCATATAGTTTGTATTCTACATGTATATAAACTTGACCATTAATTATGATGATTGAAAATGCTTTTTAACGATGTCGATAAAACTTAGTCGATATTAAATTAATCACTAGCACTGGTACATT
The DNA here is from genome assembly GCA_948252455.1 of Acleris cristana. Lineage (NCBI taxonomy): Eukaryota > Metazoa > Arthropoda > Insecta > Lepidoptera > Tortricidae > Acleris > Acleris cristana. The sequence continues at coordinate 5,733,698 of OX411774.1, read as the reverse complement.
TTTGCTCCCGTCAAACCGGGATTTGTACATAACGAACCTGGCATCAAGTGACCTAATGTGCTGTGAGGCGTGTCGGCATTAAGCTTTAACAGCTTGGCTTGGACGTTACTATAAGCGGGTTTGTCTACTTTGTCGGTTGTTAGGGTGGCCGCGTCTTGGATTCTATGAACATGTAAAAATAAGTTAATTTAAATAATATTTTTTATAGACACTACTTACTACTTTAGCTTGTTAAATGAATGCTCAAAAGGGGAGTGTGGATGGAAAAGTTGAAAGCAGAAAGTTTGACTTCGGAACTTTGTTTGGACTAGTTAGGAGATAAACTAGTAATAGTCCCCAACGTTCGGATGTGAGCCCTTTTGTTTTTTAATTTTTTGTTTACATCTTGAAAACCATGCGTCATAGGAAATGTTGTTGTTTCTACAACAAAGTTTTCTACAACTTTACACACATACATTTTTTACCTATTTTCAATCGTTGTCTAGATATGAGCTCCAAAAACCGGAAGATTTCCAAAAAAGTATATTTAGCTAGGGTATAACTGCACGACCAGCACGACACCTTGCACTTTGTGACTATGCGCCGAAACTTGGCACAGCTGACTCTTAGCTAGTCTTGAGTAGATTCAGACCGGGAGCTATCGAGAGCCGTCGCGCATTTAGTTGGAGTTCGACGAATTTATCCGAAAAAGGTATATTGGACGCCATAGCAAGTATAGTTTTAAAGGAATAATTATGGCTTCAATTAAAGCGCGGCAGCGTCAAACTCCCCCTCCCATCCTCGCACTCGCACTAAATGCGCGATGGCTTTCGATGGCTCCCGGTCTGAATTCAGTCGAGAACACCATCAGCTCGGGATCAGCTGTGTCAAGTTTCAGGCGTTTCAGCGCATAGTCAAAAAGTGCAAGATTCCCATACAACGGATTGCACTATCAAACCAGCTATTTTGACCTCACGTTTTTTGTCATACATTTCTCTCTATTAAGTTGAGATCGGAGAATGACAATCAAGTTGCTTTTATTATGGCTGTTTGAGAAATAAATGTTCCTGCTGCATCGATGATCGATCGTTGTTTCTAAATTGAGATTTACATCGGCAGACTGCTTAAGTCGATACCTACGCTCATATTCAGCTGTCTTTGTGCTGTTTACAGAGTTGGTGTATCCATGGAATACACATTCTCCCTGGATAGATTTTAGTCTTTTCTACTTTATAAATTGTTATGTTAGAAAGTGCATTATTTTTGTTTGAAAAACAGATTCCTCGTTCTTAATTAATTCGAAAATGAAACATCGCATGCCCTAATATGTAGTTTTAGAGAAATATTTCTTTAACCTTTTGAACGCTTTTGACTTGATACAAACGTCGTCCTCACACGCCAATGACAGCTTAAAACCACAGCTAATGTCAACCTTACGTCACAAATACTCGGGTCTATTTTGCACTGTATCTGTGACCACTATATATGTAGGTCGATGGCGTGGTAGGCATGACAGTACACGACCATTTTTAGTCGTTCTTGGCGTTCAAAGGGTTAAAGCGCGGCAGCGTCGAACTCCCGGCTCTCGATGGCTGCCGGTCTGAATCTATTCAAGACCAGCTAAGAGTCAACAGTGCCAAGTTTCAGCGCATAGTCACAAAATGCAAGGTGTCGTGCAGTACCTTAATACCCTAGATAAAAACCCTTTTTTGAAAATCGACAGTTTGTCGGAGCTCACAACTAGACAACGATTTAAATAGGTAAATAATGTATAGAATCAAAGTTGTAGAAAATTTTGTCAGCTTCAACCCTTTCGTAGCATAGTACCAAATTCGCAAAGTGCCAACGCACGCATATGACCAATTACGCAAAGCAAAACTCCAATTTGGCAAAGTACAAAGTTTGTAAAGTGACAAACTCGCAAAAATCCAACTACGATAGTTACCAACCTGAAATACGCATTGTACCAACTTCATAGTACCAATATAATACGTAGTTAGGTATAGGTTATGCTAGTTTTGCAGCAGGCCCGGGGGGCCAAACCACCCAGAAATAGGAGCTCCACGGGAGCGGAGCTCCGTCGACACATTGTTTTGGAAATTAGACAGTGTCGAGGGAGCTGCTGCAAAAGCATAACCTAAACCTGCCTACGTATTATATTTCCATGTGGTTTGGCACTTTGCGAATTTGGCATTATGCTTAATGGCACTAAGCGTTTTTGGTATTCTGAGAAACTGGTCTTTTACGTGTAAAAAAAAATACATTTTGCAACATGGCACTTTGCGAAGTTGGTACTATGCTACAAAAGGGCTTTAACCTTTTCAACGCCATTGACGGATATATCCGCACCACTGGTTCAACGCCATTTACCATTTACGCGTTTATATCCGTCATGTGGGTATGGTGCGGGAAAAATAACGATTTTTGGATAATTCAAAGAGTGTTTAAAGGTATTAGGTATTAGTATAAATATACTTCCTGCTTATAATAAATAAGTTTTATATTATTGCGTTTTTATTTAAAATCGCCTAACCCTCTTACCGCAAATAATTTGTTACTAAGTACCAAGTAATCAAATCATATTCCTCGCAAAATAGTTACATATGGTCTTGCCAATTTATTCAAAAAAATACTTGAGAATCACAAAAGAAGTTTTAAAAATATGGAAAAAGAATCATATGACAAACACATTGGTTACTCAGTAACGGCTCTAGCGAGTGGTAAAAATAACGAGTAATTACCTAAAGTCTGTTCCTATTCGGACTGCCAATGACAATAACAAGTATACCTAACTGTAATTGTCTTTAGATAGAGGAGAGGAGAACAGAGACGAAAACCTAGCTTATCAATCAAATATATCAAAACTTCTTCTACATTTTCATGTCAAATATACTTACCTATTTCGAAAAAAATAAATGTATGTGTCAAGCACCAGTCAGTGTCATCGTCTTTTATCAAAAGTACTTTTCATCAAAAAATACAAGGTTAAATAGAGATTACTACCTCAAAATAAACATGAAGACAATTATTAAGTGTATAAATAAATAATATTACTATGCTCAACCTTTAAAAGTATGCGAATATGGAGTTATAGGGAAGATTGGCATCATTCGTACACTTTTTAGACGTTTTTTTTTAAAAAAAGCGTATCCATATATATTCCCCAATCAGGTATTAAATTATTACACATATATTTAGCCATGTTATAAAAAAGTTTGAAGTCAATAACTCTTATAATTTATATTAATAAAGTGAGTTTAAGTGTGAAGTGGCAAATGTACGAATCCACCCCATAAGCGGGGTACGTTCGTAAATGTTCATTTTCATAAGTTCAGACCGTGTAGCTTCGTACAAATAAAAAACACAGTTAATTACAACCAAAAATGTGATTTATTAATCACAAATAAATATACACGATTATTTGATTTTTTAACGCTACAAAAAAACCTGCACAAAGTTAGTAGAAATAAATATATATGGTTTATGAAGCTACCCCGAAGGTTAAAAATAAAATATCACAACCTACACAAGAAACGTTGACAAACAGCAAGAAAATTGAAGCGTTATCACAAACATGACCATGTTTACTTATAGTTTAATAAGAATCCTTTAGTAATTTTCACTTTTCTGAGCCACAAAACACGCCTGAACATCAGTACTGTATTTACTTTGAGCACGCCAAAACACACAATGTCCTACCTAGTCGCTCGCAATGGCAGCATTCGCCTGTCGCCTAACTTTGTTGACAACTGGCTGGCACCAGCGGCTACGCACACACGCGAAATCGTGTAAATACTCCGATCTGATTAGTTGTAATTGCGACTGTATGAATCTTCCCCGTCTACGAATGGTGCCAATCTTCCCCTAATGGTAAATTGATTTGTATACAAGAGTGACGGATCGAATAGGAACAGACTTTAGAGGTTTATCGGGTCAAAAAATCGCCCTTTATGTTGTCAACATTCGCATAGAAATGTTTGTCTGACACTATCAGAAACAAATGATCAAACCTTACCATGATACATCATAATTTTTTATTTCTCAACATAACCTAAAATACCTAATTGATAGGTAGGTACATGAAGGTAGATATTGAATTGGCACGAACCGTCGGGAGGCATCGCCGTGCGTTTGTTGGTAACCTTGGAGCGTGGCCAAATTCTCGTCCTTTTTATCATCCAGCAATTTCACTAAATGATGGACGGCTTCACCTTTCTCGTAACCAACTTTTCCAAGGTGTCTTGCGACGTCTTCAATATTACCTGGACATAAAAGAAAGTATCCACCTCTACCATCGTTACAGTCTTGGGGCAGTAGGTATTAACAAAGTTTACAAAATATAGCTAAAACTTAGCATCAAAGATGTATTAGAGCTGTATCAGGCCAGTGCCCCTAGATCTAGGATGCAATTTCCAGAGGTTCAAGACCGTTATTTTAACATGGATATGAATATGACTTACAATCCCGCGAGTCTTTTTGTTACCTACCTTTATAAAAAGGTAAATAACTTTTAATTTTAAGTAGTTTACACTATAAAATCAACAAAATATGTAATAACAACAACATTTCTGCTTAAGGGTTTTTATACCTAAAATATTTTTTAAAGTATTTGTAAAATAAATGTCCTATTAAAGATAGCGAACATTTTCATTTTGTTTATTTAGTTTAACCCTCGACTAAAAATATTAATTATTAACCATATCTCAAAATCCCGGGAAATACCGAGTCACATCCATGTTCAGCATAACGTTTGAGGTCGTTAACACCAAATTGCATCCTAGATGCGATCACTGCTAATAACGTTTTTCTTTTCTATTGCTCAAAATGTATGGAATGACATTCTCAATAAACCACGTGGCCAACTGTCATCCCATAAATGTTGAGCAATCTTATAAGCTACTAATATTTTAAATGAGAAAGTTTGGATATTTGGATGGTTGTTACTCAATCACGCTTCAACCTCTGAACGGATCGAGATGGGCACAAATAATATACAGCTAGGTGGAAAATTGAGTCAGTACTTATTAGCATCTTAGTAGAATAGTCTATGATCATTTTTGAAGAAGTAGAATGCAAGCGGTAAATCATGTAACAGGGTAAAAAAGTTATCAGAGGGTTTTAACCCTGCAGAATACGGAACTGCCTGTTGCCATTCCGACACCCTAAAAAAGGTCCAATTGTTATGTTTTTTTGGTATGTTGTAAATGACTACAATAACCTGATATGGTCATGATAACCCAAATTTTTCGTCCCTCCAGCTCTATATCTTTCTCCGCCATCTTGGAAAAACTGTCACTTTTTCAGTTTTATGCCTTTAATGTCGTTAAAGTTCATTGTAGTGATAATCATGGTTCTGCAATATGGTAAAATGCAAAAATTGTTAAAACTTTTGGGTGTAAAGATTTCTTCCAGGACCCCCAGGGACGAAGATATGGAATCGTCTATGGGAAGCGTTAAAAATTGCTACTTCTTTCTAGTTTTCCTCCCATATTTACGTTTTACTTAGTGCATTTTGGCGATAAGTTTCTACGATACCTAGTAATAGTAATATGGAATGGTCAAGCGTTGCTTAGATCGTATACCTTGTAAAATTTGTGACTTCCAAACCCTCGCAAAATGGAGTTTAAATTCAAACATTGGCGAGAACGGTGGAGCAACTTGGTGCATGTCAATCCGTCCTCATGCACGATTCCGCTAAAATAAACTATTGTAAATATGGGAAGAAAAAAGGAAAAGGTAGACATTTTCGACGGTAGCTGTCCATAGGAGGATTTCATATCTTCGTTCCTAGAGGTCGTGGAAAAAATATTTCAATCCAAAAGTTTTAGAAAATTTTGCATTCTGCAATATTGCAGAACCATGATTAGCACTTCCCGTCTCGTCGTCCGTCCGTCCGTCCGTGTGGTTGCTGGGTTAGAATAGTGCCACTCCATGTCTTCCCGTGGATGTTCAGTTCTGACAATTTATCACAAAAGTTGGAATGCCAAACGAAACGCCATTTTGTTGATATCCATATTAAACGTAACCATGGTAACCAAATAACAAATCAATGGATATTAATAACCATCTTTTTTTAGTAATTTAATAAAAAAATAATTTTATACATATAATTAGTCTCAAAATTAATTTTGTTTTTAATATACGTAATTGTAATTGGTATTAAAATAGTTAATTATACAAATTAGGATCTCAAGTGTTCACTAAACGCCAAGACTGATATCTGTAATGACCGTAACCATGGTAATAACAATGCTATAATAATTATTATAGGATTGTTATTACCATGGCAACACTCATTATAGAATTGTTTTCTCACTTCGGTTACGCTATAGGTGGTACTCTGATACCGTTAACGATATCAATATTAGCGGTTTATAGTACGCGAGTAGAAAAAAAAACGTACTTCATTGAAATCTGCCGACGGAAGAAGATTCACTTAAAGAAATGTCACAAAGTTGTTACATTATTTTCTCAAGAATATCGAGAGGCTATGGAGCTGATGAAAAAAAATCAACGTACCTTTCATGCTGGCCATGATGGGTGCAGCGACTCTGGTGGGCACTGCAGATTGTAACTCTCCTGATATCACCGTTTGGAGGCGATCAACCTCGGGGTCCGTAATACTTGCTGCATCCTTTTTCATATTTTTTAACCTGCATTATTTAAGTTGAATCAAACAAACTTTACCGAGGACCTATTTGGTTTTAAATAATTCATTGCACATACTCTTCTGCGCCATCGGCGTAGGTCTGCCCGTATGATTTGTATTTGAAAAGAGGCTTATCGGCCATGGACTTCATAATTTTCCCAACCAATTCGTTTCCGTATCTATCTCCGGCTGCACCACCTTAAAAAAACGGGTCAAGTGCGAATCAGACTAGCGCACGTGGGTTCCGTATTTTAGTACAATCTGTGAGCACTATAAGGTGCTTCGGGTTTGTACTTCTCTCTCACTTGCTTTTAATAAGAGCGTATGAGAGCGAGTGAGAAACAAGTACAAACCCGAAGCACCTTCTAAGAGCTATCGCACTGTATAGTATTTTAGGGTTAGTATCATGTCGTCTAAAACGCAACTGGTCTACGGCAGCTAAGCGGTCTAAAAAGCAACTCGTCTAAACAAGTATTATCAAGTCGTCCTAATTGCAAATGGTCTAATTAGCCAGCTGTCTTAAACGCAGTTGTTCTAAGTAGCACGTGGTCTTAAAGTAAGCTGGTCTAAAATAATTACAAGAGGCTGGATGTGCAGTTCCAAACACAGACACACTCAAAGTAGGTAGGTTAGGTTCGTTAGGTAGCTTCACATGCCCGTCAACATGTTGTATAAGAGAGGAATTTTGAAAATACATAGGGCAGTTGCGAACTTAGACCAGCTGCGTTTTAGACCAGCTACGTTTTAGACCGCTTGCTGTAAGACCAGCTGCATTTTAAACCACTTGCTACTTAGACCAGCTGCGTTTTAGACCACTTGCTGCTTAGACCAGCTGCGTTTTAGACGAGACGATACTAAGCCGTATTTTACTGAAAAGTGACTAAATCCTCTAACTTCTGTAGAGAGTTTTGTTCTTCTAGAAAACTGTATTGCGAACACGTGCCATCAAGTTCTAAAGGCCTAATCCAAATCGGTAATTCATTAGATAAAAAAAACGCATTTTCCCAAAATGGGGTAATGGGGTTTTAATTATAGTGCGGCAAAAAAGTTACTTCACGGATTTAATTGGTAAAGAGTTGTAAAAAGGACAGAGCGAAAGAGTATTTCAATATACTAAATAAATATATCATAATTTGAGATTAAAGATTAAAGAAAAAAACAGTGACACCTTTACGCCGGTTGACCGTACTAACTCGTATTGTGTATTGTGTCTCTCACTACAATGTTTCAATAAAGTATTAAACCGTAACTTAATAACTCATTACAGGTACTAATATTAATCGTCCGTCTGTATCTCACGTTCTTCTTCACAAAATCTAGCGTATCGAATTTTCATGGTCAAAAGAGTCCTGCATATTCGTGGTCCGCAATGTGGTTGTTTTTGGCCATAATCATCTTGGACTGTCTCCAGTCTTGAACAAAGGTGTTCATCCCGGTTACATCCTCGGTCGCTTATTTGGTCTGTCGCGATGCTGGATTCTATTCTATTGTACGAGCATGGGACACACAACACATGTACTTAAGTAAATAAAGCTGTTCTTGACTGAGGATTAAAAGGATTAGTTACTGATTTTTAATCTCCATAATTTCTAGTCTTTTTTGTGTTTTGCAAGAAAATATTTCACAGTGTCAACCGATATGTAAACAATGACAATGACATTTACTAGCATATTTGTCATATTCATTCATTCTTATGAGATTCATATAGGTATTAATAGGCAAGTTTAGGCCACGTTGCAGATGAATATAAACCATAAATGTAGAAGTTATGGATGAGTTTTGAGTTTCATTTGATTTAGTTACTTAGGATTATGTATACAGATGACTTTACTTGGCTTAAAAGTGGCAACGTCGCAATTATAAGGGTCTGTTGCACCAAAGTTTTCGTATAGAGGAAAGTGGAAGAAGAAGACATGTTGTGCCGACCCCACGTAGTTTGGGATACGGGCAGGAGGATGATGGAGTAGTATGGTATATGGTATATATCACAGAACAGAAAAAACAGTAGAAGTGTCAAGTGGGCGTGTAATGTGTGGCATGGTTATGCGGAGTTCCGCGCAACCCACCATACTTTTGCCGCGGTCGCTTATTTCGATATTTCTAAAATAGGAAATAAATACAGAAGCATGCCTTATTTTGGAATGTAAAAACGATAGCCGCACCAAAAATATTTTCCATTTTTTTCCATTTTTGGTCGCGTGTTGTTTTTATGATAGTTTTAAGTATTGGTGATTGGGATACTAAGCGAAGCTCATGCCACTTCCACTGTTTTCTTCTATTTCGTGGTACTTATATATATTTTACATTTAACGTGTTCCTACTGGCAGAACTGTAATTAACTCCAATATTAACAACGTATGAGTGTAATGCGTTTGGGAAACTTACTTCTTAAAGCAACAGGTTGAGACAGATGCTTCGCGACGTCTGACATGGCAGCTGTAAATACACGGGCGTATTAATAATAAATAAGCATTCTGCGATTAGATTAGGATTACTGCTTTGCGATGGGCTTCTTAGCCTAATTGTGCAAAATGTTGAGAATTATCAACAAGTTTTCAGAGTTGTAGATAATTCTGTAGCTCTGCCTGCCCCACTCTGGGATTACAGGCATCAGGCACTGGTCCCACCGCCGGCTACAGACAATAAGCTAGTAGAACTATAAACTACAAAAGAGTGGGCGAGCGGCGAGAAGCGAGTAAAGGTTTGATAGTTTTGACGCTCGGCTATAAAGCGAGTGTTCGCGGACGACTTAGCTGAGCTAGTTTTATAGTCGATAGCTTTTATCGCTGCGGTCAACTAGTAAACAGCGGTCCCACCGCCAGATATCGGCGAGCTCGGCGAGCAACTAGTAAAGTTCTGTACTAGAAACAGTTGACAATCGGCGGGAGGCTAGTAAAAATTCTATGGAATTATAGCTTACTCGCCGGGCGTTGAGAGAGTGTCCTCGCCGGCAGTGTGAACAGCGAGCGATGAACTATAAATATATATCTCTCTCTTTTATTTACACGGAAGCGACTATCTTTTGTTCGTTTCTTGGGCTAGAAAAAAGTCGATAGTTCATATCTCACTCGCCGGCGGTGGGACCGGTGCCTCAAGGTATATATATATAAATATATAAGTATACTGTGTTGCCGTTGGAAATAGTAAAGATAACACATGATCTTTACTAATTATTTTACCATTACGTGCGGAACTGACATTTTCAGGCGTCCCGAGTCTTGTTCATCGCTTGCAGCTCATTCTCGCACCTCGGGACTCGTGTAAAATGACATACTTTCCGCACTTGCATAAAAATGTACTATTACCAGTGATCGTATCTGGGATGCAATTCCTGGGGTTTAAGTCCGTTATCTTAGCATGGATATGAATATGCCTAACAATCCCGCGAGTCTTTTGTTACCTAACTTTATAAAAAGGATTAACCTTTTTATAAAGGTAACTTTTCATTTTAAGTAGTTTACACTATAAAATTAACATAATATGTAATACCAACTTTTTTTTTACAGTACTGCATAGAAGAACTGGACGCAACTTGCACCTTTTCTGGTATTTTTATTATTTTTACCTATTTACCAGGGTATACAGGTAAAAGTAATAATAATTAATACAATTTTGTTAACCTTATCACCGGGGCTCGAACTTTTAGTCACATCCATGTTAAACATAACGTTTCAGGTCGTTCACCTCAAATTGCATCCTAGATCCGATCACTGACTATTACCTAATAAATAACTCAATTATTTGACCAGCGCATAGATCGCGAACTTGGTAGAGACAACCGTGCAGCGAGGAGAAGGAGTAACATCGATATAAATTAAAAAAAAACCTTACTTACTATTCACGGCAGTTTTCAATCCCGGTGGAATATTTTCGACTCTAGATTTTAATTTCTCTTTATTTTCCTGTGCGATATCTTTTATAGGGAGGTACGGTACGACTAATGGCGAAGATTCAGTTCTGTGAACAATTAAAGCTTTAAATTTAGTCTATTAAGGGCTGATTTTTCAATCCGCAGATAAAGCTACCGGAAGGTAAATTTTAGCTCTGTCCTTTTCTTTCATATGACTTCAGAAAAGGATAGTAATACATTTAACTGACGGATAATTTTATCTGGGGATTGAAAAATCAGCCCTAACACGGATAAATAACTGACACATCTTGCACGCTCTCGGACAATGCACTGTTTCCCTCTTCGCACTTACTCTTCTACAGCTGTGCCAAAAGTCATAGAATAGTCTTTTCTCGCAGAAAAAATTTCATCGCCACCACCTTTCATCCCAGTAACGACCAATTGCATAGCTTGTTCTGAAAATACAATAAATGTTTTGGTTTTGGTAATATTATAAATGCGAAAGTAAGGTTTCGGACAAACGAAAATTTCAGACAAAATAATCAGTGGACCAATGTTTTTATCTTTATTTACCTCTGTCTCGTTTGAATCCGGATAAGTAACTGGCGCATCGCTTGATGACGTCTGAAAATTTAAGAAGTAAATATTGTAACCCAAAACATAACTTTTAATTGTTTATGCACCTGCGATAGCGACTCCTGGCACTTATACACGATTTCATTTAAGAGGTAAGGACTCACCTCCCATTTCTTCACGCAAATGATTAGGCGTGTGAGGACCGACAGCTAACTGTAAAAGTTCCGCAATTCGTGGGACCTCTTCGATATCTGGTTCGACGTTCTCTAAACCCGGCGCACTCCTCAACCTGGTGAACAACGGAATAAGGCCGACCACTTACAACTAACCTGTAATAGTACATTACTTAACAAGGGCTGTAAAAGAAAGAAAGCCCGAAATCGCAGGTATTTGAGACCCGAGCCGTAGGCGAGGGTCGTAAATATGCGATAGAGGGCTTTCTTTTTTACTGCCAGTGATGAGTACACAATTTTACGTCTTCACCTGGCCACAATGCGAGTTTTACCGTGCGCGCAGCGTGCGACAAAACTCACATTATGGCCAGGTGTGACGTAAAATTCTGTAAACACGAAGTGGTAGGAGGGCTTACATTCTTCGACTTCATGGCAAGCTTACACGATGGCTGCATGCCCCGCAGGACAGTCATTTAGACGGTGCTCATGTTCAGGGGGATTACCATGCCATACTATAGCAGATCAGTTTAGGTTGAGAGAAAGGGACAGAGCTATAGCAGTTATACAGCTCTGTCCCTATCTCTCAACCTAAACAGAACTGTTTTAGTATGTCATGGTAACCCCCAGAGAAGTCTTTCGCGCAGTTTTTGCGATAACCACACGTTGGAACTTCAAACTTACACTTTACACTTACACTATTTGATTAAGCGTCGTATTTTAATAGACGTAAATACAGCCAAATAATAATGCTACTTTAAGTTCCTTTGTACATTTGGAGGAAATTCATTTGGGCTTTAGGTCTGACAAGTAAAAGTCAGTTTCGTTAGAAACCTTAATAATGAGGTGCCATTTAATTCGAGAAGTATATTTTGCCACCATACGGCAAATCGTAGCTGTAAGGCTTCGGTCTTCATGATATTTTAATGAGCAATAGAAAAAAAAGAAATATCTAACATTTCCTCAAAATACGAAATTTATTTTGCCACATTAAAGTGGCATATAGAGGCTTAGCTAACAATACCGCGTATGTCAACGATTGAACACGAATAAAGAGTTAATTTAAAATGTTACAATGTTCAAAATTATATTATACTAGAGGACGCCCGCGACTTCGTACGCATAGAATTAGTTTCCCGCTACTCCCCCTACTTCTTCCCGTTGGGGGTCGATTTTCGGAAAATCCTTTCTTAGTACTCACTTACATCATGAAAGGAACCCCTGTACCAAATTTCAAGTTTCTAGGTACAGTAGTTTCGGCTGTGCGTTGATACATCAGTCAGTCAGTTTAGCCTTTTATATATAGATAGATATCCAATTTAGACCTGTGCGCTATTGTTAGCTAAGCGACGATGCGTCATCGAGCCGAGGCCGAAATGAGAATCCGGCTGGGGGTAACGATGAAATCTTGGTTCGATTGTGGTCTGTGCTTGATGCATTTGTTTTTTGCCAGACCATAAGGCACTGGTCCCACCGCCGGCGAGTAAGCTATGAACTATCGGCTATTTTCTTGTCCAAGAAACGAACAAAAGATAATCGCTGCCGTGTAAATAAAAGAGAGATATAAATTTATAGTTCATCGCCGAGCGAGTGAGCTATACTCGCTCAACTATGAACTATATATCTCTTTTATTTAGACGGGAGCGATTATCTTTTCTTCGTTTCTTGGGCTTACTAATAAACGTTGAGTAACGATGGTATAGCTATACAATGTTTTGTCCTTATCTGTCATTGTGACATTTTAATTTGACAGATAGGGTAAATCCGGGATAGATGCCGCAAAGGGATAGACGCCTATTTTTTAAAAACCTAACTTCCCAAATTCGCAGCAAAGAATTAATATTCTAAATAGGGAGCGCAAGGGCCATACCCCTCAGTCCCCCGCAGGCCATCGTGAGGACCGGACGCGTCTCGGTCGTGTGTGTCAAAATCTCCGCGACGAGCGCAAAAAACGCCTCGAAAATTAAAACGTAAGTATTTGCAGTTTCATAACTTCTGTTCATTTTTTTGTTATATCAATATACTGGTTTATTAAGTGTACAACTAAGTGTTAATTATCGCTCTTTTGTATTTAGTTTAGATAAAAAATAAAAAGGCACCTATCCGTATCAAAAAGGATACTCGCCCCGATTTTTGTGGGTATACGTGCCTTTGGGGCGTCTATCCCCCCTATATAATCTCAGTATATATTTTTATTTTGTTTATGTTTTGTTATACTTTTTATTCTTTTTACAATCGATTTCTATTGATAGGTTTCTATGTTCTACTAAGAGTCCATACTTACAAATTATTTATTTATTTATTTATTTAATGTTTATTGCACAAAAATACAAATTAGAGTACAAAAGGTGAACTTAATGCCTAATGGCATTCTCTACCAGTTGACCTTTGGGCAAATCAGAAATTTTTGTAGGCGGTGCAATATTGTATGAACAATAGCATCAACAATATATATATAAACTAAGGCACATGCAAAAGAATACATACTTAAATATATACATAAATACAATATATATATATATATATATATATATATAAATATAAATATACTCTAAAAGGACAATAATAAGATGTCAGTTCAATGAGGAAAAGTGTGCTCGAACTAATTTCTTAAACGCAAATTTATTGGGGGCTTGCCTGATTTTAGGAGGGAGACCGTTCCAACGACGAATAGCTTGAAGGGAGAAAGAGTTGCTAACAAAACCAGAGCGGTGGATTGGGAAAGAAAGAGTTAAATTTCGAGCTGGGCGTTGCTGACGTTCGCTAGAAGAACCGAGGTAGTGAAAGAATGATTTGAGGTAACTAGGAGAAATAGGATCATTTAGGATAGAATAAAGTGTGCAAAGCATTCTAGTACTACGCCGTTGACGGATAGTGAGCCATCCCAAAAGAGAACGAGAAGCAGAAATATGGTCAAATTTACGCAAACAGAAAATAAAGCGGATACAATAATTGAGAAGGCGATCTAATTTATTTAAAAGCTCTTCAGTTAAGTCGCAATAACACACATCACCATAGTCAATTATTGGGATAATAAGGGTTTGTACCAGTAAAATTTTGGTTTTGACGGGAAGAAAGTGCTTAAACCTGCTGAGGTAGTGAAAGGCGCCTATTACCTTACGGCTTAATTCGGTGACATGAGTTTTCCAGGAAAGAGTGCTGTCTATGTAGAGGCCCAGGTCTTTGACACTGGAGCTATAAATATAAATAAATAAATAAATAACACAAACAAGCCAAACTTCTCAGACCACTGATGAATGTGCTTCAGATCGTTATTCAGTCTACCGACAGCAACATCAAGTTCAGTCACATTACACTGAGCGTAGATTTGTAGATCGTCTGCATAAAGGTGGTGCGTGCAACCAAGTCCAGGGGTAATAAAATTGACAAAAATTGAGAAAAGGAGAGGAGAAAGGATACCACCTTGGGGCACGCCAGCAGCCAAGTCACACCAGTCAGACAGTGACCTATCAACCCGCACCGCCTGCTGACGTCCTCGAAGATAGGAGGAAAACCAATTTAAGGCGGAAGGCAAAACTTTCAAGTGTCCTCCTTATAATCCTTTATAATTACAAATTAATCATTTTAATACTATATTTTATACTTATTTTATTCCATAGGGCATCTATCCTACACCATATTTTTTACTTAGTTTATTCCAAAGGGCATCTATCCTACACCACAAGCATCTATCCTTCTTAAAAGTTTCATAGTGGGGCATGTATCCATATAGGTAGGCATCTATCCTAAAAAAAAGGGGTCTGCGAAAACTCAATTTCTACACAATCAGTAATTATTAGGTAAACAAAAACTAGTCGTAATGAAAGATTAAAGACCAAACTAGCTATATCGAAAGGAAATATTCATGGAAAATTGATAGTTTTGAAATTATGAGGCCTTTTCAAAAAGTGTGGCATCTATCCCGGTTTTACCCTAAGGACAAAACATTGTACAGCTATACCACCGTTACTCAACGTTTATTAGTAAGAGGGTAAGAGAAGAGTATCATAATATTACTTATAGATATTTTGGATAAGGCCGTCAAAATTATCACTTGTTGTCCGAACCAAATTTTTCCAGTTCGAATTCAACTGTATAAGCATAACAGCCCTTGTAGTTATTTGATTCTATAAAGCAACTAATTATTGAGATTGTTTGCACATATCGCAAACATGTAATTATGGTCATCAAACCCCCTAATTTAGGTCGAAAATGCCGTGTCCTTTTTTTTTACTAGTACTTGAAAGTTATGTGAGTTTTTATTTTTAAAACTTATACAAAAAAGAGTTTATACGTTTGAAAGACTAAAGTAATTACGGGGTTTAAATACTTTTAACTGAGTATTTTATTATTCTTTAGATTAGTTGTTAAAGATTTCACTTTTGTGTTACGAGTTATTTCCCCTAAACATTAACAAAAAGCTGAGGAAAAAACGTG
This sequence comes from Acleris cristana, assembly GCA_948252455.1. Classification (NCBI taxonomy): domain Eukaryota; kingdom Metazoa; phylum Arthropoda; class Insecta; order Lepidoptera; family Tortricidae; genus Acleris; species Acleris cristana. The sequence continues at coordinate 5,718,037 of OX411774.1, read as the reverse complement.
TTTTGATACAGCAACACCGTAAGGTGTCAACGCTATATAAATAAAAACCGTCATCTGTAGTTTGTCTGTGAGAAAAATGGGAAGTGAGAGGGCAGTTTTCGGCACTAAATACCTATAAAAAAATTGTGTTACGTGATTTCATTATTGTTTTAAAAAAATCACTACTATAATTGTATGCGTTCAAAGCGTAAACGATAATATGAATTTGCGTCTAATTTCGCTTATTTTCCGTTTTATAGCCTAAAAATCTGCTTTTGTGTTACATATTTGGTGCTTTTGTGTTACTTTTGTGTTAACCATAACACAAATTTTGTGTTTAGTAACACAAAAAAATTGTAAAGGTTCATGCAGATTGAGAATACTATGATACTTGTTTTTTTTATATTACGGAGAAATGTATTAAAAAAAAAGATTTTAATGGTAGGTACATACATTATCTACATCCTCATTTCAAGATACGGCCCCAAATAGATACCGCATAATGCTAATTTTGTTAAACGTCTAAATCACCAAACATTGTAAAAGAGACGTTACGAAAAAGGCCATCATAACTTGACCATTGTTGGTCAAATATAAAATGTGCTTACCGGTGAATGTTATACCATATTTATTAAAGTTTTACCATATTTTGAGTAATTTCTCGAATTCTGTATATATTTATGAAATGTTTTTCCAACTCAAACGGGAGGCGTACGCATAGGTCTCAAACATGGTTGCCACTGACAACGGTCATCGGCGCTATACCGTACATATACTAAATTTTGCATATGAGTGGTGAACATCGGCTGCCTTGTAAGCGGTATCTATTGGGGGTGATCTGTGTAATCTATCTATACGCGTTACAATTAAAGAAACGGGAAGGGCAATTGACCTTGCTCATTCGGCTTGACTGAGTTGACTGATATACACTTTTATGTGATTTCTAAGTTCACTACCTATCTTAGCTAGCATAAAAAGAAACATACAGTCGAATTGAGAACCTCCTCCTTTTTTGAAGTCGGTTAAAAAAGAGATTGATTTAGACAAATAACGATTGATCACGAAATTTAGATTAAATATTTATGAACATAGTTTGTTTTGATGTGCTAGGTACTGAATGCGTTTAGCTGTGTTTAAATAATAATAGACACGCAAGGTATATATTTATTTATTTATTTTTCTTACCCACTTCTTTAATACTATTATGAAACGAGCTTTATAAAAAAAATCGTTACTTTCGGGTTACATTTGCGTTACGATAACACAAAAGTTATTGTGTTACTTCTGTGTTATAAATGATAATTATGGCGGCCTTATCCTTTTGTGTAGATATATTTAAATACTGACGTGTACGCTGCTGCAAATTGGTTACTTAGCGGCGGAAAACCGTCCATAAACCTTTGCCCTCCATGTTCTTCGAGCAGCTTCACTAGAAGATCAAAAGCTGGTCCACGTTCGTCTAGACAAAATACACGTCATTTTGCTAAACTGGTCGTTTCATACTAATTTCTGGAAATCCCTCGTCCACTAGGATCCATTAATGGGGTCAAGTGGACTTTTTGTACATTAAAATCCATTAATGGAGTGGAGTGGGATTGAATGTACACTTAAATCCATTTGGATTCAGCAATAGAATTGAATATACGATGAAGTCTACAAAGATCCATTAATGGATTCTATTGAACTTTTTATATACCGGGATCATCAATAGATACTAAATGTCCACGAATATCCATCAATTGATGGAATCAAGTGTATTAAAAGTTTAATAAAATTCATTGATGGATCGCAGTGTAATTAAGAATGCAACAGAATCCATTGATGGATTCTAGAGTATTTAAAAGTCTAAACGAAACCAAATGTATCAGCGTTTAAAAAAAAAAATGTAACTTCAAAACTTTATCAGATCATGTTGCTTTGAAAAAATAGGATACTGAAAACATTAGAGATATAGATAACATATAATCGTAACCAATCCAGTAAAAAAACATATGTTGCTCGCAAAAGTAAAAAATAATTAAATGAAAAGCAAGCTTTAAAAACCCGACTGCTTTTTTTGTTATTGTTATTAAACCCGTTTATTATTGCTACTATATTTGTATATATTTGAGATGGTCACATTAAGACCTTTCAAATGATATATTGTAATAATTAGAAGATTATAAATGGGATGGTGAAAGGATTCTAACGATACTTACCACACACATTTAAATCGGCTCAGGCGTTTAGAAGTTATGGTGTAATAAAGAATCGTAAGATACATAAATACATGAACCCTGAAAACATTACACTTAGTGTTTTTAGGCAAACTTTGGTTAAATGATTGAACTTTAAACTTACTCTCTTCAACGGCTTGTTGCGACAGATATTTAGAAGCGGTTTCCAGAGTTTCTGTAAGGGAGAAACAAGAGATTTAATAATGTAGATTTATTTGATGAGAGGTTTATAATAATTATTGATCGCCGACCGGTAGCATTTAATGTAACTTTAACGTCAAATGTCATGACTAATATGGTTAAATCTGTGTTGTTAAAAATAAATGAATTTTGTGCAGAAGATTTAAAACTTTTATTATGTCGTAAATAAGGTGCGGTTGATCCTGTAACCACCTACGAATAGTAAATTCACTTGGCATATTTTACCTAAACCAAACGATATATGTAGTGAACACTCCAAAAATATGATGAAATAAATAATTCAGTTGTTTCGTAGCAAATGTACCTACGATTGATGTGTAAAATAATATTAGGAGCACTTGCACTTGCTCTTGCACTTGGAAGAGCGATGTTCTCTTAACACAAGTACATTTTTTACTTAAAAAGAGGCATCTACCATTATTGTAACCCAGTTTTTAGTTACTGAATAAAGCATTATTATTATTATTATTATTAGGAGCGTCAATGAGATATGTGCAAGACATGAGTTGACGTAAACACATTCGTTGGATAGACAATTATAAGGGCCCTATACTTCATAATCAGACATACGAGTAGGAATCCAGGGGGCAAAACTTTATGAGGAGTAGGGAGTTCCTAAGTATATCGATGAGCTCAATTATTGATACTTCTTCCATATACTAGTTATCGCCCCCATCATTGTTTGTATTTTTTTGTAAGTATTGTTCTGAAGACGAGTATGAAATTAACGCAGCATATTTTTTTTAAAATGTTATGAACTCCACACAAATTGAAAAGTCATTTAGCCACCTGAAATCCTCCCAATTTCACCATCTTGACAATGACACGTGACAGTTGATAAATCGGTATATATTGCAAAGTTAATACGTTGATACATCACTGGTTTTCATATAAGCTGCGCCATGTATGGTCGGTATGGTGGGTAAACATTTTCATCTCCTTTTTTACCCCCTTAGTGTCGGTTTTTCCAAAAATCCTTCCTTAGTGGATCTACACTGTATCAGGTAGGTATCTAAGTGCAACTAGGTCCAGCTAGCAGCATAATCAGTTTAGAGTTTTACATATTAAAAATTACTTAAAAAAATTAAGACCCTCTAAATTTTTTTTTAAGTTCTATTTATTGTTAAAAATACATTTCAAAAGTTTATACAAAAGATTCATTGACAGGCCCTGGATTCCAAGGTTTTAAATTTTTTACGCCTTACGGCTCTCCACTAAATATGACAGAATAAAAAAGGAAGGTTTTGTTACAGTCAGTCAGTACTTTATTTAATTTAAAGGTGTATGTTTAATAGACATAAATGAACACTATCAATGACCCTTTCGATCTGTATCATAATTATCATAAAACACTACTTTATTGTTTTGTCATATTCGACCAAGTTCGATTCCCAGTTAAGGAAGAGGAGTTTTTAAAAAAAACCAATATAGCAGTATTTTTTGATTTTATAAATAAAAGTAAGTTTCCTTTGCGTAGAACTTGCTATTTCCAATATTTAAGGTAGTTGCCGTCCATGTGGAGTCCGTTTTTTCCACCCTGTATATGGGGAAAATGTACCTACACTCAGAGGCCGGAGTTTTCGTGGCACTTTTCAATAACGCTAGTGACTTCTCGTTTATCGACTTTCGTTTTACACAATAATATATCGACAAACTACAATACAGAAATAAAATGAAAAATAGTACCCCGTGGCTACCCAGAGAGCCAGTGTCCAAAACTTCTTGATATACAGGGTGTAATGCAAGTCGAGTGCCAAATGAAAAGGGTGGGTAGCTAGGGTCACTTGCAACACGTTTTGGGCCAATTAGCACTCATCCTGCCCACGGTCTTTTTTTAATATTTTTTTAAAACAAAATCTCGGTATCTTCCAAAAGTTGACCATTTTGTTTACCTATCTTTTTTTTTAAATGTGACAGCACAAAAGTATTTGTATTTTTTTTATCTCTAATGTATGCGTATTCTAATTAAATGTTATTTTTATTCTAAAAAAAAACTAATAAAAAAATATTAGCCGACAAAGTGTGAAGGACAGAAAATAAAAATCGTCAAGGTCAACTTTACGGCACAATTAAAAAAAAAAGTAGACGCTCCTCAGATCTTCCAACGTCATAAAAACTTCTCCAGTTCCTGACCATTCTTACGGTATACCACATGTCTAGAATCACGTTCAGTTTTTCGGCAAAATATGGTTTCAATCTAAAATGGTGGGTTACATTACCTAGTACTTCTTTGAAACTACCTACTTGAAAGTAAGGTTTGATAAATTAATTGAGACTATTTTTTTACTAATAATAAAAAAACATAAAATAGTCATCAAAAATTATTAAAAACCTAACAATAGTATTCATTTATTTCAATAACTAAGTATACGATAGGTACGCAAGTTACGACTAGGTAACCGTCTAGATACAATTGTTTCTAATTGCTGGTAAATTCTTCTTGCTTCTCGGGCCACACAATAGCTCTGCCGTAAGCCACTAAAATATCAGCGTATTCTTCTTCTTCTTGCTGTATGTATGTCAATAAATGTCGATAACAACAATAAAATTAAAATATTTTTTATCTCTGTTTAGTTAAATGTTTCCCCGCGCAAATAACTTTTTAATTTTCATTTTTATTAAGTGTATTTTTCAATTACATAGGTAGTTTACCATGCAATACAGTCAAAAAAAAAACCGTTATTTTTGGTCGTAACTTGCGTACCTATCGTATACTTAGTTATTGTAATAAATGAATACTATTGTTAGATTTTTAATAATTTTTGATGACTATTTTATGTTTTTTTATTATTAGTAAAAAAATAGTCTCAATTCATTTATCAAACCTTACTTTCAAGTAGGTAGTTTCAAAGAAGTACTAGGTAATGTAACCCACCATTTTAGATTGAAACCATATTTTGCCGAAAAACTGAACGTGATTCTAGACATGTGGTATACCGTAAGAATGGTCAGGAACTGGAGAAGTTTTTATGATGTTGGAAGATCTGAGGAGCTTCTTCTTTTTTTTTAATTGTGCCGTAAAGTTGACCTTGACGATTTTTATTTTCTGTCCTTCACACTTTGTCGGCTAATATTTTTTTATTAGTTTACTATATGAATAAAAATAACATTTCATTAGAATACGCATACATTAGAGATAAAAAAAATACAAATACTTTTGTGCTGTCACATTTAAAAAAAAAGATAGGTAAACAAAATGGTCAACTTTTGGAAGATACCGAGATTTTATTTAAAAAAAATATTAAAAAAACACCGTGGGCAGGATGAGTGTTAATAGGCCCAAAACGTGTTGCAAGTGACCCTAGCTACCCACCCTTTTCATTTGGCACTCGACTTGCATTACACCCTGTATGTCTTAAGACTACGCCGAGCGCACAGTGGCGCCCTCATCACTATTATTGTGTTTTCTAATGAAATAAAGTATTTTCTTGAAATCGGACGGTGCATTTTTGTACTACAAATGAAAACACAACTTATAGGACATATCACATAGTTTAATAACAATTGACCTTTGAGTTATCAACTTAACGGAAAAAAGTGGCCACCTTTTCCCGTTAAGCTGACTACTCATACGGTAATTGTTATCAAAGTTTGTTACGTATCCCATAAATTGTGTTTTTACTTGCTCTACAAAAAAGCATCGTCCGATTTCAAGAAAATACTTTATTTTATTAGAAAACACAATAATAGTGATGAGGGCGCCACTGGACGGTCGACGTTTGCTCGGCGCAGTCTTAAAGTGGCATATAGAGGCTTAGCTAACAATACCGCGTATGTCAACGATTGAACACGAATAAAGAGTTAATTTAAAATGTTACAATAATATTATTCGCCACTGTGCGCTCGGCGTAGTCTTAAGTTAAGACACTAAAACTATTTTGTTTTTTCGCTATATTTATCGGGTTTCGAGCGATGAGTAGAGGTAAACCACTGCAGAAGTCAGAAATCAATATTCTAATTATTTAATCAGTAACCAATTCCCAAATACGGCTACCAACAACTAAACCATATTGCAGCTTTTTCAATTTAATGCTCAAAATCTGTGTTAGTGCTAACAAGTTAAATGTTTCTTAGGCTATTTATATATAAAAAAAAATATCATCATAATTTTTACACATTTTTTTACGTAAAGTTTCTATTTTAAAGTTTTTTATATCGATAAATGAGAAGTCTCTATGACAGCTCAAAAATGCCACGAAAATTCCGACCTCTGGTACTAACCTGGCATCTCCTCTTCGAGCTCAGGAGGAGTCACCCCCTCCATCACTGTTTTCAACTTCGCATGGATCTCCTCCGTGAGAGGTGCGTCGTCGTATTCGACGTCCAACCCTTTGGCGGCTTCAAGTCTGAAATAATAAAAATAAACAATCATAGCAAAATAAATTACAAGTCGGACTCGCGCACCGAGGGTTCCACTGCGCCAATTGGCTATTATCAATTTTTGTTTATTTTTTTTAGAGTTAGGTCTATAATCTCGCTCAGGTTCACTTTGTCCATTTTCCCATCAAGCCCACATTCCCATTTCATTCACATTCCCATTGCGTTCATATTCCCATCTCGTCCACATTACCGTCTCGTCCACATTCCCATCTCGTCCACATTCTTATCTCGTCCACATTATCATTTTGCTCACATTCCCATCTAGTGAAGAACCGAGTGATCGAATTGATATCTAACAGCCCTACACCTACAGTCCTACGTTAGGTTGCAGACGAGTGAGAGATGCGGACTAGTTGGGAATGAGGACGAGTTTGGAATGAGGACGAGTTGGGAATGAGACGAGTTGGGAATATGGACGAGATAGGAAGTGGGCAATTTAGGATTGGTATGTGGACGAGTTGGGTATGTGGCCGAGATGAGAATGTTTACGACATGGGAATATGGACAAAGTGAACCTGAGCGTATAATCTCACCGTCGATGTTATTTATTAAAGAACGCGTACCTACTAGCGGTTTTACAATACAACCAAAACTATAAAAACGTTTCTTGTATGAGGTTCCCTTTAATTTAATATTTAACTAATTGACTTTCATCTCATTCTTTAAGAAATTCTCCGCTACATATTTGTAAAAAAAATCGGTTAAGTGAGAGTTGGAATCGAGCCCTGAGGGTTCCGCACCTGAGTCTTGTTCGTACTATCAGACCATTGGAACCTTGACCCACCATAGAACTGTGTCACAGAGACGTTATGATTCAAGTTATAAGAAGTGTCAAACAAATTGTTTTATAATGTCACTGTGACACCGTTCCATGGTGGGTCAGGGTTCCATTGGGCTGATAGTACAAAATATTAGAAAGTTAATAAAGTCCTGTTGCTTCTTCCTGTCTTCACACTTTAGAAGCCCCATCTTTCAGGACATCTATCTTTTTAAAGTAAACAGAGCCCTAAGTTCACCAACCTTACAGTCACCAGCAATAATATATTATTCAACATAGCGCTCAAAAATATCTGATACGCTCTGATACCTCAAGCAATAGAAACGTTTCAGATATTTTTGATGTTGCATAATATAATTATTATTGCTGGTGACCGTACCTACAGTCAAAAGCATTAGTATATATACGGCCATTGCGTCAAATATACGTATACCTTAACATCAGTGGAATAGGGGCGTGTAGATATTTTTGACGCCTTGGGAGCGTATATATATTTATGAATTTGACTGTACTTTATTTCAATAAGTTATTACAACGTTTTGCTTACTGTTTCGCCGCTTGACCGTTATTTTTCTTAACCTTTCCCTTTTCAAACAGTTCATTTTTTCCCTTCGCCTTTAATTCCTTTACTAGAGCTTTGAAGGCCGGCCCCTTATCCTCTGGAAGATGGAAGGCGTTGTTAGTGAAAAAGGTAATAAATAAATAAATAAATATTAAAAAAAAAACGTTTTTTAAACAATCTCACACAAATTAAGCTATAGGCCTGTACTAGGCAACGTTAATAACACTTATAAGTATAAAATACATTGAAAACACCCTAAACTCAAAAAATAATATTCGCGCTCATCACACAAATCCTACCGTAAGAGTACCGCCCCTGCTTGGAATCGAACCCAGGACCGTGAGCTTCGTAGGAAGCATCACAACCAAACCAACTGCGCTATCTGCGTCGTCGTACTTACATTTGTAAATTATACATTAAAGTATTCGACATTATATAGAATAGAATGGAATAGAAAACATTTATTTCGCTTAATTTTTACATAAACTATGTTAAAGCGAAAAAAGGCAGTCTTAGGCAGGATTCGAACCTACATCTCCTCTGGCTCTCCGGGCCGATGCAGGCGCATTACCAATTATGCCACCATGACCCTACTTAAGATCCACAAAATTAGTAATCGCTTGCTTTTTCACACTCGGAGGGTATGGTGACGCCATTTATCGTTGTTTATTAACAAACGACACTCATGTTTCAAGTTACATTGAAATTAGCATGAGTACAACGGCCACTTCATTCTAAAGATTTTTTCAAGATTTTTTTACATATTTTTACATTGTGTGAATAGCAGTGCTGCGAAAATGGTATCCACTTGGCTACGTGTCGTACCACCTATTGGAAGTACGGCGCCGGTTTTCTGTGGACCCATGGACTGCTTTTGAGAGACAGCATACATTGCATTCGCTTCTCCCCTCAATTTAAACAAGAAAAGGAAAAAATACGAGTATATTAATGAACTTAGTACCTGCACAGTAACAGCGGTTGCACACTACGTCCGATCCGAACCCGTGAAAATACTGTCCGGAGTAGTAGTCGTAGAACTATTTCTATGGTAGTTTACGCATTAGATCCGGCTTCCGTCATCCGATTTTATTATGTATCCGGTCTAGATGCGAATTTTCACGGGTTCGGATCGGATTCAGATCGGCGTAGTGCGCAACCGCTCTAAGTGCTTATATCTAATTATTTCTGTTTTTAGAAGTATAATAAGTACAATAAGTAACTTAACTAGCCGACGAAGCCGTTTACATTAAACTTTGAATAAGTAGATCGTAAATGCGCTTTTTATATTTGTCTGTACTCACACCAATGGTTTCATTTTATTAGGGTTCCGTAACCGAAGGGGACTCAATGGGACCCTACTAATATGCCTGACAGCGCGGGCATATTAATAGGGTCCATTGGGTTACCCTTACGTCCGTCCGTCCTAACTTTAAAGAGCTGTATCTTTTGAACCGTAAAACATTATACCGTCGCTTTTTTTCAGAATATGTATTATTGTGGCGGATTTATTAAAAAATGAAAAAAAATAAGGATGTTAAATAATTAAGGGGGTCCCCATTCCCTATTCATGAAACGTTTTTTTTTTAGTTGTAGTTATCATAAAAACGCTTAAACATACAAGCGTCAAATTTGGTATGATTACCTATATAGTACGAAGCCTAGAAACAACAAATACTAAAATAAGTGTGAGTTGGGCATGTGCTGATTCGATTCAAAATCGAATTCAAATCGGAATATAATAGTGCGCGAGTCCAACTCGCACTTGACCAGTTTTTGTTTGATTGGTTTAACATTAAAATACAATAAAATCGGTACTTACTATTATTTTCAGCTTGCTGTGCCAAATAATTAGAGCAGATGTCAATCATATCTGTAAAAATATATAATGAACTAGTAAATAGATGTTTGCTCGGTGCCACATGAAAGCCACAAACAGTTCCTAATACTTCGAAAGTTCCTAAAATTTCGAAGTTTTATTGTTGCAAGAGTATTTGGCCATACGAAACTTTATCCGACCTAATCATAAGAATAAACAGCAGTGACAGCCAAAATCTCTTGTAATGAGTTACTAGCTACATTGAAAAAACTAGGTTTAAAAACAATGAACAGGGGTTTTGGACATATAGGCAATTATTTTACTATTTGGGGTAAGCACTTTTATGAACATGGTCCATGTGGCTTATCTTTGTATCAATTAGCGTAGTGAACCTTGCGGTCGCCGCTCGTACTTTTTACTACGCAGACTATTATGGTGGCGGTGTAGACTATTATGCTTGTAAAATTGTTTATACAGATGTTTTTTGTCTAGCTATCACAGAAAAACAAATGAATAATGTAATTTTTTTTTTCTCTAATTTAACGTTTATTAGTGCCATGGTATAGTCCACATTAAAATAATATCATTATGAGGATGGTTCATACCGATTCTAAAAACTTATTGATCACCCCTCTTATCTGCGTTTATCGCGGGACAAAATGTCGATATAACATCCGTCACTCTTTGACACGTAAGTACGAGAGTGACGGATGTTTTATCCACATTTTGTCACGCAACACGCAACAATATAAGGCCCACTGGCCTATTTAAAACAAGACCTTACCTTTCATATGCGGCATTAAAGTAGAAGAAGTGTTCGGTGCAGCTGTTTTCAGTTTTTCAGCTATGGTGCAGTTGTAATCTGTTGCATCGAAGTCTGGTGCTGTCTTCAGGCTGGAATGCGACTATGTTCGTTACCAGCACCACAGACCCACTATCTAACCTTTATTCCACCAAGTCCTAATATAGTTCGGTCATTTAAATGTTTGTACAAAAATATAATATAAGTAATATTAGGCGGAGCTCCTATTTCCGGGCTGCGTTTTTTGCGGCTTTTTTCTCGCAGTGGTCTCCATCGAACTACTAGTAGGACTGAAAGGAATAAACTGGGAACACCTTAAAATTCCGATTTATATTTTTCAGACTATTCATTTGTCCGAATTTTCACTTTTCCGAAAGCTATGTGATGCTGGGGCTATTTTAGATTAAATGCATTATTGCTACACGTAGGTTAGGTTAGGTTTGATTTCAAAGCGATATCAAAAAAATAAGGTCCCCTACCAAATATTGCATTCGGAATTATGAAAATTCCGAATTTTGATCAATTCAGAATTATGACTCTTCGGAATTATGTAGTGTACCCGAATAAACCATCTGAGATCGGTGGTCAGCACTATTAGTATTCTCAATCCAAAAAATCGTACTCTACTACATAGTTCACGTACATTGAAGCCACCGAGTAACGACGTCAATTTGAGTTGCGAGGCGCGCTTTCATGAATTGAAAGCACTATAATAGGGTAGCCCGGGTGATGTTGGTTCGAATGCTATAATGAACTCGTCAGTAAAGAGGGACGTATCTTAAAAAAGCAAGAGGCCCAAGGAGCAGGGAGCTTCGACAAGATGCATGCAGTTAATGGGCAACACAGACTAGCAGTCGGCCAAACGATTTTGGCTTGTAGCTCATCGTATTAGAACAGGGACGATGGTATATCTTTCTCATTCTAACAGATGACCGTGACCCGATAACGGTCAACCTGTAGGTATGTCATGCTCCCTGGACACTTCACTGTCGGTTTTGTAATGTTTTAAAACATAGCGCTAATGTAGGTACACTATACTGATAAGTACAATACTAATTTGTACATACTTAAAAATAAATGTAGGACCTCAATAGATCGAGAGTACAAATTATCTGAGTTTGGGGTTGCTGTGGAGCATCTCCCCAGCAACCCTCAAGATTAATTTAAGAATTTGTTATTTATTAAAATATTACGCTGTTCTACCCAATATGTACTGAATTAGTACGCACTTTTTTTTTAAATGTACCTCCGTAGATCGAGAGTACAAATGATCGGAATTTGGGGTTGCTGTGGAGCATCTTCCCAGCAACGCCAAAAATTGAATTTAAGACATTGTTATTATAACCAACATGGAAAAAGTCGATTTTATTCTGTCGACATGTTGTGCAAAAGCTTTATTCTCTTTATAAAGTACAGCATAGGCTTGAAAAACAGAATCAAATGAGCTAGTGTATCAGTTCATTTGTACTCTCGAGCTATGGAGGTACATTTTAAATTAACAAACTTTAATTGTTATGCCACTATGGAACCCTGTCGCATAATGTTAATCATTAATTTTGGCGTAATTTCTTTCATGTGGTTTGACGCTGTCATTATGACAGGGTTCCATAGTGGCATAACAATTAAAGTCCTTGTCTGTACTTGCATTCGCCTGACCTTTCTAGTCTTTTAGTTTTGCCTTCAGCATACACACGTATTTAAATCTCGCTCGGTTATTTATTATTTAGGGAAGCTGTTGCATTGAGAACAACTCTTAAGGTACGGCCGAATACAGCTGTATGTAGCTGTACACTTTAGTGCCGTGTCACTTTAACGTCATATTTGAACTGCTGCAAATAATCTGCCATAGGCTTTAAAGCGACAAGGTCCTATAGTGTGCAGTTACTTGTAGCAAAGCTCACTAGCAAAGTACCAACACACCAAATATTTGTGCCGATGAAAATAGAAATAGTGTCTTATAATTTCATAAAATCTTTACTCATCCGCTGCTTGGCCGTAGTTTTGCTTGAATTTTCCGTAAAATAATAACTCGTCTTCCCCCCTCGCCTTCATAGAGTCGGTTAAAACCTGGAATGCCTCTAGCATTTCTCCTACAAAACAAAAGATTGTTTACTTTAAACACTTTAAAAATGTATTGGTAGTATTCGGTTTATAAGCGTAGAGCTACATTTGCACCCCTATTCAGAAACAATACTTAAGGGAACCTTCCCTGAGTAAACGCACTGCGTTCAATACAGCTTTCTGATTGGTCCTTTTTGACCGACCTTATGTTTATGAGACGATTTGAACCACCCTGTGCGTTCGTGAGCACTGTGAGACCTCATAGTGACGTTTGTGAATACGGGTGTTACTATGAATCCGTAAAGGCTCAGTTTCATTAGGCCATTATGGCCCGCATGCTTTTAGTGGTACATTGCGTCGCTGCAATACCTTCCAGCGCAATAATGTTAAAACAACTCTTCAATGGATTTCGACCTCATGAAACTGGACCTTAAGACTTACGGATATGAACCACAACAAATGTCATGGACATTATTGGACATGGTACTAGAGAATGCATACCGGTAATTTCCATACAAAGAATTACCGGTTTGCATTCCCTACTTGGTACATACCTGTAAACTTGAGGTATCCCGGCGGGAGTCCTGAAATAAATAAATTAAATAACTATTAAGTAGTTAGATTAACCCCTGATATAACGGCGACACCTTCTTTCAGGGCTGGGGGGTTATTGCGACATGGAAATGCAGTTCATTTTACGGCGAGGAAAAAGGACAGAGATATAGCAGTTATATAGCTCTGTCCCTTTTTCGCAGCGTAATCTGAACTGTCATAATAAACACCCTGATGTAGTGATATCTCTTAAACGGCCCGACCGATTTTCATGTAACCTAGCTAAGAACCACCGCTAGCAAATCGGTTTACCCTATGAGCTACGGTGGCACACATAGACACACATACACACGGACACACGCATATAGCGGTCAAAGTTATAACACCCCTCTTCTTGCGTTGGAGGTCAAAAACAATGAATCGACTCAATTTAAATAATTTTTCATTTTCTTTTTCTTTTCTATTATATTAAGGAGTTCTAAGGGCCCTGCCAAGATGCATTGCGCTAAGTAGCGTTTCTATTCGATTCGTTTTTAAACCAATCGCGTCACTGGTAGATGACGTGATACGAAAAGTCACGTGATCTATCAGGGACGCGATTGGTTTAAAAATGAAACGAACAGAAACGTTAGTTAGCGCAATGCATCTTGGCAGGGCCCTCTGTTGACTTTCCATGGATCTCATGACATGACCAGATATTAACGATATACCTCTACAGGCCCACCATACAACGAAATTTGTCAATGGAATATGAGCGTATTGTGACATAGAGTCAATTTTCTAATCGATTGTTAGTCATAGAAACAAAGGAAAATCTATTTTATTTCCTTTGCAACGGATCTTTATTCCAATTGCTGTATTATGTACATTTTTTTGTACGTAAGGCCTGATGAGGTTAAATGAGACCATCCCTAACATGGCTGTGCGATCTTTAGGCATATCCATTATTATGCCTAAGTTTCTGTCAAAAAAATCATTTATAGCTTTTGTTGCCGACTGTACTTTTTTTTGCAAAATCTTTATATCCTTATCAAGAACAAATCATGGACTCCTAACACGGTGAATGAACGAATGAATGAATGAATGAATGAATGAATGAAACATTTATTCGGCTATAGTGCAATATTACAAAAAGTACCTACAATTATTAAATAAAATACAATAATTAACTTAAACTATAGGTCTACGTTAAGGATAGCCACCTTCTGACTCCATCATCACATCAGCTCTTTGATACTATGATATTGCATTGTCATCGGGTTACATGTGTTCCAAATTTCAGCACATTGCGTGGACGGAAACTGGGTCACATTAAATAAAAACTGTTCCTGTTCCAAGGTGAGATAAATCCAAAATTGCCTACTTGAAATCTGCTCTTTAATAGTAACTACGTATTTTTTGTTTAACAGAGTATGTCTTCTCTTTGGGTTATGTCAAACATTTCCGAGCCGCAAACCCCGGTTTGTGGATAAACACCATTTAAAAAAGAGAAGTTGCTACATACCACCACCACCAGCACCACCACCCCGACCCTGAAAAATAAAGTATTAAAATATACTATATTTTCTTTTCTAATTCTATAATAGTTATTTATGTAACTGGTACATAATGAAGCCTCTTAAGGTACGAGAGCCGAGGTTAGAGCGCGAGCTTGCGAGCGCTCTAATTACAGGCACGAGTACCTTAAGAGCTAATTATGAACCGTTGCATACATAACTTTTTCTACAAGCTTAAAATGATAATGATAAAAATAAACAATCGCTAACTTTTCTCGTATACTTTACTCGATTTTTCTACTAACAAATTACTTGTCATCGAAGACATTTTCACTATTCCGATGCGCGATAATAGTTAGTGAATTTTACTGATAAATGTAAACAAATTTCATGCGAATTTTAATAGATACTAAAAACAGTTCTATCAAATTATCATAAACAAGTTGGAATGCCAAACGAAACGCCATTTTGTTGATATCCATATTGAACGTAACCATGGTAACCAAATAACAAATCGATGGATATTAACCATCTATTTTTAGTAATTGAATAAAAATGTTATTTTAAACACATAATTACTCATAAAATTTATTTTGTTTTTAATATACGTAATTGTTATTGGTGTTAAATGTTTTTAACGGTTTATTATACAAATTATTAGGATGTCAAGTGTTAACTAAACGCCAAGACTGATATCCGGAATGACCGTTACCATGGTAATAACAATGCTATAATAAATTATAGAACTGTTATTACCATGACAACGCTCATTATAGAATTGTTTTTACGCTTCGGTTACGCTATAGGTGGTATTCTGACACCATTAACGATATCAATATTAGCGGTTTATAGTACGCGAGTAGAAAAAAGATTTATCATCTTCACTTTATCCGATTTCGTTATTTCAGAATGACGTGTTTGATATAGGTACAATATTCTCCTACTTAGTTCTTTCAATCAAATTATAATTTTCGAGTAGGCGCAGTTGGTTCTTCACAAATATTGCGAAGACTGTTTCTAAACTACGGTTAAATTAATTCGATCCACAATGAATGTTCTTTTTAGAAGACTGTTGTGTTATCTTATTAAATTATATTTTTTCGTATAAATGTTATGTCATTAAAATATTAAATAAGATTTATATTTGAATACTTACATCACCCCCCATCATGTCGAGGAAGTCGTCGGTGAAAAATATATCTGTAACAATATTTCAGCATTAAACGTTGTGGTTGACTAACCAGACAGAAATACCATCCATATCTGCAACTATACCACAAAACTGTACACAGAAGTAGCGGTAAATTTCAATACCTTGTCGCAGCTATCGATATACTAAATTCAAACCGCTCTCACTGTAATACGTTACTATGAAAAGGTACTAAAATGTACAGCTTCTTCTGAGTTCGTCTGTACAAATCTATAAAACTGTTTTTTCTATAAAATTGTAAAGTAATTGTACATTGTAAAGTTTTGTCGCCGATAAGGAGTTGGTTGCTATGTCGAACTTCAGGACAAAACGCCACGGGTCAAGTTTTACAATGCGCACGCAATTCCCATCCCCGTTTTCATGTCCGAAATCAACAACAACATCATTTTTGAAATTGTATCTACATAATCAGAGAAAATGAGTCCGAAGACGATTAAAAAATAAAGTGCCCTTATCTTAATTTTCCATTTAAACGTAACTTTCGAAATTTGCATTCCAAATAACTTAGAAAATGATTCACATGACCGCTATCTTAAAATCCAAATTAAGTGGACAATTATTTTTGAATTCTGCATCCCCTAAATTAAAATGAAATAGAATCAAAATGAAAATGAAAAAAATAATGGTAACATCTTTTAACCGAGAATGTGACTACCAAATCGACAATTTCAAAGAGATATGTCCGAAAAGAAAAAATAAAAAATAAATTGCTAACCGTCATCTTCATCGAAGTCCATCATCAACATGCGGTCATCGGATTCACATAGGACTTCATCAATCCAAACTGCCACCTGAAAAGTAACGCTCTTACATTATTATCTGTATAGACCAATATTTATATGTCTACAATCCATAATTCCATACTAATATTATAAATATGAAAGTGTATCTGCCTGTCTGTCTGTCTATCTGTCTATCTGTTACCTCTTCACGCTTAAACCGCTGAACTGATTTAGATGAAATTTGGTATGGAGATAGCTTGAGTCCCGGGGAAGGACATAGGCTACTTTTTATCCCGCAAAATCAGACAGATCCCGAGGGAGCAGCGATAAACGACTTCTACGCGGACGGAGTCGCGGGCAAAAGCTAGGTAGTTTAATATAAATAAATGACTTAAACAAATTATGCCATAGAACTGCCCCAACTTTGCCTGTGTGGAAACTGCCGCTCTACCCATACTTTAAACATTCGATGCTCGTTGATTGAACTTGATTGGCGTCCGTCAGACGTGTTGCTAGAATATACGAGTACGTTCAGTAAAGGGACAGTTACATAAGTATTGTGATTTTGGTCGCTGTACCTTATCAGCCATTTCCATCATGAATTTTGCTTTAGGGACTTTGCTACACCGACAAGGGGTCTTCATTGACATGCATCCGCAGAGTTCATTCAGTATGATGTTTGAGAGCCTTAACATCCTGTGGTGCCCCGAAAAAATAAATTTATTAATAGGTGATATTTAAACGCGCGTCAAAAAAAACCAGTAACCCTATTGTGGTTGAATTAGTGGAGTTATGGGAGCGTAGGATAGATGGACGTACCCGTCAGCCAGCGCGTACCGGCCGGGCTTCTTGAGTCTCTCCTGCACGCCGCGCGCGAACGCCACGGTGGCGTTGCGCGACCACACGTACTTCTTGTATGTGCAAATAGACTCAATTTGCTTCTTTAATTGTTTGAGTCGTGTCCTAGACACATGAACAAAACAGCTCGTGAGTCCGACTTTAAAACTTGCATCATTCATCGGGGTACTAATTATTTTATCGAAACATATTTCAACGAACGTATCATTACGCAGAATTTATATTTCATAGAAAGGCATTTAATTTTTTTGCTACTCACAAGTCGAACCTAACCGAACCCACGTAATTAATGTTTAAGATATCCTGAAAACATCATAATTTTAGCAGAAAATTGCCGTCAATGAAATGAAATTCGATGAAATGATACAATCGATGAAGTGAAATTCGATAAAATGATCGGTTGCCCATTAATGTCGAAACCCTGGGGCTCTACTTTGAAATCAATAATTCGAAGTTCGGATCGCCCCGTCACTTTCTTGCGAATTAGTGACGCGTCGTGAGCAAAAGGGATAGCAATAGACGAAGTTCGAATTACGGATTTCAAAGTAGAGCCTCTGTTTACGTTGAAAAGGTTGAATAAAGTAGCGGATTTTTCAGTTTCGGTTGACAGATTAAAAATAACTGTACAGGTATTAAAACTCAAAAATAAGTAAGTTATTAAAAATATGGATTCATAAAAATAAGAGCTTTCCAAAAAAAAGGATTATTAGGTACGAGTTGGGCGTTTGTGCACTACAGAGATTCATGTTTTTAGCAATGATGCGATTCAACATACTTACAACTACAACAACAACAAACAACTTGAATGGCTTTTGGTATACAAATTTTTTAAATAAAATAATTATGAAGCTAAAATTTCGGAAAAGTGGACTGGGCCTCTATTCAACTCTGTAATGCCTCTCACAGACTACGCAGATACGGTAAGATTTTATCTGCGGATAACAGGGGAGGGGAGTTAAAGTGCTCAATAAAAGCATGCTTTTGTGCCATTGCATGGTGCGACACACGTGCTACTAATGAGCACTTGCTCAATAAAAACATGCTTTCGTGCTAGTAATGAGCGCGTCTGTCAGTACCTTTAATGACAGAATCCCTGACCAACTAGGTAGCTGAGAGAGCGAAAAATATAATGTGAGTTTGTTCAACGCTCAGTTTGTAGCTCAAGCCTTTAAAAAACAAATCTATTCGTAGCACGAACCCCTAAAATAGACTCCCGTTTACGTACAGATTTTTTCGAATCCTTCACCGTTATTTTCCGGTTTGTACATTTGGCGAATGTACTTTTTGCTTTTTGTACGTTCCGCGTGTTTCACAATATGTGTTGTGTACAATATGCGGGTCATTATTCGAGCATTTCAACCGCCTCACTTTTGTGGACGTATTTTTGAAGAATTGGGCGTATATTTTGGTGCCGTTTTTGGATATCTGTTAGATGTCCAGTAAACTTAGATACCTAAGCAGAAACGAAATCGAAATCAGCAGCCACTTCTATAAAAATGTGACCACGAAAGTGATTCGGAACAAACGCCCAAATAATGACCCATGCGTACCTATTGTAGATTTTGAAATTGGTTACACTTTTGTGCATTTTGCTCCGAAGCGGTAAAAAGTACATAGTGTTTAGAATATACCTAACAATTATATGGTTAAATAAACTACACACACACATCTTAAACGTCAATTACATACTTTTTAAGAGCACCACCCTTTTTAGCCTTGCGCATGTTTATAAAGTACTCGTAGGCCTTGTCGGGTTTGAACGGCTCGTCCGCGTCTAACATCGTGCGAAGCCGAGCGATCTGCGGAAAACAGGCACAGTTAAAGACGTTGGCCGATTGCTAACCTATACTGTAACTGATATAATATAATAATAATAATAAAACTTTATTTAGCAAAAACAGTACAGTATAGCTACTTATAAATTTAGTTACAATCATAGGTTTACGGTGCTTGTTTATAGCCATTTCGTTAATGATTGGAGTGTAACAAAGCAATAGACTTGAGCACATTCGCTAGAATGCTCGAGTAAATGCTCAAGTCTATCAGCAGATTAAAACTATTAAGACTCCAAATATCCAGGTCGTTTCCCCTGGGGCCCGTTTCATAAAAGCTTGTAACTTGTAATACGAGTGGAAGTGTCATTTTATTTAATACATACTGGTGGAAAGAGAGTTCCGCTTATAATATAATATAAGCTATTATTTTATATGCAATAGGCCCCTGCCCATTTTTAGCAGGATTTTCTGTGCTTTTGGTATTCAGCAAGTAACTCAGGTTTCGACATCACTTTTACCGTTAACAAACATAAGTGAGCTCTTTGTTTGTCAGTCGCACATAAAACACTTGGTTTCTTAACTTAGGAATAGACTTCCATCCGGATTAGTCCGGACAAGTTCGGACTTTTAGAATAGTCCGGAATTTGTCCGGCTTTTTAATTTGTCCGGATTTGTTTACCACCTGCTTTGCGAGCTTCGCTACCATGCCTACCATACTACTATAACTAAGTGAGTAGGTAGGTACCTAATGTTTCCATTTTCTGACTAAAAAGTCCGGACTTTTATCGAAATGTCAGGCTTTTTGTCAGGACTTTTCAAATTCCTAATGGAAACCCTATATCTATGACAATTTAATTCCGAGGTGACTCACAGTTTCGGGTGGCAGCGTGTCGGCGTAGTCACGCCACAGGTAGATGATGGTGCGGCGCGGCGGCTTGGCCATGTGCTCGAGCCGGTCCGTGAGCACCGCGCCGTGCTTGCGCAGGCAGCGCGCGTGCGCCCGCGCGGCCCGCGGGGTCGTCTTCACGTCGGTCACTTTCGGGAACCTACGCGTTAAATATAATAATGACTGGTTGTTGGAATACCTAGATATTTAGTATGTGTCCCTCGCAATCTACAGTACAGTAACATAAATTATGGAAAACGAAGCATTTTTCGTATTCTCTTGGCTATGAATAATTAATTATCAGAAGCTAACGCTTACTTAGGTCTGGCGGGTTTTGGCAAGGGGTTTACGGGCGCATCATGGCGCAAGGCCTTTTCGTGCGCGCGCAGGACGCGGCCGGCCTTGACGGCGTCGGCCACCGACATCGGAGGGGCCTCCGCCATGTCGGGGAAGGGGGGGTACTTCCCTTTCTCATCTAAGGAAAAGGTTAAGTGTGTGTACAGTCAGCGTCATATATAAGGTAACATTCAAAGTGCTCAAATAGTTTAGTACACCGTACAATTAACATGGTGTACCGAACTATTTTAGCACTTTTAATGTTACCTTATAGGTACATGACGCTGACTGTACGCCGCATGATTATTAATACATAAGTACCTATACATAACTGATTTCACAAGGCTCATTAGATACGCGCTATTACACACGTTGAAATGAAATAACTTGTACCTAGCATGTGGAAATATATCAAATGTCGTTATATCTAACATCACACACCGAATAAAAGAAAGGAGAGGAGGAAATTGAATTACCTATCAGAAATCAACCCGTTCAATTGGCGTATTGGGGAAAAATATTTTCGAGGAAAGCCTGGTCACCAAACTATTCATAATTCATAATACATGGTAACCTTTGCAAAAATGTTTATTTGTGGGAGAGCGACAGTAGCCCGTAGTAACGGCTACCTATATTAAATTGGACTGTTGTTTTCTCACCTCCCATTCTTGGAGCTGTGCTAGACGAATTGTCCCCTTATCTGAAATACGTTTTAGAAACAGTCCGTTACGACATAAATTTACATTTAAAATTGCGTGTATACTCAGGAGCGTGCATTTTTAGGAATGACAGCTAGAAGTTGAACGCTGGCTTTATTCTTTTTTGGACCAAATAACTTTCAGCCAGCAATCGTTTGAAGTATCTGTTGAAAGTTTGCTAGAAGGTTAGTTATCCAGGTGAGGACTCGTTGGCTCATATTATTATAGTTGGAGAGCCGACCACAGAACAGAAAAAACAGTAGAAGTGGGAAGTGGGCGTGTCACGTGTGGCATAGTTATGCGGAGCTCCGCATAACCTAGCTCAGTTTGCCGCTGTCACTTGTACGTGACCGTTGTGCGAATAATATTTTTAGAAAAGGAAATAAACCAAAAAGCATGCCTTACTGTGCTATTTTGGAGTGTAAAAACGATAGCCGCACCAAAAACGTCTCCCATGGTGGCGTGTCGTATCATAGGTAATTATTATTTTATTTACTTTTAATATATTTCTCATTTTATGTTTTCCGCAAAACATTATGATTTGTGTACCAACCAAAAATGAACTTTATGTCAAAAGGGTAAGGTCGATTTGTAACCTTGATAGAATAAGGTGATAAATCTCGAATGTTCCACTCTACTCGGACCGAACGCGCTGCGCGAGTAGAGAGAGGGTGTTGTCGATAATGTTATCGATAATTCATATTCATATCATAGTATAAATAGAGAAGTAGCTCGTCTTCAAACAAAGGTACATCGCGCGGCTTGCACGTGTGCGTTACGCCGACCGTACGGCTGTGGGCGGGGCGAACCTCCCACACGAAACTACAAGCAGAGGTGCGGGAATGGTGATTAGACGGGGCCGCGGCATCATTGCGTTCGGTCACGTTTGGTTGTAGGTAGTGCGCATTAAATTAAAACATCGAGCGACTATGTCTTCGTCGAAAACTAGAAAATATTGTTCAGTTTACGGGTGTTTAAATAATGGTATAAGAAATCCGGAGCTATCGTTTTTGCACATACCTTTTGAGTCGGAAAGGTACCTAAATACCTATTTAGAGCTTGTGTTGTGAAGAATGCTGTTTATTTTTTGATATTTACCTATAGCTTATAGCCCACTTGCAGCATTTGTTAAATCTATTTTATTGTCAGCGTGACATTTTCTTTCGTTTCAAAACGCCTAAACTGTGCCCTAAACCTAGCTTAAGTAGGTACTTACAACTATCCAGATTTAATAAAAACTGCAAGTGATTAATGTAAATACCTACTCAATTAATGAGGTATTTCGTACCGGCTTGCCTATACCTATAGAATAGATACCTACTTAGGTGAAATAAATACGTATTAAGTAGGTAATTTAAGTTATTGAGTGTGACGTTTCAGTTAACATGTGACGACGTGGATGGCCTAGGTAGTTGGTAGTGACCTAGTGACTAAGTACTGCTTACGAAACTAGCGGTCCTGAGTTCGATTCCCGGTCAGGGCAATTCGTGTGATGAGTGCGAGTAGGTATTTGTTTCTGAGTCTTAGGTGTTTTATATGTACATATATAGTAATATTAAGTAAGTATGTATTTTTCACTACATAAGTAATTATGTATCGTTGCCTAGTACCCAAAGCCTAAACCTAGTTTAGGGCTACGTAGGTCAATTTGTGTGAGATTTTCCGGTGATGTTATTATTTAGATATTTATTAAATTTTCGGTACATTAATATTATTATTGTTCACATCACATCGTATTTTTTCTTTATCCATGTTGAGTAGCTATAGACGGGAGCTACTCCATGTTTTCGTACTTTATTTATTTAAAATTAAATACCTGTACTCTATTTAAACCTCGACAAAAAAGAGGGATCTTACAAGTTAAACGTGCATATCTGTGTGCTTATGTGTGTATTTACTTAGGTACCTAACAATATTTATACTTACCTACTTTAGGTTTGTGTAATTTATGAAAACTACTATGATTATAAATCATAGATCAAATTAGGTTTGGTCAAGTAGGTGACCAAATTTGAAAAACATGTTCGGACAACCCTGACGCCCGAGCGGCAATAGGTATCAGAATCTCCTAAAGGGCCGGAGTCGAGCTACTTGTCTATTTATACTATGTTCATATCATAAAATTCATAAGACTTCTAAGAAGAAAAAATAATTCTAATTATTTTATCGACATGACAACTGCAATGAGCTACGTGCATCACTAAGTTGCGACAAAGAAGGTGTCTGTCTCTGTCGCACAAAAACAAACGTTATCGTTCCGCTACTCAACACTAGATGGCAGCACTTTGTAAGCTAACTTGTGGTTTTACATCTGTTTGTCATAAGCCGTAAAAATGCGTTCTATAATTTAAACTATGCTGCATGGAATTAAAGTTTACGTTACGTTAACGGATTATGGTGCATATTCTTTTATGATTTAAAATCCTTCGACCAATCATTTTCAAGATTTCTTAGTGGTTGTTTTTATGATAGTGTGAGTTTTGGCGACAACCGGTCTCATAGTTAGCGAAGCTCATGCCACTTCCCCTGTTTTTTCTATTCCGTGGAGCCGACTGCTAAATTTCGTATCGACTTGATACCGCGATGAAATGCACAATGGTTTCCCATGAAAGTGATGCTACTTAAGTCCGAATTTGATAGTCTGCCACCGCGCAACTTGCCGAAAGTGAAAAAATGAAAGTCATTTCTGGTGCGAAAATGGGGGTGTTAAGTACTTTACCCATCCTCCGATACTGAAATAATAGTTATGGCATCAGGTAGATACAGAAAAGCGAAATCTGTTAGTATTTTTTGCCGGAAGTGCTTGGCAGACGCTCTCAAAGGTGACCATCGGGACCCCTAAATAAACCCATCTGATACCAGAACGAAACCAATTCCAGTCGATAGGTATGAATCCCCATTCCAGGAATATATAAGTCTGCCAAGGCTTTTTCTGCCGAAACCACAGATTATAGGATATGTCTAAAGAAACACCTTTACAGACGAGATTATGTAAGCAGTACGAAGTACTGTCTGCAGATAAATTTATTCATAACAGATACCTGTTATATGTTAACGATTTAAGTGTGTCATCGTTACTTTCAATCTCTTTCAATATTTGTTTGTTTACTTGTTATTTTTTAAATGCAATTTTAACCGCCTGTTTCACCAACGACAAGTAAAGCATATTTGACAGATAAATTAAGCCCTTTCTCTTTCTGACACTTGAAAATAGACAAGGAGAGCGCCAACTTTAAATTTCAGATATTTACTGGTCGATTGTGAAACAGGATTGACCTAAATGTTTAGTGCAAATACCTATGTAAAAAGGGTCTTGGAACCACCATTATTAAACATCAGAGGCCCGTTTCACGAAGCTACAAGTTACAAATTACAAGCGGAAGTCTATTTCTAACTCCTTTTGCTAGAAAGGGAGTTCCGCTTGTAATTTGTAACTTGTTGCTTCGTGAAACGGGCCACAGATTTACCCAAAAAACTGAATTATGTTAGATACCAACTTCTTTCCGAATAATGCCTTCATCAAATTCTTTTTTTAGCCAACTTGAAAAAACGTCTCTGTTACGTCATTGTCAAAGTGTCAAACTAGAACCTAAGAGGTTGATCGACGGCGAGCGAGCGAGCCAATTTAAAGTTTTAGAGAATTAGATTCCGCGGTTTGTTTTTTTTGTTGGTTGTTACCAAAGAAAGAATATAATTTACTCATAGGTTGTGACTTTCGCAGAGAATAACATAATGTTAACTACAAATTTATGACTCAGATGTTAGTCATACTTCGCAATCATTTGACATCTATTGCTAAACTTGATTGTAGTTATCTTCAGTGTTTCTATAATAATAACATCTCATCATGGGTGACCTAATCGGTAAATTACTTATTTGTTTTTATTTCTTTGTTGAGTGTCGACCATGTGTTTTTAAATCAGAGTAAATCCAAAAGGCACGCCCTCCTCACT
Organism: Acleris cristana; assembly: GCA_948252455.1. Taxonomy (NCBI): domain Eukaryota; kingdom Metazoa; phylum Arthropoda; class Insecta; order Lepidoptera; family Tortricidae; genus Acleris; species Acleris cristana. The sequence continues at coordinate 5,692,756 of OX411774.1, read as the reverse complement.
CTACCTCATAACATAATATTACGTTGCACAATTTCGGTAAACAGTACCTGTTTAAAGTATTTATTTATAATTATGAGCGCGACTACCTATTTGTTTATGATTCTTGGATGTTTTCTCTGTATTTCAGTATGTATTTATATCTCTTGCATCATAATCATAACACAAAAAATAAAGCAATACTAAATATTGCCGCTATATCAACAAATATTTAAAATTAAAGAGCCTCAAGGGCAGACTAGAATGGTACAAAACTTTTTGAGAGTCCGACTTGCACTTGGCCAGTTTTTTTGTAATACCTCCTGTGTGTGACTCTGTGTAAAAAAAAGTAACATTACACTATTATCTAACTAACTACACTAAACTATTTACAGTGGGAATAAACTTATTATTTGTTTGGAAATTCAAGATCATTGATAATGTCATTTTTTTGCAAAAAAAGTACTCTATTCTAGTATGTTGGGCCGCAGGAGGATAAATCAAAAACAACATTAGAAAAAAAATTGTTTCAGAATGAGCATTTAAGCCTTTTTATTTTAACCTTCCCTGTTTAGAAGATTCATTTTCAGTGATTGTTTTTATTATTATTTAAGATAGATGCATGGAAGCAAGTTAGGTGTACAATTATGCTGAATTTCAAGCTGATAGCTTGTGATTTTTGTCATACAGACAGACGGACACCATAAACTTACCATATATTTTTACCATTTTTGTACAAATCCATTGGCAAATTAAATTATAGATCAACAGGGAGCGAAACTTTGATGCCGGTGACAGCCGTATGACGTCAAGCTTCATACAGAGTGTTTTTATCTACATTATAGATAATCACTACCAAGTTATTGGCCTCTTTAGTTTACGGATATTTTATATTTTATTTATAAAAGTCATTCGTTTCCAAATTTATTACGGGACATTGCAATGGACAGAACTGCCAACATATTGAATCAAAAACTTCTTCAGTACTTAGATGAGAAGGATGAATATGATTTAACCGAGAAAGTAAGTTAGGTATTATTAAAAGATAGACGTATCATAGTAATATATCATCTATGTCACTATTTTAATATTTTGTGTAAATTTTATAAAAACACCCTATATGTAAATTTGCGTCATAATGACGTCACCGGCATCAAAGTTTCGCTCCCTGTAGATCAACATCTATCACTCTTTCAAGTTCTTACATAAGCTTATGTTTGACTTCTACTGTTTTAAATAGAGTTTTCCTACTTCTGTAGTTTTGGGCAGGATAAAAGAAAAAAAACATTCAATCATTGGTTTACAAAACCTACAAACAGATCTTATTTGTCAAAAAGATGTTTCCAATATTCAACTAATTTAACCTCTCTCATCCGCACTGCACAATTTTAAAACTAATATAACATTGTATATTATTATATGTAAAAACCTTTTTTTGTAGAGATAACTACATGGCCAAAGCATTTGAATTCATTCTACAAGGTCACCAGCAATGGTCTAGCTTTTGAGATTAAGGCAAATGGCAATGCTGCCATAGGACTGTCTAGGCAACCAGCTGATAATTGTGACTTTTGGGTAAGTGATTGAAATGTAATCTAGACTTGAGCCAAATTCGATGTGGAGAATAGAAATGCAAAAATGTTTGCAAAAAAACTCATGATTCCATCTATCTACTTGTAGCTTCTGCCCACGACTTCAACCGTGTAAAATTAGTTATTCAGTCATCCCACGTAGCGAGAGATTTCGATTATCGTTATTCCCTCGGGAAAATTTAGACACATCTAAATTTATGCTAGAGTATTTTAAACTTCGGTATGGTTAATCCTTTGGTGTTAGATAATTTTGTATTTAAAGGGAACATTGTATTTAAAGGGGACTGCGGACTAAGCCAATTTGGGATTTAGTCCAATTAAAGATTAAGGCATTAAAAAAATCAGTCTCAATGAAAAAGTCTGTTAAACTCATTAGCTTAAAGGTTTCAAGTTTGACTTTAGAACCCTAATAAAAATCATTTGTGACGTGTCTTGCGACAGACATCTCAGCCTGAATTGTGTATTACGGCCCTTAGGATAGCTGTCTTGATATTGCAAATTTTAGTGTGCAAATGCCTATGGCCTATGCGTCTTAGAGCCCACATACCATCAGGTGGCCTGTGCGTTTGCCTTGTCCATTCCACATATTTTTCTTTTTAGATTATCATAGGGGAAGGGCAGCGTTGCTGGATAAAAAAATCGGGCAGCAACCGAGAGATAGTGAGAACACCTGACATCCTCACCATGGACGAATATCGCAAGTTCTGGCTCACCTGGCGAAACGGGAAGGTGCGCCTCGGCAGGGAGGGGTCTTCTGAAACGATTGTCTCTTGCACAAACGATATATATGGCTTGAAATATGTCACATTCTCCGTTATAGAAGAGAGGAATCCAGTACATTGGCGGATTGAAAGTAACTACATAATTTATACTCTAAACTTGTTTTTAAACTTAGGGCCGAACAAAATGCATTGAAAATATTTATTTGCTATATGATGCGAGTGAATAACTGGTTTTCTAAACTAAGTTTAGATTTGGTGATGATTTCAACCATTAGTTCATTTAACTACTAATCAAAAATCGGCCTTTATTCACTCGCATCATATAGCAAATAAATATTTTCAATGCATTTTGCGAGTAAAGGTCTCCTCACATGTATAGGCGCGGAATCGGCTTAAGCCTGTTAGAAAAACCTCTATGCAATAAGAGTGAAGAAGAAGCCGTTCGGCTTGGCTCGGCGCTACTTGGCTTGTTTAGTAGAACAACGTCTTTTTCACTATGACCGGCTTTAGCCGATTCCGCCTCAATAGATGACAGGAGATCCTAAATGAAAGGAAAAAAGTCAAAAAACATATAACTTTCCCATTTGTAAAATTCGAGTTTTCTTTTTCAGTACCTCCAGCCTCCGAAAAAGTAAAGTACAGAGAGATATTAGGGAGTGAACTGCACTGGGTTCCGTTTGGGCCGGGGCAGGAACTCCCGGCGGAACCCTTAGTAGGAGGAGTTGAGGGCGAAACACTGCTTATCGCGCGAGCCAGGCACAGAGGCTCCTTGACTCCAGGGAAGTTTGTGCCTCTCACAGGACTCTCATATATCCCCTGGGGAGGTGAAGCCAATGAAAAAACTGAATTTGAGGTATCAGCTACTATATAATAATAGAATCAAAATTATTATTCTTAAGTTGATTACAATAATTAAATATGTACACACTATCGCTGTTATCTGCTGTTACTTTGACTTAGGATAGAGATCTTGTGTCACGAAACTGAGTGTAGTGTAAGGTCTCTTTCAATGCACGCCGTCCTTCCGACCTTGGGTTGGCAATAACCTATCATAATAAGATCTATCTATGAAAGTATATTTTATCAATTTTCTCTATACTGTAACATTGTCATCCACTTACCTAAAATTTATTTTTACAGATACTGTGTGGATTTGATGGTTTCTGGGTGCCTACCACTGAAAACAAAATTCCTGTTGGTGCTGTTGTTGCGGGCTACTCCGAAGACGCTCTTGAACGGCTGTATATCGGCAGGGCACAATACGAGGGGCATCTTATCCCCGGAAAAGTCCAACCATCACATAAAGTATGCTACATTCCTTATGACGGAAGAGAGGTGGGCGTCAAGAAATATGAAATTCTAGCGACAAGTGAACAAAATGAAAGAAGTGTTAATAAAATGTATAATTCGCTTGTGGGGTCAGATAATGAACCGTGGGATTCTGATTACTCAAATGAGACTGACGAAGAAAACGTGTAAGTATTTAGATTATTTAAACACAGTTACGCTATGTAGCAAAGGCATGTCCGAGATTACTGACAAATTACAAGTACTTTTGTCACATATTTTATTCTGCGAGGGAGTCATACTCGTATCGGCTAGAATACGGGGTGAGGCAGGGGGATTGAGTTCCCCGTCACTTTAACGCAATGATTATCGTGCTTAGCAGCCTGCATGTCGACTGCTATGTAAACGCAGTTAGCGTCAATGATCTGAGTTACGCACGTGTGCTGCTGAGTGCGTCTGTTTGAGGAGTACGCTTTTGGTCATGAGTTTAATTAAAATATAATGTGTCCAAAAATCCATTTATAGTTTTATAGGTCAGTGGCAAACTATCGTTTAGCGTTCCGCGACTTCCGCCCGTCCGTTAGTTTAGTTCATTAGGGTCATATTGTCACGGCCGATCTCAAAGACGATGCTAACATCGAACCGGAGTGGAGGACTTCGTGCGTGAGAGCCAATATGATCGCCAGAAGGTTGGAGCGTTGTTCTAGCGATGTTAAAATCATGCTTTTTAAAGTGCATGTTGTACACGTGCGGGAAAACTACACGCAAAAGTCGTACAATGCCCTCCGGTGTTCAGTTGAATAAACGCGTTCAGGGCGGTGCTGGGGTCGCGGCGCTGCAGCAGCGTCAGCAGCGGCTCGAGCGAGCCAGGCCCGGCGCGCCCGCGCGGCCTCCTGGCGAGCGTGCGCGCGCGCGCCGCTGCGCTCGTGGCCAGCCTGCGCGCCCGCGCCAACACCGTCCTGGCGATGCTCTACGACATATCAACCACCGAAATATCGTAATTTAAGATTCAATTAATAATAGCGTGGCTGATTGTATTTTATTTGTCTTTTTTTTATTAGTATTATGTAGTTTGACTGATGTCCGTTTTTATTGCTGTGCGTGATTGAATATTATTTTATTGTACTTGTATGAGTCCCGGTTACACGAAAGCTTTTTCCAATTTTAGGTGTTTTGAAATTGAATTGGTTATTTATTAAGTATGTTTTTGTTTCAGAGCGTTGTAGAACCCTGGAATTAGGCAAACACTGATGAAGGTATGGCTTACTATCTACTACTATATTTATGACGAGTCAATAACGACATCAAACATCGCAAACGCGCATGTTACTACTCCTCAGACCCTGCTTAAAATGGTGGCTTGCAAATGCAAAAAGAGGTTGCTTAGGGACGTGCACTTGCAGAAAGGCTGGGCCCAAGTGCTCTATCTTATGTTCCTGTTGCCACGGGCGAAATTGCTACAACGCAATCCCTATCGTCCTGGACGAGGAGGACGAGGATGTGGACGACCCAACACCATATGCCGACCCGCCTCCAATTCTAGAAAACATTATCCCTCCCCCTCTCCCCCCACTGATCTAGACTAGATGAGACCTGGTCCTTCCAAAAGGCCGAAAGTCTAAACTGTTTTTGCTTGACCGTGTAAATAGTTTTAATATATGTTTATGTTGTTTTTTTATATTCACGTTTATTTGTTTTGAAACCATGTTACATCTAAAATGTCTAATTTAGACTCTGGTTTTCTTTAAGAAATGCATACATACATTGTTCAGTACAATGTTTTTATCATTTAACCAAAATCCGATATTTTACTATTTTTTATATTTTTGAGGAAACTGAGATGTTTGCCTTTTTTGCGTTCATATAGACTGGCCTATATGATATTGTTGAGGTTGTTAAGTAGCGCTTACTGTGCAAGGTGGGCTAAACATTTCCCCCCTTACTAATAAACGTTGAGTAACGGTGGTGTAGCTATACAATGTTTTGTCCTTATCTGTCAAATTCAAATGTCACAATGACAGATAAGGACAAAACATTGTATAGTTATTCAACGTTTATTAGTAAGGGGGTTCGGCTACAAAAATAAGTCTTTAAGGCAAGGACATCGCAAAGAAACTATGGAAATAAAACAACGGTGGTGAAATTTGATTTAAAAAAAATATATGACGTGTTTTAATGAATACCTTTATAAAAATACTTTCCAGGGTATGAAATTCTGTGCCTAGTTTTTGAGAAAGATTGTAGATATTGGTTCCATAGAAAATGTATGAAAGAAAAATTAAAGTGGCATATTTGAAAATATACTTCACGCCACTACACGCCAGGGTGTAATTTTTTTTCATACAATCCTTATTAAATATACTTTACGTCCTATTCTCAGACCTACTGAATTATACACACAAAATTTCATAAGAATCGGTCAAGCCGTTCATAAGAATCGCGCAAGTTTTCTAAATAATTTGTGCAAGTAAAAATATAATTTCGTTCGATCTTTGTTTCAATTTCAAAATTCAAACTGGTTGAACAACAATAAAATTCAAGCTAAATATCATTATCTCGTAAACTTCTGCGTATTTTTTTTATAAATAAAATTTGATTAAAATAAAAAAAAATTCAAAAAACTACTGGTTCTATTAATCACCGACTTTGATATATATTTCATATAGAAACCTCTGTATTAAATTTTATTTAACACACTGTTTTTTGTTTCAGTTCTATGGGTCTGTGCAATTTAAGTAACGGTATTGGCTCGAATAAAAGAGCCAAAAGAGATTGAGAGAATGTGAGCCAGTGTTTATAGTTACTGGAGCTCAGTCTTGACCGTGGGCGATGGGCCGCTTCGCCAACGCCTAGTTACGCCAGTGGTGTGAGCACTTCAGTCGGTGTTGAATATATATTTGCCGGCGTTATCACAATACAAAATGAATCTTAACTTGGAATGGCAAATGAAACCTAGGTCCTATTTTTTTCAAACTGAAGAAACAATGCGCAGTGGTCTCATTAAATAATTTAATGGTTCGTGATAATTATTCCTATATATCAAATAAATGGGGATCTAGCTACCTCTAACAAAAATTTGTTTTAGCAAATGCCTCTATATCTTAGGCCTCGCTCAGGGACGGGTGATGCGATGTTCGAGGAATCGGGCGGGTAAATCAAATATAATTATAGTGATTTATGAAGAAGCGTTACGCTCTTGTCCGCGCATCGTTACGCTCTTGCCCGCGCATCGTTACGCTTTTGCCCGCGCATACGCGCCCGCCCGACGCTTCGCGCATCGCGTCACCGGTTTCTGAGCAAGGCCTTAGTTTTGTTTACCGACCCAAACGGGGTACTTATCAGATTTACCTTACCGCCAAAGGGCAAGTTCAGCTATATAAAATACACAGCCAGCAGAGAGTCAATTCAGCTGGACGACATGAAAGTAGTCAGTAGAGAGTCAATTTAGCTGGACGGCTCAAAATTAGAATGTGCAAGTAGCAAACTGTCTAGAAATGTAAGTAGTCTGTATGATTAGAATACCTAATTAGCCGAAAATCAAATCAGTTGGATAACATGAACGCAGAATTAGTACCTATGTAGAAAAACGTCTGGTAATAGTACACAATCCCGACTTTTTATTATTCTTAGCGGTTTCAGACTAGCGGTTTTTCGTCGTGGTTTGCGGTTTTTTTAACATGCGCACTTACACTAGTGCTAGATTTCGCGCTTCAATAAGGGTGGGTTTAGACCAAGCGAACGAACAAGAATTCTATGGCATTATCTCTTACGTTTACGTTGTAAAAGTAATGACAAAACATGTTCTAGAGCATTTGCTCGTTTGGTCTAAACCCACCCTTAGCCGAACGCGCGTATACGCGCTCATTCCAGCGTGTTCGCTTGAATTATTGTGTCAGATTTTGTGACTCGCGCATCAACGGCCTTATAAGCGCGCCTACGCTCGTACGAGATTCGCGTGTGGGAAATTTGCGCGTTTACGAGCGTACATAAACGAGCCTATACGCGCTGAAAAAACGCTAGTCTGAAACCGCCCATACCCTATTGACCTTATCTCTATACTCAGTTTGTTTAGGTACTTAAAAAAATGTAAACTATCCAAACCACGTGGCATTGTTAAACAACCAATCAAAACTGTTTTATCGAACTTTGACGTACTTAGTTATCAGTGTTCTGCTTCTATTAGCTGACGAACTATGCCGTGGTTGTTTAGTTTACATTTTTTTAAGTATCTAATCAAACGGAGTATAGAGACGACTTTAAGATACAGGGCTGAAAATAGGAGAGTTACCTAATTGACAACATGAACTTTTTAAAAGGTGGTCTGAAAAAATCATGCTTATAGAGACTTGTCTCAAAATCAAACTATTTTTTTAGGTTTTTGTTTATTATTTATTATTTACTGAGAAAATAAATAAACAAATTTCTGCTAATTGATAAAGAGCTTAAACGTCAAATAGTCTTTTATAAGGTACTCGTGCCTGTAATTAGAGCGCTCGCTACATCGCGCTCTAACCTCGGCACTCGTACCTTAAGAAGCTTCATTATGTACCAGTTTCATAAATAACTATTTTAATATGCGTAATTTTAGTGGAAATTATTATTATTTCCTCGGTTACTTTTGTGTTTTCCGAGGTAAACAGTAGCCTATGTGTTAATCCAACGTATAAGCTATCTGCATTCCAAATTTCATCCAAATCCGTCCAGATGTTGCAGCGTGAAGAAGTAACAAACACACAAACTTTCGCATTTATAATATTAGTAAGATTAAAATATTTTTAACAGTTTATTATACAAATTCGGATGTCTAGTTTTCACTAAACGCTAAAACTTATATCCGGAATGACCGTAACAATGGTAATAACAATGCTATAATCATTATTATAGAACTGTTATTACCGTAGCAACGCTCATTATAGAATTGTTTTCACGCTTCGGTTACGCTATAGGTGGTGTTCTGATACCATTAACGATATCAAATATTCCTTCAGTGTCCTTCTCCTTCTTCTTCAGGGTCCTTCAGTGGACTCAATAAGACAACTAGTGGCTGTATGTGAGGGTTACGCCGGGCACCATGCTCTTAGATATAATGCAAACAAAAGTGAGCTGATGGTTTTCAAGGCCCGTAAATACAACCCAACAAAAGTACCTAAGGTCATGTTGGGAGGAGTATCCCTCAAAGTGGTAGAGAGCTTCAAGTATCTAGGACATATGCTCACGGAGGACTTGAAGGACGACCAGAGGGCTTATTGTCTAACGCACTCGCAACCACGATCGTTTTCATTTTGAAAATCGAAGGCTTGCTTGCATACAAAATGAAAACAATTGCTCCACTTTAAAGCCGGTTGCGATTGCGAGTGCATTACACAATAAGCCCTCTGGACTTGAAAGGGAATGAAGAGCAATGGCAGTGAGAGGCAATATGCTTGCCCGCTGATTCGCACATTGTATTTGAACGCTATTATTCTGACAGAATACTTTAATTGTCAGACGTTTTACACGTGCGGTCTGTGGGTAGGATTTACGCAGCCATCGTTTAATACATTGCGCGTTCAATATTATCATAACATCCTGAGGAAGCTGTTGGGGCTGCCGAGGTATTGTAGTGCGCCCGGCATGTTCGCTGAGGCGAGAGTAGATAATTTCTATGCCATTAGGTGGAAGAGAGAATAGCCTCATTGCTGAAGCACGAACGTGGCAGCAGCAACAGCCTCCTGAGGGTGTTGGCGGAAAGCCTCGACTGCCTCCTCACCAAATACTGGGTCACGGTGGCAATTGGAGCAGTTAAATAGTGCGTAAATGTTTAATTGATTGTTTGTTTATGTTATAGAATTTCCTACTAACATAGTCTTAATGTGCCCTTGTTACTAACAAAATAAGGTTGGTCTGAAATAAATGATTTTTTATTAATTAGCTGTTTATAGTACGCGAGTAGAAAAACAAAATTACGTTTTTCTGACCACTAAGTACCTAGTTCAAAGCAAGTTTAGCAAACACTGAAAATATAAAAAAACTCGGTAAATAAAGAAATTTGAAAAGGTACTTATGCTTTTGAGTTTGGAGACAAACCTATATAAGCATGATTTTTATTAAAACACATTTAAAAAAAAATGTTTTCAATTATGAACCGACACTTTCAAATATTCCTTACAAGGAACCACGTCTTTTTTATCCTGCTAGCTTTACCTTTATAGGCTTGTAAGTAGCTTTTTTATCGTTAGATTATGTTAGGTTACACATTCACTCCTCAAGTCCTTTTGTCATGGCAATCAAAGTATATAATAAATTACCCAAGTCTATAACAACAATAACAGCAGATCATTTATTTACTAAACAGTTAAAGAAGTTACTGAGTGTAAAATGCTACTACACCATTAAGGAATATTTAGAAGATAAGATGGCTTAGTAATTACATTTATCGATTCTATTCATTTGCTTTTATATAATCGTTAATATTCAAAATAAAAAAGGAATTGTTAATAAACAAGCCCCTCACTAGTTTATAAGTTGCTGTGCCCTACCAGGGTCCATAAAGATCTCATACCTTATACCTAAGTAGTTATAAGATATCTAACACCTGTATATAATGTATAACTTATGGAAGCAATAAAGAATTGAGAATTGAGAATTGAGAATTGAGAATAGGTATAGTATAGAATGGTTTAAATGATTCAACCGTCTCCTCGATTATACTTATGCCTATAAGTTTGGCAAGCAGACCGCATAAAAAAAGACAATTAAAAACGTATAATTTATTAAAATAGTTTGTTTCGTCATTCGTGTTTGCGCTTCAATACAATGCAATGCGATTAACCCTTTCAACGCCAGTAAATCCGTCATGGTTCATGGTTGACAGTGTAAAATAGACCTAAGTGTGTTTATGTTAAGGTTGAACGGCGTTATTACTCAAGTCTATCTTCAAGAGAACTGTGATAGGTTCCCAAAATCCAGTATTATATTCAGGGACCGGAACCGCTTAGCGCGAAAGAGGTTTTCGATATAGTATTTGATAGATTTTTTTTTACAAACCCCAAGTATGCGCTAAGCCTATCGTCGACATAGTTCAATAAAAGGGCGACCAAAGGATACAGTTAACTCGACTAAGCACTAACCCTATCCCAATCAGGGACCGGAAAACCCGTTTGTTTGCTTAAGCCGTTCGAATCGATATCCCCTTCATACGATAACCCAAACGTTTCGGTAAGCCTTTCATCGGCTTACCCGTTCATTACGATAGCCCGTTCAAGCCGGGTAACCCGATCCGTAACAACCGGTAACCGCTTACCGAATCAGATATGTTTTCGAACTAACCGCTTATCGTTCTGGTTACGGTAACCCGTTCCATCCCCTCTTTTCTCGCACCCGCACACGACGTGGTATGTGTAAGAACTAAAATATCTTGACAGGTTCAATCAGCGCAACAAGGGGTAACGCCTTCGCGGCTTATTGATACCAGTAAACGGTAAGCCGAATTAATTCAATCGAAGCGATAGCCTTTATAGCGGGTAAGCTGATTAGAGGGTTATCGAAACAGGGGGGTTTTTAAAAACCAGCTTAATAAAAACCCGGATCTTTGGATGCGGTTAACTAATTCAAAGGGGTTCGCCCTAACGTTAAGGTAACTCAATCATAGATTAACCACATCGATTGGGTTACCAAATGATAGGGTTATCTTATCGATAGATTTAATTGAATGAAGGGGTTTTCCGGTCCCCGATTATACCTACAGTTAAACTATTTACGTAAGTACCTATTTCATGAGAATTTCGTAGTCCTTGATTGCAACTTCTTTCCCCTCGAAAGAAATGAGTAAACTTCCGAGCGATTTCGAGACCTGTAAGAAACATAAGTACCTATATACATTGTTTACCTACTTAAAAGTCATTATACCTAGTATTTGGATATGAACAATGCATGTCCCACCTAAAGCTGAGGGTAGATGAGTAATTTCGTTGTTTAATTTTTTGACATAGTCATATATTTTGTAACTCGCTCTGCCCACCGAATGCAACCGCACAATGGGTAGGTATAATAACAATTAAAGACATGTTATTACCACGGAAACGCTCATAGAATTGTTTTCACGCCTCGGTTAGGTAGGTCGGTGGTCTTCTGATACCGACATACCGTTAACGATATCAATATTAGCGGTTTATAGTATGCGAGTAGAAAAACTAGTTGAGAGGCGGGATCTATATTATCTTTTGTATATTTGTAGAGCGAGAAAATAAGCAATAGCTAATCGCTTCCTCGCCGACGGTGGGTTACAACTTACTATAGTCACACCGTTCTAAGAGGCTCTATTTGACATTTACCAACGCAGTATAAAATATAACCTCAAACACATTTTGTTCTGTGTTTATAGCTGTCAAATCGGGCCTTTTAGGTGAAAAAAGCCCGTACCATGCCAACGATGATGCCGCCCCCGTGTTCCGCTCGGCCCACGTACAGCACTTCGCCTGTCCCAGAATGACCACCAGGTAAGGCATCCCCGGGAACGTTGGGGCCACTCGCGGGCTGCCATTTGCCGGAGCCTCCGACCAGAACCTGTAATTAGTGGAGAGGTAACATCAATAACAATGTAGGATAGGATGGTTGGCATGCGATTATCAGATCCAGAGTGATAGCGAGTAGAGTTGGGCGCTATTTAAAATTTATTATCTAGATAATTATCTTAAATAAAATCATTTTAAAATAATTTACCTATTCGAAGGTAACGTCATTGTCAAATAATGTATTGTCAACTCTTTTATTTAAATAAATTATCTAGATGAAGTTAACAAACCGCATAGACGATTTCATATCTTCGTCCCTAGGCTAGGGTCGTGGAAAAATCTTTGAACCCAAAAGTTCAAGCAAATTTTGTAAGTACTCTTACAATATTGCCGAACCAGTATTAGCACTAGAATGAACTTCAACGACAGTATAGGCAAAAAACATAAAAAAGTTACAGTTTTTGCAAGATAGCGGGGAAAGACAGAGCTGGAGGTACAAAATTTTTGGGTTACTATGACTATATTGTCCTTTACCACATATTAAAAAACCTCGGACCTTTTTTAGGGTACCGGAACAACGATTAACAAAATGTAGGACGAAATTTTTTGTATGGGCTGCAACTTTTCCGCTATAGCATACTTCCGGTTCAAACTTCGGAATGGCGACAGGTAGATCCATATTCTGAAGGTTCAAAACCCTCTGATAACGTTGTCACCCCAACTGTTACATGATTTGCCGCTTGCATTCAAATTCTCCAAAAATGTTCCTAGACTATCTGAGCTAAGCTGCGGATGGACAGACGGACGGACATGGCGAAACTATAAGGGTCGTCATGTGAAAAATAAACAAATAATTATGTACTCTACGCGCGCGTGAGTAGGCACATTTTGGCGCGTAGCATGCCAGTAATAGTTGATGTGGGGGAAATAGCGAAGGACGTAAGTTACAAAACAGCCGAGAAATAGGTAGTTATACTTATGGAGTGACGAGGCCCTGGCAATAGTACCTAAATACTTATGCGAGCGGTAGTGAACGTACCTTCTTAATAAAGAACTTTCTTATCGAGCAGACTATTGAGATAAAACGTCACTAAAATCTTTGCTACAATTTTAGACGGAGGCGATTCTCGCGAGCAGGTCTCTATTCTTATTTCTCATTAATTGACCGTCCTGTTTTTGCAGTCTAAAACTAATCCGGTAATAAGCTGGCAAAATTCACCGAAGTACCATGTCACATGCGTTTTAATAGATGCCATTACAGGATTGTGATATGTGCAGCAGGTATAAAAAGAAAAAATATTAAAAAAAAAAAACTCTACCAACTGGTTTAACGAACCTGGTATTTCGGCATTGCTTGCTGGCCGCCGCCCGAGGCCACGTGAGCTGCGCCGCTTGAGGGCACCACATTGCCGGGTATTAGGGATTGTTCGTGCGCCGCGCGCGCCACGTACATGGGCTCGCCTGAGCTGGTCTGTCCCCCCACCACCGCGCCCGGAGGCACCTTCCCCGCCTCTGCATCGACCCACTTTGCCTCCACCGACGTGCCCTCCCCCAACTTGGGTTCCAGTTCCGGCGCCTTGGTCTCACTCTTGTGATGCCTCAAATTGGCACCCGCAGGTGGCTCAGGAGGCGTCATTTTCGGCACTTCTAGGTCTAATGGAAATTTAAAGTTTTGATGTCCATGTCGCTAAAAACTGAAGGTACTTATAGCCGAAAATTAAGGGCATTTTCAAGGTCATTATATTTCGGGTACCAAAGAGACCCATAGAGAGTCACATAGTATGGGCTGGCTGACATTATTGTAAAAAAAAAACAATGATTAATGGTGAAAATGAGTTTGATGGGCGTTATGAATGAAATTTTGACATGATTCATTTTTTTGCGCTTAATCTTATTGGATACTTACATAAAGCTGAGAAAATCAGAAAGGGAAGACCTTAGTTTTTTTGGACTACCACCGGTTGACTCCTAACTAAGTAATACAACTGAACAATCAGTCTATCATTCGTACCTACTTTACTGTGTACGCATGTCATCTGTGTGCTCTTTATATAAAGTAAGTTTTAATAATATATAAGGGTCTGACTGATCGGCCACATTTATAGGGTTGCAATAATTTAAACATTGTCATTTAACGTTTTACCAGCCAATAATTTTTCATCATTCCGTACGTGTCGCCAGCTCGCCACCCATACAAAATTACACAAACTTACTTATTTAACCTTTAATGCAGAAAAAAGTACAAATGGCGGACTTAATGCCTAATAGAATTCGATACGAGTTGACCAAATAATTAAACAGAAACTAATACAGTTGGTGCACAGAAAAAGAAAGACAGAAAACATATTTACAAATTAAGAATACTATAATTATGTAAAAACAATCACAAACCAAGATCTTCATCGAAGTCCATCATCAGCATGCGGTCGTCAGACTCAGCGAGAATTCCGTCAATCCAAACTGCCACCTGTAAAAAGCTTATTTATTACTATTTATTTATTTGCATTTCATAATGTCATGTTAGAAAATTAGTAGTAGTAGTAATGTATACAGGGTGTCGGAATTGTTGTGGTCAAAATGAAAAATTTAAATAGGTCATCTTGAGGACTACCCAAAACACCCAAGTTTAGCGATTTTTTATAGTTTAGGAGATAAATGCACATTTGTACTTTAAAAATAAACTCTAATTTAGGACAAAGAATCGGTCATTCTAAAAAAAGTGTTGATGCTAGAGTCATGGATATTATTTTTGACTGTGACTTAGAAAGTAAGCTATTAAAATTTTTCATTAGGACCACAATAAACCCGATACGCTTATATATAGGTACACTATGAGTATCCATCCGTACTGTTTCCCCACAGCACAAGCCCGTAGCTAAGCCATCCATAAGCATACGCATGATAGGTTGCAAGAGCAGTTTGGAGTTTAGTGGTTTTTTATCTAGTTCAGTGCGTAGACTAATCTTGATAATTTAGCTTTTTCATATTCGATAATTACACATACTTAATTCGAATATATCACGGAATTACGTACAACGCCTCCCGGAATTAAGTCAGGAGCCAAATTGTATCCCGGAATTAGGGACAAACTAGAGGTTCCACAAAATAACGATTATGTCTACAAATTAGAGGCTACGACGCAAAATAAGGTTCTACGTGCATCTTATAATAACAGTCTACAGAGTAAAACAATTTCCAGACCTTCCAACTTTTTCTAAGAATCATCCCTAAAGTAGAAAATGCCTTAATATGCCGTAATATGGTACATTTACCTATGTGGTTTCCAGTTTATATGCGTGTCTATTACTTAGCCCAACAACGACAATTCTTCTACCATTTCTATTTTTTTATTATTTAAGAGGGGCTTTTTGATAGGGGTGGAAGCACATAACATAACTTTAATTTTAGGGAAATTCATTTCAAACTTATGTTCTTTCATCCATTTTGGTGTTTTATCGAGTATGTTGGTTAGTTTATTGTTTAGGTGATATTGTTATGGCTATGTAGCTATTGCTATATTATGTTAATACACAATTATGTATATGCCCCTCCTTGCTTGCATAGAGACTGTCGTTTTTCACGCTAAAATGTTATTTCAGGCCGTAAATTGTGCGAACTTGTAATATCTAACAATAAGTTTTTAACTGATACTTGGTAGATATTACAAGTTAAGTAATGAAATGAGACAGTTACCTAGGTAATGTATAGATTTTGTTACTGTACCTTATCAGCCATTTCTATCATAAATCTTCCTCTAGCAATATTAGTTCGCCGACAAGGGGTCCTCATTTTCATGTATCCACAGAGTTCATTTAATATGATGTTGGAGAGTCTTAACATTCTGTGGTGCGACCAAATAAAAATGAATGAAAAATGTAAAAAAGAATGTCTTAACCTTTTTATATTTACACATATTGTACTTAACGGGATTTACTCGTACTGCCGAACAAAAAGACAATTTTAAAAAGAGTGCACATTGGTGAAATTTAACATAACATAGTAGTACCGTGACCGTATCAGTAACGCGTGACAGTACCGGTTATGTGGACGGTATTTGTCATCTTACGACGCACTGCCACGATGTGCCCCATCCCGAGAGCGCATGATTTACACTGTCCACATTTACCCTAAGTCCTGTAGATTTGGCACGCAGTGCGATCCGCTGGAGCCCTATAGTGCGAACCCATCTTTAAAGACCGTTCCATCGTTCCTTTTTCAAACTTGTGTATGAAACATCGTTAATAGTCATTAACTGACTCTGGAGTGCCGCAGTTAATTGCGTCAAACGGCAAGACGGAATCCATTGATCATCAAATGTAGCATCGGGGGTAAATCGTCGGACAATTCGTCAGATGGGTTCACATCACACGGAGGCAGAACAGTGGACAGCAGAGTACTGTGTGAACGCACACATCGAGACAGAACAGTACTCTTTTGTGTGTTCACACAGTGGCAGTACTCTACTGTCTTCTATTCTGCGTCTACTATTTTGACCAGCATAACTAATTCGAATCAATCGAAAAACCCGGGTACAAAATCGCGAGAAATAACTTGTTTTAAAATGTAGGTAGGGTCATTCCAACTGAAATCGGCTTTTGGTTAAAAATATTGTGGGACGCGGACTTCAGTTGGACTGACCTACCTACCATTTTTAAAGTACTTTTTTGCGTTTTTGAAGACCGATTTTAGTTTTTTTAATCATTCATTTTATTTTATACTTTTTTGTGATCATATTGCTGTTATGTAGTCCCACTTCTCAATTAACGAGAAACTATAGAATATTTCAAGCTCGCCGCAAGCAACGCCGCCGGAAAGTCCTAGAAATATATTTAAACTTTTAAACCTAAATGTGCTTCGTCATAGTCGCTCAACTACCTTAATCGAGATATCTTATCACCACCCTTAAAATAGGTACCGCTAAGGAGTTCCGGTGGTCATCTGTGGTCTTCATTATCAGTTCCACTAAAATAGTGCTTTCTAAGAGCAAATTTATGCACGAGTTACTGTGAAAATTACCGAAATCGCTATAGGTCCGTAATATTCAAACTCGTAATAAAACTGCGCGGTTTCGTCGGAACGAATGGAAAATGTACAAGTAGATAGGACCCGCGTGATTATCGCCCACGTTTAAACGGACACTTAAAAAACGGCTTCTTGTAGGACGGTTGATCGAGCGAGCGAGCTTAAAACTATTGAGCACTTTTTAAAATGTTGTTTGTACGCTCCGACAGGAGAACTTACTCAATTTTAACTATTTGTCCGTCAAGTTGATAAATGAGTTGTTAGAATCACCTACCAGGATATATCGTGGACGTACCCGTCAGCCAGCACGTACCGGCCGGGGCCCCGGAGTCGCTCCTGCACGCCGCGCGCGAACGCCACGGTGGCGTTGCGCGAAAAAACATAAGCAGAATGTTTTTTCGCGTCTACGTTTATCGAATTCATGTCCTTCTCGAATTCGTTGAGTTTTGTCCTACAAACGCAAGAAATATGGCACGTGAATCGGGCTTTTAACTTTGCGTTAATAAAATACAATTCAATACGTGGGACCTCATCAATGCTTATATAACGAGAAGTCCGCAAGATAGACGAACTGCCAGCAGCGGATTAATTAGATTCTGCTGGCATTTTAAACCAAATTCACAGGTCAAAGCTGAGTCAATAAAAAAATGGGATTATGGGCGCGAGTAATATTGCTTCGCCTGTCTGTTTTCAATCCAGTAAGACGCGCCCAAGCAATTAATTGTACGTTACTCGATTGCATAAAGTAGTAATAGTAGGTAGCCGAGCGCCTCTTTGTGGATCGAGAATACTATAATAATTAAAAACTATAATAAAGCCTGCACCTACCCTGCAAAGAAAAAATACGAAGAAACGACCCCTTTCGAGTCTAAGGCAGCCATTACACGATCAATCTAGATCGCAATCCGTGATCGTGATCAGTTGATCTCGATCCAGATTGAATGCGAAACGTCTTGGATTAACGGGTCACGACATCGGACAACACATTTTCTATAGTTTTTGAAATCTGCGATCCGCGGCCTTGCTTGGTCGGATCACGATCTGTATTGACCGTGTAACGGCTGCCTAAAATCACAAAGTTCGATCCGTAAAAACAACAAATTATAATCTTTTGTACCTATTAAAAAATTGCAGTGATTTGAAACTAAAGGTATTTAGATTGAGTTTTTACTAGAACTTATCCTTTACATCCTGTAGCCCCTGTAGGTACTATATACACGAGAACTATCCATAATTTCTAGGTACGTCTACGTTTTTTACAGTAAATGCTACGAACTAACGATTGTACAGTCGAACCCATAAGTAGCTGTACATTTTAGTACCTTGTCGCAATAATGTATTAAACTGAGAGTAGTTTAGATTGAATAAGTATATCGATAGCTGCGACAGCAACTTAAGAATTAGACCGTACTATGCAATTTGGACACGCTGGATTTGTTGATGGCGCTAATGGTGTAATATCTTGGGTATCGTTCGTAACGTACATACTTCTTATTAGCCCTTTTAGATTTCCGCATGTTGACAAAATAGTCGTAGGCCTTGTCGGGCTTGAACGGCTCGTCGGCGTCCAGCATAGACCGCAACCGAGCGATCTGCGGCAGACATTTGAAATACCAATGTTGACCTTGATAAAATTAATAGCAATTATTTTATTTTGTAATAATTCTGTGTAATGAATGGCAATCCGACTCTTAACCTGGGTCTACATTGTATCATTTTACCGTATCGTATCTCCGTCACGTAGCACCAACGCGTATCATGATCGTTAGGTGGACGCAAAAATATCGTGATCATGCTACGAGCCGTATCTGATCGCTCGCAATTCATGTTGCTACGCGAATATCAAAACCCCACACGCTCGCGATCAGATACGCGTACCTATCAAGATCGGTAAGTATGGACATGTTTTGATACTATATCATGATACACTGTTATGATATTATGCGCGATACAACGTGATCCACCTCGAGTCGGTTCTCCACGATCATCAAAAGGGATATGGCGTTATAATACGATACGCTGCTACGCTACGGTTAGTATTGACGCATTTTTTCACGCGACGATGCTAGTGATACCATTACGATCTGCCCAAAGTGAGCGTCCATACTTAGGAACCCGTGCTCGATACGATACGCATGATAGTGATCGCCAAAATGATACAATAAGTTTAAGTGACTCACAGTTTCGGGTGGCAACTTGTCGGCGTGGTCGCGCCACAGGTAGATAATGGCGCGGCGCGCCGGCTTGGCCATGTACTCGAGCCGGTCGGTGAGCACCGCGCCGTGCTTGCGCAGGCAGCACGTGTGTGCGTGCGCCTCACGCCGACTCATCGGTATGTCGGTCACTTTCGGCCGCCTGCGGACAGATCTCTTTCCGAACCCCGAAAAAGTACAACAAGAATATAAAGCTGGCGACGTTAGGGAGTAAAACTGCTGATTCATCAGCCAGCTAGCGAGCCAACAGACAGACAGCAGCCTGGCTCACTGGATCGTTATTGAATCGATATGTGAGTCTCGCACTGGACTGTTTTTTTTGTAATCTTAATTAACTCTCGTACAGGAGATAATCGCTTAACATGGGGCAAATGGATAGATCTTGGTGTTCTTTATTTATTTGCTTTGTTGGATCGACCCGGTACATTGATTGAAGTCTGAGAATGGTGTTTATAATGCGTTTAACATCATACCGCTCGCTGTACCGTCATTATTCATTAAGTAAAGCATTCATAAAATTCTTACTAATGAGATAGAGTTGATTCAATAATCCATCGGAATAAGGTAGTTAGTTACGGTCTTTTATTGACTATCGACTGATTATCTGAAGAGACCAGATCTAGTGGTGAGGGATTTTATACATACATACATTAAATCACGCCTGTTTCCCAGAGGGGTAGGCAGAGACCACTTCTTTCCAACTGCTACGATCTTGGCAAATCTCTTTCGCTTCTTCCACATTCATACATCGAGTCATGCACGCACGTCGGTTTCGGGATTTTATCTTTCGAAATTATAAATAAAATTTAAAAGAGTTCGAGACCCACACTTACAATGATAACATGAATAATGAGAAACAAAAAAATATCTACTTAATAATAATCAAATAATAATAAAAATATTTTATTAGAATCAAAAGAGCACCTCTACCAACATTGGTGGTGCTGTACCCTGAAGCCAAAACGGGTCGACTCAGCATGTGTTGCGGCACAGGTGCATTACTTTCATAAAACCGTTGAATTTACCTAGGTTTGGCGGGTCTCGGCATGGGGCCTATGGGCGCATCGTGGCGCAAGGCTTTGTCTTTCGCGATCAGCGCGCGGCCGGCCTTGATGGTTTCGGCGACCGACATCGGGCTGGGCGCGTCATATTTGGGATAGGGTGGGTACGAAGGCATTATAAACTCTTCCTTCTCTGGTTGCTCGTCTAAATGAAAAAAAATTGGTTGTCTGTAAAGTCGGTAATTATACGTAATAGCGTCATACGAAAACACACAAGCCGAACGCGTAGGCCGATCGTGCCTCTCTATTGCTTGTTCCGCGCTCTTGCTTGCACGCTCGGCTCAGGCGGAACGTGACCATGAGTCACGGTTTTTCGTGCGAGCAGCCGGCGTTCATTGATTTATAATCAAAGAACAAATATATGGGATTATATCGCTAATAAAATCCCTAAAATGCAATGATTAATTACCCTTTTTGTCGCAATTATTTTTGTATTAAACAATGGAAACCACATTAACTTTTCACTCCACTTTATAAACAGTTGACAAAACAGTTCACGTGTAGGTTGTGTAGGTGAATAAATTAATATAGGTAAAGGTAAATAAATTATTATGGGTACCTACCAGTAAATAAATAAATAAATAAATAAATCAATAAATTTACTCATGCTTTTGGCATAGCCTGGCTGGCGTAAGTTTTTTCCCCAAGTTTTTTTTTCTAATATTAGGTTATCAACGAGAGGTAGTGTTTATTATTAAATTTTGTGGATTTAAGGGATAAAACTTCATTTTTCTTATTTTAATAATTATTGTGTTGTAAAGGTGCAAGTAACATCGTTAAAAACGTTCATAATAAAGTGCACAATACTGACTGGATGTGCGGCTGGAGAAGTCGTTTTATTTCCCCGGATTCCATTAATACCAACGGATCTACCTTTCCAGTTTAAACGACGGCAATTTCCCGTAAAATTATCGTTTTCAACGACAATTAACAAGTCACAAGGTCAAACATTCAAAGTTGCGGGATTAGACATGAGCGTTGAGTGTTTTTCCCATGGCCCCTTCGCGCGTCACTTCCAGGCAAAATTTGTTTGTACCTATTGTGCTATGAAAAGTCAGCTGCAAACATTGTAGGTATATGTATATAGAGAGATTCTGGGATAACTGGTAGTAATGATTTGAAATGAATTTTAAATCTAAAGACATGAAAAACTAAATTTCGCTAAAAGTGTCAGATAGGACGACTTAGAAAATCGTCGTAAAAAAACCTCTATGCAAATGCACCTATCTAAAAATTCTTTCACCATTTAAAAAAGTACATTCCGGATGAACTTGGGTTTTAACTTATATTAGCCGAAGCGAAGCGAGGGCGGGTCACTAGTTTTGAATAAAATGAAAAATACCCCCCATTTGAAGAAAAGGACTATCGGTTACATACTTGTTCTTTCTTCGGCACGCAACACTTTTGCAACTTGGCGGGAATTTTCTAACTTTTCTTGGCTACATGGCCTGGGGGCCTGGAATTGAGCAGCCTTGTTCTACAATATCATGAACGACAGTAACAATTAGTAGTTCCTTGCTCACTCACCTCCGGGTTCCGGGCTACCAGGCGCAGATGCAGGTGCCGGATCACCCGGAGCTGGAGTCAGGGCACCAGGCGTAGGTACCGGGGCACCAGGCGAAGGTGCCGGGGCACCGTTAGCAGGTGTCGATGGTGGTCCTGAGCTAGCCATTTTGTTTCCTTATCTGATATACGTTTAAAACATAAATGTAACTTAAAAACGTTAAATGTTTATAGGAGCATGAGTTTTTATAAATGACGGGTTTTACTATTTTTTTGTTACGAACTATTCTAACCTTAGTTAGATGTCACTGATCATTGTTGTTAAAGAGGTTAGCACTGACCAGTACTGACGTATGAAGGTACTCGTACCTAACCTACCTTCTTGGGAGGAAAGAAGATGAATATTAACTTAAAGGATTTATACCCAGCAAGAGTACCTACTCATTGGCACAATTTTCCGAGCAAAGGGTCGTTCATATTTTGTGAGAGACGAGGTATTTTTGTGTCACAACGGGATTAGTCCAGCAAATAATTAAATGTTTAAAAAACGGTAATCCAGCTCATAATTATTAAGGAGTAAACGGAACTCCTTAATAAGCTATCCATCTTAAATATTTAGGGTACTTGCCCTTCAGGTTCAACGTTCATCATTCCTGATCACCTGTCGGGTAAAATGTCCCAGCAAAATGATCTGTCTTTTTGAGAATATTTATTTTTAGTTATTTACCAACACGCCTCAAATACGTTTTTTCGATTTTGTTTGATCTAAAAGTAGGTAACTTATATTTCATGCGTAGTTTTAATGTTATTTTTTCTGATATGTCTTATATTTATGACTTTTTTATATGATTGCAATATACATATATGACATTCCTTTCTATATGCAATATAATGGCTTTGTCTTATCCCGGGGTTGTGGTTGTGGCAAAATACCAACATACCAGTGTTTTGCCTACTAGAGCAATGCTATACGCTGAGCCCTGACCTTTTGGTACTATCGCAGCACACATGCGATTGAGATTTACAATCGATTTTAGTATTTTTAGCCACAAATCTAGGCGAGCTTGAAATGTTCTATAGTTTCTCATTCAATCTCATTCAATTCAATAAGATCACTAAAAAGTATAAAATAAAATGTTTAAAAAAACTAAAACCCGCCTTCAAAAACCAAAAGCCGAATACAGTTGGACTGACTTATCTACCATTTTATAAGAAGTTATTATTTGCATTTTGATGGCGGGTTTTTGTTTTTTACTTTCATCTAATGCCCGGTACACACGATAACGATTATCTTAGCGATTTAACTGCGCAGTTCAGTTTGTGCAGTTATAATTTAACGTGTGTATGACAATAATCTGCAACGATTTGTCATACACACGATCACGAACACACGAGCAGAGGCGTAGAGTAAAAATTTGTGCCTATAAAGCTTATGCCTGCTACACATGTAACGATATATCGTAGCGATTAATCTGTGCAAATCGATTTGCACAGATTAATCGCTACGATATATCGTTACATGTGTAGCAGGCATAAGCTTTATAGGCACAAATTTTTACTCTACGCCTCTGCGGTCCTTAACAAGTTATGGAAGTCATCGACTTTGTAACTGGCAAAATGAACAGAATTGATAAAATTCAAATTCAAAATTCAAAATATTTATTCAGTTAATTGGCCATATGAGGGCTCTTTTACAAGTCGCGTCGGTAATATGGGTAGAATCTACTAGCGTTTCGGACAAGACCATCATTGTGGAGAAGAAGCGCCGCCGCAAGAAACTCCAGCAGAAGGTCATAAACATGCAGCTTACTACAATCCTATTCATTGTCTTTAAGTTCAATAGTCGTTAACGCTCAAAAAATATATCTACAGTCCAGGAAATTTGGACTACCTATGTCGAAGTGACACTGTAAATAAAATCATAACAAGTCCCTTACGTTTGATTGATTACGTCACTTTAACATTGTCCAAAGTGGTCAAGGAATTATTTTCCCTTACTTTACAGTCGAGTTCAAAAATGTGTATACAGTTTAGTACCTAGTCACTTTAATCGCTGTGATACTTCGTATATGGCAGTTTCAACATGACATTAAATAGACAGGTACTAAAGTGTATACATATTTATGAACTCGACTGTACAGTTTGCAAAGGCTCATGGACGGTTTTCAAACTTGTGATTAGTATGATTTAAGTTAAGTAGTCAATAACTGTTCTATTGTCTACTCGTTTGTAGGCAGTAATCTGCATTGAAAAGAAAGACAAAAAAATTAAAAACAGATAATTTAATAAAAATAATTTGTTTCATGTTACACATGCGCGTAATTGTGAGTGCTACAATATTATGCAATGCGTTTAAACAACGTAGGCACGGCGTGATTACAGGAGCCTACATAAAATCATTGACATAGAAGCTCGACTAGGTTCCTGGACCTAGCATTGTACAGTAATGCTAATCATTATCCTAGGGCATGAGGATTTCGTATTCCGGGAAGCCAAGTTCTTGCCCTGCGAAGGAAATGTAGCACACTCCGTGTGATTGCTGGACCTGTAAGAAATAAAGTATCACTTAATACTTTGTTTCATTTATAACGTCGGTATTGGAAGTATCCAACAAAGCAAAAAAATCGAAGTAAGTGTCCAAAGTCCTATGCCAGATGTAATACTCTGAGTTAAGTGAACTGCATCTTGGAAAACAGTGAAATTTGAGGAAATTTCTACGTAGCCGACACTGCCCGACACGGTAAGACTACCACGCGTCCAGGGACTGTTAAGTATCCGGTACAGTAGTACGAGGACCGGTACCGAGTTAATGAGTTATAGAAGAAGTTCGGACCATCTATTCGCGCATATTCGCACACAATAACTGTCTGTCTATCGTAGTACCCTGTCATTATGAAAGAGTTAAGACTGCACCGAGCAAACATCGACCGTCCAGTGTCGCCCTCATCACTGTTATTGTGCTTTCTAATTAACTAAAGAATTTACTTGAAATCGTACGATACTTTTTTGTAGCGCAAGTAAAAACACAATTTATGCAATACGTAACAAACTTTGATAACAATTATCCTTTGAGTAGTCAGCTTAACGGGAAAAGGTGGGCACGTTAAAAAGTTGATAACTCGAAGGTCAATTGTAATCTACATTTTCGTAACTATTATTTGGGATAACATTTTATATTTTTAATACTAGGTATATACTAGGTCAATTGTTGTTAAACTATGTGATATGTCCGAAGTATAAGTTGTGTTTTCATTTGTAGTACAAAAAAGCACCACAATCAGATTTCAAGAAAATACTTTAGTTTATTAGAAAACACAATAATTAGTAATGAGGGGCGCCACTGTACATCCGGCGTACGCTTGGCGCAGTCTTTAAGGCACGCCGCAATTGATCATTGGTTTTCTGCGACGGGGTATTATAGTCAACTCAACAAATAAAATCGGTTTCCGTACCTTGCCAACGGTGAGGCTGCCCTCGTGTCTGACGCGGCCCACGAACAGCTGTTCGCCGTCCTCTGACTCGCCACCTGGTAAGGCACCTGGAGGAATGTTGGCGCCACTTGCGGGCACCCAGTTGCCGGGGCCTCCGACCAGCACCTGAAAAGATTACATTAGAGGATTGTGAACCTAAATTTTTCTATACAAAATGCGATAACGTTTCTTTCCCCCCTAAAACCTGGGGGCTTATTGTCTAACTTACTCGCAATCGCAACCCGCTTCAAAGTGGAGCCATTGTTTTTATTTTGTATGCAGACAAGCCTTTGATTTTCAGAATGAAAACGATCGTGATTGCGAATGCGTTAGACAATAAGCCCTCTGGTTCGTTTTTAAATACGTTGTAGATATTATGGAAAACTAGGTCAGTACGTTTTCTTTTCCCAAAAAATATTTCCTGGAATAAAACGAAATACTTAAAAAAAATTGATTAACGGAAACCACTACCTGCATATAACATATTAAAAAATAATGGAAATCAGACTTGATTTAGGGGGTGAGAAAAGTTATCGCCTGGAGCCAAATTGTGTTTTTTTTTCTCTACTATGCCCTGCGAAAATCTTGTACAATTTTATATGGTGTAAGGTCGAAGCTTTGAAGAAGTAAGTAGGTAGATAGTGAGTTG
Organism: Acleris cristana; assembly: GCA_948252455.1. Lineage (NCBI taxonomy): Eukaryota > Metazoa > Arthropoda > Insecta > Lepidoptera > Tortricidae > Acleris > Acleris cristana. The sequence goes on along the minus strand of OX411774.1, from coordinate 5,666,769 downwards.
AGTTGAACGTAAACCACACTTATGAGAAATATTCAAGTTTATTATAAAATTACAAGTTAAAGTAAATATGCTCAACTGTGGCCGATCGGTAATAGTGCGAATTGTCAACTAACTGCAAATAAAGTTAATGTAACGAAGTAGGTCGCAAGTCAGCTAAATACTGTACGATGTAAATCGTACATATGGCGAAGGCGATTCAAGCCTAAAGACACCTATTTAGTTCACTCTTTTATTTCGCTGCCTCGGTCTGACTGAGCACCGTTTGCTAAAGTGTCACGGGGGTTATGCTGCCTCTTTTTAGTCAGTCCACATCTTTCTGATTTTGCGATTTGATACTGAGTAAATATATCGTTAAAAATTTTGTCACATGGTTTAGAAATCAAAATTTAAAAAACTATTTTTTGTTCATAATCTGTGATGTAACAAACCTGATACTGTGGTTTCGCGTTCTCCTGGCCGCCCCAGGGCACGAAGGCGCAACCGTGCGAGGGCACCAGCTTGCCGGGCACCAAGGCGCCCTCGTGCTGCGCGCGCGCCACGTACATGGGCTCGCCCGAGACGTCCTGCCCCCCCACCACCGCGCCCGGAGGGGTCTGCCCCTCCGCCGCGTCCACCCACTGGGCCCCGCCTGCGGGACTCACTATCGGAGCGCCAGGGTATCCAGGAGGTGCGGCGTACAAAGCCTGCGGTTGCGGCGCTGATGGCCCCACTGAAGGAAATTAAACGTTAATGTACATGTCGCTGAGAATAATTTCATTTCAATAGTCACCTAAAGCTGTTAGGAAAGGATGACACGACTTTAGCTGTATGTTTTGTGATGGCATTAGATATACAAACGAGCACACGGGCCTCCTGAAGCATAAATGTATGGTCATTTGCAATGTTTCGTTGCCAACCTTGGGCCTTTACTCCAAATTGTATTTGACCTTCTTGCTTCTATATTGTAAATGAGGGAGGGGTAATAGGTATACAAATAATAGGTATCTTAATCTTTGCCAAAATAGAAGGAAAAGCTGGCATACAATTTGAAATAAAAGCCTTAAGGACTACAAACGATCTGCCTCAATGCAATGCTATAATGTCAATTACTTTTAGTAACTAGTTGAGAACTTATGGCCCAATACTTGACTATACTTCTATTTATATAATGATCGTGGTATAGCCGTAGGTTGCATATAGTTTTAGCCGACACATTACCTCAGTAATGTAGTTTCCAATCATTATCTACGATAGGTAACAATATTACTGATGCAATTTCGAACATAGGTTCAACAACTAAAACTACGTTATACCTACTACTGTACTGCTATATCTATTTTCATGAGTTTCCCTCGCACGATGTCCATAACGGAATAAGCATTTCGCCACACCACGATGCAAGCTAAGGTCCGACTTTAATTGCGTTCAGTAAAATGACAACGACCATTTGTCAAATCGTAATATAATGATACTACATAAAAGCTACTAGTGATGTACTCCATTCACCTTTAGACCGATAAAAAATACCAGATAAGGAGACATTATGCCTTTACTCTACTATTAATACTCTTAACTAGTAGTCTTAACTTAACTTAACAATACTCTTAACGCCAAAATCGAAAAAACTGTTTAAGAGTATTGGTATGATATTACGTCCTTTTGCTACGTTAGTAAACCGAACACGCAAATTAGTAAATCCAATGGCGTTATGTAAACATACAAGCGTTACTCGTGTTATTTTCCTTTTCACTGAAAGCACTGGTTTATTCAGTGTGGTACCTATATAATGCCTACTTCTGAACTCACAGGGCGTTGTTGCATGCTATCCACTATCTATTCCACTGGACTGACCCTACGTAACATTATATGTTATGACCTCCTTTCGTAAAAGGAACTTATGTTAGTTACCTATTTATTTTAATTTATGAGCCTTAGTAGGTACATGAAACAATAAGGCAATTTTGTTGAGGCATTTTTACTTAGAATATGAAGCCGTTTATCTATTAAAACAAAATACTCTTTCAATATTTTTCATTCAATAAGTTGCATCACTATTTATTTTTCATCATTCATCATTAAATTACAACTCTGAAGATGTCACTTTACTGAACACTATTAAATTAAAAGTCCAACTGTAGGCATGCCAGCAATTTTAGCGTTTACAGTAATGTTAATTAATGTACGATCGTGTTAGTTGGTGCGTTAGTCTCTTGTCACCTTCCATTTGCGTGAGATGGTAGTGCCTGGATGCTAGAGTGATCATTAGACATCATGATGACTATACGCAGAAAAAGTAATTGGTAACTTTTTTTATAGTGCATTTCGGTATTAGGTCATTATTTCGTTGGTTAGGTTTATTTACAAAACGTTTTAAATATTCCCGTCATTACTATGTTTAGTAGGAATATTAGAGAGTATTAAATTGAAGCCATTCACTAATTTGTTATGTTTGATTTTGTCAAAGTTATTGACCGACCAACCTTAAATCGTTCATATCACTCATAAAGGGCGGAAGTTCAACAATTCCATTATTGTTGGTTGCATATTAGAAAAACAACGTAGGTACAGGGAAAACCTGGCTTCAGAAGCTTCAATTCTGTTTTGAGAAGCCAGTCATTTTATGAAATGTATCTCTTTGAGATAAGATTAGTACTTATACTTTAATGAGTGAAGCAAAATAATTATAAATGCTTCTAAAATTATTGAAGAACAAAAAGCTAAGAAAATCAGAGAGAAAAGGTGATAATCAAAGAGCTTAAACGATACCTGTCAAAATGTACCCAACGTACCACACAAATCAACATCACTCCGATGCAGACCACCGCCGTTGTTGTAACGAAACACACGCAATTCCGACTACGTCGTATAATTAGTTAGTTAACATTACAATATTATTAGGTCAGCCAATCAACTAAACATCAATCGATTATTAATAATTTTGTCACGTGCAGCAATTGAACACCAAAGCTAAGGTTTGTTTGTGGAGACTCAACGTGGCCCGCCGCCGCTGGCGGCGAAGTGCTTGATGCGCCACTGGCCGCGCGCGCCCCAGCCCGTGCGCACGCCGAAGTGCGTGACCGGGAAGGGCGAGGGGTCCTGCCACTCCAGCAGCACGGCGCCCGTCGCGCGGTCGACCACCACCAGCCGCCCGCAGCGCCACGTCACCAACAACATCTTAAACTCGTTAGGATTCATCAACCCAGGCGTCGGGACGGTCACCTACGGAGCGACACCATTCGTTTACTCTCCAAGTCGACAGCAAACCACGAAGGCCACCTCATTCTACGATACCTTGTCCGGCTTCTGCCTGCAGTACCTAATCACCGACTGGGTGTTCTCCCACCCGCCGAGGATAATTTCGTACATAGGGTCGACCTCGCCGGGCGTGGCCGTCAGGCAGATGTGGCAGTTGTGGGGCCCGCGGTAATCGAACTCCAGGGAGCCGGAAGCCGCCGGTCCGAACTTATAATTTAACTCGTCTGGAGTATCGAATTCAGGTGATTCTGCGCGGATAATAAAAGGGTAAATTTTGAATCGTTGGGTACATTTTGCCCGCTTTCGCGATGCACCATACCTTCGATCTTCCAGGTGCCGCTGGCGCCCCAGCCGGTGCAGACGCCGATGAAGCCGACGGGGAAGGGCTCGGGATCGCTCCACGCCAGGAAGGGGAGGGCTTCACCGTCTTTCCCGGCCGAGATGATGCCGCTGTCCCAACGGATCCAAAATCCGCGGAACTCGCCGCCACTCAGGATCTCTGGAGTATTAACTTCGACTTTTTCGGGTTTGGTTCTGTTTCTTCTGATCACGCTCTTTGTGTTGCCCCAGCCTCCGATGAAGATCTGAAATCGACAAGTTGTTATAATGTAAAGAGATGTAGAAAGATATTCGGGAGTGCTCTGCTGTTGGTAGACTAAACTAAACAGTAGACACCCACCTCGTACATGGGATCCGACTCCTGGGGGTTCATGGTGAGCGCGATGTGCGCATCGTGGGGCGCGCGCACCTTGAACTGTACCGACCCGCTCGACACGGGGAAGAACTGGTACTGGAGGTTGTCCTCCGTCGCTACATCTGTAACACAACAGTTGGAAGAGCATTAGGAGAGAAATAGCACGACACGACAACGACAAAATGACACGACGTGGTTCGTCGCCCGTGTAGGGCGAATATGATTTAAGGAGTTCATAATAGTGGCTGTAAAATAGATACCTATTTTAGCTTACATAAAATTACAATAGGTAAGTACTTCATTCAGCTCTGTCTCACTACAATACAGTAGATACTCGTAGTCACTGGCAACATAATTCAATCACTTCCATACCAGATAGGTATAAAGATTACTATCTTCAAGACTTAAATCATCACGATAACTTACATACAACTTATTAAGCCACGACATGACCATTTCAGTCGAAGAATCATCATCAATCGTCATCATTACATCAGCCTAAAGACCGTTAAACAGCCGTTAAAGCATCCTCCCCGTTTCAAGAATGTTCGAACCTTATTGCAATCCAACTGATTTATTTAAGGTGTAATGCAGTTATTTGAGTGCTAATGATATTCTAGAGGCGTAGGCAATGCGGCCTTTTCTTCGCTTGCTTATTTGGTTATTCGATGCCATTTCGAGCTACGCGCGGACTTGGCAACATTCTAAATTTAGTAAGTGGGTAGGTATATCGCTAAGGAAGGAATGCGGGCGGCGTGCTCCACGCACTTACTGCCTGTACCTATTTGGTTTTCTCGCCGCACCTAGTTGAAGTAGTTAGTAGTTCATTGCCCCTTAAAATATTGATTTCTGTAGGTAAATTAAGTATTTTGTTTCGGCAAGCTGTAATGTACGCAAGGTTTTATTCGTTTGTCGCGTCAGTTGCGTGATATTCGGTGCCTATTGAATAAAAAATAAAAGGTATATTATAAGTACTTTCCCCCTCGAGATTTTCTGATAACAATAGTGTTACGACGTGGTTGTGACCTTCACCGGAATCTGCTGGGTGCGGACGGCAAGGGATCGATCAAATATGGCGTACCTTTGGGAAGCCTTTATGTCCAGCAGTGGACGTCTTTCGGCTGACATGATGACGATAATTAATAATAGTGTTTATTCATAGCGCAAAAAATATTTTTTCAATAATAGTCAAAGTCGGCTAAGGAGTAAAAAGAAAACAATGGGGCTGTAAAACTTTTAAAAAGTTTAATTATATTCATATCTCGTAATAAAAAACCTACTTATACTTCGTTATTATTCAAGATTAATACTTAGGTGACAGTTATTTTTAACATATTTTCGCCTAGCGATGCATCCGATACCGATACCGATACCGATATATCGGCGATACTTCGGGTTAGCCGATATATCGGTATCGACGATATTTTTATGACCGATTCAACGATACTTTTTAATTTAAAAATGTAGTGTAAACGAGCGTTTTGTCTCGTCTATTTTGTTGCAAACGAGGGTATGAACTATGCTCGGGGAAACCCAGCGCTTGTGAGTGTCTTGTCTCTCCCGCCCGCTTTGGCCTCCCGTCTATTTCGTTGCATACGAGGCACGAACTATGTTCGGGGAAACCCCGTGTCTTGTTTCTCCCGCCCGCTTTGGCCTCGCACTCGCATATCAGTAATATTTCGCTGGGTTGACCGTTGTCGTTGTAGTTTACAAATGAGTTCTGTCGCATCTGAGAGACTATTTTCCAGCGCAGGTCTTATTCAAACAGACTTGCGAAATCGTCTTTCTCCGAAAAATTTAAGGTTACTTTGTTTTTTAAACAAAAATCTTATCAATGTTAATTTTAATTACTAAAATTTTTAATTATCTAATATTAACCTATGTATCTACTTCTTATATTAATAAAAAGAAACCTGTCTTGTGATTTATTAATTATACTCATTTTTGAATTCACAAAAAGCGTATCGGTATCGGTATCGGTATCGCCGATATTTTTATAAGAGTATCGGTATCGGTATCGTATCGGCGAAAAGACGTATCGATGCATCCCTAATTTTCGCCTTTAACGAATTCGAAATTAGAAATCAAAAACAATTGTCACTTCTTTAATCAGTTAGTAACAAGAATTTGAATATTTCCACAAATATTTTTCATTATTATCTACGTTTTAAGGAATCTTGTGCGAATTTGACCTTTATTATTGTAATATTTAAGAAAAACGAAGTAACTACCTGAAGTCACTTAATGCAACTAAAACCCATTATGTATGTTCTTAAGGTCAAATCTAAAATGATTTTTAAGTGGCTTATAAGCTTTAAATAGCTTTAGTTATACAATATGACCCAGACGATGATGTCATCCAATAAAACCAGTGTAGCGGCACCTGCGACGCGCCCCGACGAAATCTAGACCGATCGATAAGTAAGCTAGGTCATCCATGATCAACTCGCTGTAGTAATAGAGGTGTTTCGCCTCTATTCCACTAAGTTCAACTGGAAGTTCAATCAGTTGAACTAATGGGACAAAAATATTCCAATTATTTCAACTGTATTTTTATTTTAAGAGTTGACCTAACTGGACAAAGTTGTTCCTACTAGTTCAACTTTCAATTTTTTTAATCAGAATTAGGTTAGCATTCAAAGGGTAGGTAGTTCCCGTAGGTGTAGGCAGAGACCACTTCCTTCCACTTGCTACGATCCAGACAAACTTCCCTCGCTTCCCCCACACTCATAAGTCTCTTCATACATGTGCGTCGGTTAAGGGCACTCCAGACCTGTCCCTGTTTTAATACGTCCCCGATCTGATCATGGAACGTTAGCCTTGGCCTTCCCCTTCTATTCTAACATTCCGTAAATAATAATAATAATAAAAAGTAAGCTTTTGAGACAAACTTGTAGGGTGACAGAACCAGTAATGGACAAGGCACCAATAATGGACACTTGATTCTCATTTTACAGAAGATAAGGGTTATTCATTTGTTTTGCAACAATCAAATTAGGACCGCATGAATTTTGAATTAAGAGTGAAGTGTCCAATACTGGTGCCTGTCAGCTAAAAGTGTCCATCATTGGTGCAGTCAATTCTTGAGCAGTCGGTGAAAAACAGGAAGGAAAGGTACAGTGACGTCATGTTTAGATACGCGCCGGCCCGTCGCGTCATGGTGGCACATCACTTAACTAGTTGTTATTTGTCAAATATTTTCGTTTCATCTCTTTCGTTCGATATGTCAAATGTAAGAGATGTAAAATCAATAGGTACCTGTCCTAAGTATTTGGAAAACATGGCCAAGTGCAGTTCTACGTTCTACTACCATTATTGTTATGATTGCAGATAATTATGGCCCAGTTATGTTGACTAAATTGAAAAAATATGTTTTATTTTGACGCAGTAATTAGGCTCGTGTTATTAGTAGGTAGGTAGTTAACTAACTTAGCTATAGCCATGAACCAGTTACAACTATGTCTAAATAAAAACGTACATTCTATCAAATTATCGTGCCTGAATTAAAAAAACTCTTCTCTATTCTTTTAGAAAACTAAATTTTTCTCTTATACCTTCCCATATTCCCAGTTAACCTTAACGTCGACTTAACTTAAAACTGGGGCTCTATTCTACTCGGTAAAACAATATCGGTTTTGACATGTCGTATTATCAACGTTACGATGGCTATTATTTACTTGGCGCTAGAATTAACATGTCAAAAGCAATATGACTTCACCAGGTAGAATACCCCGCCTGTAGTATTGTAATGTAACTTCGGTATTATTTGCCTATTTAAACATTAATAAAAGTCGTGTTACCGCATAGGCGCATATCGCGGGTAGAGGCTATCGCACAAGGCAATAAACTTAACGAACCATTACAAATAATACGGGTGTCAACCTATTACGGGGCCAAGCCCGACCCAGCAGAGTTTAGGTCATTGTGAATCTGTGCTAGCGCAAACCGATGCCATAATAGCATCCGACAATAATCAACCAGCGCGAGTAGGCAGACCGATGATCTCATGCCCTCAACTATGTCATAGTGAGAATTAAAAATGATTAAAACCGGTAAATTATCTGCATTACCTATCATCGTTAATAAGACAAGAATTCTCGGCAGATGCCTTTGATAGGTCATAATATTTACGAACTTTCAAGGTGAGGTGTTATCTCGTTTGAATTCCGGAGATTATTTTAAGCATTATGAAGATTTTAAATTCCACACTAGTGCAGCTAAACTAAATACACTATCGATTCAATTCGGATGAATTTCGAATGCCGCATCACCACGCCCGACTGCTGGCCTTGTGCCAAAATGAAGCCGGTTAGAGGAGCCGGCGATTCAAACAGCATTATGATGGCAAATAAAATAAAATAATATGACGTTAAATTAAATCATTAACAAGACAGAATGTTGTTTGATAGTCATGTGGCAAAAAAAAACAATTATTTTTTTAGCGTCAAAGTCATATAGTAGTTTTTATTTGTTATTTTAGAGGTGTCAATTGAGTACTTACCCATCATGGCCATGTTGTTCGCAGTTAAACTTGAAGCACTACACTGAACGTCGGTCCGCCTCGAGTGCTATTTCAAAACTGAGTCGAGGGCCGCCGCATCTACCGAGACGGCGGAACTGTAGATGATGTCATACTTCACGCTGTATAAAAACATAGTTTATTAGGTCACAGCTGAGTTCACTTCTTAATGTGTAGAATGACGCGCTTGTTACCTTTAGCAAATGTGTTCGTGGGAACATATACAACTACCGAAGTAGTATATGTAAGTGGACAGCGCGTCTTAAAAATGTCGCATGTACATTTTTTTTCGAGAATATTTTTAGTATTGTCACGATAAAAACTCAGACTGGCACTGTAGTTTTTGTAAACTGAAGTTTTCTCTTAAAAATAGACAAATGAACAGGACTAGGGCCTAAGAGTATCTACTTATCCATAGATGTTTGCTTAGCGGTGATAAACAAACGAATTCGACCTTCATCGGCGAACAAGGCCAAGGCATCTTCGTATACTTATTCTATGCAGATACAAAATGGACAAACTACTTGTCCTTATTATCCTGGCCATTCATCTAGTGTTCGTAATTGGGATAGGTAGCCATATTCATATAATGGATAGTCATTCTGCAACCACTTCGAGGATGGGCTTTGACTCATATTCAATTGTCAACTAATTTATTTCAAAAAATGATTCGTAATTTGGTTTTTGGCGGGTTACCTTTAAAGGTTAACAAAGCTAATCATTAACATGACCTTAACGGGGACAACGATGCAAAATATTTAATAGGAAGAAAAGAAACATTAAAGTGAATGCAATAATTGTACATTAATTAAGTAAATTCATTTGTAGTGTATTACTAAATTATTTACGATAGAGACGGGTTATTTTTGTACGCAGCCTTAGCAGGTAAGTATTGATTTATTACTCATCTATATTGTTAAGGTATTTATTGGCATGTCTCTCATTCACGTTAAATCGGCTCAATGTACTGTAATGATCTTACAGTATACAGCCTAATTCATTCCTTCTATCTATGTATAGAATTATACATAGATAGAAGGAAAGTGGGAGAATGATAGAAATATTGCAATTGTGAAAAATTTAGCAATTTTCGAGTAAAGTGTGATAACAGAATTTGTCTCGGACCGAACCACGGGTAAAGACTAGCAAGGAACGTGAATCTTATTTAAGATACCCTAAGCACATGTATGAATGTTACTGACACCAGTTTTGTAAACTAAAGCCGTTAACATTAATGTTTTCCTTTTACAATTTTTTCATTGGATAAATGGAGTTTTACGAATCGAATGTTTCCTTGATGCAACTTCATGCCACTCCAATTGTTTTATTTTAGCCTTAGGAACGTGTTAGTCACATCTATCATACCGGTATTGCTTTTGACATTGCTTTTCTTTAGCCTATGACTAAACGCTAAAGCCGAGCCAAACACTTATTTGTCATAAAGTAGTTTGGTAGTTATGGAGGCATTGCTTTGTTTTTAACTCGGCCGCCATATTACTGTCAAGTAAATAAAAGCTTTAAAACGTTGCCAATACGATGGTCCGGTATTCTAGGCGGTATTGACGAACACTCCGCTTGCGATAGACTTGTAAAGATGTACTTACATGTTTTTGAGAAATAATTTCCCGTCAACAATATGAACGTCTCATTGTATCATACAAAATTAGAGTAAGCCAGATATTGTTGCCGGATACATAGAAATGTGGACGAGTCATCACTGCAGACCATATAGAAATATAGCCGAGATAAGTAGTTGCCAAAATAGCAAATAACAAGTTAGGAAGATGACAATTTGGGAATTGTTTGCAGACGACGTGGAATAGTGGACGACTTAGGAAGGTGACACAAAAGGAATTTGGGTGAAATCATCCTGAGCCAAAACGAGAATGTGGGTGAAGTATCCTGAGCCAAAACGGGAATGTGGCTAAAGTCATCCTGAGCCAAAACGGGAATGTGGGTGAAGTCATCCTGAGCCAAAACGGGAATGCGGGTAAAGTCATCCTGAGCCAAACCGGGAACGTGGGTGAAGTCATACTGAGCCAAAATGGGAATGTGGGTGAAGTCATCCTGAGCCCAGAGGGCTTATTGTCTAGCGCCCTCGCAATCGCGATCGTTATCATTTTGAAAATCGAAGGCTTGTCTGCATACAAAATGAAAACAATTGCTCCACTTTGAAGCCGGTTGCGATTGCGAGTGCGTTAGACAATAAGCCCTCCGGTCTTATTGCGAGCGTAAGTGCACCGATAATAATAACTTAGCTGGAAGCTTGGAAGGATATGAATATGATAGAATTGATAGATGCGTAGATAGATTGTAAAGACATTGTGTAATTGATTTATTTAGCGGTATGAGTCACGTGAGCTAAGACGGAAGATGTGACCTGCGGTCAGTGATTTTAATTAGTAAACAGTTGATTACATTTCTGGCACTGATGCCTTCAGTGCTAAGAATTCCATCTTGTATGGACATCAGGGCGCTTGGAATTCAGCTAACTCTTGATAATTCTTGTTGTTAAATGTACCTACTGACGCGACGGATATTTCTACGAGTCCAGTAGTACAGGATCTAGAGATTATTATAGATTTACCCCGAATGTACAGTCTAAGGCATCCATATCTATACAATACAGCCTTCGTGTCAATGTCCATGAGTACATAATAGACCTTATTGTTTATCGCATAAAATACTACGTACTATTCAAGATTTGCTAGAGTTTAAGCTTGTCCATACCATATCCCAAAATCTGTTCAGTGGTTTAGCTGTTAAAGCATAAAAAACCAACAAGCGACCAGAGTTACTTTAGCATGAAGGGGCTTCTAAACGGGCCATATTTTCACTGCAATATGTGGTCGGCAACTATTGGTGTCTATCTCTAACATACGAGTAAGAGAGGGGCACCAATAGTTGCCGGCCACATATTGCAGTGAAAATATGGCCCGTTTAGAAGCCCCTTTATAGCAGCATAATAACGATACAGTTTGAGTTTTATCGCTATTACTCTTTTTAACAACTTTCCATGGTTTAAACATGATATTAGAGTGATTTGGTAATATAATGCATTGATATTATGACGCTTTTCGTCGTTATATCAAGGTTAGGTTCAATATGGTTGTACGAGTGTAGCAATAAAATGCGCATCTGTTACATTTAATCTGCTGTGATATAGTATCTATAGGTATAGAATATCGAACGTCGTAAACATGACCTAGGTAATTGATATTGTATAGGTATACTATTGTTCAAGGCCTATTGATTCCGTGTGTAAATAAATAGCGACCTATGATACTAGGTCAATAAAGTTGAGGTTCATTTAATATAATTTGAGAACTTGATATGCAAGGATGCAAGTATTTTCCGTCCGTTTGGGGTACACCTCAAATATTAACCCAGGTATTTCAGGCTTTTTAAAATAGGTACTTTAATTTTTCATCTACTACTAATTTGATGCATTTTTTATTTCAAAGACATTTTTATCTATTTCCTAGTAAATATTTCGTAATGTTAAGATGCGTTGATGTCTTTTGTATGAAAAATCCAACAAATGTCGAAAATTGTTTTTGAATGACCACACATTTTACAAAATATTGAGTAGGTATCCTTAATATAATGAAATCTTTATAACAATGAAATGTGCTGATTTTATTGTTTATTAAGATGTTATGAACATTAGACCTCTATACAATATGAATAGTCATTACGTCCTTAATAACAGTCTAGTTTATAAAACCAATTTAACAGCCTTGGTCATTCTTACCTAATAGAATTCTAATTGGAACAGTATAAAAAGTTGTTGTTTCTTTTTCATAAGTTGCCGTAGATGGCGTGTACTGTGATGACTAATACAGCTGACGTAGTGCGCCTCCGAGGTCAGGAGTTGGTCATAATCAGTTTAGCTTTTATTTCTAGAGATGATATCGCTGACGTCACTGTCCTGCAACTGTTTTACGTATCTAGTACTTTAATGTAGGTGTCGTGAGTCATTGTTATCAGAAGAATAAATGATGATGCGCAGGCGCAGCAGAATGTTGCAGAATCAAATGAAAGTGTTGCATCATTTTTATAAGTAGCTGGTTAGTCTAAATAAAGGTCATGATAATAATTTATGAATCAATGGGTCATTTGTAATCAAATAAGTTTGCGTTTATTTACTTCACAATCATCATTGACACGAAATCAATAAGGAAAACGACATGCCTCCGCAATGACGTAATAAACATAATTGCACTTCTTATATGTATAAGTATTATTAGATGTAATATTTTTGAACAAGCAAACTTCTTCTTATTTTTTATTAATGGTGGTCCACCGCGGCTCCGCAGTTATTTCGCCAATGTCAAGTGAGAAGAAAAGCCGGTAATTTTTCAAATAGCCATCTTTACTTCATGACGGTTTCCGAATACTATGTATGTACTTATAAGGTGTCGAATAAAAATTCGTTGCTGAGCCACTGCAGGTATGAAACAGAAAAGAAAGCAGAAAGCCAATCTATACCCTGTATATATAAAAGGCAAACCTGACTGACTTATATATCAACGCACAGCCGAAACTACTGTAGCTAGAAACTTGAAATTTGGTACAGGGGTTCCTTTCATGATGTAAGTGAGCTCTAATTAAGGATTTTCCGAAAATCGACCCCCAACGGGAAGAAATGGGGGGAGTAGCGGGAAATTAATTCTACGCGTACGAAGTCGCGGGCGTCCTCTAGTATTTGATATAATTTCTGCCTAAGGTGGCTCAAATCGGCTCGAACCATTGACAACAACAGCCTTTTCTGGGGTAATTCTTGAAGAGTAGTTAAAATAGAAGTGGGTTGTGTTTTGAATTGATTACCAAATTATGAACTGAAATCAGTTTATAAAGTAAAATAAATTAGAAATCAGTTTTGAAAATAACAATAAGTATAGATTAAAGAAAACCTGAGTAGTTGAGATATATGTAACGAACTGAAAGCCTACGTGAAAATGGCAACTTAGCTGTCAATAATTTTGTGACGGTTGAAGAATATATGTTTTCTTGGACACCTTGGCCGCTCAGGTATATCTGCTGCTGACTGTAAAAGCAATTCTGCTCATTTAGCGCCATCTATACGATGTCGATGAAACTAAAATAGTTGTTTACAACTCCATCTGTTCCGTCTAGCTCACACTTACAGCCACAAGTCCAACTCACCTGACCTCACGCTGCAGTGACTTTTGTTCAAGTCTTTAGGTATATGTTGTTTGACATTGCCGATAGATGACACCTTTCATACAAGTCTTTAGGAATGTGTTTTTTTGAAATTCCCGATAGATGGCACGATTTAACCTCTTGTATTTTTGATTAGAAAAAATATATAAGATATATTTAAATTTAACAAAATATTCTAATAGTGTAATTATTGTTATTGTTGGTGTACCGAGTGCAATGAACTAATATTTCAATATGAATTGAGATGTGCTACGCGCTACGGCGAGCCGTAGAGGGATCGCGCTACGCTACGTAGCGTGTAGGTCAACTAAATAACCCTCCTGACGCAGTCGGGTAAAAATAGATTGTGCTAGAATTTTTGTTAATAATTTATATAGACTAGGAACGTCATATCTTGTAGAAAAGTTTAGATATTTATTAGCTGTTAAGCAAGAAAAGAAAATAAATTAAAAGAAAGGGTGGAAATGTACGAGTATTGTTCTAGCTATGATGTTACAGTGAAAGTATTCAACTTATGTTAGTTTATTGCTTAAATAAGCCGGGCTCTATCACAAAAAAAAAGTTAATTAGGTACCTGTGTCAGTTACCTTCAGGGCTAGGGTTGCAGCTCTTGGCGGGTCACCCTTCTCAGTTACTGTGTGATGTTTGTTAATCTGTATTTTTATTTGTATTCTTTTTTGTAGCGTACCTACCTAAAGAACGCTTACGTCTATTTTACGCAACCTTTTATCAAATCCTACTATATCCTACTAATATTATAAATGTGAAAGTTTGTGTGTTTGTTTGTTACGCCTTCACGCTGCAACGGCTGGACGGATTAAGATGTAATTTGGAATAAGTACAGATAACTTTTACTCTGGATTAACACATACACTAATTTTAATCCCAAAAAAAGTTCCCGAGGGAATAGCGATAATAGAAATCTACGCGGATGAAGGCGCGGACTGAAGCTGGTATTGAATAACTATTAAAATGTGTAAGTAATATAAAAGATAGAACTGGTCCTACCCAACAATTATAAAAAAATGATGTATCGTTATTTATGTCAGCACTAACCTTAAATTGATTTTTTGTGGTGAAAATTGTGTAATTGTGATTTATGAAAACAGATAGATGAACAATGTTTTACAGTCAGTCGTTTTGTCATTGGTTTTCTGTAACGCTCGCTAGTATAAGTTATGTATGTATGTATTCTCTTTATTGTACAAGAATGAGGGAACAAATGAACATACATACATACCAGTAAAATAATAACCCTCTTATTTGCTTCACCATAGTTGGGTAAAAAGAAATACAAAACACAGGGAAGGAAAAAAACAAGTACAAAAGCGTACTTGTCCTTAAAGGAAAATCACTGTTACTTACCTGATTGAAAAAAAGTTTGTTAAGTTTCTTGCGGCGTTTCTTCCCAACAGTCGAATAGTTTAACTCTTTTGAAAGCTGACAGACTCGAAAGAATTATTTTATTTTATTTACTAAAGGCTGTGTAGTGCTGTTAGGCGATGAGTTTGCAACCTGTCACTAATACACTGGATAACATCTTAGCCTGAGGGCTTATTGCCTAACCCACTCGCAATCACGATCGTTTTCATTTTGAAAATCGAAGGCTTGTCTGCATACAAAATGAAAACAATTGCTTCAAAAAGCCGGTTGCTATTGCGAGTGCGTTAGACAATAAGGCCTCTGGTTGTGCAAAATGTGGTCACAGATTTATCAACAAGTTTTAGGAGTTGGTGAGTCTGTGGCTCTGCCTACCCCACTCTGGGAATGAAGGCGTGAGTTTATGTTATGTTATGATGAAATACTTCTCATTTATAATATTATTACGGCTACATTCGATATAACGATAGATAACTACTCGAACATACTCAATAATAATAACAGTACAACAAGCTATCGTTTTTTCCCGGCACCCCAATATACTCCCAAAAAATCGATGGACACACTCGCAATCAACGGCGTAACTATGAAATAGAAATCTGCCATGTGCATAGGGTGGTATACTTCAAAAACAATTCACGTATAACCATCAAAATTAAACCTTATACCTTTTACATAAGGGTTTAATTAAACGTTTTTTCATCGTGGTAATCCCTATTGCCTACAATTTAATGAAGGACGTATCTACGATTGACTAGACAAACTAAATAACACTCTCTTCGTTTATTTATACGGTCTAATTTACAATGTTGTTATTGTTCCAGTTAAGTCGTTGTTTGGTAGCGAGGGTGCGCGGGGTGGCAGCTGCCTGCGCACGCGACGACAAAGCCCGCGAGCATTGAACCCGCACCCCGCCCGACGCCAGGTACGGATCGCTGTTGGGGTTCCGTAGCCACGGGAACTTGCCCTTGCGCATTATTGATTTTGTAACTAAGAGAGGACACTCATTTTCAATAGAGTTTATTAAATATAATACTTTGTTGGACGCACGCGAGGTCCATAATGTCAGATTTTCAATATAGCTACTGGAATCAAAAATCATAACATTTACGTAGTTACCTATTGTTTATTATTTTCCCCTAACTTTTCTAACCTTTGGCCCTAGCCTAGTATTATCGTTATCAAAAATGTAATAGCCTGAATAAATAATTTGAATTTCAATTCGTACGCGTTATATTCGCTTCCCGTGTACGCGTTAATTTAGGGGATGAATTAACTAGTGCCCTATTAGAACTGTGTATTCTGTATGTGCCAGTAGACTTACGAATGCCCTATGTTATGGTTATGATTAATTGATTTAAGAAGTCTTTAATACTTATTCAACTATATGTACTACTAGGTGGATTTTTTAATCACGTGATTATCCTCGTGTTTACCTATTGACATCGGAACACTAATTTGGTAGATGCCTATTTTTGATTTACTGTCATTAAGTACAAATGGAAAATCGACCACTCGAAATTATACGTCAGTTCAGAAAAATTACCATTTGAAAAACAACAAAAAGGAAAATGTCCATCCTGAATAACGTCTAAAATAGAATTATGTCCCATGGTAAAATTGTCCAATATGATTAGGTCGAAAAAACATGTCTATATACATACACTTAGAAATAATATGACCAATTGTAAATACTGCAAATATGTGCAATTTATATTATACTAGCCGACCCGGCGAATTCAGTACCGCCTCAGAATGTTTTTCTCGTTTTTTTTTTCGATGTTTTAATAGACATTCTGCTATTTGGGGCAGAGACAAATCCAACAAATGAAAGATCATAAAAATCGGTTCAGCCATTCTTGAGTTATACTTAAATGATCTTAATTCATATTAGACCACATTCACTTTGAGCGTATTTAATTTTGCTCATAATTTATAATGGACCAAATACCATTCGGCCTTAATTTGAAAATAGATTTGGTTGTAATTATTTTTCAGCTCAATTACATTTTGACTAAATTCACTTTGGATACTATTACTTTTGTTTGAGCCAACTTCAGAATGGTTATTTCAAGTGGACGATTTTCCATTTGTACCTAATGACAGTTTCCTATTTTTCCTTGACTTGACGGGTTATAAATATAATCTGCGCCGATTCGTCTTGAAAGCGCTTCGTCGAAGCGGTGCAGATTATATTTCGTCAAATATACCAAGGTTGCGAGATACTGAAAAGTAAGTACAACTTTTTACTGGTTTAGGTTAGGTACCTACAGGGTTTTATTATTTTATTAAAAATAGGTAATATTTTTGACCTTAACGTTAATTGTAGAACAAAAATCAAAGATGTAGATTCAACTGTTGAGATTGTATTGGCGACATTAGGTGGTAAAATAGGGTGTTAATAAAATTTAACAAATACTTAAATAACTTTGAAACAGCAGAAAATCGCTGACCAAACATGAGGGTGAAATCGAGAGTTCTCGACGTCCCATATCGACCTGCTTCGTTTGATCCACTTCTCCTGTTACACTCTGTATAAATAATTAACCATACAATAGTTTTGCCCTGAATTGCTTTAAAATAGCGTTTGCCCACGATTTCGTCTGAATGTTGTTTAACGTGATTCCCACATTGTTTCCACCCGTGTTCCATCCATTCAAAAAATCCAATTGATTTAAAGTTTATCATCGGTAGTTAGGTAGGTAATGTTTATTTTACGGAACTCTATCCGCGAATATACAATCTTACTCTATTTTTTTGGCATCCCCGTGCACGCAGCTGCCCGCTTTATTCTACGAGGCAACAGCTGATCCTGCCTGCTTAAACACCGGTGCCAGGCACCTCGATTCCCAAGCAAATTGTACGCGATTTGGAGTCTATTGGCATGGAACGTGAGAACAGAGACCATGGAGTTTTAAAGATTTGTTTGAACTTTGAGAAACGGGTGCAACAGCTGATGCACTCGTATTCAGTTCCAATATTTATTGATATGGACGGTGACCTCGGACAAAACTTATATTATACAAGTTAAATGAAAACGTGATTTTCGAAAAAGTGAATTAATATACAGGGATTCATTACGGTTAATTTATTTGCATTTGGGAGTTTGATAACCAACTGTAAATTTATTGTATTTTAAAACAATAATATTTTTAGTAAGTTTCAATCAAAATTTTGGCGTAAGGGTATAGAATTAGTTCAGTTTTAGATAGGACAATTTAAATCTTCGATATTCGTTGTTTTATCATTTTAGTTATCCTAGGTCAAGGCCAATTTGTATTCATTTAGCCTTTGATTTATTTAATCACGTAGAAGATAGAAAATAATGGTGTAAGAAAGAAATAAAGAACTCTGCTTTTTCATTCTAAAAACTGCCTTTTGTATAGTAAGCTTTTTATTTTTATATTTTAAAGTGTAAATATGAATTTGGAGGGCTATAGAGGAAGAGGGATACCTAGGAAGAGATGGAGGGAATAAATGTGTAAAAGACCGGTAGGTGCGGAAAACAAGGAAGTGAAAAATCCCACCGAGAGTTATATAATGGTTGGGAGAAGATGATTTTAAAGTTTTCATCGTTGAGAAAATTTTAGACGATTTCCAACAGCAAAAAAAGAAACGTCTATCCTTCACTGTGTAAAGGGTCCTTGAGCGATATTTCAACTTTTCGACTCGCTTATATTGTTTCTTGTCGAGATGGTTTTTTTTGGTGTGGTACCCGAAACCGACTTACACGGACTTTAATTCTTATGCCACTATAGAACCCTGTCATAATGACAGCGTCAAACCACATGAAAGAAATTACGCCAAAATTAATTATTAACGTTATGCAACAGGTTTCCATAGTGGCATAACAATTAAAGTTCTTGACTGTACGTGCATGAAGAGGTTGATGACTGTAGACTTGTAGAGGAAGCGAAAGTTGTGCGTTTAGACCGGTGCACCTGGCGTTCCATAGTCTTTGCGTAGCCTACCCCATTGGGGGACAGGCGTGAAGATACGTATGTATGTGTATGGTTCTTTTGCTACGAATTGGTTTGATGGTGGTCGGTGGGTTGTTAAGTGTTATCCTTATCAGCTTTGTATACAGGGTAGGAGGTGCCAGGAGATCTAAAGTTTTCTTCACGAAAGTACAGTTTTATTGTCAGTGGTCGAAGAATATAAATTGAACAATAGTCTCCGGTAATATAGTGTGGTACGCCCCGCCAATCAAATTGACGTAGTGTCAATTAAATAAGTAGGTGGGCGGGACATCGCGGATTAAATATACTATGAGTCGACCAAATTACGGATCTAGCACAGAAGGTGGAATTACGGATCTAGCACCAGTGATACTTTTAGCATTTAATTTACAGTTTTACAATTATTTAATACTGTGACTTTACACTCATGCGCATTGAAACTCGTTGGAGCTACAAGTAGTTAGGTACAGTCTGTGAGCACTTAAAACGTGCTTCGGGTTTGTACTTCTCTCACACTCGCTCTTAATAAAAGCGTATGAGAGGGAGTGAGAGACAAGTACAAACCCGAAGCATCTTCTAAGAACTATCGCACTGTAATTAGTGTCCGACCGAAACACGATTTTTAGCCGAAACCGAAACCGAAACCGAATATTCGGTTTTTTTCTGATTTCGGCCGAAACCGAAACCGAAACCGAAATTTTCGAAGACTTATGAAATTATTCAAAATTACTGTACAAATCGTAAGGAAAAGGTTATTGCAAGGATTTCTTATATGAGAACAGCTACTGTTTTAGTTAAACAAAATAAAAAACGTTTATTTTTAATGAAAATAAACAACACACCATATTTTCTGGCGCGCCACGTGGTTCACAAACAAACGTCACAAATGGGATGAATATGAATCGGACGGCCGCCGATGCATTACCTATACCTACCCGGCCGAGCGCGCCCGAATTAAGCCGAGCGCTCCCGATGCGAGAGCCGCGAGAGGTCGCGAAGCAATTTCGGCCCGGCCGAAGGTTTCGGCCGGATTCTGGCCGAAACCGAAACTGCGGCCGAAATCACTTTTTTGGCCGAAATTGGCCGAAACCGAAACCGAAACCGAAACTTCGGTCGGACACTAACTGTAATTAAACCTGAGGCGCTATTCTAATATGTAAAACCATATTGCTTCTGGCAAGTTATGATTAATCTTATTTACTTGACAGTAATGGCGCTGGGTTAAAAACATTACGATAACTGTATGAATGTAAACCCTTTATTGTACAAAACACAAATTCAAATACAAAATTTACAGAAAATGAATGTACAAAGGCAAAAACAATTAGAACAAGTACCACAAAGAACTACAACTGTTAATTTTCAATGTGGTCAGAATACTCAGAATAGTTTTTAGAATCGCGGCCGCACTGGTCGGGCGATTGGCGACGCGACAGCGACGCGAATTATTAGTGTCCGCATTAACACGGACACTATACTGCGTTACTAAACATTTGAATACTATGAGAGACATAATCAAAATCTTGTCGCACGTCGCTTAGTCAATGGGACCGCCAACACAGCTTGAAAGGTGTTTGTTTTACTAACGTCGCTGTCAATCACCAATCGCGTCACTGGTAGGTCACGTGACTTTTCGTATCACGTCATCTACCAGTGACGCGATTGGTTTAAAAACGATACGAATAGAAACGCTAGTTAGCATAGTGCATCTTGGCAGGGCCCTCAGTGCGGCCGCGGCGTAAGGAATCTCCCGCTTAGGGGGCGTCCATATATTACGCCGTATAAAATTAGGGCGGGGGAGACTGGCCCGCGGATGATACTACCTATAAAATGACGTAAGAGGGGTTTGCGAATATTACGTCATCTCGCTTCAGGACGGCACAAGATGATTTTTCTCGCGTACTTATTGCTTCTCTTTCCTTATCGACTAGTTAGAGTAAGAATTAACGCGTGACAAAGAACACTACCACTGTTGAATGATATGATATTCACAACCTATATTTATATAATACTTTTAAACGAGCAATTCTTATATAATCTGAATGTCGGAAACGGGTCCAACGATTTTCATGAAATTTAGTATGCAGGGGGTTTCGGAGGCGATAAATCGATCTAGCTAGGTTTCATTTTTAGAGAAATTACCATTTTTGGAATAAAATGTCCAGTGAGCAAACGTTCTAACGCTGATTCTCTATAAGTTTCTAAATGATAGAATGCTCAATAAATTAAACATTGATTGTTAAAATTAGCCAGTTCAAAACCTCTTTTCTACTGGGTAAAAAAAATTGACTTTGACATGGAAAATTTGGAAAATTATAGTATCGTACTGATTTTAAATCGGCCGCTATTAGGGTGTGTTTCCACCAGAGATGCGCATTAATGTGTTTTCATACATTTGACAATTGCCGCGAGGTGTCGCGAGGTGTCAAATGTATGAAAACACATTAATGCGCATCTCTGGTGGAAGCGCACCCTTACTGTCAAGTAAATCGAAGCTTCATTGACAATAAGATAACATGTCAAAGGCAATATGGTTTTACCCAGTAGAATACGGGCCCTTATTTAGAAGCTATTGACTGTTATAGTTAGCTCTGTACTACAGCCGAGTTCATAAATATGTATCTACATTAGTACCTTGTCATGTTAATCGCTGTGACAATTCATGTATGGCAGTTTAAACATGTCATTAAATAGACAAGGTACTAAAGTGTATGAATTATGTTTATGAACTCGACTGTACATTTATCCTGTGTCTCTCTATGCTTCCCAAAAGGAACTGAAATTTGTGATTTTTATAGTAATTTCCAATAGCCAGAGCCGAGCCAAGCGGAAGCGGAGTCGTTTCCTCTGCATGGTCGAGAACGTCAACAGACTGCGGAGGAAGTGATGCGCGGGACAATACGCTTCCCACCGCGATCACTTCCGTCGACCGAGTGTTCAGTCTAATTGATTAAGGACTTACGGCTGAGGATCTTAATTATCTAACTGTCCAAGAGGGAGGAGAATGATTTTACCGTTGGGTTGGGTTATGCAGCATCAGACGGAATCGGAAATTCGAAATCCTATTTGTACATAAGTCTTGCATCTGTAAAACTAATCAAATTGAAGGAATCCTCGAACCCGCGGATTATGTATGCAGTACCTTTACTTACAGCATCACAACCCCTATAGATCAAAGTGTAAAATGTAGCCTTTGACACTTCTTGGATAGAGACAAATCCAAACTTACCTTGCATTTCAAAACCGGCAACTCTACGTGTTCACAATGAGACATGGATACTTACTAACATATGTACAGTTATGTATGTTAGTAAGTAGGTATCCATGTCAGGCCATTTTACACCTTGATCTATAAGGATACTGATGCTGTAAAGGTACTGCCTACATAATCCGTGGGTTCGAGGATTCCTTCAATTTGATTAGTTTTACAGATGTAAAGCAAGACTTATGTACAAATAGGATTTTAAATATCCGATTCCTTCTGATTTTGCATAAGTCAACATCCGTATTTTACAATGATAGTCGGGTTTTCAAAGCTTTAAAAGTACTTAAAACATTAATGTAAGGTTTGGAATTTAAGTTTTAGTAGCAGTAACTTAGGGGAGTGACTTTATCACCACCTGACCTGACATGAGATAGGGGTTTCATTCATTCCAAGATTTAAAATTGGTTCATTTGTTCATGCATTGGGTCGTGGGTGATAACAGACGGACATTCAAAGCTTCAAAGGGAATCAAATCACACTTCTATACCTTATAACTTTACAGCCCGACAAACAAGATTATCAAATATGTTAGTGTGACAAAGTACCAAAGTGAGTATCTACTTTTGACGTTGACTATACTTAAAGCGGGTATTTTTTTTGGATCGATTACACTTTTGAAGACGGTCTTCGAGAATCGAGAATTCATAAATTCACAAAAAATTGGTCCAGAAAAAAAAGGGTTGAATTTTACAGTTAGCCAACTTTTAAGATTAGCTTAAGTTATAGCTAAAATAGTTTAATGATAACGAGGCATATCATTAGCGTTACGTGGAGGGTAGCAGGCAGTAGGGCACGCCGCGCATGTGGCGGAGACGGCGCATCTGGCGGCGGGAGGGGAGCGGGGGCTAAAATTAGTGCCGAGCGCCACGTGCGTTTACAAGCAGTCCGCGCCCGACCTCCACGACGACCGCCCGCGACCGCGACACGCAGCGTGTTTACAGTTTACACCACCAGCCACAAGCGTCGGCGTTCCGCGCCAGTGTTAGTGCCAGGAGTGACCGTGGCCGTCGCGACGGAGACAGTTCAAGGCATGCTGATGGCAGGCGCGCTGCCAGGCGAGCCCGAGGGGCTGCTGGCGCTGGGCGCGCTGCCGGGCCAGAAGGACACCACCTGGACCAAGCTGTTCGTCGGCGGGCTGCCCTACCACACCACCGACAAGAGCCTCCGCGAACACTTCGCCGTCTACGGTGACATCGAGGAGGCTGTCGTGATCACCGACCGGCAAACCAGCAAAAGCCGGGGATATGGCTTCGTGAGTTACTTTTTATTTTGATCATTTGTAATGTTACGTTTGTATTACATTTGAAATTGTAATACTTTTCGTCAAATCTTGAAGGTTTACAAGTTATCAGAAAGCCAATAAAGCTTCAACTTTAATAATGAAAGCGCTGTTAAGTTTGAAATTAGAAATGGCCGTGCGCATTGTGATTGTCGACTGAACGGCTCGCATATCGCACGGTTAAGCGCGTTATCGCACCTCAATGCTACCACAACATACGTACCTAAGCCACCGGCATCGAGTATGTGTGTATAATGTATTCCTATACCTACGAGCTGTATCGCAAAATTACATCGAACACGGAAGTCGTGCCCTCTCCGCGCAGGTGGCATGTGTCGACTCGATCCAATCCAACACAAAAACACTCCTGAATTTGACACTGAGCTTTGTGTTGCCAATGTTTGCGGAATGGTTTCGAAATAGCCACGTCATGTGCGCTCCAAGGAGTCATCCCTACTCTACTCGTTAACTTTTCAGAATCAATCATAAGCAACGTGCAATCGTTCGGTAAACAAGCAGTCACGTTTCATGATTTCACGACTATTGTCTATTAATTCCGATTATTTTCACGTAAAACGCTTCTTCGATCAAAGTATTAGAGCTTTTTTGTTCGATTAGGATTTGTAATTCAATTCGCCACCAATCGAAAGCGAAAATGAACAGATGTAAGTGAATTCTCCCATTTGTTTAAAACTCGGAGTCGCAAATATAATAAATTTGGAGGCTATGCGAGTGGCGGGCATGAGAAATGAATCACAACCCCATTTTCAATTCTCGGGTAGGTTACCCTAGGGTAGGGCGGTTGGCGAGGGACGTCGCTGCACCCTTGTGACATCAGGAAGGTTGTAATAATCGCAATGCTCCGCTTTCGTGACACATTGGGGTCGACAAAGCGAGTAAGGAAGTTTGGTTGTCACTGGACATTTTCAGACCACATTTAATTAAGACTGCAAATTGACCAAGAAATAAAAAAAAACTAATTGTGTGCTAAGAAAAAGATGCACTCATAACATAACATAATTGTATGTATGTGTGTTATTGATTTTCAGCCCGATTTTCTAAGCTAGAGTTGAAGTATAACTAGAATATTTCACCATTTCTAACAGTTAAAGCATACATATTTACATAGTAGCCAAAAGGGCCAAATCGAACCACGCGAACTATCGTTCGATAACGCTAATCTCCTATACCAGTTAAATAATAAATAAACAAGTAAGGTTCACTTTAGATTGGTCAAATCTAACGAGGCCTACCTTAACATAGCCCACGACTACAATCGCAAACAATTATATGCTTATGATGACTATGATGATTAACATAAATGCCACGTAAACATGTGACTTCTTTAAATGCTTCTTCATTATCGTCTCGTCATTATCTATTTTCAGTCTGCTATCCAAATTACAACTGAAATAACATCGGAATATTGCCCCAGGTTTCTTATACCCCATTCATTGCGCGGTCGGTGAATGACGCAGGCGTGCTGAAGTAGTGCCGGGGAACAAAAGACATCCGATACCGTGCGGGCCAGGCCTCGAGCGCAGCGGGCTCGAGACGGCGGAAAATGCACTCATCTGCCGGATTCCCTGTTGTATTCTTTGATAGATCAGTGTCAACGTTGAACCACCAGCCCCTTACCCCATAAAACTTCGTGTACAGTTCGAGAATATTGCACAGTTTTCCATGGAACAGTCATCAATTTTGTCGAGTTGTGCTTGATACAGTTCAAAATCCAGAGTGTTTGTTAAAGCTAGCTAGCTAGGAAATTTAACACTATTTCTTCGTTATTATCTGATGAAATTGTATGTACCAAAACTCCATCAAGTATCTAAGAGCGACCTCTCTGAAATTTTCCGCATAAGGGATCTGCTTGCACCCAAAGGTCTCTTCACCAACTAGCCTCTGCTACGTCAAAAAAACACCAGTTTTGGATTTCACGGTGAACCTTTTATTGAGAGAAGGCAAACAAGCATACAAGCCACCTGATGGTAAGTGAGGTCTGAGACTTAAAGCCATTTGTATTCTCAAGACTAAAATCTTTAGACTGCAATCTTAAGACTTCAAATGTGTTGCCAACCCTAAAGGCTAATACTTATATCTGACTCTTGGACTCGTAGGCCCTCAATATATGGACATTCCCCGCCAATAATAACTAGCTTAGCTAACATTGGGTATCAAAATATCTTGTACACTCTAATGCCATTTGTAATTATCACGGTAAATACTCCATAGAGAGGTGTCAGTTTTTTTTGAACACAATGTAGGCTGGAGACTGGACTGGAGACCGGTAAATTATCTTCGAATTTGATTAACTGCTAAATAAATAATATTAAACACACACTGCTCGCAAATGCTTTGGTGGCAAAGATGGATCAAATGGGAATATCACATCTAGAAGGATACTTGGTCCCGACAAAAATAAGACCATCAACGAGCGCAGCGCAACGCTGTGCATGGTAACTTTATTTTTGAGCTCGTGCTTTTATAAGCATTAATTTATGATGACATCTATCTTAGTAGGGAAAGACCTCCTAAACCCCTCCTTTATTTCTAATGAACATGTTTTGCAGTTTTCATTCTTTAATTGTGCTTCAGGTATCCGTCACTGATATCGTTGTTATTTGCTTGAAACCTTTGAAGTAGCCAGCCCTATCGCGATCGCACGGATGCGGCTTCAACACGTTCCAGGGGCAACCCTTGAACGAGTTCATTGATCCCCGTCTATCGTCGTTCAAAATCTGACCCAATCCGTTTTTAGAACTTCTCTTTAAATAAGAACCGACCTTTTAAAAAACTTTTTTTAATTTTGTACCTATTCATACTATTTACTCATAAATTAAAGACTATTATTTGCTGAAATATGCTTAAAAGAATAAAAAAGAATAGAATAGAAAAAACTTTATTCACCTTAATAAGTGTGCCATGGACACAAAAAAATACGAAACAAAATTTAACACAATGTAAAATAATATTGTGAAAGTTCTTAAATGATATAAATAGTACTTGAAACTGTATGGAATTTCTTCTTAGGCAACGTAAAAACTACAGTCGCAATAGCACTGCATTGCTTCTACTAACTAAGCCAATTGCATTACTATGGATGCTTATTGTGGTTTATTATTCCGACTGCCTCTTTTTAAAAGTTACCGGGCTTATTTAACAAACCGCGAAATAACGTATAACGATAACAACGACTGAGTAACAAGTCATCTTAGATTGTTACTTTAATATGGCTTTTAACAAAGCATTATACGTTTAAAACGGTAATAACCGGAGAAAGATTACGAGGAAAAATTCCGAGGCATTTAAAAAATCACGACATGTTTAAGTAAGGTAATCATAAAAAAAAAAGATAAAGGAGCATGAAGAAAATAAGACCTGCACACAAATGTTGTATCACCTATATATAAATTACTGGATATAGAATGAGTTGTAAATTACTCCACCCACAAGAAAAATGGTCGTCAATAGTATTGATGACGTTAATGCGTTTTTAACAGCAGGCAGCTGTTTATTTAGTGAACAAAGATAGAATTCATTGAGTGTTTCTTCCGATATTTTTTCTAATAAAATACCATTGGGCTTGACTTCATTCCGAGGTCAGAATAGTTCTGAGTCTTGGTTGTTCCAACAACAACTGTTAAATGTCTGAGTTCAAACTGTTTTGTATGGTACATTTCCATAATTTGATCTGAGAATTTTAACAGCTGCTTGACGTGCTGGTAAACAATGGGCTAAACAATCCATCTAGTTACAGGACCTTACTCAAGTTGAGGCAGCGGTAAAGGAATCTAGGAGGTTAAGGCTATTTCATTGAGCAATAGCCCGCAGGCTTAGCAATCCATTGACGAGTTGTGTTAACATTGTTGAGCCGGGAGCTATTGCAGCGATGCAATGTACCACTAAAAGCATGCATATCGACCAATGAAACTGAGCCTTTATCTTCTTCCTATAAGAGCAACCTGCGCCCAGCAGC
Organism: Acleris cristana; assembly: GCA_948252455.1. Lineage (NCBI taxonomy): Eukaryota > Metazoa > Arthropoda > Insecta > Lepidoptera > Tortricidae > Acleris > Acleris cristana. The sequence continues at coordinate 5,639,276 of OX411774.1, read as the reverse complement.
AGCAGTGGATCTTACGTTCGTTTTAGCATGTTGGCTGATATACCATTGCGTATTTTAATAAACATATCGTACTTAACTACTAGAAGAAAAGCTGTAATTAGAAAGACCACATTGTCTTTAGAAAAAAATATTGTATATTTAACACGTCTTTAAGAAACTTGGAAAGGCAGATACGTACCCAACAGTGGGCGTTCAAATAAAATGCTGCAGAAGAATTATACACGCATAATGTTAACTTGAGTAAAAATCCCTGGAATTTAATCATACTAAAATTTTAACTCAGAACTTACAAGTCATCTTCTGATATGACTCGTCCGAATAGTCCGTTTTAGGCCAAAAAAATTATGCATGGCGTGAGTACACCGTACACCGTCTTATCTATTTTACTCGACAATATTATTCTACAAATAGGTGTAATGTTATCGTATCTGATAAGATCTAGTAAATACAGCATTTCATCACTAATAAAATCCTTATCCTTCCAACTAATCCTAATTTTCAATAAATCAAGCGCTGTTAACCTTGCCATTCGATCGCAGTCAATGCGCAAACCTTTTCAGCAGTACCAAGTTTATACAAGAGAGTAACCAGGCTCTTAGTGAAATACCTAAAACACAAACGAATCAGTGAGGCGTGGCGAGAGCAACATAGTAATGTTCGCGTCGGAGTGATTGGGCGGCCCGGATTTGGGAACGCCTCTCGATCCGAGCCTCTGTTACCATTTAAACGTTTACTTAGTTGTTTAATTTCACACTTTTATCGAAGAATCGTTTGTTATAATTCTTGTAAGTAATGGAGAATTTTATTGGCTTTCGTGTACCTAAGAAGAGTTCGAGACTAAATCCCTATTGGCGACGTTTTACTTCTTTGTAGTATGGTGCACCATTATTAAATTCTTTTATAGTTTCTAACAGTTCCACGTAGGTACCTAGGTACTCGACTTTCATAAGACCCCGCGCGTTTATCAAAATCGGTCCGATAGTACCTGGGGGCCTAATATGGCTGCGTTTATCCCGTGACAAAATGTGGATAAAACATCCGTCACTTTCGGACACGTATACGAAAGTGACGGTTGCTTTATCCATATTTTGTCACGCGATAATCGCTACCATAACAGACCCGCAGGAGTGGAGGATGTTGTAATGTCACAACATCACAATAGTTTTTTGTATTTAATCTTGAAGTCTACACTACATTTGAACACTAATTATAGGGTTAAGAGCACATCAGTAAGTAAGATCAGAGGGGCTAGACAAGATGCATTACGCTAACCAGCGTTTCTATTCGTTTCGTTTGTAAACCAATCGCGTCACTGGTAGATCACGTGACTTTTCGTATCACGACATCTACAAGTGACGCGATTGGTTTAAAAACGTAACGAATAGAAACGCTAGCTAGCGAAATGCACCTTGTCTAGCCCCTCTTGTGACTTATGAGCCCGTCGAGTTTCTCCACGCCAGCGAATACTAAAAAAATTACGTTCATGAAAAAGCACCAAATTGGGACAAGTCCAACTCTAACTTGGCTGGCTTTTGTTAGAATGTGGGCCATTTGCGCCGCTGCTAGTTCCGCTCGGATTATATGTATAGGTACTATACTTATCGGTTTACCTTATCTATGTTTTTGTGGAATAATGCAAATTCTAATAATTAAGATGATAACTTCAAGTTGAGTATTTTACCTTATTTGAAATGGTAATGCTTCAAGTATCGCCTTTTGTTTTTATCAGCAGTGTTTTGACAAGGCACCTCATGTTTGTATAATTATAGAATACCAATTAGGGAATGCAATTACCGGCCAAATTTGAAAACCGGTAAATTACCGGTCTCTTTACATTTTTACCGGTAATACCGGTAAATTACCGGTAATCATGATGTTAAAAAGAAAATACAAAAACATATTCGAAATCTTAATTTTTTTGACCAATGATTATGTAAATTACTGGACAACAATCAACCTTAAAATATAAAATAAACGATTCGCTTCACTACAATACATCTCTAGATATATTCAAATCTTTAATTATATCAAAAAAAGTCTTGATAATTTAAATCACTGAGTCAACTCAACAATCAACTTTAAAACATAAAATTAACGACCACACCAACAACCAACACAAAACAAACTCTTCTTTTATTAAATCAAATAATTATCAACGGTAAAATATAATAAAACAAACTTGTGTCAGGTATAACTATAAAAATGGTCTTTTACAAATCTACATTGAATAAAAAAATACTCAACAAAACTTGCTCACAATTACAAAAAAAAAATCTTTTAAATAAGTACCAAAGTTTTTATCCTATGCGGTATGCACCTACATGCTATTTGGACAGTATTTAAGTTCTTACAGTACTTAATGTAAGAACAATTTAGGGCATTCATTGTTCCGTCATTCATTCGAGATCGAAATTTCGAACACATATAACCACTGATAACCCTAATAATTCAAAGGTCAGTATAAGTTAGAGTTTTATTCAGAGATTTGCAACAGAATTTGCACATACGACGTTATTTTGCGTTTTTTTTTTCTTTAAACACCATTCGGTAAATTACCGGTAATCTGCAAAATTTACCGGTAATTTACCGACACCAGATTGGGCCGGTATTACCGGTAAACCGGTAATCCGGTTTACCGGTTTGCATTCCCTAATACCAATCAACTGAAATACTTAGAACAAAAATGTTTTGCCACGTCGAATTTACTTTGAACAAATTTAATTCAATAAGGTACAAGAAATGTCATGTTAGCCGCCTGTATTTCAAAACCAATCAAGTCTACTTGGTTGAGATTTTTAAGAGCTATCTTACTATACTTTTGCTTAACATGTATGGGAGACAACCGAAAAGAAAAAAAAATGCAACTTTTTTTGGCGTAGGTAATTTAAATTTATAACTTAAGTTGTAGTACCAAGTGTCTCTGTTTGAAACCGGGGACAGACGGGCAGACAGACAGACGGACGGACATACGAACTTGGAAAAACTATAAGGGTTCCTTCTTGACTACGGAACCCTAAAAAAACGTAAAGATTGAGGCGGCAAAAAGTATTTTCAACTACGTATATAATAAAATGTAGACGTTTAAAAGAAAAGTCTACAAGTTTATAGGATTCATTGAACCCTTTGTCGACCCTGTAACCTGTAACCTAATTAACATAGGTAAACACTCTGGTAACAATATAACTACATAATAAAAATATAATCCCGAAGTTTTTGTTTCTAGCACAAATTTGAAAGACTCCAAATGTTTCAAGCGTTTTTATATGTTTTTGGAAATGTTAAGTGTAGAAGTTCTCACATGATTCTCAAAAAAATGAAAAAATAGGAGCGTTCAAAAGTTTTTCTGCAATTCCTATACGTATTGACCTCTGGAGGAAAAAGTATGAAGACGAAAATTTGTTCATCAAATAAAATGAGGAAACCTGAAAAAAAAAACTCCGGTGACTATTTTAAGACATTAATTTTATCCATTTTATATTACAATAACATTTTTTGTTTCTAGTTGGTAAATATTTAGCGACGTTACGACGTGCCCGTTGATAACAAAAACACAAATGGGTTTTCAAAAATATAATATACCATATTCTTTGAAATGGTTCAGGAATGACCATAAATTGTTTAAATATAGTGTATACCAATCGAGGAGTTTCGTTAAACCAAGGTATATTTGCCAATACAACATTAAGCAAGTAATCTTTTGGCCTGACTTTATTCCAATTTCCACCCGCCTATATGTCGTTCTAAAGAAGACAGTCAGCAAAGTTGAACAACCTTAAATAAAAGGTGATTCCAGTAGCACGTTCAGAACGAAGGACTCCAAATCGATTACATTTTGTAAGAAATCAGCGAGCTTGGCCCTGAACGTGTTAAACAAAGGAGCACTAAGTTTGAGAACCTACCTTGCGTACTAGTGTTACCAGGTCTAGTCGTACCTAAATCTGGACTATGCTAATAAACAATCGGGACCTGGGGTTTCAAATCGGGACAGTATTTAATAATACATTTGAAAAATCTCGCATGTTACAGCCATCCTACAATGACCAATGACATGTGGCGTACCGTTTTTGACATCCGATTGATATCTTATAATGATCGCTCTAGTGATGTGCTGAAAATCGGGAAGAATGTCGTCCCGAACAAGGGTGAATCGGGACCTGTCCATAGACCCCTGAAGATCGGGACGTCTGGCAACACTAGTGCGTAGTGACCGATTGGTTTGATTATCAATATTATCATATCATTGTTAAAGGGAAATCATTTACGGGAGCCGTCCTTGAATAAAGTGGTAATGCAACTGTGGCATTGAATTTCCGTAATTGTCATCTATTTCTACATCGCAAATCGTAACACATATGGATACAAACCTAAGGTCAATGCGATTTGGCTGTAGGTACCATCCTAAAATAGTATTTTTTTTCGGAAAATGGGGGGAACGATTCGCCGAGGTTTCTTATAAGTCTTTAATTGAATACAAAATTTTGCAAATGTGTTTAAATTCAAGTTTTTCATTCACCCTACAAAAGTACGCGATAAATAACTGTAACGTGCATTTTCATACTATACAAGGACCTATTAGTTACTGATAATTTACAGGGCCCTGGAAGACTTTAAGATTGGTCAAACCAATGTAAGTTTTCTCCAGTTTTAAGTTATCAATTTTTTTAATTGCTTAGTATCCGATTACTTCATAAAAAGGTACACTATGTAAAAAATTCAAATCGATTCTTAAAAAAATTAAACATCAAACTTGTACTAAAATAAAATAAACCTTTTTAATCGATTTTTAAATTAAGATTGGTTGCGAGCGAGAGCTAGCCGTTATCGCGCCGTGTCTAACTTTAATTTCTATGCTTTTCAAACAATTTCATTATAGTGTGATACTAAGCCGAGTAAATGTATCAAGCAATTCGAAACGCATGAATTTAATAGATTACTTGTTCAAATAACGACCGTATACTTTTTTATTCCTTTGTCCTTGCCAACAGCCAGCTACATTATTATAATTTGTAATATTAAATCAAACATAAACAGTAAACACCCTGTAGATAACGTATTTAACATATCAAATAAATAACTTTTCAAACATAAAATTACAATTTTAAATGCACGAAAATACAGCATGAACACCCGTGGGCATAAATAAATATGCGATGTGTTTTTTTACTTGCACTTTTTCCTGACACATTACAAAAACAGATCTCATTTGAATTTTCAATTGTGTGACGGCACCTCGTCGATATCCGGAGGTCATCAGACATTTTACTTTAGTTCGCTCGATTTGATCAACCTACCCGATATTATGTATTCTACCATTGTAACCTGAGCTGCGATATTTTGTAATACATGGGTGTTGTATGAGCAGCGGGCATTGAAGAGGGAGGCGGGATGTCAGGTTATGCTGGTGAGCGACAGTCGAGCGAGACCTGTGGCTCATGTTTTCATTACAATAGGTAATGTCGCATCGACGTCGTCCTCCATATAGGTATTCTGCATAAAATTCAATACAACAACACACGTTCTGAAAGGCGTTTCATTATCTTGAAAATACTATCTTCTCTAAGACGCATTCAGTAACAGATCTTTATTACTAAAGATCTGTGAAATGGGCCCGATTTAGTTAATTAAGCTTTATTAAGGCCCTGTCATCCCGGCTCATAGATACCTCCCCTCCGGAGATCCTAGAGCTGGTGCTTACCTCTCCCATAGGATTAGGCTAGCTATCCAGAGAGGTAACGCTGCCAGTGTCATAGGGACCATGCCGCGAGCGGACCTGCTAGAGGGGGTGTTCTTTTTATAGTGGTGATTATTATTTACCTTATGTGTTAATTCATTAAGTACTTATTTATACGTTTAACTTCGAACATGTAAAAGTTCCAAATGAAGCACTTTACGCATAACGGCACACAACACTACGACATCATTAAAGTTCAATCTATCTACTAGATGCGTATTGTTAATTCGTATGGAAATTAATGTATTTTTTAACCTGCATTTTCCCATTATGAAAATAAAAGTTGTTTGGGATCTATTTACACTGACAAATTCTGTTTAATGACGCTTAATCCGTCCATAATATCAAACTTACCATTTTAATGAGTTGAATTTTTTGATTGGGACCCACTAAATAAAATTACCCATCTTTATTAAATACTAGCGGCCCGCCAGCAGCTTCGCCCCGCTGCAAATTTCTGACTTTCCCGGTGGATTTTTCAATTATTTTCTGTCATACAAACCTTGTCCTGACAATGACGAACACAACAAAAAAGAAATCAGGCAAATCGGTCCAGTCTTTCGGAAGTTATGCGATCACATACATTTTGGCGATTCATTTTTATTTATATAGATACCTATTTTCTAAAAGGTACCTAATTATTTTCAAAGTTCTGACGTATTGATGTCTTATGTTCAACAAACAAGTAAGTACGAATAACTTGTCAAAAAAACAATTATAAATAAAAATGGATGAATCAATAAACAACCGGTGAAATGACTAGCATAGAGGCATTCTATCTCAGTCAATCACATGGTTGGTAATGCATTTGCCCCCTTACTAATAAACGTTGAGTAACGGTGGTATAGCTGCACAATGTTTTGTCCTTGTCCTCTGTCATTGTGACATTTGAATTTGACAGATAAGGACAAAACATTGTATAGCTATACCACCGTTACTCAACGTTTATTAGTAAGGGGGTTAGAGTTTTAGGATTGTAGTCTTAAGATTGCAATTCTATAGGTCTCAGATCCCAACGCAATTACATACCATCCGGGTGGCTTGTGTCGTTTGCCTCCTTCAGCATGACATATGAAAGGTTTTTCTTCGATGAGGTTTTTACATACATTGTTGTATGTGGAGTATCCCAATTGCAACCGTAACCAAGAGAAACCACTGAATATTGTTAGATAGTAGGTTGGAAATTAATGCTAGAATTATTTTGTGAATCTTCGTAGTCATTTTTTAACTAGAGGTACCTCTCTTAATTCTATACATAGGGTCAGATGAGAACCATTTTTCAATTCTTCTCCAGTACAATTTGGAAAAAAAATCTGACTACCCCAAAAGGGATCGCTGGCAGGTATAATAAGTAAGGATAGGTCGAAATAGCCTTCCGTTATATCTAACAATAGACACTTTCACTGGAGTTTAAATTGGTACTACTTTGGTAAATATTAGGGAAGCCTTTGCAAAATAATACTTGAAGTGATTGTCACAGCGTCTTGACCGCTCTTATTTTGGAACAATACGTTATTTTTGATCTGGGTATACAGGGCTAGCTAGATGATGAACCATCCAGAGGACCCTGCCAAGATGTATTACGTTAACTAGCGTTACTATTAGATTCGTTTTTAAACCAATCGTATCACTGGTAGATGACGTGATACGAAAAGTCACGTGATCTACCAGTGACGCGATTGGTTTAAGAACGAAACCAATAGAAACGCTAGTTAACGCAATGCATCTTGGCAGGGCCCTCTGTAGTTCTACTCTTCCCCTTCATTATATGCCAATATACCTCCAGGGAAGCGTAAACAATAATTTTCTCGTTGCAGGTGATAATGGGCGACCGGTCCGCGGCGGAGCGGGCCTGCAAGGACCCCAACCCCATCATCGACGGGAGGAAAGCCAACGTGAACCTCGCCATCCTCGGGGCCAAGCCTAGAGGGAACCTCGCGCCAGGTTAGTAGATTTGCCACTTACGTACTTCATACGACCATACCCTTACCATGAGTTTCAATTATCGTACTCGCTAGTGAGTCGAAGCTCTGTCCCTCGCAGACCAAGCAGTATTCTTATAGACTGCGAGGGATAGAACATTCGACTCGCTAGCGAGTACGGTAATTGTAACTCATGGTAAGGGTACAGAATAGGGAATGCAATTTAACCGGTTATTAACAGTTTTTGTATGAAAATAACCGGTTAAAACCGCTTAAAACCGGTTATTTGCATTCCCTAGTATAGAGGCCGTAGCCAAGATGCAAACGCCACCTACTAACGTTTTTCTTTTCTTTCACTAAAAATATATGGGATGACAGTTGGCCTCGTGGTTTATCGCAACGCTCGAGAATGTCATCCCATACATTTTGAGTGGTAGAAAAGTAAAACGTTAGCGTTTAAATCTTGGCTAGGGCCTCAGAGTTGATTCTTAAAATGTGAAGTGCTTCATGCAACTGTTGTTTTTCATTTTTTTATGCGGGTTTTTTTTAGCTGTTAATGCGTAACAAAACAAACAGATTTACTTTCGCATTTATAGGTAATATTAATAATGCATTAGCAGCCTGCACACGTAAAATTCTGACCGCGGGAAACGCCACGCGCCGTTCCAATCTTCGTTCCGAACCGTACGTGTAAATGCAACTGTAATAGTAAAATAGTAAAAAATGTACGGTTCGGAACTAAGATTGGAACGGCGCGTGGCTTTTCCCGCGGTCCGAAACTTACGTGTAAAGCCCGCTATAGTGGCTTACTTTTTAACGCATAGTATGCCGATATTATTAAACATATAATGTCTCACCAATGTTATCTTTCATGTCACCACTCGGTTGTCGATCATTATCTCATCTATAATGTTATAATAACATATTTAACGATAGAAGTAGGTGTTTAAACTACGCAGGTGCTTGACTTGATCAGATAGGTAGACAAAGTTAAGGATTCCATTATCTTTTGTGAGTGCTTCTTTTTCCCTAGAGCACAAGATATGCTTAACAAAAAATAAAAATAAAACTTGATACGGTTGCATAGGTATTTCAAAATCAGGCAATCACCTAAAAGTACTTACAGAATTACGGAGTAATATTAATTGTAGTTTGCCTACATTTCAAACATCTTATTTTTACGCAAGAGAGATATATTAAAGTTTAAGATTTCCAGAAGTTCCTGTAACAAAAACATAATCAATTAAAAAGCCACGATTTTGCACATGCCTTGAGATAAGAAAACAAATTAAAAATAGAAAATTTCACGTCATTCATGACTTGCATCAGTTTCATTGCTGACTTAAGTATCTTTTCTTTAAGTATTTGTACTAAAGCAAAGGCAACGTAGGCAATCGTAGTTAAAAAAACATTTGGACTGCTTTACCCCCTTTTTTACGCAAAACTTTGAGCTGAGTCGATGTATTTTTCAATAATCTGCTGGTCAAATTTCATTAACAACCATAATACAGATCTAGTGAATAATCATACGATATCGTAATTGCTTGGAAAAGTTTGTTATCTTGTTTTCTCAGTCAGCTTTAGTACCCATTGATAAGCTAAATAGAGAAAGCAAGACGTTTATGAACTTATCCGACTTAATACGATGTCGCATTATGCACTACATCTGGGTCTGAAACTTTATTCTATTCGGTAAAAACCATAATTCCTTTAACATGTAATCGTATTGTTTTTAATTATGCTGGCAATAATCTCAAGAAAATAATAACGTTGACGATACGATAACATGTCAAAAGCAATATGATTTTACCAAGTAGAATAGAGGCCCTGTACGGTCACAAACGTTGATCCATTCCAAGAAAAATATGCTTGAAGTCGTCAATGTCATTAGAGATGTCAAGTCATTTGTAACTTTTAGGAAACTCAACCTTATTGTTGTAGAATGTCAGATTGACTTTGGACCTAACTTGGGTACCAAATTTAAGTTCTTGACTGTACAGTCAACCAATCGGATTTCTAGGCCACTATGGACTATGTTAAAGTGACGTTGACAACCAAAACGTAAGAGACTTCCTGTGATATGGTTTACAACGTCCCGTTGACAAAGTCCATAGTGTCCTAGAAATCAAATTGGTTGGCTGTACATACATAGTATGTAACCAAATACCTCCTCCACCAATCCCATTCTGAGACACTCCAGTGTATCAAACCAACCATCAATTTCCAAGTCTCAGTAGCTAGCAAGTTAATAATGAAATTCCGCTAGACATACATTACCGAGTAGAAAACTTGCGTTGATTCCGTCGAGCACACACGTAACCTTATCGCTCAGCTGTTTGTAAAAGAACATTTTTTCTAACAAGCTCATGATCCTTTTTTTATCTCCCGACAAAAAATACACCGTGTGAGACAATGGGCACTCCGCGGGGGCCGACGGGCATGTGTCGCTAGCTTTACTTGTCTTTATAGCTGGGACTTAGCTGAGCAACTTCATGTTGAGCGTATCTTTACAGCATACTACATGGAAATAGTCATTAACTATATTAACTTTGTACAGTAGTATATCTAGTATTGCAAACTCATGTTGCTTAAGATTTCTTTAAGAAAAGTTTTCTTATATCATCAGGGGGGTTATTATGACATAGCAATGCAGTTCAGTTTACGCTGAGAGAAAAGGACAGAGCTATATAACTGCTATAGCTCTGTCCTTTACGCTCACCGTAAAATGAACTGCATAGCTATGTCATAATAACCCCCCAGAATATTATCTTAATTTCAGAGATTGTGGGAATAAAAATATTATTGATAGGCTAGGGTTTTGGTTTCCCAATGGAATCCCTAATCATCATATGTCCTAATGCAGCGTTTGTACGAATTTTCGTTTAATTTTAATTAAATCTTAAAACTTTTTAGTGTTGTTATAATTTATAATACCTACAAACCGAACCTAACCGAACCTCAGATATAATTAGAAAACTTAAAAAGTTGCCTGACTCATCTGAAAACCAGTTTAGGGCAAATGAAAATTCGGGCAAACGATGTGTTAGGACAAACGTTATTAGGGATTCCGAGGGACACCCGGTTTCTTCTATCCATCTGTGATTGGTGCATGCAGGCGTTTTGGCTTCCTTTTCATATTTTTAAGAGAGTTGCTTGGATTTTCTAAGGAATAGAACTCAATTCTTTCTAACCTTTGTTCCATTATGTTTAAGTGATACAATTATTCGAAGTTTTACGTGCATTGAAAAACCGTGCCACATCAGAATATAGTCGGCATCGACACATCGGCACATTGATATGATAACATAGGATTTAATTATCTACGAGCAGCTCACACTTATTTAATAATAAATCAAGTGTTATCGAGTTGATAGTGCAGTTGATAAAATTAGGATTGGGTTAATCTTATCTACCCGCGAACTGACGTTGCCGATTTAATGACCTACTTACTTTTAGACTTACTAGATATTAACCATACTTAATTCACCTAACTAAATGATGAATATATTCGATCCTTGACATAACTAGGGTTAGGACTTTTGGTGACAAACCGTGGTTTTTGGGATCCATGGAGTCGCTGTTACCTGATTATTATAATACAGAACACCTTGATTTTGACCTTCAGTATTGTTATATTTCAAAATTCAATCTTTCATTAAATCGCTAAACGAGTTTTAATTAATTTTGGTACGGAGGATATCTCCGCTGTGAAAGCGTAACAAACAAACAAATATTAGTTACTAAAAATGTAGGTATTTACTTTATTTAGAAATATGATAAAACTAAAGGCCAAAATCAAAGTTATATGTGTAATAATAATTAGGAAATAGCGACTCCATGGATTCCAGAACCAATTGCCACCAGGGCTCGGAAACCTGGTTAATTTTATTAACCAGGTCGTCAGAAACGCCATACATTTCAAAAAGAGCATTTTCATTTCGATTCCGCTCGGAACAGAATTGATATTATTTCGGTTTTGATCAAAGAGCAAAATGAAACTGTTCCTGCTCAAAAAACCGGTTAATTTCACTCGTTAATTTGTTCGCACCGCCCACCAGTCCCACTACCCTTTTCTCGTCTTTCCTAATAGGTTAGTTAGTCAGAACAACGAAGACCAAATACTGCCTCTCGGGGGAAATAACTCGTGTATAAGCGAATTTTGGCATAGTTGTAGGGAATGGTGTTTTAAACCACATACTAAAAGTACTGACGGGTGGGGGTGTAGCTAACGGGTGGGGCATGGGGGGGGGTGTAAAGGTCCCTTTTTTTAGTTTTTCGTAAATAACTCGGTAACGGTGGCCCATAGCAAAAAGTTTTCCATTACATAATTAATCTGCATAAAATTCTCTACAAAAAAGTTTTAAATGTTTGTCTCTGGGATCAATATTTAATGAGATATGGAGGGAAGAATGATTCCCGAAAGGCCATAATCGGGTTTCCCCTGTAAGTCGGCCCTTATATTAAATTGGCTCGGGTTTTTTTTGTGAGTGCCTCTTAAAGTGAAAAATATTTATGCCGAGTATCAATATCTTAATTGGGACAGTTCTCGACCGAATTTACGAATTTTGGCATAGTTGTAGGGGATGGTGTTTTAAACCACATACTAAAAGTACTGACGGGTGGGGGTGAAACTAACTTTGTAAAGGTCCCTTTTTTACTTTTTCTTAAATAACTCGTAAACGGTGGCCCATAGCAAAAAATGTTCCATTACACAATTAATCTGCATAAAACTCTCTACAAAAAAGTTTTTACACTTTTTTGCTAAGATCAACATTTAATGAGATATGGAAGGAAGAAGATGGAGAATAAGAAACAAACTTACATTTCTTTAAGTATGGCAGGTAAGTATATTCATAAAAATAAAAATCCCAATCCTAGTAATATTATAAATGCGAAAGATGTGTGTGTGTGTGTGTGCGTGTGATTGTTACTTCTTCACGCTGCAACGGCTGGACGGATTTGGATGAAATTTGGAAATTTGGAATGTAGATAGCTTATAGGGTATACCCTGGATTAACAGATAGACTACTTTGCATCCCGGAAAATGTAAAAGTTCCCGAGGGAATAACTATAATCGAAATCTAAACGGACGAAGACGCGTTCAGTAGCTATTATCCACTAATCCTACTAACACGAGTATCCTACTAATCCTACTAATATTATAAACCGTAAGGGGTAAATGGACGGTGTAGAATTTTGTAGGAGCTTCGTCATTTTTGTAGTTAGAAACGTTACAATTGGTATTACTACTCATAAATAAAAAATATAATATTTACTAATATTACTTTTGGCGATTTAAAAAAAAATACCTAAGTGGTTGAAATGGCGGGTAGAAGTTTGTATCGAAGTTAAATGAACTAATAGCTATGAGCTATGATAATAGCTGTAATGTACCTACTGAGAGTAAGCACAGTTTGTTAGGTTATTTTTTTTGATCACCCTGGTTTGACCCGGGGTATACCGCATGCAGTTAGTTAGGGTAAAGTATTTTTTCTTGACCATCCAGAATCCAAATAGGCTTGGTTAGGTTAAGTTATTTTTTAACCACCCAGTACCGAAAATTAATCACGTAAAAATTAAACAGGTACAATATTTATTTTTCGACCACCCAGTACCAAAAATTAAACGTGTAAAAAATTAAATACCTATTTACACTAACTATTCTTAATTACCTATTCAACTTTAGAAGTAAAAACTAATTGGGCACTTACATCTACCTACTATAATACTTTACGCATCTAAATCGTAAAATTCGTTCAGTGTGAAATTGTGCGACTTTAGTTTATACATGAAAGTATAATATACTGCGACAAAGTTCTTCGCAGGGAGTGTAAATAGGAGCGGCAAAGCCCGCTCGCGCTCAATGATCGAAGACCTTCGTCCTTCTTGCTTTGGATTTACTGTCATTAGGTACAAATGGAAAATCGTCCTCGTGAAATAACCATTCTGAAAATGGGTCAAAATTAATAGTATCCAAAGTGAATTTAGTCAAAATGTAATTGTGCTGAAAAGTATTTACAACCAAATTTATTTTCGTTGTAAATTAATTAAGTCCCAATGGAATTTTGTCCATTATAAATTATGATACATAAAATGAAATACGCACAAGTGAATGTAGTGTAATATGAATTAAGACCATATAAATATAATATAAATTGTACAAATTTCAGGTAGGACGTATTTACAATTGGTCATATTTCTGAGTGTACGTAAATACAAATAGACATATTTTTTTCGACCAATATCATATTGGACAATTTTACCATGGGACATGATTCCATTTTAGACGTTATTCAGGATCGACAATTTTCCTTTTTGTTGTACATATTTCAAATGGTCATTTTTCTGAAGATACGTATAATTTCAAGTGGACGATTTTCCATTTGAACCTAATGACAGTAAATCTTGCTTTGTTTAGAACATTGTCAGTTTGTATAATTCAATACAAAATTAAGATAAAAAATGAACATTTACAGCCCCCCCCCCACTCGTTATCTTCACCCCCACCCAACAGTACTTTTAGTATGTGGCTTAAAACGGGTTCATATTGACTCGCATAATAGTTTTTACGCATAATGTATCATTACGCATAAAATCGTTTGTCATAAAACTTAATCTACACAATAGACGTTTATTAACTTCGGCAATGTCAGCCTAAAAGGGTGTTATGACAAACGATTCTATGCGTAATGATACACTATGCGTAACAAAATTATACGAGTCAAAGGAGTCCCATTTAAAGCACCGTTCTCTACAACTTTGCTAAAATTCGCTTATACACGAGTTTTTTCCCCTGATTTTGCCTTTTTGCTTAGGCTGTTGGCCACACATATTGCTGATTTTTGATAGGAAGTACCGCCTGGAAAATTTTGTAATTTTGGCAAGTAGTAGGCCAATGTATGGTCTATTCTGAGAAAAAAAATCTAGAGGTGTCACTATTTCACAACCACATAAAAAATAATGTTTGTTTTTTATTTGGTCTTCATTTTCTTTTTTTTATATGATAACTAGTATTTGTTTTTTGGGAGGCGATGCACATCTATAAAAAGAACATCATTTCAAAATTTGAACCAAATCGCTTGAATGAATACATCCCGAAAAACTGAAAATTAAAAAAAAAAACTTTAAAAAGTCATAAGTCGAGAACTGTCATAATTAAGATGTTGATACTCAGCATAAATATTTTTCACTTTAAGAGGTACTCACAAAAAAACCCGAGCCAATTTAATATAAGGGCCGACTTACAGTAGAAACCTGATTATGGCCTTTCGGGAATCATTCTTCCCTCCATATCTCATTAAATATTGATCCCAGAGAAAAAATGTCTAAAACTTTTTTGTAGAGAATTTTATGCAGATTAATCATGTAATGGACAACTTTTTGCTATGGGCCACCGTTTAAGAGTTATTTACGAAAAACTAAATAAAGGGACCTTTACACCCCCCCCCCCACCCGTTACCTCCACCCCCACCCGTCAGTACTTTTAGTATGTGGTTTAAAACACCATTCTCTACAACTATGCCAAAATTCGCTTATACACGAATTATTTCCCCTGAGTTTGCTTCGTTGCTTCGGCTAAGTAGCTAGCTGTAAATAAACAAAATATTATCGCGTCGCGTGACTTATGATTTTATGATTCCAAGCAGCGTCGGCCGAACGATGCTCCACTCACTTGTCATTTGAAATTAACCAAGTTAATCCCAGCGATCATAACGCTCGCGAATCGATTCCGCTCCCAGCGAGCGTTTACGAAAAACCTGGTTAAGAACCATATTAACCGGTATTTTTCGAACCGTTCCCAAGCCCTGTTTGCCACCAAAATCCTAACCCTGTACATATAATATTATGTAGTAGTTAACTTCTACTGCTTTTTTGAGAACCAATGAAACTTACTGCATCTGGCAGGCTGGTCTTAGCAGAGGGCTTATTGTCTAACGCACTCGCAATCACGATCGTTTTTATTTTGAAAATAGAAGGCTTGTCTGCATACAAAATGAAAACAATTGCTCCACTTTGAAGCCAGTTGCGATTGCGAGTGCTTTAGACAATAAGCCCTCAGGTCGGTACGCAACGTAAAGCTAAGCTGTCCTTCTTTCGAAAAAAAACCCATTTAATTGCGACTTCAGGGGCCTTAAACGTTTAACACTCACGTAAACGATTTACGAAAACTGTCAAAATGTATAGAATTTATAACATAAGCGCTCGACGCGACCGTCTGGCAGTTTACGTCAATCCTATATGCATTTTCGATTAGGTACGTTTGTCGAATGCATCTTGCCTCGGACCAAAGACCCTAAAAAAAACGCTACACTTTGTTGTTTACTTCATCGCCAATAAACGCTGCATACATC
Organism: Acleris cristana; assembly: GCA_948252455.1. NCBI lineage: Eukaryota > Metazoa > Arthropoda > Insecta > Lepidoptera > Tortricidae > Acleris > Acleris cristana. The sequence continues at coordinate 5,623,272 of OX411774.1, read as the reverse complement.
ACTCGTACCTGGAGCGCCAGGCCGTGATTGCGCCGATAGCGGCGGAAGTCCCTAAACGCTCGGAAGCGGAAGTGCTCGGTGTACGCCCGCTAATTGATTGCGGGCAACCCTCGACGTGTGGAACACCCTTTAGGGCTACAATGTCGCAGTTACTAATGTTAACACGTTCGTGTTCCGGGCTTGGTTTCCTTATTGCAACAGAATATCGAACTGCTTGTAAGTATTTGGCACTAATTCTGTGGCTTTAGCGCAAAGCGTATATAACTTTCAGGAGGCCTAGGTAGTTAGAGATGCATGACTAACACTAACGTTTTAAATAGCGAAATGTCATAAACGTGTGATGCGCTAGATTGTCCGTTTTCGAAAATAGCTAACGTTAGTGAGTATCTTGTCTGTGCCCCTAAAGTTCAAGTGAAAAAGGGTAAATGTCTAATACCTACTAGAACTTTACCCTACTCTGTATAATAAATGATTTGTAATAAATGATTTGTATTAAAACAACTGTACAAAGAAAACTTTTTTTTATTATATACCAGTAAATTACTTAACGTCAACAATATAGTTAATTTAATAACAACATCAAAACAAGGTCCTTTTAAACGAAGTGAAATATGGTCTCCGGCCGGAATTTATACATACATTCATACATAAACGCACGCCGCACGCCTTCGTTCCAAGAGAGGGGTAGGCAGAGCTACCGAATTACCTCCTATTCCTTATTCCCTTGGTCGCATCTTACGACATCCACGGGAAGACATGTAGTAGCACTATTCTAACCCGGTAACCACACGGGTAGGAATTTATAGTAGCAGAATAATATTAATCTTCGTTCCGACAGTGTTAATGACGTGTAAAAGGTGCTTCTGTCCTGTTTTCATTCATTTAATTTTACTAATCACTTTCTGTATCTAATTTATTCGCTACATTTGTCAGAAGTGTCAGACGGTCACGTCGAGCGCCTAAATCAATTCCATGCATTTCGTCAGTTTTCAAAAATCGCTTACGGGTAGCCTTAAGCAATTTGTCTAGCCTCACAGGGCGCTCATGGAAAGCATTGAACTCGGCACACCACACAGGGTAGGTATGCATTAGGTACTCTTTGGCATGCCAAGTTCAATGCGTTTGTGGTACATTCCCCAACGAAAATATTAAGTGCATTGTCACAATAATACTCATTTCTAACTGATCATCAAATGACAGGCATGACAATAACAATGACATTTACAAAGGTTCTAAATTTTTTATTATGTTCAACCTTTTTAATCGACATACATAACACGCGCGGGCTGTTCAACCTGCGTCGCTCCTGACCCGCGTTTGGTGTGCCAAAGCTTTTAGGTAACATAAGAATGACATGCCATAATGCTTCCGCGCACAGTATTGAATTAAATTGATGACTGACAAAGGCATGATAACTGCGCATGGGCAGCTGGTTAATTTGGTGTTGCGGGATTGAATTACCGTGATGCGGTAGTTGTCGTGATATGCTTTTATGATGAGGACAGGCATATACTTAACTGTTGTATGAAGGTTAGTCAGCATTGTAGTGATGGTCAATGGTAGATAACAAATTTATCTTTACTGCTTTTGGTGTAGCCTTGACGACAAAGTCATTAGCGCCTTGAGTAGCCAGTAAAACTAGTAGCTTAAATTGGAAGAAGCATTGAAAATACATCAGTCTATGGATTTAAAGTCCACTTAGCTTCAGGTGGCCTGTGTGCTCGTCTGCCTTCTCCATGACATAAACTATGTCTACGATAAAGAAAGTGTTTGGGTGCAAGTCCCAACTCTGCCCTGCTAAGTGAAATAGCAACATCTCAAATAAAACTCTGCAGTAATAAAAACTTTATAACTAAGGTTAGAGGATTGAATCTGCTTTGGCAATTGAATCTGAGATATTGTTTATTGGCTTGGAAGGGCAGAACAGGGAGGTATTACGAAATGGCAATGCAGATTATTTTACGGTGAGCGAAAAGGACAGAGCTATAGCAGTTATATAGCTTTGTCCCTTTCTCACAGCGTAATCAGAAATGCATAGCTACGTCATAATAACCCCCCTGAAGTTGTATCTTTGTTATTCGTATCTACCTATACCTATCCTACGTATCTTTTTATGTTATATTATGGCCAAAAAAACAATGTACCTACTTACCACTTGATATTAACCATCGGATGATAGTTATCAAGTTAATTTACTAACATTATTAACTTATTAACCTCATCTCACACTGGACCATTCTATTGTCTCAGGTTCTACAACGTAAACAAATCACAACTTAATGATAATTATTATAAAGCGGTCTATCAGCTGACCGATTTAAATTTTGCTAGTGTAGCCGTCTGAGAACATCGAATGAATGGAGCCGCATCCTTGTTACATCGTGTTTGTTGTGGAGGCCGCTGTATTGTTCGCGACGTGTCGGGTAGTGCACACATGCGCACGGCGTGGGGGGGGGACGTACAATAGGCGCGGGCGCGCGTGACGCCGGGCCACCTGGCCGTGGTGTACCGGCCCCGCCATATGCCTCGTTCCCGACTCACGCGCATTTATAGTAAACCAATGAACGGAATACTTGTCAACGTCACTACTGCCCTATAATAAATTCCATATTTGAACAACCAACGGGTCTTCCTCTCCTTCCCTCGTCATTGTCCACGCATCGGCAACCCTAACGAAATCGCAAGCGGTGCAGGGTCATCTAGGAATAAAAGGCTTTATCTGACTTAATTTAACGGTTTGTGTAACCGTACAGTTGCTGATAGCGAGCGGGTTCTAGGTATCGATAAAGCGAGGTAGGTTGGAATTATAACGCGGGCCGACACCGGCTCAGTTTAGATTTATATTACTTTGTTGGTTTCATATGTTTAACCCCTGGCGCAAAAACGGGTGTTACAAGTTTAACGTATGTATCGGTATGTTTGTAGGATCGTAGCTCTTAAACGGATCGACCGATTAATACGCGATTTTTTTCGAAAGAAAGCTAGTTTTATAAGCATTGTTTTTAGCTAGGTTTGTTAAAAATCGGTTGGGTCGTTTATTAGTTATCAGCTCTGATATCCTAGTTAGATGTCCTACATCAGAAACTCAAATATGTACAGTCAAGCACTTTAATTGTTATGCCACTATGTGGCATAACGCTGTCGCATAACGTTAATCATTAATTTTGGCGTAATTTCTTTCATGTGGTTTGACACTGTCATTATGACAGGGTTCCATAGTGGCAAAACAATTAAAGTCCTTTACTGTACGTAAGTATAAGTATTAAAAAAAGTACTTGATTTTACGAATAAACATCAAAAACCTTTGTTGATTCATTTAAAATTTCATGGCTAAAAATCCTCTCGTACTCTCCTAACCTAACTTTCGGTAGAGCGCATGTTATATGAAATCGGAAGGTATCTGACGTAATATTAATCACAACTGTAACCCGACGTGCGACGTGGCTCTGTACACAGACGAGACGTATAATATAACAGCGATCTTCAAAGCGCTCTAAGTTAAACAGTTTCGAGAACAATACCGACATAATGTCAGAACTGGATAAACGCATTAAATCTGCCGCCAAAATACCGTGTTTAGTCTACGGGAACTGCATAGCGAAGAGTTTACGGGTTGCTGTTTGTTTACACGACCCTTCTGAAATGCAGGGCTCAGTCAAAGTATTTCACACACTTCGGTTAAAATACGAGTACCGAGTCACATGGTCTTCGTGATATTTATAAAACTAGTGAAAACAGTTACTCCCAAGTCCCACCGTAATTTTAAAGGTCTTTCAATCGATGCAACTCGTGACCAAAATGCTGGACTATATATTTGGCACAAAGATTAAGCATTGCCATTTAACGTGGCAATGCTGCCAGCATTTTGGGAACAATGCCCACTTATAAGTTCGTCCGTTTGTTTTTATTGTTTATTCTCCGCTTGTACATAATTTGTAAATGTAAATATTTAATGTCTTTAAATTGAAGACATTTAAAAATCTCCCAAAGTACCAGAAGATCAGCACTGCTCAGGAGATTTAGAGTAATTAATTCATAATAATTACCAATATGTGCTTAAAACGATTAAATGCAATTAATCAAAACATACACATGTAAGTAGCTTCTCTTTTAAAAAGGATCTTTTTACCTTAGTTGAAAAGGTTTTGAGTACGTTAACTACACACAAAGTAAACCATACGCCCCAATTAAGTCACGGCATTAAATTTACTAAATAGCTAGGTAACTAAGAGTTCGCAATTAAACTTACAATTGCACATTAACCAGATTATATGAGTATGAGTAAGTACTTCAAGCTCGTAATTTATTGAAGAACTTTTGTACGAAACTAGAGGGATCATTGAAAGGAATAATTACCATTCCTCGAGTTTCCTGTATTAAACAGTTCGCCTTGCAAAATCTCGTTCAGACAATGACCAAAGATGTATGTATTATTCAGAACAACGACGTCCAAATTTAGGTCCATCAAACTTGATTCCCGTCCTAGGTTTTGTGTTGCCATGATATGGGAGCAGAATCCGTTAAAACTAGTCCGCTCGACCGTTTAATCCGGCGGCCGCGCAGCCTCGGGGTTACCGTTATTTCTATGGGGTTTACTGTGAAAGGCGCACCCGGCTCCCCTTCCAATGTCCTCTGTACCTGGTCTGCCATTTTTTTACCAGTTGGGACTGTTTTTAATGCAAATCGGGTGCATACAAATTGTGCATGAGCATTATTTTTTTAAGGACAGATAAATAAAAAAATAGATAAATAAAAAAGGTCTTTTCAAAATGGTTGATTTGAATAAAGGATAATGGTGAAAGAATTACAATGAAGCTGACATTTGTGCATTATTGATAGTGTATTTGCATTTGATGAGTTGTTTATGCGCAGAACTAAAACTTCGGGATTTTTCCCTATATTTCGATGGGAATCCATTCAACAACATTTTAATGGAGGCGTAAAGTCGTGTCTGTCTTCGCCGCGTGCGCATAGCGTTCACGCCAAAATAAATAAGCGTTAATCTGGTTAAGCGCGAACGAATCGCGGCCAGTTCTATCGAAACGGTCAAATGCAGTTGTTAGCTGTAAACTATTCGTGGAGCCACGAGATTTGATAAACAGTTGTATGTATGGAAACCGTTCGGCAAGGCAAGGCAAGGTTACCGACCAACGCCTAAAGCAATATTCATCGTTTCAGTTTGAAGTTAGAAACTTAGCAGAGTGTTATTTCTATAGACGTGTGGTTTCCAAACTTTCTAAAAATAATTACTAAAAATGATTAAATTAAAACGATGTTAGAAACAAAACGTATAGACATTGTGTGTACATCGCCTGAAATGTATAATTTAATCATGTAAAATATTCCGAGCAGGCTGAATAACACACAGTGAGCGGTCATGACACTGTTATAGAACTTTTGTAGTCGACCGACATTGGATTCGATTGTCGACGTCGACTTGTTTGAATAGCTGCTCCATATTTACCTACCAACGTGAATACCGAATAAACTACACGTTACAGCAAATTGTTTACCTTCTTTTTATCTTATAAACAATTTTTACTGTATTACCAACATTCGGTTCCTAAATATGTTCGCGGTTGCAGCGGCCGAGCGCCCAGCGGCAGCGTCGATTATGAAAACATTGTTAAAGTTGTTAAAGTTTTATTGTGTGTGTTGACGAAGGCCGGCGGGCACTTGTCTAAACAGACGACGACGCCGCCGCTCTGAATTATAGAGTGGCGCGAGCGCCGCGGTAATCGATTCACACCTGCCCGAAACTTACTCGTTATCGGAATTGTTGTCATTTAGGGCAAGGCACTATAATTTTTCCGATTCCTTAGGGTTGCCAACGCGTGGGTTTTCAGACAATCAATCAACTTGTGCATAAACTATGATGATTGATGAACGCGCATTCGTTGTACCTATTTACCTACCTAACTTTAGATGTACCTAATACTTTTTTGCAAGTCCTCTTTTATATTAATAACCCCTCGCTACCGTTTATTGCTCACTGAGATTGCTGTCTCCATAGTTACCGAGGCGCACTCTCGAGTCTTCATTGACTAATGAAGAGTTTAGTCCTTTGTGCCGCTTGCAGGGGTGCCCCCGTTCGGCTCGCGTGCTGCCCTTCGCCGGTGCATTACTTATGCATGTACCCCTCGGCCGTGCAGGACTATCCCCGCACTATTTTAGGGGCCTGCGGTATTGACCTACTAACGGGTTTGTAACCGTAAAATGGTACTTGGGACGTTTGTAATCTGGTGATCATTGCGTTCCTGGAATCGAAGTAGGTTTGTTATACATATAACATATGTAATGCATGCTTGATGATTGAACGCAGATTTCCTCTGCAGCGTACCTAACTTTTAGTCACGTTTGATATTAATTCGAAGTTGTAATTGCAAGCGTCGGACGTGACGTGAGTGTTCCTTCAGTGTGGTACCTAATTCTTATTAGCAAAAAGCAGTAAACCCTGTTGAAAGCTCGTCTACTCGCTCTTTTATATACAAAATTTGTAATAAAGGTGCTACTTTAAAAGTAATACCAATTCAAAAATATTTTTTACAATAACTCCTGTTAAGTAAAGGCAAGTGACGATGAAATCGAAATTGTACTATACAATGACGTTTTTACCTACCCTTGATAAAACTCGAATAATGTCTATAAATCAGACCATTCTCACGGATAGGTACTATACTTACTATTTAGGTATACTTTGTACTTTTTCGACGGAACCCAACCCACGACTATAAAAGCAGCAATTGTTTTCGGCGGGATTTAGGCTGCATCGGTCCGCACGCGCCGCGCGATCGATATCTAACGTTTCGTTCACTGCGCATCGGAGGGAGCGACGCCGGCGATCATGTTGGGCGCCATTTTATGTTCGCAGATACTTTTTAATTTTTCCTTTCTTTTAATTCAAAAAATGCTTTTTGACCAGTTTAGTTATAAGTCGATTATTGGTACGTGCGATGTAACGCTTGTACGGTCCTTCCGTCATCCTTGTTAACAATAGACAAGGTACTAAAGTGTATACATATTATGAACTCGACTGTACAGTGGCGCCCTTATTATTATAATTATTGTTTTTAATAAACATTAAAAACATGCACATAAAACATTTTAATTTAAATCGAACGTGGACTATTTGTTTCACAAATGAATGCACATATTTTGTTATGTAGATTATTTTATTACTTTCACGGAAAATAGTAGTTACCATTTTCTATCAAGTTGATTAATTATGTACTGTACAACATATAGTCTGTCTTCGATTATCTGCCTCTTACAAAAGCCGTGATGGCATCGCGCATTTATTCGTTTTACTAGATGAATAAATTAAAATTTAGAAAAACAACTCTGTTGTCTGGTAACCCTGTCCCTAAATTATTTTGATATTTTGCAATTCATTGCAACGTAGTACATTATAGTAAGGGTATTAAACTAAAATAATTATATTTAGACAAATTTTTAGTATTACACTCAATAATTAACAAAAACAAAAGAAAGCCGAGATTCAAAGCGGTAAAAACCATATCGTCTTTGACCTGGGCCTCTATTGCCGGCGGTAAAAACCATGTCGTCTTTGACATGTTATCGTATTGCCAACGTTTTGATAGCTCTTATTTACTTGACAGTAATGGCGGCTGATGTCAAAAAAATACCATAACAGGTCAAAGACGATGTGGTTTTTACCTCCAAGAGTAGAGACCCTGGTTTGTAAGACGGATCTTTAAAAGAAAATGCTATAGTTTTCAACCGACTTCAAAAAGGATGAAATTTTCAATTCGTCTGTTTTTTATGTTAGGTAGGTACTCGATTTCTCAATTGTCAACCTTTCTTCATTCTTCTTCTTTCTTTGTTCAGTGTTTTTTAAACTTTTTTTACAAAAGTATGTATTTGTAATAAACGCGCCACGGACCGTCAGCATACGAGTAGGTAGTGCAGTTTCATTAAAATATTTAAAATTGATCCATAACAAAATTCACTGGAATTAATCTAATTAATCAAAAAAGTTTACAGGTTTCGCAATTGTGCGGTTACGACGAATTAAGCCTCCGATTAAGAGCTCTTAAAAGTTAGTTATGAATGTGGTCGATACTGCGGAAAAGTATAATTGTATGAAGCGAAGCCATAATTGTCAGTTAGCAGTGTTTCACTCCACCCGACCACGGTATTCCGAGCGAGCAATACGCCATATTATTTGTTTAATGATAGACCTAAACTAAAACAAAGAGCAACTATCGATCTAAGCTGTTAGAGTCGATATTTTCGAATAGAAACTGATAATATGATTAATGATTAATAATAATAATTAGTCTTAAAACATTTGGGGAATGAGTTAATTGCTTAAGTTATCCAAATCATAACTCTTTATGTTGACTGTACAAGCAATGATTAAAAATAAAAATGCCTTATGTAAGTAGGTATACAGTTTCAAACGTCAGTTTTTTTTAAACCTACCTCTGTGGAGAAATACGGTAATTATAGTAGGTAGATAGTTAAAAATATGCCAATAACGATGTTCTGTAGAGTTCTCGTAAACTCGAGGATAATGCAACTGCACACTGCAACTGCACACCGCAGTGTCAGCGCTGCACGCGGCGTCACAACAATCACGGTATCTTTAGTTTATTGTGCGGCGGAAACGTGTAATTACTCCGACACCAACCGGCGGATCCCAACCATAAAATAACTCCCCATTACATTGCCATTAAATAGCCAATGCCATAATTTTTATCGAACATACATGGTTACCAAGTCCCAATTTTCATTTCATTTGTTCGAATTTTCGTAAGTTAGAAATGCGTTTTTATAACTTACAGGATTGTGTGAAACAAATTAAACCTAACCTCCGCCTCGTCCTAGCAGGATTTATAGAAGATATGTATATGGTCTATTTTAAAGGAAAGGATTCAGAAAAAATGCTTTTCTAACGTATGCATCAAGTAATTAATTTTAGAGAAATATAACAGTTGGAAATATAAACTTCGGACTTGTGTTAAGTTTCCGTAAAACGTATTTACTTGCATCAATTATTTGGTGTCTTTGCACAATCGATCTGATATAAAATTTCTCTCAATTGATCTTACCTATAGAGATACCGTAGAAACTCGTGCAACTAAAAGATTGCTATTTAAAGATGTCCCAGATCATTGCCAAGAGGAAGTAAGATACTTCAGATTAGTCATGCCAGTTCACTTTAAATTCTAGAACACGTGAATATTCGTTAACATTAATAGCTACCTGAAATTCTAATTAAATCTTCATTCAATATGAAATTTTCATTGAGCGGGATAATTTCTTTGACGTAAAACCGGCATTCGGCGGTGATAGATGCACGCACCCGAATATCTTCCGCATCATGACATATGGCACACGTCCCAAATATCTGATACTGCGTTTGCTACGCGGCTTACGGTACTTGGTGTATGTTTATTAATTTACTCTGTATATAATTAGGTATAAAGTTTGGCTTCGGGCGAAACTGTCCCTGTTTACTTTATATTTCCACTATCATTGCGCAGCACACCGACCGATGTAAATGTTTTACTTGCATTTATTAGATATCTACTTATTATTTCATCATTATACAAACACTTGGTCATAATTACGGAGTAATTAAAAGTTCCATACTACACCATGCCTGAACTACCCTGTAGGTATACCTAACTGTCAAAGTAAGCATCACCTTCAATTACATTAGTCATGGCATCTATTTCGCTGGGTATTTGATCCTAGAAAAAGTGTTAACCGTGGTCCGACAGGAATGGCGTTCAGGTTCCGCTCCCTTTCCCGCCGTAATGCGATCCGACGCGACTTCCGCGCGAAGCCCTGCGCCCGCGATAATCCGGCTGCGTAGATTACACGCTACCTAACGTTACCTATTTTCCCTCTTTAACGTCTGTTTAGCTGACCAGCTTGTCACTAGCTCTTTTATAACGGGATTCGTCGATTACCTAGACACTTACAAGGTCTGTCTATGTTTATTTATATAGTCAGGTAGCTACGTTTAGATAAGGTTTAGATAGATGGAAAGTATATGAGAGATCCTCAAAAATTGAAAACGACAAGCTTTCTTCGTGTCTTAATTATTATTTATGTACAACAGCTGGCAAGCAGAGGTTGGTCGAGCGAGGCTGGCGTCCGGCGAACGACGCGGTTATTTATAAAACAGAGTTGCGTCTCGTTTTGTCTTCGGCTCGCTCTTTATTTTGTCTAAATATACGCAGTTTTGGGAACGTCGCTCGTCGCGGCCGCCTCCGCAGCGACACTGCGCTGGCACGCCGCCAGCCTCGGGCTTCGATTACTAGCCTACCTTTTGTCGAGCCTACAAAGACATTATTGTTTCTTGATTCCGAAGTGCGTCGCTCCACGGTTGACCTGAAAATATGAGGCGACTATTTTAGAACATCGTTGGTTTTGTTTTTTTTGTCTATCCTCCCTGCTCTAAAGCGCTAGAGAGTTGCTTGTTCGGGAAATAAAATGCGTGTCCAAAACGTTGGGTTATAAATCTTTCAGTAATCGAAGGCTATCTGTCGATAGTCGTCAACTCTTCAGCGCCAGAGACGACATCGCCGGCAGATCAAAGGCGCGGGGAAGGCCAGCGGACATGGCTCACACGGCGAACCGCGCCACGGTCGCCACTAGCCGTGCAGTTTGGTCAAACGAAACTAGGCCACGGCTCGTCTAGTTCTATTCTTGTGCCGACGAACCTGCGCGACATATTCGCAATTACAATGTATTAAAAGCGCGCTTGTTTCCTACAACCATTGTGGATTATTTTCTACGTCTTTACCTCTACTTTATTACGACTTTGGCTTGGCGTATTTCTCCCAAGTCGTAAACTGTATTAATGACTGTATTGCACTATTTGCATCGGTTCATTGGTTACAAATTTCTGTTTATACTAGAAGATTGATGATCCAAATTTAGGGTTATCGAGAAATAGGAACATAGGGTACATAGGTTTAATTAAATGGTTGAGATAACTAAGTAGGTATACGGTTAATGAAAGATATTCGTATCGCCGCCCTGCTCGATCCGCCGCCCGCGTCTAAAATCGTATTTCCGTAGAATCCTTACAAGCGACTTTAAGCTCTTAGTGTCGGCTCTGCAGTTCGACGACCCGCGTCCCGAAGACGTGCGTCCTGAAGCAGCCGCGAAACTTTCAGAAATAAACTGTTGTTCGCAACACCTACGGCCGGCGCGCTCACCCCTGATTACACGCCACACTTTTATGACACGAATGACTAATTTAACGAGCAGCCAGACTGCTGCTTTTAAGATAAAAGCCTACGTTTTTGTGATTCATAAAAAATTAGGTTTCCCTTTTATACCAAAGTTTATCGTAACTAACATTCGATAACAACGAAAACCTATCTGGGTCACGCGCCGCTAACAAAGGAATAACAACCCGCTACATGCGGCTGAACGACAATGGTAATAAAGGAAAAATAATGAATCAAGATAAGCTTTATGGTGGACAGTGGTTCGACCTCGGCCGTCAAATAGCAGGCATCGATCGACAACCGCGGCCCATCACGAGCTCATGCCAGTATGTATGCGAGTACCTGCGGCGTGTGGCACGCGACCAGCCCCTCGCTTGTCGAGGCAGTCTTTGTGGTTTCCCTGTCAATTCCGTTTGGTGAAGCCCATCCATCCTTAATGTCCAGTTGAATATTGGAACAACCCAACTTGTATTGTATAGAACCATAATGCTATCCGAACATAATCAAGTCGAATTTACATTTTGTACATTGTCGCGTCTGTAGAAACGTGGGTAAGCTGCCATTTTTGAACGATGTTATTGGCAGATATCATCCTCACAGAAGGTTACAGCGACATTATCGCCGCTGCCGAACCGCGACACCATCCGGGCCTCTCCGGATGTGATCCGCCAGTAATCACCGATGAAAATTTCACCATATACAATAGCTACCACATTTAGAGTCCGGCTGAGGTCACGCTCTTTTGGTCATTAGCCATGAATCAGCGATTTGCCAACGCTGTTATTATGATTGCGCATATCCGAAATGCGACGTGTTATTTGCTTCTCGTATGCTTGCCAAATCTCCCGTTAGTAAGTATAGTAGAGGTATAGTCCCTTTAATGTGTGTATCAGGATATTGGTATGCCTATAATTACACATGGAAAGATACATCAAAGCATACTCGCTATGTCATCGGACTGTCCTTTGGACGGATCACGCTGTCAATCAGCATTAGATGCTACTCCACAGCATTCCCTTCGTAGGTCGGCGGTGCCAACGATTGCAAGCCATTTATAGAAACTGTTTGTCGTCTTCTCGTAAGAGGCATGTCCCTGGATGCCGACGCCGCGAGCGGAGCCCGGGCGGCCGAGCGACCGAAATAGCTGCCGCCTCGGGCGACTTAACAATGCAATAAAAAGAAATTAACATTTTAACGTTGCCTGCGCTAAGTTCACTCTCTTGTGTCATTTGGAAGCGGTCCAAAATCTTAGTGATATATTTTAGTTTCACATTTTCTCTAGCCACTTCCGTTAAGTGAGAATTTAAATAACAAGTTTCAGAACAGGAATGATGAAAGAGTAATGTTTTTTTATCGGAATTCGTGTCCCCTTTTTTTCTGACTGCTAGATTTATTAAGTTTTATATTAGAATGTTATAAATAGGATGGTTTGTTGCAGGATTCGGTCTGGCGGCGGCGGCGGCGGGCGTCCGCGCCGGCTATCAGACGGTGCTGCCCTCTCCGTACGGGTGAGTGCCGCGAGCTTCGCGCCTTTACCGCATATGTATCGATGTTCAATGGTTCAACACTTTGACATTTGCCAGCACTAGCGGCGCCGCATGCCGCTCTAACATCTCACGAGACAAAAATCAGATATCCGTGCTCCAGAGCATACAGATACTTAGGACGTCATGCGAGATAAGGACCATAATGAAATGAACCGATTGTTTCAGTACTTTGAATAGATTAAAATTACGCAATTTTTACTATTTTTTATTATTAACAGTAGGAGGATGACCATTAAGTTTATAGATATACCTACTTAATTTCAGATAGGTGTGAAATTTTGATATCATTAGATAGCTGGTAAGGTTAGTAAATGCCTTGAAGAAAATAATTTGGGCCAAATAAGACGAAGAAGAATAGGATACATACATAGCCTTCATTGAATTATGGAACTGGTAGTATAAGTGGTAGATTTTAATAGACAAGTAGATGGCTGAGCTGACTTTTGTCTCGGTAGATGAGGCGAGCGGTGTCTCCAGACGGCTAGCGGCGCGGCGGCCGACGGACCACACCTAGACTAAAAATTATCAAACATTTCACCTAGGTATCTATGGCAAGCGTGAGCGTGAGAGTGGATTTTTCGTTTTGGGTGTGACTTAGTCGATTGGGTTTTTTAATGTTTACGTTTTACAATGCTATATCGGAGCATGGGCGGCGCCGGCGCCGGCCAGCGCGGGCGCCGCTCACCGCAGTGACACCTTACGCATCGTTCTCGACACTTCAATGTTTTCTTTACTTTTATGTTTTATGCCGTGTTCGTGTACGATTTTGTTGATTGGAATTGACTTTTGTTGGTGGTGGATTTCGTTTAATACACTTACTAAGACTGTTTAGGCCGGAAAGGGCTGTTTAGTCGTTGCTCGCGTGGGTCGAGGGTGCGTTGTGTGTGCGTAGGTGTGAACGCACTCTCGACCGCTGCGCAGGCGCCGGCCGCGCCGCCGTGTTGTCTGCTTCCTTAGATCCATCCCTAATCCGCGTGTCAGGGTTGGCAGCGCCCGCGTCCTCGGCCCCGCGATGCCTCGTGCCGATCGATGCGCGCACTTACTCCATCCATCAGGCACGCTCGCCGAACCAACACACCATATATAATTCATAGCAACTCTACTCCTAATGGAAAAACAATCAAGCGAAAGCGTCATTCGATTAATAGCTTTTTATCCTTAGCGAAGTGCTACTTCTGTCGATGTAGTTGATGTAGAACTCTACTTTATTACCTTAAAGGCACAGTAGAACTTCCATAGAGGAACATTAGTCATTAACGTGTTGTCAATTGCTGATGACATCGTAACACGTGTAATGACTGATGGAAGACCCATATTATGTAACGAATGATAAAATATATAGGTCTGTAACCAAATTTAATTGCAATTATATTATATTTCGTAGTTTCCAATACACGGCAAAAACCTTCGAAATAGAATAATTCCCTGCTAAGCAAGGCTGTTATATATTTGTGTTTGAACTTTATTTTTTAGTAAATACATTGGGCTTGTGTGATGTTTCGCCAGTGTAACACGCTGTGTTGTGAGTGTTTTTTGTTGTGGAACATATATCTATATATTCGTTGTCTACCTCGATAATAGCCGCAGCCAAGTGTTCAAAAGTATGTATTTTCGTGCTTATAGAGCGAAAGATTTAAACGTACAGTCGGGAATTAATACATATTTTTGGGCCTTAGAAAGTCCCATATTTACTCCTTCCTTATTTATTTATACCACACACGAGACCTGTATTCGATGTTAGATATCTAGTGCAAGTTAAGGATCGAACTGCGTAACACCTACTCTGGTTTCTATACTCTGATTATTCTAAGATGATGCCTATGACAGCTCATAGAAACACATATTACAATTATTTCTTTAACTTTACGTAGGTAATTACTACGTCGGTACAAATCTAGCGACGCCGTCCAGGAATTAAAATAATGAATCGCCTTTTTTTAAATACCTCGCTTGTAAGTATAGTAAATGATTGATATTACGACATACGGCTGTCACAGGCATCATCTTAGAATAATTAGAGTATATATGTCGGTCGTCTGCATCACTCCTCCAATGTCGAGTTGGGGCCCTGGGAAAATCTATACGAGCATTTCTCTTTTTTTTTGCCACTATGAGTGACATCTCCAGAATTTAAAAAAAATTGGCAGGTAGGTAGAGACCATCAAACTATGCAATAATTAAATAATATTGTAATGTGTCCCAAAATATTTGTATGGAAAGTTCCTTTTGTGTTAAATTTGTGTAAGAGTAATTTGAATAACCACTACCCTTAAGGTTATCCATAGATGCGCAATATTTGCACTAAATAAAGTCAAAATGTGCGCACAGTAAATGTAATAAAACAATTACATAACGTTTTAAAGTTTTAGTTCCTGTTAATTTAATAAAAAGTTCATCTTTCCATAAGTAAGAAAAACTATTGAAGAAACCGAGATTGAGTCATTAAAATTATATGTTATTGTACAGCTATGTAATAAAGTAGGTACTTACTTGATTTGCGAATAGCTAGTAGATCACAGGTGGGCGTGTTGGGCGGGCGGAGCGTGTGGGCGGGCGGGACCGCGCATGCGCCCGCTGGCCTCTCGTCCACCAGACTAATCCAAACGACTAAACCTCAAATGTCAATCAACTGTGCTCTCTATCGACTACCATAGTGGTGGAAAAAGAAGCAAGATCGCTTTCGAACACGTCGATCGGTAATAGCTGGGCTGGCCGAGAGCCCTTAGAAAATGCTGACGCGCCAAGCCGTTCAGCAGAACCCCTCAGATGCACACTTGACCGCCTTCGCAGCAGGAATCAAGCGAACTTTACGTATTTTTTACACTTTTCCCCTTTAATACAAGTAGATTTTTTAGTTTTAACTTTGGCAAAGAGAACGATGCATCCCTCGTGATGTTAAGTGTCCATTCGTCGCGGGTTTTACCGTATATTTTGGTATATTTGGAACTATTCCAACGGCATATCTTCTGTTCAGGTAGCTATTAAGATAAGATATTAGTGGTAGATTATCTGCACTAATGAACCCGAAACCCCTTCATGTTTCGTAATTGACGTGCCGGCATGTTAATCTCAATCCTGTGCGACCGCGGCGCGTCGCGACGCCGCCGATAAGCCGAGCAAAGACGAATGGTGCGGGTATTTCGAGCGAGGCGGAGTGGACGCTGCCGCTTGCTCTATATTTTTTTAAATAGTTTTAAAATCTTTTTTCCCGGCAATGACGCACGGCGACGTTCCACCGCGGCGACATACCACTGGCTCCGATCCGTTGCATACTCACAATTTTATACAGCCGTTGATCAATGTCTACTAACATAACAAAACTAGATTGCTCGTGCCTTGTCGAGGCTGCAAGGGCTAGGTACTTATAGCGTGTGACAGTTATGTTTTTGAAAAGTATTTATTAATATAATCTGATGACCTTTCACAAATCATTAGCACTAGCTCTTTAAGAATAAATACACTGCTTTTTGTGAACGGTCATCTTGGGGTTCTTCGTCACCACGCGTTCAGGAATTGTTTGAGTGCATTCCTCAGCGCAGTGGCCGGCCGCGTCGAGTCCACTGTAGCGAGACTAAAGTGTTGTTTGAATTGGCAGGTTGTCCCCGGGCTACGTGTATGGCACGCCGGGGTACACGATGAGCGCGATGGGCGGCGTGGGCGCGGGCGTGACGTCCGGCGCGGGCGGGCTGGTGCAGCTGCCCCAACTGCAGCACGCCGCGGCCATGGCCGCCGCCAACCACTTGTACGAGTACCAGGCTGCCGCCGCGCAGGGCGCTGCCGCCTACCAGCAACAGTACGCTGCCGCAGGCTTCGATCCTTATGCTACTGCCGCTGGTACGTTTCACATCCACTCTAGACTAACACGAAGATTTAGGGTCTACAAATTAGATCTAGATCAGTTTCGACCTTGGTTTGCTCACTTCTACGTAGCTCTGTAATGGTTTAATGTAGTAGCGCACGGGCCAAGTAATGATGCGCGTCTAGAGATAAGGGTCAAAAGAGCTCTTAACTTCTTACACTTCGCAATAATGTTGGTTTTCTTGGTTACTAATACACGTTTCCCCTGGTTCCAGCAGCCGCGGCAGCAGCAGCGAGCGGGGCCGGCTACATGTCCCCGTACTACGCCCTGCCCAGCGGCGGCGTGCAGGCGCCCCTCCTGCCCCAGCTCTCCTACCCCCCACAGCTCCAGGAGGCGCGCATGCAGTAACCACCTACTGCTCAGGAACTGACAGTGGCTATACTATGAGTAACTAAATCACGCCAGAAGATTTCAAGATCTGACCCAAAATTAGTCTTTGGATACCTTGTTAAGGCTAGTGGAATAATGAATTTAAATATATATTTTACAGCGATGCGTGGATAGCCAGATGTGAGTAGGATTTTAAAATGTGATGAGATGACGATAGATAATTATGAGGTAAACATTTCCCGTTATGGATGGACGATAGGGATTCTAAATGGATTTGATAAATGTGAGATAAGTATATGGCGAAAGTAAATGAGGTTGAACGGTCCGTTTGTTACCACAGGGAAGCCAAATAGTTAGACTTAACGTAAAACAATTTCTACTACTAATAGAAATGGTGTCAACCAAAAATTTTATGCGACGACCAAAGCTCTGAGCTTTTACTAGTAGGATTAGGAAACCTGGTGGTAGCGGCCCCGGACCGGCGGAGCCCGGGGGAGCCCGGGGGAGCCCGGAGGAGCCCGGAGGAGCTCGGAGGAGCCCGGAGGAGACCGGCCGCGCCCGAGCGCGTGTAGATATATTAAATGTATTATACGTAGCTATGTTAAACAAAGCTCTTGCCTGATTCATTCATACTTCCCGACATCACATTATGTAAATCATAATTCCTATTTTTATACATGATAGACTAATTAGATATACTTTTTCTAGATACATTTTCCTTCATATTTTAATATCATTGTATATCTATTACACAGTTAACTTTAATGTACCTATCACCTGTTAAAGGACAATAAGCTAACTATTATTTTTATCATCGAATCGAATTCTACAGCTTGTGAGACGAAAGTTCTCACCCAAAGTATGGCGGTATATTTTTACTGCGAGGCAGCTAGCGTCTACACATAACTACAATACTTCCTTATTTCAACACGGTCTATTTAATGGATACCTCTACTAGTTGAATTAACTATTAAAGATTAGATCATAGAATATAAGACACGTCAAATACGCGTCATATTTCGTTAATATTAAGATTTACTTATCTGGAATTCTGAATACAATACGGTCACTAAGTACTTAGTTCCGTTTCAGCTTCCGTGGTAGGTAATGCAATACTGCACTTAGACATAGGTTAGGTAATCGATTCGATAATCCGAGGCTATTTCATTCAAAGAAAATAAATAAATATCCGTCAACGTCGTAAAATATATTGGTGGTGGTCAAATATTACCTACTCACGTTAAACTTGCAAATTTTTGGGCAGGCTGCGGCGCCACTGAGATGGAGATGAGCGGAGTAGAGCGGAGCTGTGCCAATATTAACCAATAGAATCTAAACTAACGTGCGGAAGGGCCGCTCGACGTGACCGCATGCGCCTTCTATTGGTTAATATTGGCACAGCTCCGCTCCGCCTCAGTGAAGCCGCACCCGTTCTCCGCTTCTAAAATGTCAGAAACAATACCAAACTTCTTGAGTATGTGTCAGTTGTAGTATACGCATTAATCTCAACCGAGTTCTAACCAGACACTAGTTAAGTCTACATTCAGTTCCCTAGGTCTGTATAGGTCCACGTTGCTCAATATGCCCTGGAAAGGGCTTGGTTTAGGTTTAAGAAGAGCAATAAAACGGCTAAGTAATTATTCTTACTTTAGGGTTATCGTATTCACGTAGCAAACGTCATTATTTTCTTGTACTTGCCTCTTTATTATAGGATTCGTTCTCCAAAGCGGTAGAAAGTACTTACTAGTTAGAATAATACAATGACTAGTCCATGTAACGTTTATGAATTTCATCGTCTGCCGGCCTACTTGGACTCATCAAACGTTCCGCATAGGAAGCCATAGAATAACCAATCATTATTAAACTTGTTATGTCGACTATGAAGTTATATTTGCTGGTAATGTATAATAATCTCCGTCTTAATAGAATGTGCACATTGAGCCCCACAGCAGAGTATGTAAAGTATTATACTGAGGCCGGAGACTTAGTACAAGTTTGTAGCACTAGACAGATAGATATAGTTCACTGAAACGTAGTCGATAAGAATAGTTTTAATTATTGTAATATGCTGTTATTCGTAATTTATTTTGTTGATATTTGTAAATCTACACGTTGATAACTATTTATTATGTGGAAGAGTAATAAAAATTGTTAAATATTTACCGGCCGAATCGAATCTCAACGGTATCGGAGTTCCCATCTGGGTTCGGCCTTATAATTATATCGAAATGTACACAATATACATTTTAATTTAAGTAGATTTTTAAATATTGAATGCATACCAAATGAAATATTGTAACATGTTAGCCATAGCTGTGGCCATCTTGCCTTATTTATATATAGACTATTACATAACGCATAGTTTATATTTAAATAACTTTATAACATATCCGAGTAAATAGGTACTACCTACATATATTATTTTCTAAAGTTTCTAGGCTCCATGCCAAACTGTCCATTATAGTGCATTTCATTCGCAGTAATTAAGCACAACATTTATATTATATATATATATATATGTACTACAAATGTAAAATCATAATAAACCTTAATAATTGTTATCATTAATTTAAAATTATACTATAATGTACTTAATATAGGATAAACCTAAAATGAAACATTAAATCTTAAGGCAAAATGTTGGTGTTTTTTGTTTTCTCCATTTTCAACCCGCCCGAGTTACACTATTCGCCCCCTCATCTGAAATAAGATACTTTGGAAGCTTGTCTCCCTTCTTGTTGTCTGATCATGTTGAGAATTATTTTCATTGGAAGTATTTATTAAGCGCTATCTTTGTATTTTTTTAGGACATCACGTAAGTAATTAAAAAAAATGCTTTAAAAACTTTTTTTTTGTAATTATAAAAATTTCATCTTCAGTTAAATGTATGGAGTGCCCGCCCTAGATATATATTATTTATTTTTGTTACCAAACTAAGTAGATAGGTAGCAGTTTATACAAGACACCTAGGGTGATGGAACGAGTAATGGACAAGGCAATGGACACTTCATTCTTATTTTACAGAAGATAAGGGTTATTCATTTGTTTTGCAAAAATCAATTTAGGACCGTATGAAATTTGAATTAAGAGTAAATGTCCATTACTGGTGGCCTATAATCTAAATTTCATCAATATAAGTACATTGTTTGCGGGTGGTGCAAGTTTTCCGAGCTACCGGTTTGCTACTGGTTTTTATTTTCTATATTCTGTGCACAACACTCACTCACTCACATCAAGATTTGTTGATTGAAGTTGCCAAATAATCTTTTTAACCGACTTCAAAACAGGAGGACGTTATACGTTCCACTCGTTGTCCCCGGCTAGGATAGTCTTATTTGGTATGACGGACTCTTAAACACCTCGGTCTCCTGCAAGAGCTGAGGTGGAAGCAAACCGTCTTAAACCGTGGGCTGATAACTATGCACCACTGGGTGTCCCCCACAAACCTGCGCCAAAGGAGGGAGGGTTCGATCAGCACTCCAAACTCTCCCCCAGACTTGTAGGACCATACTATGGGACCCTATCCCCACGGTCCCCTAGGGGTTCAGGCGGGCAGCAAACTGCCTACGCCTTCGCCCCAAACGTCTACCGGAGCGGGTGCGCGTTCACGTCCTCCTCGCGGTCCCGCTCCGCCGCCTCCTTCTGCGAGATGATGCTCTCGCAGAAGGAGGTGACTGCCAACCACGATCTCCCACTGCTTAGAATGGCCGACACCACGCTGTGCAGTGAACGATCGGAGAGCCCTGTGTCCGCAACTAGAGTGCGGCGCTCCGGACCCCACTTCGAGCACACCTCTAGGGTGTGCTGGGCCGTGTCGTCCGGATCGCCGCACTGATGGCAAACCGGACTAAGCTCTCTCCTGATCTTGTGCAGGTAATGATCGAAGCACCCAAGCCCGGTCATTACCTGCACAAGACGGTACGTGACGGTACCGTACCTCCTCTCCAACCAGTGGTCCAACGACGGGAGTAGTGCCCCTATGGTGCGGAGTCCACCAGGTCGCTTTTCCACCGGTCTCAGGCGCCGCTCCGTCATGCGACGGGTCCTTCAACCACCTCCGATTCCGGGCGCTCGCCTCTGGCCCGGAACTCCACCCTCCTCCGGTATGTCCAAGCCTGCACCATGAGCATCGAACTCCCACGGCGGGGTGCAGGCCAAGACACACGCGGCTGAAGTTGCCAAATAACCTAACCTAACCTTTGGTACAAGTAAAGTTAATATAAAGCTTGTAAAAAGTGTATGAAATGAACGAGGGGCTCGGCTGTCCGGGCGGAGTAAAATAAAATTCGCAACATGATTAATACAAAACAATGTTCTCAATTATTTAAAAAAAAACCGCCTGCAATAAAAAAACAACTGAAAAGCGAAACACGAGCTCTACAATCTATAGAAAATTGTAGGAGCAATGTTCTTATTGATAAGTATTTATAACAATTTAAATTTTTAACCCAAATTTAAATTTTGCCATAACTTATGGCAAATGCTAAACAAGCATAGGTAATCTGCTACAGCGTCACCTATATGATATTAATTGCCAGTCCTTCTACACGTGCAGCCTATGGATCAGCTACACGCAACGGGCATACAGCGCTCTGCGAGTATAGTACAACAACGCGTACAGGGTGGTATTCGGGCTGCCGCGACACTGCAGCACATCGGACATGTTCGCGGAGGGGCGGATTGACGGCTTCCACGCGATCATCAGGAAGCGATGTAGCTCGCTGCTGAGGCGGTGGCGCGCCAGCTCGAATACCATCCTGTAAACTCTGGTCGACCGGTGGGACTCCCCGTGGCTAAAGCACTGGGTGCAGCTACATGCCCCCTTGTGTAAAAACCTTATTTAGAATGTAACCTAAATATGTTAATATAATACTAAACTTAGATATAAGTAATATTGTTACTAACACGTTATGGACTTTATAAGAAATAAATAATTTTGAATTTTGAATTTGAATGACACTAAAACAAAAATTAAATGCAATGCCATCTGTTTGGTAAAGGTTACACTACTATTTCTGATGTTTCCGATAGATGGCACATTTTTTACATTTTATGCATTTTTTTAAATCTTTATTTTATAATAAATTAATTATAAATTACCGGTGTTTTTTTTATAATTTTAAAATAGCCTGGCCAACCAGATTTTAACTCTTTATGCCAGATAAATCGGTTGGTCGGTCAATCCATCGCTCAAAAGACAGCCTTGGTTTCTGTCGTTTAAATACAAGTTTGAATATTGAATACCCACAATGTAAGAAAATAGTATTTTTCACAATCGTGTTATAATAGAGAGCTTTTTAGTCGAGTACCGGGTTTAGGCCACGAAGCTTGCTGAGTGGCCTAAGTAAGGTACGAGATTAAAAAGCTTGATTATGACACTATTGTGAACAATACTTTTTGTACGAGTTCATTAAAATTAATAATTTAAGTCATTAATAACAGTATATGTATAAGAAAACTAAATATTGTAAGTACTATCACACCACCGGCGTCCGTAATGTTGCAGTACTGTGCTGTGATTGGCTAAATACTGCCCAATCACAAAGCGTAGTTTTTTTTTTATGCCCTGGATACAGCAGCAAGTTTAAGTAGATTTTTGACAGATGGCGCGACGCTGCTACGTTCCGAAACGCCATAGATTGGCAATTTTGTATCGGATCGAGTCTCCTTAAACAAGGACACATTTGAAATACGAAGTTCCATTTTCAAAAAAAATTCGGTTGTCTAGAGCGTATCGAAAAAGTTATTTCGGTTGTTTCGGAAGTAACATAGACTATGCAACGATGAAAAGAGTGACGTTGCAGTATTCTCTATGAAACCTTAATACACAGATTATAACCGACGAGTACAAAAAATACATTTTAAAGCGCTGTAAACATGCTGTAAAACACCCCTGTATTGACAGTGACAGTTCCAGATGTCACTTCACTTGACGTTGACAGTTGACAGTAACATGACAGATTATTTTTTGGTTGTCGCGTTGCTTACGGCGCTAGCGTATTTCTCTTTTTGTATTACCTACTAAAGAAGTAGCAGAATCGTTAATATTTATATCAAAACTTAGAAACTTGCACATCATAATTTGTTAATATAATGGCAGGCCAGGGGCACCAGTTCCCCGGCAATTTCCAGGGCAATGCCGGTTCGATGCGCTCGGGTTTTGGCGGTGCTCCTATGGGCGGTCAAATGCAACCCATGCCTAATCAGTTAGCAGGTAAATAGGCTTTGAAATACAGAATTGTTGGTCTAGGAATAATAGAGATATTTTTTTAATAGAGAATAATAATAATACTCCATTGTACATTGTTGTTTGTCATTCTCGCGACCAAGTTTACTTACAATGCAATAGCTCTTAAAAAATCTCTCGGCTTCTGATCAAGTTGGTTAAAACATATACTTAAGAGTAAGTACAACAGAAGTACAATCCTGGAGGTAGTTTTAAGAGCTATCGCACCATGTAAAAATGTGTATTCATAAGAACTAAATAGTTTATCTACATGAAATTCTGAAAATTCTTTGCAAATATTTGCACAATCATATAGGCTTGGCCGAAGAGGGTTAAATAAATAAATAATTAATACATCTATTTAAGTAAGTCCAGAGTTAGAGTCTAGTATCATATAAGTGAGGGAATACAGCATTTAGTAATATCTGCGCAACTGCTAAATATATTTCTTCTTCTTTATTTATTAATGGCGGTCCACAATAGTATTCAGCAGTGATTTCACTAATCTCAAGTGTAGAGAAAATCAGTAAACTGAATAAATCAAATCTAAAAGCCAGACATCTTTCAACCCGCCATCTTTCCTCCCAAAGGTTACCAGAACCAAATCCTAAAAATATTTCTTCAATAATTTTACAACTCTGTTCATAAGCAGGTGTTGTTATGTAATCCTTTATGCTGTTTTCAGGAGTGATGGGAGGTCCTATGGCCAATCCAGGGAGCATGGTGGGGATGGGGAATCAGATGGTGCCTCCGTATGGGGCCACAATGCAAAGTCAGATGGGGGCTATGGGGATGGGACCACAGGTATGAACTACTTTCTTACTCTTAGCCTAAATCCTATTATTTTTAACTTGGTGTATTATAGCTGAGCTAAGATTAATATCTCATATGCCAATATGAAATTAAATTTGATGAAATGATACAATCAATCAAGAGAAATTCAATAAAATGATGGGTCACCGCCCTTATATGATGGTACCTGTACAAATACCAAAAGTATGTCTGTCAATCCATTTTTTTTACACGCTATATTGTTAAAACACCTAGTCAATATAGCCTTTCTCTCACATCATATTTATGGATGAATTTCTAAAATATTGTATGTAGTTAAGAACTCAATTAAAAAAAAATGATATTTTTTTCTTTGTATTCAACTTAAATTCTATTGACTATTTGGTCTTGCAAGAGATAAATATCTTGAATGGTTTAATTAATTCATTTATTAATAGTTTGCTCGTAATTCTAGGGTATGGGTGTTGGTGTAGGAGGCGCTCCCAATCCAGTGTTAGCTCAGGCTGTGCAACAACAAGGTTAGTAAATACAACAGTTTTTTTTTCTTGCAAATTGATATGCACAGTGAAAATAACAACAATCATGTAAGTCTAGATTTAAATTTATTCAAACATTGCACTGATTGCAGGCATGCAGCAAGCGGTGGCTGTGCCGGTGGCGCCCCCAGCGCCCGCGCCCGCGCCTCCCGTGCAGCCGCAGCAGAACAAGGACTTCAACACCGCCTCCTTGTGCAAGTAAGCCTGAAGGCACAATTACATTGCCAAGTCCGCCAATGCAGTGGCTGAGCTAGTTGCAAACTACTTCGACCGACTACCTCAAGACCTCTTTCTTTTTAATGTTTAATCAATTGGGGAAAGTGTGTCGACTCTTAAAGCAATTACAGTATTATGTGTTCTATAGTTAAATTATATTTGTTTTTGTTTACTATGTATTATTTTATTTACAGATTTGGCCAAGAAACCGTCCAAGACATTGTTAGTAGAACGCAGGATGTTTTCCAGACTTTAAAAGCAATTCAAGTAAGTAAATCTTTTCACCCATTCGCAAAATTTACCTCGTACATACATCCCTCTAAAATTTCAATGCCATAGGTATGTATGTTTACATATATTTGTATAGTATTTAGTGGGTACAATACATTTTAATTGGCTCTTTGTACCTAATCTATAAAGAATTAATAAATAAAACAGTTGTAAAATGTAGTTCACTTTCTAAATGAGTTTTAATCCACTATTTATAATGATGCAGATGATAGAGATGCCATGAGATACAGATTTTACAGAATCTAATCTATTGTATAAAACTATTGGTTGTGATCAAAGTATTTTTTCTAATTTTTACTCTAAAAATATAATTATGGAGTAAGTTTTTCGTTTCTATGTACAAGTTTGAAGTTTTTTATTACTGTTATTTTATAATATTGTAACTATAATTTCTCATCTCGCCTTCTTTCAACCACCCTTACCTTATCATTACATTTTTTTTCTCCCAGCCCCCAAACGGCACGCAGCTAGGCGAGAGCGCGAGCAACGACAAGAAGACGAAGATGCAAGAACAGCTGCGCACGATCCGGCTGCTGTTCAAGCGGCTGCGGCTGGTCTATGACAAGTGCAACGAAACGTGTCAGGTCAGTGGATACTTGCACAATAACTGCCGTAATGTAAATACCAAAGAAAGCGGAAAACTGTTTAACAGTTTAGGTAACCCATTGTTTTATGGAATTTCACTTTACGAGAGAGACAAGACGATGACCTGGAGTTTGAACATAACAAAAGTTACAAAAGTAGTTTCCTTTGGGAACCTTAAGAAGACTATAGCAGTGGGCATCTTTGACTAAATCATTAATGCTACGTTTAAAGCGCTGTGTAGAAGCACATTGCATATTTACTCAAAAGACAGGTTACTGGAAAGCGTTTAATACCTGATGATGTCTTTATCTTTGCATTTACTAAATTGCCTAATGTTTCCGACGCTCTAGGGAGAACTGCGGCAGCAGATAGCTACGGTATTACGCGATTTTATCGCTCAATTACAATGCAATAGTGCGGTTGAATCGTTAAAACTTTTCCATAATTTTGTTTACCAATAATGATGTTTGATTCTCAGGGCATGGAGTATACTCACATGGAAAGTCTGATCCCGCTGAAAGACGAGGCGGACAACAAGACGCTGGACGAGAGGAGGAACACGGAGTCGTACAGGCGGGACTTGGAGGAAAATCGGGAGCTCACTGAACAGGTACATATTTTGTTACTTAATATGTCTTATGACCCCAATACATTGTAAACAACAGTGTACAAGACAGTAGACAGCTGCACTCGATCGTGACAGCTATGATTGCGGTGGGGGCTTATCTACTCACATAATTTTTTACGCATTAATCATTACGCATAGAAATCGATGGTCATAACACATTTTAGGCTGACATTGCAAAATTTAATAAACGTCTATTGTATAGATTAGGATAGCTCAGGTTAGTTTTTAATAATAATTAAAATAAAACCCTTTCTATTGTAAAAACCGTTTTATGTCAATCGACTTTTATGCGTAATGATTATTATGCGTAAAAATATGTATGCGAGGAGACCCCTACCCGATTGCCGTATTGCGTCAACGACGTAGTGTGAACACTGCGTCTGTCAGCCGTATTAGGTCACCGCATGCGGCTCACGCCGAGACATCGCTCCATGGGTGGACAGACTTGTGTAAAGACGACGTTCGTTGATGACAGACGACATTAGTTGGCCGAAGTACTTTGAAACTTCCTTTCCAAGAAAATATTTCTTAGGAAACAAATTTAAAAAACAAAAAACAGAAACGTACAAACCTAGTTCTTTATAATAGCTACAAAAATCGATTTAAAAATCGTGGAAATCGTACTTGATTTAGGGGATGACAAATGTTATCGCCCGGAGCTACATTTGTATGGATTTTTTTGATAGCCACGTGATTTTAGCGGCGCTTCACAATTCTCTTAATCTCCAGCCCCTTAGCAGCTTGAGTTAGGGACACACGCGGGCGGCACAGCCCTGTGTGTTTCAGCGTTAATCAGCGCTATGTCTCGCCCCGCGTACGTCTACGTTGTATTGTTGTATAGTTGTCGGTCACACACTAAAAATGTTACTCGTTTAGAAACCCCTGTTGTCAAGTTAATAAGCAAGATAAGCTTTACTGGAGAGATTATTGATTTTACCAAGAGAAATGACACATTGTGATACGTTATCGTCAGTTGTATATAGTCTTGGATCAATGGATCTGACTCAATGATGATGCAATCTGCCCTTACGTTACTCAGGGTTAAACATAACTGTGTAGATACATATATGTTTCCAGAGGCCCGTTTCATGAAGCTACAAGTTACAAATAACTTGTAGCTTCGTAAAACGGGCCACAGGACTGCCAATTAAAATCACGTAGTACAAAATAATAACAAATTTCCTATACATAGTGAAAACCAAAATTCATAATTCGACCGATAAGGTATTGCCAGATTTGCCAGATATTTATGAAATTGAATAGTGATGGGCAGGGATCTGAGTTTTCGTAGCAAAACATATTATAAGACGGTCGTAATCTTCAAAGTTGGGGAATAAACTATTTATATTGATTTGTAGATACAGTCGCGAGATTAAATTTGGTACCCACCTTAGGTCCAAAGTCAATCTGACATTTCACAACAATAAGGTTGAGTTTCCTAAAAGTTACAAATGACTTGACATCTCTAATGACATTGACGACTTCAAGCATATTTTTCTTGAAATGGGTCCCAAATTAACGCTCGTGACCGTACATACCTTATTTTCTAATTTTGCATGCATGCATGCATGCATGATAATCAAAGTAATGTGGGAATATTTTTGATCCTTTTTGATGCGTGTATATTGTAAAGGGGATAAAGTTCATTTTTACTTATTACAACGCGAAAATGGCATTTTAGAGCAACGACAATTGAACTCTGTTTCCATGTTGGTAGATTCAAATTCCCACAGTTTAAACAAAGTTATTTTATGGATAAATATTAAGTTGTTGAAACATAAATTAAGAATGTCGATAAGAGTGGTACTACCCATGTTGCAACATTTGTTAATGTTCAATTGTCAATTTGGACCTTCAAATTATGGATTCTGGTTTAGTTAGTGGAGCCGTGCCTATGCATGTCTATCATTTTGTATCGTCGTTTCACTTGTATTACTCGACCAAGAAACTGCTTTACCACTTTTTGACTCTATTTGGACGTTAAGATCCAGAAGTGGTTAAGAACTTTTTTAGTCTTGTACTTATACAGTTAACAACTTCAATCGATTCAAGCCAATGAATAATTTTGACGCAACTTCTTTCTCGAGACTTGCTTGAAACATTACGACGGGGTTCATTGATGGCTCAGAATTTATGGCCGTCTTGCACTGCGGGACCCGTACGGACTCCGTTTGGCTTACAACGGTGTCTCTTCAAGAGATTTACTCGCGGTGGAAGCACTTGAAGTCACCGTTGTAAGCTAAAGCGAGTTTGAACGGGGCCGCTCCGCTCGCAGTGGAAGGTGGGTTTTTTAGGAAGAGCCCGACGTTGACAATTAACTTTTGTTACAGGTGGTACTGAAAAACAAGCAGCTGAAGGAAGTGATTACAAATCTAAGGACTATAATATGGGAAATTAATGTTATGTTGACTATGAGGAGATCATAAGTTGTGTTTGGGTGCTATCCTATTCGAG
Organism: Acleris cristana; assembly: GCA_948252455.1. Classification (NCBI taxonomy): domain Eukaryota; kingdom Metazoa; phylum Arthropoda; class Insecta; order Lepidoptera; family Tortricidae; genus Acleris; species Acleris cristana. The sequence continues at coordinate 5,594,595 of OX411774.1, read as the reverse complement.
TCAATTTTAACTCGGCCGCGTCCTTTCATTTTGGCAACACTAGTTAAATATACACGTTTCGCTTACACTCAGTAAGACTGTGGAGCAGGTATTAGCAAATGCAACCTCATTACTAACGGGAGAAGATTGAATCTTCTTTGGAGAAGTATGGGCACTTTTTAATGAAGCACACAATTTATAGGTATATGACATTATTTAATAACAATTAACCTATGAGTGAGTTACTTTACGGAAATAAGTGGCCAACTTTTCCCGTAAAGTTGACTATTGGCCGAACCCTATATTCAAACCGCGGACAGATAGGCTTACTTCGGATTAAAATTTGACACATTTTTTATGAGTAAATGAAAAAATGGCGGTTTGAATATAGGGTTCGGCCGTATACGAAGGTTATAAAACTTCGTCATTATATGCTATACATTGTGTACTCATTTGTACGGCAAAAAAAATACACTTTTTGTTTTCAAGATTATACTCTATGTGTATTAGAAAACAATAGTAATGAGGGCGCCATGCGACGCTCGGAAGAGTCCTAAAATTTGAATTGTTTTACGTAAAATTGGCTCAAATCTTAATTTGAAGCAGTTTAAATATTGGGTATGGATGGATATAAGGCTATTTTTATCCGGAAGAATTTAAAAACCCTACTGTTGAAAGAAGCGTAAAGATTGTCTGCGTAATAAAATTTACAGAAGTACCCTCCTACCTCATCTCTGCAGTAAATATTTTAGTTTTTAACGTATCCACTGCCTGCAACGCATATAGGCGTTTTCCTGACTTCTCCTCGTGCATTGGACGCGTATGTGCATTTTTATAGTATAGCTTTGAATAAAACGATGGGGATAAACCAGGGGAACGGGACGGCCGCGAATGCGTCAAACTATACTTGGGAGCAAAGAAATCGAGCCACTTTCTATGGAAAGTCAGTACTAAGTGGCTCGATTTCTTTACTCCCAAGTTTAAATTGGTATTACACTTAGGAATTTGTGACAAATCCAAAACTTATATGCGTATCATTTAACAATTAACTTTGGTAACCAGTAATCCACTCGCTTGAAATTTATGTTAGTTTTACATTTTAGTCACACAATGATAAGAATGCGTGATTTTTTTAGGAGTTCAATTACAAATTAAAGTATGTATGGTTTTTTTTCATTCTGTGATAGTTTATGTAGGATAAGATCTAGTTTATAATGCTAAGTTGTAAATTGTTATTATAGGATAAGGATAAAGGAGTGTTTTCAAATACAGACAAAATAATATTTCAATAGTTTTATTTCGTCCAATAATTCATAACGCGGAAATAAATTATTTACTTCACCATTATTAAAATAGATTACAACGCTAAGTATAAAATTGGCAAGTGTGTCTTAACGAAATCACCTTACAAAAGTTTCCATTAAGTGTACTTAAGTTAGCTTATGTTATGTCTAGTTAGTTTTTACCTACGTTCGACTGGTTTTGGGATTTCGTAGCTGGCTTTTTTGGATTTTTTCTTTTCGAATGGGCGGTGGTCGATAGGGGAGTCGTCGAGTTCAGGGGCTTTGAGGCCTACGATGCCGGTGTCGGGGACCAGGTCTGGCTGGGGCTGGTCCGCCTGCTCCGGGACCTCTGGGGAGGCTTCCAGCTCTTTGCCAGCGCTCCTGCCGGCAGGCAGCGCGTGGAAGGCCTCTGCTAGTTCAGGGTTGATCTCCTCAAGAGGCGTGTCTCCAGTCCTGATGTAGACCGGAACGTAGCCTGGCACTGGAGGAAGGAATTGCCATTTGGGACGAGCCTCTGGAATAAGGAAAAATAAATGGTGAATAGAAGGAATAATAAAACTCTTTAGATAAAGGCCAACCGAACGATACCTAGCATTTACAGGGGCTCTATTCTACTATGAAAAACCATATTGATTTTGAAATAAATATCAATTAACTCTGCCGCCATTATTTTCAAGTAAACAAGAGTATCACAGCGTTGACAATACGATAACATGTCAAAATCAAGATTTTACCGAGTACCCGGTCAAAAACAAAGGCTTGACTGTGCCTACCTAAGTACCTATTGTATTATACCTACCTTGAATTCAAACTGTTTGGTGCTCAAATAATGTCATAAACTCATAACTAAACTATTTATAGGTAGGCTTCTATAGTTTTTGATCACTGAGCCGGTGGCATACCGATTTTTAATATTCTTAAAATTGTGGATAGGAAACCGCTTTGTGGTCAACTTTAGTTTCTCGAAACAACAGACTGACCCATAAAAAAGTAGCAAAAAATAATGAAATTAGAACAGCAAAAAAACCACGTTATTGGTAAAAAACTTAAGTAAAACCCTTCTTCCATGTAGACATCTGTGTAGACCGTTCGAAATTCTAGCTTTGAAATTAGACTTAAATTCCATCTATTCGCTTTGTTTACAACTACATGCAAGAGGGGCTTTAAGTTTTTTTACCCAACCTACGTAATGATTATCATTTATTCTCGAAAATAAATCGTCATAACGCGAGATCGGAAGACATTGTACCCAGAACGTCAGGAAATGCGCATTCGTCTGATATCTCCATGTTCTATATCGAGAAAGTACCATTCAAGTCGGCAATTATTATTAAATCTCGTGTTTTCCAGTCGGCTGCAAAGTGCAGCGCGGCAGACACAACATGCATTTCGCTAATAGATAATGGATAGGTCTGCCGCTTGTTCCAAGTTCCAACCGCTTCCCTTGTTAGTGCGGTCGTTCAACTCAGACTTATTGCGTGGATAAGTGCCTCTATCGACTGGCTATTCGCTAAATAAACAACTAGTTACATGCGAAAGCTTGCGAGAGATTTGTGTAGGCAGGAATAATAATTTACGGGCGACAAAAAAGCGAGTTATTGACTAACTTATTAGGCGTTGCAAAACTTGTAATCGTCATGTTAGTACCTATTTTGAATGGATTCTAAGGTTTTCCTAGTGCGCAAAGCAATAATAAAACTAAAATGTTAATTTTTGAAGTGTATTTTAATGTCTTATTTTTTGCTTTTACAGTATCCTTGGAATGGGGTTAACAAACAAGGATTTAACTATTTTTCAATTTCAAAACCTCATTTATTTCAGTTAATTTGTTTTGGAGCTACGAAGCCATCACATATGGTACCTGATCATTTGGTTGGTTGTAAAAAATAAAAGACGACGTATTGAGCTATCTTCATGAGGAATACCTACCTACGTTAAGTATACTCGTATGCCTCGGGCCGAGTGTTGAATCTTTTGATAGGTTCTTAATAATAATTGTGAATGGGATTATTACTTACTTAAATTTTCAAAGGATGGGAGTTACCCAAGACATTAGTAAATTTTTATTAAGTTATACTGGTCCTTTTCTAGTCAAATATTTTACCATCGATAAAACTGACTCCCGTAACATTAAGAACGTACTTTGTGTACCTTTCTAGGTTTCCAATCGCCAAATAAACCAAGCAATTTTTTTTGGGAAAACTAAATATAGGGTGAACTGCCCTATTGTTGCCCACCTACCAATTATTGGCCCCATGAACTTTAACAAAAGGTAATAGAGACGATAATTCAACAGTCACTAGGTGCCAGTAACTGGTATTTTAAAGGCCAGTTACTAGGTGTTTTACCCTACCTACCTAAGATTATTTGGCGTAGATTAAGAAAAACAAGTCGCCACTCCTAGGGTTAAAATGTCACAGGTCGAGTTTAACTTGTTTCTAGTTGTTGAGGAGAAACCACATATTATTAAAACCTAGTCCTCAGCCTAAAGACCTACTCCAGCCTTTTAAGTTATTTGACGAACGGCTCCTCGACTGATGCGTACGCTACCTGTCGTTTATCTACAACATAAAAGCGACGTAAACTGAGTGGTTTTGTTACTCTCTAACTTAAACACTAGTTGAAGTCCGTTTTAATGAGTTAGATATTCGATGTACCGTTTTAATTTAATCTCTCTCTCAAGCTCTGTAGAGAAACATGTACCTATTACTTACGTTGGATCCCTTGTAATCTCTTTGCTCTTGCACGAGTGGATCAGAATAATTGACACGTGACACCATATATTTGTAAGTACATTTGTCACACGAGATAAATATTTTTTCTAACATTTCTTCCCTAGGGTTTTCATGCAGCACTACTGAGAGAAGCAATGCCCTAATTTCAGAGACATGAAAATATAGAATAGAATAGAATAAATTAAGAGGTCAAATTAAAACGAAGGGTGTATTAATATTGATAACTCTGTATTTGAAACAGCAGTCAATCAATCAGTCAGTAGGTAGGTAATGTAAGGATGTTTGGGTGGTTCTTGAAATTACTCGCGCAAGTCCCGGACAAAAGCTAATCCTTGTCTAATGAACGTATCGTAAACCCATTCAGTTTTATTTCCTATTTCCCACTCATAATTGACCTGTATTTTCAAGTATTTGGCATAAGCATTCACTGAACCCCCGAGAAGTACACATTGCAAACAACTGCCATCTATCGTCAACGAATGCGTCGACCGCAGGAGATATCCAATAAGATACATCGCGTTTTACTGCTGGCTGTCTGAGGATTTGTAGACGGTAAAGTTGGATGTTTATTTTATGGCGACGGGCACCGCAATGTTGAAAATTACTTTATTATGTTGAAAGTCACTTTAAAGTTTTATGAACGTTTAATTAAGAGGCTAGGTCTGGCCGGTTGGTTAAAAAAACTGAAATTTTTTTTTTTAATTTAGACATAGGTACGTAGGTAAATAAATTAAGCACATTTTATAGTTTTACCCGACTTAAAAACAGCGAATACTTTTTTATTATTAGCTGAAAAGAATACTAATTTCATTCAGCATTTAAATGGCTTTAAGAAAATGTTTTGCGAAGTTACGAATGTCTATATTTTTTCGGAATGGTTTATGGCTATTGCCGAAGGGTCTATGAATGTTTATAACGAAATTATATTACTTAGGTACCTAGTTAACATGTCGAGGAAAAGATATTTTATAAAATCTGAGCCATTTTCTGTGAAATATGGTTTTCAATTATTATATTTGGTACCGTAGACAATAAGCCCTCTTGATACAAAATGAACACAATTGTTCACCTTTGAAGTCGATTGCGATTGCGAGTGCGTTAGGCAATAGGCCAGCTGGTCAAATACGATTGGAATTTTACCGCCTAGAATAAAGGAGCAGTAACTTTATAATTATTCTAGGACAACAATCTAGGCAAAGAGAAGACAGCTAATGTGCAAAGTGGGTTATTCCCAGTTGCCCGCAGTGCGAACTACTGGGAAAAAAAATCCCAGTTGTCCGCACCCTAAAGCCGAATTAGCAGCTCTAAGGTGCGGACAATTGGGATTTTTTTCCCACTTGTCCGCAGTGTGAACAAAGGGGTGCGGACAACTGGGAATAAGCCGTCAAAGTAGGTAAGGTTTAACGCATTCACTGCCAGGGGGCGTGGCCTAGGAACAAACTTGTATGACAATGAACGCATATATGCGTCGGTGGCAGTGAATGCGTTAAGATGAGTTCTTTAATTTAGGTGATTGATTATACCAGAGTTCTGCCACCGCCGCAAGAGCTTGTATAAGGTACTCGATGCTCTACCTTGTTTCTTATCGATGAAGAATGTGTATTAGTAGGTCAATTTCACTTTGTTAGGTATTTGATTCATATAACTTAAATAACTAACGTATTACGATTGCGAAATCGCTAATTAGTAGGTAGGTAGGTATTTACTTCTATATAACTACACCTACACACACATCAAAATATGTCTAAAGCGAGGTTTAGACTTTCAATAAAAATTGCAGAAGTTGACTGCTGCCTTATCCACTCCAACTTTTAAGCTAAAAAATAACCAAATCCTAGTAGTCGAATTCGCGCTTACCTATCAAAAATATTCCAATTTTATTTTGATATTTTTCAAGCAGGTTTAAATGCAACCAAGCAACATTTATCAGTAAAATATTTTTATTGAAGTTTTTTTTTTACTTGAGTGTACCTGTCTAAAGGTTGACGTTGAAACATGAATTAACAGAACGACGCTAAATTGCAAAGCTGCATAACAGTTCACCTCGTTAAAGCTTCGTGAGCGGCAACCACCGTTATGTTCATAATTTTTCGATTGTCCATCATCCGATGCGGTGTTATTCTCGATCTAAGGTGAGCGTGTCGACCTTACTTGTTAGAGAGTTGTTTGCGAGTCAAAGGTTAGATTAGGGTCTCTATTCTGCAGGGTAAAACTAGATATATTGCCTTCGACAGGTTATCGTAATGTCAGTGTTAAGATAGCTCTCATTTACTCACAGAATAAAGACTAGGCATAGAAACCGTACTAAATAAGCAGAAAATACATTATGGTGTATTTCTTTTTACTTATGGTTTTCATAGTGAGTTGGGAAGAGATGCATCTATAGCTGTTCTTTCGTTATTGGTACATCGTCACAAACGTCGTTTTGCCGAATCAAACGACTTTTTTCAGCTGATCTTCTTTCATCGACTCGTATAAGGAATCAATTAAGATACGTCATAGATTTCGTCTAAGTACGACATTATCATCGAATCCGATAAAGAATAACTTGTAACTGGCTAGTAGATCATGTTTGTATGTGTTTTAAAGTTCAAGTGCAGTGTGGGTGTGTGTGTATAACGGTACGGCTGGAGATGACCACAAAATACTTTTGATAGCGCTTGTCGAGTAAAATATTTTAGGTTATAGTTATAATTAAAACTACTTAAACAATTACAAAATAACGAGTTTTAATTATGTAAAGTAAATATCAAAGTTTTTTTATTTTGGATTGCATTACGCGTTTCCTCATTGAACATTGGGTACCTATGTGATGGAAGACAGAACGATAACGTGATTAAATTTTATGCTGTTATTATAGTAATAGGGTACCATACAGAGCCAAATAAAGTGTCTAAGCTGTCTAATATCTGCTTCCCTCTGTGCCTAAAACTCCGACTGTTGACTGTGGGAGCTTTTAAGCTCTGGCCGTCCCATACAGAGCCAAATAAAGTGTCTAAGCTGTCTAATATCTGCTTCCCTCTGTGCCTAAAACTCCGACTGTTGACTCTGGGAGCTTTTAAGCTCTGGCCGTGGAAGGTTATCGGACGGAAGTAGTTACTTTTATATTCATTCTGCCTATTTACTCGTATATTTCCTTTAGTGTGGATGTTTTCATCGAATGCCCATGACCTATAATCGGAATCATTGAACGTTATCACAAACGCGGCGAGCTGCGGTAAATCTGCAAGTACGCTTTGGACTAGAATTTACGCTATCGACCTTTATATTTATATACTTAAGTGTAACAATATGTGTTGGACACGGTCACTGAAGATTACTAATATTATAAACATTGACCTGAGGGCTTGTTGTCTTACGCACTCGCAATCGCAACCGGTTTCAAAGTGGAGCAATTGTTTTCATTTTGTATGCAGACAAGCCTTCGATTTTCAAAATGAAAACGATCGTGATTGTGAGTGCCTTAGACAATAAGCCCTCTGGTCCAAAAACGGTTCTCTAAAATGGGTATTTAACAATTAAATGCTGTACTGGCTCTGATCATAGAAATAATGTTTCTTTATATTTGTATCCGGATAGGTAGGTATGTACCTACTCCCAATAATTATTTACTTAGTCATGCATGTTGATTGTTGCATATGCATAAATTAATCACATACAATAACACTCGCTATATGTATACCTATATAGTTACATTCACGCTTTTTTCAAACAGCTTATTTCTACCGAGACTCATAGGTCACGACTACCTTCGCAGGGTCTCTATTCTACCCGGCAAAAGCCATATCGTCCTGTTAAAGAATTGTCGTTTTGATAGCTCTTATTTACTTGACAGTAATAGCGACTTATTTAAAAACAATACCATAACAGGTCAAAGACGATATGGTTTTTACCGCCTGGAATATAGGCCCAGTTTAATTGCCAGCATCTAGGTTATCGTTGTTGTCAATGCATATCACTTACGGCCGCGGTCAGTCATTTAATTAATGACGATCTAGTCAATCGCTACTGTCATTTTTGATACACAATTTTGAAAAAGGAACGAGTTCATTTTTTTAATAATTTCTCCGAGTGCGGCGGTTACTGTACTCCAAAATTAATTCGTTTAAAAGTTATGCTTCGTCGTTTTAATTACTCGACTTACTATGCTTCTTAGTAACTGTATATTTTAGTACTGTGAAGGTTCGCTACTTGTAGCGTGCTGGCTGCATCTAAGTTATACTGGCTGGCTTTTACGACAGTAATATTAGATTCGGAATTTTAAAATTTTAGGAATTGCTTTGTTTGTGAGAATAACGTCAGTCGCTTAAGGTTTACCGAGTTGATGGAGGCCTGCGAGAATTGTATTATTTTAAAAGTGAAAAGAAAATAAAATTCAAGTGAAAGTAGTAGTGCATTATTATTTATTAGTGTAATCAAGAAAAAGGGAGCCGGCACTGCTGGCCTCCTACAGTACCTTGTCGCAGTAACGTATTATTAAGGTGAGTATGTTTTGGATTGAGTTCATAAACGGCTGTGACAAGGTACTAAAATGTACAGCTATACTTCGACCGTACCTACCTCGTTCGTAATCAAACTCGTGCAAATCAGTAGAGAAACGCAAAAGACCTGCATTTCTTGATATGAAACTGGGTTAGTGGGGCTGCCCGAATAAGTCTAACAACTGCTGTACATGTACATCTTGTAAGTGTAACGTAAATTTCACTACTTAAATCACTATCGCTTCTCACATGTACATAAGTATTGTATGTTCGAAAATATAGTACTTACTTTCTGATTTTACCTATTTCTGTTCCTGTAGGTACTCTTCGAAACAAATCAAACAGTTTTTAAACTTGTAAGTCTTATACTAATTATAACTTTTAAGATATATGTAATTCTTCAACTATCTTGTCTACAATAAAGACATTAGTTGCCAACATTTACGGTTTAATTGCGTTACATTTGATACAGATAAGTATTCCTGAATCTGTTCATACGGTTGCAGAATATCGAATAGGTTGCAAAGTCTATTCCTCCTGTGTAGAGCAAAAATATTCAGGCTTACGCGTACTTATTGATATTTTTCTTCAGCTACATTTAGATTAATGTAATAAGGAGCAGGTGTACAGTTTGAGTTTAATTGTGGTCGTAATTATTCAGATATTGTAGACCTTCCATTTATTACGTAGTATTACTAGCAAACAGTATAGCTCCTACCTAACGGAAGTTAAAAAGGAAAAGACAGTTCCTAAAAATGTGTTGCATTTTTGTTCACTAGTTACGGGCAAAATCTTACAGATATAATTACACACACAGATTTACCTATAATGCTCAGTTATCAATGTTATCATATAACCTTTTTTTGTTGCTTAGGTTAACTGTTAATAATATTTCTCAATAAAATGTAGTCAAAGAGCTTCTGCATGATGGCTATAGAAATAAACTGCCTAGGTTTAGAGATTATGTACCCACCTATAAAATGTTTAATGAGTATATTTCTAGTAGTTAATAAGTAGTATAACGATAAAATTTACTCCTTTACGAAACCTTCACATTGTGTACGTAACCATTAATACCCGATGCAGGCCCTTAATGATCGGATAGGAAGTCATCGCCCGCGCAGCGGCGTGTATCCCGCCGGGAACGGGTTGATCGCACACTTTTTGCATTATTATAAAATTCCATTCCCTACAACAACATCACGACAAACGCCGTTTCCATGGTCGGCTAAAGTCGACCAAATGAAGACCTGACCAGAGGTTCGCAGCAATGGACACGCGAACATTGTTAAAGCCGTTGCCGGATTTATTGAAGTCATACCGATTAACTTTTTGTCTTCTCGAACGTGTAACTTTTAGGTACCGATGAGTTCATGCTTTAGGTGCTTTTCTTGGAATGATGATTTCGGTTAAGACTTTGTAAGCTACAGGATGTTCAAAAACTCCGGTGTATGAGTAACTCAAAGCTGCCAACTAGGTGCGGTATTTTTTTGCTTGCTTGAAGTTTGTCAGATTGTATTTTTGGTGTTGAGCGAGATAACGGACTTCAAAATTGGATGCGATCTGTTCCGTCACCCAGATGTTACTATAGAGCACGTTGACCTAAGTGAGACTAGGTTAGTGTCAATTACTTTCATCCTATTGCAATTTAGAACCAGCTTCTTGCAACCACTGTTGGTCATATGACGAACGAATGATATATATTTATAAAAATATTTTGTTTTATGCCAGATAAATTGGTTGTAAGCTGACCGTCAGAAAAAAGTCGGCATGATAGATTACAGTTTCATTCACCTATCATATTCTGAGTGCTATTTTTTGTTTGTTTGGCAAGCAATTGCTGGCCTTTATTTTTTGTTCTATAATCGTGTTTATTCAACGTTTAATACAAAAATAATTTCTAAGGTAGCTCCAAAATATTCAATCAACAATTATTTTTTTGTTTAGATGAACAAGCTTTGATTGAATGATTATTAAAAAAACTATCCGGGGGCACGATCGCGGAAAAGGATCCTGCGAAGCCACGCTCCGTGATTCACCGACGAATAAATTATACGGCACCGTACATTAATTACCATGTCAACTAGTTTTTGTTTCAGAACTTTAATTGGACCGCTTTTGGATTAGACAAAGCACCTTAATGGATCTGATAATTTTAGGACCGACTCTATCGCACGGAACTAATGGATTCAATGATCTTATTGATCACGATTGTTTCGAAGCGAGAAAAAAGGTTTGATGCCTTCAATCGATGAGAACATAGGTACAGATACATACCTAAATAAGAAGTAGTTTGTGTAAGAAAATACTGTGACAATACTTATAATCAACGTTTACAACACGCATTTCCATTGTCAACTTAATGAACAGCTTTTTCATGACAATAGTGATCATTTATTAAATTAATTCAAGGTTACTTACCTATTACAACACAGAACACAACACACAGCAGAACCAGGGACTTATACATTGTTAATTATAATTTTTTAATGTTATAATTAATTAGAAGTGATTTAATTAAGTGAGAGGGCCGGCGCGGGCGACGTCGGTCGAGCGAATGGTGCGCGGGCGCACGGCTCCGGGTTAAAAGCGGTAAAACCTGCGCGCGCCGCCCGAGGGCGGTCCCGCCCCCCTATCCCACACCACCGGGAGAGCTTTCCTTCATCCACCGGACACTGTAACTAATTAACGACCTAGTATTTAGGTACTTGAAACTGTATTTCCGGTAAGTATTTTGAGGTAGCTACTTCTATTTATGTAGGTACTTACTAACTTTTTGTCCTAACAGTCTAAATTAAACTAGTAGTTACTGGAAACAATAACATTCGTTATGATAATTAAACGGGAAGGAAAAACAATGGCCCATTTGATACTTTTGCGAAAATCGTTTTTCTTTTGAAAAAGTCCTTTACCTAAACATGTTAACATCTTAATCTTAATTTATTGTTTAATATTTAGGACAGACAAGAGGAGTAAACTTTTCATATTCTTGTAAGTACCTACACTCGAAAAAGGACCATTTGTTTTGTTTTTCTTTAAAATGTTCTACATACATACATACATTAAATCACGCCTGTTTCCCAGAGGGGTAGGCAGAGACCACTTCTCTCCACCTGCTACGATCTTGACAAATCTCTTTCGCTTCTTCCACATTCATACATCTCATTCATTAAAATGTTCTAAAGTCACAAAAGATGAAAAAGAAATAGCTCCTTTCATTAAATACCTACCCTGTGGGTGACCTAGAGCCTTTATAGGAGTCCAACTACGAAGGACCAAGTCTGTAACATATATGATTACTGGCAACACAGACTGGTCAATGAGCGCTATGAGTAGCCAAACTAAAGTGGCAGTGCTTGTAGAACCGATGACCAGCCGGGGCTAAGGTTTCTGGAGTGGTTACCACGTACTGGAAGTCTGGAAGGCGCAAAGTTGGAGGCCTTCAACAAGGTGGACCAACGATCTGAAAAGGGTTGCTGGAAATAGCTGAATGCGAGTAGCACAGAACCGATGGTGGAGAACTTTGGGGAAGGCCTATGTTTGGCACGTTTCGGCCGACCAGATTACTGCTTTTCGGTTTGCTTCGTCGAAAGCGAAAATGAAACGCAAACTTGAGGATTTTGAACTGAACAATCCATTGGTACGCATATTTTGTCGATAATTCTAGAGACGCTCAAGTAAATAAATGCTCATTGCTTTCTTTTGCTCCCTCGCGCTCTAATTCAGGCTAAAGTGCATCATAACCGTAGCTGAACCATCAAGTCATTGTTAGAGTCACGTGAGGCCGGCTATCTACCGTTTGACGTTGATAGGTACGTCATGAACCGGTTCAATCTGGATTTGGTATCTCGCTTAGATAGTCTAGGTCATTTTCTATCTGATTGGCTGGTCAAACGATTCTTTTACATAATGTCTTTTGTTAAATCCAAAAAGGTGGGACGTTGAATTTCTCCTTTTCGTAGTTTGAATCGCTAAAACGTTTATTAGAGTGTTTCATTTTCCAAAAAAACTTTTTTTAGAGACTGCTCGAATCATAATCCATTTTCATAAGTATGGTATTTACTGACCCCGCAACCGGCCAAAAAAATGGTTATTATGGTCGATATTATTAGTATAAGTATACTGTAAAGTTAGTTATTGTTTCTTGTGTTTGCCAATATAATCAATAATCAATCAATAATCAATAATAATCAATATTGGAATATATAAATTTAATCCGCTATCACCTAAGCGGTTAGTCTGTTACCTTTTGCCCTATCGCCATGACATTTGAGATTTACACATAGACTCGGCGCGTAAGTAGTCTGCCCTTTACATACCCGCTATAACTTCCCGCGATTTATTACTGTCATTAGGTTCAAATGGAAAATCGTCCACTTGAAATTATACGTCAGTTCAGAAAAATTACCATTTGAAATACAACAAAAAGGAAAATTGTCCATCCTGAATAACGTCTAAAATGGAATCATGTCCCATGGTGAAATTATCCAATATGATATTGGTCGAAATAAATATGTCGATTTGTATTTACGTACACTCAGAAATATGACCAATTGTAAATACGTCCTACCTGAAATTTGTACAATTTATATTATATTTATATGGTCTTAATTCATACATTCATTTGTGCGTATTTCATTTTGCTCATAATTTATAATGGACAAAATTCCATTGGCTTAATTAATTTACAACGAAAATAAATTTGGTTATAAATACTTTTCAGCTCAATTACATTTGGATACTATTACTTTTGACCCATTTTCAGAATGGTTATTTCACAAGGACGATTTTCCATTTGTACCTAATGACAGTAAATCCTTCCCGCCTAGCAGCTGGTTTTAGTTTGTTCCATCTTAGTCCTCAGGTTTGTCAATGCATTTGCATTCTCATTGCAAATGTCCGTGAGACTCATAGCCCACTTACCATCAGTTGGCCTTCGTATACCCTCTGCCTTCTCCACGCAAATAAAAATCTACATAAATTTGGCAATTTTCTGGACATTCAGTGCTATGCTCCGTAAATTTCACGTTAACATGAACTCAAATTCGTTCATCCTATAATTATTTGGCACTGAAAGCGATAAGAATGACTTTACTAAGAGTGTATCTCAGACTTTTCCGGAAATTATTTATTTATAGGAACTAATTTATCGTTAAATGCATTCGCAGTAAATATAAACAAGAGAAATCATAGCCGTTTCCAACTACTGCGATAATTTCGACGATTAAAGAGAACTCGATAACTTTAGTGCACCCGGGAGATTTATTGGCAATTCTGGCTTGATAGTTGTAACAAATCGCTGTTTATAGGTTCCTGTTAAAAGAGAAAAGCTGGTTTCATTCATTATGCACTTTCATGAAAAGTGCGTAAGGTTGTATACAGGGGGTTTCGAAAAGCGCAATTCTGAACATATTTGAAAGATTGAGCTGAGGTTTACTTGATTGTTTTATACGGCAATTTTACAGAACTTATCGTGCGTGTAATTAGTTCAAAGATCAGTTCATGGTCATAGGAAGACTGAAACGTAAAAACATCTTTAAGTAACATCAAACCGACGAAATTTGCTAAATGATTTGCAATTTTGGCTTTAAAGTTTTTGTTTTTGTTTTCTTTAAACGAAGTTATATTTTCCAGAAACGGATACAAAAATATAAAGCCCAAAAAACTCTCTTGTCCCGTTTTAACATCAAATAAATTTTTCGTTTATCTCCATTTCTTTTATTATTAACAACGAGAAAGGAGTTCAACAGGACAGTTTCTCTACATCTCCTATGGCGTAACTTCCTCACTCTGAGCAATTTGTAATCACTTCATGTATGCTACAAATAGGATTGTGTTTTTTTTCTAGACGCGATATTTCAGAAAAAAGTGGTTATTTCGCCTGCAGGCTATCTTGGAAAAATATTATGTCCCTAAGTGATTACTGATTATGATAAAAATGGTCATAATAAATGCGTTTATAAATATGACGTTATATCATACGATGAAGATACAGGTTATGTGTACTTACAGTTTCTTTCCTCGAGACGGTTGCATAATCAGACTGAAATCCTGTCTTCTCTTATTCTCAATGTATCCCATATTTCATCCCTTTATTTTTTATGGCAATGAGAAGACACACGCGCACTCAGGTCACACAGGTAAGATGGGATTTGAGACCCATATTTGAATTCTTTATATTAGAATAATTTCTGCAATCCTAAGATTCCGATGCGTTGCCAACCCTGAAGCTGAAGATTAAGATGGTGGATGCAACAATGCGAACATTGCTGTTTGGAGGTAGGCCAAAGGAAAGGATGGAGGAAGCGATCCGGACGGACCCTGTGTAAGGTCTCCTACCGCCGCTAAAACGATATTAGGGGCATCCCGTATGTCTAAAAAACTTACCTTTCCTTAGAGATTATTTTTAGTAGGTAAATATTAACATTTATATTTATGTAACATTAGTTCTATTCGTATCAAACCCATATTCACAAATCAATGAAATCTTAGAAGGAGTATCTGCTTTCATTAAATAAACACTTAATTTTAGAATTTGTAGTTTTGCCTGTAGGGGAAGGAGACATGTAGTTCTAGCAAAAATGACACTTCCGAATTGGTATCTAAAAGTATACTCATAGTAATAAACACAATGTAATGGTATTTTAAGAGCTGTCTAACAACACGAATAAAAATATTCATCCTTGTTTTACATGTACCTATATCCGCCGTAATCGGAGACATTTAAGAGAAAATATACTTGTTCCCTTTTCAAATGTCCCAAATAAAATAAATAAATAAACTTTTGTATGAAAAATCATCACTAACTGCCGCACTCAGAGACGTCAATTTAATTTAATGCTTGATTAAAGTTGCTGCTGTCACTCTCTTTGCTACAGCAATAGAACAAGAGAACACGTCACAAATCAAGCATTAAATTTAATTAACTTAATTTAAATTTTTTTTAATTGACTTCTCTTACAGCGGTAGTTAATCGAAATTAACTGAAACTAAGGGCGGCCGTAAAAGTAAAACAAAATGTTTTTCCCTCTGATTGAATGAATTACTGGTCTTGTAGCGAGATATAAAATTATAATAAATAGGTATATGAGTACAAAATGTCATCTTTGGGAGACAGACCGACAGACGGATATGGCGAAACTATAAGGATTCCTACTTTAATAATGCAACCCTAATAAATTGTTAATGTAAAGGCCGTAAAAGTGCACTTTAAAGTACTGCCTTTGATTCCTTCAGTGGTCGGCGCCGTCGAGACGTGCTCGGCATTTCAACACTAGTAATTGCTAATACGGAATCATGCTGTGGAATTTCGCACGATATTATCTCCGCATGCAAAAACGTGATTACAATAACATTATTACATTTATGTACATTCAATTATGAATTATGCAGAATCTACCTTACTTCCGTCATTGTTTGATGGATTTGAAAATTGGTGATATTTTTACAAGCTTTCAGTTTTATTGTTTCGTTCGTATGTGCCGGTTCAAATGTTAAAAATCAATTTTGCACCACTTCCCGTTGTTTGTGGTTGGTTAAAATTTGTAATAGGTACAGAAGTAAAACAGAAAATTGCTCGTAGATCAGATGACCTATGGGGTCGATGAGTTCTCGAGTGGCGTTCGCGTACCGGAAACGCAGTGTGGACCTATGTACAATTGTAAAGCAGTGGACGTCTTTCGACTGATGACTAATAAGTAAATCCGAGGCCAATGCAATATAATACTACCTAGGAGCTGATGAGATGAACAACTTTCGAGAAAAACTATGTTTGCCCACTGTCCATTATTATTAAGATTATTATTATGAGCCCATAATGTCATACTGCTGGGCAAAGGCCTTTCTCCCCCTCTTCCACTCTATCCGATCTGGAGCGGTTTCCCTCCAGTTCTTGTCCCATGATCCCAACTCATCACTCCACACATCCACATCATGTGATGTCCATTATATAACGAAATTCATGGTAAATCCATACTTTCTACGCCATTTTCTTGTTTTTCATTCATCAACTTTGACTATTGTAAATGAATGCATTGCTATGTTAAAGTTTCGGAGTCACAAATTATAGCTATGTTCAGACAAGGAAGGCAAAGGAGTACGGCAAGGTAGTCTTCTTTATCAGTAACATTAAATCGTTAACTCCTAAACTAATTAACGTATTGGAGAGTTAAAACTGTATGCTTGACCGGAAAAGAAGGGACATTCTCATCCCGTAATAAATAATTTATACCTTATCAAGTTCTGGGACAGCCTGTATAGACAAAGTTATGCCTAGGTACTAAATTAAAACAAAATATGTCAAAATGGCATAAAAATATGGCGTATTGTATACGAAAATTTAAATAAATACAGTCGAATTCAAATCAAAGCTTGCTTCTTGTGAGACTAGTTCGCTAATGATAAATTTCATGCATCCCTGCACTCGCAAGCTACAAGTTTTAAGTTTTCCGGTTAATTAATATCTTTTCGACGAATTGATAAATAAAATTGATAGATAAAAAAACCATGTGGGCTCTATTCTACTCGATAAAACCATAGGGCTTTTGAAAACGTTATCGAATTGACATATATGGTAGGAATTGTTAACATAATATAGCTCTTATTTACTTACAGAAGGTAACGGCAATTGACGATTTATCTAGTTAAAAACAATACTATAATCGCACGTTATGCAACAGTGACACTATACTAAACCTACTAATATTATAAATGCGAAAATTTGTGTGTGTGTGTGTGTGTTTGTGTGCATGCTAGTTTGTTACTCCTTCACGCTGCAACGGCTGGACGGATTTAAATGAAATTTGGATGGAGATAGCTTCTATACACTGGATTAACACACAGGCTACTTTTTCCGAGGGATTAACGATAATCGAAATCTACGCGGATGAAGTCGCGGGCAGAAGTTCTTTATAACCGCAACAATGTCACTATACAAATATTTATTTTCATAATTTAGTGTCAGAATTTAACGTGCGTATTTCGAAAGCAATATCGTTTTACCGAATATAATGCCCCTGGTATTATTTGCTTTGGTTACGGTAAAGAATCTGTCCCCAAATGATGGCAGGTGCTAGGAGAGCAAGGCCGCGGGCCAGAGCGTCGACCCGAGCGATGACCGCACTCACGTTAGCTGCGACTGCGCAGCATCTTCGCGAGATAAACCAACTGCACTTTGGACACGACTATGATTCTACGCATAAGGCCTCTGAAGCGGATTATTTAGTGCTGAATTACAAGTTTTAGGGTCGTCTTTTCCAATACACGGAGTTGTACTTATATATTCACAGTATCGTTCATTATTTCATACAATCTGTCGTCAGTCACTTAATCGCTCTCTTGCATATGGCTTCCCACTTAAGTTCAACATTTTGTAAATTTTCGAAAATCGCTAAATTAGCGGTGTGCATTTTCAAAATGCCTACTCTCCGATCTTTGTTAGGTACAACCGCAAAGGACTTAAATTTTACTTTATTAATAGGTACTCTGGGTCGATTGTACAGCGTCGTGATAATTATGTATAATTATTGTTGTGATTATTCCAAAAGGATGACCCTTGACCACCGATACCTAAGGCACGTTGATTGTAAATATCTTAAGGAAAATGTGCTAAAAACAAATGTGGCCAAAAACATAACCTACACTTTAAGAGTTCCGTAGTATTTTTTTAATGGCATATTGTAGGCAATCGATCACACAGGTCACCTGATGCTAAGTTGGATCTTAGACTCATGGACATTTGCATTCTCAAGACTTCAATCTTAAGACTGCCATCCTAAGGCCCTAATAATAAAATTAATAAATTGATCTCGACTTTAATGCCGACTCAAGATGCGTCTAAAATGACAGTTTTCTATGGCCTGACGTATTTTGTGACGGACATCTCAGTCAAGATGAGTTTATTAATACGGCCCTTAGACTACAAATGCGTTGCCAACCCTGTGGACTAAAACAGAATCCCTCTACGCTAGTAATTTCACCGGTTGTCGTTTCCCCACACCGGAACACAACAATGCGAACACTGTTTCTTAAAAGGTAAAGGATAACATTCCATCGGCCGAACAACCGATTTTACCCAGTAGAATAGAGGCACTGAAACCGAAATAACTTAATCATAACTAAGTCTTTTTTATGTGGTTGCCTTGCATTGTCATTTTTATACATAGGTAGGTATTTAGGCACCTACATACTTTTTAATCCTTATTTTGCTCTTTTAATAATCTAAGTTTTATCGCGTTTTCCTTCTTAAGTACCTAATACGCGTGATATTTTATTTTAAATTCGTAGTTCTATGTACCTATTGCTAATTTAGTTTGTCTTATGATTTTCATAAGTAATAGTAGGTATGTATGTTAAATATTTACTGATTGTTGAGTTTCTTGCGGTACTTCTTCTCAGCAGAGCAGACGTCTTCGGAGTCGCTGGTAGATTTTTGACACGTAATACCCGATAGTTATCTTGACTTGGATAGATGGAGATGGATTTTTGCTTTTAATTGTTGAACTCTAAAAATTAACTTGCGTTGCCTTTGTGCGCTTGACCCTAGTAACCTAAATACTTTATTATCTATCTCCAAAATACGATAAGTACTGTTTCTACCAACATATTCTGGGAAAACCTATAATTGGCCAAACAAATATTTTGAACAGATATTTATAAGCACCTTATCATTATAAATGACTCATCTTCTTGACTCAGTGTAAGATTTTTTATAATATCACGTTTTAGGGTACCATACGTTTGTAAAACATTAAAATTAATAGGTAGAATATAGATTCGATCAGAATCAGTCTACGTTAAGTGTTACTCAAAAACATACGTAATAATAAAATTAATTATCAAAATACTCTAAAGTTGCCCTGAATATAGCGACAAAATAACGTACTCTTCTAGTATTTCTGTAAAGCGAATGTTATTTTTTCGAAGCATCAAAAGAGCACCCTGTATTAAAAAGTAGAATATCTGTAAAAAGCCTTAGTAGGAGATCCGAATAGGAAACAACCTTCACCCAGCTGTTTATTTGATAAAAAGTATTTTTAATTAAATTTAATATGGTAAGTAATAAATGGCGAATGCCTACCCATTGGTTATGATGGGAAAAAATAGTCGACCTAACGTTTGCATATTCTATAGGCTTCATACTTTTAATTAGTATTCCCATGAAAGGGCCTAAGTCCCGCCTCTCCCAAATTTAAATCCTGGATCTGGCCCTCTGTATAGTATTGGATTCGGAAGAATCTACCTAACGTAGCTCTATGGAGTTTAAATTAAACTAGTTGACTGTGCACAACATATACAGTTGGCAATAAATAGTTTGTCCTGAAATCCTTGTTTTAATCATACTTATTATGTAAGATAGTACAATACTCATCTTTTTTCACATTGATTCACTCTTGTCCAGTTTTTTTTTACTTTTGACTCTGAGGCGCGAGTCACGATCGCCAATTAAATGGAATTTGTTTGATCAAAGCATGATTGATGCTCAATGGATGTCAGATTCATTAGTGCGGTGTAAAAATCTTGTTGGCTGGATAACACCAAACTACTTACTAGCTGAACTAACTATAAAATAATCATTCGTATTATAATTAAATTTTGACCTTGTTATAATTTTAAACCATCAATTAAAAAAAAAGATTCAAGTGGATGAAATTAAGTCAATTCGGCGGTTTAAGATACAGCCGAGGAAAAAATACAATGCGAGCACTGCTGCTAGGCACCAGGTTAGTGATTAAGATGGTGGTAGCGATCTGCACGGACCTTATACAAGGTCCCTTTTTATAACCCTGGGAAAATGCATTTACTCATACCATCGTGGTCAGGGGGGAGCCAAGGTGGTTATGTGGGACTCACTATCCGAGAGCGGAAGGGATACTCTCTAATCACCTAGACATTCTCCCTCCACATAAGGCCGCAGGCTCTGCTTGCACATTCGACTACGACCCACCTTATACAAGGTCCTACCACAACTAATTATTAATTGATTTTAAGCACAGAACAGAAAAAACAGTAGAAGTGTCAAGGGGCGTGTAACGTGTGGCACGGTTATGCGGAGTTCCGCATAACCTTCCATACTTTCGCCGCGATCGCTTATTTCGATATTTCAATATTTACATATTTCTAAAATAGGAAATAAATCCAGAAGGATGCCTTATTGTGCTATTTTGGAATGTAAAAACGATAGCCGCACCAATAACATTTTAATTGGTGGCGTGTTGTTTTTATGATAGTTTGGCGACAACAGGTCTGACACTAAGCGAAGCTCATGCCACTTCCACTGTTTTTTCTATTCCATTATTTTAAGTGTAACTGGCAGGCACAGAAACAAGCCTCATCTTGTCTCAACCCATCATATTACAATGTTACAGGCAGTTGCAGTAACGGCTCGCTGGTATGTACCCGCTAAGTTAAAAAGGCTATTTAACACTCGTGAAAGAATAATGAGGAAATCTCCCAGCGATCATTATTTCTTATTTATATGCTTTGTTCCTTCACTGATGAGCGTAACGTGATACTGATCTTTCTCAGGTAGATATATGTATATCTCTTAAAACATCAAAAGCAAAAAAACACTTCATTCTGTTAATGTACCTACTCGTAAGTAACGAGATGTGGCCTTACTTAGGATAAAGGCTGTTAAATTCACAGCATTGCTTTAAACATTATTTTATAATACATTCATTTTTAAAATTCAATACAAATACGAAAACAGATATAGTTAAGGAATCGTGCAATTAAAAGAATAAATATGAACATAATTTTGGACTAAGAAGGCTGTATGCGGTCTCATCTAGCGATCTCTTCCAGACAATTTATTATTAATAATAAGCATATTTTAACTTAATGGAGAAAGTAATAATATATAATATAATAATAAATGCTTAAATTATCATTGTGATCAGAGACCAAAAAAATGAGTATTTGGCGCTCTGAAATAGAAACCCCGCTGGGCGGGGCTTTGCTCTACAAGCTTAGCTGCCCATTATACCTACATATGAACGGTTAGACCCTTGAATACCTACTTATAAAATAATGTACCAATAAAATAAACCAAGTCTTATAAAAAGTGACCTTCAATGACCATAAAATACCATAATATTGTCGTCTAATATGTATGTTAAATACACATGTTACATACCTTAAATGTCGCCATTTTGCTTTTAATTAATAGATTAAAGTATCCAGTGACACTCGCGACGCTAAGATGAATCAATGACACTTCGTTGGTCGAATTCGGTTAATTTCGGTTCACCCTGAAAAAAAAAACCGTACGTACGACACACAACACATACCTATATGTATATACTTATACATTCAGGTCAAAAATATTACTCTCCTTCGACAGTCAGGTCACACAAATTTATCCAGACTTAGTGCCAAATTAAAGTCTAGGCTTATACTACACAACGATAAACATTCTCATAATGGGTACATCATCTCAAAACACAAATATTTGTCCGTACCGGGATTTCAATCCAAGATCGCTAGCTTCGTATGGTCACTACCAACTGTACCTACTTACTAACGACTTCTTCAAAAGTTAATTATTTTACTATTCAAATTGCCTAAAGTGATTGCTTGCATTTCGGTAACGTACGCATTACGCATAAGTTACTTAGTTGTTTATTGTTCGATTGTTTTATCGAAGCCGGGATTACTTACGAAAACATGTTTCCGATATGCTTTAATTATCTTGGCCTTTAACTTACTTATGCGCTGCGTGAGATTGTAAGAATTTCTAAGAACTTGCTTTTCACCCGCTACAACTACCTACGCAGATAAAAAGTCAATCATGACACATTGCGCGACCATAAAGTTTCTGACTATTGACATTGTCGACAGCAGTAAAACCACGGAATAGACAAAACAAATGTTTTTGGTGCGGCTATCGTTTTTACATTCCAAAATAGCACAATAAGGCATGCTTTTGGATTTATTTCCTATTTTAAAAACATCAAAATATCGAAATATCGAACAAAGCGATCGCGGCAAAAGTATGGTAGGTAGGTTAAGCGGAACTCCGCATAAATATGCCACACGTTACACGCCCACTTGACACTTCTACTGTTTTTTTCTGCTCTGTGAGTAAAACAATGCTAAACTTATTTGTAGCGTTTGAAGGAATAGTAATAACAGCATTTTTTGACTGCTGTCAATATTATCCATTTTCAGAAACTTCATGGTTGTGCAATGTGTCAGCTCAGGATTGATTTCTTATCGACTATACTATAGTATTGTTATAAGGATGTATCAGAAAATCCGTGTGTGTCTATTTGGTATCGTAGCTCCCAAATTGATGAACCGATTTGAACGCGTTTTTTTTTAATACAAAGCCAGTTTAATCAGGGTGGATCTTAGCTAAGTCTGATGAAAATCGGTTGAGCCGTTTAAGAGTAATCAGCTCTTAGCATAGTTATCATCGGTGATCCTGCAATACCGCGTAACTTACAAATTAAATAAGTTGCAAAACACACCTTATAAAGTACTTCAGTAAGGCAAATTTTGCAATTTATTGAATTTGTTAGTTACACGGTGTATTGCAGGACCACAGACGTTATAGTATCTAAGAGCTGACTTGATGATAAGGTAAGTCAGTCTAGTTAGATAAATATAAAAAACTAGAGGACGCCCGCGACTTCGTACGCGTAGAATTAGTTTCCCGCTACTACCCCCATTTCTTCCCGTTGGGGGTCGATTTTCGGAAAATCCTTTCTTAGTGCTCACTTACATCATGAAAGGAACCCCTGTACCAAATTTCAAGTTTCTAGGTACAGTAGTTTGGGCTGTGCGTTGATATGTCAGTCAGTCAGGTTTGCCTTTTATATATATAGATACAGTTGACGAAGAATTCTTAAAAACTAAACAATTGGTAACTGTAATCCGACCTTCTATAGATAACTTTAGACTGGTTACTTATTTGATATTTATTTCCTACGTTTACAATTTAATGAATCTCGTTGATGCATCATTATAGTTCTTCATAATCTATTTGTAGAATCTTAAATTAATGATAGCACTTGATCATACACACATTTAGAACATGATTTCATTGTGGTATAGGCACCTATTAACTACGTCAGACGTTATTACTTTAGTACTTTAGAGTAACTTAATATTATTAAATAGAAGCAGCAAATACATATTATATGTAGATAAAAGTGCCTTATCTACGAAGTACGTATGTACCTAGTTATAAAAATTACAAATCATTTTGGAGATGTCTGTGAGCTTGATGTGATGATGGTGTCGGAATACAGCCACCGGTTGTTTAGAAAAATAATTCAGTTTTTCTTTCCTATCGTTTCAAAATGTATGGGATGACCAGAGGCCCTACTTTGAAAATGGAATTTCGAAGTTACGTTAGCTCTATCCCTGTCACTGGTCGTTCGAGACTAAATCGAGAGAAGGGGATGAAGCTAATGTAAATTCGAACTTCGATTTTCAAAGTAGGGCCTCAGTTGACCGTGGTTTGTCGTAACGCACTAGAATGTCACCCCAACCCATACATTTTGAGCGATAGAAAAGAAAAACGCTAGAAGCGTTTGCATCTTGGCTACGCCCTAAAAAACCGGACAAGAGCATGTCGGACCAAGCTCAGTGTACGATTCTTAAGACTTCACTGCAAACATAAAAAAGTACACGCAAAACGAATCTCTACGGTACTTCCTTTTATGGAGATGCGCAGTTTTTCGGCAATAACTCAAAAGCGGTATGTTTCTTTACTTAAAATATACACGGATTTGCTTAAGATCGTTTATTATTTATAAGATAATACACTGTGCTTATTGGTTTTACATGACAAGTCTACAGAGTCTATATCACAGATGCTATATCCGCCCAGCTCATAGATAAGTAAAAGCACGTTCGGAAACATCCCCCTTCCTTTAAAGACGTGGTCTGGGCTATGTAGACAGGTCGTAGTCCTCTAAACGTGCTGGTCTGTTTCTTACTCGAGCACTGCGACGTGGGTCCACAGACACAGTTGTCGGAACGGTCTCAACCGTGGAATGACTTTGTTGGGGCATCTGGAATTCAGAGTCTGTTGACATAGGAAAGACAAGTTGGGTACCTGAAAAGCAAGATTCAGTTTGTGGCTGATCTAGCGCCACTCTGGGAGGGTGAGACGATTCAAGCGAAGGCATTGCATGATTATAACTTATTAGCTCTTCGGAACAGGGTCTAATATGCCTTCTGTTTCTTCTGTATTCTTTACCATTCACCTTAACCACATATGATCTACTATTAATGATCTTATAAACTTTCCCTTGCACCCATTTATTCTGCAATTCTGGATTTAAAACTACTACTACATCTTGACCCAACCTTAAATCAGAAAGAGGTTTTGCTCTTTTATCAAAGGTTATCTTATATTTTTCTTTTCTCTCTTGAATCAACTTTGGCATGTGTTGAATAACTTTAGGTGCAAGATGTTTCAATAGACAAGGTAAGCCTGTACGTGTTCTTCTTGCAAACATTTTTTGTACAGGACTGGCCAGATCATCTTCATTGGGTATATTTCTTAAATGAAGCAGAGAGTACCATAAGTCTTCCTTATTTTCTATACTTTGCTTTACTACTCTTTTTGCAATTTTTACTGTGATTTCAGCTTTTCCATTTGATTGAGGATAGTGAGGAGATGATGTTACATGTTCAAAATTCCAGCTGCTAGTGAATTTCTTAAAATCTTCATTAATAAAGTTTGTGGCATTATCTGTACACACTCTTTGTGGAATTCCATGTCTAGAAAAATTCTTTTTGCAAATGTTAATAAGCTCACATGCTGTAAGGGATTTTAACTCATCTAGCTCAAAATAATCTGAGTAGTGGTCCACTGTTATTAAATACTTTGTTTGGCCAAGTGAAAATACATCCATAGATATGTACTGAAACGGATACCGGGGAACCTCATGTGGAATTAATGGCATTTTTTGTTGTGAAGGAGCCTGTGTGACACAAAACTTACATTTTTCCACAAAGTGTTTTATGTCTTTTGACATACCTGGCCAAAACATATTTGTTCTTGCTAAACGCAATGTTGCTGCAGTGCCATTATGACTTATGTGCACTCTTAACATTAATTTTTGTCTTATTGATTCAGGTATTAGCACTTGATCTCTTCTCAAAATAAGCCCATCACAAGTAGACAATTCGTTTCTAAACTTGTAATAAATCTCGAGACTAGATGGCATTTCTGTGATATATTTAGGAAATCCATTAGTAATAAAGTGAATGAGTTTCTGCAGGTGCAAATCCCTTTCAGTTTCTAATCTGATCATTTCAATGAGTTTGTCTGATATTTTCAAATATTTAATTGAAGAGACCTTGTTTATAACTTTAAATATTTTGTGCTCAATAACTTTATTTTTCAAATTGTAATGTTTTTTATTCTTATTCTCAATGATAGGTATATATATATATATCAATATATTCGATCATGTTGAAAAAAATTCATTGAATGTATGAATGCGTTACAGTTGTAGTTTTTTTATATTTTTTGGACTTACGGTTTAAAAGATAAGGTGGGGGACACACAATCTATGAGACTTTCGCAGCAATTATTTCCGAAAATATTCACCTAATCAAAAAAAAAATTCTCAGAAACCTTTTAAGTGTTCGGTACCTATTAAAATAACTGGCAAAATATGTGCCACACGTTGATGGTTTTTTTTTACTTGTGTTACATGTATGGAGTCACCCCCCTAGAAATATTTATTTTGTTACTATTATATTAGTAAGTAGCGGCTTATACAAGACACCTAAACTCCAAATTTCATCAATAGGTATGCATCTTGCAGTTTTTTTATTAAAATGCATGTGACTTAGAGACGGACGGGGACGGACTCGACGAAACTGTGGGTTTCGTTTTTGCCATTTTATCGGATCGTTTATTTACTTAGATCACAAATAGGTTATACAAGGTGACTCATAAGTCGTGAACAAACTTATCATCGGGGTGTTTTACCCACAAATATGAACAACTTTCACTATGGGACCAACTCTGAAATCACTATAAAAAAATCAGCTGTTTCATACATTTTGGTCGCGGACGTATTGAACTTTTCTATGAAACAGGTGTTTTTTTTTTCGAGATTTCAGAGTTGGTACCATAGTGAAAGTTGTTCATATTTGTGGGTAGAACACTCTAGTGATAAGATTGTTCACGACTTATGTGTCACCTTGTATACTAAAGAGGAATTTAAATGTTTTAGCAGTTTGAGCTAATACGTAAAGGAGCCCAAAACAACCCAGAATCGATTGGGACAAAATAGGTACATGCAGGTTCATTATTCATTATAGTGCCCAATTTATCCCACCGAAAGGGCAACTCCGAAATCCAGGTAAATCATGGTCACTTCCAACTAGTCTACCGCAACTTGGTATATCTAACCTTTAAACGAGCAATCTTGGAAACGGGTCCAACGATTTTCATGAAATTTAGTAATATGCAGGGGGTTTCGGGGGCGATAAATCGATCTAGCTAGGTTTCAACTTACTTTTTTTTACAGTAACCAACAATAAGAAAACTTTAAAATCTAGAGCCAAGTTTAAAGTAAATGGAACTGGCGACGCAGCAGCCGCCGTGTGTAATTATTATACGAACCATTTCGAGCTACTTTTTACTTCTACACAACTCGAAACCTATATAAACTACAAACAAAATTTGGCATACAATTTACAACAATAACGTCACCTCGCCTTCTTAAGTTAGAATTTAACGCCTGATAATAGTTGCATAGACACGATATTGTGAAAATATTATTGCAACCAGTAAATGTACAGGCGTTGAATCAGTTTATTTTTTATTAGACCCAAATTACGATTTCTCAGTCCTGTATTTTTCATGTAGAAAAGTAACAACCAAATGCGTAATGTAATGTAGTAGAAAGTATGGTTTTTAGGCACATGCAAGAGAAGGGAATTGGCAATCTAGCGTAGTGTCACTGATTTAATGTTACGCAACCCAGTTGACACACGACGATACTGCACGGCTAGCACATATTGTCCGCGACTTTTGTTTGTAGCTTGGATCTCCCTTTTTATCTAGTCTGTAACGATAGAGACGTACAAAGCGACAAGCGAGAAAATACAACTTGTGCTACCCGTGCAGGGAAAACTCTTCAATTGAGAACAAGAACTTTTTCAAAAGGTTTTCTGAAAAAAATCATGCTTAATAGATCTCAAAAGCATAATATTGTTCATTTTTTTAATAAAAATGAAATCAATTTCTGCTAATGGATAAAGAGCTTAATTAAACGCCACATGGTCATTTATACGTCTGCAATTAAAATAACGTCATTCTGCCCAATTCAATATTTTTTTTCTCAACACAATAATAGTAATAAAAAAAGAAAAATAACTACTTAATGTGCTTTTTTAGATAAACCTCTATAAGCATGACTTTATTCAGACCATCTTTTGAAAAAGTCCCTGTTGCCAATTTGGGACCTATGCCCTCAAACAAATAAAGCCACTTATTTCCGACAAGAGCCTCCAAAGCGTACTAAGTTTATATTCACTTAATCCTGTCTCACGTCATTGTACTGTGGGGAAATTAACCCACTTTTAACGTATCTTTAAATTATAAAAGCGTGCAATTCGAGTTTTCAAAGCTATATGTAATGAGAACTGCAAAGAATACTGTAAAAACCTTCAGATCTTATCCAACGCTGTATCAACATATATTATAGATTTATAGATATACTCATGTACGTAAAAAGTAATCCTAGTGAATTTAAAAAAAATGCTTATGACAGTGAGCGTCCGATTAGATATTCCAAGAACCTAAGACCTATTCAATGTAAACTGAACATAGCCAAGAAAAGACCTAGAGTACCTACCTAATGGCGCAGAAATTATACAGTTAACTGTCGCAAACGTTTAAAGCTGTGGCTAATATAGTTGCAAGAGAACTACTTCTTAGAAAGACACTGTATAGCGTCAAAGAGTACTTAGGAAATGAATACTAGCATATAAATATAGCAATAAATAGTGACATCATGATAAAACCGGGCAAGAGCAAGCCGGACCATGCTCAGTGTAGGGTTCCGAAGCTGTTACAACAAACACAAAAAACTACTTAGTATCTCAAAAACAACAAGTACCTATGAACTAATTTTCTATTTAAAGTAATATTCTATTAATAGTTTTAGGTGTTTTTCAGTAAGTATAAACATTTTTGTCGCCTGTAACTAAAGAACCAATGATGTCTACTTATTCGTGATAGTTTTTCTCTTAAGTTCGTTCGCTTTCATTCAAGATATTTTTCAGATTATTTGTACTTAAACTCGCCGCTGCTGGGACATTCACTCGTTCGTTCGTTCGACAGCGTTTTTGAGAGCACACCCCTGAGCTAAGATGCGGACGGACGGAATGACGGACATGGCGAAACTAGGGCTTTTAGTTTGACTACGCGAAACCCTAAAAACCAACCAGGTTAGCTTTACGATCATATTTTACTGGTGAATAATTATTGTAATTAGTTTAGTTATTCATAGAAAATGTAATTGATCTCAGTAGGTAAGCATGCGTATTATAATGTCTAGTACTAAGGAAGTAAGAAGGAACTTTGTACTGTATGAGTTGACTATTGAGATATAAATAAATATCATATGGTGATATGTTACTTTAGGCTGATGATCCATAGGTACCAATTTAACCGGTTATTAGACGTTTTTGTATGAAGTGTCATTATTAGAAGTGAGATTTAGAATTATTTAACTAGGCAATAAAAAAGTCAATGTGCAAAAAAATATTACCCTCTTTATAAGTGATTGATTACCTACTTACATCATTTGAAAGCACTTAAGTGAAATAAGAAAAAAAATTGATTTCAAACTTGGTGATTTTTGATATTTTAATTTGGATAATTAACGTGAAACCCCCTTTATTTCAATAGGTAGGTACATTATTAAGAAAAATCTTAAAAAATATATTTGAGAATATAATAATAATAATAATAATTATAATAATAATAAATTTTATTACGGGCAACGAGGCCCATATTTACAAATACCTTATAGACTAACATACATAACAATATAAAACTTAAAACTAACACCGAGGTGACAGAACAGGGAGGCTTACTTTTAGGCTTATTTGTATCATCATCTCTTTTTGATACTTTTGGTGCAAAACTTGTATTTGTCAAACCCCATGCATTGTCCTTACTCATCTACTTCAGGGTTAGCTGGAAGAAATCCCATTTAGGGATAAGTTCGTATTTGTACAATAAAGAGTTTCCATATATACATTTTAGACACATTTACCTACCTACTTATATATGTTAATGGCGTGTGAAACCACAATCAGAAGAATCAGCCACTAACGCTTGTCACTTGCCAGCAATTATATATTAAATGTCACGCTTAAAACGCTTGAAGGTAAAACCGATGACGTTCTTAATCACGTGTTTCATTTATTACTGACCTACGCAAATTGACCTAGTCCCAAAGGTAACCTAAGCTTATCGCTTTTAAGTACCTACTTTAGGTACCAGACAACGATAAACAAATCTCATTACAGATAATCACATACTTAAATACATACTCAGAAACCAATACTCGTACTGGGACCCAACTCTCGTGACTTCGAGACCATTTATCATGCGGATATGTCGAAAAAATGAATGCAGTTGACAGTTCATCTCGCATGAAAAATCATCTCGAAGTCACGAGAATTGGGTACCTGATGCCTTACCGAAATGGAACCCGGGACTTGAAGTCAAGCAAGGCTAACCACTTCGCCTCAAATTCGCCACGTATTGAATCTTCAATCATAACATAATCCTTAGGAAAAATCCGCTGTTTTTGTTTGAGTCATCGTGTTTGCTTTTTGCTCTGCGGAACTATTACCATGTTAATAGACCAACTTTGTTATTAATAACGCTTTTAAACCACAAACCAGCATGATAATATCTAGGTACTAACTCGCAAGTGGATTAAATTATCATAAATCTCGTGCACACAGCTGCATGTCACATTCTATCGCTTTGACGACATTACTAGATAAACCAAACATCGGCATCTCGCAAGAAAGATCTCTACGAATTATAACATGCAGCAGAAACTTACACCAGATAGATTACTCCAGGAAGTTGTACATTTGAGTTCGTTTTCTGTCCCAAATTTAAAGAGATCTATATTTTGAACTGTAATAGATATTGTGTTTTAAAGGCGGATTTCCATACAAGAAACGTTTTTCTTAACGTTGTTTATCTATTGTCAAAACGGAAATTCATACAAGCGTCGAGTTTGGTGTGATTATAGTGCAAACCCTAAAGAAAGCCAAGTGTGAGACGAGCAGCACGGAACCCTCGATGCGAGAGTCCAACTCGAACTTGACCTTGACTTGTTTTTCATGCTTGATTCGGTATTTCAAAGCGGTTGGGGTTTTTTTGTGCATGCAATGCATTGAACAATCAGTATACCGTCATCTTTTTTAATAGAAAAAGTGATAAAGTAGTAAGTATGAAGTGAATGTGTGCTATGCATACCTACCTATATATCGCGAGTCTTATTTCTCTTCACCCTTATTTCTGCCCTCCTACGGAGAAAAGGCACAAGTGCAATTAATTCATAGAAGCATATTAAACTCTCAAAGGTTATAATAAGGTTGGAAGTGCAATACAATTCATATAGTATATGTGCCTTTTTTCCGTAACATAACGTTGCTATCTAATGTTCAGGGATGTTAGCACTTGTCCCAGCCGGGGCGAGGCAGCGATCAACCGTCGACTATTGTCTCGCACAACAAACAAACAAAAGATATAGATCCCGTGTTAATAAGGGCCTTAATCGTTGAATCTTTATCATCAATTCCACTTTAAGAAATGCTTTTTTAGGAATGCAAATCCTCATAAAAATCTCCTTACTAAACATGTCCCTCTACTTTATAAGGAGTTCCATCGATTTCTCATAGATTTGGTCATCAGATCACTGCAACATTGATTATTAGGACCTACCCAAAGCAATGGATATTTAAATTCATTTGTATTTTATCTATAGTCCAGTGACGAAACATTCAAGCGTCGATTAAGAAACCTTTTGTTGGATAATGCATTTTACTCTGTAAGTGAATTCATTGATGCTGAATTTTGACTTTATAATAGATATACTTTTGAGATTGTTTTTTTATTGTTTATTTTACTCCCATTTGTTTAATTAAGTTTGTGACTTCTTTTATTATTTATGTGTTAGGTAATCTTTGACATTAGCTTTTGCTACATTATTTTTTGTTTCACTTCTATGACGATCATAATATGAATTCTGTATAATTGACATGTGTGCAATATAACTGTAACTTATATTGTGAAATAAATAAAATCTAAATTCAAATCTATAGGGTACAGAAATGGTGAAAACAAAAACCAATAAAAATCGTAGGTACTCTTTAATTAATCTATACATAATTCTAGTTTACGCACAAACTAAGATTAATGGCTTCGGAATTCATTTTAAACACTTTCCACACGTGTAAGGTGTCCGATTTTAAACTCGCACGATCACAGATTGCTTGGCCAGAAATGATAAATTTAATTTATCATTGTCGTCCGGAGTTAGCGTTTTTTACCATACCTGAAATAAAAAGAAAAGAAAGCTTAGTTCTGTGTTACCTGGATAAAAATGTACATAAAAAAATATATACAAACAGTAGCAAAAGCATAGTTTTTATAAAGTTTTCAGACACAATAATTACTACTTTGAACTCATCGCACAGTATACTCGCGTTCAGATAATTTATTACTGCAAATAAACTTCTAAAAACTCTTTTAAACACACATCGATGTTAAAGATAAAGAAGTAAGTAGGTACATAAATGTCATAAGTCATTTTTCATGTTACTTCTATGCTTACAGAAAAGGGCGATTTAAATAACGCATACATTACAATATTAAAAATTCCCGCTGACCCAGGCCCAGTGCAATGAACTGAGGTAGGTATGCTCAGGTCAAACTAATATTACAACAAAGCGTATATACTCGTAGGATCTTGTTGTGATACACTTAAATTTTATGAGGAAACAGTACTCATCCGACGTACGAAACTGTGCAATTGATTAATACATTTTACAGTTTTTTTTAAATATTTAAACTTTAATATTCAAGCTTTAAACGTGCAAACTAAATTTTACTATAATTATATATTATTATTTTGAAACGTACCCGCCGGAGGACGAGTGCGCGGTGGCAGTCGCGGTAGCGGTGGCGGTTGCAGAAGCGCCACTGTTTCCGTAGCCGCCGTTTCCACCACATCCGCCAGAACAACCGGAAGGTTGCACGTAACCTTGGTTACCCCCGTAGCCCCCCTGATTACCACCGTAGCCACCCTGATTACCGCCGTAGCCACCGCCACCGCCGTAGCCACCTCCACCGCCGCTTCCACCGCCACTTCCGTAACCGCCGCCGTAGCCGCCTCCACCGCCGTAGCCGCCGCCACCGCCATAACCGCCGCCACCTCCGTAGCCACCTCCTTGGCTACCACCTCCTTGGTAACCACCGCCGTGATGTCCGTGGTGACCACCGCCATGACCACCTGGTTTTCAAAAAATAAATTCTATAGTTTTATTTTTATTTTAAAAGATTATTCAGTATAAAGAATGTTATGTTTCTTGTTTACCTTGATTTTCGTGAACCACTTTAACGACTATTGTTTTGGAAGGTTCTTGGTAGACACCGCTGTGGCCGCCACCCCCGTAGCCCCCACCGTAGCCACCGCCGTAGCCCCCACCGTAACCCCCACCGTAGCTACCACCGTAGCTACCTCCGTGGTCGTAGCCACCACCACCACCACCAAGTAAGATCTTCTTCAGTAAATGACGTTTTTGTCTATAATGTTGACTTCTCTCCTCTTCGGTTTGGTCTTCTAGTTTCTGCAAAAAAAGTTACTATAAGTAAACATTGCAGCTTGCTTTGCGCTTTTTATTTTGCGTATTTACTTTGATTTCTTATCAGAAATACCTCTATAGAATTAATTCACATTCAATGACATAATGATATGTATAATTCGTGATGCATCTTGATACCTACATCTTTATAACATAAGCAATAATGACCTAATAACTCGTTAAACCGGTGCGGCGTGTTATTGTAAAAAGAAGCGACGATTCACGCTTTATGTCTAGACTCGAAACTGAGCTTAAAACATCAAGTTGAATTCAAGGTTATAAAGATGCACACTTGTGACCAATTTGGAACAGGTTAAGTTGCCTAAGGGCTTTACTCAAAAATCCTATACGAGGGACGGTGCACCATACGTTCCGATATTTTCAATCGCATTCGCATTCCCTTAATGGTTTCCCATAAAGGCCTAACCTAAAAATAAACTGGCAACACTTTGGTTCCTCAACTTTCTCAAGGTTTATATTTACCTTAACATAAATAGGTTGTTGTGGTCCATTTAAGGACTTCGCTGACGGCTCCGAGCGAGCTTGTGGCGCATTATTCTGAGCCAGTAACACAAGGATCGGGAACTGTCTAGCCCGGTCGGTGACATGTGTCCGAGAGTCCCTTGGGGGCGCTAATACAGGAGCCACTAGAACGACCCTCTCCCCCCCGTCGACGGTGTTGTCCCTCAAGGTAGCACTGACCACGGCAACTGCGGCCCACAGGACCAATACACTTCTGCGCCCCATTGTGACTGGCGCAAGACCCACGACGCCCACCTATTTATAAGAGCAGTTTTTTCTGCAGACCGGCGACGTCACACCTGATGCGCGGGCGCGTATTGAATTTGTTTCATACGCGCCAGTGTCCGATTCCCACAACAATGTTATCGTTTGACACTCGTATTAATAAATTAATAAATATCAGGGGGACAATGTCATACCAATTGGGACTACCCAAACTAAGCTGTAGGCTTGTACTATGGGTATTAGACAACGATATAAATATCAATATAGAGAAATAAATACACAGAAAATATCCATGACGCATTTACGTTGTTTATGGTAATAAGGGATTTAATTATTCCAATGTAAATGTTGTGTGGTTAAATCCCATTAAAGTTGACTAATTAAAATTTACTTTATTTTTTATTAACTAAGTAGATCAAGAGGATTGAGTTCGTAATTATTTCCTGGAAATTTCTATGATGGGAATTTCTTTTGTTTGTATGTTGGTCTGGAAAAACAGGATTTCAACAATAGGTTACGTATATGCAACCTGTATGGTTAGTATAGCTTACATCAACTCGTTTAAGAGGGCATTACCGAGCGACAACCATGTCGCAGGTTATTTGTGTTTTCCCAAAGATACCAAGCTGATTGATTGAATTTTTGCCCCTTACTTTAAACGAGTGTGAACTTCATCAAAACCGTTAAAGATAT
This sequence comes from Acleris cristana, assembly GCA_948252455.1. Taxonomy (NCBI): domain Eukaryota; kingdom Metazoa; phylum Arthropoda; class Insecta; order Lepidoptera; family Tortricidae; genus Acleris; species Acleris cristana. The sequence goes on along the minus strand of OX411774.1, from coordinate 5,559,798 downwards.
TATTAAAACGTGAGTACTTCCAGGTACAAGTAAACCAAATTTGACTCGTTTCTTTTTACAACTTCCATTTGAGGTTGCCACCTTCTTACATTGTTTTGTCTACCACCATCTTGCCTACTAACTCATTTCCAACTCACATTTTCAAATTCAAATTCAAATTCAATTCTTTATTGCGTTTTACGTTGTAAATACATAAGGTCTTAAAGTAAGTAAGTCTAGCGTCAACGTAAACCCCGTAGGGGCACAGCAATGGTAGTATCTAGAACATGTGCAATTTTATAATTTAGGTAGGTAGAGTCGTAACTAATAAACTATATACTTTTCAGTTAACAGACAACAATGATGTTGTCCAAAACCCAGCAAATTTTCCCAAATTGGCCACATTGACGATTCGCCATAATCTAACTAAAAGATGATACAGTGTAGCCCAACCGCGCGGAACGTGATATTACACGCCCGGCAATTTGCGGACTCCACTCACGTACACATCTGATTCTGGTTATTCCCTTAAACCGGATGCTTCGCGCGGAATGCTCCGTGTGCCTACGCCTTATGCTCGTATGTTGTGAGAGCCTCTTATTCCTTTTGCGAGATTAAGATAGTTTATTTACATATACAAAGCTTCGCGGATTTAGACGGCGGGTTTTGTTTCTTTTTAAAACAAGTTTGTTGGCTTAGCGTTGATTCTGTGCACTGGGCCGCATTTGAAAAGTTCTGCTGGGATAAAATGAGAACTTATTATTTTATTTTTAATTCAAAGGCATTTCTCGCCGCATGAGTTTTTTTTTGGAGTCACAAGTCTAACCTAACCTAACCTACGGAACTAATGTTTAAGATATCCTGAAAACATCATCTTATATCTATAAAAGGCAAAACTGACTGACTTATATATCAACGCACAGCCGAAACTACTGTACTTAGAAACTTGAAATTTGGTACAGGGGTTCCTTTCATGATCTAAGTGAGCACTAAGAAAGGATTTACCGAAAATCGACCCCCAACGGGAAGAAATGGGGGGAGTAGCGGATAACTAATTCTACGCGTACAAAGTCGCGGGCGTCCTCTAGTGGTTGTATAAGAAAATAGCGTTTGATGAATTTAAATTCGATCAAACTATACAATCGTTGAAGTGAAATCCGATAGAATGATACGGTTACCACGATAAAATACATTGTTATCCTGGATGCTAAACGGACATAGGTTTTACTATGAATTGATCTGGTTTCCTTAGATGCTAGACAATGATGAGATACTGCATAATTATCCGTTGCTAACGCTTATTCAAGTGTATATCTGATGAGTCATGACTAAGCACAATTGCCCAGAGTCGTAATGCAAATTGACTCTAAAGGGTCTTACAGACTACGAGTAACTTCGCCGACCGATTTTGACTAATCAGTTAATCGTATGAAATTCACTGAATAAATCATAATAATAGGACTATCACGTTTTCCTAAGGTATTTATCATAGATTTCAGCCTCAAAATCTTAGGACTGCATGTAGGTAAACTGTTATTCCGTGGGGGCATCAAGTTAATGATCGTGCGCTCAATAATTATACCAACGCCCACGCATGCTTGTAAACTCAACAAGATTTTTTAAACATGTCTATCCGTCCTTTCTAAAGATAATGTTTATATTTTTTGACCAATCGAACTGAAGCAGGAGTATCGTAGATTTGATTGTTAAAATTTGGTAGAAATGTAGTTGAGGTTAATAGGTAATTTTTAAGTTCGAACGTGAGCAGAATCGGACTGGGGCGAACTTTCTACAGGTTATTTGAACCCTTTAACCTACTTAACCTACCCAACCTACCAAATAGTAAATCTGAACTCAACCAGTGATTGTTATTCAGTAGCCATTTGTATTGTTGTTATTTTTTCTGATTTGTGTTAGGTATCGTTTGTTGTTTGTTTAATTGAATAATAATAAAATATGGCACATTCAATACTAAGCTTTTACCTATTTATTAATTTGTAAGGAAACTATTATCACTACATAGTATAAAACAAAGTCGCTTCCCGCTGTCTGTCTGTCTGTCCCTATGTATGCTTAGATCTTTAAAACTACGCAACGGATTTTGATGCGGTTTTTTTTAATAAATAATATAATTCAAGAGGAAGGTTTATATATATAATAAATGCTGGTTTATTGTACGGGTGTTACATAAAACTCAAATAAACCGAAGCAAAGCGAGGGCGGGTCGCTAGTATGTTATAGAACTTTGTTCTCTTCAATAGGTACCTAACCACACCACCTATCACTGTAATATTTTTTTGCCTTTCTCAATTGACATCTATAATCTAGAAGTCCTGAAAACTTATGGACCAATTTCTTCTTAATCCTAATTATGAATCACTACATCTTTGTTTCCTCTTAGTACCGTCGCATGCGCCGCTGTAATTACGAATCAGACGCAATTAACAACCAACTAATAGCTGTTTGTTCCGAGTAATGTGGAAAAGGTGGTTTACAATTGCGATCGGGTTAATAAAACCCAGTGTTCTAGAGAAAAACTGCTACCGGTAATACTTGTATTTGTATGTGCAGGATTATGTGGGCGGACTGTTTTAAATGTGCCATATAGATAGTACATTTTATGTCATGATCATGAAATGATTCATGAAATGATCATCAATAGAGTCTCTGCTCGGGCTAAACCTAATTGCTTTTGATTTTATATCGTATTGTCAACGATATGATACTTATTAACTTGTCAGTAGCGGCCGGGTTAAAATCAATACGATAACATTTTCAATGGCAATTAGGTTTAGCGCTAGAAGAATAGAACCCCTTTATGAAATCTGACTCATTTTTGGGACAAGCTTTTGTTGCATAGGTACCTACTGTATTTTTTTTGCAAAGTCGTTATCTACATATTAAGACCTTCTGGTCTACGTTAATTATAGTGCAGATCCTGTCGCCAACTTCCAACTCCATCATCAGATCAGCTCTTAGATACCATCTTATCCTATCTTATCTTACAGATGGGTCTTTTCGGATACACTTCGATTCTTAGGATCTTTTGTACAATTACCCTCTTATACACACAGCTTTTCTAATGTGCAGGTTTCCTCACGATGTTTTTCCTTCAGGCTCCGGCACACCAAACGCGTGGCAGCAGCAGCGCGTAGCGTCGCGTGGCGTCAGGGAGTTGTAAAACAACCAAACAAATGGAACTCCGGCACACTGAGACGCGCGTCTCGCGCGCTACACACGCGCCGCACACGCGCGTCTCGGTGTGCCGGGGTTCCATTTGTTTTGTTGTTTTACAACTCCCTGACGCCACGCGACGCTACGCGCTGCTGCTGCCACGCGTTCGGTGTGCCGGAGCCTTTCACCGTAAGAGCGTCGGGTGATGCACTTAAGTTAGAAAAAGTCATTGGTACGTTATATATTCCAAACAGCCCAAAATCCTAAATTACAATAATGGAAAGTAGACTTGCAAGATTTGACCCATACGTTAGTAAGGCAAGTTAAATATACCTACTCGTAAGCTTCTAAAAAAACAGTTCAAGTACGAATCGGGCTCTCACACACAGAGGGTTCCGCACCTACCGCCGCCGCACAGTTAGGAGTTAAATAGTCTGATTTTTACAATTTTTGAATATGTTGTAGATATTATGAAAAGCTACGTCTACGTACGTTTTCCTATCCAAGAAAATATTTCGTGAAAAAAAAAAAAACAAAAAAACTTAAACATGAGTTTTTCATTAAAACTACAACATTTAAAAAAATCGAGAAAATCGGACTTGATTTAGGGAGTGAGAAACGGAAATAGTAAATGAACAAGAACCAATAATGGACACTTGATTTTTATGGTACAGAAGGTAAGGGTAATTTTTTATTTTTATTTATGATCTTTGAATTAAGATTTAAGTGTCCATTATTGGTGCCTTCAGTTAAAAGTGTCCAACATTGGTGCTGTCACCCTGGTTACTCGTAGCAATGATTACAAATGATAGCGTACCTAGAGCTTTCCCAGTCATTGGGCTCCCACTAATGAAATCACAAAGGGGCTAGTTTTGTATGTGACATTGTTACAAATGTATACTGAGCACTGTTTATCTGCCTCATCCTGTTTAGGTTATTGTTCTATATGCAGAAACTTAATACTGCCTTAGGCAAGATACAGTTTGTACGTGATATGGCAGGAGAACGACTTGATTTGCAGTTTTGATAAAATGACCGCATGCCACGACATTTCTGGTTTACCTGGTGATACTACTTCCCATACTTAAATCACCGCAAAATTTCATCAATCGTAATTTTATTTATAAAATCCCACTTCTTGCTTCAAATCTTGCGTGGAAAGAGGAAGGTAATCAATGGTAATATTTATTAAATGAATACAATTATAAGTTAAAACTAAACTTATATAAATTAAAATAATACTAAGCTACTCAAATATTAAAGATGTAAATAATAATCACCACTATAAGAAGAACACCCCCTCTAGCAGGTCCGCTCGCGGCATGGTCCCTATGACACTGGCTGCATAACCTCTCTGTATAGCTAGCCCAATTATTTGGGAGAGTTAAGCGCCAGCTCTAGGATCTCCGGAAGTGTCTTTGAGCCGGGATGACAGAGCCTTAATAAAGCTTTTCATATCAGCTGACCAAGGTCCCATAGTCTCCACTGCAAGTGTCACAAATTCATAATTATTTAATAATGATGAATATTGGCACCGCTTGATGGCTTGGGCCTGATCAGCTGCTGCACCGGCCCGATTACGGGTTGACTAGACGTGGGAACGAGCGAATGTGTCAACACACGTCGCGTCCCACACCAGTGCCCTACCCAGTTTCCACGGCACTAATGTAGCTCCATCTGGTCGCTTGCCGTCGTCTCTATGCAAACCTGCTAGTTCCAGGACAGCTGGTACAGAAGCAGTAGCAAGCGAACGACGGATCAGATCATTAATTGTGCCGTGGCGGTACAAACGGCCGGCACGTCTAGAGCATGAAAGGCCATGTCGACCCAGCTCACTCACTTCCTTCCCGCACGTGCAAGTATGAGGTTCACAGATTCTAGCTCCAAGCCGCAAGCTTATTGCTATAAGCAAGCAGCTTGGGTCCAAGACTGTGCTTATACTGCGGGAAAGAAGAGCGTGGAGCCAGTGACCTGATTCGCCTGTTGAGACAGCGAGGAGACGGGCGCGATCTGAATCGTCCGGACTATTTGTATGAGAGATTAATGAACTTATATGAGGCGAGGTGTATCCCATGCTCTTTGGATATGCCTCTTGACTAGCATATCCACTCCGGGATACGACAAATGAAATTGCTGATATATACTTTAATGTATTTTTTATTTTTTATTACCCAAAAATGTGATTATTTATTATAATCATTATAATACCCTTACAGAGTTTAGCGGCATGACCTCTTAGCCGTTGTTTTTACTGCCGCCGCTGTACCCGTATTCTGAAATAATAATAACGTAAAATTATGTAATTTGCATGTTTAGAACTATCACAAAGTACCAACGAGTATAGTTAGTGGTTTTTAAGAAAAAAATACTATGAATTATAAGGTAAGGAGGGGTAAGTGCGCCTACGGGGAATAGAGTGCACACATATACGCCCCGTAGGCGCACTTACCACACCTTTCCTTATATTTCACAGTATTTTTTTCACGGTTTGCCTACGGGGCAAGTGCACTATATGTGTTTATATATTTTTTAGGAGATTTTGTTGATTTGGTGCACTTGCCCCGTGGGCGCACTTACCCCACCTTACCTTATTCTAAATTTGGCGTAAGTATTCATTTTTACAACAAATTAACAGTGTTCGACTTCAAAACCATACTAAATTTTATTAAAAAACACAATAGGTAATAGGCGCCACCATACAGGGGCTCTATTCTACTAAGTAAAACCATATCGCTTTTCGCATGCTATAACTCGGCCGCCATTACTGACAAGTAAATAATAGCTATCGTAATGACAATATAATAACATGTCAGAAGCAATATGGTTGTACCGAGTAGACAGAGCCCTTGTGCCAATGTTTACGGATCAGTTCAAATGCAGCACGTGGCTGACCCTGAAACCAGCGCTAGTTCTGATGTTAATGCATAAATACATACATACACTCAGGCCATCATTCCCAGAGTGGAGTAGGCAGAGCTACATAATTACCAACAACTCTACCACTATTCCACCAACCATTATGATAGCCTGCGTGAAAGCGCTTATGCTGTTGACCAAGAGTTTATTATTGTTCAATCCCCATGCAATATTAACTGTGTTCTAAATTTACTTAATTGTAGAGTTCACTTTCGGCCAAAACGATTTTTTTAAACTAATTTCCAAACATATTAAAAATCTAGTAAAAATAAGACTTGCTTCTAGTTGTTAATGTTATATATTTTGTGCCATTGTATTGCATAACGTCCGCGTTCTTACCAATCAATAAGTACCATTAACTATTCGTATTGCAAAAGTTAAAGCTTTCCTCAGTTATTTCTAAGGACTGCAAGATAAACCATTAGTTGGAAATGTTCATGCGTCTTCACGACTTGTCAATAACATTATACTCGTACTTAGTTGGTGTAAGTACGTGTCAGCAATGCAACAAGAATGCTTGACAACGTAATTAAAAAGTTATTTTCCCTCATGTAACTATTTTTATATAACTGCTGGATAATTCGATCGACTGACTGTGAACAGCTATTCAACAAAAATTAAGATATGTATTATAAACGCTTAAGTGATTTCGCCTATTTGTGCAGCTAACTCGTCCGATCTGTGGCCCTAGCCAATACGCACAACGATATAAAGTAAGGCAATTTCTAAAACCGACAAAATATATAGGATTGACTTAAGCAGATAACGTGAACCGCTTAAGTCAACTTCATATATTTCGAGTCGATAGAAAATAGAAACTTTAGCAGCGTTTGCGTGGTGGCTAGGCCTACCTGGAGTGATTACGAAAAATATTTAAAGTGTAACGTATAACAATAAATATCAATTTTTATAGCAGAAATATTCCCGAAACTAAAAACGAATTTTACGCGTAAGAATTCGGAAAATGTACACTGGTGTCGATGCCTTCAGCCACTAGGCCACCGACCGACGCTCTTTAACCCTACGAGCATACTCATACCTGGTACTATTGGCTGACCACCACCCTAGTCCCTTTGTCCGGGTTGTTGGTGTTCGTCCGGTAGGGAGAGTTGGCGACGCCTCGGTAGCCATTCCCACCTGCAATAGATGTACAAAGTGTTATAGTGGTACGAGCCTACCAATGCTAGTGGTTCCAGGTTTGATATTTTTAGAAGGTTCCTATCGTTGTCGAGAAACTATATAATAAGGATTCCTCCTTATTATATAGTTTCTCGACAACGATAGGAACCTTCCAATTGGATCGGTCGACTAGGGGACGACTGCCGAGTCGGGGTGCGAGCTGTTATGTAACGAATCTTTTAGGCCGATATTCGATTGTTTAGATACTTTCGTCTGGATGTTAGAACGCTGACCTTCATTCCCCTATGACTCTCATTACCCCTTTCTTCCCTAACACTTTTTTGTGAGATGTTCCCCTAATATTTATGTGACTATTATTACTACATATACTCGTAGCTTAAAATCTCACTTTGATTTGAACAATTCTTACCGGCTAGTATCAAATTTTTTTTCAATTCAAAATTAGGGTAAAAAAGAGGTCACTAAAAAAAATACAGTTAGTAATAATTTACTTTTTGAAAAGTGGCTAAACCATTTTGCCACTTCTAATGTTCATTTGGGTTAAGAAAGTAGGCGATAGTTTCTTAGCAGAGTTAGTCGAGCAGCAAGACTTCTTTGTAGTGCTTATGCGTGATGGCCATAAATAAATAGTCTTAAACTAACATAAATTTCAGTCAAATCGTTAAGTGACTTTTATAAATATATTATTTTTCGAAATCCCTGTATTCTACTTACCATTTTCAGGAAGTACTATTACAGTTTGTTCTCCCGGTTGAAGTCCTGATGGAACTCGCTGATTAACTGAAAATATAAAATTAATATTAGAAACATTAAATGTATCTTTATATACATAAAGCCATTTTATCCTAGTGTCTCGATATTCACCTATGTCATAGACTTGTCTTTTAAATTTTGGTGGTTCTGGTGGTTTAGGGTCACCCTGAAACAAATAACAAATCGAAGTAAGCACAGTAAAACCAGAATATTAATAATATTTGGCATTTCTCAGTATCATTGTTACAGTACGTGTTCCCCGCGACTCCATCCACGTAGATATGGTTTATTGGTACTTGCGGAAAAAAGTATCAATAAGTATGTCCTTTCTCAGGGTTCAAGCTATCTTCATAACTCGGTTCTCGTTAAAAGCGTTACAAACAGACAAAGTTACTTTCATGTTCATAATCTTAGTATAGTTGTAAGTGTAGTAGACAAGGTACTAAAATGCACAGTTAGTTCTAATTTCGGCTGTAAGTATGACCCATTATAAAAAATAAAATAAAAAAGGCGTGCCCAAAGCGTGAATGAGGCGTTTTTAGCAAGGGAACCCACCGCACCGCGCTGCCTACGCTTTCAGTGCGTATGCGGCTTAAATTAACAGAAATCAAGTCATCAACATAAAATATTTGGTAAACAAATCAACGTGTCAATTTACCTGTAACTCAGCGGTACTTATAGGTGGATCCCCAGCATAGATACACTTTGCAAAAGCAAATAGAGCCACAAGAAATATACAGACTTTCATTGTTACAAAAATGTCTGATTATCAACGAGTCTTGAAGTATTCTGGGTGTGCAATATGCGAGTCCATCTTTTATATTCTTCAGTTGAGATTATCTTATCCCAATTAGGTTCTCAAGTACTTTTCTAATTAAATCTGTAATGACAGCAATATTGTATGTTGTGCGTCAATTCTAGAAAATGAGGAAAAATGCGGTCAACACCGCTTAAAGAATGGAAACCTCTGGACCTATTTTTAGAACAATATGTAGCTACTTATGTATAGGTACTTCTACAGTTTTATCAATATTTAAAAGCCTTCGCTTTTCTTCGACGTATTTGGTAGTGATTCTGTTCTTCCAGTTTCTGAAATAAAAGGTTTAAAAAGCTGGTTGGATTAAAATTAAAACTTAAGTGTCTATGATTGATTATTGATCAAAATATACAATAATCTTCGTTTCTAGGCACCTCAGTAACTCCACTTGCTATTTCGTTAGTGTCACCAGCCAGTACTAACAGCACTGGAAAATCTTTTGCAGTCTCCGCTGATTTAGCACTGGAATGAGCTGCTGATGCTACTTAATACAGGTGAAATCAGAGCAATTTTCTCTTTTTCACCACGAACAAATGCAAAATTTATTAGTAGAGCTACTTATTATCATTTTTTTATCGTGGCTGATAGATAATGTTTTGGTATACATCGGTTCCGTATTTATATGGTAAATCAATGACATCAAGGTTCATATCGTGATGTTATGAACACGAGTGTTTTAATGTATTTTTTTATGTTCAGATACCTAATGTTCTCTGTGATATTTTGTGATATTTTAATCGAGGTCTTATCTAATTACGGATAATAATCAAAGTATCTAAAATAGGTTTTAAATTTCTAAGCAAAACCGACACACTTTGAAGTAAATAGGTACAGGTTTATCTAAAATTCAAGGTGCAACTCGATTTTTCCTGTATTCTTTGCTAAGTATTTATGTATGTAAACACTTTTTTGTACAAACAAAAGAGATAACAATTATAAAATATATGGGTGGGTCTACCCTGCACAGAGCAATGCAGCACATGCAAAGGCAGCTGCAAAAACGAAAGGGCTCTATTTTTTAAGTACTGTTTAATTTTCTCTTCTTTTTAGTTCAAACACATCGGATCGGACGATGAAGATAAATAGTTTTATGAGAGAAATGAAAGGAAATATTTTTTACATACATTTAGATTTCAATAAAGTATAGTATTGTTGCAGAGGATAGAAAGTACGCGATTTTTGGACGAGTCATATAGAGGGCCGAAACGTAGTTGAGGCCTTGTAGTGTACGGGTCCATAAATTTCACTTTCTACCGAGGCAGACATAGTGCTTTTCACAACTACTGAGAGGAAATAAAATAAAAATGCATATTCAAGACTCAATAGTGTTAGTCAATTGGCGTCGGTTTTTCAAAGCTGTATCACCGCCAATTTTACCATAGATAACTTTTTTTAATCCCCTGTTCTTGTGGCACTCGAGATTAATAAGCTAACATTCGAGATGAAGATGTCAACTCCATTTAAAATTGTATTTGTTTCGCCATATCTCCCATGTAATTTCATCTCTAGTGGTTCGAGATTAGGGGCCAAGTTTGAATTACCTTTAATAAAAAAACGGTGCCATAGTTATAGTCTGTGTATCTTTTAGCAAAAATACACCTAATATTTTACGACACAAAATGGTGTGTTCTGATTGGTCGATTTAAAATTTTCATTTTAAGGAGCTATGACACAAAAATTGATTGATTGATTTTCATTGGCTCTTAAAGTTGGACAACAATGTTCTCAACCAATCAGCAAACATGTCGACAAAAACATTCTTGGTCTGTCCTTATAAGTAACATTTTGTGACCCCAAACAAGACCATCTATGGCCATATTTCCGAATAGTGTTGTGAAATAGTATTTTTCACAATCGTGTTATAATAGAGAGCTTTTTAGTCGAGTACCGTGTTTAAAAAGGTACGAGATTAAAAAGCTTGATTATGACACTATTGTGAACAATACTTTTTGTACGAGTTCATTAAAATTAATAGTTTAAGTAATTAAATTAATACGAGTATATAAGAAAACTAAACATCGTAAGTACTATCACACCACCGGCGTCCGTAATGTTGCAGTACTAGGCTAAATAAACCAACCAATCACAAAGAGTAGATTTTTTATTTTGTTTATGCCCTGGATACAGCAGCAAGTTTAAGTAGATTTTTGACAGATGCCGCGACGCTGTTACGTTCCGAAACGCCATAGATTGTCAATTTTGTATAGGATCGAGTCTCCTTAAACAAGGACACATATTACTGAAATACGAAGTTCTATTTTCAATTTTTTTTCGGTTGTCTGGAGCGTATCGAAATGGTTATTTCGGTTGTTTCGAAAGTAACATAGACTATGCAACGATGAAAAGAGTGACGTTGCAGTATTCTCTGTTAAATCTTAATACACAGATTATAATCGACGAGTACAAAAAATATATTTTCTGTTCTTTCTTACGTTTAAAAATCAAGACTCATCAAAGTTCGCAGTTTTTCATCATTTTTGTTACGGGTCTATTTTAAAAACTGAACTCTGTTGGAATTTGAGATTTCTATATAATGTAATATAAACCAAAATATTTTTACATCAAATTTTGAAAACGTTGATTTACAATGAAATTAGTAAGTTGTGACCAGAACAAATCAACAGTTATGTGTGTAGTCGTAAGAAAATCTTTCATGCGTAAGTCAAACTCGCACTTATCCAGTTATCACAAGACGTCATATTTGTAATACAGGATATAAATACAAATAACTGAAATCGGTGCACTCGTTTTGATCATATGATGAATCACATCACGTGCAGGCTTTTAAAACCACGCGCTTCTTTTGTAATTCGTATAGTTCAAAAACTACTCGACGGATTGTCAAGTATTTTTTGCAGTTAATATTATTAGTTTTGCTCGCTCTGACGGGACTACATAAACTCGCCGCTTGGACTTCACTCCTGCATTCGCTCACCATTGCTTTTGAGAGAATCAATACCCAGGGCCTATGGTGTTTGAATGTTTGTGTTTGAATTGAGTCTAAAGGACTGAAGGGATTTGGCTGAGATTTGGCAAACATTCTCATCCTGGATCGACATGACTCATAGTAGGTTACTTTTTATTCTGGAAAATCAATTACTGCCAAGTTAGAGCTCGAAATGCATTAGTCTCAATTAATTGGTATGACTGTCAACAGTTCAGTTCCCAACAAGACACCTTTTCAGACACAACTCATCTAAATAAAGTAAATGCAATTGAATAAATAAAAAAATATCGAATCTAGTAACAAACTTGACAGCTCTTCATATCAACAACTTTTAGTTGCATAAGAGAACTTGGCCATTTTTTATATTTATGTTTTTGGTTGGATAGTAACCTATTACATTAGTCATGTTAAAGAAGAAACTGACTGGCTGATCGATTAACGTTCAGCCTAAACCGCTGGACCCAGGGATTTGAAATTTGGAGGGAACATTTCTTGCATATCTGAGGGATGCACAAAGAAGGGATTTACGAAAATAGGGGGAGTAGCGGGAAAATAATTCTATGACTACGAAGTCGCAGGCGTCCTCCAATAATGGACACTTGATTCTAATGGTAACAGTAGATAAGGGTAATTTATTTATTTTGTGACAATCTATTTATAACCTTATGATCTTTGAATTAAGAGTTAAGTGTCCATTATTGGTGCCCTCAGCTAAAAGTGTCCATCATTGGTGCTGTCACCCTTGTTACTCGTAGTAATGATTACAAATTATAGTGTACCGAGAGCTTTCCCAGTCATTGGGCTCCCACTTATGAAATCACAAAGGAGCCATTTTTGTATGTGACATTGTTACAAATGTAATACTGAGCACTGTTTATCTTCCTCGTCCTGTTTAGGTTATTGTTCTATAAGCAGAAACTTAATACTTGCTTTATTCAAGGTACAGTTTGTACGTGATATGGCAGGGATCGAGTTGATTTGCAGTTTTGATAAAATGACCGCATGCCACGACATTTCTGGTTTACCTGGTGATAGTATTTCCCATACTTAAATCACCGTAGAATTTCATCAATCATAATTTTATTTATTAAATCCCACTTAGGGCCTGGCCACATCACCACGGCGCGGCGTCGTTAACGTGAAACGGCGCGGCGCCGTAGAAAGGCACGTTGCCGCATCGTGCAAATACACGGTGCCGTGTGATAACGGCTTCAGGCTATTTTAATCTCTACGTGCAGGACATTGGGCTGAATATTGCACTTTATAATGAATCACGGCACCGTGTATCTGCACGTCGCGGCAACGTGCCTTTCTACGGCGCCGCGCCGTTTCACGTTAACGACGCCGCGCCGTGGTGATGTGGCCAAGCCCTTATTTGAGTGCTTTTATAAATTATCTTGCGTTGAAAGAGGAAGGTAATCAAATGAAATTGCTGATATACTTTACTGTATTTTTTATTATTTATTACCCAAAAAAATGCTCTTTTATTATAATAATTATAATACAGAGTTCACAGAGTTTAGCGGCATGACCTCTTAACCGTTATTTTTACTGCCGCCGCTGTACCCGTATTCTGAAATAATACAAACGTAACATTATGTAATTTGCATGTTGTTATCACAAAGTACCTACCAACGAGTATAGTTAGTGGTTTTTAGGAAAAAAATACTATGAAATATAAGGTAAGGTGGGGTAAGTGCGCCTACGAGGCAAGGGCACTATATGTGTTTATATATTTTTTAGGAGATTTTGTTGGTTTGATGCACCTGCCCCGTGGGCGCACTTACCTTACCTTATTCTAAATTTGGCGTGAGGCGTAATCAATAGTGTCCGATTTCAAAACCATAATTAATTTTATTAAAAAACACAATGAGCTCTATTCTACTAATTAAAACCATATCGCTTTTCGCATGCTGTCGTATTGTTTACGCTCGGCCGCCATTACTGTCAAGTAAATAATAGTTATAGTAATAAAAAAAAAAACGATGATAAGTCAGAAGCAATATGGTTGTACCGAGTAGACAGAGCCCTTGTGCCAATGTTTACGCATCAGTTCAAATGCAGCATGTTGCTGACTCTGAAACCAGCGCTAGTTCTGATGTTATTAATCTTATAATTGGAAGCATTGATCTTAATCTGAACTCCATTATTTTGCATACATACATACACTCACGCCATCATTTCCAGAGTGGGGTAGGCAGAGCTTACCAACAACAGTGTATCACCATTCCACCAACCATTATGATAGCCTGCGTGAAAACGCTTACGCCGTTGACCAAGAGTTTATTATTGTTCAATCCCCATGCAATATGAATTGTGTTCTAAATTTACTTAATTGTAGAACTCACTTTCAGCCTAAACGAAAATTTTAAACTAATTTCCAAAGGTATTAAAAATCTAGTAAACATAAGAGATGTTATTATGCTTTGTGCCTAATTACAAAACGTCCGCGTTCACTTCCCAATCAATACCATTAACTACTTATTCGTATTGCAAAAGTTAAAGTTTTCCTCAGTTATTTCTAAGGACTGCAAGATAAACCATTAGTTGGAAATGTTCATGCGTCTTCACGACTTGTCAATAACATTATACTCGTACTTAGTTGGTTTACGTACGTGTGAGCAATCCAACAAGAATGCTTGACAACGTAATTAAAATGTTATTTTCCCTCATTCCCTCATGTGACTATTTTTATGTAACTGATGGATAATTTGATCGACTGACTGTGAACAGCTATTCAACAAAAATTAAGATAGTATTATAAATGCTTAAGTGATTTCGCCTGTTTCTCGGCCGACTAACTCGCCCGAACTGTGGCCGTAGTCAATATGCATAACGCTATGAAGTTAGCGATTTTACAAAATCGACAAAATGTATAGGATTGACGTAAGCAAATAACGTGAATCGCTTATTTCAACGCCATATATTTCGAGTCGATAGAAAATAGACACTTTAGCAGCGTTTGCATGGTGGCTAGGCTAACCTGGAGCGATTATGAAAAATATTCCCGAAAATAAAAACTAATTTTACGCGTAAGAATTAACAAAATGTACACTGGTGTCGATGCCTTCAGCCACTACGACGCCGACGCTCTTTTACCCTACGAGCATACTCATACCTGGTACTTATTGGCTGGCCTTCCCCCCTTGTTGAGAGTGTGCGGAGCCTTGGTTGCCATTCCCACCTGCAATAGAATGTACAAAGTGTTATAGTTTGACGACGTGGTTACATAGTGGCATGAGCCTACTAATGCTAGTGGTTCCAGGTTTGATACTTTTGGAAGGTTTCTATCGTTGTCGAGCATCCATATTATAAGCTAATTTACTTTGGGATTGGGGGAGCAAGGTATTAGGAGGAATATCGGTATACTCGCGGCGACTGCCCATTTGGGAAAGTGCGAGCTGTAACTAGTTTTTTAGCTCGATATTCGTATGTTTAGATACTTTTGTCTGGAGGTTAAAACGCTGACACCATTTCCCTATGACTCCCATTATCCCTGTCTTCCCTAAGACTTTTTTTCGTGAGATCGTCCCCTAATATTTATGTGACTATTATTACAACATGCATTCTTAGCTTAAAATCTCACTTTGATTTGACCGATTCTTACCATCCAGTATTAAATTATACCAATTATATAACCACCAATTTGGTAGCGTTTGCCAAATATTAGGATACAAAAAAGGGCACTAAAACAATTTACAGTCAGTGCACATTAATGATTCACTTTCACCAATGTAAATTTTAGTCGAGTCGTTAAATGACGTTTATAAATATATTCTTTTACGAAATCCCTACTGTATCCTGCCTACCTTTTTCAGGGCCGCCGTTTTGTTCTGGCTGTTGAAGTATTGGTGGAAGTACCTGACTTACTGAAAATTCAAAATTAATATTAGGAACATTACATGTATCTTTATACAAATAAAGCCATTTATCCTAGTATCTAGATATTCACCTATGTCAGAGACCTGTCTTTTGACTCGTGGTAGTTGTGATTTAGGGTCACTCTGAAACAAATAACAAATCGAAGTAGGCACAGTAAAACCAGAATATTAATAATATTTGGCATTTCTCAGTATCATTGTTACAGTATAAGTGTTCCCCGCGACTCCATCCACGTAGATGAAGTTTATAGGTACTTGCGGAAAAAAATAACAGTTTGTCCTTTATCAGGGTGCTAGCTATCTTCATAACAAATTTCATTAAACTCGGTTCGCCTTGAAAGCGTTACAAACAGACAAAGTTAGGTTCACATTCATAATCTTAGTATGGATTCTAGTGTTTTCTTCGAAACATCATTAGCGTTAGTATGGTCGAAATAAGAAGCTGTAGGTACCTACATTTTAGTAACGTGTCGCAGTTATTGATATACAAAGTTCTAACCAATCTCGCTTTAATATGTTACCGTGACAAGGTACTAAAATGCACTGTTACTTCTTATTTCGGCTGTACGATGTCCCATATTAAAATGCGCGCCCAGAGCGTGAATGAGGCGTTTTTAGAATAGGAACGCTCGGCACTGCATTGCCTACTCTTTCAGTGCATATGCGGCTTAAATTACAAGAAATCAAGTCATCAACATAAAATATATGGTAAACAAATCAACGTGTCAATTTACCTGTAACCCAGTGGTACTTATAGGTGTTAAGACGGCATCATCCTCTGCATAGATAAACTTTGCAAAAGCAAACAGAGCTACAAGAAATATACAGAGTTTCATTGTGTTACGAAAATGTCTGATTATCAACGAGTCTTGAAGTATTCTGGGTGTGCAATATGCGAGTCCATCTTTTATATTCTTCAGTTGAGATTATCTTATCCCAATTAGGTAGGTGGGTTAGGTAGGTAGTACTTTTCTAATTACATCTGTAATGACAGCAATATTGAATGTGCGTCATATCTAGAAAATGAGGAAAATGTGGTATACACCGCTTAAAGAATGGAAATGTTTGAACCTATTTTCGGAACAATATGTAGCTACTGATATATGTATAGATACTTCTACAGTTTCATCTATATTTAAAAGCCTTCGCTTTTGGTCGACGTATTGATTCTGTTCTTCGCCTTTAAAGTAAAAAAGTTTAATGAGCTGGTTGGATTCAAATTAAAAGTTTATTAAATATACAACAATCAAATTAAACAAAATGCAAGCTTTAAAAAAACCGACTGTTGCTAACCAACTTTAAATCATTATAAATCCTTAATGATAATTCAAAATGAAAAATAATGATAAAAACCTAAAGATATTTTTTTAAATACCTATTCAATTATCCCCCACTTGTAATAATTGTTCATCGACTAACGACGAACAAACATACATAGAAACATTATATAGGCTGATAAACAGTTCGGTGCGCGCACTTGACACGGACGCACCTCTATTCAATTAACTTAACGCTGCTACCTGCTCTTTCCAGTGGTTCCCAAACTTGCTTCTGTTTTTTGGTTTTGCGATATTTTTACTTTAACATAAATAGGTTGAGGGTCCACTTCGTTTCTAGGCACCTCAGTAAATCCAGTTGCTATTTCGTTAGTGTCACCAGCCACTAATAACAGCACTGGAAAATCTTTTGCAGTCTACGCTGATTTAGCACTGGAATGAGCAGCTGATGCTAATACAGGTGAAATAAGCACAATCTTCTATTTTTCTTCACGAACAAATGCAAAAAAAATGGATGTAAAATTGATAGATAATGTTTTGGTATACATCGGATCCGTATTTATATGGTAACGGAATGACATTAAGGTTTATATCTTGATGTTATACACGAGTGTTTTAATGCATGTATCTTTCTGTTGAGATACGTCATGTTATCTGTGATATATTGTGATATTTTAATCGAGGTGTTATCTAAAATAGGTTTAAAATTTCTAAGCAAAACCTACGCTTTAAAAGTAAATAGGTGCAGGTTTATCGAAAATTCAAGGTGCAACTCTATTTTTCCTGTATTTTTTCCTCAGTATGTATGTACCTATGTAAACACTTTATTGTACAAACAAAAGAGATAACAATTATAAAATATATGGGTGTACCCTGCACAGAGCAGCACATGCAAAGGCTGCTGCAAAAACGAAAGAGCTCTATTTTGTAAGTAGGTACTGTTTGTCATTGTACCGGGTACTTTTGTTCTGATATCATATTAATTTTCTCTTCTTTCAGTTCAACCACATCGGACGATGAATATAAATAAATAGGAGTATGAGAGAAATAAGAGGAAATATTTTTAACATATATTTAGATTTCAATAAAGTAAATACCTATATTTTCTGTTCTTTCTTACGTTTGAAAATCAAGTCATCAAGTTGGTAGTTTCTGATCATTTTTGTTACGGGTCTATTTTAAAAACTGAACTCTGTTGGAATTTGAGATTTCAATTTACAATGAAATTAGTAAATTGTGTGACCAAAACAAATCAACCGTTATGTATGTACCTAGTCGTAAAAAAACCCTTAATGCCCAAGTCAAACTCGCACTTATCCGGTTATCACAAGATGTTATTATTATAATACAGGATATAAATACAAATAGGTACTGAATTCGGTGCACTCGTTTTGATCGTATGAATGATGCATCATCACGTGCAGTGACGTCTTGAAACCACGCGCTTCTTTTGTAATTTAATTTGTATAGTTCAAAAACTACTCGACGGATGGTCAAGATTTTTTTGCAGTTTCAGGTTTTACTGAAATTATACAGTATGTGACCATATTCAAGGGCATTTAGTTGTAATTTTCATTAGAACGATAAAACGATTGGAAAATGTAGAATTTTCTTAATAATTGACCACCATCTTTAATTTCTTAAATAATATTTTTTTGTTGATAAGATGTGTCAATACGAATCGATAGACACCTCAATTACCAAAATCGGTGCAGCTTTAGTTATCAGTGTCATTACATTAGTCATGAATCATCATGATAAAAGAAGAAACTAACTGGCTGATTGATTAACGCGTAGCCTAAACTGCTGGACCTAGGGAATTGAAATATGGAGGGAGCATTGCTTGCATATCCGAGGTGTGCACTAAGAAGGGATTTACGAGAGGGAGTAGCGGGAAAATAATTCTACGACTACGAAGTCGCAGGCGCCCTCAAGGTAGTTACTCGTAGTAATGATTACAAATGATAGCGTACCTAGAGCTTTCCCAGTCATTGGGCTCCCACTAATGAAATCACAAAGGGGCTAGTTTTGCATGTGACATTGTTACAAATGTATACTGAGCACTGTTTATCTGCCTCATCCTGTTTAGGTTATTGTTCTATATGCAGAAACTTAAATGCTTGCCCTAGGCAAGATACAGTTTGTACGTGATATGGCAGGAGAACGACTTGATTTGCAGTTTTGATAAAATGACCGCATGCCACGACATTTCTGGTTTACCTGGTGATACTACTTCTTTCATCAAACATTATTTTATATTTATAAAATCCCACTTATTTGGGTGCTTTTATGAATTATCTTGCTTGGAACGAGGAAGGTGATCAAATGAAATTGCTCATATACTTTAATGTATTTTTTTAATATTTATTACCCAAAAATATGCTTATTTATTATAATCATTATTATACCCTTATAGAGTTTAGCGGCATGACCTCTTAGCCGTTATTTTTACTGCCGCCGTTGTATCCGTATTCTGAAATATTAAAAACGTATCATTATGTAATTTGCATGTTTAGAATTATGACAAAGTACCAACGAGTATAGTTAGTGGTTTTTAGGAAAAAATACTATGAAATATAATGTAAGGTGAGGTAAGTGCGCCTACGGGGCAAGTGCACTATATGTGATTATATATTTTTTAGGAGATTTTGTTGATTTGGTGCACCTGCCCCGTGGGCGCACTTACCCCACCTTACCTTATTCTAAATTTGGTGTTAGTATTAAATTTTACAACAAATCAACAGTGTTCGACTTCAAGAACATACTTTATTTTATAAAAAAAGAATAGGTAGGTAATAGTAACAGGGGCCACAGCACAGGGGCTGTGTTCTACTGAGTAAAACCATTTTGCTTTTCACATGCTATCGTATGGTTTATAAGTCGGCCGCCATTACTGACAAGTTTATAATAGCTATCGTAATGACAATACGATAACATGTCAGAAGCAATATGGTTGTACCGAGTAGACAGAGCCCTTGTGCCAATGTTTACGAATCAGTTCAAATGCAGCGCGTGGCTGACTCTGAAACCGGCGCTAGTTCTGATGTTATTAATCTTATAATTGGAAGCATTGATCTTTATCTGAACACCATTATTATGCATACATACAAACACTCACGCCATCATTCCAAGAGTGTTTAATTGAGAGAGAGTGTGTTTAATTTTGCCTAATTGAGAATGCACGGGTCAAATTCGCTTTGTGCGCTCTGACGGGACTACTTAAACTCTCCGATGTGGCGCGTTCAATCGTTCACTCGTTCGACCGACCGAGCGCCGTTTTAGAGCGAGAATAACACTCCAGCTGTTTAGTAAAAATTAAGATAGGTATTATAAACGCTTAAGTGATTTCGCCTGTTTGTGGCCCTAGTCAATACGCACGCATAACGCTATGAAGTTAGCAGTTTTCCAAAATCTACAAAATTTATAGGATTGACGTAAGCGGATAACTTTAACCGCTTATGTCATGTCCATAGATATCGATTCGATAGAAAAAAGAAACTTCAGCAGCGCTTGCATGGTGGCTAGGCCAACCTGGAGCGATTATGAAAATTATTTAAAGATTGTTTGAGCTCTGCATTAAAATGATTAATAACATTTTTAGTAGCAGAAATATTCCCGAAACTAAAAACGAATTTTACGCATAAAAAGTAGGAAAATGTACACTGGTGTCGATGCCTTCAGCCGCTAGGCCACCGACGCTCTTTTACCCTACGAGCATACTCATACCTGGTACTTGGCTAACCACCACCTTAGTCCCTCTATTTGGGACGTTGGTGTTAGACCCGTATTGAGAGTTGGAGCCGCCTCGGTAGCCATTTCCACCTGCAATAGATGTACAAAGTGTTATAGTTTGGCGACCCGGTTACATAGTGTCATGAGCCTACTACTGCTAGTGGTTCCAGGTTTGATATTTTTGGAAGGTTTCTATCGTTGAATCTATATTATAAGGAGGAATGTCGGTCGATTCAGGGACGACTGCCGAGTCGGGGAAGTGCGAGCTGTTACGTAACGAATTTTTTAGGCCGATATTCGTTTGTTTAGATACTTTCGTCTGGATGTTAGAACGCTGACCTCCATTCCCCTATGACTCCCATTACCCCTTTCTTCCCTAACACTTTTTTTGAGAGATGGTCCCCTAATATTTATGTGACTATTATTACTACATACATATAACTATTCGTAGCTTAAAATCTCACTTTATTCGACCAATTCTTACCAGCCAGTATTAAATTATACCAATCATCCCACCAATTTGGGGGCCTTTGCCAAACGGTAGGGTACAAAATAGGCTATTAAAACAATGTACAGTCAAGTCAGTGATTTATAATTTACTTTAAAAAAAGTGGCTAAACCATATTGCCACTTCACTTATAATGTTCTTTTAGGTTAGGAGAACGGGCGATAGATTTGTAAGCGGTTATGCGTGATGGTCATAAGTCATAATAAATAGTCTTAACCCGATGTTAATTTTAGTGAAATCGTTAAGTGACTTTTTCTACTCGCGTAGGTACTACAAACCGCTAATATTGATATCGTTAATGGTATCAGAATACCACCTATAGCGTAATCGAAGCGGGAAAACAATTCTATAATGAGCGTTGCCATGGTAACAACAGTTGTATAATAATTATAATAAACATATTATTTTTCGGAATTCCTGTATCCTGCTTACCATTTTCAGGGACGATTATAACAGTTTGTTCTCTCGGTTGAAGTCCTTGTGAAGGTTGCTGATTATCTGAAAATATGTAATTAATATAAGGAACATTATATGTATATTTATAAATATTAATATTAATAGTATTGTGTTTTGATATTCACCTAGTTGATAGACTATCTGTCTTTTAACTCGTGGTAAGATAAAGTTTGCTCTTTTAGGGTCACTCTGAAACAAATAACAAATCGAAGTAGGCACAGTAAAACCAGCAGATTAATAATATTTGGCATTTCTCAGTATCATTGTTACAGTATAAGTGTTCCCCGCGACTCCATCCACGTAGATGAAGTTTATAGGTACTTGCGGAAAAAAGTAACAATATTTCCTTTCTCAGGGTTCAAGCTATCTTCATAACAAATTTCATAAAACTCGGTTCGCCTTGAAAGCGTTACAAACAGACAAAGTTACTTTCACATTCATAATCTTAGTATGGATTCTAGGGATATGTGTAAGCGATAGACAGCCAAGTACTTACCACTATTGATATACTATGGTTTTATTGTATTGTGTTTTCTACGAAACATCATTAGCGTTAGTAAGGTCGAACTAAGAAGTAGCTGTACATTTTAGTACCGTGTCGCAGCTATTGATGTACTAAGTTCAAACCACTCTCGCTTTAATACGTTACTGTGACAAGGTACTGAAATGCACAGTTACTCCTATATTAAAAGGCGTGCCCAAAGCGTGAATGAGGCGTTTTTAGCACGCGTTTTGCCTACGCTTTCAGTGCGTATGCGGCTTAAATTACAAGAAATTAAGTCATCAACATAAAATATTTGGTAAACAAATGAACGTGTCAATTTACCTGTAACTCAGCGGTACTTATAGGTGGATCCCCAGCAGAGATACACTTTGCAAAAGCAAACAGAGCCACAAGAAATATAGAGACTTTCATTGTTACAAATATGTCCGATTATCAACGAGTCTTGAAGTATTCTGGGTGTGCAATATGCGAGTCCATCTTTTATATTCTTCAGTTGAGATTATCTTATCCCAATTAGGCTCTGTACTTTTCTAATTACTTCTTTAATGACAGCAATATTGTATGTTGCGCGTCAATTCTAGAAAATGAGGAAAAATCCGGTATACACCGCTTAAAGAATGGAAACGTTTGGACCTATTTTTAGAACAATACGTAGCTATGTATGTAAGGTGGTTTAGGTTAGGTTAGGTTAGGATTGTGGTAAGTATCCCCTCCTGTCACGCGGGCGACTGGGGTTCGATTCCCCGCCGGAGAACCACTTCTGACAGTATGGGGGTAAGTATCTCAGGGTGGGTACCACCGCGATGACGACGATGGTAATGTTGGGACGGCTTGTTATGTAGGTGTGAATAAATAAATCTCTAATTAAATTTGATTGTATGTTAATTATTTATGCATATATTTAAGCACACTAATAAATTAAATGTATGTTATTTCTGAAGGAAGGTTGCTAAGAGAGTCACTATTGATCGATATCTGAATCGATCATAATCATTTTGAATTTAGAAGGATTTAGATCAATAAAAGAAACGTAAGAGTGGCCAGGAAAGAAAACAAAAAGAAGGTTGTAACCACCTTGTTACAGGTATTAAGTACTTCTGTAGTTTCATCAATATTTAAAAGCCTTCGCTTTTCTTCGACGTATGTGGTAGTGATTCTGTTCTTCCAGTTTCTGAAATAAAAGGTTGAAAATTTAAAGTTTATTGTCTGTTTATTGATCAAATATACAATAAATAAATTAAACAAAAAGCAAGCTTTAAAAAATCCGACTGTTGCTAACCAACTTTAAATCATTATAAATCCTAAATGATCATTCAAAATAAAACACTATGATAGAAACCAATAGATAATTTTAAATACCTATTCAATAATACCCCATTTGTCATAATAGTTCATCCACTTATTTTTTTTTCCTTTTTGCAATATGGCGTCTGGTTCATGATTATGGTGGTGGTCATATCTTTAGTGGCACCCACAAGGTTAAGACAAATCGATTGACATAAGAATCATCAATATCGGTCCAAACGTTTAGTTTCTAGACCTCCACAAAAAACAAACATAGACATACAAACATATTTTATATATATATATATATATATATATATATAGGCTTACAAAGAGGTTACCCTCCGCCTTCGGCATTCGGGTAAAAAGCACTTACTTTGACATAAATAGGTTGAGGGTCCACTTCGTTTCTAGGCACCTCAGTAACTCCAGTTGCTATTTCGTTAGTGTCACCAGCCAGTACTAACAGCACGGGAAAATCTTTTGCAGTCTCCGCTGATTTAGCACTGGAATGAGCTGCTGATGCTAATACAGGTGAAATCAGCACAACCTTCTCTTGTTCTCCACGAACAAATGTAAAAATTAAAAGTAAAGCTATTATAATTTTTGATGTTTTTTTCATCGTGGCTGATAGATAATGTTTTGGTATGCATCGGTTCCGTATTTATATGGTAACTCAATGACATCAAGGTTTATATCGTGATGTTATGAACACGAGTGTTTTAATGCATGTATCTTTCTGTTGAGATACGTAATGTTGTCAGGTAAGTGATATTTTTATCGAGGTCTTCTCTAATTACGGATAATATGGAAGTCTCTAAAATAGGTCTTAAATTTATAAGCAAAACCTACACGATTAAAAGTAAATAGGTACAAGTTTATCTAAAATTCAAGGTGCAACTCCATTTTTCCTTTATTCTTTGCTAAGTATGTATGTATGTAAACACTTTATTTTACAAACAAAAGATAACAATAATAATAATAAACAAAATATAACGGGGATGTACAAAGGCGAACTTATCCCTTTAAGGGATCTCTTCCAGTTAACCGTTACAAACAAACTTATCGTTTTCCTTACGTCTCGTTAAAATTTGACATTTGTTACGTACAAAATGTGTCAAATTTTAGCGAGACGTAAGGAAAACCATTCGTTTCTTGAATATAGGAACCGGGCATAAGTAACAGGTTCCACTACAATACTGGTACTTATCTTGAAAAAACATCAATCCAAAAAAACCAAAATCAAGCCTATAATTCCGTTGAGCGCTATAGCCTTTATAACCTTATAAGGTTATTTTTTCCTACACATTACTGAATACGGTTTTCTTCTTAATAAGGTGAGTACTTATAGAATAGGTTTGACTATGCTTACGAGTATAATGTTAATCGCATCAACCTAAACATTGGCTAGAATATTCTAAAAAAAATATATGTAGCAACTTGTAAGTACTTTTAGTTTGATGTGTTTTTATACGAAATGCTACTCATCATTATGATTAATGATCATGTTATAAGAAGCAACAGCGAATACCTGTCAGCTTTCTTTATTTATTGCCGGTTGGCGAACGAGGGCGTTGCTCCTGATCTTGAAAATAATTCGTTCAAAAACATTATTGCATGCTTTATTTTGATTTAATTATTCGCTGCTCCTGTTCATTAACTAACATTTAATATGTTTGCTCTCCCTACGCTATTACTACACGTAATAGTAACTATAGTTTTCTTGTTTATTTTTAAGTATAAGTATAATGCAGCTTTGATCTTTCGTCGAAAGGATTGATTTACTTATGGCCGCGGATAAAATTTGTTATCATTAAAGTTAGGTATAACTCTTGGTTTTTTTAAGCAGATGTAAATATTTAGATGTGAGGACTTCCTTGCAGAACTAGATTTACCACAATTTCTTCGGAGACAGAAGGCTAATTTGCTTTCAGAAATTAAGCATAAATATATCACACTGATGGGGGTAGACCTCTTGAGTTTAGTGACTTAATCATTTAAAATTTAAAGACAGAAAAGGAATAAGTTTATAATTATTTTGAAGAGACTGTAATACGTCTGTGCTTATAAGTTATAAACAAGTTATACTTATGGTTTCAATGTATTCTATCATATACTAATCATATTTTGTTTTTATCTAAAACGTCAACTTTGATACGAAATGCCATTTTATGTTAAACACTTAGTAAATTTTACAAAAATAAAGTTTTATTTTTCACCCTACGCTCAGACAACTATTACAAACTTAATAGGTAGTCAAAATGCAACCACTGAGTACCAGGAAAATTAATACTGCCTTATTTTACAAGTTCTCAAATCATAACAATGTAAGTCATAAAGAGGTGGGACTCTGTACTACAACAATACAGAGACGCAATAAGATCAGGTGTCATTATGGTGTCTTGTCTTGCGTGACAGCAGAGGGAGTGGCTTTCAGTATTTAATGTTGGGTTTTACTGTGTGTCATCAGATTCCCCTCTATCTGCTTATTATTTATCAAACAAAGCAAACCATAACGGGTCGGATATGAACGACCGTGGGCTTATATGAAAGGATAACCTGACGGGTATGTATTTAATTGGTATAATTATTAGATACATGAAAACCCCCGATCAAATGATTCTTTCAGTACTGATATCTCTTAAACGGGAAAACCTCTAATTAATCTCTAAGCTAGCAAGTAAGATCTATGTAAAACATTATGATTGCAATAAATGATTGAGTATTGATTGAAAACCGATTTTTATAAAACTTAGCGCAGAACCACCGCTTGAAAACCTGCTTTCTAATAAATAAATAAGAATCTTAAACGGTTTACCCGTTTAAGAGCTACGGTGCCACAAACAGACATATCGGTCAAACTTATAACACCTGTTTTGCGGGGTTAAAAACGCGACGACGATATGACAACGTTATATCAACGTTAACGGTAACGTTATAAAGTTAAAACTTTTATGGAATGCTAAACTAAAAGTAACTAACTACTTACTGAAACTTTCACCTTTTAAATTCCGAATCTTTTCTTTGCAAAATACTGTGGACAAACAAACAAACGTTATCTTTTATAGATAACGGTACGGAACAGTTCGTGCGCGAGTCCGACTCGCACTTGGCCGGTTTTTTTGTTGATAATATTGTGATTTAACTTTTATTAAACTTAACCAAATGAGTAGGTACCTACCAACGATAAATCACTTAACTTCTGGCCGTTATTTTTTAACTAACCAGTTTTTTGTTTGTTTCTTCAAAATATATTATAAACTTAACTAACTGCGAAATACCATCAGATAAAGTTAATGAAGTACCATCAAGGGTCATGATAAACGGTTTTAGTTTGGTTCCGGCTTTTTTCACCCGAGTAGGCCAAGCAAAAAGTAGATAAGTATATCTATCTATGTAGCTATGTTTGTTTGTTCATCTCGGCGGAATTGAGCTTCTACCGGGTAAAACCACATTATAATAATTATGTCATCGTATTGTCAACGTTACGACAGCTCTTATTTACTTGGCAGTAATGGCGGCCGAGTTAAAAACAATACCATAACATGTCAAAGGCAATATCGTTTTATCTAGTAGAATAGAAGCCTGTTCTCTCGTAGCTTCTAGATTCTAGAATCTAGAATATACATCGGATTTTGACAACTTACTTATGTATTCATCTAGTCATTGGGTTCGTCTTACGGCCGAACCCTAATATTCAAACCGCGGATAGATAAGGCTTACTTAGGCCCGGTTTTATAAAAGCCCGTTAGTAAATATGTCAGATCAAATTTTAGTAACCTCATACAAGTTTTGAAATTCTGGCCGAAATTTGATCTAACGGATCTTTATAAAACCCAGCCTTAGGGTTAAAGTTTGACGTTTGCCCATACAAAATGTGTGAAATTTTAATCCGAAGTAAGCCTATCTGTCCGTACTTTTCGGCCATTAGTGTTCCGAGAGTTATAAAATAGGTGCCGTCATATTAAATCATGGCGGATTTCACACGCATAAAATGCTCAGTTTTTTTTCCTTACATATATCACGTTTGGTGTCTGATAAAGAGGAAATGTACCATAACTTCGTATCATAAAAAAAAACTGTAATGCTGATGATGTCCCAAATAAAAATAAATAAAATAAATAAATAAGTTTACAAATAGCATGAGGCAACGTGATAACAATTAGTTGATTTCGTAGTCGGATTTTAGTTTTAAGTTTTAACTCTATCTTGTTTACGAGCCGAAGTAACCGGATGATGGGGACCACAAAAACTTGTTTTGAAATTTTATGAGTTCAGAGCGTGGGAATGCTAAGTTCGTTTATACCTACTTATAAATAAACAAAAACCTATCCTTCGTTAATATATTACTAATGTTATGTTATAGGTACCTCTAGAGAGAGATCGGAGTGTGTAAGTTTGTTAATAATTGGTACTTAACCCATCTTTTTGTAGAATTTCACGTCATCGATTATATCATTTCATCGAATTTCATTTCATCGAACGCTATTTTCTGCTGAAATCATGACGTTTTCGGGATGGGTACCTATTACTTAATCGAAACACCACATAAGGTTTTTTTTTTGGTAGTCACAAGTCTAACCTTACCTAACCTATATAATTAATGTTTGAAATATCCTGAAAACATCATGGTTTCAGCAGAAAATAGCGTTCGATGAAGTGAAATTCGATGAAATGATACAATCGATGAAGAGAAGTTCGACAAAATGATGGGTTACCTTTCAGGATATCTTAAACATTAAGGTTAGGTTAGAATAGACTTCTGACTATTAAAAAATAATCACTCATACGGCGAGAAATGCCTTTCGATGTAATGAAAATTCTGCGTACGTTCATTGATAGGTGTTTCGATAAAATAATAGGTATCGTGGAGGGTAAGTACGTAATCTTTGGCACACCACACCTATTTACAAAAAAACACCATTTGCAAGACCTACATAATTTTTGATGGATTTAGGCTAAAAAATATCCAACCCAAAGTTATGAATGAGCCGGTATTACTCCTATTTAAATAAAAAGGGAGAAAAACTTGTAATTCAAATTTTATTATTTATTTTGAAGCCAAAAAATCATTAACAATGAGGTAGTAGGTAATGACTGGATCTCTTTCTAGCAATTCAGCTGGTCTGAAACAAGAAAATGGTTATCAAAATCATTCAATTTGCATTTCAATAGACAAAATGTATTTTATTAGATAAAACCTAACCAGTGAGGATAGAATAGTTTCTTAACGCTAACAAAAACGATTTTCGAAAACTCAGAAAATGTAAGGAATTGACGTAGGCGCTCGACACAACCATCTGACAGCTTACATCAATCCTATACATTTTTAACCGACTTCAAAAAAAAGGAGGAGGTTCTCAATTCGTCGGAATATTTTTTTTTTTTTTTTTAATTTATGTTCCCCGATTACTCGAAGACTACTGGACCGATTTGAAATTTTTTTTCGGTGTTCGAATGGGTATACTTTCTAGTTGGTCCCATTGTCAGCACGTCACGATCTGATGATGGGATCTTGGAGAAATCAAGGGAACTCCTCGAATATTGTATGCAAACATATAGCGATTTTAGTATTTTTAGTAACAAGTGTAGCATTTGCATTCAGAAAGTGTAACTTGGTGAAGTGGAACTGATGATGAAGACCACAGATGGCCACCGGAACTCCTCAACGGTACCGATTTCAAGGGTGGCGATAAGATATCTCGATTAAGATAGTTGAGCGACTACCTACAACGAAGCACATTTAATTGTTTTAAAATGACTATGATTTTCCCGCGGCGTTGCTTGCGGCGAGCTTGAAATGTCTTAAAGTTTCATATATCAACTAAGAAGTGGGACTACATAAGCTTATTATGATCACTAAAAAGTGTAAAATAAAATAAATGTTTTAAAAAACAAAAAAACCGCCTTCAAAAACGCAAAAAATAACTTCTACTACTAGGTACTTAGTAGTAGGTACCTATCCTATTAGGTTAGTCTAACTGAAGTCGGCGACCACAATATTTTCAACAAAAAGCCGACTTCAGTTAGACTAACCTAATAGGATAGGTACCTACTACTAAGTACCTAGTAGTAGAAGTTATTTTTTGCGTTTTTGAAGGCGGTTTTTTTGTTTTTTAAAACATTTATTATAACAATAACTAGGGCCTCAGGGGCTCTAGTCATAATGCAAGCGCACCTAACGTTTTCCTTTACTAATCAAAATGTATGGGATGTTACCTGATCACGTGGTTTATCGTAACGCACGAGAATGTCATCCCATACATTTTAAGCGATAGAAAAGAAAAACGTTAATAATTTTTGCATCTTGGCCAGGCCCCCAGGCGCCTTGACGTATGATTAAAAGTTCTTGATTGAGCTACAGGTTCTTAAATGTTTAGAGATAACTGTATGCTTTATGAAAGCAATTGAATTACGAACATTTAAACACAAACTTCCTAAAATTTATATTTTACGTAGACAAGTAAGACATAACCCAAATAAAAGAACTCAAACGTTTTGTTTCATGTCTTTACCTTTGGCGGTAGAAGATCTGTAGCAAGTGGCCGAAGAGCTTGTTTAGGAGGTGTTGATCGTCCAACCGTCGTTTTTACATCCTGAAGTAAGAAATATGGAATATAACAAATTGGTTTGGCATTTTATCATCATCAAGCTAACCGAAAGACATCAAATTATAGACGCAGGCCGGACCAAGCGTCAACGACCGTCATAATTAATAACTAGCCGGTTTTGAACTACTTACATATTTTTTCTACAAATAGTAACTGATTAACGAAATTAAATAAAACGTTTTAAAACATACCTCTTTTGGCGGAAGTAGATCTCTAGCAAGCGTTTCCACATGATTAGATTTAGGTCCATTCTGGAAAGTCTGTGGTGCGATGTTACTGGATAATCTTTTAACTGTGACATTTGGGGTTACTGGAGCTGCAGGTTTTTGAGACGCAAACGATAATCTAGATGCGAGTGAAGGTACTTGTGAAGGGCCAGACGGTTGGTGTGAACTTGTTGGCAAAAGCTTCAGCGCTGGTGCTACTGAGACCTTGAAACATAAAAAAATTGGAATGAACATTCTGGCAAGGCAACATTAAAAAAATAAGCTGATAAAAGAAAGACTTATTTAAACACAAACCTTCTTTGGTGGAAGTAAATCTGTAGCAAGATGTTCCACATGGTTTTGGATATTTGTAGCAATTTTCTGTGATTCTGTGGTAATTGAGCCCGAGGATGCGAAGTTACTTGACAATTTTTGTACTGAACCATTTAGCGATGTTGGAGCTTCAGACCTTGAAGACGATGCAATATTAGTCGATAATCTAGAAGTAGGTATAGGTATTGAAGGAGCTACCGTCGTTCGAGATGGAGTTATTGGTAAGAACTTCGGTGCTGACGTCACAGTAACCAACGACGATGAGGCACTTTTAAAATTGAATAATCCGAATTTTGGATTCAATGGTGCTTCACTTTGACCTGGCAATGGGAATATCCTGTAGCTTTCAACACAACACAATGAAACGCACAACACAAACGCAATTGTTTTTCCCATTTTAAATGTTAAACGCGGTGGCAATTTGTTACGAATGGATATTCTGTGGACTGACGAACTTGAGTGGCCGGTTTCCACTTTATACAGAGTCGGTCGGATGACATTTTAAGAATCGATTTCCATATAGAGATATCTAGTTTACCCTGAGAAGATAATTTGCTAATAAACCTTTTTGATGATACCGAGTTCGGAAGGTAGAGTTCGAGAAAACAGGAAATCATTTACAATGGCCTTAAACTCTGGTCGTGTGTTGGGAGGTTTACTCGAATTTGCAAAACTAAAAATAAATGGTTCTTTCTTTGCAGCGTTGTTAAAATAGAAGTAGGCGCTAAAAATGGAGCACAACAGTAGTCTATTCTTTTAAAATTTATGTTAGTTTCAAGGTTTACCCGTGACCTGGTTTCACGATAAAGGTGAATTGATTTAAAAAGGGCACATAGTGTTGGAATTCAAAAAATATTATCTACATATCTACGTCATAAATAGGTAGGTAACTATAATTACTGCTAGCTAGAATTCAAAAAAATATTATACACCTTTCATTAGGAGAGGCCTTTAGACTGAGGTCATTTTAGTCCTTCATGGGACCCGTATAGGTACCTATGTATTCACATTACTACAGCCGAAACTTTTTAAAGGGTAATTTATAATCGCGCCGAGTTTTATTCTCTGCCGCATCGTGAATAATTGGGAATTCCTTGATGGCGAGTCATTGTATTGTATTTTTATTGGATTACGCAAGGCAGTGCGTTGACGCAATCGCGAAGGTCAACGAGGATGTAAATCAAGGGAACATAAAATGGGAATAAGTTGATGTGCAAATTAGAAATTAAATCGCAAGCAATGCTTTACTAATCTGCCATTGCGGGGACAAACGGGCCTATCTGTAATTCAATGTTTAAGACAGATTTGACCTTCTGTTTGGGCGTTTTTACTGCCCAAAAAAAATGAATATAATGTTTTCAGGGTCCATGTATGTACGATTCTTAATTTAGATTTAGATTTAGATTTAGATGTGTGTGGTATCTTTAGAATTCTTTCACCATCGCGGGTGACATAGGATACCTTAATTGTTAAAATTGAAATAACAACAATGGCAAAATGACAATTATTAACATAGCTAGGTATATCGACGACAATATAAAAAATGCAGTCGGATTTTTAAAGCTTGCTTTTTATTTAGTTATTTACTTGATTTAAGAACTGCTATTGAAATGTTTTGAGTAAACGCCTATTGTTGGTGTAAAATGCTTGAAGTACAGCTTACTACTAGTTGGAAGGCGTAAGGCGCTTCAATTACTTTGGTTAAAATTATAGGTTTTGGAGTGTTTGTAGTTTGCAGTTCCATGCAAAGCATGTTAAAGTGTGATAAGTGATTACATAGGGCTATTTACGCTACCTACTACATACTATACAAATCCATTCAAGATGGGTTATTGCTAATAATTGGTCAATTATTTGCAATCTTATTCTCTTATTCCCTAAAAATAAAACTTGAAAAGTGTAGTGTAGTGTGTTATTTAACTTAAAGTTTTGGTTTCGGTTTTTCTTTTAACACCGATATTTTCTGTAATATCAAATTATCCTCAAAACAATCCCTTTTAGAGTTCCGAAGTCAAACTAGGAACCCTTATAGTTTCGATATATCCGTCTGTCTGTCTGTATTTCACACTCACTTTTTCTCAAAAACTGTCAAAGTTACAAAACTGGAATTTTGTACGAATATAGATATTTATATCGCGCACCTAAATCCGCTTACTGCCGCACTCAGAGACGTCAATTATATTTAATGCTTCATTAAAGTTGCTGCTTGCAACCGTCACTAAACAAGCATTAAATTAAATTGACGTCTCTGAGTGCGGCTGTTAGATCTTAATCAATCATAAAATACTTAAGTAAAAAATGCGTAAGTACCTACCTCTCGTACATGTAAAGCAAGGGTAAAAATATATTTTTTAAGATATAATTTATGGATAGCTATTAGAAAACCGTTTAGGATATATTAAACTCTAAAAGTGCATTTTCGCTAGAGTTATTTGTGTCGTCATCGACACCCCCTACAACCAAAACTACCAGCAGGGGTAACACAAGTTGTATTTTCTCGTTTGTCGCTCAGTGCGTCTCTATCGTTACTGGACTAGATAGAAAGGGAGATACGAGCAAAAACCAGGTCGCGGGCAACTTGTGCTAACCGTGCTGGGTGGAAAAAACGAACGCCACATGGACGGCAACTAAGTACCTTAAATATTGGAAATAGCAAATTCTACGCAAAGGAGACTTACTCTTATTTTTGAAATTCGTCTTCTGGATTTTTGGAAATTTGTCTGCCTTAACCGGGAATCTATACTCGAATAGGTATGTCAAAATAATAAAAAAGGGTTTTTACGGTTTTTATTTAATTTAAAGGTGTACCTAAGTGTTGTAGATATAAATGATCACTATCAATTACCCTTTCGATCTGTATCATAAAACACGACTTTATTGTTTTGTCATATTCGACCAGTTTGATTCCTAGTTAAGCAAGAGGTTTTTGAAAATAAAAGTTAGTCTCCTTTGCGTAGAATTTGCTGTTTCCAATATTTAAGATAGTTGCCGTCCATGTGGCGTTCGTTTTTTTCTCTAAAATTAAAACTCGCCTGTTAATACTTGGTACGTCGAGTTCTAGAACGAGTTGCTTAAGAGAATCACCTACCTGGTAACATTCTCAAAAACATTTGTAAGCTGTAAGAATGTTTTCTTTCCATACAACAATTAAGAATAATCTTGGAAATCACCAAAAATGTATCTTAGGAATGCTTTGCAAGTTAAGAATTTCTCCATGATATACAGACAGCAGCAGACGGTGGACAGACGAAGAGGTCAAAATTATCTATAAGTACCCTATTCTATAGACAAGAGATTAAGTTTAAGCTCTTCGACTTACCTCTACTTCGTTGCTGACTGTACAATGCACGTGAAGGTGAGTGATGAGGTTACCTCGTAACTTTATGTATCCATATATCTTTTAACTTTGTCTCTTCAGTAGATGCAGAAAAAAAGTGGTAATTTCATACTCGATTACCACTGCAATCATGATTATGTCATATTGCATATACCTGCATAGGAAATCGTAAAGCTCATGATGTAAACTGTTTGTTTACATCAGTCATATATCTTAAAGTCTTAATAAATGAGACAACGTGAATTTGAGTGTATTATTTATTTTTGGGTAAGGTCATAAAAAAAAACAAAAATATTCGTCAATATGGGCTCGTACCCATTTCGATCATCTCCAGTTGATTAACAAATTAAACTAAAAATACATCGACGCGTGACTAACAAAAACCCAAGTGCGTCAATGTTGACTCTTCGATGTATTGCGAACCATGGTTGGCACTCAAGTGGCCGACTAACAGGACTAGTAAACAACAAGTAAGTTTTGTAAACGAAACTTTATTAAACTTCAATTTGAACTAATAATAACAAAATTATATGTAACATTAGGTATAACTAGAATTTTCACATTCGTGTTAGGTATTTTTTACATCTCGGATCTATCTTTAATAAATAAAAACAGAACTATTTGTACTTATACAAATTTGTATTCTTAGTTATTTACAATCTCGGAATTTCCGAACTTACCTACTACCTACCCCAATTATGTATAAACAATGGCTTTGCGATAAAACACTTTGTAAAATATTGTTTCTTATGATATGAACTATGATCAGTTTTACAACGAAACACAATTTTAATACATTCGTATACCATATCCCGAATAGGCTTTTTTACCATTTAATAGTCACAATCAAATAGAATGACGTTACACATGTAAAAATAAATATGCTTGTATTTTTTTTCTATTTTCTTTACAAAGAACGCAGGTATATACAGGAGGTTAGTTATCGACGTAGTATTTTCAAATCCATTTTTTGAAAAGGTGTTCCGAAAGAATCATTCTCTATAAGGTTTGTCTTAAAAGCATATTTTTTTTCATTATTTAATGTTGTTTTTTTTTAAATATTATCAGTGTTCTTTCTACGCCCGCTTTGGATTATTGGTTAGAATGACGTCATTTTCTATGTAACCGCATTTTGTTTTCTTAAGTCTAGCACTAGCGGTGACGTAAGAAAAACCATTTGGCGTTTAAACCCTTTAGCAATTAGCAGAAATTTATTTATTTATTTTCCGAGTAAATAATTAACAAAAAAATATTTTTTGCTTATGAGACAACCTTCTAAAAGCATTTTATTTTTAAAACAGGAATTATTTAAAAAAGTTCCTGTTATTAATTTACCACAGCATTATCGAACACCATAAAAACCGCGTCATCAAGGAAAAAGACGCAAATACTTACAGTTTTGAACTGAAAAATATCAGATGGTTCCCAAACTTCATTTCGAAGACACATTTCAAAATATGCGTGTTAAATTGCATTACTTACTAACACGTTTAAGTGTTAACTTGGAACCAATATTTTATGTTTACTCATTCGCACTGAAACCAATATTTAAGTGTAAGCACGTTTCTACAATATTGACTAATAGCATAAGCATTAAATTTTGCTATGAACTTTGACATTTATGTTGAAATATGGCGACAGAAACGACGTGTTGTTAATTTTTGACATAACTATGAAAAAACACCCTTTTCAAACCTAAGATAACTTATTCAGGTACAAAAAACGAATAATCTTATGTTTCGTGTCAAAAAATAGTTTCTAAAATTAATTGCCACTTATTACCCTATGAAGTAAAACACACATGACAACACTAGCAGAAAGACAAATATTTCTAACAAAAAGTTTGTGTACAAGGCCTCTATTCCACAATGTATTAGCCCATCTTGTTTCTACATCGTGATCATATTGTTGACGTTATGACCGCTATCATTCACTTGACACTGACAGTAAGAGTTGTCATAATGTCAACAATATGATCGATCACAATAGTATACTTAGAGGCTAGATGGACTTGCTTGACCAATGTAGAATAAAGGCCCAGCGGCGCTTGACAAGATGCTTAACGCTATGTAAATAATTTTCGAAAACTGTCAATGTATGGAATTGGCATAAGCGTTCGACGTCAATGTCTGGCAGCTTAAGTCAATCGTATACATTTTCTATTTATAACGATAACATTACGTACATTTTTTTTTTTTTTAATAAGCGTTTCAAAGAATAAGTGCAGAGTTCACGAATCATTTAACAGGCATTTTAATTTTAATTCTTCGCGAACAGGTAAATTTTGAGAACCGCACACAATTGTTTCTTTAATAAGCATATCCTTTACAATTGCTGGGGAACTTAGCACTTGTTCTGCCTGTCACTTTCACTAATGTTAAAGCATAGTAATTTTTTGAAAACACTGCCATCGGGCGGCCGGCTGCGGACTCGGTGCGTGTAGTTACCACGACCACCGGCAACCAAATGAAGAGTCTATCCTATACAACGCAAGAAAACTGCATTCCGCAGTTCAGTACCAGACTTTTGTGGCACTATGTATCCCTAGTACAAGCTTTGCGACGTGTTTACGTGGGTACGTAATCGTAAAGATCTCAAAGAACACCTTCACATTCCTATACACAAATTAAGACTTAGCTAAGGTTCACGAGTGTTTGACCCGTGCATCCTGTGTGCTTGTTTCGAGGAATCCTATTAGAACCTTCGCTAAATTTCTTACTATATCGAATAGTTATTAAATACATAATTTTCCACATCGAATTTTTATTCACACACGGAATAAGCGGTTAAAACGCTCCTGACAATTGCCAGTAACAAAAAATCTGATCGAATAGATTTTCGATATCACAAAACTGACTCTACGAATGTTATGCAAGCGCCTTAAACCACGTTAACTTCTATTAAAAATTGTTTGAAACTAGCACGGCCAAGAAGTCATCGTTGGCTCTATTGCGTGGTCTGGACTTCCCGCTTCTGATGGTAGCGGCTCCGACACTCTTGCCTCTGCTGAAGTCAGGGAATGGGAAGTCTGGGAACCCTCTGTGCCGAACGTCAAAGAGACCATCGCCGAAGGTTGCCTGCGGAAAACAAAACAAATTACTATTATAAACCAAAATAAAAGGTTTCTAATCTTTCAGTTTTGTGACGTAACGTCTTAGTGGCTCATAGATCAAAAAGTTATAGTATTCGTGAAGTATAAAATAGTAGTAGGTAGGTAAGTAGGTACGCAGAAAGTAGGTACATGTTTTTTTTTCTATGATATATCGCTTCTGACATTTTCAATAAAACCTAACCTACCTAGAGAATTAGAGCCATTGTTACCCAGATGCGTCACTATTTTATTACGACGTGTTATATATTTAAAGTGCAACATTTGCACATTTCCAAGTAAGCATAACATTATGCCAATTATTATGTATTACTTAGCTACATTTATAATCTTGATTCTTACAAATTATTAACACGTTTTGATCTAGGCTTATTTCCATACAAAATTGCCACCATATGGCGTCCTTAGCACTGACTGAGTACATTTGTATCACGTGCTACGACTCACGATCTCTCGTATATTTAAGCGAAGTCAGAATAACATTGCATTAAGAAGGTCAACCAACATTTATCTTAACCCAGAAAACTTACACAATGATCATAATGAAATTACATACTTTTTAGTTTGCAGCTATTTAATATACTAGGTATAGTACATGTCGCTTAATACTTGTTCAACAGTTTTAGGGTTTCTTGCGCAAAGGGCAAAGCGGAGCTCTATTACTGACACTCCTATCTGTTTGTCTCTAGCTCGTAAAAGGAATAAGTTACAGCCTTGAAATTTGTATATTTTATACATATGGAATGACCCAAAAACTGATATTTAATCAGTAATCTATTTATATTATTTTAGGGTGGTGCACACGTATGCAAAAGCAAGAGCGAAGCGATATTATCTACATTCTCGGAGTGGGATTATTCTGTCAACCTACTTTAAATAGATGTTGTCTAACCTCAAGCGGTACCGCTAGGCTAACCGTCTACAATGTCCACATGCAGCTATGCTATGCAAACAAACGTGTCGCACCTTGATTCTTGTATTATCGCATGTATGTTGCATGCTATTTCTAAATTCAAAACAAGAATACTTTCTACAAAGAGATTTGTTTCACTTTAACATGGAACCATATTCCTTTTTTACAATACCTACAGTCTAAGAGTTACCACTTGTAGAAAATTATTTACTTTATCGTTAATAAATAGCTATAGCCAACAACTCCGTCTGATAAGTAGTTTAATCCACTCGGAAACTATTAAAATTTCCTTGTTTTAAATTATATTTATTTTCCTATGTTTCGGTTCATGACATTTTTTGACCATCGCATTTAAATAATTAGGAAATCTGTTGGTTTTAAAATAATTTACCGTTTAATAAACTTGATGAATAATTTATCTTGTTTCATTATAGTAAAAATATGCTTCGGAACCATTGAATGTCAAATGTATAGTACCAGGTGCTGTTTGCTATGGTTCATGGTTCGTTATATTATACGAGAAGGATGTTGCAATATAGACGTCCACGTAAGTAGTAAAGGTTTAACATTTTAACCTGTCGTTTTATGTTATTAACTAGTGTATCTAGGGTGATGGAGCCAGTAATGGACAAGGCAACAATAACGGACACTTGATTCTTATTGAAGATAAGGGTTATTCATTTGTTTCGCAACAATCAATTTAGGACCGTATGAATTCCGGATTAAGAGTGAAGTGTCCATTACTGGTGCCTGTCAGCTAAACGTGTCCATCATTGGTGCCGTCACCCTACCTTATGTAATTTTTTAAGATTTAGACAAGAAAAAATTCGTAAGTTAATTAATAAAATAATTAATTATTCATGATGTTTAGGTAGGTATATCACAAAGAGAGGACTTCCATCCGCATGTAGTCGAATTTCCAATAGCGGCCTGCACACGTAAAGTTCGGACCGCGGGAAACGTCACGCGCCGTTCCAATCTGCGTTCCGAACCGTACGTGTAAATGCAACTGTAATAGTAAAATGGTAAAAAATGTACGGTTCGGAACGAAGATTGGAACGGCGCGTGGCGTTTCCCGCGGTCCGAACTTTACGTGTAAATGCCGCTAATGTTTCGGACGCAGCGGTTTGCTGCGTCATTTCTTTCTGCCAAGGAGTGGAATTGTATAACCTTTTTGTTTTCAAGGCAAGTGTGAACAGGCTTTTTTCAGAGTAAGCGTGTACCACCCTCTACCTCGTCGTCACTTAACATCAGGTGGGAAAAAAGTTGAACGCGTTAAAATTTAAGCACGAAAAAATACTCGAAATGAACTAGCACGTGGTAGATTAAAAAAATTTTGCATAAATTATAAACTTCTACATCTTTTTAATAATTTACTGGTGTGGGTTGAATTTATTAGTGTGGTTGATCTCCACAAGTGGTTAAGTTCTGTGAAATGATAAGGAAAATACTTTGTCGGTTGCTGACCTCAACTTGGATCCCTTTTAGCGAGGAGGAAAAAACTAGACCAGACCTATTGATATGGAACGTAACTGGAAGGCTCAAGAGATGTTTTCTATCTAGATATATTTCTCATTCTCTGAAATACTTATAATTATAGAACAAACCTTAAACAA
Organism: Acleris cristana; assembly: GCA_948252455.1. Lineage (NCBI taxonomy): Eukaryota > Metazoa > Arthropoda > Insecta > Lepidoptera > Tortricidae > Acleris > Acleris cristana. The sequence goes on along the minus strand of OX411774.1, from coordinate 5,520,304 downwards.
CTTAAAACTATAATACTCGTCTGTACAGTAGGAAATATGATTAATTATTTTTGGAAAATTATTTTGGGATAGATTAAACACATTAACAAAATTTACTTCATGTAACACATGAACTTAATTTAGGTACTTAGAACACATTATGTGGACGACCTCAGGATTTTCGCATGGTTATAATCTCATTATTTGAAAAAAAAATGATACAAAAAGAGAGTGATTTAGGTCTTTAAGTCTATTTCACCAAACGGAATTAGCTTAACCCAAAAGAAACGCACTTACCTCTATAAATACGAGGGATTTGAGCCAACGGTGAAAATCAATTAAAGGTTAAACTTAATATTTTTTTCTGAGTCTGCGTAATTCTTCTTCTTGTTCGTATTCGCAAGTTCTAGAGGTTTTTAACCTTGCCGGCTTTTGTAGTGCCACGATAAAACAACATATACTGTTACGAATCCCTACTCGCTACCTATCTAATTAATATGCCGATGGAAACTGATTATAAAAGACATTATGATCGGGTCGTCAACGGCGACACTTCGCGACAGGTTTTGGCCAGAATGCTAATTGATGATCAGATGGTAATAAAATATATAAATAATCATAATAAAAGTTTTACAATGTCTTTGTCATTGTCAATGCGCAATAGCTTCGATGCATTTGATTCTAAATGTTCAGACAACGACGCATAACTTGTTTGTAATAACTGACCGAACGAAGTGCGGTCTTTCAAGAGTCTTTGAGTTGAGTCATAAGTGTGACTAGACTGATGATAACTTATTTTCTCGTTTAACCTTTACTCGTTTTCGATGATAACTTATATATTTTTGACCCGTTCTTCATTAAAGTACCTAGGTAGAAGAGTAACTGAGTCAAAAAATAAAGTTCGGTCATTAGAAGCATCGGCAGAGGGTGATGGAGTTTGGGGAGGAAATCGTAAGGTCTGTTCGGGGCGAACTAGCGAACAGTTTTAATAGTGAGTAATTATATTACATTCTATTAGTGTTGTTAAATTTTCGAATTCATTGATCTGTATATCTATCCAGGCGCCTTGTCAAGATGCGTAACGCTAGGTCAGCCATTTTTGAAAATCGACAACAAGTATATGGTTGTCGTAAGCCAATGACAGGCCGCGTCGATCGTTTACGTCAACTCCATACATTTTTAGTTGATAGAAAACAGAAACGTTAGTAGCGTTTGCATCTTAGCTAGGCCTTAAGCGACCTTAAACGAGTCGCTTAATCGCTATAGAACGCAAAGACGTAGTATTCTCTAAAGGGTGGTACGGTGGTACCTCATGAGGTTGGAAGCCGCCGAGCGAGTTAAGCCCGAAGGCCTGCGAGGCGCTCTGGCTGCCGGAGCCCCCGTGGCCACCGAAGGCCGAGGCCTGCGACGCCGCCCCGGAAAGTGAGCCGCCGGAGCCGCCGAACGACGCCGCCTGACTACTGGCCTGGCTGCCGCCGAAGCCACTGAAATAAAAAGTTAGATAAATAATAAATTAAGAAATATCAGGGGACAAATTGACACAAATTGACTTAGTCCTTATAGTGGTACATGAATTCCACTTCATCGATTTTATCATTTCATCGAACGCTATTTCTCTGCAGAAATCATGATCATTTCCGGATATCTTAAACACTAATTACGTAGGTTAGGTTAAGTTAGACTTGTGACTACCAACAACAATTTAATTTATGCGGCGAGAAATTCCTTTCGATGAAATGAAAATTCTGCGTAACGATACGTTCGTTGAAAGATATTTCAATAAAATAATAGGTACCACTCTATAGTTCCTAACTAAGCTCTACTCTTGTAATACTATACAGGTACTAGACCACAATAAACATACATCATACAACATAGGGTGACGGCACCAATAATGGACAGTTTTAGCTGACAGGCACCAGTAATGGGCACTTCACTCTTAATTCAAATTGCATACGGTCCTAAATTGATCGCTGCGAAACAAATGAATAACCCTTATCTTCTGTAAAATAAGAATCAAGTGTCCATTATTGATGCCTTGTCCATTACTGCCACCACCCTATGTATTTAAAAAAGAGTCGTCTGTGTAGTTTCGCAGATTGCAGTGAGCTTTGAGGAACTTTCCTAAGTCAACCAGTAAAAGAAAGGAAAGTATGAAAGTAGATTTACAAGGTTTATTCTGAGCACCTTTTAATGGAGAAAATAAATGGAAAGAGTGAAGGAACAATAAACTTTTAGTTTAGCTCTGATAAATCAAACGCAAAAAAAATTTTTTCTTCCCGCGGTCTTTTTGAGTATGAGTGAATAAGGAAAACCTAAGAAAGTGTAAAGATATAATAATTATTTATATTACTTGAATGCCACCGATTTCAAACTACGAGATAATCGTTCAGGAACCGAATCGTCGTCGTATCGGTAAACACTCCTACGGTCAATAACTTTAATTGTTAAGCTACCTACCACACAACCCTGCCATAATCAACATCAATTCACGAAAAAGGAATTCCGTGATAAATAATTATTGGCTTTCTGCGACAGAGTTCTTGAGTTACTCAACAATTAAAGTGATTGACTCTACCATTACGGACCTTTTTCTTTACATGTAACACTCTGGTTGGAAAAAAATGACTCGCTATAAGATTACGTTAATCCGGTTTAAAAAAATATAGTTCCGGTGTTACGGTTCCATAGTAACCATAGAGACATTTGCGGTTAAAATTGACGTGGTAAAAAAATGAAGTCATTGACCATAAGTCCATTTTTGACACTTTTAATCTATGCTTAATACGTAGGCTCGTTGTATGATGTAACAAAAAACCACGTCGGAATGTAACTAATCGCAAATTAATATAGAGCAATAAGATAAACCAGTAACTTGTTTGTCAGGATCTACAATCAGCCGTAAGCCAATGTCTTAACACAAATTCGCGTAACGATATGTAACAGTTACGTTAGCTTAACGGTGTCACACCAAACGGCAGACCGGTCGGACACTCCTTCGGCAACAGAGAAATCAGCAACTCAGAAGTAGGCCACTCACCTTCCAAATCCATTGAACGAGGAGGCTTGGCTGGCAGAATGAGATGCGCTGAAACCCTCGTTAAAACCGAACGAGAAAGACTGGGATGCGGAGTGGCTAGAACCGCCCCCGTTGGCGCTGCTGCTGATGCTGGCAGACAAGCCGCCGTTGCCTGTTGGTGCTACATTGAAACCGCCGCCGAACCCAAAGCGAGGCTTCACCGAACCGGGCGCATGCCGTTCCCTCGTCTCATTGGGAAGCAGCGTGCTCGGGTCACGCTCCAAGTGCTCTATATACGGTAGAACAGGAGGTGTGATGACCGGTTCCAGCTTCTTCTCTCTTCGTCGTTCGTCCGGGAACACGAAACCGTCCGCCGGCGCCGGCGCCGCCCGCGCGCCCTCCATCGCGACCACAAGACACACGCACGCGCAGATGAACTTCATGGCAGGGAATATCGTAAACACTATGTCCGAGCAACGATGTTTCTTGTTTTAATAGGGTCGCGCGAGGTCAGCCGCGGTGTTGGCATGCGGCACGCGCCGTAGCCTTCAGAAAACCCACTGCGCTGCGCCGGCGCCGACGTCCTGCTACCTCAGCATCCCCCCTACCATCCACATCCATAATCGAACTTTTCCTTTTAAATTTAACGATGTTTTGTTTAGCAAATGTAGCAACAAACCTTAAGACAGGTGGAACAACGCGTAGGATGATGTTATTGATTGGGAAATCCAACTGCCCCACTTAAGGAGGCCTATTTAGAATCTAAACACGTCGGAACAATAGACAATTTACATATTTGTGACTAAGCTCTTACTGCAGTTATTTATGATTATTTATAGAAGTAGGAAGCCGACCTAAATATGGCAAATAGTTATGGTTCTTTGTATGGTGTAATCCATAGCAATGCCGGACATTCCTACATTAATAAAATAATCGCGACTATCGATTTGGCCATTCGGGACATAGTTGGCAGACTGTTATGTCAGTAGTAGATATTAAAAATCATTATGCGACATAAAAATGAACTTATAGGGCTAGTTTAGACAAGTTATTTTCTACTCGTCTCTTCAGAAAAAGAAAATTTAAGAATATTTTTATACAATTGGCGTAACTTCTTATCAAGCTGAAAAATAACTGTAAATTTATACTTATATACCTACAGTGCAAACAAAAGACATTCGGGTTCGGGTGAATTGGGTAAGGCCTGGTTCCCACTATGCCGGACCGGCGACTTTGCCGGATACCGGTAAGGCTAGTGGCTTATGAAGCTGTTCACGCGGCATAATGTGAACAGCTCCATATGAATTGTACAGCCACTACCCTTACCGACATCCGGCAAAATTGCCGGTCCGGCATAGTGGGAACCAGGCCTAAGACTTGCATAAGAGCGTATGGGAGCGAATGGGAGAGAAGAGAAGTATAAACCCGAAGGCCCTTTTATTTCAAGATCTATTACACTGTACTTATCTCAAAGCTGGGTTCAAATCGATGGAGCAATTGATGCGATTGGAATATATAATATAATTACCAGTGATTGGAATAGGCAGTGCTAATTTACCTAACGTTCTCAAAAGGACATAATATAGAGTGGTTGCAACCGTGTAAAATATGTATTTTTTTATTGAATTCCGGGTTTCCGGTTTTTTCCGGTATTTTAGTTGTAATGCTAAATATACGTAACTATATTTACTCACAGTGTATTGGGGACACAGTATAACGGGATATTTCATGACAGTTTGTGGTAAAAGAGGACTGTAATTCATTTCTTTTGTCAAATGTGTTATTTTGACACCCGTTTTAAATTATGACATCTTTTTCAATACGATTAAAATAGGACCGACTTTAATTCTAAAACCAATCTTAAAGTAGGAAGCCGACCTAAATTTAGAATAAGTTAATTTATTTTAATATTTAGTTTTAGTTAGGTAATGTTTTATTATTTTTCTGTTTATTGTTTGTGTCTTTTGAATAAATTCTTAAAATTGAAAAAAAAATCTTAAAGTATAAAGTATATTGTAAGTTTATACAATATAGTTCAACACTTTCGCTATAAAAAATAATTACATCCGGAATTAAATAAAAAATAATTAATATTTTAACCGGTTGTAACCACTCTATATAATGTCCTTTTGTGAACTTTAGGTAAATTAGCTATCTCGAACACTGCATGGTAATTACAGAACTAGCATTAAATAATGAGGGCTGCCTTTCTTTGACTCCAGTCTAAGATTGAACTGTGTACTTAATTCGGAAATGTGTGCAAGACAATATCACAGTGATACATAATTACCTTCCCTGGAAAATTATCTAACTGATGGTGTAAACCGCATCAGAATCCGTTCAGTCGTTTTTGTAATTATCGCGAACATACGGACAGACAGATACGGCGGGGGACTTTGTTTTTTATGATATGTAGTGATGATACGATCCCCAAATAATATGTGCAATGAAATAAATGATTCTAGTCTAGTCTTGAGACAGGCATCTCACTCAAGATTAGTTTATCTATAAGCCACTCAACTTTCCAATTCAATGCAATTTTTGTGTTAACAATATGACTTAGCACAGTCAACAGCATAAATAAGTGATCGTGATTATGTACTTTGTCACTTTAACATCGTGTTTGAAATGTTATACAAAATTGTGAAAAGATTGAAAGCGACAAAGTACCTACATAAATGATCACTTATTTATGCTGTTGACTGTACTACAACTAGGACCGAGATTCTAGGCGGTACGAACCATATTGTATATTGTCACCGTTATGTAACATTTATTTAATTGACAGTAATGGCGGTCGAGTTAATAACAATACCGTAACGTCAAAGACAATATGGTTTTACCGCTTAGAATACTGCCCTTCTACATAAAAAGGACGCACGTGCAATTTGAAAGTCCAAGCAAATTAAACCTTACATCTTAAGAAATAAGGTCACTTATACATACACGGTTCTATGAGACATGCGCCCTTTTTGCTAAGGACAGCAGAATAGAGGCCCTGAACGACGCTATGTCATCCATGTAGAAAGAATAGGTAAGTCTGCCAACCCTGTTTTTAGAGTTCCGTACAAAAAATAAAAAACGGAACTCTTATAGGATCACTCGTGCGTCTGTCTGTCCGTCCGTCTGTCACTGCCAATTTGCTCCGAAACTACAGGACCGATGGCTCAGGCCTGAAATATGCGTTATCCTAAAATGTATTTTTATCAAAATGTCTGCATTTTCACAATGTTGGCACGTCTTTTGCATAATGTCAGCTTCCCAAAATGTCAGCTTCTTATAATGTCTGTCTCCAAGAATGTCAGTTTTCATATAATGTTCGCTTTTCAGGACGAGCTTATTCTCAAAATGTCTTCAACCTCAAAATATCTGCCTTCTTACAATTTTTGCATTCCAGAAATGTCTTATTCCCAAAATGTCTGCAATCATGAACGCCATATTTACACCTATAGGTATCTTTATTATTTTAAAGCGAAATTTTTATAATTTGCGTCGTTGGCGGGTAAAGGGTTAGGTACAGTCAGCGTCAAAAGTAACTGATCACTTCAAGCTACTTTTGTACTTTATCGCATTAACAATCTTGTTTGACATTGCTTATGTGACAGTAAAGCGACAAGGTAATTAAGTGATCAGTTTCTTTTGACGCTGATTGTACGAAATAACTACGAAGGAACCAATATAAAACGATATAATTATAATTGAGTCCTAAGTAGAACAGAATTTTTCAAACATTATATTTTTCGATTGCATTTACCATCTCAACCAAAAATTGACCAAAAGTTTGTATAATTAATTTTCCTGTCAACATTTTACGTAGGTAATGCTGATGGTTGCTGCCTTGGAAAATTTAGAACATTGATTTGAAACAAAGCAGACATTATAGGAAAACAAACATAACAAGACGAAAGCCTATATAAAGAAGTGAACATAACGGAAAAGCAAAACTTATGGTAATGCTAATATTATAGGAATGTAAACATTGTGAATAGACGACTTTCTGAGACTGTACACATTTGAAATAGCAGTCATTTTGAGAAAACTGACAAAATAGAAATGCTAACATTGTGAGAACGCAGACGTTTTGAGAATTGTACATTTTAGGAAAACGCATATTTCAGGCCTGAGCCGGACCGATTGAGTTGAAATTTTTGCAAACCTTACTGTGTCATATATCAAATGAAAGGGCTCGTTATGAGGATCTCAAATATATTTTTGTTATTTTTGTAAAATAAATATTTTTAATTTTATTCTTGGAAGAAGACGAAAATTGATGCCCCTACCCTGATCTCCGAAATGAGCCTAAAATTTTGAAAAAAAAATGCATATATATATATATGTGTATATATATATATATATATAAAATACGTATGTACGGAACCCTCTCCACGCGAGTTCAACTCGCACTTGTCCGGTTTTCCTTTATACTTCTAGGCAGGGTCGCACGTCGAGTGTCACGGCCGCTGCACGCGAACACGCGAGATTATTGATGGCTTACACTTAAGTCATCTTTGGACTAGTTTTCACTTAGTATAAAAATAGGTGTTTTTCTCCAAAATACTATTAATAGTTTTTAACCCTTAAGTAAAACTTATATTTCATTTAAAATATAAGTTTCATAAAAATGCAACAATTATGAATTTTTAACCGACGAAAAAAACGAAAAGGTTCTCAAGTAAACCTGTATTTTTATTTTTTTATGTATGACCACGTATAAATTTCTACAGAGATGTCCGATTTTAAACATTCTTTTTTGGTTTGATAGAGTTAGAAGTTCCGAAGTGGTCCCATTGTTACCAAATCTGAATCTGATGACGAAATCCGTGAGGAATTGAGGGAACTCCTCAAATATTACAGGCATACATATAGCGATTTAGTATTTTTAGTAACAAATCCAGCATTTACTTTCAGAAAGTATCAAAGGCGGTTTTTGTTTTTTATACATTTTAAGTGTTTCCCTATTTTTAATTTATACAATAATTACCTATTTTTTTATTAGTAATTAAATTAAAAAAAAAGAAGTCCACAATCATCTTGTATACATATTGACGAGCATTTGCTCTAAATATCTAGCCAGCCTAACGCGGGTGTCAATAGGTGTGGATAACACTCTTTGATATAGTTAAAAATAGGGTTTATACCCTTGAATCACCGAAACTCATTTCATAGGTTGTTTTTACTTCGCTGAATTTTCATTTCATCGACAGGCAATTACATGCGCAGGAGTTATAATTATTTGGTGGTCTCAGGTGTGACCCAACCTAACCTACGTAACCCATGCTTAAGATCACCTTAAAACAATAAGGTTTCAGTAGAAATTTGCTTTCGATGAAATGGGATCCCTAAAATAGATTGTACTTGGTAATTAACACAAAAAATAACAATGTTTCCCAAAAGCTAAAATTAATTTATGTCTTAGGTTAACAATTTTTTATATTAAATTTAGAGGTTAACTAATTAACCACAAGGATATTTTTTACTAAAATGCTTTAAAATTCGATTAACTTTATGGTCAACTACAAAAAGTAATAAGTTTATTAGGTACCTGTCTAATCCATTCCATCCAGTAGGTACCGTTTAGATATTAGTATGGTTACCGTGCTACGACGAACTTTTGCTTAGTCTCTAATAATTGTATGAACTTGAATCAACTAAAATTCTATTCAGCTGTAGCTAGTTTCTGTTGGTTGAATGATAGAGATTGCTAAAAGTCAGCCATTTTTGCCTTTTCATCATGCATTTATTTAATCGTATGGCGATCTGTAGAATAGATGAATACATAGATTTACTTACATGCATTAAAGTTAGAAGTCTAACAAAAGTCAAGCTTTGAAAACCTGACTACCCCTGCAGCATCAGAACTGAAGAGGTTCTAATATAGCTTATAACACTCCTTGGGTGAACACAAATCCAACGATACTCCGCACTAAAATCCTTCAGGCGTTTACCCTACAGGAGGTCACGAAAAACATGAAAAAATATACATATCAGGGGGGGCCAATGTCACACCAATTGATCTAGTAACTAAGCTCTAGGCTCTAGGGTACTTTGGGTACTAGACAACGATATAAATACTTAAACAGAGAAATATGTACTCAAATACATAGAAAATATCCATGACTCTCGCTCATCACACAAATATCTGCCCTTACCGGGATTTGAACCCAGGACCGCCAGCTTCGTACGCAGGGTCACTACCAACTAGGCCAACGCGTCGTCACAAAATATGTTCAAATTCACCCAAAAAACGATTACCCTTCTTTTTGGGTAGTCTGGTAAAATGAGTAAATAAAATCCGAATACTCCGTATTTAGTTGTAACTTTTAACCGGGGAAAAACGGCGAGTTATATCAGCTTGATGCAATCGAACACTTGTCAACAACTTTCGAAAATTCGACACTTAGGTCAGCTACTGTTTCAAATTTAATTTACATCAATAGCTTTTACGAATAATCATTGACCAACTAAGAGCAAATGAGTTAATGTAATAAATCATTGCTGGTTACACAGCTGTTAGTTTGTAATGGAAATGTACTGTAGAAACTGGGCGGAATTGGCAACCTTCGTAACATTGAGATGGGCATGAGTAGGTGTTATCAGGTTCCATAAATGAAATTTATCTTTGAATTTATGAAAATCTACTGTTTCAAGGAAAATTATCATTTTTTTGTCATGTATTGTACAGTCGCCAGCAATAATTATAGTATCCATTAATTACGTTTACATTATCTGACACGCTCTTACCCTCTAGCAATAGAGATGTACTTATCTAATATTTTTGTGAACGTTGTTGGATGATAAAATATAACGAAATAAATAAAATATTATAATTTTTCAATACTTTTCTATTTACTGTCTAGGGGCAATTTATAACCCTTCTTATTAAACTTACTTATTTAAAGTCAACTAAGCACTTTTATTTATTGACAACAGACCAATAGGATTTTTTGAAAATGACAAGTAAAAAAATCTTTTAATTTGTTAAACCTTTTCTGGCTAAGTTATAAAAAAAGATGTCACCCATCCATTGTTGACATTGGCTATATCACCTAGGCCAATGTCAGATTGATTCCCGTCGAATACTGTGTCGTGCCATACTCAATCGACATGGCATCAACGTCGCTGTTACACAACCCACGTATCGAGTAGCAATGACATTGAAAAGATTGCCTCATTTACATCGCCGAATGCATTACCATTACATATAACTTATATTATCATTTTAGTATACATTTTTCGACGTAAACATTCATAGTAGTTAAGTTAATACATGAGTTTAAATTACTTTAGGACACAAGTTTTACTTTACAGCGTAAAAATGGTCAAGTGGCTGTAAAAGAAAAAGTGACTTAACAGTATTAAGGAATTACCTACTACTTAATCATTTGGAATTTCATAGTCAAGGGTGTTATTAAAATATTTTGGGTGCTACATTTATTTTTACAAAGAAAATTTAATTTCAGATTTTAAGTTAAAACGAGATTTTAATAAGAAGGTACATAAATATCGACCTATCGGCCGACGATCGACGAATTATGGTGTTATTTAGGTCCGGTTTCAACTTAAAATATGACGTCAATATATTTTAAATATGTTCATAAATAAAAGAAAGTAAGTAGGTATATCTGAAGACTGGGTTCTGGATAGAAGACTAATTGTACATTAGCTCCGACTATACCCAACCCCTCAAAAATAATTTGTCACATAACTAATTGTCCTCCAGTTGTTCAATAAAACAATAGATCCTGCAAGTATTTCCTCTTTTTTTGTCATAATGGAACACCAATCTGCTGTAAAGCATGACTCACTTGTTAGTCTTTTATGTTTCGTTCCATTGTTTCATGAATTTAAATGACAATCAGTGCGAATAATATAACAAAACACTCATGAAAATGTTAACAAAATAATGTCGTCCCAGCGAATTAGCTTAATACGATCAGAAGACTCAAAACACCACCTTCCAAAAACATATATAACTCTACTCTATTTTAGAAGAATCGGGTCTTATTCGGACAATGAACCCAAGGTGGTCAGAAAGAGATCGCTATTTAGCGGTAAGACTGCCTGTTGTATACCTATAGTTAAAATGTACTGTTCCGTGTTTTGTTTTTTGGTGTTCAATAAAGAGTATTTGTATTGTATTGTATTGTATTGAACTGAGATACCGACTTCTTCTTCCTAACAAATTAATGTTTCAATATGCTGCAGTTGAGGCCGTTTTAACTATATCAGGGCCCGTATTATGGTCACCTTTATCGCGGTGGATCCATCCATCACACTCGCACTTAACAACTGGTCAGAAAGTGACAGACGTTTTATCCTCGTTTACCCATATCGATAAACACGACCATAATAGGCCTGCAGAAACTTTAACTATAATTGCACCGTTCTAAGTGACCCGATTTGACAGCTGTCAACTCAGTACAAAATATGAGTCTGAGATTATAGTTTTTGCTGCATAGACAGCTGCCAAATCGTTTCTCTTAGAACGGCGCGACTATAGAGACCGTAACTTAGATGAATAAAAAATATATTAAAAGGAGTTTAAATGATCCGAAAAGACGTCCCCCACGTCTCTATCAGATGGGATCCACATTCTCAAGAACACCCTGTTTTATACGTGTACGTCCATCCATAAGATCCAAGAGAAAGCTAAGATATATTTTTTTATTTGAAATTTTGAAACCGTTCCTAAACGACGTGTGCAGTGTGCTTCAAAAGTCTCGCTTAACTCATTTTGAGCGAGAGCGAAATAATGAGTATATTATTATATAAAAAAAACATTTTTTTAGTATTGGGTTAATTGTGCATCCTCAATTACTAACATTTTATGGTCCTATTAATGAGATGATGTATCACATGTGTAAATCACGCTTTGAGGTTACATCGTCTGCCCACGCCGATCTTATTTTATATTTTAGCAGACGGAACAGTTACGCGAGCCATCCGGAATGACGTCATCCCGACGATGCTAAATGTCGCAACTGTCTCGAAATGGACCTTTTGGCGATGTATGACTAACGCTGTATCCGGTATTTATAAGAAAGGATCGACACAATAAACAAGGCCGCATCCCAATCACCCTTTATTTTAACGTTTAAAACTGACGTAATTCTACTCTGTATAATATTATAAGTTATAACCACATGCATATTTTATTAAATATATTTTGTATAACAACGCTTTACTACTTTTTCCTTCCCTACCCTCGCAATGCATGGCAGTGCGCGAATCTAAAACAACTCGTATCAATAGTTTATTTTAAAGTCACATAACGGTAGTTAAGTCATTCGCGGCCAATCTATTGCTTCTGAATGATTTAAAGAAAGGATATTCCTACGAATTGGTACAAAAGGAACCCTTATGGTGAGACTTCGTTGTCTGTCTGTCTGTCTGTCTGTCTGTCTGTATGTCACAGCAGTATTTCTCAGCAACTATAAATGCTATCAAGTTGAATTTTGGCATAGTTATAGAATTTGCTTGCCCGCATCTGTTCTTAGTAAAAAAAATATGAAATTAATTTTATAAATCTTTAAAAAGGGGTCTAGAATGGGGGGTTAAAAAATGAAAGTGGTTTGATTAAAGCAAATGGGATGTCATATAAAAGGGCTCAATCTGCACATTTCAAAACAAAACAAACAAAACTATTTTTTTTTTAATTTTGTGGTTTCTACTTTTTGATTTATAGCCAAAAATGTACAAAAAATGACCGTTCCCCCCACCTTATCTCCGAATTTTATTAATCAAAAAATCTGAAAAAATCCTGGCATATAGATGATTATTTAAATTTTATGGGAAAAATAAAATGAAGTGTTAGTATAAGACAGTTTTTGAGAAATAACAATAAAACTTTGAAAATCGGTTTTAAAATTAAGGCTAGTCAAAATGGACCTTATTGCATAGAAAATAAGGTTCATAACAAAATGAAGCGGTTACCAAGCGTATTATCTTAAATACGGAACCCTCGGTGCGCGAGTCCGACTCGTACTTGACCGGTTTTTTTTGATAGGCCGGATTGCCGTGGTTTGTACATTTCCCTTTTGTTTGATGTATTCCTCTTCTCCATAATGCTTTTTCATAATAAGTATATATTTTTAATATACTTTCCATTACATAGAAACATAAAACAGATGATTATCTTAAGCTATGCATGCTAATAGCGAATGGTGGAATTGATGTGTTTACTAAAAAACAAATAAAAACGTTTATTTGAAAACGTAACAAGATTTACAAAATGACTTATGCTAACGATAATAACGGCATTAGTCATAGTAGCCGCGTCGCAGTTATTGCCCTCTCTCTGTGCAGTTATAAGTATTTTTAGGGTTCCGTACCTCAACGGTACCCTTTACTAACCCTAAGCTGTCCGTCCGTCCATCCGACCCTCTGTCTATCTGTCCTTAACTTTAAAGGGCTGTATCTTTTGAACCGATATACAGGGTGTACAATCCAAATGGGTCAGTATGGAGAAGTCGGAAACTATGAGAGATAGCGAGATCTGTTCTTAGGAACCATGACGTCGATTTTAGATTTAATAATAAATACATTCAAACTTTTTTATTAACTCTCATACATAACCGGGAATCGAACCTGGTCAAAATCAATGTGTATTAATTCTGCAAGTCGCAAGAAGCACAACACTAATGGAATCTTGTTTAAATAATTGAAAGAAAAACCCACCAATAAGATAATTATTTTATTTCAGTAAATGTTCAAAATGGTAGCCATTCTGTTGAATGCAAAGATTAATTCTTTTGGGTAACGATCGCAAGATTGCATTTCGTATTTATTGCATTGATTTTCAAGCCATGACATGTCATAGTGCTGAGAAAGCATCGTGGAGGGAAGTTCATTGTATAGTTTTAAGGTGCTAGGAAGTAAGGATCTTTGGAAATGGACTGTTGTCGATTTTAATCCTTCCCTCCTTTATTTGCTATACCAGCCAAAACATTAAACACCTTTGAGCCTTCTGGCAATAACATAGGTACCTACAGTAAGGTAGAGTAATACAACTAGGAAAGGAAAATGACAAAGGCGCAACGAAGGAAATGTAGAACGTTCGACAATAAAAAACGCAATAAAATAAAAAGTTAAACAGATTCTGTGTACTTTCCAAGGCTTAGTCACGTTTAAGGTAATGCATAGCTCATAATTTACTGACTGAGTCATTAATATTATTCAGCCACGGTACAGTTGTGTCAATAGCGACTCACGTGTAATTTCTGTCAAACGTTACATGCGTCATTAAAAATCAATAAAAAAATACAGTTCTGTGAAATTCAGGCTATAGCTAATCGTTAACAGTATGTAAAATGACCATGCGATACTCCGAATCACAATTCCTTTCGTGTTCGTTTGAAAAGGTGCCACGTATGGCGTAGTTATTGTTAGTTTGGACATTATTGTTTTCAGGATTGTAGCCGTCACCTTTTCAGCGTGAAACTGGCATTCGTCTCATTGTTTGATCAGCAGGCGTCTTGGCGGCTTTAATATTATTTAAAAGGATAGTGAGTGCAGGGGCCCCCAGTGTGTTCTCGGCTGCCTGGTAACCCGTGTATACATCGAGACAAGTCGCCTTTCAAAAATAATTACGCCTAAAATGGCGTTCACGAAGTTTCTCATTTTAACTGCTGTTATAGCTGCCAGTGTTAACGGTAAGCGTTAATTATGTTTACACTTTTATGAGAAGTAAATTAGATTGATCATAAATAATAACATTCGATGATGACAGTAGATTAGATGATAACGTCAGTCAGTAAAATAAGTGCTTGCGTAAAACTGACGAAGAAAATATTGGTTTGACAGATATTTATTTGACGTCACTCTAAGATAAAGGAGCAATCAGACACTGACGTATTGTATGCGGGTAAACTAAAACGATTCAGTATTGCTCTTGACTCTTGAGTGTATTTAAAGGTTTTTCATTATTTCAATTTCTTCTTGGTTGTAAAGTCAATGAATTTCATTTTTCTCCAATGTCTAAACAATTAAAGTAGTTTCAATGAATAAATTCATGCATGTAATAAGTAAGGTGAGGCGAGGCTATTGCATCTGCGGGGCTATTGTAACTTTCATACTAATTTTAAACACGTTTTAGTATGAAAGTTACAATAGCCCCTCAGATGCTATTAGCCCCGCCTCACCTTACGACACTACTAATAAGGGACAAATTTTTCATTTTTTTAAAAGGATCATCATGTTTAGCCTAGGCCTTAAGAGTTTATTTGTTTCGTTTAAAAAAATGCTTATAACTTTATTGTCAATTTAGAAGAAACCATCTACAAGAAAAAGTCTTTTTAGTTGTTGCTATTCTTTATAAAAATACAATAGATTAAGAATCCGCAGTATGAAAAAATATTGCGTCATTCAAGCAAAATATGTTTCAAATATGACATATAAAGCAATGTTTAAAGTATTATTCATCCTGAATTTAAGCTTAAAGGCTCTCTCAATAACATCGTTTCAAAACAACTGAACACACAAGGTAAGACAATGGTCGCTTCGGTGCAAAGTCAACACTAAAATGAATTACTGTCTTGAGTGTTTACGTGTACAGGCGACTGCAAACGCAGTGTTGTGTCGATTTATCTAAAATATTAAAAAAGAAATACCTTTATAACCAGTAGGTAACTAGTAGATACCGGGAACACTAGAACAAAATCAATTTAAATAGTGCAAGCTAAAATGCTCTCTCAATAACATAGTGTCGCAACAACTGAACACACAGGGTAAGACAATGGTCGCTTCGGTGCAAAGTCAACACTAAAATGAATTACTGTCTTGAGTGTTTACTTGTACCGGCGACTGCAAACGCAGTGTTGTGTTGATTTAGCCAAAGTATATAAAAAAGGAATACTTTATAACCAGTAGGTAACCAGTAGAAACCTGGAACACTGGAACAAAAGCAATTTAAATAGTGTAAGCTAAAAGGTTCTCTCAATAACATCGTTTCGCAACAACTGAACACACTGGGTAAGACAATGTTCCCTTCGGTGTAAAGTCGTCACTAAAATGAATGAATGTTCAAATTTTAATTTAATTCAAGTTCAAATTCAAAACATTTATTTCGACCAACTGGGATCTTCAATTTAGCTAAAATATAAAACAAAAATTAGTGCCTTGTCTATTTAATGTCATGTTTAAACTGCCATATATGAATTGTCACAGTGATTAAAGTAACAAGGTATGAAAGTGTACAGAAACCTGGAACACTTTGGAAGAAATTGGAATAAAATTTAAAAGCAAATTTAATCTAAATAAATTCCTTGTTCAAACTTAAAGGCTCTTCAATAACATCGTTTCGCAACAACTGAACACGCAGGTTAAGACAATAATGGTCGCTTCAGTACAAATTGAATTGAATTACTATCTCACGTGTAAATTATAAAAAATAAAGAAATACTTTCCTTAAGCAGACACATACATAACATAAGTAATTGTTAAAAAGCAAAATGCATAAGAAGAAATGCAAATAATTTTCGCAAACTCACAGACGTTTGAAGGGTGATCGTTCTTTGATTAACCAATTTTCCTGTACAAAGATTGGTTAATAATTGATTGTTGGTTGTATTAATAACATTTGTTTTTTATTAACAGCTAAGTTCGTCTGGCAAGACGACAACGACTGGCCAACGTAAGTAACTTAAACAAAGTCTATTGTGATTTTAACCGCGCCATCTATCGAAAAGTAGTTGAACTAAATTCTGGGGTCCTAGTGAAGAAGGGTGTAATTCTCCTGAAGATCAAGTGAAAAAGGGTTTAAGTTTAGTATACTCCGTTTACGTGTATACCGTTTTTTATTACGAGTTAAGTCTACTTACGCCCTTTTTCACTAGATCCCCAGAATTTACGTTATAATATAACATACATAACTATAAAGTTCTTACAGTTCTCAAATTTATTTATATAATTATTTATTCATTAAATCGTAGTATAAATATTAATATATGCACTATCGTTACAGATTCCCACAACCAAGGGTAAGTTCAAACTATACAAATTATTATGTTCTTATCTTCCTACTCTTCTTAAAAACATAATACATCACAACATGACAGTTCGTCTACGACGACTTAGTGATCGGTCACTACACACACTTTCATTAAAAACTCACTTTACAGATGCCTGTTCCACCCACGCCCCCATTCCGTCCTTTCGCTCCCTTCCCCCCCTTCCCCCCCTTCGGAGCAGGTTTCGGTCAGTTCCCTAACTTCCCCTTCCCAAACATTCCACTGCCTGTTATCCCTACCCCCGGACAGATTAAGAACGTCGTTCCAGGCCCAGGGCAGGTGTTCCACGGTACGGCGGTAAAGTCGTCCAGTTCTTACACCACGGACAAAGACGGGAACCCGATCAGGACCGGGGGCACGTCCATCATCACCAATAATAATGGCGTCGTTAAAGAAATAAGAGGTGAGATATATCAATTCTTTCTAAGCGTCCTACTCGAGTGAAATCTCTGATCTTCACCGAGGACTGTGAAATTTTTGAAGCGCACTTAAATCGCGTAGCTGTCTATAATTTTGCACACAAATTTAGCTCCTGGTGATAACGTTTGTCGCCCCCTAAATCACGTCTGATTTCCACGATTTTTGAATAAATTGTAGTTATTATTTAGTATGAAAAACTAGGTCTGTACAATTTAGTTTTTTACGTTTTATTTGTTTCTTTCCCAGATATATTTTCTTGGAAAGGTAAACGAACAGACTTCGTTTTTCATAATATCTACAAGATAATTAAATATCGTAAAAATCGGACTAGTTTCAAGGGGAGACAAACGTTATCGCATTTAGTATGGACATTTTTAGCTTAAAATCCTCTTAAGGTAAACTTGACTTTGAATTTGTGTTATGAGATCCCCAAGCTCGTGACATCGGTTGAGGCCACATAGCTGGGTGCCGTGACCAGGATGCATAACTCTAACTGAAGTAAGCGATACTCGAAAAACTGACGTTCAGTGGAAAACTATTACCCCCTTACTAATAATCGATGAGTAACGGTGGTTCAACCTTATCTGTCAAATCCAAATGTCATTGTGACATTGTGTGTGATATGATGAAATGGTGGGTTACCATTCATAACATCTGTCCATTTAATAATTTAAAAAGTTAAACAATTCCATTATTAATCCTTTGGGCTATTATTATTACAGAGGGAGACGCACCCCCTGATATCAACGTGCCAATTCAGTAAGCATACTTAAGTTTAATTTTTGTAAATTGAAACAGTTTGAAAGCCAGATGCACAAACTTTCATTAGCACTAATGTTCCAATAGGTCTTCTGTATATTTCTAAATGGCTTTGGTAGATAGCGACAGGACCAGACTTAAAGCAACATTAATGAACGTCTGTGCAACAGGGCAAGGGCAATATTACAAGATATGTCCATGTAGGGTGACGGCCCCAATGTTGGACACTTTTACGTAAAAGCACCAATAATGGATACTTAACTTTATGAGATCCTAAGAATGCCCTTATCTTCTGAAACATAAGAATCAAGTGTCCATCATTGGTCCTGGTTCATAACTGGCTCCATCACCCTAGTACCCGTCCATGACAGTTGGACGCTAAGTGAAGTAATGAGTAAAGAGTTTTAGTCTAGCAAAGTAGATCCATAAAGGAGCGGATAGCAGTGCAATCGTTTTCTGAAACCGATTACAAATAAGAGCGCCCTGTGAATTATACAGGGGTTGAAAAATGTGCACTTTTAGAAACATGAAACAGGCCAAGCAACAAATTTATTATAAGTATTAATAATTAACTCTGATATATATATATATATATTCAGACAAGCAATACGGATATATTAAGTAAAAATATATTTAAAAAGTTTTTTTTTTAAGTTCAGTTTTTTTTTTACTAGTTTAATTTTAAACATAGTTCTTAGCCATGTTTCATGAAAATAGGATCGGATAGTTTTTTTAGCTTAGCTAAATCATGTAAATTTATCATCAATCAAATTATAAGTCGGAGAGTGTTATTATTTTCGCTATAAAGTTATTAATTGATTATTTTATGTTCTTTCAGGGCTCCAACGGTAAGCCGCCCATGGTGAAGTGTCCCTACCCCTCCCTTCCGCCGGAAACACTCCACAAACAACACCACAAGTACCACAACACTACAGTCAACACGCATTTCGGAACTAACTTCTTTTTTTAAGCAAAGACAATTTTTTTTTTCATTTTTATAGTGTTCTCTTTTGACTAAATTAATAAAATAAATGTCTAATTCTGTGCTCGCATTTTAATTGTTGCAGAAACTCAAATTGGATTTACCCAAGGTAGGATTTTAATTGATCTAAGGAACTGTCTTCGTCGACTGAATTCTAATTTTATAACCCTACTTCTATATCCTATTTTCTTGCTATAACATAAGACAGCATCTACTTACAATAGTTTCATCTATGATGGTTATATCTATAATGCTCAATAAAACGTTAATAATTGCTATAAGATATAACTTAAAAATCTACAATATTATTATTAGCTCATAAATATTAAGCTCTTAAAATATATCTACACTCTCTTTTCTCATTTATTATCTCTAAAACTCGCTATAAACACAATCTAGTACAGTCGACCACAATGAGATGTATAGACTTTTTCACCTTATACATAGGAATAAGGTACAAAAGTGGAACAGATCTTTGTGACTGTACATACACACAACACATTGTGTGGGGCTTTTGTTCTTTATGTAAAGTTCTACGCCCTTTCTTATTCATAAACACACAATAAATCTGTCTTAAATAAAGTATTCTTTGTTCTTTTCTGTCATAATGGTAGATAAGGACAGAGGATATTTCCAGCATACTTTAGCTATTGCGCATTTGTTCAACGCTAGTAGTAAAACTTTCTTGCAACGACGAGTGATTTCACTAAAGTATTAAAATATAGGATTCATAAAGATTGAAAGGCATGAAAAGGGGGGAATCTGTAAGGTAAACGTTTATTTTTGAAGTTATAATTATAAATAAAAAACAATGACTACCGCCAAATTTAAAAAATCTGAAAAATGAGGAGATGATGAATGACCTTTGTAATGGTGTTCGGATATTTTTAAAGTTAGAAATAAGTATTCAAACATTAGTAAAATGGTTGTTAAAAAAATGACTAAAAGGAACTAAAAGTAGAATGTTAAAAAATACTTCTCAATTCATGCGGTTAGCTTATTGTGGAAATGGCCTTGAAAAATTCTATAAGGTATCGAATACAAATCAGAATAAAATTGGATTCGAGAAATTGCAGGTGCAAGAGGTCTTTAAAAGTCTGTTGGGCTCGAGTAAAGTTAGACTTAGCGTAGAGCGAAAGCGTAAGAGAGCGACCGAGAGGGAATTACAAACCCGAAGTTCGTTTTAGGAGCTAATTGCACAGTAGGTACTGATATTGAGATTCAGACTTGAAAACATGCGATTAGGTTATACGACGCATCAAAGAAAAACCTTTATTTGCATTAATTAGAAATGAAGCGTAGCTTTATCGTATCCCACGTCGTATTCAATCCAATCATAGGCCCTAGCCAAGCTGCACTACGTAACTAGCGTTTCTATTTCTTTTCGTTTTTAAACCAATCGCGACACTGGTAGATCACGTGACTCTTCGTACCACGTCATTCACCAGTGACGCCATTGGTTTAAAAACGAAACGAATAGAAACGCTAGTTAGCGTAATACACCTTGGCTAGCACTTGAGTAACGCATAGACGATTCTTCGGATGTAATGTAAACTGTATTGGGCGTATTAATTTGACGTTAATAATTATATTGATTGCAGTGGATGTCTGCTTTCTATAAATCTGAAAAAGTAGTGATACAGTTTGTTTTAATAACTGCAACATTTGCCATACCTACTGTTGTAATATTAAAAAAGGCGGTTAACTACAATGTAGTAGTCGAAGCATTATATAATCTACTTGTAGCCACATTAAATTTAAAATGCTTTTTCTACTTACTATTATACAGCTAGTAACCTTCTTGGGTACTACACGGCAGTATAGAGGTCGGTCTAACTGTTCAATAATAAAATTAACCCAACCCAACAAACCACCCTCCTCCTCCTCTTCTTTCTATTTCATTGTTTTTAGGGTTTCGTACCAAAATAGCATAAAATAAGTTAACCAGGGTGGTGCAGTGCTTCGGTGTTAATTTGTAGCTTCAGCTGTACCTACCCCGAAAACATGACATTATTTGAAAATAACTTTTTTTCAGTTTAATCATCATTTCCCTGCCTTCGAACCACTAGAGGTAAATATCTTAATTTTATCAATAAACAATGAAACAAGTAATAGTCGATTGGGTTTTTGTTTTCGATTAAGTAAATTTATAAGTTTAGAGATATCGGTAGTATTTTGTTTACCGAAATGACGTTGACTTTTCTTCTTTTTAAATGACGTTGACTTTTTTCCAGTTCCCAGATTTCCCGGATATCAAACCACTGAAGGTAATGAGACCATTTTTTCATGTTTTACCATTAGCTAACAGTCTAAACTAGGTATATTAAGTTCTTATTTTCGCCCACATCTTTCAAAAGGTCGTAACCCAAAACTTTCTTCTCAACCATCATGCCAAATTTCAACTTTCCATTTCACCAAAAATTGATTTTAAAACCTGGATTATTAATATTAATATTCCTCATAATATTTTTTACATCAAAGCAAACCTAACTTTTGTCATGTTCTTGATTTCTCAAGACAGAAAAAAAAAGGCACATAGATATGGTAATGTCGAATAAAGGTTCAGCTGATTTAATTATTCATCCATTTCATCATAGAGAAAACGAAAACTAAAGTTAAATATCGAATGAAATGAATGAAAGTGTCCACCGATACCTACAGAAGTCAAGCACTATATTTTACTATATTTTACTTTTTAGTTGTAGTTTGATTTTGAGATCAGCCTGTATTGGGCTTACATCCCTATTATGGCCATCGAGTTATTCGTTGTAAAATTGTGACTTTTTGACAATAAATGATTATTACTTACCTGGAACTTTTCTCATAATAATACTAACAAGTTCAGGTATTTCTCATATTAATTAAGTCATCATTAAGTATAAATGAGAGGTGATTAGAGTAAAATTCTACTATGCGTTAGTTACCTATGTAGTATTTAATCACCATTTTCCTGCCTTCGAACCAATGGTGTAAATATCTTAATTTTATCAATAAACAAGGAAACAAGTAATACAAGTAATATTGGGCTAGTTATCCAGAGGGTCCAGACAAGATGCATTACGCTTACAAGCGTTTCTATTCGTTTCCTCTTTAAACCAATCGCTTCACTGGTAGATTACGTGACTTTTCGTATCACGTCATCTACCAGTGACGCGATTGGTTTAAAAACGAAACGAATAGAAACGCTTGTAAGCGTACCTAATGCATCTTGTCTGGGCCCTCAGAGAGGTAACGCAGCCAGTGTCATAGGGACCATGCCGCGAGCGGACCTGCTAGAGGGGGTGTTCTTTTAATAGTGGTGATTCTTACTTACGTCTTTAATATTTGAGTAGCTTAGTTTTTATTTCAATTTAAATAAGTTTAGTTTTAACTTTTAACTTTTAATTGTATTATATTAAATAGTTAACTGAGTAATACTCGATTGGGTTTTTGTTTCTCGATTACCTAAATAAATTTATAAGTTTAGAGAAAGCGGTAGTATTTTGTTTACCGAAATGACGTTGACTTTTTCTTTTTTTTAAATGACGTTGACTTTTTTTCCAGTTCCCAGATTTCCCGGATATCAAACCACTGAAGGTAATGAGACATTTATTTTCATGTTTTACCATTAATTAACAGTCTAAACTAGGTATCTTAAGTGCTTATTTTCGCCCACATCTTTCAAAAGGTCGTAGGTAACCCAAAACTTTCTTGTTAACCGTCATACCAAATTTCAACTTTCCATTTTACCAGAAATTGGTTTTAAAACCTGGATTATTAATATTAATATTCCTCATAATATTTTTTAACCACATTTTAGTCCCATTATTCATTTAGTCGCCGATTTTTTCGACAAAGCAGTTCGTCTAATGCTGGTCCTTTACCATGCCTAAAGTTAACAAACGCGCGGCAAAAGTTAATCTTGCCAGTTAATACTTCATCAACGAATTTAATAATGACTCGTTTAAGAACCCCCTTGACCTTGATCTCTAACATATATACCTTCACGCCTGTCTCCCGATGGGGTAGGCAAGGATTAAGGAACGCCAGGTGCACCGGTCTTAACATACAACTTTCGCTTACTCTACATAGATCAACCTCTTCATACAAGTACGTCAGTTTCGGATGCCTTGGACTTGGCCCTTATTCAGTACATGCGCGAATCTGATTACTGTATGTGCGTCTAGGGCGTCCCTACCGACAACCTCCACTCACTCTCGCTCGCCATACCTCTTTCATAACTCTTCTTTCATTCATCCTTTCTAAATGACCAAACCTTCTTAGCATACCCTTTTCGACTTTTGTCACTAATACATGTTATTTCAATCCATATCGATCTCGGATCTCGCTATCTCTAACGTTGTTCTCATTATTGCTCAGATGCCAACATTCACGCCGATTGAGCCAATGGACCCCGAAAAGATGAAGAACTACGTCCCCAAAGAAGGGGAAACCTTCTCGGCTTTCTCCTCGTCCTCCTCTGTTAGCAGCAAGACCGTCAACGGCAAGACCGTCAGCGACGGCGCGGCGAGCATCCTCGTTAACGACAACGGGAAGACTGACGAGCAACACGTTGGCTTCCACAAAGGTGATTTGGGCGCTGCCGGAATTTGATCGCATTCACCATTAAGAAAAAACTTTAACGCATAAAAAGAAACATCCTGTTTGTGAAAAAAATACTTTGATTCATTGTAAATATATCAACTTCGCTTGTTTAATTGAAGATTTTTTATTCTAATTTGTTGAAAATAAATATTTAGATTATTGATTAATCTATTTGTGTTTTCAGAATTTTGATAACAATGTAAGTTTTTACAAAAGTGTTTATAAGTTACCTGTGTTACTAACTTACCTAGTAAGTAAACAATAAACAACCGATGTGAGTTTTTTTAAATCCTTATTTCATAAACCCAATGTAGAACGGTGAACGTCTAATAATGGAAGATTCTTTTTTCGCGGGTTCTTTCAATAAAGACAATTTTAAAATAAATTAAGGATACGTTATCTTAGACTGAAGTGCAGATTGAGAATGAGAACCATTCAGAATGTTGTAATGGCCATGTTTACATCTCTCAGAACGTTGTCAAATTTCAAGGTTCCCGGAAAACATATCACTGAAAATCTTTCCGTGAAACGACAATGGGAGATCATCAGTCTTTACAGCGGCAAGCACCAGACTTTTCGTTCAGACATTAAAATTATTAATAGTCTCATTAACTTTTGTCTTAGAATGACGAAGCCTTATGATTTTCGTCCTTTTGGGCAAAAATGGACATGATTAAAATTTCGTAGATGTACAATATGTCTACCTGAAATATTTTGTAAATGGGCTTATGTGCACAACTTCAATTCTTAGAAGTAAAATAGGCATCAATCACGCAAGAAAGCTAAATCTGAACTTGTAAAAACAGAGTTCTTTAAGAATGTGCGTTTTTTCCATATGTGCATATGAGCTAGATATAAGCGCCGATGGATGGAAAGTCGGCGGAAGCGCGCCGACTTTTTAAAGTCGGTGGCGGCGGCGTCGTCGGCGTCGTGACCTCCGAAGATTTTTTAACGTAGGCAGATATTCGATACTCTATTAAGTAAATAGTGGTAGGTAAATATTTTTACTAAATCACTCACAGCACTTTATAGTTAAAATCAAATCAAATGAGTTGCCAATAATTAGAACACTAAACATTAAGTGTCCTTTTTTTTACAATGATGGTAATTATTACGTATGAATATAAAACGATTAATCCTCATTGGATTTAATCGTGACCGCTTTGCAGTAATTACTTTTCCTGCTATAGAAAAAACCCTTTTACTTGGAGTACTCGTTGCTCGGATAAACAATAAACAACAACGAGCAAGTGCTGATTAGTACGGAAACGAAGTTTTTCTCTTTCCGATAAAGTATGACATTCCCATTATAAGGTTCTAAATCAACAATATTAGCATTACTGAAGTATTTCCGGCGCGCCGTTATATTTTCGCGGCGGCGGCGGCGCGGCGAAATCTGCGGCGGCGGCAGCGTGCCGGCGCGGCGCTCATATCTAATTGGGACCAATTCGGATCAATGTTGTAGAGGCATCCTCAGGGTTGGCAAGTTATTTGCGGTCCTAAAATTACAGTCTTAAGATTGTAGTCTTCAGAATGCACAAGTACGGATCCCACTTACGAGTACCATCAGGTGTCCTGTGAGCTAGTTTGCCTTCTGCATGCCATAAAAAGTGTTGTCTAATTTTAAATACCTGTAAACCTAAATTTTTAAACTTAAAACTCTATTCTTGTTAGACTAGAATTGAGTTTGACGTATATAAATTTAGGTTTAGAGATGTTTTAAATTAGAGAACACTCATCCGAATTGGCTCCATCATTTTAAGACACTACAGGCGGGTACGAGTTCCTTTTCATAAGTTCTAGATACTAGGTATTTTAATTTATTATCTTTCATTTCTGTATTTTACTTTGTTCTCTCTGTCTACCGACTTTACTACTTATAAAGTAAAAAATTGATTGCAAAAGTTGGCATGGTCGTATAGGCTCGGTCGGAAAGGGCTTGCTTTTTATTAGACTTCTTTGATGATTACGCCCCCTTACTAATATTATACATTCATGCTTTATAGAAATTAATAGAAAACAACCTGGGCCTCTATTTTAGGCGGTAAAAACGATATCGTATTTGACCTGTTATGGAATTGTATTTAACTCGGCCGCCGCCATTACTGTCAAGTAAATAAGAGCTATCAAAACGTTGACAATACGATCACAGGTCAAAGACGACGACATGGTTTTTACAGACTAGAATACCGACCCTGATATACCCCCCTCTTGCTTAAAGTTGTGTACAAAATTTACGTAAAATTAAAACTTTTTGAATCAATTTTCATTATTATGCTTCTCCGAAGCCGCAACAGATATCATTAGTGTTTGACAGAAGTTGACAGGAAAGTTACTTAATGTAATTATTGTTTTTGGAAAAATATAAATATTGAAAATTTGCTTCACATTAAGTGGATAATTTGTGCAACCTCTAAATATTGACTTCGTAACTTGAAACTAGACATTTACATATTTTACGTTATAAAGAGTTAGACCATAGTCACATTAGTGTGGCAATTTGGTGTACTATGGATTGGTGGAGAAACTTTAGGACCATGTAGACCAGGGGCACGTTTTATAAAGCTTCAAGTAAAAATTTTACAGGTCTAAACTAGCAACACTGCTTAAATCGCTGGTCGTCATTGGTCGAGGTTGTGTCAAATGCAAACTTGTAACCTTCTAATTGTAATTTGCAGCTTTATAAACAGGCCCCAGGAGCTCACCGTATTTTTAAAGATCTTTCAAGGCGCCTGGTGGACGAAACTCACAACCAAAATGCTGGCCTTTACCTGTCACATAGATTAAGCATTGCTATTCAACATGGCAATGCATCCAGCGTTTTGAGAACCATGCCCACAAGTAGCGACTAGCAATAGTAGTTTGTGTAGCTTTAGGTGGATTGTAGGAATAGTTTTAATTGTATTGATATTGTTAACTTTTCTTAAAAATATAATTCGTAATATGATATTATCACAACTTAAAAGTAAAAAAAAAAAATTAGCTATGCAGGCTCTGAAAATCATTTTCCTACGTTTCTTAAAGAGGATTATGAATCGCGTAGTGTCAAATTTTTTCCATACAAATTTAGCTCTGGGCGATAACGTTTCTCACCCCCTAAATCAAGACAGATTTTTAAGATTTTTGAGTAGGTATGTTTTAATAGTAATTATGAAAAACTTGGTTTGAACGTTTCCGTTTTTTTTCTTTTCATGGTTTCTTTTTTAGAAATATTTTCCTGTAAAGGAAAACGTACAGAGCAATTTTCTCATAATGTCTACAAAATATTCAAAAATCGTCGAAATCGGACTTCATTTAGGATGAGAAACGTTGTCGCATTTTGTAAAGAAATTTTCACCATCACAAATACTCTTAATAACAGTGCCAATTCTCCCCGAGCGCCTCATCGTGGTCATCACGTCACGTGCCATCAGTAATGATTGAACGCTTTTGGTAGTATATATGCCTGACTGGCTGAGAGCAGATCATCACAATCCTGTTTCAGTCTGTCTTAGCAGTCTCGAAGTTTCAGTCTATCTTACCAGTTGTGAAGTATCAAAGCTAATAAACATCATGTCGAAGTTTGTTATTCTTCTCGTTGTCTCGCTGGCTGTCTTCATCGCTGGTAATATATTTTTGTTTTATACATACTTTAAATCATTATCAAAATCTAGACGTAGGTACTACTGGGTACCCAAACCTAGCTACCTCTTCCAAATAAACCTACCCTCCAACTCGCTTCGTGTCAATTATTTTAATGCACAGAGCCAAGATTTGGAATACCCTGCCTGCATCTGTATTTCCGGGTACTTACGACCAGCCCCCATATTTCACCATCTTGACAATGACACGTGACAGGTGACAATTCGGTACACATTGCAAAGTTAACACGCTGATACATCACTGGGTTTCATATAAGCCTGCGCCATGTACACTGAAATGTCACCTGTCACCTGTCATTGTCAGGATGGTGAAACAGGGGGCAGGTATCTTTCAAAAGTAGGATTGGGTTAGCTAAGGTAGAATGAAGATGTGGAGCGTTACTAAAAAAATGATTTAGAAAATGATTAAATTGAATAAAAGTAAAAACTTGAACAAAGGTAACCTTAGGTTCCTCGAAAGGTAACCTTATCAATTGTGTCATATTAATATCATCTTTTGTAATAAATTGGATGGGTAGTACAAACGCTTACAACGAACGTTAGTCTAGTTGGCAGTGACCCTGCCCTGGGGTGTTATTCTCTTAAAAATGGCGGTCGGTCGAACGAACGAGCGAAAGCGCAGCGGCGAGTTTAAGTAGTCCCGTCCGAGCGAACAAAACACATTTTAGCGCGTGCATTCTCAATTAGACAGCCTTATACGTTCGAGAAGCCATGCTGCCAAATTGAATACACGCGCTAAAATGTGTTTTGTTCGCTCTGACGGGACTACTTAAACTCGCAACTTGGACATTCACTCGTTTGTCAGTCCGTCCGTCGTTTATTGAGAGAATCACACCTCTGACTACGAAACTAGCGGTCCCTGTGTGATAAGCGCGAGCGCGAGTATTTTGTTCCTGAGTCCTGGATGTTTTCTATATATTTAGAAAACATCCAGGACTCACCAAGCAAGTGCAACCTTATTACTATCAGGGGCACGTTTTATAAAGCTACAAGTTACAATTTTACAAGTCTAAACTGGCAACACTGCTCAAATGGCTGGTCTTCATTGGTCGAGGTTGTGTAAAATGGAAACTTGTAACCTGTAAATTGTAATTTGTAGCTTTATAAAACAGGCCCCAGGAAAGGATTGAATCTGCGTTGGCTATTGAATTTTGAAATACCGCTACAATTTATTGTTTATGAGGGTAGCATATTGCCTCACAGGGTCCACGACGGTCGATTTTGTACTCGCATCCATCTTAAATCGTTTTAATTCTTTATTTTCAGCTGACGATGCTGGTCCACAAGACTTATATAAAAGGTAAATAATTAAATAAGCAAAGTAAACGTTAATATGCCACTATCTATCAGATAATTGCCTGGTTCGACACCCGGTTATTATGTACAAGAGGAGATTTACGTCTAACTTTTTCCCGCGACTCCGTCCGCGTAGGAGTCTTGTATGGCTACTTCTGAGTTCTAGTTCACCCGTCGTAAAAAACCCAAGGGTACAAATTCTGATGTAACTTCTTTTGCGTGAGTTGACACCTATATGACTATGGTGGCTCAACATTTAAGGATGTTGGAGTCATAATGTCAGTAGGAGTCCTACTGTAGGACTGAGTTCGAACCCCAGAGGTTTCATGTACGAATGATTTTTTCCAACTGTACTTAACATGACCCGATGTTCTTACGATGAAAGAAAACATTATGAGGAAACCTAAGGCCTAGCCACGATGCATTATGCTCACTAGCATTTCTATTCGTTCCGTTTTTAAACCAATCGCGTCACTAGTAGATGACGTTATACGAAGAGTCACGTGATCTACCTGTGACGCGATTGGTTTAAAATCGAAACGAATAGAAAGGCTAGTTAGAGTAATGCGTCTTGGTTAGGACCTCTGCACATTTAAACAGCTTTAGGATCAGGTCAGGTCAGTCTTAGGTAAAAACAAGATATTTTTAACTTGAAAATTAAACGTTAATAAGATTACAGGGTGAAAAAAACCAATCGGCCATGGAGTTAGTAGGTACCTCAACTTATTACCAGTTAATTTATTAAATTGTAAAAATATTATAATTTGAGATTACCTTAGGTAATAATTTGCAACAGACTGCAACAGATTGTAATTTGCATTACGTGTCCTTCGTATGTTGACGATAAATTTAGATAAATTTACTTCATGGATTTTTTTATCTCGGAGAACTAATGTTTCTTGGAAAAATTATACCCCTATTATTGATTCTATCAATTAGTATAATAAAATGGTAAATGGTAATTTTTTTCATATTTAGTAGGTTCAATTACCGGGTTAGGTGGGCTTAAAAAAACAGTCCCTAAATGCAGATATTTACCTGAAGACATTTTTTTTTTTAATCTCGTGTATTTGAGGTACGTCCCCTTATTGGCTCATTAATACCTGTTGTCATCGTTGAAATATTAATGTAAAAGAAGAAATAATTGAGATAACCTTTCTTTGCTTTATTTCAGCATAATGGCTGATTTTGCGAAACCTCTGGTAAGTACCTAAGTACTACTATTACTACTTCATGATATAAAATAAAGCATTGCATTTTAACTAATGTACCCACGGAATAGAAAAAACAGTGGAAGTGGCATGAGCTTCGCTTAGTATCAGACCTGTTGTCGCCAATACTCAAACTATCATAAAAACAACACGCCACCATGGATTTTTTTTTTGGTGCGGCTATCGTTTTAACACTCCAAAATTGCACATTAAGGCATGCTTCTGGATTTATTTCCTATTTTAAAAACATCGAAATATCGAAATATTGAAATAAGCGATCGCGGCAAATGTATGGTAGGTTATGCGGAACTCCGCATAACTATGCCACACGTTACACGCCCACTTGACACTTCTACTGTTTTTTCTGTTCTGTGAATGTACCCCTACTATCTTATAATTTATACTCGACCAGGAAATATAGCAGTGGTCAAAATTATTAGTTTTGAGATACTTATTACACAAAAAACTTTCAAATATTGTAATAATTTAGGAAAGCTACAATTGACCTTATTGCATACGGAATACTGTCTGATACCCACAGAACAGAAAAAACAGTAGAAGTGTCATGTGCGCGTGTAACGTGTGGCATGGTTATGCGGAGTTCCGCATAACCTCCATACTTTTGCCGCGATCGCTTATTTCGATATTTCTAAAATAAGAAATAAATCCAGAAGCATGCTTTATTGTGCTATTTTGGAATGTAAAAACGATAGCTGCACCAAAATCATTTTCCATGGCGGCGTGTTGTTGTTTTGTTTGAGTATTGGCGACAGGTCTGATACTAAGCGAAGCTCATACCACTTCCACTGTTTTTTCTATTCCGTGCATACCTAGATCTATAAACCTAGTCGTATAAACTGGAGATTTGCACATACCTATGCTTAAAAAATCATTGACTTTATTCGGAACGCGAAAAAAATATTTTTTGTCCGTGATTTTAATATACTTACCTTTTTTCAGGAACTGGCCCAAAATGCAGTGAAAGACATGGCTGATGCACCTAAAACTTTCTTCAAATCAATAACTTCAAGCTCTTCGAGTGACACGGAATCTCAAAACGGAGAAGTAACTAAGGACGAGCATCACAACCACGTTGAAACAAACGAGAACGGACACAAGACTGTCCTCGATTCTTAAACACAAACATTGTCCAATGAAGACTTAAGCTGAAAATCTTACCACTGCTGGAGCAATTCTAAAATATGAAAAGGCTTGTACGTTGAAACTGTTAGAATAATCTGATTAATGAAATAAATTAAGTCGCGCGATTATGTTGTCTTTTTATTCATTCCGAAGGTAACTGCCTGGGGTGTTGGTTGAATAATTCGCCCGTGTTTTGGTCAAAAAATGATACCTCTTACAAAAGCTTAATGTTTTTACATGATTTCATTCAATCACCGCCACATTAAATTTGACAATAAATTACTTTCAGCCCCAAGAGACAAAAAGTATTACTTTACGCCGCCTATACAAAGATATAAGAGTCATTTTTATAGCATGGGAAGTAGTAGTTTTCAAAAGGTGGCCAAGTGATTACGTTGTTCTAAAACAATCGTTTCTTTATCGTTCTAAACTATTAAATCTAGATTTAATCTTAGGTTACCTACAGCTTACGTCACAATATAAGGAGTCAGTCTTAAAGGCAATTGTCCAACGCCGCGCCGGCGAGGAAGCAATAAGCTATAGACTATTTTCTCGCTCAAGAAACGAACGAAAGATATAGATCCCGTGTCTATTGTAAAAGAGACGGACATATTAATAGTTGATCGCTAGCTGTTCACACTGCCGGCGAGAACTCTCTCTCCAACAAAAGATAAGGTCCCACACCAGTGCCCTACTCAGTTTCCATGGCACCAATGTAGCACCGTCTGGTCGCTTGCCGTCGTCTCTATGCAAACCTGCTGGTTCCAGGACAGCTGGTACAAAGGCAGTGGCAAGCGAACGACGGATCAGATTATTTTATTTAGTTTATCATTAATACTTAACTGATGGGTATATAACCGTATCTAAGACTAATGGCTAAGCAATTCAGTTTAGGATGAGTGTAAGGGACAGAGCTATAGCAGTTACACGGCTGTCTTTTTCTCTCGGTATCCTGCCTTTTGGCAAAAATATGTTTGGCAAAATGTATCGTTTCCCAACAGTTTCATTTGCTAACCCGCATTTTTTCTGCAACTATAAATATTTCAGGATTTATTTCACTACCATTGTGTAGAACCCTATGACCCCGTTCACATGACAAGCGCTCAACGCGCGTTTTGATAACGCGCGTTTACAATTACATACACCGTACGCGCGTTAGCATGTGTACGACCCTGAATAAGTATTATGTAGTTGTAAACGCGCGTTATCAAAACGCGCGTTGAACGCTTGTCATGTGAACGTACCCTATAAGTTAGGTTAGGGGAGTTTTTGTAAAAATCCCGAAATATTTACAGCTACAGAAAAAAAAGTGGGTTGGCAAACGAAACGGTTGGAAAACGATACATTTTGCCAAAGATATTTTTGCCAAAAGGCAGAGAAGCCTTTCTCTCGCCGTTAACATGGTATGTTAAAAACAAAGATATGCTATTGTTTTCATTACATCAGTAAAATTGCCCCGTGTTTTATCACGTGTGAGTAAAGTCGTGGTGGTATATATACCCAGCTGTTTTAGGCCGAACCTTCACAATTCGACAAATTTCAGCGTAAACGGTTGTTTTAAAGCTTAATTATGTCGAAATTCGTCATCTTCCTCATCGTCGGAACGCTGGCTGCCTGCTCAGGTAATATAAAATGTTAACTTAGGTATAATATGTGTAATATTTAGGTAGTTAGGTCTGTTAATATTTTGCTCATGCTCTTAAAATGTTACTTTAGTCTCTGCGTATCGGGACTAAAGGTCCTTATAATCTCTAGCGATTACAGTTTTTTTTTTTATTTACTTTAGAAACCCCTAAACATCCAATCGGTGTTTGTGAATGGAGGATTATCGCCATTTTCAGTAATTTTGCATAGACAATTTTTAGGGCGTGGAAATAACCTTAAAATGATAACTGCAAAAATTTAATTAAAAATGATTTAATTTCGTGATACACGATTAATAATTACGAATATATTTAATTACATTAAGGATGAATTCATTTTATAATGCATGTTCTAATTAGTTTTAAAATAGTTTTCAAGTTTGCAAGCATTTAAAGCGGCACTTCTCAAAAAAAAATTGCGGTACAATTTTTTTAAGAAACTTTCTTAAAATCAATATTGTAATTTTGTATAGAACGTCGTCAGTGCCGGATTGAGCAAGCACGGGGTCCGTAGCAAATTCTATAAAGAGACCCCTGGTTGGTTTTAGGTTACACGTTATTGCGAGCTCTTTTCCGCAACTGGGCGGCTTAGATATTTTGCGTGGGGGTTTGTTTTAGGTTATTCTGATGGAGAATATCGACTGGATTATTCATCCTATCGTCAACTCAACCCTGATGAGTACACGCATACTGATGTAAGTACCAAAACAGGAGAAATGTCTACCAGACTAGCATTTTAGAGGTTAGACGTGGGTGCGCGGGGCCCGTAGCATTTGCTTCTCTTGCTACGTGGCTAATCCGGCACTGAACGTCTCGTTTTTTTTCCTCGCATTCAAAGTGAAAAGTAGAGTGTTTAACGCGAGACTTAACAACCATAATGACACTCGAACTATAGCCACCCGCGCTTCGCTTGGGTGGCTAAACATCTCGTGTCATTATGGCTTGTTTTAGTCCCTTGTTGAACAATCTACTATTGCTGGGATAAAAATGTGAAAAAATATGTGCGAACGGCGTCTAAAACTAAGGAAATATACTCCAGAATTTAGTCTTATTCTTATTACCTATATTAATTTCAAACAAAGAGACCGTTTCATATTTGTATAAGTGGTCGCGTCACAAAGTAAACTTTATTGTTACGTTTGTGTTTTTACAATAGAAACGGTTTTATTTTAATTATTATAATAAAACCGGCCAAGTACGAGTCGGACTCGCCCACGAAGGGTTCCGTACCATTATCTATACAACATTAGCAATAAACGGTAAATTAATCACGTTTGTTGTATGGCAGCCCCCCTTAATTATGTATTTTATTTTAATTTAATTATTTATTTTTTAAGTGAATATTAGGGATGTTACGGAGCTCCGGCTCCGACTCCGTTAGGCTAAGTTCCCATGAACTTCCGGTTTGATTTACACCTCTGGCTCCGGCACCAAATTCGCTATTTTTTGTTTCACTCGTTCGTTCGTCTGGCCGCGTTTTTGAGAGAATCACACCGCTGTTGGCAAAGAAGTAAAAAGTACAGAAATTTATTATTTCTATGTGTACATATAGTTATGATATAGTCGACCATGAAACTCCCTTATTACTTCTCGACTCTCTCTCTACGAATGCAGCAACTTGTATATAGCTGCAAATTATAAGTTGTAGCTTCGTGAAACAGGCCTCTGCTGTACAGTGTAATAGATATCTCCGCTCCTTATACAGGAAGACACCAGGCAGCAAAAGAACTTCATAAAGTTTCTACTATTTCGTACAAATAAGATGTAGTAAGTCGAATCTGACTCGCACTTGACCGGTTTTTAATACTTATATTTCTTGAAATCATGTTGTATCCGTATTTTTTGTTTCAGCCAATTTTTTCGGTCTCGATGAATCACCTATGTCGGTGTTTAAAGATGATGAACAGCCGTCGCCGTTCTTCAGCCTGTAAGTTTAAGTTCAGTGTTGTCTAGATAATAAAAAAATCGGACAAGTGCGGGTCGGGCTCGCCCTCCGAGGGTTCCGCACATGACAGGGTTGACTCAATTCAAAATTTGTACCGCCGTTCCTTGCATAAAGACCCTGTTTTTTTTGTAATTTAATTAAAGATGTACAGATTTCAGATTTTTTCCTATACTTGTAGTAAAAGACGGTGTTTCTTGCCAAATTTCATGGTTCTAGGTCAATGGGAAACCCTATACATTTTGATTCCCTCGAGAGTGTCGAAATACACGTTTTTTGCGACATAAACGGCCGTATCTTTTTTTAACGTAAATGTAGAAGTTTGATTTTTTCACAGCTTCAAGGGACTGTAGACCGGAGTATATGGTTTTAATTTCAACTTGATACCTTCACGCGTTCCCGAGATAAAGGGTCTTGACACACAGACAGACGGACAGACGGACAACAAAGTGATCCTATAAGGGTTCCGTTTTTTCCTTTTGGGGTACGGAACCCTAAAAAGTAGCATTTATGTGTGTTTTGTGTTAGTGTTTTAACACACGATTTTAAACTATAAAGTACATACTTAGTCGTATGTTCTTTTGTACAATAATGTGTTATCAATATCATACATACCTACATGGATAGGTATAAGTAGGTACATTTATTTCTCATGCATTTTACAGATGACCGCATTTGCTTAAGATTTTTATACTTATTAATAATATGTAAATTATGAACTAATAAAGCCAGTAAAAATGGCAATTAAAGTTCACATCATCATCTAACTAGCTACACCTACAGCTAGCTAGGCTCTTGTCGGTGGAGAAATTGCCACTTTTCTCTGTTCTCTGCCAGCTTTTTCACCTCCACGACATCTGTGTCTCTGTTTAAAGTTTCTGACACAGAGAAGAAAAAAAAACTGCTATTATAGTACCCGGTCGATAAGAAGTCGATCCTGACATTATGCACAACCGTGAACTTTCTAAATATAGTTAATGTTGCAATGTTGACGCAGTAAAACAATACTGTTATTACTAGGGTAAGTATTTTGGTGGCAAAACGTGGTTCTAGAATCCGTGGAGTCGCTATTTCTTAATTATTATTACACTTATCACTTTGATTTTGGTCTTTAATTTTGTCATATTTCTAAATAAACTAAATAGGTACATTTTAGTTCAGTTTATCCATACACCACATAATATTTTGTTTGTTTGTTACACTTTCACAGCGCAGATACCCTTTGTACCTACCAAAATTAATTTAAACTCGTTTAGCAATTTCATTAAAGATTGAAATTTGGAATATGACAATACTGAAGGTGGTAACCACGGTTTGCCACCAAAAGTCCTACCTAACCCTAGTTATTATTATTCGTTCACATGCAACAAATAAGCTTAGCATTGTTTCACGGCTGCCAACATTTTCAATATTTTAAAAACTTCATGGTTTTGCAATGTGTCAGGATGGCTGGTGCTTATTTAGGCCGGCCGCATACATTACACGGTTTCGGAAACCGTATACGGAAAACGAATGTATGCGGCCAGCCTTATGTTGCGTGTGAGTTTTTCGAACTACCCGCACTTGGTCTTGTTTTGGTTTTATCGAAATACCCACCGACGCACTCACAGTGTCCGCCGATTTGTCCGATGATACATACATGCCGACGCGACGCTTGCACTTTCTAATCACCGGATTCCATGAAATTGAGAGCTTGTGTCCATCACCAAATTTGCGGTGTAAACGTCGCGACAGTATAATTAAAACGAACAATTACCATAGGTATTTTGGGATGTAATCTTTAACTAAACAAATTATTATTTTTCCAGGTTCTCTGGAAAGCCGGTAAGTATTTAATCGAACTTTCAATTTATCTATCGGTATCAACAGTTATATACTAGTAGTAAACATTACACGAGTTTAAAACTGGTTGTTTTTACCCTTCGCCGGAATAGGTAGTGTTTAATTACCTAAACTTGATACAGTTCATTCAATAACCTATTCCTATTTCACTCACGAAGAATATGAACTTGCGTCAAGTTTAGGTTAGTTTCACTACCTATTCCGATCCCAAGACGAGGATTTGATTACATCTGCGTCCGCTATCCTCGAATCGACAAGGTGCGTATATTACGGTGCGTCAAAAACGGCGCCATGTTGTTACTATGACCCCGTCTTTTTTTTACGCAACGAATTACCGTTTTTACATTCCAAAATAGCATAAAAATAAGGCATGCTTCTGGATTTATTTCCTATTTTAGAAATATCAAAATATCGAAATATCGAAATATTGAAATAAGCGATCGCGGCAAAAGTATGATATGATAGGTTATGCGGAACTCCGCATAACCGTGCCACACGTTACACACCCACTTGACACTTCTACTGTTTTTTCTGTTCTGTGGATTTAATCAATGATTGGAATGGAATGAGCTAAATTACCTAAACTAAACGCAAGTCTCACCAAATAACATATCGCATACGTTAAAATACCTACGAAGTAGCAAATGTCCATACATACTACATGCTTTAACTGTCTCAATTTATCAAACGTAACGTTAACGTAAGTTTGAGCAAGTTAGCTCTGTTTATACCAATAACTCTGTTGTTAAATTATCGTTTGACCGAGATTTTAATTTGTGTTCATTTTTGCCAGGTGGCAGACTTCAAAGAAACATCCTCTTCGTTCACACATTCGGAAAAATATGTAAATGGGGTACTGCAAGAGGACTCGACTCATGAGAAAGAATACGAAAATAATAACGGAGTCAAAAAGCTTACAGAAAATGACTCGTAAAAGACAATCGCCAATCAAATTAACAAGTTGCATGCCTGGATCAGTTTTGAAACATTTAAAGACATCCTACAAGTATATTTAACTGTTCGAATTAAAGACATGTTAAATGTTTAAGATCGTGTTGTTTCATTAATTTTCGAAGATAGTGACGTCCGAAAACTGAAAAAAAAAACGGGCAAATAGGTTTAAAAACTTCGCTGATTCGTAATGATTCTAATTAGGTAAGTACTTATGTAAGATACCACTGAAAAACTTATGAAATAAAACATGAAATTAATGATTTTTCGAGCCATGGACATAAGGGAAAATTACAAAAATTCCGATTAAATTGATCAATATCTCCGAAACCAGCAAAAATCGCGTAACTCGTCGGACTGAAATGTTTCAGCCAACCTATTCGCCACATATTATTTAGCGTATCAAATTTGATATAAAATACTTTTGATCGAATAGGCAGCCCGGTGCAAATCGTCTCCTATTCGGATCTCCTACTAAGAGGCATACATCGTGGTCCTTGCGGTTGGGAAAGCATTAGAGGTCTTACTGCCGCACTCAGAGACGTCAATTAATTTTAATGCTTGTTTATTGACATGTCTTATTCTATTGCTGTAGCAAAGGAACTGACAGCAGGAACTTTAATCAAGCATTAAATTAAATTGACGTCTCTGAGTGCGGCAGTTAGCATTGCAGTCTTTAGATTCTAGTGTCGAGAATCCCACTTAAGCACTATAAAAATATACCTCGTGGTATCTAAGCGGTCGATTTCTCCCTAATATAAGTATATTATGTATATCGATACAAATTGGTTGGACAGTTATCAGAAGCGCTAGGTAGACAAGATTAATTAGTGACAGCAGAAATTATAGAAAATATTTTTGATTCTGAATGACATACTGATTTTCCCTCCGTCAGCTTTCAGACAAGTAAAGTGTGATAGTAAACTTCATTCAACATATCTAGTATAAAACAAAGTCGCCATCCGCCGTCTGTCCCTCTGTATGTACTTTTATATCTTTCAAACTACGCAATGGATTTCAATGCGGTTTTCATCGATAGATCGAGTGATTCAAGGTGAAGGTTTTTATGTAATATATTATGGGTTATGTACAGAGGGGCTATTGTCTAACACACTCGCAATGGCAACCGGCTTCAAAGTGGAGCAATTGTTTGCCCTTTGTTTGTTTGTTTGTATTACAGAAAACTTTAAAAACCCGAAGCAATCTGAGAGCGGGGCGGTTAACCCGATTTAAATTAAAAACGTAGTCAAAATTTGGACCATTAGGTTATTCTCTTAAAGTAAATGAACCCAAAAGTAAATGACCAACAAAATAAGTAGATTTCCCGGGTTACTTTAGTCAAGATCTAAGTGATCCGTGGAAAGTCAACAGAGCTGGAAATTAAATATTAATTTACCTACTTTTTTCAATAATGGGCACGTGTTGTTAAGAAGTGCGTACGCGTCGCTACTTGTGTTTACTCGGGCGGAACATAATAAAGCTTTGCGTCATCGCCGGCCGTTTATTAGCACAAATGGTGGTTTATTAACACTAGGTACAAGTTTAATATTAATTCCATAAATTATTGTTGTTGTATAGTTAATTGCTAGATGTCAGATGGATTTTAGGAAATAGTAAGACTCTGGCTAGCGTCAACAATTTACGTTCATGTTTATTGTACCTTACGCGGCTGATTTTGGTAGTTTATGGGAGGCTGGAGTAAAATCATGTAAGTACCACCTACGTCGCGTGGTACGAAATGCTCAATCCACTTTCGAGGAATTTAGCACGGTGCTAACGCAAATTGGAACTTCCTAAATTCACCTCCCTTGTTCCTCATGTCTTCTGCAGGATTATAGTCCACTGAGCCCTGCACACTTCTTGGTTGACCGATCCTTAAGAGCGTTCTGAGGCAAAGCTTACATATAGCGTAGCCGTAATTTTTTCATATGAAACGAAAATTATGCGAAGTTATACGTTATATGAAATGGGTGTCGCTGAAACAAGGGGATACTGGCGCACATACACCAAAATCTGTCCGTCTATTTCCAAGACAACAGACTCAATCGTCTTGAAAGTAGGTGCTTTTAGGGCGGCAGCATGTTCGGACTCCTAGCGACACCTGTGAGCAACCTACATGAAGCAACATATCGTCACAAGGTACCTCACACATTTGTTCCTTTCTTACTCCTATCCTCGAACTTTTTTAATGTAACGATCGCACATAGAAACTACTTTGATTTTTAGTTTACAATCCTTTCGCAATTTTCTATAATTATTACGCAAATTAAGCGCCTGCTATCCAACAATACTTTTCTAAAATACTCCATAGTAACGGACTAAATAATATTTAAGCATGATGGTTTTAATGAGGTAAGAGCATGTAATATGTAACGCCGACACTTTTTTATGTCATATGGAAGGCAAAGGGAGCATACAGGCTACCCGTTTCTTAAAAAGTATTAGTGTTTTTCTCATTTTTTAGTTTTATTTATGGGAAAAAACACTAATATACTAGACTAATACTATTTGAGAAACGGGCCTCAGATGGCAAGTAGAATCCCACTATTGTGAATATTACATGATATTCATTTAACATCGGCCCAGGTAACGTTTCTTTGCCCGTGTAGGGATGTCTCTCCTATGGTCTGATAGAATAAGTTACAGATTTTATGAGTAACATTTCAGTCCAATATCGTCGTCATTATTAAATGTTTATTACTTGCCTATCTCTCGACGCCTCGTCAGCTGGACTTCTGTTTTACTTGGTAAAACCATATTGCTTTTGACATGTTAGCCTATTATTTTTAACGCGGCTGCCATTACTTTCAAGTGAATAAGAGCTATTCTAACTTTGACGATACGATACGATAACATATCTGAAGCCGGTTTTACCAAGTGAGGGCCCTTTCCCACGGTAACATCCCGTTTTTTTGCAGGATCCCGTTTAGTAGTGCACGTGTTTTAATACTAGCAATCTCACGAGCCTCCTGTAAGCCGGATACTATAAACAGGATGCTCGTGTGACTGTTATATTAAAGGGTGAATCAACTTTCAAGGTACTCCCCATTTTACCCATACCTGCAAAAAACGGGATATTGCCGTGGGAAAGGGCCCTGAAATAGTTACAGTAGCAATATTGTCAACAATTGAAATAGTGACTACGGCATGTCAGGCGCTTTACTTTGAGACGCCTATTTAACTCTTATAATTTCTGTATAGGCGCTCAAACATTGCCTGGGTTGCCACAGTTCTGCCCTCATAAGCCAATAGGCGGTATCTCAAATTGAATAACCAAAGCAGATTCAATCTTCTTCTGTTAGTAATAAGGTGACATTCTCTACAGGAGTTTTTTCTGAGATATTGCCTTTTGTCTTTTGTTTACAGAGTTTACCTCACAAACACATCTCTAAGAGTATAATAATAATAATAATAATAATAAGCCTTTATTTCCATTACTTTTACAAATAAAATGAATATGCAGTTAAATTTAAGTGTTGTGAACTCTTATGACATGGCTCCACTTTGGGTATAGGCCTCTTCCAACTGTCTCCATTTTTTCCAGTATTTCGCCGTTTTTAAACACATCCTTAAGAGTATACAAGTAATTTATAATGTTTTACTAGCTTCTGCCCGCGACTTCGTCCGCGTAGATTTCAATGACCGTTATAACCTCGGGAACTTTTAAAATTTCCGGCATGAAATGTAGCTTATGAGTTAATCCAGGGTATAAGCTATCATCCAAATCCGTCTAGCGGTTGCAGCGTGAAGGATTAACAAACTAACACAAACACACACACACACATAAACTTTTGCATTTATAATGTTGGTAGGAACTACGATTTAAAACAACGTACCTAGTGACAGTTGCTAATTACTATACCTATCTACATGCATATCACAAGTTTTCCACAATATATGAGAAACCTGTATCTTGTGGTTTCCCTATATTTTAATGCAATGATATGGATGTAGATAAAGTTATGTATGCGACTGTATACATAATTAGGCATTATAACACTCGTGTATTAATGCCTCTCATATTGCACCAGTCACTTAAACCATTAATAGATATGAGGTAAGTACATGAAATATACTGCGTGGCGATTCCCGGCTCATAGCCGGCTCCGGAGACCCTAGAGCTGGTGCTATGCTTATGGTGAGACTTCGTTGTCTGTCTGTCTGTCTGTCTGTATGTATGTCACAGCAGGTTTTCTCAGCAACTACAAATGCTATCAACTTGAAATTTGGCACAGTTGTACAACTTGCTTGCCCGCATCTATTTGTAGTAAAAAAAAATGAAATTAATTTTATTAATGATTGAAAAGGGGTCTAGAATGGGGGGTTCAAAAGTGAAAGTGGTTCGATTATAGCAAATGGGGTGTCATATGAAAGGTCTTAATCTGCAAATTTCAAAACTATTGTTTTGAAAAAATTTTTTGATGTTCTTTTTGATTTATAGCCAAAAATGTACAAAAACTGACCGTTCCCCCCCCCCCCCTTATCTCCGAAGTTAATTAATCAAAAATTCTGAAAAAAAACCTGACGTATAGATAATTACTTATATTTTCTGGGAAAAATAAAATAAAGTGTTCATTATTTACAGTTTTTGAGAAATAACAAAAAAACTAAGAAAATCTGTATTAAAATTTAGGCTAGTCAAAATCGACCTTATTTCCTGGAAAATAAAGCTTATAATAAAATGAGTATTTCCTTTTGCGGTTACTAAGCTTATTATCTTCAATACGGAACCCTCGGTGCGCGAGTCCGACTCGCACTTGAACGGTTTTTAAATATGTAATCTACTGTTAAATTTTCTGAACCACATGTTAACAGTTTTAGTAAGTAAATTATATGGGCATACATAGCAAAATGTCAAAATAATGTAGGGATATTTTAGATTTTTATACGATAATAAAAAAAATGCAAGACAATTTTGAAGTAGTTCCCGTCGTTCTTGTAAGAGGCTAAAACTTGATACACAGTCAACGTGATTACATGACAACGCAATATTATGCGAATCTACCTAATTAGATGATGAAGCCGGAAGGCTGCCACGGGAACTTCACTTTATCTACTTAACGTAGACCAAACGAGTTTAATCTACTTAGATTGGTCTAGGCGAGCAGCTGATGACGTACGGACCCCAGTCTATCAACCTTCTCAAGACTACAATCTGAAGACTGCAGAATACCTACTGCAGATGCGTTGCCAACCCTGAGGACTAAGATGAAATGCTATGCTATGCCACCACCCACACAACAATCACAACAATGGCCCGACCGGACCCAGCCCAAGATCCTGCTACCACTAATTGTAGTTGTAAGCCCGAGGATGCTTTTGTTACTTATTAATTATGAATAAATAATAAATTCCGTATGGTTGCCGGGTATTCGCGTGTGGTTGCCGGGTTAGAACTTTGCCACTCCATGTCTTCCCGTGGATGTCGTATGAGGCGACTAAAGGAATATATGCTTGTAGTACCTACTGTTAGGCGATGGGCTTGCAACCTGTCACTAATACGCTGGTAAACATCTCAGCCTGTTTGTGCAAAATGTGGTTACTGAATTATCTACAAGTTTTAAAAGTTGTAGGTAATTCTGTAGCTCTGCCTACTCCACTCTGGGATTACAGGCGTGAAGGTATGTAGGTATGTATGTATGTAAATAATAAATATCAGGGGACAATTTCACACAAATTGACCTAGTCCCAAACTGAGCTCGAGGCTGGTACTATGGGTAGGTACTAGACAACGATAAACTTGCTTATATTGAGAAATACTCTTACATACTTAAATATAAAGGAAACCATCCAAGGCTCAAGATGATCTAATCACATTATTATTATTATGTGCCGGTGCCCTTACCGGGATTTGAACCCGAGGCCGCTAGCTTCATAGGCAGGGTCGCCACCAATTGTTGTTAGGTAATAAAAAAAATGATTAAGGTTATATTCAGGAAAAATGCCTATTAATAAAGAACCTTAACCACTGACCAACTGACACTAGCGGGGTTCTGATCCATATAGAGTTAGTCTCACTTAGGTAGGCCAGATTGCTATACTGTGAGGTCTGAGAGACTAACCATAGGTGTTATTTTTAAAATCTGCTCTCAGTCGAGCGGTCAATCGAGCGAGTGAAGT
The DNA here is from genome assembly GCA_948252455.1 of Acleris cristana. Taxonomy (NCBI): domain Eukaryota; kingdom Metazoa; phylum Arthropoda; class Insecta; order Lepidoptera; family Tortricidae; genus Acleris; species Acleris cristana. The sequence continues at coordinate 5,476,766 of OX411774.1, read as the reverse complement.
CATATGAGCGGTCGATTGCGGTCGTAATCAAAAATGATTCTGGGACACAACATCAATGTTTCGAGGCGCTCGTAAACGGAATCGCTTTCGACTTCAAAGTCGATCGCTATAGCGTGTGCGATAGGCACCAGCGGGCTTATTGTCTAACGCACTCGCAATCACAACGGGCTTCAAAGTGGAGCAATTGTTTTCATTTTGTATACAGGCAAGCCTTCGATTTTCAAAATGAAAACGATCGTGATTGCGAGTACGTTAGACAATAAGCACTCAAGCCTCTATTCAACACGGTAAAATCAATATCGTTTTTGACCTGTTATCGTATTGTTAACATTATTCGGTAGTTCTTATCTACTCCACAGTAATGGCGGTCGAGTTAAAAACAATACCGTAACAGGTCAAATACGATTTGGATTTTACCGTCTAGAATAGAGGCGCTGCTGTGGTCTGTCAAAATTGTCTTTAAGTAAACAATATAATTTTCCATTATTATTTGTGTATCTGCCGACAAGCGTGTGATTTCCCCTCTGACGCAGCCGACGCATTGTTACGTTTAGCTTTGCCCGGAGATTGACTGCTCGATTGTCATTAAAATTATTTCTTAGTGTTAAACGACTACATTGTTTGGGAATTGTTTACGGAAATTTGACGAACCGTACTAATTACTGGCGAATGGTAATTACTCTGTATTAAGTATAATAGACTTAAAAATAAAAACAAACTATGTTTCCCTCGGACTCTATTTTACTGGTTACAAACCTTACCCAGAAGACGTGTCTGGCGGATAGGGCAGACTGATATATCTGGCGATATCGCGCAATAGGTGTCGGCAGCGGCGTCAGGCGAAGTCGAGCGACTTTGCGAAACTTCGCACGACATGTCTGGCAACATCGCGCAACACGTGTGGCCGTCTACTTATCGCACGATGTTGCCATGGGGCCAAATATATCTGCGTTTATCGCGTGACAAAATATGGATAAAACATCCGTCACTTTTTGATACGTAAATAAGTACGAGAGTGACGGATGCTTTATAAACATATAAACACAACCATACCAGAGGCGCTAGACAAGATGCATTACGCTAACCAGCGTTTCTATTCGTTTCGTTTTTAAACCAATCGCGTAGTGCATCTTGGCAGGGCACTCAGGCCCGCAGATTTGTCAAGCGAATTTTCACGAGTCCCTCGACTTCGCCCGACGTCAATGCTGACACCTGTCGAGCGGTGTCTCCAGATAATGTCAAGTGAAGTCGCTCGACTTTTCAGTTTTCAAACGACAGTTCGACATCGACCGACTGCCAAAGTTGTTAATTTTGCAGTGAGGCGTCGGACTGTCAGCTGAGACCGCCGGTCGCCACACACTTGCAGTTCGAGAAAATCATTAGCCTAATTATATCAGCCGGGAAACTGTTAGACTATGACCCATGCGCTGTGGAAAAAAAAAGTACTTACAGCGGTTGAGCTGGCTTATTCGTATTACAACCGAATCTCTCAAACATTCCAGTGACTTAATATTCTCCTTTGCTATTACCCAGCTAGCATTATTTGTCCCGCATACTTGTAGATATAGGGAAGAGTGGCGGATGTACCTACCAACTTTGATTGCTTGTTTTGTCATAGTATAAATATAAAAGTAAGTTCTCCAGCCTTTTAGGAGTTTCTGTTATCTATTGCCGTTCTGGCGCTAAGGTTGCGTCGATGTGCATCGCTTGATACAATTCCCGTGTAACCAATCACGTGGCCCTGTTTAAACCGGCTTGGTGCGTCCTGTTAAGTTTGCTTGTGGTGGCTCGCGGCGCGTACGGTCAAGGTTAAAAAGTCAACACACACATGCAAGCCGCGCGATATACCTTTGTTTTAAGATGAACCACTGTTTGTTTTGTGATTTTGTCGTCGAAAAAACTTGGCCAAAGTCGGTAGGAAAAAAAACAAATATTACGCGCGCGCAGGACAACTTAAGCTCGCCGGATAATATCCACTAAAGAGTACACAGATTGTTTAATAGAATCACCACCCAGACATAACAGCAACAGTCCATTACTTCACTGTAAAAGCAATTAAACTGTACAGACTCGTCACATGCTCATTATTCATTATCCACAATCCTGGAAAATACTTTCACTTAACACTTTAGACGTTTACTGACGCTTTCATTGCCGGCAACGCATAGGAACAACATGGGGCGATTCTTAGAAAGATTGTAGTTACCTAGTTAAGGACTAAAATTAGGAAACGTCAACTTTTCCGCTGAGTTACGAAAATTTGTCGTACATTTAATATACTACTCTCAACGCCAATTAGCAGTAACTTAAATTCAATAAATGAAGCAGATTCAATCCTCACCCGTTAGTTATATGCACTTGCTACAGGAGTTTTGTCTGAGATATCACCATTTGTCTTATAACAGTACCTATGGTGAGACGGGGCTATTGTAACTTTACATACTACAACGTGTTCTACTTTTAAAATTAAAATGAAAAGTTACACAGCCTCACCTTAGCTAATTTTCGTAACTCAGCGGAATAGTTAAAGTTTCTTAATTTTAGTCCTTAACTAGGTACAATCATTCTAAGAAATGGCCACAAGCGTTTTCCTGACTCGCACCACACATTTAATAAGCGCATTTATACAGTAGGTATGCGAGCTTTGTAAAAACAAGTAATTAAGTACCTAACTATTATATTGATAAAAACCCTCGACATGAATCTTCCTTCCTGCTGCCTACCTTCTTGGTGTTTATCTCTTAAACAGCCCAACAGAGTATGATGTGATGAATTAATGAATGAATGATATTTATTTTCCAAAGTAAGTCACAGTATACATTGCATGTTATGTCAAAAGTACAAGAAATTACATTGGAATCGTCAAAAATATACACGAATTTTAATAAAATCAAAAATATAAGAAGTCAGGGTACCTAACAATAACAATACAAAACTAAGGTCTTATCACCGTCAAGGATCGTCTTAAAAATATAGCATGCAACCAAATTAGCAAGTTTTTAAAAATAAATAACATAATAAGTCAAAACATCAGAAATAATACAACAACACATATTAAATCAAAAAACTTTAAATAATTTAAGTATATACCTAATTATAAATATAAAACCTAGCTAAAAACGATCCCGATTAAACTAACTTTCTTTTAAAAAAAGAAACGCGTCCATATCGATCCATCCATTTGGGTGCTGCGATGCCACAAACAGACACACAGATACTTATACGGATCGGAAATTCGGTAAAACATTCACCTAATCTTTGGCAGCGGCGTTGTTGTTCAGTTGTATGGAGGTGGACTCAATTTTAATTTATTAATAAAAATCCCCGGATTTCTGAATAATTAAATTAAGCCACGAGAAATTCATAGTTAAGTATTTACATTAACTATTTGAAGTTATTTTCCATGTACAGAATTACCAAATGTTATTTAATTTACGTAACTCATCTAATCTAATCTAACTTTACCTTTTGTATGATTTTGTGCCGGTTGCCGTGGAGACGGCAGGTCCTTGGGGTGCGGAGGCCAAGGAGTTTATTTGGGAGTTGGGTCGTCGGCTGAGGGACAGGGGTGGTGATCCTCGCTCCGGTTCATTTCTTGTGCAGCAAAGGGTGTAGCGGGATAAGCCTTCAAAAATTGCCCCCAAAGCTTTGAGTTCAAAACTACTATCAGTTGATGCCCCGTCAAATGAAAATAATTCATACCAATTTTTAACCCTCTACTGCCACCTGGAACCCCACGACATTCATTTAACCCTAAAACGTTTTTATTTATTTTCTCAAAAAGTATAAAAAGGAGAATTGTCAAATTTTGCACAAATGTTGATGTGATCAATATAAACTATCAAAAAAAAAATGAGCCCTCTACTTACTTATTTTCCTAGAAAAAAACCTAAATTAAAAATTAAAACATCCTGTATAACAATTCAGGCTCGTTGTACTATCACCATTTTTTTACTAAATATTAACCAACTACCTATCTACATAATATGTAAGTTTCATGTAATTAACAAAGGTGGAACAGTGTGAAAATATAGGTATTGTTCAGTACGTACCATGTATGTAACACGCTTACGGTGACGACATTAGTAAAAGATATCGGCCCGCCAACCGGGAAGCCATCCGTAATCGAACTTTTTTTAATTTGCTAATGTCGAATGTTTAAGGAAGATGAATGAAACTCATTAATACATATTTGAACGGGAACACCTTAAAATCTCGAATTATTTAATTCCGAATTTGAAAAAACCGAATTTCATAATTCCGAATTTTTACAATACCGAAAAAATATAAGGCCGAATATCAAAATCTAGAATTTTACCGAATATTAAAATCACGAAAACGTTTTTCCGAATATTATATTTACGAATGTTGACGATTCCGAATTTTCTTTGTACGAAATTTATAATTCCGAAAATTCACAAACCAGATCGATAATGAAAAATTTGAAACTAACCACTTGAATTGAATTGAAGTCTACTTGAAACAAAAGTTAGGTGAGATGACGAGCACATAACTAAACTAGGTCATCTTACCTTGATAGGTTAGGTTAGGTTAGAGTTGCATCAAGGCGCGAAGCGCCTGAGCTACGTGGAACAGGATCTCCGTCGACTTTGTCGGACATTTCGTACAGTTTTTGAGCATTAAGCATGCTAAACATCATACAATATTTTATCAGGCGCTTATTTGAAATAAAAAATCTTAGAGAATTCGGGGTGATAAAATTTCGGAATAATGAATATTCGGGATTCGGAATAGCAATAATCGGAATTGTGATTTTCGGAAAAATATTTTTCGGGATTTTAATAATTCGGAAATGTAAACATTCGGAATTTTAACAAATCGGGATTCTGATACTTCGTGAAAATAAAATTCGGAATAGTGATGATTCGGTAATTTCAAAATCGGAATTCTGAAATTCGTGTTTATCAAATTCGGAAAAAAATATTTCGAGATTATGTAGTGTACCCATATTTGAACAAGTGTTTCTGTTTATTTATTTTTAGTAATATAAATTCGAGTTTATGACAACAAACTAATTATAAGTAGCTAACTACTAACTAACCTAAAATACATCCTATATTTAGTCTTCAAATAAACTTACGTAAAATGCTGAGTACCCTAAGTAGTACCTTTTTGCTAAACGGTAAAGTAAAATAAACAGAAACATTTGTTCAAATATGTATTAATGAGTTTCATTAATCGTAGCAAATTAAAAAAGATCGATTACGGATGGCTTCCCGGTTGGCGGGCCGATATCTTTTACTAATGTCGTCACCGTAAGCGTGTTACATACATGGTACGTACTGAACAATACCTATATTTTCACACTGTTCCACCTTTGTTAATTACATGAAACTTACATATTATGTAGATAGGTAGTTGGTTAATATTTAGTAAAAAAATGGTGTTAGTACAACGAGCCTGAATTGTTATACAGGATGTTTTAATTTTTAATTTAGGTTTTTTTCTAGGAAAATAAGTAAGTAGAGGGCTCATTTTTTTTTTGATAGTTTATATTGATCACATCAACATTTGTGCAAAATTTGACAATTCTCCTTTTTATACTTTTTGAGAAAATAAATAAAAACGTTTTAGGGTTAAATGAATGTCGTGGGGTTCCAGGTGGCAGTAGAGGGTTAAAAATTGGTATGAATTATTTTCATTTGACGGGGCATCAACTGATAGTAGTTTTGAACTCAAAGCTTTGGGGGCAATTTTTGAAGGCTTATCCCGCTACACCCTTTAATTGGCCATACAACGCGGTAACGCTGCCAGCGTAATGGGCACATTTATGCCACTATCGAACCGGTTTGACTTATAAATGTTTATTTATGTGAATTTATTTGTGTCATAAAGCTTATGTAGTTGCTTAAATTTGATTCTTTTACGAAGCGGATTATATTTTGTCAGTATCTTAAAAGATCATTTGGAATAAATGGGTTTTTTGACTTTACCTTACGAAGTTTGAGGAGCAAATTGACGGAACGTTTTATCCTACATGTAAAATAATTAATACAATATTAATTCTGGGATTCAACAAAACTTTAATGTTTTGTCACAGAATAAGTTTTGTAGAATCCCGGAATCCCGGAACTTATATTATTAAAATAATACTTTAAGCCATATTCGCTCATCTTTTGCCGGGATTTGGCCAACTTTAGGTAGATATCTTACCGAATTTCCGATCCCTGACACATACACCAATATACTAACGTTAAACTCATAACACCCCTCTTTTACGTTGGGGGTTAATAATACAATGCGTTATAAGTAACTCCTTCAATTGAATGATGATGTTAAGTGGAAAATAAGCGGACGATACTATCACTGTCAGTCAGTTGACACACTGCAAACTGCCATTACATAGAGCAAGATGGACGAGAACGTTACACATACATATCTATTTATATGAGTATACATCCACTAGATGTTGCCCGCGATTCCGTCTTCGCAGAAACATAAAACGTAGCCTATGTTACTCAAAGATAATGTAGCGTTCTAATGGTGAAAGAATTTTTCAAATCGGTCCAGTAGTTTCGGAGCCTATAAATGCAAACAAACAAACAACCAAACAATCAAATCTTTCATCTTTATAAAATTACTGTAGATGTAAAGGATTGACCATACTAAAGGTCAAAATACGTTGAAACTGCGTAAATATATTACATTTATTTTTATTTGCCCGTGTGGTGCCGGGTTTAAAATGTTGCCACTCCATGTCTTCCCGTGGATGTCGTAAGAGACGACTAAGGGACTTAAGGCTGTGTAGTGCTGTTAGGCGATGGGTTTGCAACCTGTCACTAATACACTGGATAACATCTTAGCCTGGTTGTGCATAATGTGGTCACAGAATTATCAACAAGTTTTTGGAGTTGTTGGTGAGTCTGTGGCTCTGCCTACCCCACTCTGGGAATGAAGGCGTGAGTTTATTATATTATGTATGTATTTTTTATTTTCTTGTCAGGCGGGGTAAGCACGTCAACGGAGTAAGTGCGATAAACCATATATTTTTTAAGAGATATTGTTGGTTTGACGGAACTTGCCCCGTAGACGCACTTGCCCCACCGTACCTTATCCGTTCCTTCGTGTATGTGGTGTTCAATAAAGTGTTTTGTATTGTACGTAACCACAGGCCCTAGTCAAGTGCAAACGCTGCTAATGTTTTTGTTTACTATCTCGAAATGTATGTAGTTGACATAAGCGGTCCACGCGATCGGACATCACCAGGGATCGGAAATTCGGATCGATATTTACCTAAAGTTATCAAAATCCCGGAAGAACATAGGAGAGCATGGCGTCGGCTTCTTAAAAATATTATTTTAATAATATAAATTCCGGGATTCCGGGATTCTACAAAACGTTAATAAAATTATTTTACATGTAGGATAAAACGTTTTGCTCCTATACATATGTTAGGTCAATGAGTTACAGGTACTTAAATTAAATAACAATTGGTAAATCTATAAATGGAAAATAACTTCAAATAGTTACTATAAATACTTAATTAGGAATTTATGCTGGCGTAATTTATTTATTTAGAAATCCCGGGAATTTTATTAATGAATTATATGATTGAGTCCGCCTCTATACAGTGTGTAAATGGTATACGGGCGTTCCTTTTAACTGTGGTTAGTATAGCCCCTAATGAGCACATTAAGGAAGCTTTAGTTAAAATTAATTTAAAAAAAATTAACCATACAAAATAATTTAACACGCAATGTATAACAAATAATGCAATTAATTAATGATGTTTCAAAGTTATGACAGATGGAATTAGATGTACATTGCGTGTCGATAGTATGTTCAAAAATTAATAACGGTGTAGTATACGTTAGCGTAATCAAAATAATTCTTTCTGTTTGTGATTATTGGAGTCTTAATCTATGTCCATTTTTAATAAACGCCCGTATACCATTTACACACTGTATAAACGCCGCGAAAGTTTAGGTTAATATCGATCCTAATTTCCGATCCCCGGTCATCACTGCTAACGTCAAACCTAGTTTGTCGATTTTCGAAAATCACTAAATTAGAAAGAAAGAAAGAATGAAAGAAAATCCCCCAGGCGACCACACCAGTCGTCGTAACAAATGACGTGTTAGAAACCTGATGCAGTAGACGCCTCACTGCGTTAAAGTTGCGTCTCAGCGTATTTTAGGCTTGAGCGTCGTCAATCCTTATACTGTTGCCTGGGGCTCTACTTTGAAATCAGTAATTAGAACTTCGGATCGCCCCATCACTTTCTTGCGAATTAGTGACGCGTCGAGAGCAAAAGGGATAGCAATAGACGAAGTTCGAATTACGGATTTCAAAGTAGAGCTCCTGGAACTCCGTTCGCACAGATAAATAAAACATAGCTTATGTTGGATGTCCCTCGGAATCCCTACCAAAGTTTGTCCTAACACATCGTTTGTCCGAATTTTTATTTGCCTAAACTGGTTTTCAGATGAGTCAAACAACTTTTTAAGGTCTCCAATTATATCTGCGGTTCGGTTAGGTTAGGGTTGTATTATAACCACATTAAAAAGTTTTAAAATTTAAGCCGAAATGGCTTTAGGATAAGCAAAAATACGGACAATCGTTGCATTAGGACAAATGACGATTAGGGATTCCATAGGGCAATCCTTATGTTACTCAAAAATAATGTAGCATTCTAACAGTGAAATGATTTTTGAAATCAGTTCAGTAGTTTTTGAGTTTATTCGTTACAAACATACAAAAATGCAAAAATACAAATCCTTATGCTTTATATTATCAGTCTAGATTCATTGGAATGCTCGAATGGTCTTCCATTTGTACCAATTTTTCAAAACAGTTGACATATCCGTAGAACACTTACTTGCTAATAATGTAATAATAAATAACTCCAAATAAGTAACACTGCTAAAATCTGAATTCATTGAAAAACACGTTTGCAAAACGCACACAACAGAAATGTCAAACAAAACAGAAAAACGTTTTGTTGCCGTCGTCACATGCGATACGAGCAGAATCGACGCTTTTGTCGAGGATCAGAGTTCGCGCGGTATAAGAAGATATGCGCAGACGCAGGTGAGCATTGCGACTCGGCGGCGCGGCGCAAGCGCAACTCTAACACGTATATCAACAGTCAGCTGTTTGTTTATTAGATCAGTTATCGAAATGCCGAAATTCACCTTCGTTTTAGTGATCGTGGCACTAGCTGTTGTCCAAGGTGAGTCCCGGATGTTAGAACAATGTGTTAGGACCCATTTGCGTCAAAACGACGTATCATTCTTAAATAATTATCGAAATCTAGTACTACAAATATGGAATAGTGTCATATCTCATATTCCACTTATCATCATGTAATGTCTATTCAACACGGTAAAAATCATATCGTTTTTGACCTGTTATCGTATTTTCAACGTTTTGATAGCTCTTATAGCTAGTAAGCGGCTGAGTTAAAAACATTACCATAACAGATCAAATACGATTTGGATTACACCGCCTAGAATAGAGGCACTGTGCTCTTATTCATTAGCCTTCTCCATGCCTTTAAAAAAACGTACAGGACCCTAAAAGTGTGACACCCTTGCCATAAAAGAGGGCAACTTTTTAAATTCCAAACGTCAGGTTTAGTTTTGTAAACAAGTTTAAGTGAAACAAAAATAGCCATCTTTGTTTGCAGCTTTATTGTAATTATTTTAAATTGCATACTAAATACAATTATACTACTTCAATTGTCAGGGACTACAAAATAACCTATACTTAAATAACACTAGGTAAAAAAAAAAGTGTTTCTATTTAATTCAATCATATACAGGGAGTAATAATTTAATAAGCACAATGCGTTTTAGTTTTCGCACTATCTAGTAGGTATAGGACCAAAACAGTTGATTGGCCACTAGTGAGCCTTAATGTAAAGTGACAAGATTCACATTCGGTCACAAATGGACAAGGTCACAATTGCTGTTTTTACACGAAGTTCACTATTTCCTTTCAAAGATCTTTTCTGCTTTCAATTAAGCTACTTGTATAGTATATACCCATATGAATTCACAATCTCTAACCTTATGGTGGCCCAGGCGGTCTTGTTTCAAGATTTTAGTAAGTAATTTTAATAATGTTACAACATCCAGTGATAACTATTAAAAAGCATTAGGGTATATGATTACCAATTTAAAGATTAAGAGTATCGTTAAGAAAATATTTAACTCTTAAAGTGACATATTCACTAGAGTTACGTCCCTCAGCGAAAACCACACATCTAAAAATCTGGAAAACATTTTAAATGAAAGCAAATCGAATAAATATAATTTTAAAGGAAAACTATCGCCACTACGTGAACTTCATGGGTTTTTGATATATGCGACTAAAATGTTTATATATCTTTTACTGGCACCTACCTATTGGTTTACGGAGATGTTTTTATTTACTTTTGTAGCTAAGCTGGCAGAACCGTGGCGCACCGCCCGTCATGCTCTTGATCAGCTTTTAAAGGATTTTTTTTTAAAAAAGGTTCAGGTTGTTTGGTCATTCAGTATCTTAGAGGAAAACTGTCAGCCAGCGATCCAAAACATCGGTAGCTTGCTTACTTATCTAGTTTAAATACTGCTATTCTTCTATTCTCGATTGAATATAATTAATATTCAATCGAGAAGCTAAATTTACTTTTTTTATAGTGGCTTATTAACAGATGTGAAACAGGTTGGCCATAAAGTGCGCATCAGGAAAATAAAAAAATGCAAATTGAAGAAACAAATTATGTAAACAATAGTGTTCCTACCTGTTCTGTCTAATCAGCCGCTAATGTCAAACATGAATATTAACACGGTATCGAATATAAATTAATATGATATAATGTAATTGATGACACAGATAAAAACTCTTAACGTAGTTTTGAAGTGCTACGACGAATATCGAAACTTTAGGACAAACTGTTTTTGCGTTTTTCTAATGAAGGAATGATTATAAGTAGGTATCTATACAAAATGTGCAGGTAATTATGACAAACCGCTGTAAAAAAACGAATATATACATACAAAGTAAATTAAAAGAAATATTAATTTTAAAGCAAATACGATCTTTTCTCCATATAGAAATCGGCAAAAAGAAGTGATCCGCAGATTTTCCCCAGTGGGTGATATGATATGTTAATATTATGTATATTATTTAAATAATTGTAAATCACGAATAAAGCGTTTAGCTTATTGGGAAGTATGTTTAAACATCTAATTTCCTCTATCAAAAACCACTTCTTCTGAAATAACCTAAAATGTTTTGACATTTATTAAAACTAATAATTATACTCATTTATATCAAATCGTCGAAAATAACATTTATTTATTTATACAATTAAATTAACTTTTTGTACAAAAATAAATTTGCTTCAGAATAACACCACAGACTAAAAAAAGTAGTTACAAGTGCAATGTGCATGACAAGTTATTTACAGGAAAATGTCGCTAAACGCAGCTTATAATTATACATGGCAATAAAATATATAGTCAGCACACTGAGTATTGGCTTCATCTGGCAGATTTGTCAAGTTGATTAGACACAGCATCTAAAAAACTAGAACAACATCACCATACAAAAAATCTACATCTGAACACAATCAAAGCTATTATACATAGTATTGAATCTATGCTTTGATTTTGTTCAGGTGATTCTTCACTTTTAGTACGATTCAATTACAAAACTTTCGGTCTAAGATTCAATTAAATGACTTTCTGTAATCGTCTAAAGGTTCGATTATAAAGGGTGCTTAACAGATTTCGAATAAATACACTTTGTAAGAGTATGAAGATCACAGACCTAACATGAAATTGCAAAAAAAAAAGGATTTATCAAAAAGTTAATTTCTATTAACCTTTCGTATGCGGGAGGTTAAAAAAATACCAAGTTCTAGTCTCTTCGGATTACGATATAGTCGGAAAAAATAAGCTTAAAAAAAATACAAAAAGATATCCAAATTTTGGGAGCAGATCTGCTCCAACGCATACGAGAGGTTAAGCGCAATAATGTCACTACTCAAATAGTTTTGTTCGTAATTTAGTGTCACTGTCGGATTTAACGTGCGGACAAAAACTACTTAAACTCAAAAAACGTTACAAATGATTGGAGAAAATGTCAAATGATAATGTTGAGTGATGGAGTAGATCAGTAGAATGATGGCCACGGGGTCTCACTTAGATCAATCTACTTAGCTTGTGATTATTACAAAATAAATTGATCGTCGTAAATTTTCTATCATTGTTGCACTTACTAATTCTTTGATAGTAAAGTATAAAATTGCATGTAGACTATTTTTATCTCCTATTGTATTTAATAATCGATTTAATACCCTCCTTGTGACTAAGTATTTTACGCTTAATATGTTTATTAGCTTCCTGGCCTTGATGGCATAATGACCATTTACAAAGATTTTATAACTTGAATGTACTCATGGTTAATAAATGCTGGGGTTTCCGCAAATAGTTAAATTTAGCATAAATTTTACAATGTTGTAGATTTTATTGCACCCTGTATATCATTATTTATTAATTGTCATACCTATTATAAATTCATTTTGTTTTTAATAAATATGGCTACGTATAGTGGCACGAGTCAAAGGCCATCGGGTTGTCTCAATATGTTAAAATTTACATAAAATATGTATGATGATAATATTTTTGTATGTATAATTAAAGGTGAATGAAATCACGATGGTAAATCTCTATCTCTTAATCTATCTATAAAACTGAGTCGCTATTTCTGTCCGTGTGTTTGAGGTTTTAAAACCAAAAGATATCAACGGGCACAATGACGCAAAATATTAAAAAAGTTGTTGCAATACAAAATGGACGGAATTAGCTTCTTAATTTGGTCTATATTTAAAAAAAGAGTTATTTTTAACAACGCGGGAAATCGTGTTTACTATACATGAAACCAACTGTCTACACAATCTTGTTTGATACGTGCAATATGCCTCTATACAACCTTTAATTTTATTTTATACGGTTATTTATGGCCGTATCGTAAAAAACGCAATTATGGTTTCGAAAGCAAGACGGGATAAAATGTTGAATAGGGGCACGAAAAGGTAGCTACTACCTAATGTTATTTTTCTCAAACATGCTCGGAGGCGATGGCCATTCTTTTGAAAAACGAAGATGCGAAATGCCTCATTTTCCTCCTAGGAGTAAAATAAACGTATGAAAACACTTTCCGTCCATGTCCATATTGTTTTTTAAAAGTGCTCTGTATTGCATATAAAATCGAAAGGACCATGAAAAAAATCCCATACCCAAGATGTGGGTGGTGCAGTGTGGTGCGGCGGCGGGCGCCTGCGGTGGTGGCTCGTAGTGATCTTAACTAATACTCATAGTTTTCAAACACACATTGTCTCCAAATTTGTCAAAGGTTATTAAAAATACTTATAATCATGTATTTGTATCATTTCCTCACATTGTTTGAGAATAGTGTTATATATGCCTCGGCGGAAACGAGGATTTCCTGACTCGTATTTTATCAGGCCTCGCTAACCGACTCGTCACCAAATCCCTTGCTTTCCGCGCCTAGGCAATAATGTACTATTTATTCACATATATAGTTAACATTTTGTATGTTGTTTTAGGATTGCCGGCTTTGGGCGACGATGACGTTGCTTCCGCGGCAGCCGCCGGAAATTGGGAGAAGGTGCATGAAATGTGAGACTTTTTCATCTTGGACCGTTTTAATATAATGTTCTCGAGTGAGATGCCGGACTCAAAACACATCGGAGATGACCGTTTTTAGGGTTACGTAGTCAAACCAGGAATCCTTATAGCTTCGCCATATGGGTCTGTCTGTTTCTCACACTGAGTTATTTTCAGAAACTATAAGGGTCAAAGTTAAAATTTTGTACATCTATAAATATTTATACCGCGCACTAAGATAAAAAAGGAAAAAGAAACTAGGCACTTTTTGCCTCGTACATTGAAACTGTGGAACGAACTCCCTTCGGCAGTTATGACAGGGGTGCCTTCAAGAAGAGAGCTTAAATTTCCCTAATTGGCCGGCAACGCACCGACAACTCTTCTGGAGTTGCTGGTGTTTATGGGCGGTGGTGATTACTTCCCATCAGGTAACCTACATGCTCGTTTACATCCCACTCTTATAAAAAAAAACGTCTATAACAAAATAACCTCCAGTCGTCTTTACAATCTGCCAACTTTGATTAAACGGAGGGTTCTTACAGACGCAATGTTCCTTAGCAAATTACTTCATCGTAAGATCAACTTGTAATAAGTAATAAATATCTGAAAGATATCCCAAATAAATGAAAACATATGTAATGAATTTGAGGAAAACTAAATAGGTGCCGTTTTGTTTCAGCCTGAGCAAAACGTTTCACCACGACTTCAAATTTGGGGTAAGTTTAACAAAGTAATTAAGGATCCACTGGGTACAGATGTAGTGAAGAATGTTTTGCCATCGTTTTTTGTCGGAAACGTTCGTTTTTATCATGCTGTCTCAGTCAACTTTATTACCCACCGATAAGCTAATTGAGAAAGCAAGATCAATACGAACGACTAAAAACGATGGCAAAATATTATTCACTACATAGTTCATTTAATCCGTGAAGCCCATACCGTACCGATTGAAAAATAAAATATTTTTTCAATTTTAGACATAATGACTTCATGGATTAAACTGTCTGGATGTTCGGACATTTTCATTATAACAATAAGACCTTTTGCTGCAAAATGATCTTTTCTAAGTCCATATAAGGAATGTATCGCATAACTAATCACGCTGTATAGCATTTTGAACCATTTGGTATCAATTTCACCAAACGATGTTAACCACTTACTTAACAGACGATTAGAGCGTTAACATCTGTCAAAATGTATGAACTAACAGTCGATTAACATTGATTAAATTTAACATCATTTGGTGAAATTGGTACTAAGCCTCTTAACCTCGGCTCTCTGCAAAATATTACGTAGATACCTTGTAAACATGTATAAAAATCTCTCTCCACAGCCCTTCCCAATTGGCAACGTGCGGGAGCTGAAGCCGGAACAGGGCGGCCACGTGTACGGCGAGTCTGACTACAACTTCAAGTCTGCCTCCAACTACAACGGGAAGTTGGAGCAGAACAGCGGCGGCCACCGCATCATCAACACGGACGGCAACGTTCGGGAATACGACTACAAACCTAAATTCTAATGAAAAAGAGAGAGAAAACAACAGTGCTAGTTAGAAGGTCTTTCGGGTTCGGGAAAAGTCGGTTACACTCGCATAAGGCCGCAAACGCATTAGAGCAAACGCGGCGCGTTGCGGCCCGTTTAGGTGCATACTAAAAAGCGTTCTCAAAGCGAGGTGAAGGCATTTTTAGCCGCCTACGCTCTTAAGCGAGTGAGAAAAGAACGAACCTAATGGCCATTTTAAGATTGCACTATAAGCTAGTATTAACGAGATTTGTTTGCACGCCCGTTTATGTTTAAAATGCAAAATAAATCTTCTTAGGAATATGAACTCCTTATTTCGCAAAGTCGATTGACAATAACAACTCGGATACATTGCGAAGTTGCAGAGTTTCTACATCACTGCACGGGTAGCACAAGTTGTATTTTCTCGCTTGTCGCTCAGTGCGTCTGTAACTTTACAGACTAGAAAGAAAGGGAGATCCGAGCGACAAACAAAGTCGCAGACAACATGTGCTAGCCGTGCTGGACTTCATGTAAACTACGCGATGCATTCCAAATTGTCACCTATCGCCTATCCCTGTCAGTTTTGTGAAATGGGGGTCTGGTAACTGGTATCCCATCATTTTATCGAATTTCACTTCATCGATTGTACCATTTCATCGAATTTCATTTTGTCGAACGGTTATTTCTGTTGAAACCAAGATAGATGTTTTCTTGACATCTTAAACATTAATTACGTAGGTTAGGTTCAGTTAGAACTGTCAAAAAAAAAACGCCTTTCGATGAAATGAAAATTCTGCGTAATGATGCGTTCGTTGAAAGGTGTTTCGATAAAATAATAGGTACCCCTGGTAACAGCTAGTTAAACTGTCAGGTATTTGAAAGACTGTTGTAAAGTAGGGTCCTGTTGAACGGGGTGCCGAAACGGATAAAGGAAAACAAATTAATAATACTGCAATTTGCAATAAATAAATTAACACAGACAATGTTTTATTTTTAGGTACCTACCAAACTTAACCTCAGGATTGAAAACTTGTAGCAGTTAGCTATTTTCTTCACTGTTTTGCTAAACTTCCATTGTCATATCATCCGAAACCCGTCCACTACCTTCTGCTAGACATATACCTTCGCAGGGACCTCCATCTGTAATTATCAAAAATTAAAAGAAAGTATAATTATTTTACGCAAAATATTGAAAGCTTTGACGTCACAGTAGTTGCATCTATATCTACTTAATGCTTGTTTTCTATCTAAGCTGTGCAAAGAAGAACTTATGAGTAAATAGAAAAGTTAGTCAGGCGAGGCTGGGAAAAATGTAAGGTAAACGCCGCTAAACTTTTTTGAATAAATCTGATGGGAAACTAACTAGCCTAAGACTCCTCAGATATTTACATGTTATAAGGTAATAGAGGCTAGAGTGTATATAGTTAGTAATAGAGCCTAAATAGTAAGGTATTCTAGGCGGTAAAAAACCATATCGTTTTTGACCTGTTATCGTATTGTCATCGTTTTGATATAGCTCTTATTTACATACATACATACATACAATCACGCCTCTTTCCCATAGGGGTAGTCAGAGACAGCCTTCCACGTTCTACGATCCAGACAAACTTCCCTCGCTTCCTCCACACTCATAAGTATTTCCATACACTTGCGTCGGTTTAGGGTACTCCTGACCAGAGGGCTTATTGTCTAACGCACTCGCAATCACGATCGCTTTCATTTTGAAAATCGAAGGCTTGTCTGCATACAAAATGAAAACAATTGCTACACTTTGAAGCCAGTTGGGATTGCGAGTGCGTTAGACAATAGCGTCCTGGCCCTTTCTTAATATGTTAGGACATAGCTATAGCCTAGACCGCCATTACTGTCGTCATAATAAGAGTTATTACTATATTGACGATATGATAACATGTCAAAGGCAATATGGATTTACGCTGTATACAATATATAGAGTGACTTATTTCAGTGCCTACCCATTATACATGAGCAAAATGATTCGCGCCCAAAATATTGAGGCATACGTTATGTAGGGACCTTTGTCTTTGAAACCAAATCAACGCATGGCTTTTTCTCGTAAAGATGTAGTGAATAATCCTTTCTCATCGTTTTTGGTCGGATAACTTCGTTTATATCTTGCTTTCTCAGTTGGCTTATTGATGAATGCTGAAGCTAATTGAGAAAGCAAGATAAATACGAACTCATCCGACAAAAAACGATGGGAAAGAATTTTACTACATCTGTAACGTATTTTGATATAATGTAGACAATACATCATAAGCCTCCCCCATGGTTTGCCACAGGAACTGAGGCTCTACTTTGAAATCCGTAATTCGAACTTCGTCTATTGCTATCCCTTTTGCTCTCGACGCGTCACTAATTCGCAAGAAAGTGACTGACGGGGCGATCCGAAGTTCGAATTGCTGATTTCAAAGTAGAGCCCCTGGTCTTGCGCCGCTTGAATCCAACGGTTTCCCCCACAGGTATCCCCCAACTTTAGCCAAGTCGTCGATAGACTATACATAATTGTGAGAAATTGAGTCGCTTAACTTTAAACTCGGATATCTCCTGGAAATTTCGTACACAAATTTAAAACTTAATTTGTTTGAAAAATGACGCAAATTCCGTTAAGTACTATTATGACATGGAGCTGACCTGATGATGGAGTCAGAAGGAGGCGACAGAATTTCCGCTATAGTTGACGTAGACCCACCGTGATGGGACTCATTTGTTTGGTCTTGATAAGCAGATAATGACTGCAAAAAAAGGCCTCACTTTATCTTCAAAAGTAGGTACGTGATTATGGTAAATTGGTTCGTTTGGGTTTGTTTTCGTCTTTACCCATTTCAATTGACACCGACTTTATGTGTACAATCGGCCATATAAGCTGCACACTTTAGTACCTTGTCGCAATAACGCCTTTGACAGATCATTGCAGCAGTTCAAACATGACGTTAAAGTGACAAAGCATTAAAGTGTGCAGCTACTTATAAGGCAGACCGTCCTTCTGTACCCTTACCATGAGTTACAATTAACATAGATAGGTACTCGCTAACGAGTTGAATGCTCTGTCCCTCGCAGACACCGCAGTTAGGGAATGCAAATAACCGGTTATAACCGATTTTAACCGGTTATTTTCATACAAAAACGGTTAATAACCGGTTAAATTGCATTCCCTAACCGCAGTTACTTACTTATAGATGCTCTGTCCCTCGCACTCTATAAGGTGACTCTAAATACTGTAAGAGACAGAACATTCGACTCGCTAGCGAGTACGGTAATTGTAACTCATGGTGAGGGTACAGTATTGTTATAGAGTGCGAGGGACAGAGCATTCGACTCACTAGAGAGTACGGTAATTGTAACTCATGGTGAGGGTACAGTATTGTTATAGAGTGCGAGGGACAGAGCATTCGACTCACTAGAGAGTACGGTAATTGTAACTCATGGTGAGGGTACAGTATTGTTATAGAGTGCGAGGGACAGAGCATTCGACTCGCTAGCGAGTACGGTAATTGTAACTCATGGTGAGGGTATTGTTGTATCCGGGAGTGCCTTATACCTCTCGGACACGTGTTCCACGACTTACCTCTAGCATGACGTCGATTCGCTGAGGTATCGCAAATGGATTCTATGCTTCGTAAATGAATTAAATAAAAAATAACGAAGTAAAAAATATATTATTAAAATTAGTCATAGATATTTAGTCTTGCATGTGTTTGGGTTTAAAATAATGAAAAAATTATATCAAAAGATTATAATTAATGTGTAAAAATCGTGATTGAAATTCATTTATTTCAAGTAACTGCAATGGGACTCACAATATACTCAGTCGAAAATATATTACATTAAATTCTGTCAAACAACGTACAAAAAAAACAAAATTGAACATAAGGTTAAAATCATTTCAGGAAGGATTTTCTTTTTATGATACTGTTAGATCAAATCTTATGCTACCCGTCTATTAGTATTGGCCAATTTTTTCAAATTTGGATAGATTAATTTAGTAGTAATTTATTGCACAAATTAAAACAAGTGTGAAAAAAGGTGCAATTAACGCTACAAGCGTTAACTATCGGTAAACCTTTGTAAAAACAAAACTAATGAATGAATTAAGTACATTATTCATACATTTTTAATTCGCCTTTATGCTAGACCTTCTTATGACCACACTGTTTGATTCGTCTCGCATAAGACTTACCTACTTGATTAAGATCTTAATTATACGGACAAGTCATTATTAGTAGTTAAGAAAATATTAAACATTTAATAGAAGCAATTGAAGTTATCAATAGATAAATGTAAATAAAAAAATCGGTCAAGTGCGAGTCGGACTCGCGCACCGAGGGTTCCGTATTGAAAATATGCTTGGTAACCGCAGAAGAAAATACTCATTTTGTTATAAGCTTTATTTTCTAGGCAATAAGGTCGATTTTGACTAGCCTAAATTTTAATACAGATTTTCTTAGTTTTTTGTTATTTCTCAAAAACTGTAAATAATGAACACTTTTTTCCCAGAAAATATAAGTAATTATCTATACGTCAGGATTTTTTTCAGAATGTTTGATTAATAAACTTCGGAGATAAGGGGGAGGGGAACGGTCATTTTTTGTACATTTTTGGCTATAAATCTAAAAGTACATCAAAGAATTTTTTCAAAAAAATAGTTTTGAAATGTGCAGATTAAGACCTTTCATATGACATCCCATTTGCTATAATCGAACCACTTTCATTTTTGAACCCCCCGTTCTAGACCCCTTTTCAATTATTAATAAAATTAATTTCATATTTTTTTTACTACAAATAGATGCGGGCAAGCAAGTTGTAAAACTATGCCAAATTTCAAGTTGATAGCATTTGTAGTTGCTGAGAAAACCTGCTGTGACATACAGACAGACGGACAGACAGACAGACAACGAAGTCTCACCATAAGGGTTCCTTTTGTACGATTTTGGTACGGAACCCTAAAAATTGCGCTAATGGGCTGTTTTGAACTTATTGTCTTGTAAAATGAACTGTAATTTCGTTATTACTGATTTGAACTATTATCTCGGTGTCTGAAACAACAAATCCTCCCAAAAAACAGATAAAGACTTATCGTGTGAAGGACTCTAAAGTTGCTGCAGTTCTAATAATGATATGCATGCATCAGATCTGCATTACAAGTTAGTATGTAAATAAATAAATAGCTTTCCAATTCAAGCCGATGGTGAATTTAAGCTACAATCCGAAAGTTTTAAAGATAGTGGCAGGGCAGGGTATACTTATACTTACTACATTTGAAATTATGATTCCTGTGGTCTTGGTCAACCCAAATTGGTCCACTGTTAGGTCTGTGAGAAATCATAATCGAGCAAATATTATATTATTTTTTTCAAACTTTTATGGAATTTCGTTTTTTCTACGTTACACACATTACCGGTGATTAATTGATCATAGTTGATGGGTCGAAATATTGACAATCCAAAGCTAAACACTTCGGTGAAATCGCGTAGCAAAAGTAGCTCAACGCTTAGCTTTTATAAGCTTCTGCTTTATTTCCGCAACTTCATCTGCTTGGAAACGATTTATCGTGTTTTCTTAGGAACCTTTCAAAATTACTAGTATGAAGAACCCTACCTTTCCTCAATCTAAAAATTGGAGTTTAAAACTCACTTCAGCTCATTAACAAAGGACAGGTGGAAAGGTCGAGGCATTCGAAGTTTCTAATCAAATGCTTCGTCGTACATGTACGATCCCTGAGCAGCTTCCTTTCTGCCTAACGTCCTCATTTAATAACAAGTTCCGCAATCTATACAACAGCTAATCAGTTTCATTTCCTTGCTATTACCTGATACGCCGTGAAAATAATCACCCGTGCAGAAACACCGTGAAGATTGCAGTTAAACCACAGAGTTTACCGCTCATGGGTGAAACAAACTCCTTAAATGTTGGCACTCTCTTATACTTATTTCAATCTCATAAACTTCCTTCGTGATCCGCAATTGCAGGATTTTTTTAAGCTCTTCCTTCAACAGAATGACAAGGCCTTCAAGTCAAGAGTGAAGTTTTCTAGGGAAGCGTGCTCCGTGATCACACTCATCACTTACATGCATGATCAAACTGATGCCCAACTATAACTGACTACAAGCAAGTCTAACAACGTTCGAGTCCTCAAGTATACGTTATTTACCGTATTTTTAATGTTGATATTGTTAATGTCTTGGTGTTTTTAATGGGTTTCAGACACCTTTTATGATCGGGGCCTGTATACGACTATAGCTAATGATCAAGGACCGGAATTCTTCATAGCAAAAATCAAACTGTCAGAGGGTTCGACCAAAGTGTTTATCGACTATCGATAAATAAATGTCACTTAATGAGTCATTGACATGACATCGGTAGATGTAGATCGATCATTTTCCACTCATAAATGAATGTTCAATAAATTAAGAAACCGATTTACTCCGAAAAACCAGGAACAAGTGGCCATAGTCCATTCATTTTATAACATGGATACGTCCGTAACTAAGAGAAGAATCTTTCGTTATCCATTTGTGAATGGTTTTTCTTTTAGGATTAACCATTTTAGTAACACGGCACGGAAATTACTTATTACAATCAAGCGACGTAAATGACATATGTGACGTGGGCACGATTTATTTTAATATGGAGATGCAGGTTGTTTATCAAATAGGTCAAATGTTACAGAATAATCGTATAAGTCGATATGCGATAATATTCCGTAACATCGATAAGTGGAATTGTCGATAAAACAATTTGGTCATTCCCTCTGACAGTTTGATTTTTGCTATGAAGAATTCCGGTCCTTGCTAATGATTGTTTTTGGATGGCGCTAACATGGGTAGGTTACACATCAGCATACATACACACATATTATAACCCGAAAAAAAAATCGTTTTTGGGTAGCCGGTTAAACCCTTAGGGCCTGTTGATTGATCAGTAGTTAAACTAACTAATGGTCAAAAATGGTTACTAATAGTTAAATTCTCAAGGAAATGTGTCAAATTTTCGATTCCTTTTTCGAATTTTAACAATTAGTTGAGTTAACTACTGATCAAACAACGGGCCCTAAGGGCCTGTTGTTTGGTCAGTAGTTAAACTAACTAATAGTTAAAAATCGTAACTAATGGTTAAATCTCAAGGAAATGTGTCAAATTTTCGATTCCTTTTTCGAATTTTAACAATTGGTTGAGTTAACTACTGATCAAACAACAGGGCCTTAGTCAGGGAGTGCTCACATAGATACCTCTTGGAAATACATTAAAAAAAAAATCTTTTTTTATAACCAACCCAACCATATTCAAACGAAAATAAATCGCTAGGCCTGGCTTAGGGTTAATATTACCAGGTTTGGGTTAGGTACAGTGACTTAGAGGAAAACAGATAAATCGTCGCTTAAACTAGCAGCCTATTCATTGATGGCTTGACATTGATGACCCTGGCTTTGTTGCCGTTTCTGGGCGGCTATGACCGCTTACCATCAGGGCCTGTCTGCACGTTGGGCTTTAACCTTTTGAACGCCACCGTCGGCCACAGCCGACACAAGTTGAAGCTTAAAAGAGACTTTCGTTTCGTATAAATTAAGTTATAATTTGCATAGCATGTATTTGACGTACCGTAAAATGTGCCTACATTGCTCCCCCATGGGTAACTATGCTCCATAGTAACTATTTCGTTTGTTACTTATAAGTTAAGGTTGATGACAAATTTTCTAAAAAGAATCGATGTATACATCCAGTCACGGAGTGAATGAAAGCAATAGAATGATTTACAATACAGATTACCTCAATATAACCATGGAGCATAATTACCCGTGGGGGAGCAAAGTAGGCATATTTTACGGTAACGCGTTCAAAAGGTGGCTATAATAAAAAATATAGACAATTTACTGCTGCCAACAAGATATTGTTTGTAATTAAACGCACCAGGCGTGTCGTCAGCACTGAAGGTTAATAGGGAAATCCTGAAACTAGCTTCCCATACACCAGTTGTACTTTACAATTGACGATTTTGGAAATCTGTTAAAATGTATAGAATTGAGATAATTTTATGTAAACGCAAGGCTACTTGAATCTCTCCTCTTAATTATACCTACTCTCCTATTCAACCTTTCTTTCTATTCCTATCTTACAATCCTTCTAATATACATGTTAAAGTTTGTTTGTACTTTTATTTTTCAAACGCATAAAAAGCTAAAAAGATTTGGATGAAATTCATCACACCGGTAGTCCACGACATGCATTAAGACATATTGTAATTTTCATCCCGGGAAATATTAATCGCTGTGGATAAAGCAGCGTCTCTCTTACACTTACCCATTTGTTAGAAAGTGACAGATGTTTTATCCACAGCTATAAACGCGACCAATAGGCCCGCAGGTACAGTAAACTCAGAGTACAGCCTTGGCCAAAGGTGTTGAGCACCCCATGTTTTCCTTTGTAACTTATAAATAAACATTATTTTTAAATTCAAAAAATACCCAAAGACGTTGAATATAAAAAAGTGTTTGAACATGTGCAAAAAATTAGTAGGTAATTATCGTATCAAAAAAGTCGGGTATTACAATTTAAAAAAAAAAACTCGCCAATAAATATGACTAATCTTTTCGCTAGATGTACAACTTTTTACAATAAAAGATATAAATGCACCTTTAAAAGTTTGACTTTTATATGAAAAACGCTTGGGTGCTCAACACCTTTGGCCAAGGTTGTATATTGATAGTACCTACTCCGCTGTCTATCGGTTTTTCACTCTCTGTGTCACAAATCACTGGCAGCGATATCCAGAGAGAGATTGTGGCAGCGATAGATATTTATTATTTATTTATTTAATGGCGTCTACATAATAACGTAATTTTGCCAATGTCAAGTATATATATAAGCAACGTTGTACGGTGAATCCTGGTCTTGTCGTCGAAGTCTTCCAGTCATAGTCGATGACCCTTGAAGATGGCGAGCATCCACTTCTTACTCTTGACTGCTTACTCATTTGGAACCATCTTTTCACTGTTATTTTATTCAATGCAAGTTCTTCATCAATTTTAGAAGTTGTCCCACAAAATTGCTCTGGATTTGAGAACGATACGATAAAAAATCAACGATAAAATAATTTACAAAATTCCAGCGATAGACAGTCCAATATTATTGATGCTCTGGGTTTACTGTACATTACGTCATTCAATAAACAAAGTTATCTATCAGTTATCGCCGAGTGGCCGCCACCTTGACCCGCGACGCCCCCTAAGCTCGAACTCAAAGTCAAGTGTATTTATATCAATGTGGGTCAACTATTAAGCACCTGTTAAAAAAACCGTTCAGTTTTTAACGACTTTGTTTTAGCCAGATTTTTTGGATTTCGAGCCAAATCTAGAATCGTAGCCTCACTAACAATAATATATTATCCAACATTGGGCGCAAAAATATCTGACACGCTCTTATACCTCTAGTAATAAAGACATGTCAGATATTTTTGCGCCCAATGTTGGATGATATATTATTGCTGGTGACTGTACAAGTTGTATGATAAAAGATAGCATCTTATTTTGTTAAATGACTACTATAGTTCCAAGCATTTTATGGTTAACAATGAATAAAGCACCGTCTCCTTTAGACTCATTGGAAGGTTCCTCTTGAAGATCATAGAACGGTCAATGCCGATTGGTACACAACTATTTGTTTGCCAAGTATCTTTGCTGAACTCCAAAAAAAAAACCTATAGTCACCGCATTATCCTGCATCACGACAATGCCAGCCCTCACACCGCTCGGAATACCACTGAGTATCTGGGTAGTGATTCTTTCAAAAGCAAAGGTGAGCGAATGCAGGAATGAAGTCCAAGCGGCGAGTTTAAGTACCTAGTCCCGTCAGAGCGAACAAAACACATATTAGCGCGTGCATTCTCAATTAGGCAGCCTTATACGTTCGAGAAGCCATGCTGCTAAATTGAATACACGCGCTGAAATGTGTTTTGCTCGCTATGACGGGACTACTTAAACTCGCCGCTTGGACATTCACTCCTGCATTCGTTCACCTTTGCTTTTGAGAGCATCACTACCCACCCAGGACGGTGAAAATGTCGAACACTGGACCATCCTCCGTGCACCCCGATTTAAGCCCCAATTACTTTATCATAATCGCCAAAATCAAGGATAAGTTGCGTGGTCAGCGGTTTCCGACGCCGGAAGCCTTTAAAATGGCCATTTGGTCGATCCCTATTTAAGCGTTCCATAAGTGCTTTAATTACTAATTTGACTGCATAAACTTTAGAAACGGTAAAAATAGTTTTTTCAATTCAACTGCAATAAATGTATTTTTATTTTGAAAAGATATAAAGATGTAATTAGGAAACAAACCAATAACTGACGAGGCTAAGCTGAAAATTAGTGAAAATAGTTAAAATTAAGTAGTGTGGAGCGCCGTCGTGGATTGTAAATACTTTAGTACCGTTGCAGATTAATCAAACGAGACAACATTCTCAGAATAATAGGTTTCTTCATGTTACAAGTACGAATATACATATAACATGTAAACATAAGTATTCGATACGTGTCCAAGTACAGTCGAGTTCATTAACATGTGTACACTTTAGTACCTTGTCACTTTAATCGCACTGACAATTCTTATATGAGAGTTTAAACATGACATTAAATAGACAAGGTACAAAAGTGTACACATATTTATGAACTAGACTGTACCACGAAAAACTTTTAGTTGTTAAGCAAATAATTACGTAGCTAGTGACGTAAAAGGTGTATAGGATGTTCAAAATTAGCTTAACTACATGTAAGGCTGTTACTTGACAATAGAAAACAACCGCTAAAGGACATTTCCTTAATTTAGTTCAAAGACATGTTTTTAACGATGACGCGGCATTCTCGTGAAAAATGTTTTCACCGAAAAGGCTTTCAGAGTCGCCATTGATATGGTAATAAACCCGTGAAAACAAAACAACAATGTGACTTTGATTTTGCGACACTACTAGGAGTTCATAGCGTTGTTAGAGCTCAAAGTTGTATATTAGTTGTAGGTGATAAGCATGCACAAGTTGTTTATATGGAGTGCAGGGTATCTCGGGCAGCACTAACCGGCGGACTTCGAAGGAGGTAACTCGTGTCCGGACCACGCCACGACTCGCAAACTCGCAGAGCAAGTTTGACTAATCGATTAATAATCGTTACTGTAATCGAGTCAAGCCGACATTATGAACCGACTTATTTTAATCAGTGCTGTGTGCATGCAGTTTGGCTGGATTAGCGGTAAGTTATTTGTGATTTAATATTTATCGTCGCTTTGTGAATAATTATGATTTATTGTTAATTAATTAATCATGAGCGTAGAGATTAAATGTAAACATAAGATTTTATTTTTATCGTGATAATAGTAATGACTTTACTTGAGTGGTTAATAAGTATCATCGTCATTATGATAAAATTTCAGATAGTGTAGTAGAATAACCAACCAAATTATGTTTACTTTAAAAAAACCGGCCAAGTGCGAGTCGGACTCGCGCACGAAGGATTCCGTACCATCTATACAACATTAGCAAAAAACGGCAAAAAAATCACGTTTGTTGTATGGGAGCCCTTAAATATTAATTTTACTCTGTTTTTAGTACTTGTTGTTATAGCGGCAACAGAAATACCTACATCTTCTGTGAAAATTTCACCTGTCTAGCTATCACGGTTCATGAGATACAGCCTGGTGACAGACAGCGGAGTCTTAGTAATAGGGTCCCGTTTTTACCCTTTGGGTACGGAACCCTAAAAACGGGCAATATACAATTAAACAAACGTACTTTTACCTACTAATGTATAAATGCAAATCAAGTTTTATAATCGACTGAAATTAATTAATTTCAAAATACCTAGTAGGCGACGGAGTAACAAGATGTATATTTTAATTAAGAACGAACTAAGACCTGCTAAAAACGGCACTTCCGGTCGACCGCTTCACATCCGCCGTTAAAAGCTTTACCAGTTTTTTATCACTATGTTAGTGTCAGATGTAATGAGAAAAGACATTAAAAAAAAAACTATCTTGTGGTAATGCATTACCATCCATCCACTAATCCACCGCCAAGTAACAATGTTCGCATTGTGGTGTTCCGGTGCGGGGATAAGACAATCGGTGAAATTACTAGCATAGAAGCATTCCATCGTATTTTCAAGCCTGGCAACACATTTGAAGTCTTAGGAAGGATTACAATCTTCTATAACAAAGATATTTGAATATCGATTTTATTACTTGATTGAATAACAACGACAAACGTTGATGCACATAATCTGTTTACTAGGACTTGACTTTATTTCATTACTTACTAGCGACCCGCCCCGCTTCGCTTCGGTTTATTTGAGTTTTCTGTAACACCCGTAAAATAAACCAGCATTTATTATACAAAAAAACCTTCGCTGCGGCTCCACTGAGGCGGAGATGAGCGGAGTGGAGCGGAGCTGTGCCAATATTAACCAATAGAATCTAAACTAACGTGCGGAAGGGCCGCTAGACGTGACCGCATGCGCCTTCTATTGGTTAATATTGGCACAGCTCCGCTCCGCTCCGCTCGTCTCCGCCTCAGTGGAGTTGCAACCTTACTCTTGAATTCGTCTATCTTTAAAAAAAAACGCATCAAAATTCGTTGCGTATTTTTCAGGGTTAAGCATAGGGACAGACAGACAGCGGGAAGCGACTTTTTCAATACTATGTGTGTTAGCCTGATTGTGCAAAATGTGGTCACAGAATTAACAACAAGTTTTTGGAGTTGTTGGTGAGTTTGTGGCTCTGCCTACCCCACTCTGGGAATGAAGGCGTGAGTTTATGTATGTATGTATGTATGTATGTAGTGAAGACGAGGTCAAAAATATATGGGGATCAACAAAAGCCCATGACTTTCTTAGGCTTTCTTTCTTATCTTATATCAGCCAAGCTTTTTCATGCTTTATGAAACCAACTTAAAAAAGTTTGAAATTTTAAATTGGGTCGTATATTTTTTTAAGTTCCCGGCAGTGAACGGGACGGAACTATGTAACTTTTATAGAGCTATCCCTTTCACTGGGCTTAGCAGGTTTTGACACTTCATAATACGGCATCAAAATAAACAAAATAAGGGTACATCATAACAAAAAATCGTGTCATACAGTTTCAAATCATATCTACTTACCTATTATTAAAACATTCAAACATCAAAAGCCCGTGTGGTGCCGGGTTTAGAATGTTGCCACTCCATGTCTTCCCGTGGATGTCGTAAGAGACGACTAAGGGACTAAAGGCTGTGTAGTGCTGTTAGGCGATGGGTTTGCAACCTGTCACTAATACACTGGATAACATCTTAGCCTGGTTGTGCAAAATGTGGTCACAGAATTATCAACAAGTTTTTGGAGTTGTTGGTGAGTCTGTGGCTCTGCCTACCCCACTTTGGGAATGAAGGCGTGAGTTTATGTATGTATGTTTGTATGTCAAACATCAAAAAATATTTTTTTAAACCCGGTCAAGTGCGAGTTGGGCTTGCGCGCGGTGGTTCCATACCGCCGCACAGTAGTATATTGCAATTTTAATTCGATTTCGAATCAAACCAGCGCGAGCCCAACGCACACTTGACCATTTTTAGTATTTGTTGTTTTAAAAAAATATGTTGTATGTGGTGTTTATATGTAGGTTTGTAATAAATTCGACGCTTGTATGCTTATACCGTTTTTACGACAAAACAAAAATAAAAATACATTGATAAAAAACCTTTTCATATATACGGGACGGGACCCTCTTTATTATTTCACTTTTTTTTTTGTTAGTAAATCGCACTTGGCGGGTTTTTTTAATTCTACAGCGATTTTGTGTAGGGGAAAACTTAAAATAACTGTGAGAAGTATTTAAAAAATCTGGAACATCGGGACGCCTACATAGACGACGTTAGCATAATTTCTTTGAAACACCGCTGTCTTAGCATGGCGATAACTTTTTTCACACAAAGATTTCGAACTACCTGCCATAGTAATAGTTTTACAACTTAGATAATTCTAAATATCCGGTGACATATCGCTTGTCCTCATTGGTCATTCGCACCTTCAGAACAATAGTGACCTAATTCAGAAATTTTAAACTTCATATCTTAAATTTATTATTATAGAGACCCATCTCTATAATAATAAATTTAAGATTTGAAGTTTGAAAGCTGAAATTTTGAATTAGGTCACTATTGTTCAGGGTATTGATTCTCTCAAAAGCAAAGGTGAGCGAATGCAGGAGTGAAGTCCAAGCGGCGAGTTTAAGTAGTCCCGTCAGAGCGAGCAAAACACATATTAGCGCGTGCATTCTCAATTAGGCAGCCTTATACGTTCGAGAAGCCATGCTGCCAAATTGAATACACGCGCTGAAATGTGTTTTGTTCGCTTTGACGGGACTACTTAAACTCGCCGCTTGAACATCACTCCTGCGTTCGCTCACCTTTGCTTTTGACAGAATCACTACCCTGCCATAGTAATAGTTTTACAACTTAGATAATTCTAAATATCCGGTGACATATCGCTTGTCCTCATTGATCATTATAGGCCAATTAGCCCACCCTCCTTTGAAGGGAATATTCCTTGGATATCCTAGGGGTGTACTAAGAAGGGATTTTTGGAAAACCATCCCCTAAGCTAAGGGGTTAAAAAAGGGGGAGTAGCGGGATACTAATTCGGACCTGGCGTCTGCTAATTTACACTAATATTATAAAGAGGAAAGATTTGATTGTTGGTTTGTTTGTTTGCATTGAATAGACTCCGAAACTACTGGACCGATTTGAAAAATTGTTTCACCATTAGAATGCGACATTATCCCCGAGTAACATAGGCTGTTTTATTTTTCTACGCGGACGAAGTCGTGGGCAACAGCTGGTTATCAATAAGTGCGCAGTTACAACTTGAAATAACTGTTTAAAAACAATCGTAATTCGTCACATCGCTCGTTAATAGGTTGTACTAGTAAGGGCCTGTTTCACAATCGACAAATAAATTTATGTGCCAGTTAAAGTTAGCTCTCTCCTTGTCTATGTTCAAGTGTAAGAAAAGGAAAGGGCTAAATGTATGTGTCAGATATGCTTTACTTGACGATTGTGAAACAGGCCCTAAGAATGGAAATCTTTACGCTATTAAGAAATTTGTTAAGCTAGACAAGTACCAATCTGCGAACGTTCCACTGGAGAAATTAAACAATAATGTACTTAGTTATATAATTATGGATGAGTTATATTGGTCCAACAAAAGCATGCCAGTACATTGCGTCGTTACAGTAGCACTCGCCTCAAACTTGAAAATCAACTAGTCAATGTATTTCTAGGTTTCTACTAGCATGCTTTTGCTTCCACCACCATCTACCATTAAGGTGTACTGTCGTGCGTTAGCCCAGTACCTTGAGAATAAAGTTTTCCGTTAATGTTTATGGCGATTAGAATCTGTATTAAATACTAAAATTTCACCAACATCAATGAGCGGATTTTTTTGAATTAAGTCTTTTTATTGAGGATGTATAGTCGCCGGTAAAAGTTCTGTTTTGTGACGGTTTTTTTTTTAATAATAATGATAATTAATTAATTAACATGCAAAAATGTGCATCATGTTTGCCTAGGACTTCCTATGTAGCATTATTGACATCCAGTGGCCCGTTTCACGAAGCTACAAGTTACAAATTACAAGCGGAAGTCTCTTTCTAACTCCTTTTGCTAGAAAGGGAGTTCCGCTTGTAATTTGTAACTTGTAGCTTCGTGAAACGGGCCACAGGTTAAAATTGCTAATAATTGTCCTTTGATACTTAATAATTTTTTCAAAGATATTTTTTTTATAAATCATGGCCTTAGTATTATATTTTGTTTTTAAGTCCCTTTGATTTCATTTGCTTTGTTTTTTTTTTAGGTAGTTACCTACCTAACATTTTTCCTTACTTTTATAAACGCATACTGTTTGTAAAAAACCGCATTAATAGGGGTGAAGGCTTTCAAAGTATGGAATAATGCCGTAAAGGGGTGAGTAGGGAGGGGGATTGTAAAAGTAGATACCTACAAATCATCATTGTAGGTTGTCCATCTTTTGTGTGAAATATGGACAACCATTTAATTAATATTTTCGTAAACACATTAAAAATGTTACTAATACCATAGTATAAATAGAATTCTATTTAGGTATACTATGCTAATACTGTGCGTATGCACTGAGGAGACAAATTATGCCGGTTAATATTTCCTGGTCTAGTTTACATAAGAGTTATTTTTCTAAGTTAACACCTGGCTATATTTTACTTTGATTTGACCATTTTCCTTCGACATCTTAATTATGTTGTTTACATTATGACAGCTTTTTCTCACTTTACAGAAAGTAATAATGCCTAATATAAAACGATGATTAAACAGCCGTTTATTTCTATAAATATTTTCCAAACTTTACCTCAATTCTTAATTTTCCAAAATGTTATGTCTTTATAATAGGTACTCATAGTATGACGTAAGGCACTAAAGATTAGTCCAAATAGTTTTATTATGATATTTATTATAACGTGAATTACAAAAATTTCACAGAATTATTAACATGATTAAAAAATATCAATTAATCAAAGATGCTATTTTCTACCGTGATAAATTACGTTACATATACTACGAAAAGTTATTCAAATCAAGCATCCGTATAGTCGTAAATAAAAATAATTTCTTAAAGTAGAACGAATGAACCCGAATAATTTTATTAGTTCCGCTGCGTGAATAAGTACCCACTTGATTAATACTATGCACATGTCAGAAGCAGTTAGGCTGGGCGGGTGCAAACACTGCGCATTAAAGGTAATTAAATACATTTTCATTTATAATGCTACCTTAGAATTATGAACAACATACATACAAATATTTAAAATGTACTGTTCTGTGTTTTGTTTTTCGGTGTTCAATAAAGAGTATTTGTATTGTATTGTATGCAGATTAACTCAGCATGCGTATTAACTTTAAGGTAATTAAACGCAATAACGCCTTACCAGCTACCAATACGTTGATTTTTTTTACTTTTTTAATTCTAATCTAATTAATACATTTATGGAAGTAAAATTACGCGATTGAAACACAAAATATGTGTTTCATACTATAGTTTTTTTTCTTAGATGCACGCGCTTTTCTAAGAATTTAAAATAAACGATACAGAGTTTTAACTTTATTATATATTTAACCCTTCGGTAGTTAAGAGTTAGTACCTACCTGGAAGACTGAGCGAAATCGTTAGAACTTTTTTCAATCAATCAATCAATCAATATCATTTATTTGCAGAATACAGCAAGTTCACAAGATGTTACAGTCAAAATAAAAAAGAAAAGTCCAATGTATTCAGCTTGCAAGCAAGCGTGCAAATATTCATAGGTCCTTACAATAATTAAAATAGAAATTAAAATTACAAGTCAAGCTACAAATAATAAAAATAAAATTACATTGCTCGAAGAAGTCCTTAACACTATAGAAACACTTATCTAGGAGCCAGGTCGACAACTTGTTCTTAAAACTATTTCCCTTGAGTGGCTGTAAGTCATCAGGTAAGGCATTATATATTTGTATGCACATGTTGTATACGTTTTTGGAATAACTATATGGCTTTGTGACAAGCAGAGGGCCTATTGTCTAACGCACTCGCAATCGCAACCGGTTTAAAAGTGGAGCAATTGTTTTCATTTTGTATGCAGACAAGCCTCCGATTTTCAAAATGAAAACGATCGTGATTGCGAGTGCGTTAGACAATAAGCCCTCAGGTTTATAAAGACGGTTCATAACTTTTATGCCGTTGGGAAACTTCACCGTGTTTTATGAACAAAGGTTGTTGCGATTTGACAAAGGTACATATTTCTCTTATATAAAGACAAGGCAATGGCAAAATATGAAGCCTCTTAAATAAAGAAAAACATGTATCACGATTTCGAGAACGTAATTACATTTTTACTGTTTTTTTTCACACAAATATTTGTGTGACGAGCACGAGTATTTATTTCTGAGTCTTGGAGGTTTTCTATGTATATAAGTATTTATTTCTCTATATACGTATATATATCTTTGTTTAGTACCAGTACAAGCCTAGAGCTTAGTTTGGAACTAGGTCAATTTGTGTGAGATTGTCTCCTGATATTTATTTTATATTATCCAAATAGCAGTACCCGGAAGACCGAGCGTCGCTCGGGTTAAAAACGACTTTTCCCGAAGATAACAACTTGACAGATCGATTTTTCGCCCCCTAACGATATTGCAAATTTCATCGAAATCGTTAGACCCCTTTTCGAGAACATACTCAAAACTTTTTTGCTGTTTGACTTTACATTAAAATCTCAATGGTTAAATGATCTATTTTTTAACGGGTATCCCAATTTCACGTAAAAGTCACCTAACCTCACAATGTCTGTTCGTGCGTTAAAATTATTCATTATTACTTTTTCGTTATTATATTATTTGGTCACCCTTTAACTTTATTAATCGGAAATGAACCGATATTTCGTGTCAGGGCGAGCGAAGCTCTGTTGTTGCCAAAATAGTATTAATAGTAAACAACCCCATCGCATATATCTTTCAAGGTCAACTCACTTTGCTTAATATCTTTACATCTATACTTTCTTAGTATACTTATATAAATGCATATTAATAATAAAGGTACCTATGCGCCTTTTACGTTCATCTTTTCTCTTGCTTAACTGTAGTGCATAATTAAGTAATGAATAAATTAAATTAAAAAATAAATATCAGGGTACAATTTCATCTAAATTGACCTTGTCCCAATCCAAGCTAAGCTTGAGCACTGCGATAGTTATTTAAAAAAATATCCTTCAATGTTATACATCTCTCTCACTCGCTCTTATACGCTCTAATTCGTGTCTGACCGTGTTTACCAGAAACCGAAAGACTTTTAAAACCTCTTGCACTGAAATATGTGTATTAGACAACGACGATCATACTTATATAGGGTGAGAAATCCAAATGGGTCAGTATGGGAAATTTGAAAACTATAATAGCGGCACTTCACTTGGTAGTATTTGCCAAATACGGTCTTATATCTCTTACATATGACATACCAAGTGAAAGAGATAAAACGAGAATGTTTGACAAATAACAGATAAGTGTGGTCCGCCATAAGAGTTAAGGTAGTAAGGTAATCAATTCCTAGGACCCCTAAGGCCTGGAAAAAACTGTATTTAATTATTACGAATTTTATTAGGTGCCGTTATGTTGTTATGTTGCTCCATTTTACAAGCAAGCAACACTTTTGCATTTTTAATATTAGTTGAAATAAAAACAATAAGTACCAAAGTTCAATGTCACCCAGACAGAGCACTTGGTTAAACCCAGCTCCAAAAGGTAACGTGTGTAACGATCCTTGCGTGCTAATGAAGTCACTCTACAACAATTAAACCAAAGACAAAGCCCCCGAGTAGCCGCTAGTCAAGTCTATGACAAATACTAATTTGAATTTGAATGCGGCTAGATAATGTAAACTATTAAAAAACGAGAACCAAGTTCCTATGACTACGGAACTTTAAAAATGAAATGGTGTTTGTTAGTAAACTAATTATTACTAGAAAATGGTTGGACAAATTTGATATTTTTTTTAAATGACCGTAATAGTCCGAATAAGGTCACAAGGGAAAAATTAAAAAGGTAGTTCGAATTTTTTTTGAGAGAACTACGTATGTCAGATCAGCAGATTCGCTAGTTGCCTATAAATTTGAATGCAATAATTTCGTTGAACTCTTCTTCGTAACGTCCTACCCAAGAAGTGAAGGTCGGGTATCAAAACCTGTTTTCTCTGTTCGTACGCAAAGCGAAAAAGTTTGCCTAAAAATAGTACAGCGATTAAAACTTCCACATGCCGCGCCGCCACAAGTTCTTCCTGCACCCAATAGGTCTTGCCAGCAACCTCTCCCGTCAAACCATTAACCATATCGGTTTACCGCTGTTATAAAACCTAACCTGCTATGCTGTATAAACTAAATATCAAAAAGTACATTCAATATCAAGGCAAACAATTCATAAGATGCTACTTTTTACTAACACCTTAATCAAACAAGCGTTAAATGAATCAGATGAAGATCTATTCAAGCATTAGAAGATTAATGCGTTTTGCACCTACCACTCCTTAATGGGAGATTAATGATGTAAAATCAACAAGTGATTAATATAAGATACCTTGACCTCAACAAATGCCCAAGTAGTTACTCGTGCATTAGATTCATCAGGAACAGTTTTTGCTTCCTCCAATAAAAATGACTTGGCTGTTACACACAAAACAAGTCCTAATCGATGAGGTATTTAATTTATTCATAGAAACCGTTGTCTTGATTGTCCATGTCGTTATATTTCATTTTTGATTCGATAAATTTTGTGCCAGATAAACCAAAATAATCAAGAAAATATAACGTGTGGTGTCAAATTGTCAATATGATTTTACTCGCGGCAAATATTGTCATTTTGAGGATTAACATATCTGAGGTTCTATTCTACTAGGTAAATCAATACAGTCTTACAGTCGTAACATACATATAATGCTCACTTAATTATTATACCTATCCACAACATATATTTTATCGTATTGTGTTTTTAACTCGGCTATAGGTACCATTACTGTAAATTAAATAAGAGTTATAATAACGTTGACAAGACAATACAATAACATGTCAAAAGCAATATTGCTTAACCGAGTAGAATTAAGCCTCTGATACGAATATTTTATAAATAAATAAAAAACGTGAAAAGTTTATTGTAAGCGAAACGGCGACAATTATAGTAAATATTATAACGGAGGGTAATTAAAATATTGTGCTAATTTCACACCATTCTTGTAGCTAAATTACCGTTTCGAAATTGCATGTGGGCGGCGGCGATTATGAATTCCTTTGTGATCAGAGGATCGCAGTCGAACTTTCACAAAACATGGCATTTATTTTAGGAAATGATCCAAACGATTGACTATTTTAATTAAGAATTCCCATATTACCACTAATGGATTCGATACAGAAATCATAAATTTTCCACGGAGAAACCGATGTACAATTGCACTTTATTAAATGGATGTTTCGATTAAAAACGCATTAAATTCGTAGCATCATCAGGCTTACAAGCAACGAACAATAAGAATAAGATACATATATTAACAATATTTAAATATAAAATGTAATTTATTTACCATGAAATATAATTTTCAGTCCAGCAATATAAAGGGTACGACCAGACGGCTTATTGTCTAACGCACTCGCAATCGCAACCGGCATCAAAACAAGCAATACTTATTGTATTTGAACCCCTTAGAGGATGAAATTCCAAAAATCCCTCCTTAGTGCACCCCTAGACCTCATAAGGAAACTACGTGCTAAATATGGAATCTCTTGCTCCAGCGGTTTGGGCTGTGCGTTGATTGTCAGTCAGTTTCTTTCTTTGTATATTTACTTAGTTAAATCCTGGTTTATGTACGGGTGTTACATTTGCCATAAACCGAAGCAAAGCGCGGGCGGGTCGCTAGACTTTTATAAATAGTTACTTGTCAAAGTGGTCAATATCTCCTGTGGAAAAACCTCAGTTAGTACATCGTGTGTTGTGTATCATATGTTTATTAAAATAGCTGCGACTACGCAGTTCACCCGATTTCATTACCATACTAACGGGTTCTGTCGAGACCGCAGCGAGCAAAGAATGCCATTTTTTGCCCGCATAATCTGTGCATCTGCAGTCATTAAGATCTCTGATTATGATTACCGCCGCATCCGTAATCCGTAATGCTACTGTTCACTAGAGATTACTCACTTGGGGGATGCGGTTTTAAAAGGTACCTAGTGGTAACACTAATAGGGAAATCAATGAATCTAAGGCTGTGTCAAGAGGATTGTGAACCGACCATAGCTGTCAAAAAAATTCCATACAAATTTAGCTCCGGGTCATAACGTTCCAAAACTTTTTTTTACGCATACCACCGGGGTCTGGGGGAAGCTAAGGTGGACATGTGGGACACACCAACCAAAAGTGGAAGGAATATACACTAAAACCCTACCGATTCTCGCTCTACGGCGTTGTTGGTGATGGCCGAGAGGAGGTTCTGCTTGCGCATACGATCCATTTGGCGCCCATACGCTTATTGCTGGCGCCAACAAAGGAAAGAGCGCCCCGAGGGAATTCCAGGGGCCTGTTTGATAAAACTACAAATTACAATTTACAGGTTAAATACAAGTTTCCATTTGACACAACCTCGACCAATGAAAACCAGCCATTTGAGCAGTGTTGCCAGTTTAGACCTGTAAAATTGTAACTTGTAGCTTTATAAAACGTGCCCCAGGGCGCCCACAGTCTCAATTAACGTTTCTCACCCCCTGAATCAAGTCCGACCTTTACGATTTTTGAATATGTTGTAGTTATTGTGAAGGTTTGTACGTGTCGGATTTTTTCGTATAAATAAAAAAGAAAACGTCGTTACAGACCTAGTTTTTCATAATATCTATATATTCAAAAAATCGGACTAAGTTTAAGGGGAAAGAAAACGTACTTATCGCATCTTGTATGGAACTTTTTAGCTACACGTGAGCTACACAATCCTCTTAAGAGGTGACAAAACCTGTCTAGATCTAGGCAGGGGAACGGGACGGAGATATATAGGTGCTATAGCGCTGTCCCTTTCACTGCCTTGATCATGGTAGGATTAACTCCTCATACGGCCCCGGAACAAATTTTTCAATTGCATGTTACGAGTACACGGTCCTTGTGTACAGTCAAAAGCATAAATATCTATGCAGCAATCGCATAAAATATATGTCTACATAGACCTTATTGTCAGTGACATAGAGGCGTGTAGATGTTAATGACGTCTTGGGAACGTGTTCAAATTTATTACTTTGACTGTACCTTATACCTACCTTAGTCAACCAAACAAGGATTTAAAATAAAAATAGAAGTATATATCGCTCTAAGGTTAACTGGAAGTGATTCCCTAAAGTACATTACTGTTACATTTATGTTTATTTTATAATCATTATATATTTTGTTTGTACAGTAAAGTGTTTTTATACACACACATAGTACGTACAAAAATCGGATTCGCATTCAAATCGGATT
The DNA here is from genome assembly GCA_948252455.1 of Acleris cristana. Lineage (NCBI taxonomy): Eukaryota > Metazoa > Arthropoda > Insecta > Lepidoptera > Tortricidae > Acleris > Acleris cristana. Next base: position 5,438,556 of record OX411774.1, on the reverse strand, counting down.
ACCTACACATTGGCACGAATCAGAATAAATCAAAACCAATAGTAGTAGGTATCGGTTGAATGGGATAACGTTTACATTGTTATAAAACATTTTGAAATGTGGTTTTATATTCATCAAACCAAATCAAAATATATTCATGTTTGTCGCTAGTCTGACATAATACATAGTGTACAAATTTAAACTTATATACCTATACTGTGTTCGTTGATAGTATAACCAAGTTTAAACCATACCTCTTCATATTACCTATACCTGCGCGGAATATTTTTTCGTCCTTAGTCATAAGTTTGCGCAGGTTTTCCCATCGTCCAAACAAATGATCTCAGAGGCGGTTTTTGCATAGATTTTAATGGACGTTAGAGTTAAGTGTTCTGACACGATCGCATTTCAAGATTATCAAAACTGACATGGGATGGGGCTTCTTTTTGTGCTAGTGCCTACCTACTTGCGGTTTGTAAGACACCGTGTTAATTGGTTAGGTAAGCTTCTCCTGGTGAAGTTGATTCATCAATGACTATTATCACACATGGGTCTTACTTCAGATGACGTAACCTTGTTTTGTTTACGTTTACATCGATTCCATGTCTTATTATTATGTTATAATTTATTGGTTCGTTTTGTTTTGAAGTTTAAATACATTTTAGGCACATATTTAGCATGTAAACTTTCATGTTATTATATAACGTTCACAGTAAAAAAATATAATGGAATTAGCACCAAATTACAGAAAACTATAAAACCTGCCTAACCATACGGGCCAAATCGCGGTCGTTGCTTACACAAGACAACAAACACAGACAGACAACAACAAGGCTTATTTGGCCCAAGTAGCTGCCAGCCATCTGGTCACCCAAACCATCATTGAGGCGCGAGGAAATCTCCTTAAAGAGGTCCGTCGCATCTGACCCCAAAGGCCCAAGAGTCTCAACTCCAAATGGCACATATTGTAGCTCTCACCCCTTTCTGAGCAAATTGTAATTAGAACCCATTTTAAATTTCAGGTGTGCCATACGGCAACAACGACGGCGTCGGCGCGTACGCGTACCAAGACTCGAACGGAAATAGGTACGGTGGCACATATGGCCTTAACGATGACCAGCCCCACCTGGGCAACCGGGGACAGCAGGCCTTCCGGCCCCATTTCAACCCGTTGCAATTTGGACCAGAGTTTGACGATTTCTTCCCCGAATATTTTAGGAATTTTGAGCATTTGCTGCAGGAGTAAGAACATTTTGGTAGCTCAGCATGAGCTTCCGGTGAGGGTCCAGGCACGCTGCTGCGATGGTTACAGGTTTTTCTAGCATGCGTAGGGTTATGAGAGACTTTTACAGAGAAACACATTACTTAATAATATTTTTGTTTAAAGTTGTAGCGATTCAAGATTTAGTCTCGTCTCATCCTTAGCACACATTACGGCATGATACAGGTAATAGGTTCATATTACAGTGTGAAAGGACCCTATTTACAAACAAAAGTGTTTACTTATACCTTTTCTCACTCTTTCTTTATGTTAACCCGCACTACCTACCTTTTTGTACAAACTTATACCTACTGACCAACTGACGCTTACACATAGATTAAGTTTTAAGGTTTTAAAAATCAACTTTATCTGATTTATTGATTTTATACGCAGTCGAAGAGCAGTCCGGGGAGCATACTTTGAACCATTTCCCCCGGGACGCCGATGCCGACACCTAGGGCTTCTAGAGCCGCTGCCGCCGTTACGTCCCCTTCCTCCTCTACAACCTTTATATCCTTTTCCTCCTCTCCGTTCTTTTAAACCGCTTCCTCTTTTAAATCAGGCTCCGTTTTTGAATCTATTTGCTCCGTTACAACCTCTTCGTCCCTTGAGTCCGCTTCCTCCTCTAAAACCCTTATCCCCGTGGCTTGAACCATTGCCACCTTTATCCGGAAGGTAAAAACAATACGAAAAACCTTTTTGATGTGTGCCGGGTCTCCGATTTTGACTAGATAGTGTTAGTGGTCCTCCATCTATTTCTACAACTATTCTGTCAGCTTGTAGCACTTACCTTCTTTCGCTTGCTGTGTTTTATTCTCTTAAGCCCTGGTTTTGGTATTTTAAAATGGAACTTGAATGCTATGCCTTGTGGATGTTACAATTGAAAAGCTGTACTTTTTAGAAGAAAAAAAGTTATTTTTTTGGCTTGGTCCGTTTAAAAATCGTAACAATATTTTCAGCGTAGGATCCACTCAGCAGTAAATTTGAGTTCCGTTTCATTGTATTAATTCCAGGCTTATTTTGTGTTGGGCGTGTGTTTATTGTTTGTTTGGATTGCAGGGCGTTTAATTCAAACCTTGAGTATCAGAAAAAAGCCTTAGAAACCGCCAGAAAAGCCTACGACATTACGTCGAATCAGGCTGGCTACATGCCGAACTTCGACTTCTCCAGGTTACCAGCAATGGGCTCGGTTCCTGGAATGGGAGGAGGGTTCGGAGGCGCCTCTGGCTTTGGCAACGCAGCCTTCGCGTCGGCCCAGGCGGCACCCGGATACACGCACCAAATGGCACTTCTGAGCCCCGCGGCTCCGGTAATTATGAACACAAAACCTTGTTCTCCATGTTTAGGGTTCCGCTGTAAAACCGTAAAAAAAGTAACCGAAATGGGATATTTTCAGTGCCTGTCCGTCTGTTAAAAGCTATCAACTTAAAAAAAATCATAAACACATCATAAATGCGTAAGGACCAAAAACATCCTATTGGGTAATTCCACGATAATGTAACGAAAGTTACCATTTCAATTCGTGTTTTTTTTTAACTTTTAATGCTAATATTTTTCTAGATATGAATTTAAACACGTATGTAGACATAAAATAATTGTTCCATTTAGCAATATAACCAAAACAACAAGCCGAAGGCTAGAAAATGGTAACTTGCGTTACTCTCTGCCATGGAATTGCCCTATTTATTATTTTGAAAAATGGACCAGTTTTTTTATTCTTCTGTACAAAAAATATCCTTACTACCCTTTTAATTTTGCAAATGGCTCTTCTAATTAACAATGTTGTTTAGTGGATTTATAAAAAAAACCTATTTACTTACTTTATTAAATACCTTGTCGTCATGGCGTCATCCAGTCATAATTAGTTGCACATCAGTATGACGACATTCAATCGTGACTGAATGCGACGCTGGATTAAGGCGAAGAGATAAGCAACTATTCCATACTAAATTTGCGCAGATTTTTTGTTTTCTCCAGTGGTAAAAATTATAGTTAATTTATAAGTTAGTAAAATAACAATGAACCGACAGATGATTTAAAAAAAACATTTTCAATCAAGCTTGCCGTTAAGCAACGCCACCGGGGAACTCAGTTTATTGTGTGCTAAAACTATAGTTATATAGTTATTATTAGAGCTATAGCTCGAATTTACCAGAATTAAATTATAAAAAAGAAACGTTGACGTACTTATTGAAATAATCGTGAAGATAAGTAGAATCACGTGGAATCTAGCACCATGTAAAAGTCATGGTGTACAATTCGTATAGCCCAGAAACATCTTAGAAGTACCAAAAACTATAATATCGAAAGGATTGTTTCTGAGATAAAGGCAAAGTTAAAAACATACAAACACAAAATGGTCAACGACAGACCCTTCTTGTTTAAACTTGGTTAAAAATAGTATTTTTGTATTTCAGAATGCCCAGAATGTGGATATAACCCATCGGTTCGCTGAAACTGCCCCTGGTGGAGGGTTCATGGGCGTCTCCAGCTCCTCGTTCGCCTCCTCCTCCAACATCAACGGGAAGGAGGAGAACCACCGCCTGGCTGAGACCCTCGTCAACAACAACGGCAAAATCACGCATTACAAGGTCCAGGATTAGAAGCCTCTAACAAAGCATAACACTACATCATTATACTTTTTAAGTGATAGTTACGTTATAAATTATAATTAAATAAGTGCTGTGACCCCTTCTATAATCGTAGGCTAAGGAAAGGTAAAGCTCTGCTTTCGAAAAAATAAAAACATTAAAACAATATTGTGTATGAGTTATTAACCATACCTCGCATTATACCAAGTGTTTTACCGCATCCTGAACATCTCAAGGTCTCAAGATAACATCAGCAGCGCATTACGCCTGTAACGCTCGGCGTCTCGTGCTAAGGCGATTGTCACACTGCCGCTGCATGCCGTTGCGGCGTGCGGAGCGACGAATTCGCATGCGGCGACGACGCACCACCGTACGGATTTGCTCCGTATCTCCGTCCGGAACTGCGGTGCACGACGAACCGCATTGACTATGGAGGGGAGCGGATTTACTATGGAGCTCGGTGTGGCATACCCTGCGTCCCGCACCGCATCGCCGTCCGGAAGTACGAACCGTCGTGCGATTCGCACCTTCGCACGGAGAGACGGAGCCTGTGTGACATACCGTGCGGTTTTTGCGTACAAATCAAGATTCTACAGTACAATGTTAAAAACCGCAGCACCGGACGCCGCTGCGATGTGCGGAGCAGTGTGACAACCGCCTAAGGGCATTAAATGACATACTACGACGAAAAAAATCAGTTTAATTTGGCCAATTTACCATCTATCTTTATCTTTGGTGTCGTAGTTTCATAAATCCAAGCATTTCTCCGCTGTTGCCCACAGCCCCTGAAACCCTGCCCCGAACTTAATTCTCTACACTTACTGCAGTAAAACTCTTTCATACCATCGTCTGTGATTTTTCTATGGAATTTCACAGTGCCTTGATCTTGTACGTCACTTCTTCCACGGTAAACTTGATTCCCATCTTGGCCCCACCAGTTGATATTGTTGAAGAAGTTGGAAGGTTTCCACTGCATGGGGTTGTTGGCTGAATTAGGATAATGGTCGTATTCATCCCGAATGTTCCTGTTAATAAGGACTGAATCAGGGTAGATTTTGGTCTTGAAGCGAGTATCAGGAGTCCTTATTCGAGTGCTCTCCACCGACTTCATGCCGAGTAAAATAGGAACTTCACTGCTGTCTTCTTCTTTGTAAACTGGGCGCCCTACATTATAAGTAAGTACTCCGGGGTCCCCTGTAAACAAAAACATATTTTTTTATGTATACTATTGTCTATTAAGGAATAAGAACCGGTTTAATTAATCGCCGACGCAAAAATAGGGGTGTTATAAGTAATAGACCGATTTTTACTAAGTTTTTTTTGTTAGAAAGGTGACTTAAACGAGAATGTTCTTGATGCATTAAGCCGTTTAAAATTTATGAGCTCTGATCCCGATTTTGTCGGGAGTTTTATATGATACTTGAAATCAGTGACGAACTATTTTCCTCTAGTCACAGATTATACTATACGCGTATTTACATGGTCGGAGCCCGTTAAAGTGTTGCTTATTGCTCAGAGGTTTTTTTAGGCGCTGAACAAAAAATTGAAGCAAGATCTTGCGATTCGGGTTTTTTAAAAGGAAGATTGTTAAATCGGAATGGTTCTTAGCTAGGTTTAGTGAAAATCGGTTGGGCCGTTTAAGAGATATCAGCTCTGTAAGAAGAGGTCGCCATTAAATGGGGGGTTTTTATCAATGGAATAGTTAGGTTTAAAGCACCTATTGTCCATAATAGGTACTCCAGTGATGAACATTTTCATTTTTTTAAAACAAAGTTGTAATCCCGAATAATATATAAATATAATCTAGAGGTAATTGTTACACTAAAAGCATATCAATCTCGGAAGCTTATATTTACTTATGGGATTGTTCATAACTGGAGCACTGTCCATAATAGGAGCTTTTACCTTACCTGGATGGTATTTTTTGTTTGGTAAGTTTTCTAAAAAATGAAACCTAGCTAGATAGATTTATCGCCCCGAAAACCCCCTGCATACTAAATTTCATAAAAAATCGTTGGAGCCGTTACCGAGATTCAGATTATATATACTTATACAAGAATTGCTCGTTTAAAGGTATCAGATAATTTATATGACTTTCTTACCATCGCTATTTGAATGAAACCCTCTTCTATTGTTTTTGAGTTTCGTGGACACCACAATTGTGTGTTTAACCTCGACGTCTTCATCGTCAGTCTTTGTGGAGTTTGTAACCACCGAAGTGGTTTCGGTATCATCAAAGTCCAATTTGGGGGAAATGCTATCTGTAGCTACAAGCAATGCTGTAAGACAAAATATTTGATTTAACAGAATATATTAAATTCTAAATACTTTAACACCGCCGTGAAAACGGTCTGGAATTTTACAACCTTGAGGGCTTATTGTCTAACGCACTCGCAATTGCAACCGGCTTCAAAGTGGAGTAATTGTTTTCATTTTGACTGCAGACAAGCCTCCGATTTTCAAAATGAAAACGATTGTGATTGCGTGTGCGTTGGACAATAAGCCCTCCGTAGGCTTATTGCCCGCACTCGCAACGCAATCGTTTTCATTTTGACAGTTCGAAGGCGAGTGTGTATACACCACTCCACTTTGAAGTCGATTGCGATTGCGAGTGCGTTAATCAATAGGCCAGCTGGCTACATAATTATTTTCAATATCAAATAAAATTAACATTCAAAGTGCTCTAATTGAACTTTTTCGTCCACTATTCATTATAAGACTTATTTTTAGATTGTTTAAATGCGCAATTAAAAATACAAGAATTAACTGCCTTAAGGATCTTTGTGGGATTATTTCTTGAAATACACTTGTAGGTAGGTTTTTATAATTTTCAAAAACCAAGTTTTAACACCATCATTTTAGGGCAGGCTCACACACACACACATGCATGCATTTTCAAAATGATTCAGCTATAAGGTCAGGTGGGGCAAGTGCGTCAACAGGGTAAATGCGACAAACCATATATTTTTTACGAGGTGTGTTGGTTTGACGCACTTGCCCCGTAGACGTAGGTACTTGCCCTAGCTTACCTTAACAGTATAAGCAAACAGAAAACCCGAGGGCCTAATCAAGATGCATAAAGTAAAGTGAGCGATTTTCGAAAATCGACAATATAAGCAGGGGCTCTACTTTGAAATCAGTAATTCGAACTTCGGATCGCCCCGTCACTTTCTTGCGAATCAGTGACGCGTCGAGAGCAAAAGGGATAGCAATAGACGAAGTTCGAATTACGGATTTCAAAGTAGAGCCTCTGACGTAAGCCGATAACAGATCGCGTCGATCGCTTTCGTTAGTGATACTGCAATAACGCGTAAGTAACAAATTCTATAAGTTGCAAAATTTACCTTATTTACTTGCCGGATAAGGTTATGTCGGTTACCTATCCTAAGTTCAAAAAACTTTTGACCGATGTTTCGTGTGTCCGAAATTTTCATTTAATTTTGTCCGAAAATCATTTTTCTCTGTTACCGTTTAAATTTCCTGGATTGTTATAAAACTAACCAAACCTAACCTACAGGCTCCGTAGGTATCTCTTTAAACATTTCGAAAAGTTATTGGGTTCAGAGGAAAATGATTTTCGGACAAACGAAATAGCGGACAAAAGTTTTTAGAAACATCGATAGCTTATCCTTATGTCAAATCCATACATTTCGAGTCAAAATTATAGAAAACAGAAACGTTACCAGCTTTTAATTGCATCTTGGCTAAGCCTGAGGTACTGAGATCCTTAAAATCTCGCGAATTCTAAAATCTTACTCCAAACCATGAAGCAGAAGAGGGCAGCCATAGTCGACGAACAAATTTAAAGCAACAGTGCGCGGCTCGCGTGCGCTAAGGTTTATATAAACATGGAAAATTGCTCTAAACGATGTCCCGCAGGAAGTAATTACCTGCGCCCGCGACTGCGGAGTCTGTAGTCTCAAGGCGCGGGTAATGAGGTGATTAGAGAAGCTGCGGCAAACGATCGAGTTGAATTGGCTGTCGAATTTTTAGAGCAGCCATTCGCACATTAAATCTAACAGTGACACTAAATTACGAATAGAACTATTTGAATAGGTAGTGACATTGTTGCGGTTAAAAAAATATTTTTGTTTGAATTTCTTTTCAACATACGAATAGTGTCAGTGTCACTGATGGATTTAACCTGCGAATTAAACGATCACAAAGAACACCTACCGTGAACACATTTTGCCCTTAATGGTTATTGTACAATTGTACAATATGGCACAAAAATCTAATCTATTCTTTTTAACGCAAACATTATTCTTGCGAGTGTTTGTTTTTTCAATCACGCCTAAACGCACGGCTGAAATGATTTGGCTTTTTGGTTTACAGATAGTCTTCGCCTAGACACATAAAGTAACTTTCTTTTGTGGCTTAAAAGTTAAAAACCCAAAAAGATTTATTGTATTTTAAGCCCTAAAGGCCCTTTAGGCCCACAAGTCCCACAACTATTATTTTACCCCTTTTTTAGTAATGGGGTAAAATAATAGTTGTGCACACAATGTTCAAGTTCGTGATCCAATCCCGCAATCTCTCCTCGAACTGACCTCGAAATTCTTTAGTTAATTAGAAAACACAATAATAGTGATGAGGGCGCCACTGGAGTCCGGTCGACGTTTACTCGGCGCAGTCTTAATTAAACTTTAATTTTGAATATTGATCGTTTAAGTGAAATAGATACGTACTGAAACACTTTCTTTCGTTCGGTCGCCTGAAAATGACTTGCAGCCCTTGCAGGTAAAAATGATCTTCTTTTATTTATAAGTACCTAATACCTAAACAATATACTAAACATAACTAAACAAAATGTAGGTAATGTTTCTTGGTATACTGGTACTGTAATTAATATAATTACCACATAAAGTGAGCATGTATCGCATGGCTCACGTGTAAACAACATTTTTTCCATCTAAGTTAAGTTTGCATCTCCGCAAAAAGCGCAAACATTAGAGCAGGGCTCGGAAACCTGGTTAATTTTATTAACCAGGTCGTCAGAAACGCCATACATTTCAAAAAGAGCATTTTCATTTCGATTCCGCTCGGAACAGAATTGATATTATTTCGGTTTTGATCAAAGAGCAAAATGAAACTGTTCCTGCTCAAAAAACCGGTTAATTTCACTCGTTAATTTGTTCGCACCGCCCACCAGTCCCACTACCCTTTTCTCGTCTTTCCTAATAGGTTAGTTAGTCAGAACAACGAAGACCAAATACTGCCTCTCGGGGGAAATAACTCGTGTATAAGCGAATTTTGGCATAGTTGTAGGGAATGGTGTTTTAAACCACATACTAAAAGTACTGACGGGTGGGGGTGTAGCTAACGGGTGGGGCATGGGGGGGGGTGTAAAGGTCCCTTTTTTTAGTTTTTCGTAAATAACTCGGTAACGGTGGCCCATAGCAAAAAGTTTTCCATTACATAATTAATCTGCATAAAATTCTCTACAAAAAAGTTTTAAATGTTTGTCTCTGGGATCAATATTTAATGAGATATGGAGGGAAGAATGATTCCCGAAAGGCCATAATCGGGTTTCCCCTGTAAGTCGGCCCTTATATTAAATTGGCTCGGGTTTTTTTTGTGAGTGCCTCTTAAAGTGAAAAATATTTATGCCGAGTATCAATATCTTAATTGGGACAGTTCTCGACCGAATTTACGAATTTTGGCATAGTTGTAGGGGATGGTGTTTTAAACCACATACTAAAAGTACTGACGGGTGGGGGTGAAACTAACTTTGTAAAGGTCCCTTTTTTACTTTTTCTTAAATAACTCGTAAACGGTGGCCCATAGCAAAAAATGTTCCATTACACAATTAATCTGCATAAAACTCTCTACAAAAAAGTTTTTACACTTTTTTGCTAAGATCAACATTTAATGAGATATGGAAGGAAGAAGATGGAGAATAAGAAACAAACTTACATTTCTTTAAGTATGGCAGGTAAGTATATTCATAAAAATAAAAATCCCAATCCTAGTAATATTATAAATGCGAAAGATGTGTGTGTGTGTGTGTGCGTGTGATTGTTACTTCTTCACGCTGCAACGGCTGGACGGATTTGGATGAAATTTGGAAATTTGGAATGTAGATAGCTTATAGGGTATACCCTGGATTAACAGATAGACTACTTTGCATCCCGGAAAATGTAAAAGTTCCCGAGGGAATAACTATAATCGAAATCTAAACGGACGAAGACGCGTTCAGTAGCTATTATCCACTAATCCTACTAACACGAGTATCCTACTAATCCTACTAATATTATAAACCGTAAGGGGTAAATGGACGGTGTAGAATTTTGTAGGAGCTTCGTCATTTTTGTAGTTAGAAACGTTACAATTGGTATTACTACTCATAAATAAAAAATATAATATTTACTAATATTACTTTTGGCGATTTAAAAAAAAATACCTAAGTGGTTGAAATGGCGGGTAGAAGTTTGTATCGAAGTTAAATGAACTAATAGCTATGAGCTATGATAATAGCTGTAATGTACCTACTGAGAGTAAGCACAGTTTGTTAGGTTATTTTTTTTGATCACCCTGGTTTGACCCGGGGTATACCGCATGCAGTTAGTTAGGGTAAAGTATTTTTTCTTGACCATCCAGAATCCAAATAGGCTTGGTTAGGTTAAGTTATTTTTTAACCACCCAGTACCGAAAATTAATCACGTAAAAATTAAACAGGTACAATATTTATTTTTCGACCACCCAGTACCAAAAATTAAACGTGTAAAAAATTAAATACCTATTTACACTAACTATTCTTAATTACCTATTCAACTTTAGAAGTAAAAACTAATTGGGCACTTACATCTACCTACTATAATACTTTACGCATCTAAATCGTAAAATTCGTTCAGTGTGAAATTGTGCGACTTTAGTTTATACATGAAAGTATAATATACTGCGACAAAGTTCTTCGCAGGGAGTGTAAATAGGAGCGGCAAAGCCCGCTCGCGCTCAATGATCGAAGACCTTCGTCCTTCTTGCTTTGGATTTACTGTCATTAGGTACAAATGGAAAATCGTCCTCGTGAAATAACCATTCTGAAAATGGGTCAAAATTAATAGTATCCAAAGTGAATTTAGTCAAAATGTAATTGTGCTGAAAAGTATTTACAACCAAATTTATTTTCGTTGTAAATTAATTAAGTCCCAATGGAATTTTGTCCATTATAAATTATGATACATAAAATGAAATACGCACAAGTGAATGTAGTGTAATATGAATTAAGACCATATAAATATAATATAAATTGTACAAATTTCAGGTAGGACGTATTTACAATTGGTCATATTTCTGAGTGTACGTAAATACAAATAGACATATTTTTTTCGACCAATATCATATTGGACAATTTTACCATGGGACATGATTCCATTTTAGACGTTATTCAGGATCGACAATTTTCCTTTTTGTTGTACATATTTCAAATGGTCATTTTTCTGAAGATACGTATAATTTCAAGTGGACGATTTTCCATTTGAACCTAATGACAGTAAATCTTGCTTTGTTTAGAACATTGTCAGTTTGTATAATTCAATACAAAATTAAGATAAAAAATGAACATTTACAGCCCCCCCCCCACTCGTTATCTTCACCCCCACCCAACAGTACTTTTAGTATGTGGCTTAAAACGGGTTCATATTGACTCGCATAATAGTTTTTACGCATAATGTATCATTACGCATAAAATCGTTTGTCATAAAACTTAATCTACACAATAGACGTTTATTAACTTCGGCAATGTCAGCCTAAAAGGGTGTTATGACAAACGATTCTATGCGTAATGATACACTATGCGTAACAAAATTATACGAGTCAAAGGAGTCCCATTTAAAGCACCGTTCTCTACAACTTTGCTAAAATTCGCTTATACACGAGTTTTTTCCCCTGATTTTGCCTTTTTGCTTAGGCTGTTGGCCACACATATTGCTGATTTTTGATAGGAAGTACCGCCTGGAAAATTTTGTAATTTTGGCAAGTAGTAGGCCAATGTATGGTCTATTCTGAGAAAAAAAATCTAGAGGTGTCACTATTTCACAACCACATAAAAAATAATGTTTGTTTTTTATTTGGTCTTCATTTTCTTTTTTTTATATGATAACTAGTATTTGTTTTTTGGGAGGCGATGCACATCTATAAAAAGAACATCATTTCAAAATTTGAACCAAATCGCTTGAATGAATACATCCCGAAAAACTGAAAATTAAAAAAAAAAACTTTAAAAAGTCATAAGTCGAGAACTGTCATAATTAAGATGTTGATACTCAGCATAAATATTTTTCACTTTAAGAGGTACTCACAAAAAAACCCGAGCCAATTTAATATAAGGGCCGACTTACAGTAGAAACCTGATTATGGCCTTTCGGGAATCATTCTTCCCTCCATATCTCATTAAATATTGATCCCAGAGAAAAAATGTCTAAAACTTTTTTGTAGAGAATTTTATGCAGATTAATCATGTAATGGACAACTTTTTGCTATGGGCCACCGTTTAAGAGTTATTTACGAAAAACTAAATAAAGGGACCTTTACACCCCCCCCCCCACCCGTTACCTCCACCCCCACCCGTCAGTACTTTTAGTATGTGGTTTAAAACACCATTCTCTACAACTATGCCAAAATTCGCTTATACACGAATTATTTCCCCTGAGTTTGCTTCGTTGCTTCGGCTAAGTAGCTAGCTGTAAATAAACAAAATATTATCGCGTCGCGTGACTTATGATTTTATGATTCCAAGCAGCGTCGGCCGAACGATGCTCCACTCACTTGTCATTTGAAATTAACCAAGTTAATCCCAGCGATCATAACGCTCGCGAATCGATTCCGCTCCCAGCGAGCGTTTACGAAAAACCTGGTTAAGAACCATATTAACCGGTATTTTTCGAACCGTTCCCAAGCCCTGCATTAGAGGCGTAACAAAAACGTAAATTGTCGGGTAAGTTACTAGGTACCTATATTTGTAAGCGGAGATTGTGCCATGCCAAATCTCGATTTTGTAGAAAATGTACTTACTACGTAATTTTATTTTTTACAAAGGAATGGAAAACATTAACCCATTACCTACTTACTTACGATGTTTTTCTAGGTAATGTTCTAAACAAAGACATTAAATGTACCTACTTAGGTTCAAAAGTAAGGAAAACTCTAATGTACACGGCAGTCACTTGGAATCGAACTCGAGAGGCCGTGTTGGCTGCATCAGCGTCCCCTAACCTAATATACACCTAGGGCTGCCACCTCTCCGGGTTTGAACCGGAGTCTACGGCCGCTTGTAGACGTCCGTTGTTTTCACCGGACAACGGACCGTTTTTTTTGCCGGACTTGCGGTAGTGTATGGCTTACAATGGATGTGTGTAGACGCACCGTCGCCGGACCGTCATCCGGTGCGTCTACACACATCCATTGTAAGCCATACACTACCGCAAGTCCGGCAAAAAAAACGGTCCGTTGCCCGGTGAAAACAACGGACGTCTACAAGCGGCCTACGGGTTTGAATGGTGCATATCCGGGCTACGGGTTTGACATCGATATCTCCGGGTCAGACTCAGACTGCGCCCTTCCGTGACAACCGACCAGCAGCCAGAAAAAAAGCCAGAGCAAGAAAAGTTGCCAAGGGAGTCCCTGCAGAATAAAAAATATGGCTTTAAGGGTCAAGCAGGGTCAAGTCAGCCTAGCAGTAGCAAGTTTATTTAAATAAAAAATTAATATTACTGTATTATACTTTAATAAATAAATAATTCATAAGTATTTTTTTTTAAATACTATATTCCTAAATCTCCGGGTCTACAGTTTTTGAAAGGGTGCAGCCCTATATACACCTCCGGCCAGCCCAGATTACGTCACCGAGCCTATATAAAGAGCCCCATATACGGTACCTAGGATCCTTCGTTAGGCCGCTTGTAGACGTCCGTTGTTTTCACCGGACAACGCACCGTTTTTTTTGCCGGACTCGCGGTAGTGTATGGCTTACAATGGATGTGTGTAGACGCACCGGAGGACGGTCCGGCGACGGTGCGTCTACACACATCCATTGTAAGCCATACACTACCGCAAGTCCGGAAAAAAAACGGTCCGTTGTCCGGTGAAAACAACGGACGTCTACAAGCGGCCTTACGATCCGTCGGTTCAGACTGGAATCGAGCGATAGATTGTAGATACGTGTGTGGCAATATCGCATCCAATTTTCAATAGAAATATGAATCGCCACGATATCGTTTCAGATCGATCGTAACGACGGATCGTTCCGTATTTGGCGGCCTTCGTCGCCCAGTGTGTGTCCGGAGAACCATTCCCACTCCCGGCGGCGCGTACTTTAATCACATATCTCTCTCTGCTCGCCAATTTTGTTACGAACTTAATTAAATTTAGTCATTTTGGTACTTCTTTTTATTTTATTATTGTAAAATCCACATGAACGTTTTCCTTCCATTGCAATAAAAGAGCCATCTGTCGGAACTGTGTTGTACAATACTTACTTTTACAGCGCCATCTATTTGAAGTATGTTCAACGACTACTATCACCTACCTAAGCAAATCACGTCGTACTGCAAATGTGTAAATTCGACCATAGATGGCGCTAAAAACGAGTTTGCGTTTGAGTATCCATTTGATTGAGGTGACTCTTCAAAGATGGCGTAAGCAGTCTTCGAATAGGGAAAAAGTTTACGGTTTTATATCGCACGATATTTTAGAAATTACAGTGACTAATTCAAAATTAATATACTTCGCGAGTAATAAAACTATTGAAATTCTAAAGTTAGAAAGCATATAATTTTCTAGTTATTCCCAATATTCAAAAGTCGAAACATTAGATACCTTGAAATTAACTAAATAACTTGAAATTATAAGTTACGGTCAAGTGGTAAAATAATATGGAAGACCGCAACATCTTAAAAAGTATGTCCCTATGCACCTTATTCCAGTGTAGGTATTAAGATAATATTTATTATTTTCGATAGGTGCATATTTTTGGGCTTGGCTTTCCCTATGTATTTCCTTTTTCTTAATATTTTAATAAAATTATAATAATAATTAAAAAAAAGAAAAAAAAATACGAAATAATAACACAAAACTTAAACTAAAAAAATTCGCCCAACGTGGGGCTCGAACCCACGACCCTGAGATTAAGAGTCTCATGCTCTACCGACTGAGCTAGCCGGGCAGATACTGCATGTAATCAAATTTCGATACAGTTTGTTGAAATCATAAATTACATTTGCTTATACGATACAAGTGCTTAGGTTGCCGTAAGTATCGCTACTTATTAATTATTATGTAATTTCTTAATTAGGGTCCCATCCGTAACGAAATCATGAGATTTTTTAAGAGGGCCGATTTTTAGGGTGCCGAATTCAACTAGGAACCCTTACAAGGTACTTTCGCCATGTCCGTCTGTCCGTCTGTCCGCTTTCTAGCTCAGAGACTCCTACACAGCTGTAGTTTTACAACATGTAGATCAAAGGTTTTTTTACATCGTCACATCGAATGAGGTAAGTATCATTGGATAGCTCATAAAAAATAATTATGTACAGTAGATACTTACCCCAACGAAAAAGTTAAGCACTTTAGTGCGTTGTCATAATAAACTTCAAACAGAACATCAAATGACAATGATAATGACATTCACAATGACAATGTTCTAAGTATGCTCAACATTTTTATTGGGTGACTGTAAGTACAATCATGTTTCTATAAAATTTTAGATTTGAGGGGCCGTTAAGAAAATATAGAACTGTCACGACTAATTAGGCTTGGTTGGTTCCTGAGGAGATACAGGCGGCTAAAGTGTTTATACCGACTAAAAATCATCGAAAACAGCACCAAATAGAAATAGAATTTATACTAATGCCTGACCTTAGTATTCTTAGGATGAATTTTAATTAAATTAAAAATAATTAGTGTGAGTCATTATGTGAGACTGGGCATTTATAAAAAGTACGTTTTTTTTCCCATCGGTGAAGCGATAGGTACATTGGACCACGCGCAGATTGAAAGTTTGTCAAGCATCAAAATCAATTCAATTCACTTCAATTTTTGGGAGAATAATCAATGTTTTGATGATTCTGCCAATTTCGAGGTTGGATAGTGCACTGCCATATGACATTTTAGTCTTGTTCGGTGCGTGCATCGAAGTGCAGCTTTATCCGACTGAAAGATGAAAATAGACTGGCAAGATTTGCCTCTATAGGTAATTCTAGGTACAACCATTAAGATAAAAGCTTGTAATAATATGAGCGAGCGCAGAGTTACCAGCCTACGTACAATAAATTATTCTATTTTACGCTTTGTCACCCGAGACCCGCAGGTACTTAAATTGTCACCTTTATAAACGAGATTTATTATCTCGCCTTACCTTTAATTCTTTCTTTAGACTCCATGAGCTTTTGTGCTTTTGTGAGGAGCTTAAATTGTGACATCTCAATTGATATGCTTTTTTTTGGACTTTTTTTCCTTATATTTTGACTTAAATTTCATTTTATCAACGTTGCTGGTTAAAGTTAACCTTATAAAAGCAGAACATGCATTTCAATGCAGCCACTAAATGTTGCTTTGGAACGTGTGTGAGACTAATATGTTATTAAGTAGGTAGGTATAATATTGCTTTTTTGACTTACGAATTGTATCATTTAAAAGCAATGTGAATATCCTGTAAACTCACTTGTGAAAGGAGATGTAACAGTATTAATTAACTATTCTATTAAATAACGGCCTAGGTATAAATAAGCATTCCCCCTTTCCACTGGTAATTGCAGTATTGTTGAATGAAAAATTATTAAATATTAATAAAGATATATTTTTTTAATTTTAACAGAATCGTCTGTCGTTCGCTTTAATATAATATTAATAAAGATAAATTAATAAATTCGAGTAGACTCCGCAACTTGGAGGTAGAACTTGTTGGTTACATGACGCACCCCTCCACCGCAGTTTACATTATAAGCCTATTTGTGATTCTCTTATATATTCGATGGAGTTCATTGGTTTTAAAAAAACCGGACAAGTGCGAGTCGGACTCGCCCACCGAGGGTTCCGCACATGACACGGTTAACTCAATTCAAAATTTGAACCGGCGCGTTCCTTGCTATTTTTGTGATTTAATTGAAAATGTACAGATGTCAGATTTTTTCCTATACTTACTTGTAGTAAGAGACGGCGTTACTTGCCAAATTTCGTAGTTCTAAGTCAACGGGAAATACCCTTTACATTTTGATTCCCTCGAGAGTGTCGAATTACACGTTTTTTGCGCAAAATCGGCCGTATCTTTTTTTTTACGTTAATGTAGAAGTTTGATTTTTCCACAGCTTCACGGGACTGTAGACCGGAGTATATGGTTTTAATTTCAACTCGATATCTCCACGCGTTCCCGAGATAAAGGGTCTTGACAGACAGACAGACAGACAGACGGACAACAAAGTGATCCTATAAGGGTTACGTTTTTTTCTTTTGAGGTACTACGGAACCCTAAAAAGGCGGCAAAATTCTTGCTACGTCAATGCTGTTTTTTTTCTCAGTAGTCCGCACATTATATTAGCCTATCGAGTCGGAGTCGGACTCGCGCACCGAGGGTTCCGTATTTAAGATAATATGTTTACAAGGTAGGTTTTCAAATATTTATAAAAATAATTTAAGATATGAAATATGAACTAAAATCAGATGCGGCCAAGCAAGTTATACAACTATGCCAAATTTCAAGTTGATTGCTTTTATAGTTTCCAAGAAAAACTGCTGTGACATAGACAGACAGACACCGAAGTCCCACCATAAGGGTTCCTTCTTTGGGTGAAAACCCAAAAGTTGGACCATAGTTAGGCGTAGTTAACCATACAAACAACGAAATCGAAAAAAAAATTGTTGTGCGAAGAAAAGTATCCCTACAATTGTTTGGCTAATATTCGTGTCACAACGGAAAAGTTTCATAGAAAATTTAAATGAGTGAGATTAGCATGCCCAACTTTTTGGCCCTTACCCTTATACCATTTTGTTATGGAACCTTATAAAACACCTAGGTCATTAAAATTATAACCCTGTAGTTTTTACGTTTCAAAACCCCAGTCCTACTTTCTTTCCGCGACTAATGCGGTCTGCAGCAGAGCAAACATGGAGATAGCTTGCGGGCGGCGCACGCGGCTCAAAGGCTCAAAAGGGGCCCCGGGGACCCGCGATCAAATGAGACCTGGACGCTCTGTGCATCTATTACGATTCGACATTAGCGGGGAAAGATGGGAGGCAGTGGAAGGGTTACTTCCAGTCGTGTATGCTATTGCAACATTGAAGAGCTTGAAAATGGGGCTTGGCGGGCTCAAGCTTGGTTAGTTGTACGGTTTACGGTAGCCAAAAGAGGGTTATGTGTTCATCAGTCTATACTCGAAACTCGAATTCAAGACCAAAATCTGACAGTTCCCATCTTGATTATTTAGTTATTTTAACATTATTTCATAAAAACATGAGTGAGAACTCGTGTAACCAGTAATATTAGGGTAAGTTTTATTGATAAAAATACCTACACTTAAACCAAAATGCAGTAATCACAGCGAATGTGCGCCCGTTGAGGTTAGGATTTTGGTCTTGAATTCGAGTTTCGAGTAGGATATGTATGTATGTACCTACAGTCAACCAATTTGATTTCTAGGCCACTTTGGACTATGTTAAAGTGACGTTGTCAACCAAAACGTAAGAGACTTCCTATGATTTGGTTTACAACTTCACGTTGACAAAGTTTATAGTGGCCTAGAAATCAAATTGGTTGACTGTACATGATCAAAAATAAAATCGTGTGTTTAATTCTTGGAATTCTGAACTGAAAGTTTTTAATATTAGTGGGAAGTAGGTTGACGGTGCATTGTTGTTGGAATATAATGTATCATCTTAATATCATATTTTTTAGTATTTGGACAATCTATATATATAAAAGGCTAAACTGACTGACTGACATATCAACGCACAGCCGAAACTACTGTACCTACCTAGAAACTTGAAATTTGGTACATGAGTTCCTTTCATGATGTAAGTGAGCACTAAGAAAGGATTTTCCGAAAATCGACCCCCAACGGGAAGAAATGGGGGGGAATAGCGGGAAACTAATACTACGCGTACGAAGTCGCGGGCGTCCTCTATTGCTAATAGGATGCCTTGCGATCATGTTGAATTTTATGAAGACCTTAGCGTATTGAAATGGCACCTAAGGCATCTAGGTCTCATTTTCAAAAAGCCTTATGCCACAAAGACTTGCAACAATGCGACGGATGCAAATAGTACGGGTGCAATCAGCAAAGTGCAAACGACCCGAGATACCTGCCAAGTGTGCCTTGCTAATAGAAAACAGCGTATGTGCACTTCAAATTCTATACGCGTAAAACCTTTTTGGGTAACAGCTGGAAGTTTCTCAATTGCGTCTTAATATTTAGGTATAAGTAGGTACACCACTTGATTGATGCAAGCTCATAGCTTAAGTTATTTCAGTTTAGAATCGCAAGTGACTTATTTCTTCTCACTAAATAAGTATCAATATTTTATTATCGTCTATACATATAGCTAAGACTCTTCCGTGATAGGACCGTTAGACCTATAGGGACTTAGGAGGATAGGTATATTCGTGGAGTACCCTAGGGGTGCACTAAGAAATGATTTTTCGACAATCGACCTCCAACGAAAAGGAATAGTAAAAGCAGGAAACGAATTCTATACGCGTAAGTACGAAGTCATCAGCGGCCTCTAATAGAGGAGATAGGTATGCGTTTTACATACATACATACATAAACTCATTCCTTCATTCCCAGAGTGGGGTAGGCAGACTCCAAAAACTTGTTGTTAATTCTGTAACCCATTTTGCACAAACAAAGATGTTATCCAGTGTATTAGTGACAGGTTGCAAACCCATCGCCTAACAGTACTACACAGCCTTTAGTCCCTTAGTCTTCTCTTACGACATCCACGGGAAGACATGGAGTGGCACCATTCTAACCTGGCTAACACACGGGCAAATATATACGCCATATGCGCCTTAGTATAGGTAATAGTTTAATAACGTACAAAAATTTCACACAATAGCAGCAGCGGCATATCACCAAAACAAATCTAACATCCAAACCAAGGCGTGACTTAAAACAATAAGTATTTAATATTTAATATTCTAGTTAGTTTTTTTGACATGGCAACTCTGAGAAAACAGAAACACTCCTATCAATCAGTTATGAGCTGGTTAGGAGCGGTCGTTCGGCTCGCTTAGAACTGTTATCTCGCCAATCGCCAGGCAAAAACTCCTGGCTTCGGAGAATGCAAATTAAACAAGAACGATAAACAATTTGACTTCAAAAGAATACCGCATTTAATTTTAGAGGTACCGAATCAAAGAGTTTAAGTGGCCATCAAGTACTAGAGTTGAACGTTTGGTTATAACTTATAATAGTACTATAGTAGATAATGGGCGTGGTGTAAAGTTCTTGTGTCGGTAATAAGAATAGGTACCTAATAGTTTGACATAAAGGACCTTATACTCGGGCCATATTTTTTTCACTGCAATATGTGGCCGGCAACTATTGGTGTCCCTCTCTTACTCGTATGTTAGAGAAAGACACCAATAGTTGCCGGCCACATATTGCAGTGAAAATATGGCCATTTAGAAGCCCCTTAATTGATGATTATAGAAAACATGCCCTAGGCGTACTTTTTCGAATCAAATCGGAGAAATACTGGAAAAGGGCCGAATTTTAAGTACCCGAAACCGACGTGCGTGCATGACTCGATGTATTAATGTGGAAGAAGCGAAAGAGATTTGTCAAGATCGTAGCAGGTGGAAAGAAGTGGTCTCTGCCTACCCCTCTGGAAAACAGGCGTGATTTAATGTATGTATGTATGTATGTACCCCTCTGGAAAACAGGCGTGATTTAATGTATGTATGTATGTATGTAGAAGACATATATCTATTTGCAGGTTTTGTCGTATCCTACTAATATTATAAATACGAAAGTTTGTGTGTGTGTGTGTTTGTTACCTCTTCACGCTGCAACGGCTGGACGGATTTGAATGAAATTTGGAATGGAGATAGCTTATACCCTGGAATAACACATAGGCTACTTTTCATCCCGGAAAATTTAGAAGTTCCCGAGGGAATAATTATAATCGAAATCTATGCGGACGAAGTCGCGGGCAGAAGCTAGTTATTCAATATACTTATATCTACTTATTTTTTAAAGTTGACTTGATGTGACAATTGACTCGTAGGTATGTACATTGAAAGTTTTTAAATATTTTTTAAATACTTAAGTATGGTAAGAACTCTGTCTTTGCTAATCGGGTCACTTCATAAAATTCGTTCTATACGAAAGGTGCCTAATGTCAAAATTTCAATTTATGGGTTCAACATTTTATCCTCCTTCCGACTAGTTCCGACTCCATCATCAGGTCAGCTTTTACACACCACAATATGGCATTGTGATTAGGTTTAAATTTGTACTTTGCAGCCTAATAACCTATGTAGTTTTTGTAGTGAGTAGATTTTGCTAATATAATCTTGTAAAATGTATTCTATCCGCTGTAGTACCTAGGTAGGTACAAATTTTCAATCGGTAGCAAATATTTTCTCTTTCAGTTTATATTTTTATACTCTAGATTTCAAAAGTATTCAATTCATTTAAAATACCAATATCGTTTCTAATCTATTATTATGACCCCTTAATAAAACAAAAGACCCTCAACATGGTGTGTCAGATATGCGGCAATCCAATTTTCCCATCACGAAATGTCATGTGAAATGAAAACCAATGTTTTCCGCGCAAGCCTATTTCGTCGTCGACATTACATGAATATCATATTTTCTTATGATTATCCTCTATTTTTCCAATATTATAAACAAAATGAGAAGTAAAAAAGTGTATGTGGAAGTCCACATATTTTCATCACAGCTTGGAAACAAAACAATCATAAACATGGTAACTTGTATATTACTAGCTTTTGCACGCGACTCCGTCCGCGTAGAAGTCGTTTATCGCTGTTCCCTCGGAAACTGTCCAATTCTCCGGGATAACAAGTAGCTTATGCGCTATTCCAGACTATAATCTATCTCTGTGCCAAATTTTACCCTAATCCGTTCAGCCGATCTGGCGTGATTGAGTAACAAACATCAGAACTTTAGCATTTACAATAATATAATTATAGTTAGATATTAGTAAGATTGATCGGGTTACTATATATTTAAATATGATTTTAACAACTTTAGTGCATATTTGTAATTAACCAATCGAAAAATCTACCACACTTCATGCTGAAATATTTTAGCCGTAAAAAACACAAGGCACGTTCATTCCACCTTATACAAAGGTTAATTGATTAGAGGTTAATTGGTTTAGGTTAAAGGTTTGACTTGACTTGAACCTCAGGTGCAGGAAAAAGGCATACAAGGCATATCTTGTAGCAATCATAACGAATTTCTGAGGCGCTTCTTTGAAAATCTAAGTTTGAAGTTACTTTAGCTCCATGCCTTTCTCTCGATTTAGTCTCGAATGACGAATGACAGGGATGGAATGGAGCTAACATAACTTCGAACTTCTCTCTGGCAAGCCTCCGGACATGCGCTCCCTAGTCAGGCGGCGGCTGCGCAGGTCAGATGTTACTTTTTTTGGCGGCAATTTGTCTGTCATGCGCAAGAGTCGAACTCGCGCCGACCTAACATTTATATGTATAGGAAAACGTTACTGTCTATCCGTCAGTCACTTTGAGGTTTGAGTGAGCGTTTTAAAATATTTCCTTATTTTTTAAAGGCTAAGTGAAACCTTTGTGCTTCTTAGATTTAACAATACCTACTAAGATAAAAAAGCGGCGTTTCTAAATAGATAGAAAAACCCTTTTTTTGATGATTAAACGAACTAACCATATGAAGTTCTAAGTATCACAATTATGCGATGTACCTATTTTGTTTAAGGGTTTAGTAAAACCCTTAATTAATTTTGTTTCTGCGGCCACCCACCCTATAGTTGCGAGAAAACAGTTAAAGTAAAATATGATTTAAGTAGGTAAGTAGCGAAATTTAAATGTGCTTTCCTAATTGAAATATCAACACAATAATTGCGTAATCATAACTCTTTTGAGCCTTGTTCCAATTATAAATCCAATTACTCACGAGTCTTTTCTTTAAGTGGCCAGCAACAAACAAGTAATACACTCACGTGCAATGAAAACGAGTCACGATGTATGCAAATTTGTACGTACAGTGGCCCGTTTTGACTGGTCTTGAGTGTATAAACAAACAGAACCGGCCGTCAGTAACGCTTCCATCCGATAATCACAATCGTGTTTAAATAAAAATAAATAATAATAACAAAATAAACAAGAGGCTTAATCACCTCGTGTCAGAATTGAAAAGTAGGGTGGCTATGGGTGTTTGGTGAGCAGGACATTCCAGACTGAGGCTCTACTTTTAAAAACGAAGTTCGAGGTTACATTAGCTCTGTCCTTTGCTCTGTTGGCAGAAATTGGCAGAAAGGGATGAAGATAACGTAACTTCGAACTTCGATTTTTAAATTAGGGTCCCTGATTCTTTATTACTTAGTTATCTTATCTGTGTCGTAAGATTAGTTTCTGGGCAGGTGCGATGCTACTTCTTTTCTTATACAGTGGAAACGATATTTTGAGTACCTAACGCCAAGTGTTAAGACGTTAGGCTTCTTTTGGGCTCAGCTACAGACGAGACAGATAAAGATACCTACTGATATCATAATTAGTAAGCCAACAAAAACCGGGCTACGAATAAATACATCGGGCATGCTGACATTTTATCATCATTTGCTCTGGCAAGCAATACTTAAATAAATAAATGACTAATAAAATATAGTTATTTATTTATTTAAGTATTTAAACTTAATTGCACAATGAAAAAAGTACAAATAGCGGAGTTGATTTAATATCTTTAATCAAAAATGGGTCAATCAAGGATGATCCTTGTGATAGCTCATATAAACACGTATTACATGTTTCTTTGACTTAAAACTTTGCGACGATTTTCAGTTATATAAATGATTAAATGAAAACCTGTTTTTGAAACTCGACTACCCAAAAAAAGTATTGTTTTAAGGTAACCTACCTATGTTTTTTATGCCTTGCTTACTTACGAGTAAATTAAATTACAAATTATAGCATTCACAGAAATAACATCTAGGAATGTAGGATACATTACATGCACTGACCGAATTATAGCGACGTTAAATCCAACACACAATATAGGATTGTCCCCCGGAAATAATTAATTGTGGACACACGGCAGATGCCCCTCGAGAGCCGAGTTTCGTTTCGACAGAGCGCGGCTCGAATATTTTAAATTAACGTTCGGCTAAGTGTTTGTGAGTTGTGCTTTCCATAACTCTTTACCGTTCTTTGTAATTACCGATGTGGATGTGATTGGATTGACAAGGTGTCTATAATGTAAACATGAAGTTTTTTAGCGGCTTCTTCTGTAAAAGATTTTTTAAGCAGGCTACATACTAAGGACCTAGTGTGTGTACGGGTAGCTTAGTGGCCTAGGGGGTCGACTCGTGATTCTTGGGTACCGAGTTCGAACCCCCGCGGTCACCATCTACCAATATTTTTTTCTAACTTCAATAGGTACCTACGTCACCCAATGCTCTTACGGTGAAGGAAAAACATCGTGAGGAAACCTGCACATTCGAATAGCTGAGTGTGTAACACGGTATTTGCAAAATATCCTAAAGGGTCGAAGGGTATCCGAAAGGAGCCAGCTGTAAGATAAGATAAGATAAGATATAGACCTGTTGTGTGGGTGCGATTTTTGTGGTATTTAAAATGATCACATTTATTTTATTTTTCTATCGCCTTCATGTGACTTACCGCTTTTTATACATAAAAAATATATTAGGTAAGTAATGTTAAAAACCTAGACCTCCCCCCCCCAACCTTCAAATGGAGCACCTTCTAAGTGCAGAACTGAAAAATAAATTATTAATTAACCTCTCCCTAGCCAGAGGAACCTCAATTCACATAAATCTGAAATTATAGACAGGGGGAGCACCATCTGCACGGAGGTGCAACTTGCATTTCCACAGCTCTAGACACTAATAAAATAAACAGTAGTTTTTAATACAAGCAGTTTAAGTTCAAGTTGCAATAGCTCCATGTAAAGTGATTGTACTATTTAAATTGGTAATCAAAGAAGCCTATTTTGCCTTTTTAAGCCAAAAGGGGGTATCTGCAATAAAGTATCTTAAACAGATTGGTTCATCTCCTGCTAGAAATAAGGTTGCTTGTACTATGGAAGTTAAGCAGGTGATTCTGCCATTTAGTTTAGGAGGGAAGCATTGCGTAGTTTATGTGATCTGAAGTGATAAGGGCAGGTCCTAAATGTTTGTAAAATAAACACCTGGTGCAAAACATCAATTTTGCTGAAAGTTTAATTACTCTATACTTAAGGGAAAGGTAATTTGCAACACGTGTTGTAGTTATGAGATATTCATGAAATTATTGGGGACAACTAGAATGTGAAGGGAAATTTTTCCCTTGATGAATGAGAATGTGTGAAGAGGTGTGGTAAAATCACTATTTTTCTAATCGAGGTTGGTCGTCCGTATCGTAAAACATGTTTATTTATTTAATCTATATTGCACAAAAGAATATACATAGTATACAAAAGACAAACTTAATGCCGTAAAGCATTTTCTACTCAAATGTTCACAATATAATGTGCCTGAATTCCTTAGAGGTAAGTATAGTAAAAAAAATCCACGCTTCTTTTTCTTCGCACCGACCTTAGTTTTTTTTCTCTGTTTCGCCTACTGGTTGACTGGTAGAGAATGCCATTGGGCATTAAGTCTGCGTTATGTACTTTAATGTATTTTGTGCAAATAAGGTTAAATAAATAAATAAATAGAGAAGAGGATTTAACAGATATGCCACTCCTAACGGCCAAACCATATTCATGAAGCATGACAGCCATATGAAATTATGTAAGTGAATTTTGTCATTGAAAAGCAGCGTCCTGATTTTACATAATCCTTGAACTGAAAAAAGCGTGACTAGATCAGCAGAAATAGTACTATCGTCAGTTTATTGTCTTACCACTAGAAAAAATGGTGCACATTGACTTCAAAAATTAACAAAATTGAACCAGTTTCACTTCCTACCGCAACTCCGCAACCATTACTTGATAGGGCTTCGCTGTTACCATAAATTCTAATCTCATTTTTGGCGCGGAAGAAAAATATGACAGTAATAAGAAAATATAGCGGAGAGCCTACGCGGCGTATCAAGAATCAAGATGGAGGAAGTTTTGGGGCTCCGGCGGAGATGGCTGTCTAAACTGGAATTACTGCATAGAGATTAAGGTGTTAGTGGGTCCAATTCGGATAAGTGACGTCTAAATTTAAATTTAAGTTAAGAATCTGTAATTTTAAGTTATGTCATTTTAGGTTACACGCCAATTGGTATTCGGATTACCGCCTATTTTGAAGTTGCCATACATTAAAATCTCTTAATTTAGAGAATCGCTTAAATTTGACGTTTATAACATTCATCTTAGAGATAGACGCCAATCTGGTATTCGGGTGCACATCACAAACGTCAAATTACAGATTTTTAAACGAAATTTTCTGTAAATTTAGACGCCACCTAAACAGTCCCGTGTAAATTTACACGATAGGTACTTAGGATTCTAAATCGGATGACAGATCGAAGCCTTACTGATTTTACCGTTCGTCAATAGGATCCTTCCTGTTTTAATTGCATTTCTTTTCACGATTTCCTGAATTCTAAAAAGGATTCCTAATAATTGAATGAAAGCCCTTAAATGTGTCTGCTTTGAGTTCTGTGTCTGTACCTACCTATTTGCAAAACGCAAATGGGATATGGTTCTGTGGAATTCATTTCATTACCTAACCTATCGTACATAAAAGTGAAAATGTTAAAAAGAACCACCCTTAAAATCTGTGTGTGACCCACCGTAACAAGTTATAAATAAGTGGCTATTTGTTTAATTTAGAGAAGTCACATTAAGGCTTCCCTCGAGTCAGCTCGTCAATTGATACGATTGCTGCATAAATGAATATTAGGATTTCCCGGACCATCAAAGGTAAGTCATTTAATACACCTGCGGAAATAAATATTCGAGAGATAGTTTTGATATCTCTGTGAAATGCTTGATACTTGCTAAAGTTTTTTCTCTACTAAGTACCTAGTTACCTACCTTTTTATTTATATTTCTTACAATGATAACTTAGGATTTACTAATAAACAACTAACCACCAATTTTTGTCTTTCTAGTGTTCAACAGTGTTATGACAAAGGCACTTTATAAAGTACCTAAATGATGCAGTGATATTGCACCCATGTTATAAGATACTTAAAACATAGGCCAACACAAGGAATGCTGTATCAGTACATAGATACTTGTTGGTAAGTAGGTACCTATGTTATGTTATGAACTGCCTTAATATAAATGGTTTTATGTACAGTTGGCCTTATAAGAAGCTGCACACTTTTGTACCTTGTCGCTTTAACGCCTTTGAGAGATTATTGCAGCTGTTTATACATGATGTTAATGTGACAAAACACTAAAGTGTGCAGCTTCTTATAAGGCTGACCGTACCTACCTAAGTGTAGAATTGGAATTAATTTTATTCTCTAAGCTATACATGCACTTTACAAGTTGTGAGTCTACTAGCACCTATTAATGCTTCCTAAATAAACACTTGAGATGAACCACTGCAAAGAACTCCTTAATATTGTAAATTGTTTTCTACATAGGTTGTATACCTATAAATGCTCCGTACAAACAACATGAATAACTTGAATATCAATGTACCTACCTACCATAATTATGTTTAAAAAGTAGGGTCTTGAGATAAAAGAAACAAATGATCATAGAATAGTATTGTTTTTTATATTATAAAATTTTTATATTATGAAATATAAAGAAAAAGATCATTCAATAGTTTTATAGTAGTAGTATAAATACAAGCATTAGATGATTTACATTGCTATTTAACTACATAGTTGTTTGTTTCCCATACAACTATGAAACATCTAAGATTCATTGCTGGTATTAATATTACTTACTGCACAGAAAGTTTAGCCCTATCCTATGTTAATTAAAGTTAGTTATAAGTATAATTTAGTGACTCTGAAAAAGAGCACATGTTTTCTTTAAGTACCTAAAGTATGATCCAGCTCTAATGCATGCATAAGTGTCATGGGAAAGTGCATCTAGCTAGATTATAGTTTAATGATTTAACTAAAGACATGCCACAATTCACTCAGACCCAATTTTTTATTCTCATTGCTTTAAACTTTATTGCTATTGCTTATAAATGTGGAGTAACCATGGAGTAGCTAAGCCATGGTTTGTCCCTATCCTTGAATTCAAATGTCACAACGGTAAGGACAAAACATGGCATGGCTACTCCATGGTTACTCCACGTTTATAAGTAAGGGCATATAACATTTAGAACCAGCAATCTTATATTATAATTATTTTTTCAGATTAATAGTGGTGACATGCTTTATAGAATCCTGGTGAAATATGCATGATTCATAAAGCTTGGTGCGCTGAATAGAGCGAAGTGGTACTTCACATCGAGGCAAAGACTGTAGCTGTATAAGTCGCACGTCCAGCCCCATATGGATTACTGCTGTCATCTCTGGCCGGGAGCACCTGAATACCAGCTCGGGCCTTTAGACTCAGTTATGTTTTGGGCATTTTGATATAGGCTACGGTAACGGCTTACTATCAGGCGGGCCATATGCTTGTCTGTTTGCAGCTAGTGTAAAGTGTATTTCCAAATTAAATGTTATTGGTTAATAGTAATAAGGTAACATGATATGTGTTTTATTTATTATCTTTGAGAAATAGAGGACATAGATATAACAAGAGGTAATGACATCGTTGAGCTAATTTTATGTTTTACTGCCTACTACAATATGTTGTTGCTGTTAATGGATTCTCAACTGGCTTTGGACTTGTAGCTGTATGTTGCACGAGGCAAGTATGTCACTTAGAATTGTGTCAGTAGGTGATGAATTGGTGATAGTTTGCTCACCAGCAATAATAATACTGTCGTACATTGGGCGCAAAAATATCTGACACCCTCTTGTACCTCGTGTAATAGAGATGTGTCAGATGTTATTGCGCCCAATGTTGGACAATATATTATTGCTGGTGACTACCTACTAGCTGGAGTCCCAATACGGTACAGTCCAGATAGTCTTACTCAAGGTGCTTTTCCACTGGCGAGGCAAAGCTAGACGATAATATAAATTTGTATCAAAAATCTATGAACATCATCCAAAGTGGAAATGGTTGTTCAATACGAATATTTAAACTAGTCGCGCCTCGGATCGCTAGTGGAAAAGCACCTTCATTAAATTTTTAATTAACCTTCAGCTGATGCCAAAATCAGGATATGTCAATGATATCATTGAGATAAGTAGGTAGGTTAGTGTTTTGTTTCTTGTAAGTAGGTACAGCCCGACAGTACTCATCATAGGTGTCCCTACAGTTATTTTATTACACGAGGACTGTTACTAACTTAAATTTAGTCTAGTACCTATACAAAACTAAACTGACAACCGCATACAGGAGAACGACTATAACACAACAACGAAGTTAGTTTTCACGAAGCATGCTAATGCAGGAGTAATTAATTGTATTATGCAGCTGCGCCCATCCATAGGTAAGACTGAATTACTGCCTAATGGCTGCGCCAAAATATTAGACTTGTAGAAAATTATAAAATTATAATCGCAGTTCGCATCGCAGTCCACATACATTCCAGGGAAAACCACAGATTATAACTACATGATAAGAAAATAATCTTGCGTATTTTTTTAAGATTCTTAAAGCCCGCTCCACATTCTCGACAAAACTACACGAGACTTGCCGAATACGAGAGTGTGGAGTGAGTATCCGTCTATGTTCGTATTGTCTCGCGTATGTTCGTGTTGTCTCCATTTCGTGGCGGTAAAAAGGCCAAACATCAAAGGGCTCTCGTGAAGTCTCGTGTTTGCGCGAAACTACCCCTCCACACTCTCGCTGCGCTCCTGTCAGTCGGCCGACGGCAACCGTAAGAAGCGCAGTATCGCATCTATCGATGTATCGCAGTCATCCAGTATCTTCGCCTATTCCACCGTCTTTTGATAACTTTTTTTTCACGGATCAGTAAGTCATTGTAATACGCTACAGCGCATAATACTGCAGCGACAGAAGTTTCGAAGATGTCCATTTTGGTTGAGAGTCCAATTACAACTGCGCAAGGCGAGAATGTAGTGGGCCGCGCTCGGTTTCGCCCGATCTCGGCAAATATCTCTACAAAACCTATCTCGTGTAGTTTTGTCGAGAATGTGGAGCGGGCTTAAGCCGTATTCACATGCTTGGTGTTTTCCACAAACTACAAATTACAAGCGGAACTCTCTTTTTAGCAAAAGGAGTTAGAAAGAGACTTCCGCTTGTAATTTGTTGCTTCGTGAAACGCGCCTCAGGACGCACGTAACTCTGCGTTAGAGTGAGATAGAAATACGTCGTGCTCACTTTAATATAATAGTTGCAACCCTCAGTGTTTGTGGCAAGCACCAAGCATGTGGGTACGGCATTAAACTGAAACTATACATAGGTATTTGTTTGTTTACATTACATTGTATATAGGCATGATGTACCAGGCAAACTAATAAAGATGAAACAAAACAAGGTGTAAGTAAGTTATTACTAATGTTGCTAATTGTATCAAAATAGTAAATAAAATATAAGTTATGTTTTTCGGTTTTTTTTTTCATAACAACTTGGTTAACGGTAAAAGGTATGATAATATTTAAAATACTGTAATAAATGAGCAAAAAAGTAATTAGAATGCCTATTGTTTTATTTTATAAAGTCGTCGAGTCTGCCGGTAATTTTCTTTGAATATAGCAAAGCCGTCAAAGGCACACAACTACGTTTCTAGGGCCTTCCAAAAAAAAAACCGCTTTATTTAAACTTAACTTTTAAATCTATAAATTTAGGAAATGTCACTTTAGGTTACGCGCCGATTGGTATTCGGAAAAACTCTTAAATAAAATTCACTTAAATTTATAACTTTTTAGCCGTAAATGACAGCTCTAAATTTAGAAACTACTCTCTTGTCTGTGGTTGGTTCTGATAGAATTAAGCTATTTCATATAACGAAAAGCGTTTTTTTCATGTAAGAATGTATCCTAAAGATTTTTCTAGTCTCAAAATCTATCTACAAAGTTTCAAACGGCGCTTAAAATTGCAGATAAAATTATAACGTAATGTGCGTCCGAATACCAAATTGTAATCTACCTATAAACTTAGAAATGTCAAATTGTAATCCCTATAAATTTAGAAATGTCAAAGTAAGGTGCCTCTAAAATTAGGGATTTCTGTCTAAAATTAAGAATTCCCGAATACGGATTGAGTTTAGACCTGTCAAAATCGAGTTTGACGTTTATAAATTTAATTTTACAGACGTTTAAAATTAGACAACGGTTATCCGAATTGGACCCAGTAAGTATGTTAATTATTTTAAAACAAAGGGGGACAAGGAAATATGAAGACGTAGTACACAATGTTTCTTGAGGACCTGGGGGGTTATTATGACATGACTATGCAGTTCAGTTTACGCTGAGAAAAAAGGACAGAGCTATATAAAACTGCTATAGCTCTGTCCTTTACGGTCGCAGTAAAATGAGGCCCGCTTGAATGTTTTAAGAATACATTTATGTTTACTTTGATGCTTTTATTAATTTGAGCATGAAAATAAAATTTAGCTTTCGCTCAAATTTACCTAGTTAATCTTAATCAAAATTATAAGGGATGAAGACGAAACTGTTTTAATTAAAACAAATCACTTTGGCAAATGAAAATTCGGCAAAATGATGCATTGGACTAAAATTGGTCGCCCAAATGTCAGAATCCCGTGCTAAGGCGACATTTTATCGAATGTATGGTGTCGTGTATGAGGTTTTTGTCCCAGTGTAGTAATGGTCTAAATATCATGGATTTTTTAAATCGCATTCGTCAACAAAACATAAAAATACCGTAAAAGACATCACCAAAAGCGAAATTAAAATTAAAATCGGTCAAGAAATAAGGATGATACAAGCATTTTAAACTGCTAATTAGACAGAGAGATCCGAAGTGCATCGGTGACGTCATTGTGCAGTTCGGCAATATAAACTCCACGTAAAATTCTGTTTTGCTAAAAAGAGATATGAAGAAATCTTTGTTGGCTTACATCTTGGTTATTTTTATAGCTATTCAAAAAATGATTTTTCTCACCTGTTTATTACATGAATCAGCGTTTATTGAAGCTGTAAAAAAATGCATATTTCCTATTGTGGAGCTCATTGTAAAACCAGTAGGTTTCAGGCAAGAAGCAATCGATCGGTTAGCGACTATCTGCCCTATCTGACTAATGAAACTCGAGCAGCGATTTGGAAGATAACGTTTGAAGTATTCGGGGAATTTGGAAGTTTCAAGTTATTAATTGGGAGATGGGATACGGCAATTCATTACATGTACTCGTGTAGGAGTTTGTTAAACGAAAAGAACGTTTAAACTTTGTTAGTTTGTAGCCGTCATTATGAGTTTATCTTATCAGACGGAGGTGAAAGTTACGAACATTTAAAATTTGGGAGTATTTTCTAGATTAAAGAAGTTAAAGTTGGAGTATTAAGAAAACAGAACGCCAAGAGATTTTATTAAAATCTACATGTACGAGTGGGTATTCCGCGGAAATAAAATAAAAATCGATTTCCTAGTAATAATCTTTATTACCGTTAAAACAAAGATTAAAATAATAACGTAATTAACGAAATCCCAAAATTTTATAATCATGCCGGCCCTGCGCGCAACCCGTACATTTTGAGCGCAGGCGCAATTAGACCCGTCCCCGCGCGCTCGTTAACTTATATTGATTCGGTGAACTTGCAAATTGCGCGCACGCTGCTTTTAGGGCTCTTCCTTGAAGGTACTGGATAAAGAGGTTTACTCACAAAATCGAAGTTCGAGTACCGAGTAGGTAACCTACCTATACAGTCGACCGAAAATGATTTGTAGTTAGTAGTTGGTTGAATTTAGTTTTGCACATAACAAAACAATAACCGCGCCGTATTCAGAAACATTTTAGAGACTATTTACTCGTTCCTTTTTAAACTTATGTATAGCTTCAGACGGTTAGACTGGTAAGGTGTATTGATTTGAAAGATTGACTTTAGTGATATTTTCATAATTATGCTATGACATTGTGCCGAAGTGAAGGACCACTTTCTTGGCTGAAAAGAAGAAATATAATTTAAAGAATAAGAAAGATATTTTAATGTGTTCGTAACGGTATCAAAAAATCTCGCGCTTCTTGCACAGTGCATACAAAATCAATCAGCTGGCCCGAACACCTGTGGCCTGTTTCATAAAGCTACAAATTACAATTTATAGGTTACAAGTTTCCATTTGACACAACCTCGACCAATGACGACCAGCCATTTGAGCAGTGTTGCCATTTTAGACCTGTTAAATTGTTACTTGTAGCTTTATAAAACGTGCCCCTGATACTGCTAATGGTTTTATGTCATCGGTACCCTTACCATGAGTAACTATTAACGTACTCGCTAGCGAGTCGAAGCTCTGTCCCTCGCAGATCTCGCAGTAATCTTATAGAGTGCGAGGGACAGAGCATTCGACTCGCTAGCGAGTACGGTAATTGTAACTCATGGTGAGGGTACAGTATTGTTATAGAGTGCGAGGGACAGAGCACGGAATAGAAAAAACAGTGGAAGTGGCATGAGCTTCGCTAACTATGAGACCGGTTGTCGCCAAAACTCACACCATCATAAAAACAACCACTAAGAAATCTTGAAAATGATTGGTCGAAGGATTTTAAATCATAAAAGAATATGCACCATAATCCGTTAACGTAACGTAAACTTTAATTCCATGCAGCATAGTTTAAATTATAGAACGCATTTTTACGACTTATGACAAACAGATGTAGAACCACAAGTTAGCTTACAAAGTGCTGCCATCTAGTGTTGAGTAGCGGAACGATAACGTTTGTTTTTGTGCGACAGAGACAGACACCTTCTTTGTCGCAACTTAGTGATGCACGTAGCTCATTGCAGTTGTTATGTCGATAAAATAATAAGAATTATTTTTTTCTTCTTAGAAGTCTTATGAATTTTATGATATGAACATAGTATAAATAGACAAGTAGCTCGACTCCGGCCCTTTAGGAGATTCTGATACCTATTGCCGCTCGGGCGTCAGGGTTGTCCGAACATGTTTTTCAAATTTGGTCACCTACTTGACCAAACCTAATTTGATCTATGATTTATAATCATAGTAGTTTTCATAAATTACACAAACCTAAAGTAGGTAAGTATAAATATTGTTAGGTACCTAAGTATATACACACATAAGCACACAGATATACACGTTTAACTTGTAAGATCCCTCTTTTTTGTCGGGGTTTAAATAGAGTATAGGTATTTAATTTTAAATAAATAAAGTACGAATACATGGAGTAGCTCCCGTCTATAGCTACTCAACATGGATAAAGAAAAAATACGATGTGATGTGAACAATAATAATATTAATGTACCGAAAATTTGATAAATATCTAAATAATAACATCACCGGAAAATCTCACACAAATTGACCAACGTAGCCCTAAACTAGGTTTGGCTTTGGGTACTAGGCAACGATACATAATTACTTATGTAGTGAAAAATACATACTTACTTAATATTACTATATAGGTACATATAAAACACCTAAGACTCAGAAACAAATACCTACTCGCACTCATCACACGAATTGCCCTGACCGGGAATCGAACCCAGGACCGCTAGCTTCGTAAGCAGTACTTAGTCACTAGGTCACTACCAACTACCTAGGCCATCCACGTCGTCACTTGTTAACTGACACGTCACACTCAATAACTTAAATTACCTACTTAATACGTATTTATTTCACCTAAGTAGGTATCTATTCTATAGGTATAGGCAAGCCGGTACGAAATACCTCATTAATTGAGTAGGTATTTACATTAATCACTTGCAGCTTTTATTAAATCTGGATAGTTGTAAGTACCTACTTAAGCTAGGTTTAGGGCACAGTTTAGGCGTTTTGAAACGAAAGAAAATGTCACGCTGACAATAAAATAGATTTAACAAATGCTGCAAGTGGGCTATAAGCTATAGGTAAATATCAAAAAATAAACAGCATTCTTCACAAAACAAGCTCTAAATAGGTATTTAGGTACCTTTCCGACTCAAAAGGTATGTGCAAAAACGATAGCTCCGGATTTCTTATACCATTATTTAAACACCCGTAAACTGAACAATATTTTCTAGTTTTCGACAAAGACATAGTAGCTCGATGTTTTAATTTAATGCGCACTACCTACAACCAAACGTGACCGAACGCAATGACGCCGCGGCCCCGTCTAATCACCATTCCCGCACCTCTGCTTGTAGTTTCGCGTGGGAGGTTCGCCCCGCCCACAGCCGTACGGTCGGCGTAACGCACACGTGCAAGCCGCGCGATGTACCTTTGTTTGAAGACGAGCTACTTCTCTATTTATACTATGATATGAATATGAATTATCGATAACATTATCGACAACACCCTCTCTCTACTCGCGCAGCGCGTTCGGTCCGAGTAGCGTGGAACATTCGAGATTTATCACCTTATTCTATCAAGGTTACAAATCGACCTTACCCTTTTGACATAAAGCTCATTTTTGGTTGGTACACAAATCATAATGTTTTGCGGAAAACATAAAATGAGAAATATATTAAAAGTAAATAAAATAATAATTACCTATGATACGACACGCCACCATGGGAGACGTTTTTGGTGCGGCTATCGTTTTTACACTTCAAAATAGCACAGTAAGGCATGCTTTTTGGTTTATTTCCTTTTCTAAAAATATTATTCGCACAACTGTCACGTACAAGTGACAGCGGCAAACTGAGCTAGGTTATGCGGAGCTCCGCATAACTATGCCACACGTGACACGCCCACTTCCCACTTCTACTGTTTTTTCTGTTCTGTGGGACAGAGCATTCGACTCGCTAGCGAGTACGGTAATTGTAACTCATGGTGAAGGTACAGTATTGTTATAGAGTGCGAGGGACAGAGCATTCGACTCGCTAGCGAGTACGGTAATTGTAACTCATGGTGAGGGTACAGTATTCTTATAGAGTGCGAGGGACAGAGCATTCGACTCGCTAGCGAGTACGGTAATTGTAACTCATGGTGAGGGTACAGTATTGTTATAGAGTGCGAGGGACAGAGCATTCGACTCGCTAGCGAGTACGGTAATTGTAACTCATGGTGAGGGTACAGTATTCTTATAGAGTGCGAGGGACAGAGCATTCGACTCGCTAGCGAGTACGGTAATTGTAACTCATGGTGAGGGTACAGTATTATTATAGAGTGCGAGGGACAGAGCATTCGACTCGCTAGCGAGTACGGTAATTGTAACTCATGGTGAGGGTACAGTATTGTTATAGAGTGCGAGGGACAGAGCATTCGACTCGCTAGCGAGTACGGTAATTGTAACTCATGGTGAGGGTACAGTATTGTTATAGAGTGCGAGGGACAGAGCATTCGACTCGCTAGCGAGTACGGTAATTGTAACTCATGGTGAGGGTACAGTATTGTTATAGAGTGCGAGGGACAGAGCATTCGACTCGCTAGCGAGTACGGTAATTGTAAGTCATGGTGAGGGTACAGTATTGTTATAGAGTGCGAGGGACAGAGCATTCGACTCGCTAGCGAGTACGGTAATTGTAACTCATGGTGAGGGTACAGTATTGTTATAGAGTGCGAGGGACAGAGCATTCGACTCGCTAGCGAGTACGGTAATTGTAACTCATGGTGAGGGTACAGTATTGTTATAGAGTGCGAGGGACAGAGCATTCGACTCGCTAGCGAGTACGGTAATT
The DNA here is from genome assembly GCA_948252455.1 of Acleris cristana. Lineage (NCBI taxonomy): Eukaryota > Metazoa > Arthropoda > Insecta > Lepidoptera > Tortricidae > Acleris > Acleris cristana. The sequence continues at coordinate 5,401,788 of OX411774.1, read as the reverse complement.
GTAACTCATGGTGAGGGTACAGTATTCTTATAGAGTGCGAGGGACAGAGCATTCGACTCGCTAGCGAGTACGGTAATTGTAACTCATGGTGAGGGTACAGTATTCTTATAGAGTGCGAGGGACAGAGCATTCGACTCGCTAGCGAGTACGGTAATTGTAACTCATGGTGAGGGTACAGTATTCTTATAGAGTGCGAGGGACAGAGCATTCGACTCGCTAGCGAGTACGGTAATTGTAACTCATGGTGAGGGTACAGTATTCTTATAGAGTGCGAGGGACAGAGCATTCGACTCGCTAGCGAGTACGGTAATTGTAACTCATGGTAACGGTACGGGACACTAAACTTCACATTTTTTTACGCCATGAAGAGCAAGCAATACGCAAGCCATCTGATGGTGGGCTATGAGTCCCATATAACATTTCCAATACTTAAAGACAGAAGTCTGAGGACTATGCTTGTCATTTCTCCAGTCTTACCACAATACAGAGGCCCCGTTCCCACTATGCCGGACCGGCGAATTTGCCGGATGCCGGTAAGGCTAGTGGCTTATGACGCTGATCACACGGCATAATGTGAACAGCTTCATATAAATTGTACAGCCACTACCCTTACCGGATCCGGCAAAATTGCCGGATCCGGCATAGTGGGAACCAGGCCAGACACGTAAGGATTCGGACGAAAGGGATGGTTGGATTTTGATGATGTCTTAAAGATATAGGGGGCTCTTCATTATTCACTAAATAAACAGATTTTTTTACCAAACATGTGGTCCTATTCAGGAACATGCTGTTTGTTTTCGCTATCACACGAATGTTAAAGATGTTATCCTTCCCTCGTCATTGGTTACGGGGCCTGTTGATTATATTAAATTGTATAGCAATTTAAACCTGATTTTATGCACGAATACAGTATGAATCAATTTTAGATCAGCACGATAACAGGTGTTGCTGATTCCCTCAGGAATAACGAGTACGCAATATGCTGAGACTAAGGCATCGGTTTTTCAGATTCTCAGCCTTTTGTAATTTACCTACAGACTAAGAGCGGGTACACATTGGGCGCTTTCAAACGCGCGCTTTGCCAACGCGCGTTTTGAGAACCAGCAGTTCTGTTGATGTGTACACACCACAAGCGCGCGCTTGCATGTGAAGCGCCCAATGTGTACCCGCTCTAAGAAAGAGTAAAATCAGTAAGGTTAAACCAGATGCATTCTGCAAAAGTTAACGATTGCAAAAACCTGTAAAATGTGTGGAACTAGCAAGTAGACGGCAAGAACGTTTATAGGTAGGTACCCTCTAAATTTATGTTCTTTTATTTCTGCACTCGTCGCTACCTTCGCAGACTGTTTTCTTTTGAGCATACGAGTATATGTATCAGCTGCTAACACAATGTCTGGAATTTAAAATCATCCAAAAGCACCAGGTCCAGATCAATATGTTATGTACGTATAATGATGGGATTCTAAAATGGATTTAAGCTACCGAATGAACGCCTACTGATATTTTTAATGGAAATACCTTCGTTGAAAGAGATGACCCGAAATATTTTCATAAAGCATAACCATGATTAATTATAGGCCACGTGGCAGCCGCCATTCCTTTCAAATGCAAGCGACAACGGCGCGAGGCACAGCCCTAGGGGGTCAGCGCGAAAAATAAAATAAAACAAACATTTGCAACCCTACATTTTTGCCTGGAATTAAATAAGGGGTGATTTTTATTTGTCTTACCAACTGTCAAAGATTAAGAATCTTTGAATGTAGTTAAATGCACTGTCTGTTTGGAATTATCCTTTCGTTAACCTGAAAGTTTAAAAAAACTATGCCTCAGGTTAATCATGTAACTACATATTATGTTTATATATTTTGCAGCTACGACACTACACGACATATAGGTATGTAATACACAAACATATAGATATAAAACGTCAAGTAAATAAAATTAAAACCAATATTTTTTATCAGAGGATCAAAAAGCTATGCCCTATGTTTGGCCCGGTACAACTTGATAATTCAACACGCTCATATGACGTGACATCGCGACCCAATATCGCATATTAAAAACGCTTCCAAATTTAACCTTAATAATCGCGTCCATTTATGACGCAGCGTTTTTCCATACAAATCATACAAGCGCCATGATCCGCGATACAAATGAGCGGGTAAATGTCCCCGCGCTTTAGGGTTGCTACTCTACCGGAAAAATAATGATAATTATTGTTTGAAATTACTCGGTAAATTTTCTTGTAAGTATATTCTTGTGCACAAAATAAAAAAGCATACAAGAATTGTACGTAACTACGCATATGCTAGTCTTACTCGCAGTTGGCCAGTTTGTTTCAACTCATAGGTACTTCGTGAAAACGTAAATATGGTAACAAACACCCACTAGCAACAATTCTTTGTCTAAAATCAGTACCTATATAATATTGCGAACTTAATTATCCTGAAATAAATTGCATTGGACTTTCGCAGTATTTCCACATTTTAATCGAAAACGGGGTTTTATAATCGTCTATCGTCCATTCGACATTACCTCAACAAACAGTACTTACCTATCTATTGTTCAAAAACATATTGTACAAATGTCTTTCTCTTTTTTTCTCTACCTTGTCAAAGCAACAATAAAACAACATATTGTAATATGGAAAACGATTAAATTAATATTACTAAGCCGATATCGGACACACTGTAGATTACATCAATCACTATAGCTAAATTGGCTGCAAAGCATGTAAAATCTATTTATCTGAGAGTATTGCACTAAATTGTGGTACGTCTATCTGAGTGACAACCCTAGTTTCACCTCGTGACTGGCATGACTCGACGAATTTAACAAAAACTACCCCTTACCCTAGTTGGAACGATGTCGCAGATAGCGTCAGGTAGAATATACTCGTACTGTGATGTGGTAACATTACCTCGGTCGCAGTTCTACGGGTGACACCGTTACACGCACCAGTGTACGTAACAGGGTGTTTCCCAAAAGTTTTATAATCAGACGATATTTTTAAGTGTTGTTTTATTAATGTCTATCTTTCCATGTAACTAAGAGTGTACCTATGCATTTAAAACTAATCTTCTGTTGGTTAACTGATACTAATTCTTATTTTACTGTACAACGCCTTACCTATAAAAACGACTCAAAATAAATCTGTCATAAAACTGTACTTAAAAAAATGGTATGAGTACATAACCGTACCTGGCCATCATACTAAACTAAAAAATGGGAATTATTTAGTAAACAATTAAAAAGTCGGCAACAAAGCATCGTGCCCATAGTTGTATCTTAAATAAAAAATTACTATACAAAAAATAATCAGCGTCAGACTCCTAGAGAAACCAGTTGGTATTAAACGGGTGTCTGCTTATACCTACTGTACTTTTTTTTTCGTGTAACTGTAACCCGCTGCTGCGCAAATACAGGAGGTTTTCCCTCCCTTAATAATATCAGTTTAAAATGAAAAAAACTAATATAAGAACTCCTTAACTCCAATTTGTGTTTTTTTGCGTTTCAAAAAAACGTGCGGTGACAGCGAGGACCAACTGTGTCAACAGTAGTCCACAAACAAACTATTTAATTCTGCCCTCCTTTAGCCAAAAGGGCATAACCCACAATACAGTTTTAAGGCAAAGTCCAATCTCTAGCGTCAGTAATAAGGCTGTAACATGTACAAGGGTATCTGTTACACTTGCGCCCTTTTTCTTGAGAAGGTAAATTTGTTTAGGCTCGGCACACACAGTAAATAAACGAAAGTCCTGACTTGATCCACTTCTTGATTTACTTTTACTTGGCCAATTGTCCTGGATTCTTGGACGAGTGCCTTTTAGTGCCAATAATTCTGCTGTAATACCAAAGGAAGAAGAAGAGGCTACACAGTAATAGTAATTTAAATTTAATGTGGTTACTAGGGTGACGGCACCAGATGGACACTTTTAGCTGACAGGCACCTGTAATGGACACTTCACTCTTAATTCAAATTTCATACGGTCCTAAATTGATTGTTGCAAAACAAATGAATAACCCTTATCTTCTGTAATATAAAAATCAAGTGTCCATCATTGGTCCTTGTCCATTACTGGTTCCGTCACCCTAATAGGGTATAAAATGCTTCGACTACTACAGCAAAAAATTAAAAATGAAAATTTCCAATCGCATAATGTTCATTTCTAAAGGTGATTCTTATTATCTAAGAAAAAAATATTACTTAATTGATTTAAGTACTGATAAAGCAAGTAAGTACCTACCTAAAACAGCTTAATACTCACGATTCTGTGTTGAAAGTTCGATTTATTCTTGTATTGACAGATTTATGTAAAGCAGGTAATTTAGTTTGATCACAGATTTAAATAAAATAATATTAATCAATACCAGTAGCAGCAGGATATCACAAGGAGCAAACAGAATTATCTCCTTTATACACAAAAACTCATTTATTTAAATACAAGCGATAACATTTAAATAACAAATACAAATACCAAAATACAATTATCAACGAGAAAGAGCCTTAACCTTAAAGAAATAAAGCTCACAGTTCTTGAAGTGTATATAGAAATAATTTGTTAATCTGTAAACAATCAAGGCATCGATCAATTGTGCGGGCTGCGCCGGCGCCGGCGCGACGGCAACACGTAAACAAACACGGGATTATGATTATATACAACATCCACATATTATCGGCGGCATCCATCATCGTCTGTCTAATCATTATTATTAAGGTCGAATATATTTGACGGTTGGTGACGCTTTATACAACCGGTGATGAAATTCAAAGTGGCTCTAATACATTTTTATACATATCTTGGTTAGATTAGACTACTTACTTACGAATTAAGTTGTTTGTTTATCGTCATCATCAACTACGTCTTCTTTGTTATCAATAATAGGTGTGCGAGTGACCTCAGTCTCACCTGCTGTTAAGTGACGATATGAGGTCGAGGATGGTACCTACACGCTTGCCCAGAAAAAAACCTATTCACCTCAGCTCAAACTACGACAAGTTCTCAACTTCCCGTTATTCCTACTTTTACTACTCGATCTTACCTATATTGTGTATTATTAATTATTATTTTTGTTTTTTTATTGGTTATTTCGTTTATAGGTATTTAGTGTTCTACCGTTCGCCATAAGCCTCCCCTTCATCGCTTCACTCAACTCTGGACTTATCAAATTCTCGCCAGACAGAACTGGCTAAATCGTGCAGCCGCATTCTCCTTTTTCTGTGATTAGGTCGAACCTAGTCAGTTTTAATTTTAATCAATCAAACAGGACGCATTTAGCATACATATCTAGTCCAGTCTCACTTAAATTTGGCGCTTTCTTGGCACACCGGCAATTTCTAAAGCATAATTTATCAGTGCTCTGAAAATTATCACAGACTGGTTGTATATAAACTGTGCCAGATCGTGCCTTTCCTTCATTAAATAATCTTCATAAAGATGTCATGTCATAGAAAACCAGTAGCGGCGTGTTTATGTTTACGACGTCGTCCACATAGCAGCCGCAAGCGGATCTAATATTGAAATGAGCTGCAATTTGTGTCGCTCGAACATCGATCAATCTCCCGGATTGGAGGCGGACATAGATGTAGAGACGTGCTTCATAAAAGTAGTTTGAAATTTGATTTATTTTCAGAGACAAAGGAGGAAAAAACTTGATGTAATGTGTATATTTGCTACTGGGCAAAACATGAGTGTAGTAATGAAACTAAATTCAGGAGACAAAGAAAAAATCTGGAATCTAATTCGCTTGTGAATGTTTTTTCTTACAAACTATTGTTAACAAACCACTTTGTTCATGGAACTAGATATGACTCGTTAAAAAACGTATCATCAAAATAAAATACCCTATTTAAAATCCTATAGTAAAGAGACACACAAAAACATAAAAAGCAAAAATAGCAAATTGGGTCATGTCCTTCACCTGGTATAAATTCAATATACTTATAAACCGTTGATGAAACTATCAGATATTGGTTTGTAACTTATATGACGCGGATTGTATTACAGAAAACACAAAATTAGGGGCGTTAGCCTTTCCACATCCATTATCGCGAGCAAATCGTCGTTTGATGGATAGCTTCGGACCATTTTTAATCATCCCCATTCATCGCTACATAGGCATAACTAGAAAAAAAAGACACCCCGAAATATACCTTAATGTTGCATACACATAGTTTATTACAACTTGTCAGGTTGTGTTGAAATAGTATCTTACGTTATAGAGTATTTGAAGCAGTGTGAGCAAGTTCCGCTGTCAAATATTACTACACCGTATAAATCTGCAGCGGATACTATAATGGCCGTAATTTCATAAAATTAGACAGAAGCTAAACGACCGAACGAACCTAACTATGAAGAGATATTAGATACCTGTATCGGTATTGATCCAGTTTGCGATTAATACAGTTTAATCTCGACAACCGACTACCGTTGGAGGATGATAAATTACCTCGGAGCTGAGACAAAGCTTTCCAGCCGCATTGTTCGCGACATACTGCGTTCATAGACCCATCAGGCGGTTCATTCGCGACAACCCCGGATCCATTACGCGTAGCATTGTGCCAGCACTCAATGCATGATTAATGGTGCCAGAAAACATATTCATTCGTGGGAATGCCGCGCTTCCGCCATCTCGAACCAATACAATGCGAATACCATATCGATATTTTCCGCGAGAGGCGAAAAATGCGATGTTTACCCCCGCTCGATTAAGCGCGGAGGATGGGTTTTTGAAAAATCGCCCGCCGCCCCGGAGATACGCGGCGCGTGCCGTAAACCCACTTGAGCTACAAACAAAATCAAATCCTCCAGCTATCCAAATAAAATCGAAAACAAACGTAACCCGAACGTTTGTTACTCACACTTGGTGTTCCTTGAAGCGTTGTTTTATTGGAAACGGATAATTTATTTCATGTATTTATTTCGTTGCGGCTTGTCGAATTCAATATATCGTGGGAGCGAAACGAATTTCTTCCACTGATGTGTGGCGTTATTAGCGCTGATACGAGCCGTTTTTCTCTTCCTCAATCCTTGTTTACTGTTTGTTTTCGCTCTTCGAATTTCACTTGTCTATCTGACATTAATATAATTGAATCGGTCTCGGGGAAGTTATCTCGTTTATTCTGAGCACATCTGAGCAAATCCGCTCGGGAGTTTTTAAAGTGGAATTACCATCACAGACAAACGACTGCATATCTCTTTGGACCAATTTGTGCGACGGCCCAGAAGTTGAGAGTGTCGGGACATGGTTATTTCCCGAATGCCCAAGTTTTGTATTTACGGTCAAGAATCGGGATAAACTCCATTAGGGATGGGGGCGGAAATTAACTTAGACCTGCGCCGGACGGGCTCTACCGGGGCGAAGTTTTTGGAACTATGCCGGGGGATTTTAGAGGATCAATTTAGCAGCCCTCTGTTGTACCACATGGTTACAGTAAAGCACATTGGTAATTCAACCGGACTTATTTGACAAAGCTAACCCAGCACTGCAGTGATCATAAATATTTAATGAAGAAAAAAAAAACTGTAAGCAAAAATAAAACGGCGGTTGAAACCGCAATAACGAAACTCCGTCATTTATAACAGCCATAGAGCCCTACTAAATTAGCTTACCAAATTTATAGAATGCAAACTGCGGGCGAACTGAAAAGTTGGATGGCAAATTAACAAATAAAGCTGACGAGGGAAAGTTTGGCGATTTGAGCAACGATCTAATCTTTGACGGCGAAGCGACGGTTTTCGTTTCATAACGAGACGATGCCTTATATTTTGGAGGCGGTCCAAATTATAATACTAACAATAGACACAATTACAGGTTAAAGTTCATTTTCATTTTTGATCAGCGTGTTTTGTAAAGTGTTCGTGCTATTTAAGTACGAAATTATAAATATAAAAATAAGTTTTTGAAATATATCTTTATCGCCTTAGTTATCAATTTTATAACCGGCGTTTCATAAAACATAACATAAACCGTATTTTATGGCAGTGTTATATGGTGAATATTTTTACAACCCTCTGGGATATAATGTTTATAGAGTGCGTATAATTTCAGTCCGAGTGCAAATTTAAAGAAGTGCACGTTCAAACTGACGACAACTTACTCAAAAACAGTATACAATGAAAATATTTGCAATATTATTTGAAGATACTTTGGTACTTCGTAGCAGGTGGAAAGAAGTGGTCTCTGCCTACCCCTCTGGAAAACAGGCGTGATTTAATGTATGTATGTATGTACTTTGTGGATTTTCATAAAAAAGAATACCATAATTCCATACCATAATATACTTCTGATCAGCTTTACAAATCAAAAGCAAAACAAAAGTAGTTTGCAAAGAGAATCAGTCTCTATAGTTAATTGAATCGAATTGATAAATTAACTTACCATCCTTTTAAAAGGAAGAAGGAAGACGCGCATTCATTAAAATTGATTGATTTTCCAGCACCCTTCCTTACTTATTGAAACGTGACTTGTGCCCGCCTGAAAGTCGCCTGCTCTTCAAATGAATTGACTCAGTGCCAAAAGCTCAATTTCGTGTCAAATTAGTATGTATATTAGAAAGCCGTAGTAGACACGCTAAGAAGTGCAATTGGTTGAAAAATATTGGTCCTCCTGTAAACAGTAGCTGGTTTTGAACACGAAGTGACGTAGCCAGGCCGTTGATGGTGATCGTTACAACTTACTCCGCCGAGCCGATACAATTTAAACTAAGGATCAACTTGAGCCTAGCCGGGCGGGAACAGATGTGCCGTGGAGCAGCATGAAGTGGATTAAATTTGCGTTCGAGTATTGTTGGGTGTGCATCTGCGGCAGCAAAGTTACATCAAGCAATTTGTATTTATACTAGATGAATTTTGGATTTTCTATCTCGGTATTAAGTAAATATCGTGCCATTTGTACCTATCTGTGTTCTTTTTAGAAAAAAACTTTTCTAAATTTGGATATAAATGTGTAGTTTATTCATCCAGTAATTATCTTCATGGGTTAAGGACATCTCCTCCGAATCCCTATTCCGAAACGGAAACATCGTAGAGCGGCTAATCTCTGGGGCGGGTGCTCACGCAAATGTCATTCACGCCAACCCTTCATGTCGGCCTTGGCCAGCTTTAAAAGACCCACCAAACCCCCCCGTTTTCCTCAGAAACCAGAAGAATAAAGTGCTCCGGGTAGGACGCCCGCGTGTCTTCACATGGTCAACCGCAACTGACACGGGATTTGGGACAATCCTTTGTGATTGCCTTTCGTGCCGTTTTCAAATCTACCCCGATCGTTTTCGTCCGAATGCTGATCGTTCTGCATCTAATTTCAGTTTCGAATTTGAACTGAAACTGCCGTTAATTTAGATAATTTACAGCCGATCTGTTTTCGTCCCGTTTTCCTGCAAAACCGGCTTACATTCAACGCTGACAATGTGTTGTTTGTTCTTTATTTGCCTTCTACACTTATGTTTATTATAGATATAACATTTTCATACATTAAGAACATTACATTAAGGTACTTACGAACGCTCCATTTATCCTATTTAACGCGGTGATATTTTTCTTGTTTTCACAAAGGCCAGTAATTTATGTGTCCTGAAATTGGGTTCCTTACAAAGGTCGACACATTGTACAAATGTCAGAATAACTATCCCACTAACGACAATGTGCCAGCTTGACAATACAATTTAAGGGCACCGAGGGTGTCTTAGGCGAGGGATATCTGCCCTTTCATTAATCCGCCTCTACGGCCCTCAGGAATTCTTAATTTGGAAGATTTAGAAGCAATTCTGTTGGTAAATTAAGACTATTGACTATCTTGATAAAAGACCCCTTAATCCGTCAACTTTTCAAGATTGTTTCAACAAACCTGATTAGTTTTTCTTGTTGGTTTTATAGTGTCTTGACTTGATGAATTAAAATCTTTACTTCATTTTGTAAAAAACATCCTACTAATTGTAAATGCGAAAGTTTGTATGTTTGTTACTCCTTCACGCTGCAACGGCTGGACAGATTTGGGTGAAATTTCAAACGTATATACGATAGCTCATACCCTTGATTAACACATAGGCTGCTTTTCATCGCAGAAAATTTAAAAGTTTCCGAAGGAATAACGATAATCGAAATCTACGCAGACAACGTCGCGGGCAGAAGCTTGTGATATATACATATTTTTCATGCAATGTTATCCGCTTATTTATCAATTGACTGGTCGACTGGAATTAGTAAGAAATTATTTAGCAACCATCAATTCCGTATTTTTTATCTATCTACTATAGAGATGTATGTAACCATAATAGAATACCAATTAAATAACAAAACACGTAATCACGTTTCACGTTTTCACATATCCACATTAAACTGCAAACCAAACACATCCCTGATGTTCCCTTAGCACGTAAGGGTCTGCGAACACTTAATAAACTGCCCACTTACCTTGACCTGGACTATTTAACTACAATTTATTATAGCCCGTGAATTCCAACTTGCGCAAGTGGACCCACAAGGAGGGTCTTAATTACTACCTCTAGTATGGAGGGGACTAAAAAGACCCACTATCACGTAATTAAGGTCCGTGGTCGCTGGACTGTGAGGGACGCATGAGGGTAAGTCGCTTCTTGGTAATGTGGAAGTGCTATTTAAACAAAATGCTATGGGAAGGAGTGGAACCACAGAACAGAAAAAACAGTAGAAGTGTCAAGTGGGCGTGTAACGTGTGGCACGGTTTTGCGGAGTTCCGCATAACCTACCATACTTTTGCCGCGATCGCTTATCGATATTTAAATATTTCGATATTTCTAAAATAGGAAATAAATCCAGAAGCATGCCTTTTTTGTGCTATTTTGGAATGTGAAAACAATACGACCAAAAACATTTTCCATGGTGGCGTGTTGTTTTTATGATAGTTTGAGAATTGGCGACAACAGCTCATGCCACTTCCACTGTTTTTTCTATTCCGTGAGTGGAACTTTACCTTTTAGGTAGGAGTAGAGTAGTGGTAAGACTTACAACTACGGGTAGAAAATTTATTCTGTGGAGCGCCCTAAGCGAACATTTTAGAAATTAGTTCAACATTGTGTGAAAAGAAAGATAGAAAAAAGAAAATCATTTATTCGTGACAAACATAACCAAGAACAGATAAAAACGTACAAGAAGAAAATAGCCACGAAATGGTCCCAACTCAGCGTAATGCTGGCATTAAAGGCAGCGCACATCGCCCCCCTGGTAAAGTAAGTACCACCTTAATATAGCCTATGAAACCAGTGCCCCTGGGCCCGTATTATGGTCGCCTTTATCGCGGTAGATAAAACTTCCGTCACTCTCGCACTTACATACTGGTCAGAAAGTGACAGATGTTTTATCTACGCTTATCTACGTCGATAAACACGACCATAATCGGCCCGCTGGGTTCGATTCTCGGTATGGGAAAATATTTGTGTAATGAGACTGATTCATCAGTATTTGTTCCTGAGTCTGGGATGTTTGCTTATGTATTTAATTATGTATTTATATATATATGTACCCATAGCACAAGCCTAGAGCTTAGTCTGGGATTAGGTAAATTTGTGCGACATTCTCCCCTATATTTATATTTCTTAAAATTCCAGCAGAAAGTCCGAGCAATTGCTATGCGTTTTTTCAAACGTCGCCCATAGCGTAAAATTAGCAGAGTAATATTTCCTTAATTAGTGGAGTAACTAACTACTTCCCCTTGTTATTTTTGGAATAACCTTAAAAATATAGTTACTTATAATATAATACATTAAGTAGTTATATTACGTGAAACTAGCGGCATGTGTGTCACCTCGTAACGTCTAATAAAACTAAATGGCGGTACTACTTCGCCCTAATAGGAGTGCTACATACACCTATGCTTCATTATGCAAATGGTTTTTATTTCAGTGGATACTTAATTTTGCTACACTAAAAGTATTTCTTACTCACATAAACTTTCATGACGCAGAAAATATGTTAATCAGTAGAGACAAAGACACTTAGACATTCAAGGATTCCAACGTCTGCCAAGTAAAGGCAAGAAATTGCGGAAAATGAAAACTTACTTTTGCGAAAAGTCAGATTTTTTATTAGATAAAGTAATCCGACAGTTCTTATTATGGTTTATTTAAATTATAGCCGTTTTAATTATTGAACTACATAAGTTAGGTTTTGGTTACATTTTCTGTTACCTTCTACCAAAAGAATGACTTAGTACCTAAGTATACTATATCAAATAAACAATGTAACTAAGTAGTCGCAGACTTGACTGTGCTGTTATATTATAGCATAAAATTTTATACAAAATAAGCATAAATAAATAAGAAAATAGATTAAGATAATTTCACAATAAATATATACAATTTACATAGTCAATCATCCGATGAACTCCAAACAATTTAATCTAAACTTAAGATCCAGCGGAGTCAGTCGTCAGACAAACGTAGGTTATTATTAGTATGCATAGTTATAACGTCATTGTAACGTTAAAATTAAACAACCAACAAGGTTTAGGAATAAACCATAGGGTAAAATGAAATATGATAATAATAAAATGTAAACTAATTCTTGAATAGGTACTTGTTTGCATATACCTATAGGGTTACCGTTTGCATATACCTAGGGTAAGGGTTGTCCGCAAGTTTGGTTCGCATTTGTAGTGGTTAAGTAAGAATTCAAAAACTGTAAAATGTAAACATTAAAAGAAGTAAAATTAATGTTTTTAATATAATCAAAATACTTTTAAATCAAGATTTAAATTTAAACATCATCATTCATTATTATTTATTATGATGAATGTTTAATTTTAAACCGAAGACCGAGGGACGCAGATGGTTTACCGCTGGGTTTTTAGTGCTGGTAGGACCTTGTAATACTTCATACAAATACGACGTAGGTGCGAAACCCTCAGTGCTCAAGTCGGACTCGCACTTCACCTTTTTTCTGGTAACCATACCCTGCATCCAGCCGCGCCGCAAGCGCATTGATATTCCCCGCACCCACGTCGCTGATTGGCCGCCGACGTGGGCGCACCTGGTTAGACGCCGCTTTGACTGACATAAACCATAATCCATCGAGGCCGATCGTCAATTGTTTATGGTTGTGTTTGATGGGGTGCTCACGGGGCGAGTTATTGCTTTGCTTTTGCTTCATAAGTGGTACGAATTTACGATGGGTTTTGATTTTGGAAAAGTTTTTTTATTGCACTTTTTGTATTTCAGCAGGAACGAAGTATGTTAACAAATTGTTAGATAAAAAAGTATTTTGTTAAATGGATTGAAGGATGTTTGAAATACTAAAGAACACGAAAAATATCATGTCCTACATGGAATAAAACATGGAAAGTTCTAGTGATAAAATCTAGTGTTCTAGCTAATACTTCTTCATAAAACTGAGTTTACTAGGCACTATACTCGTACACAAAGATAAACGACTATCACGATCCAGATTTAACTTGGAAATGTGCGCTCCCATTCAAGTCAATACGTAGAACAAATGACCCAAAAATTACCATAGGGGATCAACGACACGTTCCTGTTACCTGTCAATAGCCATCCTTACCGGTGCGCCCACGCCCCTGAATCGGATGTAAGTAATACCACCTTGTCGCTTTCACCAAGTTTTAGCCTATTTGGGAATTCGTGTAGCAGTTCGATCATGAGCTAAAGCGACAGGGTAACTACTAAGGTGTATATATATTTATGATGTACGACGTACAATAGCTTATTTGACTAACAAACGGCATCGAACGCGATTATCCTACGGGACTGCATTATGCATGAACACTTCCTTCGGCCGAGTTGACGAGCTATGGACGTTCTGTTATAAAAAGTGCGACGGTGTTAAGGGGATGATATTTAGGGAAGTTGCGAGAGAATTTGTTATTGAGACATTTTGAAAATTGGTTATTTGTGTATACAAATAATATGAACACTAACAAAAAGTCCTGCTTGTTTTTCATCACTTACATTAACGAGTTTTTGGCAGAAAGTTTACTTATTAGCATAAAACTCATAATAGTCATCATAGAAATAAATCATAAGGTGAAATATTTCACTATTAAATGTCCTATTCGAGGAAGTGGGCTGACTGGTAGGCCAAATATCATCCAAATACGTGAAGGAATTCATGCGTACATTTTAAACAACTTTTACATAAATATTTGTAGAATCGAAAAACAGATTACCAAAAGACATCTAAAATAAGAATTTTGCAACTCGCATTGTAGTCAGAACGTAAATTCATTTAGGTAATTCCTGTTACCTGAATACCAGATTTTCATATCTGAATTTTCAGTATATCAATACCAATCAGCCTGAAGCAATCAAATGACGGACGATTCCCATCTAGGAACGATTTCAGTAATCCGACCGTGTGGTCGTGTCCGCGCAATCAGACAAATTGCTCCGTAAAAGCCTTTTACATCAAATTTCACTACAATTAGGCCTTTAAAATACTAAGGGCTTGACAGACGGACAATGACTTGACTTTAATAAAGTATCAGAACTAGGAAAGGCATAGAGTAGGGGTCGCATTAAACTTTTAAGTACGCGAGTGTTTTCGATATGCGTGCTTGATGGAAGTTTTAGTGGCCAATTGATGTTAAAATTATCAAATCTTATTGTAATGATTAGTATTTGCGTAAGAATCCAAAAAATTACATACTATAAATGCTGAAAATGTAGCAATAACAATGATTGAAGTTAAATAGCAATATTCGAGTTCTATCCTTAAAATTATACAAATTACAACGCAAGCCAAACAAAAACAGTTTAAACTGATGTATTATAATATTTTCTCAACACAAGAATATCCAAGCTACAATATTTTATAACATCGACTCCTCCCCCCTTAGTCCAAAAGCTAAAAAGACGAGCGGTAATCATGCGCAGCTAGTTTGTTTACTCGCGATTGTCTCGTTGTGATCGAGCTGCACAATGCGTGTGCGCACGCCCACTTGTATGAGCCTTGTTATGGGCGACGCTCATCAAAATATTCATGTGTTATCTACATATTTTTTGGTTCCACTTTTGTATTTTAAATTAGGTATGTACTTACTGAGCGGGTATGGATCTATAGGTAATAGCGTTGACGTTGTCAGTTGGCATACATACAATACAACACTGTAAACAGCTATGGTCATTGCAAAATAATTTCAAGGAATACTAACTCAAATTCAATAGTCAGATTTGTAATAAATATTTTTCATATATTTTGGTGTTTGCCTGTGACATTTGTTTGATCTTTAAATTTTAGGACCCAAAAGACATCTACGGGAACAACATCGCATAACATTTACTACAAAGAAGAAAAGACAATTAAAGGCAAAAGGGATAGGTGTGAATAGGCTAGTTATTTTTTATAGATCTATTGCCCGTTTAGAAATTTATAATCTACTACTTCATTAGGATTAATGATAATAAATGTGCAAATTGTTTGGATTATGTATAAGGTTTTTTTTCTGTATAACATGATTATTTCGTGATCGAAAAATTTCAAAATATTTCGTTAAGTAATAAAAAAAGGGCATTTTATCCCGTTCCATACAAGACTATCACCTAGGGACCTTTATAGTTTTCAACTGTTAACTTTCAAAAGAAATAAACAACTGAAATTGTTTAATCACTTTAACATAGCTAGCCAATCATATCAAACCAATGCGTATAACGTTACCAACTCAAATCGATAAAAACAGACTTTAATTATCTTAAGAACAAGTAAAACGGATCTTCGCGTTAACGGATACTTTACTACAAAACAAAACAGGCGCCATTTTTCCTCATCACAATACAAACTCGACTGCTTATACTAACACCCGTATTCACAAACAATACTTAAGGGATCCTTCACTGAGTAAACACACTGCGTTCATACAGCTTTGTGATTGGTCCTTTTTGACCGACCTTATTTTATGATACGATTTGAACCACCCTGTGCGTTCGTGAGCACTGTGAGACCTCATAGTAACATTTGTGAATACGGGTGTAACCCCAAGCAACAAAATTATCCCAGAGAGCACACTTTATAGGCCTACAACACTAATAACGTTCTCTTAACGGTTCTAGTTTTTACTACGACGCTTATAATAGCACGAACGGAGCTTGTTTGGCCTACAAGTACATCTGTTCTTATACGTTAACTAATTATCGTCTATAAGTTCAAATTAACAGCACAGTATAAGCTTATGTGTCCTATAAAAGTATTGAAAAAGTGTAAACGCGCTTGAGAATACGTACTCTGGTAAGCTATACTTATAACTGTCTACAAGAAGCAATATAAAACCTTCATAGGTAAACTATGCTTATAAAAGCATCAAATAAGACTAAACGTACTGGAAACTATTTGCACTTATTAATTGGATTTATAAGGGTTTATAAGTTCACTTTGTGGATCATTTAGAAGTAAACATATACTTGTCTTATAGTGCATTTCCCAATGCTGCTATAATCCTAAGTTATCTTCGTGAAGTCCCGTAAAAGAGTAGGACTGCTTATAATAGTCTTGCAAATACTGTTATAGACGCGTCTTTACGCGGACATTTTGATTTGGTACGTCGTCGTATTTGTAAGTTTTCTATAAATTTAATAAATTTCGGTACAGACATTCTCCAAAAATGGATTTAAATAAATGGAAGCGGTTGAAAAAAAGTGGTTCATATAAAAGAAAAGTTCATAAAACATATAAACAAATAATTCAGGTGTCGGGTTCTAGCTTTCTATTGGGCAAAGGTCGTACCATAGAAGTTGGCGAAGGTTCCGTACAAAAAAGGAACATTGAAAATTGTAATGAAGATGATTCTGGACAAAACGACTTTTTATCAGCATTTCGTGATTCAGATTCAAACGACGAGGAGAGTAGTAGTGAGGAATCTTCGCAAAGTGATATTGAAGACCATTCGTATCTAAATACTGAGAAAAAAAATGAATTGCGTAATGATGTAAGAAATTTGGCTGTAGAGTACAATATACGACATGCGGCGTTAAACTCGTTATTGGAAATTTTAAATAAAAACATAGAAGATGTCCTACCTAAGGACGCTCGAACGCTTCTTGAGACAAATAAAGAAAATCTGGATATAAATGTTTCAGCTCCAGGAGAATATTGGCATAATGGCCTCATCAAATGTTTAAACAACATTTTTCAAAAACTTTATTTTGCACTTTATTAGTGTCGTTTTGGAAGCGCAATTTATTAAACTAAACCATAAACATTACCATAGCAGTGACAAAGGTTGACACATTAAAAATAAAGTACCTAACAGCATCATTACAAAAAAGAGTAGATTTTTTTAAAGAATTATGGAACCCTAATTCCTAACAATATGGCGATATTTTACGCCTATAACGGTATGGTAATGTACTTGAAAATTCTTGCTTTCAAACATGGCGACTTTTCATTGTTCGTCTTATTGTTACCAACATAATTTTCAAATGCACTTATTAAATACACTAATTTCAAGAGGCGAGTAAAAATTTTGATTTAAAACATAACATACTTCACAGAAAATATACGTTACCCATGCAGACGCCTATTATAAATCTTGTGTAGGTACTTACTTGTCTCACTCAACATAATAAATTTATAAAGATGGCTTAACTTACCTTTTTATTAAATAATAATGACGCTTAATTAGCAAGCAACACACGCGATTTCACAAATGTTTGGAAGAGCTTGTAACAGTATCACGGAGTGCGCTAGAGTCGTGGTTGGTTCTGTAAGGCGCTTATAGTTAGCTTCGTGGGAGCAGATAGTTCTGCGTAGGCCAATTATAAGGTCTCTATAGACCAAAGAGGGATCCACCAAGACTACTATAGGTGTTTTATTAGCACAATTACGCCTATAATTTGGGCCCTTTTCTGTGGCTATAAGCGTTTATTAGCCCGTTATAAGCCCGAAAAAAAGTGGTTCCAGGACAGCTACTAGTCCACCTTTTGCTGCTTGGGACTCTATAATGTTCAGAATAAGACATCTTATCCCCTTTAAAAAGGACAAATTTGTCTCTCTGCTCTCGGGTTGCGATATCGTCGATAAAGCATGTAAATTTATGTCGGGTCGGGGGTAGGTGACATATGGATGTATGTATGCAGGATACACGAGATGTATCAGTGGATACACGATACGCGACCTTTATTTATACTTTATCGGTAAATCTAACCGCACGTGGTCCTTTCGTATGATGAACGAGCTTGGGTTGCGGTCGCATTAGCGGCAAAAAAGCGGGTTCTCTATTTGTCACATAACTATTTGGTTTAAATTATTAAGGATAATTAACAAAGTTTTGGTGCGGTTCTTATATTGGTGTATTGGTGTTACGTCTCAAATGACAAGACCTGTAAAAACTATTTTGTTAACTTACGCTTTATACGGTATATTGTGTTGTCTATTATGGCAACAAATTCATGAATTTTTATACCAACCTAATATTTTTAAATATAAGTACGTATCTGACAGTAAATTATCACTTTCTCTGACATATAAAGGATAAGTGAGGCTAGACAAGTTGCTTAACGCTAACGTAAACGATTTTCGAAAACTGACAAAATTTATGGAATTGACGTAATCGTTCGACGCGACCGTCTGACAGCTTACGTCAATCCTACACGTTTTGGATAACCATAACGAACGCTGAATGCATCTTGTCTAGCGCCCAAAGACAGGGTTACATATACGAGTATGCTCAGTTGTTAAAGCTGACGACTTAAATCCTACAATAGAGCTAAATTAGGAGATTTCTTTAAAAAAGCATATCCTATCAAACCCGCCCCCTCTCCTCCTGGCAACATAACCACATCCACATTGCCCTGCTACCCGCTGCTATCCGATACTGAAAAATGACTTAGTAACCTAATAAATGCGGTATTCCATCATGTTTAATCCTGCGTCACATGCTTATAGCACCTATAGCACTCATAGCGACTAGGCTTTCACATAATAGCAACAAGTGAGCTTTGGATCGCGATCTCGTTCGATAGAATAGAATGAAAAGTATCTTGTCTTTCCTTGGGGCTCAGTTTATTTCCTTTGCAAATTTAATTTTAACGTGTAAAAGTGTTGTCATTTGTAAAAGTCATACGTTTTCAAGGTGAGCGGCCATTCGTAAAAGTGGTAAATTACGATAGAATTATTCAAACTAAACATATTTTCTTATGTAATGTAATAATAATCTTAAGTGCATCGGAGCTGAGATATTTAGTATGAAAACTGAATACTTAAATCTTTAATATCTCCGCTCCGATATTATTTAACGCCATAAATTATATATATATATGTGTATTTGGAGGTCCTCTAAATAACTATGTAAAAATCAACAGTGACCACTGAAAAAAAAAATACAATGTTCTTTATACAAACTTACCCAATGGCCTTTGGGTTAGTTTCATATTATGTGCGGTGTTTTACTGCATTATAAAAAATGTTTACATTAACACATTTCGCCCTAAGCCTAAAGAAGCTACATTTTATAGTCATTCCATAGCCCATGAGCGTCCAACAAAGCTTTTATCTTTGGTCCGCGTTGGGCTGCGAGCCAAAAGTTAATTGCGTGGTTTACTTGATTTAGCTAACGCCTCTTATTTGTATTTTGCTAACAAATACCTACCAAAAGTTTAGGACAATGGCATTTCTCGCTATTAGAAAATTACTTGCATTTTGCAAGTTTAGTGTCAACTGCGCCAAATTGTCTAATTGCTACAGCATGATGTTATTAAAATAGCGTAAAAAGTTATTTTAGATTTATTTTCGAGACTATTTATTTATTAATCAAGTATATCAACTGAACAGTACATGACAATTCATAAAAAACAGTAAATTTATACAGACAATAGAGCCAATTACAGATCTCTACCTATAAGCTACTTATAAATAAAGAACAACTACACATACCTACTTAATGCAATAAATATATGGAACTCACTTCACTTAGCAATGAGACCCAACTGATTATCATACTACAGATACATGCTGTTATCACAAATAACCCAAAATATTCCCCAAATTGCCACTGAGACCGTCTTTACTTCGTTCTTAAACTATATTTAGCATGTAATAACCCGCTGAGACGCGGTTTGACAAATGCACTAACTCCATTTAAATCCTAATTCATTTAAGCGCCTCGCAATTAACATGTTCAGCGGAGCAGTTGTAAATTGCCTCCACTGACGCTTGATTCAGAAATATGCGCGACATGTGCACTGTAACGTCCGTAATTAGAAACTTCAGGAGTAGAAGGTGGAAAAGGAAGAAAAATTAGGTTTTAACTAACATTTATTTGATTTTTTTAATTGAATGCATTTTTGAAAGATTATTTTAACATTCAACATTATGTAGAACTTGTCTATCCTTCAGAGGTCAGGTTTTTAAAGCGTAATAACCTAACCTACCCTAACCTATTCTGCGACTACGCTTAATTCTACAACAGACTCGAAACTTTTTATTACGTTAGCTTCAATTGGTGTTGCACTTCATTCTATTAAATACCCGAAAATATAATAGGTACATAGGTACTCTATAATAAATAAATGTCACTGGAATACGGATCCGGTCTTTGAAAAATAATTATCTCTAAAACATTTCACGTGTTGTATTTAAAGCTCTAATTTAGAATAGAGAGATAAATTCGAGTCTTATAAGCATTACGTAATTATAAATGTGAAACTTAATATATTCCCTGAATATTTAAAACACGCAGTACCCAGTCGTAAAACAGCTTATCCAATGACTGGTTAAATCTCAGTCCGATTCGTCATTGCATTTGTGTTTCTACAGCAGTGTAAGCTATTTTAAAAGACTGACATCGAAAGGGGTTACAACTCGAACTGTCAAAACACATTAGGATCTCGTCGTTCCAATGTCAGAGCTATTTTTATCTTGTTTATTACAACACGTCATCTATCGTTAGGGTAATGTATCTTTTCTATGAATTCTGTACATATACTCTATAATAAATAAATGTCACTGGAATACGGATCCGGTCTTTGAAAAATAATTAGCTCTAAAACATTTCACGTGTTGTATTTAAAGCTCTAATTTAGAATAGAGAGATAAATTCGAGTCTTATAAGCATTACGTAATTATAAATGTGAAACTTAATATATTCCCTGAATATTTAAAACACGCAGTACCCAGTCGTAAAACAGTTTATCCAATGACTGGTTAAATCTCAGTCCGATTCGTCATTGCATTTGTGTTTCTACAGCAGTGTAAGCTATTTTAAAAGACTGACATCGAAAGGGGTTACAACTCGAACTGTCAAAACACATTAGGATCTCGTCGTTCCAATGTCAGAGCTATTTTTATCTTGTTTATTACAACACGTCATCTATCGTTAGGGTAATGTATCTTTTCTATGAATTCTGTAAGTTTATGAATGCGGTTAGATATTTATTCCCAGACTAGTACGGTCACGGAAGTTAATTTCAAAGAAAATCTGCTTGAAGAAGTCATTGTCATTAGAGATGCCAAGTCATTAGTAATTGATAGGAAAATCAACCTTACTGCTGTAGAATGTCAGATTGACTTTGGACTTAAGGTGGGTGGTAAATTTAATTCCTTGACTGTACCTAGGTATCTACCCGCGAATTTTACTGCTTTAAATCTCTGAAACACAAACCCGCTAGTAGCTATTCAATAAGTGAAAGAATTTTTAGAATCGACTTAGTAGTTATAGTTCTACACAAATAACAAATTTCATTTTTACTTACATACTGGTACATAAGTATAGGATGATGCCAATCTTTGCAATATAACCAGACATTCTAATTATAAAAAAACAACAGACAATAACCAATCAGCTCAAGTTCGATATCCAATTATAAGTGAATCAATCGGGCCGGAGAATGCCGAAGCCCGCTCGTGTTTGCTCGGCTGTAAATAAGGTTGTCACATTTGTCTCGCGGCGGCGCCGCGCCGCTAACGAGAGCCGCAGCATGCGCCTGCGACTGCGACACCAATTGCACTGTACAGGGTGTTCTCAAGTTCATAGCGAGCTGAAAATGAATACTTTATGTTAGATTCTTAAACAGATGTGCTAATAACAGCGAAGTGTAGAAAATAAACCCAAACCTACACGATTGTAATCCTTGTTTTTTTTTTAACTTTCAGTACGCATGTCGTTTTACTTGAGTTTTAAATTCACGCATTTTATTTGCTATATAATGATACAAAGGATTTAAAAACATGTATTTCATAAGTTATCCAAGAATCTAACGGCTCAAATGGCCGTGCGACGCGATACATTCCCATTGAATTTAAACTTACTTAACGATAAAATTTTAAACCCTAATAAAACACAACATAATTCCAAAAACACATTAACTTTATCCGAACATCTTGTAACCCGTTGTTCGAGATACAAAAGTAAACTTTAAACCCGCGCACATCCCGGGCTGCGTGTGCGCATGCGATGCAAAATAGTTGATTTATTTGCACACTCCGAGCCTTAACACTCCGGAGTTCAGTAAAGCAAAACAGCTTAACTCCTCAGCTGACATATCTCTTAAAAAACTGGTCATGAATCCGTATGCAGAAGACATGCGAGTCAAATTGAATCAGCTCAGTTACATCTGGTTATACACAGGACGTTTTGGTTTTGGGCTCCGTTGAATTCGCAGTTGGTACTGGCTGTCATTGTCCGTTGAATAAATAATATAGTCTCGCACAAGACGTATGGGTCTGGGAATGATTCGAGAAAAGGCATCGGAATGAGTAATTGAGATTGAATAGACAATTCAAATTCGTTTAGACAATTTAACGTTAAGTAGTTTTATAAGCAGTAATTGACTTGATGTGGCTTGTATGATGGGAGAGTCGTATTTCTGTTTGTATTTTTTTTGTTATTGTACGATTAAACTCTATTCTGGGGGCCTAGTCAAGATCCATAACGTTAAGTAAGCGATTTTGGAAAATCGACAGCATGTATAGGATTGACGTAATCTGACAGATCGCTCGACCACTTAAGTCAACTCGATACATTTCGAGTCGATAGAAAACAGAAACGTTAAAAGCGTTTGCATCTTGGCTATGCCCTTAGGGTATTTTATATTAAATTGTGACCATAACTCAGACGCCATATTCTTTTAACAAACAACACGAGAAACATGTGTGGAAAGTAAGCACGTTAGATCATTCATGACGTCGGCGCGTCGCAAACGTTAAGCTCAAATCAATTTAAATTTTCGAAAATCGCTAACGTTATCGTTACGCATCTTGTGTAAGTCCCCTGTACATATTCTTTGATTTCTGAATGCAACTTGAGTATTTATATTTGTTTCGGCACCATTTAATCCTAACATGCTCACTTGCCCAAATATTCATTCATAAGCGGCCTTTACACGTAAAGTTCGGACCGCGGGAAACGCCACGCGCCGCGCCGTTCCAATCTTTATTTTACTATTTTACTATTACAGTTGCATTTACACGTACGGTTCGGAACGAAGTTCGGAACGGCGCGTGGCGTTTCTCGCGCTTCGAACTTTACGTGTGCAGTCCGCTATTTAATATACGCACTGCTAGATCAAAACAGTATTAACTCAAAATCCTTGCTAGCTTGTTTAAAGTTGATTTTAAAATACAGTTGTATTTTGAGTTACTACTGTTTTGATCTAACAGTGCGAATATATAATGTCGCCTTACTCACATGCTGTCACTTTCTACCTTGGTGAACTAGGAAGTGACAGGTGTCCTAAGGATGATAAAAGTTTGTCCAACTACTTATAGGTGACAATCACGTAAGTTTGCCGCGTACAATATTGAATTGGCTCCTATATTTATTTATATGCGACCAAACTATTACTTCTACAAAAGTAATCAGCGTCCATTTAATTTATTGTCCGAGAGCAATGGCGTATCACGTGCTGCTAATGCCGCGACCCCATTATCCGGACATTATTGCTTTCTGTTTATGGATCTATTTTACTTTATTGTTTCTGGGCTGCGGTTATCTCTTTATTGCTTTAGCCAAACGTATTTTTGCTATCACATTTAATTTAAACTCAAAAAATGTCGTATAATCTATAACATCTACATATTTACCGTTACTGTTTTTTGTGTATTTGGTTTTTATGGTTCCCTACCCAAAGGGTAAAAACGGGACCCTATTACTAGACTCCGCTGTCCGTCTGTCCGTCTGTCCGTCTGTCCGTCTGTCTGTCACGAGGCTGTATCTCATGAACCGTGATAGCTAGACAGTTGAAATTTTCACAGATGTACCTATTTCTGTTGCCGCTTTAACAACAAATACTAAAAACAACAAACGTGATTTTTTTGCCGTTTTTTGCTAATGTTGTTTAGATAATAGTACGGAACCCTTCGTGCGCGAGTCCGACTCGCACTTGGCCGGTTTTTTTTTGCTAACGCGATGCAGTGAAATTTAATGATAATACGCAATAAAACACGTTTTGTAAAGCTTTGACTATAGTGACGCCAACTGCCGCACTCAGAGACGTCAATTAAATTTAATCCTTGACTAAAGTTGCTGCTATCACTTTCTTTGCTACAGCAATAGAATAAGACAACACGCCACTAAACAAGAATTAAATTTAATTGACGTCTCTGAGTGCGGCAGTAAGCTGCTCAAAATAATATTACAACCTATACATTGTAACAACCCAACCCTCAGTCACAAACGGTCAGTAAAGTGAAAATATTTGTTCAGCGCCTCCTCATTAGGCTGCTGTCACACTGCGGGACACTTATTATCGAGTGTCGATTGGGGCGGGAATAGCCCCCCCGATTGAGACGTTCTGAGTCACCGGGTCAGGGGCGCCGGAATCCGCCCCCGTGTTTGCGACGACCGAAATAACCGGGAAGCGATTCTGTACACGCGCTACCATGCCAATTAAAATGACACGATAAATAGTGATACGTTTATCGTTGCCATAACAACGCCTTTTTTTAAAGAATTATGCACCAGCGCTTGTCACATGTATTTTAAAAGCGATATATGCCATTGAGAAGGTAATCTAGCACACAGACCGCGTGGGGCACGTTTTATAAAGCTACACGTAGCAATTTTACAGGTCTAAACTGGCAACACTGCTCAAATGGTGCTGGTCGTCATTGGTCGAGGCTGTGTAAAATGGAAACTTGTAACCTGTAAATTGTAATTCTAACTGATGGTAAGCGGGCTCCGGACTCAGGAGTTCAGAACTATAGATTATTCGAGAAATTACGGATTTAGTTAGGTTGTGTTAATAACTAAAGAAACATTGTAACGTGGGCTTAATAATCCCGCATTTAATACGATGTCACATTATTACATTTCCCTAAAATCTTTCCCTGCAACTGACATACCGATCCCACTGTTTTCGGCAAGGCCCTCCATTCCTTCCATGCGCAACGCATGCCCACGCATCTCTAATTCGAGTTGCCACCCTCCCCCGTGATAATAAGGGGGCTATAATAAGCGCCCGTATTTGCACGGGTCATTTTATATCAGACGATAATGTTGACCGTGACCAAATTTGCTGTTGCGTTGTACACGGTTTAGATATCGAAAATCCGTACTTTCGGCTTTTGTTAAGAGTATTAAGATTAAGCAATAAGCATGCTGTATGTATAGGTACGCGGTTTTTTTACGCAATAAAATAATTCTGATTAATATTTAATACAATTATAACTTATACTTTTATTCGGTATTCTTAAGAAAATTAAATTAAAAAATAGCCACACAGTTCCAGATGTAAACTATAAGTAGTAAACCACATGGAGATGGCTTTTTGATTAGTAAAGCAGAATTAAAAAAAAAGTTTGATAAAAAGCCGTCTTGCGACTATTACAAGTAACTATAGAAGACACTCTCTTCATTAAAAACAATACCTTAAAGAATATTTTAAACTAAGGGTATTTATAAATTTTAAACAGGACCTAATCGCGTAGTCGCGAGCAAATTTGTTCCCAGCTGACAGTTCATATAAACATCGCGAAATTCAAAACCAACAGGAGAGCATTAAACCCGATACCGCTGATATTCATTTCACCATTCCCGCAAACATTCACCCAATTTTTCCACGACGTAACTTCACAAAAGCCAAAAAGTGGTTCAAAGAAAAGTAATATTGTGATCACGTCCTCGTCTAATTCAACTCCGCGGAACCCGGGATCATTTCCCCGGAGTGCGCTCGCGTTTTTATTTTATGGTGTTTCATAACTACTTCCGAACTTCACGGTGTTTCGGTCAAAATGTCACTTTCGGAAGTTGAAGCATGAATAAAGAAAATCGTGTTAGAATTTGTGAAGTACTTTGAGGTTAAAATCAGAAGTTTGATAAGAGAATTGGTTCTCGAAATGAAATTCTCAGTTTGAAACTTAAATGGAGTGATACTTTTACAACTTGTAAGCTAGCGGATATAGATTGAAGTAGTAGGTACCAAAGTTCCTACTTATAAACGTTAACTTCCAAGTAAAATAAATGCCAATGTAATCAAGATTACTCCCTAGTAATTTTGATTTCTTATACACGTATCATTCGAACAAAACAACAAGGTATATTGCACGGCGCCTATTGCTACGGCTATGTGCCTTTCGTATAATTATAAAGCCTTCACTGCTTCAACGGTAACTTCCTTCGGCGGTATTTCCAACGTTATGACATGGGTGCCTTCAACAAAAGAGCATTCATTTCCCTAATAGGCCAGCAAACGACCAACAACTCTTCTAGAGCTTCTAATGTTCATGGGCGGTGGTGATTATGATAACTTACCGTCAGGTAACCCGCATGCTTGTTTGCCTCCCTCTCTTATATATTCAGATTGACATGTGGTTGTAATAATCTAATCTAAGAACACGCGAAAAACTTTTTACCAGCATTGTCAGACTAACATCACCATACTTATGTATTTAACTTTATCTTGACGACCGCAAATTCGTACGCGTAGAATTAGTTTCCCGCTACTGCCCTATTTCTTCTCGTTGGGGGTCAACTTACGAAAAATCCTTTCTTATTGCACCCGTAGGGTACCCAAGTAATACTCCCTCCAAATCTCAAGTCCATAGGTCCAGCAGTTTTGGCTACGCGTTGATAGATCAGCCAGACAGTTTCTCTTTTCATGTATATGTATAGACTAGGCAGCGTCCGATTACTATTTATTGTTACGAAAAGGACAACAGAACGCTAAAGCCACTCTCAGGAGCAATAGCGACTCGCGATCCGCGCTGAATGAGCGATCGTTCTGTGTCCGCTGACAGCCGCGATTCAATAATCCGCAGTCGGCACGGTGCAGCCGCGCGTCAACGCAGGAGCGACGAGCGACGCGAGCGCCCTGGGCCTCATTCTACTGTTTAAAACGATACTGCCTTTGACATGTTATCGTACCCCAGTACATTGCTTATGTAAAAAACAGGAGTTTCGATATTTACGTCTAATAGACATACAACAGATATAAGTTCAACCTTGGTTTAAGATAGATATAGTAGACCAAATAAGTAAAAGTAAGTTAGCGTGATATGGCTATTTGATGTGGGCTTAGACACCATGCATTCTGAGACCTTTATCATTATCGAAAATATGATTGACGTAAGCTGTCGGACTGTCGCGTCTAGCGCCGACTTATGTCAATTCTACAAATTTTGGCACATTTACAAAATTATTTACGTTAGCGTTATGCATCTTGTCTAACCTCTTGACATCTCGCATGTCATTGAACATGCATTTTCCAATACACTGCACGGTATGGCAACAGCACCGGCCCAGCAGCCAGGGAAGGAAAATTAGCGATTTTTCACTGACGCACGCAGCGTCGACAACTCGACAACGGCACAGTTTCATACATTTTTACTTCCGAGTCGAATTATACAAAAATCTATATCCGGCTTATGTAATGTTAATATCCGTTACCGGCTTCAGTTTGCCTACACAGCCTGTGTTTGCGCATGTCGTCATATCGATAATGGATGACATGGCCGATACTCGAATTACTGTGACTCGCATTTTATTTGTATTCCGATGCGTTATCAATCGCCACGCAAACATGGCTTCGGCTGGTACCTGGATAAAGGTTAAGAACTTTTTGATCGGTAGTCAAAATTGAAAAGTCATATTTGTATGAAATTGTATGGGAAAAACGCAAGCGTAATTATGTGACCACCACTGTATATTTACAATAATCGCATGACGGTAGTGTAAACAGTACTTCGTCATCAAACAGAGGAATACCGTACGCGCGGCTTGCATGTGTGCGGTGTGTACCTCGACCTCACAAGCAGACTCTACAGGGCGGGTTAAGTCATGATCGCACCATCACGTGGTTGCGTGCGTATTAAATATCGAGCGACGTGCATCAACGTAACCCTAGCACCCGAGCGGCAATAGGTAACAGAAACTCCTAAAGAGCCGGAGACAAGCTACTTTTGCGTACTAATCACCTATTTTTTTAGGTTTTTCATTTGGGGTTTTGTGTGACTGAAGAGTCTCGATGATGTAAGACTAATCAGTATCTAACAAGCTTCTACTTTACGTTTTTTTAATGTCTTGTCGGGCTTGTTTCAGGCGGTATTAAAAAACCTTAATATGTATTCTTCTTTGTTATTGCATCAAAACCAGTACAAATACTGGATTTAATGCCTAATGGCATTATCTACCAATGGACCACATAAACAAAGCAGTAGTTTACAGAGCTGAAAGCGCTTTTCATAAGTCCCATGGAGCAATTTTTAATCCAAAGTATCATGGCATACAAAATCCCAATCAAAACAGCATTTATCTTCTCCGATATAACTTATGCTATACAGCAAACTTCGACGCTACTTATCTGAGACTTAGCCCGAGGATCCAGGCTCCACCCGATTCAATATATTTCCTTTGTGGCGAAGACCTACGCTTCAGAACTTCATTGATTAAAGCCTGGTGTAAATGCTTCGCCCCGACTCCATTGTTCTCAAAGGAACTTTTCTTCCCATCACGAGAAATTAAAATGGTTCACGTCGAATGTGCTTAATGAACCTGGTCAGCACTTCAGTCGTTTAGAATTATACGGAATTTTTTGAAATGTTTTGGGATTTTGATGAAATCCGCGTAGATTTGATTGCTGTGCTATTCGTCCTCTAATATTCTAAATTTCACCGATTAAATAGCCCATATTGCTTCGATACGAACCATTTTGTTGACGTTATGATTATGACAGCTCTTATTTAATTGACAGTAAGAGTTGTCATGATGTCAACAGTGTGTTTACGATATCGAAACAAGTTGGGCTAAACCAACAACAACAACAACAACAACATAAACTCACGCCTTCATTCCCAGAGTGGGGTAGGCAGAGCCACAGACTCACCAACAACTCCAAAAACTTGTTGATAATTCTGTGACCACATTTTGCACAACCAGGCTAAGATGTTATTCAGTGTATTAGTGACAGGTTGCAAACCCATCGCCTAACAGCACTACACAGCCTTTAGTCCCTTAGTCGTCTCTTACGACATCCACGGGAAGACATGGAGTGGCAACATTCTAAACCCGGCACCACACGGTCAAACCA
This sequence comes from Acleris cristana, assembly GCA_948252455.1. Taxonomy (NCBI): domain Eukaryota; kingdom Metazoa; phylum Arthropoda; class Insecta; order Lepidoptera; family Tortricidae; genus Acleris; species Acleris cristana. Next base: position 5,372,348 of record OX411774.1, on the reverse strand, counting down.
AAACAGAATAAATGCCTTGAGCTAGTGACGAGTACAAAAGCAAAGTTTCTAACTTTTTTGTAAAATGAACAAAAGTTTCATTCTTCAATTTCGTGATAGTTTTGTTAGTAAGACATGGAAATTAATTATTTACTCGTAAAAGTTTCATGGCAGCTTTCTTGCAAAAACCGGCCTAAGTATATTCAACAAAATATGGTGTAAGCCCATGGTAATCCGAACTTAGTACGAAAAGCCTGTACCTACTGTCGCTTTAGTCCCGCACCTTCAACAACGTAGTTTGAAGAAAGTTTCATATACCTAAGGATTAGGTTCAAGATAAGGATTAAATAAAATCTTAAGCTGCCACGACGTGTGTAGAGGCTGAAACTAGTGGAGTAATTCTCTAACGGTTCAAATTCCAGTTCGTCTATATGTATACGAGTTATACGTTAACCACCCATATTTGTTTTTTTTTATTAGATGTAAGGAATCAGCAAGCGGGTGACAATTAGCCACATACCTTATGCTTTACCAGAAGACTAGTAGCGTCGTCGCCGGCAAGAAGTGACTTGGATAAAGGGAAGGCAGAAAGGCAGATGAAGGAATTGAGCAGGCGTCATATATATATATATATCTCTCTCTCTCTTAAACAAACCTTATCTAGCCTTGTCTACACGTTAGATATTTCAAAAATTCTGAAAATATTACTGTTCCACCGACATAAAAATTATCCGCCATGTCCGCATGGTGTCCTTAGGTCAAATTAGACTGGTATGACGTAGACCTGTGGTAGTATAACATTCATTGAAAAACCAGCAGCACTTGCGTTAGAGAATAAGTGGTCTGGTGTTATCCGTTCTAGCCTAAGTTGTAACTGCGCCGACCCGGGCAGAATATGAATGACTTTTGTTCACTTCGCGGCAAGTTTAGCCGTAGCACTCTGGAATACGGCGATCTTAATATGATATCACATTCGAACTTATAATGTGCTGTGCAATGAAATGTGGATTGAAAAGTTTGATAAGTTTTGTGTGGCGAAGAGTAATTCATTCATTCATATTCATATAAATATCCCACGTACGATGAATAAATAACTAAATTCTTTTTTACATACGAGTACATTACTGATGCCGAAAGACGAAGACCATCTATGATGAACAATATTAAGCCTAAAAGTTTAAATTACGATTTCACAGACTGTTAAACTATGAGGTGAAATGAGGCATTGGGTGATTCTTCGGCGTTTTAACCGCCGTCATTGTTGTCTTCGCATATTATTCAAAATAAACTTTATAAATTTCTTGTTATTTTAAATGGAATGGATATTACCCCCGGGCCCGCCGATTTTGACATCGAAAGTTGCTGGTAGTTACAATTATTTTCGTCAATCTATTGAAGACAACAATGACGGCGGTTGAAACGCCCGAATATTCACCCCATTATGCTAAGCAGCATAATGCGTAACCTGGTAGTACTTATATAGCAAAGACTTATTGATCTTGTAATGAATTCATATTCAGTATTTGGTATAAAACCCTAAGAGACGATTTCAAGATGGCGATGGCTTTATTTCGGATTTCGGGCACGTCCACAAATATCTTTGTCGTCTGTAAACTTATAATATAACGTAATAGCGCATGAAGGCGCCAAGTCAGACCTGTCTTATTATATTCGCGAAATAAATGGGACGTCTGTAACCTCTACTTCGAATATCTAAGTTCAAAACTTCAAAGTTTCGTTATCTTCATCTCTTTCCCCGGTTTTACCCTCGAACGAGGACGGAATGAGATGGGGCATCCAAATTTTCGAATTTAGTGCTTCATAGTAACCACCTTGGTTGTCTTTATTTGCCAGTCCAACGACTCCAGACAAATATTTGCTTCCTCAGCCGGTTCGTCCCGGGCGTATCGCTCTGTTGCGATATTTGTTAGCTTTGCATCAGCGTATTTTGACAATTACCTACTTTAGTCAAAGATGTTGTATACTCATTGTTTCTTGAGACGACTGGAAATATTCATCAAGTGGATTTTACGGTGTCAATATATAGTAGAATACTTTCTTGCCGATTAATCAATCGGGTCGGCTAGTTATGTACCTATTGCAATTATGGTATAGTTGAAATTAGACAATCCTACAAGGGAAGTTAAGAGTTATGCGTTCCGCGTTTTATGAAATGTAATGTAGGTATGTATGCGATGGCTTGAATCTCGACGCTTTGTGTGTAAATTTATTATCCAAGCTATTCTAATTCAAATTAAAAACTCTCAATTTAGGCTACTATGATGTGCAGTGCATCCCATAGGTAAATCTATTTCGTGAACTCAGAAATTGGAATACAAAACCGCTTACTATAGTATCCTCGCCATACAATGGTGCTGCTAATATGCGAGCACTAAAAAATCCATCAATGATAAAAAAAAAATATTATAAGACTTAAGTCAGGGTCTAATCTCAAATACTCACACACATGAACCAGATGGTTCACACAAAGTAGTTAAACCACGTAAGTACTTTATCCTTCGACACTCGTCGACTTCAGAACTATCTGGTGCGGCGTCTATCATCCCAGCATTGTTCAGTCAATAGAGGGTTTAAACTCAATGAATAAGACAGTTATCATTATTCACTGTTTGCAGTCCTCCCCTCTACGTGTCAGCTTTTTTGTATCGGGCCCGCGGGGCGGCGCTTGATAACTTCATTGCGATGCGCCGGAGTTGTGCAGAATGAAGCATGAAAATGGCAGGGTTATTTCTATGTAAAATAATTTGAACACATTATTATAGTTTCATTACGTCCGGCGACTAGAATGACACCCCCTTGCCTTTCTTATGTAGTCTTACTAGCTGTTGCTTGTGACTCCGTCGGCGTAGAAGTCGTTTACCGCTATTCTTACCCTCGGAGACTGTTCCATTTTCCGAGATAAAAAAGTACGTTATGTCCGTTCCTATGAGGTTCAAGTTATCTCCATATCAAATTTCATTAAAACAATTAAGCGGGTTGGCTACGTAAGCAACCCAACAAACAAACAGAGTCACTTCCGCATTTATACTTTCAATGAATCATATGATATGACATTTATTCAAACCGGTGGTCTGGTAAATCAAATACTTCAGAAGCTAAAGTGGAACATCCGATCGCATTTTACATTCGCGCAGGTAAACCACCAGAGAGACATTGGAACTTCGGGAGTTTCGGGACTTACATCTACAGCATCTAATGGTAAAATGAATCAATACAGGCTTATTGAGACATGTCAAAGCGGTGCAACAAAAGTGCAGACAAATCGTCGCTGATATGCAGCCAAATATTTTGAAATAAGGTTCAAAAGAACCAATGTTTTCCAAAATATTTTTCTACTTACTAGTCTTACGATTGATTAGAGCTTTTGAAATATGGTGTTGGAGGAGAATGGAGGGGATAAGTTGGAGAGGACAAATATCTAATTAATTACCGAGTGCTGAAAAGAATAAATAAAAGTAGGAATTTGCTAGTAACAATATAAAATAGAAGAGGAACAATGATAGGAGCAGCACCAGCCACGACACGACCTTTTCTTTAAAAACATCATACAAGGAAAGAGAGCCAGAGGAAGACCAAGAAGTAAATACTTTGCGCAAATAAAAGAGAAGGTAAGGTTGGGTCGTACCAGAAAGTCAAGCAGTTGACGGAGGACCACCGGAGCGGTTGGCGATTACTCCACCAACAACAGCATGGCTCTTAAATAAAGAGAGAGAGAGTCTTACTAGTCTCACTAGTAAATTAATCTTGAATAATCAACATTACTTATTCTATATTCCGTTTCTTGCCTCCATGTTGCATAAACGAGACCATCACAATGCACATATGCAGGTCAGATGCAGTTTAATCCCCGGGGTGTAATTTTCGTAACCCTACTCTGTGGGGACTTCGTTTTCTCTATTATTTTCTGCCACTCGAGCTGTTCTCTGGTGTGACAGAGTCATCTGAGTGCGACAACCAATTTACTGGAAAACCAATTTCCCAGCGGAATCCTTTTGAGATCATTCGTGTTGCGAGTTCAACATATTGTTTCCGAATAAAATTGTTTCAGCAGGGCTCTTAATGATTCTATATCATTTTATCTTTCAATCCTATTTAATATGTTCACCAAAAAGTATTTGAAACGCTTTCCGATGTAAGTTGCGTTGCGTTACCCATAAGCAAATATCACAGACTATACCTATCTCAATTTGATAGCCATCTCTTTGTTGCCTTACTCTGAATACTAAAGTTCTTCTATGTTTTTTTTTTCTATGATTCACACGTTTTTATTCTTAATCGAATCCTGTGAAATTCAAACAGCACTAAACAAATACCTTACCCCTAAAACGCGTTAATCTTCAGATGTTGTCGGGGACGGGGTCCCGCGGGCCGGGGCATATTTCAAGTGCAGGATTAAAACGTCTATAGGAAAGTGCGAATGCGCTGTGTTTGTGTGTGACAGCTGATCGCCTTTAATCTATGAGGTTTTGGATTGTGGGGGCCGGCTGCCATAGAAGAATACTTCGAAAATGGCAGCCTCCGTGAGGCTTAGTAGAGAGTTAGGCCTGGTTCCCACTATGCCGGACCGGCAATTTTGCCGGATCCGGTAAGGGTAGTGGCTTTACAATTTATATGAAGCTGTTCACATTATGCCGTGTGAACAGCGTCATAATTTAAGCCACTAGCCTTACCGGCATCCGGCAAATTCGCCGGTCCGGCATAGTGGGAACGAGGCCTAAGACTGGCTAATAATAGGCTGGACCTACGTTCAGTACCTAATTTAATCACCAACAATATTTCGGGTTAAAATTTGACACATTTTATATGTGGCAAATGTCAAACTTAATCCTGGAGTAACCTAATCTACCTACCCGTGTTTTAAATATTAGCCCCCTTACTAATAAACGTTGAGTAACGTCTTTGTAGCTAAACCATGCTTTGTCCTTATCTGTCAAATTCAAATGTCACAATGACAGACATGGACAAAGCATGGTTTAGCTACACCATGGTTAGGTACTCAACGTTTATTAATTAGTAAGGGGGTAGGAATAGAAATTCGTGAATACTTACTGGTCAATGATTATTTATACATTGCTATTGCTTTTAAATATTTTAATTCTCCCATATGCTGCTTAGTTTATGATTTTCTTCAAGTCTAATATTCAAATAGTTTATACATATTATACGCTTGTCGCTTCCATCCCTGTTTGATTTGCTATACTATATAAACCAAGTCAAAACATAAAGAGACTTTTTAGATAATTTTAAGATACTTTACGAGTTAGAACAATACAATTTTGACAATTTTAATGTTGGTTTCTTCAAACTTTGGGATATAACTCTTTGCAAGTGAATTAACCAGCCAACCGCTATTAAGTTTATGAAATACCACAAAACAAATAAGAAAAACCTTTATAGATAAACCCTACTGAGTTAGTTAGTCAGGCTAGATTTTGAACCATTCTACCCAGGGCGACTATGACATACGTTGACGATGTAATCGAAAACTGTCAGCGTAAAAAGGAAGTAGTGAAAGAAAACTCTCTGCATTTACATTGACCGAAAACAAAACAATACTACTAGTAGGCACTTTCTATTCCTTCTCCTCTACATTTGTATGACCCAGCGGCCGAGCCCAGCCAGTACTTAAATTAAATTCAAGGGGCCTTTATGACCTCCTCACGCGTCCCTCCGAATCTTTTAATCTAACACACGTCCCATTTAGCAGCGCGCCGGCTACAGATGCTTTGCAATTTAAATTTTATTGACGCTGAAATTTTACATTTTGGACGTCAGAACATAACCATTGTAGGTAAGTCCCTAAATCCCGGTGATGAATTTATGATATTTTTTAATGCTTTACGTGAATAAAAATGCTTTGTTTTAGTCATTTAACTGTGTATCGGTCTATTAAGCCATAGTAAAAATAATAATAATCATCAAAAAAAACAACATTTGCCTTCTATAAATGTGTATGTAAAATAGTAAAAACAAGCCGTAAAATTACCAAGTTTTTATTGCAGTCAGTTCACAATCATACATTTTTCTTTGCTACATTAACTTTTACATAAAACACATGAAAAAAAAAGCTGCCTCCAAATGTCAAAACTCTTTCTTCACATGTGGATAAAAAGCGATTTTCTCAATAGATATCAAACAAACAAAAAGGGCTTTCCGAGCTAGTGAGATGAAAAAGAATTTACATACATACATAGAGCGCACTCACCATCAGGTTAACACGACACTACCGTTTAGTAAGCCAGAGGGCCTATTACGGTCGTGTTTATCGATGCGATATGGATAATCGTGGATAAAACATCTGTCACTTTCTGACCAGTATGTAAGTGCGAGAGTGACGGATGCTTTATCCACCGCGACAATGGCGATCATAATACGGGCCCTGGTATTCTGGAACATGGCACCTTGGAACGATATCCGGAAACATAACTACGCAAATAAAGCCACGGACGTTCAACGCCAGGCAACCCCATTTCCATACAAAACAAACCCCATATGGAGTTGTGCATCCTCGAGCTCTCAATTTAACTAGTAGATCATAAATCAGAATACGCCGGACATACTCCAAGCCCACTTCCCACGAGCCATGACAACCGTGTCCTGTCCACCCCACGCCACTCAACACGTTAACTGCATGTAATTGGTGTTAACTTAACACTTAATATATTGACATGTCATAACAAACCGCGAGTGACGGCGCGGGACTTAATTGGAAGAATTAAATGTGTTTCAAGCTTGTTAAAAAGTTAAAATTAAAATTTATAGCGATTATAATCTGTTTAATTAATGGTTTTAGGACTGTTCTTGTTCATAAATTCAATTAAGTGACACATGCCAAAAATTAAATTATGTTTTTTTTATATTTAGTGGGACATGGTGGGATTAATAAAGTACATTACATAGATAGAATTCAGAAAGGCTCAGAATTTGAGAGTGCAAGGATATGGAGGTGCTATGTCTGGAAAGTGTAGTGACGTAAAATCTTAAGTAAAGCAGCTTCAACTGCTCCAATTTTGTGTGATTTTTAGTGTACCTTGAGAAAGCCTACCATGAATCCGCCAACGATTGAGTTAGTGACTTTACCGAAGCAAGTGATACTTTTGAACTTGAACATGGTAAAAGCAGCCTGTGCTGAATCTACCCACTATTGGGTATATGAGTAGATATGCCTCTGCCTTTCTCCTCGGTCTGTCTCCCCGCCGGTTTACTCTACAGATATCATCCAACCTACCTAAGGGTATCTACCCTGATAATTATATTCATAAGTATAAATTAATGACTTTAACTAACCATACTGTGTATATATTGTAAAAGTCATGTGTCATCAAAGTATTGTAATTATTTTGACATGTAATATTTTGTAATATTATAAATAAATGAGTATTAGTATGAGTATGTGACAATACGTTCAATCCGCATTTTATCTATCGCTACGATTAATAACCCTACGATAAAACTATCGAGTGATATATCGTTCAGCTCTACATTTTAGTTTTTCTATAATAGTTACAATCTTACAATACTGTTTGCAACTCGTCTAAGACGGTTTTTTTAATAAAACAAGGTCAAATAATACACAGTTCAGTCTAAGTTTATTACAAATGTTACCAGTATAAATATTAATCGAAACTTAGTCACAATGACTCGGCGCGTGGCATCAATCAATGCGAGCAATTAGCTCCTTTAATTATTACTACGATACGCGATGACGGACGATATAAATTATCGTTTATCATCTTATCGAGCTGTCAATAAAAAACATCAAAAGATTGGATGTGGCAATTGAGCAGACTGATGAAGTGTGCTCAATGAGCCACATCCAATTATCATCTTTAACATTTTTTGAGTTCTACCATCCATTACATTGATATAAAAAAAAAAGTTTTTAATACTTTGTTATCACAATAACACCAGCTGACCTAGGTAGCTAGTAGTATTGGTTACTAGTAATTACATTCCCGTATTTTATGTACTAAGTAGGTATTATGATAAAAAAAAGATGAATAAAAAGTAATGCTTGACAAGTCACAGTGTACTACTTGTAAACGAAAAAGAAGGAGATGCCGTAATTGCGTTTAGCTCTGGACTAAGGATAGAGCGGAGTGATAGAGAAGACGCGTCAATAAGTAACTATAGCTGATCGGATGAATCGATGGTGCCGCATTAGTTATTGCAGAGACTATACGAAACTTTAGGTTCAGTATCTGGTGAATTCTGGTGTGGTGGATGTTTGTTAGCTAATTTTGGTTTCATCATGTATCACCATGCGCTCTAGGTTAAGTGTAGATCGCATTACATGATAACATTGATAACACCTAATGTTAGTTTTCGCAAGATATCCGAATTGTTTACTGTATCAGACTTCCCTAAATTCCCTCATTTCTTGGGACTAAAATATATAAATCGCCTTCTCCTAACCCTTTTTCCATCCTTGACGCGCACTGCTGCTGCGGGCATCATTGTAATGCTCTCAGTTAAACATTTCCGTTTCCCTCTACTCCTTCAAGAGTGAAGGAGACAACGAACCCATAACTCATACAGTTAAAGAGCCATGGACTCTCACGACAGTTACAACTTACAATGGTGTCAAAGCGGAAATATTTCCGTACCCATGAAGTAGGGGAAATGGGATTTATTTGTTTGTACGTAACTATGGGCTGTAGGGGGCTGAAGTTTATGCAAAGTAAGTGTCTTTGAATATCAACGAAACTTGTAGATTATTTAATAGATGGTTGGTATCGATAAACAAACGAAGAGTACAATATCTCAAAAACGGTATTCGGTTTTGTTCTTCTCTCTTACTCGCTCTCTTATACTTTGCTTGCTTAAACCGACTTTACCTGAATCAGAAAATAAATCAAGAGCGTAAACATCGAATCAAAAATACATCATGATACGCTAATTAGTACATAATATTACCTTTGACCCCGCACCAAGCTAAGCCATGTCTTGGCAGCCAAAAACCATTAAAAGAATTACCGAGGGATAAGGAAGTAGAAGTGGGGTTAGGGATAGGGAATGCAAATAACCGGTTATAACCGGTTTTAACCGGTTATTTTCAAACAAAAACGGTTAATAATTGCATTCCCTAGTTAGGGAACGTGTATCTGAAGTAGACTGGTATCATGTAGATTAATCGACTACACGACTTCTAGAGTGCATTAATACATTGTCAACTTGCATCACTACTCGGCTTCTCTTTTTGAAATCGTGCAATAGAAGAGTCCTTTACCTACTCAGCATTTAGTCTCAAAATAGGTAGGCGTCTGATTGGTTGAGGGTCCCTAACGTAAGAAGATAGGGCTAAAGCAGCCCAGGTCTTAGTTGCATTGAGCAATCTTCCACGTCCTTTTAATCTAATCTAAATAGCCTATTTAGTATTCCACTGCTGAATGAAGGCTCTCTCTAGATTGGTTGAGAAATTAGGGGGACATTTCTCCACTGATCTAAAGACTTAGGCAATCGTCCCGCCATCTTCTCTTGGTCTGCCTCTACTCCGGGTGCCGTTATTTGGGAACCAGTCGCTTGTAATCTTGGTCAATTGATCAGGATGCATTTGGCAGACATGCCTAGCCCAGTCCGCTGAATAAATAAATATCAGGGGACAATGCCACACCACACCAATTGACCTAGTCCCTAACTAAGCTGTAGGCTTGTAACAATAAACATACAGAGAAACTAGCGGTCACCCACGACTCCGTCCGCGTAGAAGTCTTTTACTCGCAGATAAAAACGCCCTATGTCCTTCTACAAAATTTTATTATAATCAGTTCAGTGGTTTAGCCGGAAAGCATAACAAACATACAAAGTAACTTTCACATTTATAATACTGGTATGGATGTCTACATACTGAAATACATAGGAAACAAATACTTGTGAGCATCACACAAATTTTTTCAGGAATCGAACCCAGGACCGCTAACTTCGGTCACTACTAACTAGACTAAAGGCGCGTCAATTTTTTTTTTTAATTCCAATCATTTGTAATACGCAAAATTTTCGACGTAATTCATAAATTTGTAAGTCCCCAAGGAGTCCACGGTGACGCACAAGTCGCATAAGTTGTCAAGCGACGCCGGGATCCGGAGAAATATGAAGGGTCCCGTTATCAGAGCCCGACAAATCGCGGGATTATGCTAACGCGGTTATGGTTATGGTTACGGTTATATCCTTTACTACACAATTATAATATCGTTACGGCAAATAGGGATAAAGTGTCGCACTGTTGTCATTTGAAACTTTAAGCCGTTAGCCGGTTTTTCTAGTTGAATACCTACCTAATACCTACCTACTTGGGCTTTTGCATAGGTTTTGTAATCCTTTGAATAAATATAGGTGGGTGTAAAAATATATTGCAGGCATAATGGTGATCCGTGATATTTCAATTTATAACAAAATAACAATAACTTATGTAGGTACTAGGTACTTTTCTCAATACTCTATAGGTACCTATTATTGCAAACCACTGAGTTGCTTAATTAAAAATTGAAAAAAAAAACATGGTACACCACAGACGGTCTTATTGCTACATACATAGCAATCTGTTTCAGGACGTTCAAATAAGACGTTTAAACAAGCATAATGCAATTTGCAAAAAAGATCATTTTTAATATTTTTTTTAATGATATAAGCACTGGACTGAAATTTTTCAGGCAACCTATTCGCCACATATTATTTAGCGTATCAAATTTGATATAAAATACTTTTGATCGAATAAGCAGCCCGGTGCAAATAGTCTCCTATTCGGATCTCCTACTATAATGGTTGTGATGGCATACCAAAAGTTCTGTTAACATTTAGAAGATGATTATCTTCCTCACGTATATCTTACTTAGAATAAGAGAGAGAATAACTCAGAACCAACTCCCCAATCAAACTCCCTCGGAATATAATGCCCGATAAACTTTTCTTAATAACCTCATTTTCCTGATCTTCAAATCAAACCATCGCATCGACAAGTCCTGAAGTCCCCAACTTCAGCTGTGATTGTGTATTCGGTTGATTATTGACGGCGCCTGAATCCACTCATTATCCGGCTGCGGATTTCCGAGACGCGCCGCCGAATCCGGAGTAGAGCGTAAGCGTAACCTAATTTCCACGGTAGGGACGGGCGCTCTGATTCCGGTTTTCCGGTTTTGGAAATAATTTATTTCAAATTTATTTTCCAAAATACAGCAAAAATTAACATGGGTTAGTACTCGTTTCAGTGTCAAATTGGTTTTATCCTTAAGTACCTAATAATTAAAATAGACATGTTTTTTGTAGGAAACTGGAACGGTGAGATGCACTAGAAAGAGCGCTAGGAGCGCCATAAACATCATTTAAAAATTGACATGTGACATAAGCGGCCTGCACACGTAAAGTTCGGACCGCGGGAAACGCCACGCGCCGTTCCAATCTTCGTTCCGAACCGTACGTGTAAATGCAACTGTAATAGTAAAATAATAAAAAATATACGGTTCGGAACGAAGATTGGAACGGCGCGTGGCGTTTCCCACGGTCCGAACTTTACGTCTAAAGGCCGCTATAGAAGTCTGTATAATTACAAGAAGATTGAATCTTTCGACGAACTCGTCGCTCTAACTAAAATATGGCTACGCGCGTTGGCCATGTGTGCTTTTGCTCGGTTGCGTCAAAATTTGAGTTAGTAAACATAAGTAGTTACGCATACTGTCGTGGATTAAAAACACTATATACTTAAATCATTATTGTAAGAAAAAGAGCATAAAAGAAACAGCACGGTCAATGTGTGTTCGACTTGGAAAAATACGTCTTTTTTTTTTCAAAAACCGATACTTTCTTGTCCATCCCTAGAAGCATAATGAAATGAACTGATACGGCTTTGTCGCCAGTGATAAAATTAGCTAGTTTGTGTTCGACACTATTATTACTGCCACGCCACGCTATGTAGAGGTACGTTTATGTAACATCATAATTATCGCTGTTTCTATCGATAAAGCCAAACATTACATGATGTTTTCGGAAACATAATAGTACAAGAGCTCTTAACCATTTTAGGGTAGGTTTTGAGGCACCGTAGAAATTTGTACAGTACTTCTTTAATGATAGAATAAAAAGAGGCTGACCTGGCTGTAGGTATTGGGGCTAAACTGAGATATGTTTTTTTTTCCAAAAAATGTTAGTGACGCATTTTGAAACATTTAAAAACGTTAAATTGAATATATACAAAGTCAAAAAACAGAATAGCCAGATAATTTTATCGGGCCTTGATTTTGACATAATTACTTAGTGTACTGAAGTAAGATAAACTCATTGGTATTTGACGGCCACTAAAAATGTCAGGACCTTGCAATCAGTCAGCACCTCAAGCCACTAAGTCACGACGCTCTCAAGCAAATGCTACCAAATATTGAAGTAGCTTATATGGAGAACTACGGAAATGGGCTTAAAAGGGGTAAGGACACTTATGACTTGATGACATTTTTAACTATTGGAATATGCACATTCACGGGGCTAAACCCAAGCTTAAATTTCACTTCTAAAAGATTTACGACCGTCAAAAGAATAATCATCAAACAAAGGGAAGCGTAAATGTCTATAAACAAAAATAAAAAGACCAATAAACATAACATAACGTTTCCCTAATTATAGGTAATACCAACTTAACGGCCGAAACTGAGGAAACCATAGCTAATGGAAATAGCGTCGGAAGCAAGAACGCGCGCGTGGACACATTTACTGTACGAGCTGCGTGTGCGCACTAGTGCCGTTAACGTTAAAAACATCGACATCGATCTCGACCAGTCACGCTATATACATAATGATTGTAACTAATTTATTTATTTCATGATCATAGTTTAACATAGGTAACTTTTAAATTGGAAAAAGACGGCAAAATTGTGCTTCTTGCTCTAGAACTGAGGTCAGACAGCAATCAACTTCTAAAATTTTTATTGCCTGTCTATTTGGTGCAGAAAAGTCAATGAAGATAAATTGTAAAAGGTATTCACGAATAAAAAGTCAACTTAGATTAACGGTTTAAACTAAAAATCCATTTTTATTCCAAAATTGGCAATGCTGCTTTTTGATCAAATCTTCAATTGGTTTAAACAACATTTACTTACTTATACTCTGATTATTCAAAGATGATCATCAGATGATAATCATTCCTGTGTCAGCCCATATAAATCGCCTATTTTCAAACTTGTGAGAATAGTAAGTGATTGAAATTACGAAACACGGCTGTCACAGGCATCATCTTAGAATAATCATAGTATAATTAGAAAAATAGGTTTATTGAATTAAATGTTGCAAAAAATATTTTCAAATTATCGACATCGATATAGATACGTCTTATCACCTTGGGGTTCGATGTTTTATCAGCTGCGCGCGCGCAGGTTGACAGACAGATCGGCTGCCGACGCGCCGCCGCCGACAGGCTGAAACCACGCGGGAAAAGGAAAACCGACAATTAATGGCATCCTTGACAGTTGCTTCTCTATTTTGCACGTGCGTGTGGTATGTGCGTTGTGGTACTGTCAGTTTAACTTTACTCAGCGACTTAAATATATGTAGGTGGAAGTATTGAGTAGGTAATATAAATATACAATTTCCAATTTAATTTTTGACGTAATAAAGATATATATAGAGATGGTGTGGTGTCTCCGTAGAGAGAAATCGTAACTTTTATGGGCTATAGCTGAAACGGAATCAAACGTCGATGATCCGAGCTCTACGGAAACTGACATAAAGAATCCACGCGAATGAATAAATGCAATGGATTTTGCCATTTTCTCCGAAATTACATACTTATAAAGCTCTCAGTTATCCTAAGTATCTTCAGACTAAAAACGCCGAATGTTAACTTCAAAAATTCAAAACTAATGGAAAGAGGCTTATTTTATTTAAAGTAAGTGTATGTAGTAATAAAATTGCGTCATTTATTTATTATTTATTTATTTAAACTTTATTGGACATTACACAAAGTACCTAAGTTCCTACTAATGGAATGGAAATGGCCGGTGACACTCCGCGCTTATAGCCTAAAAAAATTGTGGCCTCCCCCGGGATGCTAATTCTGAGTAGGTTTAAATTCGCATGTTTGTTGTCACAGAGAGTTGCTTCTGTACTTGTACTATTATTTATTATGTGCTAATGGCATTAAGTCATTGCATGTATATCATACTCATACAGTGGCTCGTTTTCATTAGACATGACATGACATTTTCAGATGTATTTTTTTTAATTTTTACGTGGCTACCGAAGTTAATAGTTACGTGCTATTCTCACCAAAATCCCAATAAATATCATACACGCTGAGTTACACACAGCAACACGCGAAGTTATTATTTACGTGTGTCTGTCCGTCCACACGCGCGGGCACGATTCGCACATAAATAAAGGGAATTCAAGTTCCCGGGAATTTCACGATTTGCGCGACTTCCGTGCGCTCGAGGGATATTTAATTGTCACGGGATAGACACCTGGATTTATGGGGGGTGTAATTTAGATGAAGTTTATTAAGGGTAAAGTTTACTTTCTTTACTTAATAGCGTGTGTTAAACTAATTTAAGTACCTAGTGGTAGAACCCAAGATCGCAAGCAACAATATGCGGAGGGTTGTAAACCTACGCTTCTTAAATGGCATAGAGAGCTGACAAAAAAAACCGGACAAGTGCGAGTCGGACTCGCCCACAGAGGGTTCCGCACATGACACGGTTAGCTCAATTCAAAATTTGCACCGCCGCCGCCGTTCCTTGCATAAAGACCCTGTTTTTTTGTGGTTTAATTAAAAAAAGTTGGGTTTCAGATTTTTCCCTATATTTGTAGTATGAGACGGTATTACTTGCCAAATTTCATAGTTCTAGGTCAACGGAAAATACCCTATAAATTTTGATTCCCTTGAGCGTGTCAGCGTATACGTTTTTTGCGGCATAAATGGCCGTATCTTTTTTTAACGTTAACTTAGAAGTTTGATGACCTCCACGCGTTCCCGAGATAAAGCCCCACACAATTTTAATGAGTATAATTTTAATAAGTATTTAATGAATATTTGGGATAACGAGATAGTAAATATATGTATGCTTATTTCAAATTTATTGCCAATAATGTACGTGTCACTTAAGTATCAATAACTTTAACTTAATGTTGAAAACAAACGAGAAAATCATAATTCTAAAAAAGCCATTTCCATTCATATCAAAACGAGTAGGAAGTCAGCCGTTCAAAATAGTAATAAAATTATAAACGGTTTCCGATCGTCGTAAAAACACCTCTAATTTATAGCTCCCTTGATTCCCACTTTGTCTTAACCAAGAAAAAAGCATATTTTTAAACAAGTTATCTACAAATATGCAAATATGAATTTACATCACGATGGGAGCCCGGTGCCTTGCTGAGAAAGCTTCAATATATGCTTACATCAGATACGATAATACCATGTCCCAAGGAAACCTTAAACCGGTAAGTTTAAGGTTGGGTTTCAAATGGTATTCTTCCAAAAGCCATAAGACCAAGATATTCTACAAGTAAAACCCTAAAGTGGTTTAGTTACGGTCGTTTTTCAAATGGTATCCTCCCAAAAGACGAGAGAAAGATACTAGGATTTATGCAAACGCCCAGACAGCGTTCGGGACGAGTGCATATATCAATTTGTCGTTTAGAGAAGCAATGATAAATTAGTCGAGATATTGAATGCGCCGGCGACACGAGAAAACAATATAAACAAATTGCATACACGGAGAGGATGGAAACGTTATCTAAATGCGATAACGTTATTTTTTGTATTGTGGTTTGGGTACAAATAACCGATATGGGTGTAAAAATTCTTTGGTAGGTAGGTACTTAATTATTCACACTTTGTGAATTGTGATCATATCTAACAATAGAAAGTTACTCAAAATAGTTACCTCCTCCATAAAAAAAACTGCAGCAGATAAGACAAAAATTGAATTTGACTAAACGTAGGAATTTGTCTCTACTACTAGTATTTAATTTACCTAGAAGTCATTCAATAGGCATTATCTTTTATACTTAGTATTTAAAAATTAAGTCGTGTGAATTCGAACTACAGAAGAGTAGGTGCCTGAGCGGCTCAATAAATAACTGACGTTACTATAAACATAACTTGTATAGTTAATACGCCAGGCTTCAATAAGACGAACGCCTAATCACTTATCCACACAAATACATTAGCATTCCTGCCTACATAATTAAACCTCTCACGAGCTTTTAAACTGGCATTTAAATCATAAAAAAGTTTCACAATTTCCTTGCTGGCCAGCAAATATTTTGAATTTGAACGTGGAACGCGCGTGCCGGGTGTCCTGTAAATCATGCGGGGGAATGGGCCGGACTACGTGCGGGATTGCGGGATGAACGAAATAAACTGCTCTAAACTTACTTCTTAACATCCCACGCCCCGCCCAAACCGGCCCTGGCTCATAATTTAATTTATTATTTTTATACGCCAATAAAAATATAAGTTAATTATAAATTTATGTCGTTCGTTATACGGGACACGTGACTTTAGTTGTTTTATTATTTATTTTGTATGTTATCCAAATAGCAATGGGGAAACTAGCACTACTACCTGACTGTTGCAATGAAATTTTCTACTTTCGTATAAAACGTATTCGTACAATAAATAATTGTAAGTTTTTTTTTTAGGAATTCTTATAAAAAACATCCATACAGTGTTAAATCTGGCGATCTTGGAGGCCACGGGATAACCTACATCGCCGAATCAACTTAGCTTCTTTTTCTCAGTTTATTTCATATCAATTGGTTTAGAAGAAAATAACTTTACACATTTACAACTAAATATTTATATCATGGGCTTAAAACATGTTTTCTACTTGCATTGATATGAATAAAAATGATGCGTTTTTATTCGCATATACTTACAGCATATTATTATACATATATTGCAGTTAACGTGTCACCCATCCATCGAACTGCGTCAAGCATTTTGGGGTTATTTACGATAATGGCGACGATACATGCGGAGCGATCCTATACGTATGCTAAGCAGTGAGGGACGCGATGGATGGTCCGCGGCAAATTTGCTTCGTATTCGGATAACTGGTGGTGTTCACTGGGATCTTTAGAATGTTCCCAATGTTGAAAAAAAAACCTATTCATCTTTTTCAGAAAGTGTATTAATTTCTAATCTCCCAAATATTAGCCCAGGCAGTGAAGTGGTCACCGATAAGACCATTGGCACTGGTAGATTTTTGACATGTAAAAGTATGGGTGCGGCCTACTTACTGAATGAACATCTTTCATCTTTTATTGGTTTTTCTAATTGAAACTACATTCACGGTATCATTAGAAATTCTTAAGTACACGAATTATTTCGATACATATTGTACGGTTCCACCCCATCTTTTTTGTTTGGAGGTAAGGAAGTCAATTTCTAGGATACTCCTATTTGGCCTAAAGTGTTTTATTATTGATGTATGGCCCTGATAAAACTGAGGAACTGGTAGCTAAAACAATGTAAGTAGCCGGTACAAATCCTCGACAGGAAACTCAGGGGCGCAAGCCGCCAGCCCCTAGTGGATTTTTTCAATATATAAAGAAGATGGGTCCGGTACGCAAATTCGCTGACATATTACGGGCAATATAGGAGATATAGTGCGTGTTCCTAAAACTAGGGCCGTATATTTTATAGCCGACGCACGGGCGATGATTATGAAGTGAAATAGAAAATATATGATGCTGCAAAAATGCGCGGAGAAACCCGTTGACGTAAGCTATCGAGTTTTTTTTTTAGTGCAAAGGTTTTGTGAATTTATTTCGCTAAGGTTTGAATCATGTTTAGGAGCGTAAACGATAAATTAGAAATCTTTATGTTCTCCAACTGCGCTAGCCGCATAGAGTTGTTTGAGGATAAAGGTTTTTTTTTCAAAATGCTACCCGCTTTATTTTTCTTTTTGTATACTGCCTCAGCTTGCAATAGGATTATTGCTATTCCATTAGCAACTCTTTGTTTCCCGGAAAATGAAGCCGCCTATATTGCGATGCAGTCCGGTTGATTCTGAAATATGCTGGATAATTAAATCGATCCATTATTGTGCCGTTTTAAATTTCGATTTAATTAATGCTACCTTTGGTATTTGTCCTCTTATTTCGTAAAAACACTTTTTAATGGGTGTCTAATTTCAGGTTCCTCGCTTTGGTATGGTTTAAGCTGTGTGCTAATACAATGTCAATTTCTTTGAACATAGGTATTTATTATAGGTACAAGAGTAACAGAAAAATATAAATATATTCACGAGCAAACAACATGCCAGTAGTGAAATTCTTGACAGGCTCGTTATTTTTGCTCTGCAGTGTATGTGCCTTCAATATCTAGTATATCATTTCAGCCTGATGGCTTTTAGCAATGTTACATCTTATCAAGAGCTGGGCCCGTATTATGGTCGCCTTTATCGCGGTGGATAAAGCTTCCGTCACTCTCGCACTTACATACTGGTCAGAAAGTGACAGATGTTTTATCTACTCTTATCTACGTCGATAAACAGGACCATAATCGGCCCGCTGATAATCACGACCACCCTTGTTTCCGAGGACTAAATTTGGACCAGTTTTACTACGGTGCCGAACGCATTTTTTTAACCTGAATATTAAATGAACCGGCCCGTGAGTTCCGTTTCGTCGTAATTAAACTAATAAAATTTAGAAATCCTCGAAAATTGCGCGTTTAGCGTAATAAAACATGATTTATAAGAGCTAAGGGTCGTCGGCGGTGACATCGGGCAGGATAAATCTCTGGAAAAATGGCGGTAAGTGGGGATCTGAGGATTTAAGAAATAATTTAACTCGTTATCACTGGGATACCGTGACGAAGTGGGAGGAATTTGCGAGTTTGAGTAATTTATTATTTTCATTAATGTGGAAATTGAGTCGAATGAATTACAGCTTAGAGCATTTTTTATGAGATCTAGGCCTATCAGAAAATAACGCGGTGTTCTTTTAATACTGTTACGCCGGTGGATCAAAATGTCTAATTTTCAATCAAGAGATTTAGTGCTTTGTTTTCAGCAGGCTAAAATATCGTTACAGTCCTTTTCAGAGGTAGCTCTATCACATACAAGATTATTGAAATTTCGATCAACTTGCCGTTTTTGTCAGGCGCCTGAAACATATTTTATCAGATTAAGTATACCATAACCTGAATACCTATTGTCAGGCGTTTAAGGCAGTACCTAACATTACTGATTCTGGGACTTTTTAAAATTTTAATCGTTTTAAAAACATATCCACAACATTGCGTAGGTAGGCGCGCCGTACTATTTAAAAACTTTGTCCACTACCATATTTTGCCTTTTGCCTTGAAAGTCTAAGAATATTTGATAAGTACTAAAGGTTCCAATACGCCGAATATTATAAACGTTTTGCTACTCTCCTTGGTCACGATTCTCATAATTTGTCCAGAAATTGCCAGTTCGAGTTCTTTATCTTGTTTTGATAAAGTGCAGTTATTGAATTGCAGCGGTAGCCAGCCAGCCAGTCCTGCGGCGGAAGGAACTGAGATATTTGCATCACAATGGGGCCTTACTGCCTGCAGCCGAGTGGAGGAACTTATGGATTGACTAACGAGGTTACTTATGGTTTCAACCTCTATCTCATGTCAATTTCAAACTATTTACTAGACGAAACCCATGTATTTAGTACATTTTGATTAAGTGTTAAGCCTGCTAAGTTATTGATAAAATTATTACATTGTTTGAATTAAATCTGTAAAGTATAGATGCAATGACAAATGATGATGGAGTCGGAAGGAGGCGACACCTCGCTACACTTAACGTAGTCAACGTAGACCCAACGTGTTGGGACTCATTAGTTTGGTCTTGATAATCAGATAAAGACTTTGCAAAAAAAATGCAGTTGGGAACAAAAGCTTGTTCCAAAAGTATTTTTATTTGATAGAATCTTATTTTCTACATCATTTGACAAAATAAAACTAATTCCCATTTAATTTACTCCACAGAAGCCGATAAAAAACGTATATTGACACAACCGTCAACCGTATTCTTATAATTGTAACTCGCGCGACTCAAATTCGCCACAGCTGTTAAACGATACAATGTCGTGTAACGTTACACATTAATAATGCGTCATTATTCCCACATTGTAATTTCACACCAGAAAATGTTGCAGTTACCCCCATGTTGCGACGTTAAGCCTACTATTGTGCGACAGTCTTTGTCGGCAGCGTAAGACGACATATGGCGTTTGCGACAGCGGCACGACAAAGCGCCGTGACGGATTAAGTAGGTGACAAAACGATTAAAAGTGACAGGATAATCGGACCGACTGTCGCTTTTAGTAGAATTAAAATCTATTTGATTTTACCGTAAAAGGGTTAAATAGGACTGCATTGTTTAAGAAACTGTATCCTTGTTGATGTCTAAAAACTTGTTTCTTTTTTGGTTAGTAAATGTATGTTTACAAAATTAGTTCTCTAGTAGAATTTTCTATTGTTGATAGAATAATGTAACTATGAATAAAAGCTCCTATAACAATCGTTTGTTTGAATAAGGTGCTCTCAGCGTAGAATTTAGTAGTAAATAGGAATCCGGTTTATTTTCCACAAATAACCTACTTGCTTTATTTCAAATTTGCCTTTGTCCGCGTAAAACAATTTTCTTCCTCGGAAACTATCTTTTCCGGAACAAAAAGCATAGCGTTCTTTTTGTATAAGTATGTAGATAGGAATATAAATAAAATTAGTACACTAGAGCCTAGTTTAATCTGTTTAGGTAACAATTTTATTTAAATTCATCCATGCATCAACTCGTCAGTACAAATTTCCACATTTATAAGATAACTAGCTGTAGCCCGCGACTCCGTCCGCGCAGAATAATAAAACATAGCCTATGTTCATCAGGAATAATGTAGGGTTCTAATGGTGAAAGAATGTTTCAAATCGGGTCAGTAGTTTCGGAGCCTATACAATGCAAACAAACAATCAAATCTTTTCTCTTTATTACCTCCTACTAATAAACGTAGAGTATCGGTGGTGTAGCTAAACCATGCTTTGTCCTTATCTGTCAAATTCAAATGTCACAATGACAGATAAGGATAAAGTACGGTTTAACTACACCACGGTTACTCCACGTTAATTAGTAAGGGGGTTAGTGTAGAAGTATAGATAGTACGACACAACGTAGGCGACTAATGGCCAAACCCTATATTCAAACCGCAGATAGATAGGGTTACTTCGGATTAAAATTTGACACATTTTGTATGGGTAAATGTCAAATTTTAACCGACGTAAGCCTTATATCTATACGCGGTTTGAATATAGGGTTCGGCAGGTGTAAGAATAGAACTTACATCTTGGGTAGCAGTAGCAAGTAAAGTAAACACACACTTTGGGTTCTTATTTATAAACACCACAGTAATATTATTGAATCCATGTCATTACCTCCATTCGGTAATTATTACACTTTCATCACATTAAATTTATACAAGTTAAGTGAAAAAATATCTCATTCATTACTTATTCACTCAAATGCATACAAGTAAATTAGATTAAATGGAATGAACGAACATTGATTGCAAATTGCAATAAAACTGAAACAAATCGAATTATTTCTACGCAGAATCATGCGCATGTCGCACTGCAATAAATAACTTAGCAATTATGTTGCACTCGAACAATAGTTGAAATCTGAGGGGCGCATGCAGCATTGCAGGGGCCATTCGAAAACAGTCAGCGTTAAAGTGACCACTTTAATACCTTGTCACTGTAACGTCAACTTGGAGCTGCTATATGAAATTGTTTAACATCTAAAAGCGATAAGGTACGACAGTGATCGCGTACTTATGACTTTTACTATACTAAAATGATTACAAATTGGTATTGGATGGGCGCGAATCACGATACCCGCGGACAAAGCCGACTGTTCGGTCGGAATTAAGTTAAGCTGGGGCCCATTCAGTGAGGATAAATGTATGGGTCTCTAGACGAGCGTGGATATTGTAAACTGTTATTAAATTTTGTAGTATTTGGATATTTCGAACGAATAGAAATAAGGGTTGTTATTTCAAAACTTTCAACGGTTACCCTATAGTGCCAAACAATTATTTAATGCTTAAAATCAGAATCCAGTGAGTGGTGCGATTAAATGCACTAGGCTTGGGCCTCTATTCCGCTTTGTTATCAATTATATATCGTTATCGTATCGCTAACGTTATGGTAGCTGTACCCTTACCATGAGTTACCATTACCGTACTCGCTAGCGAGTCAAATGCTCTATCCCTCACTGTTTCTTATAGAGTGCGAGGGATAAAGCATTCCACTTGCTAGCGAGAATGATAATTGTAACTCATGGTAAGGGTACTGTTATTAGCCATCGTATCGTAAACAATATCCCCCTTACTAATAAACGTTGAGTAACGGTGGGAGGTAGGTATAGCTATACAATGTTTTGTCCTTATCTATCATTGTAACATTTGAATTTGACAGATAAGGACAAAATATTGTATAGCTATACCACCGTTACTCAACGTTTATTAGTAAGGAAGGGGGTATGTTTTTATGACAAAGCAGAAAAGGGCCATGCTTAACTTCAAGAACTGAAACTTGAAAGACATTTTCATCTAACTGCGGGCGAGACGTGTCTAAACGCCCAGACAAGTCCAATTTACTAAATAAATCATTTAAATTTATGTTTAATTCTGTATACTCTTGCGCCGTCTGACCGTGAAGTACGTAATTACTGGAGAGTTTTTTAAAGCATTAATGCGAGTTTCAGGAACGAGTCGATTCGAAGTCGGGCGTGTAAGCGAGCGTGGCCAACGCAGCGCGCCGCGCGGCCGGCACGCGCGAATTCGCGGCTCTCGCGCACGACTCATTCGGACGTAGTTCCATTCGCTTACGACACGGAATAGGTCCTCTGAAGCAGCCGGTGAAAATACTAGTATAGGGGCATTTCATCTTAAATAGTCCTCAGAGAGGTTAAAAGTCTCCCTGCTAGGTATAACCTAAACTTAATAAGGCAGAGGCTCTATATTGACCACATTACAATAAGCTGAAGCCGCCCCCCGTCCCCCGTTTTCTGCTGTGGCTATTTATTTATTTATTATAATAAACGCGCATTATGACTTTCATAATTAGGGCAACTAAGATTAGGTATTTAGACGATTCGGTAATGTAAAATTATGGTTAATGATGTTAAGCACAAAATGACGTTATGCCAAAACAGTCATGGCAAATGTATGTTATGTCAAACTACTTAGGGCAAACGTACTATGCGATATGACTTTAGGATAAACGATATTATGGATCGCGAATTACACCCGTTTTCAGAATATCTTAAATATTCATTACGTAAATTAGCTTAGGTAAGACTTGTGACTACCAAAAAAGAAAACTAATGCGGCGAGAAATGTCTTTCGATGTGCGATACATTCTTTGAAAGCATTTCTATAAAATAATAGGTATCGATTTTATGTACTTAAGAATGAATTTTACAGTACAAGCCTAGACCTTATTTCGGGACTAGGTCAATTTTATTTAGGTACAAACGAGCAAAAGTCGAGCGATAACCAGCGATCAAAGCGTATCAACCTTGGGCCCTACTTTGAAAATCGAAGTTCGAAGTTATGTTAGCTAGTGACAGAGATGGAGCTAACGTAACTTCGCACTCTTCGGCCTCTTATATCGGGATCCGTCCCGTGTCGGGTGCAACAGTGCGCACGCGCTGCTACACTTGCAACGACAATAGGGCTCGTTACAGTACCGGCCGGAGTTACGATCGCGCCACAATGCCGGCGTTATCGCGACGCAAATAGAGAAAACAATATTTATCCCGTTTTATTGCCGCGGAACACGGACTTGAATTATGTGGTACTGGGAAACCGTGGGTGTATGGACGAGGAACTGTGGTATAGGTGAATTTACGAAATAATTTTAAATCCAATTCCTGGGCCTCGATTCCACTGTTTCTAACCATATCGCTATCGTCATGTTAAGCTCTTACGGCAGTAGTAGCGGCAGTAAGTCGTATTTATACTTATATATTTTTAAGAAAGAGAAACCACTCTTTAGTAAAACACAATTGATAACCGGAAAAATATCAACGACTAGAGGACGCCCGCGACTTCGTACGCGTAGAATTAGTTTCCCGCTACTCCTCCCCATTTCTTCCCGTTGGGGGTCGACTTTCGGAAAATCCTTTCTTAGTGCTCACTTATGTATGGCAGCTGAAACATGACATTACATACTTAGACAAGGTACTAAAGTGAACATTATATTTATGAACTCGACTGTACAAGGGGCCGAAACGGGATCTAGTTTTACATTATTAGACGTGATATAATTAGACAAAATAATGTTATCAAACGTAAAACATAAATTATTCATTTGTAAACTACTACTCGGGTACGCAATCATAATTCCCGTGTAACACCATAATCGTTCCGCGCGACATAATATCGCACGCCGCATCTTGCCGTGTCACACAACGCGAGTAATTTAACCGCGATTCAATTTGAATACATTTGTATTCATTACTGAGGTAAAATTAATTAATATCATGACATACGATATCAACTGAGTGCACGTGTGTGGAATTTGAAGGTTTTGTTTATTGATTTTCATTTGGTTTTAGTGTTTTGGGAGAGGATTCCGTGTTTATCTATTTGAGATAATCAAATCAACAAGCGCCGGTTTTGTAGGGTTCCGTAGTCAACGAGGAACCCTTATACGTTCTCCATATCCGTCTGTCCGTCTGTCCGCGATTTAACTCAGAGATTCTTGGTACTACAAAGCTGTAATTTGATTTAGTTATACATTCAAATTACGCAGGCGAAGCCATAAAAAAAAAATCGGTTTCCTCCCATTCATGTTAAGTACTTAAAGGTATTTTTTTACAATATGACAACGAGTGAGGTATCAGTAGATAGCTATCCACTCATATTTCACTCGATAGTTCTTCAAAAATCATTGCATTGTGTACTCATGTTTTTTCTTTTCAATTTACGAACTAGGCGACCTTTGGAACATCAAGTAACCATTCTTAGGTACTACGCACTTATAGTGACTCATAATATATTATTTTAGACCTAACAATATTTGTGTGATTGATTACAATTACTAATAAAGATAAATTGGATAAAATTGGTATTTCTAAATAAACCTTTAGCTCAACGTACCCTCAATCTTAACACACGAGTATCTTAACGACAGAATGACAAATCCCTCAGATTTTTTTCTCACACGTGTCAGGGTCAGCGACCCCGCAATGCCCATGCTTAGCATCCTCATTCAGCCAAAGCAATGGGCAGGCAATTAGTTTAATCACCTGGCTCTTTCGCTGCCTAGACGCTCGCGCATATTCTGACAGGCGAGAAAGTTCGAACGTAACGAACTTAAGGGACTACAATCGGTAATTCGTTTATTCAATTCGTACGAATGTTTGGCTGCTTGGCGTAAATGATGCGTCATGTAATTAAAAATATAATTGCTTAATTAAGCCACCTTTGTAATTAAAAGTATACATAAATGTGAAAATAAGCCCGTTATTAACGGTTTGCCATTTTTGCCAACAAAATACGTACAAAATGAATATCGACAAATTACGTACAAAATTTTATCGTTATCGTTTTTGTTTAGGATTGTAAGCTGCTGCCGTTGTGTCGAGCGAGTATGTCAATTCCATACATTTTGTCAGTTTTCCGAAATCTTTTCTTCTTATTCCTCTTCAGCATGTCATTATTTGAATCCCTACTGTTGGGTATATGCCTCTCTGAAATCGTTAACGTTAGCGTGAAGCATATTATCAAGGGACCAAGGTAAGTTTTTCTATAACTTATTTCACCAGAATTGGGTTACTATCAAAATTCCCTTTTCGCCAAATGACAATATAGCTCAAACGTCTGGATTGTGTAATGTCTTTGTTGCTATATAGACATGAACGCTAAATGTATCTTTAGCAAAACGTCTGGATCTTATAATGTTACTATTTAAAATACACTAGTAGCGAAACGTCTTTATCTTAGAATGTCTTTATTACTTTAATGGACATAAAAGCTAAATGGCCCGGTAGCGAAACGTTTGTATCTCAAAATGTCTTAATTACTAAATAGACATGAACGCCAAATAGCCCGTTAGCAAAACGTCTGGATCTTAAAATGGCAAGTTTTGATATGACACTCGATAGTTCAAACTTCTAATTATACAGACTATTTTAATTTCCAGACGTTTTGCTAATAACTCCTTCTATGTTCATGTCAATCAACTAATTTTACTTTCGGTTAATTAGGTATTCTAATCACACGGACTATTTATATTTCCAAACGTTTGGCTACTTGCTCATTTCAATTCTGTGACGTCCTGCTAAATTGACACTTTGCTGACTGAGTATTGTACTTTCAAGTCATTCAGCTGAATTGACGCTTTGCTGACCGTGTGTTTTACTGTTATGTCATCTAGCTGAAATGGTCCTTTGGCGAAAAGGGAATTTTGATAGTAACCCCCAGAATTGCATAGATAAAAACCTTGTTAGTATTTTTGAAAATAGTATGTCCATTGCATGTGCATTGATATTTTAAAGATAAAAATAAGTATACATGCCTCTTCAAGCTCTTTAAGTTTGGCTATATTTCTTAATAATACAAAGAAAAACCAACTACCATCTCATAAATAACCAGTTGCAAGTTATATTTCTGAAGTCTTCGCAGATGCATGTCACATCTTCCCGCTATCTCGGAATAACCCCCGCACGCCCACGGCCTTCGCATTGTCCTCGTTGAAAGGAGGAACACTATTTGTTCCTACCCACATGAGAGCTGCCTCATACATTATTAGTTGAGCACTAAGATACTAAACGACCGGCCCTTTTATGCCTGCTTCTGTGTATAAATTTTACTTTATGACTTACTTGTTTTGTTAGAAGCCTCAGTTCATAGTTAAGGGTTTTACGACCATGTAATTATAGTTTTCTGACTACTTTAGGTCCCTGAGACGCAAAACTTTGTATTATATGAGATAGTTATGTCGTATAAGGAGCACTTTGGACCAAGCGAAGCCTCAAACTTCGAAACAGAAATTTTGTTTTACTTTGTTTCAAGATGATAATAAGTTGCGGACGTGTCAAATAACCTTAAAATATTATTTGAAACTAGATTAAAACCAAAATAACTACATAGGTTAGGTTAGGTTAGGTTAGACTCGTGACTACCAAAAAAAAATATGCGGAGAGAAATGCCTTGCGATGAAATGAACATTCTACATTATGATACGTTCGCTGAAAGGTGTTTCGATATAATAATAGCTTCCCTCGTTGTCACACTTCATGTTCTTGTTAATAAACGCACCCTTTTTACTTCATCCTAAATGAACATCGACAGTTTTCCATTACTACGGAAAATATCAGACAGTTCTTATTAATATCTTCGTAGAATACGACACGCTCTCGTTTTCAGTAGAAATTCAGCGGGATTACACTTGCACGTCACGTAGTATCGAGCGACCTACAGAATAGCCCCCTCGCCTTATCGTCGAATAGCGCACGATAATTTTCGTATAAAGAGATTTTCGCAGTCTTTGTATCGTATTGTATGAATTGTATCGCATAATTATGTTTTGTTTACAAATCCGATGTTTAAACTTGGCGCTTCGCCTCATCGGGCACGATTTTTAGGGGAGTATTTTGTTTAAGGAATATTAAATTACCTACAAGATATTACAAAGTTTGTTGTTTCACGTTTTCTTAAGAACGCAATTACATTATACGGGGTCCAGCCGGAGAGGGCTCTCCGGAGTTTTAATTATCCAGTGTCTATTTCCATGCCTCGTTTGACTTTAACCACTTGTCATTTTTGCTTTGTCTTTCGTTCCAATCGTCACCAGTTAGATTATAGTCAGTTTCAAAAATGATACTACAAATCCCTGAGACAAACCCTAATTGATTGGAATCTAGTTAAGATACTTATCAATAGTTGAGTTTTAAATTAAGTTTTTTTGTGCAATTTTATTCATTTATATCCAATACCTAAATCAAAAATACATCTAAATGTTTTAGATTCCGTCCTTCCAATTAATTACTGTACTAAAAGTATAAACCGTCATTTTAATTTAATCTGAACAAAACCGCGGTTTCAGGTGATTAAAGTTTTCAGATTAAAACGTAACTGCGGGGGTCGCAAATTACATTCAATTTCGAATAACGCTCTTTGTTTCATTTTCTACCCATTTCTAAGGATTTCATACCTAATGCGATTTGCGATGGAATTACTTTTGTTCCGAACATATTCGGGTTTGTTAGGGTGAATATTGTTTCAAAAAACCAGAAACAACACCGACGGAGCATCGCTTTGTTTAAAAAATGTCCAACGATCAAAATACCTATATGATTTTGATATTTATTTTGCAATGTACTTACTGCATTGCGATACAGTGGAAAATATCAAAATAATGTTGGAATATTGTGGATCCTTAGGCATTTTAGATGTGTGGGCTTTCATATTCTTATTAGAATTAAGAATGTGAACTCAAAGTAAGTACATGCAAAATTAAAACCTACAGAGCACAAAACACCCGTTCTGCCAAAGCCGTACCTCAATCCCGGAGGAGAATTGGTTCACATAAAGACCTCGTCGCCACTCAAAGGCCGTTTTCAATATCACACACGTACTGGGTCACGCCGTGCTTACAGACGGAATTATATACACGGCTTATTTTGATTCGCAGGTGAGCCCTGGCTTACGCCTTTGAGGTGCCAGGCAATTTGTGCGACGGTTTATCTTGCTTATTGGTATTTAAAGTGGTGTTTTTCTATGATACGCGTGTTAAGGATGCTTTTGCAAATGGTAGGTTACACGGTAGGTATTAAAATATAATTAAGAATTGGTACTTAGTCTTAAGGTGCGGTTCCGAGGCGAGACGAGAATTGAAATTTGTATTGAAAATGTTCAATTCCCTCCTCGCGCATCTTCGATGGATATGGTTTTTTGATACAAAATTAAATTCTCGCTCGCCTTGTCTCGCCTCGCCTAGCCGGAAAAGCACCCTTACTGTGTCTGGCGCAGGTTCTTGTTTGAAATACTTAACGATATAGTTAAGCAGGCTTGCTTCACTAAGACTTAATAATGCACAATTTATGTTGAATTTTACCAACAACTTAACAGAGGATTGAGTGTTTACAGCTGTCAAAATGTATGAACTCTACGAACTTTAACATCGTTTGGTGAAATTGGTACTTAGTGAGTAGTCAAAAAGCGTAACTAACCAGGTTTAACGCTATTTATGACTAAAATTAGAACCTAAGAAGAATTACATGAGTTTACAAGTTACGATTTAAGTACCTACCTCCGTCCGACGGTGATTAACGGTTCCCTCTGCCACTTGATGCTTATGCTAGCTGCGTCTTGGATACCTACTTAAGTATGTGTTTCTCTATGTAATATGTTTATCTTTGTCCTGTACCCATAGCACCTAAGTCCAAGCCTATATAGAGCTTAGTTTGGTACTGGGTCAATTTGTGTGAAATTGTCCCCAGATACATTTCCACAATTCTGGGTACCTAGTGAAAAAGGGTATAAGTCGACTTAACTTGTTCTACAAAATGGTATGTACATAAACGGAGTGTACTAGACTTACACCCTTTTTCACATGATCTTCGGGAGACTTACACCCTTTTTTACTAGGACCCCAGAATTCTACTATTTGTGACAAAGTTTCCAGCTCATTTTCGCTCAATATTGCAGCTCTGGTTTTAGGTTAATGAAGCGACGACAGAAGGCGGACAGACCGACAGCCCAAAAAGACGACCGTTAAGTAGTATTGCAAAACAAGCAAGGAAATAGGAAGAAAATAGGACTTGGAAACAATATGTTTCGCCGTTAATGTTGGTTTGTTTCACTGATTTTTTTGTGGCGGTAGAGAATCGGGAAGCTATGATTTGTAGGGGGAAATATTGCCAATGTTTTTCCTTTGTCAGTTTAAGACAAAAGAAAGATTTTTATTAATAAATATGTTATGTAGTAAGGCTTATTCACTTTTAATATGAGCATCAACTTGTCGATTAAATCTCGTTAGATAAGAAACGTAGACCACGTCAGTAGTATTTTTATATAGCCATATGAGAGAGCAACACCAGGGGCTTTATTCTACTGTGTAAAACCATATTGCCTTTCACATGTTATCGTATGTAAATGTTAACATTTTTATAACCTTACTTGCTTTCGCCCGCGACTCCGTCCGCGTAGAAGTCGTTTATCTGAACTGTCCAATTTTCCGGGATTAAAAACTATCCTATGTCCAATTCCAGGACCTAACCAATATGCGTGCCAAGTTACATCTCGATCCGTTCAGTGGATGAAGCGTGATAGACGGACAAACATAGACACTTTCACATTTATAATATTAGTATGGATATGGATTTACTTGACAGTTATGGCGGCCGAGTTAAAAACAATACGATAACATGTCAAACACAATATGGTTTTTATCAGTAGCCGATCGCTGTTACCGAAATCGGCAACGATTGTAATAATAATAAAAAATAATTAGGCAGCCCTAACCTCCGGTAGCTTAAGACCTGGCCCGCTGCCGGCACAGGTTAGGTTATTTTATAATGTTTATTTTTCGTATTAGTATAGTTATTTTACTTTAATATTTGAATATTGTATAAAACCAAGGAAAATCAAATTAATATCTTAAATAATACAATAATGTTTTTGTGCATTCACTTGCTTTTAAAATCTCGCTAAATCTCTTAGATATTTTATGCCACAGAGCCGTCACCTCACCACCTTACGAGTATCTCAAGCCCCTTCAAACTCATTCACCAAAGAAAAACAAAATCTAATTACACGGTAGAAATATCCAAAAGACGATCGGATCTAGCGATAAATAAACCCGAGTTTGAAAGATTCAAAACAAAATTTCATGGAAGGATTTTGCGACAACCCTTTAATCCGAGATATTCAAAGCTAGGGCGGTATTAACCCAGCGTTTATTATGCAAAGATGAAGGGTGCAAACGACGCGATAGGGCTGGCAGCGGAGGGACAAATCTCAATCTTCTTATATTTTATACCGGTTTAAATGACGGTTCAGGTTTTATTTAATCTTCAATCGGCAAAGGGTAAATATGTCTTAATTTACTTGGCGTTTTTAACATAGATTTACACAATGGTGCTCTGCCGCAGCGGTTTTAATACGGTTGCGCTAAATGTATTAAATTATCTTTAAGTACTTATATTGTAAATGCAAAAGTAACTCTCTATGTTTGGTTGTAACGCTTTCAGGACTTTAGCGCTGTACCGATTTTAATGGAATTTGGTATACTTAGGTGGAACCCTGGGGGAGGGTTATTAAACAGATAATCAATGAACTTGAGTTACGAAAGTTCCTCCGGGGCTACAAAACGTGGTTAAAGTGTCAATAACAACCAAGTTCCGGACAGTGCAACAGACAGCATTATAGCAGTTCTACATCTAATTTTAATTAATTGCCTTCACTCCTGTTAAGGTGTATTTCGCCAAAGTCAAGTTATTTATAGACACTTCCATAGACTTATTAGAGAAATAAGTCCATGGATATCACACGCGAGGACAATTGTTCGGTAAAAGAGTATTTTCTCTAATGGACTAAACATAAGCACATGGGGTTACCTCCACGCGCTTCCGTCAAGTCAAGTCAATTATAGCAGTTACATATTCCCGCCCCTTTTACTGCGTGAAACTTGGTAGGTACCGCAATGAAACAGCCACAGATATTTAAAAAAATGCCCGTAAGTGAACCGTGTCAACCCTAGACGAGTGTGAAGTAAACGAAGTGACGCCTCGTTGGCGCGAACACGTTGCGGGCTGACCCGAGCGACGCCCGTCACGTCACTGGTCCACGGCCACCGCCGCAAAGGATGCCAATACTACTAACTATAAATAAATTAATATAAATAACAGGGGACAATGTTACGCAAATTTAGCTAGACTTAACGAAGATCTAGATAAAGATAAAGATATGGACATTTATTCAGTAAGTAGGCTACACGGGCACTTTTACACGCCAAGAATCTACCAGCAGCGCTTCGCAAGAGGAGACCACCTTCAGTCTTTTTTTAAACATATTTCTTATCACAATGGTACTACTTAGTCTAGCAAAATATAAAGTTATAAATATTAAATTAAATATAATATCAAATAACATGCGTTCAGCAGGACTCTAGGCTTGTACTATGGGTATAGACAAAAATAAACATGCTTATAGATACATACTTAAAAACATAGAAAACATCCAGAACTTCTTGCTCATCACACATTGCCCACACAAGGCCACTAGTATCTAGCTTTATTACTTTTATTAGGTAGGTACTAAAGGTTTATTAAATCGCGTCGTCGACGTAATATATTTTGAAAATAATATGTTATGTGTTTGA
This sequence comes from Acleris cristana, assembly GCA_948252455.1. Taxonomy (NCBI): domain Eukaryota; kingdom Metazoa; phylum Arthropoda; class Insecta; order Lepidoptera; family Tortricidae; genus Acleris; species Acleris cristana. The sequence continues at coordinate 5,339,992 of OX411774.1, read as the reverse complement.
GGTTATATTTTGTATCACGTTGACATCTTTCAAATCGGGCCTTTTATAACGCGATAATTATAGTGACAGAAACAATAACAATATTCTCAAGCGGGAACCACCACTATAGCAGCAGTTTTTGGGTGAAAAGTGGATCACGGTGCCAATTTCACTCCGGACAACGCCGTTTTCTCCCAAACCCTTTTCGCTAAGCTGCCTATACATATGTATAGTAGCATGGAGTAACAAACTAGAAGCGATGGTATTGCCGATTGTGCAATTTGGCATTAATGTAAGATAAACATTCCATGAAACATTCCATTTAGGGCCAAAACGTTCGAATATGTTGTAAGTAGTACTTATCCGAAATAATAAAATCAATAATTTTGTATAGCTGACAGAAATAATCAGAAGCCTTATTCAACTGTGTAAATAATATCTCATTATTATTCTTCAACGAACGCGTTCAAAAAATTCTCACTGTAACCTGTCTCGTCATCGAAATTTTTATGCAAATCGTCGATTCTGCCGCAGTAATGACGAAAAGTAAATTGATTACAAGTGATTGATTCGCTACCTGACGATGACGGCCTGCGGATGATGGATGTGCGAGCGGTTTCATTTCGTTGATAATGATTCCCTAATGACTTTCAAACTGAAATGTTTACGCATTAGGTAATGAATCTTGCGGTTTTCGGTTAAGTAAGTATTAAACATTGTCTCATAGTACAAGCCTAGAGCTTAGTTTGGGGCTGCGTTAATTCAACTTTGTCTAAGATTGTCCCTTGACTTTTATTTGTTTATTTGTTGTATGATCGATAATAAACTTACTTAACTTACTTAACTTAATTAAATATATGTAAATGTCCCCTGTTTTTAGGTGTAATCATTTGCTATTCAGTGAAAAATGTTGAGTCTCCGCGAATGAAAACGAAACACCATTGTATTACTTAATCACGAGTTGGTAATTATATTCATAAGATAATTTAAACACCGTTTCTTTGCATTCCAATAGCACTTGAAATAATATAACACATGCGAACATTGTAATAAATGCGCACATAATGTTTCCATTCACAAAACCTTTCATGAAACTTAACGTTAATTGCGTCATTTCTCCGACAGAGGGCGCCATCAATCTGTCCCGTGTTTCCCGATTTCCTCTGAAATTGCGAGTCTGTGGCGCTTCTCTTTATTGTTTTGGGTTCGTTTAACTTTATGATTTATCGATGCTAACTCTGCCCAGTATAATTTGGTTTTGATTGGACTTTATCTATTTTTCATCGTAACTACGAGAAAAATACTCAGGGAATTCGCGTTATGACGGACCAAAATACACATATTTTATGTATTATTTATTTTGCAACTGGGTAACTATTGCACAAAATATTTATTGAAGTGGGACTTAATTATTGAGTATGAATGCCTAACTTTCTCATTATATTTTATAAAAATCTTCATATCCCAAAACTCTTTAGATAAGACTTTCTTTGTGACACTGTCGTGTACTTATGTGACGTAGGTACTCGTATACTGTACGCTCAAACCAAAGTAATTAAGATCACGTTATCTCAACCCAACTACTTGTGGTTATCCACAAACACTCCTGCATCCTGGTCATTAAGCATCCCTGGATTAATCCTCAGCCTGCGAGGGGAAATCGGGAAACCCTCCGTCCCTGGAGACTTGAGATACCTATCTCTAACATTCAACACCAGTGACACACTGGGTAAGTGGAAATTGTGTACATTTGTAATTTTGGTGGCACTGAATGTGATAAATCTAGCTGCAGCTCATCTGTAAGCGTTGGTTGATGACTGCAGCTTTGTTTAAGATACAGTCAAATGTATCTTAAACAAAGCTGCAGACAACACAAATATTTTTAGGGAGACAAGTAGACATGGTGACCCAACTGTAAGGGGTGTTAGTTTATTTATTTATTTGTTTGCCTAAGCCTAATTTGGTGGGATAACAAAAATACGAATTTTACGCGGACGAAGTCGGTGGCAGAACCTAGTATCCCATAAGAAGATAATGAACAAATTCACAAAGGATGTTACTTTTTTTAGTTGCTTCAATTTAACTTTTTCTACAAAAGAAAGCGTACTTTAAACGGTAGTAGAATGCGATACGTTTCGCGCAGAATGCAAAGACTCGTTTCTTTTGTCGAGACAAATTCACTGTCACCTGGCGCGGGCGGAATTTCTCATTTGCACCCCTGCAGCCCTGACGGGAAAAAATCATCACCAGCTACCGAGTTTAATTTTAATTAGAATAAAATGTGACGACATGGCTGGCTGTATATCTTGTAGTTTACTCGCCATTGTTACTTTAGACGTTGGAATTTCGTGTTTTTTTAAATGTGTGCTAGAAATTTCCCGAAAAAGTTTTTTTGAGCCATTTAAAGTTAGACTTGGCTTTCACATTTTTATTCAATGACTACTTATGCCAAAAAGAGTCTGGCGCCGTTTCTTGAGAAGCATGTAAGTAAGTACTTTTTAATTAACTTTGATAAAGCGCCCCACGCTTTTGGTTACCGATTGAATCGGTAATGTTTTTGCTTAACCTAAATGTGCATTTTAAGGACAGTGAACTGACTCCAAATCACAATTGGCGAAGGTATCGCGAAATATGAAATTTCATCCCACATTTTTCCACCCGTAGAGGGTGATACTTTTTCATAAAAGTTATTAATGGACCATTACTTACTACTTATTCGCTTAAAAAATGTATTTATATAGGGACCTACTTGTACTTGAATTTTATAGCGTGTAACTGATAAAAACGTGTGCTTTTTAAAATTAGAAAATCGAATTAAAAGTTTGACACAATTGGGTCAAATTTAACAATTGGTTACGATTTTTACTATAAGCGCAGTGTTCACCAACAATTAAACGGACGGTTAGCGGTTTAACGGTTGTCAAATGTATGGACTAACAGCTGATTAAGACTTAACCGTCTGTTAAATTGGTTGGTGAACTCAGCCCTTAGTATGTTATGTTTAACTACTGATCAAATAATCGACCCTTAGCTTTCTTAACATTATTTTTGTAATCTAAAACTATTATCCCAATTAAATGCATATGTACAGTCAGCTGCAGAGAAAAGTAACCATCCCAGCATACAAGTTCCCTAGCAAAGGGGGTTACATTTCTCTGCAGCTGACTGTACATCTAGTACGAGTAGGTCCATTTGCTTTTCAAAGCACACCTCAAACAGAAAAGCGAACACTACACACACTCCTATTTACTCTCCATATATTTATCAAATCCTCAAGTTTTCCACTATCGACAATAATCTCCTCAGCCCCTGACCCTCAACTCCGCAAATTCCAATCAAACAAAGCATTTCTGTTATCGCGCCTGCCCTATCGCGAACAAAGCGCTCCATCAGTAATTACTCCGTCGAACACGTAACTAGGGCTTCATTACCATCCACAGAACGAACTAGTGACACTGGCAGGTTACAGAGAATGTGCGGCGTCAGGAAAGAAATGACGTTTTTGAAATTCGAACGTCTGTTGTTTGGGAATCTTTTTGGCTTTAAAATAGTTATACCAGTAGGTAGTGTATTGTAGTAATATCGACCTTATGTGAGGGACTATTTTATCCACAGATTTTATCATTGTAGTTTATAAGTGCAGTAGTTTTTGTAATAGATGATGAAGTTTTTTTTTTGAGCTCGGTCTTATTTTGTTTTTTTTAAGTCGTTAAAAGAACATTTTGCGAAAATTTCAGGACAATGAAATCAAAGCGAGAAATAAGCATGCACTTATTTCTCACTAATGTAATTTAAATCTATTAAACATATTTAATGTTTAATACAATTAAAATGTTATAAAAAAACATAGCTAAATTACGAGTACATCACTAATAAAAAATCATGTATAGCCTCCCCTTGAGATGACTGTCATACTTCTCACTCATTTAAATAAATGTATCCTTTATACAGGCTCATGATGGCCCGTGTAACATTAAAATGGGGTTATAAAAACCATTACCATCTAAATCCTAAACAATTTTCTCGCGATTCTCCTCTTAAAATGTTGTTATAATTAAATTTGTTGGAAACATTGTTGGAGCGAACGGTAATTTGCTAAAGCACTTCCGTGCCATATCCTCCCGCGTGTGCTCCACACAAATAAACCCTTAATGGCCCACCAACCGCTAATTTACCCTCTTTAATTAATCGAAAGCAAACATTGCCCCTGCTTTTTATACGCCATTAGAACCATATACGCGGACCCTTTTTTTGCTTAACGATAAAAAATGCAGTGACAGGTCCCAGAAGCTACCATTACAATTTAGATAAGCATACATCGTTAATAATAATGTTCAAAATGGCTAAGGGCGATAAAAACAGTCATTATAAAAACACGAAAAAAAATAAAAGCGAAAATAATGCACACATCAAATACAAAAAGTTCGCAGTCGGTAGGATTCGAACCTACGCTCCCAGAGGGAATCTGATTTCTAGTCAGACGCCTTAACCGCTCGGCCACGACTGCCATGACATCTTCAATGAAATTACAGTACATAATGCTGACTGTATTTTATTGAATGTAATGTGGTTAGGACCGTTTTGTTCATTGTAAATAATAATATCGGAAGGATAAATTTTACATTATTTGATAGAGGGCTGATTTTTCAATCCCCAGATAAAACTATCCTTCAGTTAAATGTATTACTATCCTTTTCTGAAGTCATGAAAGAAAAGGACAGAGCTAAAATTTACCTTTCGGATAGCTTTATCTGGGGATTGAAAAATCAGCCCAGAGATAACTTTTACTGAAGAGATGTTTTTATCTAGGGATAAGATACATCGGGAACAAATAGACCGTAATTCGTTGCCATTTGCTGGTGATAGTGATGATTAATAATTTAAAGTGTCGCACTACTCATTCCAATACAAAATGAGATAATGGACACTAATGGAATATGGGTACGAACTCGTATTGTACATCTTTAAAATGCTGCTCAAACTGGTCGAATATTTCGCCATTGCTTACAGAGGCGCCGTGGCTTAGTTGGTTAAAGCGCCTGTCTAGTAAACAGGAGATCACGAGTTCGAATCTCGTCGGGGCCTATGAGTGGTTTCTTTTTGTTTTTTTTTGTAAGTTGAGATATTTTGTACTAGTACAAAAAATATCAATTTTGAAATCATTTTTTCTAGTCTCGTACGGTAAACCGCTAATATTGATCTAATTACTATATCGTTAATAAATTATTTGTTTTATTTGATTAATGAAAAAATTACTACTTACTATACCAGTTCCTTGTTATCTTCGTATTTACAAATATATTTTTTTAGCTTTCCGTGTTAGTATGGTTCAGGTCAAATCTTGCAAGTCAATCCCGAACCGCTTTCCATCATCGTACTAATGGGCTGAAAATTGGAGTAGGTACCTATGTATGATGAAAATGCAAAAATATTTATTTAAGAGCTGATCTCATGATGAAATCGGAAGGTGGCGATAGGATCTCCGCTATGAAGTGAAAGGTACAATTTTCCGCCAATTTTATCCCGTAATAATACTGTTCCCAAAGGAATACAATACGAGACTTCTAGTCTTCTTTATAAAGGTAGTTTTCTTGAACAGCTGTCTCAAGGGGGCAGTTGGACGTTGAAATGGAGCACATTGTTACACAAGTGGTACTTACGTCCCGTTTGTCTTAATATACTGGTAAACAATTTATTGATATCGTGTAGCACCGCGTTCCATTTTTTTATATTGTTGGTCGAGTAAAACCTTCTCAAATCACGTATGTTTAGATTTAAATGCTGCTCTTGTAGAATATTGTCACAGCAACAGAACGATTAATATCTCGCTCGCATCATATTTTTGACCCTAGACGTAAACTAAAAGCATAAACAGTGTATATTGTGTATGTGTGTGGCTTCGTACCTAGCTTCCAAACAAGGTGACAGATTCGGATGCGGTTTTTTATATAGAAAGCTGGTTTAATTGCGGTGGTTCTTAGCTACAGTGCGATAGCTCATAGAAGGTGCTTCGGATTTGTACTCATCTCTCACTCGCTCACATACGATCTTATCAAGAGCGAGTGAGAGCCAAGTACAAAACCGAAGCATTTTCTAAGTGCTCACAGACTGTACGTTTGGTGAAAATCTGTGTCCGTTTAAAGTCATACATCCTTAAACTTTATTTTTTACTTTTATATTATTAGTGCTGCTTCATAACCTCCAAACATAGGAATTACTTTCTTCATCGACAATCGACGGGTCCAGTTAAAAATTAGCGTAGAGGTAAAAATTCGCAGCATCACGTACATTGGAGTAGGTAAATTATACATTTGCACCTTATTTTATTGGACATCTGTGTACTCGACTGTATGTTTATAGAAATGGTCGCCGTTTTAGGAGTCCGCTTCCCTACCAAGTAAGTGTTAGCTTTTACTCCGTATAGGTACTAGGTATTACTCTTAATAGTCTCTTGCATGTTTTGTGTTGTCATAAACCCATGCAGCGTTGAGCTTTAGTTCTGTACGGTGGTCACTGTTTTTTATTGTTACTACTTACTAGCCTCCGTATTATTACTGTCACATAAAGACCAATTAATTTTAACTCATTTCTGACTTGTAATTATGTCATATAAATAACGTCAGTATGAGAATTCTATTCCGGCTCAACATTTAAAATTTATAATCGTACAAGTTGAATCTGATATTATTCTAGTTCTAGTCTAGGCACTGAATAGATTATTACTTTCACTTATTTTGTATAAATTTTACCGCTAAGAAACCGTACATAACAATTTATATATTGTATAATCGACCTACCTATGTGTGCGACCTATGCAGTTTTGAGATTGCGAATACCTATAGGTTTCAGGGTTGTTATGACATAGCTATGCCGTTTAGTTGACACTGAAAGAAAAGGACAGAGCTATATAACTGTTATAGCTCTGCCCTTCACGCACGCCGTAAAATGAGCTGCAAAGCCATGTTATGATAACCCCCCAGGTGTCAGCTGTATATTTTTTAGCCTTCTTAATGCCATAAAAACTCCCTTCAAGAGGTAACACTTTGTATCTAGTTTAAGTGTAAATAATGGCAATGAATTAATTCTTTATTGCATTATGAAAAAAAATTGTGCCGAAGTTTAGTTTACTGGGACATAGGTATAGGAGGATATTAAATAGACAAGATTCATAGTAATCACTCGTATATTCACATTTTCGTCATTTTATAATATTTACAAATGTACAAACCAAGGTACCAAAAACACTTTGCCCGATACAGAGTAGGGCATATTGTCTTGTTCGGTATAATAATATAAATACATATATATTTCTATGTTTATCTTTTGAGACAATATTTTTACCGACTGTATACATATAGATACGTGCTTAAAACAAAAATAATTATTGAAGGATCCACATAGCTAATGATTCATGTCAATTGTAAAGCAATTAGGGTTTATTACAATTTTGTTATAAAAATATAAAATATTACATTTAAAGAAACTTACTCTCTTGCCGGTTGATAAACCAAAATCAAATTCTAAAGTTTTTTTGAATACGATCAGTTTTAATAGAAAATTTACGAATCAATTCAAAACAAAACAAAAACTTTGTCCTATGCAATTAAAAATTATATTTAATGTAGTTGTAAAAAGTGCACGAGTCCACATTATTTGGCACTTACTTAAAAAAACGCAACAGTTTTTGACCTAATAAAACGGCCAGGTGCTAACGTTTTGTATAAAGGTATGATTTAATAAATAATTACCTATTAAAAGGTCTACTTTCAAAAGTACTCAGGTAGATTTCTCATTCGAAACAATAAACCGTTTTTTTATTACGGGCTAATAAATTAATACAATTCGTAAAATTTGGCGATATTTGGCACAAAATTCTACCTGGCCATGGGATTTATAACGCCATTGAACTTCTGTAGTAATAGTCTACAAAAAGTCTAAACTGTTTAAAGTGTGAAATCATTCTTTTTAATGAGATCTCTACTGGAAAAAAGTAGGCAGGTAGTTATTTTGCCTAAGAACTCTGTACAAAGATTGATAAATTAAAAGACCAGCATTAAAGATACTATCTATTAGACAGGAAAACTACTTACTATTGGCTAAGTGCCTGTAAAGTGTCGTTAATGACTCAGAAGAGACCTCAACCCTTAAAAATGGTCCTTCGTGACGAGACGGTGGTACAAAGATGCGTCATTTCGTTTTCAATCTTCACGACCTGTTACTCAACTTTACTGAGTACTAAGAGATATAAGAGTATAAACAGTTTACATTACAAACATTTTAAGAGGCTATCGTAAACTGAACAACAAGACGTAAAGATCAGTAGAATACGTTGGCAATAGTTTAGAAATAAGTCGATAAAAATTTGATACTATACCAGTCTTAATTAGATTATATTTTCTCTATTAAACATCTAAAATATTTCATAAAATCTGAGGCACATTTAATATACGTATAATATTATAGAATACAATACAATCACAATGTAACTAAGTTTTAGTTCTATCCAATATTTACAAACCAAATCTAATCTAATATGGCAGTAATGAGGTTTCAAACAATAATTACAAATAATGAGCCAGGCGCCGTATATTTTAAATTTGAACTTTGTTCCAAAGCACAGAATAATTATTGATTAACATTACAATTACACAGATCAATTATAACAATTGGAATGCCAAACAATAATTAAATCTATTAAAAGCGCAAGAAATTCAAATTCAAGACACTCGGCATCCGAATAGAATAGATAGAAGATATCTAAAATGTACAATAAAACACTTAATAAAATCAGTCTCTGTCATAATCTCTACACTTGCGTCCACACACACTGATCACGAAAGGACGCTTGGAATAAGGCCCCTATCGTCCGGGGTGCTATTCTTTAAAGGCAAGCACGACCAACTAGTCCAACTTGAGTAACCAAGGGCTTTGACACGCATCTCCGTACGATCCTCAAAAGCGTTCGTGTCCAGTTAGGCCAGTCAGTGTATAGAATAACACCACAATATCACTTCACTTATTGTCTTGGTACGTGGTTACACAAACCGCGTGAGTTGCGTGTGGAAGTCCCGTAGGAAGATCTGTAGTTGCGGCAGCGTGGGCCGGTCGTCGGGCGACATCGCCCAGCAGTACGCCATTACTGCGAACCTTTGGACAAAAAATGTATTAAAACTATGTAGACGATAAGAAAACACGAGAGGAATCTTTTATTTCTAAGAATTGAGGCAGCAAAACGAGATCCTAATGTAGTGTCGAGTTTCTTCCGAGAAAACAGTTCCATATAAATTTATGTAACAAAGCCTATTGAAAATATTTATAGAAACAGCAAATAAAATAGAAATACGATTTGTCAGATTCTTTGGAAATAGTACCTAAGTAGGTATAGTGGATAATTTACTAATCAATAAAAAAAAATATTTCTACACGATAAAAGTTATTGGAATTTTGATGCGAAGCTAATTAAATACTATGCGATACTTACAATTCATCCGGGCAGTTAGCCGGTTGCTGTAACCGATAGCCGTCCCTCAGATACGCGGCGACCTCAAACGGGTCGACCTCGGCGTACGGCTGGTGCGCCAGCGTCGTCAGCTCCCACAGCAGCACCCCCAGCGCCCACACATCGGCCGCCGGGCTGAACTGTCTCTTGCTCAGAGACTCCAGAGCCAACCACTTGATCGGCCGATTTTCATTATCTCCTAGACAATGATAATCCGCAGGGAAAAGGTCCCGCGATAACGCGTTGTCGGCGATCATGACTCGGAGATTTTCATCTACACTGTTGGCAAAAATAGTTCTATTAGACGTCGATTCTGAAAGGAATATCATGTTTCGCTAAAAGGTTCGCAGTGTTTACTTACATGCAATTTCTAGCAGCGATGTCTTTGTGTAAGACATGTTGTGTGTGTAGAAATTGTAGGCCATCTAAAGCGTGTAGTGCCATTCTGACAACGTGTTGCGTCGTGAGCGGGGGTGGCGGCGGCACGGTGCCCGCCGCCCCTCCGACGGTGACCCCTCGGCATGCCAACAGGAATTGCTTCAGGTTTCTCCACGTCGTTCCCCAAGGATAAAGCAGGAATGGAGCGGTTTGGTCTTCAATGCTGACTCCAAGTACAGAAAGCACGCGTTCATGCCGTAATCCGTAGAGCATACATCCTTCTTGAAGAAGCAATGACACCTGCGGAAGAAACTAATTTAAGTATCTACCAAGTGTAATACAAAATAATGGTATTTTTAATAATTTGGTGTTTTTATAACGATAATTTACCTGCACTTGTGAAGCATGTTCAGCAACAGTTTTAACCAACACTTCTTGTTCCCTTGCATCTTCATCAGCGTAAGTGCCCTTGTAAACTCTACCGAATGTTCCTTCCATAGCTACAGAGCGCAGTCTCACTCTGCACCGCTGTATAGTCAATTCTGCTATCCTCTGTTGCAGGTCTCTCGCTCTTTCTTCGGCGGCCGCAGCGGGGATGGAAGTGGGACGTCTGTAGCTGGTGTAGCTGGCAGCGGATTTGCAAGAGGAGTCTGGTAGAAAAGCATGCGCGTCTTGTTCATCACTGCGAGCTCGACGGAGCTTCCTTGCTCGGGCTCTACACGCTGCTGCGGCTACAGCAGCTATGAGGAGCGCTGCACCAGCACAACCGGCGCCCGCATAGAAAATATCAGCCGAAGTCGGTGCCTGCGTAACGCTGTCTACCCTAACCGCGGGTCTAGGCGAATCTTTAAGGCAGATCTTTCTCCGCCTGAAGTGAAGGGCGGTGGATGAGGAACCCATCGATACGTTGAGCGATATCGTGATGTCCACTTCGGCAGCGATAGTATGTGTACAGGGCAAGTCTATTTTCCAGGTTCGTGGTTCCGTTGGCACCAAACCCTCTTTCGTAATGTTGAACGTAGGTGGGTGCATTGCCTCCGGATGCGACACCACTTCAACGTTGAGCGTGTATGGTAACTGAAACAAAAGAAAGAAAATATTAGACTTGATTTTCTTTTAAAAATACTTTGCTCGACTAGTGCTTTATATGTATAACTTAATAATAAACCTTATAGCGATAAAATGCCTCATGGGAATGCTCTCTCTCTCTGGGGAAAATAATATTTATGCGCTAAAAAGTGGGGGTTTCCGTAAGTAGCGTTAACCGCAACTCTGGAATCCCATCGCGGGCCCCGAGCACTTAAGTTTTTATTCAGTTTCGCTATTTCCATTCCACATAACGCTTCCACAAAGCTACGTGACCTCATTGCATGTCCACGTTTCTATATGAAGTAACGGTGCGCCGTCATCACGATGTTAACCGTACAAGATTGACGGACAGCGGCACGCGAGGGCCCTATACGGCGCGGAACATGGTGCGGGATCAAATGTCGAGTCACCCGCCGCGGGAGCACGACGGCGCTCCTTTATAGGAACACTGTGTACATGCCCGTAAGCCAAACCGCAGCATTGTAGCGTGTTCTAGCGTGAGTAACCAAATTGGTTAAAAAAAACCTTTCCACTAGTTAAAAAACCTTTTTCGTCTTTTTTCTACATATTGCTTGGGAATGTGAAGATAAATTATCGAGTACTGACCACCCGTTAACCGATACGCTGTGCTTTGTCAATAAAGCACAATGCAAACTCAGACTTCCTGGATTTGCATTAGAGACGTGTGTATAAGGTAAGTCAACGAGCTGCACCTTTCCTTTACCGGTGGATGTCAATTCAGCCTGCCAGTCGCGAGATACGTGTTGAATAGAATCAGCGGTAATAAGCTCCTAGTCTCGTGTCACATTCAGAATCGGGGATATACGTTTACATGTAAATATAGGAGTGACCTACGTGAGATTCGCAGACGCCTCGTTCAAGGGTTTCTTTTTCCGTGTTTTTGCGATGCGTCGATACGGAAAAAACAAACAACCTCTCACAACTCCAAATTGGAGTATGTATATGATTCAAACTTCAAATACGAGCCGCGTTTTGTGAGCCGTGCCGCTTTTTATGATGTAACGATTAAATTAGAGTCATTATCTGCATGTTACGTGCGCGGTGAGAGCAAACGAAACAATTCCCCGCGGGCCCATTGGGCGCCCAGGGGCATTGCTCATTGCTCGTAAAGTGTAGGTGCGACACCGGAGCTAATTAAATATTACCACAGACAATGCCGCGATCGCTCATCGGCGCTAGTTAACCACCAAATATTTGCCGAGCTAGTCAAAGGCGCCGCCGCTTAAATAAGGGAGCGGGCGAGGGCGATCTGATAGCGCCGCACAAAGCCCGCGAGATGATGATAAGCCCCGCCTGATCAGACCGCGTATTCGGAACATTTGCTTTTTAAATCCTACTCCTGCACGCGGCGTAGATTTACATAAATTCAAATAGTTAACTCGTTAGAGCTCCCGTCTGCTGTTGGCTTTTTTGTAGGCGTGATTAAGTCTTTTACAAACCAAGGCCATGAAACCTCGCAAATAACTAACAAAGAGTAAGGTTCATTAGTTTAAAGGTGAACACATTTCGCCCCAATTTAAAACCAGGCTCACAATCTATTTAACATAAATTCTTAGTGTTGTTACCCACGTCCCCAATTCAAATCTCGAAATAGCCATCTCTTATTGCAGCGAACTGGTACTTATGACTTGCAAATGTCCGTCCCAAATAAGCAGATGTCTTATTGACAAGTTCAGTGAACTTGTTGGCGGGGTCCTGATGCTGCGACGTTGAATATGTAAAGTAGGAGTCGTGACGGTCCGCATCAAACTTTACTTCGAGTAATGGCGTAATGGTCAAGTGGGACGTTTGGATGGAAAGGGTTCAGTTAACATTGCAGTTAATATTAGCTTGGTCACATTTCTTTCTCAAGTGAAGTTCAGGAAATTGAGCTCTCCGTTTTATTCGTTTTTAATTATCGTTAAAGCATCGTTGCACATTCATTGTATAAATTCATTTAGAAAAGCAATTCTGCTAATTCATTCGATACCGTGGGAAAATAACACGCTTTTTTTCAATACGGCTTGCAGAATTACTCTCCTAAATATGAAAGAAACATACCCAAAAGCAGTCAAAGTAAGTTTCGCAAAATTAAAAAGCTGACCTACGCATCCCTACCAATGTTACATATATGGAAGGCAACAACAAATAAATGCACATATTTGTTTAGCGATGCGGGATGCAAGGTAAATAAGCGGCCTGGAGTCAGGATATTTGCATGAGGAGCGATCAAAGCGGATGCCGGCCCAGACGGAGTTAGCTGATTAGTGAGAAAAAACCTTGCAAGCTGTGGTCCGTTATGCTTGAAAACAAGCGAATGAGTTACGGAGGAAACCGAAAGAATCATCAGCAACGCAAATACGACATTTATTTGAAGTCCTATCAGTTAACTTTATTCGTACACTAGAGGACGCCCGTGACTTCGTACGCGTAGAATTAGTTTCCCGCTATTCCCCCCCATTTCTTCCCGTTGGGGGTCGATTTTCGGAAAATCCTTTCTTAGTGCTAACTTACATCATGAAAGGCACCCCTGTACCAAATTTCAAGTTTCTAGGTACAATAGTTTCGGCTATGCGTTGATATATAAGACAGTCAGGTTTGCCTTTTATATAAATAGATTATGTGGTCAGTAAATCAACTAGTAATCTAGAAACATTGACACAGAAATGTAAGAAACGATAATAGCAACAGTTATCGGGACCTGTTTACGAGCTATCTAAATTCTGGCAGGGGCCGCATTTCCATGAGAATAGCTTGTTTGCGAAGTTGGGGCGAGCGCGGCCGCTGGCGAGGAATAACTTACCTGACCAAGTTAATTACGAACAAAACTTTCAGTAGCCTTATGTTATGTAGCACCTAATAAAGAATACGATGAAATACAAATAAAAGAAGAGGAAACAAGTAAACACTGATTGAATAGATTGGTCTAATTATGAAGATGAAGATTCAAGATGAACCATTTAACCGTTTTTTTATAAATACCTCGAGGACATCAAGATCTATTGGAAATTGTCAAATTCCTAGAGAGAAAGAACAAATATAAGATATGAGATACTAAAGTAAAACAAATGACTGCTGGTACGTGCAAGCCCTCCGCGTTCAAAAGACAGCCATTAGTTATGCTTGGTTTAGAATTCTGTTCATACATTAGATTACCATAAGGATCTATTGTTTTTATCAAATCGATTGTTCAATGGACTGCGTTAGTCATACTTGTTTGATGTTTAGTTTAGTAATGTTAGTATAATCAGTGTTTGAATTAACTTCCTTTGTGTAATAGTAAAAACACAGGTAGCTTTCCTATGTTGTTCTTAGAAACTTAGGTGCTGGTTGCGAGTGAAACGCACTGGGCAGTTGCCTTATTAGGCTAACTGGACGAGACGACATAAGCGGCAATGATGGTTTTTCATCGCATGACGTCTTTCACGACGGTTACTAATCAATGCAAGATCGTTTGCAAGCTAATGGTCCAAATGCATTAAGCTGTTTAGTAGAGAGTAAATAAAATCGTTTGAGTCAAGCGGCTATATCAAAAGGAATTGCTAAAAAAGCGAAGAGTGGGATTAAATTAATTGTGCTTTATTTATAGCTCACAGAACCCACGGTCATGGTTAAATCAGATGGCAAATAAACGAATAACTTCTTAAACTCTGAATAGTAGTGCAGCCTCTTTAATAATTTAACCAAGATATTCCAGTTGATCTTCGGTAATCACACTGGCAAAAAATTTAAGCAAAATTCAGATCAAAACAAGGTGCGATTGTGTCAAATTTCTGAACTATATATATACGATAACTAGAACGGTCTATCATATTCATTTTTGTCTCCACATCTATCAAACAATATAACATTTCTTGTAAAGTGTTGTATCAACTCACCGGTCGCCTGGTGAGGCTCTGCCAAGTGAAGTGCAGTTCGTTGATGGTCGCAGGCACCGGCACCACAAAGTTCAGCGCGTAGAAGTTTATCTGGCCCTCTCGCACGTAGAACAACTCTGCTGTGAGACCTGAGAACAAAGAAGTAATTATTAGTAAATTGCGAAGAAATAGTGGCAAAGGTAGCTTCGGAGATGAATACAACAAGTATGCTCAAGACATGCTTATTATAATGCTTGTAAATAAAACCATTCAGGCATGGTCTGTGAAATCAGTCTTTTTTACAATTTACGCAAAAAGACCAGCACACGTGTCCCGCGACGCCATACAGTCTGCCACAAATTCTGCAAACTGTCGTGTAAACAACGGCTTCAATAGGCCCCGGCATTCATAGATCAATCTACGCATCAATAACGCACTGCGCAAGAAAAAAGCCGAACTCGCACGCGCACAATGCGGCGGCAAGATCAAACGGCCACAAAGACGCCGCAGTCGCCGCAGACTGCGCCCGCGCCACCTGCTTCTCTGGGAAGATCCAAAACCAACCCGAGATACGACATTTAAAACAAGTCGAGAATAAAATTGTAAATCGTCCAAAAACCAGTAGCCCCGTAACTCAATTTTTATAGCTCCTCTATCTCGTTCACATCGTTAAACTGAGCGATCCCTGTTTCTGATTAATATAATGTTGGGACATTGCTAGTTATGTCCGCGCTTTAATGATTAGAAATGTACCTCAAACGCGCTTTCTCATAGGACATCATAAAAACATAGAGATGTAATTTGAGTACAAGGGTCTTCCTTTACTTGAAGTAATTGAAGTCACGTATGAACATTAAAAGTAATATGATACCTTCCATTTTATAAGAAAAGATTATGACCAAGCTACTGATTAAAAATTTAATTATTTCCCAGAAGCAGTTAACGTTTCAAACCAACTTTTTCCAGTAATAGGTAAGGTTGTGAGGAAATATAAATTAATTAAAAAGAACCGAAAATAAAACATTTACTTATTACTTAACCTGTTTTGAGTTACGAGAATCAGCTCATCCTCAGACTACGACATTCGCGATCCCTCGTTTATTCAGTTTATTACCGGTACCAATTAATTAATCTAATATATGGCAGCTATACCTCGTATATTATGAATAAAACGAGTTTTTTTTATTGCCGGTTCGTTTGATACGTGGACAGCGTATCGTGTACACAAAAAAAGCAGAGGTATACGCCGTGAGAGGGATACTCGTAAATTCACGGCGTTTCGGTTTCTATCCATTATCCTGCCCTGTTACAAAGCAGTTATTGACGCCATCGTTATAAATTACAAGGGTCCTATGTAAACCAGTAATATAAATTTTATGGACATAAGCAAGTCCTTGGATCTCCGCAGGGGAGAAATGACGTCGTTCGCAATTACCATTACGAAGAGTAAATATTTTTAGTGTAAATTTCTGGCACCGAAAACTCGTTTATTTTTATCGAATAAGAACATATTCTTATTTTACAGCCGAAGTTCTCCATTTCGTTTGTTTATCAGATCGCATTTTCCAACTCGCAATGAAAACGTTCTGACTAACAGGCCATAAATTTAAGGTTTGCGAGATAATGGAACGGCATTCGAGTCTTCGACGATTCTAGTGCACCATTTTACACAGTTAAGAAATTTTACTGGAATCAGTTTAACGAGGTCTATTGAGAATTTTATGACGAGAGAACATCGTGAACCTTAATACACTTACTATTTATATCGTGAGGAAATTTCATAATCTTAAATGTAAATATAAACATTGCTGTATCACCGCAACAGCAACACCTTTATGCAAATGAGGTGAACGTAGCGGCGGGGAAGCGATAAAATTAATAATTTTGACGCCGTTAAAGGTTATTTGTTTGTTTGAGTGCGACACGGGCGATTACGTCGCGCGTCATTTACATACAGGCAGCGGGCACGTCCACTAATCGACGCGACACTTGCCCCGGCAATACTAATTGAAAAGATACCCAGAATACCAAGATATTCATGAACAAGATAACCGAGTAAATTTCGCAACACCTTGGGGGCTTTTTATTTTAATTTATACACCGCGAATACGGCCTGCTAAGAAATTAAAACCATTAAGATGAAGATAGCCTATTAAAAATGCAGAGATAGCGCTAGTGGTAAATTATGAAGTAGTAAAGTTCTGTTATATACCCATGTTAAGTATCTACTTAAAAGGTCCCAAGAGCGGCTACCGGGCGCGGCGTCTTTGAACCGGCGGCAAAAAGAAGCACTTGATACGACAAATAACAGAGATAACCGCACCGTGCTCCGGCGCCCGCTTTTTGCTTCTTATTTAAACAAATTAAGTAATGTAACTTAAAATTCGAACAAAATTATTTACTAAAAAAACAAATTAAAATTAAATAATTATAAATAAATAATAATGTGTTATGATACTTGTAATAGTTTGTAATAGCATGACATATCTAATTATAAATACCTATACATATAAGTCCTCCTCTCTCGTTGCTGCGCCCGACAGGGTTCATAATGCACATAAAATTACTGTATTCCAACCTATTACATTATGAATAGCAATAAAGTATTGAGTATTGAGTATTGAGTAATTTCTAAAAGACACCGGCTGCCGCTCTGCCCGGCCCTTATCGCAAATTTGTTAAAACATACGTCCCGACCAGCGTCTCGAACCCACCTCGAGTGGGGCGACTCGAATAATAAAATATTAATAAATCTCCATTGTGCGGAAAAGAATATCCCGCGGTAAATCGCGTGCTTCCCACTATTGACGCATCCACTGTATTCGCACCTCAAATAAAGCGCTCATTACAAACGTACAAAACCCCATTTGTGAAGGAATAAAATGGCGCAACGCACAATAGACTCTGATATTTCGTACAAGCCCCCTTCAACGAGGCGTTGGATATAAAGATTTTAGGGCACAACACGGGCATTATTCTGGAATTATGCGGACGAGGCGTGCAAGAAAATAAAATAAAGTGCAGAGGTGACGGTGGAATAAAGGTGTGCAAAGTTATGCACTCGAGTCAGCCGGGGCAGGGGTTGGCCGGGGTAAAAAATGTCGTCGTTTGTTCGCAGACGCCTCGCAGTACGGCTTGGCGCACAAAACACACGTCAAACGCAGCTACCGGAAAACCGCTAAATTAACACGCATTTTAGAGCTTTACCACATCCCATAACCACCCTCGATAAGGTAATCATAATACGTGTACACAATGCGTCGAGAATAACATAGGATATGCCGTAAAGATCTTTGGAAATACATAAAAACTGTATTTAATCGGTGCATGTTGCAATGGCGACAGTTTTATTGGTTCTGTTGGCGGAACGGGCGTTATAGCGAAGGTGTCCCGCATCCGGGCGGTTGTCTATGGTTTCTGCCGAGGCGTTATAGCGCGTCTTATGTCGCAGGTTTAATGCCACATGACAAGAATACGCACGACTCGGGCTATATAAATTTGAATTTTATTCCTTTCGATTACTTTTTATGGGTGGTCACTTTTACATAAAATGTGGCATGCGTAATGTTTATAACAGAAATAAAAGACAATGCGAACAGTAAAGCCCTGGCTGGATGTTCAGAATTGTACAAGGATGTTTATTCTCGAAATATTGACAGTAACAGCTGCAGCTAAGGAAGGAACGGCGCGTGGCCCTTCATCATTGATGCCCATATTGCCCATTTTGACAATAACTACACACAGAATATTGTCATAAAGAATGTAATGTATCAGTTTAGTGGAAAGCGTGTAGGCAGCCTAATTGAGAAGTATCGCTCGCTCGTATAGTTAGTTTACAGAGCGCAGGCGCGCAGGCGCTAAAGACAGAATTAGCCGGTTATAAATCGGCGACACTGATTGGACCGCGCTCACAACAATCACAGATGCAACACATACCAGACACCTACAAATGTCTTGACAAAGTGTAATTAATAACCATAAACCTACATTAAGAAACCACTATATGTAGGTACAGTCTTTTTTTAAACAACTTCAATGGCAAACAAGTCGCGTATGGAGATGTTTATCGCCGTTTATAGATGCTAGCCAAAAGGAAACCAAGGTGTGTGTCAATTGCCGATTGATTATTTGGACGACTGATGATAGAAAATGTCATTAAGTAGGCATGAAGTCCACCATTTGTGCGGTTTTTGTGCAATGAAGATTAAAATATAATAAATAAAATAGGAATTAAGGATGAAAAGGGCATCCCAATGCGAAGAACTGTAAGGTACATTACAACTTATAAGGGTGGTATAGTACAGCGCCGGTCGCGACCTATTCGTGTCGTAACTGCTTATAAAACTTTTTTCCTAAAACATCACCTAGTTTTATTGAAAGTATCACGTAACAGATCAATATTTATTGTTTGTCATCAAAGCCCATTTTAAATTGAAGACAACACGTTGAATACTACTCTTATTTTTCTATCAAAAACCAAGGAAGCTACGTGTGAAACGCGACTCCTTCTGTCAGTCGGTTAGGACGCATTGTCCGTAACAAGATTTGCCTGAACAAAGAGTACAAAACCCATTTAATTCACAAAGCCCCGTGAAATTAAAGCTCTCAAACGAAAAAGCGGAGGTGTGAAGACAATCTTATATGTAATCGTACATTGTATTGCTGGAAAAGTATGTGATTACACGTTAGGTAATAAAGTAAGAGACGCATCTACATATTAATAGTATGATCGAGCATCAAAATGTAATAGATAAAACAGTTTTACTCCAGAAAACAATATAAAGGAAGTATTGGTTCCAGTTCCTGGACTTTATTCTCCTTGAGCGAGCTTTAACTCGAGACGACTGGCGCCGTTTTATAGTTTCCGCCAATCTGATCCCAATTTAACAGGCTTGGTTTTTTTTCTATCCTTTCGTCACAACAAGGCGTAACGAAATGAGGGAAGACTGGTAGCCAGACAGTAAGTATAGTGAATTAAATAAAACCAAGGTGTAATGCATAGGTGTGCTTAAGCATTTCTAAGGGTGCAGGGGAAGCAAGCGACATCCAGGGGTGGATAATACGAGTAATAATCGACGCCATCCCTCACCGCCGTCGTAACACGTCCCCCTCCCTCCTCTCAGTATCACGCCGTGTTTATCACGCGGCAACGCAATTACGACCACACTTGTTTTAATCGTCCAATTAAGAACACACTCATTTGTTTTTTAAATGACAAAACATATAAAAGCGGCGAAATTAATTTACAAATTGCATATATCCTTAATGCATGCCGCTTTTGAAATACTAATTATTTTAAATATTTATCGATCAACCTGATACGCGAAACCTTAATACAAATGAAGTAATTCGGATGAAAACAGCCAATTAATTTGTGGTTAATCACATCGTGTGATACGCATGCCGTCATCCATATCGACTAAATTAGTCAAGGGTATTTTACTTTTATTTTTAAACCTGCTCCTGGTGAGGAAGACGTTCTGTATCGAATCCATTGACGCGTGTGAAACGGGTTTTGGCGCCGTCTTCGCTCGAACGCAGTAAGGTCTCAAAACGAACTGAAGTTCTCAAGAAACTGAGGCGTTTTAAAAATATCCGACCGCTTATTGGCTCGTTGATGGATGCGCCTTTTTGCCCGCGTGCCCCGGTTCTGCTGCGGGCCACTTCGGGCTAATCCCACGGAATTAGTTTGACAGTCGGTATCTTTTCCTGATTTTTTGCGTCCTAAGCCCCAGATGTTTATTGGAATGCTCTCTCCCTTAATTATGTGCAACGACAAGGAAACGGTATCGATAAATTTACTTGAGTTTAAGATGGTGTAGAGGTGAGGAGATGGTGCTTCCTTATTGCGCTCTTGGAAGTTAGCTGTACTGCTATGTACATGAGCCGTTATTTTATAGGTATACAATAATATTCGTGGGCCATTACTGGGGCGTTAGTGAACGAAATAATAAATAAAGAGTGTTGTAATAAAATAAACAGGAGTGTTTACGACGGCCCACCCTGTGAGTGCTGCGACGACGGATTTATCCCCAGCGCAACGGGCAGTGTTCCAGTGTTCCTTGATACGTAACCAGGGGCTTACGTAGACCTGCCGCTGAATTATGCCATTGCGAACATGCTAATATTGCTCCCACGGCCTTTTGATACATGGAATTTTCAAAATAAACACTATGTAGATGATGTTATATCCTTTCCTTAGCAGTATTTTATGAAAAGCAATATTCGGTATTAGCCGAGCGGTATCTTACGAGAATTTTAATTATCTCTAACCAAGTACACCGAAGCGGAATAGTTGTGGAATGTCTTGTTTATTACCCTAGTGCGGCACCGGGATACTGAGAAAGTTATGTGAAACACACGTTAGCTATAAAACAATGCTTTTAATTGGTATTTAAGCTTTTTATGGCACTTATTTGTTACTTCGAATTATGATTTTATTGTACTGGTGTTAAAATAATTCAGTATTATGATTTTCTTTTCATCTTGAGTTAATTTTGAGCCTGAATTTGAATGGAATCCATAATCGCTGATAACGTGACCTCTAAAGTGCTTAACACAATTATTATAATTATGCATACTTCGGTTATCTTATCAATAAGGCGAGGCTCATTATTCAACTTAAGAGATGCAAGTACCACCAGACATCTACTAGAAAAATATTACATACTTACAAACACTATAGTCATGAAATTGATTTTGTGAATAAACTAGCGTATTTTACCAGTTTACCATATTAGATATCAATCAAAAGATTTCCTATTTGCCAATGGACGCAAATTTCCAGCTTGATAAACCATTTCCTTGGCAGCTTGAGTAATAATGAAATTGCTTATCGCCGTACCCCGGAGACTCGGTCGTGATTGCGAGGACGGCGACCGTGCTCGCCTGCGGAGCGCAAATACCGCAGCCCAACACTCCCGTCGCTCCAAGACACTGCCTAATAGCCCAGATACCTCGACAAAATTGCTCTACCTCCAGGGCTAAGCAAACAACGGAAACGCCAACTGAAACATATAAAAAAGTCACCCATTTCTCTCACCGAGCGCCTGGCTTCGTCAACACGTAAACGAGAAAAAAACAAGCGAACGACCGCACCCGTGACATGTTTGTAAATGTTGCGGGATCACACGCCAGTCGCCATCCCTCAGACGAGTTCGTCTATCGTTTAAATCCTATTACAGAGTCCACCCACGTGCACAAGACACGAGTGACACGACTAATAATCCAAAACCTTATCTTTAAGATTAGGACAATCCTTCGAAAGGTTATCGCACGGTAGCCCGCTGCCGTTAAAATCCATCGCTTATCGGAGTCGTGTCATAGCGATACACGATTTATTTTCGACGGCGATATCAAACCTCGATAAGAATAATATCGCACGCCCATTGTTACAGTTACAGGAATTTTCTTTTCCGTAAAAGCTCGTGTAGTCAGATGTTCAAACACGTCTTTTCCAGAAAACTCCCATGGTTGGTGCCAGTGCAATTCAAATAGAAACTGTGTGCCGAGTGGAGGTGTCCAATAACAGAACACACGAACACGCTTGACAAATAACGCTCACCAAATATTATCCGACTGCCACACTGTATTATGTTCATGTTGTGGATTTGTACTAACATGACACGGCAGGACAGGAGCGCTCTGTTTGTTCAGAGGCTCTGAGGGTTCTGCTCTCCGGCAAAGAGGGTACTTTTATTAGAATAATAAAGTTGCCCACAACTAATATTCTGAACCTTCTTGTATCTTGAGACTGTTTAAATAAATGCAAGGAATGGTTTGCCTCGGGGTGTAAATTATGCGTTGGCTGCAATGCAACAGAGCAGTTTTTGAGAGCCCTTGTAGAGGGCACTTGCGGCGAGGAGCTTTGCTGCCGTCGTACTTTGCTTATGATGTTTACACCGGGCGCCAACGTATCACGTAGAACGTTCTCAAGAAACGAAACCTTCCGGAATGAGGTGACGCATGCGAAGGAATGTCACGACCACATATACAACAACAAACACCCAATAAAGCAAGGAATTCTAATTTTGAATAAACTTGAGTTAACGCGTTCAGATAAATTAAAATGAATCCGATCAGGCGGAATCGCATGCAACCAGCAATTATCGAGTTGGCAACCGTTCAGAAAATATAATTTACGCCGACGTCGGACACGATGGAAATCATAAAATTTAAACATCGCCTGCAAAGTAAACAATGGGCAAAATGAGCAAAAGAGTAAAACGGTCGGCGCGAGCCCTCCGCCTCCGGTCGCCCGCCCCGCGCACTCTTCATTTTTTACTCGACTCATTTTGAATATCATAAAGTATTCGGCTGTTAACCACGCGCCTCGTTGCGCTGTTCCACTGCAATTTGAAACATTTCCATTATAAACGGCCACGTCCACTTGACCCCTTTCGCTGCTCATTTCGTCATGAAAATGTATTTCAGGATGTTTACTGCCTCCAAACAAAGGAGAGAAAACAACAACCTGCCGTCTACTGGAAGCAGTAGTTGAGTAGAAGTGACATTATTTTATCGGCGCTAATGAGCTGGCGTGCACCGGACGGGGTTATTAGCGATCTAATTATACGGTTTTCCACGGTTTCCGCCGCGGCCGGGTTCCGGACACAATGCGCCGGCGGCGGGGCCGATTCGACGCGCGCCCAAAGCGACGAGCTGTGACGAGCTGCGACGACACAACTAAACTAGATTAGGCATTTTATTTTATAAAAGACAGATGGTCCTAGTTACGCGGAGCAGAAGCGACAGGCGCCATAATCCACCTGTTGCCCTAACAAGCACCGCATTGTTAGTAAAATTAAAAATTCTAATTGGGGATATTTAAAATGTTTAAGCAAGCGTGAGATTCAGATAGCATTACAACAAAACAAATTCAATTAATTTCCCAGACACACTACGATAACATCTGTTCGGAATATAAAATACACCAACATGTCCCGTTCCTTGTTTAAAGCCCACATAAAAAAGAGACCCCGAGCAACCGACGGTAACGTGGAATAAAAAACAAAACGCGTAAAAAACTGCCTACACGTACGGGGAGATCTTAAATTTTGATCTAACGACCCTGAAAGGATCCATTATTATTAATAACCGATGTCTAAATAAAACATACGACGGACATAAAAATACATTTGGAAAAAAGGATGATATTTTTTACTTCGACTCATTTATTAACACTGAGCAGCGGTGAATCGAGATAAAACAAACATGGCGGGCGACGCGCGCGCGTATAAACATGGAGTTTATCGTGGGAGGCTGTCACAACAGCGGCCAATGGGCATCGCCCGCTGACGGCCCGTGAAAGCTCGAGAAGACACCCTGTAATACGACATAAGAGACGATCTTATCGCACCCACAAAAACATTCAAAGCCTACGCGCGCCTTGTTACGTCTAATCTAAGAGTTTGAATTCCACTGCATTGAACATCATTAACACACATCGATAAACATCAGATCTCAAGCAAGCACTTATCGTAAAGTTGTAATATTTCCCTTTAAAATGGTAACTTTGGAGATGCAAGTGATCTCCACTTGGATAATCAAACATGACAATGTGGGAGTTTATTAAAGTATCAGCACAACACACACGAACCTATTAACCTCGTAAAAACGTTATTCAAAAGTAACAAGCTGCGTTTATCAACGGAGCAAAACAACAAAGGCGGATCGTGATCTCCATCACTGATCCATCACCGCGGCCGACTGCGAGATGGATTGCTTGTATTATCCCAACAAGCACCTATCCGAGGAGCAGCGGGAATTGCCGCCTAGCCGCTCTACCGCTCAAAACTCAATTTAAATTTCTTACGAACGAGTAGCGAGCTAACAAGCCTTATTTTTCAAAACGAGGTCTTAAAACAAACATTATATTTAACGTAGTAGGATAGATGCCGATCTACTGCAGGTGATTTACCTTAGGTGGTGCTGTATAAATTTCATGCAAGATTGTAGATAAAAACAACAAAGCCTCGTTATGTGAAGGAGTGTATTTCTGCGAAAGATCTTTAAAGAACCGTTATTAAAAAGTCCACAACGTCGGTTTACCAGTCGTTAGCTGCGTTAAAACAGTATTTTATATAACCACGGTTTTAACTAAGAATTATGAATGAGATAATTGACGTAATGAGATGGGAACGTAAGGGGGAATCAGCCCGTCGCGGGAGATACAACCTCGACTTTATAATAACAGCATGCGGTATCTATGAATCATAATTAAGGATGCTAACCAGAGAGATTCGGCTTTCGGCGTCGATTAATGCCGACTCGAAAACAAACACAGGCCGGTCACGCCCTGAACCGCTTTTTTTGTTAAAGCCTTAAGGCGAGGCCCGGGCATTATTCCATCTGGCCGCAGCCCATTACAATTAGACAGGCGGCCATAGTATTTATAGTGGCTACCGGTTGCCTAAGATAAAGGCCCAACGGCACGACACACCGTCTGTTTTGTTCTTTTATTACCGATAAAGACCGCTAAGTCACGACACGACCACGGCGACACTGTGAGTCGGGACTGAAACCAAAAAAAAAATAGAAATCGCATTCGCACCACACGACGCAAACCCGCTATCAGTTCAACGGTAGCGTTCGGAAATAAACGTAGGGCACAAGGAATTAGGTGCACGGTGAATGAATCATGGAAAGCCGTGGTCGTGCTGGACTTGAATGCAATGTAATTAAAAGGAAAAAATACGTCAACAACGACATAAAGGAAAGAAATTGAGGTAACAGATTATCTCATTAATGAGGCAGTGTTTCGGGTGCCCCATGGTTTATCTGATGCTGTGAAGTCGAAAGCGGCTGTCTAACTAATGGAAACCGCCGACCCTAACTTCCCCTAAACAAAACCACACACTCGAGTAATTTCAGTTCGAGGTTCGAGCACCCATATAGGCATAAAAGCCTCCTTCAGTGCACTTAACAACCGAGTTAATATTGATCTTTCGCACGAACAAAGCAAGTATCTAACGAGAATTGGTTGGTGAATCACAGCTGCTCTGCCACACGGGTACAGAGGAAATAATGTTAAGTCTAGTAAAAACAAAGATATTATAGATTATACTAAATACTTACATTTAAATAGTCACATACCAACTTAAAATAAAAACAAACGAACGAACATACAGAATTACTTAAGACTGCACTAATCAAACAAACTAAGATATTATTCAAAATTCAGCGAACGGTGAATATCGTTGAACAATATAAAAATAGAATCACATGCATTTATTTTACGCGAAAAATAAAATCTCAAAGCAAAAACGAATAAACTAAACATTTACATTCGGTATATTCCCGTAAAGGATTTCGCATTCGGAATTGAATTTGCATATGGAAAAGTGCGAGAAACGTGCACCACCCACGCTTCAATCGTGCGCTGGCATGAAATTTATTTTTATTAGGTACCTTTCTACCAAAGCGCTGCCGACTAGGCCAAAACAATGTAGAAAAATA
Source organism: Acleris cristana (assembly GCA_948252455.1). Taxonomy (NCBI): domain Eukaryota; kingdom Metazoa; phylum Arthropoda; class Insecta; order Lepidoptera; family Tortricidae; genus Acleris; species Acleris cristana. The sequence goes on along the minus strand of OX411774.1, from coordinate 5,313,733 downwards.
CTCAAAATTACTTCGTTTGAATCCTGTTAAGGTAAAAACGTGACCAAAAGAGACATCGTTGAAAGTCCTCGGATCACGAACGAGAGATGCAATCGCTACAGGAGCTCATATAGTAACAGGCACGATGCGATGGCAGTACATAGATGCGGCGATGCAGGACCTTACCCGCACAATTAACCTAACAACCCTGCGCTTCGTCTAAGATACACAATTTGCCAACGTTTTTGTAATCTGCATTTTAAGAACATAGTTGAAGGAAATGAGTCTTTCTTTTTTAATAGGATAACTAGTTCTTGGTCAAAGAAGTGATAAGTGACAAGTGACACATGAATTAAACAATTTTAATGAACAGCGTCCAAGAGGAACAACCGCCCGGTACGAGCTAGCTCGTTACCGCTAAAATCCACACGCGGTCGTTACAAGAATTACGAGCGGTTAAATAAACGCACCTCCATTACGATTGGAACCCGAACTGAACGTTAACTGAGCCAGAAATAAAGCTAAATCCGACACCGAGAGGGTAAAGGTATGCAACAAATTAGTTGAGAAAAATGTGTTGGATGTTTCAGGATAAGAGAGAGATTAGGGAAGTGTATATATAGATTCCATTTATGGTGTTTCAAAAGCTTTTTGATAGTGACTTGTAAGATGATGGCAACCATTGGCATGTAATAACGACCTCTGAAGAGTGTCCAAATATTTGTCCACGCGCACCTCCGAACGGATTCATCAAATATTTGAACAGTGCCACTGCTTCACCAAAGTGTATTTTCTGATTCAACAACTTCCAACGTTCGACTCTCGTGAGGGTGTCACTGTGTTTACCCAACCAAGACAGTGGAAGAAGGTAAATACCACACCAACTAGCATCAGACAATAATACTGGCTCATAATAAAAAAACAAAATTATAACAAAAAATATTAAACTGCTTTGACGACACAAAGAATATCCTAATCCCAGCCATCAAAATTTGTAACAAAAAACTCCGTATAGTCAAAATAAGTGGGGCTTATGTAAACATTCGAGGGCCACAATGCGACAGCGTCATTCCCCAAGGGTCGTAATGACAATTTTGTTTATTTTATTGATTTTGTGACTAGACGTTATCTAGCTAGCCGGCGGGGTCTCGGAGCGCATCACAATACCCCTGTCCGGACTAAGAATGTAAATTCAGGCCCATGCGGGCCCGGCCGCCGCGGGAGGCCTGCGACCGTGACTCGACCCATCTCTGCTTCACGCTGCGAAACATACGAATTCACTTCCAGGCGTGTAAGCGTTTCCTTCAAATCAATCCACGTCATCCATAAACGTTAAGATGTTTTCATTTACTCGGAATGTCAACATTGGAAAACATCGAGGGGCCACACAGTCAGTGTCTATACAAATAAAGCCCACACATTGTTCAAAGCGCTTCCTCTGCGGAGATGGTTGAAAAACTGCTGTGTGCCAAATTCCTGCTGGGTCGACTTCGGTGGCCGCATCGATAAGCCGGAATGTGGTACTTATCTACGCAAAGTAACATGTCAACCCATCCCGAAGTGATGACTAAGCCAGACAAAAGATGACTGCACTCTTAGAACAAAAAGTGAACTTGAAATTTTATGGCAATTATTTATAAGAAAGCTTTTGACCATAATAGCGCCTTTCCATGAGGTCGAAGATGAACTTTGGGGAAAAAGACGTCAGAAAGAAAATCCCATTCTTCAACAGTTCTCATTATTAAAGCAAATGCATATAGCGCGTCAACACGCTCGTGCATATCGGATTTGTAAAGAACATTCACATAGCGGACGTGACAACATTTATTAAAGCATTTTCACCCATTTCATACTTAAAAGGATTTATAAAAGGTCCACGCAATCTCTAGTAAATACTAAATATTTTACGAGCCATAAATAAGTAAGAGACGTCCTCGGCTATTGTAGAATGTTACGTTCCCAGAAAATCGTCGTCGCATGTTATTGTAGTCCCACCTCAAATCAGATCCATAGAGCTTTGCATTAGCAGTAAACTTCATAGGAGGACATAAATCCTGGGACACGACGCGTCTCCGTCCACCATAAACCATAAGTAGTCATTCGTCAATCTCACGGCAACGGTGGCCAATAAAATGTTATTATTTAGGACCTCATAACTGGTACGATTTAGAGCTCATAAAACGAGGTAACTTGACCGCATCCCCTCTTCTACGCGGGATTTATATCTTCCCTGGTAATCCTAGCGACTCTCAAGTGGAAGTAATTAGATCGTTGACCACGTCTACATTGAAGGAGCATGATGGATACGTTCGACTGGCAGCCATATCCGGTGCAAGCAAATTTAACTCCGAATAGCCTTGTTTATTCAGGGGTGCACTGAACCATTAAAACGCTGTCGAGTCGTAACGTAACTACGTCGACCGCGTTAAATTCTTCAATACTATCATAATGCTCAACTTTAATTACTTTCTTACGAAGCTATTAAAGTAAAAGTGGCTGCAGCTCGATATTTACGACTGGTTTTAATTTAAACCGCGACGCCATAAAATTAGAACAATTACGCTCATAGAAATACTTCACGCCGATTAACATTAATCGTGAGGTGCTTAAATATAACCATAGTTCAATCTAAAAGCTATAAAACCAGTCTCCTATTTAACGTTAAAAGTTTCAGGCCATTTCTACGGCCATAAACGTTGACAAAAGAGCTCGTGGCAAAAAAGTGGAGTATTGTCGCGACCCTATTGATTAATTTGTTTCGCCATTAGAATTCTCTTCACGGGTACCAAAACGTCCCGGTGGAGAGCATTGCAGCCGAGTTTTAGGGAATTATTTATGGTGTGCCATTCTCTTCAAAAGACTGTATGATTTACAACCGACCGCGCAGCACAAAGCCACTGCCTTATTATGACGTGCTGGCCCGCGCATTGTGACGGCATTTTATTCGGCCGATTGTACGCTGTGTTTGTTTATTTTGGGTCCTTCTCCGTAAATACAATATTGTCACAAAACACAATTGAGTCGAGCCATATTTCACGGTGCTTAATTATGAAATGTTGAATAATGTTATGTTTTGCCAACCTGACAAAAACCGGTTAGAATACCATTTCAAAGTAGAGACAGACACGAGTACAAGCTTAACTTAACATTTGAAAGGTAAACTTCCTAAAACGGATCCCCGATTTTATAAGGACCTAGTTGAACTTGTTTTGTGTGGTTAACAGGATTACGAGTAGATGGTGAGACGAACTCTCTCGATATGGGAAAGTACTTTAACTTATCGAGATGTTAACGAGGTGAAGAATGGCGTTTCATGATGATAGTGGTGTATCGTGTTTAGAGGTGATTAGCGGTGGACAAGCTAAGTAGGAAGATACACAGAGAGAAGGCAGGAGCGAGGTGTAAGCTTGTGTTACCGCCCAACGCCTACCATATTTGTGGACATAGTGCCAGCGCAGTATGTGTGTGGTCCCAAAGCATTATATTTAAACTAGAGGACGCCCGCGACTTCGTACGCGTAGAATTAGTTTCCCGCTACTCCCCCCCATTTCTTCCCGTTGGGGGTCGATTTTCGGAAAATCCTTTCTTAGTGCTCACTTACATCATGAAAGGAACCCATGTACCAATTTTCAAGTTTCTAGGTACAGTAGTTTCGGCTGTGCGTTGATATGTCAGTCAGTCAGTTTAGCCTTTTATATATATAGATTACGCTGCATAGAAAAAACTTGGAAAAAAGCGAAATCATTTTGAACCCCTATATCATTTCGAATCGTTTATTTTCAACAATCTTAACAAGTGTAGAAAGATCAATGGTGACATATCGTCAATATAAAGCCCTTCCCCCATCAAGCTACCTGTCAACCCTTAAGAGAAACGACGTGTGAAACTTTGCCATCACAAATGCTTTCGCCAGTACCACTAAGTGCATTTAACAATTTAGATAATGTTTTAGAAGTGCGAAAACATTACGCTCGCAGTAACAACACTGGCAGCTTTTAGTAGCACTCACACGCGTAAACGGCAGACGCCGTGTAATAATTCCTGTGAATCTCATACAATAGTTTATTACACACATTTATTTGCACATTTTCCATTTAACCAGCCCAGCGGTCGCGTGCCGTTCCCACCGCCTATTCAATTACGACGCGCACTAAACAAAAATTGTCACCGCATCACCCTAATGGGACATCTTTGAGCCTTGAATAAATACACGGGAGATATGAATACTGGTCGTGTGCCGTCACCACGGGAGACGTAATATTGTTACGCATAGTGTGCGGTTTCACGCGGAGTGCTTCACGGCGCATCAAGCGGACCATTAACTATGAGCGTGGCCTATGTTTTGGTTAACATCATTAGTAAGCTTCGGTCTTATACAAACAGACATTCATTTTCTGAAGTGTCAAAACGCAAACAAAAATCGTGACTAAATTGGATCCTGTAATGTCATTAGCGCTAAAACATTAACATACCCATCGGGTGTCAGGACGGTTGCTATTTCAGTATAGGTTAGTTCCACGCTCGCACATCATCGATCATGTTCGGGGCGCTGTCAGGTTTTAAACTGAGCTTAAACTGGGTTGGAACTGAGTAGTCGCCGGTGGCAGTTGATGGATGCGTCGTGACGGCCCGACAGGCCGGTCTGACGGTCTGACGACCGGCAGGCGTCAGCTTGCTTGAAGAGGGTCCCGATGTCTGACCACTGCCTTCTGAGTTACAAATGTACAAATTTGATTCCTAAAACTGAGACTATCAATAATCACAAAGAAAAGATAATCTAATTTGATCTCGTCGAGAGAGCATTCCATTAGAATAGTTTTTGTTACGCTAAAAGCCAAAGCCCGGTAACAATATTAGGGATCGCGGAAGTAGGCAGGGCTCGTGTGGCGGCATTTTTCCCGTCGCTGGCATTGTGTCGCGCTGCGCTTCTCCAAGCGTCCCTGAGGAACAGAGGCCGCACTCTCACAAGTGATTATTTTTGTGTCACGATATTGGAAAGAACACTCTCCTAGATCAACTGTTAGCGCGAGTAAGACTGAGATTAACACTACCATCAACAGGGAATGGCTCTTTTGTTTCGAGTCTAACGAGAGTTTTTTTCCTTTAGGAAAATGATTCGTCATTTATGGTAATGACAACGTAACTTTTTTTACTTTCCATTTATAATGTGACAAAAGTGCGCTACAACTCGCATTGTTAACAAAATCTTTTCGATCCATTGTTGTAAAGTTTGGGGCACACAGGCCGGTGTGGATGGGACAGCGCGCGCGCAATCACCTCTGCTCTGATCGATCGAAGCTTTTTGTCGCGCTGACGTCTCCATCCATTCCCGGCAAATTGCCACAAAACCGACGCGCGTCGAGCGACGAGACAGAGTCCCTTGTCGAGGTGTGATTGAGAATCCAGCCTAGCCGCCGCAGCCATTACTTTGGTTATGCCTTGCTATCGATCACGTAAAGCTATTTTAAAAGTAAACTTTCGAAGCTCAATATTCTTGACGTATCGGTTACATAATTTGTAGTTCACTATCATGCATCAAAATCTTTCACTGTCAGTAAAAACTTCTACCTTCGACTTGTACGCGAAGATGGATGAGATATTTGAGAACTTCAGAGACGATGTGTTCGCGAAGTTATGCTGAGCCGTGCGGAGATGACTAAAGTATAATTTATATTCATTTATCATTTATGATTTAACAAACAACATGGCCAATTACTTTTTACTCGACCAGAGAACGGTTTTATTTATGTAAATGTCGTCGTTCGTTTAAGTTATTTACTGAAGCTCTTGTTGGCGCGTCGACAGCATGCAATTATTAGAGAAGTTTATGCGTTCAGGGAGGTTGAATTTGTAATTCTAGAACAAGAAGCTAGTATCTCGTGGGTGTTAAAGGATTGCGGGTGTTTTCCTCGCAAGAGGCAATATCCAGAATATACTTGAGTACATGTTTTTAGCTAAATCGGTACCTTGAAATAAGCATTCTAGAATGTTAAATTTAGTTTCAATTAGAGCCGAGTCAGTCGGTCCATTTATTCAGCTGTCCACGTGCCTGACCTGGATACATTGCCAAAGTGTCACTAATGCGATATGAAACTACAACAATTACGTAATAACAGCGACAACTCGGCTTATAGCTCATGTTCAAATTTCAAATGCATTTACTACTCCACGACCGTAACAAGACAGAAGTGTCGTTTGACTTTATTGAAATTAATGGGCTCGATTACAACGTACATATTCTGAGAGAGATTCGATCCTTTAATTCATAAGTAATATTTAACCTTTTACTTGTATACTGCATCTGTTATAGTACCAAGACCTAGAAAATACCTTGTTCGTACTAAACTAAATTGCATACTTAAGCACAAGCTAAAGTGGATGCGATAGCTTTTTTACCATTAAACAGAAACGGAAACCGCATACGGTAAGTACATCCCGCAATGCGATCTACATAAAAACAAGCAGAGGAGCTCGCGAGAAGTATCGTAACCATAGTAATTGTTATCGGCGCAATCGCAGGCGGCTTTGACTGATTACCCACCACAATAACACGTTACTTGTAGCTCGTAGAAAGCAATCGATCCTAGAACCTACCAGAGATAAAAAATAATAGGGCTCACTCGTATAGATTTCTTTGATATCATGTTGTAAATCGATTCTATTTTAATGAGGTGTTGTTCTTTTTTAATCGGAAACCAATTGTAAGTCAGATCTTTAACTAGACTGAATCTTAACAATGGTACCGCTAAATCGTCTTGATATAGACTATAGAGGATTCGATTCCGATTTAATTTGTGTGATTAAAAAGCTGTAAACCGTTTTATACCTCGTTAGAATACAAGCAGTAAACTAGGAACAATACGACATCAATTCCTTCATTAATTCGACTAGCCAGTTTACAGGCAGAATTATAAGCAATTGATCCTAATACTACTTTAAATTCCAAATCCGGCTTCAATAAATAGTAACGTTTGCTTATAGATTTAAATTTCTTACCAGCACTCGAGAGGCAACGAGTTGAATTTCAAGTGCAGCGTGTATTTATAGAGAATCCTTAAGTTTTTACCTCGCCTCAAGTTAATATTCAACAGGCAATAACTCATGTTACTCATCTTATGTGGCTTAACAAGAGCCTATCTTACTGGCTATAAGAGACGTGTTTTTACAGCCGCATGTCTTACTGGCTTATCATATCCTTAGTTGGTAGTTGGTTCGATATACGGCACAAAAATGGACATTGCCTTGATCTCTGGGTGTAATTGTTATTTCTTTGCATAATGGGGAACGAAAGTACAAGAAAACGGAGATCCAATGTCCGTTTCCTAGCAGCTTTTTCTTGTGGTATGGACACGACGCATCGATACCGCGGGCCTGCACGTACGACCGAGGTAGCGATAGACGCGGTCAGAAAAACCCTCTATAATCATTTTTATCACACCTTACCAACCGTACGGATGATTGGCCCAGCTTGTTACCAAGTTACCAAGCATCATTCATATTCAGTAGCTACTTGTAGTGTAATGGGTATTTTTTTGCTGGATAATGGACATGCACACTGGTAAGTAACGAGGTACTATGAGGTAATATGAGGTCAAAAATAGTGATTTCTATTCACTCTAGAATTGAACTTCGTGAATTCGTTTCAATATCTAAAATATCCACAAAAAAAAACATTTATAAACGTCTCTTCATACGACAGTTACGGTCTTTGATTTGGTTTGATTGATAGATTAACTGCTATCGGGATTTGCCTTGTGAACGAAGTTTAATGCTATAGTGTTTCCGTTTGCAGCTTAGTCGTAATCATTTTATCGTCGGCAATTTAGAAAAGCAAACATCGTAACGCACATGTGTGCCTAGACAGTTGACAGATTATGTGCATTCATAGCGAACATTATAAACGAGCAGCGTGAAGTCAAATGGAACGATGACATAGCATTAAAACTGCACAACGTGCGGTGTTAACGCAATGGATTGCAAAGGTTGAGCCGCTAAGCCGTCGCTCTCCGTAATTGAAAATAACGAGTTGCATATTCATGTAACGTGCATAATAATCCCCATCGCCTGCAGCTCTCTGTATGCGCCTAATTCTATTTCTGCCGTCTGTTCCCGAGTGCCCTAAGTGCTTTCAGCTTATGCTGGAGATTTGTAAAATTTATGCGCAACAAAACGACTACCAGAGAACGAGTCCGTTTTTAATAACAGCGTTTCCGCTGGGGTTCAAATCGGCGAATAAAAATTTAATTAACTCTTCTTAATTCTAGGCACGGAATGGGACAGAGATTTGAGTACGCGAGGTTTAACCCGCAGGTGCCCGGCCCGCGGGACGTATCACGCCCCGCATAAAAACTGAGCCGTATCCGACCATCCGTGAAATTAAATTTATTTAGGGCCCACTCGACATCATTCTGCGTGTCAACGCTATTTACATAAAGAATAGTTCTCGAGAAGGACGCGAGCCCATATTTATATAACGCCGTCGCTGGTTTATTGAAATATTTCATTGTTAATTCTCCAAACGACGTCGCCCCGTTTAGGGGAGGAGATCCCAATCGCTCTCTATGAATGCAACATTAATAGTATTTATTATAATAACAAAGCGAGATTTTATATCTGTTCCGGAGCGCTTTATTAAACCATACTTAATCTGGTACCTGGACGTAAAAAAATACGTAGAAATGAGGGCCCCGGATGTGGAGGATAAGCCTCGGAGCAGGACAATTTACACGTAGGTGTACGTGGTGCTGATAATGTTGGCATAGGTCGGAGAACAGATCGTCCTTCAGATAACGCGGGACGAGACGAGATAGCGCGCCGGAAACTCGCTGGCGAGCCAACAGCCTTCAGGCCTAAACAAACTGCAGTATACTGACAAATGCATTGATTCCACATAACAAGATAAGAGAGGTGTGAAGTGGAGTGGAACTGAGGAGATACGACATTGTTGTATGTTTATTCAGCTATCATTAAATTCCTACTCGGTGATGTGGAATCGACCACAGCACATGTTATTGCGGTACTGAAAGCCAGTTATGGTGGTAGGTAACCGTGTGAAGAGGTTACGGTGTCTAGACGAAACCTTACACGGCAAGTAAGTATCAAGTTACTTAAGTTTACTTAAGATTTTTTATGTTTTTATTCACCCACCGCAGACCTAGTCGTGAAACTCAAGCCGCAGGAACAGGCTCTACTTACCGCGGGATGCTGTAATGTTATATCTAGTTTAATTTTTTGTCTGATTGTATATTACGGCCTTAACGGTTGGCTTAGTTTTGCGATTGCGATAGTTTATGTTTATGTTAGCCTGCAGCGGCAATCTATTGTTTTGTAAGCCAATCAGCGAGTAATAACACGGTGGACGGAGGCGTGTAATGTACGAGTAACTGTGGAATTTCCATTAATTCAATTATCTTAACGGGTATCAAGGAAGCGTGTTTCTGCGCCTACGCTGCTTGTGGTGCTCGTGAAACAATGCGGCCGCGCACCCTTTTGGCCGGCGATTTAACAGGACGAGACCGATTAGCGATTTTAATTAAATATTTTGTCAAACGTCACATTTCTTTTTTGTAATTTGCCAGGTTTTTGGAGTAAGGCTATAAAGTATAACAGTGGCCGACACCAAACATCTGTAATGTAGTATTTGCAATTATTAAACTAACGGAAGAAAATGGAACCTGCTTTAGACGTTGTATTTGAGATTTGTACTATTTTTGGCTAAGTTGTATAATGTTCTTTTTAGTTTAAAATTAATTTAATTGTAATTTCGTTTTGTGAACTACTAGCAACTAGTAAAACTATTGTGTTATGAGTGGCAATAAATATTTTTCTGATTCAGATTCTATTTGATATAATAGGTATGTGGTTTGCATTGTGTCTCCGTTCAAGATCGCTCACACCTGGTTTGTATAACGCTCAAGTCACTTGGGCCGCTACCAGTCATAAGGATTCAGATGAACGATAGCGGGTAACCATAAACCTTACTGTCGTCTGATACCGCCTCTACTCCGCGTCGCTCTCTACGAAAACCTCATTTAAAATATTACGGTTATCATGAGAAACTTCAATAGTTCAATCAGGCACCTATTCCCTCGTTAGAAGCATCACACCAGATCTCACAGGTTTGCTATTATGTTGAGTGGTTTGGCAATAACGTCTGAAAGCATTCCTGCATAATAGTGCGATGGATATTATCATACCGCGGTTCCCGCAGCAGCATTTTATAGGCATGTGGGCGTTTCAACATCACCTTAAATACTATAGTCCGGATGAATATCTAAGCAAATAAAATCTTTATGTTTTGCAACAGTCTGATTTCTATCAAAAACTGGTAAAATATTCATTTCCAGCGTGTCAGTTACTCGTTTTAGGCGTCGTTTATTGGCTTGCCTCCATGGAATCTCCATAAATGTCATCTGAAATAAATTACGCCTAACCACCGGCGATCCGACCGAACGATACTCATACTCATCGGTTCAAAATACACAGATAACGTATAAAGATGTGAGATATGGTAATTTTTATGTTCGTTTCGTTATCGATAAATTATCCGTTTCAAAACGAATGTGTGAAACTGTTTCTTATAAACGTATATTTGTTTTTTAAATGTGATCAAAATACATTGAGTGGGTGTTTTCTTTAAAGTTTATGTGATAGAGAGTCATTGTCAAGGTGTGAAATAATTGGGATTGCTTGTTTTTTATTATATTAGCGTACTGTAGGAGCTATTTGTTTCGTGTCTGGAGGACGCGTGAGTTAATGCTACTGCTGAGTGCTAACTGCAGCACAGGCAGACAAATGGTTCCGTGGGACGACATGAAAAGTGGTTCTCGTTCCGAGCTCAATTGTTTTGTGATTCTAATTTCTAAGCAAGAACAAGGGGCAGATGTTCGAGCCGGGGACAAAGATGGAGTGCTCACGCCCGCAGGTTACAATAGAAAACGGACAAAAACGGTTAACGTACGCGTCACATAGCTAAGCCCATTAGCTCGGGTACCTGCGCGGACGCACGCCGTAAATCTGTCACTCGAGCTTATCTCCTCGGACATGACGAGCGAGGGTTTATTGTTTTGACGTCCCCCTAATTAAAGAACAGATTAAATTTCTTAAAAAAAAATGTAGGACAGATTTTAATTCCTCGTTCACGCTGTTTACATACGGTAATTGCTTATGAAGGAATTAGACGCTGATGATAAGCTATCTGAGACTGAGATAAAGTTGGCGGGGATTTAGATCATTTTAATCCGCGGCGAAGCTAGGTTGAGCCGGATTTTGACTCTAAAACGAATATCACGGTTAGTAGACTTATTAGGGGATTAAAATAGGTGGTTTTTTTTTTCGTTAGTACAATAAGGTTAGCAACAAAATATGAATACCTTATGTAGGTAATAAACCACATAAGTAGGTATTTATTATTGAGACGTTTGAATCTAGGTACCTACCTATCTACCTAGGTATCTTGTTTCTCAGTTTTATAAATTGAATGATGATTTGATGACGTGCATGGATCAACTTTAGAGGCCACTTTTTGATGTCTATTCGAGGTAATAGGGTACCTAAATTGGTTGGTAGGTAGGTATCTGTCATCGACCTTACTATCAATACAATTTACCTATCTTATCATAGGTGTTTTAACCGCAGATGATAATCTACCTATTCAGCAGATTCTAAAGGGGCTTCTAAACGGGCCATATTTTTCACTGCAATATGTGGCCGGCGCCCGGCAACTATTGGTGTCTTTCTCTTACATACTAGTAAGAGAGGGACACCAATAGTTGCCGGCCACATATTGCAGTGAAAATATGGCCCGTTTAGAAGCCCCTTAACGCTGCACCAAATCAAATGCGTGCACCTTGCATCTACCTCTGTGGTAGAACATAAACTTCCAGGAAATTTTATAGGTTATAAAAAAAGCAACACGACGTGTTTCTGAAAAGGTCGCTTTTTGTCAACTGAACCCAAATAAAGGTGCTTTTATTGAAAGCTTAGTTGTCCCAGGATTGTCTGCGGTTTGAAAGCTGTGAAGCTTATTTTGCTTGACCAAATTGGTGTGAAACGAGATTACCTAGTCGGGTTATTGAACTGCGATTTCATCTTAAATTGGATCTCTGGCCAATCTTCTGACGGCGATCCAAACCGTACCTAGGTAGGGTTGCCTATTAATCTAACACGTAGGTACCTACCTACTTACGGTATCTAATAAAATAACTGAAAGAGGCGGGATAAATAATTTGAAAAACACACCTCTGTTTATTTACCTATGTATGAAGTACCTACCTATAGCTTGGCAAAAAGAGTTTGACAGATGGAACACGAGTGAAATTAAAATGCACCTGCAATGTTTTCAACTACATAGGTTAGTTAGATAGCTGGGTATTAGTTTTAGGTGAAAAAAATGGATCATATTGCCAATACGCTCTTGTTTGTCAATGTAATCTTGCTTTCCCTACTAACATTTTACGTTGGGCTACTAACGGCCAACGTAAAATGCTAGGTTTAATTCGTTTTATTTATAGATTAGACAAATATTTGCACAATTATAGATTGTACAAATATGCACAAAACGAAAACCCTTCTCGTAAATAGGTACAAACAGTAGGTACCAACGTTAGCCAATCTAATCTAAATGTAAATCCTTTGCAACTTGACGTGATTTTGGCGAAAAGTAAAGATCGTAACCGTAGTTCAATTACCTTGCTATACTCATGCTATACTATACTAAATCGTTGTGTAGTGTTAAATAGGTAGTATTTTTTATATATTTAGTACACAGAGTAACTCCATTGGGTTATTTCGAGCTCAAAATGATAATATGCTTATTTGGACTTACCTAATAATCTCCACACTTCGGCGCTGCTCAGGTAAACATTGAGGTGGGCCAAACACGAGGGCAGCAACAACACGAAAATGTACCACTTCATCGTCCCAATTACTGGTCCCGTTCGTTATAAATATACAAAACTGTCAAACAACCTCATCTCAGTCCCAAAAGTTCACAAACACATTATTTTATTTCACATTTTCAACCACCGTCCGACGAAATCGACGAAGCTGAGTTCTCGCCGATACAAGATTACACACTCGAATAAAACGTAACAAACTCACAAGAATCCTAACTTATACAATACTTGAGTAATTTACACGCGAAAGTTATAAAGTTTATTCATAAAAAAATCGTATAGTACCGGTATCTAAACGAATTCTGTTTATAAACATTGATATTTTCAATGTTGTTGTACGAAAGCGCGCGACACAACCTCTTCCGCACGCTGTTTTAATCAAACTAGTTTTGTTCGTTCGCTCGTTCGGACCGTTCGGTAAACTTCGGTAACTTCGGTTCGTTCCGTTCCGTTCGGCCGAACATCGGTCTGTTCGAACGAAACATTCTCTTCTCTCTTCTGTTTGCCTATGGCGGCGTTGATGTCGTTTGCCCGCATGCACTAAGCTACTCAGAACGCTACGTGATTTTATAAAAAGTCGTGAGATGGCGCTGTAACATAGCAATCGTCAGTCTTGGTCAGTCTTATTATTATCATCAAGGACCATTATAATTATAATGGTCCTTGTTATTATCTGTCACTTTTTGCAAATTGATAAATATATGAAATGTAATCCTTGTACTTGTTTGTTTGTTTGTTCCGTCTTTACGGTTCAATATCTCAATCAATCGATGTGACCTTTTCTTTTAAGTAGGTACTACAAAGATCTACTACCAACCTACCTAAAGGCACGCCGGTTGTACAGGTGACGTAGGTAGTTACTTTTTATCTTGAAGAGTTTCATAGGGAATGACTACAACCAAGTTTTTTTTTATGACGCCTTTCTTTACATTTGGGCTTGCACGACATGCAAAAGAAACGAGAGGTCTATATTTTACTTTCTTTATTTGCATGGTCGCAATGGATGGGACCACCCACAAACTGCTCGCGGCAGCCGACCGGTGGTTGAAGTTCACCAACGCCACTTATCGAGTAAAAAAATGGCATCCTAATTGAAACGTAGGTAACTTTTTTTTTAAACCTTTTGGTTTGGATAAAGCAAAAAAATATCGACATACTTACGCTTTTGCGACTGAAAAAAAACAAATCCAAACTGATAATAGATGATAATTTCGTAGTAATAACCAAGACTAAAATTTAGTAAAGTAGCATGTATATAAGTAGTTATCTGATCAAAATCATCTCGATCCACAATCAACGCAGTGCTGAGAAGAAATAAGCTTGTTTGTTTCTGCTGTAATTTACCGTCAAATTATAGGGGTGCTGCCGCAGTAATAAGCTTGGGATCGGTTCGTTGCAAGATAAGTACCTAGGCATGTACTTAAGTCCTTGTTTGCTAGTTATAATTATTTATCCTTGTCTGCTGTGTAGGTACTATAATGTAGTACAGTCAAACAGTTGACTACAGTCTACAAAGATAGGTATGTATGTACTTAAGTAGGTACACTTTTCAGATTTCACCTTATTGTAAGTAATGGAATAAGGTTCAAAAGTGTACATATATCTTTGCAGCATCGTACAGTATACATATAGTTAATGCTTACATTTTTACCTTGTATACTTACTAGGCATAGTTTGCCTAGGATACAAGCAAGGTAGGTATGATGAATACCTTATTACTCCCCGAAATAAATACTTAATTCAATCCTCGATGACCCGCCCGCCCCACAATTGTTTGTTAATTTTTCATAAGTATTAAATTATGACTGGAGGGGCACGCCGTAGTAGTGAATTGAAAAACACAAAAAACACTTCTTGTTTATAAGGTTGAGGTATTTCATCGAAACATGGCGCCATCTATGCGGAGTGCAATGAAACAAAGAAATAATGTTCAAGGTTTTAACAAACAGTATTATAAATTCGCCAGTGCTCTCAAGTCTTCGGTAGTATAGTGGTAAGTATCCCCGCCTGTCACGCGGGAGACCGGGGTTCGATTCCCCGCCGGAGAGATCTTTTTGCTTATATAGTTTTTTTTATAAACTTAAAATACCAAATGAAAGCTACCTTACTGCCGCACTCAGAGACGTCAATTAAATTTAATGCTTGTTTAGTGACGTGTTCTCTTATTCTACTGCTGTAGCAAAGAAAGTGACAGCAGCAACTTTAATCAAGCATTAAATTAGTTTGACGTCTCTGAGCGCGGTAGTTAGACAGCCATTTTTTTTTCATAAAGGTTAGTTGGGAGAAATCCAAGGGTTAAGTTTACCTTCGTACTTGTTTTTCTTAGCAATAGGTACCTAAATACTTTTTATTTCATTTTCATTTATTTTAAATTTCGAAAACCGAAATCAACTGTATGCTAGTACTGATTTAACCACAGAATAGAAAAAACAGTAGAAGTGTGAAGTTGGCGTGTTTAGCTTAGTTTTGCCGCGATCTGTGCGTGAAAGTTGTGCGAAGTGCGAATAATATTTCTAAAAAAATAGGAAATAAATCCAGAAGCTTGCCTTATTGTGCTATTTTGGAATGAAAAAACGATAGCCGCACCAAAAAAAAATTCCATGGTGGCATGTTGTTTTTATGATAAGTAGTTTGAGTTTGGCGACGACAGGTCTGATACTAAGCGAAGCTCATGCCACTTCCACTGTTTTTTCTATTCCGTGGATGTCACTAATATTTTCGTAGGAACCTATTAATATAACAAAATGCAAATCATTTTTTCGTTTTAAAGCTTGGGGAGACAAAATTTTAACGATTTTCGTAACACTAGCGTGCGGGGAAAGGTTCGAAAAATACCGGTTAATGATGGTTTAAAAAACAATCTGAGGCCTGCTACCTAGCTTTAAATCATGTGGTTATGATGAAATGTCAATTTCTATTCTTTAACACAATGTAGATCCATTGGCTAACTTTTTAATAAAGCAAAAACAGACGCAAAATATTATCGCCCTATTTCATTGCTACCCTTGATGTCGAAGTTGTTCGAAAGGATCCATCTAATCTATCTACTTAATACCTTTAAACGAGTAATTTTTGTAAAATCTGAATCTCAGATAAGCTCCAACGATTTTCATAAAATTTAGGCCCCATTTCTCCCAACTGGAATAAGGTTTTATACCTTTATTAAATGCCGAATTTGTATAGACTTATCTCGAATAAGTCTAATTCCAAGTTTGGTGAAATGCCGCCTTAGTATGCAGGGGTTTCCGGGGGCAATAAATCAATCTAGCTAGGTTTAATTTTTAGAAAACTTACCAAAAATAAAATACCGAGCAAAGTTCGTTCATCCAGAGGGCTTATTGTCTAACGCACTCGCAATCGCAACTGGCTTGAAAGTGGAGCAATTGTTGTCATTATGTATGCAGACAAGCCTTCGATTTTCAAAATGAAAACGATCGTGATTGCGAGTGCGTTAGACAATAAGCGCTCAGGTATAGCTCATGCAATTTATGATGGCGAGTGGGCTTTACTTGTGATAAACACATATCTGTATACGTGTCAAAGTGTGCGTGACAGCGAGAGTGGGTATGGTAAGCATAAAAAATAAAGAGAAGTATTGGACACATTATACTTATTATACTGTCGCAAACCCTCTAGCAAATAATGATAAGAAATAATGCAATTAAGTATTTTAAACCGACTTCAAAAAAGGAGGTTCTCAGTTTGACCGATTTGATTTCTCCATCAATTATGGTCCGATTTCAAAAATTCTTTTTTTGTTTGACCTTAAATATTATAAAACAGCAAACTAACTTATTTATGTTCTTGATGTGATATGCGAACTACTTAGTCATACTACATGTAGTAGCGACACTAGCGACCTTCTTGGTTGCATCTTCTACGAAATTGATGTACCTAACTCTATCTTGTCGCGAAGATGACATTTCAAATGGGTATCAATTAACCGGTCAGCAAAATATTCTCATTTTGGTGAACAGAAATATGTATTTGGTCAGCCAAAATAGCTAGTTGGTAAGCAACTTATGGTTAGCAAACATTTATAAATCTGTCAGCAATTAATGACATATTGGGCTGCTCTAAATTATTTTGGTCAGCAAATTAAATATTTGAGCTGCATTGAACGACCCACAGATAATTAAATTTTGGTAAGCAATCAGAAGGTAAGCAAAATAAATCATTTTGTCCAGCAGAAAAAAGGAAGCAATAAAATCAAATTGGTCATCAACAAAATGGGCGCAACTATTACAAAGTTCATTCAAATATACTCTCTTTTTTTGTAAATTATTCAATTTATATAGAATTATTCCTCTAGGGCACACTTTCCTCGCAGATACACCCTTGAAAAAAGTTCGCCTTTATTCCTTATAGATCCCCTTTTTAAATACCAATGCAGTGTTTCCTAATAGATACACTTTTGGGTACAGTTGTGTACACAAAGGTGTAATTAACAAATTTACTGCCAAGCCGGCAACACACACATCCCAAACCCACCATCAAATTTACAAATTTAACAGAGTCGACGGAGTTCCGCTCACGCGGATCTCCTATTTCTGGGTTGTTCTGGCCCTCCGGGCCTGATATAAAAACGAACCTAACCTAACCTACCTCATATTTATGATACAAATTTTGGTTAATCTAGTGTATGATTGTGATAGAAAATTGTGTGACAAAACTTAACTTGTAAACACTGCTGACTTTTCAAACTAAACGCAATCCACTTCTATATTATAGATGACCATTATTTTAATATGCATACCTCTTAATTAAACTGCTTACAGACATGTTTTCTCTGCTGACCAATTGTAAAATCTTGCTGCCCAAATAATTATTTTGCAGCTCGACTGTTTATTAGGCAGACAAATGACAAAGAAAGCTGATCGAAATTGTTTAAAATGTTACCCGTTTATAAATTGTTTGCTGAACAAAGAGTTGTAGCCCGATTTTTATTTATTGCCACCCAAATCTTTTTATGCTGCCCAAATGAATTAATTGCTGATTTTTTTTGCTGATCAATTTTAATAACGGCTGACCATTTAATTACTTCCCATTTCAAATGTCTCCGTATTTTATGTCTTAAACGTACAATTTTATGTTATTTAAAATTAAAACTTATCTGTAGGTTTATCTTTATTTTAGAGGGCTTATTATTGCCGTGTTTCTTGGGTGACTAAACGTGGATCAAACATCCGTCACTCTCACACTTATATGTATGTACTTGTCAGAAAGTGTCGAATGTTTTATTACCGTTTTGTCAAGCGATAAACACGGTTAGGCCCACAGTTCTAAATAAATTTACTATTTTTATTTTAGGATACTTCAAAATAAAAATCCGTTACACCTCGCTATGAATAACTT
Organism: Acleris cristana; assembly: GCA_948252455.1. Classification (NCBI taxonomy): domain Eukaryota; kingdom Metazoa; phylum Arthropoda; class Insecta; order Lepidoptera; family Tortricidae; genus Acleris; species Acleris cristana. Next base: position 5,295,503 of record OX411774.1, on the reverse strand, counting down.
TGCGTTTTTTCCGGATATTGGACATGCTGACGGTAGTTCGTGGCAGTAAGCGTCGTGGAAACAATATGCACAAGTAACACGAGCGACGGCGCGCTCGCGACTGATCGCTCCGTCAGACACGCACACTACCGCAATGTGCATGTACACGTTCAACCACTAATAAAGCCCACTCGCCATCGTGAATTGCATGAGCTATACTAATCTACTATATATATATATAAAAGGACTTACCTACTGACTTATACAGTATGTAAACTAACTAAAACCATCTCTTTAAACCAGTTGATAGCCAAGTCGAGTTAAGTGTTTTAACACATGTTTTGCTAGTACGGGTCGAATATTTTTAATTTTATCATTGTTTAAAAATTATAAACACTTACCTTTTTCAAAGTCGGTTAACCCTAAAAGTATCACCCTATTTGTAATGTTTACGTCGTGACAGATTTATGTCATTCAAATTTCACTGGTGTCACTTTATTGTCAATTATAAGGGCGATTACCAGACTGCGTGACAATGAAGGAGCGGTTCCGGTTAGTACCGGATAGTAGTAGTAGTAGTGGTGGGCCTCGTCCTCGTATTGACGTCAGAACGGAAAAAAGGATCTACAACCAGTTTACAGAAAATCTTGGCTTCAGCACTAGAAAAGCGGGAAGTTGTATGATATGGTACGTTTGCTGAACCCCACACCTCTAGACTATTTCTTCTGGGGATGGGTGAAACAGTTCGTATTTAAAAAAAGTGTCTAGAACGGAGGAAGAAATGAGGCTGCGGATTGTACAAGCTTCGAACATAATTAAGCGACGTGCCAGGCAAAATCCAGATTTGATGCGTAGCGTTCACTTGAAACAACCATCGTCGCTTGGTTCAAATAACGGCCACATTTGGTCTAATCTACGTCGTATTTAATCGGAAGTGTGCACACTTTAACTGACATTGAAAATGTTGAACTTGGCCTTGACCTGACAACCAGATGACAAATGTTACAATTGTAAACAAATAATACAGGATGTTATTGAATCATGAATAACTAAAATGATATTTTTTGTATTACAATTATAAATTCTAAAAAAACGTTAGAATTTCAATAATTTATATACGAAGACCTTATTTATCGCCTAGACATGCCCGGATTCAAACAAATGGTTTTAGTAAGTTTACATACTGTATATCAACGCTCTGCCGAAACTACTGTACCTAGAAACTTGAAATTTGGTACAGGTGTTCCTTTCATGATGTAAGTGAGCACTAAGAAAGGATTTTCCGAAAATCGACCCCCAACGGGAAGAAATGGGGGGAGTAGCGGGAAACTAATTCTACGCGTACGAAGTCGCGGGCGTCCTCTAGTCATAAGTATTTAGCCCCAGGCAGTTCGGATTACTTCGGATACCAGAAAGACATTGGCACCACTAAATGCAATTGACGCTCGCTTCACGACGTGGTAAAAAACTCAATGAAGGTAAGAAGGTCGAAGGTGGATTTGAGGTCGGCGTTTGATACAGTTGAACATACGAGCTTGCTTAGTAAACTGGATTACTGTGGTATTAAAGGGGACGCACTAAAACTGAACCGAAAACAGTAGGTTGAGATAGGGCAAGTGGTAAGTAGATGGAAGCGACAGAGTTTTTAAATCAAAGGTTACGAACGTTACAAGAGGAGTTCCCCAGGGGTCAATCTTAGGACCGATCCTGTTCGTACGAAGAGGAATGAGATCATTAATGTAGGTTACATTAATGATCTCATTCCTCTTCCTCATCTATATGAGAAACTCTTTGCTCGATCTCAATCTGGTCATTGTGGATGACACAATATATCTCTGCTGAAAGTGCTAAAGAGCTGGAGACTAAGCTTGGTAAAGTACTTACTGTTTTCGATAGCAGGTTATACCTACTGAAAAATTTAACACTTCATACTAAAAAAACGAATGTTATTTTTATTTAAATCAAATTATAAAAATACAGATAAACTGGAACTTGTCTTTCAAAATAGGCATTTGGAATCAGTTCAGGTGGTGAAGAATCTAGCTAGGAATACATATCGACTCTAGTTTTTTAGCTGCCGCCAGTGAGAATGTTATACACACACTTGTAAAGCCATATTTTACGGATTGTGTTCGGCTGGCTAAGATGCAATGTCGAGACCTCTGGAAGGAGTACTTTGACGAACGGTCACGAGAGAAGGGAATATGGTATCGAACGATCCAACCAGAACCACTTACATCTCCCTGGTTTGATGGTCGCAACATGACCAGGCGACATATTGTCACAGCAATGAGAGTCCACTCCGGTCACATTCCGTCAAACAAGTTTGAATACCTTATGAACAAAGTGCCGTCACCTAATTGTACCACGTGTGGTATAGTTGATGACGTGTATCATATTTTGACGGAGTATGTTCGAATTCAGCCCTTCAGAGCGAGACTACAAAAGTAATAGCTTTTTTTGGGTTCAAATGTGATTTATTGTACTTACAGTAAATGTTACTCACCTTTTGGTACTTATCTATACAGATTTGGTTTATTGGTTGGCTTATTTACTGGCTGGGTAGGTAGGAAGATAGGTAAAAAATAGTATAATTAAAAAAATAAAACTAAAGTAATATAAAATAGACTTTAATTTCATACAAAATTACATTAATTTCGTTTCAATAAATACGTCTCGTATAAAAATCCTTTGGTATAATAAAATTCCAAAGTATGTATAACCAAACATTAAACGTAGCAGGTATTTTAAATAATGTAAATAATTATAAGAAAAAATAAATATCCAATGGTCGCGTCTACCGATACTCGACAAGGCGATACAGACTAGAACATTCAAAATATGATCTCGTGATGCGATAAATACAATAGAGTCTAACATAAGTAAGGGTTACGCGGCACAGGAAAGCATATTCGAAAATTAAATAAACTTAGAAATAGTATTAAAGTAGAAACGAGAGGTTACAAATATGGCACAGAGGAACATCGCGGGCGAGCGCTCACTTGTCTTTGGGTTTCTTTTCTTTCTTGCGCGGCGGCGGCACGGGCGCGTCGCCCTCTTTCTTCGCCGTTTTCTTAACGATCTTCTTCTTCGGGGTCTCCTTGGGCGCGTCCGGCGCGCCGGGCGAGGGCGGGGTGGCGGGCGCGTCGGGGGTGGGCGGGGCGGCCGGCTCGGTCACGGAGGACTCGATCTGCGCGGCGGTCGTCTTGGCTTTGGGCTTGACGCCTATCTGCGCGAGCGACACCGGCGGCGTCGGCAGCTCGGGCTCCTGCACGGCCAGACGCGCGGCGGCCTCGGCGCCGGCGAGCGCGGCTGGCTCGGACACGGGCGGGGTGGCGGCGGAGACAGTGGGCGTGCGCAGCTCGCCGGCGATGATGGACGAGGCGAGCGCGGCGGCGTCCTCGAGCTCGGAGTCGGGCGTCGCGAGCGGGTCGGCCCCGGCGGGCGGGCTCAGCTGGAGTTTCCCCGCCGGCTTCCTACGCTCGCGCTCCTCCGCTAATCAAATCCAAGCAAATCCCTTTATTCTCTCCTCGGGTTAGATGTGGCGTTAGTATCGCGGTCACATTAGAGAGCAAGCTCGGTTAGGGCCTGGAACAAAGTCGAGGGAAAACAGAGCTACATGGTTAATTCGAAACGGTGCAAGCGGAGAGTTAGATCGGTGTCAGTAGAGCAGAGAACCGAAGCAGATACATTACAAGGATTATTCAATGGTCTAGAGTTCGCTTCGTATATAATTAATTGTACTAACTACTCGAGTATGAATTATAATTCGTAGTTTAAAAAGGTTGAAAACTTAGATGAGCTTAAATAGATGAAGTGTCGCGAATGGATTAGCACTGAATAATGTTCCTTGCAATGTGTGAAAAGTACATGTAAAGCAAATAAAACGAAATTGGAGGCGGTCACAATTTCACTTTTGGAAAGTGCAACAACCTCTGATGAGTTAAGTGCAGTCACTCGTCATGCGCAGCTAAATTCAATCTGCAAGAATCGAGAAAATAAATCTCTATTAACCTTTTCAAACGCCACAGTCGAATGTAACTTTATGTGCCGCAGACCAAGACCGACGTAACATATGTAAAACGAAGGTATGAAAATGAGTTGAAGTGATTGTCGACTGCGGCTCGGGTAAACCTACGCTTGCAGGGTGAATATAACTAAACAACTCATTCCGCCGCCGCCTCAGGCCCTGGCCGTGTCTGGTCTGAATCTGAAGTTTCATTTGATCCCAGAATAGCGCCATGAGTCGTTGACCAAACGTACCTACTTATTTCATCCACTTGGACGCAACCCAACATCCGCTAATAAAATGACGTCTAGATGTTCAATTCCAAGGCCGGCGCAAATAAAAACAGTTCAGAAACTTTATAATATGCTGGTTTTGTGGTAAAGCCACGGCGTCGGGGTCGAGTCCAAGTGCAAGTTGTTAATTTACCTGATCTATCAAAGCCGCGTCTCTTGCGCTGCCTCCTCGGTAGCTGGGTGAAATAACAACGAATTTTGAAACGGTTGCTCAGTAAATCAACATAAAACCAAAATCATCACAAAACGGCACAAAAACATGTGGATGCATCGCGATGCGGATCGAGAGTTGATGATCTGTACAGCGGGTGGAATTGATGAACGAGGATCGCGCATTCGGACTTTAAAACTCATGGAGCCCGTGATAAATAGAATGAAACTCGACACCTTGTCGAACAATGAGAATCATTAGTGTGTAATCCATAATGAACAATGCTCCCACCAGCAATATATCTCAGAATAAATTAAAAGCTGCTTGAAAGGTTGAAATGATATGATGTCCGAAAGTTTATTTTTCTCATAAATATAAAAAAACTTTATAAAAGTAATTTGGGAAAGTCCCGTTTTAGATGATCAACGGTACGCATATCGGGTGCATATCGCTCCTTCTATTTAGTACCAAAGCTGCCTGCATCACGTTCCTCGTTCATCAATTGCCCATTTTGTCTCGGTCCGATCCTCGGGTCGATGCGGCTAACATAAAAACATTAGTAAAACTCTAAGAGAAAACTGCTAAAGAACGAGATGAGAATGCAAAGCCGTTATCACAGCCGGCGGCGTTCACTGGGTGACTCACATTTGGCGGCGGGGGGCGCGGGCGCCTGCTCCTTGGACGGCGTGTTGGCGAGCGGCGGGCTGTCGCTCGAGGCCGCCGAGGCTTGCAGCGCCTTCTCGGGCGTGGCCGCGCTCGCCGGCGAGGAGGGCTCGGGGCTGGTCTTCGGCGTCGCCGGAGGGGTAGCGGGAACTTTGTCAGTCTTTTCTGTGCTCTTTTTGGCGGCTTCGGCGGCGGGAGCCGGCGCGGCGGCCTCTACGGAAGCCGCCGCTGCTACTTTGACGAGAGCTTCGGGAGCCGGAACCGCCGGAGCGGCGGCTTCTACTGGCGCAGATGCTTCTACCTCGGCGGGGGCCTCGACGGCCGCAGATTTGATCGCGGCAGGCGCGACTGGTGCGGGCGCGGGAACCGGCGCGACTGGTGCCGACGCGGGGGCCGGGGCCGGCGCGGCTACAGGAGTTACGGGAATTTCTTTACCTGCCGCCTCGACGGCCGCTTCCACTGGGACTTCAGAAGGTTTCTCAACGACCGGGGTATCCGGTTTAGCCTCGACCGGAGGCGCTTCTTTAGGCGGCGACGGTTGCTTAGGAGCGGGCTCCTTAGGAGGCGAAGGTTGCTTCGGGAGCGGGGTGGGCTCCTTCGGAGCCGGGGTAGGCTCCTTCGGGGGCGGGGTGGGCTCCTTTGGGGGGGAAGACCGCGGCTGGCTGAGCGTCTGGGAGATCTTCGCCCAGATGTTGTCGAAGGAGTCGGCGCCCATGTAGTCGATGTTGCCCGCCTCCCAGCCCTGGCGCCGCGTGAGCTCGTCCAGCGCCTCGCGCTGCGTCGCGCCCGGCACGACTCGCGCCAGGTTGCCGGCCACCCCGCTCTGCAATAGAACACGAACATCTCTTAGTACTTTACAATTTGCAAATTCGAACCCGATTTGACCTAAACGAAAGGAATATGTAAGGTAAGTGTTGTTAACAAAATTACGTGCCGAGTACATTAGGGGCATACGATGGCATACATCATGCAAAGCTTTGTGTCAACAGGGGAGCTCACGATCGCCCTGGTAGAATACAGTTTTTGTTATTACCTTATGATATGATCGCCGATGAAGACTGACGAAGGCACATACCTCTTTCGGGTCGCTCCCGATTGAATGGAGGAACTTACTTGATTTTCGACCTCTGACGGCGCGTCAATTTCTTCCTGTGAAGGCGAGTCCGCGTACGTAGCCTCGGGCGGCGGTGAAGGCGACGGGGAGGGGGGTATTTCGTGGGAACAGATCTTCCGTCCATACGAATCTATTGTGGCTCTGTGCTTTAAATAGTAGTTATCGTAGGGATGCCTCGGCTTTATATCCTCATAATCACCACTGTCGGTCTCAGAGGAATCACCATTCACGCCGTTAATCGTTATAGGCATATCTTCTTCCTCCCTTTCGTTTGGAATAGAGTCGTAGTCTACATGTAAGTGATGTACGATATGAGGGTGCGACCTGTTAGTAATGTATTCTACTTGTGTGTGGTTGAAATCTTGATGAATTACGCGATGATCGTTCTGAGACTCCGAAGATGATTCATTTTGTTGCGACTGTTCGTGAAAACTATGATCATGATAGTGATGACTCTTGTGATCGTAGTGATGATCATGAGGATATTCTGAATGACTATGCTCGTGATAACCGTGTTCATGAACATGTTCAGATTCAGAGTGAACGGGATGTTCGTGACTTGTGAAAAAATGACCTGCCTCATGTTCCTGATGCCAGTTGCCGTGACTTTGCTTATGAGAATGATTTCCCCAGCCGTGCTCGCTGTGACTGTGAGAGTAGTGGTGATCATGAGTTGGTTTGTTGTGATGCTCTGTGGGATTGTGGGAACTGTGACTGGAGGATTGTTGCCACACGTTGGATGACTGTTCTTGTGATGGTTGGTAGTCCCATGCGTAGTCTCTCAGCGCTTGGCGATCATCCAACACTTCAGGGTCGGGATTAGGAGGTATGTTTCCTCTGAAATTCTGCCATGGATCGTGGAACTGCGTCAAGTCGACCTTGTGCTCGTACGCTTGCGAGTCCTGAGAGACCTGCGCGTCTTGGTGGTGCCAAGGGAACTCGGATTCTGGATCCAATCTGGGTGCGTAATGTTGAGCGACGTCCGGAGGGGGTAACGCCGGAGAGGCCTCTACGTCAACGTCCTCAACCTATCGGTTGAAGGGACAAAACTCAGTGGGATGCATGCAGACACGCTTGAACAAAGCTTCACACATGAACACAGACAATGCACGGAGCTTCGTCCAAGCGGCTATTAGTAGGTCAACTTCAACAACATCACTAAATAAACATACGGATCTATCCAAACCAAACTCTTATAATAATGCACGAGATCATGATTATTACAAAATATTTAAAAACTATCAATTTATCTGTATGTTTACATAGCTAATGCGATCATTTCACCAAAATACCAACACCAGTTATAATCCGCTCCCAAACATTTATTAGGTATTTAAACAATACGTGCAGCAAACAAATTACCAATTGGAAAAAGAAATGTTAGTATTTTGGGAAAATACATATTATCACAATAGCATAAAAGAAAATCAAACGGTGCAACAGAAAAAGTGCGAAAAGCTTTGTAATGCAAGCTGTATGAATATTTAGTCACTGTCACACTCAAAAATACAAGCACTATATCTATTTTATGCAAACATCCTACAGTTAAAATTGCACTGAAACTATGTAACTTTGCTTTTATTTGGTAATTCCTCACCTCTGTAATATTTATCTCCTGTTGTGATTGCTTGGAAAACATGGTGGACAGTTCAGATCGGACAGTGGTATTAAAATGGATCGGTTTACTGGACTTCGCGGGGCATAGCATCACTCTGTGGTTACGGCCAACCACAGTCGGCTTGATTGCATCCATGTAATTTAATCTCGACATATAATATGTATTACTAGCGTAATGTATCAGGAATTTAACCTCTTTTTGCGTTTAGGGTGATACCGGGTCTATTTCGTTAGGCCAAAATATTTTTGGTCAAATGTTTCATTCATTTCCCAAATTTTCATTTGCCAACCCGCTTTGTTTTCTGTAACCGTAAATATTTCAGGATTTTATAAAATCTAACCTCACCTAACCTATAGGGTTCTACACGATGGTACTAAAATAAATTCTGAAAAACTTATATAAATTTGGTTTGGCAAATGAAAAATTTGGGAATGACACATTAGACCAAAAATATTTTGGCCAAACGGCAGGCTCTCGGGTGATACCATTTCAAAAAGTCCAGTTAACTGATCTTTAATTTCCATTTGTTGGAATATTCATTGTATATTACAAAGTAAATATAAACAGCAGGTTTAAGCGAGTTCTCAGACTTCACACGTAGCTACGCAAATAATGTTGTTAACAAAGTCTGTCTATTATTCCGAACCGGTTTTTATTCCAAAACATGTGCCTCCTTAAGCATTTCTCATTTTTTTTAAATCTCTGAGAGCTGGTTTAAATTGCCAATTTAAATCTGGTACCCTAATTCAAATATTCCAAAATTATTTTGATATCTCAAACTCGACTCTCGTCTAAAACAAATATTTTAATAATTTTAAATCTAAAACTTTAACCTTTTAAACTTTATGAGTATATTTAGAGATTACACTTTTAAATCAAACTCATTGAATCTATATTTTACTTAAAAACATGTCTACATATTCACTGCTTAAAAAAAACAAGCATATAATCAATGATGGCTTACCATAGCGGTATCGAGCTGGTGATGGACTTGGCCCACGAACAGGTCCCACCACAGTTGGAGCAGTTCCCTCAGGTGGTCATGAGCGTCTACTGAGTGAGACTCCCAGTTGTACTGCTGCAGCCAAGGTTTGGCGGCGCCGATGAAGTGGATGATCTTCAGGTTTTGGCCGTAGCTGGAATTAGCGGAGGGAGAGGTGAACGAAGGTAAAATAAAAAATAAAGGTTAATACTACCATCGACTCAGCTCTAGAATATTAGGATTAAATTTTAACTATGTGTACTAGATTTGGGTTACGGGAACTGGTCCAAAATTAACACATGAAATAGGTAAATACTACTAAATTTACTCGTTCAAATTAATACTAAATTTACTCGTTCAAACCAAAAAAGTTCAACTTAAATAGTCTAGCTTAAAAAAACACGCATACTGTTTCAAGGCCGGCAGGTAAGAGTAGAAGGCGGCGGAGGTGACGTTGTAGAGGAAAGGCAGGTGCTTGTTGATGTCCGCGCGGGCCCAATCCGCGAAGAAGGCGTTCAGGAGACCCTGGTCTCCACCTGGAAAGTCGACATTGTAATACAAACTCGATATGTTGGGCATTTCAATCGAAAAATGCACATGCATGCAAAAATTAGGAGGTCAACCCTACCTATCTAATTTACTTTATACCCGAATACACTAATACATAATGGACGCAATATCGGGTCATTGTTCTTGATCCAGTTTTGGATTGTTGTCACTGAAGTCGCCCATAGCAACTATTATAGAGTAGATTCGTTGGGCCGACTTAAAACCCTGACATCAAACTGCATTGAACACATTTTTCAATATTCTTTGATGTCTTTCTATGATAAGACTTTATGCTGGTAGTAACAAATATCGCCTGATAAGTCAAACTAAAGCACTTATCTTCCAAAAAACTCACATACTCGTAGCAAGCGCAACCTCATTTCATTACTAACAGGAGAGGATTGAATTTGCTTTGGTATTGAATTTGATATACCGTGCGAATAAAGTCCATGACCGCACACCCAGATACAAATAAATTAGTTTGTTATGAAGTGTCACTTTGAAGACGACGACGACGCTCTATTTGATGACGTCACACGTCTAGAATGAATGTCAGTAGATATAATAAGAACGATATTGATAGTGCGCTTGCTCTGCGTTACTATAGTCTGATAATAGATCTACAATGTTAAAGACTAATGACATTGAATGAATCTGCGGATCACAATACAACCTTTACCTATACTAATAAGATAACAGAAACTTGTTGGGTCACTAAAAGCAATGATTCTTCTTTCATTGCTTACCAAGTATACTAATTCCACACTTGGATTATGTTCCAGAAATTATTGTTTGGGAATGTGCCTTCAAGCCGATAACACTTAAGAGTATAGAATGAGTACTCTTCGGAAAAAAAAAGTAAACCTTATCTGCCAAAATATTTTGTAACAGACTTCCTGATTTCCATTCAAATGGACTCTTTTGCAAGCTTTTGGCATGTAGTATTCAGTCCCTTTAACCTAGAATGCGTGCGAACGTAGCGTGGGACGCCCTCTGGCCAGATGGCGGTATGACTTGCATGAGAGAGCCGGCAGCGACTGGATGCATAAAGCGTTAGACCGGGCTCTGTGGCTTTCCTTGTCCAGCAGTCGACTGCAACGGGCTGATGATGATGATGATGTTGAACCTAGAATGCTCACCATCGAAACTGCCCCGTTCCTGTGCGAATTTGATGAGGGCATCGAAGGTCTCTGAGGAAGGCTTGTAGACGAACACGCCCGAGTTGAAGCAGTCGGGCCAGCCGACGTCAGGGGCGGCTGAGAGCTCCTCCCGCTCAAACAGCTCATCGCAGTTTTGCACCACCTGAGGACGAATAGGGATGATTAAATGATAAAAGGATGTGTAAAGGAAATAAAACAAAGAGACAAATCTCTTGCGAGGTCAGCAAACCAGCAACTACTTATGATGTAAATGGTATGGCGCGTCTTCCAGAATTGTATTTACGAGGGGTGATCCATAAGTTTTGATAATCGGTATTAAAAATGGGAAATATATAAATCGTTATATTTTAATTGGAATAAGCACACTTTCTACATTTCCAAACACTTATTAACTTCATTCAATTGTTTTATTTTGCCACTATAAAAATAATTTTACTTTTGGAGTTCTAAATGGTTAAATTTTGTACCTTCCCTAAGTCATCACCAGCTCGTGATTAATAACCTCCTGAGGGTTCTTGTACTAAAAATAGTACAAAATACTGCCATTGAAATAAAGATCTAGTGCAAAGGAAGTAAAGTAAAATTTCTTTTGTTTTTAGAACTCGCGATCAAATAAAAAAATTGACTTTATTTCATTCGCAGTAGATTCATATTCCATTGACAAATTTCGTTGTATGGTGGGTCTTAGGAGGAATATAGTTTTTTTTGAACATCGGTGAATGAGAAGTAGTAGTCGAAAGTTAGGGCTAAATAACGAGGACAGCGGTTATCAGTTCTGATCTTTGGTCGATGAGCAGCACCCTTGTCAATTAGAAGGCTCTGAAGCACAATTCCTGCCGCAAATTCGTTTTTTTTTCTTCATCTTATTTTTAATATTTTCCCATAACTATGATAGAATAATGTTATATAACTCTCCTAGATTATTTGAACTCAATGGCTAAAAACTAATGTCACATTATTTATTTGTAGGCCTCAATAGTCCTGGATAAGGCCGAAAAAACCACCCTAAAATTTGGTTAAAGAGCTGGAGATAAAAATACCACTGCAATGATAACTTATTAATCCTTTAAATCATAATGATAAATCAAGGTTTCATTTTTAATAACAATATTTTTAATTAGTGTAAAAGAACTTTCTCCACACCGCTCCAAAGTATTACAAAACGAACTCTTATTTTTGCCGTCTTGTAAAATTGTTCATACAGATGTTTTTTGTTTAGCTGTCGCAGAAAAACAAATGAATAATGTAAAAAAAAATTTTCTCTATTTTAATTTTGATTAGTGCCGTGGTATATTCCACATTAAAAGAATATCATTAAGTGGATGGTTCATACTGATTCTCAAAACTTATTGATCACCCCTCGTAGTTTGATGCCAGAATCGTCAGATGTGCTGTCGCAAAACTAGCCTTTTTAAAGAAGTACTCGTTCGAGACTCGTTGTCTACTTTAGGAAAGCTATTAGTGATAAATGGCGACGCATGGCCACGTCACGTCCTAATTTGAGATATATAACTCATCGGGCCTCGTGTTTCTTTGTGAATTTAGGCTGCTCTATATTTTGAGTTGCTTCCGTTTCATGTGGCCAGAATATTAAAACCAGAAATGTTCGTGACATCTCAAAACATTCCAATTCCGAATTTGTAAGGTTTTTATACGCAGTCAGGAACAGTTCTGGTCCCTGATTCATTATTATCGAATGGCTTTAATTATCAATCCTTAATACAAATCAAGCTTAAACTTTCAATGTACAAATTCGTCGAAAAAGCTTTAATAAAAAGAGTAAGTAGGTGGGCGACTATGAACACGTGTGGTATTTATCACGCAAATGAATATTAATCGCATCAGTGACCAAGCTTTCACAGATTAACTACTTTCATATTGATGGTCGCCAGCACGAAATGCTTGTAGCACTAGCAGCTATAAAACCAGACCTCCATACACGTGTAGTAGTCATGAATAACATCGTATGATTGTAAAAGATAAATATTTAGCGTACTCTAACACCAATATCGCACGTGAACATAAAAATGAGCTATATGGAGCTCTTTATCTAGACGTCGATATAGCACAGATGACATAATAACCCGTGATAAAAAACGTAGCAAGTCAATGAAACTGAAACACTATCTCATTGTTTGTTATTGAAACCGAAACGGTTTATAAATTGAATAATGCACACGCTTGTACTTCATGCCAGCAAATAGTTTGATAAATTGGAATCTTTACGTTACAGAAACTTTCAAATATACCCCCCAAAATTAGGTTAAAAAATGTGGGTCAGATATTGACCCCGAGACGCTTGTCCGACTTATCTTTGTGAGTATAATTTCACTCACAGTCGTATGGCCCATGTCGTCTTTGTAAATCATAGAATGAAAGTGTAAATGTGTTTGGAGCGGGTCCAAAAATTCGGGAAGAAATATCTGGGCCACGGCTATGCGGGCCGACATCTCGTGTTACTGCTAACATCCACATCCGGTAACATTGACTTTCTTATCGTTTAATCTAAACAATTTCTCATAGAAATAGATTTAATGGCTTTCTTAAAGTTAAATAGTTTTACGACAGCGAAATTAAGAGTGGTACCTACTCGATGCAAAAAGGATCACTTTGATTGCTTTGCCGACTGTTTACGATGGTTGACGCATTAAATTCGTAGATTTTTAGCGCTTTAAACGAAAAACAACATTAAATATGAGAAAAGTTATTTCACTATCAAAAAGTAAATATAAGTAATGGGACTACTACATTTTTTAAACATGATGATTGATCACAATGTAAATATTGAACAGCTTATTGACGATAAAACGCATTATGATGCTTGGAATGCGAGACAAGATAAACGATAAAAAAGAAAATGAACGCAATTTTACGAAAATGTATAAATGTAGCCAAGGTCATTTGGTTTATTTGCTAAATGATGCCTGTTTTGATTGGTTGTTGTCACGGTAACACGCATAATTTATCGCGGCGCGAGCGCACATCCCATTAATAGTCGGGAACTGATTGGATACTGATTTGCACGTAATTAATGTCAATACAGAAATCTCTTGCATAAGTAAGTATACAAAATCTATAAATTGCTACGAGTGTATATTCTCATATTTTGTTTAATCTTTATTTAATTCGCAAAATATGTTTATGTAACTCTTCTTTACATTCTATTTATAGATCACGGACTATTTGTAGCTTTATCACGTTGTTCCGACTTTGAATACCAAGGTGAATAATCTAGATATATAGATATTTATTCTAGGCGTCCAGCCTCTTTCTATGTTACCTACCAAATAGTCCATCAGCACCAGCCTATTTCAACGTGTTTCCACTGTCGGGTTTAGTAAGTCTTTTCCTTATCTCTTTAACTTTCCTCGGACTTGCACTAATCCACTAATCAACATTATCTAAACCTAAAAATTCAATAAACATTATGTACCTGGTACATAGGTATTCGCTATCAACTATTCGTAGCAATTTAATTGATAATTGAAAACATATATCAATTTATCAGAGCTACAGTTACATACATAATTCGATTTGTCATTTGTGAGAACGAGATATTTTTACACCATACCAAACAAGACTTGAATAGGTAAGTACCTTAAAATAATGAGCATACGCGATCCTTTCTTAAAATCCGGCAAGCAACAACAATGAAGAGTAGGTACGTCGCGTGATAACTGATAACTTACTATCAAGTCTTCCGACTAGCGACTGCCCGTTTGCTTCAATGAAAATGGGTCACTTTCTATGGAAATGCTATACAAAGTGACCCGTTTTCATTGCTCTTGACTAATAGATAAAAACCATCTCTATAGCTCTGGGCCGGTTATGGCTATCACACTTGCACTCGCATCTGACAATATGTTTGTCACTTTTTAACCGACTTCAAAAAAGGAGGAGGTTATACGTTCCACTGTATGTATTTTTTTTTTTTTTTTTTTTTTATGTATGTTCACCGATTACTCCGTCAATTGTGGACCGATTCTAAAAATTCTTTTTTGGTTTGATAGAGTATACTTCCAAGGTGGTCCCATTGTCAGCAAATCTGAATCTGATGAAGGGATCAGTGAGGAATTGAGGGAACTCCTCAAATATTGTATGCAAACATATAGCGATTTTAGTATTTTTAGTAACAAGTGTAGCATTTGCATTCAGAAAGTGTCACTTGGTGAAGCGGAACTGATGATGAAGATCACAGATGGCCACCGGAACTCCTCAACGGTACCGATTTCAAGGGTGGCGATAAGATATCTCGATTAAGATAGTTGAGCGACTACAACGAAGCACATTTAATTGTTTTAAAATGACTATGATTTTCCCGCGGCGTTGCTTGCGGCGAGCTTGAAATGTCTTAAAGTTTCATATATCAACTAAGAAGTGGGACTACATAAGCTTATTATGATCACTAAAAAGTGTAAAATAAAATAAATGTTTTAAAAAACAAAAAAACCGCCTTCAAAAACGCAAAAAATAACTTCTACTACTAGGTACTTAGTAGTAGGTACCTATCCTATTAGGTTAGTCTAACTGAAGTCGGCGACCACAATATTTTCAACAAAAAGCCGACTTCAGTTGGACTAACCTAATAGGATAGGTACCTACTACTAAGTACCTAGTAGTAGAAGTTATTTTTTGCGTTTTTGAAGGCGGTTTTTTTGTTTTTTAAAACATTTTTATAGTGGCGATCCCTAATTTCAGAGCTGATAACTCTTGGGGCTGCCAAGCGCCACAGACGATCAGTGGAACTGACCGGCCGAGAGGGATGCGGCTATTTTTAACCGACTTCAAAAAAGGAGGAGGTTATACGTTCCACTGTATGTATTTTTTTTTTTTTTTATGTATGTTCACCGATTACTCCGTCAATTGTGGACCGATTTTAAAAAATCTTTTTTGGTTTGATTGAGTATACTTCCGAGGTGGTCCCATTGTCAGCAAATCTGAATCTGATGAAGGGATCAGTGAGGAATTGAGGGAACTCCTCAAATATTGTATGCAAACATATAGCGATTTTAGTATTTTTAGTAACAAGTGTAGCATTTGCATTCAGAAAGTGTCACTTGGTGAAGCGGAACTGATGATGAAGACCACAGATGGCCACCGGAACTCCTCAACGGTACCGATTTCAAGGGTGGCGATAAGATATTTCGATTAAGATAGTTGAGCGACTACAACGAAGCACATTTAATTGTTTTAAAATGACTATGATATTCCCGCGGCGTTGCTTGCGGCGAGCTTGAAATGTCTTAAAGTTTCATATATCAACTAAGAAGTGGGACTACATAATCTTATTATGATCACTAAAAAGTGTAAAATAAAATAAATGTTTTAAAAAACAAAAAACCGCCTTCAAAAACGCTAAAAATAACTTCTACTACTAGGTACTTAGTAGTAGGTACCTATCCTATTAGGTTAGTCCAACTGAAGTCGGCGACCACAATACTTTCAACAAAAAGCCGACTTCAGTTGGACTAACCTAATAGGATAGGTACCTACTACTAAGTACCTAGTAGTAGAAGTTATTTTTAGCGTTTTTGAAGGCGGTTTTTTGTTTTTTAATGATAGAATGAGAAAGTTAAATACCTACGTCTCTCATTCTAACAAATTGCTGCGTCCCTCTCGGCCTGTCAGTCCGACTGATCGTCTGTGACAGCCCAACAGCCCAACCGATTTCCAGCAAAACTAGCTAAAACCCCCCAATTAAACTAGTTTTCTAACAATAGCGCGTCTGACTCGGCCTATACGCTTGAGAGCTACGATGGCACAACGTAAAAAGTTAAAAAAGATAAAATATGGTTATTCAGTAAGTAGGTCGCACGGAGACTTTAGCACGTCAAAAATTTACCATCGCTTCCCAAGAGGAGACCACTCTGCTAAGGACAAACGCCGCAAGAAACACAAGTCAGTTTTTTTTTTTAAATATTGCTTATATCAATGAGAATATTTAACCTTAGCAAAGAGATGTGTTTAACAGAAAGGGCCAGTTTAAAAAGATCTTACCATAACCGTTTAAATTATAATTATAACACCTCTCCATTTGAGTCAAAGTTCAAAACGTCATGCTTACCAGGGTATCAGCGTCAAGGAAGACACACTTCTCATATTGCGTGAGCCCCCAGCAGTGGATCTTTGTGAAGGTGATGCCGAGCTCTGGCCGCTGCAGCAGCGCCAAGTGGGCTGCGTCTTTGGAGTCCAGCACATCTACGATGACGACCTCGGCGAATACTTCGCGAAGACGTTCTCTGTGGGTAACAGGTATAATGTTAGAGCAGATGAAGACATTACTTAACAAGAGAATTCGATCGACGTTCGTAGAAATAAGAAATCAATCATGTACCAACATGGTACAACTTTCACGTGAGTAAAACTGGACTAGTTTAGCATAAAGAGCGATTTACATTGAATGGGAAGCCGTGAGACATGGGTCTAGATTATTGGTTACGCCCACTGAAGTGGCGGAGTACCTATAAAATGAAAACTAGAAACCAGTGGTACATTTGTGCTTTGGAAATATCGATAATATACCGTAAATTAGGTAAACTTAAGAAACAAACAGTGGGTAATAGGGTTACCCGTTTAAAATAAAACAGATTTGATTTAAGACGCTCTGTTGTCCATTAATTACTGTCACCTAATTATTTCTCACATTGGAGGGAATCTCGGTTTCAGGGCGAAATCATTTATCAAATAACACGCTTCCTCACAAATGCTGTAATAGTCCCCGTGTCGGTCTGTAATTTATAATGTCCACTATGTACATTAACAAATAACCGATCATTAATTACAGCGACGACGGCTACGCAAGGCACTTTTGAGCAAAATCTAATAGACCCCTCAATTTGAATAGATTTTCCTTTCCACATTTTAGTAGATATAGTTACGATACGAATAGTCCATATACAAAAAAAAACGTAGCTTTAAAAACCCGGCTCCATTTTTTTGCTATTGTCTTTATATGGTTAAAAAAAATGAGGGGTCTCATTACTCTGATTTAAATACGAAAGCCTATGTCACTCTCACAACCAAGACGACTATAGCGACAACTCATAAAATATATATATATTTCAAATCCATCAAGCTGTTTAGGCTGCAGATCGTGCCAAAGAAATAGACACACATACGTATATACACTTGGAAAAAAAACCCTCTTGACGCATTCGGGTAAACAAGTGACGTAACAGTGGTAGTCGGTCATGTTTGGCTTTGAGTAGTTGTAGGGATAGTCGATGCAGTGGTTGTAGGAGGGCTGAATCGCCCGCGTTACGTTGTTTATTTGGTGAGTGTTCAAAGATGCGGGTCAGGTGGGATCAAAATGTTTTCGAGTGGCCATGACAGTAACCAAAACACCAAATGTGCGATAGAAATTGGATCATGTCTTCAATTCCCTTTCGAACAGCACCCTCATTTTTCCAAACTCAATTTTGTCAACCTTATACTAAATTACATTTTATTTGATACAGACGCCGTCGTGCTAAGCAAAAAAGTTTATCAGCCGCCGCCGCTACAAAACGGTTCCCCTAGATGACCCTAGAATCATTCTATCCAAGGAATAAAAAAAACAGTGGAAGTGGCATGAGCTTCGCTTAGTATCAGACCTGTTGTCGCCAATACTCAATCTATCATAAAAACAACACGCCACCATGGAAAATGCTTTTGGTGCGGATATAGTTTTTACATTCCAAAATAGCACAATAAGGCATGCTTCTGGATTTATTTCCTATTTTAGAAATATCAAAATATCGAAATAAGCGATTGCGGCAAAAGTATGGTAGGTTGCGCGGAACACCGCATAACCATGCCACACCACACGTTACACGCCCACTTGACACTTCTACTGTTTTTTATGTTCTGTGATTCTAACAGCCCGACGTTTACGTTGACGACCTTACCTCATAGCATCAGTAACTGATGGTGTGATGAGGACCACAGCCGGATGTGTGGAGCTGACGCGGCGGAGGGAGTGCGCTAAGACCAGGGCCCCCAGGCCGTAGGAGTCGTTCGTGGCCAACGTCACCCATGCTCGATCTGAGGATAGAAGACCTGGTGAAAACGCCATACTCTTGCCGGTCTCGTTGAGGACGCTTATAACACTTGACAGGCACGTTGTAAGTTGTAACGCTGTAACCAGAAGCTTCTTCTCAAAGTTGATTAATGATTCTATTGAAATGGGCAGTTTTATATGGATCGAATGCAAAATCAAAATGTTTATACACTTTACCAATTCTAAGGTTACATCCACGAAATTTATTTCCTTGTGGAATTTCCTTATGATACAAGTCACATTTCAAAATTCTGTTACCTTTTATGAACAACCAAGGAGTACGGAGATGTGAGAAGTACCGTAACCCAAGATCTCCAAAGGTTGTTTACCTCTGGTTGGACAGACAGATATTGCATTAGCAAAAGCAATTGATGTATTTGAATATTGGTTAAGAACATGAGTAAGGCTGGGCATACGCCTACCGAATAGGTATTCAATTCGAAGTACAGGGAGTGTTCTTATTGGAAAATTATTCAAACTAGCTCTGGAATATATTCTTGAATATCTTTAAGTTTATCAATCTTTAACTTAATAACGCATTTGCTATGTTTTTCATAAATTAGATCAGCATAATTTTCAGTAAGTCTAGGTTTGTATTTTATTTTGGTAGCGGTACAGAGGCCCTAGACAAGATGCTTAACGCTAACGATTGTCGAAAACTGTCAAAGTTTATGGAATTGACATAAGAGCTTGACGCGACAATCCGTCAGCTTACTCCAATCCTATACATTTTCGATAACGATGACGATCTCGCAATGCATCCTGTCTAGAGCCACACACTGAAAAAGAAAATTGGTTGCTTCTAACAAGATTGTAATTGTTGTGCATAGGCGTCTTGAATCCATACGAGCCTGACAAGACGTTAGACGCATCAACTAAGATGTTAGTTGAATCGCTAAAGAACTTGCTGGTTTTACTATAAGTTTTGTTTGATACAACTAATATCATGAATAGTGTATTCATTTTATGTCAACTAAGGGAAAATCTCTCTTGGTTAGCTCACATTTTTTTGAGTGCAGTATCGACTAGTTTTATAAACAAAAAGAAAATGACAGCACACGAATTAAAACATTAAATTTAATAAACGTTTGTACAACAGGACTGGGCATAACTGCCGCATAGTTTTAAAATAAATTAAATATCACCAATATTATCCTAGGTAGTAAAACAAAGCTTAAATTTAAAACCTTAAAACAGGTTCGGCTTTCTTCACGAACAGACCCACTTACTTTTCTTCAACTAGTTTTCTGGTTTTCTTTATTAGCTTTGTCTGCTCTAAAAAATACAGATCCACAAAACGAATATCTCATCGTGACAACATATTTTCAACATGTTAAATATTATATTTAGCCGTGAATTACAACATTTGAATTTGATCATTGCCGCTCGCCTTAGTTGCCAAAGACGCAGTTGTCAAAAATAGCTGGAAATCGTGTTTTAATGAAGTAAATATTACGCAAATCCGGTTTTCAGTATTTTCAAAATAGGCAAAGGGGTTTTAGTGCGCGTTTTGCTTCGTCTAATAAATTGACACTGCGTAGGTCCATCGAGACGTACGAAGTTGGCACGAGGATGCGAACTGGCGCTATAATTCGTTTGCACGCAGATCTTCGCAATTTGCGCTGTCAATAACGACACGTGCAAACATAAAGCGCTAGAAAATGACAGTCATTGAGACCTAATTTATAATGGTAATGAAAACCCTGCGTCAGGTAGTAAGTACCCCTAGAATACAGACTGAGAGATAATAAACAGTCTTTCACGATGCCTTTTTTTTCAAACTTAGACAAATCTATCCCATTTGTATGCTGCCGAACGAACAACCTCTAAATCTTGAAAACATTTATTTTAGATCAAACAACACTTATGTCTGGAATGCGTACGTATCCAAGAAAAATGCAATGCGCATGACATGTTATGTGCCCTCATACATTAGTTGGAATTTACAAACAATTCACGTGAGCGAAGAGTTGAGGCGGGCGTGGGCCCCATACACCCGCTGTAATAGACAAGTGCCGCACGTTGGTCCGAAATAGCGCGACACAAATAAAATTGAAAATAAAACCACTGGATAGCGTCAGATACTCAGCGCCGGGCCTGACGACGCCTGTGCATTCCACAATTAAACCGATAAATAAATCAGTCTTCTCTAGACTCAGCCTACGCTTCGGCTCGGCAAGCGACACCACAAACTATAGCGCAGTGTCAACGACTCGATTCAAATAGGTGCTTTAGCAAAATTTATCGACAGATATTGACAACGCTGATCTACCTTTCGAATCATAAACAGGATTTACGATGATGCGATGCTAAATCTACGTCAAAACAGCCGCCACCGTCACGTAAAGAACATTTTATATGTAACACCAACTAATTTTGGCATAGGAAATGCCGCCGCGCCGAGGTCGAATTTTAATGACCTGGAATCTGCACCCACAAGATGTTTGTTTTTAAAATTTTAACTGCGCAATAACATTTTTCCTTCCCCCCATGCTCTGTCGTAAATCAAAATTCGGCAAATGGAAGTCGTAATCGTCTCTACAGATAAGTTTTTACATGTCTGCGGTGGCAGATCCTGTTTGGAGGAAGGGACAGATTTAGACGGTCGCCAATCTATTTATTAGCATGAAGCATGTCAAAAGGCACCCCAACAAGGCGCTCGAGAGTAGAGGCGCAGGATCAGACGTGGGTCGGGAGCAATGTCCCTGCGGTTTCTATTTAGGTGCGGCCGGTCTGGCAGGCTGGAGCCACGCGGGCAGTCGACCGCTAAACGGAATAAAGGAATGCAATTGAGAACCCATTCATCTTGCATCACACCTTTTCCCCATCAGGCTTTTAAAATAATACCTGTACCTAAACAAATGTTATTCAGTTTGTTTGTCAATTGACAATTAGATGGTTCCCGAAGATTGGGGTAGAGTACTTACCATCAATTTTTAACTCGATAAATGACACTGTTCTATAAATAAAAGTGCTGGCGATGGATAAACGAATTTCATTACTACGAAGTCGTCTAGTTCCGATAGTAGAATGAAGAAATTTAGACTAGTTTAGATGGTTACATTACATGTAAGAATTCTCATGTTGCAGTCAACGCAAATACTAATTGACAGTTTAAGCCGGTTTTCAGTAGAAAACGTTGCTAAGTGAGTCCTAATGATCGTTGCGTAGGTTTCAGAGAAAGTAGGGTAAAGTAAGACTATGCACTGAGTAATCTGAGAAGAGAATGCACAGCAGAGTTCATGAAAAGGTAGTTAATGTTTATGGTCTTGAAACAATGCCTTGGAAAATCATAAGTGCTCTTTTCTGACGCACTCATGTGGACGTACATCGAATCGAATATCGATGTATTGGAATTTACAGTCATGTTTAAAATATGTAGGTTTTAGAAAGACTCTTAAAATGACGTTTTTATTATGATATGAAGCGATATATGTACAGACTAAATAACTGATTCGATCGACATCATTATCTTCCTACACCTACCGAGAGGGATGACTAACTCCATAAAATTAAAACAGAAACAGACACTGCGCTAATTACGGCTTCTGTTGTCAGATTTGATGCTGGGGCCAAATTTGGAAAGCTGAATCAATTTTACACTGCCCCAGAACAGAATGCCGGTCGTCAAATAACAAACATATTGCCATTTACTCTATAGTACTGTAACGGTTGTAGTAACTAGTATAACAGGGGCTTCGTTAATAATAAAGTCAACAAACTTGCATTGTAACTTAATGATTTCCGAGATGTTAATGAAATAATGAATGATACATTGTTCATTAATTTATAGCTTCTGAATATTTATGTTAACACAGCGAATTTATGTTAAGCTAATAACTTTCGGCGTCCCTCCTGTAAATGGCACAATGCTAGTAACCTCTGTGCCTATTTCTTCGATAAAAGTTCTGGATGAATAATGAAGGAGAAATGTATCGTTGTTTTCTTCCTATACCACCAGTAGTGGTACCCTTTTCTCTAAATAAGAGGAGCTGAACTATTAATTAAAACATCTTTGTAAGTACTTATTCCTGGCGCCGGATTAGCCACAATCAGGCCGATCAAGACTGCGGCCAGTACGAAGTATCGAATACCAACCGCAAACCTCCCAGAAACAGCTCTGTTACTTAAAGATATTACATCAATCAACGACAGTATCGTGTATCTCGTCACGCGTAATCCCTTACAGCAGTTGCAACACGGTTTTTATTATTCCTAGGTTGTGTAAGGAGTCATGGTCAAGACCATTTGCAGAGTTAAGCTGGGTGATAAACTGTAAGATAGGATAGTGCTGGTGATTATGAATGTACAGATAACGTTGTTTATTTACTCCTAAGTACCTACTCTCATGCTCTGCAATGTTAACGCCATAGCAGTATCTGTATTAATCAAATAAATCATAGTTTATCTATAGATCCATTATAAACCATGCGACTTGACGTAGGCGATACGAGTGTGTAAATAAATTACGTTAAAATTAAACGTGGATTGCGAATAGTTTTCAATACGATCAGTTTAGGTTGAGGAAGGCAAATAGAGGGTAAGTCGATAAAACTGTGGTCTAACATTGAGAATATTATTTTAAATAATTTATGGGGCAAAAACCACCGGGTAATACAAACGGTAAGAAAATAAGGAAATAAAATTAGCTTACTATAGCGCTAATCTAGCATGCCGGAATTTTTAAGAGACAAGTAAAGTCTATTAATTAGCATATATTTGAATACATGGACGAGACAAATATAATAACGTAGAATCTCTGATCCTCTTCAAATAATTATATAAGCATACGAACCGTCCGTAGCGATCATCCTTGGAATTTTGTTTCGATTAGTGTTCATTATTATACATAAGTACAAGTTATTTATTGACGTAAAAAATTGTTTTCTACTCGCGCCAAAAATATTTTAGTTAGGTAGGTACCCTGTATTTTGTCAGAGATAATGATAACCTTCACATATTAAAAACGATTTTTCTACGTGTTTACTGAGCACCGGTTTAATTTTCAAAAAAATGGATAACGCGCTTAGTTGATTTTGGAACACCATAAATTATGTGGTACAAAAAAAAAAGAAATTAAGGACTCACTTGACATTTTGTGGTTGGGTGTAGTTTCGTGCGTGACAGTTCCAGTCACCTCTAATGTCACTAACTACACGCGCACTCCGCGCAGCACTCGCAAATGCATGCACGCAGCGTGCGCGATCGCGCCCCTCGCCGCGCAGTCGCCGACACGGCTATACACACATGCATGCCGCAAACGTCATTGCCTACTCACACAAACAAACCGAGCCTATGTTTACAGCGATGAAAAAGAAGCGAGCTAGCTAAGCAAATCAATTAAATAAAAAGCAAAGGCAAGCTATGTTAAGGCAAAGTAAACTAAAAAATATTTGTCGTATGAACGTATTATCAAGGTCTTACTTGTACATTGAAATACACAATTAAAGTAACACGGTCAACTAATTTCGCCTGGCAACTCCACAAGCTATCAGCTGTTCGTAGCGATCGATAGATGTCGGTGGGAGTCACTTTATTTTCGACATCACGCTGTATACCTATAGTATAACGGTATCCGTAGTAAAATCACTTCGCTACCCAATGCGCTAGTTTATTTCATGGTCCGCGGTCTTTTTGATGTCATCGTACGTAAACTCGGGTCGATGAACGAATTCGGTGTAAAGATGACGAGAAAATTATGCAATTCCAAATATGCGGAAGCACCCCTAAATATTTATTGTGTTCAAAAATAGGATACTGACCTTAAATTCGTTAAAATGCCGTAGACTAAGGGGTAGTGCTTTTGTGTTTGTTTTCGGTGTTTCGGTGGAAACCATGGCTAGTTCTCCGGCTAGCATTGAGACGCAAATAGACAGTTTTCTTGAACAGTTTAAGAGGAGTGCTTCGAAGGCTATGGAGGAGCGAATAGAATGGCCTGATGGTCCCTCTCCAGGAGCGGTGGTGAAGTCCCGCAGTAGCTGTTTTACCCTAGACTCTGCAGCAGGTTAGTCAGACGTGATGATTATACGCACTTCAAGCTGGCAATCACAAAAAAAAGAAAGCTTTAGCATCAGTTAATGACAAGTTCAAGTGATGTCGTTAATCGACAGATAACGATAACGAAAACAAAAATAGGTACTTGAATGAGTCACTGTTACATCAATAATATATTTTTAAAACAATATGTTCCGTACTATTTCTACTTCGTAGTTGCGTACAGACTACAGATACAGACCAGCTTGGCCCCCTTAACTTTATTTTTTATTATTGTGGTGACTAGACCATAGATTAAAAAGCCAAAAGCTCCTTTTTCAAATGCATGCGTACCTACTTTATACCACAATCTACTTCCGGTTTATAAAAAAAGAATTTAAGACAAGTTAAGTACACAAAAGTCAATAGATAAATAATTCATTTAAATATAAAAATACGTTTTAATTAATATAATTTCTCGTGAGGCTTGATTATCGCTATTGTTTATGTATTTTGGAATTTGTCATCTATTTGAATTGGTTGGTAGCTGGTACAAAGGACATTGTAGGTATCTTTAGCGAGGAATTAGGGCATCGTCCTCGGAAATCCTATTATGAACTTTACGCTGGTAGGATTCCTATTAGGGGATTTCTGGTTTAAGGAAAAACAGGTTCTAGCACACAAATTTATAACAAAAGATCGGATTTTTAGTTGGTAATCATATCTATATTGTTTAGATTATACCTAGTAGTTGGATTTTCGAAGATACATTCCCCTTATTTATTAGGTAGGTACCTACCTACTATGAGAATGCTGCTGTATTCCAAATAATAGACAATAGTCCGTTGGCCCTGAAAACCAGCGTCAAGGTCACCTTTTCGGTGAATTAATTATAAATTAACTCTAAGAATTTTTTTTTTAAATGTTTTTGCTGTTGTTAATTTCATTTTAACGCCGAATAAACCATTTCTTTTTTTTTCTTTTTTCTAACTAATTAATAAGAAAACGAGATGTAATGATTTGCGTCCGTAGGTTAGGTAGGTTGTTAGGTATAATGTTTATTTTTTTTGTATTAGGTACCTAGTGTTTATTTTTAAATTTAATTATTGTAAAACCTATTGAACAGAACTTAAATAAATATCTTGAATAATATGGTCATGACCATAATAAATAATTTATTTTGGACATGTCCATATTATGTTAGTTACAATAAAAAATTTAAACCTATTAGAATCAATAGAATCACTACTAACATCATTTGATACATTATTAGTACATAATTATTAACGACAAATAAATATTGACAAATAATTAAATTTTATTAATGTGCGGCTACTTCGCCTATGGATCTCATTCTAGTACCTTGGGTAATTTCGCCTGTTCGCGTCCACTGTCTAATTCGCGTCCACTGCCCAATTCGCGTCAAAACGACGAATCACTCTTTAAAAACGGTAGAAAATAACCATACCAACAGATTTCCAAAAACGAAAGCCATTTCTATGAATACCGGTAGCCCTAGACCATTATTGGATTGACGTAAGCTGCCAGACGGTCTCGTCGAGCGCTTATGTCAATAGAGAATGTCAGCCAGTTTAGATTTTTGGCTTATCGTATTCTTCATTAAAAACAAAAAATTGCTTTAAAAAAATCATGTCGATACGTCAAATACTTTTCGAGATATTGAATTTTAAACTTCGTATGCGGCGCTCGAAACTCGGCGGCTAGCGCTCACGGATGATGACGTCATCGTTCAACTGCGGTACGCGCCCTTATATGAACGAGTAAGTTTACAGGGCTATATATTTTTAACCGTAATAAGTAGCCAGTTGAAATTTTCACAGAATACGTGTTATTATAAAATCTATCGTTTAAAACTATAAAATGAACAATAAATCAAATCCCAAGAGGGGTCCCCATACAAGAAGCATGAAAAAAATCTTTTGTTTTAGCATCTTTATACGGATTGTATTTTTATAATGACTTCTTATTTTGATGCTATTTTAAGCTTAAATTGTGGTCTAATTTTCATTGTTTACGACTAAGTAGCAATCTTGAGTAAAACTTCTACAAATATGTGACAAAACTGATTTTATCAACACGATGGTTTAGGCGGTCACCCATCCTGTTTTAGACTACGCTTGTAGTTGCTTAACTTTGTAAGTCGTAATACTCGTAATTATTTTTACGAATTCGTTTTGATGTTACTATGGTAGTTATGGTTACGTATCTATTGTTTTGTATTACATACAGTTTAACTAAACAAACTTTCTGTCACTGACCGGCTTTTCTGTTTGTAATTTTTGTCGAGTAAGTTGGTTAAATAAAATTAGAATAATAAATAGGCACTTTTAATTTTGGGTTCACCGTTTTTTACATAAAAATACCAATAAAGTATGTTGATAGCTAAGGTGAAACATGCCAAAAATTAAAAACCAAGTGCGAGACGCGGGACACAGGCGGCCGAGCCTGCAGCGGTAGGTACTGTAGAGTACAAAGATATGTATACATTTGTGGCCCTTATTTCAATGGAATAAGGTGAAAAAGTGTATACATATCTTTGTACTCGACTGTACTATTCAACAATATTATGATTCACGCAGTTCGCTATATACGCGGTCTCGTACAGCGTACCCGTAGTTTTAAGTGATCTTACTCGTTTAAAATGTCGGAGCCGTAGAAGTCAAGATTGTCCTCTATTGTACCAAAGTGTAACAAAGGGCGTTGGTCCCACAAAAAAAAACCAACACACACTACCTTGAGTGAGGAACCTGGTAGCGACCGCGCGCGAAATTTGAAATCGATGTAATGAATACACGAAGTATCAGAACTACTACTAGGTCAATCAAAAAATCATGTTTTATAGTTCGTTCTTTTATACGGTAGCGATATTAATTCTACATTATTTAACACGAAATTTGTAAAGAAAGGCCTACCACCAAAGTTAAGCAACCACCGCTTACCTAAACATCGTGTTGATTTAAACTAGGCACTTTTAAACATATTTGTAAGAGATTTACTACAGTTTACTGTTTGGTCGTAAACTATATATGTTAGTATGGAGTTTAGATTATCATTTAAGCTAAATGTGACACCTAAATAAAAAGCTATCATACAAATACAACCCGTATTTCGTCTTCCAAAGTTAAGCAACTACACGCGTAGTCTAAAACAGGATGGGTGACCGCCTAAACCATCGTGTTGATAAAATCAGTTTTGTCACATATTTGCCGAAGTTTTACTTAAGATTGCTATTTAGTCGTAAGCAATGAAAATTAGACTACAATTTAAGTTTAAAATAGCATCAAAATAGGAAGCCATTATAAAAATACAATCCGTATAAAAATGCTAAAAATAAAGATTTTTTTTCATGTTTCTTGTATGGGGACCCCTCTTGGGATTTGATTTATTGTTCATTTTATAGTTTTAAACGATAGATTTTATAATAACACGTATTCTGTGAAAATTTCAACTGGCTACTTATTACGGTTAAAAATATATAGCCCTGTAAACTTACTCGTTCATATAAGGGCGCGTACCGCAGTTGAACGATGACGTCACTCAAGCAAGATGGCGTCCACGCGCTTTAATATTATTAACCCAAATTTCAAACGTTTGTAGAATCAAAACTACTGGGTCTATTTGAATGAAATAAAAAGTATTATGTTTGTTTATTTATAAACATTACTGTTACAAAGTTTCAAGCGATTTGGCGTACCTACTGACATTCTTCATTACATTCATTCATACATTACATACATACATACATACATACATACATACATTATTTCAGTTTTCGATAATCGTTTACGTTAGCGTTAAGCATCTTTGCTAGGACCACTGAATGTATGGCAGGTATACACACAAACAAAAGCTCCTTGCTCGCTACCCTTATTGCGTATAAAAAAACGAGCATCGCGTGTGAAACAAAAGCATGCGGGCGTGAAAAATTATAGATAAACAAATAGTGAGTAGCTGCGCTTTTCATGAAAGTTTCTGATTGATTTATATGAAATTTGGGATTTATTGTGGTTTATAGTCCTTAACCATTGAGCTTATTATATACATTGCAGTTAAAATAAGGTGGACGCGAACTGCTACACCAAATTCCGCTTTACGTCCGCACTGCTGCTTCCGAGTTGGATTTTTGGAAACACCCAAAAACTCCTTTTTTTTTTCTTCTGAATATTATTTTTTCCGAAAGGTATGATATGATGGAGCTATTTTATAATATAATTACTATACGTAGGTTTAATTAGGTTTGATTAATATGCAATATCAAAACATTGCATTCGGAATTATGAAAATTCGGTATTCTGACCAATTGGGATACACCAAAAAAAAAATGCTTGATTTTAAATTTTTATTCGAAAGAATAGCCTTTCATAAGAAAGAGATATTTAAAATAATTTATTAAATTAAAGTAACCTTACCTACTTGTAACGACAAGATGACGAGTCTTGACGACGTAGATATTTATAAAAAAATGGGTATACTTCGTCTAAGATTTAGGCCGGCCGCATACATTCGTTTTCCGAATACGGTTTCCGCTTTCGGAAAACTTATACGGAAAACGTTTGTATGCGGCCGGTCGCGGATGTCCGAATGCGGAAAACGTATACGGAAAACGAATGTATGCGGTCGGCCTTAGAAAGACGATTTTTTATTATCTGTGATCTGTTATCAAAGTCATACATACATAATAGACGAACGTTATTCAAATGATGTAAACAAACAATCGCAATATGATATAATATATTATTTCAGAGTATATAAGCATTCAACCAATGCTTATTACCTAGATATCAATTAATACAACACTTCCTACATGATCCTTGTTCTAGACTAGATTTACTTAACACAATCACATTAAATTTGTTGAAAAGGCGGATTCCATACTTCCAATCATGAGTTTCTACAATAAATGTCGATGCCGTCGTTTTGAACCTCTTGGAAAACCTCACCACACAAATTATTAACATTCATCACACATAACTCAAAAGAGAAATGGTCTCATTAATATATTAATTTCATCATAAGAATTACAGTCAATTTGCAAACAAATAAATTTGACATGACAACAGCGGTCTTCAAACGTATAGGTGTCAGCTAGATATTTAAATTGTACTTATAAAATAAAATATTGGAGAGGTTTTATGTTTTATGTAAAACCAGAAACGAGCTTGATATAGAACAATTCGGACCGGCATTTAGGGGTCAAATGAAGGTCATTTCTTAATTTTAATGTAATTAATATATTGTAACATATTTTTTCAATCTAACTACTGGGATCGATTCGAGAAGCCTATTCCTCAAAATGGTTTTGAAATTTTCATACATTGTTAAAAATGGGTGTATCCAAATTCGGAATTATGACTCTTCGGAGTTATTAGTGTACTTACCCTGGATTTTTATTATCAAACGATTTTTTTTAACATTATTTATACATGCATTTTGTAAAATTTGTAATGGCTAATTTGCGTCCACATATCTTATCACGATTATAGAAGAAGATACATATGTCGAAAATCATACTTGGACGCAAACTGTACCCACCTATAGCAGAGAGAACAAATTGCGTCCATCGTATAGAGAATTAATCGTTTTTTCTTAACCAAATGTGTTAAGTTGATTTATTTATAGTATATAGAATCCATTGTTATTCCTAGACCTTAATTATGAACCATATACATATAAAGGATAATGACATTTGTTGTTGAATATTATTATTTATAGCTAAAAGAAAGTGGACACGATCTGCTACATCAAATTTATAAACCGTCCACTTTGCGTCCGGACTGGTCCAGCTATTCCTAAATTGGTTGCTCATTGTTGTACGATAAAGTATGTTTTACTAAACGTTTATCATCACGATTATAAAAAAAGATAAGTACA
The DNA here is from genome assembly GCA_948252455.1 of Acleris cristana. Lineage (NCBI taxonomy): Eukaryota > Metazoa > Arthropoda > Insecta > Lepidoptera > Tortricidae > Acleris > Acleris cristana. The sequence continues at coordinate 5,265,082 of OX411774.1, read as the reverse complement.
GGTGTTGAAAATCACACTTGGACTCAAACTTTGCCTATAGGAGAAACTATGTAATCAATTGGGACATTTCCACCTGTCACCACCAATTTGTTACCAGTGGCAACGGCTGGGATTTTTTTCCTACCTGTTACCACTGGTAACTTTATTTTCTGTTTCCAACTCCTCTAAGTGGACGCGTACAGGCGAAATGACGAAACATTTAGGTCTTATGAGCAATTTTTCGGACCCTGGGCAACTGGAGGCAGTTCCTCCTCTAAAGCCTTTACTTTTATCTGCAGTTAACTGTACCATCGATCCGAGCTTGTATGATGATGGAGCAGGTAGGGTTCAGTTTATAGCACCATTAGCACCCTATAAACACTCCGGTGGGTAATAGTCGTAGTTTTATTTACACATATAGCCATCACGAAGAGGAGCAAAATTCACTAGAGAAAATAAAAAATGAAGAAAAAGTTTATTTTTCCTGTTTATGAGGTGAATTTACAATGCAAATTATATTAACTTACAAACATCGCACAAACATTATTTAAGATTTTAACCATTCTTTGAATTAATCTTTCGCGGTTTTCTTCTTAGTAAAAAAAATCTGCAGTATGCATTTATCAATGACTTTTTGTTAATGTATACATACGTATACCTACGTGAAAGTAATTAGCATAGCGATAGCCCTGCCACGAATGCAGTCAGTAAAGAAATCTAATCGAAGATTTTTTTTATAACATAAAGTGTTATTTTGTAGCATGAATGTACCGATAGAAATAAAGTGACTAATGCGTTCCTTAATTCAAAACCGTGGATAGAGTTATCACGTCTCGTTAACATTTGACACATTTTGCATTTTGTACGTAGCAAATGTCAAATTTTAACGAGATGTCACAACTCTATCCCCTTTTTCGTTCTACAACCGGGTTATTTACGTCTCACACCTGGGCATTTTTACTTAACCAAAGTGCAAAACTTAACCAAAACATGCATGAATAATTTGTACAAGCAGTAATATTATGACTACGGTCTCCATTCGCTACCCAGAAAAAATTAAATGTGCGCGTATGGTATTATTATTTGTTCCACATCGGTGCGGACCCTCTCTCGAGTTTTTTGTTCATATTATTATCACCTGCATTGCATTACATCCTCCTGCAAACCACAAAATGCTTTGCAAGTTTGCATCCCGTATTTCACATAGAAGGATATTATTATAATGATAAACAATAGCATTATAGTTGACAATAATCTAAATCGGAATGTGTGCGGATTAAAGACTTACTTAGTTTGTATTGGTAAACAAATCTGATTGAAATTAACACAACAATGACAGTTCATAGATGATTAATTGTTAAGAGGATTGTACCTAAAGCTAAAAATTACCATACAAAATGCGATTCTCTCCCCTTAAAACTAGTCCGATTTTTACGATTTTTGAATTTCCTTTCCAAGAATATATTTCTTGGAAAACCAAATGGAAGCGTACAGACCTAGTTTTACATAATAACTACAACATATTCAAAAATCGTGAAAATCGGACTTGATTTAGGAGGTGAGAAACGTTATGGCCCGGAGCTAAATAAATAAGAATGGATTTTTTTGACACCTATGCGATTTAAGCGTCGGTTCATAATCCTCTTAAATTATATCTTCAACATCTTATTCTAAAATCAGTGTTTAAGGAAATAGAGGTAAAATTACTGAACCGAACGATGTTTGACCACATACGATACTTACATCAAATTTTGTTGGAAGGAAAAAGAAAAAAGTTTGTTGGAAGGAAAAAGTAAAAAAAGGGAGGTCTAGGGAAATGTATTTGAACCAAAGGAAGGAAAATTTGTTTTATTCGATAAATAAATAAATAAACATGTTAAATGCCTGTCCGCCTGCCTGTGTCCGTCCGTCTTACCTTACTGTCTTTGAAGTCACAGTTGGATAGATAGAACTGTTTTTTTTTGTTTAAAATCTATTCATGTTGAGGTTGCTCTCTTACGGCCGAACGTGGCCGAACCCTATATTCAAACCGCGGACAGATAAGGCTTACTTCAGGTTAAAATTTGACATTTGCCCATACAAAATCTGTCAAATTTTAATCCGAAGTAAGCTTATCTATCCGCGGTTTGAATATAGGGTTCGGCCGTAGCCATGGGCGATGGAAATCGGTTGGACCATTAAAAAGTTACGAGCTTTAAAATTGGGTCAGGCAGAGGTCCTAAGCACTTTATATGACGTCCTTCAAATTCTTCAAATGTGCGAGACAAGTTTCCAAGTTAAATTTTAAAGTCACTTAGGTATTTAGAGGTGAGGTACAAATAATTCATTCTGAGGTAAAACTGTTTTAATAAAAATACCAAGCAAAAAAAAACTGAAGGTGACTTGCATTCGTAAGTTACATTATCATGTATCATGTGATATAACAGGCTTATAGCACAGGTCCACGAGCGATCATAGCCAGGAATCCTTAAAAGGGCTAAGTTGTGGCTGAGAGGTTTTAAGTAACGCAGACTTGTGGTTAGCAATTTCAATGTTCTACTTATATTAGAATCCAAGTATTCATATTTTCGTCAAAGCCACAAAGTCCACAACACAGTCTGTGGTCTCACGAGGGTAGAACATGAAATTGTGTTTTATCGCTGTTAAATATAGACAGAATCCTCGCGGGTTCGGGTGATAATTTATTTAAGGTGTCCCTCTGTCACTCAAGTTACAAACGGGTCAGACAGGTCTACATTTATAATTATAATTTTCTGTCTATTTCTGGTTACCAACTTACTCCTCAGCATCACACACTTTTGAATATTATGATTTTCGTACAAGCTTTCTATGTTTTTGTTTTTTACGCCAGACACTCAGTTTCTTTAAGCAAAGTAATGAATTTGGTTTTCCCCTAACTCTCGCAATTTCAAGGCTTCTAATGTTATGAATTTTATGATGTTTAACGCCAATCGCCGAAGAAAGTCTTGATTTTCCTCCGAGAATTAAGCCAAACAAAACATCCTGAAATTCCCATCATCTATGTAAGTGATACCTATGAGTACGAATCACTTAAATTGGGGTAGTATATTACTTAAGTTAGAAAGTAGGTAAGTACTGTTTGTAATGTATTTAAGTATGTTTCAAAGCTTTAAGAGACCTTCACCCATTGCGTGATTGCCGATATGCGGCAGATTAATATTTATTGCAGGAAATGCGGTGCCTAAAGGGGTCTCTATTATCGCGACCTATGGCGTAACGCAACGAAACAAAGTCAGTTTTATCAGTAGTTCCTGATTCCTGTCCTCACCAGCCAAATTGGAAACAATTTTTTGAAATAAAGAACATCTTGTCAGGAAATCTTGTATAGATAATATACGAATTCTATAAGTTATCAATATCAAAATTACTGTCAACTTATAAAAAAACCCCAGCGGTGTTACACATAATACCATGCACCTATTCCACTTCCTGGTGTTGAACGTGTTCTATCATAGAATATAAGGTTATCCACTAAGTAAAATTGTAAATTTTCAATTACCGTTCACCTGTGACGCAGTAGTAGCGACCCTTAGTTAATTGGTGGATAACATCCTGGGAAGTTAATCTATAGGTCAATAAACTAGTGGCCTTACAGAGCACACATGCCGTGCCAGATCGTGTTGCTTGCCAGCTTATTGCAGGGGTCGATGGGTTGTATTTCTGTAGCCATTGATTTTGTAGTCTTATAGGTACAATCTATATTTATAATAACAAAGTTGACTTTGAAGTTTGTCCGGATTCACTACGGATAATGCGCTAAACTGGACATTGGCGAAATAGAAATAAGAATCTCTAATACCGCAATAAACCAAAAGGATTAATTAGGATAATGCGTGGCTTTTGATTGTGACTTTTTTAAAATGTTCTATCATCATAAATCATAATATAGGTAAGTACTGAAGAACAAAGATAAAAGGTGACTGATGTAGCTTTTTCATAGAATAGGTACCTATCTATTATTCCGGACTTATATTTTTATTTTGAGTCTCACTTAGGTAGACATGTTTTAATAAAAATATGATATACCCATTGATTTAATATTCAATGGATATACCTATAAATAAAAAAATTGGTAAGTAAGTACCTACTGGGGCCCGTTTCTCAAAAAGTATTAGTCTAATAATATTAGTGTTTTGTCTCATAAATACAATTAAAAAATGAGACAAAACACTAATATTATTAGACTAATACTTTTTGAGAAACGGCCCCCTGTTAGCGTTGTTCTTCTGATGTCTGATGCAGTATTTTTCTATCCCATTTCATTAGAAGCAATAAAAATACGATTTAACTTCCTTTACCAGCAATAAGGGCCACTTACAACAAAAACAAAAATGCAAGTAGCTAAGTACTTGAAATATTTAGGCTCAAGTTTAGATTAGCTGAGTCAAAATGTTTTGAAATATCAGGATTAAATCCAGATTTAAGACTATTAATACCTTTTTTGCTTTTATACTAGCCAGGACCCTGCATAACAATATTTAAATGTTGGCGCGTTTAGTTGTCAGACAGCGTCAATACGGAAATGACAGACAGTGGCGGTGCCAAGTGGTGGCGCACTGTACTAAGGACGTGTTCTGCGGCGTCCTCCGATTTTATTCACAGAAAGTGTTCGCCATATTGCTTCCGTGAATTCAGTGAAATATTTGTGCATTTCTCATCAATTATGACTGCAATATGAAATTAGAGTGAAGGAAAACAATCCATGTTTGATTCGTAACTGTGGTTATACAGTTTTATGTGTCTCAAGCATTGAAATAACGCGAAAACGGTAAGTTTTATTCTTGCTCTGCTATGACTATATGGCCCAATATTCCACGGGAGTTCGATCCGCTATGCGATAATGAAACTTAAAAAACGCGATTAAGGTTAATAATTGCGCGATTTTTGTTGTGTTTATTTACATGAATTTGAAAAGTTATCGCGGTTTTCTCGTATTTGTCGCGGGGTTGGGAACAATCGCGGAGTCGAGGGCGGGTTTGTCGCGAGGTTGCGAGTACATAGACATATACGTAGGCAGGCACATGTGATTCAATGTGAACGATCGGTTGTGTTGTAGCGTCGATCGGGCGGCGGACTGATGTCGTATGAAAAGATGGAGGTGGTGAACCCGGCGGAGAAGGAGGCGAGTGAGGTTCTGCACTCGCTGCTGTCGGTGGACCGGCGCAGCGTGGACAGCAAGGAGGCCATAATAGTGGCCATCCCGCAGGACCAGAATGGGGGCGAGTATGGCGAGAGCGCGCAGTGGCACACGCCCGTCATGGGCCAGCACTCGGTCTTTGAGATGGGTGCTCAACAAAACATGCAGCAGCATAACTACAACGGCCACCAAGAGCAGGTAACATCATCAATCAATCATGCTGATGGTTTAGCTTATGGTTTTCCAAACTGTTGCTTACCAGAAGCTTAACAGTTTCTTAGTTACTTAGGCATTATCTGTTAGAAATTATAACATTTGTGACATTTGAGAGTTAACCCTCATCTTATTGATAGATTTGCACTGTCACTAAATAACACAGATGTTGATAGAATGGCTTAGCTCAACACATATGCGCAAGTTTAGCAGATAAAGGTTAGGAATTGCGAAGGTTCTTTAAAGCCCGGACTTTTTTTTTTTTTTTTGGTAATCGCCTGAAGGGCCAAAGACAAAAGTCCTTGCTTTTGTTTACTGTTTTTTAAAACATTACTTTGAGAAAAAGAAGCCCGGACTTATTGATTTACTGCTCTTTATACCTTTTTCCCATAACAATTCATGTTGCATAATACTTATAAACTATATTACATACAAAGAGCTAATTTTAAATTGTAAGTGTTCCTGGGGATATCGTGAAATCTCATAATTCAATTTACTAACTGTTCTCAATAGCTTATGTGGTAAAATATGTTTTATTTCCTAGCCTTTATCATCACAATAAATTATACCTTCCAGGTCTTATGGCAGGGTCACACGATTCAAGTAGAAAATGGTGATGCTAATATGCAAGCAATGCAAGGCACTTACAGTATAGAGTTTGGGGCTAACGTTGATGGAGATACGGCAGACATGGATGTTGAGACCAAGCCAAAAGTAGAGAAAAAAGGAGGAGCCAGGAGGAAAAAAAAGGGAGCTGAGACAGACAGTGATGAGGAGGTCCTGGACAACAAGTTGGAGGACAATCCTGTACAAGTAAGTGTTGAATTTAAATGTTTAGTGGTTTTTAAATTTGTCCAATGATGATGTAAACCTGTTATCCTACTTAGCGCTTGCACAAAAAAAACTTTCTTAATGCTGGGTAGCAAATTCCTATTTTGTTTTTAACCTCTGATGAGAAAAGAAGGTTGTTATAAATTAAACAAGTGCAGCTGAGTCTGTCAGTGGCAGAGCTAGTTTAATTGGGATAGTTCTGAAAGTAGGGGTCACCATTATACCAAGAGTTTTTATCTATTAAATACCGAGTTATATTTTACATATTCAATAATGTCGAAAATTGGGTAACTTAATTTTAATATAGAAAATATATAATTTTGCACACTTATTGAATTTGTTAGTTCTGCAGTACAGCACTATTCTTGATGATAAGGGTATGATAATCAATAGTTTAATTATGTTATGGCTATTAAAAACAATAATAATTGTGTGGGATTCAATATAAAATTGGTTCTTAAAGATAAGATTTTAACATGCAATGTTGCATAATATTTGACTTGGGCTAGATTATAATTAGGTTGGATGTATTCAATCTTTTTTTTAAGAAAACAATATTTAATGACAGTTTAAATAAATAAATAATAATAATAAATCCGATGGCACGATGTTACCCAAATAGGCAATGATAAATATACTTTTATAGAGCAAACATACTTCCAGTAAAACCACAGTGTTGGCTGGCTTTTACTCTTAAGTATGTTTGGCTGTCTACCTCTATCACATTCTCTTTGGCTTTGCCAGTATATTTCTTATGCCAGTGAGTGTAAAAGTGATATAGTACTGTGGTTTTACTGTAAATATACAGACATCAAAATTGTCCAAGGATCAAAAATATTCCTACATTATTTTGATATTTGGCAATGGACTGTGTTGTGATCAGGGCTTGATACCGGTATTAATTAAAATTGAAATATCTTCCTTAATTTGCATTATTTCCTTGATATTTTCGACTATAATTTAGGTAATAACACTATTCTATTGTATAAATTCATTAAAGAGCAAAAATATTCAATAATAAGCGAGATACCGAAATTGAATACCGGTATTTTTGTATGAAAATAATACCGGTATTCAAGCCCTGGTTGTGATACATTACTAAATATCAAATTTAAAGAATACAATTTTATTTTACAACCTAGTGGAACCCACTATAGAAGGGTCCATATTGGCTCACATAAAATTCTTATCACTTTTCATAATTTTTTCCCTCATACTTTTTAAGTCATAATTATCGCAATTCATAATGCATTTTTTTAAGAAACCGTTACTTTTGAGGATTTTTATAACCCATAAGATATTTAAGAAATTTCGAAAAGTACTGTTCCATGAATATTGGCGTTATGAATTCAGATGATTACGAGTTCTGATCGTTAGTATTAAAAATGAGAATTTTTTTTAGGACTTCCGATAATAAGACTTAAAAAGTAATGTGAAAAAATGCGCTCCACCATATAACTGTGTCACAGTGACGATATGATTCAAGTCGTAAGCAGTGTCAAACAAATTGTATTATAAATATCACTGTGACACCGTTCTATGGTGGGTCAGGGTTCCAATTGGCTGATGGTACATCATTAATATCATTATACACTTAACAGTTTTAACAGTAAGGATTAAAATTTAAATTAAATTTCCACACCTATTCAATTATTGTGAAAACCTTCTAGTCAATGGTTAATAAACAGAGATTGGAATAGGCAGAGCTAATTTGCCTTAACTTGACGCATATTCATTCATGCGTGAGTGAGATGGGAATACATTATTGAATGAACATGCATCAAGTTTAGGCAAATTAGCTCTATCTTTTCCGAAAGATTTACTTTTTTCACATTTTGAAATATAAGAAAGTCGTTTTACTTGATTTTTACCTACTTACAATAAAACAATTTTAACACATCATTGAGAAAAATTGTTTGAAAATAGAAGATAAGATGCCCCTGGGCCTCTATTCTACTGGGTAAAACAGTATTGCTTTTGACATGTTATGGTATTGTTATTAACTTGGTCGCTATTACTGTCAAGTAATGAAGAAATATCGTAACTTTGACAATACAATAACACGTCAAAGACAATATTGTGTTACTCAGTAGAATAGAGGACCAGAGGGGCTATTGCCTAACACACTAGCAGTCCCAATCGTTTTTATTTTGAAAATCGAAGGCTGTATGCAGACAAAGAAAATGAAACAATTGTTCCGCTTTGAAGTCGATTGCGATTGCGAGTGCTTTAGGCAATAGCCCCTCTGGTGGTTTTTAATATTATTGGTTTTGATACATATTTTGCTTATAAATTGCTATTATTAATTTTCAGGTCAAGGAGAGGTTAATGAGAGGATGTGACTGCAAGGATAACTGTTACCGTGGGCTGAATCCAGAAGCTGTGTACCGCCACCGTCTGAACATTGCTGAATTAACAAAAAGCGAACATGACATGTACCTGATGGGCATCACTATGGCGAGCTTGGCTAATCCTGCTGAGACTTCACGGCATAAAGTCAGAAGGAGATTGAGGGCTTGCTATGTGTACCAGGGTAGAAAGGTCTGTTTGGAAGCCTTTTTATATTTAGAGAATGTTACACATTATCAGCTCAAACGCATCAGGCAGCACGTGATGACGCACGGCGTCGCGCCCCGGATACACGGTAATGTCGGCAAGAAGCCTTACAACACGTTCACTTTAGACATATACAAACATGCTACTAATTTTTTAAAAGAGTACCTGAAACAACACGCTAGCTCACCGAAAGACGTGCAGCCGTCGGGCGAAGGCAAAAAGGCCAGCAAGACTATAATCATACAGGGAGATTCCAGGAAACACCTGTTCGAGGCTTATAAGGAATACGGGGAGATCCTGGAGCCGGGAGTAAAACTGATGGGATACTCTACGTTCCGCGCGTTCATGAAGGATCAATTTCCGCACGTCAAGTTCGCCACTAAGAAGCAGGACCTGCCGAAAGACATGGTGCCGTTCCGCAGCGGGAAGTGCATGTCGTACGATAAGAACAAGGATCCTATTAGAATGCAGCAGGAGAAGGATAAGACCGATGCTAAGAAGGCAGCTATGGATGCAAAGAAGAAGGAGGATCACGAGCGGGAGCACGTGCAGCAACAGCAGCAGCAGCAACAGCAGCAGCAACAACAGCAGCAACAACAACAACAGCAGCAGCAACAGCAGCAGCAGGTGCAGCAGGTGTCGGTGCAGCAGCACCAGCAGATGGGCGGCCAGGGCGGCCACGTCGTCATCCACCAGCAGCAACAGCAGCAGAGCATGCAACAGCAGATGCTCGTGCCGCAGGTCAGTCAGCACCAGCAAGTGCTGACGCAGCAGGTGGGCCAGCAGCACTGCGTGCAGACGCTGGGCGTGCCCGATGAGCCGCCGCAGCCCGTCGAGATGCCGCAGCAGGTCATCCCGCTGGCCGTGGTACAGCAGCAGCAGCAGGCCTACATCGTCACGCCCGTGTCGCACTTCCAGACGCGCGTCCAGGGTGCCTGGTACAGACATTGACCGGCACACACGACCACGGCCGCTTGGGTGACACGCGGTCCGGCGCGACCATCTCGCTCATTCCAAAACGGAAGCGGCCATGCTTAGGCTGAAAAGCGCACTGTTCATCTAATGTATTGCTACTGCCTTTTTGATGGAGAGTCGAGACTACATCAACTCACAGATAAGTTGAAACAAAAAGTAGGTACATCATTATTTGGTAAGTCGTCAGTCCTTGATCCGAGTTGTCAATGTATCGTGGGATTCATTATTCGGGTGGTCGTGCAAGCAGACCGCGTGATTACAGGCATCTCAGCTCTGGTATGCCCGGGAACGGCCGGGCATCATTGGCAAAGTTAGCAAGAATACCTAGGTTTACACCTATTCAGTATTGATAAACTGATATGTAACGACTATCTGTAAGGATAAAGTTAATCATATTTACACCAGTAAATTAGCAGTAGCTATGTAGTTTATTTTTTAATATTGTGGTTTTTAATGAGTAGTGTTGTTTTACTGAATTGTCAGATTTTGTAGACTTGGCTGGTGAGATGCGAATGTACTGCGTGTGGTTTATATTTTCTGTGTGAGTCTAGTATTTATATGGATTACGATTATTTTATTTCACGACCATCGTTGCATTCGGGCGATCTCGTGATTGCAGTTTTGAATTCACTTTGAAAAGCAGTGCCTTTGAAATTATGATGTGAAATAAATAAGACATAACATAGCTATGATTGGGTAATCATACTTTCAAATTTTGGATTAATGTTTAAAAAGGTGATGCATACTAAAGCGCGTTATGCGACACATTCGTGAATAACATATCAGATTAATTAAATTCTATTGTCAGGTCGTATTTACAGTCAATAGTAATATAGCTTCTACAATTCTTTGTTTTACAAAAACCGTTTTTTCAGAATAGACTAAAAATGTTTGTACGTATATCCGGGGTGGATTATTCATGCGGTTTTATAGAAATTTGCAATAGGTAACTTAACTAGCTATCAACTAAGTAATAAAATAAGCAACGAATAATAAATTCAATGCAAATGTTATTTTTGATTCTGCGGCAGTTGAGAAATCGTTGGGTACTCCTAGTTGCTGCAAATTAACTCCTACCTTTATCATCTATGACATGATATTTTGCAGTTTTACATTTACAAAGAGTTAATTCTGCCAACACGACTTGGCTACCAATTAAAGATAATGAAGGTAGCTGCTGGCTCCTAAACAAAAGACTTCTACGAATGGCGCTTATAGAATTCCTTTAGTTTAGTTTGGGCATTTCGATGGAGCTTTGGCTTTGCCTCCATTGATTATGCTGTAAGATGTAAATTATTTTTAGTGTAGGTAATTCCATTTTAGTTATAAACTCCGAAACCATCACATCATTATACTTATCTTTAACTTCTAGATCTTTTTTTAAAGCTGGGTCCTGTTAGAAATTATTTCTACTTAAGTTAAATTGGCTAAGGCCTTATTTTTCAATCGTCAAATGAAATAATCAATCCATCAATTATAAGGTTAATAATTTTCATTTTTCTTAAGAGAAAAGCAGAGAGCTACAATTAGTCACTCGGGTATGTTTAGATGGTGATTGAAAAAAAGAGCCTTATGTCATAATATAAAAAGTTCAGATTCCTAAGTTAATACGCATAATTTAGTTTTCAAGACTAGGTACTTTAAAACTATCTTGAGAATGTGTTATCATTATCAAGGTCTGTCGTTGTCATATTATTCTTTTGAGATACGGTTGCCTTTACTATAAGGTAAATAAGAGCTACAAATAACGTAAATAATATAATAACTAACGCTGGGGGCCTAATATGGCTGCGTTTATCACGTGACAAAATGTGGATAACACGTCCGTCAGTTTTTGACATGTATTTAAGTACGAGAGTGACGGGTGCTTTATCCACATTTTGTCACGCAATAAACGCAACCATAATAGGCCCGCTGAAAATGTTGTACTGTACGCGTCCCGCTATAGAGGTACAGTCACCAGAAATAATATATTTTAACACCGCGTTCAAAAATGTCCGTATAACTCTTTTATCGCTCGCGGGACTGCACCCGCGCTAAGTGAACGCACAGCACAATAAAACAATCTTCAACCTTCCAGAAAACTGATATGGTGTAAATCTTCAAAGGCATCTTCCATAATGTGTGGACCTCTCACGTATGAAGTTTAATATGAACATGCGGGGCGCACATTTTTCGTGTTGTAATTAAATTAAATATACAATATTTACTTTACGCTTTGACGTATTACTGATGGACTGATCATCAACATACAAATTTTGGAACAACATTCACACATTGTTTATATTGAGCATAACTCCGGACCCAGCTTTAAGGGCCCCGCACACTAACAGTCCGTCGGCTAATATTCGCCTGTCAGTATAAAAACACATTACTATTATACATTTCTCTTAAGGTTTCATGCATTTCCTTATAAATATTTTGGTGGGCTGACCGCCTGATCGGACTTGGGAGCAGATAAACTGTTAGTCTGGGGGACCTGTAGCTTCTCTGACGAAATCTAGGAGCACTATAGAAAATAAGCGATTTAAAAAAAAACAAATAATTACTTGGGCTTTTACAAGTTCACAAACAAATTTAACTATTTAATAGCTCCAGAAAGTAATTCAAATGATTGGGTTTATAGACGTCGCATGTGTCCCATTTTTTTGAGTTTATTTTAAGAAAATATGAATAGAAACAATTAAATTATCTTCTTTTTCAATAAAGTGACACAAATTTCATATTATTTCAACTAAGTTAAGATAGACCTTAGTATGATAATGTAACAAAATAGGAGTGTGTAATCATTATAAATTAAAAACTATAGACAGTACAGAAATGTGCCTAGAAAATATGCTTATTCATGTATTTTTATAGTGCAATAATGTGTGCGATTCGAAGCAGATTCACGGACATCATAAATTTTGTCTTTATTTTATTTTATAAGTACTTTGTTATCCACCTGAAAAATGACTTCGAATCATAGTAACCACTAGAATTATTTCGGCGTCTATGTCAAAATTGTAGGGAGACATGATGTGATAGAAATTAAACTTTTATACTCTACATTTTGCTGTTTTTATTGATTCGCCTACCAATTTGATTAAGTTTTTTAATACTGTCAGTTACAATGAGGGTTTAGGACGCGAGGGTCGAGGCCCACGCCTTCCTCCAATCAGCCGGTGCACGGTTACAGCCGGTGATTGTCCGCCGGGGGTGTCCGTCCGCCGCACTCGTGCGCAGCTCATTGGTCTCGACGATTTAATAAATGCCCGCCAGCCGTTTGTAAACAAAAGTCATTGTTTCGGCCCCAATCGGACAGTTTGACGATGGCGACTTGCCTTAGCGGGCGCAGATTGTGTCATCTCGCCGCCTGCGCCTGATCGTGATTTTCATTATGAAGTTTTGGAAGTGCGCCACTAAAAGCGAAAGACGCGCTGCTGGTGAGACCTACCAAACTTTTCTGCCTTTCAACCTTAATTGAATGTAACCTCAGTTATTAAATATTGTGCAACGAAAGTTATTGAATTAACCCAGTTTCTAAACGATTTCTGCACTTTGTCTTCATCGTGGATTGTGCGGAAGACACAATTTGCTCGAGCCACTGCACTAGTTAAATGACCTTACCCACGAACTTATTAAAGGCATGTTGATTTGATTATTCTCGGTTATTGACAAGACGACATCATTTAAGATTGTCTCTCAGGATAGGTATTGCTGACGATGTAAAATCGTTAAATGTACTTGTTAATTCGTTTAAGCGGTCTTACTTTTGGGAACAGACATCGACTTTAGCTTTAGGTATATAACCTGTGTTCTAGTCTAATATAAACATACTAGGTATAAAGACTTGTGTTTATCGCGATGAGACCGTTAAATTCAAAATATTTACTCGTTAACATGTGACCACTCTATTGTTATCGAAACCTTATTCCTTTGTACTTTGCGTCCATATTTGATGTATATGTATGTATATCGTAGCAAAAAATGCGATATCGTTTAATTAGTCAATATAGAATAGGGGCACTGTGGCTCTATTCTACTCGATAATGTTTATGACGTGTTATCGCTCACGTAAAACCGTATTGTTTTTGACATAAGATTTTACGTGGGTTTTACCGAATGGAGACCCTGTCTAGTAAGTAACAGCTATCATAATGTTGACATTAGTTGACAGTAAGATGGCATGTCAAAAGAAATATGGTTTTACCAAGTAGGACAGCAGCAGAGCCCCTGCACCAGCCCTGCACAGCTAAATCGTACCGACTGAACTTATTTTTGCTACGACATGGTCCTATGGGACTGCAAAAAATTGTGGCTCGTAATTTCCGAATATCAAATTTAATTGGTTGCAGAATTTCTATTTGCAGGAGTGTTGCCCATAATTTCCGAAAATCAAATTTCATTGTTTGTAGAATTTCCATTCCCATTTTTTCCCGATCTTAATTTTTCACTGTCGTGTTTTTTCACTGGCTCGTTTTTCCCTGACGCATTTTTTCCATTCCAGAATTAATTTGATAGTGTCGACGGGGCTCCTCTATCACGGAGCTCCTATTTCTGTGCGGTTTGGCCCTTCGGGCCTGCTGCAGAACTAACATAACCTAAACCTACCTTCCTTTTTAGGCCTAATTATAAGTGGAAAAAATTGCAATTGGGAGAAATTCGGATAGGAAAATATGCGATTGGGAAAAAATGGGAATGGAAATTCTACAACCAATAAAATTTGATTTTCGGAAATTATGGGCAACACTCCCTGCAAAAGATGCTACTAATTAATTCTTGCTAAACTGTGTGTAGGCAGTTACTTAATTGCGTACAATGCAAAATCTTTTTTCTTATTGTACTTTCAATTAAGCAAGTCAAACAAAGAGCAGTTTAGATCACTTTGTGCTTCGGTGATGATTACGAGTATTTAAAGACGAGTGCTCTGTATTTTAAATGTCACTAATTGGTCAGGCTTAGCGCTTCATCGGTTCATGGCCTTTAACTATTTATACACAGCAGCTAAGGATATTGCAAATCATTTATCCAAGTATAGGCTTGCCAAAATAAATAAAACGTGACTCTCAAAAAACTACTTCTAAAGCGAAAACTTCTTTTGAAAGCTTTCAAGCATGACATCCAAAAAATCGAATTCTTTTTGTGGCCTTAGTGTTAGAATTTTACATTTTTTCTAGGGCCTCTATTCTAGGCAGTAAAGACCATATCGTCTTTGACCTGTTATGGTCTAAGCTGTTTTTAACTTTGCCGCCATTACTGTCAAGTAAATAACAGCCATCAAAACGTTGACAAAAAGACCACAGGTCAAAGACGATATGATTTTTACCGCCTAGAATACAAGCCCAGCTAAACGTAACGGCATCGCAAGCATAGCTAATAACTTAGGCAACCGCTAAAGGAATTTAAAGGATATCTGTAGCAATTCCACAAGGTTAGTGTCCTTCGTGATTGGTAATGGTTACTGCGGGCTGATTGCTATGCGCGCCGCGTCGGTCTACCACCGGCCTTTGTTCCACTTGCATTGTCCTGTCCACCCTTTTCGATTTTTTGCAAGCTTCTGTTTGCGTTTCGTTTTAATTTCTCCACTGCGCTGCCGATGGGTGACCCGGTTTAAAATACGTTATGAATATGTTTTTGGATGCATCTGGACATGGATGGCAGTTGAAACTGAAATGATAACTCGTTATGATAAGTTGCCATCAAATTTATTTGCTCAAAAATATCTGTACCCAAGTACCTACTTAAGTACTTGAACTCTATTTATTGTAAAAGGAGTTTTGTTGAGCTCAGCGTGTTCAGATATTCTTGAACGCTTTGTCTGCTGCGATTATTTGATGTCGACTGTTAAATCTGATAGATAGTAGTAAAGTTCAATAAGTATAATATTGAAACCCGACTTGAGCCCTTATACTTAAACCAATCCCTGGGTTCTGTCACCCTGTCAAACGATGTATCTCGGTAAATGTCACACGACAGGAAGAGATGTTTTAAAACCAATTTAGTGAATCGGGTGAAGTGCAATTCAATTCTGAATATCATATACAATACTGAAAGTATACAATGTTTGTTGAATAACGGCTATAAAGGCAGTATAAGTAGTTAACAAAACAAAAAACTCCAGCTTTTTCTGTTAGTATACTAGAACAAAAGCCCATGAGTTCGTGTTATTATTACGAATAATACCTATGTTTTTAGTAGTGTAAGAGTTCGTATCAAAACGTGGAGGTATTATTATACAACTATAAACTGTATAGGTTCTACGAAATCGGTTAGAATCCCATAACAATCGCTTATTAGGTCCTAAAGGAAACATCAACTCTAGACAATAGATGATTATGATGACTATGGAATAACAATCCACCCAACGTCTTGTTCTATGTACTTACGAAAGGATAATAATATATGTATGTACCTATGTATGTATGCGGTGTAGAACCTTGTCACAGTAGAGTTCATTGCCAGCAACGGAGTAACATGATAATTTTACCTATAAAATAAGTGTAATACGAGTGTTTATTTTTTGAAGTTTTAGCTGGTTCGATCATGTTCTTTTATTAATGGCATCCCGCAGCGATTTCGCCAATGTCAAGTGAGTAGAGTATATCAGTAAACAGAATAAATGAAACGTAAAAGCCGGACATCTTATCGGCCATCTTCCCTCCCAGAAGGTTACCGGAAGATATAACTGATTACTTAAAAGATATATTGTCATTCAATCTCACATTTATATGTACCTAAGCGCGCCTCCATGATATTAACGAGTATTAGCGTCAATTTCTGATTAGTTGTTTTGTTGGCTTTGACTACACACGTTTTTTTGGACAGCTCTACGCGATTTAAGCGTCGCTTTACGATCCTTTTAGATACATCGTTCAAAAAAACCTAATCAACTTTTGAAAAACAACAGCTCAGTTCAGTATCATTTTTTACCGTCTTGCCTACGTGCCTAACGGGTCTAAACTAGACACACGTGTATATTATACCTACGTAGGAGTTACCTCATGCCACTAGTCTAGCCTACTATGTAGCGGGATGAGATATACCTATCTAGACTAGAGATAAATTCAATCCGAACTCATTTCCTAGACAGTTGAACGCGTGCGAAGGTGTGCCGTGCATCGCGACTAAAAATAAAGCAGGCACATATGAAAAACATATTACGGAATTCCTAAACAAACCCGGCAAGCGCTGTCAGTCGTAATTCGTAATGCCTTGTTATGGTTGTTCTTTAGGGTTCAGGAATTATATTCTTTGGTTCAGAGTGAACGTTTGAAGCATAACAGTCGTTAACTTAACTTTAGGACAATGACATACCAGGGTATGACTGTTTGTCCACGTGATTCTATCTCTTATTTTATTTTGTAATAAATGCAATTTTTGGGTTTTATTTAATTTAAGGGGCTTCTAAACGGGCCATATTTTCATTGCAATATGTGGCCGGCAAGTATTGCTCTTTCTCTAACATACGAGTAACAGAGGGACACCAATAGTTACCGGCCACATATTGCAGTGAAAATATGGCCCGTTTAGAAGCCCCTTTATTTAAATGTCTATAGGTCTCAGGTCCAGCCATTTGAGCAGTGTTGCCATTTTAGACCTGTAAAATTGTAACTTGTAGTTTTATAAAACGTGCCCCAGGGGCCTGTTTTATAAAACCACAAATTACAATTTATAGTTTACAAGTTTCCTTTTGACACAACCTCGACCAATGACGACCAGCCCTTTGAGCAGTGTTGCCAGTTTAGACCTGTAAAATTGTAACTTGTAGCTTTGTAAAACGTGCCCCAGGTGGCCTGTCTGCTCTTTTGTCTACTCCTTGTGACTCCTTGCCATTAAATAAAAAACTTTTTGTGCACTTCTACCATCTTACGATGCCTCCTTCACACAGCAGTTTGAATGTGCAGGTTTCCTCGCAAAGTTATTCCTGCTCTGTAAAACCATAGGGTAGTGCACTTAAGTTAAAAAAACTCAAACTTACAATCCTCAGTCGATACTGTAATACTATCGAACAAGGGACCCGTTACCCGATTTTACCATTAAATAGAGGCAAGTAGTAACCCGCCTGCGAATTGCGCCAGTTAAGTACTTGTTCTTGACGACAGCTGAATTTAGTAAATTGGTGCTGGAATCTAGTTTAACGAGTGGCACTTACCTTAAGTTGCCTAGTCAGGGACTTGTATTGATCTCGGTAAGAACGCATGTGGTTTCACCCACTTACTTAGACACTTTACGGCACCAATTTTTACTACACACCCTTAACCACTCTCTTCCTTATTAGCGAAGCTGTGCGAAAGGGAGAGGTTTTATTGCCACACGATGAAGTAAAATGAAGTCTGAAAAAATATAGGTAACTGTATATTTGCTTAAAAAGGTGCCTTGCACCAACTCTTTCAAAACCTCAGCTTTATAATTATCCCCTATACCTATTATACACTTGGGAGCAAAGAAATCGAGCCACTTAGTACTGAATTTCCATAGAAAGTGGCTCGATTTATTTGCTTCCAAGTATACTTCCTACTAAAAACTTAAATGTGAGGGTTTAAAGTTTGTGATGTGTATTGTTATGTGTAGACTTGAATATTTGTCATTCAATGACACGTAAATTGCTCAACGGATTTGGACAAAAATTGTCGCACACCGCACAAAATGTACAAAACTTTGTTCATCTCGGATTTTTTTCTACATCTCTTGGTATTAATGTTCTACGAGGATGAAAGCGCTGGCAAAGGCTAGTATTAGGGCTTGAAGTCCTAGGACCCATTGTATAGATCAAAACCGGGATTTTTGAGACTAGCCCGCATACACCATGAGTCCCAAAAATCTCCGGTTTGCAAGCCAAGCTTCCAGTAATATTTTTTACCTAGAGATAATAAATGTAGGTGATCATATAACATAAACCATAGAGTATATGCAATTTCTCTATCCATGAACTCTTGTCTCGTATGAAAACAGGGAAGTAGTCAGGTTCACATGATCAATCTGACAAAAGTGTAGGTCTAAATATAAGAATATTACCGACTAACTAATTCCGAAAATGGTCCACCCTATTCGTTCTAATATCATTATATCCATGACTGCACTTGTCTTCATATACTTAAGTATGGAGAAAGAAATACCCCTTGGAGGAAAATACTTATCAAACAACTTCGACAGAGTTCACAACATAATAATAACCTACTTAATACAGTTAGTCTAAACTTTGATGGAGAAACGGAGATAGCAAAACTTGCAATAATAGACAATGCAACTCACGGAACCACGGAAACTTGTTCTTATTCTGAATTTGTTACTGGCTGAATACACGGAAGTGGAAGCTAAATATTTCGGTGCCCAACGGATTCAATCATGTGTATGCAGCTTAACGTTTTAACTAAAGCCTGTGCTGTGCTCGCTCTACTTGAAAATAGCTTTTAATGTATAATAATTAATAAGTTTTTTTTCCTTAATTCGGCATGGTCTACATTACCTTTCTCTCTAAGAGAGCTTAAAGAGCTAGAGAAAACATTTACAACATTGTTTATTAGGTACACATTGCTTTTAGTTTAGTATTACCTAACATAACTCTATGGTTTCATAGTATTAGTGTTCGTTTAACTAAGCTGGGGTAAAATATTTTTCGCAACCCCTGTCTGTCACTGGATAAAGAAGGTGCTGCAATTACCTACCGGTATGTAATTAACATATTTCTGATATCGTGTTTCGTTGCGTTAGTTTAGTACGTTTCCAGACACCCTTGTAACTTAATCAGGGTTTAAAAACTACAATGCTTTTATTCCACTGTGTTATAACTCATCTTACTCTTATATCGTAATCATAATGTTGACTGTAAGAACTACTATACTATAACGACATAAATATAATTAGACCAGAAAAGATATAGAAGCAAGATGGGCTGAAATAAATTACCTAGTCCTGTATAATTTTTAGATAGACCGTTTTAGTTTACAGTCGACGTCAAAGATATATTATTATTTTTGCACCTAGCAGGGCCTCTATTCCACATTGTTTCAAACCATATCGTTGTTATATTTTTAAAATACAATTAACAGTACCTAAAACGTAATTGTTTATAAATAAATAAGTATGTTTATCCAAACTTCCCAAACCAAATGGATAAAAACTTAAAAGAAAGTGGAATACAGCAGTAGAAGTTAACGAAGTCGTAAACGAAGCTGTTGTGACGTCGCGCACGTTATCAAAACATCTCTAATCTGTGTTGATTCCGTCACATGCGTGTTACATCACATCTCACGCATCGCATTCAGTGTGTTCTATGTAGGCCGGCGCGGCGGGAGCCATCCCACTGCGGAAGGACGCTCGTTCAGTCAGTCCGCGTTCCGTTGTCATCGAAGATCGCCCGATTCGCGCCACTGCCTCCGGTCGTTCCAAATTTAAATAAACACGAATTTATTCAAACGTTCAGTTCGGAAATTAAATTGTGAATGTTGGCAGCAAACAAGTGACATGCGAATACGGTTCGAAGTGCCTAACAAGTTGGAAATAACGTTCGGTGGAGGTGTATACTTTTGTTATTTTTGTGATTGGCTTAGTTATTTAGGTGCAGCAGTGCGTGTCTTCGCAGCTATTAATGTTGTGCAACTTACTAAGCTTGTCTTGGTTTGTTTTTCCCGAATCCTGACGATCGGTATTGAACTGGTTGTTAATATTTAAGGAGTCCCTGACATTTTACTAGCAGTAACCTTAGTCTCGCACCGTATGGTAAAGTAACACGTACTTTCATAACATAATCCTATTTGTTGAACGAGTCAGCCGTCAATGCCGCCACATAGTTTATAAATCAGTTGCCTTTGTGCTGTTTGAAAAACATCCTTACAATGATCTTTCATGCACAGCACTACGAATAATACCAGTTTACGTAGTGAATAAACTCGTGTCACGAAATCTCCGGCTGCTGAATATTGACGTACTTCTCTATTTCAATATTAGCTTTGCGATAACACCGAATGCTTTGCCAATCACATCTAAGATTATAAATTTAAAATTCACTTTGCATACATCAGCGTAGCAATTCTGTTAAGTTAATTGACTGAGCAAACCTTTAGGCCTGGCAAACAGAATTAAAATGTAACGTTCAATTGCGAATGCTATCCTATCTCGTTTAATGTCCTTAGGGACCATCTTGCTAATAACACGTTATTTAACCAGATATAAAATGTTATTCACTTATTTAAACATAAGTAGAAAGATACAGTTACAAAGATAGATATAGGTTTTATAAGGTTCTCAAAAATATCGAAGCACTCTCTAACTTCATTATCAATAGAACTGAATCTATGTAGATATTTTGGAGCACCTTGTATGCTAAGCTGAATATTATATGACAACTGTAGGTACTTCGTTTTTGAATAACATTTCTATGCTAATGGATGAATAATTTTTGTTTCACGTAACAAATATGATTGAAATTTGTGCTTAAATAACTCCGATACGTTAAATGAATAAACATGCTGATGTTAAGATGAAAAAGTTATACCTATACCTATCCCTAAATACTATTTTGGTCTGGGTCAGCATTGTCAGCAAGCTCAATATCGGATTCAACTTTTTACTTCCACTGGCCCCCGAGAAATGGGGTCGTGAGTTGTGATTGACAGACGGACTTCGGCTCGAACTTATAAGTGCTCCTTATACGGAACCTCCAACGGGACCAACTTTGACAGAAGCAGAACATGGGTAGAGAAACTAGAAAAAATTGACGAAACTGTATACGAAAGTATTTAATTTTGAGAATATATTATATTACGTGAGATCAGCATGCAGAAATCAGGTAGATCAATCATCGGTTTGATTAGAAGTCATTGTAAGTCAATGACAAGGAAGTTTTAATTGACGATGTCTCCCACTCTACAGGTCATTGTCATTAACATAGCATTTACCGTAGTCACTGGAATCAAATTTTCTAGTTTAGTGGTAGTGAAAAAAAAAAGAATGTAAGTTATTTCCGCATAACCTTCCATGCGGGAGAACATTAAAAGATACATTTTCAGAATACTTATACCAACGTTTGAAAAATCTGTCCTAATCCTAAGCTCGGACTAGATTATGTTCACCTTTGTTACACAGATTTACATTTCATAGAATATATCCATTTGTAGAGTGTTAATATCACCGATAGGCATATTTTAGTTACTTACCATCGCAGTAACAATTTGTGGTAAGTAATCCTAGTCAGCAGTCTGCCAACCTAACTTATCTAATCCTATTCAGGATATCCTGCCAACAACTAGACTGTTAGTCTGTGAAATGACACATTGCATTGATTGCACTATATTTTATTATTACTTGAAAAACAGTCAACTTTTAAATAAATAAAAAAATCACGGACACAATTTTATTGCGTCTCTACTTTTACAGCCAAGAACCAAGAACCAGCCCGTAAAAAAAAGCTTTCTAATAAAATCTGGACTCGAATTGGTCCGTCCGTTTATGAAATAAGGCGACAGACAGACAAACAGACACATCACAGAGACAGACATAGGTATTTTTAATATTTGTTTCCAATTTGCAATATTTGTTTCCTTCGAGGGTAGAATGGATTTCGTGTCAAAAATGAAAGCCCTCATCGCTCAAACCTGAGTTTAATACGTCACGTCGTTGTGACGTATCCTCGGTGGTAAGCGAATACATTGTAGGGCCTTATTCTACGTTGTCTTCACACGTATTGTTATCGTATTGTGTATTACTCAACCACCCTTTTTGGCAAGTAAATAACAGCAATCGCAACGTTGACAATACGATAACATGTCAAAATAAATTAGGTTTTGCCCTAGTAGAATAGAACTCCCGGTTGGTATATGTATATCATATCCGGTGACAATCGAAATCCCAGTCTCCATCTTGATTTACCAGTATTCTGCCCTCCTTAGAAAAAACGGCGTTAGTCTCATAGAACCGCGTATGTATTAGTGACCTTATTTCTTTAGTTGGGGATTTAAATTTACTTTGACTATGAAATTGCTCATGCGTCCTTTTTATTTAGGAAGGCAGTATTACACTGTTTTTTGGCGCATCTAATGCCCGTATTGTCTAGACTTGTCGTGGGGTTATTAATTTAACAGGAAACATTACATTTTGAATAAGTTTGCGTAAGCAAGGTCGAGAAACAATGGGTGCGCAGGTGACGCCAACTACACAAGGTCAAAAGTAATAAAACAAGTAAATGTAAAATACCTATGATAAGAGAAAGCGGATCGCGAATGTGTAGACTAGCAGAGCTGTCATTCTCTTAAAAAGGGCTGTGGAACGGACAATCAAGTAAGCGAAGTCCTAAGAGCGGTCTTATTCGACGGTAAAGCGGGTAAGTTAGAAATACACGCCCTAAAATGTTGTTTTTCGCTCTGACGCGACAACTTTAACTCACTGGTTAATAATGGGTCCTTCGAGTTCAAGAGCGAGTTGTTTGAGAGAAATTCCTCCCAGGTAGGACCGAGGCGAGTGGCGTAAATGGGCATGCGAGTTCCATGGGGTTTAGGGGAATGCGGTTTGTGGGCTGCGATTGATCGATTTGGAACAAGATAAACGACGTTGGGACGTCTATCAATGTCAACTGACTTAAGTTTTGAAAAATAACCGCGTATAAACTGTAAAGTAATTAGAGAAGTAGCACAAGAAACTTTTATAATGATGGCTAGGGAATTGTAAAGCGGATAAATGGTTAGCAAAAATAAAAAATCTAGTTTTGTCACGTTTGCCAGTAGTTGCCTGCTCAGTCAGTTATAAACTAGTGCAAAACATTGGCTTTCCAACTACCGACATAACACAATGTAGGGAGATGGAGTGAAGTACTCGTAACGTGTGTAAAATAGAAGTTTCTTTGTCGGGATAGAGTCGCCAATTTTGTAAAAAAAAAATACTCTTCACTGTATCAACAACTAAAAAGAATTTGAAAAATATTTCCCGATTAGAGTCAATCCTTATCCAGCGGTCACGACCATAATAAAAAAGACTGCGCATACAAAAATGTAACGATCTGGAATGGAATATTTGGGACACTTTTTTTCTTGTATGAGGATCGATAGTATCAAGAATTAAAAAAAAAACAACGAATTCTGAAAAAAAAGATCACGTACACTTTTTTTGAAACACGAACGCATGATTTGAGAACACCTTTTCAAAAAAATCCAGTTGTCTATTGTTTTGGTCTTGCATTGTTTCCAGCTAACCCTACATAAAAATCTCAAATTTGCATTATAAAATTAGAGAAACCGGCAAAAAGTTTAACCGGATCTCACAAATCCAACACCGGTAATATGTGTGTAACCTGCATTCGCACTTAATTATACATACATACGCACAATCAATCAAGTAAATCAGCATTGATTCCATGCAAATTTTCCGAGTGTTTCTCGTTTTCACTTGTTACGCTAATTCAGGGTCTTGTCATAACTGAAAATCTTGTTCTGAATATTTTGCCTAATGCGTATGGAAATAGGTATCGCATGAATGATTGGTTTTGTAATTTGTCGCAAAAAAGCGTGAAGGTACAACAAAAAGTGTCGATTAATTCCTCGGTTAGCTTCGATATTATGTAATCCCATCGTTTACGCTTTAAACGCTTTGCAGACAAAATTTATCATCACTGGAAAAACCAGAACCTCTAAACATCCTAATTTTGTAATGACTGAAACAAATGGCAATTTAGATTGGTAGCAGCAACGGTCATAGTCATAGCATCTAAGTATTTCACTCTTTTCCTATTATTCACAGGAATGCGAACGCGAATCTTTATTTAGAATCGCGTAGATTTGTTTTTATCCGGTCATTGATAATTCACACTAAAGTACTCTCATGCTAAGCAAACGCAAAGACAAAACCGATTGTCTTTACACAATGACAAATAAATAATGTTTAACAATTTCACATTCCGTACGATTGTCTTTACATTGTTAATTCTTAATTGTTTGTATTTAAGCAAGTTTCTTCGTCGCATCTTCTTGTGTATTGATTAGCTGTAATTAATTGCGTCTAAATGAAGATGTTTAATCTGGAGAATGTCTAGCTTAGACGCCATGCCTCAGTTCCAGTCTGGTTCCGCGGTCCGGTTTGGTATCGGAACCAAATGATTCGAATATTTGCGGTAATTTCTTCCGTGTTTAATGTTAATTTCCTGTTATATACAAACTGGGATGAGAATGTTTCGGATTTGTAAGTTAGTAATTAAATATTTGATATTGCCGCGTCTTCCTGTTATTTAATACCGTTATGTAATCAGTTATAATGCATAAAAATGTGTATATCAACATTATCAACACGTTACTCATTACGTTTGATAACAGCACAAAAGATATCTGAAACCATATTTCTTTATTTTGGTGAGGCTGAGAAAGGTTGTTGTTATCTCTAGATAATTCAGGATAAAGTAGATTCCATTTGAGATCATCGGACATCGCAAGTTTTCTCTATCGAGGAAAGTATTGTAGTTAGTACTTACCTAACACATAAAAGTGTAGAGGCGTAAAGGCAATGTTCCCTGCACGTGCTGCGAATAAACTAACTAGGTGTGAATAGGGAAACCACAACACAATACAGCCAATTGAATAGATATCGGAATCATCTCGTTTTGATCCTCGATTTATCTCATTGATTGTTGGGAAGCCAACGATAACGATTTCCAATTGCCTGATATTTCAGAACGCCAGTTGCGGTTCGGCGCGCGCTTTGTGGTTTTATGTTGTGTTGGAGATCAATTTACTGCTGAAATTGAACCTTATATCGTTATCGTATTAATGTGGTGAAAAGGTCGTATGGTAAAGGGTGATGACAGAGTGCGACAGCGCTAGTGTGATCGTGGTGGCCGGCGCTTGCTGCCGCGTGCGTCGAAGGATGCAGTGCTTCGGATTCCGTGGTAATTCTCTCCATTAATTCGAACTGGCACGCGAGAATCGTACACCAGCCTAATAAGCCTAATTTTTCACACAGAACGCTTCCTCTGTGATTAAGCACGTTACTGGCCACAACGCATTTAGTTACCAAGCCTTATCGCGTGGTGAGGGCCCGTAACGGCAAGCATCACTCGGAAAGCTGCCGGACCGTGAAATTGATTTGTCACTTATTTTTTATTGTTTTCTAAGCTCTGTGGTACCTAGATCGTGAAGCGATGTTACACGCAACGGTGACGTCTTGATCAGAGATGAGCAGTCGGATCGACAGCGCTCGCACCGGCGCACGCGCCGCCACACGGATGTGTCGCCACAAGTACCGCGTTAAAGTCGCACAAATGAGACTGAGTTTGTTTTTTGTAAGGAATCAAAGACTAGGCAAGTGATGCTGATATTTTACTTTTTTGCGCTGGCGTTTTTGCACACTATAGTGTTATGCCAATGTTTATCTTCAACAATGTGTGAAATCTTACTCGGCAATTGAAATCGCAGTTTGTGTTTGTTTCTCTAACATACCGTTTACCGTGTATTGTTTATTATTTTATCGAAGTGCCTCATTCCTGCACCGGAACGCCGACGCAATTTATGGCGAGATGTCATTTTGCAAACACAATCTTCCGCGGCAAGGAAAAAAGTCAAGGACGAGCCTAATCTGACTTTAACAACTTTGCGCGAAGCCACAAATGAAGTTGGCGATATTATGTAAAACAGACACCCTTTTGCGAAAAATCCCGTCAGCGGAAAAACATCTCGGCGGGCCGGATATTTAAATGCAGGAACAATATTTGGGGCAGTTGTTTGTTCTCTCTTTAAAGGACTCCGGTTAACTTTTAGTTTACAACGCATATTATGGAATTCTAATTCCCCAAAGCGCTTTATTTTTAGATTATCTTTAACATTCCGGTTATTTCCGATACGTGCCAATGTAAAATATATTTATCAGTTTGTGTACATTTCATTTCATCGAGAGCGCTGCGGATAAACCGTTAGAGTTTTAAACGACTTGCTGATAAATTGCAGCGGTTAATGCGGTAATGGTTAATTGGATTAATTAACGATTGTTTATTTCATTTTAAATGCTTTTACTGGAAATCCACCTTTCTCCAAACTATAACAGGCGTCAAGTACTTGTTTGAGAACGGGCCTTATTTGTATATTTGATACGGAAAAAAGGTCTCTTAAAAGTAGGTGGCAATCCTTTGGAGGAGAAAGTGCTTATTTTGACCTGAAGTCACACATTTATACGACCTATCTCAACAGAGTGGTCCGAGGGGCTCTGGAACAGCTATAAAAGGACCTCTTTCGCTGGGATGAGGCCGGCCGCGGGTTGAATGCCAATAATGCCACGCAAGTAAAAGCTGCCGTAAATGGACCCTGCCCTAACACGAGGATCCCTGACTACGAAACTACGAAACGACTCTTGAAAAAGAAACGCACCAAATATAGAGCGAATATTAATTGTATTTATTTGTAATTTACTCAAACAGTATTGATATATGCAAATGACTCTTGGAAGGTTCAGTTGCTTATGACTCATTTCTTACAATACAGTTTACGGATGGTCGTATGATATATGATATTATGATGTTCTACGATTATCGCGTGGCCAATGTATAATCATTAATTTTACATCTTTGTTCTGGTTTTTCCTACACCTACTATTATTACACGCACTAGTTGTCTGAAACATGAGATTTTCAATGAATTTTCTGCGTAAATCCCTAGTATTATTACAGAGTCGCATACTATTACGGAAGTCTCTGGTTAGTTGGTAGGTACTCTAGATAACTATGTGCTAGCTAGACCGAACAATGCTCAGGTACTGTAATTTATACAAAGCTAGCTATCTCGTCAATGTCCATTCAGGCACGTATCGCTAGCTATGTATAGGCGTTTGCATTCTATTACCTTTGGACAATAAAATCATAGGTTCACTTGCGCATCTTGCAGCGACCTTGTCAGTCCTTTGTCACGTTATATAAGCGGTAATGCTTGGTTACGTCGGGCAAATACTCGTACTTGGATTGTCATTGCCGTTAATTATGAAACTGATCCGTCATTAAGTACCGTAAGTAAAAAACTATGGACATGACAATTACGGTGTTCTTTTTGTTGAGACCCCTCCATTTATCCGAGTACCAAATAGGAAGCAGAATGTCTTTCGGATATGTATTTAAGTATGTACCATGTGTCTTTGTGACCTCCTGTATGGTTGGATTGGTATCACCTAAGAAGTCTCATAGTTACCGCATAGGCAATATTAGATCCTCTTTGAGTCATTATGTGTGGTTAAGTTAAGAATCAACTTTACTTCAATATCGCAAGTTCATTGTCAAACTCAAATCACTCATTACATGAATGCCATAATCATAACATCACTCAAGATCTTGTTCAGTAGAATTGGTCGCTGAGTGTTTGTCGATTCTTGTAAGTTAATTTTCCAATCCGTCATCTCATGTGTCGGTGAAAAAGGAAAGTCGGAATTTGAGCCTTGCGTGAAAGCTAGAAGCTGTAGTGCTGACACACCACTTGATATTCCAAGTGCCTACGGACTATGCAGGTAAATGCCTTGTTCTCGGGAAAGTCGCGTCTTAACCCCGTTTAGGATGACCGGGAGCGCGCTGTTTTAACCCTCACGCAAACAGGGGGGGTTTTGTGTATCTGGGTCTCTGAGGCCTTACTTTGAAAAGCGAAGCTCGAAGTTACGTTCGCTCCATCCCTTTCGGTCGATTTAATCTCGAGTGTCGAGTGACAGGGACTCAGCTCCCGAAGTTTCGAATTAAGTGGTTCCTGCTAAATGAATAGACCGATTAGGACGCTGTTTTTTTTCTAAAGAAAGCTAGTTTGATCCGGATACTTCTTAGTTAGGTTTAATGAAAATCGGTTAGGCTGTTTAGGAGTTACCAGCTTTAAATCAGGGGTCACCATTATATTGGGGGTTTTAACCTACACTCAAGAGCTATGAAAACGGGTCACTTTCTATGGAAATTCAAAACAATGTGACCCGCTTTCATTGCTCTTCACTATATTTAGTATACCATCGGTGTATGGTTTTATTGTATTAATAAACACATTATTGTGGTAGTTAACGTTCATCCGTCCTTAATTTAGAAATATTTAAGTTGGCTATTTTTATAAGATGGCATTCTATATCATGATGTCAGTCAGTCGCATATTCCGGTCTGTCCAGGCATGTTTGATGAAACTTTCGCTACAGTTCGGTTTTCAATATAATCTGACACCAATGTCGAACGGAGGTCAAGGGCATGTGAACAAAAGCGATAGGTACCAACGTTACAATAACAAACCCTTATATCTTTGTGACGTGACGTTCCGCTTTAGCTCCGTATTCTGTCACTTGAATATCCATATTGTTATGTCGGAGAAGCCCAAAAAGAGTAACAAACAAAGTAGCACCCTTTTTTACCCGACTGCGGCAAAGCAAACTGTACATACCTATCTTTCTTTTGTATTACGACACGTTTTCTTTGGTGTATTGTATGGTAAGTATTCTATCTGGGTACCGTTCTAAATCGCAAGCTAATGTCTTTGGCCAAATGTCCAAAGTCTTGACCTTTACACATGTGAGTTACTGGTCGACGAACTCTGGTATAATAACATTAATAACACTTGGCAAGGCGTAGGCGCATCGATCAGTCGCGCATTTCTAAGGTGCGTTTAATGATCATAGTATACATAACAGAACGTTGATTCCAATGGCCTATCGTTAACAATAGCTAGTTTCTATTATGAAAATACAAGTAAACGTTGGGACCTGTGTATAAATACAAAATTATTTTAGTTTAACTAAGTCTGTAGGTACCGCTAAAACTTTCTTACAAGGTCTAATTGTTCAACAAAATTTAACAGCCCAGTGTATTTATTTTGACCAAAATTTTGGACAAAGCGGATGAGAGAGAACAAGTAATGACACCATTATAACTATAAAGGCATGTAGTGCCCTCATCTCATCCATATTTGCAGAACAAGTGAAATTTGTGACTTGTTCAATGACAAAACGGCACCACTGCCCACGCATACTGCAGTGACTGCGAAGTAAATTTTAATGGCCGTTAAACCGTCCAAGTAGCTGTTACCTGTGTTATGTTATGTCTACGATCAATCATTGCATACTCAGGCGTATAGTGTGAAAAGTAGATACATATGTATATTGTGTGTGCATTGAATACATACCTACTTCATTATGCTGTCCTGGTGAGGTTCCGCGTTACGACATTAAATAGAAAAACGTGTAAGAACTGACACTAGGGTATAATCATAACGTACCTAACCGTTGTAGCTTGATAATACTCGTACGTAGGTACTACCCAACGTACTTGGTTTTTGCGCCAAAAGGCAAATAGAGTGACATTTCGATCTTTATACTTTAGTATACAAAATCTATTTAGAGACGCTATTAGACGATACAATTATTGCTAAATTACGTAGTTGTTCTACAACTTCCGACGAAAAAAGAGTGAATGAGGGTTATTTTAATAGGTTATTAATCAAAAACTGCTTGGCTGTTATTATTGCTTAGGTGCTGTAAGCAATAATCGTGTTAAATGTCCTCAATATCATCAATTTTCAGCAAAGGTTGTAAGTAAATGAAGATTTAAATTCCATACCACTTTTGCATTTTAAACTATAACAAATCGTTTTGGTTTTAATCAAAATAACATCTTACTTAAGGGAAACTGTAATGCAGCGCAAAAAATTCGACCGCATTAAAAAATTCAAGCGAAGTGGTTCTACACTTTTTTACCTGTTTTGGTTCCTACCACAGACAGCTTAATGTATTCTACAATTGTATGCATGTATGTGATTGTATTCACACGGTGTGATTAAGACGTTATTGTCTCTGCCTAATAATTAAACCTGGTCGACAAAAGAATGCGATTTTACCACAAATTCGAAGAGAAATGTAACGAGTGTATGTTGATTCTGCTCCCGAATAAATTAAATTGTTGTTTGAACTAGGTATTAGTGTTCTAAACATTTGTACCTACACATTGTTAAACGATGTCAGTCATTGATGAAAGATTGACGTTTTTTCGGCTGAAATAATTATGATCCAATACCGGATACTTTGAATAGAATATAATAGAAAACAAAAACGTTTATACGACAAACACATCAACACAAGGGTACACATTAGGAAAGATACAATAACGTAATAAAACTACTACTTATCTCCTAACAAGCGACACTACTTTGGTTGTGTCATTTAGTTATTTAGCACCATTTCGATGAAATCATCATCTCTGAAACTCTTTGAGGCTGTAGTTCTAACTAGCATGATAGAAAAACAATTTATTCGTGATAAACTAGAATTTCAAACTGTAGTAGATACTTTAATCTCGACTATCCGTATTCATTAGTTATTCGTTAAATACTCGATAGTTTAAAAACCAGTCCCTTCAACAGACCCTCTCCACCCTCATTGTAAAGCCGCTATCAGAACGTTCAAGGCCCAGGAAGCCTATTGTCCCCGTGAAAGCTATTGTACAGATGTGCGGATGCTGTCACTTGATGTTGTTGCTAATAAAGTTCATAATAAGGCTAACTCAACTAGAACGTGACCCAGTTATCAACTAGATGTGCTGAAGAAACGCCCTGGACTTTATTCCACTTTGGTTGAGCGAAATCGTAATCACACTGTTGATGTTATGACTCATTACATCTCTAGCTGTGAAGTAAAGTAAGAGCTGAAATAAATGTCTATATTGAAGCAAGCAAAATACAGCCTATCTTGCTTAAATTTGCCATACTATGTGGAATGTGAATACATATAAAAAGATTGTAACTTTTTTTGGCAATCGTTTAATAAAATGTCTAACTGCCGCACTCAGAGACGTCAGTTAAATTTAATGCTTGTTTAGTGACGTGTTGTCTTATTTTGTTGCTGTAGCAAAGAAAGTGACAGCAGCAACTTTAATCAAGCATTAAATAAAATTGACGTCTCTGAGTGCGGCAGTAAATGACACATCGGTATGATAATTAGTTAAGATAATTTCCCAACTTTGAAGGGTGGCCAGTTAACCATTATGCATATGAAATCGACTAATTACGGGAACTGTGCCTTTTTGGTTAATAGAGCGTGTTAGAGTTTAGGGCATTATAACGTGACCCGAATACGTGCAGGTAGATAATATTGTAATAACATAATAAGTATAATATCTATTGTAGCCCAACATAGTTAAGAGCAAAGCGATTTGCTGTGGTTAAACTACATATATTACTTACTCGTTTTTTAAAGCTAGCAGACTTTGTGCATTTACAAAGCGCAATGCTAGTTTGAGCACTTTATTTACCAATTAGCGCAATTTTCTCTCCCCATAGAGCTGTGTTTGTTGAATTAATAACGAGAAAATGAATTAGTTCATTTTAAAAGCGTAACTAAGCTAACAAGTAGGAATCCGTTCTCTTTGATATTGAAAGAAGCGGAATTTCTTTGCTACGCTGCCTCTACTATTTTGTTATCTCTAGGTAATTCTTTTAGTTATAGTTTTTATCGAAGGCCTCTATTTCAGCAAATTGAGTGATCCTTTCTACACTGACGAGCTAGTTTTGTACTTCCTATCTCTTACACGTGTCCCAGAATTTACCGAACAAGGAGCAAACAAGCCTAATATTATCAAGTTAGATTAGGAAAGTTCTTTCATTACCAAATTCAGTGCCAGTCTCCATAAAATCGATCCAATTTAGACCCCTTTCGGAGTTCTTGGAACGTTGTTAACAGGTTTCTTTTTTCAGAAGCGGAGTGCGATGGCTGCGGCGAGGCGGACGAGGGTCGGAATGTCTCCGAGCTGCTGCTGCCCCAGTACGCGCTGGCCACGGGAGGGCTGGCGCGGGACCACCGGCCTCTCATTACCTTCCCTGACCACAACAACTTCCATCTCCTCACCGCGCCTGAATACCGCCGACTGCTTCTTTATCTCACGTCAGTGCCCTCGTGAGTATTATAAAAGTTGATTCCTTTGTAAACTAATCTTGAATGATTTGCCCGTCAGAAGACACGTAAGAAATAATAGTTTACTTTTACAAATCTTCAAAGGGGCATCTCACTCAATATCAGTTTATTTCTCTTAATACGGCCACAAGAGGGAGCATGAGCCATTCTTTCATCCATAAAACGACGACGGTGATGAGTAAGTGTGTTCTTCACACATCCTACCTTCCTAAATCACAACAACTGTCATCTCCTCGCCGCTTTTTTTTTTACACTGCCTTTTCCCGTTCTACCTCACCTTATTTGCCCTTTACTTTTCGATAGACAGAAGCGGAATCACTGCTCCTCATTGTATCGTCACGTCGTTTCATATTTTTATCCTGTCCTATAATCCATCGCGATTTTCATCATTACTCACTTATAAATCTGAAATTTTTTGTTTGTTTGTTTGTTTGTTCCGTCTTCACGATTCAACATCTTAACATTAACCAATGGATTATGTCTAAATTTGATCCATAGATATTTTTTTGCACGGAGACAGATCACAGACAAATCATACAGTTCCTAAAGGAATGGCGATAAACAACTTCAAACCAATTTACCAAATTTCAGTTGGCTTTCAAGATGAGTTATTAACTGTTTCTTGCTTGTTCATTCCACTACTAAGGTTCATTTTCCTGCCGAGTTATCCAATACGGTTGATTAAGTTACGGGGAATTAATTCTGTCCTCGCCGCGGGGTCCATGACTGCGTGAGGCAACTCATTACTGAACTTCTGCCTACTTTAGAAAAACTAAACTAAAACTTGCGTGTGCAACCTTATCTAAAGCAGCGGAAGGTTGAATCTGTTATTTTTTACAAGTTGCACATAAGCCTTTTTAACTTAGTAGGTTAGGCTAACACGACATTAATTAAAACCCTGTTTTGTTGAATATTTCTTTAAGAAACTTTTTACTTTGATTCCAGGTTATTGGAAGCGGATATGGGTTTCCACATAATAATAGATCGAAGGAAGGACAGATGGAACTCCGTGAAAACAGTATTGATTAGGATATCAGTAAGTATCTAATAGCATTATGATAGGTAGGTATTAAGTTCTTAATAAGTACTGTATTTTTATGAAGTAGGTAATTGTTGGTTATTAGGTCTAGTAAATTCAAACCAAAATGTACAAATCGTAAATGTGCACATGTACACCGATTCCGATTTGCTAACGATTATTTCTCATGATCATGCGTAAATTAGTGTCAGTAATATTCTGAAGTAACTAAAATCTGTTTTATACGAAAAAAATATAAGTTCGCGTAACTTTGTCACATATGTAAGTAAATATCAACCCATGGAGGTTGATGCTCATGATCAAATATCTCAACCAAAATAATTACTAACCAACTTCCACTTTCCAGGAGTTTTTCCCCGGCAACATCCACACAGTATTCGTGTTGCGGCCAGCCAGCTTCCTCCAGAAGGCGCTGTCAGAAGTCAGCAGCAAGCTGTTCAAGGAGGAGTTCCGGTTCCGCGTGCTGGTGTGCTCCTCCGTTGACGAGCTGTACGAACACTTCGATAGGTCACAGCTCACGCCAGACCTGGGCGGGGAGCTACAGTATTCTCACGCGGAATGGATACAGCAAAGGATTGTAAGTTCCCGTTTACTGCTTGAGTCCTGAGGTATATCCTTCTCCCAATGAGCACCTGGGGCCCTGGCTAAGATGCAAACGCTACTATCGTTTATCTTTTTTATCGCTCCAAATGTATGGGATGACATTCTCGTGCGTTACGATAAATCACGTGGTCAACTGTCATCACTAACATTTTGAGCGATAAAACAGGAAAACGTTAGTAATTACGTAATTACGTGACAACTATTCATACGTAAATTGTCAATCTACATCAATAGGCCTCTATTCTACTGCCTTATCTTATCGTATTGTCAAAGTTACGATGGCTCTTATTTACTTGACACTAATGGCGACCGTGTTATAAACAATACGATAACATGTCAAAGGCAAAGAGATTCAATAATTGCTGTATGATATGAGATAAACATATAAGTCCCGCTTAGGAGCATTCGTTCCTCGTTTTTGAATGAACTCTAAGTATCAGAAGGCACTGGACATTCAAATGTCTATGTATAAAAGCAAAGGACATAATAATAAATTCTTAAGATGTATGTTAACGGTCTTGTTTACGGCATTCGTGTCGTAGACTCGTAGACTATTCAGATATTTTTCCGTAGAAGTCAGCATCTTCTGGGTTTACGCCAAAACAAAATGTTGATTCCATTTATGAGATTTCTCGTGTATTTAAATTTAAAACAAATGTCATTTTTCTATTTCAGGCTTTGGAAATGTTTTCCACGTTAATGAAAGACATTTCAAGCAAACTGGACGATTTTATGCACGAGATAGTGGATTGCGACATGGGGAACGATCCAACACAAACCAAAGAATTATTAGACTGCCAGGAAACTAGGTCAGTAGCTGTTCCATTAGTTTTACTCTTACTACGCTAACGGAATCTCCGCTTTCGTGTTATAATTTGATTAGCTACGTTCGCTCTGGGCCCGTGTGGAGTGATCGGAGAACTTAGTTACATTTAGGTACGGACAGACCAAGGCATAATTTAACTTGATAGTAAAATTCGTTAGTTTGGAACATTACTGATTGTCATTTACTTACTTTGCAAGTGAGCGACGTTAATATCCACGTCGGCCTGAAATAAAGGCAAGCCGAAAAGGTGAAGTTACTAATGCTACTATGTAATTTATGTTGGATTGGAGGATTATAGATAGATATTGATTATTGTAGGTTCTCCGAATTTAAGTCGATTTTGACTTTACAAACTCTCTGGCGAGGAGCTGGATCTTCAAAGAAAGATTTATTATAATTTAGATTTTGGCTCCCGTCAATATATTGTCATGACAATTGAATTATAAAAATGGTCTAAATATAAAAAATCTAGCCGTCCACGTAGAAGTCGTTTATCGTGGGTAAAAAGTATACTTACCTAATGTCCTTCCTCGGGGCTTAAGCTATCTTCATACCAAAATTCATAATTTCATAAACCGATTTCGGTTTAGGGGTTTAACCGTGAAAGCTTTACAGACAGAGTTACTATCGCATTTATAATATTAATATGGATTAAGACGGATTGACGGATGTCTATAAAAAAAAAAATAAGCACGCGTCTACTGCGTTTATTGTATTATTTATATTATACCTACATGGATTTAATTTCAACTTGTTAATTATACTGGACTGGATTGTTTTCATTACAGATATAAATCATTAAAAGCTGAGCTGGCGACGGCGACGGCGCAAGGAGAGGAGCTGCTGTTGCAGATGAGGAAACCAAATTTAACGTATATTATTAATATAATTAGTCATGTTGCCGCTGTTGAGAGGTGAGAAGGAAACTGAATATTATTTTTTACCACCTTTTACTCAAATAAAAAAAGGCCAACCTATTAACAGTGGCCACAGATATCATAATTCTGCGCGCCTATAGTTGCATTCTAGGATAGAAAACGACTTCAAAAAATTTACAAAATGAATGTAACTGACACCAGCGCCCGCCGCGGCCGTACGGCAGCGTACGTCACTCCTATACATTTTCTTTAGTTTTGATGGTCGTTAACGTTTGCAGAATTATTAATCATGTCTAGACCCACTAACTGATCTTTGGTTCATTTAGCGAATAAAGTGGCTTATTACTTTATACCTAAAATACCTACTTTGTTTTACAGCGCAATCAATTGACGCTACTTCGTACTTATTTTTAAAATACATTATTTAAGTTAGCTTGATTAACGCCATTATTTAATTTGCAAAAGTGAGATTAACTTTATGAAACTAATAAACTTGTTTTTTGTTACAGGCTTTTAGTACAACTAGAAGAGACTGAAAAACAATTCGATAACTTTTGGCAGAAACATTCCACTAAATTAAACCACTGGCTTCAATTTAGGACGTTTTTATTAAATTTTAAACAAATGCAGGTAATTTCTACTTTAGTTTTCATCTTACATAATATTTACCTTAGATTACATGCTTAAAGCTACGGAGGTAATGGTCTAAACGTAAAATGTGATTGAGGCTTTTTTCGATTTCGGAAATCAAACATGGGCGTTTTTGGAGTAGGTACTCGGTGCGATTCATTCGTGTCCTTCGCGGGTCGGAACACGAATGCCTCTGACGCCGCCCTGTTGCCGACGAGATCCGAAATGTCCATGCACTGTTCCTGATTAGTATTACTTCTATCAAAATTGTCGACGCGTATGTCTTTCCGCTTCTGGGCTTCCAACTGAAACGTTAACTTTTGAATTTTTCGTGATTTGTCCTCCAAAGAAGCTGTCAGTTCCTCTGCGTGTTTTCTTTTCTTATTGTATTCTGCTTGTAATGTCGAAATCTTGCGTTTGCACGTCTCCAATTCCGCTTTTAACTTTTGCATGTTAAGTGTATTAATTTCTTCTAAACATTGAAGCTTTTCTCTTGTGTGTTTTGCCAAACTTTCCTGGTACAGTGTCTCTTGCTCCACTTGATATGACCAGAAAGACATCGCTCTCATAGCTATATCCATGATCGTGTCAGGCTTCATACCTGCTAACACTATTGACTTGAAAGTCTCCGACGGCCGCAGGTCTGCTTGTATCACGTCGAATTTGTCTCGCAATTCATTCCCGCAAGCCGGACAAGTTAATGAATTTTCCATATTTCTTTTGAATTCACTCTTTCCATGTTCAATACAAAATGCATGAGAACACGTCGTCACCCATGCTTGATTTGACAATGATTTTCGACATTTACGAAAATTACACACCATGTCAAGGGTCATCTTTGATTTCGCGTACTTTACAACTTAAGATTAAATTATTTTTTCGCTTATTTTAAACATGTAAACAAAAATATTGAGGTTATGTGTCAAAAGTTTTTTTTTTCATTAAGTAAATGGCTTACCCGCGTTTAACAAACTTTTTGAGCGCAAGTCAGCATAAAAATGCTGCAAAGAGGTTTAATCAATTCAAAACCAATAATTAAGGTTTGATATTCTGTCGGTTTTCAGCTGTTTTACTTAACTGATTTGTGATTTGTGATATTAAATTAATTTTATGCGTTTTATCAAACCTTACCTAACTAAATTATATGTCAATATAACTTTTATAATTTGTTACGTATAATTTACCTACGTAGTTACTATAGGAACTGTTTATAAACTGTTGGTCTTTTTATTTGCTTCAGGCGACTTTAGATAACCACCTTAAAGAGGCCTGTGATATGACCGAAGTTGGGGAGACGGCGAGTAGAGTGGAAAATCTTATACAAGAAGCAAACGATTTCGAGAAACTATGCAACTGTGATCTTGATACTGCGTCATCGGTTATTGACGACGGTAAGACATAAAATAAATAAATAAATATCGGAGATAAGATATAAATTTAACCCTTTCCACTACTTTTTGAAACAGCGCTTTATTTTTCATAGTCATTAGTAGGTACTTAGCAGAGATTTAGGGTTTTAAAAAAAAGTATATAATTCTTTATTAATTAAGTAATATAATACAACAAGAAATCTTTTTTTGTAATCAAACAAGATATCGCGTATTCATCAAAGTTTTATCTCTATCATTTTTATCTTTAAATGAACTACAACTTTTTTTTTTTAAGTTTTGAAGCCTGGCAATATTTAAAGAGTTTGAAGTGAAGACAACTGAAACTATAATGCTGCATCCACATGCTTGGTGTTTGCCACAAACATTGGGAACGCAGCTATATGTTAATTAAAGTGAGCACAATGTATTGCTATCTCACTCTAATGTACAGTTGCGTCATGCTCTTCGTGCAGTGTTTGTGGCGAACACCAAGCATGTACCTAGTGTAGCTTAATACTTATTCTCAAATAACAAACACGACATTAAGTGGCAGTTTTTGGTTCATGTTGTCAATTTCACTCTAAACATCGCCCTCAATCAATGCTTTAAATGTCATAGTAAATTTAATACGAAAACTTTGATAAATATCGGATGTTTTAAATATTGAATTTGATTATTACTACTTGTTGTTGTTACTTGGCTGTATGACTGGAGGCCTTTGCCACTTAATGTGTATATTTTTTTAATGAGCAAAAATACAAACCGCGTTTTTTTAAAACCGCTTTGTGTCTTTGTTTATTTAAATAACACTTTAGTTTTTATTTAAAGTTTGATTAATGCTGATTGGGGTTTGGCAGGTTTTAGTAAATAAATTTGTTTTTATTTTGCTTGTTATTACTTTTTATTGCAATTTTTATTGACCTGCTACGATTCTATAGAAGTAAGAACCTACTTACAGTTAAAGAACAACTCATATATCTAACAGCTTTTGTCATATTATGCGTTTATTGTAGGAGATAAACTGATGAAGGACCCTCTAAGCTCCGTGGACCACATCGAGTCAAAGTGCGAGGAGCTGCGCCGCACCAGCGCTCTGCTCATAGACAAGATACAGAAGAGGAACCTGCTGCTAGCCAAAGCGAGGGAGCTCATGGATAGGATAGACAAGGTCAGTTTTTACCTCTCAGTAGCAATTAGCGCCGTGCTAGTAAAATGTTGGGCGTTTTCACTAAAAACGTGCACCCCAAAATTAAGGAACTACTAGCCATACATTGCGGACGTATAAGTATTGGCAAATTTTCGTCACAAAACTGACAAATTTAAAATTCTTTAAATTTAGTCCTTAGTTGGAGTAGGGTGACGGCACCAGTGATGGACACCTTTAGCTGACAGGCACCATTATAACTTTACTCTTAATTCAAATTTCATACGGTTCCAACTTGATTGTTGCAAAACAAATAGGTAACCCTTATCTTCTGTAAAATAAGAATTAAGTGTCCATCATTGGTCCTTGTCCATTACTGGTTCCGTCACCCTGCACGTTTTTAGTGAAAACGAAAATTAGCCATAGGTACATTACGGCCGCAATGTTTAGCTAATTTAAAAAAGGCTTTGTCAGTTGTAACTAAAATACCTGTTAGGTAGTTATTGTTAAAAAGGGGAGCAAGAGGTCTAAATTGTTTCAAGCGGCCTTGATCACGGAAGTGCTTACCCCAGCCATTGTAACACATTGTAAACAAGTTCCCTGGAATAAATATTGTGCTTAAATCTTTATATGTTTCTATCTTGTTTCTATCTTGTTTTGCGTTATCTTTTAAATTAGGCTTAGAACATTGTTTTCTATCTCATAACCAATTGTTACAGGCGAACACCTGGTGCGCTTCTGGCGTAGAGATCCTCGCGGGCGAGGGCGGGCTGATCGCCGTGGACAAGCTGCTGGAAGACGCGCAGGGCTTCGGGCTGAGCGCGCCCGATGCCTTCCGCGACGCGCTGCTGCACTCCGCCACGCAGGAGACGCGCGCGCTCGTCACACAGGTGACTGCAGCATGCATGATCTGACCGAGAAGTTTAAGCGCGACCGTCTCGCGGGGTGACAGGGATTAGTGGGGCGGTTTGTGTAGGGTAGGAGGGCGTCGGGCTGAGCTAGCCTTTACATGGCCATCCGGGGGTGACATCTGTAAGCGGGGGCTTTATGTATCCAGGGTCATCAATATAAATGGGTTAGTAGTATGGGAAATAAATAAGCAAGCTTTAAAAATCCCGACTGTTGTTACTAACTACGTTTAAATCGTTATAAATCCTAAATCGGTTCCCAAAGTGGTCCAGGTGGACCCCCAGGGGTCCACAGGAGACTCGACGGAGGTCTACGTAATTTTCAAATTTTTTGCCGAGTTTTGGGAAGAAATGTTATGGTAGAAATGTGGTGTTCTACCAGAACTAGTTAATTTTTGAAAGTGGTCTATGAGAAAAAAGTTTAGGAACCCCTGTCCTAAATGAACATTCAAAATAACAAATGATGAAAGAAACCTAAAGATAATCGTCGACTTTTTTCTTTTTTACCATATATGGCGTCTGGTTGCCGTCATATTGAATGTTGATTACTATCATATATTTAGTGACACTCACAGCATTACCACAAATCGATTGAAATAAGGGTCATCAAAATCGATCCATGCGTTTAGTTTCTAGAGCGCCACAAAGGAACAAACATACATATATGTATAAGCTGATAAACACTTTACCCTCCTCCTTCGGCAGTCGGGTAATAATCGTCGTTAAAGGTACTTTATTTTCATCTCTCACACTTTCGAGTGACAAATTCGCTACTAACCATAATATCCCCGATTCCTCATAATAATCTCTAATCTCTAGGTGGCTCAAAGAGTGGAGGACGTATGGCTGATGGCGACAGTCAAACGCGCCACCCTGCAGCGTGCGGCGGCCAAGCCGGCGCGTCCCGTGCAGACCGTGCCACCGCAGACAGTACCCCCCACCAACACGCAGGTAAGTCACAAAGTATAGGATATAGAGTACGTCACAAATGGGAAGCTCCAACAATCCTACAGCACCTACATACAATACAGGGCAAGAGGTCTGAAAGTCTTTCGGGGTTTGGTAATGTCGGTTAGACTGTAATAAGAGCGAGAGAGAATAAAGTACAAACAGGCCGTTTAAAGAGCTATTGCACCCTATGTAGAAATGTACTATTTGTCGTATGAAGAAAATAATACGTTTATTCACATACACCACTTGTCACATGATCTACCAGTGACGCGATTGGTTTAAAAACGAAACGAATAGATATGCTAGTTAGCGTAATGCGTCTTGGCTAGAGCCTCTGTGATATGTGGCTGATGATTTGGATTGGAAATAATTGCTACATAGAGGTTTTTAGCGATAGTAACGATATCCTGTGTTAAGTAGAAGGCGACGAAATACGACAGCGCCTAGCGTCAGATAACACAAACAAATTCTGACATGACAATAATAACGAATTTTCCGCAGTGTAATGAATATGAATATAGGTACAGTAAGGGAAACTGAACGACGTACCTTTTTCTTGTCACAATGTGAATAAGACATAAAAAGGTGCGTCTTCCATCTTCAACATACATGCCAATTAGGTAAAGACTACAGTCCCCGA
Source organism: Acleris cristana (assembly GCA_948252455.1). Lineage (NCBI taxonomy): Eukaryota > Metazoa > Arthropoda > Insecta > Lepidoptera > Tortricidae > Acleris > Acleris cristana. The sequence goes on along the minus strand of OX411774.1, from coordinate 5,223,527 downwards.
GCATATCACCCGTCACTTATTTGTTTAATGTTTCTACAAACCTTAAACTATACTTAACTGTGTCAAAATATCATCCACGCTCATCAATAAATACGGACAAATAGGTACACATGGTTTAACAACTTATTATTTATACTTCTTTCGTTCGGAGAAACGTGAAAGTTTTCACAATATCATACTACATAGTTATGCGTTTCACTATATTAGATACCATTGATAAAACACTTAAATTAACTTTCATCGCCAAATTATGCGGCAGAGTTAAGCGCACCGGCGCCGCGTGCACCTGCATACAAATTACATGTGCACGCGCAGAAAGTTGTCCCGCAAGATCTACGTATTCTCGTAGACAGAGATAGCCCTAAAGATTCAAAATAACCTATTGAACTCATATTGAACTATTGTCAAATACTACAAGCGGAACGTTTCAACATTTAAAGTTAGTAACTTAAAATTTAATCTAATTGGCCGATGATCGAATTGAGAAACCTCACCCTTAAGAAAGACCGGTGGCTCTAGCGCTGGAATATTTAAATAAATAGAGCTTAAATAGAGATCTCAACCACTGTAAACCCTAAAGGACTTATTTACTTACTGGTTAATGAACAAAACATTTATTTATTTATTTATAATTTACTGGACATTTACGAATATAAGTAATGACCTAATGACATATCTCTCTTTAATTTTCTGTCTCATGGACAAACGAGGATGGCTATACAAATATCATTAACTGAAGATAAGAGATGAATTGCATATAACCAGTAGTAGATGCCAGTAGTAAAACTATATTCAGGGACATGTCAAGAAACTGCTTTTAGTAAAAGGTAAATAGTCTCAAAATAAAAACTATTAATTTCAAGATCAATAAATCCATATGCCCTTATTCGGCACACGAGTGACTTTAAAGTGATTTTAATAAAATAATAAGTCTTGCAAGTGGCAGCTAAATGTCATACCCATAAATGAGTACCGAGTTAGTGGAGATGAATGCGAACCTCTGGTCAGAGATATGTTTGCGCCATTACGGGAGATTGATGAGAAGAAGTGGATTGATGTCGATACTTGGAGGAATTATGACTTTAGTACAGCAGCTCGTTTGGCAAAACTTGTTTGTGGCTTGTTTATCGCTCATCATTTTTTCCCTATCTGTCTGGTAGAACGACGCAAAATAGGGATAAAAAGTCACTTAAATACATCAAATATGAGGCCAGCAATTTAGGGTGATTTAAAAAGTAATAAATAATGGGGATTGTAATGTACAGGTGTCATTAGTTAATTATGCGTTCACCAGATTTAAGTATTTTAAATAAAACATGAAATAATTCATCGCGAGTAAAGAGATAATTAGGTAGTCGTCTTTTACAATTGCTAACTTGAAGACGGTGTAAATTTAAAAACCAAACGTAGGTACATTATGTAAAATATTTATTTATTTACAAACAAACTACAACTAAAACTAAAAAACAAAAGAAAACCATGGCAAATTCAAATAATTAAATCAAAAATTAACTTGATTAAAAGTAAAGTTTAAATTAAATAAGATTAAATTAAAACTACCTAAATAACGACTAAGAAAGTGAGACAAATTACCATTTGCCCGAAAAAGCGGACTATGTCCGGTTGTTCCTTAAAAAGACCAACAGCACCGGGAATTGTGTTTAATTTCAGTGTCCAAACTTAACATTGTTTCTCTTCAAATATAAAACCTTCTTCTTTTTGAATATGTATAAAATCGAGAAACGCAAGCATACAAGACAAAGTGACTTTCACGGTGATCATATTGCTACTGATTAATGTAATCAGTGACCTTATTCCTCAACACCAGTGTTCACAGTACACACGTTCCTGTCATTACACGTACCGGCAGTGAGCTATGTTTAAGTGCGGATTGCTTGAAATATAATCGCAAAAACACTGTAATCTCTTAGAAAGTGGGGGTCGTATAACGCTGTGTCAAGGCAACTTTCATACCATACGAGCAGTAATGGCTACGCATTGTTAGGGCTGTCTGGCCCTTAACTTTGGAACGTGTTCTAGGTCCGTGACATATCATATTTGATGGTTGCTGTGTCTACCTTTCTTCATACGAGTAAGAACTCGGTAAAAATGTTAGGTTTGACTCAAACTGAAAACTCATACCTGATGTAACATTTTCGAGAGGATTGGAGCTTAGGAAAATAAAATCTAGTAGCACAAGCGTGAGTAAAGCGTGAATGATGAAAATAGTGGTAAAATTAGTTCATACTAACGATTAACATCATACTCTAGCTTAGTCGGTTATTTTCTGTTTCTTCTACCGTAGCGATCAATAGAATGGCATATCGTAAATGATTCGAAAAATCGTAATTCAAAAATAAAAGGCACACGCATCTCTTAGCAGCATTTAAAGTGTTAAGTACACGCTTACACGCGATAGGCCTAAATAAGCGGAAAATTAAACGGCTCGTAAGTGGGAGAAATGTATCGAGAGGCAATTTCCCGGTCTGATTTCAATTTCCTCGGGAGCGGAAGGTTTTGACCGCGAACCCCGTCGGCTTCAATTTGATAAGCTTAGGTATAATACTGTACCTACTTAGGTGAAACTAGCGACTTTTGTAACGTTTTGGTGTTTGTCACGCCAATTTCCACTAAGCGTTTAATTACTCTAAATTTGGTTTTTTGCCGTGGACAAACAGAGAGGTTTTGTTCCAAATTTCGGTGTATTGTTTGTTACCTTTTTAGAGTGTTGGTGCTTGCGTAATAGCACAGAATATTTAATAAATAGTACAATTCAATTTAGTATGAGATCTTGTTTTAAATTGGAATTTAAACGCGAGCCAAAAATACTCCGCGTATCGTCTTAAGGCGCCGACTGACACGTGACCATTTGCGCGATATGAATGAATATTTGCATGCCTGGCTCCACAGCCGGGTGGAGCGCGCCCGAGCGCTCATCGAGCTGCTCCGCTCGCTATATTGAGATGCCGAATATTCTTATAACGTGCACACATCGAGCAAATGCTCACGTCAGTCACCGCTTTTATACAAAACATCATACAAAGCAACAACAACAACAACTCGATGATTCTATAATAGGCTGTACTTGCTTCACATGGCTTTGGATACCTTTGAATAATTAAGTTATACTTACTTACGAGTTTGATTTAATTTAAGTAGGTCAAGTCTTAACTATGCCACACGAAATTATACCCAACCTGTCCGTTGTGACATTTCCACAAATAGGAAATAATTTAATTGGCGTTTTGTAAACAATGATAGACACTTTATTAGTTTAATAATCGAATCCTTTATTTATCTTCTGCAGTCTGATATTTCAGACTACAACCACGAAATCAACGTTGAAAGATTAGAAGTTAAATATGTGATTACGTTATTTGGCACAGTAAGCCGTCGGTCTAATTCTCGTATAACCGTTTAAATATGTGTAAGTAATACTTCTTATTTGATTTAGAAAACGGAAGTAAAAAAACATGCGGCGGAAGTTCATTATTGCGAATTAATATATTTTTTGACCGTTACATTTAGTGAAGGTCTGTTTGTTACTTGGTATAGTTACCTTATCCTGTATATTACACATTTACACTTGTCGATGCCGTTGCGGAAATGCGTACTTTATACAGGCATAGCATCTAATTTCCCTTCATCCCTTCGTCGCCGAGTACTTTCTAGAAAACAATTAGCTTTTCAATATTTTGGTGTTACAGTCAAAACACCCTTGCGTCAAAGCCAGCAATACTAGTGAACTGTAGCTACAAATTACAATTTTAACGTCTCAAAACGGTAATGTCACTTTACACCACTTGCTTTATAAAATTGCCCCTGATGTTTTATTTAGTGTAGGTAGTATCTAAACGAACAGAATAGCAAATCGTTCTGCATACCTTAGGACCGAGCCACTCGCACCAGCTTGGTGGGAGTGTCGCAGCCAGTAATTATCGTAAGGTCACGCATCCATGCGAGAGGTCGGACAAGTTAATAGGACCCTGGTCTTGCCACTAAGGCACGTTTTAATGGATTAAATTGCAGATTTGCTTCAGTATATAGGTTTATTAAGGTGGTTTGTTGATAAACGCGTTTGCTTATCACTTAATTTCTCCTTGGCCGGGTTTCAGGTCGGTTTTGTGTTCCTCGCATCCATTGGTTTCCCGCGATCCTCACCAGATCGTCAGTTAACATTGTGAAAATCCTTCCAACACTTCGCTTTCCGGTCTACGGTCACTCTAGAAACTTCCCACCCCAACAGCCATCTGTTCTACGAGCAATATGCCCCGCCAATGTCACTTGAGGTTCGCAATTCGCTGAGCTATTACGGTAACTTTGGTCCTTATGCGGACCTCCTCATTTCTCATTCGATCTCGTAAAGAAACTCCGAGCTTTTTCCATTGCCTTTTTGGTGAACTTGAGAATCTTATAAGATAAGACCCATTGTATAGGTAATGGACCACGTCTTCGTTCCGTTATTAATTACTGGCAACATACATTGGTGAAACACTTTTTACTTCAGACTTTGGTGAACAGGACTTGTTACCGTACTCTGCCCAGCCAATGAGCCGAGTTAGATTCGACGATTGTCCGCTCTCTCGGAATTATATCCAAGACTAGAAACCAATTATTAACAACGAATCAATCTCTCGAATATGCTATAACAAAGCTAAGGAAGAACCATCAAAAGAAATGAAAGTCCCCATAAAGTCGGCACGTGATTTTCCTAGGGCTACACGGCACGCACCGCATACCTATACCCTATACATGTACATACATACCACCAATATTTCGTATTATAATAATGTTGCTGGTAAGTGTTGACAATAGTGGTGAAAGTCGACGTTACGTTATGAGCATGGGGCTGGCGCAATATCCGTGACCATACATCATGATCCGATTAATTGTATATGTTAGAAGTACATACCTAAGTATCTAATTTGTAGGTCATACGACGTTTTTTGTTTGGCGACTAATATATCTATTCATTGCAGTCACAGCAAAAACTACACTTTTTAAAACAACGAATCTTCAATTACCGTATTGAAGAGTAATCGGATAAGGTAAAAGAAAATTAATCACGCAATTAAAAATAAACTGACAATAACGCGTCTAAACGACAGTACTTTTGTTTTTGAACGAGCAGGCAATATATTACGCTTTTGTTTACCGTACACGATGTTAGTACAGTCGAAGGCAAAGAGATGTATCCACTTCTTCACCTTAGTGCATTGTAATAAGGGCTAAAAGTGGGTACATCTCTTTGTAGCCGACTGTACATACAGACCATGTATGACTGTACATCAGTTAGTTACAACCATCAATAATTTGATTAGTGGTCTTTGTCATAATGCATACTAACCGATTTTCCCCGTCAGCTTCAATGAGGCAATCTTCCGATTGAATTAGCCCTGTGAGATGTGACTGATTGCTTGGAAAGTTCATGACTCGTTTCGCATGCCGTATTGAACTCGCTATAACGCCACAGGATTCAAGTATGGGTTTCGTCATCGGGTTGTTAGATACGTAGCCAAGCGGTTCCAACGAATGCTATTTGATAGTCTCGCCCATATAAGGATTTGGCTAATATAATAGTTTCGAAAGCAATGAATTGATTGGTAAATAAATGTTTAAGTGTGTGCACCATAAACTGGTGAGAGTGATGGCCCTAAAAACCGCTTTTGTAATAATGATTAATCAGTACCTAGGTACTTTATTTCTAAACGACTATAAATAAAGTACCTAGGTACTGGTATTTTTTTTTTATTATCTTCCGCATGACACAAGTAACACGAAACAATACCCGATGCTGCGATTTTAAACATGAATATTTTAATTGGCGTAATAATACAATAGTACGCTCAATAAAAATACAAAACGAAACTCATTGTTAAACCAATACACGATGTAGGCGACCAAAGTAGACCTAACTTAAGCCTTTACTTCCCGCTCTATGTGGAATGCCGACATCAAGGTAAAGTGACAGGATCGCAGCCCACCCGATCAATTCTAGCCGATATTATGTAGGCGCCGCATTGTGTCATCGTCAATCACTGATAAAAGTGATTACATGATCATTCGGACGGTTAGATTACTCAAACTAACCAAAGTAGTTAGTACATGCTAAATTAAAAGGCGGTTTCCCAATCGTTAATCGAGGTCAGATTGAGACTTAAATCTACATTAAAATGCGTAATCGCAGTTTAAGTTAAACAACTTAAAAAATCAAGGGGTTTCGCTAACTGCTTTGTAAACACGCTCCCAGACATTCCAACCTCTGCGGTGTTGACAGAGCCCTAACACAAATAACCACAGTTCCCGAAATGGGTCGCACATGCTAATTAAGGAAGTGAATATAATTAACCCTCATAACTCTCGATGCTCAATCAACGCGGTTTATTTTGAACAATCCCGTCGCGAAACACATTACCGATTCCAAAATAAACATCGACAGTTAAATTTAAGGTTATTGTAATAACCGTAAAAATTACGTTACATTCAAGTCCATTGTTTCGTTATTTTTTAAAATTCAACTTGATTGTACAAAAGCAAAGTTTCAACAAAGTTTAATTTGTTCTGGAAATTCCGTTGTTTCCTTGTGTCCCAATAATAAGATTTTTGAAACGGCCGAGAGAAAATTTCCAATTCTTAGGGACTGCTTTTTTTTAAATTAACTTCCTGCTCTTTACGTGTTTTCTAGAATGGTTCTTTCTTTCACTGAATCAATAAATCTGCAGCTAATGCAACATTAATGGCACGTACTGTCGCATCTCCTCCATTACCCATCGGCAGGGTGTTTTGTGCTCCTCCGTCGTTGAATTAATCAGCGAATGCTGCGGGCATCATGTAATTTAATGAGTTTTTTAAAGATTTTCAATAAGATTGGCTCACAAACCTGAATGAAAACTGGTTAAAAAAAAGGAATTCTAGCTTTAGCTTCAGAGTAAATCAAGTTATACTAATAAGGTAAAACGATAGTTACCAGTTATTACAACACGGTGAGGTAACAAGATTGTTGAACTGAAAGAAAAAATCTCCGGCTGTTGTTGTTCCACAGCAAAAATGCTTTTTTATATTAGATATGTTCGTTCTATAGCCGTTAATTTAATTAATTAAGTTAGTCAGGAACAGGTGAGTTTTTATTGAATCCATTGCACTTGTAAGTTTTCTTTGTCGTCCCGCTTCTGCAATGTAGGAAACAGGACCATTATGTAGCCTTATATAATTGGCTTAGAATTCCTTTAACTTGTGAACACTTTTGTTTGAAAAAAGACTGGCCTCTGTGATTAAACAAATCAGTGAATTGCACCATTCACGTACCCAAGGTGAGCGCATTCGTTATCTCATATCTTTAGAATACATAAAAACGCGATCTTATGTCATGTTCCACAATAGATTTTAACATTCATAATCGCGACGTCATGACATGGCAAAGAAATGATAGAGGCCTAGGCAAATTTTTAACTAAGTATAACCGTAAATCGAATCAATTGAAACATTAGGATTGAAAGGAATGAAGACACTTAGTCGTAATGAACTTGGCTTCAGTATTTAAAGCCAAGATATTGTAAGTTATTGTGCTAAACACATAATCAAAAGGCATTTCACAGCTGATCCTAAAAAGTGTCACACGCACCCCACCCACATCCTGCCTCTAGGTTTTGTGCATTCACGGACGCTTCGTTGCCGCCACGTTGCCACCAAGTGCGTGTCTTTATTGTTTACAAACACTTGGAAACACTTCACACCCTTCTGATTTTATAATGCATGATGATGATTTTATTCGTGAGAATCTGTTAATTTCTTATTAACAAAGACATAACCGTATGATTGAATTCCCAAGGCATTGAAGAATATTATACTGAAGTGACTAGTGGTTATTCTGCTGTACCTACATAATATTGCGTAGTATAATTACGCCCCTGTTTGGAGACCGCATACAAAGAGAGTAATGCATGGGGTTCATTAGTTTTTCCGATGTTTGCTCGTTTCCTGCTGTAGTTAGAGCGTGGCGGTATTGTCTCCGTTTTTGTCGCGCTCCTAACAGTGGCATTGTTGTGCGGTGGTCCATGCTGAGCGATCTATTACGGCCCTGCTTTAACGATCGTGTTTACTCTGGGAACGTGACGTGGGAACGATTCTGAGAATATCTTAAGTCATTTCTTTCTAATACTAATTTGGAACGACTATTGATTGTGTGATAATGTGTAGGAAGCGAGCCGCTAATTGGGCGGACGACTTCATCTGCCATCTTTTATCCTCTTATTTCCATACTGGCTCAATAAAATGATCCAAATGGCCTGCTGAATGTCCAAGTACATCGTTCGTCCATTCGTGCAGCCTAAATGCCGATCGCCCACTTGTTGCCTTATTTGGCTTGAGTTCTTTGGCCCTGGCCAGCTAAAGCCTCTTTAGAAGCGAGATTCTGTCCATACTTTTCAATTAGCAGCGACTGGCACAGATATTTTTCTGTAATTTGCAAACTCACTTTCAAAAATATTTTCACACTACTAAATAAATACAGTATGTTAGGCATGAAGTCAGCAATTTTCATCTGTTATAATATAATCAATAATCTTAAACGTTGTCTATTATCATTATTGTCACATTATCTGCACCTTGAAACGTCGAACCATTCGCCGTCCACCCACTTGTGTCAGCTGCAGCAAGGGGAACTGAATTGCGTTGCGATGTCCTTATATCGCTGTCTGAAACATTCCGAATCAATTTCCTACTTTCTAAAAGACTTTTATGTAGCGACCAAATATAATACGTGTTCGGCTATGAGTTATAGCGGGTGTCCTATTTTTTATATTGTAAAATTAATAAAAAGATGAAGATACTAAAAACAACTGTAGATTAATGCCGCCGTTAAGGAATAATAGGCGCCTCTAAATAGTTTCGCTATCACTTCCATAGAGTTTTATGTTTGATCGTTTCATAGCATTTAATTACACCAATTCACAAATCAAATACCCAAGTTCAATGCCGTAGACATTGAGTAGTAATAACACAAACGATGACTGCGCATTTCGAGGTCTATACATTTGATTTCGCCACATCATTGTATCATATTATTGTGCACAAAAACTCAGTGTACGTCTGACCTAAAAAAGATGTCTGCTTTTCAATTACTCCGTGTCGGAGAGTGCCGCGGGGCTTATCAACTCAGCATCGATGTTTTGACACTAATCTTTTGTAAAGCAACGTTCGTGATGTTAATCTAAAACTACTTAGTTGTGACTGATTGTTACTATTTAGCAAGAGAAACATGACAAACGGATTAAAGATCTTCGTGTAGTTAGGCTATAAGTTGGTAAGAAAGAATAGTCCCTTATTCGGTATCCTGACTTTTTACCAAATCATCATTTGACAAACTACTTCATTTTACAAACTTTCATTTCAAAAAAATTTAGTTGTGCTTAAACTTTACATAGGTATTACATAAGTTACATATTAAATAAGTTAGGTTGGGTTAGATTAATGATAACAAAAAAATAAAAAAATATGTGGCGGGAAAAATGTGTGGTCTTTGAAAGTTTGTAAAATGATAATAGTTTGTCAAATGATGATTTAGTAAAACATTAGTGAATCCCCACCCCCTTATTCAAAGGAAGATCACATGTCTTTCAATTCGACAAATCCTTCCAACGAAACGCCATTATTTTGTCATCATGTCCGTTGGTTTTGAAATAACACGGGCACAAGCATAGGTACGTTTGACAAACATGGACATTAGGTAGGCGAAGGCGCTCAGTGGCGCAACTAACGACATCGAATACTTAGACTAACGCAAGCGGCTAGGGTCTCTGATCACACTCTATTTACAAACACTTTATAAACATTTCCAGCCTACACTACCGCATTCTGCTACAATAAACTGCCTTGCGCATTGCAGTGAACATTTGAATAGGAAATCAATGAGATTTCACTACTTTCTTGTCGTACATTTGGAACTTCTGGTCTAGTTTCTGAAAGCATCCAAATCACGTACAGATGAATGACCCGATGAAAGAGAGCGTGGTTGTGATTTGCACGCGGGTCGGGTTTGCGGGCGGATTTCGGATTGCTCCTTTTTTGAAAGTTTCACTAATCTTGCCTTTTAATACACATATATGTTACAAATATGTTCTTTAACTTTTACTTGATTAATAGGTACGTAACATGTAGTTGCTAAATATCCGCATATACATTTTTTTTGTTTTATATAATTAAGTACGAGCAACATTAGCAATTGACGCGCTTACGATTGAAAAAAAAACCAACTATTATGCTTTCAGTCAACAACATTACCTGATAATAATATGTACGCAAAAAATAGCAAAAACTAAACTGGAACAGCATTCTATTCGAATGTTGCTCTAAGGTGTTCTGCCAACTCATTGTTACCAAACACAACAAAATAATCTATGGCTATGGCTACTAATGTTATTATTTGAGTCGTAGGAAATTTGCCCATCAACACAATGTTATGTCATTTTGTCATTGTGTATAAAATTTAAGCAGTGTCATAATGTGCATTGTTATGATTACTCAATCGCAACTTCTGTATTAACTTTATTTTGTAGCTCGACTGTGGGAACCCAACTGTACGAAATAATCTGACATTGAAATTATGTTTATAATTTTATAACAGAGCGGAGAATGTAACTACTTTGATGTAACGGAGGTCTCGTTCGCCGAAACAAAGGAAGAATGACTGTTTGTTTTAGAAAAGTATTTGTAAACATTACAATATTGACGGACTGAATGGAGTCATTTTAACCCTCTCATCAGTCAGTTCTCTACGTGACGTGACAAAAGACGGAACAAAATGTGGAGCAATTTAAATATTGCTATTACGTTTGTGGATTGTTTCCTGATCATGTTCATTTTTGTGTGTGCTACTTTCGGATTTAATTAAATCATTAAGCAATTTACATATAAGAAGTTTTCCGCGCGAAACCCCTGCTGCTTTAATTAGCCTTTTTAACATCCCTAAGCGTTTCTTAATGTATTTTTGTATAGTTTAGGAAATAATAGGGCCCTTTGAAGTGGTTGATGGTTGATGGAGGAGTTTCGAACCGGAGGAGAATGCGCTGCGCGGGTTGTGGAATCGCGCTTGTCAGTCTGTCCGATGAGCCGTAGCGCGGCGGTCCTGCCGCCTCGCATCGAGAAACCTACGCGCTTTTTACAATTGCCTGGTGCTTTACCATTTTCGTATTTAAGGATGCTATAGTGAATCAAAAAAGTGAACTTGGACTAGTTTATTGAAGTCCTTATGAAAACTTTTCTTGTAATCTTTGGTGACAAAAGTGCAAGGTGACTTTGTAAACAAGTTTTGTGCCTAATTAATACATCGATGGATTTGCATGTTTTGCAAAGTGTTAAAGGACATTGATTTAGTCATATTGAGGAGTAGGTACTAGGAGGCCAGCCCGATGAAGCGGTCGACGTGGGTGGACGTGGAAACGGGCGGCCGTCTGGGCTGCAACGGCGAAATTTTCTGGAGCGAGTGCGCTGAGTGCGATTGCGCTTATTGCAATCCCAACTACATTTGCGTGTGCAGCGACAAGGTATAAACAAACTAGAAATGTACACAACGGCAAACGTGATCTGCCTCCTAATAAGCTTACCAAATTCGGCTGCGGCGAAGGTATTTTGGCAAGGAAAGAAAGTTACCGCGATATGACGTTATCCAAATGATGTTATCGGACTTATCTGTTTTGACTGTGAGCAAATGTTTGCAATTCTTAAATACTCAAGGTTCAACGTTTCTTGAAGGAGTTTGTTCAACGGATTAAACATGTTTCACATCGTGACCCTGACAGATAAAACAATATTTGGAAATTTGTGTTTCCGTTATTATTTTTAAATAAAATAGAAAGCGTCGCTTTTAACGTTTGAATGATATTCGCGTACCTCGCATCAACCATCAACCTTTATAATCAATGATTCTTGAATCGCTTGGCACACTTAACTCCTTTCTATAAAACGATCATCATCATCAGTACATTAGGAATTCAATGTTACTCTTATGAATGGGAAAGAGAAAAAGTGCTCATTTTTTCACGTTAAATTATAAACTGATGAGATGAACATTAAGAGGATTGTGAGATAAAACTAGTCCGATTTTTACGTTTTTTGAATAAGTATGTCGTAGATAATTATAAAAAAACTATGTCTGTATGTTTTCCTTTCCAAGAATATATTTCTTAGTACGGATTAAATTAAAAAAAAAAAACAGGAACGTACTGGTCTAGTTTTTCTTAACCACTACAACATATTCTAAAATCGGACCTGATTTAGAGTGTAAGAAACGTTACCGCCCGGAGCAAAAATCGTATGGAAAATATTTGACAGCTACGCGATTTAAGCGTCACTTAAAAATCCTCTTAACTTAAGCAATCAAATCACCTCGAATACCGCCCCTGGGCCAATCGCAGCACCTATTAAATGTTAAAGCATCCCGCTAACTCGAGAATCATTTTAGACGCAGTTAGGTCCTGTTACTCCAAAGTTACTTGTAACAAGGCCTTCGGACTAACCAGCCATTACAAACTTTATGAGCCATAGCATAGCGTATAGGTAGATAAGCAATTATTTCTAGCCTTAGGTTTTATATTATTTTTTATGTAGGTACCTTCCAAGTGCATACTTGCACTATAACTTCTTCAAAAGTTTGCGTATTACGAGTATTTTAATAATATTCTTTAATTAATAGTAAGTAGTAATTGGCATGTAATTCAAGCTTTTCGTGACTAGAAAATACTCAATCGACTTTCTTCGTGTCGGCGTGCTTAGGTAAATGTTCTCGCGAGTAATCTGATAAAGTTTGTAGTTATTAAATATAGGCTTATTAAAGCAACAAAATAATAATTTAACTTTGTAAAGTTCAACGCTTTACCTTGAATTTCATTATTAAAGTTTCTACGTTGTTATTATCTGGTATTACCAAATATGTCGAGGCCTTACCAAATTCGACATTATGAACGTTGCCACGATGTGATTTTATGTTCGTATTATGACAGCATCGTCTGGAAACTTAGAACTTTACCCTTTACTTTGTTTTCTGCTGTTCAAGAAATATTCTCAAATGTCGCAAGAATAGAAGTGTTGGTTTTGTTTCGGACGTGGATTTTCTTTAATGGAAAATTGCAGTTATAATGGTATTTTCACCCAAAGGCTTTGAAGGTTCATTAAAGATATCCTTTCAGGAAGTGTAAGGGCTTGTAAGGTTCTGAAAGATGCTTGATAAACTCATCTTGCAACCTTTATGCAGCACAATGGCTACACAAGACGCGAGGAAAGTGAAACTCTTAGGGGTTTTTCTTCGCCCGTCTTTGTTTCGGCACATCGTGAGACGCCATTTTGCCCGCATGCCTGGGAAAGCTTTTATCATTATTGTTTATTGATGTCTCATATATTGTGCTGTGCTCTTTCTATCCACGGCCACTATTTTCTATTCTCTTGTATTATTTTATGTACAGTCGAGTTCATAAATATGTGTACACCTTAGTACCTTGTCACATTAATCGCCGTGGCAAAAAAACCATATATGGCAGTTTAAACATGACATTAAATAGACAAGGTACTAAAGTGTACCCATCGACTGTACACTATACAATTGTTTGCAGAAGTGAAATAATGACAAATCAATCGATTTGTGTTGTTTTACTTTATTGTTTTGCTAAAATATCTAATCAAAAAAACACTGCCACATTATGTGGCGACAAAATGAAAATATAACAAGTGCATTGTTTTGATTATCACTGCAGTGCGGTAAATTTCGGTTCTCTATCCGGTTTATTTATTCCGGCGCGGTCCTATAATACAATTTATACTACGAATTGTGCAACGATCGATCTGGGACACGCGATAACGCTGGACCTTATTTAGAATTCATATAATTCAATAGCGTAGAGGCATCATAATTTGTGTGTCACCAGTTTTCTCTTAGTAATGTACGTTCTGGTTCACCGGGCTGCGAGTCCACTTAGGTTTCGGTCTTTAAATATTATGCTTTACTGCCTTTTGTTACACTGCAACAATTACCTAACTCGTATTGTACAGTCTTGTTTATCGATTGAGCCCCAGTTTCTCTGTGATTCGGTCAATTCCGGTACAATTAAGTGAACCATTAGGTATGTCCAGTTAGAATTGTTCGGATTTGTTGTTCTGGCATGGCGTGGGATTTATTGGGTTCGTCAGATCATTGATTTATGTCGCATCGCGAAAAAGTTGGAACAATATAGCCGAGAAAGTTAATCGTTACCAAATAAGAAGCTGAACTTATTCGGTTAAGTCTTAGTAATGTCTGAAAGTCTGTTTAAGTGTTACAACATTTTTTTAAACACTCATTTCTAAGATGTGTGTGGGATGATGTGTTTATTACAGACATCATAAATTCATGATGTTATCCAATATTTGAATTGCCCCAGCGATTGATCGGAATTTTTAATTAATTCGGAAGTTGCGGAAGTGGCGTGACACACTACACTGGCTAAAAATAGCATAGGCATACAGTGAAAGGGTAAAATTGATTGTTATCCTCGGCTGGGTAAACTAAAAACTTGTTATTCGATGTGGGTGAAGCAACCCGGGCAGCCTTCGCGAGACGTAATATTGATTGGAAACTAGTAAAGTCACATTTCGTAACAATGCGAATAAAACCGTTTTATTTATATCACAGAAATTGAAAGAGTTGTTATAGTATCATATCTTCATAAATGTATTAAAGACTCTTACATATTTCTTGTTTGAACGACACTTGTTGTAATTTCTTATTTATCTCCATTTGTTTGAATGAAAAAATGATTTTTTTTACGGCCGTGAACAATTCTTACAGTTTTTTTTCTAGGTGAATAGTATAGGGTTTTAGGTCAAGTTCTGGAACACCCTGTATGCGTGTACTAAGAATACGCTGGGGCTGTCTATTATTATTTATTTACATGACGGTAATGACTTATCTCGGTTCCGATCGTCGTGGGCAGAAGGCTAGTTTTAAATAGATCTATCATATCATAATACATGACAAAACCCCATTGTATTTGACCACCAATACTTTTATTCATAAAATGTTGTACATTTCTCTGACAGCTCTCTAGTTTCCAAAACTTCAATCTACAAAATGGACAGCATCTTAATTTCTCTTCAATTGAGAGCTGGTAGAGTTGTTTATGATAGGTTCGACTGGTTTGGGTCCGGTCAGCTTATGCGTTTTAGCTACCGATGCTTCACGATTATCTCAGCCGCGGCCTTGTGGCGATATGTGATTTTTAAATAAGCTATTCTAAAACATGCTATTAAATGTATAGTGGTGTCGTGTTAGAGTCCGTCGTTTTCCGATTTCTAATGGCCACATTACCATACGCCGGCCTTTCACGGGGAGATTGAATAACATAACTCACGCGAATTTGTGGGTTACTTTACTATCTTAATGTTCGACTAAGATGTGATCCAGACTGCGCTCAATGTTGTGATGGTTTTGATTCACTGTTACTTTTACAGGTTTCTTAAAATAAGTCATTGTAAGTATCCTCTGTACTTACTCTTTCGCTTCTTTATTTGGTTTGCAGACTTCCATTATTTTTTTAAATTGATAATTAGGTAGGTACGAGTAAGGTACTTACATTGGAAGTTAAGTGTCCTATCAACATGAGCTCAGCTTACCGCAAACTGCTGTAGTTGCAATGGCAAAAGTTCATGTCGACGTCAGAAACCATACTGGCCATAATGACGATTCTAATTGAATAACTAACTATGTCAAAGGCCAATCAGAATGCTATCATACTTATTACATACATAATGCTATGAGGAAAGTTAAAAACGGACGATTTGATGAACCAATTTATTAGTTTTCCTCAAATGTACACAGGACGAGCACGTAGTTATGCCGTCGTTAATATTTTATAATTATTATGAGTGCATATGAATTTAACTTCGTAATCTTTATTCATGATAGTGGACTTCCGCGTAATAATGTAGACTCTTGTATTTTAAATATTGTGAGTGTCAGTGAGTTGTTGTGAAACGTGATGTTTCGGGCGTTAAATACTGAGTGTAATGTTTCCTTTTAATAATGCGAATTATAAGGAACGCGGAATAGACCTTCGGAGTGTTAGCTCGATAAACAATGGTATCTTTAGCAAGAGAGGTGCTAACTGTGTGTTTGCCTTCCGAACATGAGCAGCCATTAACACGTTAATAGTTCTCGGTTCGCGGCAACATGCCTACTGGTGTTTTAATTACTGTGCATGTGTAAAATGTCACCTAATTTTCTTCGACTAATATTTGTACATTTATTTACTTCTCCGTTCATTCGCGCTCCTTCAAACAATAGATCGTTACTTGTTAAGATATAGTTGTTATATTTGACTAGTCTGACAACAACAAACAAAACATAAAATCTCAATATCGTAACTGTTGAATAACTTACACTGAATAAATTACACTGAGGACGAGAACTTTATCTTTCTAGACTCGTTCCTAAGTTAACTATCTATCATACACATTCTAGTTTAAAGCTTTATGTACAAGGCTACCATTAAGGACATGTACGGCACTCTCAGGTCGTTGCTCTCTGCTTAACTAGCTAGTTGGCTCCTCGGCTTCGCTTGCGGTCCCTCGTCCAAGTGTCCCAACAGGGTTGTCCTGGGATGCGGTCTGCGGTCGTCACCCACGAATGACTGTCGTTGTCGCCGTCGCAGTTTATTTCTATTCGAAAGTGCCCATGCAACCAGTTATGTTTATGTGTGTAATTTAGTTCATGGTATTTCTACAGGAAATCGCACTACATATTTAATGCAATTTTTTGCCAGCGTTAACTACCTACCTACGCGCTTGCACAGTTCCTCATCCTTAAGAATTTAACTCTAGGCATTACAGAAATTGCGTTACATTGCGCAGTTAATTAATAGCTTTTATCCGGCATTTTCAATCACGTCAGTGAAAGTTTACTTCTAGCTGCTTTCTTCGATTCTTGAAGGGTCGCAATGTCGGATGCTTGTGCGTGATATGTATGTCGGCCCCCTCCTTGTCCAGGAACATGATTCATAAATGCAGTTATCATATCACACGCGGGAGTAGCTTCTGGATATGATTCACCCGTATTATTGCGACCAGTTAATATCGCTACCACTTTTATAACTGCATCTGCATCCAGATAACGCGATAACGCATGCAAGACTGGAGGTGTTATGGTGTGATTAATATGTAACAATCGAAATACCATTAAGTACTTGCATTAAATTGGCGATGACATACCTAGAAATACAGCTATAACTGCTCATAGCCACCGTTATGATCTCATGTGAGCAAATAATTTTATTCTTGACACAGCACAATGGGTAACGGAATGAATGCCACGTATCGGCTCCGCAACCTTCCAGGTGTATTGTTTTTCACGCCCACTCTGTTGCACCTACGGAACCCGGTAATTACTAATAACGTTATGCTCGTACTGCCAACCATTTGCGAATCCATTTTGTCAAATGACAAAAGCATGTTTACTGCGTCATTTTTGTTGTGACAAATACATTAGGGGCTCTGAGTGAGCAGTGAAAGTTTGAACGTGAGAACCGTTTTTCTCTAACCTTATTTACGGAAATAGTTACTTAGACAGGATGTGCCGACGAGTCTAACAAGGTAACTATCATTGCGCTAATTGAAATTAATTTGTCTACACAATTATGGTCACTGCCTTAACTTTCGTCCATATCAAGAAGCAAAACAACTCTCACGCGGGACAAGCCACTTGCGCACTTTGATTATTTTTATGGAGCTGTAAATTCTGTCTTTTGCAATAAAAAACGTGATTTGAATTAAGCTGATACCAGCATTGATTTAAGTCGTAATTCATATATGTAAAAGACCTTACAAATGTAAAGTGTAATTTATACGCACTTTCATCAGGTTTTCGAAAAGCCATTTATGATTTGCGTGTGAAGGGAACGTTGACGGCTTGACTCATAGCAATTTTCTAATACTTCTCTTGAAGGTAGGTGAAAATCGGTTGGTTCCAATATTTATTACTACAATTCTAAGAAATGTAGCATGTCAATAACGCCCATCCGAGCTCCCTCAACAATGGCAATCGACTCCAATTAGACCAAATTGTTTACGCCTGTGACTTCGTGCCAGTAATCATTACGAAGTACCAACCCAACCAGATTATAACTAGTGAATTCTTTTACACTTTCCCAATTCTTTTCCTGAATTACCCACACTGAATCACTGCAAGTCACGAACTGATTTATGAGAAGTTAATTTGAACGAAATTATAATGATCCGTCGAGCCGAAACACGCTTCCAAACTACTCTTAGAGATTTATTGGTACCAAAGCAATCAGTGTTCCGAATTATAATTACGCGTGACCCTCCCATGCCTTTGATATACCTATTTAGAGAAAGTGTACCGAAGGTGCCGCATTCGGAGTTCGCAGGTCAAACCCATTTAGATCGTACGCTCCTCGGTCCACGGACTGCGTCGTCTGATGTAACCACACTTCCGTACATACAAACATAACCGTTGATAATAATTCAGAATACTAATAGATGGATGCCAACTATTGACATTACTGAACCCGATGCTTACTCGACTGAGACAAATTGCTCTTTTGACAACACGCGAGACATTCTCAGTGCTTAATAACCGTTTAAAGATTAGGATATAAATCTTCGATACTTACATATACGCAATGTTATGTCGGTGTAGTCGTTATTAGAAATATTCGAGTTGCGCAGGCGCGTTCCTAAAAAAAACTAAACTGGAATTCACGGAACGCTCTAATGTTGAAATAAATTGACCGAACCATTTCGAAGTACGTAATTTGTAGATGACATTGAATCAAACTTCGGGCGCCCTAAGCGACAGCCGGCGGCGGTGCAGGCTGGAATTTGGCATTTCCATTCGTTTTGAAGGTCGTTGCGGAGATTAACAGATATTAAAAGTTAGCGTGTATCAGGTTGAGTTTCTACGGCTGTCCCACTTCCTGGCTCGTTTCGGCGCGACCGGTTATTTTGATTGCGGACGATCGCGAGCATCGAGAGTTTCGTCGCAAAACGGTACGGTCTGCGCGGCGTCATCCGGGTCAACGCAATCAATTCACTGCAACTAACAGACGCTGATGATGAACGTGGAATGCTCGCATTAGTTAAGCACCGAACTATTTTTTTCACAGCTCAATTTACCTTCATACGAAACCCTTTCGAAACTGACACGCCTATCCAATTTCTTAAGTTTACATCATGTTCATTGCAGCAATATGATTAAACGAATGTATAGCCAACCGATTGCTGCTAAAGGTACCATTTATTTATTACGTTATCTCCGAATGTTGCTGGAACGCTGCACTTCGACCTCGTTTGACAAACCCATTTTTGTATCTACAATAATCAGTGGCGAGCAAACACCGTTTCGGGTGATTTTATTTCAATATGAACACTCCGAAGTGTACAACTAAATCCTTAACAAAGTCATTGAACGGACTGAATAAAGTCTCGAGTGATGTGGAATTACACAAGTCTGATAGTGACAGTGAAGTGCAGAAACACAACAAATCTGCGTTATGGTTTGGAAGACAAACGGCTCGATGGTCAAAGAGATCGGTGACCGCTCGCGCTGTGCTCATGGGGAATACACCTGTCAGCATGGTGATCGAGTCACCAACCAACCATGCGAGGGTCGAGAAGAGGCCAGAAAGCATGCACCTGACGCCGTCGCCGAGACCGAAGAGCTACCAGTGTGGCTGGGTCCAGGTCTTAGAGGAACTGAACTGGAAGATGAAGTCTGTAAGTGCATGTGTATGCAAATGTCAATAACCTGCGTGTGTTAACATTAATGTGTTATATCATATTTCGTTGTAAATACCCATTTCTAAGGTGCAATACCTCTTTGTAAAGTATGTACTAAATATCTATGTTTTTGTCGCGGGTATCCATTTTCACACACTTCCACGTTCGCGTAACACAATCAAAATTCCAAGTAGTATTGGCAGTGTGTAATTAGAATAGATTAGATAAACATCAGCTGACAGAGTAATTGCGATCTACGGCGAGAAATACGAGTAAGACATTGTTCCGAGAAGGAACACTCGCACACGATCACGTACGAGTGATATATTGACATCACGTAAATTCAGAAAATATATTTCTTTTCGCTTAATATCCTAGCTACTGCTTAAAGCTAGTCTGGGAAACAATCAATAAGAAGAGCATTTTTTTTACAATTTTATTACACCCTTCTATGCCCTTCTTCAGAACTGTATCTTGCTATAAAAGTAGGTATGTACTTACATAACAATACCTACCGTTATTAAGTAAGGCTGCTGTCCCATTAGGCAAACAGTGCCTGCTCCTGGTTGCCCTCCCATATTGTACTTTTTGCCGAACTGTTGTTTGGCAAACTAAAATATGGGAGGGCAGATAAGTAGTAAGCCGCAAACTGCTTGCGAAGTAAAGCCTCTGATCCGCTTTTTCTAATAAAATATCGAATGTCGAATACGGTTATCATATTCTATACGTTATGGTAGCTCTTATTCACTCGACAGTAGATGTGGTAAAAAAAACCGGTCAAGTGCGGGTTATACTCGCACACCGAGGGTTTCTTACTGCCACAGAGGAGGTATTGTCATTTGAACTCGATTTCGAATCGAATCAGTGCGAGCCCAACTCACACCTGACCATTTTTAGTATTTGTTGTTTTTCTTCAGGGTTTGTACTATAATTATACCAAATTTGACGCTTGTATGTTATTATTATATAAGAAACAACAAAAAAAAACGTTGAAAAAAAACGTTTCTTATTATTATTATCTCACTTTCTTTAAAAAAAACTGTCCGCCGTAATAAAATTACACATATTGGTTCTGAATAAAAATCAATCCGCTATCTATTACGGTTCAAAAGATACAGCTCTTTAAAGTTAGGACGGACGGAAAGCGGAATTAATAGGGTCCCGTTGGGCTCCCTTCGCGTACGGGACCTAAAAAGCAACATGGATTCGAAAACAAGCTGTATTAATTAAATAAGTGGAATTAGATATATGTAGGAAGTATTAACATAAATAATAATATTTGTGTTACATTTACACCTTATTTTTTACACTTACACAATATTTACATTTAACACACATGCACTTATAACAACGGAATTGAAATCACTCCAATAACCGGACCACCGGGGCGGCCGTGAGAGCTTTTAGTTGTGTTATGTGTAAAATCGATTCGGTTACTTAACCTTTTTAACGACACGAGATCTTACGCATTGGTTACATCCCAATTACGACGATTTGAATGTAATCTTTAAATACCCATGATTTGCTTAATTGTTAGCTTTGGTATGGTAAATATTACAAAATCTGTCGTATCGTATTCATATGTCAACATCGCAATAAATTGGTGAATTGAAGAACAAAGAGTCATATGCTCAGGGACTCTATTCTACGGGTAAAACCATATTGCTTTGGACATGTTATCGTATCGTTTTAAACTTAGCCGCCATTACTGTATAAATAAGAGCTATCGTAACGTTGACAATACGATAACATGTAAAAGGCCATATGGTTTTACCGTGTAAAATAGACCCAGTTTCATTAAGTACGCCAGAAGAATTTAAAATAAACTTCCAGCTGCTCCTATTTCGCGATTCGCGTCGTCGGACGTGTTATTTTAATATTAAATTCCGCGTCACTTAATATAGGAATTCCTTTTTATCATTACCCATGTATATTATGTGGGAAAATGTCAACGTCACTTAGAAATCAAGTGTTCTCGAGGTACAGTCGACTTTAAAGAGATGTATCTCATGCATCCACTTTTACACCTTATAGCATTGTAATAAGGTCCAAAAGTGGATACACCTTTTTGCAGCCGACTGTACATTATTAAATTTCACGTACGACGTGCGCAATTCATAATGAAGCGATAGCGACAATCGGTATTTCTACATTTTCTTATATAAGTCTACTAACTTTCCGTCCCATTGTGATACTTTCATTCTTGGAATGCCACGCTAAGCATTTCCTTAAAAATCGTCTCTGCCGTCCGCCTACACTATGCACCCGAAATAGAAATTAAAAATTTATTATCATTGCCCCTTTCTCATTTCACCAAGAATTCAACACTGTAGAAGTGTAGAGTGAGAGCCACGAGTATATCGGCTTGAGGGCAAACGCAGTATCTTATCTGATCGTCTTGCTATTTACGAGTTGGTTGGGGGTTGAACATTGCGAATCTCTCTGATCCAACACACGATGATCGCTGTAACGGTCGTAACGGACCGGCCTGCTTGCACGACTGCTGTGCTGCAGTTATAACTTACTGCGTAACCCTAACACCAATAAAACCATTATATTCACGATGTTGTAAAATCCCAGGTAGTTTTAAAACTGAATGGACGGTCAACGATCTTTGAATTGTCGAGCTTAATCCGATTAGACGAATTGGAATCAATAAATCGTTAAGCTGCTTAGCAGTCGCTTAATCACCTGCAAGTAAGCAAGATTATGGTTAAATACTTGCCTTAATTATAGGTACAATAATAAAAGTCATTGCCTAACAATTTATATGAACTATTGTTGTACAATAAATATGTATGTATGTTTAAGTGACTGATGTGATTTAAAAACTACGGTTTAGCTGGCAGCTGGGGGCGGGAGGACACTCGACTCTGAAACATATATACACTTTAAAACTTAAAATTTCGGAAATGGATCCCGGAACCGAAAAATGTTCTACAAACCACAATAATTTTGAAAAAGCTGTTCGTTTTCAACATTCTACGTGTACATGGGAGATACTCAAAAAAAGATTTTTCAAAATTTTATTTTACTACTTTTTCGGCTTTTATTTGTCTACCATGCCAAAATACAGCTTTCTGGTCCCTTAGAGTGCAAGTGCAAGACTGCAAGTTAAACCGCGGACGGAACCCTAAAATTTCCCGCGTCGTTCATAAACATCAGAAACAGAACAGACAATGGCGAAACTAATATGTGTGACCGTGACAAAAAATGAGAGTGGCACGTAGTTGGATAAAATAAGGCCAACCAATAATCTAACCTAACCTGACCAAATTTAATTAAATCCTGAATACGTTATTCGATTAGTTATCAAATGGTAGACAATGCTATCAGGAATTGATTTTATTTTTTGTGCTTTAATTACGAGCAATAATTAAAACTAATAATAACCGACTCCTAAAAAGCACACCTGAATGAGGAAAGTTAATCAAGTTCCTTTGAGATGACTAACGCTATTTTACCAAAGCAACGTGACAGACAACTCATATACATATTTTGCAAATCACTTTTAATGCCAGTTAAATACGGTGAGACATCATCGTTTAAAATCTACTTATACCCATTTAAAATAAGTATACAAAAGTAAATAGCAAGATTCTGCCGAAAATACGAAACCATTCGAGTAAAATACGTTTGCACACCGTCATTAAAATTGAATTTTCTAATACGAGACTCAAACATCCGCGTGATAAAAATGAATCCCTGTTTCCCTTGGTCACGTCATAAGGTCATAACATACTATGACATAACTCGAGAATAGCTCGACTAATTTAAATATGTGCTTTTTGTCATAATTTTCCGCGTGATAAAAATAAATAACTAACAACTTGATGTTGACTGAATAGACTTGTCATGTTTAAAATTAAAAATGTTACGCAATTATTTACAAATAAAACCGGCTAAGTGCGAGTCGGACTCGCGCACGAAGGGTTCCGTACCATTATGTACACAACATTTAGCAAAAAACGGCAAAAAATCACGTTTGTTGTATGAGAGAATATTTATTTTATTATTATTTAATATATTTTTTAATGAATTATTCTGTTAATATTTCAAGCATCTACCTATTGCCGTTATTAATATCTAGCAAAAAACGGCAAACAATCATGTTTTTTGTGGGAGCCCCCTTTAAATATTTATTTTATTCTGTTTTATTATTTGTTGTTATAACGGCAATAGAAATACATCTTCTGTGAAAATTTCAACTTTCTAGCTATCACGGTTGATGAGATACAGCCTGGTGACAGACAGACGGACAGCCGGACAGACTGACAGACGGACAGACAGACAGACTGAGAGACGGACAGAGTCTTAGTAATAGGGTCCCGTTTTTACCCTTTGGGTACGTGGGGTACTCCCCCTATAACATCTGTGAAAGCCCTGAGATTTCTACTTTTGACTGATTTCAGATGAAAAGCGGAGACAAATATTTAAATCAAAATCATAATTTAGATTTCCAGTGGCCCTAGACGAGAAGCTTTGCGAGATCGATATCGTTATCGAAAATATATAGGACTGACGTACCTGCCAGACGGTTGCGTCCTTGCGTCAAGTGGTTATGTCAATTCCATACAATTTGTCAGTTTTCGAAAATCGTAACGTTAGAATTATTCATCTTGTCTAGTCTCATCAGAACTCTGGGCTTTGGCCGGACACATCACTGGGATGTAACAGCATTGTGGACGTTTGTATCGCGATCGCTGGTCGACTATGAATCACGTAGGGTACGGCACTTGCGCGGACGCAATTGAACGTTATATGGCCAATCAGTTCAAGTGCAACCGGGGTCATGGATCCATTCAGCGTTGTTGCGGCTGGGATTGAATCATAAAACTATTAGTGCCTATAATAATAGGTATATGACTCTCAGTATGAACGTGTAAGGTTTTCTACTCGTAGATTATTCTGCCCTCGTATTCATATATCATGCATGGTGGATAAAGCATCCACCACTCTTGCACTAGCTTACTGGTTAGTGAGTGATAGATTATTTTATCCACGTTTATCCACATTAATAAACACAACCATAATAGGCCATAATGGACATAACAAACAGATTAACATTAATACGTATAGGTATATATCGAATAAATCGTTACTTTATAGTTATTTCTATGTTTAATTGAATTCTTTACGGTTAAGTTAGGTAAGGTTAGGTTGTTGCATAAAAAAATCTTTTCATTGTGTCTGTTTTGATGCACGTGAAACTTGTAGGACACATTGTTTTGTTTGCATTTATAGTGATTATGTATTTAGTTGAGTGAGCTGGCTGTTTCAAGTTGCGTCTGATGTGAATTCCAAGGAATAAGCGTAATGAAATATGCACGAAATTAAATTTTAAAATTATGTTCATTATTAGATCATTTATCTAGGCTTGCGTAACAGTTTTTGTTCAGTATTTTTTCACTGTTCTGTTTAGTCCCAAAAAGTAACCAACTTTATAAACATTTGAACAAGCTGTGTTCAAGACGACACTGCACAGTTTGAATTCAAGAAAAGTGATTTACATAAGGAATATTTTCAACGACAATAGAACCTTACTATTCCCACCATGGCCCTCTAGCACGTGCTTAAACTCGTGTATCTAAACAAAAGACTTCCACAGATGTTTCTGAGAATACAGATAAAAAAGAACAATAAACCAGGCTTGGGCAGCCGTTTGAGAAGCTTGAGATCAATACCGCGGTATGGCACTTCATTCCTAAGACGGCACACCGGTCAAAGCAACCGCGAACTTACACGGACCACATAAGGTATAGCTCAGCTAGGAGCCAAGACGTAGAACAACTGTATAAGAAGTCCCATGGAGCTGTACAGGGATGCATCGGCAGGTGTGCTCTACTAACACTAATGTACACTCACTCACACAGACGCGGGTACGTGTCTGTTACTACGCGGCATCCATACACAACAAGCCCGCCCTTTATTACGATGCAGTCCATCCTACTGAGATGTTGCTCTACTTTCAAATGTCATTCGTCGCATAACCCGTGGCATATTATGAACGTATTAGAATTGCTTCCATATGTTAATTAGGAAAGTTTAAGCCCTTCGTGCCTATTAGTAGATCCGGTTGCAAATGAGCTTTATCCGAACTCGTGGTCTGATTATGTGATTAAAGTTAAGTCTGGTTTAAAATTCAATCCTGTCTCATTACTATTAATTAATATGTTTAATTATCTTTCCTAAATTACCACTTAGTGCCAAGTAGTCCAAATTGCCACATTACACTCAAATCTTAATAATGTATCTAAGGTCATTAATTAATGCAAACTTACATACCGGCATACATTTACAAAGCCCAATTCCATTTCAAAGAAGTCAGCTTTCAAAACTGGAATAAAGTAGAGCATGTAGTCGGACGGTTGGAGCTAAAGTGGAGGCATCAACTTTTTTTATGCTCCCAACGTATCTCCGCGCCCCTTCGCTCCCAGCCGGTTCCTTATTCTTACACATACAGCCAAGGAGCTTGTGCCATGTGCTCTGCTTTGATAAACAAGATAAATCAATTTAAAAATGAAAATGTTCCAATGACTCTCAATGGGTTGGTGTGCGTGTGAAAATTTCGGTGAAGTGTATATGTGAGACCTAGGTCATAGTGATATTAAGGATATTATGGATGCACTAAATGTTGTGGTTAAAACAAGCTATAACATTTTTAAACAGTTTTCGGAGCAACACAAACCCGTAAGTTTTAATAGGTTCTATTTATAATTAATTACTTAAACGTCGTGTTTAACATGTTTTCAGGGTTGTTGTTGTTATGATTTGAAATGCATTTACGTATGTTTTTTAGGCCCGATTTATCCAATCCCTAGATAAGTAAAAGTTATTATTATACTCTCCTTTTCTCGGACATATGAAAGAATAAGGATCGAGCTAAAATCTTTCTGTCAGAAACTATTGGGTATCTGAAAATGGATAACATAATATCAGCCCTTAGCCGAGAATAAGATCTTGTTTCCAGTACCAATAAAATAGGTTTAAGACAATGTTTTAGTCATGTTTTAATTATTTGCCCGAATTATAAAATTGAGATTTCTTTGAACGCAACTTTTGATAAGAAAAGTTAAGATTATTAAATGCCAAAATATGAAGTTGACATTTGAACATACAATAAGACAGTAAAATAATGTATAGTTTGTAAAAAAAATCGCAAAGTAATAATCGTTTTGGCCTATTTCAAAAATTAGCGTTTATAATTTAAAAAAATGGTGCCCATTAAAAATGGGTAATGGTAACTTGGTCTTCAAATCAAATAATATATTGGTATTGTAATCGTATTTTTCTTACTTTTATTAAATTCTTTATACATCCCTTATTATTATACAATAACCAATTTGTTAGTACATATTATTAAGACATAGTAAAGTTTTGTTTACTTAAAAAGTTACTTCGACTTGCTCAAAAACTTTTTTTTATGAACTTACTGACTTTTGCCCGCAACTCTACCTTTACGTACATACGTACGCCGCGCGTGAGTTTGCCGCATTTCGTCTTAAACTAAAATAATCTAAACCAACCCAATTAGGTACTGGCCTTTATAAAATATGTATTCCTATCAATTTTACGATGTAGAAGCAGGTACATGTTATACTAGAGGACGCCCGCGACTTCGTACGCGTAGAATTAGTTTCCCGCTACACCCCCCATTTTATCCCGTTGGGGGTCGTTTTTCGGAAAATCCTTTCTTAGTGCTCACTTACATCATGAAAGGAACCCCTGTACCAAATTTCAAGTTTCTAGGAGGTACAGTAGTTTTGGCTGTGCGTTGATTGATACATCAGTCAGTCAGTTTAGCCTTTTATATATATAGATATAAGGTAAACAGACTCAGAAGGTCTTGCTATTTTACCGTATCCCTTATGTAAGAGCGTAGAATATATTTGTAAACAAATACTTGTAAAACTTCGTCTCCAAGACAACATTACACCTTTTCTATCTTATTGTGCTCGTACTTACATATCTATTTGTTATACCAACCTGATTAGCTTATGGAATAAATGATTAAATGTATGTTATGTTTTTAGATGGAGACATCAGGCGGTTCAGAAAGCTCCAGCGGCGAGGACGCAGAGGTGCGAGTCTCGCGCCGCGGGCACGTGCTCGCGGAGCTGCTCCAGACCGAGCGAGCGTACGTGCAGGAGCTGGGCTCTATACTATCGGTGAGTGTCGCTGTCTGTAGAGAGATTTAGTACGTAGCTGGAGCGCCGTGGGCACGTGCTCGCGGAGCTGGTCCAGACCAAGCAAGCGTGCTTTCAGGAGCTCGGCTCTGTACTATCGGTGAGCTTCGCTGAAGTGAAATATAGTGCGTAGCTAGAGCGCCGCGGGCACGTGCTCGCAGTGCTGCTTTAGACTGAGCGAGCTGATATGCAGGAGCTCAGCTCTATAATATTGGTGAGTTCGGTTCTATAATGTCGGTAAGTGTAGATATAAGAAGAAACGCACATAAAGTAAAAAAGTACACTCTTTATAGCACACAATAAATCGCCACAGACACACACACATAGTATCACATAATATCGATGATCATCGTGAGGCTACCTCAGACCAAACGTGAGACGGACGTCCGTAACCTAAAGGTACCAGCCACGTCATATTATACTCATATAAACTTGATTCTGGAAGAATCTCAGTTAAT
Organism: Acleris cristana; assembly: GCA_948252455.1. Taxonomy (NCBI): domain Eukaryota; kingdom Metazoa; phylum Arthropoda; class Insecta; order Lepidoptera; family Tortricidae; genus Acleris; species Acleris cristana. The sequence continues at coordinate 5,195,125 of OX411774.1, read as the reverse complement.
TGAAGGACGTCCTTACGACACAGTCCAATTGATTCACCACAGCGCGATATCTCCGTACGAGATTTTCCATATCGATGCGCGCTCTGAAAATCAATTGTGCCATTACTATGCAAGTAGAGCGCGTACTACATGTGTAGCCGGTGCAGTCACGGGCGAGGTGCATCAGATGCGCACGCGACGCGCAGACGTGCGCGCGCGCCCGGAACGAAATGCACTCGCCCACTGCACACCGGTGCAGGCTCTCGGTAGAGTACTACACCTCGCCCTCCGCCTCAACATGAAACACGGGAAATACAACCTTCGCAAATCATCCGCAAACATCAGCGTCGGCACCTCCTACTCCTGGTACTACAGAAAAAACGACAACCCCACAACCCGGAAGAAAAAGAAACTAACCCGCTCCGCATCCGATTCTACACTATTCAGCGATTATGCTAACCAAATAGCGCTATTCGAGAAGGAAAAAGCGCTACGTAAGAAATGCAAGAAATCTGTTAGCGACGTTGGAAAAACTAGCCGTGTTAAATATAATCCGCGGAACATCAAACCGGTGTACATGGAACCATTCACTGGAAACTTCTATTACGGCAAGCCATTGCCTGGCTACGAGTATTCGCAGAAATCTGAAGAGAAAATCACTTATTTGCCTGACTCTGATGCTGTTACCGCGTCTGAATCCTTAACAACTATTGAATCCCTCACCACTACTACTCGAACAGTCGTGGACGCTCCCGAGTTAGTAAGAAATCCGCTATATGGATGTGCAGAAGCCGACGTACAAATACCGACTCCAGAATATTTAACCGATTCAACAACCTCTAAAGATTCACAGTTAAAATCTTCCAGCTGCACGGAACTAAGAAGGACAATGTGCAGCAGTAAAAATACAGAAGACATTCTCTCAAACATACTAAAAGATTATAAAAGAATAATGAAAGAGTGGAATACCACAATTAATGATCACTACACCGCAACTTCCAACGGTGGTAGCAAAAGAGCTTCCACGATGTGCCGACGGAGTAATACCGATAGCTATGTCCGCAGTTTACATTCCACGTTATCATGTCGTAAACCCAGTCGATGTCACAAATCCGCAAGTAACAAATACTACCATTACGCTTATTCACAAAACTTGAACAATAAAATAGACATCCCTAAGAATAGAACGCAAAGTCTGCATCGCAACCAAACTTTCGGCAACTGGTCGTCTACGCTGCAGAATTTTAAAAAGAAGACTCAATTTTGGAAAGGCGGTGGTAGTTTGTCGCCGTCGGAGTGCAAGTGCTTGGAAGCCATTTATAAAGATTATGACAGGCGTTTGCAGGACTGGTGTGACACTATAAGTCGCTGTTCATCGTTCCTTAACTCGGTACCTTACCCATCGGCTACATTTCTTGCCTTATAAAGTCAGAGCGTGTAACTCAATATGTGTCTCCGTTTCCAGGGTTACAAAGAGGAAATCGAGAAACCAGAGAACCAGCATCTGCTGCCGGCGACACTGGTGGGCCAGGCTGACGTGCTGTTTGGCAACCTGCACGAGCTATTCACATTCCACCAGGACGTATTCCTCAAAGACCTAGAGCGATCCATCTCCGCCACAGAACTGGTCGCTCTCTGTTTTGTTGAAAAGGTATGTAAAAAGTTTAAAAAATAACTATTGTTAAATTGAAATCGGATATAAGTAAACTTATATAGTGAACGTAACAACTCGAGACATAAATATTTCATCAGGTATATTAATTAATAACCACGCTGAATTTTTTAAGAGTGTATTTATATTTTAAGAAGCTACAAAACCTGATTAAATTTTACAACGGGCAGAAATCACGCAGATTTATAATACATTTACCTAATTGGTAAATTTCGCTCCTATCGCATGGTTTCTTCGTGTCTACTATTTAATTTCCCCATCATTGTCTATTGGCATATTCTGATCACCAAATTTCCTTACAGCGGGAAACGTTCTTCCGTCTGTACAGCTATTACTGCCAGAATATCCCTCGCTCGGAACGGCTCCGGGAGACCCTGGTGGATACGCACCTGTTCTTACAAGCGTGCCAGCTACGGCTAGGGCACAAACTGCCGCTCGCCGCCTACCTGTTGAAACCAGTGCAAAGGATCACCAAGTATCAGCTGCTGTTGAAGGTACGTGTCACACTGCATTTGTACGGCTCACGCAACTTTTTTTTCTTCTTTCTTTCGCTATCGAATTCCTAGTTATGCCGAAAAGATTAAGTAAACTTGGTGCATCTGGTTGAACACACGTGATTAATTATGATTATTTATAGTAATGAAAAATGCACCAGTAAAAGTAAGCTGCTTGAATAATCTTATCAAAACTAAACGACACGTCCAGGTTTGCTAATTATGAGACATAACATAATATTTGATCCATATTTTCAACTGTCGTCACAGTTACTTACCGCATGACATGACATGATATTTAGCTAAAGATAATGTTTACGTTTTTTACCTGTTTTGAGCAAACTTTATGTTGTTATGCCAGCGCATTTTTTTTTTATTATGTTGAACTAAAGTCTATTACGAATTTTCAGGATTTCATTGGCCCAGTTTGTAGTTTATCCACTTTAGGCCTTACAAGACAGACAATATTAATACAGTTAATTTAACTCGGCTCTGTTTTAAAGTTTATGCTGGTTTTAGGACTTGCTTAGGTACAGCGAGTGCGGGTCGATGAGCTCCAACCTGCAGCAGGCGCTGGACTGCATGCTGGTCGTCGTCAAGTGCGTCAATGACTCCATGCACCAGATCGCCATCACCGGGGTGCCGGTAAGTAACACAGATATTACAAGTTACTAGTTACTACGCAATGGATATTGCACGTCCAAAGAAAACAGGTTGATTCGTTACTGACATAGATGGACCAAGGTTACTGAATGGTGGCTAAGGATGCTTAAATCCGTTGGAATGCCTTCTGCTGAATGGGTGGAGGGTTTGATGAGGAAGATATCCAAGTTAGTGATCATAACATTCGAGTGCCGGCACCCGAAGAAAGCTTTATATAAATCACTTTTGGTTCTAATAAGATTGTCAAAAATAAACATGTGGTCCTAATCTCGATGTTTTTCTTCAGCTTGTTTAAACGATTTAAACAATTATTTTATTTATACCTATTGTTATATAAAATCCAACCGCTTGCCGACAAGATTTGTCTGTACCGGTTCGAAGAAACTATATTAATGTACCTACATCGTTGTTTTTCTACCCAATCAATTAGTCATTCAAAAACTAGACAAAAACAAGCTTAATGTTATGTCATGGCGAAATATAAAAAGTTACACTGCTATTTACAATTTACCCACATTAGCATACAGAAGATTTCTCTAACGACCAATCTCTGTCACTGGCCACTTAGCTGTGACATGTGTATAGGCACATTGTAAATTACTAGAGAGGTCCAAATACAACGTACTCTCAACCTTATACCAACTCAATGAGGTTCTCGGGCAGGATTGTCGTATTATCTCATGGGCGACGGAAACTGTAACGGATGGAAAGTTTGTCACGCGAGGTAGCAGCGGTCTCAAATACCTGGAATTAGATACTTGAGCCTAAACATGTTTATTTATTTTATTTGTTCGCATAAATAGAAGCCCATTTCAAGTTCTTAGCATTAAATTGACTACGCATTTTTTTTTATCTGTGTCTTGCACTCTTGGTGGAATTCGGATTCACCCAAAAAAAATAACTGCTTGCTTTTATATTTTTATTTGAAAGAATAGCCTTTTCTATGGATCTAATTTAAAGCATTTCATGATTAAAACAGTTATTCGTTATTTAAAATCATTTATCAAGAGATTTGTCAAGATCGTAGCAGGTGGAAAGAAGTGATCTCTGCCTACCCCTCTGGGAAACAGGCGTGATTTAATGTATGTATGTATGTATCAAATAAACTTACTTACTGTGCAAAAATGGCGGAGCTTTTTAAAAAATAGGTATAGGTACTTACTTCGCCTAAGATTTTGTAAGACTTTTTTTTACTCTCTGTGATCTGTTTTTGAAGACATAAACATAATAGACGAACGTCATTCAAACATAACATAAACAATCGCAATACAATTTTTTTTTATTTCAGAGTATTTTTAGCATTCGGCCAATGCTTATTACCTAAACCATAATTAATTCAGCACTTCCTGCATCAGAGTATATTCACTGAACACAATCACAATCACATAAAATTTATTGATAGGAAATTCCATACTTCCAATCATGAGTTTCTATAATAAATGTTTATGCCGTCGTTTTGAACCTCTTGGAAAACCTCAACACATACATTTTTAACACAATAAAATACGAGAAGAGAATATAAAAAAATGTTACAGAGTTGTATGCGTGCCTCCCTGAAGGACGGAGGTGGTTAACCGCAGGGTTTTTCGTGGATATTCCGGACGTTCTCCGTTGGCGAGTCCCACATAATCATCCCGGGTCCCCCCGGACCTGCGTGGTATACGTAAACGCATTTACATAGCACTAGAAAAAAAATGCTCATTATTCGTATAAAATTCGCTCATTGGCGCGGTTCTCTTAATGTAGTATACTCATGTCAGAAGCTCAACGTCGATTATTACAACAACAACATAAACTCACGCCTTCATTCCCAGAGTGGGGTAGGCAGAGCCACAGACTCACCAACAACTCCAAAAACTTGTTGATAATTCTGTGACCACATTTTGCACAACCAGGCTAAGATGTTATCCAGTGTATTAGTGACAGGTTGCAAACCCATCGCCTAACAGCATTACACAGCCTTTAGTCCCTTAGTCGTCTCTTACGACATCCACGGGAAGACATGGAGTGGCAACATTCTAAACCCGGCACCGCACGGGCACGTCAATTATTAATGGCGTTCATAAGCAGCAGTATCTTTCAATAGCTTTCATACATAAAGTGACCCTTCTTCCTCAGGTGGATCTCAGCCAACAAGGCGAGCTGTTAATGCAGGGGTCATTCCTCGTGGCGTCCGAGAGCAAGCGCGACTTGCGGCTGCGCATCCGGCCGCGGCGCCGGCACATCTTCCTCTACGAAAAGGCCATGCTGTTCTGCAAACCTGCCACCAAGAACAGCCACAACAAGGCTACGTACCACTTCAAGAATGATCTACAGGTGAGAATTGACGTCATGTTGCCCTTTCAGTCTTTAAGCTACCTAAATGTTGGTTGATACATTTATGACGCCAGGCAGGATATGCGTCAAGTGAGCTGGAACTAGGGTTGCCAACCATACTTTATAATAACGTATCCTACGTTATTTTTCTTCATTCTACTTTATACTTTTGAATAAAAAAAAGTATCAAAAATACTTTATTTCTAACTGATGCGTGGAATGGATCGAAATTGATGACCGGAAAGCAGAATCAAGACTTCTGCGAAATTTCTGAACTTGCATGAAGTTTCATTACAGTACAGTGTGCTAAGAGCACAAAAAGTATGTTTTCAAACAAACAAATAAATAAATAAAATTGAAGAATACTTTTTTTATTTGGAAATACTTTTATTTTGTATTCGTTAGACAGGTATACACGTTATTTTCTTTAAAAAAAAGTTGGCAACCCTAGCTGGAACCCTTTCTGGGTACTTGATATGCTTATAGACACCGAACCGCTTTTTTCTAGTTTTGTTCATTAGATAGCTCGAAAATATCCGCATTGCAACGGTTTAATCATCATTCATCAATTTCATCATCGACAGTAATCGACAGACGGATGGGTGTGGAAAGTGACCTAACGAGTAACTACCTATATAGTCAAAAAACTACTTTAGCCGGCCTATCTAGACTGGCTCAAGACAGGCCTCGTAGTCATTATTATGTGCATAAAATTGAGAGATGTTTCAAATTTTATTATTAACCATATTTAAAACAGTCTGGTTTTTCTGGTCAATCCCGTTTTTTTCATATTTACGTAAGATTCGAGTGTATTAATTACTTTTTAAAGCTTTTAGATGAACAATAAATTTTAATTAAATTTTAAAAGTCTGTATTTTGTCAGCATTTAGTTTTTTCAATTTATTCCATTTTGGACTGACCTGTCCATTTATCGGAAATAAGGTTTATAAAATGTCAAAACGTATTATTTGCATAATCTTTTATTCAAACAATATCTTCTTAAATGTGGTTGTGTCTTAGTATACCTACATTCCGTCTAAATTTGGCAAATAAGTAAAAGTTGCCTAAACTAAAAACGAACAACTTGCTATAAATCGATCACATTTCAATCCAGGTCGTTGGGTTGTGCAAGTTCTAACACGAGCTTTTTATTATTAATTGCTTACCTAATTGCGATTTAATACTAGACTTTGGCTGAACTGTCTCAACAGAAAAAGATACAAAACATGTAACAATAAAAAAGTCAATATATTCCATATTATATCATGCATTATTCAGTTTACGAAATGTTACATGCAGGCACGAAATAGGCAATTCCACGGAGACCGGTGATTATTTCGCGCAGTTTCGTGTGTTTTTGAAGACAGTTTTTTGTTAAAAAATAAATTAAGCCTATCCGGTTTATAATACGCATACGAGTTCCTCATCTAGTTTTTAAAGAGAACAACCGCTCTGTATTGTCTTCAATTCTAATGGGCAAAATTAAATGGCAGCTGGGGATCGCCTATATCAATAAACTCAACCATCGATGCTTTTCCTTATGCTAGTGATCGCCCTCATGTTCTTTTAAGGATAAGGACTACTTTCCTATCTAACTATTGGATCAGATACGGTTGAGAAAGTAAATGGACGAAATACGAGCTGTCATAACGTTGACAATACGATAACATGTCAAAGCAGTGAGGTTTTGCTGAGTAGAATTAAGCCCAGGCGTGAGTGTAGCGTAGACATAATAATCTCGCGGGCCGTTTGTTGACATCCCACCATGATTTATTGTCAGTTTTACAGCTATATCTTAGCATGTGAGCAAAAAATTTAATGAAATGCTATTTTATGATGGAATGTTTTTAGTATTATTTGTAGTAACCACACGTCGTCATCAGGGATTTTTTGGCTCTGATCGATACCTGTGTCACTGCCATGCAATACTCGTGTGCGCAATAGCCGCAATTGATACGATGTATAATATATTATTGCGTCATTAGTTCATTAATCATTATGTAAACTAAAGTGATTAAATTTAATAAAATTAATAGGTATAACTACACCTAACTTCTGTGTAGGTTATAAACTCCCTATCCTTAAAATATGCTGACCCGGGTGACTTTAGCCCTTCGTCTGAGGGAGGGTAAAAAAAATACCAAATTGTAGTCTCTTTAAATTATGGAATAATCCACAAAATGAAACGAAATGAAATTACAAAAACATATACAAATTATTTTTGCGGCTGATGATGAACAAAAATTTGGTCAGGATGCTAATCAAACAGAAGAAAGGTTAAGTGCCAAAACGGGCGTAGATGTGGCGTCAAACAGTTTTGAAAATTTATATGTAGGAATATAACTTAAGTTTTTTTATTGTTTTTGTTTTCTACTACATACCAATATTGGAGAAGTTTGTTGCGAATATGTTTTAAATTGTTACTAGTTTTCAATACGCTTAAATTAGTTAAATAGGTACAGTCAAGTGCAAAAATATGTATTGATTGATAGAATCCTCTTATGTTACGAAGTTATTATTACACTGGAATAATGTGCATTGGGACATATTTGTGACAAGTTGTGTTCTCCCATAGGTATACTCGTAATTTATTACACTTTACTGTACGTACGTATGTAACATTGTCGTTTTTAATCTACTTTTAAATAATGGATTGTCAATTTTAAGTGGCCCTAGGAACTCCTCAATCGCAAGTTCTATTAGCGCCCAAAGTAAAATCGACAGCAAAGCGTCTCGTTAATTAATTATGAAACTTTTTTTTGCAGATGTCACAAATCGGCTTAACCGAGTCAGTAAAAGGCGACCTGCGCAAATTCGAGGTGTGGCGGGAGCACCGGCAGGAGGTGCACACCATCACGGCGCCCAGCATCGAGGTGAAGCGCGCCTGGGTCGAGCGCATCAAGCGCGTGCTCCTCGACCAGCTCAAGGAGCTGAAGGGAGAGCGGGTCCGCAAGTACGCGCAACACAGGTTTGTACTACTGTCACAGTATTTCCGAACAGAGGGGCTAGACAAGATGCATTACGCTAACCAGCGTTTCTATTCGTTTCGTCTGTAAACCAATCGCGTCACTGGTAGATCACGTGACTTTTCGTCATCTACAAGTGACGCGATTGGTTTAAAAACGTAACGAATAGAAACGCTAGCTAGCGTAGCGTAATGCACCTTGTCTAGCCCCTCAGACTCCGTCACTCCGTCTAAGTACGAGCATTTTTTTTACCCGACTGTCGAAGGAGGAGGCTAATGTGTTTATCAGCCTATAAATGTTTGTATGTAGGTACGTTTGTTCCTTTGTAGCGCTCTAGAAAATCAACGCGTGGACTGATTTCTTACGTTAATCGATTTGTCTTAATCTTGTGAGTGACACATAGGTATTTATGTCATAAGATGTCATAAGATGTCAGATACTTACTTCTCATAGACATTTTTGTCATAAAGTCAATTGTTGAAGCATTATGTAGAAAATAACCAATTTTGGCCCCTTCAATTCAAGATGGCAGCTAACGCTGTGACCCCTCGAGGTCGGAAACTTTGATTTTGTCATGACTAGCCTTTTCTTAAGCAATAAAAATTAAAACATTTTCTACACCACCATTTGTAGGGCAAAAATACCTGCTGACTGAGCTATAATAGGCAATTCTAATATTTCTTCGATTACTGCCTTTTCTTCTTCGCTCTCGTACTCTAATTTATTGTACGTCGCTCTCTGACACTACTAAAACCCCGTACAATCCGCTGGTGCGTTGTTTTTTGTTGCGACATTATCTTTCTACGTATCTACATTAATTTCTACGAGTAAACACTTCAACGTTAATCTAAATTATTTACACTAGATTCGCCCCTAAACAGCAAAATGAAATATATAAACCGGACGTCGGTCTCCCCAGGACGCTGATCCAGGCGGCGTCGTGGGAGCTGGGCGGCGCGGCGCGGCCGCCGGCGCCCGGCGCGCCGCGCACGGCGTCCTGCGACTCGCACGACGAGCCCTGCTGGTCCACCGACCCCTCCGACGACGACGACGACGAGCGCGACGACCACGCGCCGGTATGGAACCACCCACTACACACCGACCATCCCACCCACCCTTTCAATCTGCATCACACCTACAGGGGCACGTATCCTAATATACAGGGGGTTAGGCAGAAGGTTGGAAAACTTCAGGGACTAACTTTGTAGGTCATACTCATCAACTTTTATTATGGGTCTTTAAATCGCGAAAAAAAAACAGCTGTTCCATACAAACTTTGAGAGCTAAACAGCCGTAATGTATGGAACAGCTGTTTTTTTCGCGATTTGGATGTTGGTCCCAAAATAAATGTTGATGAGTATGACCTACAGAGTTAGTCCCTGAAGTTTGTCCAACCTTCTGCCTAACACCCTGTATAAAGTTCAAAATAGGTACATAATGGGTCAGGGTCATGATACATAATAATAATATGTTTTTTTTTCTGAAACCTTTCAGGATTGTTATAAAACAAACCGAACGTAACCTAATGGGTTCTATACAATGGGCTTTTAAAAAATCCAGAAATAAAACCATTAATATGTTATGTTATGACCATTATAATTATATTATGCCCATTAAATATTTTGTACCTTATATATATTATGATACGATCCCCACCTACAGTACGCGCGCGATTTGAATACCGAGCTTAAGAATGTGCTAGTACGAGACAGCACTATACAGTATAGTGCACACTCCAGTCGGGAGAGGAGAGGTGTGGCGCCCTTAACCTCAGGACCCGTTTTATGGTCGCCTTTATCGCAGTGGATAAAGCATCCGTCACTCTTGCACTCACATACTGGTCAGAAAGCGACAGACGTTTATCCACATCGATAAACACAACCATAATGCTGCAATCAATTCGCGCGCGGACTCTATGTGGCATCGTACATTTTGAAATGGATAAAATACCCTTATCATACCTAAATTGAGTTGCGTCAATTTGGACATGATCATAATAATGTTCCAATTTGTTTTAGCCTACCTCAATTTTTAAATGATAATGTCGACGTCAACGATTTAGTAGCTCTTACTATCGAGTGTATTTGCTGTCATATCTTCGACAGAATGATAGATAAGATGTAGAAACAAACAGACGCAGTTCAATTTACGATAGCGTTTTCTATGGGTCTCTTCTTCTTGGAGATCCTTTAAGGCTTTATGGCTACGGTACATTTTAACGTGTAGGTATTTTGGGTTGGATAACTGATTTTAACTGATATGCTTAACGGATTAAAGTTTTAAATAATTGGGTCAGTCAAAGAGCAGTTTTTTAGGCTTGTTGTTTTGTGTGGCCCTTGAAGTTTCGTCTTGAAAAGCAAGTTGACTGTGGCCACTGAACTGGAGGTCGTAAGGAGGATGAGTGAATTCAATTTTAGCTTGCTGATAAGTTATTGAGCTTTTACATTATTGTTTTTAGTTGCAGGATTTAAATTACCAGTCAGCTTGCTTTCCATGTTCCATGTTGGCAACTTCGATGATGTTTTCTTAGTGTGTCTTTACTGTCAATATAATAGTCGCAAGATTGTGTAGGTAAATTACGTATTAAAAAAATGTGTTAATTTTCAAACTCTCTTATGTGCTGTCACGAAGACAATACAAAAGAGATGTGTATACGGTGTTAATACCAGTTTATAACTTCAATTGTAACCAGTCCTGTGAAAATTACTAACAATAATCGGGTAGAATAGTGCTTCCTGTCGCGAAAGAGCTTCCTAATATGGGTCTCCTAATTAATAGCGACTAATTTTGGGTTTGCAGTGTTGAGTGAAGTGAAAAACACTCTCAATGTAAGTTTTAAGAGTATTATTAAAGGAATGCGGGCTGATCACGGGTAGCGCATGTGAAAGGCTGAGAACCCGAACGCACACTACGCTTCCCGAACCTGGCATCAAAGCATTCGGATGTACCGAATCAGCGGGACCCGTTTACTGTCGAGTGCTGACGATTCCTTCTGCAAGCTTTGACAGAGAATTTGCAGCTTCTTACTCCTTAGTCCTTAGATCTAGGCTTAGACGCGAGTTCTACGAATTCTCCTCATATAAAATCCAAGACGTCTGTTAGATTCACGCCGTCCACTGCATAATTACCTACCTAAGTTAGCCAAACACGTATCATCGCTTTTAGTTTATTTAAATTCAAAATTTTGTTATACACTAGCACTCGAGGGTTAATTGGATTTAGTTTTGCACTTCCACGTGGCACCAAATCTAACACGGGAAATATCACTTAGTTCGACAGGGCTCTCTCAAAGCGACAACTTAATACCGGCGCCATCTTGTTCGTATGACAACAAAATGGCCGCCTTGCTCTAAGATGTGTTGTTCAACAGGTGACGGAGGCCGTCGGTCTCAACGGTACCATACACAGAATGGTACAATTCTTTTCTGTATCGGGCTCTGCACAAGCCACGTCCACGTTTTACGTGTCACAATACTGATAGATATCTGTACGGCAATTTAAAGCCCGTACAGGCCTTGTAAATACAATGAAAGAGACTGAATTATCCAAAGCATATAATACCAAAGAGTTCGACGTAAACGAACATGGATATATCAGTTTATTGCCGAAAATTAACTGTCGTGTAAGTCATTGTTTTGTTTGTTATGTCACTCATTTGTCAGTGTGCTTTTTAGTTCTGTTAACTTGCGCTTGCTTCGATTAAGTGTTATACGTTATTTAATGTTTACAATACATATGTATTTCTGTTTACGAATGGTAGAACATAATGGACATCATTGTATCTTCATGAACGAACCGTATTGTCGTTTGACGCTGTATGATATTCTACCGAACTTACACGTACCTACTTATTCTTACTATATTGACAAGTGTTACACTAAACGAGGGTGTGAGAAGTTTGCCTGATTCTGCACAGCTCGGCACGGCATCTCAGCATTTCAGCTTGCAGCACTCTAACCACGGCTTTGGATTGCGATCTTGGCTTATAATGTATTGTTTTATTACACTACTCGACTTCGGCAACCTACCTATGACATTACACGCATGCCAGAGACGTTACACTTTGTTGTAAAATACAAACATACGGGTGGACTCTCATAGTACCCACCTACTTGGATTACACTGATAAAAAAACAGAACTTCTTACCTTAATAGATAGTATACTGCCGCACTCAGAGACGTCAATTAAATTTAACGCTTGTTAAGTGACGTGTTGTCTTCTTCTATTGCTATAGCAAAGAAAGTGACAACAGCTACTTTAATTAAGCATTAAATTTAATTGACGTCTCTGAGTGTGGCAGTTAATAAATGAAATAAATAATGGGCTGACAATTTGAGAATATTATCAATTATGTTCCTCCCTCGCATCATGTTGAGTAATGTTGTTCTGTGAGGTATAGCTACCTACCTTATTTCTAATTACCGTTTTTTTTCTCCATTATGGAAGGAGATGATCTTAAGATGAACTCATTTAAAACATATGTTTTTAAAATTACCCACTTTTTATTACGTTTAGTACTAAAGGGGAAGCGGGGCAGTTTGGTGCATGGGGCACAATAATACACAAATGGTAGTAGGTACTTAATATCGAAATATCAATAAAACATGACTATACATACATAAGCGGGCTTGAAAGCTGTAAACGCATCGTTAGGTTGTTGTTCTTGCATTTCACAAGTTCACTAAAAATATTCTCCTTATGTTAAGTATAGTTAATTGTTGCAGTGTTTATATGTTTATTGAATATTTGAATATTCGTTGTCAGGATTGCACGTTTAACTTTTCTAAAGTTCACTGCGGTTTTATTCATATTCAAATATTTTTCGAATATGACCGTTGGGTCACTTCGATACACAAAGGTACGGGGCACATTGGTGCTATCAATGTTTGAGTAAGTAATTTTTGACTGTGTTGTTTAAGTGTCTAAAAGTGTTTTAGGGATTGTTTAGCCTATTTTCAGTTAAGCTATACATGTTAAAGTTCATTTAAATAAATACAAAAAAAAAGCAATTGAAATCGGTCATAATGTCTATAAGTATAATATATTGAAAAAAAAGATACCTATTTAAAATCTTTATGAAACACAATAGGTTGTCTATACCCTCCTTAAAAGAAACGAAACAACATTTGGTTGAATGTTGGCATTTTTAAAACTTTTTTACATAATAAACATGTGTATCAAGGTGCCCCACGTGTGGGGCACAATTAAACAAATTCCATTTTCCACAGTTTTTTATTTATTTTTATTACGATTAAATTTTTAAGATTAATTGAAATGCAATATCAATCCCAATTAGTTTAACACTACGATACTAGCAAAAATAGTATAATTTTAATCATTTTTATTGCCCAAAATATAAGGTTAACTTTTTTCGTACCAATCTGCCCCGCTTCCCCCTACATCGTCTCAAGGAATTATACCTACTATACATAGCACAAAGCCATGTGTACAGATTTGAATAAAAAAAATACATAAACCTAGTTTAAGTTACTTGTTATCTATTACTAGTTCGTCGATGTTATTACAAAACACTTTACATTATTTATATTTATAATAAAATTATGTATACATATATATAAGTAGGTACATAAGAATGATATAACTTTTATCTATGACTATGAGGTGTGTGGTTGTATAAATTTGCCTTAACACAAAATGCATGGTTTAGTTATAAGCATTAAGAACGCGAAAGTAAAAGTTAAAAAATCCTTTTGCGTTTTTACTAGCGAAATTAAAATCTTATGGTGATGCGGTTAACACTTTCAGCGCGCATGGTACATATAATGGTGCGTCATGCCAAACATAAAAATCGTGTTTCATGCGCACTGAATGTACTTGATGAGTCTAAATTGCATGTTTCGGTTGATGGCCAATATAATTGTGTTTTCCTGGTTTTACACTGCAACAGAATACCCATGACTAAAATAATATGATTTTACATAAGATAACACTTTCCAAGATTTTTATTGACAAATTTAAAAGGGTAAGCTAGTACACGAACGGCTGTTTACAGATCCATTAATTTTTTACAATAATTATTCGTGTAAAAGTCGTAATTTGTACTTGCTTACTACTTATCCTCTTAAAATACTTAACTGAAACATATCTTCATGTAGCCACAAATAAAACAAAATCGCATTTACAGCAGAAGTTATTGATGGACAACTGTTTTACAAACTTAAAACTGTGATGATTTTGAAACGGGGAAATGGTTGCTTCATCTGTAAATTCTTATAACATCACGCTATCTACATATTGTTACCGTTAACAGTCCATTTACAGGATTAGCTGGCTATAGACATATTGGTAAAAGCTCCTGTGGATGCAATCCCATCTTTCTCATACCAGGTTTGGATGGGATATATATTCTCTCGTGCTCCCGTTAGTTTGTAGTCAGTATTGTCCATATCATCATCATCATCTCAATAACTTGTCGATTTCTAAACAACAGGTGAACAAATTTTTGTGCCTCTTTTTTGGGGATCGAATTCAAATACTTAATGCTGGCCAAAGATAGATATCCTTCACACAGAAACTGTTTACAGGACCGTTTTTATTTAGGTATGTAAGTAGGTAGTTGGTATAATAGATTATGTAAACTGTGTTCCGTTTCCAACTTCCTGCCACGGTTTCTGTGCGAATGAGCTCGAAATGATTCGTCGCAAACGCAATAAGTGCAGAGGCGGCGCGTTCCCATACTAAAAAGCGTTCCCAAATCGTGGCAGTGTCGGTTTTATGATGGCAACGCGTCGACTCCACTCTCAACGTCTCGCGTCTCGCGTTTGCAGCTTTGGCGTATCTTGCGATGCGTCCTTAACAAAAAGGCGTCGTGTTTTCGATCATATGTAGCTGGCTTCCCATAAAACCAATGTGTAACCCGTTGATATCCGTGAAGCGAGTTGGTCGTGATGTGTGACGTGCGCAGGCGGTGGGGTGCGCGCTGGTGGCGCTGTCGGAGTACACGGCGGTGGGCGCGAGCGAGGTGTCGCTGCGCGAGGGGCAGGCCGCCGAGCTGCTCAAGGTGGGCTGCGCCGGCTGGTGGTACGTGCGGCTCGCAGGTCAGGATACTATCAAATTCATTCAACACTAATTCGCCTTATTGTAACGGTGTTTCCAGCCCGCTATGACTTAAAGAGACTATTGATCATATCCTCCTCCGTTCCTCTTCAGGTGTTGCAAATGTCATGGTCACATTATCACTTTCCATTAGGTAAAACCCTGGCTCGTCGTACGAATTGAGATACTCCGATTTTTTTAATAGGCCTCTAGCAGCGGTTCTTGTATTACATGTTGGTAGAGATCTTCTAATTTAAAATTTAACGCGCCGCCTCTTATCGACCTATGAAACATGTATCCAAGTGTGACCGTAGACACATTAGAGGGCATTCAGTTTAAAGGTCTTTGCATACATAACGTGATTTTACACGGACGGGAGGGGACAGGGAATTTTTAAAATATCGTTTCATAGAAAATGTATCGGAATGTGCATACGTAACGATTACACGGACGGGACGGGAACGTGACGGGAAAAACAAACATGTACTAAACCACGTCCCGTCCCCGTCTCGTCCACATCCGGATCACGTTACGTATGCACGAGACCTTTAGATTTGACGATCTAATCTAAAGCAATTACTTTCCATTTTATTGCAAACTTTACTGGCCTATGGGAATTTGAATGGTTCATCAACAAAAGTTACTTCCCGGAGTATGTATGTACTTTTTAGGTCCCAGTGTTTGAACGATCACATTCCATTTAATCTCATAATAGAGTTGAGCTATTCTCGAAATGTTTAGTAAATCTCGAATGACAAGTGAAATCGGAACATTACCTTTTTCTTTATCATTATCTTGAACATCTAATTTCTAGTCCTACTCTTCAAGCGAAATGTAATAAGTATATTGTGTAATGTTTGTCCGCAGGCGGGAATGGCGAGGGCTGGGCACCGGCGGCGTACCTCGACCAGCGCAAGACGTCGCGCTCGTCCAGCCGCTCGCACGACCGGCTGCACGACCACTGAGCGTCGCGAGCCGACCCGACCGCGCGACGGACCCTAGACACTAGTATAAGCGGAACATAAAGATGACGCATTCATCCTTATGTCCAATACGGTGCATCGGACACGTTAGGGGTGTTAAGTTTTGATGAATGTGAAATTGTCATTTTCGGGCGTAATAGTGTCTGCTTCACGTTCGTGATCGGAGTTATTTGTGGCTTGTGTAGTGTACACAACTTTTTTGGGGGAAAGTGCCAGGTTTGTATACCAAAATGAGGCAGTTTAAACGCTTATTTATAAAAGTTTTGCGTCAGTCTAACCGCCAAATGAGCGATATGTGGTATTTAAAAAGCTTTTGTGAATTTAAATTTAAACGCCGTTTTTGTGTAAAGAAACTGAGACTCGGACTAATGAAAAAAAGCATTGTACCTAATTGTCGGCGCAGTTGCTTATACTGCGATAAAGGTGGCATAGTAGTTCGGTTTAGGATTGTACGTATAGGCACCTTTAGTTATTGAAGTCACCCCACCTCGTTAATGTCGAACAATAATATTTGTTAATTATTGTAAATGTTGTTCTAAAGAAGCTTTATTGTAAATTAGTGTTAGTCGTAGCTGAGTTGTCGTTGAGGTAATCCAAAGCTAAGGCGCGTAGACGTTGCGGAATGCATGTGCAATATTAGGCTGCTCTCAAGATTTATTCTTCACTCAATTAGGGATATCACACAATCTATACTGGCGCAATTAAGTGACGCGCGAATATTTCATACATTTTGCGTCGGCACGTGACGCCATGGCATCCTGTGGTTGACAGGTTGCGACAGTGAATGGGTTAAAAACCTGGCTTGCATGTTGCACCGATCTTTATGGCTGTAAATATTCATTAACAGCACTGAAGATTGATGCAGCTCGCAAGAATGTCTCATAGGGCCATTGTCACATGCTTTCGCACTCGTTAGGCAAGGCCTAATAGTGGCATAGGGCGTTAAGTGAGCCGTGACTGTTTCGTGATTGTTCTGTACATAGGTACTTTTATTATTTAATTGTAGTTATTTATTTGCTAGCTCGGCTTTCGGTGTTACTCGTGCTCGCCTCGATATTCCATGACAGACACTGGGTGGTATTGTAAGCGGACCATTAGGGACCTGTGTATTAAAAGTTTCTTACAAAGTAGTTAAGTCCATTGCGACTAGAGAAGTTAGTAGGTATAGTCAATATAAATTTGTTGATTGGACGGGATGCTCAAGATAGACACGGCGTCAAATATAATGTTGAACATCTTGATCAATGATCCAGTATCTGATTGTACGTTGATATTATCACAAGCATTCTCTCTTTGCTTCGACTATAAGATGAGATAGATGTACCTATAATTTGAAGTCATCGATCATTTTCATATCACTAGTTATCACTGACAGATATATTACGTACAGAGCTTTTCTGAAAATCATATAATTAAATTAAATTATTTAACAAATTCATACATTTACTTGAAGTTAGTTAAGAATATGAAATTGAGATCCATATTTATACAAATTTAAAATGTTCTATTAGGGGGAAGTGGGGAGATTGGTACGGAAAAAAACAATTTTATATTTTGGGCAGTAAAAATTATTTACACTATATAATTTTTGCTTATATGACAGGGAAACTAATTGGGTTTGACACCGGCATCAAATTAATCTTGAAAGTTTGACCGTGATAAACTGATAAAGATAGATAAGTAAAAATGGAATTTGTATCATTGTTCCCCACCCATGGGGCACCTTGATACACATGTTTAAATATGTGTAAAAGTTTGGAAAAATGCCAGCATTAAACAAAATGTTGTTTCGTTTCGTTTCTTTTAAGGAGGGTATAGGCAACCTATTGTGTTTCATAAACATTTTAAATATGTTTTGACTTAATTATAATAATATAATAATAATATTATGGAAATTATGACCGATTTCAACCGTTTTTTTTTAGTATTTATTTAAATGAACTTTAAAATGTATGAAAAAATCGGCTTAACAAACACTTTTAGACACTTAAATAACACAGTTAAAAATTACTTACGCAAACATTGATAGCACCAATGTGCCCCGTGCCTTTTTATACCAAAGTGCCCCAAACGGTCATATTCGAAAAATATTTGAATATTAATAAAACCAGTGTACTTTAGAAAAGTAAAACGTGCCATTCTGAAAGCGTAATTAAATAACTTATTATTGGAAATTTAAAATGTCCAATCAACTGATAAACACTGCAACAATGAACTATTACATAAGGAAATATTTTTTAGTAAGCTAGGTACATTAAAAACACCTTCTTCGTGTAATGCTAAAGAACAACAACCATGCGATGCGTTTACAGCTGCCCCAATATTATAGGGTTCTTTCTATGTTGCATTTTTGGGGTACTTCAATTTAGACCTAGTGTCACTCCAGACAAACTTCAAATTTCAATTTGATAAAAGTGCAACATAGAACCCTATAATATTGGGGCAGCGAGCTGTCAAGCCCACTTAAGTAAAGGTAGTCATGCTTTAGTGATATTCACATAATATTAACATTAGTTTTTAACGAAATAGTACTGGTGTATTATTTTGCCCCTTGCATAAATCTGCCCCGTTTCCCCCTACAGACCATTATAATTATAAAGGTGCTTAAATTTCCATCTTAGTTGTTAACTAAGAATTAAAACAATTACTATGTAGGTGTGTTTTTGCTAGTCGGCATTAATTCTTTAATTATTTCATAGATCATACAAAATCATTTGTCATTTTCAATCATTATCTTACTTTGCTGTTTCCAGTCATTTGTGTCACAGTAGGTACCTACTACTCCCTGCCTGTCATTTTATGTGATTTTTTTGTATTATAATAAACAAAGTTCATTTTGTTCGAGCTGATCACAATACACTTAATTTGTCCATTTACTTTGTGTTTTACTTATTTTTACCTTACTCATTTTAAGATATCCTATGATTTGATTGGGGGTGTGAACAAATAAGATGAGTTGATCAGGATGTTTGACTCTCTTGAACAATGCGTGTAGGTGCTCATCCACTGATTATTAACCCTTTGAACGCCTTTGACTTGATAAAAACGTCGTCCTCCCTCACACGCCAATGACAGCTGAAAACTAATGTCAACCTCACGTAACAAAATACTCGGGTCTATTTTGCACTGTATCTGTGACCACTATATGGGTCGATGGCGAGGTAAGCACGACAGTACACGACCACTTTAGTGGTTCTTGGCGTTCAAAGGGTTAACAGACAGGTTAACCACCCGGCTCGGCTTTTGGTTAGAAATATTGTGAGTCGCCGACTTCAGTTCAACTGACCTATTACCTAACCTACCTACAAGAAGTTATTTTTTGCGTTTTTGAAGGCGGTTTTTCGTTTTTTAAGCATTTATTTTATTTTATACATTTTAGTGATCATAATAAGCTTATGTAGTCCCACTTTTTAGTTGATATGAAACTTTAAGACATTCCAAGCTCGACGCGGGAAAGTCAGTCATATTTAAACAATTAAATGTTCTTCGTGTTACATTACCTAGTCGCTCAACTATCTAAATCGAGATATCTTATCGCCACCCTTGAAATAGGTACCGTTGAGGAGTTCTGTTGGCCAACTGTGGTCTTACTCATCAGTTCCCCTTCACCAAATGATACTTTCTGAATGCAAAATATGCACATGCTAGACTTGTTACTAAAAATACTAAAAACGCTATATGTTTGCCTACAATATTTGAGGTGTTCCCTCAATTCCTCACTGATCCCCTCATCAGATTCATATTTGGTGACAATGGGACCACATCGGAAGTATACCCAATCAAATCAAAAAAAAAAAACGGTCTACAATTAACCGAGAAATCGGTGAACATACATTAAAAAAAAACACTGTGGAACATAGAACCTCCTCCTTTTTTGAAGTCGGTTAAAAATGATACAAGTGTGGACCCAGCTTAAGAAAATCACCGCTGTCCGAGTTTGTGCAATAGCGTCAGCGGCTAGCAGCAAGATACAAATGCACAAGATGCAGCAATTGCAATTTGCAGCATAGGTACTGCAGTGGCGAATTCTATGCATTTGTTTCCGTCGCCACAGTCACTGTAGCTTTCGTGCCTGTTATTATCCTTGCTACGTCCTATGTACTATCAGACCATTGGAACCTTGACCCACCATAGAACTGTGTCACAGAGACGTTATGATTCAAGTTATAAGAAGTGTCAAACAAATTGTTTTATAATGTCACTGTGACACCGTTCTATGGTGGGTCAGGGTTCCATTGGGCTGATAGTAATATCACTAAAGTGGAGAAACGAATGGCCGAAATCACCCAGAGCACTTGCCTCATTTTAAATTTCATTAGCTGTCAATGGTTAGGTAGGTTAGGTACCTAAATATTCCATACAAGTGAAGGCATTAAAATATGATGCCACTTTACGATTATTGGAAACTTTTTTAAGTTTAAGTATAAGAAATAAACAAAAGGTTTTAATATTTCATGTACTAAATATTTATGTCTATTCAACCTTGATTACAAATATTCAATTATTTATCAAATTCTCAAAAACCTTTCTCTCTTAGGTAGGTACTGGTACTGTCAAGTGCAAAAATATGTATCGAAAGAATCCTATCATAAATATGTCCCATTGAAGCTGCAATCCAGTGTAAGAAGTTACACTGGAATGCACCTTCAATGGGACATATTTTTGAGATGTTTCGTTCTCCCATATTTTTATACTTGACTGTAATAACTGTACTTTCTTTACAGTAGTAAAATATTAAAGTAGGCCAAGAAACAGTCCCGGACACTTAATATTGGTTAGTTTAAGTAGAAATTAAAATTTTAACCGCAGTTTATATTCGCAAGGGTATTGTAAAAATCCTAACGCCGTATTAAAAAGCAATCCATTAAAAGTGCAAAATGTTGTAAAACGGCTGTGAATTTCCTAGTGATTTTTATATACCTACTTACCTACCTAAGTAACCTTTTGAATCCCAGTATTTTGACTCCTTAGGATTTATTCATATTTATAACATTTTCTCTATACATTTTCTTACATAGGTACAGTCGACTACAAAGATGTACCTATCCACTTTTTCACCTTATTGCATTGTAATAAGGAACAAAAGTGGGTACAGGCAAGGACTCTAAATGTTGAGATACTGTGGAACCCTGTCGCATAACGTAAATCATTAATTTTGGCATAATTTATTTCATGTGACTTGACGCTGTCATTATGACAGGGTTCCATAGTGGCTCAACAATTAAAGTACTTGACTGTACACCTCTTTGTAGTCGACTGTACATAATAATTTATATAATATAGTACCTACTCTTTTTAAACGTTTCTTAAGCCTTATATTGAAGATGTATTCAACCAAGTTGCCAGTAAGAAAATATTTAAAAAATACTTTACTCATTTCATGATTTAATAATAATCGCAAGTTATCGAACCTTGATGGATGAATGAAGCATAAGAGATAATAGGTCGGTTTTCTTCAAAATAGACATTCTCAGACTGAAAAGTTATTACCAGCAACAGTAAATAAGTATAAATCTTTCGTCACTAAATATTGCGTCAATTTTCTAATCAACCTACCGCGAAGTATGAATCTCCCACTCACAAACAGAATGTGAATGTTTACTGAAACATTTTGAACCTTATCTACATGAATGTAAAGTTGAACAAGCCAACAATGTTTGTGTGTTATGCACATTGATTCGTTCAACTGTTTTGACCCACGCATTTAGGTTGAGCCAATGCCCTAAATCATTTAGATAACTTAATTCTGCCTTTACTAATGTTTCTTCCCTGGTAGTGAGTAGATGCATTGTATTAGCAAAATAGAGTAGCGTTTAAAATTGAAATAGGAATTTTATACATATTACTATGTAGTTACAGGAACAAATCTTCATTGTTAGCCATATAACCATAACAGTGACCATCTCTTTTACACTACAAAGATCACCAAGAGATTCACACTAGAGTGGTAGAGACAGAAATAAACACAAGTAAATTTAATTATCTATTGTCTATTGTTTCATAAACACGGCGACATCCTTATTGTTGGTATGCCTTTAATCGAGCTTATAATATGAAATACCTACTACTCTCCTGTATCAATCCCTGGCAAAATATTGATTATGTTATCAGAAATAAACTATAACTAAAATGCAATGAATTTAATTATACCCCTATTACCTCTGCAGGACTTTTTCCAGTACTTAGAATTAGGTAAGGTCAGTTAAACACAATATTGTTTTGAAATCCACTGTATTTACCCAAGACAAAACAGTATCTAAAGTAGATCAAAAATAGTTTAAAAAAATAGAGCAAATGAAACGATCTGACCCATCACTAGGTAAAAAAACGAGATTTGTACAATACACCTTTGCTTAATGTAGTGATATTTAAAGTTTACTGGGACGCGTGCTGCCTACTAAAGATCCTGCTTTTGAAGATATTATCAATCCTACTAAAGACAGTATCTGAAGCCTTGGAGGCATCAACCCTGTAGTGAAGTCCTTTCCTCATGTAATAGTCAACTAGAGGTAAAGTTTGAGTGTGGTATGTAGCCAATCGCTTTTGAAGCGCAACTACATTATCATCCGAACGTTTGACCAAAGGCTCTCCAGTAACATCATCCGTCATTGGTTTCTTGGGTGGATGGAACTCTTCATGATAACTCCGACCACTAGGTGGGTGAACCAATCTTCCAGTAATCCTACGAACCAAGAAGCTGTCCTCAATCCCAAACTCAATCACAGCATCAAGTGCTGTTTTTCTTTTTGTCAATAAGTCATCAAGCTGAAAAATAAACAATTGGTAAGTACCTATATCAGAAGGAAAATGATAATTCTCAACAAATACTGATAAGTAAGCAAGACAACTTTAGTTGCATGATAACAGTAGATTAGTTATTAATTACAAAAAACCTATCAAAGATAATTAAAAAATTCATACCCATTGATATAGGTACCAGATTGTTTTTATTAAATTGACCTTACCTTCTCTGCTTGGGGCACCGTTCTAGGGAAACCATCAAGCAGGAAACCATTTTTGCAATCAGGCTGATCCAAGTTCTTATCTATCATGTCCACAACCATGTCATCCGACACCAGCTTGCCCTCATCCATGACCTTCTTGAGCTTCCGCCCCAAGTCCGACCCCGAGGACACCTCCTCCCGCAGCATGTCACCGGTAGATAAGTGGCAAACACAATATTTTTCTTTCAATAGTGGAGCCTGTAATGGAAAAACCCATGTACATTGTATAGGATTCCAACAAAGTGGTGTGGTGTAGTGGTGTGGTGTGGTGTTAGTATTCAATACTGCACAAAATCCCAGTTTAAATTCAAAACTGTTTGTTTATGTTACCAGAATAAAAGTGGTTCTAATATAATTACATAAACAAAAGTCCTCATTAGGCCCTAGCCCAAAAAAATACTTAATCATCTGCTCAAAGTTAATAAACAAACATGATTACCTAACAATTATATAATGATAAGCCGTTCAAAGAAGCAAGTAATTAGTATTAACTTATTGAACTTTATAATATGATTAATGAAGGTCAAAATCCACAATGACTTTTACTATCCTCTAGCTTACCTGGGTGCCCTTGCCTGACCCCGGAGGGCCTAATAGTACAGCCCTTATACCACAAGGGTCATTTTCGTGCTTGGGATTTAGTGCTGTAGCTGCTGGTGCCATATCGCTGAAGTTTTAGACCCTGGAGGTAAAGAAAGAGAACTAATAAATATTTCCTAAGAGGTGACTAAAAGTTGTAGTAAGCGTCTAGCGCCAGCTAAATTTTCACGTGCACTGCACTATCAATTATTTAAATTGAAATATATCCACCTACCTACGGAATTTGTTGAACAATTGGTGAAAGACTTGATGCCGACATGTGGTGACGTCGGTCGATAAACGTCAAATCAAGCTGATAATAACGATGTTCCGTTCCACGGTTCCATGCCATTAATCAGTCGACATAGTTACAAAAGTGAATCGAAGAGTTAAATTTAATTTTGTGATTTAGTCTAAGGCATACGCATAAATGGATTTTTCGAAGCAGGAGAAATAAATAAAATCCATCTATTTTTGTAATAAATGTGTAATTGATCTTAAAATCAAAAGACATACCCGCGCGACACATAAAACTGCATCAAACGGACAGTCGGACACTGTTTGAAGTTTGAAGATGTTTGAAGTTTGAAGTTTTGTTAATTTTGATGTTATCTGTCTATAACCTAAAATGTGGCGGTAAACAGAGGGAGTCTGTAATTAAACTTGATTTTATTAATAATATGACTCAATGTTAGAGGGTTACTTTACGTCCTCAAAAATAATATATTAGTGCTCTGTGTTCTGATACTCAAACCTCAACATGACGACCGTTACAGTCTTGTAAGTTACGATTTTTAAACCCTTTTTGATTCTTGCAAATACTTTACGAGTTAAGTTTGAATATTTGGTTATAGTTATTGGAAGCAATTGTGGAAGTGGGCGACGTCGAATTCATTATCCAAAGAAGAACTAACAGTTGTGTTGGATAAGAAGGAGGTTATAGAGGCGCTGCGTGAAGGACTGGCCAGTTACAAACCAGGGAAGAAGGAAGACTATGCTCGACTGCAGGCCCAACATACAGATCAGACGGCATTGCTGAATGTTGTCCATACCTTACAGAATTATATGGTAACACTTCATTTTATATCAAATTAGGTTCTTTCTTGTGCTAACCCAATAATAGTGCTGAGTTTTAGGGTTTTACTGTCAAGATAATACTTACCATAGCACTTTTTTTCTTCCTTTAATACTAGATAGATACAAATCTGTACTTGCTGCCCTTCTTTAAATACAGCTAGACCTAAGTACAATGAACAATTGAGTGTTTTTTGTTAAACAAAAAACTTCTGGATTTAGACTCATTTATGAAAGAAGAGAACAGTGTGTGCTCTAAATCAAAAGTATTTAATTGTTATGTATCCTACTTTTTTCAGGATGTGGACTGCTTTCAAATCTGGGAAGTTCTGAAACATTACCTTTGTGACATATCCTACGGTACACCAGCCAATGCACTTAAGAACACGGCATTTGTGGACACCAGACCCTCATTCCTCCTACCAAACATATGGAACTTCTATTACGCTGAAAGGCTATATCTACTTAAACTTCTGCAATATATTCTGCAGCACAAAGATGATAAAACACACAATTTCCATTTGCAATTTCGTAAAATATTTTGTGATTTACGATTAGATGATTTAAGGGAATCTTTGATAGCACAATTCGAGAAGGTGTTGTTGACTGCACCTCCTCCAAAAAGAATACACAATGAATTCTCGAGTGACAGAATTAGACAAGAATGGGCAGAGTTTAAACTGCGGGAGCAAGTTGTCCTTCTACAAAATATTTTACTCCTAGCAAATGAGAAGGCGTTTCCGGATAAGGATTTTGTCAAACTGTACCCATTGTTTGAAAAGCATAATTTTGGAAAGAATTTGGGCTATAACGAGTTGCTAGAAGAAGACCATAAGAAGTTATGTTCAAGGATTACGTACTTGGAAACTTGTATATTCATGGTGATGGTTGCTAATGTTGATAAATGGTAAGAACATAAACTAACCTCTTATATGCCTATGGATACTATACAACAAATTATTGAGCACTTTTTGTAAATGAATAATTTTGTTTATCTCTTTACACCCGAGCTGATGCTGAGGGTTTTTTCTGATTGAATATGAACCTTGTCAACAAAAAGAATGGCTATTATTTTTAGTAACTCTTCGAACAAACAAGTAAAAATATACTTATTTTTAGTCTCTTTGTGTTTGTGTTTTAAACCCACAATAATTCAATAAAATAATCATTGGTTCTTAAAAAAAATATTGGGTGAATCCGTCCATAACAATATTTACCCAATATTTAGGTAGGCTTGTATGTAAAGGGTTATAGAATCATTATCTGAACTCGTATTTTTATCTGGCATATAAAGGAAGGGTATGATTGAAAACAACTGATAATCATCTTACTTGTAAATATTGATTCTATTTTTCAGCCAAATGTCATCATGGATTGATAAATCAAAAGATGTTGTGGAATCGGAACTCACTCAGCTGCAGTTGAACCCCGAACACAGCCCTATGCTCATGTCGTGGATGCTACTTATGTTAAGGGTACTATTTCTCATATGATTTTGAAAACTTTAGTCGTGGAAACTATGTATTTATTCAAAAGAAAAAATGACCACCTATAGAACAAATACACCTCTATTCTGTTCTCCATTGCTGCGCAAATAACGGACAAGCCAACACACAAACTCTTGTATTTATCATAATAGGGATAACTGTTTCAGAGTGATAAACATGCTAAGCTGTTTGAGACCCAATATCATCACTTTGGTGCCACTGCACTCAAGAGCCATTTGTTCGAGTTTCTACAGGAAATGTTGAACAGCCCTGTGTTTTCTGTAAGTATTGTCCAGTCCAAGACATATTGGAAATGTTTTAACACATTCAACATGAAGCGTACTGATTTTCATTCAAATGGACCCAACTAACGGGTTGTTGGGGCTGAATGTGTTACACTGACTTTGCTGAAATGTTATTAACTCTCACCAAACACTTATAAATAGTTCTTCAAGATATTTGGACCTGATAGAATTAGATGCTTACAACAACTTATTAAGTAATAGTCTAAATCTCCATTGTTATAATCCTCAGGACCAGTCACTTTGCGCCTCAATAGCCAAACGCCACACATTCTGCTTCCTCAATGAACTATGTGACCGCTTTGATGGAGATGGTACCATCAGCAACCAGCCCGGTGTCATGCAACTATGCTCACTGCTCCTAGAAACTGAAGAAATTGCTACAGAGTTCTGGTGCCTGATGCAAAAGGATGAAGGTTTTGGAGTGGTCTCTCTCTGGAATACGGCTTTAGAGTACTTCCCTCTCAATTTTAGTGCACTCAGTGTGTTGGCAGCTGGACTGGCAAAAGGAGGGCTGCCCAGTGTCAGAAATGTGAGTATACACAGTATAATATTATGGTGCTTGAGCATTATAAATTATAAATGAATAAGTATTTAACTTGAATTTTTATATTATATAATACTATTTTCCTTGTTTGCAGCTCACAGCAGAACTTAAAAATCTTCCAGTATTTACTGAATTCTACAGTCTAAACGCAGTGCCGATCATGGCTCTCAACACTGAGGAGGCGATAATAGCCCGCGACCACTACCCCCTTGGCTGTGCCTCATACCGTGTAGAAGAAGGCTCCAAAGCCACCATAATGGAGAGAAAAGAAGGCACAATGATACACTACAGAACTCCATATAGCTATTGGACAGTCTTGAACAAGGATATTGAGCAAGCATTAGACAGAAAAGGACACCATCAGCACAACATAAAAGTAACAATACAAAGGGTTTATGAGGGTACTAAAGTCCTCAAAAGCATTTTGAAGGCTTTGGTGCAACAAAAGGAGGTCCCGAAGACGTTGGTGGAGCCGAGTGAAGGGGTGTTTGACGTGCTAGTGAGGTTTATGCGAGCAGAAACACCTCCGCTGCCGTTGTTGGTCGAATGTTTGGAAATGTGTACCGCTCTTATACCAATGTTCCCAAAGGAGATTCATATACGGTATGTTTTCTGTAAATTTCATGCAGTATAGAAGCCACCCCTTTCCTTTTCCATTTAGATTGCAGTAACAACGTCATAAGATTAATAACTGCTATATTGCTTTTACTTTATTTTAAACTATCAGTTGTGTATTTTCACAAGTTACCTAAAAGACTTAAGCCATGGTAGCAACAATTTCTATTAAAGAGACTTATAGCAGGGCACACCATGTGCTTATACGCTTCGTCTCGATATTCACGCCGTACAATTTCCTTTAATCGTGCCAACTCTTGTGTGGCCTTAGAGTAACCTTTAAAGAACCTACTATTACTCTGCAGACTGAGCAACACTGGGCTACTGCCTCGCATAATGAACCGGCAGCTGACACCAAGTCAGTACGCCAGCGGAGAGTCTCTTGATTCCGCGGCGGTCGGCGCTTATCTCATCACCCTGGAACAGCCCAGCGGCACCTACAACTTCCTGCGGGCATACATCGAGATGCTCTGCACATTCCATGAGGTAATAAAATTATTGTAAATATTAACATAACATTTCAGTCGAAAGATGTCCTCTGTTGGGCTTCCCGTAAAGATCGTCACAATAATCGGTGCTGTACCGCCCTAATCTAGCTGATTCTCGCAACCTTCACCAGCTATTATGGTTGCTTTTGTCGGTATTGTAACGTATGTTTTTTTTTTTCTTCTTTTCATATTCTGCAATCGGCCCATTTAGCCATAATCAGAATTTCTGTCTTCATAAGATCTTTGAGCAGTATTTCACCAAATACTGGCTCCACTATTTTCTGCAGAGTTCACCAACTAGTGTCTCTGGTCTAGCTGCAGTATTTGCCATCTTTTCAGCCTTGAGGTATCATTGTTACTTTGAACCAGCTCCCTGGCGAGTGGGTTTGTGTGCTGTTGAAGCCTTTCCTTGTAGTGGACACAATATTTATTTATCTCTTCTTTAACTGTTGGCATGTTTAAATATTCGTGTATTTCAACATTTCTTGCAAACCATGGAGCACATGATATTGCCCTTAGGACGTTATTCTGGAACCTTTGCAGGATTTCGAGGTTTGAGTGTAACATATGATGTGGATATAACATCCGTCACTTTCTGACGAGTACGTAAGTACGAGACTGACGGATGTTTTATCCACAGCTAGAAACAAGGCCTGAAGATCGCTGGTGTCTTCATTCATCCCCACCAGATGGGTCCAAAAGATATATTTAAACTTTCGCGTTTACAGCACATATTGCAAGCCAGCAATTTTTTTTTGTGCGATATCTCTCGGTTTGTTTTGTTAGTTTTTACTTTTGTTCTTGCTATTTATTGATACGTTGCCTTTCGGCCTATAGATGATCATAATTTCTAACAAAAACTCGCTTCGCTTTTCAACGGCAAAATAAAATGCGTAAATATTTTAGGTATCAGACGACGATCGCATTACCTTCGACATAATTCTCCCCGGTGCCGTGCTGATACTGCGCGAGGTATTCCCGAGCGTGTCCGAGTGGCGTTACAGCAACGCGCGCGAGCGGCGCGAGCTTTTGCACCTGTGCTCGCGCTTCATCAACTTGTTGCTGCAACGGACCAAGGATGATGTGGCCAAGAAAACCTGCGTCTTCAGTCTGCTATACACTGAGAATGCGCTGGAACTGCTGAAGATTATATCTGTTGGTGAGTTAATAGATGTTGTTTTTGTTATGTTGCGGCAACAAGACTTCGAGTGGCAATTATTTGGATACCTACTATACAGTAGGTATGTTCCTATCCTAACCTAATCCAGATTTTTTTACCCAATCGAGATGCAGATTTTAAAACCGATTTATGGCAAAGTCATGTTAATAATGTGTAATGTGTAGTTTATAATGTCATGATATACTTTTTACTAACATCCATTCCTTTTTGTGCCATTTCATAATGATATCAAACTATTCTTTTAGTCATCTTGTACTTGAAGTTTGTTTATTTTGATGACTTAATTTTGAGAATATTTTTACTACTAGTAAACCCTGAATTTCTGAGAACTACAACCGATGGTAGGTCATTTAAAAATGTTTCATAGCATCTTTTATATTTAAAATGTTATTTCTAGATCTGTTGTCACAGCCAACCTGCTTACGATACTGCAGTCATATTTTTAATTTACTAATGGAACTAATAAAATCTTGTCCCTAAAGGCAACAATCAACTAGAGCGCACCATGCACGGTGAAACCAACTGGACCTCAGGCGAGTGTACCCAGCACGTTACAACCATACAGCGCTGCGTAGCGATAATCATGTTCGCCCTGCGGCTCAAACCTACCGTCGCGGGTTCCAGTGACGTCACGCCTCTGGAACACCTCGTGTTCTCTCAGAACACCCACAAAGGTGCGCTCAAAGTGGTGCCCAGAGTCGCAAGCTACATCAACAACGCGTTCAACAGAAATCTTCCGGTGCTATGCTGTAGGTTGCTGAAAAAGTTTGCCGTAGTAAGTATTGATGCCTGCTCCATTCATTCCGGATTGATCCAGCGTAAAATCGGTGTTCTTTTTATATTCGTAGTGAACCTATAGTCAATAAGTAGCAATGAAAAATACGCCAAGGATAGAAATATTTTAATCTAACTTTTCTATTTCTAGGGTTTTCAAATGTCATTGTTCGCGGCATTAGAAATGACCGCATACCAAGTGCGCGTTATGTTTTTGGATAGACTTCGCGATAAATACGAGACCACTGAGCTTAAGATAGCCATACTAGAGTTTGTGTCCACGTGCATCGGCAACCAACCTGGCCTGACTGAAGCTTTCTTCAACATCTGCCATGAGAAGATGGAGACAGACAGTGGTGATAAGGTCAAGACTGTAACGGAGAAAAAGAGTAAAGAGGATGGCAGTTTCGAAGGAGTGCTAGGGTATATGGCTGACTATCTTGGAACTGTAAAAGCTGTAAGTACATTTTTAAGAACAGTTATAATCTAGGGACCTGTCTCTAAAATTTTCGAGCAAGATAATGTTTATAAAAACGTAATTGCGTTTTTTTTAATTATTCCACTTCTTTTTTTAGGACCCGAAGTTACTCCATAGCCCTTTGTTATCATGCATCATGGCTCTTTTTCACGCTTTATGGAAAAATAACATGCAGATACTTGTCAAGAAGCTACGCGAGAACCCAAAGTTCTGGGAACACATGACCAGCCCCTTATTCAGCGAAATCCAACCAGGGTTGAACACTTATTCTCAGATATTCAACGTGATCAGCATTGAATTGTTCATGTCTAGGACGAATTTAGAACCGAGCTTCGTAGAAATGCTCGAAAAATTCTTTAACACTGACAATAAGCATCTAGACACGTGGGTGGATCACATATTCTCTTTCAATGGAAGGTGCCGCGGCGAGGAGGTTGTCGACAAAGTTCCTGTCTGGTTAAGCTTGTTGACTTCATGGAAAGATTTCACTACAATTTTCTGCAAGTGCTTGCCTATAAGTTTGAACATCGCGCATAAAGCGAAAATGGTGGCGCCATGTATGGCTGCGTTACTCAATGAACTTGAGGATCTCGAAGATGGGAGGATCGTTGTCATCTTGTCAGAGCTGTATGTCATCATGCTCGCCAACTGGAAGGAAGATTGCTTCGAGAACAGGAAAGCAAGCGCGAAACAAATCGATAACCTACTTACCAACACAGCTGTAGTATACGAGTGTTTGCACCCTAGAGCCGTACGCGCCATTCTCTCAATAGGAACCGTCGCGATCAGCACTTTAGATTACGAGATCAAAGCTAACAATGCCATAGCGCAAAGCATTATTAGATCAGTCACTAATATAAACAGCCTGGAATTGGAGAAACTATGCGACGAAATCAAACAAGAAACGACACCGAAACCAAAGGAAACCCCGAGCGAAGACATTCCTCCAGTAGTGCTATCTCTAGCTATGTTGGAGCAATGTCTCGAATTGTACGATGGAATGTTCACGGGCCTGCCCCAATGGTTTCAATCGACAAGATTCGTTAACAAGCTACTATGTTGCCTTCAGATTTGCTTGCAGAATCGCAAGCACTACCACACGAGTCTCGCCGCATTGCGATGTCTCACGTCGTACGCTAGGGGACCGTTTGCCAACGATCTGTTAATGAGTGACGTGGATCAGTTCCTATGGATGCAGCTTCTGCCTCCGAAGATTAATCAGAATGATGATGTGGCGTGGAAGGCCGAGGAGTGGTGGCGAGTGTATGGTTATAGTTTGGATTTTATTTCGATGATGGTGATGAAGCATGGGCAGTATTTCGCCGGGGACGCGATCACGTTCGTGGGTGTGCACCTGGAGCACCTGGTGGAAGCCGTGATGCTGCCGCTGCAGGTGGTGACCCTGGAGGCGCTCAACCTGTGCGCGGCGTCGCTCAACCTTGTCGTGCAGCTGGTCAAGTTCGAGTCGCGCTGGCGTATTGAGAATCTAAATTCGTTAGTGGGAATCATGGTAAGTTATAATTTATAATTAATTATTATACGTTATACAATACATTAAACACACTCTATTGTACATCATAAAATTCATAAAGATACATTATATAGGAAATCAATAGCGAACTTTTGGAAACCACTTTGGAGGGGATACAATTAATAATTAGATTGAAAAAAAATATAGTGCTTTAAAAATGCTGCCTTTCTTATCTATATATCTAATTCTGATTCTGATACTGATTCTGTAAAAAAAACAGCTATCAATATTCCCAGTCCTATAGTTCCCGTCCCAGTTTCGTCCGATTAGTCTTCTTTGAAAGAACTAAGTGTATTATTATCATTTATCAATTTACTTTGTCGAATATCAATCTGTTGAGGCGATCTGGGACGAAATACCTCCCTGTGAATCTATTACACAAATAGTACTTTCTGACTTAGTATATAACTCGCAACGGTTTCGTTTCCCCTCTAGCGGAGCATCAGCTTGTGCCTGTACCAGTGCGTAACGCTGACGCTGCGCTCGCGCCGCTCCGCCGACCCGGCGCTGCCGCCTCTCGACAGCGCGCAACAATCCCCCATCATCCTGCACAGGTACGTACAGTTGACACAGCTACGGTGAATAGGTATCTTCTGCGTGAGCAGCTCAGCAGTGTCGAATGAATCAGTTGCTGACATTCTTCTAAGAATTGCGAGACGAAGTGGCAATGTGAGGCAGCTCGTTGAAAGTGTGGGCAATGGAATTAAGTCCGACTGTAAACGTCTTTCGGTTGATATGATGATGACGAATGTGTGACAATGTGAGAATGTGACGTGAGAGTGCGACGGGAGAGCGTGACATTGTGACAGGGTGACGTTGTGAGAACGTGACATTATGTGTCTCCTAAAAAATAATGATCACGTTACATTTAGCGAACGTGACGTTATATGCCGAGGGGGTAAAATCGTGATGCGTACGCGGCTCGCGAGCCTGTTCTCCACTAGAAGCTCGTTACTCTGTAACTGCTACGATTACGATTGCCCGACTCTATACTATATGTTTATGAGGGTTTACTGGAACATATGATCGTCCCCTAGAATCCTGGAGATCCTGCACATGTCGACGCTGTGCCTGCACTCGTTCAGCCCGCCGCTGCTGGCGCTGCTGGCGGCGCCGGCGGACGCGGCGCGCTGGCCGCCGCTGGTGGAGCTGCACTTCGGCGCGCCCAAGCTGACGCGCGAGCCCGCCACGCAGCTCACGCTCGGCGCGCTGCTGGCCGCCGTCTGCGTGCTCACGCGCTCGCTCAACCACGTGAGTCTATGCATAGGATAGAATAGGAAAGAAGAGAAATAAATTCATTGACTAAATTGTACATAATACATATAAAACAAAGAGAAAACAAAATATACAGTATGAAAAAGTTTCGAGTATAGTATAGTGTCAGTTAGTTTACCACTCAGCATGATGTCGTGGAGTGGCGGACCACGACCCACGACGCTGTTTTTCAGTGGCCCCTATTTGGTTGAAGGCGACAATCTGCCAAGTATGGAAGTCGACCAAGTCGACAAGTTGCAGCGGTGCTTGTTAGACTGCTTGGGTTTGGAAAGTGCAAACAAAGTCGCGTGTAAAGGCTTGTTCCAATAAATCTTATGTTACACTTTAATGGGTGGTAGCTTGTGCAAGGTCCGCCCGGGTCGCTACCACTACCACCATCTTATCCTTTAACGGCTTTAACCTACTGTCGAGCAGTAATGTACGCATTCTTGTGTTCCGTTACTCCAGACATTCCACCTAAGTCCTCAGGGTTGGTCGTAGAATGTAAATGTCTACGGGTCTCAGACCACCCTTTCCATCAAAGGCCCTAGCCGAGATGCAAACGCTACTGTTTTTCTTTTCTATCACTCTAAATTTTTAGGATGACACCTTCGTGCGTAGCGATAAACTACGTAGTCAACTGTCATCCGAAACATTTTGAGTGATAGAAAAGAAAAACGTTACTAACGCTTGCATCTTGGCTACGGCCTGAATCCTCCTTGTTACACGAACCACTGCTGGTTCCCCAGGCGTACCACGCGGAGGAGTCGAGCGGCGCGCGCTCGCCGCGCGGGCGCCGGCGCGCGTGCTCGTGCAGCCCGGGCGAGCGGCGCGCGGGCCGCAGCGAGTCGCTCACCAGCGTGTCGTCGGCCGCCAGCGCCGGCCCGCCGCTCGACCACCGGCTCGTGGCCGCCGCGCTCGAGGCCACCGCCACGCTCGCCGCCTCGCAGGTACATACCACCCGCTCTCACGGGCAGACACACGAGGCACCTTACTGTTGTGAAACTTGTAAAAAAAGCGCGCGGAATGTATAAATTAATGTATGAAATTTTATTAATACACCGCAGTTTTTACTTTTTAAAACCATGCTCGGACTAGGGTAACTAACTCCGAACAGCCAAACATTCATACAATCAAATTTATTCCATGTTTATTTTTTGAAATGGCATAGAGTAAAAAGGTTAATTTAAAAGTGTACCAAGTCTTACTTTTTTTTAAATCGCGTTCGTGAACGAAATGAATTGCCGAATTTACTTTAACACGTAACAAATGTTCTAATTTCAACCACAGTTTATTCAAATCAGATTTATTACATTTAAATTAGTGATTTTATATAATGGTACATTTTAGTTGAGTTTAAGTTTAATAATTATGATGAATATTTATTAATATTTTGTCCCTGGCAGGCCCTCCTAGCCGTCCGCGACCCGAGCGTGCCGTCCCGCCACAAACAGCTAGTCCGACGCGAGCTTGCCTCGGAAGTCGCGATGTTCCACGACTTCGTGCGCAAGCGCATCCTGTGCGGCGCGCACTCGCGCTCGCACCTCGAGCGGAACCACCTCGGCGCCTGGCCGCTGCCCCCCAACGAACAGGAGCTCAGAAGGATCCACGAAGCCAGAAAGGAGAACCCAGCCATGGATGACTCCTCCCTTCCTCCCCCGCCGCCCCCCAAGCGCGCCTCACACGACTCCATGCGCGAGTTCATCTTGCGCAAGCACTATCTGGACAAGTGCGCTCAAACCCCTACGAAAGAGCCCTCCCCCGTTTCCCACTCCACCCCCGCCTCGGACAAAAAGAAGGAAGCGTCCAGAATCTCCAAACGCGTCTCCTGGGCGGAAACCACCTCTGCGAGCGACGAAAACTTGGACTATTCCCTAGAACCGATCGAACCCGTGTACTCTAATCTTACAGACGTACAAATCAATAATGACGAGGACTATTTCCATTTCATGTCCGTTGTTTTTTTTCATATTTGCCAAAATGAACTGTAGTTTGTAAGATGGCGCGTGTTTTTTTTTTCACTATAATATAATTAAATCTGTATTTTTATACAATTTGTTTTATTCGAACGCAACCTAGACACTTGGAACTACTAAACGCTGCTGAAAAAATCCAGAGAATTACACATGATACATCCTAGCAATAAAGAGTATGACTTGGTGACAGGTGGAACTACATTATTTTCGAGTAGCAGCAGATAATGTTTTGCCGGATATGTATTTTTAATAACAATGAGGAAATGTCGATGATTTGGAATAAATTCGGCAACATGATCCAATTTTGACTCTTTCTAAAACTGCTGCATAATTGGTGGTTGCCACTTTATAACATTTTGGTTGCGCCTTTTATACCGTATACCGTATGTATGCTTGGTGTTTGCCACAAACACTGTAGGACGCAATTATACGTCAGAGTGAGATGCAAATACATCGTGCTCACTCTAATGTATAGTCTATCAAGATGGTCCAGAAAGTCATGGCATGAAAATGATATTATTAAGGAAAACACAGCATTATAGTATTATACCTAGGGCACGTTTTATAAAGCTACAAATTACAATTTTACAGGTCTAAACTGGCAACACTGCTCAAATGGCTGGTCGTCATTGATCGAGGTTGTGTCAAATGGAAACTTGTAACTGTAAATTGTGATTTGTAGTTTTATAAAACAGGCCCCTAGTCTGTTTACTGTATTTTTTCATATGCTATTTTATACTGTAATTTAACTCTTTGGATCATTTATAAAATCATTTCCATTTTATGACTTTCCTGACAAGACTATAATGTTGCGTTCCACGGTGTCTGCGGCAAACGCCAAGCATGTGGATATGGTTTTACGCGTCAAACATATTGTCTTTGTCAAGTTGTAACGTAATGAGATAGAGATACTAACCACCTTACTTATAAACGTGGAATAACCTTGGAGTAGCTATGCCATATTTATGCCATGTTTTGATCTTACCTGTCGTTGTGACATTTGAATTCGACGGATAAGGACAAAACATGGCATAGCTACTCCAAGGCACACTCCAAGGTTCACGTTTATAAGTAAGGGGGTTTTACACAATATTTCTTTGTCAATTCGACAACGTTTCAATGTATATCAAAGTGGTTATTTTTTTCTAGCAACACTTTTGAAGTCCAATGAGTCATCGTGGCAGCAAAAACTAAAAAAACTGGTGGCAAATTTAAAGGGGAACGTTTTATATTATAAATCTACAAATTACAATTTACAGGTTACAAGTTTCCATTTGACACAACCTCAACCAATGACGACCAGCCATTTGAGCAGTGTTGCCAGTTTACACCTGTAAAATTGTTACTTGTAGCTTTATAAAACAGAGGCCCTACTATGAAAATCTTAGTTCGAGGTTGCATTAGCTCCATCTCTGTCACTCGTCATTTGAGCCTAAATCGAGGGAGAAGCTAACGTAACTTCGAACTCCGATTTTCAAAGTAACCCGAACTGCCATCGAAATTCATAGGTAAAATAAAATGACGGGTAAATGTGACAGTTGGTAGGTAAAAGGTTGCCATGTGAAGTATATAAATATATAGATACCGCCACGATTCATTGGCCAAACTAGCATCGAAAATATCGAAATCACAGTATTACCAAATATCTTAATATATCAACATTTTGTAATAGAATTGCTAAATAACAACATTTTTGATTAGAAAATAACATAACTGAACATTTTCAGCTATTTATTTGGTCTGATACTTTGTTACTCAGGGCCAACGTGTTATTTTTAGACCACCTAAACATGTCGTAGGGTAGGAATTGTAACTGTTGACATGGCAACATTTTTAACATGGCCGCATGTTGAACGAGATGATTTTCTTTACTGTTTGCCAAAAATAAATGATACTGCCTTCAATTGTGAGCGGATATATGTTAATCGCATAGCGGGGAAATAAATTTGTACACGAGACAAATACCGGTAAGTATTTACAGGTGACGACTTTTTTCAGTGATAAGGTTGTGGGATGTTGTTGTCAGAGTTGCGGTTGTTGAAATGTTTATTATATTGTAGTGTTTGGTGAAGATGATGCATCACCCGAACATGCATCACCAGCCAATGTCGGGGCACCCGCCGCAGCACATGGGCGGGCACCAGGGTATGCCCGCTCATCACCAAATGCCGCCACACCAAATGCATCGCGAGAATAGGCACGTAACGTTAACTAGGTAATGACCGATGATTTCACTTACTTACTGTTTGCTGGTAGTCATATAATACAACCAATACGTTCACTTCAGATGTAATAATGGTTTTCGTATAGCTATTGGTGTAATTTGCTTATTTTTCATTCATGTTTGTGAGGTAGATTAAAAACTGATTCATAGAATTATTATTAATGAAAACAATTTCGTATTAGACCTATTTCATTTTTAAACACACTATTAAGATAGGATTGGCCGTATTCAGCTTGGTTTCTTATTAGAAGAGTTAATGATTTTTCACCTTTATATTGATGTTTGTTAGTTCTAGTAACACTTGACATATAGATTCCTCCTACTCTCCTGGTGATACCCAGGCATTGCATGATAAGTTTCTCGTTAGTTTATGAAGCTCTCCCTATGAAGCTGGTCCCTAGTCTTATAACATTGTTTAGCAACTTATTATAATTATATTAACCCCTCATTAGCATAGTCACTGATTATTATAATTTGTTGGACTACATAATCAGAAGATACTAGAACTTGGTATTTTTTACACCTCCAATATATATGATGGCAATGGATGGGGACGCCTGGCTATTGCAGAATAGCCATCAATTGATCTTCTGGTGATTCCACCAACCTTCGGCACAGAAGGTGCTAATAATCTCTTCTTGAATCTTGAGTGGCATTTTAACCTAGTCCTCTGTTTAACATACCTAATTGTTTTCACAAATTAGTTTGTGTAATTAATGATCATAGCTCTTCAAAAAACTTGAGCCAGTTTGATACTCTGCGATTTATTGAATTTATATTATTTCACGGATGGAGAATCATTTTAAAGGTTTAGTTTGCGTAGTACTCACAGTAAACTAGACACAGCCAGCGTTAACATCATTTCGTCAGCAATACTGCAGTACCGCATAACTAAAAAAATTAATAAGGTGCAAAATAAACCTTAGCAACTAAATCAGTAAGGTACATTTTCAACTCGTTGAAATTGTTAGTATCATCGACAATTTCCCATTTTGTTTTAAACATAACACGAACTACCACTAACACAAACTACCTACTTTCGGCTAGTTGCAATACATAGTAATGTTATGGCAGTTTGTCGTTAGATTGGGTGGATTCATTAGCATACTGTACTTTGATATATTATGCCACTGTTGACAGGCCAATTTATAGCTTGATAAATAATCAAGTGAAGAAGTCCCAAGGTTCGTGACAAATGCTATAGTAAATCATGTGTTGAGGTATGCAGCTAGATTTTAGTTGCCAACACCATAAATCTGTATACCACTCACAGTGGTGTTACCATACGGGCAGATCCAATAGTAAAGTGTAACGAAAAAATATTGTATCTTCCTTATGTTACAGTTCAATATATTTTTTTAAGTTAAAGAGGAAAGAAAACATTCATATCAATAATAGGTTACTAATTAGATAAAAAGTAATATAATTGTGTTTATCACTCTCTGACCCGCTTAACCCCGATTTGGACAATAAGAACATACTTAGATAGGTATATTGGCAAACTCAATTCTACATAAACAATATACTTACTCTGATTGGAAAGCAAGTTTAAAGCATTTTTTTCCTATTATTTAATGGCCCCATTAATCTATTTTTACAAGAAAATAATTGTTCACTTCATTTCTAATCTCTTTCAACAGCTCTAACTTAACCTGTGCGTCCATTGTAATTATACTCTGACCTTGGTTGGGGAATAGGACCAAAGTCGAATTACACCACTGAGTTTTAAACTTAAAACGGGTCAAGTTAAACTTACTGGCGCAACCAGAGACAA
Source organism: Acleris cristana (assembly GCA_948252455.1). Classification (NCBI taxonomy): domain Eukaryota; kingdom Metazoa; phylum Arthropoda; class Insecta; order Lepidoptera; family Tortricidae; genus Acleris; species Acleris cristana. Next base: position 5,155,708 of record OX411774.1, on the reverse strand, counting down.
TGCTATCTTAGAGAGTAGGTACAGCGGTAACCACATAATTAGGAACTGAATATGACTGTAGGGGGTATAGTATAGATAATTTTGACGCCTTGGGAACGTATTATGACTTTGACTGTAGTGTCGAGTACAAAAATGTGTATACATTTTAAACCTTTCTTCAATTATCTATTGTGTGAAATAATTCCTATTTTTGTACGCGACTGCAAACTAAAACCGTACCGAGCGCACGCTCTGACTCATTTGTCTACATCGATAAAAAGGTTGCGCCCGCGCCGCGTGCCGACCGCCTACGATTTTCTAATTGACATTTGTGGATCTATCTCAGTTGGAGTTTCTTTTCACGCTAAATCAGTTATCAGTAAACCTTGATGTGATATTTAGGGTCCGTAACTCAAAAGGAAAAAACGAAACCCTTATTGGATCACTTTGTTGTCCATCTGTCCGTCTGTCTGTCAAAACCCTTTATTCCGGGAACGCTTGAAATTAAAACCAAGGTCTACAGTCCATTGAAGCTGTGAAAAAATCAAACTTCTAAGTTAACGTAAAAAAACTAACTAACTTGACTCCACACTGCGTAAATTTTGCTTAGGAGCAGGGTTCTGCTAATAGTGGATTTTCATAGTCACGGCCGTTTTAATGTATATTTTGTACAGAACCCTCGGTACGCGAGTCCGACTCACTCTTGGCCGGTCTTTTATTACATTAGCATCATCTGCACCATCTAATTACTAGCTGTTTCTGTTCAATGATGTTTGTCCTTGCGCACTGATATGGTGATGTCGAATGGGAAATTCCACGTTGTGCTGATCGCCAATGATGGAATTCTGAGAACAATTTCAGTAAAGTAATTATTTTAATACGAAAATAGATGGGGAGGAATTTGGGGTATGCTTGTCTTAAAAAAAACCGGGCAAGAAAGCATGTCGGATATTTTTTTTTTTCTCGCTCTTTTATCTGTGTGGCGTTTTCCACTTAAAACATTTGAAAATATTTTTTGACAATATGTAAGGCTCCGGGTCATCAAGATGCTTATACTTTGAAGACTAGATTCAACCGTTTACCGCTATAACAGACGACACACAGGTTTTACACGGTCACGTGAGTGACAGCAATAGGGTTCCGTCTTGACACTTCGGGTACAGAACCCTAAATAACCCCCACTAGACCCGAGTAGAGACTTGTCCCATCCTGCCCGGATAAAGTAAAGATCTGGAAAGAAAGGGATCATAAAGATATTCACACTTAATACCGGATTGAATGGTAACTCAACATTGACACTACACACTATATAGGTATGTTTAACTAAATAGAGTGGAGACTGCATTCACATGCAAATTTTGTGTAATTTGTTGATGCGTCGAGGGTCACTTGCGGCTCTTTTGTCGCGGAACTGGTCGTGAATGGGCACAATGGAACATATGACGGCCGGTCTATTGATTCCCCAGACCGAATGCGTCCCTTGTTTAATGTAGACTAATATATCACCGGTGTTGAATGGTCCAGTTGGAATAACAGTTCGTTGCCGTGCAGACCGTTGCAAGCTCACTACCTTTTAAATTGGGATTAAGTTAGTAAGAATGGTTGGTTCGGGAGGAGTAGGAGTCTCGGTGTGGTAGTGCAGTGGTGACGTGTGCAGGGTGCCGCTCGGGCCGCAGGGCGGCATGGCGCATGGACAGCTGGGGCTGGGGCTGGGCGTGCACCACTCGCCCGCGCGCGCGCCGCACCCCATCCGCGCCATGCACCATCCGCAGCAGCATCACTCCATGCCTCCGGTCAGTATACACTTTTTACTTTTACTTGGCAATAAGCGTCCCGTCCATAGCTCCAGTTTAAAAATGTACTCCCTTATTCATAAACGGACTATAAACCTATTTTAGTTAAAAAAAACAGTAATCCTAGAGCGAGTCATTTCAGTCAGGTCAGTTGCGATAACCAGATAGTTGCAATTACAGAACTCCACCTTATGCGTTGTCCCTTTTTGTCAAAATGAAATGTTATAATGTCAGATAAAGACAGCATATTTCAAGCACACTTTAGTTTTTGCGCGTTTATGAATGCGAGGGTCAAGATATAGCCTCATCCAGAATAATGTGCCAATCGTGAAATAATTTTTCGAATAGGTTCTGCGGTGTCGGATTACAAACGAGCAATGTCGGTTTCGTAGTTAGATCAATGCAACTGTGGGCGTAAACAAGTTGTATTAACGACGATAATAACCGAGTTAAAATGTGTTTTAGAGCGTCGGTAGGCTTAGTGGTTCAGAGGGTCGACTCGTGATCGTAAGATACCGTATTCCTATGAGCTTTTTAACTTAAATACATAACCCGATGCTAAAATGCTCTTACGGTAAAGGAAAATCATCGTGAGGAAACCTGCACGCACATTCGAACAGCTGAGTGTGTAAGAAGGTAATTTCTCAAAAGATCCTAAAGGGGTCTGTAGAATAAGACTAGTATTAAAATGTATGGAATTGATATGGACGACTGACGCGACCGTACGACAATTTGCGTCAATCCTATACACATTTGATTTCCGCAGTTGTGAACGTTCGCGGAATGTCATTTGTCTGAGCGCACTGATAGTTATTCGAGATAAGAAAAGCCATTGTTCATATTGTAGTAAAAGTATACTTATTACGTTGGCAGTCCCCATACAAAATACTTCCATCGTTTTGATTGTCCTGTTGCCATGGAAATAGAGAAAACAAACCCGGGTATTATTTAGCGTAAAAAAAACTATGCATTTAATGTGGTCAAATTTGATAATCAAGAGCGTTAGACCGGTGTTGCTATTGCCTAACGCACTCGGAATCGCAATCGGCTTTAAAGTGGAACAATTGTTTTCAATTTGTATGCAGACATTCGATTTTCAAAATGAAAACGATCGTGATTGCGAGTGCGTTAGACAATAAGCCCTCTGGACAAAACAATGCTGAACTTATTTGTTTGAAAGAATAGTAGGTAATAACAACATTGTTGCACTGTATATCTTTACTACACGCGAATGCACCTCGTTAAGTACATAGCCAACAATTTTCTAATCCAAGAACGTTACCATGAAGTGCTCAATTCGATTTCTAGTGCCCTATCTCTTTCACTCGTCATTCGAGTCTAAATCGAGGTATAGCCTTTAGGGATGGAGCTAACGTAACTTCGAAGTTCGATTTTTAAAGTAGAGCCTCAGATTTACCTGTAGAACTTTATAACGCGATAACTATAAGTAATAAACCAACGTAAAAGCAGCTCCAAATCGCGTTCACTTATTCATGGTGGTCATTGCAGTAATTGATGCAATCACGTGTCGTTAGTGAGCATTGAGGAACCCATTTTAAACTGGACACCCGATCATCTGGAAGGATCATACTACAGTGATAAACAATATGATTTCTAGAAACTTCTACGGCATACATATTTATGCATGTTAACACTTAATTGAATGAAAGAAGACAACACTAATAGAATAAGAATAAAAAATTGATGTACAAAAGCCTCATCCAACCCGTGAGAGAATCATTAATATCTAGAGCTTGTACTACAAAACGTTACTAGACATGCGTACTTTGTAAATGTGTACATATTGCTAACTTGCGGCGTTATAAAATGGGGCTACTGTTATTGAAATGAAATGAAATGAAAATATTTATTTCGGACAAAGAATATCCATAATCACATCACATAATGTTAGTAACCTAGACTTATAAACTAATTTAGTAAAATTTAAAAAGTTCGTTATTATTTACGTGGATGGACATTTAATGTGTGAGGATAGGACTGTGCATCCTTTCAGCGACCACCTTCATAAGCCTTCTTATTGCTCAGACGATGCATTGTTCTGTTAAAAAGACAATACATCCCGACCTTTTTTCATCACCACAATTCAATCGCTTCAAAATAATAGTCGAATAAAACCATCTACATATCGCCGTGTGGACACGCTCTCAGAGTTGTTTAAACAATTGTGGTGGGACGGATTACCGTCCTGCCACACTGCCACTGCAGATTAATATCCATGTGTCGGATTAGCCACATGGCAAGAGTAGCTATTGTGCACCGACGTCAGGAAGACATGTATTTCTAACAGTTCTGGTTTGTTTAGCATCTTAAACTTTAGAAAGAGCTGAAACATACGAAGGGACTCCTGATAGAATTGGTTACGGTGCTCTCTGGCTTAATCCCGCACTTATTATTAATGCCCGCTTTCCTCTGCGAGCGGAACGGGCCCCGTATGTACTATCACGAACGTTAATTTGTGACCCATTACAAGAAAAATATGCTTGAAGTCGTCAATGTCATTAGAGATGTCAAGTCATTTGTAACTTTTAGGAAACTCAACCTTATTGTTGTAGAATGTCAGATTGACTTTGGACCTAAGGTGGGTACCAAATTAAAGTTCGCGACTGTACTCGGTTTGGCTTACAATGGTGACTGCAAGTGTTTCCACCGTGAGCTAACCTCTTGAAGTCACCGTTTAAGCCAAACGGAGTCCGTACGGGGCATGCTCCGCTCGCGGTGGAAGGCGGGCCCAAATAAGGAAACTTTTTATATAGGGAATTCCATCCTCTTTAAAATGAGTAGGAAATTATTTTTACCCGCCATATTTTTGGAGACATAGATCGGTGCAAAAGTGAATCGAGGGAAATAGCCGAACAAACTGGTCGTTAGATCACTTTTGCAAAGGACTAGAATTCTGCAATAACTAAAAACCACGTCCCTGATTCCAGCAGTTGATACCTCATTTGAACCCTTCGTCTGTGTCGCCTCGCATAATTTTGTACCCCTCGTCTGTGTGACTATGACGTCATCGCTGTCACGTGACCGAGTTTAAACGCTCCTAGCTCTCAATTGGTTCCATGTTTGGAACTACTGAATGTTATCTATGGAAGATTGAATTTTTAAGATTCTTCTACAAGCAAATTAGAACCCTATCTTTAAAACATACGGCATTGAATCGCGAAAATAGGCAGAAGTAGTAATGATAAGGATCCTAAACACACTCAGACGACGATCTTGACAGGATCCTAAACAAACACAGACGAAGGGTTAAAGAGTATGGAATTCCCTATATAAATAGTTTCCTCCTTTGGGGTTGCCATTAAAGAAAACTAAAATTATTGGAAAATTATAAAACGTGAAATTTTACAGTTTTTGGTTCAAAATTATTAAAAAACTATAAATGATAAGTAAATCATTTGTTTCGCAGTTTTGTAGCGAATTTCAAGGAGGTGCTATTATGTATGTAGCATGTAAAAATACCTTTGATTGTCATCAACTTATTCACATTCTACTAAGGTGCTAATATTGAAACAGTTTTGCACCTAAGTGTATATGTGCGCACAGGTTTGATGTATTTGTTGTTTGTTTTGCAGCAACAACTAAAACAGATGCGGCGCGGCTACGGCGTGGGCTACGGGCCCAGCGTGCTGCCGCCCTACGCGCCGCCGCCGCCCGCGCCGCAACCGCACTCCGGTAACTAACACTGACCTACGTTCGCTCTCTTTACCGCTCATCTGGCAACCTTTAGCTTTGACTATAGTTATTATTAGTCAGCATTCATCGGAATAGGTAGTCAGTTTAGTTAAAAATTTAAGCGTGTTAATTCACACGCGATTAAGAGGCGAATACATAATATACGGTGTAACTTTTTCGGTGTCATTTACGTGTGAGTGGTTGAGCGCTGGTTTAGGTGATGACTGTGCTTGTTCCGGTTACTGATTATAAATTTAAGTTTATGTGCAAAATTTGCCATTCGTCGTTGGTTGGTAAACTACATTATATCTGTCATCAGCGTTAAACGGGTTTAGTAATCTTAAAATTGACGTAATTGATAAAAATATTTTACTAGACAAGTCTTAACACCCGGTCTTAATTGTCATGTAGTTTTTATTAAATGTTTTATAGCATAAAGCCGCAGTTACACTTGCAAGTTATTGTTGTAAGTATTGACACAAAGCTATGTGAAAGGCAGAGATGCAGATATTTACCATTCACTCCCACCACCACCCATAATAGTGTCTCAAAACTTACAGCAATAAGTTGCAAGTGTAAATGCGGCCTAAGAGTTGTTTCTCCCATGTAGCAGTAACGCCAGCAGTGGCGGCAGAGCCGCCGGCGGCCAAGACGGAGCTGCCCCCGGCGGAGGCGAGCGCGGAGGCGGGCGCGGAGGCGCGGACGGCGGGCGACAGTGAGGCGCGCCCGCCGCCCGCCGCGGCCAACAGTAAAGAGAAGACCCCCATGTGCCTGGTCAACGAACTGGCCAGGTACAATAAGGTACGCCTTGCAAATAACAGCCGCACACGCACAAAAAGCGGAGGCGGCGCGTTCCATACTAAAGTCTTCTCAAAGGACGTTGAATTGGTACGCGCTGCCTCCGCTCTCTGTTCGTTAGCGGCTTTAGCAAAAACCTTGGGTAAAGCAGAAACGAAACTTATTATGTGGACGACAGTAATATTTACTATGGCTTAATTTATTACTATGATTCAATGTCAGTCGTAAATGTTTTGTATTTCCCGACCAGAAGGATCGCTATAATGAACTTTCTCGTATCTGCACCGTAGTCTTCTGATAATTATTTATGTGTACTTACTTGCGTTGCTTAAATTTGATTCTTTGACGAAGCCTTTGGCTTATTATATTTTCCTAGTATCTAATAAGATTATTTGGAATATTTCTTACTATAATTATCTAAGTTAGTTGAGTTGCTTATGACAAATTATTCATGACTCTATTTTTTCCTGCTAATGCCCAACAAATATGTAAAACACGCTTATTGTATAACGTTTCAGATTAAGCACCAATACCGCCTCACATCAGAAACAGGACCAGCTCACAAAAAAGTATTCACAGTAACACTCCGGTTGGGTGACACTGAGGAATACACAGCTGAGGTTTGCTTCCTTTTACGTACGAAGAATGTAGTTTAAAATGTAATTTTGACACTTTAAAATGTTAACAGGATTGTCACCGGACGCTTAAATAGCGTAGTTGTCAAAAAATGTCCATACAAATTTAGGGTTTTGGGCGCATAATGTCGAATTATTAAACAAGTGTTATTACCATGGTAACGCTCATTATAGAATTGTTTTCCCGCTTCGGATACGCTAAAGGTGGTATTCTGATTTGGTTACAAAGGATTTTTATTTAAATTTGAGGTGCTGATAACCCAAACTTTATACGGGACATTTTGCGAAAGGACCGTATCGCGAACGGGACATTTTGCGAACGGGTCATTTCGTGAAAGGGATCTTCTGCGAAAGGGACGTAAAGGGACATTTTGAGAACGATATTTTGCAGAAGGGCCGTTTTGGGAATGGGACATTTATAAAAGGGACGTTCAGCGAAAGGGACATCTTGCGAAAGGGATGGGACGTTTTGCGAAGGAGACGTAATGCGAATGGGGTATTTTGCACAAGACCCCGTTTGCAAAGAAGACGTTTTGCGAATGGGACGTAATTTTGTAGGAGGGGCGTTTTGCGAGTGGGACATTATGCGCCCAAACTAAATGTAATTTAGTTTCTCAATTCCTAATTCAAGTTTATTTTTTTACGATATTTTAATATGTTGTAGACATTGAAAAAATATATTTTCATTTGTTTCTTTCCCAGAATTATTTTATTGAAAAGGAAAGAGCAACAATGCAAACATTCAGATTTAGATTTTATAATGTCTACAACAAATGCAAAAGTTGTAAAAAACGGACCTGATTTAGACGGTGAGAAACGTTACAGCTTTTTGTATAGAAATTGACAGCTTCACAATCCTCTAGAGTTATAGTAACAAAACAGTCCAGGGGGGTTATTATAACATAGCTAGCTATGCAGTCCAATTTACGCTGAGAGAAAAGGATACAGCTACATAACTGCTATAGTTTTGGCCTTTACGCTCGCCGTAAAATGAACTGCATAGCCATGTCATAATGACCTCCAGTTCTGCGTATTTGAGGGTAGTTTAATCGTGTGTTGTGTGCAGGGCTCGTCCATAAAGCGCGCGCAGCACTCGGCGGCCAGCGGCGCGCTCACCGCCACGCACTTCCCGCCGCCGCCGCCGCGCGCGCCGCCCGCGCACGCGCCGCCGCACCCGCACCACCGCCACTCGGGTACACGCACACGCACACGCACACACCACACACGCTAACACACTACCACTATTTGCTCACCGCCACGCACAGTAAATTATACTGCAATGACAGGTATCAGGGCCGAGATTCTAGGCGGTAAAAATCAGATAGTCTTTGACCGGGTATCATATTGTCAACGTTTTGATAGCTCTTATTCACTTAACAGTAATGGCGGCCGAGTCAAAAACAATACTATTACAGGGGCCCTAATATGGCTGCGTTTACCGCGTGACAAAGTTTGGATAAGGCATCCGTCACCTGACACGTAAATAAGTACGAGAGTGACGGCTGCTTTATCAACATTTGACACGCGATATAGACGCAGCCATACTAGGCCCGCTGGTCAAAGACGATATTGTTTTTACCGCCTTGAATAGAGGCCCTGGATTGCTTATCGTCCATTCACTCTATACTGTGTCAATTTGTGTGACATTTTTCAACGATATTTATTAATTTTTGACCAAGACACCGTGTTACTGGTATACATGTCCAAGAAAATGTTGATAGTATGGAAACCCTTTTTTAAAAGTGATTTCCTAGGTGCAGTGATGCCAACTGTGGAGCTGAACGCGCTGGCCATGAAGCTGTGCCAGCCGGCGATCTACACGTCGATCCCGCCGCTGCCGGCGCCGGTGCGCACGGTGCGCGCGCGGCCGCCCGCGCCCTACCGCGTGCCGCCCTTCGTGCCCAACCCCTACCAGCGCATGCTGCCGCCCGGGCTCGTGTACCGGGTGCGCGTCACCGTCGGGGACCGGTCGGTACCGACACTCACTTTAAATATAATAACATTATGACTCTGAAATTTGAAACTAATATTCATTTGGCAAATACACACTGCAACACAACAGATATAACAAAGCATAATTAGAGCAAATTAATAAACGTTACGTTGTAATTAGGGATGAAAATCGCGAAAGATACATTTTGTTTCTTTCGTCGTTCGTTCGTTGTTCACTCGTCACCCTCGCAGAATGTTCCTTTGACCTTTTTGCGAAATGTTCCTTTCTTAAATGTCTCTTACGAAAAACGACCCTTCTGCAAAAGGTCCCGTTCGCAAAACGTCCCTTCCCATAAATAAAGTCCCGTTCGCAAAACGTCCATTTCGCAAAATGACCCGTTCGCAAAACGTTCCTTCCCATGAGAAGACTCCTAGTCTCTACTTAAACAAGCTTTTTCCAGACGGGGCATTTCGCAGACGGGACGTTTTGCGAAGGGGGCGTTATGCAGTAGGGACTTTAAGCGAAAGGGGCTTTCTCAGAAGGGACGTTTTGAGAAAGGGACGTATTGCGAATGGGGTTTTTTACATAAGGGACCATTTGCAGAGAAGACGTTTTGCGAATGGGACGTAATTTTGGTGGAGGGATGTTTTGCGAGTGGGACTTTATGCGCCTTGACCTTATGTCCAGGGCGTGGCTGGGCGAGGGCACGACGCCGCAGGGCGCGCGGCACGACGCGGCGGCGCGCGCGCTGCACGACCTGCGCCCGCCGCCCGGCGCGCCGCCGCCGGCCGCGCCCGGCGCCGCCCCCGCCACCAACGGTGAGTCTACAGGCCCCTCTACACGTCGGCGGATCATGGGCGTGCGTAAGGGACGCATTTACACCTTACAGTGAGCAACATATTCTTGCATATCACCCTTACGTATTGCTCCGTCCCTTACGCACGCCCATGATCCGCCGACGTGTAGAGGTAAAACAACTGATATGTGTTACCGATGTCCCTGCGCAGAAGACGAATTTTTGAAGCGCGGGAACTAATCGGCATGATCCACGCGTTGCGCGTCTGTATTCTGTGCAATTATTGGTCACTAGTGACGCCATGTTGACGCGCGCTCGCGTGTCATTCAGTCAGCCGTGAGTGAGATAGAAGAAATTGATGCAATTTAATTTATAACTATTACGTACAAGTCTGATTGTGGGTTTTAATCGTGCTTTCGAGAATCATCTGATCGTTGTTCGTGTCTGCGCGAACGAAGATTCACGACACGCCATATAAATTGTGTTCTACTGTACCTAACTATTCACTCTGAAGTTCCTGTTACCTATTGCCGCTCGTAATATGCCCGCAACCGAACGCGGAGACGACGCGGCCCCAACTAAACCGACTCGGTCGTTCCTGCAGGCCCATTTTGGTCGTATTTATCAATGAGGATAAACGTGGGTAAAACATCTGACTCTTTCTAAACAGTATGTAAGTGCGAGAGTGACGAATGGTTTAAGATAAGGTGACAGCGACTAAACAAACCACACCACGTGACTATTACAACAGCCAATAAAAAAAAATTGTGAGCTGGGTGAATATTCGGGCGTTTCAACCGCTGCGCCGTCATTGTCTACAAAATAATGATAAAAAATACCAGAAACTTTTGATGTTAAGATCAACAGACCCGGGGGTAGTATCCATTCCACTTAACAAATAAATTTATAAAGTTTACCTTGAATAATATGCGAAGACAATAAGGCGGGTAAAACGTCAAATAATCATCCAGCTAAATTAACTAATACTAAAAAATGATTCTCGCTGATTCAATTCAATATGGAGTTCAAATCGAAACATCAATACCTACTGTGAGGGTATCCTGTTTGTTAAAAGATAATTTAATTTGTTGTCAGGTGACGCGAACGCAGACATCCTGAGCTCAGAAGTGAAATCGCCCGTATCGTTAGTCCACGAGTTAGCTCTGAAGAGGAATCTCTCGGTCCTGTTCACCGTTAAATCTGAACGAGGCCCGCCACACATGAGGGTAAGTTTAAGAGCATCATAAAATGTTTAGCATAATTGTGGTGCTAAAAATCGCGCGTGTACTAGTTAACGCTCTTGTTACCGCTTGTGCCTGACTTGATCTTTCACATATAAATATGTGTAAAGCCACAAGTGCACAGAGACAGTAGTGGCGCGGAGCGCGGCGGAGCGACATCTGCATTCTTATAAATAAAAAGTATTTCGCCTTGGTTTGGTGCGCCACCAATCTGGCGCTTGGTAATCACCCTCTACCCAGTTAATAACAAAAACTAAGCGACAAGCGAGTGTATACAATTTGGTAGGTACAATGATTTTTCTGAGGGTACCTTAGTAAACCAGGCTGAGTCGCTGGCGTCGAGGTGCCACATCCGAATGCGCTTGTTCGTGGTCGCGTGGCACTTCCCAGAAGGACGCAGATAGTTAACCGCTGGTTTTAGTGGGTATTCCGGCTGCTCTCGGTTGGGAAGTCCCCCATAACCATCCCAGGTCCTCCTGTACCTGAGCGGTATGCGAGATGCATTTCCCCAGCGTAATAAAAAGGTGATCGTGGTTCCCCAGGTGTTCATCACGCTGTGCACCGTGGGCGAGATGGAGACGGAGGGCGAGGGCAACGGCAAGAAGGTGTCGAAGCGGCGCGCCGCCGAGCGCATGCTGGACGAGATGCGGCGCCGCTGGCCGCCCGCGCTGCTGCACGCGCGGCCCCGGGACGCGCGCCGCGCGCCGCCCGCCAAGAAGAAACCCAGGAACCTCATCAAGGTACTAACGCTTCTAAAACTGAACTAAATTCTATTACATTATAAAATTACGTCCCACACGCAAAACGTCCCCTCTACAAAATGTCCCATTCGCAAAACGTCGCTTTCTCAAAACTTCCCATAATTTTCGCGAAATTTCCCTTCGCAATACGTCCCTTTTGCATAACGTCCCTTTTTCAAAACGTCCCATCCTTTTCGCAAAATCTCCCTTCGCAATACGTCCCTTTCGCAGAACGTCTCTTCTGCAAAACGTCCCTTCTACAAAACACCCCTTTCGCAAAACGGCCCGTCTGCAAAAATGCCCATACGGGTACAGAAAAACTAAGACTTCTCTTATGATGAGAGAGATGGGTGTTAATAGCCCCCACGCTGGTCTAGTGCAGGTTGGAGACTTCACAAATACACCTTCGATTCCCAGACAAAAACTTTTTTTACCAATTAGCTGGATTTTATTTCATTGAATTAGGAATCAAGCGACCAGGACGTTTTGCGAAAGGGAAGTTTCGCGAAGGGACATAATTTTTGTTAAGGGGCCATTTGTAAAAGGGACGTTTTGCGAAAAGGAACAAAGGACATTTTGAGAATGGGAACTTATGTGCCCAAAATGCCCTGAGCTATCAAGCGATCTTTTCGTTCTGTGAAGGTTTGTTGGGTTTGTTAGTGCATTGAATACCTTAAGATTGGGTGCTGTATGACCAGGAGGGCGGCGAGGCGGCGCCGGAGGCGGGCGGCGCGGACAACCCGATCTCCCGGCTGGCGCAGGCGCGGCACGCGGCGCGCGCGCGCTCGCCGCAGTACCGCGTGCTCGAGGAGCGCGGCGCCGCGCGACGCCGCGAGTTCCTCGTGCAGTGCGACGCACCGCCGCACCGCGCCACCGGCCTCGGGCCCAACAAGAAGACGGCCAAGCGCCGCGCCGCGCACAGTACGTACACACCACACACACAACACACACGACGCACTTGTAAGTTCAAGTGAATATTGTAAGTTCAAGTTTGTTAGAGTTATAGTGTGATGTCCGTTGTTTGTTTAGACGTGCTGCTGGCGATGGAGGCGGCGGGCAGCGCGGAGGGCGCGCCGGCCGAGCCGCCCGGCGCGCCCGCCAGCCCCGCCGGCGCCGAGACCAAGAGAAAAGTAACTACAACACTACCACTACTATATACTTACCACCGCGAATGATAACACTCGCGACGCGTTTTCGTATTAAAAAATCATGGTGGAGACTTTTATGTATGGGATCACGCTGCTTCCACTCTCATTTGAAATAATGTAATTAAGTATTATAACCTCATATGGCCCACCATACAACGAAATTTATCAATGGAATATCAATCTATTGTAAATGAATTATTAAGATATTAATCATAAAAACAAAAAAAAGCCACTTAACTGCCTTTACTTAGATCTTTATTTGAATGGCCGTATTATTTTATTCATTTTATTTTATTTTATTGAAAAAGGTACAGTAACGAATTACAGACATAAAAAGTAAAACAACATAAATGTAAACTTACAAGGTACTATTTTTAGTACAAGGGACCTCAGGAGGTTAAAAAATGTGTAGTGTTTTTAATTCACCACTTAATTAGACATTGCACGTTAATTGGGGTTACTGTAAAATAGACCGCCACATGTTTTTGTTTTTCGGCTGTTTAGCTCTCAAAGTTTGTATGGAACAGCTGTTTTTTTTTCGCGATTTGTATGTTGGTCCCATGATAAAAATAGATGAGTATGACCTACAGAGTTAGTCCCTGAAGTTTGTCCAACCTTCTACCTAACACCCTGTACAGTAAATATTAAACTAGTTGAAATACTTGAGTTAATAACGTTTTGTGTGTATGTTGCAGGAGGCAGCGGGCGCGGGCGCGGGCGGCGCGGGCGACGCGCGGCAGCCGGTGCCGGGCGTGCTGCTGATGGACTACCACCCGCGCGGCGGCCAGCCGCCGCAGCCCAACGGTACGCACACCCGTTTATATACTGCATTACGAGGGTATCCTACTGCCTTTTGGCCGAAATATCTTTGGCAAAATGTATCGTTTCCCAACCGTTTCGTTTGCCAACTCATTTTTTTTTGTAACTGTAAATGTTTCAGGATTTATTTCAGTGCCATCGTGTAGAACCTTATAGGTTAAAATAGTATAAAAATCCTGAAATATTTACGGTTATAGAAAAAAAAGCGGGTTGGCAAATGAAGCGTTTTACATTTTCGCCCATACAAAGGTAACCGAATTATATGCCCTCCGAACGGCTAGGAGATGTCGTCCGCGACTCGTTTGTCGCTCAGATTTCTCTTTTTATTAGTCTCTAGAGCGATAAACGAGAAAATACAAAATAAGTTAGCCGTTTAAATTCAATCTAGTCATAGCACACGCGTTAGTGGTACCTAGTTAGCAAACAAGAGAAAAAAAAGGAGTGATATCGTGTCCAAGCACATTGTGCCAGTAGAAAGTATTCTGTATTCCAGCCAATTAATGATGATTTTGCCAGGGCAAGTGTGTGACGTTAATATTGTTTGTCCCAGGAGTAAGCGAGACGAGTGCAACAGGAGGCGCGGGCGCGGGCGGCAGCAGTCCAGGCGCCAAAGACCAGCTACTATACCTCGCGCAGCTACTAGGCTTCACCGTGCAGTTCTCAGACTTCCCTAAGGTTGGTATTTACTTTGGAATGAGGAAATTTCAATTCATAGATAAGTCTTTAATGGGCACGCCAGACTAATAGTCGGACTGCAGACCGAGATGAATGCAGCTGTAGGTTACAATGAGAAAGTTATAAATGTCTCTGTTGTATTACGATAACCAGATAGGCCATTCCAGCCAGGCATGTCTTTGTGCATGGCTCAATCTTGGTAATATGACACTTCCACACGCCATGTTCGTAGATACCTACCGCCGCACCCGGGCTTACGAGTCGTGTTTGCCAACACCAACACCCTATACTCCTGAGGCCCTAGCCGAGATGCATTACGTTAACTAGCGTTTCTATTCGTTTCGTTTTTAAAATCATCGTGTCACTGGTAGATCACGTGACTCTTCGTATCACGTGATCTATTAGTGACGCGACTTGTCATCCTACCGACTGCGCCAATACATATTATTGCATATAAGACAATTCTGCAATGTAGGGTCAATACAACGATATTTTTTTTGCAAGAAGTTGGTATTCGGCTTAATAGATAAATCGTAAACCCGTTGACAGACACTAAAAAAAATATTGTTCATGGTATTTTTTAGAATAGAATAGAAAATATTTATTCAACGCACACAGAAAAAAACAATAGGAAAAGTATACATATAAAGTAAAAGGAAGACATTAAGGCGTTGAATAGCATCCCTCTCAGCATTGTGCCACAGTGAAACTGCGGCGCTGATTTTCAGAGAGACCACCATTTAAAGCATTATTACTGTTATTTTTCAGCGCAACCACGGCGAATACCTGTCGCTAGTGTCCCTATCGACGGAGCCGCCGGTGATGTGCCACGGCGGCGGGCCCAGCACGCAGCACTCGCACGAGCAGTGCGCGCGCGCCGCGCTCCGGGCGCTCGCGCTCATGGGGCTGGACGCCGAGCCGCACGCGCCGTACGTACACCGCACACGACACACTCAGTACACGTAGCTAGTGGATACACTACATAATTGTTGTAATGGATTTCCGAAGAGTCATAATTCCGAATAGATCAAAATGCCAAATTTTCATGATTCAGAAGCCCTTGCCAAGATGCATTACGCTTACTAGCGTTTCTATTCGTTCAATTTTTAAACCAATCGCGTCACTGGTAGATGACGTGATACGAAAAGTCACGTGATCTACTAGTTACGCGATTAGTTTGAAAACGAAACGAATAGAAACGCTGGAGTTCCAAATTCAATTATTCTTATGGGCTAAGAACACAGATACTGATGGATTAATGTGAACATGCTCTTAGAACATGGTCAGTCCCGGCGCATTCCGCACTTCAGTCATAAGAATAAATACTATTAGAAGGGTAACTTCATCCCCACTACGCGCGCTCGAGCGTGGGCTGTCAACAGTCCAGGACTACTTATCGCAGCAAACACTAGCGGGTTGCCACCCATCGGCGCTTGAAGTAAACTTGCAACAATATTTCAAATGAAACTCTCAAAGGCGCCACTGTCTACGCAAACTGTAGTTTTACCATACGAAATTGTTAGTTCCGTATTTGACCACTTGTATTACGATAATTGTAGGATGATATCCACGAAGTTTGAATCTTTATTTATTATTTGTAACGTAAACACATTAAGTAAAGAGCGTAAAAATGAAAGAATTAAATAAATACATTATTTAATTCTGTACTTTATGTTTTAGCCAATATTAATCGTAATTGAGTAAGTCTAAGTATTTCAGTGGTTAGTGTTTTTTTTATAAAAGAAAGAGTTGCTAAATTAATTAATAAAATGCACAAATACTTTTTACATATATAAATTAATTTGATTGGCTTTCCGTTGGTTCTTACAACTTTATATCTGATTGAAATTGTACGGACATTTTAATTTTATTAAGTAATGATGATTAAGACTACGCCGAGCGCACAGTGGCGCCCTCATCACTATTATTGTGTTTTCTAATAAAATAAAGTATTTTCTTGAAATCGGACGGTGCATTTTTGTACAACAAATGAAAACACAACTTATAGGACATATCACATAGTTTAATAACAATTGACCTTTGAGTTATCAACTTAACGGAAAAAAGTGGCCACCTTTTCCCGTTAAGCTGACTACTCATACGGTAATTGTTATCAAAGTTTGTTACGTATCCCATAAATTGTGTTTTTACTTGCTCTACAAAAAAGCATCGTCCGATTTCAAGAAAATACTTTATTTTATTAGAAAACACAATAATAGTGATGAGGGCGCCACTGTGCGCTCGGCGTAGTCTTAAGTAAGTCAGCAATGGGAGGGTTTATCGTATAGTTTTACAGGCAAATAAACTAATTCTATGCAAACGAGGTGGCGGGTTCAGTTAGTATTATATAATTGTGACAACCCTAATTTTGCGATAGGCGAGAGAGCGGTAAGGCGGGGCAAGGGGTAGCTGTAGGTAATTTAATTATTTGACGGCTTTGCTGTCAAATCCATACAAGGACGCCGAAGATGCCCTTCTAATAGTATTTATTCTTATGCTTCAGTGGCGAAGCTACAAGTACATCGAAGGGCGCTCTTTTTAATAGGTTGTGTGTGAATGAAAACGAATTATGCGATAAGAAAGGGAAGCAGAAAGTAGGCATGTTCGATTTACCATTAAATTGAGTCTGTTTTGTTAGGAAGAGCTTCTGTCCCTGCACTGTAATATGATGTTGTTTTCCAGGTCGGTGGGCGCGCTGCCCGGCAGCAGCCCGGCGCCGCTGGGCGCGGCGCTGGCCGAGTGACGGTGACCCACGTAGCGCTGGCTCCCTCTCGCCCCCCCCCCCCCCCCTCAACGTAAAGCAATACCGACTTGTGAATATCTCACAGTGCGAAAATACTAGTTCGGGACAACTTCACTAAATATATTATTAAAGTATTCGAATACATTTTTATTATATAGTTCTAGCTATGACATATTCACTACGACGTTTCGTATGATCTCGGGTCTTGCAACAAGCTAGTTTTTTTATCGAATCACGTTTTTCTATTATCCTAGTTGTATCTTTATTTTTGTTAAACCTAACGATCTGCGGGAAGACTATTTTATGTTGATTTATCTCGAACGCTTTGAACTGTCGCTCACAAACTAGCCGTACTATTCGCTTTCGTTTATATTGTAAGTTGTGTTAGAAATGAATTAGGTTCGTTAAGCGCTACGACTCGATGTGACATAGTTTGAATTAATCGATTATTTATCGACTTATATAAATTGGTTTATGCTCGATTTTTAGTAGAAAACGGAAGTAACGTTAGTAAATTATGTAGAAACGAAGTGACGAAACGGGCTGTGGAGCCAAACCAAATGTCCGTCCGCGGAGGGCGGACCAGTTGCATCATGCGGCCATGATGTCTCTTAGTTTAGGTCTCGACCTCGCTGGCCTCGATTTACAACATGGCGAGTGCGCGACTGCCTCCCGACCCTAAACTATGAAATGTGTAATTCTAGACTTAAGACTAACCCCGCGTAGCGACCCGGCCACGCAGGCGCGACGCCGCGGCCCCAGGGCTCGGGCCGGGGCTCCTCGCGCGAACTGCTGGGCTCTGTAACCGATATCTAGTACATGTAACCTGTTAGCGTAGTGTTTGGTTAATCACGTTCATAGCATGATTGTTCTCCTAGGTGTTAAAATATGATAAGTGATACAATTGATCGGTACCTAATGTGACGTTTTATTTTATTTATATGTTTTATAAAGGCCCGAAGGGACTTGTGAACCGATCAGTTGTATAGTATGTACCGATTGTACATTTCATTGTAATGGGTCCGACGACGCAGGCTAGGGCGTCGCAGCCGTCGCGCGGCCCACCGACCAGAGTTGACTTATTTTACTCGCGAGTAAAACGCACCAACCGCCCGGTGGGCCGGCCCGCGACCTGCGACCGAGTAAGCTTTCTATTACTTGTGATTTACTTATTGTATATTTATATAAACGATTTTAAATCGAGGCCATTGAAACAATTTCTTCATGTAGAAAGTTGCACAGATAACTAAACATTAAGAAATTATTATTTGACAAAGAAAACGCCAAAAGGGCTTTAAGAAGTGTTTTTATTTATTTTGTTCCAAGGAACTAATGTTTATATTATTATGCGAGTGGAACAAGTCCCAACTGAACTTCGTGCTGTTAGCGACTTAAAATAAGAATTCAACAATAAAAGTTATTAAAGATTTCTTTTGATTTTCATTTACTATCGGTACCGTAAAACGGGGTAAATAGGAACTAAGGGGAAAAACAACCTAAAATGAAGCATAACTTGTTACAAATAAGACCAAGTATTAAATGAAAATAACGTTACGTTCTATTTACGTTATTTCAGTCTTCTAATTAGTAACATATGCTTCATTTTAGGTTGTATTCCTATTTACGGCGTCTTCCACTCCGATCAACTAAACTGACCAACCAGTTGTACAGAATGGAACTCCAAGGAGCCATTTATTCCTATCGAACCAACCAAATAGAGATCGCTTTTCCAGTCTCATAGCATTAATGTGAGGTAGGTTTAGGTTATGTTAGTTCTTTAGCTGGCCCGACGGGCCAAAACACACAGAAATAGGAGCTCCGCGGCAGCGGAGCTCCGTCGACTCTGTTCAATTTGATACAGTTGAGCCGTTGGGAAAGAAAATTAGTTGACCTGTTTTAGTTGGTCAGTTTAGTTGATCGGAGTGGAAGAACAGCTATTTACCCCTTAATTCCTATTTACCCCGTTTTACGGTATTGACTACACAAGTACACAGTCAAGCTCCCAGCTTCTTTTGCCTGACTCGGATTTTAGCAGGCCTCGCCAAGGCTTGGCCCGCCAACCACCGCGTCAGGCAATTCCCTACTTTCCGGGCCTAGGCTATCTTTACTGATGACTTTAAAGCTCAGTAAAAAGCATATTAACGAAGTGCATATTGTCAGTTTTCTTAAATCTCTAAAGAGGCTGGTACACGACACAATCAACTTTTCACGGCAATATTGGTGCGTCTTGTATGTTGCAAAGTGCGGCTTGGCTTGGGACCACAGAACGCTGTATTGCTGAATCAGAAATCTTGGATCTAGTTTATCGGATAGTAAAAAGTGGAATAAAACAAATTCTCAATGTAAAAATAAAAACAAAGTTTTATTATTAATTAAAAATAGTAGCAATGTATAACAATATCACCAGTCTCATGGAGAGCCGAGGTAATCGTCGAGGGCGGCGGTCGCGGTATATTTACATAATACTATTTGTTCGTAATACTACGTTCACTTGACGAACTTGAGGCCGAGCGCTTGCGTCATGAAGGACAGGATGTCTGTGTGCTCGTCGATCTGCAACGAACCATGGGGGTGAGAACATGTCTGTATAAAGTCTGTTCCTATTCGGACAGCCAATGACAATAACAAGTATACCTAACTGTTATTGTCTTTGGATAAAGGATGAAATAACGATGAGATTAATGTTAACTCTAATTAGTTTATTAAAAACTTTGAATATAATATTCATCATCATCATCATATTATGCTGGGTGCGACAGAGACGAAAACCTAGCTTATCAATCAAATCTATCAAAACTTCTTCTACATTTTAATGTCAAATATATTTCGAAAAAATGAAATGTATGTGTCAAGCACCAGTGAGTGTTATCGTCTATTACCAAATGCACTTTTCATCAAAGAATACAAGGTTAAATAGAGATTACCACCTCAAAATAAACATGAAGACAATGATTAAGTGTATAAATGAATAATATGACTATGCTCAACCTTCAAAAGTACGCGAATGTGAAGTTATAATGGTAAATTGATTTGTATACAAGAATGACGGAACGAATAGGAACACAGACTTTAGCTTACAACAGTTTGACGTGACGTCATCAACAACGATTCTCATTGAGTGAAAAATTGGATACGTGGTATACTTATATCAACTATTGCAGATTTTGGACCTCCACTGCGGCGCACGCTACACTCGTGAGCCACATAAATTAATTATTCTTGGCGTCTGTCACCGACGTTTTTACCTGCGTATGCCGCGTAGGAGTATCTATAATTTGGTACGAGGCGATTTGAGAATCTCGGTAGTGGAGATAGATAACTTACGAGCTTGGCGGTGGGCTTGCCGGTGCCGTGGCCGGCCTTGGTGTCGACGCGCGCCAGCAGCGGCGCGGGCGCGCGCGGCGCGGCGTGCTGCAGCGCGGCGATGTACTTGAGCGAGTGCAGCGGCACCACGCGGTCGTCGTGGTCCGCCGTCAGCACCAGCGTCGCCGGGTACGCCGACCGCTCTGGGAACACAATAAATATAATAACAACACTAGGTTTCTCTACACGCATACAAGCGCTAATAATGATACCGTTAACGATATCAGTTCTATAATGAGCGTAGCCATGGTAATAACAGTTCTATAATAATTATTATAGCATAGTTATTACCATGATTACGCGCATGAACTAACAGTCTATCGGCATGTGTGTGTTTGTGTGTATACTAATCATTTTCCTCTGTCTGTGTATACGTGCGTGCACTGACCGTCCGTGGGCGAGTGTATGTTGTGCAGCGGCGAGTAGGAGAGTAGGTTGCGGAACTGCTTCTCGTCGTCGGCGCTACCGTAGTCCGACACCCACGCGTGCCCGATCGTGAACTTGTGGAACCGGAGCATGTCTAGCACTCTGCAACACAAGTTAAAATCATTGTAGCGACAGAGCAACAAACGATCGTTCTATAGCATCAGCACTGATCGGTTACAGGCCAACGAACCTCAAAACCCACACCGAGTCACATTTATTAATATTAACGAATGAAATACGTTTATGTATTCTGTTATAACGCAGTGATGTCTACTGTCAAGATATAATTTAATGATTAATAAATAAATAAACATATAAATAAATAATTAAAAAATTCATCAACTATAGTTATCGATAAATAGTCCATTATTTTTTGGATCTTATTTAATTTAACTACAAGGTACTAGATTTATTTGATCGAGTCTCAACACATAGTTGGCTAGGAGTTTGGCGCTACGTATAGTTTTCCCACACGGGGTAAAAAGTTAAATCGAGTCAACATATCGATACTCACCCAACTTGCACTATAGCCGCCCCGAACAGCTCGGGCCTCTGGTTGGCGCAGGCCGCGACCAGCAGGCCTCCGTTGGACCCGCCCTGGATGGTGATGAGCTTGGGCTTCGTGTAGTTCTCCCACTTGATTAGATTTAGTAGTTAACATATCGATACTAACCCAACTTGCACTATAGCCGCCCCAAACAGCTCGGGCCTCTGGTTGGCGCAGGCCGCGACCAGCAGGCCTCCGTTGGAGCCGCCCTGGATGGTGATGAGCTTGGGCTTCGTGTAGTTTTCCTGCACGAGGTACTCGGCGGCGGCTTGGAAGTCGTCGAAGACATTCTGCTTGTTCAGCAGGCGGCCTGCATTGTGCCACCGCTCGCCGTATTCACTGGAACATTGCAGATTAATTTAGCCTTGGGAACAAATCTAGCGGTCTTGGGTTGGATCCTTTGGTATGGGAAAATTATGTGAGTCCTGGGCACGATTATTTGTTTAAAGTTATGGACGTTTTTTCCATTATTTAAAGCTTTACTTTATCGTAACTTTATGTTTGGGACAAATCTTGCAAGTCAATTTGATATGACCTAATCTGATGATGGATTCGGAAGGTGCCAACAGGACTTCCGGTGTACTTAACGATAACTCATCGAGAGACTCAGTATTTCGACAACCATGTAATGAATGATAGTGTAAAAAAATTACATTCGGCAACTAAAGATAACGTATTTTTTTTTAATACAGTTGCTCAATATTGTTACTTTTTGTAGATGTATAATGGTGTGGAGACTTAATTTTTCGAAATGCTAATTTTTACTTTTTTATTTTATTACCTTTAATTGTTTAAATTGCACTGTGATTTTTCATCAGACAAAGAATTAATTAAAATTGTCTTTTTTGACTGTTTCATTTTTGTTTCATAGTCATTTTTTCGCAAATGTATTAAAAAACTTCGTTTGTGCGATACATGTAGTATTTTAATTGAGTCATTGATTACCCTCCGCCGCGGATGTTGGGGATGGCGACGACGCCGCCGAAGTGCTGCATGAACACGAGGCGCGTCACGCTGAAGGACGGCTGCACGTTGATGTTGAACCCGCCGTACCCGTACAGCAGCGCCGGCGCCGAGCCGTCGCGCGGCAGGCCCTGCAGCAGGGGGAGGATACGGGTCATTGCAATTCAAGAGTTAGAGGCCACGTGATGCCACGCCCACACAAGAATAAAAAGGGACAACTCTACGTGCAAAGAACGTGAGATGTAGATAGTTTGCGCGCGGCTTAATTGCAGGGTCAAATTCAAATAATTGCACTTAACTTAAAAACTACAACATATATTAAAAAAATGGTTTACCAGGATTAAGAAGTTATAAGTACTCAACTATTGAATAAAACAGCATCGTTAAAGATAGTAGGATTTCGCAGATTCAACTAAAAATATGCGAAAAAGGTGTCATGTTTGAAAAATTAAACTATAGAGGATTTTGTTTCTAATCGTGTTTTCACTTTTACGACCATTAAAACGAGTTTCATTACTACACCTAGAGATTTTTCTAGCACGAACGACGTGTTGATAGTGCTTGACTTATCGATAAGTAGGTATCATTTTAACGTCATAGAGTAATTTTAACCGAAGTATATAAAATATAGATAAATTGATAGTTCTTTTTTTTATATAACGCACCACATTGTTATATAAATAATATGACATATATGATTGTAATTTTTTCCTTGATGAAATGATTTCGCTATTTTCTTATTTGGTACTTCAATGAGTTCCAGGACATCGTGAATATTTTCTTAACAACTATATATTGATGTACGAGTATTTCCTCTATGACGTTGAAGTGGTTAAGTGAATCGATAACAGGTTTGTCGATATTATAATTATGTCAAGCACTAACCACATGTTGTTCCTGCTAGAAAAATATCTAGGTATATTAATTACCAAACTCGAAACCCACCTTCTTAGAAACGATGAACATGGGCACCTTGGTGCCGTCCTTGCTGGAGTAGAATATCTGCTTGGCCTCGTACTGCGACGCGTCGAAGCCCTTCACCGTCACTTCTCTGAACACCTGCAGTCAACAGTTTAGGCAATCATTGACAGTTTTTTCTAATTTTAGAATTAAATGCTATAAATACAACATACATTTTTTTGAACCAGCCTCCTTACTATTATCGTATTTTCTTATTGTGCAAACAGAGTTATCATTTTTTTTGGAGTTGTTGGTAATTCTGTAGCTCTGCCTACCCCACTCTGGGAATGAAGGCGTGAAGATATGTATGTAATCGACGAGTGGTTTTTTGTTTTACAAACGAACACATAAAGCGCACAATTCCATTCGCGTTTTCCCCAAATTAAGATTTCATGGTCGCATTTTTTCCCATTCCAAAAATCAACAAACAAACATCACAAATTAAATGAAAACGTTTAAAAAAGGAGTACTCTATTTGTTTAAGGGCCTGTTTTACAATCGACAAGTAAATTTATGTGCCAGTTAAAGTTAGCTCTGTCCTTGTCTATGTTTAAGTGTAAGAAAAGGAAAGGGCTAAATTTATGTGTCAGATATAGTTTACTAGACGGTTGTGAAACAGGCCCTAAGTTAAGTACTTAGCTAACTGTAAACAAAACCACGTGACATAGTTGGTCAGTCAATACAAGCAGAACACTGATACACCAAAGCTCGACCAAACAGTTTTGATTGGCCACGTGGTGTATTTTGTTTACATTTAAAAAGTTACTAAATAATTAGAGTATAGTCAAGTTGTTGTTGTAGTTGTTGTTGTAGTTGTAGTTGTCGTTGTTATTGTTGTTGTTGTTGTAAGTTGTTGTTGTTGTTGATGTTGTTGTTATACTCACGGTTGGCGTATACGGCTGTTTAGTGAAGTCCACGTGGTAGATGACGCCGGGCGTGAGGAAGGACATGAAGTGGTAGAACACCTCGTGCTGCTCCTTCTTGCCGGAGAAGCCCACGACCGAGCCCACGGGCAGGTCGAACGTCTGCATCAGCTCGCCGGAGGCCATGTTGTGGAGTTGCAGGACGCTCTGCGAGATACACCGTTACACGTCACTGATTTTTATTGTAATAACTAGGGATCTGAGTTTTCATAGAACGGTAAGACTAAATCTAAACTAAATCTTCGATCATTTATGGCATTCCACTATTTATTTATGTTACTAATTCCACCTACAAAACTTTGATTACCCTTCTTCGCCGGATAGAAACGAATAAACTAGTCTAAAGCTCACCTTTACATCTCTGACGTAGTGAATGACAAGTTTGTCTTTATCCACCGCCGAAGCCCAGTCCAAAACGTCGCTGGAATGTTCCTGAAAGTAAAATAAATTAGTAATATAAAACTGTAAACCTTTAAATAAGTAATTTGTTTAGACGAGTTTTTTACAGACTGTATTCGTTGTACCTATACAATTATCCGGTGCTTTCGGAGACCAAACCAAATCCAATGACTCCAAGCTCAGTGGGTATATGTTAAGTACGGTAGATATACTGTTGCCACCTTCCGAATGCATCATCAGATCAGGCTTATTGCCTAACGCACTCGCAATAGCAATCTTTTTCATTTTGACGGTCCGAAGGCGAGTTTGCATACAAAATGAAAACAATTGTTCTATTTTGAAGTCGATAGTGATTGCGAGTGCGTTAGGGCAGCAAAATAATAATGGAAACTGGTTGAAATTTTACTTGTAAGATTGTGACTAAACACGCTAACAAACAAAAAAACAAAGAAGGTTGATCTTAGCTTAATCGGGTACTCACAGGTATGAGCGTTTCCCAGTTTTCCTCAGCAGGGTCGTGCAGGTCGATCTTTATGAGCCGGTAGTTGGGCGCGTTTTTGTTCGTGCGGAAAATGCACACGGAACCCTCGTTCGTGATGTACTGAAATCACACAATTTCATGTAAAAAATATAGGGTAAACTGCCCTATTGCTGGTACCCTACCGAATATTGTCATCGTAAAGTTCATTTTAAGTTCACCAATGGTGTCATTAACTGGAATTTTGGATGCCAATTGGGTGTTTTACCCAAAACGAAATAGAATCAGTAGGAGTTGCGTTGTCTTACTGTCTTGAAGTAGATCAGTCATCAACGAACATCACATCAAGTTAGAAAATTAGAAATACTATTTCGTATAAGTACAACTGTTTTTTTACGTATAAGGTCAAGAGGGGCTATTACGTTAGTGAGGCAATTGCGTCAAGTGGCTTTATCTCCCGTTTTAAAGTTCATATCGAACGTAATAGCCCCGCTTGACCTTAGCCAAAAACTTCGAATACCTTCGGACCGTTCCCGACTTATAATGATGAGTTGCAATCATTAATCTTATTATAATTAACTTAAAGTAAGCAACTGGTTTCCCGGAAGCGGATCGCGCGATTTTCAATAAATAATAATCAGGTTCATAATCGCTTTATCAATATTTTTTTTACCTTCAGCGAATCGTTTGTTAGCTTACCTCGAAGTCGGCCTCGAACTTGAACACGATCTGCGTGAGCGGCAGCTTGCCGGAGATGTCGGGGTGCTTGCTGAGGTCCGCGAAGAATAGCAGGTTGTCGCGGCAATCCTTCACGGGCGACACGATCAGGTAGCGCCCGCAGTCCGTCACCTCCGCGCCGCTACACACACAGCCATACAGGTCACACAATCATTATAAGCATACAGGTAGACGAGCAGACGGCCTGCCAACCCCCTGTTTCACCATCCTGACAATGATAGGTGACAGGTGACATTTCAGTGTAGGTGGCGCAGCTTAACCTGTCGTTTACCGCTGACCTACCTATGCGTCAGCCATTCTAATTAAGATTTTGAATTTAAATTTTATTGACAAAAGAATCAAAATTCGAATTTTAACGGTTCAATTAAAATCTGTCTGGTACACTACAGGTTAAATGAAACCCAGTGATGTATCAGCGAGTTAACTTTGTAACGTATACCGAATTGTCACCTGTCACCTGTCATTGTCAAGATGGTGAAATAGGGGGCTGGTGGAAAGTTGTCACCGCCATCTTATGCTGGTTGTCTACGGCCGTATTTACACTTGCAAGTTATTGCTGTAAGTTTTGAGACGCCACTATGGGTAAGAGTGTGTGGCAAATATCTGCATCTCTGTCTTGCTTATAGCTTTGTTTCAAAACTTACAGCAATAACTTGCAAGTGTAAAGGCTGGCTGTGAGGAAAATGAGAGATTAAATTGGAACGCTATAAAGGTTTCGGCACATTGCAGGTTGACGTCTGCGTGCGTTTTTTTAATTGTCATCGACGGACATACAGACTGACGGCCCACCTGATGGGAAATGCATGTGTTCACTTCACGCCGGCGTCGTACCAAGCTGTGCACAAGTGTTTAATGGCACGGTTCTCCATTTAAAAAGTTCTCAATTTTGTATAGTTGAAAAGTTTTGTGGTATAAGGAGCAGGTATGTGAGCGCTGCTACTAGGGCCTCTATTCGACACAGTAAAACAATATTGCTTTTGACGTGTTATCGCATAGTAGTTACGATACCTCTTATTTACTTGACAGTAATGGCGGCCGAGTTAAAAAGGCGCTGGTCCTCTATAGTCTAAATAACTAAAAACTAAAACAAAATATATAATCTATTAAATTACTATATTTTGCTTAATAAGGTACTTGTGGTAATCTAAACTCTAAATAAAAATGACCAGCAAATAGTACCAACAAATGCAACACAACATCTAAATGTCTCAATGGATCCAGGTTCTACAACTCTAGTTGATGACCTAGGTACTCAATTAGTTTGTTCAAAGTGTTCAACTCGCTACAACCATGACCATGTTTGTGCCTAAGATGCCATCAGCAAACAATGAATAGAAACGATACCGTATTAAAACCGAGTGTGTAAATTTTTCTAAATTGGCAGTTTTTTATTGTTAATTTTCAAAAAAACTGGTAAAATCGAAAGAGCAAATTATAGAAAAAAACTGGCCAAGTGCGAGTCGGACTCGCGCACGAAGAGCTCCGTACCATTATCTAAAAATAAAACATAAAATTGCAAAAAAATCACGTTTGTTGTATGGGAGCCCCTCTTAAATATTTATTTTATTCTATTTTTAGTATTTGTTGTTATAGCGGCAAAAAAATACATCATCTGTGAAAATTTCAACTGTCTAGCTATCACGGTTCATGAGATACAGCCTGGTGACAGACAGACAGACGGACAGCGGAGTCTTAGTAACAGGGTCCCGTTTTTACCCTTTGCGTACGGAACCCTAAAAATTACTTATTTACTCATTACTTCAAAATGTAATTTAGCAAATGTACAGATGTAGTAAAAAAACATACGGCATCGTTTTTGGTCGGAAAACTTCGTATTTATCTTGCTTTCTCAGTCACCTTCAATACACATTGATACGCTAATTGAGACAGCAAGCGACCAACATATCCGATCAAATACGATGTTGTATGATATGCACTAAATCTATATCGTAACCGCTTTAGAATGTTAAAGATTAAAAAAAAAGTTGGCGCACAAAAATCAAAACGGACGGTCATTTTGTTGAAGGTTTTGTTGAAGAATTTATTTCCACCTTTTCTAAACGTGAAAGGGCATATGACTGATATGACATCCCAGGCATGACAATAGCTACTAACGAACGGTTGGTTTTAGTCAAGACGTCAACCTACTGGCGACGGTCCTGGCTCAGCATTTGAGTATGAGAGTCTCTGTTGAAAAGAACAAGTGTTAGTAAAAAAAAACAAAAAAAAAACGTAGTATAGTGTACGTAGTAACTAAACGAAGTGGGGAGTTGGTAAACACTTTGAACAAACGCTATCGGAGTTGAACTTTGGACGCGGCAATGTACCAAAAAAAATAGGGACATGGGCTCGGTGATAGATAATTGGGAAACCTTTGAATCGCGCATCGCCTGGTTACTTAACCTAGTTGCCGATCTTAGCATGGGTGTATAAGGCAATTCGATCCTTATCTTTGTTTTATTATTGTTTTTGCAAACACCTGACTAAAGGCTCCGGCACACCAAACGCGTGGCAGCAGCAGCGCGTAGCGTCGCGTGGCGTCAGGGAGTTGTAAAACAACAAAAGAAATGGAACCCCGGCACACCGAGACGCGCGTCTGCGGCGCGTCTGCAGCGCGCGACGCTGCTGCTGCCACGCGTTTGGTGTGCCGGAGCCTTAAGTTATAGCCAGTTATATTTTCTAGCATCTCATCATCATTGCAAATCATCTAAAGAAATAACACGCAGCACTCTGCTAGCGACTGCACTCTAGACTAACTCGATGGCGATCACGTCCTCTGCTTGCGGCGTGTTGAGTTTGTGGCAGCGCAGCTGGTGGCGGTTCAATGATTCTCACTCTACTGGTGACTGCGCTCGGTAGTATACTACTCACATATTATTTTTTTCGCTTTAATATAGTTTATATTACTCACATTCGCAAGAGTGGCTAGTCGAGGGAGCTCGACGGCGATCAACTCCTCGGCCTGCGGCGTGTTGAGTTTGTGGTAGCACAGTTGTTCGCGGTACACTGAATGTCGTTCTACTGGTAACTGCGCTCGGTAGTAGACTACTCACATCCGCCAGAGGGGCTCTTCGGGGAACTCGACGGCGATCACGTCCTCTGCCTGCGGCGTGTTGAGTCTATGGTAGCACAGCTTCTGGTCGCGATTGACTTGCGTCTCTGAGCCGTCTGTCTTGCCTGTCTGCTCGGGGTACCTCTGGGGAAATATAACGTGAACATAAGAAAACATTGTATGCCCGATGCTTGAAGAATGCATGCAATATGGTGTCTAAAAGCCGATCCAGAAGGTGTGCACTGGTTTTCCGTCATTCTATGTAAAACTACTGAGTTTACACTCTTTAAAGAAGCCGATGACTGTGCAAAAAATACAGTAGACAAAACGGCTTGTCCGAAAATATTTATTTAACGAGTTTTCGCACTGTCAATAAAAAATGTAATACAGCTTTTCTGCCAACTTCGTGAATGATCCTTGTAAATCAACAATAACGTAGTCAGTTAATCACATTATAATCATCCCTAACTCCCGACATAATCTGTCTTTGTCAATATAATTAAGATAGTAATTCACTTCAAAATAAGACTTGTTATTGTTAATTATACTAGTGCTAAGGATAAGAAGTCAATCCTGTCGCACCATAAAGTTTTCGGTTATTGTTAATTTCGTCAGCAGAAAAACAATGCTAAACGTTTTTGTTGCGTGTGAAGGTTTTACTGTTGCCGAAATTATTAATATTCAGAAATGTGTTTTTTTTTTCAGTGTTATATTACATAATTAGAATCATTACGAATCAGCGAAGTTTTTAAACAAATTTGCCCGTTTTTTTTTTTAGTATAAATTAATCACATAAAGTTTGTTTCTCCATACTGGGTGTCCCCAGTGTTTGCTTTTAACTTTGTATGGAAAAAACAACTTTATTTGATTACTTAAAAAAAATACTAAACAAAAAAACCGGTCAAGTCAACGGTCATTTTTTGTACATTTTTGGCTATAAATCAAAAAGTACATCACAGAAAATGTGCAGATTAAGACCTTTCATATGACACCCTATTTGCTATAATCGAATTACTTTCATTTTTGAACCCCCCATTCTAGACCCCTTTTCAATTATTAATAAAATTAATTTCATATTTTTTTACTACAAATAGATGCGGGCAAGCAAGTTGTACAACTATGCCAAATTTCAAGTTGATAGCATTTGTAGTTGCTGAGAAAACCTGCTGTGACATACAGACAGACAGACAGACAGACAGACAACGAAGTCTCACCATAAGGGTTCCTTTTGTACCACTTTGGTACGGAACCCTAAAAACGGGCACTTAGGTTTAAAAACTTCGCTGATTCGTAATGATTCTAATAATGTAAGATACCACTGAAAAACTAATGAAATAAAACATGAAATTAATGATTTTTCGTGACATGAGGGAAAATTACAAAAATTCAGATTTAAATGATCAATATCTCCGAAACTAGCAAAAAACTGAATATACATAGCGGTTAAATCGATAGCTTTTTAGCTGCTCTATCTGCCCTAGACGGGTTGACGTCGGTTTCTGGGACACCCTGTATAATGCTTCGACTACTACATTGCAGATAGTTGCCTTTCTTGGGAGCACGGCAGACCTCGCGTACTTACCGAGTAGAATAATCCCTTGTGGTCCTTGGTCCATGACATTGAGGCAAACTTCACTTTTTCTAGCTTTTCCGGGTAATCTTCACCTGTTGGGGGAAATTGGCTTTGAGGTGGAGTCGTTTGTTATGTGCAATAAGAATTTATAATACTAGATGTTTGGTTTGTCTGTAACCTTAATATGCGATAAATCAACAATAAATTTATTTATAAAATCCCACTAATATTATAAATGCGAAAGATTGCGTGTGTTAGTTTGTTACTCCTTTACGCTGGCACGGTTAAACGGATTTGGATGAAATTTGGAATATAGATAGCTGGATACATAGGCTACTTTTCATCTCGGTTTTTTTTTTTCGGGAGTAACGATAATCGAAATCTAGGCGGAAGAAGTCGCGGGCTGAAGCTAGTATAAATAAAGAAACTAACTAATATATAAACGCGAAACACAATCCTTACTTAAACAGGAAACATGACTGAGAAATAAGCTTTTTTAGGAAGTTTGTTTTTGTGAATTGTATTTTTTTTTCTAAATTGAGCTCCTAAAATGATGTACTTACTTAATTTACTTAATTTAAATTACTTAATTTATGTTTGAATAATTAACTACCAGTCTTAATTTACATGTTAAATGACAATATAATGAGTCTTACAATGGCAAAGTAGCAATAAGCTAGTTTATCCAAGCATAAGTCCGGATGTTTATTAGAAATAAACAAGGGGAAAAAATCTCATTGTTATGTACTTATAGCAAAGATTTCATCTTATTATAGGATTAAAATTCGCTTCACTGCTCAACTCCCTGTAACCACCAAGCAGTATTGACGTTATGACAGAGCCAATGCAATGTAGAATAAAGGGGAACAGGGTGTGGATTGTTAACTGAAGCTAATGCTTAATGAAAAATGGAAATTAATTCACGTTGTGATCACGCACACCTATTTGTATGTCATAACGTAACACATCACATAAGTGAGAACTTCAGTCACCATTGATATTCAAAATTCCGTCCGCGTAGAAGTCGTTATTACCTCGGGAGAAGTCCAATTTTTCGGGGTAATAAGTATTCTATGTTCTTTGCTGGGACTAAAGCTATCTACATACCACATTTCATCGATATTGGTTTGATAGTTTAGCCGTGAAAGCGGAAGAAACAGACAGAAGATATTTTCACATTTATAATATTAGTAGCACTACCTATGGATGGGTAGTATGGATTAAAAATCGGCCATTCTGATACGTTTGAGTCATCAAATAAGACTCAAAATTAACCCTCTAGCCTAATCATGGTGGTCGGCGACTTCGTTTGCCTGCTTCATCAAAACCCACTAACCAGTAGCGACATCCTTCAAGTGTATCGTGATCCAGTCGGAGCCGCTCGCGGACAGGCCGTACGCGAAGGTGGCGCCGTCCTCCGTGAACCGCGACCCGGAGAGCGCCACGGTCCCGTCCTCGGACAGGGTGTTGGGGTCGAGGAACACGCGCGGTTCACCGTGCAAACCGTCTTGCACGTAACATAACAAACCACTAACCAGTAGCAACATCCTTCAAGTGTATCGTGATCCAGTCGGAGCCGCTCGCGGACAGGCCGTACGCGAAGGTGGCGCCGTCCTCCGTGAACCGCGACCCGGAGAGCGCCACGGTCCCGTCCTCGGACAGGGTGTTGGGGTCGAGGAACACGCGCGGTTCACCGTGCAAACCGTCTTGCACGTAACATAACAAACCACTAACCAGTAGCAACATCCTTCAAGTGTATCGTGATCCAGTCGGAGCCGCTCGCGGACAGGCCGTACGCGAAGGTGGCGCCGTCCTCCGTGAACCGCGACCCGGAGAGGGTCACGGTGCCGTACTCGGACAGGGTGTTTGGGTCGAGGAACACGCGCGGTTCACCGTGCAAACCGTCTTGCACGTAACCACTAACCACTAACACGTAACCACTAACAAACCACTAACCAGTAGCAACATCCTTCAAGTGTATCGTGATCCAGTCGGAGCCGCTCGCGGACAGGCCGTACGCGAAGGTGGCGCCGTCCTCCGTGAACCGCGACCCGGAGAGCGCCACGGTCCCGTCCTCGGACAGGGTGTTGGGGTCCAGGAACACGCGCGGCTCGCCGTCCAGGCCGTCTTGCACGTAAAGGACACTGGGGGATGACGGAGTTAGCGATACAAAAAATATTATCTTACATCAATTCACCTAGTCCCAAACTAAGTTCTAGATAGGGCCTCTTCACTCCATACAACAGAGTACTTCGCGGCTGTTTTTGTTACTTACCGACGTAAGTAACAAAAACTTTACTACTACCACCACAACTAATCGCCAAAATGTGCCTATTCACGCGCGCGTAAAGTACATAATTATTTGTTTGTCCGTCGCATGATGTTATTCAATTCGTTTCTAAGTGAGGGTTGGCAACTAAATAATAAATTTATTAGTAAGGCAATTTGATATTAAAATATGCAGACGTACGTGCCCTACGTGCAAATTTTGACACTCAACTGATATTAGTTTCCCCGGGGACACACCGGGCGTTAGGTAATTATAACGGTAGGTAGCGGCAAGTGACGTATCTGTTACGAAGTATCTAGTATATAATCTGTGCTCTATGCTTGGACGGTTTCGGACCGTTCTGTCCGTTTCCCAAAACATCCTTTCCCAAAACACCCATTCCCGTCACTACCGTTTTCTTAATAATCAGTTTTCCGATATAAGTGTTTCCCAAAATGTGCTTTTCCTAAAAGTTTCTTTTGGATTGATATCCGTTTCTCAAAACACCCGTTCCCATTTCTGTGACCCAAACACGAACGTAATTAAATAAATGCAATTTAAACATGTAAAAAATATATAGAGACCTGATTATTTCGTCAATGAATTGTCGAATAGCTTATACGAGTAGAATTTTAAGCGGTAAAAATAAGCGCGAACATTAAATAACGCTATACGAAAAAACGCTACATGAAGAAAGACGAATGATTATATTTGCGATCATGAAAGAACGCGATGTAAAAATTCGCTACCTACTCTGATAAATGTTAAAGATATGAATAGACGTTGTTTATTTTTTGCGTGTCTGCAAAGTATAATTCGACAATTCGATTTAAAACCAGCCTGCGAAACTAATTCGAATGATTTAGCATCGTTTTAGAAACTGTCATAGATAATTAATCACGACGAGGCAATGTAACAACATACAGTCACCTAATAAAAATGTTGAGCATACTGTTTTTGAACCTTGTCATTGTGATTGTCATTGTTATTACCATGTTTGGCATTTGATTTTCAGTTTGAATTTTATTAAGATAACCTTTAAACATAGTTAAACACAAAGCATTACTCCGTAAATGATACATTTTATACATCTTTCGTTTCATTACATTTATAACTGAACGGAATACGAGAATTTGGGGGAGCCCATTAAGGGTAGCTGGGGGCTCTATTCTACTCTGTAAAACCATATTGCTCTTGACAATTATCGTATTACCAAAATTATGATAGCTCTTATTTATTTGACAGTAACGGCAGCCGAGTTAATAATAACAAATCGCCCCTTAACTTTCTCAACGTCTTATCTAATCGAATATTTTGACAGCATATATTATATACCATAGATATTTTGAACATGAGTGTTTTTTCCATCTAACTATTCGATCGAGATTTATCTATTGATTGATCTATTTTTTGATTTTTGATTTTTGATTTTTGATTCGAGGTTGAGAAGATAAAGAGACGAAATATCAGGGAGACAATTTCACATCAATTGACCTAGTCCCAAACTAACCTCTAGGCTTGTACTAGTCTACTAGACAACGATAGATAAATAAAATAATATGTCAAAAGAAATGTGGTTTTACTGGGTAGAATAGAGCCCCTTTACGTTGACACAGTGCAATAGCTCTTAGAAAGTCTGTCGCGTTCTGGTAAAGTCGGAGACACAGATATAAATACACACGATACAGATACAGATAACGCAAATGCATCTACTTAGCGCGTCTGAATCCGGACTTAAACCCCGACCAAGCGTTGGGTTTGAAAGCGACGACTTTGAATCGATTTTGCGCGGAAAACGGAAAATTCTCTACTCTTGGTGTGTCCCAGTTGGTAGCAAAAAGTGACACGGTTGGTTTTCATACAGATTGAGGTGTTTACGTTGTCTAAGTGTATTTATATCTGTGGTCGGAGACTAGCATAAGAGCGTATGAGAGCCTGTGAAAGAGATTTACAAATCCGAATGTTGTTTAAAACGCTATTGCACTTTATTTTCTTCCACACAATAAACACTTACTTCTGATTCTGCAGCCCAGTATTTTTGAAGAAGAAGTATCTGTCCCCCCTTCTGAAGGGGCATGAGTATTTGGGGTAGTTCCACAGCTCCGTTAACCGAGCGTTGACGTCGGCTCTCACAGGGCACGCATCTAGGTATGGCCGCGTGATTTTGTTTTCGGCATCTATAAATTCTTTGGTTTCTTTTGCATCAGGATCTTCTAGCCAGCGGTACGGGTCGTGAATCTATGGAAATGTGAAACTTAATTTTACAAAATAATCTCTATAAATGAAAGATAATACAAATATGTAAAGGCCATATAGAAATTCTGCAGTGAATTCAGTTCTGCACGGCAGCATATCAGATTAACAATTATTAAACAAATTTCCAGCGATATGTCAACAAGATCGCTGCGGGTGCGCAGCGGTTTCGGTCGATGGCCTAGTTATAAATACGATCGCAACTTGCCAGTATGGTATGGGTGTGGACCAAAAACTTGGACCTGGTTAAGAGCAATTAAATTAACCATACAAACAACGCATGCGAGAAAAGTTCCATTGTGCGACGAAAAGTATCCCTACAATTGTATGGCTAATTTTCGTGTCACAACGGAAGTTTCATAGAAAATTTAATTGCTTGAGTTAGCATGCCCAACTTTTTGTACCTTACTCATATGACCATACATTTATAAAGGGTGTCCCTCAGAATACCTAACAACGTTTGTGCGAATTTTCATTTGCCCAAAAATGGTTTTCAGATGGATCAGGTAACTTTTTAAGTTTTCCAATTATATTTGCGGTTCAGTTAGGTTAGGGTTGTATTATAACAACACTAAAAAGTTTTAAAATTTAAGCGGAAATGGCTTTAGAATAAACTAAAATTCAGACAAACGATGCATTAGGTCAAATAACGATTAGGGATTCCATAGGAGAACCATTTATAAATAAAACAAAAGAATCGTCGCGGTTCTTTTTAAGTAAAAAAAAACATCGACTCTATTATTATTGTTGTCAGCGAAGCGCAACAAGACTAATCAGCGAAAATGAGGCACAAAAGATAACAAAAAGCCAACGCAGTATTTATTATAATTGTCACAACAGCCTAGCTTTTTAGAGCACGAAGGACAGACCAGTAGCTCATTCTGTTCGGTAAAACCATATTGCTTTTGACGTGTTACCGTATTGTCAGCGTTACGATAGCTCTTATTTACTTGACAATAATGGCGGCCGAGTTAAAAACAAATAGAGAGAGCTCCTGGGGCTTTATTCCATTTGGTAAAACCGAACGTCAACTCTTAGTTAATAGGGCAATTACTCTTAGCTCAGTTGCATCGGTCGATTAAAGTCCGTTTCCAATATTGACATGGCGAATAGATATGGTTACTTCGAGTTAGCTTTGACATTTGCTGCCTACAAAATGTATCGAATTTTAATCTAAAGTATCCGCGGTTAGAATATTGGGAATAGATATTAATGTATAAGAGGTCTTTTACAATGGAGAATGTTGATGTGGAACCTTATGGCTTACTATTTAGGAATCGTTTTCTTGCATATAATTTGTTTCGATTAATAATAAAAACCCCTAAACTTTGTCCAGAAAAATGCTATTTTATTTTACGGAGTTTCATAGAGACGGCAAAATCTAAAAACTTACTTTAACTTTTTCAATTTTATATTTTTATTATTTGTTGTTACAGCATCATAGTAATTACAAACTTCAAGTGTCCTATTAAGGTTCAAAAGATTAAGCTCTGTGACAGATGGACAGACAACGGAACCTTAGAAATAGGGTAGGGGTTGGCACCCTTTGAAAACGTAACCCTAAAAACGAAAGCAAAAGAAAAAAAACTGCAAATTTCGAAACGGATCGCAAGTAAGAACATTTATTTGTATTGATTTCTATCTACTTGTAACATATGAGAGCCACCATACATTAGTACCAATTGTGTGACCAAAAAGGACGTGACCAGTATTACAATGAGATTGATACAGCTATCTCGGAATACTGATCAGGCGTAGTAGACCTTTTAGTAAATATTGATCAATCGACGCGGGTCATTTTTTTTTTACCTTTTGCCACCTATAACTATTATAGATCAAAAGATAAATCCCTGTAACAGATGGACAGACAGAGGAGTCTTAGTAGTAGGGATCCGTTGGCACCCTTTCGGTACGGAACCTTAATTAAAAAACAAAAAAACCGCCTTCAAAAACGCAAAAAATAACTTCTACTACTAGGTACTTAGTAGTAGGTACCTATCCTATTAGGTTAGTCCTACTGAAGTCGGCTTTTTGTTGAAAATATTGTGGTCGCCGACTTCAGTTAGACTAACATAATAGGATAGGTACCTACTACTAAGTACCTAGTAGTAGAAGTTATTTTTTGCGTTTTTGAAGGCGGTTTTTTTGTTTTTTAAAACATTTATTTTATTTTACACTTTTTAGTGATCATAATAAGCTTATTTAGTCCCACTTCTTAGTTGATATATGAAACTTTAAGACATTTCAAGCTCGCCGCAAGCAACGCCGCGGGAAAATCATAGTCATTTTAAAACAATTAAATGTGCTTCGTTGTAGTCGCTCAACTATCTTAATCGGGATATCTTATCGCCACCCTTGAAATCGGTACCGTTGAGGAGTTCCGGTGGCCATCTGTGGTCTTCATCATCAGTTCCGCTTCACCAAGTGACACTTTCTGAATGCAAATGCTACACTTGTTACTAAAAATACTAAAATCGCTATATGTTTGCATACAATATTTGAGGAGTTCCCTCAATTCCTCACTGATCCCTTCATCAGATTCAGATTTGCTGACAATGGGACCACCTCGGAAGTATACTCTATCAAACCAAAAAAGAATTTTTAAAATCGGTCCACAATTGACGGAGTAATCGGTGAACATACATAAAAAAAAAAAAAAAAAAAAAAAAAATACATACAGTGGAACGTATAACCTCCTCCTTTTTTGAAGTCGGTTAAAAAGAAAACGAATTAAAAAAATATCTATGCAAATGTCGAAACGCATCGCATGTAAGAACATTTATTATTATGGTTTTTTAGGGTTCCGTACCCGAAGGGTAAAAACGGGACCCTATTACTAAGACTCCGCTGTCAGTTTGTCTGTCTGTCACCAGGCTGTATCTCATGAACCGTGATAGCGAGACTGTTGAAATTTTCACAGATGATGTATTTCTGTTGTTCTGTATGAAAATGTCTAAATGTAATGAAATAAATGAATTTGATTTGATTTGATTTGATTTGCTATAACAACAAATACTAAAAACAGAGTAAAATAAATATTTAAGGGGGGCTCCCATACAACAAACGTGTTTTTTTTGCCGATTTTGGCTAATGTTGTACGGAACCCTTCGTGCGCGAGTCCGACTCGCAGTTGGCCGGTTTTTTCAAGTAGAATAAAAAAACCATAATAGCCGCCATAGTTCACTTTAGTAGCAATAGCGCGACCAAAATGGCTGCGGCCAGAATTACAATGAGAATGCTACTGCTATCCCGGAATACTAATCAGGCGTAGTAGACCTATTTGTAAATATTGATCAAGTCGACTCGGTTAATCGATTTTTTTTGACGTGTTACGTAAATAAAAGATAAAGCTAGCATAGTTATTATTATTAGCATTATTACACAATGAAAACTTCAAGAGTCCTATTAAAGTCCAAAGATAAAGCTCTGTGACAGACGGACAGACAGCGGAGCTTTAGTAATATGGTTCCGTTAGCACCCTTTAGCTACGGAACCCTAAAACGAAAAAAATATCTATGCAAATGTCGAAACGGATCGCAACCAATAACATTATTTGTATCGATTTTTTTTCTACTTGTTACATAAGAGGGCCGCTATATCTTACTTTAGAAGCAATTGCGGGACCAATAAGGTCGTGACACGAATTACAATGTCCACGCGGGTCATCGTTTTTTTAGTAACCTTTTGCCACAATGTGTCTGGACGGAGAAGTACTATATTTTATTTTATTTTTAGGTACAAAAACATGTTGTTTTACAGAGAACTTTTCGGTTCATTCGTTTTCTTTGAATCGGTTAAATTTCATGAGAACTTACTTACTTTTCAGGATTTATTTACTTGTTTTTACTTTGATTAGACCTTCTGAATTATGCTCGACTAGGAGAAAAATAATAGTCAATACTAAAAAAATCACAAGTCTGATTTGAATGAAATCAAATTAGAGTTCGTAGTAAAAAAAATAATTTGACCAGTTATTAACAGTTTTTGTATGAGAATAACCGGTCAAAACCGGTTATTTCCATTCCCTAGTTCGTAGCCCTGAATATGTGGAACCGTGTCAAATATCTATTTATATTACAAGTACGAAAGTTGTTTTGTCTGTTCACTTTTATATATATGTATACACACCTTATTTATCATTGTTTAAAGACTCAATATACCTACATCGCTCGCTCGTTAGATAAGCGGAACTAAACGTTTAAGAACAAGTAGACTCGAAAGACATATTCGTATTAGTATACAAATTTTGCAATCCACGCGTAAGGCCCGGTTCCCACTATGCCGGACCGGCAATTTTGCCAGATGCCGGTAAGGCTAGTGGCTTAAGAAGCTGTTCACACGGCATATAAATTGTACAGCCACTACCCTTACCGGCATCCGGCAAAATTGCCGGTCCGGCATAGTGGGAACCGGGCCTAACAAGCATCGGCGCAAATATTTCGAAACCTCTTTATGATACTTTAAACCTTTCTGTGGCTATTCCAATAAATTTAAGCCTATCTTGTTTTGTTGTTCTACGTTGCCGTTGGAAGCTTTTAGCGTCAAGTTGAGGAAGACTAATTAAAAGAAAGAGGATTAATAAAAACGGGGACTTTATGAAATAAAATGAAAAATGAATATTCGGCGTAAAATAATCTGGAATTATAAGGATATCTCTTCGTATCGAACTTACAATACAAAAAATACTAAAATCAGATTCATGCAATCCTTTCGATTTTTAAATAATTGCAACAGACTCAGTAGAAGATGAAGACGAAGATCTCGAAATATTAATTTTAAAGAGTATTCTTATAAAAACCACTGGTCTTTCGACTTGTCCTGACCCTTCAATGATTAATGTGTTTTGTGTTGTTCGTTTTAGACCGGCTCGGGGTCCGGTAAATCAAACTGACCGGTTTTGCCCGATGTAGAATCGTGACCGTACCCATAGGTATTATTTAAAGAGTTTTTTCTAAAGATAAAAAGGGTCAACAACCCGGATACATTTAACTACCTAACGTCTCTTTTTATTACCAAGTTTGTTTGTTTGTCACAATGTTTATTTCAAATCTTGCAATTAATCTATAACTAAGTTGATGGCGTTATTGTAAACCGTCCGAGTAGAAGTCTTTTATTGTTGTCCTTGCCCAATTTTTCTGGATATAAGTATCCTGTGTCGTTTCTCGGGACTGAAACTATCTCCATACCAAATTTCATAGAAATCGGTTCACGAGTTTAGCCGTGAAAGCGTAACTCACAAACAGACAAAGTTACTTTCACATTTATAGTGAGTATGGATTAGGAACATGCTGTCATTTAGAATAAATATGTAAACCCGAGATGTAAAATGAAATATTATTGTGTCTAAGGCCCGCTTCTCACCGGGACACCCCGGTGGCGCAACCAGTCACCGCCACCATCAAAATGAATGTCGCGATGCGCAACCAAGCGGTCACCAGTAAGATACCCTTCATAGAGCTGTATACATTTTGCTGGTGGTGGCAACTGGTCGCGCCTCCAGGTCCCTCGTTAAGAAGCGGGCCTAAAAGCTGGTCTGATGATGTCGGAGGTGGCAACTGGATCTCCGCTGTGCTTAACGTAGACCCACCGGATTTGGACTCGTTAGTTACGACTAAATAAGCAGAATAGGACTTTTTATGTCAAGGAGACGCCACTGTGCAAAAACAGAGACAAACTTTAACAAAAGATTGTCTTAAAAATCAAATATTTAACAGAAATTTACTATTAACATTAAGACGTAACTCCGGAGAAAATATTAATAGTTTTTCGCTCAAGGATTGTCTAATTTATACACACCGCTAGATAATGTTACCTACAAAACCAGTAAATATCGTTACTAAATATGTAACAATAGGTTAAACAACCTTGCGTTATAATAATTCACGGCAACCTACTTTTCTGCATTTGTCAGTCAATAGTGCGATACCTTGTATCCAATACACTACGTATTACAGGGTCTTAACGTAAGTAACCCGATTTGACATGTAAAATAAAGTCGGTGATAGGTACTCACTTTACTTACAATACTTTACTTACAAGTAAGAATAAAGGTCTTATTTTCCATTATGATTATCTTATAAAAACAGCGTTATCGAGATATGCAAGTGGTCATGTTTATATGATCAATACAGTACAGTTCACGAACACATATATGTATTAGCGAAACAGTATAGGTAATTTTAAAAGAGCTGCGATAAATTAAACGGACGAAAGTCATGTCACTTATGGCCGGTTTTACAAAGGTCCGTTAGTAAATATGTCAGATCAAATTTTAGTAACTTCATACAAGTTTTGACATTCCTGACCGAAATTTGATCAAACGGATCTTTATAAAACCCAGCCTTATGATAACACGATAAACGTAACGATCTTTAAACGTAGTTTGAATTTCAACAGAAAACCATTTATTTTATAGTCTGATTTGCTAATCCTGGGCATGGATGATATGTGTGCCAAATTACATTCAAATCCGTTCAGTACCTAAATAAAAGACGACAATCCAAACAGTCTCACATTAATGTATCAGTGACACAAAGAATGGAAAGAAGGATCTTAGTAAGAACTATGCTTAAAGTTGAATGACATAATATAACTAATCAATTATACAGGGTGTTCGGCACAAGGTTGGACAAACTTCAGGGACTAACTCATCAACTTTTATTATGGGACCATCAACATCCAAATCTTTGCCGAACACCCTGTATTAGCAATGCGCGTGACTAATAAGTCTATCTCCGATACATTTTAAACATATTTTTACACGCAGGGTTTTATTTTTATTTTTCTACTACAAAGTACAAGAAGGAAATAGATATGTACTATAAAAATATGCTGTTTTCCATAGCGGTCAGATTCCACGTCTTAGTTAAGAAATATTTACCTACTTACTAATAAACAGGGTTAAACATTATGTTTAACCCTGTTTATCAAACAGGTTATATAAATATTTATTGCTTATTCGGCCAAAATAAACATGAGTTATAATATAAATAAAAGTTGACCTAGTCCAAACTAAGCCATACGCTCGTTCCAAAGTTATCTACTACTTTTGACAAAGATATATTTAAATATAAAACCATGCAATTAAGACTCTTCTAATCCAATACAAAACACAAGAGTTCCACGGATACGTTAGGAATCACCATTCACCATTTACCAACGGAGATGGAAACTCGGACAGCTAGTTCATAAACAGTCCCCAACCGAGCTAACCATCCCAGCTTCTTTAGCTTTCAGCTGGCGGGCAGGCTATCGATATCACGCTTGCACTCGCAACTGACAGTATATTCGTCACTCGTGTGTTATAGAAAAACGAAGATTGCCGATCGCTATTAAGAAATTGGTTGGACTGTAAGATCATTCTTTCCATGGATTTATGACAATT
Source organism: Acleris cristana (assembly GCA_948252455.1). Taxonomy (NCBI): domain Eukaryota; kingdom Metazoa; phylum Arthropoda; class Insecta; order Lepidoptera; family Tortricidae; genus Acleris; species Acleris cristana. Next base: position 5,113,387 of record OX411774.1, on the reverse strand, counting down.
AAAACGTTGTGTGCTTTTGCAGTGACAGCTGGACAATATTGGAATATCTTTTGAGTTCTCATTTTAAGGGCCGATTCGACCAAACTGGAATAAGACTTACTGCCGCACTCGGAGACGACAATTAAATTTAATGCTTGTTTAGTGACGTGCTGTCTTATTCTATTGCAGTAGCAAAGAAAGTGACAGCAGCAACTTTAATCAAGCATTAAATTAAATTGACGTCTCTGAGTGCGGCAGTTAATCCGAGATTAGTCCATACAAATTCGGCGTTTAATCTAGGTATAAGACCTTATTCCAGTTTGATCGAATCCGCCCTAAGAGATATTAATTTTATTATAAAAATTTAACGATCTTATCATATTCAGGATTTTTTAATCCCGCTAAAAAATTTAGTTACGCGGTGATTTCCTTGGTGAAGGCACTCGTACCATAAGCGTGAGAATTTTATTTACCGGTGAAATTCAAAACTCGTAGAAATCGGCAGTTTTATGATGAGATTAAAAATATGGCGAAAGTCCAAGAAGCTACACCAACTCACCTTGGTCCCATAGTAATTATCGATGACGGTCTCGTCCCGCCGTGCAGCCGGGTACACAAACGTCATGTTGAGAGGATGCGAAGACCGCTCACGCACACACTGAAACAGCGCAAACAAGGACACATAGTAGCACACACGCATCTCGGCCGGGCACCCGCAAACTACTGCGAGCAAATAGAGAACGCACCGATGGACCGCAGTCCTTGCTATCCGTTGCGAGAATTGGTGTCAACTTGTGCATGGTAGAAATATTGTTGGCTTGGTTTTTTCAGTTTGACAGATAGTTTGACGTGTCGGAAAAGAGGATTGTTGGTATTTTTTTCGTTTTTTTTAATGGCGTCTTAGCTTGATGTGGCTAGGGGTGCAATGTGATCTTTTTTTCAGTTTTCATCCACTATTCATTTAATTTTCTTCTTATACTAGCTCGCTTACTTGTAGTCTGTTACTTTGTCTGTCTGTCTGTTTGGTTCAAATTGCAAACGATTTAAAAGTAAGTGTCCGATGAACTACAAACTTTAATTAAACATAGCTCCGAATTGGAAAACCATCCATTAATATGGTACCATAAAATAATAGAATTAATCAATTCATGGCGTATCCAACGAAACCCATTTTTTATAAATTATATAATAGTTATATCGGTTATATGATATTTATTTACTGAGTGGTAAATTGCTAAACTTTCATATATTTTATCACTTTACTTTGTTTAGTTGTTCACAAAATGTTTGCGTTAAATTCTGTGACATACGGATAAACAGACAAGATGAAACTCAAGGGTTCCTCTATGGCAATGGCACCCTCATAATAACATACCCAATTAGAACACCTTCATCAAAGCTATAAAAAGAAAGAGCTATGCTCGAGGAAAGAATCTCTAAGCCTAAGGTTAGGTAATGTTAAGTGGTCGAAATAGGTAGAGATAACTTAGCCAAAGTTTAAAAGAGAACGTAGTAGGTTCGTCATAATAAAATGTATATGCAAGCATATGCATAGTATTGGTAATTACCAATTAGGACTTACAAACTACAAACGTGATGTTTTTGTATTGTGACAAAGTTGCACAACAATCTATTCAATAAACATAAACAGTTAATACGTAACATCAGAAACATAAATTGTAACCGCGATACTTAAAAAAAAGTATATAAATTGTAGGTATGTCTGTATGAGTCACAACAGTCACATAATGACACAACTACTGGAATGCAACCCTAATTAATTGTAAGCCTTTAGTCTTCCATAACACGCTATACGCGACGTACAGTCAAGGACTTTAATTGTTGAGCCCATGTTGAGACACTATGGAACCCTGTCATAATGACATCGTCAAGCCACATGAAAGAAATTATGCCAAAATTAATGATTTACGTTATGCGTCATGGTTCCATTTTGGTTACAATTAGAGTCCTTGACTGTATATCGTCAACGTATCGCCAGCGTGTAAACGTTTCGATAACGTGTGAAGTAGACTAACTAGTGCCCAGTTCCTATATTCAAGAAATGAATCATTTTCCTTACGTCTCGTTAAAATTTGTCATTTTTGCTACGTACAAAATGTGTCAAATTTTAACGAGACGTAAGGAAAACCATTCGTTTCTTGAATATAGGAACCGGGCATAAGTTCATTTCTAATGTACAGTAAGCACAGGAATCAGCTACCTTATCTAGCGTCATGCTGCAGGCGGCGACAGCCAAATAAGGTAGACCAAGGCGTTCAGGAGCAATCACACGCTTGCTTGATTTGACCAGCTTGGATTGACCCATGCGCGCGATAGGATTGCGAGGATATCCGTCTCTACTTCCTTGGTTCAATAGAAGCCAAAGATGTGTCCATCAAACCTTACAGTCTGTGAGGTTTTTTGTTTAATTTGTCCCTCACGGACCCAAGATAAATCATCCTAGTTATTACGTGTATCGTTCGTAATAAGGATTATGGTAAACTTACCATCACCGGACTTATAAGGTGGCGACTGACGCGAGGAGCAACTCCGAAATACATAAACCGAAACCTCGTTAGTGCCATGTTTTTTTCCCTTCAGACGTACCACAATTTTAAGAAAGAGGCTAAGAGCGTATGTACTGTTCAATTCAGTTTGTTTTTTCATTTAAACTACAATTATATCTGTGCTTATAGATTTTATAATGTGTATTGTTAGGCTGTTGAATGGGCCAACAATTATACATGACAATGCATGATTAATACAATAAAGAATATGATTATTTAGCGTACCTTCCCACTATCAAAGCAGTCACATTATTTTCAATACTGAATTTGATAACACCGAGTGTGGCACAACAACTTACTAAGAGCGGAGTTTAACAACAATACATATAGCCGAAAGTTTACGTTTTCACGGCTGTTAAATGGGAAAACCAGCTATAACGGAGAGCTATTCAATTAACGAATAAATTTGCCACAACTCTATTCGAACAATAAACAATAAGTCATACGTACATGATTACATTGTCATCGGGTTCTTCGAAACCGTAAATTTGGAACTAGATTATATGTCCCATTCCTCATCCCGGTGTGGAATAGCAAGACACGGTTTTAACGGCATGGAGGGAGAAGTCAAAAAAGAACAGTACATGCCACCTGATTAGGTGGGCAGTGAGGCACGGGGATATTTGAAATCTCAAGATGAACCCTGAGAACGAGACTAAGATGGAATGCCTCTATGTCATTTCAACACTTGTCTTAGGTCTTGCGCAGGGACCGGCGACGCGATGCGCGAGGCTTCGGGCCGTGCGATGGGCGGGCAAGAGCGTTTATGAAGGAGCTTCACTTTTCCGCTTGCAGAACGCTCCTCCACAAACCCTCTCATACATCGCCATATGTTTGATAGCGAGGCCTCGGCCACACCAGAACAGAACGTGGAGTGTGGACAATGCTGCTTGGAGGCAGGGTAGTAGGAAAGATGGTGGTAGCGATCCGGACAGACCTTGCACTTCTGTCCAGGCTCTAATGGCCCCTCTACACGTCGTCGGCAGATCATGGGCTAACGTAAGGGACGCATTTACACCTTGAGCAACATATTCTTGCATCTCACTCTTACGTATTGCTCGGTCCCTTACGTTGGCCCATGATCCGTTGACGTGTAGAGGGGCCATTAAACGTACGGATACGGGACTAACGTAAACATCAATTTTGTTTAATTTCGTTTGTAATAAAAAAATGTACCGATCTTAGCAGTTACAACTACGTTATTATTTAATGAAGGGAATTAATACGATTACGTACGCAATTAACAAGGCTAGTGAAACATGAAGCTACTACACGCTTGCAGTGAAACTGCCCGATATTGTAACACTAAAGCAGTATTGGCTATCTAGTGAACGTGAGATAACTGTGTTTGACGCGTAACGTAATAGCTTCTATTAATAACTTTGCTTTTACTATTTGTCAAGATAGCGTATAAAGTGGTAGTTGAACTATACCGATTAAAGATAAAAACACGTACAAAGCAAAAGTACAGTTAAAAAGTATTTCGGGTTCTGCTAACGTCGTTTAGACTGGCATAAGGGCATATGAGAGCAAGTGAGAGAGAAGTACAAATTTTATGTGATATTGCACTGTAACCTAAAAGTCAAAATACCGTAAAAAAAATCATAGGGAAAAAAACGACGCAACTAAGATTCAAACAGAGGACCTTTTTCCTGACCGTGCCTTTGCCTGGCCTCTAGCTTTACCAACGAAGTTTTCCTTGGTTGGTGTGGACTAAAGAATGAGTTAACTTTGACCTTATTTTCCAATCAGGTCCTATGGTTGTTTTGATTATTACTATAAGTAGACAAGTTCGCGCGCGACTAACACCCAACTTTGAAAATCGAAGTATAAAGTCACTTTTTCTCGATTTAGTCTTGAAGGACGTTAGCAAGGGATAGGGCCTAAAGTTTCGAATTTAGTGCCTCATAGTCATAGTCGTATTTGATTCAAAATGACTCAATTCGAACTTTTGAAAAGAAGCAAATAAAGAAAACCATTCACACCAAAACCGATCAATATTGAATGTACACTTAACAAGTGCTGGCTTTCATTGTGATAATATACTTTTAAGTAAACTGTTTATCTGCTACTCGACAGTGAAACAAAGTTCTTATTATTTGCAAAGGAATTACAGAATAACTTGATACCTCTGTTCTGCAAACGGATTAAATTATTGATAACTAGAAGACACTAAATATTATAAATGCGAACGTTTATGTGTGTGTGAGCAAGTATGTTTCCTGAAACGGCTGGACAAATTTGGAATGGAGATGGCATATACCCTGAATCAAAAAAAAGGTTGCCTTTTATCCCGAAAAAAAAACTCGTAGAATTAGGGTTGCGAGGACATGTCCGGATTTTAAACCTCGTGTCCGGCCAAATATAGACAGGTCCGGCCTGTCATGCTTTTGTAATGCTTTTGGTCAACCCCGCCCCGCCAAAAGCTGCCGAACGAAAGCGCGAGCGACTCACTCGGACATTCATGACTCGCGATCGCGGCGCGGGATGGGCCCAACCAATGTGACTCATAATAACATACAATTAAGAGTAGATTGAGGCTTTCAGGGCAAAATGGCCAGTAGGTATGGATCTGTATCCGGCTTTTTAATTTTTGGGCCTGGCAACCCTATGTGGAATCGTCAAGAAAAGGGCAACTAGTGTTTATTTTTCCTATTTTAAAATAATATTAGTGAATACTGTGTGAATTGTATATTGTTTGATTATAACTCACCTGTTTGCTAACCCATTGCCAGTCATTCTCAAGGATGTTAGTCAAACCCAGAGAATAAACACAAAACACTTTCGCCACCAAATGCCTTATCCACAGGCCATACATCATTTATTTATCAAAATTCAATCACTGCAACTTGTTAAATAATTAAATAGTTATTAGACGGAAGTTGAATCATATCACTTTGCTTTATCACATAATGAACCGTAAACATGATTCAAAGAAAGTGTGTAAGCGCGATTAGAAATATAAGGATAACTCAAAATTAACCAAAAAGAAGTCAACCTTAATTCTTCTATCAGCAATTATTTCAAACAAGAATGCATACAAAAAAGGTTAATACAACAAAAAAATTGTTGTGTATAGTGATAGCAAAAACGTCAAGAAGTTAGTGGTAGCGTTAAATAGAAATATACATTTATAAATTATGAGTTCAGTAAAGTAACAGTGAATTTATCAAACTAAGCAGATATCAAAGCCAAGATATTACTCACAAAAAGGAAAATTGTTCTGTCAAGTCACAAAAACTAACTATATCAAAGAAGGATGCAACAAGATGTCTCCACTGCAGCTCAATAATGATCAGAGGCCCGTTTCACGAAGCTACAAGTTACAAATTATAAGCGGAAGTCTCTTTCTAACTCCTTTTGCTAGAGAGAGGGTTCCGCTTGTAATTTGTAACTTATAGCTTCGTGAAACGGGCCACAGATATATTTCATTACAAAGGTCTTTGTACGAATTTCTTATTATGGCAATTAAACCTTAATAGAAGATCTAAATCAAAAATAAATGTAACTGTAGGTAACTTGTAACAACTCAGTATTTTGCATTACTAGGCAATTACATCACAATGCAAAGAATATGTTAATAATATGATGAATATGTTATTAAGTGCACCAAAATGCTGAACTGACTATAATTGTATCAAAATTTTATTTTCGAGTGGGTTTACCATAAATAACTATAGTCTCACTACACTGTTGAGTTCATAAATATGTGAACACTTTAGTACCTTATCACTTTAATTGCTGTGACAAATATGGTAATTTAATTATGACATTAAATTGACAAGGTACTATAGTGTACACATATTTATGAACTCGACTGTACAAATCGGGCCCTTAAGAACCTAGCAACTGTAACATTTTGTGTGGTTTACCTACAAGTTGACATAGATTTATGATGAACATTCTCTCACAATTATTGGACTGACTGTCGTAGTTACTAATTATTATTTTATTACAAATGTGAAAAGAACTTTCCAGCATGCAAATTTTAGTTATACATCAATTTTTACCTACAACAAAAATTTGCATGCATATTGTAATCAAAAACAAAATTAAAATAAAATAAAGATATATTCTAGTTGTGCGTTGTCCAGTTAGAATTATTTAGTATCACTGCACTTGCTCTGTGTAGATTCTACTGTATTATGTTATTTTGGGTTGGTAGGAACATTTTTCATACATTTCCACTCATCCTTCTTTGTTATTTAGGTTCTATGGTAGAGCATCAATTAAAAATCCATGACTATACATGTCACTGATTTTACTCCAATAAATACATTTGATAACCCATGAATGAGATGTTATCTTAATTTATCACTCTGATAACATGTTTTACTGTCTTCTTACATTAATTCATTCGTTTTGAAAAAATCTAATAAGTTTACCTGTAAAAATTCAATTTCATTAAATTAATTTTAGACTCATTGAGATAAGAAAATAATTTCACTGAGAATTCACAGCACTGGTAACTATTTCTTTTGAAAGGTCACTGCACAATATTTTTTTGTACACTACATCGTCACCTCCATGGCAAATTTGCGAATCTGCACTTTGATTTCAAAACACAATGACGGAAACGCCTCTTGGTAAAGTAGCGAATCTGCTATTCTAATTTTGAATCGAAATGCAGATTCGCAACTTTGGCATGGATGTGACGACATATTTTAAATATAAAAATTGCCCATATTATCATAGCAAGCACAATATATATATAAATATTTATTTACTTGAATGTTTATTCTACTTAACATCGAGAATATCACCACTTCAAGTTAACAGATGAGTAGGTGCGTATTATGCGAAAGGGAATAGATAAATCAAAGTTGTCTCCGATAAAATTTCTTACAAGAAATTAAACATATGGTTGTATAACCATGTGGGTATCCACTTTATTAAATTTTTAAAGCCAACATTCTTCCGTGGCGGTTTTTATCGGTTGCCTAAGCCAACAGAAGAATTTAAATGGACCTTTGTTATCTACAACACCCACAAATAACAAATTAAATTATCTCCTAAACGTACACAATTCAAAATCCACAATTAGCTGTCACAAATTGAATACAATTAATTTAACGTAAACATTGAAAAAACTTACAATTATCTGGGGAAAAGCAGCCGACTTAGATGTAGACCTCCGGAGAATAACCAGACTTCGTTGATTATTAGTAAATACCGGAGAAATTTGCAAAATCCGGCGATGATAAGCAAAAAAGCGACGCACAGCTATGCGAAGTGACATTTCGGCTAAGGTGTTGCTGTTTGTCATAATGTTGACATTTCTGCGTCTTATTCGAGACAATGTTTAAAAAACTCCGAAACAATTCCGATGGCAATACAATATCAAAGGGTGGGTTTAGACCAAGCGAACAAACAAGAATTCTTACGATTACTTTGTAAAAATAAAGACAAAACATGTTCTAGAGCATTCGCTCGTTTGGTCTAAAGTTCTAAACCCACCCTAATAAAAATAATAATTGATACGATCGAACAGAGGGTGTGTTGTACTCCAAGTACTCGGTAAAACCTAATTGCTTTTGAAATGTTATCGCATTGTCAACGTTTACCGGCCCAAATTAAACGTTTACAAGGACAGACGGTAGCCATAAATAGAAACTTCTGAATAGAAGAGCTAATAAATAAGGGCTGATCCATACGGACTGAAAAATGCCAGTTCGAGTGCAGTTCTGATGCAGCTGACGTAACTGCGTCAAAACGTACGTTCGTCAACTGCATCAGAACTGCACTCGAACTGCCATTTTGCAACTGGGGTTCAGTTCAAATGCTGTCCGTCTGTACCGGCCCTTTAAAAATCCTGCTCGCTTTTTAATTTATAAGAAAGAATAGCCTTAGATATAAGGATCTAGGTAATTGAAAGAATTTCATGGTTATGAATGTTATTGTCAGGTGGACCACGGCCAATGCTCCGTTATTGTTATTTAAAATAGCCCCTCAGCTGTGGAGACAAAATATGGCCAATGACGCACGTCTTTTGAGGCCCCGCGGGCTTGCTCTATAGCGCGGCTTCTAGCTAGTTTGCTTATTCTTGTTTTATCTTAAAATGTATTTTGAACTTCTTACAGCATTGACGACCTCAACATGTCGACGTCAGAGAAGGAATAGAGGTTTTCGAGGACGACGAACTAAGCCTCTGAGACTCTCCCATGAAGAAGAGGCCTACTTAAGCATTCCTATTATGATACATACTGTTTTCATTATGTGGATAGTTGCACAAATGTCAGAACTTTAAAAAATTACGGAACGGTGCAGAACTCGTACTTTTTAGGGGTTTGATTTATAGCCAAAAATGTACAAAAAATTACCGTTCCCCTCATCCCCCCCCCCCCCCCTTTATTTCCGAAGGTTATGGACCAAAAAATCTGTAAAATTTCTGATCGTAATTAATTAGGTATATTTTACGCAAAAAATAAAATGAAGTCAAATTTTAGTTTTGGAAAAAAACAAAAACTTGAAAAATCTGTATTAAAATGTATGGTAAGTAGTCAAAATGGATCTTATTGAATAGAAAATAAAATTAATTACGAAATGAGTATTTTCGAGTCCCACTCGCACTTGACCGGTTTTTTCCAAGTTAAAACTTATAGTACCTACAATCAATCTACAAGTATAATAAAACTTGTTTCTTTGGCTTTGCATAAATGCTACATTGATTGAAACCTTGCAACGACGTGTACCTATTAATTTAAAAAACGAATCGCTTCATTTTATATAATGCATTGCTTTGAGTATAGCAAATGTGTGAAATTACACAATACAGCTGTCACAGGGATTATCCCACATTCATTTTACCGTTTAAGTTAAGACTCTTGCAGGAACTTATTGTTTGAGGAGACTAGTAAAATTAAAATTAATTGGGAGACAAGTAAAACATCCAAACAGATTTAAGATTTATTTATTTTTGACTTACGATGAGTGTTCACAACGACCTATACGAGCAACGCAAGTGCTGTCCGTCGTAAGGCACTAGTCGAAGAACGGACAATGTATAAAAATAAATGTTACCACACTCTGAGAGAATAACGGACTTACAAATACACTAGTGTTCTCTATCGACGTAGACGCCCCCGACCGCATAATTTAATGTTGCAGAATCACGGCGCGTCTTGAGCACCGTACTTAGGGGTAGAAGTACCATTTGTGCCCACTGTCCCCTTTTTGGCCACTTGAGGTTGCAATGAGTATCAAAAACACTGTAAAATTAAAAATAATATTCATATATACTGACTGAAGATAAAAAAAAACTTTCCTAATTTCATAATGCTTAAAATTTAGAGTGGCCAAAAATGGTGTAATGATGGCTAAAACTGGTACTTCTACCCTATTTTGCCCTCCTAAAAAAAAGGACGCATGCGCAATTTGATAGTCAAAGTAAATTTAACCCACTATCTTAAGAAATAGGGTCATTGTACATACACGGTTCTATGAGACATACGCCCTTTTTCCAAGGAGGGCAGCATGGTAAACATTTGTTGCACGCAACTCATGTCGCGGAGTTGATTTGCGTGTTGAAGTTTCCGCGCGGCGAGTGTGAACATTTTTGTTGCCCATCCTCAATGTTGATCAATTGTTCTTCCGTAATACCAAAAGAAGACGGTTAACTGCGTAGTAATAGTAAGGTCAAGCGGGGCAATTACGTCACATGTAAAAAGAGCCCTAAGCGACCTGCGCAGTGAGCAAATTACGGACCAAATTGGTGGGGGCGCCGGGGGGAGTGTAAACCGCTCCGCTTTGCTGCCTCGCTATTGGTTTGTCAGTAGACAACATGCGCAAACATTATCCCCTCCACTCCACTAACCGCTCGGAGTTCTTTTTACGCGTGTCGTCGTGTTACGTGTACGTCAAGTGGATTTATCTCCCGTTTTAAAGTTCGTATCGAAAAGTTTTCATTGACAAGATTTTTTCCCTCTACTTCACTCTCTCACTTCACTCTTAGATAAGAACTTTAGAACGGGAGTTAAAGCCACTTATTGCCCCACGAACTGACGTAATAAGCATTTTAAATTGTATGTGGTTACCATAGAGTATAGAACGGTTCGACTACTAAAGTGCAGTTAGCCTTTTTTGGTATTACAGGAGTGTTGTTTTGAAAATGTTTACCATGATTACGGGGGTTAAGTCTCGCTTATGGCCGAAACCTATATTCAAACCGCGGATAGATAGGCTTACTTCGGATTAAAATTTGACACATTTTGTATGGGCAAGTGTCAAATTTTAACCCGCAGTAAGCCTTATCTGTCCGCGGATAGAATATAGGGTTTGGCCGTTAGGGACCGTCGTCGCGATGCGACATGTTGGATTTGGTCGCGCTTCGCGTCGCCCGTCGCGTCGCCGATCCCTGAGCGATTCCTTAGTGGAATGTCAACACTAATTAACGAGAGGAGCTTGGCAGCGTAGCAGCAGAACATTATATCCCTGTCGCACTAGAGTTAGTTAGAAAGGGACGGATGCTCTTATACAGTATAGGGGTACTACGGTATAAAATCAAACTTTATTTTACACAAACCCAGTAAGCACCTCAGAGGCTCTACTTTGAAATCCGTAATTCGAACTTCGTCTATTGCTATCCCTTTTGAGCTCGACGCGTCACTAATTCGCAAGAAAGTGATGGGGCGATCCGAAGTTCGAATTACTGATTTCAAAGTCGAACCCCAGGTTGCGATGAATCAAATTTAAAAATGGGATAATAAATCATATCATACAATAATATTCTTAGTTCGGTCGCGCTCTTTCCGAAATACAAAATTCCTAACTTACGAGGGTAGATGGCTTCCCTTTTACCCCTGGAGTCAATTCTTAGAAAAAGAAGGGGCAAACGAAATACCCCGGTTTTAAAACCAATTTCACATTAAGCGGAACCAATCAGGCTTTCCACGACGTATTCTGCCATTATATAAAGTGCATATTAAAATTACCCCAAATATCCATACGCTTAATCCACCTTTACAATAATCAACAAGTCATCAATGGGAGGAATCTATAAAAATATAATCCTATATATTAAATAATCACTACTAGATTATTGTTACACGTAAAATGCATAATATTCAACGATAATAACGGATATATCAGTCAATGCGGAAAACGTAAAAAAGACTTCACAAAGGTTACGTTATCGTAATTTGACGTTGTACAGTCACCAACAATAATATATTATCATTATGAAACATTAGGCTCGAAACTTTTTGACACGTCTCTACTACTAGAGGGATCGTATCAAATATTTTAACGCTGTTAGATAATATCCCACCAAAACAAATGTGAAAATGGGAGCCAAGTCCAATATTATGACTATAAGACCCGCCATACACGGACTGCTTTTTAAACTTTCTAGAGCATTGAAACTGCAAATCGACCATTAGCAACGAAGTGCAGTCGGGAATGCTTAAAGCAGTCCGTGTATGGCGGGTCTTATGGTGTGGTTGTCGACTTCACCGACAAAATACTTGAGATCTAAATGGGTGCCATGTTCTGTAGAAAATCCTGTAATTTATTTATAAGAACATGTAACATTTGACCTGGCTAGTTATCCAAATGGTTCGTGTAATATTACACACGGGTGCTGCTCGCAAGTTCTCTTTTCCTGGCTTAAACTGGGGTTATTATTGCTGGTTACTGTACTAAGAACAAAGGGTTTGGTTCCATATGCCATCAAATCTTTAATTTGAGCACAACGCCAAAGAAACCTTTTATTATATACATTAGTATAAATTGTTCATCAACAGAACATCAAATAAAATCTTTGCTCGGGTAGCATAAGTTGTATTTTGTCGCTTGTCGCTCAGTGCATCTCTATCGTTACTGACTAGATAGAATAGGAGTCTCGAGCGACAACCATGTTGCTGGCAACTTGTGCTAGCCTTCCTGGACATATAGAGTAGATATTCGTCAAATTATTAATATATTTTACGTACAACAATAACATTTTAAATTATGTAAACTCAGAGATATGTCACACTATAATGATATTTACAATGGATTCCATTAGCAAGAGAAATAAAATGATTTGATTTAAGTATATAAGTACATTAGTCAAATTCGTAACCTATTTAAAAAAACCATTACATATTGTCATAATACTGATCTTTTATTTTAGTCATTAGTCATAAGTAGTTCGTCGATGGTCATAAGAGTTGACAGAGTTGTCTATTTCTTGATTAATTAAAAATATAAAAAATGATTTGTAAAGCTTTTCGAATGAATATCACAATTGTACCAGTAATGTGAAGAGCGAGAGAGTTAAGAGAGCTTTATTACTTATAGTTGAGTGTGCACAGCCTCTTCGTTAAGTCTATAAAATATAAAATATTGCTTACGTTTGGTCAAGGTCAGCCATAGAATTAAATATGTGGTAGCCGTTGTAGGGAATCGTCGCCTAACCAACCTAACCTACGTCATTGTTGAATATTTCCCGCCTATAACTTATTTATTAACCTATAGCGTTATGATTTGGATTAACATCGACCATGGCCGTTCGAGATCGAATCTCGTTGGCTGTGGTAGTCAATAGATTCGGAGGTAAACTTTGTAAGCATAATGATTAATAAAACGATGCTGTTGAAAATTAAATTTAAATTAAATTTTCCTTGACCAGAAAAAAAGTGTTAAGTTTGAAGTGCCGTAATAAAATGATTTTAAGTTACGTGCCATCAAGTCAAATAGCCTAGGATTGGTAAAAAACTCAATCCAAAATACCAGTTTAATCTTTTACATTCGCATTTATAAGAGAACTTAAAGTAGATATTTAATGTTGGCCGAATAAATGTGATATTTAATCACCATGCCATATGAGAATCAAAATTATTCAAGCGCACTATCGCACAAAAGCACTGTAAGAAGTGTGTGTCAATATGGCCATATTGACTCTAGTGTATATGTAGGAACCAAGTATTGTCGCCAGCAAAATATTAACCCCCTTACTAATAAACGTTGAGTAACGGTGGTATAGCTATACAATGTTTTGTCCTTATCTGTCAAATCCAAATGTCACAATGACAGATATGGACAAAACATTGTATAGCTATACCACCGTTACTCAACGTTTAATAGTAAGGGGATAAGAGTATACAAGATATAGTGCTCAAAAGTATCTAAACACGTTCTAACGCCTTTAACAATAGAGTCGAATCTTTACTATCCTTACTATCTAATTGCGTTTGTTTGTATGTTCCTTCTTTACAGTATGACGCTTCAACCAATCGTCGTGGGCAAAGAGATAGTTTATAATCCAGGAAAGGATATAGGATACTTTTAATCCCGGAAAATTGGACAGTTTCCGAGGAAACAGCGATAAACGACTTCAACGTGGACGGAGTCGCGGGATAGAGCTATTGTTTCAATGTATCCGACTGTACACAAAGACCGCAACCCTAAATACGATTTTAGATACTTTATAGTGAGCTCTTCTCAGATTATAATAGGGTTCAAACTGCACGCAAATTCTAATTTTGGTTCTCATCTGGCGATATGTGTAATATAATAACATGCGTAGAAAAAATCCAAGAGTAATTTGAATAATACTGTTTCTAGTTTCAAATTGTACTACAGGCTGTTTGGCAAGTGTGATCTTAATGGTAAAACTATTAATAAAAAAATTACAAAACTATCTTACACTATGAGACACTAATCTACAGGGAGATCCGAACATTGGTCGTTTTTATAAAGCTCTATGCCTTGAAATTATTTGCACATTTTCTGTTTGCCTATTTGACCGCACTGTCATTTTAAACACAAAGTATCGAAATATTATTAAATTAAGTATATAATAGACTAATTTTAAATATATCTAATAAGCTGTGTATTTAAACATTTGGATGATTTAATTTTGCTTGCAGACAAACCACCATAAATTTGGTAGCTCATTCCAAGATTAACACTTTACATGTTATAGTAATTTTCGAGTGAATAACCGGAATTATCTTAGATCACGGAAAATGCAATTGTTACAAAGGAACTGAGCGCCTAGAACGTTCTAGTTCATTTACCGTTTCTTGAAAGATGTTTTTATGGTTATAATTTCAGCAGCCTAAAAGTTAAGGATACTACCCATATTAAAAACTAACACATTTTTTTAAATAAGTCCTGTTTGAAGGTTGAATGAATAATTAAATGTGAATATAATATTATCGACATATGTTTTATCCATTATTATAAATATATTTTACACTTCGTCCACGTCAAAAAAAAAAAATTTTCATCTCATGCATATTAATTTACTATCAGAAATTCAAATTCCTCGTACTTTAATTGAAATAATCATACATTAAACAATACGGTTATTAACCCGGTCATAGCTGTCCAAAATACCAGTGATAATAGAAAGACCACCTTTAAAAACTTGAACTAAATAATTAAAGTTGGTGATTGCTATCATCGGTAGGGTTTAAACAATATAAATAATTACCCTACTTAATTAAATACATTTAAATCTGTTCTTCCACTCCGATCAACTAAACTGACCAACTGAAACAGGCCAACTATTTTTCATTCACAACGGCTCAACTTTAACGGTCGACAGAGCTCCGCGCCTTATTTCCGAGTGTTTTGGACCTTCGGGCCAATTGAGGAACTAGCATATCCTAAACGTACCTCATACTTATGTTACGATTTACATTCTGTACAGTTGTTTGGTCCGTTAAGTTGATCGGAGTTGAAGAACCCATTTAAATAATGCAAATCATATCCGTAAATTTAGAATAGAGACATAATTAAGAAATCTAACTATTTATAATATTAACATTTGCGACATCATCCTATAAATTTAAACAGTTCTCAGTCAAAATTCACATTGCTTGATACCCACCAACCATTTCTTATTCTGTTGCCATTTTCTCGAGCTGCAATTGAATAGCCATACCAGCAAAATGAAAAAGCCTCAAAGGGCTAGTGGCGGTGGTAACCTGGGTTACGTGAAACGTGGGTTTTTTTTAAATTCCTGGTACAGCTATATAAGCAACTTTGTACTCAAACCAGTCACATCAAATTCATATCACATTATCACTCAATGGCACAGAGTCATACCCTAACGTCGACGGTCTTATTGAAGAGGCTTATTCGGCGCAGCTGACCTTAAGGTCCGTACTACCTGTATAATGCACTGATAGCAGTTTCTACGTCAAACAAATGCCTAAAAAAATATCACTCTCTGAAACCAATCGTCACATCTCACCCCGCTCGCACCAGGGGTCCCTACGAGAAGCTATCCTGCTCGCACTCGTCCCAGCTGTCGCACTCGTACTGATCTGGATCGTAGTCGATGTCGCAGGCGGCGTGGCCGGTCGCGTCCGAGCTGATGTCCGTCAACGCCGCCTCGGAGACTGGTTTCGACGATATGTCTAGGATCTGAGGAATTAACGATTTTTTAACACTCACTGTTCATGCATCACATGTAATGCACTGGTAATCTAGCTCGGTACGTCCACATATTTTCATGTAAAGCATTCCCAGTCATGCCTTATACATATGTAATGCATAGACGTGCAGAGCTAGGTCATTGATGGAAGCGAGGGACAGTTAAAGTGTTAATTACTAGCCATTGCCCACGACTCCGTCCGGGGAAAACATTCTTTACCGCCTTCCTCGTTCCCGAGATAACAAATAGGGTAAAACACCCAATTACTGGCATCTAAAATACAATATACTAGCACCTATTGATTATTGAATTATCGCCTCTATTACTTTACTCTCAAAGGTCCATAGGGCCAATAATCGGTATGTGCCCAACCACCCCTGTCTGTTTTTGAGCTACCGGAGTATCACACCGTGAAGACCGGACAAACAAACATAAGAAAGGATGCCCGTTCCCAATAATCAAACATCTTAACTCTTAATATTGAACCTTACGGACACCGTCAGTAAAAAAACCGGTCAAGTGCGAGTCAGACTCTCACACCAAGGGTTCCGTACCATTATTGTATGTGGCACCTTTTTTTTTGTTGTAGACGCAACAGTCAACTCAATTTAATGTGTAGGCATTTCATAGGTAGCTATTACGGTTCCAAATATCCCGCTGACAGACAGACAGACAGAAGGGAAGCGGAGGCTTAGTAATATGTTCCCGTTGCGGATACCAAACGCTAAAAACAGGGGGGAGATTATGACATAGCAATGCAGTTCAGTGTACGCTGAGAGAAAAGGACAGAGCTATATAAATAACTGCTATAGCTCTGTTCTTTACGCTCGCCTTAAAATGAACTAAAGAGTTCTGCATAATAACCCCCCTGTACTGCTTTAGGGTGGTATTCCACTTATCCAATTCTTTGTCCAATTTCTATATCCAATATTTGATCGAATTTCTTTGATGGAGGCCCATTCCACTTATCCAATATCTTGGTCCAAGTTTTTATACTATTTGCGTAGCCATTTTGAATAAAATGTCATCCGTAACATTTGATCAAATGTAGGCGTTTCTAGAATATTTGATGAAATCATCCAATTTCTTTGATCAAATGCACATTGGACAAAGAATTGGATAGGTGGAATACCACCCTTAGGTAGAAGGTCTGGCCGGACTTACATCTGCCGACGACCTCAGGCTGTAGTTGTCGGAGCCCGCGTCGCGGTCGGCGGCGGACAGCGCGAGCAGCGCCAGCGAGCTGCGCTTGGGCTCCGAGCGCGACACGTTCTTGCCGTCGGAGCGGAGGGCCACCTCAGATGGGTTCGAACGTTCTAACAAACATGCTAATTAAATAAACATGGTGCAGATACGATTTAGTTCAGGCTTTTATGATGTCATAATTAGTGAATTAGTGAGTTTTGGAAAGGATGGATGAAACAAGATTGATTGAAAGTGAATGGAAGGGTCGGAAGGGGCCGCCCTAGGCGTACTTTTTCGAATCAAATCGCAGAAATACTGGAAAAGGGCCGAATTTTAAGTACCCGAAACCGACGTGCGTGCATGACTCGATGTATGAATGTGGAAGAAGCGAAAGAGACTTGTCAAGATCGTAGCAGGTGGAAAGAAGTGGTCTCTGCCTACCCCTCTGGGAAACAGGCGTGATTTAATGTATGTAATTAGTGACTATTTTGTTTAAGAACACCGCTCATGCTCGTAAATCCTCAAAAATCGACCAATAACAAGGACAAGATAATATCCTTGGATAAATGAGTAACTTCAATTACGAATGTAGCAAATATTTTTTGCAGAAAGTCATTATGCCGTCAACTGAACATGGTCAGAAAAAGGAAAAATACGTTCAGATTGAACTTGAATTAATTTCTTAACCATTTCCCACCTGTTTATTTTTGCATTAATTTACCTTTAGCAAGCGGGTCAGCCATTGACACAGGAGATACGCTTCTAGGCGAGCCCAAACTGCCGCTATAGTAGGTTTCCGGATTGGCCTCGTGACGATCTACAATAATTAAACAAAAATAACAATAGTTTGTTAATGATATTGTTATTTGCTATACGTATTTTTTTATTAGACTCGTTTTAAAACTGATGGCAAATATTTTAAATGACATTGCAATAACAGGTAGATGAATTTGATATCTCATGCCGTTAAATTTTTTACAGCACTTCCCCATACTATGGAAACATTTGTGCATTTTTGTTGCCGGACTGGTCGAATTATGGCTTCTATAATCTACTTAAATCATCTAATAATATCACACGTAGGTACAGTCACGAACCGGGATAGTTGAGCCACTTGCCATTGTTCATAATTTAGCTGTGTATTCAATAACCAATGTCACCGACTGGCTAACAGCTATTCGATTTGCATTACACGGCCAAATTGGAAAATTGGGTAAGTCTAACAGAACTCAGAGAGTTGTTATCAATGGCTTCCAATCGGACATAATTGTGGTTACCTCTGGAGTTCCTCAGGGCTCGATTTTGGGCCCCCTACTGTTTAACATTTTCATAAACGATATAAACTCATGTTTTCTACATTCAAAAATTCTACTTTACGCCGACGATCTAAAGGTTTTCAAGACCATTCAAAATTCAACAGACTGTATACTTCTTCAAATTGACTTGGATCGTCTTTCTGAATACTGTCAGACAAACAAGCTGGAAATGAATATACCAAAGTGTAATGTCATTAGCTTTACCAAAAACAGAAATAAAATAACATTTAACTACTCTCTTGGTTCAATGCAATTAAGTCAAGTCAGCACTGTCAGGGATCTTGGAATCGTCATGGACTCGAAGCTTCACCTTGATCAGCACATAGACTGTATCATTTCTAAGGGCTTCCGCATGTATCACTTTGTCAGAAGAGCTTCCGTAGATTTCTCTAATGCATCAACCTTCATCTATCTTTTTAATTCCTTGATCCGCCCTCAACTTGAATACGCTTGCCATATCTGGAATCCCTTCTACAAAAAATACATCGATTCACTTGAAAAAATACAAAAAAAGTTCCTCAAATTTCTGAATTTTAAAATACATAAAGTCAGTCGCGTTCCTTATTATACATTATTATACATTATTAAAAACATATAACCTCCCCACTTTTAAAAACCGTAGAACACTACTCCAGGCAATGTTTCTGCATGGACTGTGTCACGGCAAATATGACTGCTCTTCGTTGTTGAATGATGTGACTTATGTAGTACCCAGAACAGCGAGGCGCCGGGAGTCGCGCTCCTATCGGCTTTTCGCTACGGCCTCGTGCCGGACCAACACCGGGGTGAGGGCACCGTTGCGTCGACTACTACATTCTTACAACGAAGAACTTATTGATGTAGATATATTCCAATTGTCTTCTAATGGATATAGAAAAGCTGTCTTGCAAAAACTGAAAAATGCATAATATTTAGTATAAGCAATACAATATCTTCATTATTTAGTTTAAGCTTACTTTGCGATATCTGTGTTAGCTTTTATTATAATTGTTTCCCCGTTGATTAGGTTTCCATTGTCTATTTCTTATGTTTATTAGTTAAGTAGATATTATTATGCGTAACACTTGTAGTTTCTTGCACGGCAATCAACTAATACTACACTTTCAATCTGTGGATGACGTGGTTGATTGTACACGTATTTAAAGTATATTTCTATACAACTTTTGTAATATTTGTGTGCAATTGTTTGTTATCCCAATAAAATAAATAAATAAATAAATAAATAAGTGGCTTAACAATCCCGGTTCGCGACTGTACAATGAATTTTAATAATGAAATAAATACTTGGACCCTGTCGGATCTCAATGGGCGTCTCGTACCGCAGTCAACGATCTCGTGGAAGACGTAGTTGGCGATGGCGACGGGCTGCCGGGTCCATGGATGCGCCATCAGCTGCGGCACCGAGCAGCGCAGCGCCGGCTCCTTGCACAGCATCCAGCGCAGCAGCTGCTCCAGGTCTACACACAAATGTTTATTCTAACTCATTATAGGCTAGCCGATCACCTTGTCGTGGTTAGAATATTATGTGCTTGATTGTTCTATACATTAAAATTCAAGATAAATTGAAATCATCAAACAATAGGGAATATGCATGTTTTTTTAACAGCTTAAATAAACACTGATTCAAGTAACAAACAGGAGAGAAATTTTTTTTTTTTGAATAGCTGTAAAAATAACCAACATTTGATCCTATCTCTTTCTAGCAAAACAGAATTTAACGTGAAGTTGATATTGCCGAATATTGGAGTTTACAATGACGCCAACGGTGCACTTCGGATCTCTCTGTATAATTAGCACATTTCAGTACATTTTTTATACCACAAAAAAAAATATTCGCCATTTGAATTGAATACATACCTTCGGATACGGGCTGCGGTAGCACCAACGGTCCTTGAATGGTGTCCTCAATGTCCGAGAACGGGTTGACGAAGAACGTCAGCACGTAGAGGGTTATGCCCATCGACCACATCTCCAGCTCGGGGCCGGCATATCTGTGGGATGGTGACTTATGGTTTGTAACTAAGTGTATTAAGCTAACATCTATTTTTTTGCCCTAAATCAAAGAATACCTATACAAAACAGACACAAGACGCTGCTTATGTACAAAAGCGCCACAAAACAAAATATGTTTGTGTTGCATTTAAATTAAGAATGCTCTTTACTTTAAGTTTGAAATCAAACTATTTTTAATTTTGTTTTGTGGCGCTTTTGTACATAAGCAGTAGATTATTTTGGAAATTTAGGAAAATAACTGCTGAAACAGCTGGGTTCCACTTAAGAGGAGAAGAGCGGAGGGACGTAAACGTTCAATAAGGCCTCTATTCAACACAGTAAAAACCATATCGTGTTTGATCTGTTATCGTATTGTCAACGTTTTGATAGCTCTTATTTACTTGACAGTAACGGCGTATGACGTCATAACAATACCATAACAGGTCAACTAGGATATCGTTTTTACCGTCGGGAATAGAGGCGCAGATTATGTTAGTGACGTCAAATAATTTTAAATATATCTTACATTTAATTTAGGTATATTACATGGAACCATAAAAATCAACAAAAGTTAATTTCCAGAGATATTTTCGTGCTCCCATTTTGAAACTGGAATAAACTCCCCACCATGCTGTCGTTTGTATGTCCTTTAGTACCAATTTCACCAAACGATGTCAACCACTTAACAGACGATTAGAGCGTTAACAGCTGTCAAAATGTATGAACTAACAGTCGATTAACATCGATTAAATTTAACATCGTTTGGTAAAATTGGTACTTAACCTTTCATGCGTCCCAGTACCCAATGTTGGATGCTAGAATATTTGAATTTGGAACACAGTGGTTAGAAATAAGATTGATATTGTAATACATATGTTAAACGTGCCCCAGGCATTGTAGACTACTATGTGTGTCGGTGACGGCTTTCCACGAAGTGACCCTTCAGTTATAAGAGCAAAAACACAGTATTCTACTAGCTTGTTGTTCGAATAATCCTCTCAGCTTCACGTGTAAAGTCTAATTCCAAATTTTAAACATATCTACTTTCTTCACCCACTTACTTATTCCCAGCCAGCACTTCAGGGCTGCAGTACTCCGTGGTGCCGTAGAAAGTAGAGAACAGCGTGTCCTTGCTCATGAAGGTGGCCGAGCCGAAGTCGATGAGCTTCACGTGGAACTTGTTGTCGATGATCACGTTCTCGTCCTTGATGTCGCGGTGCAGGATGTTTAGCGAGTGGAGGTACTCGACGGCCTGACCGATCTGGAAGGGGAGAAGGATGATAACAGGTGTGGTTATTTTGCCTATTCTATCATATCCACAGACCATATAGACGCCGCAACGCGCTCAATAGTATGGAAACCGAGTCAATTTTTATATGCCAACTATGACGTCACGTAAGCAATTTAGTGATGTCCAATACCGTTTACTCGACTTGCCACTCTTGTTGAATTTAAACAGTTAATTACGGCGCAATGAGGCATTTTCTATTGCAGCAACAAACGTCTGACAGAACGACAGGAGCGCGACTGACCAGCAAATGGTGCACCGCTCTACTTAGTTACACGCAAAGTACATGCATTAGCGGTATCTAGGACATCTAGGTCTGTGATCATATCCTTGTAAGGCCTATCATACTACAAACAGGGAGTTTTTGTAAGTGGGACTATGAATCTACCACCAAGGCAAAAAAGTTCATTGACGTTTGTTCGATAATGCCATTTTCAGTTAATGAACATAGGGAAATAAACTTTATTCCCAATAAATGGTGTATCGTTCTGGCTTTACTTAATTTCCTAGTATTTTTTTCACCCAATATAAAACGGTTCAAATTAAATTGCCTTGATTATGTACAGTCAACAGCATAAATAAGTGATCATTTATGTACCTTGTCACTTTAACGTCGTGCTTGAAATATTATACAAAATTGTGAAACGATTGACAACGACAAGGTACATAAATCATCACTTATTTATGCTGTTGACTGTACATCCTATTGCACACTGGGCCTTACGAGGGTATTGTAAAAATGACAGAGGCAAAGTTGTATTTCTAGAACATTTAGGGCTGAATTCACCAACCAATTTAACAGACGGTTAAGTCTTAATCAGCTGTTAGTCAATACATTTGACAACCATTAAACCGCTAACCGTCCGTTTAATTGTTGGTGAACACTGCACTTAACACTTTTACGGCGGCAAATTTTTAACTGTAATCAACCATACTTATATCGGTTTGATTCGACCCAATACCGTAGCGAAGGTGTTAAGTAACATTCAAGGATCAACAATAAGGTTTGTGTACACATATTTGACGCTATAGGTGTATAGATATTAGTGTTTTCGAGTGTACCTGTCTAAATATGTAGCTCAGCAGCGGCTCGTCGAGCGAGGGCCGGCGCTCGATGAACTCGAACAGATCCATGCCGGCGCCATGCTTGCCCATCACCATTTGGAAGTATTTCTCATTCTCGTACACGTCTAGGACGCTCACCTGGAGACAGTAGACTCCATGTGTATAAAATTGTTGAAGCAGTAAGTTTTCATCACATAACCTTTCCCATTTCTCAATTTCTCAAGGGTTAGCTGGAAGAGATATCTTAAAGAGTAAGTTTACATTAATTGTGTTGATATTCAGCCATCCCATGTTGCGGGGATTTTGATTATGGTTATAACCTCGAGAACTTTTAAACTTTCGGGGATGAAAAGTAGGCTGTGTTAATCCATGCTACAAACTTTCTCCATTCCAAATTTCAATTTAGTGTCAATAGGTACAAATGTAAAATCGTCCACTTAAAATTATATGTCAGTTCAGAAAAATTACCATTTGAAATACAACAAAAAGGAAAATTGTCCATCCTGAATAACGTCTAAAACGGAATAATGTTCCATGGTAAAATTGTCTAATATGATATTGGTCGAAAAAATATGTCTATTTGTATTTACGTACACTCAGAAACATGACCAATTGTAAATACGTCCTACCTGAAATATGTATAATAAAATAATAACTGAATATATTATATTTATACGGTCTTCATTCATATTAGTCTACATTCACTTGTGCGTATTTAATTTTGGTCATAATTTATAAATTTATAATGGACAAAACTTCATTCGGACTTAATTAATTTAAAACGAAAATAAATTCGGCTATAAAAACTTTTCAGCACAATTACATTTTGACAAAATTCACTTTGGATAATATTAGTTTTGACCCAACTTCAGAATGATTATTTCACGTGGACGATTTTCCACTTGTACCTTATAACACTAAATCCAAATTTCATCCAAATCCATCCAGCCGTTGCAGCGTGAAGGAGCAACAAACTAACACAAACTTTCGCATTTATAATACTAGTGGGAAGATATGATATGGCGTGACATTAGAGAAGGCATATAGAATATACTCACGATGTTGGTGTGTTTGAGCGTCATGAGCAGGCTGACCTCGAGCGGCACGCGCCGGCCGTCGGGCGCGTCCACCCAGAACTGCGCGCCCACCTTCTCCTTGAGGATGAACTTGGCCACGGCCAGCAGCCGGTCGGAGCGACGGTACGCCATCTTCACGCAGCCATAGGCGCCCTTGCCTGTAGACAAAATTAAAAAAATATATGAAAACCTTAAATATATAGATTCTTGTCATAGGCCAGTACTTCATATAAAAAATCTCCAAGTGATTGGTGCTAGTTGTTAGTATTTGTGTACTCACTATTTCAAGTCGAGCAAATTAGAAATACAAATATTTATTAGTACACTACTGTAGACACCGGGAAGCGAGCCGTTGCGGGACGAGTATAAGTTAGCGCGTAGTATTTTGATTTGATTTGTACTTCGGCTAAGCTTATAACTTGTTGTACTATTTTTACAACAGTATAAACTTTTTTTTTTAGCTATATAATGATAAGAACGCCGTTTGTTTACCATGTAGATATAAGTTATTTATGTAGCTGGTACAAACGATGTATGAATGTGGAAGAAGCGAAAGAGATTTGTCAAGACCGTAGCAGGTGGAAAGAAGTGGTCTCTGCCTACCCCTCTGGGAAACAGGCGTGATTTAATGTCTGGTACAAAATGAAACTTCTTACGATACGAGAGCCGAGGTTAGAGCGCGAGCTTGCGAGCCCGTATTATGTATTTTCGAGGGTTTTTATGTGAGATTGTCCCCCGATATTTATTTATTACTGTACAATTGGAGAAAAAGCGGCCAAGTGCGAGTCGGACTCGCCCATGAAGGGTTCCGTGAAAGGTAAATTGCGGTTTACGATTTATGACGTATTAAAAAAAACTACTGATCAAACCAATTTTTGGTGGAAGTTTGCATGGTAATGTACATCATATATTATTTTTACATTTATCATTCCCTTATTTTAGAAGTTACGGGGGGGGGGGGACACACATTTTTCCACTTTGGAAGCGTCTCTCGCGCAAACTATTCAGTTTAGATTTTTTTTTTATTAGAAACCTCAATATCATTTTTGAAGACCTATCCATCCATAGATACCCCACACGTATGGGTTTGATGAAAAAAAAAAAATGAGTTTCAGTTCTAAGTATGGGGAACCCCAAAAATTTATTGTTTTTTGCCTATTTTTGTATGAAAATCTTAATGCGGTTCACTGAATACATCTACTTACAAAGTTTCCATAGTTATAGCTCTTATAGTTACGGAAAAAAGTGGCTGTGACATACGGACGGACAGACGGACGGACAGACATGACGAATCTATAAGGGTTCCGTTTTTTGCCATTTGGCTACGGAACCCTAAAAAGTAGATTACCTATTTGTTTGAGAGTGACGTAATGTTTGTTGTACTCCCCGGATATCTGCTCTTCGCCACATTGGCTCACCAGGGACATGGACTGCGGCCGGCTGCTGACAGATTTGTTCCCCTGGAAAGTATGCTTCGTATTAGAATCACGACATAAGTGCAACATAGCATGGACATGGATTGACCTGTGGGGTCGAATCAGGAATGAGACTTGCAAAAGAGAACCAAAGTAAAATATTGTTAAATCGCGCAGAACAGAGACGAAAATTTAGGCATATTAGGGTGGGTTTAGACCAAGCGAACGAACAAAAATTCTATGGCATTATCTCTTACTACCACAGAACAGAAAAAACAGTAGGAGTGTCAAGTGGGCGTGTAACGTGTGGTATATTTATGCGGAGCTCCGCATAACCTACCATACATTTGCCGCGATCGCTTATTTCAATATTTCGATATTTCGATATTTCTAAAATAGGAAATAAATCCAGAAGCATGCCTTATTGTGCTATTTTGGAGTGCAAAAATGATAGCCGCACCAAAAACATTTTCCATGGCGGCGTGTTGTTTTTATAATAGTTTGAGTATTGGCGACAACAAGTCTGATACTAAGCGAAGCTCATGCCACTTCCACTGTTTTTTCTATTCCGTGCTTACTACCGACAGTAAGATATTAATAATGAAACACATTTAATTGTAGTACAGGTTATGAAAACAAAAGGAAATCCTTGAGAGATTTTGTTGCATAAATAGGCTGCAACAAAGTGGATCAATCATTTTAAAGTCGATTCAAAGTGGCTGGTTGTACTGTGGAGGTCTTCAGCTCGGAGCGTATACTCACAAGTACGAGCGAGCTGTCGGCGGTGGAGGCGACGCTGGACGCCAGCGTGGTGTGGCGCGCCGCGTCGTCCAGCTGCACGCCGAGCCACACGCAGCGCACGCGGCTGCCGGCCGCTAGCTGCATGCTCGATACCGTGTACAGCACGCCTGCAATATATTCGAGCAATATGGCTCGCTTGATTGATTTCAACAAGCGACGGTGCAGTCGAACCTTCGTTAACACAAGTATACATAGGAAAGTAATTCAACTCCGGACCTAATATATGAATCAACGTTACCCTTTTGGCCGCCGACACATACAAGCCGCTCAAAATACTTGTTTGAAGATGTTCTACAGGTTTGTATGTCATGCCACGGTCGATCGTCGTTTGCCGAAGGTGTAATGCCGGCTGTACAGGTCGATTCACAAGAGTTGGCACGAATGGATTGAACGAGTGAACGAAAGTATACAAGTGTGTAAAATAATAACAGGTTTTCGGTTTGAAATTCGAAAATCGGTTCAAAGGACGGCACTCACACAATGATAGGTGACATTACTTTCGTTCAATCCATTCGTGCCAACTCTTGTGAATCGAACTGTACACACTCGTCAAAACCCTCTCGTCGAGTCTCGGGCCGAAATCGACCGCGACCGGGACATGGCAAGATGAGACATGAGCGAGTTAGCGAGTCAAAAAAGCAGCATGTACACACCCGCTCTTGGCCTGTATCGGGATGTCTCGGCGAGTGTGTACGGCCGGCATAAGATAAGAGTTAGTAATGTGACTGACTGAGCTGGGTGCCGTCCCGGTGCAGCACGCTGCCGCGGTAGGAGCCGTCGGCCGCGTCGCCGTCGGGCTCCGCGCGCGCCTGCTGCGGCGTCGACGTCACGTGCGCCCGGACCACGCGCTTTGCCACGCAAGGCGTTTCTGGGCAGTCCGCTGCCAACATGAAAACAATGTTGACTATCTGATTCAGCGCTGAGCTGTTAGTCAGCTAACACTATAAGCGTTTGGAGTTTTGAAATACTCTAAAGCCGCGTATCCATTTGAGCAGACTCAGGCCGAGCAGCCTCGACTTGAGGCAAACAGCCTCAGTTTGAGGCTGCTCGCTCTGAGGCAAAGCTCGAGGCACGTTGCGGATCAGCTCGAAGCGAGTCGCCTCAGATTGATCCGCAATGTTTACAGTTTACACGCCCGTCTCCATCAAGTGCACGGCAAAAAAACCGACAAAATATGGCTCGGCTCGCGGTGACGAATTTGCCTCGTGTCGCGGCGTGCCTCGGGTTGAGGCAGCGTCTCCACTTGCGCGGCCTCGGAACGAGGCAGCTGCTCGTCCCGAGGCTGCTTCTAGTGGATACGCGGCTTAAGATTATTTGGAATAAGTTAATGTTAATTAGATTTGATATGATCAAAGTGATCTGCAAAAGTTACAGCAAATTTTAGCGGAAATTTATTTCATGTAAGAACAAAAGACAAAATAATGCAGTATTTATTTGATGCTCTCGTGGAACTCCAAGTCAAAATGAAAACACGTGTTTTTCAAAAATTAAGAGACCTTTTTTAACATACTCACATTCATATAATTTCCTAGGCGCCGACTCAGTTTGCGTCTCGAGATCGTTATCATTGCTCAAGCTATCAATACTCTCATTCCCGTTGTGCTTCGGCAGGTCCTCAATCTCGCAGCCAGGCGGCGGCATCTCATTTATAGGCGTCAGAAAATCCGCACTAGTCTCATTAGAATCACAAAAATCAAGCGACAAACTACTCTTGTCGTCTTTCACTTGTCCCGGCAAGTTCACTTTCACTGATCTATACTTACTAGAGTCAAAAGATAATCTTAAAGAGGGATCGTTAAGTCTAACCCTAGGAGCGTTCCCTGTAGGAGTAACTTCTTGCGAATGCTGCGATGTGTAGTAAATTGAATCAGACTTTTCATTAGCTTTGGCTAGTTGCTTAGCGACTGGGTTGCTTTGTTCGGAACGTAGGATATTCTCTGATCGTGATTTAGATATGCTACTATGGCAATAGTTCTCGTCGTCTATGGATATTCCGGACATTCCTGAAGTGACGTCAGGTAGCGCGGAGAGGTCATTCCGTTGCTCGGTTGTGCTGATACTTGAGACCATGTCTTGTGTGGGAGTCGGCGTGTGGGTGACCAGGCTACAGGATTTGTCGAGACAGAGCGCGCTGGATGACTTCTCCCGCGTGGTGGTGGACAGAAGGGACTGTTGGACGTTGGACATGCAAGCCGACTTTTGGCTTCCGTTGAACGCTCCGCAGGAATCTTCGTCTGTATCTGACGCTAGAATGAAAGTAGCTAAATTTACTATTAATATAATTCTTAATATCAACCAGATGTAAGGAGATATAATTTAAAAAAAAAATGTAATAATCACTAACATTACAATTACGACCGACAGTGACACTGTGCTACATATTTAAATGATATTAAGAGCCAATTTTCTTTAAAGTTGGGAGGACTTCAACTACTTTCCCCATTCAGTAAGAGCCTATCATTTACACGATATTGACCCTATTGACGATATTTACTAATAGCAACAGGATTGAGGATTGGTTTATTTTTTAATTATAATAGAGGCATTCCAGCTTAATCACCATCCTCAGAGATATTTTAAAGTAACTTGTTCCTTTTTCAAACTTGTGAATGATAAGTTCGGCTTAATTGTCATTAACTGACTCTGAATGCAGCCGATATAATTACTAAGGGGCCTCAGAGCCCATTGCACATACCCTCAGACCTGTCGTTTGTTTTCACTTCGCCATAAAAAAACGCATTCGTGGAATCTGCCGTACCAAAATAAGAACCTCTCACTTACCCGAGTCATTTTCATCATTGTTAACCGGAGACAGCGTCATATCCCTGTTCCTGTCAGGCACCTTGACCATGTCACTGGCTCGGCAGAAGTTCGGAATGAGCTCATCGATATGGTGCCCGATGACCTCGGAGTGAGGTTTGCCAAATGTCAGCATGGCAAAGTGCTGGTTGCAAGCTGTGATGACGTTGCTTTCGTCGACTACTAGCAAACCGCTGACGTTGTAGGTGACCTGGATGAATAAAACTTCAAAATATTGTTGTATAGATGTGCTAAATAAACATACGACTTCGTTTTTGGTCGAAAACGTTCGCATTCATCTTCCTTTTTCAGTCAGCTTTTATAGCCATCGTTAAACGTCTTGAGAAAGCAAGAAGAATTCGAACTTATCGGACGAAATATGATGCACAATAAATAATGCACTACATATTATATTCTGTAATGCTCAGTACATATCAGGGAAAATGTAAGTTTGAAGTTCGGAGTGACGTAATCTATTTTCGCAACGAAATGTGGTCACACTAAAT
The DNA here is from genome assembly GCA_948252455.1 of Acleris cristana. NCBI lineage: Eukaryota > Metazoa > Arthropoda > Insecta > Lepidoptera > Tortricidae > Acleris > Acleris cristana. Next base: position 5,084,032 of record OX411774.1, on the reverse strand, counting down.
TGACAGCAATTTTGTGGGTTAAAAACATCTGACTCCCTCTAATGTAATCCGAATCTTGGCCAATAATCTTGGTAAAAATTTCGAATCACCTCGATTGAGTCAGAGTGCCATCCATAACCATGGCCAGTAACTGGCTTCAGCGTGGCACTATTACAAATGGGACGGCGGCACGTCACTTACCCTAACGTTTATTTCATACATCGGCCTGTCCTTATGTGATTTCATTCCAGACCAGAGTGTGCTGTCAGTATTATCCGGCCGGGATATCCACAGGCAGAGAGGAAATGAACCGCCATCTAAGGTCCTGCCTGCAAAAAATAGAATCAAGAGATAAATTGCAATTTTAATGATTTTAATGAACATTGCCAATGTACTCAACAATAGAGAATGTCAACCAGTTTAGATTTTTGGCTTATCGTATTCTTCATTAAAAACAAAAAAATTGTGTAAAAAAATCATTTCGATACGTCAAATAGTTTCCGAGATATTGAATTTTAAACTTCGTATGCGGCGCTCGAAACCCGGCGGCTAGCGCTCACGGATGATGACGTCATCGTTCAACTGCGGTACGCGCCCTTATATGAATGAGTGATTTTACAGGGCTTCTATCTTTTGAACCGTAATAAATAGACAGTTGAAATTTTCACAGAATACGTCTTATTATAAACTCAATCGTTTAAAATTTTAAAATGAACAATAAATCAAATCCCAAGAGGGGTCCCCGTACAAGAAACATGAAAAAAATCCAATTTTTTTTGCTTTTTTATATGGATTGTATTCCAATAATTGCTTCTTATTTTGAAGCGATTTTAAGCTTAAATTGTAGTCTAATTTTCATACTTTACGACTAAATAGAAATCTTAAGTAAAAGTGCTACAAATAGGTGACAAAACTGATTTTATCAACACGATGTTTTAAGCGGTCACCCATCCTGTTTTAGACTACGCTCGTAGTTGCTTAACTTTGGAAGTCGTAATATTTTTACGAATTCGTTTTGATGTTTCTATGATAGTTATGGTTATCTATTGTTTGTTTTACATACAGTTTAACTAAAGTAACTGTCTGTTGCTGACCGGCTTTTCTGTTTGTAATGTTTGTCGAATAAGTTGGTTAAATAAAATTAGAATAATAATCAAGCACTTTTAATTTTGGGTTCACCGTATTCTACACAAAAATACCAAAACATTAATGCAAAAAGTATGTTGACAGCTGAAGTGAAACTTCCCAGAAATTAAAAACCAAGCGCGAGACGCGAGGCGCGGGTCGCGGCGGGCGGCAGAGCGCGGTAGGTACTATTCAACAATATTACGATTCACATTCACGCAGTTCGCTACGCGGTCTCGTACAGTCAAGGTCACCAATATGTATACACCACAAAGTCTCAAAAATATGTACACAGACCTTATTACTATGGTAATAAGGTCTATGTGTACATATTTTTGCAACTTTGTGTGGATATTTATTTTTAACCTTGACTGTACAAGTCGTACAGCGTGCCCTTAACAGGACAGCTTAAATATCGTGTAAGATTTTGTTGTTTGTTGTTTTACTACAGATTACCGTTTGGTCGTAAACTATAGGTAATAAACTATAGGTAAGTATGGAGTTTAGATTATTATGTGACACCGAAATAAATAGCTAATACAAATACAACCCGTACTTCGGCTTCCAAAGTTAAGCAACTACTTACACAAGCGTATTCTAAAACAGGATGGGTGGCCGCTTAAAACATCGTGTTGATAAAATCAGTTTTGTCACATATTTTTAGCAGTTTTACTTAAGATTGTTATTTAGTCGTAAACTATGAAAGTTCGACTGCAATTTAAGCTTAAAACAGCATCAAAATAATAAGCCATTATAAAAATATAATCCGTATAAAAATGCTAAAAAAAATGGTTATTTGTCATGTTTCTTGTATGGGGACCCCTCTTGGGATTTGACTTATTGATCATTTTGTAATTTTAAACAATAGAGTTTATAATAACACGTAAACTGTGAAAATTTCAACTGGTTACTTATTACGGTTCAAAAAATATAGCCCTGTAAACTTACTCAATCATACAAGGGCGCGTACCGCAGCGGAACCATGACGTCACTCCAGTAAGATGGCGCCCGCTCCCTTTAATATTATTGACCCAAATTTAAAACGTTTGTAGAATCAAAACTACTGGGTCTATTTGAATAAAATAAAAAGTAGTATGTTTGTTTATTTATAAACATTACTGTTACAAAGTTTCAAGCGATTTGGCGTACCTACTGACATTCTTCATTATAGAAAATAATTGCATTCTCTAAATAAAGTTAAGTGGTTAAATTCAAATTCTGTCATCCCGGTCGTCAGTCGTCAGAATAATCATTAGTCTACTGCTTGAGAACTGCTTCATTTCCTGGTTATGTTATTCGAGTGTGTGTACTTATGTATGTCTATTTGTTTGGCACGTTCTGCAGCCCTAACGGTTTGATATATGTTAACATATCAGGTGTCGTTAGATTCGTCTTCGTCTTGGTTGTGGGACATAGTAGTTTAATCATAGTGATGAGGTCGGGATATATTGTTTTTAACATCTAGTAATGACAATATTAAAAGCTTTTATTTTAATGATTTTTTTTGCCCGTGTGGTGCCGGGTTTAGAATGTTGCCACTCCATGTCTTCCATTGGATGTCGTAAGAGACGACTAAGGGACTTAAGGCTGTGTAGTGCTGTTAGGCGATGGGTTTGCAACCTGTCACTAATACACTGGATAACATCTTAGCCTGGTTGTGCAAAATGTGGTCACAGAATTATCAACAAGTTTTTGGAGTTGTTGGTGAGTTTGTGGCTCTGCCTACCCCACTCTGGGAATGAAGGCGTGAGTTTATGTATGTATGTATGTATTTTAATGATCGATTCACTCATTAACTGCCGCACTCAGAGACATCAATTAAATTTAATGCTTGATTAAAGTTGCTGCTGTCACTTTCTTTGTTCTAGCAATTCAAAAAAAAATCAAAATTCAAAATATTTATTCAGTAAATTGGCCACATGAGGGTTCTTTTACACGTCGGTAATATGTAGTGAATCTACTAGCGCTTCGGACAAGACCATCATTGCGGAGAAGAAGCGCCGCAAGAAACTCCAGCAGAAGGTCATTATTTCCAATCATAAAATACAATAATACTTAAAAGTAACATTACAAGGTAATAAAGTAATAAATAATTATTAAAAAAAAAAAACTTTCAAATAAATCATTACAAATGTAAGCTCAATTAAATTGAAAATATTGACTAGGAGAACAACATAACGAGGTCTCTACGTCAGGAACAGTCATTAAAATAACTAAATGGAAAACAGGTCCTTGCAAGCGTGAACAGACCGGACCCCACAGACAGCACCCGTTCACGAGTATGACGCGTATCTCAGCCATCGCCTCCCTCAACCATGTGTTCGGGAAGGTGGCGACCCGATCAACGACGCCGCCGTAAGCAAAGACCTTTGAGTGAGCATGACATGCTCAAGGCTGCCGGACAATATATCAATAAAAGTAGCTGTCCGGCGAGAAACATCACAATGTGTTCTCATTTCAAAACTATCTTGCGCACAAGAACCAAAAAAAAATTACAACAAGAAAAGTAAACATTAGGTAAACTTAAATTTTAAAATGTCTACATTATTGGCTTAAAAGGTATTTTGCAATAAGCGCTGCCCAGTGCTCAGCTATTATTACTATTTAAAAAGAAGAACCCCAATTACACTACTTAAAAACGTCTTTATCATCTAGGAAGTCATTTACAGTATAATATGCCTTACCCATCAAGCAGCACTTAATGCGAGACTTAAATTTATTGAACGGCATATTGACAATATCAGTAGGTATCTTATTGTAGAAGCGTATACAGTTCCCCACGAACGATGTACTTACTTTACGAAGACGATGACCTGGGACTACGAGTTTATCCTTATTTCGCGTGTTGAGGTTGGTAACGTCACGGTTATGCCTGAAGTCATGTATGTGTTTGCGTACATACATGATATTTTCAAAGATATACTGCGACGCTACAGTAAGAATATTAATTTCCTTAAATTTATCTCTGAGTGAGACCCGTGAACCCAGTTGATAAATAAAACGTATAGCCCGCTTTTGTAATACAAAGATGGTCTGAATGTCAGCCGCTTTTCCCCACAACAAAATAGAATAAGACAACACGTCACTAAACAAGCATTAAATTCAATTGACGTTTCTGAGTGCCGCAGTTAGTGTCATATACATGTTCGTTCAGGCAAAGTTTGGAGACACTCCTCGGAATGAAAGCATCACATCGCGACGGTAACTTGTTGGGACAACATGACCGTTAGTTTTCTCAAAAGCGAACTGTCCAATATGTCCATTGCTTATTTCTTTATTTGTTTCTGTTTGTAGATCCTTCTTCGGAATAGACGTCTCGTTCATCGGTCGATGTATAAAGGAGATAGGCAGCCATATCTGCTGTCTGCTGACTGCTTAGAAAAATTAACGCGACCATGTTGGTACTTGTCGAACTGCCCACTGCTGATGTTCATACCTGTAGCCTTTTGTTTGGAGACGCTCCTCGGGATAGACGCCTCGCTCGGAGGCAGGTGTATGGAGGGGATAAGCGAGGCGATGGGCAGCCCTAGAAGTTTGTCCGCCGACTCCGCTTGGAATAACATAGCTGCGTCTTCACCCTCGCACGATAGGATTACTCCGTTTTCTGCGTCAACTGTTATCTGGACAAAAGGAAAAGACTTGACAAGTGACAATGTGATTATGAAAGAAAATACTTCTTTTATAGACATTTGGTAAGAAAAGAAGGGTGAATTGCAAAAATATTGTACATAGTTAAGGGCTCAATTAAAAAAGGGTTGTTAAGCCCTTAACTTTTTCCTTTGTGTAACGAAGATTAGTCATACATATAATCATATGGATAATTTTCGTTACACAAAGGAAAAACAATTGAAGAAAGTTAACGTTATCTCCATTAACTCCTTAACTATGTACAATATTTTTGCAATTCACCCAGAAAGCGACGGGTGAAATGTCATATTTTCATTTTAAAGGAAAGAGATACATGTAAAAATTAATAATTGGTAGCTAGTCTCGCTACAGCTTGGACTAATATCAATAAATTATTTTATTTAATTATAAGCATTATCTTCTGTTATTCTTAGTTACTATTCTTAATCACTGCGGTAAGGCCGGAATTCCACTGCAGCGCACGTTACGTCAGGACAGTACGCCCAGCGTGGGCGTGTGTAGACACGTGAGCCACTGATCCGTGGATCAACTATTCTAGACGTCATTGGGTGTACATTTTGATACGAAGCGAGTTTTTACCCACGTCACTGTATAAATAGTAGTTCCTCCTCAAACAAAGGTCTATCGCGGGGTTGGCATAAGTGCGTGCTTCGACTTACGCACCGCATGCCACCGCAAGCAGCCCAACAAGACGGACCGAGCCGGTATATAGTCGGGGCCTCGCCGTCGCCGGTTCCGTGCTTAGTAAGTGTCGAGCGACGCGCATCAACCCAACCCTAGCGCCTGAGCGGCAATAGGTAGCAAAAACTCCTAAAGGACCGGAAACAATCCACTTATCTAAGTATTTAAGCCCCAGCCACACCGCTTGCGTGACGTGCACGTATTGTATAGTATGAATTCTTATTACGATATGTCACTATACAACGCAGTGGAAAGCGAACGCGCACGTGCACGTCACGCAAGCGGTGTGGCTGGGCTTTAATACTATGCTCAGGAGTAGCGTCCGCCGTTCTCAAAATCCTCAAGTAAAAGTAAGAAAAAACTCAAATAAAGCCCCTCTTGCATGAAGTTGTATGGTTGTAGGTTGGTTGTTGTACTACTATTATAATATGGAATTTACGTCAAATTTCAAATACACCTCTAGAATGTCGAACGGTCTATACAGATGTCTTACAACTATATGGAAGAGGGGCTTTACTTAAGTTTTTAACCTATACATTCTCTAACGGTAGATGAACTCTTACCACAACAGTTTTGCAGCTGACCGGCTCCGCGACCACCAAACAAGGCCCGTCATTGTCCAACTGTCGAATCCACAGGGACACCTGCACTGCGCGACCGTCTTTAGACAACAGTTCTACAACCTGCAATTATAAAAAATCATTTGAAATGAAAGTAACATAAATTCTCTATTATGAAGCCTCTTAAAAGTTGTGAGGGCAATGTCTTTTTTTTTAGTATTTTTTTAGTTAAGTGTAATTATTATTACAATTAACTAAAGAATTTATCTTTATAATGCAATATAAATATATGAAAGTATACTAAACTTTTTTAATCATTTGAAAAGAACTCCAGACATAACAAAATACACCAGAAGTGTATTGTCACTATATTAATCAATAATAACCGAAAAAATGTATTGATAGCATAGCGTCACATGATCTTTCAAACGAAATGCAAATCTTCAAAGTTGGTCTCTCAACTTAATAATGTTACCTTGCCACTAAGTAACACAACAGTTCCATCCTCAGAAGCATCTCCCTCCTCGGGCTCGTGTAGAGTGAACGCCTTGCAACTCCTTTTGCGGAGAAGGTCAGAGAACCTGAGGCCACACAGCTCTCCGGATGAGTAGCCTAGCAGAGAGCATGCTTTGTTGTTTACTATTAGGATCTGTAATAGTATAATGATTTGGTTAATTTTATTATAAAGGTTTATAAATGGTCAAAGAACCAGTTGAGTTAATTTTTCTATGATGAAAACAAATCTGTGTCCTCAGACATATTGTCTTTTGCATTGATAATATTAAGTATGGATTTCTAAGATACGTTGATAAAAAGTCTTCAGGAAATGGAACAACACCAACGGCTGTCACACTACCTACAAGTATCAGACAGAGGGACTCTGTTCACAAGCAATGCATTAAAACTTTCGCTGGCAAAATTTTGCTAGTCATGTCAGTTTTGTATGGAAATCAGTGTGCTTAGCACCAATAAAATAAATACAGTCGTAATATTAACTAAGTACGCTAAATTTGGCCTATTTATAACCTTTGTAGACTTTCAGTGCTATGTATTAAAAATTAAAGCTAAAAATATGTAGTAATAATAATTATGTATACAAACATGTGAAGTATTAGGATCTATAGTGAACACTGCTTTGCTAGGGTTGATAGTTTGCTGCAGGCGGTCAGTTTGTGTCACTGCCGGGGAACCAGTGACGTCTCCGGTGGCAAGAGAACTGTTGAATCGCAGACCATTTGGCCCGTCAACTGAAAGTTTTATTAAGATTATTGTAAAACTCTTAGAATAAGTGCTGAAAACATTTCATATGCTTTAAACATATTTTTTATTACAGATAGCATCAAAATTTTAGTCTTCTTTGAACTTGATTTGTGCATGTGTACAGTTTTTGTACTGCGGGACTAATTGTTGCAGTGTTCAGAGTGAACAAGAAGCTAGGGGCAATTTGTATATAGGTCTGTTTTTATCACAATGTTAGTAGATGCAAGTTATATATTACATAAACAACAAAATAACACAAGAAAATATGTAGTTAAAATTAACTGGTACAGTCATGAGATTAAATTTGGTACCCACCTTAGGTCCAAAGTCAATCTGATATTCTACAACAATAAGGTTGAGTTTCCTAAAAGTCACAAATGACTTGACATCTCTAATGACATTGACGACTTCAAGCATATTTTTCTTGAAATGGGTCCCAAATTAACGCTCGTGACCGTAACTACATGATAGAAAAAAATTAGATACAAAGGCAACCAAAATTCAGACCTCTGACAAGATCAACAGCCGGTTTGACCTTCGTAGGAGTTTCCAGCTCCATCTTGATGGGGCGCACCTTCCGGTTCAGGCGCGGGTAGCTCTGGTTGCCATCAAATGAGTAGTTCCTTGACACATGACGGGCTTGAGGCTTGACAGTCCTGTAGAAATAGGGTTTGAAAAATATTTCTGAATTTGTATACTGGAAAACATGAATATTCCAGCAGGGAAAGTATGTATTGACACAAGCACTGACCTGCATTTATAATCAATCTCCAGCAGCTTTTCTGGTGAGAGCAAGTTTTCATTATCATTCCAGTTCTCTTTAAAATCCGCTTTGACTTTCTGAAACAGATTTTGTTTTTGTAAACTGAAATCTGTGAAAGAAGTTCGTTTGTGACCTTAAACAGGAATACTTACTGGCCTTGGAGTTAAATTTAGATGTTCAGGTGAATAAACACCGCCAAACTTGCGTAGCTTCGGCACAACAGGGCTGAGAATGCCGACATCTACCTCAGATTCCCTGTTACCACTAAAAAACACATCACGTTAATATCAATACACAAAGTAAACGTTTTCCAACATAAAAATCACTTGCACCACAATAACATCGCATTATAATAGACGAAAATGTCAAGATCAGTTGGCTTTCTGATTTATTTACATCCTTTGACTTATTTTTGGAAGGAAAATCAATACATTCAGGCGCGCAACTTCAAACTCATGTGGATGTTGTTATGTTTTTTTTAAATCGTTGTAATTTACGCATTACCTGTTGTAATTTGATACTCCAGAAGCATCCATATCCCTTGTTATTATCAGTATTTAATAATTTTGTCTTCAGAAAGGGTCAGCGATTCAAAATGCACCGTTGCCTGAATTTCAAACAAAAGAGATCAGCTGTCAATAGTTTTGTATTTGCACCGCCATTACAAAAAATGAGATTGTAATTTTTTGACTTTATAATTCACATTTAATTAGATTTGGGCTCTTTATTAGTTTTCCTATATAAAATGAATATACTTAATTGATTTAATTGTTATAGATAAATATAAAAAATCTCTGGGCGCAGCGCCATCTAAGCGCAAAGCAGAATATCATTTAAAGTAACTTAGTTGGCTTAGCTTCCGCCTAGAGTTGTCACAGTCTACCGCTAGAGAGATGTTTATAAAATCACATTTTACCGTTTCTTTTTTTTCCGAGCACTGTTTTTCTATACAAATTTTTAATAAAAGATAAAAATTTCGTACGTTAAAAAAATACAAAATATTTGATAAAAATTTTGTTTTGCCTGAAGGCAGATTCGAATACACGTCACTTTAGACTAATATGTACCTAATATTTGCAAGTACTTTCGACTGGGAGCGTGGCGTCTCCTGTAATCCGGCTTCTCGGAGGTCGGGGCCGGAGGATGGTTTGAGGTCGGGATTCCTGGTGCTGAGTGGCCCATGTTGACTGGACGTCCACACTAAGCCTGGTATCAATATGGACCTCTCGGAGGAGTCTGAGAGGTGCAGGTTGACTAAAGAGGGGCGAACCGGGCCAGGGGGGAAACCCAGCAGCTAAAAGTCCCCGTATCGGGCAGTAGTGGGATAGCGGCCGGGAGTGGGTGCTCAGTGACAGCCCGACCAATACAATCAGACCCGTTCCTTTTGCCATTTTGGAACACGATTTGATTTTGGACAATTACGCCTAAGCATTGTTTAATAGCAACAATACGTATTTTTAGGTGTAGGATTATTTTTTCTTATAAAAAGTTGAAAGTGGTTTGTAAGTAAGTTGTAAGTAACAACTCGGTTTAACCGCTTAAAAATCTGTTCTACGACCCCACTTTGCTATAGGGTACCTAATACAATTGCAACGACCATTTGGGTAGGTGAAAATAATAAGCCTTACATTGTCATAATCATAAGAATGTTAGTCATGTTAGGTAGGTAGTAAGTCCGTTTTAAATAGTTAATGGGTTTAATGACCAAAATACAATAATAGGTAATTAAGTGATACATTTAATTTTGGTCTCACTAAGGCCCGAGACGGACTGCAAAATAGCAGTTCGAGTGCAGTTCTGATGCAGTTGACGTAGCTGAATCAAAACGTACGTACGTCAGCTGCACTCGAACTGCGATTTTGCAGCTGGGTTGCAGTTCAAATGCTGTCCGCCTGTACCGGCCCTTAAGTACCTACCTACCTACTAATTTAATTATTGGTCCTTATGCGCGGTAAAATATCTGTATACAAAAGTTTGGCTTTGTGACTCTAAGAAAAATTGTCTGACAGACGGAAACCTGTCCGACTATTTACTCTATACTTAAATACATTTAAAAAATATCAGGGCCCATGTCACACAAAATTTGACCTAGTACTAAACTAAGCTCTAGGTCTAGGCTTGTAAAGATCGTCTAATTTAATAGTGAACGTCGTCCTTCCACTAATCGACACATCCACATGTGAGCGAAAAGCATTGTAGGGGTGTTCAATCTCTACTATGGGTACTAGACAATGATATATAAATACTTATACTTATATAGAAAAATAAATGAACAAATACATAGACAACATCCAAGACTCAGAAACAAATACTCGCACTAATTACTAAAATATTTGCCTATTCGGGAATCGAACCCGGATCCCCGTGGTTCGATGTACTTAAGTATCTTATTCCGGTTTTGTAGATGCATACTTTATCTGGTTGCAATTTTTTGTTCGAACTGAGCGAGCATTACGAGCATATATCATATTTAATACGCGCCGATGCACAAAAAACATAAAACAGGACGGATTTAATAGTGCTCTAGATTTTTCCTAGAACAAAACAAACGGTAGACACGTTCCGGCTGTAGCCTGCACTTTCGAATACCAAGGTCCTTGCAATCTCGGCTCCACCCAACTAAACCTACTGGCCGTACCGACTCGGAACTTCAAACTCTATAGTCTATGAGTTAGGTTAGGTTTGTAAGGTTATGTTGGTATTAATAAAGGTAGAAACACACGTTCAAGAAACAGTTTATTATCGTTTTGACGGACATAGAATTTGATTGTAGGCGGCATTGTTCGCGGATATAGGGGTCTGATTTGCGATTAAAGTTAGTCGAAGGCTAAATTGAATTGATTTAATGCCGTACCTTTATCTGTACCGTGGGATATTTTCCTTATAAAGTACCTAATTGCCTTCGTAAATACTCGGTTTATATCGCGCCTAGGCATTTACTCAGCACCTTCTCAAAATAACCTACTCGTAAGTACTCAGAATTAACATAGAGAGCTACATTTAATATTTGTCAGTTCTATGAGCAAGTAAAGTACTTAAACAAAAGAATGACAATTGGAAATGGTGTTTGCGTACAATTATTGTGTATTTGTTTGGTTTCGCAAGAAAATTGTACTTTATTTTTTAAAATAATAATCCAGACAAAATAATTACAGATATCTAAACATTATAATTTACCTACCATTTGACAAAAAAATATTGGCGTGTGCCCTAGTAAATGTAACTAGCATTAACACCACAAGTTTTTGTGACTGCAAGGAAATATTTAATAGCTTAATCGTGTGCTGCGAGTGCACGAGAGACTCGATCGATCCAATGAAAATAGGTAGGTACCTAGGTACCTAAAGGTACTTATAGGTTATACAATACACAAGGTAAATTGTATCATTAAATCTAAAATAATTAACGTCTAAGACAAAGCGCCATTCATGCCGTTCCCCTTAGAGTTGAAATGTAAGGGACAGTTCAAGGCAGTAGTGGCCAAGACGGAATTTGTGTATCTACATAAAGTCTGATATTGTATGTGAACGCGATAAGGATCTTAAACTTGCCTATTATTTAACCTGTGTGGGTACAGACCTAGTACCCAGTGGCGTAGCTAGGGGGGGGCGGCAGGGGCGGCCCGCCCCGGGTGTCACCCGCTTAGGGGTGACACCCGACCCAACCGTGGACATCAGTAGTGAGTGCCATCTATAACAATTCATAAAACTGTGGCAGATTGCATAGCCGCCAACAATAAAATAATGTAATTGAGTTTTGGGGTGACACCTACAATATCCTCACCGGGTGCCACTCATGCTAGCTGCTTAAGCACTTAATATAAGGGCTTATTTAAGTACCTACTTAATTGTAATTTGGGGAGCCTGGCAATGATAGATAACCCTTACTGCTTGTCAGTAAGATTCCTGATTTTGATGTGTATTCCAAATTAAATCAAATCAAAACAATATGTGTAAGATTATGTTGTAAGGTTGATGTTTTAGACAATAAAATTTCGTGTTTTGCTATGGCATACAAATAGCTAGCGTATTGGGATGCAGCTAGTGGCATGGAATAAAAATAAAAATATCTTAGGTTCTTACTAATATAATTTTAAAACATATGATCTTATTATTATCATTAATATGTATAATTCTTCAAAGAATAATAAAAAAGCCTTATTTACTGAGATCTCTAAGATGTAAGACCTTTTTTTTCCAAAAATCTTTAGATTGTTTAGGTTAGCTAGGTATACTGACAGTGTGCTGCGCGAACCCGGGGCTGCGTATGTCCTATGCAATCTAAACAATAGTCTTATGCAAAGTTCCTATTACATATGTCATTAAACTCATTAAATAACTAATTTAAAACAAGTTTTGCTTATTTTCGGGATCAGTAAAATATTTTGTGTTTTATTAATATAAAGGGTTCGGTCGCTAAAAAAGTTTCAGAACCGCTGGGTTAGGTAGGCCTTCAGTCATGATTAACTGTATTGTGCGTCTGCGCTGTTGGATCAATGATCACGCTCATTGCTAGTACCTTACTGCATTTCACACGTGACTTAGTAGCATTTACTCAATGCAATATTCTTACAACGTCCTACCATTGAGTAAATAGGTACGACACGCTTTACCTTTCTTTTGACATACCATACATGGAACGAGAATGTTTGACAAATTATAGCCAAGTGTGGTGTCACAAATTATAGCCAAGTGTGGTGTGTGTGTGGTGTGGTGGGCAAGACTGGCACTAGCATTTTTCAAGTTAAAATAAAAACGTCTAATTACAATATATCGCCTACCCACAAATTGATCCAATTTTATAAATAAACACAGTTCTAAGTACACAAAGCGCAATTCAACGTTATTCTTCTCTTCTTGGAAGCTTCGTACACGGAGCTATCAAACAAATGTAACGGGTATTTCCTCGTCTATCAACCCATTTCTAATCTAGAAACTATTGTCAGGACAAATCTATAGATAATCACAGAAAGCGTCTGCACCTTTCTACAATGTTACTATTTCTATCCGTTATCCTCAAATTGCATTTATCACGTACTAGGTACGCAGCAATGTGTGCGGATATTTTCATACAATCTTCAGTTAGTTGTGCATTAAGCTACTCTCTTATTCTTCTCGCGATAAAGTCTGATTTTCAATTGTTAGTCAGCACTCCTGATTTGTTGGAAGTGCATTTTTTTCAATAGCAAATGTAATCTTGTTGGCTCCAGTGTACGCGTAGGTGCTTCATTACGTCTTTTATTTATCAACTCTGATGAATGAGGTTGCGGCATTTGAAAGTAGCATTGTCTAGTATTTGCGAAATTGACCAGCTGCAGCTGAGCTTGACTTGATTATAGTGTAGTGTGAAAAATACGGCATTTGAGAGAAATTATTCTTGGCTAGTTTTTGTCGATTTTTTTTCAAGACAAGCTTTCGTAGCCGATTGTACTTTGATCGATGATGATTATGATCAGCCATATTTGTTATTCTTTTCAGTAGATAACTTTTTTACTCCTCGGATATAATATTAACCGGTGAGTTTTAGTCGTCCCGTCAGTGCGTACAAACAACATTTGAGGGTGTGTATAATTAATTAGGCTTATCAAAACTAAACTCAGTGAATTTACGTTTAGCACAGCGGAGATCGTAAAATCGTATTATCACCTTTCAACTAGGCTCTATCATATGAGTAACCCTTAGACACATAAATTATCATCGATTAAACATATCGAGGGGTGAAAGGCTATTTGTTTGAAGCGAGATTTTGTGAACTTTACAGGAGAGCCATTTAAAGTTTCAAAATTTCGAAAAAAAAACACTGTAAAAAAAGTGCTGCTTTCATTTAAAAAAAGTTAACTTTTCCTTACGTAAAAAAAATCGTAGATTATGTTGGTATACCTTTCAATAATAAAATAACCAGATATACCAAGATAAGTGTCGCATAAAGCAAAATGTCCTACTTGGTCGGTTTTCCGAAGCAAGGTGAAATGATTGAAGTGCCAAACTCTAAGCAATCAATGGCAGGAAAAGCAGTTTAAGTGACTCTACAATGCCAATGTGATAGAAAGCAAAATGATTTAACCGCTTTTAATTATAGATCATAGGGACAGGCTATTTTGTTTTATTACCACCTGATGTTTGGATACGAGACAGGTAAGTTAACTTAAGCAACGATCAAGATTTACAATTGGTGGTTTGATATGCCAAGCCTGGATCATATTTTCTAAAACCTGGTTGTTGATACAAACTATAGGTATATAAGTAACTGAAACATGTCCAAAATTATGATTTATAATTATTGATTAGTAGCTTAGAATCAACTCGAGATCATTAGCGGGAACTTTTTAAATTAGCATACGGTTAATAAAATATCGTAAAAGGTCGTAAATTCTTAACATTTAACTTTAACATTATCGTAAAAGTTAAATGTTAAGAATTCAGGCAAATCTACAGATGTAGTGAATTTTAATCATTCGCCATCGTATTTTGTCGGATAAGTTCGTATTTATCACTGGACTGGACTGGAGGCGATAGAACTTATCCGACAAAATACGATGGCAAATGATTGTTCACTAGATCTGTAGATTAGCTTGAATTCTTAACATTCAACTTTTACGATATGTTAAAGTTAAATGTTAAGAATTTACGACCTTTTACGATATTTTATTAACCGTATGCTAATTTAAAAAGTTCTTGCTAATGATCTCGAGTTGATTCTAAGCTACAAAGAAAAAAAAAATACTGTTACTCATATTGATTAGTTTAGAGGTGGTAATAAATAGGTAGTAAGTAGTAGGTAGGTACCAAAATAAACAAGACTTCGAATTTTCATGGGTGTCGAGAATATTTTATTACTTACAGGTTCATTTTTTCTCATTTTCCTGAAAGATACGCATATTTTTAACGGTGTATGTACATAAATATTAAAATTAAACAATCCTACACGAATTGTCGCAATTCCAAAATAAGCTCTAAGGGCTTTATTTATAAACGTGAAGTAACCGTGGTGTAGCTAAGGGTTGATTTTTCAATCTCCAGATAACACAATCTGTCAGGTAAATTGTAGCTCTGTCCTTATCTTTCTTATGACAAAGAAAAGGACAGAGCTACAATTTACCTGACAGATAGTTTTATCCGGTGTTTGAAAAATCAGCCCTTAGCCATGCTTTGTCCTTATCAGTCGAATTAAAAATATTCAAATGTCACAATGACAGATCAGGACAAAACATGGCTTAGGTACTCTACGGTTAGTCCACGTTTATTAATAATGCCCTAAGCTTGTAATGTGGGTAGTACAACCAGACAACGATACTTTAGAAAACACCCACCACTCAGGAACAAATTATTCGTGTCCACCACCCTATAATACGTAGGTACCTATTATAATTAATTAAACTAGGTACTTACTTACATACCTAACAATATTTATACTAACTTCAGCTGGCCTATTGTGGTCGTATTTATCGATGTGGATAAAACATCTGTCACTTTCGGGCCAGTATGCAAGTGCGAGAGTGACGGATGCTTTATCCACCGCGATAATAGGAGATCATAATACGGGCCCAGGCGTGTGTAATTTTTAAAAATTACTAGTTACATGTATGATTATAAATCATAGATCAAAGTATGGCAAAGTAGATGACTAAATAGAAAAACAAGTTTGGACAACCCTAGGCACCCGAGCGGCAATAGGTATCAGAATATTCTATTTATAATATGCCATCACACCAATTATGTATGTATAACAGACAGAAAGACAGACAGACAGACAGACAGACAGACAGACAGACAGTAAAATAGTAAATTAACTTTTAGGGAGGATGCAGTAACCGAATGAAAGATAAATTTAATTTATCTTATCATTTGCTTCACTTTCCGGATCATCGTAACATCGTAACTTGGTTACGAGCTGAGTCCCTTTAAGTTAAAATAAAAATGAGTAAACATCGCGGAAGTTTAAAACAATCGAATTAATAACATGTTTGTCACTCGGTAATTCCCCTCAACCGTAGTTAGAATAGTAGTTCCCCTTCAAGTGTTCGTGCCTTGATGATCGAACACGCCGTGAGCCGCCACAAACAAACTCAACAAGGCAGTAAAGATTTTAGAGATGGGGCTGTGTCACCCAAACTATCAATTATCAAGGTGGTATCATCTAAACAACTACGGTAATTGTGTGTTCTTATTGAGAAGTATAATTTAGGTAACAGTAGGTATTTAACACTCCAACAAATATTTAGCAACATGCACCAGATCAGAATTACATTAGATATAAGTTATTATGATTGTTTTAAGACAAAACAATGATAAAACAATAAATATAACAGTACTTACATGCTTATTAATTCGTCTCCATAATCCACAATGACAAGCGTGCGTTCACTCTGCATACTCACGGGCGACTGAAGCGCCTTTGCGGGCGGCGCGATATTATTACTGGCACGACTTCGGCAAAATCGACCAAAATTCGTTGGTTTTAAATGACATGTTTTATAAGTGCCATATTAAAATCGTACAGTTCACAAGACACGCTTTTTATTTTACGATGCAGTAATAATTGTTTTAAATACAATTACTTCTTAACCAGGTTTATCTTAAGTGACGTAGTTTCTAAATACTGTTACGAACAAAGAGTTTAAGTAACCATTTCACTCAGATTTAAAAAAGGAAAAATTGGTTGTAACTCCGCACTGAATGCAAACAGTTACCGCGGAAATTGTTCAACCGACCTGCTTTGATAAATTTGGTACAGGGCTAATTGTTTCAAGCGACATCACTCTCTGATAGTAGTGGAAAGCAAAATGTATGTAACGACTTTTCAACAAAAAATAGCTGCTCAGGAAAATGCTTTAATTACCATACAACTGTACAATTAATAAAGGAAAAATAACTTAAGCTCCGCTTCTGTATATTTTGGTATAGTTTAAGTGAAGTACCAAAAATAAATGTATAATTGTATGTCGGAACATACACCTTGTGTTACAATTGGAGACTAAATTTGAATTGTTTCAAGCGCCAAAAAAATGCTCCGATCTGCACAAAACCTAGTTCAAGAGACGCAGAAAAATTCGCTGATTCCAAACATATATATAACTCAATATCGCCCAAAGTGTCGCTTCAAACAAATAGCCTTTCACCCCTCGATATAATGAATAATTAAAACACATATAGCTCTGCCTGTATGAATAAAAGGCTAATTATTATTGATCATGTTTTTGCATAAGCGTGTTGCTTTTCGACCCTTTCGTGACTCAACTGACTAAAGTTACCGTTTATTTATTTTAGATCTTAGCTATGTACAGTCAAGGGCACCAATATGTATACACCACAAAGTGTCGAAAATATGTACATCGACCTTATTACTATGGCAGTAAAGTACAGTACATATTTTTGCAACTTTGTGTTTTTATATTTTAATCGGAACCGGAAGTGATATAGAAGTCGTCAAATACCATAGACACGCCGAAACATGACTTAATAATTTATAATGAAGATTAGGATACTGAAAGCGTATTAAAAGTTGATGTAATCGTAACACCATTAGGCTTAGACAGGATTAGGCGAAAGCATTCATATAAATGTGGGTCAGATTTCGACTTTCATACATAATATGATTAATTGAGCAGTTAATAAGTATAAGTACTTAGCGTTAAGTAGGTTGTTCACGGCCCAATTTGCAGGAAGTCGCGTCCCACATGAGGTGCGTTCAGGATATCGTTTTTTATAATGTATTTTGTGACACGGTCTTTTTATTACTTTGTAAGTTGTTTGTGAGCCGATGTCAATCTTTGTTTTTTATAAATTATGTAATTACTTGTTGCAAAGTGTGTGATCAAAAAACAGATTGGACCGAAGAATTTTATATTTTCCTAATTAGAAAATGTTTGCAATGCTCACAATCAGTTTTAATATTTTGTGGGTTTGTACTAATACTTGGGGTCTCTATTCCACTTTGTTTTAGCCCATCTTGCTTCTATATCGTAATCATATTGTTAACTTAGTGTAAACTCTTAATCATTTGACAGTTAGGCTTGATCCGAAATAATACTTAAATGTAGTCTTACCTTAGGTACCTACTAGTTTATCTGCTTAATTAGTCTCGTTAAACATAAAATAATTAGTTTTAATGATTACTATAAAAACTTCTCAAGTGTAAATATAGTATTAGGAGCGGGCATAGCTGGCGAAGGGAAGTCGCGTAACCTTTTACGTGACATTACATTCACTGCATTTCTGGTGCACTTTATGGTCTGGAGTGAACTTAGCGTCGTTGCAGGTGTAGTGCTGGCACAGTTTTTATTTAAGACTAAAATACAGTAGTTAAATCTGAGTTATATCACTGTAAACAGTATTGTGAACGGACGCTTTAATGGCGTAGCTGACAAATGTTCCATACTAATTTAGCTCCGGGCCATAACGTTTCTCACCCCATAAATCAAGTCCAATTTTCATCATTTATGTACCTTGTCGCTTTCAATCGTTTACCAATTTTGTATAACATTTCAAACACGACGTTAAAGTGACAAGATACCTAAATGATCACTTATTTATGCTGTTGACTGTACATAGGCTTTAAAGATTTTGATGTTTTTTTTTTGGATTCTAGTATCTATCTGTCAAGCGGTCATTTTCGGGGAACTACTCTCCTGAGCGACGCTTGGGCTTCCAGGTACTCTAAACAGGAACACATAATCGGATATATTTCAAATAAATATAAGATCCTGAGGAAAATCAGTGCGCCTACAGTGCGACCAAAAAGAGTAGAAATTAAATAAAATGGAACTAAAAAAAAACCATACTAAATTGTTGCCATGTTCAAGCATTTTACGTCAAAAATATGACAGTTACGTAGAAAGTGGCGCCCTCATTTAATTTCTACTCTTTTTGGTCGCACTATAGTCAACATGCGAAACGTTAACGTAAGCGATTTCCGAAAACTATCAAAATGTATGAAATTTGTATAAGCTGCCGTTGCGATATGCGTCTTGTCTAGTCTTACTAGGCAGAACAAATCCCAAAAAATAATTAGCTTATCGATCACCTTATAACAAAAAGCGTTAGCACCTCATTTTGTTTAAGTAGTTTCTCATTCAGTTCGGTTCGGTCTAGGTGTTACTAGCTTTCAAAAATTACGCAACACCTAGTTAACTCTTTTTACAGCTAAAAGTCAAAGGTCAGGAGTTCAGAGCGGTGCCCCCACCGGAGGAAGTAATTTAGTTGTGTCTATGCTTCACGCCTGTATAAACTAGATCAACCTTTCCTCATGGGATCAAAAGTCAGTCTAAATGCCGAAGTAACTTTGCGACATGACTTACAAGTGCATTATTACAAATTATGGCGATTCTTTCGGAAAGGCTGTGTGCAATACTGTCCCGCTGTATTATGAATGTTAGACTACTTTGACAGATCAATAACGAAAACAAACAACGCTCAAATTATACCGTTTTCATAGCTATAGCACTTCTTTTTCCTCTTCTTTAGCCTTTTTTTACGCTGGGGAAATGCATTTCTGCATACCACCTAGGTCCGGGGGGTCCCGGGTTGGTTATGTGGGACTCACCAACCGAGAGCACAACTCGCAAGCTCGTCCGTTTAAACCAATCCTCGGCCCGCAATTGCCTACATCCCTGGTTACTTGCGTGTGACGTCACCAGCGAGTAACCACAGCTACAAAGCAATCACATAGCGTTTTTGCCTCGGATAATTAAAAAAAAATATACTTAATTTAGTTTAAAATAAAGTGAAATATGTTGTTTTACGCTATTATCTAATATTATGACCACAATTTGTAGTATATTATCAATGTTGTAAAATTTTAACCTAAAGTACTCGTAACCAAACCTATCCGTACCGTGCTCGTTTGAAAAATTGGAAAGGGCATTAGACCATACCAAATTTCAGTTTCAAAATAGTCTTCAAATAATCTAGACGCTTAGCGCTTTACGTCATTCTGTAGGCACGCTAGATTAACCTAGGCTTTTGTCCGGTCTGCATGGATAAAGCCTTTTTTTAATTGCGATAGTAGAAAGGCTTTGTTCGGAACTGAAGTTGCATAATTCTTACGGAGAAGGCAATTAATTGTAGGTGTACACTGTCTTAGATAACTGGAGTGTGTAATGTGGCCATTGTTTGAAATATAGCGACGAGGTATAGGGGAGGTGTGTTTCCATTTGAATGCGGGTTTTTTTTTTGGCATAGAAAGGACGGGTGCACGTCCACCTGATGGTTAGAGGGAGAAGACCCCTAATTCATAAACGCACTAAAAGCTATTTTAGTTAAAGAATGCTTTGTTACTTTCTGTCAGATGCAAATGTTACAATGAGACATAAGGACAGAGCGTGTTTTTAAGCATATTTTAGCCATTGTGCGTTTATGTATAAGAGGGTGAGATGATCTTACTTAAGACGAGTTTCATCGCATCGATTTGTTGCAAAGTTATGTTTACTTTAGGAGGAATAGAAAGTTATCTGAGGACTAAACACAAAGCCACAATATTTTGTTTATTCAGGGGATAACGTGCATGCATGACTCGATGTATGAATGTGGAAGAACCGAAAGAGATTTGTCAGGATCGTGGCAGGTGGAAAGAAGTGGTCTGGGAAACAGGCGTGATTTAATGTATGTAAGTAATCTGACACCAATTGACCTAGTCCGAAATTAAGCCCCAGGCTTGTACTATGGGTACTATAGACAACGATAAAATTACTTATATATAAACAATCATACTCAAATATATAGAAAGCATCCAAGACTGAGTAACCAATACGCGAGTAGTTTATCATTCGCAGGGTCATTACCAACCTCACGGCTAAGTATAACTTATACTCAGCCATCTCGCAGTTGTAAATCAAGACAAAAATGAATTGCGAACGTCATTTTTTAAGTCCGTCAAAAATGCCGTACGTCATTCGTTAATGGAGCGCTACCATCAAAACCACTTTTTTTTAAACAAATGCAACTCGGAACTACGGAACGCCGCGACCGGCTCGAAAGCGCGCGCGCATTCATTAATCATACTCATCAATTGATGTTTATTTTATTTAGACATTGTCAGACCTATTATGAAAGTGTTATGCGTGGCCTGGTTTGAGTTAATCCGCGTAGAATGTAGGTTGTCAACGTTGAGTGCCATGGTTCTGGATTTCTATACAAATGGGAGTCGATATCGTCTGCATGTAGTAGACAACATACTTACAGTCGCCGTCATCGATGTAAACAAATTATTACTATTTTACACATAACCTCAAATATTCACCAAGCGTGTTTTTATTAAAAATAATGTATAATAAAATTTTAATTAATAGTTATTTCATCTTAAACTTAGTGCATAAATCATTGCAAAGACCTCACTTGATCTTTAAAAGTACGTGATTATCGAGTAATCATGGTGAATTGGTTCGTTTGGTTTTGTTACATCTTTTGCAAGTTCTATTGACAGCGATCTATTATCCGTTTGATAGCCCAATAAACAATTTGGTCATATAATTAAACATTTTTATGACTTTGAGTTTTATAAAAGTTATATTACAGTAGTTTTTCTGACTATTCGTCATGTACTGGTGCATTATGTGTCCGAATAGTCATATACATTTCTTGTCATATAATAATGTCATATAGACGTTCTTTCAACATGTCTTTACGACCGTCGTATAATAGTGTCTACGACGACGTCTATAAAACTTACTCATATAACGTTTTTGTCGTATAAACGTTTTTGTCGTATACACGTCAAGACAGTGTCAATTTTATCATGTAATTACCTTTAATATAACTGTTAAACGGACAATAATTGTGTACATGTCGTATTCGTGATCGTTATATAATAATCGAATAAGTGTTACGAGTGCAACCTGTATACGTCTTCAAGTAACACAAACATTATAATACGACCGCTATTTGATTAATACTCATGTCAACGTTTTAAAATAAACTTGTATATAACTTCCACCATTTTGAAATCAAATTCATCACATTTAATTACTGTTTCTAAAATGGATCCAAAAAAGTGGAAAAGGATTAAAAGAAGCGGTGCATTCAAAAGAAAAGTGCAAAAGAATTATCATTCGCTTCAAGCACGCACTTTAATACAAAGTAATAAGTAAGAGGTCAAGCTGACAGTGAGGAAAATGAGAATGGTTCCGTATCACGTTTAAATATACAAATGCTACACATTCAGCAAGTCCCTTGTGTAAAACGCGCAGTGGTTTCGAAGCTATACCCTGCAGTTCATTTGCCGAACGATTTTGTTTTACACTATTTATTCTATTTGTCATTTTTCTAATTTCTATCAACCACGAAATCAACTATGGACAACCAAAATGATCCAAGTTTAAATATCATTTGGTGAGTAATTACAATATTCGCATTCGTCTTTTGGGAAATGATCATAGATAGCAAAAGATTTGCAGTGCGGGCACCAGATTAAACCATAACGTAATAAATTCTTCACGTTATTGTCTCTTAAAACGAAATGTAACGGTCTATTTCCACGGACTATCTGCACGGGTAGCACAAGTTGTATTTTCTCGCTTGTCGCTCAGCGCGTCTCTATCGTTACTAAAAGGATAGAAAGGGAGATCCGAGCGACAAACAAGTCGCGGGCAACTTGTGCTAGCCGCACTGGAAACCACATCCATGACAACGAAAAGAAAGGATAACATGAGTGAATGACCACGGCCATTTGTAATGTACGCGTATCATTTCCTTGATGCCCGTCTTTGATAAAAACTTATCAATATCCGTACAATTGTAAATCATTTTGCCGTTTTCCTGAAAACAAAAATATTATTTTGACTTAAGCGAGAAAAAATAATATTATAATTATAATTTGTCACTCAAATCCTTCCGTTCTTAAAACGTATCTATATTTAATGTAAGTCAGGCGTTTCATTATTTTATTACTGAACCCTAAATCGACTGTTATGGCGAACGTTCCATTTTGAATACGCAGTTATAGGTCGGGAAGTTATATAGTTGTCACATAACGCAGTTACATATTAAATCATTAATAAAAATATATCAATACTTTGAAATTTTAAAAGCCCATAAAAATTTAGTTACCAACCGACCTCACATTAATCAGTAAACTAGAGTGTACAATAGTTTACCGTTCATGAATATAGTTTTTTCACCTAAATTAACTACAAGTAAAAAAATGCAATAATTACTGCCTTTATTCCTTATTGTTATGTCACAAAACATGTTAGGACTGTTTATGAGGAGGTTACCATCAATATCTTTAAGCGACAATAAAGCAACCATTACATCATATAAAAGTCATATTGCGCACCATTACTCTATACGAAGTCGAATACACATTGCAACAGCTAATATTATATGACATGTAGCCAAATCGCCGACGCGTATATGACGACTATGCGACTAAGTAGGTATTCATATGACGGTTACACGAAACTCTTACGACTTAAAGTTGAATTAAATGGGCCCTAATGCCGTCGAGTAAACGTCGTTATGACGTTTATACGATTATACTAAGTAACGTAAAGTTGAGACCAAAACGTCTACTCAACCTCGAAATGTTTATTGGGAGTGAAGTTAAACAAACTAACACGCTTTTGATTAATAAAAACAAATGAAAAAATACTAGAAGAAGATCTCACACAAATTGAACTAGTCCCAAACTAGGCTCTAATAGGCTTTCACTATGGGTACTTGACATCGGAAAACATACATACATACTTACAGAATTACATAGGAAACATTTAAAGCTATGGAACAAATGGGGTTCTTCAGTTTCATCACACCAATATTTGCTGATAGCTGAAATCGAAACCGGGACTGCTAGTTTCGTAGTCAGGGTCGCTACGTTACACTACCAGGCTAACCGTGTCGTCAAAATAGTACCTATTTTATTGATGTGGATATGGATGTGTAGCAGATTTATGCCGCCTTGTCTTGTCATAGACTCGTACTGAATTAAATCGTGTCATTTAGATAATTTTTGTTCCATAATTTAGCTTAAATTGTGGCTGCATTTCTATTTTTATCATATCTTTCTCAGCAACAACTAAAAAGTTAACATACCTAAATATCAAAACAAATACTGGCAGAAATAGAACCATGCAGGCCGAATTTTGAGAATCGAACGCTCAAAAGTTTCGTTCAAAAATTAAATTAAACCGTACATGCTTAGTAGGTATTTTCGAGTAAAGAATTGAGTAAGGGGTTGGGTGCGTTTGTCTTTTTCATGCAATTTGTTCTCATCGCTCGTCTGTTGTTTTGAGCACTCATTTCTCGAAAATCGACCCGCTGGACACCCCAATGCCGTTAGCACGAGCCATAATTTCGTACTTACGAAATATTTTCACATTCCTGCACGCGATTGTTGTATAGTTTCAATGTTTCGATAATTACAATATGTAGTGGATTAATAACACGAGTTATATATAAATGTTGTGAAACCCAGGGTCAAACTAGATGGTTGTTAGCAAAATATATAGGTAATAACTTTTAAGAGTATTGTGAGGCGCCGCTGTCAATCGCGTATTTGTCAAAAAAAAACTATTCTAATTTCCGGGCTAAATCAAGTCCTATTTTTAAATATCAGTTGTACTTAGTTATTATGGAACACTACGTCTGTACGATTTCTTTTTTTTATTTTGTATTTGTTGTTTAGAAATATTTTCTTGGAAAGGAAAACGTACAAACAGACCTAGTGTTCCACCTTTTTTCCCTAGACACTACTGCGTGGCAGCGTACAATTTTTTTCGAACTAAAATCGATTTAACAGTTTTGACGGAGCTAACATTGTTGACGGAGCTCCGCTACCACGGAGCTCCTATTTCTGGGTGTTCTTGTCCCTTCGGGCCTGAAGATTCAACATGACCTAAACCTACCTGATTTAAGCGTCGGTTCACAGCCCGCTTTGAAGGCAAAAAATACTAAAGTTGCCATATTACGTTCGGCTGCGGGCTATAAAAGCAAGGTCCATTGTAAAACGGAAGTAAACAATTTACTTTTTTGCTAATGTGCTAGATAGTTCTCTAAAAGGGACTAGAATGCGAGGCGAGTAATTGTAACGAACCAATTTGCACCATATGTTTGTATAACTAGCAGAAAAACGAATAGAATGTTACCTACTATGTACTGTATCTAGTCTTTACCTGTTCCAAGTTATGGTAAAAAAACCGGACAAATGCGAGTTGAATTCATCAATTCTTATAGGTTTTCCTAATATAAAAGTAAGGAACAATTTTCGGTATTAAAAAAAATATTGTCTGAGTAGCTTTAGAGATAATTGGCTGTGACAGACAGACAGACAGACAGACAGACAGACAGACAGACAGACAGACATACAGACAGACAGAAACACGAGTAATCCTATAAGGGTTTCATTCTTTCACAAGGATCTGCGGAACCCTAAAAATACTGTTTAATGTGGTGACTGCCACTTCGTTACATCGTTGCGTGCTTGTATTGTGGTTCTCAGTCAGACAATTTTTTCCTAAAATAAAAAACATTCAGCAGCTTGTCCAAACTAACCAACTTATCCTTTAATCTGCCGTCAACTAGCAGTGTCCGTATTGTTGTGTTCCGGTGCGGGGGTAAGACACCCGGTGAAATGACTAGCATTGAGGCATATCAAGTCCTCAGAGTTGGCAACGCATTTGCAGGCTGGAAATCGCCATGTTAATCGCAATTTTAGACTCCATTTTCCATCAGGTGGCTTGTGTGCCGTTTGTTTTCTCAATGCCATAAAAAAATCTTACCCCCCCTCTCTTTACTTTGGTATATAATAATAGCCTATGCCACTCCCACAATCAAGCCAAATCTAATCCAACCAGACCCCATTTGTAAAAATTAAAATCCTTCGATTTTAACAAATAAGTACATAAATACACCCGAAAAAAAATGTGTTTTTTTTTGGGATATTCTCGAACGAATGATTGTTTTTTTGTCTATGTTGTTGTTCTTTTTTGTTTTTCCCTCAACGTTGTTTTGTGTTAAGTGTGTCACTTTCCGTCTCTTCACCAAGCGCTGCGTTTCCAACGGAAGACCAGTGCTGGCTTTACGGCTAGCGAATGCTGAGTTGGGACCGTTTCGCAACAATTTCTCTGTCTTGTTCTTTTTGTATCCACTTAATGTAATCTTGTATTGTTGTGAATAAATGTCTCTTTATCTTTAAAAACATAACCCTCCTTTTGCCGCAGTCGGGTAATGATTATGTTGATTAAAAGTTGCAGTAGCTACAGGGTATTAAAAGAATGAAGTCGTAAATAATTAAAAACAATGTATGTAATTATGCCTCTGCCCATAAGATTCTTTAAGAAAACTTCCTGATTAACTTGTTTAAAATGCAGTGAAATTTAACGTATGTGTATTGTAATATTTCAAGACGTGTACGACATTTTTATTATAATGTAGAAACGTTAACGTCATTATTGGCGCTCAATTGGTACAACTTAATTCTTACTCTTACTGGTTTGTTAAACTGTATATCGTGATTTAAAACGAATCATCTTCAACAAATTGTATTGCAACAACTGTTAGTGAACCATAAATAAATGAACTAAAGTATATTCTTATCTTTTTTTAGTTATTTTGCACACGTCTTCAATATTTTTAAACGAATTCGAAATTCGAAATTGGTTACTATTTGTGTCTTCTATTCTATGAGTAATTAAGATTTATTTATTTATAGTTTCCGCCGAATAGGGAATTTTAAATTATTCCGGGAGGAAAAGTAGCCTATGTGTTAGTTCAGGGTATCAGCTATCTCCATTTCCAAATCCGTTCAGCCGTTGCAGCGTGAAGGAGTAATAAACACACACACAAACTTTCGCATTTATAATATTAGTAGAATAGTAGGATTAGTAGGAATTTATGGCAAGGAGAAGGCAATCGAGTACAAACGCCTCCTGATAGTATAGACTGCAATCCTAAGACTCCAAATACGTTGCCAACCCTGAGGACTAACGTGAAATAATACCACTAGCAACTATGTCGTGGTATCAAGAATGTTGCCAACTACTATTAAATTTAAAAAAAGTTTACGGTTTGGGAACCAATTATTTTTTTCAATAATGTATATAACCTCATTAATAACACTGAACTCGTTACTTAATAATAATTTATTTACAGTCTGAAGTAATAATAGTCTCAATGAAATGGACCGAAAAACCGGATCAAACCGGATGATAAAGGGGTCGATACACTACCCGATCGACAGAACAAGGTCGTTACGTATAAAGCTGTGACCGACAAGTGCGTAGGTAATTGGGGCACCTGACATTTGTAAAAGATTACTTGAAGAAATAAAAAAGAATCAGTAATTTAAATGTAACTAGTAATTTTATTAGCGGTTTCGCGAGGTGTTTTGGTATCTATACGGAAATAACCTATTGGAGTATATACCTTCAGCGCCTCTATTTTACTAGGTTAAACCATATTGCCTTTGACGTGTTATTGAATTGTCAACGTATTTTTTTGTTATTTTTTTAATAATGGCTTCTGTCCAATGGGACAACTTGCCAGTGTCAAGGTTGAAGGGTACACGTGATCGGTGTATTGTCAACGTTACGATATCTCTTATTTACTTGACAGTAATAGATAATAATACTTGATAAATCAATACTAAATGTTAGACAATCCTTGCCCTTTTCAACCGAACTCCTTTCAAATCGATCAACTAGTATAGTTCCCTTTACATAACATAACCGTTATAGTTCAAATTCGCGAACTACAGTGTGGTTCGGTTGACAAGGGAGGAGATCAAGCAAGGTTAGTACGGGCAAATATGAATGTAGAAGTAAAACAAAGATGTGGTACTCACTTTTATTTGGATTACCAAAACTTACACTTTTTACACCACTTTACCATATATAACGCACAGAGTACTTTTTGCTATGACAATCGAGACGGAACTAAACTGAACTTCCCGGCGCCTTTCTTATGTCAAAGTGACAGACGGCCATCTCGCCGGAAGTTCAGTTTTGTTCGTGGTTTATAACAAGATACTATTTTAATATTATTATTAAATCATTCTGTTTAAAGCAATTAGGAACGCAACAGAAATAGGTAAATTAATAAATAGTTGTTAACAGTCGGCCATCCGAAATTGAGGAGTACGTCCTCGTACTAACAAACCTCATATAAAAAAAATATAATTTATTCAACTGCTGCCAAAATTCGTATAAAAGTTTGATGTACTAATTGACAAACATTAAACATTTACGCCAATTTAAACAATCGTAAACAAATGTTATTGATACTATACAAAAATACCTTCATTCTAATATTCCAAGAACAATAAAATATCATTTTAATATTATTAATCACTTAACTAATACTATGAAATGTAGAATCAAGACACACGATGAATTAACTCTACTCGTTATACTAAGTAGGTATATAAAACAAAACTAAGTGATTTTAACATGAAATGACAACAGGCCCCACTACGTCCTGAATGTCGTTATAATGGTATGTGACAACAGGCCCCACTACGTCCTGAATGCCGTTATAATTTATGTGACTTCAGGCCCCACTACGTCCTGAATGCCGTTATAATGTATGTGACAACAGGCCCCACTACGTCCTGAATGTCGTTATAATGGTATGTGACAACAGGCCCCACTACGTCCTGAATGCCGTTATAGTGTATGTGACAACAGGCCCCACTACGTCCTGAATGTCGGTATATTAGTTTGTGACAACAGGCCCCCACTACGTCCTGAATGTCTGTGTTATATTTTAAACTTAAATTTTATTCATCGTCGCTAGCACCGCTATTCTCGCTTGAAGAGACCATGTCCTGCGCGTGAGGTCTATTAAAAGTTAACCAAGGGGCAATTTTATCTATAGCTACAATAGTGGAAAATCGACGCCCATTTTTTCTTGTTAAAGGGGTGTCTTCCACTTGGAATCGGTCATGTTCTAAAATAGCAGTGATCTTGTAAGGCCCTTGGAACCGTGGGACAAGCTTCTTACTCTGCCCTGAGGCGGGTACCTGTCGCTCTATCCTAACCAGGTCACCTAGCTCGAATATTACGGGCTTACAACGCTTTTTGTCGTACCTGTTCTTTTGATTCTGTTGATAGGTTTTTACGTGAGAGTTAAGTTCCTCTCTTATTTCAGTTCTGTCATTTTGGCTTTGATCCGTCACATCGTCGGCTATTTCAGATAACAACCTGCTATCACTTACTCCTGCGGGTCTTATACCGAATAAAGCTTCAGATGGGGTTCGATTTATACCTTTATTGAGGGTATTATTCATGCCCCATTGTACATCGGACAGGAATTCGTCCCACATGTTTTCTGACATACCGACGGATTTAGCAGTAAGGGCATCAACTATTACCTTGTTGTACCTCTCCACCTGCCCGTTGGCCCTAGGAGTGGCGACTGCATTGAGGATGTGTTTGATGCCTTTACTATGCATGAACTTTTTAAAGGACGCACTAGTGAACGAGGTCCCACGATCAGAGATTAATCTCCTTGGTACTCCGAATATACCAAAATATTCTGAAAGGGCCCTAATCGAATTATGGGATTTCGTACTTTTAACCGGTTTTAAATAGATATATCGAGTATACGCGTCGACTATGACCAATATGTGTATGTTGCCTCTTTTGCTGCGGACAAAAGGGCCAACGTGATCTATATGTACTGTGTCAAAAGGATGGTTAACCTTTTCAATTGGATGCAAAAATCCTGGCCGTTTACCACCCTTTGCCTTGGAATGTGTGCATTCTAAACAAGACCTTACGTACTTTTTGACAAAAGTCCGCATCTTGGGGAACCAGTAAACGGCCATGATCTTTTCCAGTGTTTTGTCAACGGAGAAGTGACCTATGTCGTCGTGGTTTTGCTTAACAACCTGCCAACGAACACCTTTTGGCACAACCCATTTATCACCTTGTGAAGTTACTCTAAACAATTTTTCGCCTTTAATTTTGTAATTATTTTTGATGTCTAGAATGTTGTCCAAATTGGGATCCTTGAGAATGTTGACGATTCTTTGAATCTCGGAATCTGCACCTTGGACTGTGACTATCCAGTCAGAGCCAGATTCGGAAACCGCCAGCACGTCGCTAATCAGTTTCGGTGATTCTGGTGTAGGGTTACGACTAAGGGCATCGACATGCGCCATAGCCGCACCTGGTCTATAGTCAATGTTCAGATTAAATTCCTGCATCTGTTCCCACCACCTGGCCACTCGCGGGACCATATCTCTCTTTTGGAAGGTGGCACGCAGAGAATTGCAGTCCGTCACCACCTTAAACGAGATACCGACTAAGTAAACACGGAATTTACGGAGAGCTGATATGACCGCGAGTGTCTCCAAATCGTAGGAGGAGTAGTTTTGCTCCTCTGGTGTCGTCTGCCTACTATAGAATGCCACGGGCTTGAGCATATTGTTTGCATCACGTTGTAGTAATATCGCTCCTAGTCCCAGCTTGCACGCATCCGTGTGCAGTTCGGTCTCAGCTAACGGATCGTACAGGGCTAGAGTGGGTTTCTCAACTAGCTTCTGCTTAAGGGTTGTAAACGCAATTTGTTGCTTTTCACCCCATGACCAGGGAATATCTTTCTTTAGAAGATGTGTTAAGGGCTTAGCGATAATGGAGAATCCAGGCACAAACCTCCGGAAGAAACTAGCCAATCCTAAAAACTGACGGACATTGTGTTGATTTACTGGGACTGGAAATCTCTCGACGGCTTCTATTTTACGTGAACCGGGCTTAATACCATCCTTAGATACTTCAAATCCCAAGT
The DNA here is from genome assembly GCA_948252455.1 of Acleris cristana. Taxonomy (NCBI): domain Eukaryota; kingdom Metazoa; phylum Arthropoda; class Insecta; order Lepidoptera; family Tortricidae; genus Acleris; species Acleris cristana. The sequence goes on along the minus strand of OX411774.1, from coordinate 5,053,298 downwards.
AATCAACGGAGTGACCGAAAAACACGCATTTCGACAGTTTAAGTGTCAAACCCGCATTCGAAAACAATAGTAATGTGTTTTCCAATCGTGTCATGCCTTCTGAAAAGTTTTTAGCGGGTATGATTACGTCATCTAAATAGGCTAGTGCTTCTTTATGTCGAGTTGACCCTAAAACTTGGTTCATTATGCGCTGGAAGGTTGCCGGGGCATTTGCAAGACCGAACGGCATCCGATTGAACTCGAAATGGCCGTCCGGTGTTACAAACGCCGTTTTGTGTTTGTCACCTTCGCGGATGGGTACCTGATAGTACCCTGATGCTAGGTCAAGAGTAGTATAGAAGTGATGACCCGAAAGAGTATCTAGCTGGTCATCAATTAGAGGCATTGGGTAGTTCTCTTTAACGGTGAGTTTGTTTAAAGCCCGAAAATCGATACATAAACGGTATTCGCCAGTCTTCTTACGCACTAGCACGATGGGACTGGCGTAAGGTGAAGTAGAAGGTCGGATGATTTTGTTATCCAACAGCTCGGTGATCATGTCCCTAACTACCCCCTTCTCGTGGATTGCTAGCCTATACGGTCTGTATACGACGGGTTCATTATCGTTTAGGGTTATTGTCATCTCTCCCACCGTCGTGGTACCTAATTCGGTCAAGTTAAACGCAAAACATTCCCTATATTTGTTCAGTAAGGCTACGATCTGTTCTTTTTCAGATTGAGTGACGTATTCACCGACCCTAACATCTTTTGCTTCTATGGGAGATACTAAGCGTTCAGCAACAGTAGCAACTTGCATTGCAGAGGGATATGACATCTTATTATCTTCCCTCGCCACACGACCGCGCGCCATCAAAAGGCCCTTACTTAAAGAAATGCTTTGACCATCTGGGACACTCACTACAAGTTGTCCTACCCCCTCTTGACTAATACTAAACAAGCCCGAGTACACAGAGAACCTAACGTCAGTGACAAGTCGCAAGCCGCCCTCTATAAACAATTCCCCTTCGAAAGGCGGGTCGGCATACACTTCGACAGTAGACATTCCTGTAACTGTCGTATCATTTCTACAGAACAACTTTATCTTATAACTGCTAGAGGAGTCACCAGCAACATTTTCCAACATCAGTAACTGCTCACTGGTCTTATACACTACTACATGGGGTTGCTCTGTAAAAGATTGTCCTATCATGAGAGGTACGTCCATTGCGTAGTCAGGAACTACATACAGGTCAACATCAGCCCCTACTTTATCTATAGTGATATTGCACCTACACCTGCCTAATACCTGAACAATGGAATTACCAAAACCCTTGAGCAATGGAAGCGAGTTTGTAAGAAGTGGTTTACTGATCTTTTCAAATTCTGACGCCTTTATCATACAGCATTGGCTACCAAAATCAATGAACGCGCTAAAAGGTGCTCCATCAACCTCTACAACCTTTGAATATTTTTCTCCGTAAGTACTTTCGTCTGCGACACAACATTGAACGGTTTTTTCGGTATTTGACGATAGTTTGGAATTAGAATAGCACTGCTCCGCTTCATGCCCTAACTTCAAGCACTTAGTGCATTTTTTTATAGGCAAAGTACAATTAGAAGAGACATGACCCTCTTGTTTACAATTAAAGCAACGCGACCTGTATTGTTTATTTGCGGTTTCCTGAGGTTTCCCGATATTAATATTTCTTGGTGCCTTGCGGTCAGTAACCGGTTTTATATTTCGCGTATTTCGTAGGTACGCCAACAATTTGTCAGGGTCGTCAAACTGCGCAGCTTCAGCACCTAACCTAATAGAGCGGTCATCGATGCCGTGTAGGATACATTCAACAAACGATCTGCCCGTTATAGGTCCAGTAACTTTATTTATTAGTGCTACCTTATCGTAAAAGTAGTCTTCGAGAGATTCCCCGAAACGGGCTCGTTTGGCGACCATGTCACTAAGCATCTGCCCGTAGTTCTCCTTAGACGGAAAAGCGGCTAACAACTTGGCCTGCCAATCTTCCCACGAGTAAAGGACAGACGATAAGCCTTCATACCACCTCTGTGCAACCCCTCGTAGTTTCGGTAACGAATAATGAATTAGTTGTTTTTCGGTCCAGCCATAAATAGAGGCGCACTCATTGACCTTGTGAATCCACATGGTCATAGTTTGCTCCTTTCTGGCGGGGTCAAATTCAGGGACCGTATTATGCATACTTCCTAACTTATCTAATGAGTCATTGCGCCCTATCGATTTTAAAGCGTTAAGTAAGAGAGTTAAACTATCCTCATTATAGGCTATAGCAGACTCACGGTTATTTCCCGCTGGCGCACTCACAATAGCGGGTGCAGTGCTGCTGGCCGGCTGACGGCTCGCTCGACTACGTGACCGGTGGCTGGCCTGGCTGTGCGACCGGCTACGTGGCCGGCGACTCGGCCGGCTGCGTGGCCGGTGACTCGGCCGGCTGCGTGACCGGCTGCGTGGCCGGTGACTCGGCTGGCTGCGTGACCGGCTGCGTGGCCGGTGACTTGGCCGGCTGCGTGGCCGGCGACTCGGCCGGCTGCGTGACCGGCGACTCGGCCGGCCGTGTGACCGGCTGCGTGGCCGGCGACTCGGCCGGCTGTATGACCGGCTGCTTGGCCGGTGACTCGGCCGGCTGCGTGCCCGGTGACTCGGCCGGCTGTGTGACCGGCTGCTTGGCCGACTGCGTGACCGGCTGCGTGGCCGGCGACTCGGCCGGCTGCGTGACCGGCGCTGCTTGGATGCTTGACGAGTCGGTGAACACTTCTCACTGCAGCGAGAATTACGCCCCGTCTTGGTAGGACGTGAGGGCGTGTATAACCCCGGAGAAGTGTTGCCAGATTCCACTGAAATTTACATTGATCGCAAAGTTTATTGTTTATAGGGGTAACCGGTATCTTTTCAAATGTAATGGAGGTTAGGAAACAGCAACTTTATTACCAATAATATCCTTGTGATTATTCGTTAAATTCAAGAATTATCACCTATTTTTCTTCTTTTTTTTTTTATAATAAGTGTGATTAAGTACCTATCTATTCTGCACTAATCACAATCATGAAAGAAAAAAAAGAAAATAAGTGGAGGAAAAAAAAAACGTTTTCTTTTATAGGTTTAAGAATTCGTAAAACATCGATTCATACCCACTTCTGAAATGTTAGACAATCCTTGCCCTTTTCAACCGAACTCCTTTCAAATCGATCAACTAGTATAGTTCCCTTTACATAACATAACCGTTATAGTTCAAATTCGCGAACTACAGTGTGGTTCGGTTGACAAGGGAGGAGATCAAGCAAGGTTAGTACGGGCAAATATGAATGTAGAAGTAAAACAAAGATGTGGTACTCACTTTTATTTGGATTACCAAAACTTACACTTTTTACACCACTTTACCATATATAACGCACAGAGTACTTTTTGCTATGACAATCGAGACGGAACTAAACTGAACTTCCCGGCGCCTTTCTTATGTCAAAGTGACAGACGGCCATCTCGCCGGAAGTTCAGTTTTGTTCGTGGTTTATAACAAGATACTATTTTAATATTATTATTAAATCATTCTGTTTAAAGCAATTAGGAACGCAACAGAAATAGGTAAATTAATAAATAGTTGTTAACATAAAACTATAACATGTCAAAGAAAATAATGGTTTTACTCAGTAGAATATAGGGCCAGTATTTTGTTCGAGAAGGTAGAGTTTACTGACAGGAATAGGGACTGAGCTAAAAACAATACTTACCGTAACATGTCAAAGGTACCCAGTACAATAGCGCGGGGCCCGCATGAATGGTCACCCTTATCGCGGTCACTCTCGCACGCACATATTGGCCAGAATGTGACAGATGTTTTATCCACATCGATAAACAGGACTATAATAGGCCCAAATCCTTCGCCTGTCGGTTAAAAATAGCTAATACACGTAAGTTTAGCAACAATATAGCAGTGACGTAATACATATAACAATGTAATGTAATCTGGAGTATCGAGAGCATTGTATCACCTTGGTCAGCCGAAGCCGGCGGCAGGAGCTAGTTGCACAACTCCCCTTTCTCCCGGTAACTGGTTGTCGCTAATTGTCGACAGGCTCTTGTGACAGGTGACCGCTTGTATATTTACATGTAGATTGTCAATGCTTTGTGATATGGGGAGTGTGTTATGACAACCGTTATACAAAATTTGTCCGCTTGGAGTCAGTTAGGGTGAAGCCAGACGAGCGTAATTTTGTGAGTTATGCGTCGCGTAATTTATGTCCAGCTGATTTAGCATCGCTGTTTGAACCAAACAGGAGTTTTGTATGAAACCAAATGTAGCTGAAATTACACGACTGAGAAATAATAATAATATATGCGACTCACAACTCACAAAATTACACTCGTCTGGCTCCACTCTTAATGATGATTAAGTCGTTCCCCAGTGTAAACTTTTCATATACTTACAAGTTTGAAAAAGGAACAAGTAAATTGTCTCTTAAAAGTCTGTGAGTACGGAAATGACATCCTCTACAAGTACAGACGATACACTTTGCAACTTACCCAATTGAAATAAGTTGCAAAAGTTCTAAAGGATGGAAGGAAGTTCTTGATGTTCTTTGACCTTGACTGTACGTAGGTAGGTACAGTGATATAGCTTTTACAGGGACCTTCGGGTTTGTACTTCACTCTCACTCGCGCTTATACGCTTTTATACGAGTCTAACCGACTTTACCTGAACCCGAAATACTTTTTAAGAGCAATCGCACTGTACACTCATTTTGAAATTCACCCATATGACAAGATACTAAAGACGTTATTTGAACGGAATCTCGCAGAATATTACAGTTTATCACTAACTACCGGGAACTCGTTTATCCCTGTTCCATCGGGAACTGTCCAATTTTCCGGGATAAAAATAACTTTTGTCCGTATCTGGGCAGACGCTCGCGTTGATAACGTAGCGTGGATACTAGAGACGCGCCCCCCCTTCGCTTCGTGAATAATTCTGGGGTCCTAGTAAAAAAGGGTACAAGTCGACTTAACTCGTAATAAAAAAGGGTATATACATGAACGGAGTATACTAGACTTAACCCCTTTTTCACTTGATCTTCAGAAGACTTATACCCTTTTTCACTAGGACCCCAGAATTATCTGAGTCATGGTGAAACTCGCATCAAAATCTGTTGCGTGGTTAAGGAAAAGTTAGCGAATATACAGACAAATAGACAAACGTGGAAAATCGACTTTGTTTTATCTTCTATATATATAAAAGGCAAACCTGACTGACTTATATATCAACGCACAGACGAAACTACTGTACCTAGAAACTTGAAATTTGGTACAGGAGTTCCTTTCATGATTTAAGTGAGCACTAAGAAAGGACTTTCGGAAAATCGACCCCCAACGGGAAGAAATGGGGGGAGTAGCCGGAAACTAATTCTACATGTACGAAGTCGCGGGCGTCCGCTAGTATACTATGTAAAGAAAGTAGAGATAAGAAAAAGGATATTACGTGAATAGGGGTCAAATTAAAATTAACATAAACTTTATTTATTCAGCCTTGTTGAAGTGCAATTAGGCTCAGCTTTAAAGTTGATTTTGAGACCTTAAATTTACTCCCATAACTATTACTAAGTATTTCTACACACGTCAAACATGATCTTGATAATCATAATTTTACAATACAACTAATTAGAACAATTAAATTGATATTAACCTTAGACCAAAGGTCACGCATGATACGCTACGGACGGGTCAATGAGATTGACCTTGCATGCAGAGCTGCTTTAAATTCAAGAGTTCAAGTTATTTCAGGTTCACTTAGTGAAATTGAAATGGTACATGTGTGAGGTTACTTAAAGGTTAAAGAAAGTGACTATGATCATTGTTAATCAGCATCATTATATTAAACCTGTTTTTAGGGTTCCGTACCAAAATGATAAATAAAAAGCAATCTTTAGAAACCCTTTGATAATGTCGTCGATATATATTAAAAACATTGAAACACATTAAATCCGATTGAAAATAGTTTTTTAAGAATTTTATGCACCTAGTGACACTGGCGCCATTAAGAGGAATCTATCTAATGACTATAATTTATCTAAATCGGTAGACCCGTTGAGTAGTTACGAGGAGAAATAGGAACGGACATACATACTTACAGGTCAAACATATAACCTTTTGGACTTCGCCGCAGTCGGGTAAAAAGGAACCCTTATGGTGAGACTTCGGTGTCTTCATCCCGTATTTACAAAAAAATCTAAATAGATAGGTAAACTTTAACTATACAAGAAATATAGATTGGTTACTATGAAAACCCTTTCAAAACAGAAAATTAATCATTTGTTTATTGTTTTTATTTTAAAATATACAGAGAATAAACCATACTTCGCTCATTGAATGCAAAACGGACACATTCCGAAATAATTTGCTCTTGCATTGAAAATCTTATACGAACAGCTTCTAATTTTAAAATGCAATACTGACTGATTTTGGAATGTGTCCGTTTTGTATTTAATGAACGACTTAAGTAAGTACTTAATGTTGAATAACATCTTCATCTTGACAGTAACATCGATATATTGTTTGTCCAAAAATATTTTGCTACATCACTTTAATATTCGTGCCCCGAGTCAGCACAGTACACGTCTGCCTAGAAGAATAAGTACCTATACCTAATGTTGCCACAGGGAAAAGACGTACTTAAAGGTAGTGACAAATTAGCCATTAAGTTACAATTTAAAAATAATTTACCATTCCTTTTCATTACAAATTAACATTGACAGCTATTTATGTACGTATATTTGGCAACATGCCAGCTTTAACGCATTGTTTATCTCTATCTCTTGGACAGTCTAATGATACACTCTTTGTTCCAGTTCATTTGTTGCGATACAGCAGTGTCGTGAAGCGTCACACGATACGCCTGGCAACCCTACAGTGACGTCACGAATTGGATGCGGGGAATCCTAGCTGTCAGTACTTAAGTGAGTTCATTTTTATATACAGATTCCAAAGTTGAGTTTCGTGCGAAGTATGAGTGTACAATATTATTAACCAGATAAATGAAGTGCTGAGTTGTGCCTGCACCTCGCTTGCTACATTAAAGCTAAGTATTACTAAGTATTACTTACTAAGTATTTCTAAGTATTTCATCAGTTCAATGTCTAGATGCCTTTTACAGAGAATTTATCAATCTAAGGTGCTGAGTTTATGTTCACATGTTCATAACACTACATTTACACTATACACTATATTATTCTGAATGTCTGACATATATTACTATTATTGTGTATTGCCTTGAGCTCTCGGCCGTTTCTTAATCATTATCATTCTCTCATGTTTCTGATTGTGTCCTGGCCGGACTCTGGTGTGAGTTGACGGGGGACTTGAATGAGGAGGTAACTTGGACTCCGTTTTGTCTTGGCCCGATTCCAGTGGGAATGTACGGGGGACTTGAATAAGGAGGTAACTTGGACTCCGTTTTGTCTTGGCCCGATTCCTGTGGGAATGTACGGGGGACTTGAATGAGGAGGTAACTTGGACTCCGTTTTGTCTTGGCCCGATTCCAGTGGGAATGTACGGGGGACTTTAATGTGGAGGTAACTATAACTCCGTTTGTCTTGGCCCGACTCCAGTGGGAGTTGACGGGAGACTATTTGACACTCTTTTGTGTCCTGGCCGGACTCTGGTGTGAGTTGACGGGGGACGAGTGTGTATGTGTAATGATCTGGTTTAATCAAAGATAGTTAGAGCCTAACTCCCGTAAAAGGAGACGCCTACTATGCCTGAATGGGTTTATTTATTTATCCTGTATAATGCACATAAATCTGATATAATTCTCTCTTATTTCATATATTTAAATAGTCTACATATTTCAGCACTTAAGAGCCACCCCGTGTATGATGGAGGTGTGGCTCTCTTGGTGACACCATGTCAGTGGTGTCATACTTCACTAAACTTACAGATGGCGAAGCAGTAACTCTCCCAAGTAGCAACTATACAATAAGCAGCTGGGTCTCGCGAGACACATCTCGTATACTTGTGAGTCTTTGAACTGAATTTATTTTTTCTCTACATAACATACCCAATGAAAAGTATTTGTCGCCGTGTGAATGCTCTTAGTAGTTGATATGACGTGTGTATAGGGCTTACGCGGCGACAAAATGGTGGAGGTGCTGGGATTCTGAAAATCCAGAATTTTAATGGAACCATATTGTTTACATCAAGACAGCGACATCTGTTGGCGAGTAGCGGAACCATAATGCCGGGAAAGAAATAAATGTTTATTTGAACAGGATAACTTATAAAACCTAACGTCATCAGCATCTCAAGCGACGTTATAAATCTGAAATATGTATTTATAAATGACATGTGAAACAAAGATTGTATCTATCGTCTTTCGAAAACTATTTCACCTAAGAATACTGTGACCGGAAATGGCTTCGTTGGACTTGAGACCATATTTTTGGACTTCAAGAAAACTATAGTTTTATTCGTATCACAACATATTTATTTCTATAATCAATTAGGCTATACAGTTGAGAAACAGAGTAAATATTAAAACGAGAAATGTATCACGGTAATTTCATTCATTCAGCAATTTCATCAGCAAGTCCCAATTTATTTACTTTCTGTTTACGCGCGATTTTTATAATGAAATATGCAAGCCTATAGCTTTGTTATACAAAACAATGAAGCTTGATTCATCCTCTTTAAAATAACATAGGCGTTATTACTCCAGTATAAACACTTGAAATATACGAGCGATAAATGCCGTCCCTAGAGGGTCAAATTACCGCGGTAGACGCGGGGGGCGCAGCACTGGGGCCCGCTGGGTGCGTACCGGTATTGAATTAATATATCGCAATTCTTATACATGTTCCAGTAGTTGTTTGTTTCATTCGACTAGCAACACCAAGTTCGGTGGGAAATAAAGTTTGGAATTATTTCGCAGCGGCATAAGTGGAGTGAGCACTGAGGGAAAACTTTTGTAGTTTTGTTGTTATGTTGTGAGGTGTGCTTCGTTGGGGTGATTGTGATTAAGTGATTCAATAACATCAGGTAAGAATCATTCGGTGACTTCACATACATAATGTTGTTATATTCCCTACAAACGATCTAAAAGGCCTATGATCAGCTATTGGCGGCATGCTGTTACAAATGAGGCATCACTATTTCTTGTTATTTGGATGAAATAGTGAAGGCTGTTTACAGATATTAACGAAATAATAATAGGCACGGCCGATTCTGGAGACGGGTGCCAATATTTATTGTTGGTGTATATTAAAAGTAACGTAAAGAAAATGACCGCACGTTATTGTTTGAAATATTTAGCTAGCACAGTGATTGTTGTCTACTTGTTGTAATTCTTCTTTGTTTGTTGTATTAGTTCCTGAATGCGTTCACATACTTAGTTTAAGCATAATAGGACTTTGCTGTGACTACGTAGGAGATACCTAAGTATGTATCACTTTGATCGTGGCGCTTAGAGTCCTGCGCCGTTCCACGTGGTATTTTATTTATAACATTGTTGAAGGAGGCGTTCCATGTCGATATAATACGATGCAGGAAAATGATTTTGATTGATTATTTTACCCGAGAAGTAATACTTATTCGTGTCATAGGGTGACCATCTAACGCTAACATTCAAGAGATTGGTCAGGCCGGGTCGCCGAGTCGCTACGGTTAAGTGGCGCCGTTTCAGCTATTTGAAGAGGCTGACCTACCGAAAGTTTCCTGACTACTATCAAGGTATGGTGTAGTGTCCATTATTATATTACAGTTTCTTGAGACTTTACTGCCATTTGATTAGGTTTGAAGGGCTGTTTATATTTACTATCCATCATTTGTGTGTATAAAATAAGTTGTGTCATAAACAATATACCTAATTACATTAAATTCCAATTGGAAACTTGTTAAGAATCTAGCAGATGACTTAAGCATCTTGTTTATTTATTTCTCATTAATTGGACATTCAGTATTAATTTCAATGTTTCATACTTTGAATAATATACAATGTGAGTTTATTAAGTGTTAGAATATCTGAAGTATATCGACATAAACACAGTCAACAGAGTTAAAACAGTAAATGAAACTTTATATAAACTTTAAAGTTTACAGTATGCAATCAACAATTTTAAATGAAGTTTGATATTAACAACCTTTCTATTACTCCTAACTATTTATAAAATATGTACCTACTGAGCTAAATAAATTAACCAAGTGCTTAACCTTTATTCTTATTAGATTCAAATTCTTATGAATTCATATGAGTTATGCTTATGACTTTAAATTTCATTTCATGAGGATGATAGTTTGGTAATAATGAATATATGTTTTGTAATAGTTTGACACTTACACTCATAGGTGATAAAATTAATAATTACTTATGATATGAGTTTGCTTTCTGAAATGAGTATTTTTATAACTAAACATTTTTTTTTGATTAAATTCTCATTTAAATAGAAATTAAATTTATTAATTATTTCTTATAAATATAATTGTGTTATGTACATCCGTTATGTACCTAAGGAATTTCTGTACTGTTAGTAGCTATGGTTGATTTCAGCTTGTCAAAATGGAAGAGACTCTCATCAATAGACTTCAACAAATGATAGATAATATTAAAACCTTAAGTGATTCGGCTCTTGTACTTAATTCGATGTCCATCTTCGATGACCGTGACTTGAAAACAGCGGAAGTCACATGTCAAAAGTTGGAAATCTTTATTAATAGATTCAATACTGAATTAAATAATTACTTTAGGCTCAGCAATAATCCATCTGCGGATGATGTATCCCGTTTTACTTCTATACAATTAGAAGCAGAAGAGGCTCAAATTGAATTATCAATGAAATTGAAACTTCAAAAACCTGGACCGAGCGATACAGCTGTGATTTCAAGTAAACTTCCCAAGCTCAACTTGCCGATCTTCGATGGAGATATACTGCGTTGGCAGGAATTTTGGGATCAATACAAGTCAAACATCCACGACAGAAACTTGCCAGATGTGGAAAAGCTGCTGTACTTGAAATCTTCGCTACAGGGTTTAGCAAAAAAGACTATTGAAGGGTTGGAAAGTACTAGCAAAAACTATCAAATCGCTATAACTACATTGAGAGAGCGATATGGCAAGGACAGTCAAATTATTGATGCACATTATTCTGCACTCTCCAAGATCCAGCCTGCGGACAAAGCTAATAGTAGTTGTCGAAGAGTGCTGAATGAAGTGGAACGTCATCTTCGAGTACTGAGTTCTCTGGGAGAAAATGTAGGTCATAGTCACCTGCGATTTCTTATATTGGAAAAGTTTCCTGAAGAACTGGTATATGAACTGAAGACGAAACTAACATCTTCTTCTATCGAAGAAATACGCAGGGAACTAGAAAAAATTATATGCGCAAGAGAAGAAGCGAGTCGTTTAGTGCAAGAAAGAAATCAACCTAAAAGAAATGACTTTACAATAGAAACACTTCACACTTCAAACTGGAATAACAGGATGGTACCACAACATGTTCAAAAAGTGCGCAGAACACCTTATGGACCACCACATAACCATGAAAGGGATAGATTTAATAAAGGTTTTAGGAATTTAAATGCACCAAGGAAATTTAATTACAAGACAACGGATAAGAATTTTAGACCTGATCAGAGACAAGGAGGACTACAGGGCAAGAGAAAACTGGACAACTTGAAGGAAGACACAAATCAACGCAAATGGAAACTGTCAAAATTGGCTTGTATCTTCTGTGGTGAATCCCACTATAACGACCAGTGTAAAAAATACAAAGGCATAAAGGAGAGAAAGGATAAATTAAGAGATCATTGTTACAGTTGCCTGAGACAGGGACACCAGCTGAAGAAATGTACCAGTACTAAGTCATGTTCATATTGTGCTGGACCACACAATAGAGCACTTTGCCATAAAAAATTCCCCTTGACAACTAATGCGTCGTTCAACATGCATGTGAATACCAACAGTCAAACTATATTACAGACTGCAATTGTAGAGGCTAAGAAAGAGGCTGACGATTCTAGGCACGTACGCTGTCGCGTCCTTTTAGACTCTGGAAGCCAAAGAAGCTACATAACAGAGAAGATGGCAAAGAACCTTAAACTGGACACTGAGGAAAGGAGTAGTCTTTCTGTATATGCCTTTGGAGCCGATACTCCTCGAGAATATGATAGCAGTCTTGTCAAAATTCATCTCAAGTCAACATGCACGAACGACATAGAAAGAACGATTGATGCATACGTTGTGCCAGTCATTTCTCATCACGTACCGTATCCTCACGAAGAGGTTAGAAAGTTAGACCAGGATATACATCTAGCTGATGATGGCTCTTTAGGAAGCGAAATTGACATACTTATAGGAAACGACTATTACTTTTCAATCATATCTACAGACAAAATAAAGATTAAGGATAACCTTTATCTGATAGATTCTGAACTCGGATGGATCCTATCAGGACAATGGACATTTAAATCTGAAGAGCCAGAATTAAGCGTTACAACTTACTTTCAAGCAAATTCATCAGTATCTAAATTAAACGAGCCTGATTTACCTCTGGACAAGTATAACTTGAAAATGCTATGGGAACTAGAATCAATAGGTATAACAGATTCTCCTAAACTTAATAGAGAAGAAGAAGCTCTAAGAAACTTCAATGAAACAACGCAATTTTTAGATGGAAGATATTCCATACGTTGGCCATGGAAAGAGTACCCGCCAAACCTACCATCAAACTTCGGAGTAGCCTTTGGTCGTCTTCTAAATCTTGTGAAACGTTCAGACTCAAAGTTATTGCAATCTTACGAAGAAACATTGAAATATCAAATGGATAACGGAATAATTGAATTAATACCTGACATTGAACGTACCACAGATAGACCAGTACATTATCTTCCACACCACGGTGTGTTATATCCAGGTAAACCCATGAGAATCGTATATGACGCTTCAGCTAAAATGAAAGATAGTAAAAGTCTAAATGAATGTCTCTACTGCGGACCATCTCTAGTTGAAGATCTGACTAGTCTACTTATTCGGTTCAGGAGTCACCAAATAGGATTATCTGCTGACGTTGAAAAGGCATTCCTTCAAATAGCAATCCAGAGTGAAGATAGAGATGTCACACGCTTCCTTTGGATTAAGGATATCACCAAACCCGTTACGCAAGATAACTTACTGCACATGCGTTTCTGTAGAGTTCCTTTTGGGATAATATCATCTCCATTTCTCCTGAACGCGACTATCAAACATCATCTTTCTAAAAACAGCAAGAAGCTGAAAAATATCATTGACGACATTTATGTAGACAATTTAGTCACTGGTACAGATACCATTAAAGAAGCTCTTAATTTACATAAAGAGTCCAGACAAGCTTTCCAGGAAATATCTATGAATTTAAGAAGCTGGAGCTCTAATTCTAAAGAATTTATGAAACAAATTTCAGACACTTGTGAACATGATGTTGTTAAAACCCTAGGTCTGGACTGGAATCTAAATGACGATACTATAAAATTAAGACATAAAGATTTAAAGGAAGCTAAAACTAAACGTGAAGTTTTGAGGAACATTGCTCAAGTGTACGACCCCTGCGGATTTGCTGCACCATCACTGTTACCAGCAAAACTATTTTTACAAGATCTATGGAAGGAGAAAAACATCAAATGGGATACTGTATTATCTCAAGAACTCTCTCTTAAGTGGGAGGAAATTAATAGCAATTTAGATGATATAAAAGAAATCTCTTTAACTAGATGTTTTACAAAATATTTGCCTGATGAAGACAACCAATTACACTGTTTTGTTGATTCCTCTACTAAAGCGTATGCAGCTGTTGTTTATATAAAAAACAGTAAAGGAAAAGCTTTCGTTATGGGAAAATCGAGACTTGTACCAATTAAAGATAGAGAAGATTTAAAAATCCCACGATTAGAATTATTAGGATCAGTCATTGGTAATCGTCTAATTCAATATGTTGAAAAATCGCTACGACTAAAAATTACAAAACAGTTCTTGTGGTCAGATAGCCAAATAGTAATTGATTGGATTAATTCCGAAAAACTTCTACCACCTTTCATTGCTAGAAGAGTAAATGAAATTAAAGCAAATAAAAACCTGATAATACGATATGTCCCAACTGAATTGAACCCGGCAGACATAGGTACACGCACGGGTAAAACAAGATCTGAAAAATATTATTGGTTACATGGACCTGATTTTCTTTTACAGAAACCCAACACTTGGCCTTCAAGCAGATTGAAGGAAATTTCCTTGTTCTCCGGGGAGGGTCTGTCGAACACAGAAAACATACTTACCAAAGTTAACAACACAAAAGATAAGGATAAAGGAAAACAAGATCTTAAAGATCAGACAAAAGAAAATGGATCACGAAACATTCAAACCCGAAGCCATGAAAATCCCTCTAAGATACAAGAAATAAAATCTTTACAGAAGCAATATTTTCCAGATGAAATAAATGGGAAGGTTATCAGTCTTACTAGAAATTTAGCCTTATTCATGGACGTTGACGGTTTGTTACGCTGTAAAGGCAGGTTTATGAATGCAAATTGGTCATATGACATGAGATATCCGATACTTTTACCTAAAGAGTGTGAATTCACATATAAAATGATCAAGGAGGTACATGAAGAAAACTACCATGTAGGTGTCAACCATACATTGAGCATTATACGAGAGTTGTATTGGATTCCACAAGGTAAAAGTCAAGTCTTGAAAGTACTCCGTAGATGTTCTAGGTGTATCAAACATGGAGGAGGACCTTTTAAATTACCAGCTACACCTGCTTTACCACCAGAAAGGATCAACTACTCCCATCCCTTTACCTTTACAGGAGTCGATTATTTGGGACCAGTATTAGTTAAAACTGAAACAGGATCAAGGAAACGTTGGATCTGTCTTTTCACTTGTCTGGCTGTAAGGGCAGTCCATTTAGAAGTTGTACAAGACTTAACTGCAAATGAAGCCCTGCTTGCGTTAAGGAGATTCATTTCTACAAGAGGTATACCATCTTTAATAACTTCTGATAACGCTACAAACTTCAAACTTACATCTGAAGTCCTGACGCAACCTTCCTGTCTAGACAAAGGAATAAAGTGGAGATTTATACCTCAGTTGGCCCCTTGGTTTGGAGGTTTTTACGAGAGACTCATAGGGATTGTAAAGAACTGTTTGAAAAGGACCTTGCAAAAGAATTTGCTATCTGAGTGTCAACTTCTTACGGTTGTGAAGGAAGTGGAGGCCGTTCTCAACTCGCGGCCACTTACCTGCGTTGATGCTGAGCAGGATTACATCCTGAAACCTTCTGACTTTCTAGCGATGAAGAAATGTATTACTTTAGACGCTGATCCTGAAACTTTAATGACACAAGGGACTTTAACAAAAGTGGACCTTGTACAGAGTTGGAAGAGAGGTGTGACCATTCTAGAAGAATTCAAATCTATGTTCTTCAATCGTTATCTCCCCAGCTTACGTGAGCGGTACCGACATTCTCCCAAGGAGCCTAGAGTAACATCTAAGTTGACGCCTGAAATTGGTCAAATAGTTCAAATAAAAGGAGATACGGGAAACCGTGAAAACTGGAAGGTTGGTAAAATTATACATCTTTCAAAAGGCGAGGACGGAGCCTGTCGTACAGCGAGAGTCAAAGTAGGGAACACTGAATTCACGAGATCTATAGCACAACTATATCCTTTAGAGGTCGAGGAACTAGAGTCTGAGACGAATGCTGAGTCTAATGCCAACCATGACATACCCGTAGTAACTATGGATCAAAATATTGACAGTGACACTTCAATCAATGATAACATTGATAACGATGATGAAACAAACAAAAGTGGCTATGTAGATATGCCACAACTCAACGATGACAATGCATCTAAAATAATCACAGCTGGTCAAAAGGTGATTGACCTGAGTGAGACACTAGAAGATCAGGACGTAGTCGATACGGTTACCGAGCCAAATGAATCACTTAACGGTAAAAAATCCAACGAGGCACAAATAAAACCTCAACGCGCTGCAGCGACCAGAGCCCTGGAGAAAATCAGGGAATGGACGCAGAGCCTCGTCAACCTGTTCTAATTTCTTTCGCCCTCGGGAGTGTCGTGAAGCGTCACACGATACGCCTGGCAACCCTACAGTGACGTCACGAATTGGATGCGGGGAATCCTAGCTGTCAGTACTTAAGTGAGTTCATTTTTATATACAGATTCCAAAGTTGAGTTTCGTGCGAAGTATGAGTGTACAATATTATTAACCAGATAAATGAAGTGCTGAGTTGTGCCTGCACCTCGCTTGCTACATTAAAGCTAAGTATTACTAAGTATTACTTACTAAGTATTTCTAAGTATTTCATCAGTTCAATGTCTAGATGCCTTTTACAGAGAATTTATCAATCTAAGGTGCTGAGTTTATGTTCACATGTTCATAACACTACATTTACACTATACACTATATTATTCTGAATGTCTGACATATATTACTATTATTGTGTATTGCCTTGAGCTCTCGGCCGTTTCTTAATCATTATCATTCTCTCATGTTTCTGATTGTGTCCTGGCCGGACTCTGGTGTGAGTTGACGGGGGACTTGAATGAGGAGGTAACTTGGACTCCGTTTTGTCTTGGCCCGATTCCAGTGGGAATGTACGGGGGACTTGAATAAGGAGGTAACTTGGACTCCGTTTTGTCTTGGCCCGATTCCTGTGGGAATGTACGGGGGACTTGAATGAGGAGGTAACTTGGACTCCGTTTTGTCTTGGCCCGATTCCAGTGGGAATGTACGGGGGACTTTAATGTGGAGGTAACTATAACTCCGTTTGTCTTGGCCCGACTCCAGTGGGAGTTGACGGGAGACTATTTGACACTCTTTTGTGTCCTGGCCGGACTCTGGTGTGAGTTGACGGGGGACGAGTGTGTATGTGTAATGATCTGGTTTAATCAAAGATAGTTAGAGCCTAACTCCCGTAAAAGGAGACGCCTACTATGCCTGAATGGGTTTATTTATTTATCCTGTATAATGCACATAAATCTGATATAATTCTCTCTTATTTCATATATTTAAATAGTCTACATATTTCAGCACTTAAGAGCCACCCCGTGTATGATGGAGGTGTGGCTCTCTTGGTGACACCATGTCAGTGGTGTCATACTTCACTAAACTTACAGATGGCGAAGCAGTAACTCTCCCAAGTAGCAACTATACAATAAGCAGCTGGGTCTCGCGAGACACATCTCGTATACTTGTGAGTCTTTGAACTGAATTTATTTTTTCTCTACATAACATACCCAATGAAAAGTATTTGTCGCCGTGTGAATGCTCTTAGTAGTTGATATGACGTGTGTATAGGGCTTACGCGGCGACAAGCAGCCCGAACAAAACCTCAGCCTTCGGTTTCAATAGAAGCGTGCCTAAATCATCGATTTACTATCGATTATTGGCTCAGCTTGTCGATATTCGATAGCAAATATGACGGATGTGGTCGTGTTGCAAACGACATTGGCTATTGTCTTTCTAACGCGTGCCCCGGATTCGAGTGAATTTGAGTTCAAGAGCATAGACAAAGACCTTTGAAGGCGTGTCTGATTAGACTCTAGAAAAACGCCAATGATTTCACTTTTTTTTTTAATCCAATTATTTTTACCGTGCGAACTCTGGATTTGATCGCGCATTTCCGTCACGCCAATCTTATTATGTTCAACACTTGATATTAAACTATTATTTTTTTTATAATGGCTTTCACTCCTTGCTATTTTGGCAAGGTGTATTTTGCCATATTAAACTATTGAACTTGTGTTGTGACTTTCAACGATGTCGAAATGATGTTCATTGTCATACCCCAAAGGTCAGGATCGAATTTGTGACAAATTTAGATAGCAAGTGACAAAATTGTATGCTAAATATTAAGGGAGTGTAAATGGGGTGTCGAAATCAACCTTCTGCTCAATGAACATTGTGAAATGTTTTCGTTGGATAATTTCGTTAGCGTGTGTTACCTAGGTTATGTATTTTGTTACCTATGTTGTTCGAAGTCTTGATAATTGACCTCTTGTTTTCAGTATGTTTACAATGTCACGCCGTCACGCGTAGGTAAAATTATTTCAACCTTGAATAAATAAGCCTTACCGAGAACTTACGGTGTATTAGTGCACAGCCTATCTTGAGAGTTTTGTAACGTTTGGTCAATTACGAGTACATCAAGTTAATATATCCTAAACAATAGCCCATACAGCGTGAGATGAGGCTGGGACTTAATTAGACATATCGTGCACGAGTCCGTTATATTACGTCAGCTTACAATTTGCTACAATGGAAATTATTTGATTAATTATTTTAAAGGTAGGTACCAGTTTTCCTTACATCTCAGTTATGTAAGTCATCCTTTTTAAGATTTCAAATGTGCTGGATTTAGCCTCTGGATAGGTCTATAGCGTTGTACTAGTGTGTTTATGTTATTAAAATCCTAATGCCAAGTTTAATTTTGTCATTCGTAGAAAAATGTTTAGAGTACTGAGGCCCTTGTCTTACGGTATGACGATTCGTCTTATTGATATTGCTTTTCATCTACAACTTAACAATGCGAAATCTTTTAAGGATTTAACTTACGGTGTCACATTAAAGTAGATCCATAGTGGCCTAGAAATACATTTGTTTGTTTGTACATCCAGATTTAAAAGTCTATTATTTATTATTGTTTGGTCAAATCCGACATATTTTATGTTCGAATTGTATTACTATTCAAATTGATTCCCAATGAGCTATTCCATTATTAATTATTACAATAATTCACTAAAACTAAGAACCCTTTCCTATGAAATAAAATTTAAAACCGTTTCGTGTAGGATTATGAAAACAGTGCCAGCAAGCATTGCCAAAGTAACGTCGTTTCTATTGTTATAGTGTCAATAAATATGTTTTTTTCCGTATTATGCAGCAGTTTCCCATATTCGTGTAATTCGTAGTGCAATGAGGTAACACTAAGAATAGGGTATTATCAAATGTTGGTAATACAGCAGAGTACCTATGTATTTGAAGTGACGAAATCATTTGTACGAGTATCTAACAGAAAGAAGAATATAATGACTTATGTTTTTTGAAATATAAAGGAGTTTTAATGAGGTAGGTACCTTAAGGTCATCATCATCATCATCATCATCATCATCATCATCATCATCATCACCATCATCATCATCATCATCATCATCATCATCATCATCATCATCATCAGCCCACTTCAGTCCACTGCTGGACATAGGTAGGCCTCTTCCATAGCACGCCACTGAGCTCGGTCTTCAGCTCTTTTTCTCCCGTTGCCATCAGCTACATTGCGAATATCATTGGAGACGTGACGTGAAGGTCGTCCGAAGATATTGAGTGACCTTGCGAGTGTTGAGTTATTTCGCCTTTCATTTGGGCGTCATTAGAGATGGTTATTAGGTATACCTCTTTTCTCTCTCTCTCTCCTTTCTCATTACTCCTCCGTAGAAATAATTTAATATTATACATCTATTTCAGGTACCTAACAAATACTACCTACTCGTACTTATTAAACTTTTCAAACAGTTTTGCGGTGTAAGCTAGCCGGCGGCGGTGGCCACGAAATCGACCCCGAATTATGACACCACTCGGTCAGAATTCCTCCTTTAAATAGGTCGACAGATCTTTGATCGGTACTCGAATTACAAAAATTCCCCTTGTGGCGCTCGACCCTCAGGAAAACTCCAGTCTAAACTCGTACGTACATATACCACAAGCTCCTTCGCCAACGTTGAGTAATGTAATCAGGGACCCAATTCTCGTGAGTTCGAGATGATTTTTCATGCAAGATATGTCAAAAAAATGTACGCAGTTGACAGTGCATATCGCATAAAAAATCATCTCGAAGTCACGAGAATAAGGGTCGACATGTACAGCTGTGTCATAGACAACCACGACCCGGCTACCAAACCGGACACACATGCAGCAAGTGGTTTAATCCGGTAAAGCTTGGTCAGGTCAGGCCTGTCTATTCTGACCCTGATCACTCAATTCCTTCCATTTCACACCGTCTTAACCAACACAGACCTTTACAGGTCTGCTTGGAGGCCTGACCTGTTTGAAGCATCTCCAGGTTTTTAATCAAGAGCCAAAATGCTTTCGAAATTGCGATTATAACTATAAAATTCCTCATTCAATACGGAATATGCATGGATTTTTTGAATTGCATTTCTCAACAAAATATGAAAATACCGTAAAACGGATCACCAATTAAGTGAAATTAAAATGAAAATTGGCCAAGAAATACGGATGATACAAGCATTTTAGGTAGTCAGCGATTAGACAGAGATATGCGATATACAAAATACAAAAAATACAAAAAACTTTAATCGCTTAACAACATCGAGTATACATAAAAAGACATATCTGGCGGACCCCAAACTAGGCTGAGCCTGTATCTTGGGACCCTGGAGTGCAATGTGTGAAACATATTAATTAAGGAATTATCTTCTATATATATATATCTATATATATAAAAGGCAAAACTGACTGACTGACATATCAACGCACAGCCGAAACTACTGCAACTAGAAAATTGAAATTTGGTACAGGGGTTCCTTTCATGATGTAAGTGAGCACTAAGAAAGGATTTTCCGAAAATCGACCCCCAATGGGAAAAAATGCGGGGAGTAGCGGGAAACTAATTCTACGCGTACGAAGTCGCGGGCGTCCTCTAGTATATTATATATATAAAAGGCAAAACTGACTGACTGACATATCAACGCACAGCCGAAACTACTGTACCTAGAAACTTGAAATTTGGTACAGGGGTTCCTTTCATGATGCAAGTGAGCACTAAGAAAGGATTTTCCGAAAATCGACCTCGACTATCGAAATGAGGGGGAGTAGCGGGAAACTAATTCTACGCGTACGAAGTCGCGGGCGTCCTCTAGTACAATATAAATTGTGTGTGTGTGTGTGTGTGTGTGCGTGTGCGTGTGCGTGTGCGTGTGCGTGTGCGTGTGCGTGTGCGTGTGCGTGTGCGTGTGCGTGTGCGTGTGCGTGTGCGTGTGCGTGTGCGTGTGCGTGTGCGTGTGCGTGTGCGTGTGCGTGTGCGTGTGCGTGTGCGTGTGCGTGTGCGTGTGTGTGACGTCATGTAACTGTTTTGCTAGAAAGAGATAGGTACAAATATATATCTTAGTTATTTTTATAGCTATTCAAAAATGTTTATTCAAAACTGTTTGTTACATAAATCAGCGCTTCTATTCTAGACGGTATAAACAATATCGTAGTTTACCTGTTAAGGTATTGTTATGACGTCAGCCGTAATTACTGTCAAGAAAATAAGAGCTATCAAACGTTGACAATACGATAACTGGACAAAAACGATATTGTTTTTACCGTGTTGAATAGAGGCACTGCTTTTATTAAAGCTTTGAAAAAAAAACCATTTATATTACCTATTGTCCGACCACCTTCTTAAGAACGCACCATCTATCTAAATCATAAAGGCATGAGCACAAATATTGTTACGCTTTCGTTTCACAAGCCAACAGTCAGGGACAACAGTATCGAGGCAAGGATACCTCCACAATAGGTTGGTTACTCACGAGCGTAAAATCAGTTTTTTCCTATGAAATATTACGTTGGTAAACAGTGAAAGCGTCTGCTCAAGGTAAGAAAGGCTAAAAGCGGGTTTTCGTTAGTAAATGCACCTTTACTCAAAATAGGCATGCACAATAACCTAAAATAAAAAATGTCACCGTCCCTGTCTAAATTACCAAGCTTAATTTTTGCATGTAATTTTACTTCCCGAATAATTGTGCGACATTTCAATTTTTCACAACATTTCAATATGGACCTGAGGGGCTATTGTCTAATGCACTCGCAATCGCAACCGGCCTCAAAATGGAGCAATTGTTTTCATTTTGTATGCAGACAAGCCTTCGATTTTCAAAATGAAAACGATCGTGATTGCGAGTGCGTTAGACAATAAGCCCTTAGTATCAACAATATTTAATATTCAGTAATGATAGACAGCGTAAACGACTATACATTAGATCGAGACAAGTATAAGTTTATTTCACTCTAACTCATAGTTGTGTCCCCTTTTTTGCATATACAGTATTCCCAGCTTCTTAATTGGTTAAAGCTGACTATTGCTATCACATTTCTACTGACAACTATTAAGAAATAGCTTAGGGGATCTATTCTACTCAGTAAAACCACAATGCTTTTGACATGGTATCATATTATTTTTAACTCGGCTGCCATTACTGTCAAGTATATAAGAGCTATTGTAAGTTGACAATATCATAACAATGTCAAAAGCAATGTGCTTAAAATAAGTACAGAGGGGCTATTGTCTAACGCACTCGCAATAGTAACCGGCTTCAAAGTGGAGCAATTGTTTTTATTTTGTATGCAGACAAGCCTTCGATTCGATTTTCAAAATGAAAACGATCGTGATTGCGAGCGCGTTAGACAATAAGCCCTCTGGATAGACAAGAAAGCGAACTAAGAAAACCGTGGTAAAAAAAATGCGTACTTGCGTAAACCCAAAGCAAATAGACAAGTCGCCTGGAACTAAACTAATATTGAACTATGACTTATTTAATTCAACTAACCTCAAAAGCATTACGCGAATAAACGTGCACCACGGAGTCTACGGTAGGCTGACATTTCCTTTATTCTTTTTTTTCTATTACTCAATCGGCTTAAACCAGGTTTAGAAAAAATAAAAACAATGTCTCTATTGCCGGGAATCGATTACGACGAGTCCATTACATAAGTCAATATCACGAATCGATGAATTTCGAGACATTTTTTTCTGTTCAAAAAGGTTTTTGTTTCTTTGTTGGTTAGGTTGTTGGCTAGCGCGAAGATGGAATTTAGCTTCGTGGTTTTAGGATTAAAAATGTTTTTGCGAATGTTTTTTGGTTTCTGATTGAGATGAAACTTTTTTCATTTGAATTTGGAACAGAGCGTCCCCGTCGCTTCTTTTTGCGCACTTTTATTAAGAAACTACTGACTGAGAAGTTAATTTACAGAGGGATTTGTTTAGTGCTTTATCCGGATTTTTAATCTTAATCATATTGTTTACGATAAGTTAGCTATACGTAACAGTTAGATTTCGATATAAAAATAAGATGGGCATGAACAAATTGGACTAGAGTCCCAGCCAGGCGTTAAATGTGGTGTCGTATAATATGTGTACAGTCGAATGCTCCAGACACACGACGACACCTGACACTAGACACTCAGTGTATACATCGACTGTCTGAGTGTGTCCACTGCCGCGACACTTAGTTGCAGATGTAGATGGTAAGTAATGGACACTAGTGTCGACATTTGTGTTGAGGTCAGTATCGTCGTCTATCCCGAGCAGAAGTAATAAATATATACACGTTTTCAAGACATCAAAATATCTACACGCCCTAATATGCCACTAAAAATAAGGTTTGTGTACACATATTATGATTTGGCGCGACGCCGTATAGATATTAGTATTTTTACTGTGGATTCTGACACCTTTGACAAACACAGTAGAATACATTAGATTGCCACCTTGGTGGTAATCGTCAGAATAAAGATACAGGACCTACCTAACGCTGTGGCATAACCGCAGATGGATCAAGCTATAAGTGTCAAGTGAATGACCTCACACAAGATGACCTAGTCCCAAACTAAGCTGTAGGCTTGTACTATAAATACTAGACAACGATATGCATACTGTCTATAAATATATGTAGAGAAATATATAAAACATTCCGGACTCAGGAACAAATACTTGCACTTATAAGACAAATACCGTTTTTGTAGGCAGGGTTACTACCAACTAGGCTAAACGCCCGTCAAATTATAACCCCCTTACTAATAAACGTTGAGTAACGGTGGTATAGCTATACAATATTTTATCCCGGTACACGGTTTATTTGTGACCGCACGTTACGAGCATGCCCGGTAATGTTCACCAATAACCAATAACTTATAATATGGTGTTGAAACGCGCCAACGTAATTGAATGTTTAGCTCGGGCGGAACGCGTGACTGGCTTTATTTCGTGGTAAAACTATACACGTAAAATAGAGGTAGAGTCGTTTATTTTATTACTGTCCTTAGGTAAAATGATTAGACATGTTATTGTTTATTATAGTAACAGCTAGAAAGTTCCCAGTGCTGGGCAAGGGACTTCCTCTCTTTCTTTCTGGTAACCTTGTCTTGGATAGTCTCCCACTAGTCTTGATAGGTAGGTACTCTTTATAGGCTATGCATCAAGTTCATCTCGCCAACATGTCGCATTGGTCTGTCGCTTTAAGTTAAGCCTCTTCTTTTAAGAGACTGATGATGAATGATTTATTAATTAATATAAGCCACAGTTTTTGAGACACGATTTACATATAATATAGCTGTCCGCGCTCGGCGCCGTTCGGGTGTAATTTTTTTTCATACAAACCTTATAAAAAATTGTGTTTACGTCCTATTCTCAGACCTACTGAATATACACACAAAATTTCATAAGAATCGGTCAAGCCGTTTCAGAGGAGATTTATTACAAACACTGTGACACGAGAATTTTTTATATTAGTTAGAATGTATGTATTTATCGAATTCCCTTGTGTGTATATTACTACATATTATAAAACAAAGTCCTCCGCCGCGTATGTCTGTCTATATGTAGGTATGTATGTTCGCGATAATCTCAAAAACTGCTGAACGTATTTTCATGCGGTTTTCATCATCAGTAAGATATATTATCACGTTTTTTTTTATGTATAATAAAGTCTGGTTTATATACGGGTGTTACAGAAAACTCACATAAACCGAAGCGAAGCGAGGGCGGGTCGCTAGTAATTAATAAAATAAAATGATTCTTTAGCTGATTTTTTTATTAATTATTAAATTAATTAGGTAGTTAATTACTATGGAGAAAATAACAGCCCGATCACTTTTAAACTTGCTTAAAAAACGAGTTTGGTTAATTTCTCAACTTCATTCTTAAATTTCCTAAACGTGATCGTTTTTCCATAGGTAAAGGTAGATATTACTCAATCTTTATCTTAAATGGCTGTGACAGCAAAACGTATAAGTGATTCGCGGGTTTGCTTTAATTCGTATCGATAAGAACCGGTTATGTCACAATCGTTGATTAATTTGGCAAGTTTATTTACTGGATTGCAATAATACTAAGGACAATCAATTAATGAATTTTATTACGTACGATAAAAACGTTTGCGAAATACAACAATCCAAGGCCTCTATTCAACACGGTAAAAACAATATCGTTTTTGATCTGTAATCGTATTGTCACCGTTTTGATAGCTCTTATTTACTTGACAGTAATGGCGTCTGACGTCATAACAATACCATAACAACTACGATATTGTTTTTACCGCCGGGAATAGAGGCCCTGGGCCTCTATTCTTGGCGATAAAAACCATAACGTCTTTGACTTGTTATGATATTGTTTGAACTCGGCCAGTTTCCAGCCAGGGAAAGGGATAGAGCTATAGCTGTTACATAGGTGTGTCTCTTTTAGGCAGTTCTGAGAAACACTTATAAAGGGCAAACCAATGTATTTTCCGGAACGCGCTCGCCACTTAATAACTCTTCGGCCTCCTAAAAATTATTGCGAAGTGGCAACATATATCCAGGGCTTAATGTGAAAGGAATGCTAAGTGATCAATTCGTCAAGTTGAATTATTTTACAAAGTACCTACGTTACAATGATTTTTAGGGTTCCGTACCAAAATGGTACAAAAGGAACCCTTATGGTGAGACTTCGTTGTCTGTCTGTCTGTCTGTCTGTCTGTCTGTATGTCACAGCAGGTTTTCTCAGCAACTACAAATGCTATCAACTTGAAATTTGGCATAGTTGTACAACTTGCTTGCCCGCATCTATTTGTAGTAAAAAAAATATGAAATTAATTTTATTAATAATTGAAAAGGGGTCTAGAATGGGGGGTTCAAAAATTAAAGTGGTTCGATTATAGCAAATGGGGTGTCATATGAAAGGTCTTAATCTGCACATTTCAAAACTATTTTTTTGAAAAATTTCTGTGGTGTACTTTTTGATTTATAGCCTAGCCAAAAATGTACAAAAAATGACCGGTCCCCCCCCCTCCTTATCTCCGAAGTTTATTAATCAAAAATTCTGAAAAATATCCTGACGTATAGATAATTACTAAAAATAAAAATAAAGTGTTCATTATTTACAGTTTTTGAGAAATAACAAAAAAACTAAGAAAATCTGTAATAAAATTTAGGCTAGTCAAAATCGACCTTATTGCCTGGAAAATAAAGCTTATAACAAAATGTGTATTTTCTTTTGCGGTTACCAAGCATATTATCTTCAATACGGAACCCTCGGTGCGTGAGTCCGACTCGCACTTGACCGGTTTTTATCCACTGCCCTGTTCGAGTAAATTTAATGAAAAAAAAGCGTTTTTTGTAGAACTAAAATTACTTTGTTTTAGCTAATTTTTCATAAAGAACTTTGAATTAATTTAAAGAAAAAACAGAATCTTGAGATTTACCGTTAGCGCCGACATCCAGTGTAGCCTCAGCCTAATGAATTCAATACGGCGCCATATTTTTATTGACCACTGTAACAACATAACTATGCCATTTAACGAGTTATTTCCACAGTATTGCTATATTGGCTCATTACCGCATTATTCACTGGTACTTGCGTGACCCAAAATCCGGAAATTACCTTCGGCCTTTGATATGTAATCTATAAGACACACCTTACGTCTTAAATGTACAGTACCTTTATTATAAGTCCGGTAGTGAAAATTATTAATTAACCTTTGCAGAACAAATCCTTTGTCATTGTTCGTCAAGGACAAGCTTATCAGAAAACATTTATCACCCATCAGGGCATTAAGAACTGGAATTAGTCGTCCAAATGCCAAGGCGGTTAGTTCTATTACGTATATAGAGTAACAAAGTATCAAAACTGGACGGTACTTATTTCTGACCAGCGAGAGAAGAGCTTTAAAATACACCTCTAAAGTCTGCAGTCGTAGGACAAGTGCGCGGTTAAGTAGATCTAGTTAAAATGGATGAAGTAAATATACGAAATGTCCAGATTATAGCGATGCAAAGTGTTCCCACAGCGGTATTGAAACCAGATTGCTAAAGGTCATTCATTGAGCTCTAGAATAATTGGACCTAGATCTAAATCATCGTGCGATGAGAAGCGACAGTTATTAGACAATACGCTAGTGGGTTCTTGATTGTTTTGACATTATTATTCCCATTCTTTATCTTGTTATCTTTCAGTTCTATTTCATTCTTCTGGTTTGGCACACTAGTTACACTGTTTACTTTGAATTATTAAGGTCGCAATCACTTTTAGGTTCACAGTTTGCGGTACACTGTGTCACCCGTATGATTGAAATTACAGTAATGAAATGTTTCTTTTTATTTACTTTAGACATGGTAAGTACATCATTTATGTTGATATTAAATGTTATAGGAATCACATATCTAGCCTGGTTGGTATAGAAAATCTTAATCTCAAGCCCGTTTTACATTTGGCTAAATTCAGTGTGCTGAATGAAAAAGACTCTAAAAAAAGACAAGTGTAAAGTCAGTTAGCATGTTAGTCAAGAAGACGCACTTATCCCCTCCACGCCGCCTGTCTAAATTTAGCGCACTGAATTTAACCAAATGTAAAGCGGGCATTAATACTATGGCGTCGCAATCTGGGATTTGACTGTCAACAGCCATTTTACATTCATAATTTTGAATATTATAACATATCTTTAATGTACCTCCATTATCTTAAATCATTGAGAAATAAGTCAGATAACCTTTCAAGTTTTTTTTATACTAACATGAGGGAAACAACATCTGATGGAAAGTGATCACCGCCACCCATGAACACCTGCAAAACCAGAAGAGAATCGCAGATGCATTGCCGGCTAATAAGAAAAAAGTTTATTCATTTCTTGAAGCTTCCAAAGTCACAGCGTATGGGAATACCACAAAACCAGTGTAACAAAAAGCAATCTTTTAAAAACTTCCGTTTGGATAATGTCATCAATGTAGTTAGTTATCATGTAATTATTTTTTATTTCGCAAATTTCATATTAAAAAAGAAAAGTAACCAGTGACACCCACCCACGACGCGACGCTAAGACGAATGTAACGACACATCGCTCGTTGAAATCGGGAGATCCATTCAGCATTTACAAGGTATCAAAGAACCATAGATGCATACATAAAGGTCAAAAACCGTCCTCCTTCGGCATTTGGGTAATAAGCACCTTTTAGAAAAATGTCGAACACTTTCCAGAAAAATAGCACAAAAACTAGGTTTCAGGTTAAACAGACTCACATGATGCGTTCAGTAAAAAGAGCATATAAGAAAATATTTTATTTATTTAAATACATACAATCGCCTATTTCCCAGAGGGGTAGGCAGACTTCTTTCATGTTTTATTTATTTTAGCAAAATCCTAGGCATAACAGTTCTTGCAGGATACTAACTCATTGTTACGCGTGGGCTATTCTGGTCCTTGTTGTAGATATTTATAATATAGTTTTGCGTTGAATAGGTAATTTGCACTTGAATATAAGGGTCAAAGGTAACTTAATGCTATGAGAACTAAAGCAGTTCACAAGTAGATAACATTCCCAAGATATTTTGTTCAAATATTACTTTTGAGTAGAGTTTCATTATTTAGATCAAGATTTCTGGACTCAGCGGCTTTCAAACTTGTCCAAACTCAACATCGTTTTCCCGCGCATCTTTTTGTTTTGACGGAGTTGGCTTTCCTAATGTCGTTAACATTCGTCTTTCTTCTCCTTTCTCTTGTGTATCTCTTTGGACTCTTCATTTGTTATCTACGGAATTCGTTCATCATCTCCTGATTGTCATGCTATGCTTTTTGACAACTTGCCGTTAGTCTAGTTGGTAGTGATCCTATGTCTTCAAACATAGCGGTCCCGGGTTCGATTCCCGGTAGGCTAATATTTGTGTGATGAGCTCGAGTATTTTGATTTTGTATTATTAGGTATATTACAATGTTTATCGTTGTCTAGTACCCATAGAACAGTCTAGGCTTGTACTCTAGAGCTTAGTTTGGGACACAGTCAATTCGTGTGAGATTGTCTCGTGGTATTTATTTAAAATCACCCAAACTCTTACAACTACTTAATACAAATTACTGTCATCAAACAAATAACACCCTCGCCACCAGCCGACAGAAACCATAACTTTGTCGGTATTTCCCAACCTCACGTCACTGCGTCGATTGCTATTGCCACAAAACGTTGCAAATCGGTCCACTTCCAAACGCAATAAAATCCAGATACCTTGCACAAACAATGCCAATAAAATTACAGTTTGGGCATTGTAGGTAGTGTTGTTAAAAGACTAGTCTTGAAGACTTTTGAACCTTAAAGACTTCCAAACCTTGAAGGTTCAAGCTTTGAAGACTCGAGCGTTAAAGGTTTGAGCTCAGAAACGGTTCAGAACCTTAACGACTCAAGCTTTTTATGAGCTCTTAAGAGCAAGTCTTTAAGACTCGGGGTTCATAGACAGCTCAAGCTTTAAAAACTCGGCTTATTGAAAGCTCAAGGCCCGGAACCTCGAAGGCCTGAGTTAAGCGTTAAGAGCTCAAACAATGAGCGTTATAGGAAGAAAGTATTATTGTACGGTCAAGTGCAAAAATACGTATCGATTTCATCCTCTCATAATTATGTATCGAGGCCTTATTTCGCTGACGTTAAGGTACTATGGGACATATTTTTGATTGGTTATGTGCACCTATATTTTTACATTTGACTGTACCTATATTTATTTTTAACCCTTAATTTGACCTCAGGATTATGCTGTTAAAATCTCTCGGGTTCCTCACGGGCATCCTGTATAATTATCAAATATGGCATAGATAACATAAATTAATCTACTTTGTTAAAAGCTTTTAAGACTTAAATGCTACAAACCTTATAGACTTAAACCTTCAAAGCTTAGGAGGCTTGAAAGCTTGAGGCTTAAAGACTCTGAGGTTTCTGTGCTCGTAAGCAACAACGCGAACTTATTAAGTTGAGGCTTATATGGTCGAGGCTTTAAGGTTCGAGGCTTCTAGACTCAGAAGTCGCGACTCAAGTCTTGTAGTTTACGCCTCGAAGCTTAAATTCACAACACTAATTGTAGGCTGTTTTGAAAGGTCTTACCGAAAATGAGAATTGAGTGTTCGCCGCTTGTTATTTTTAATGAGTTATTGTGTTTTGCCTTTTTATGGCATAGATAAGGTAAACGCGCACACAGGCCAACGTATGGTACTATTGAGAACCATAGACATTTGGTTTCTCAAGACTGCAATCTTAAGATTGCACTACTTAGGGCCGTATTAATAAACTCGTCTCAATCCGTGAACTGAGAGCTTCTCAGATGAGACCGTCTCGATACGTAATCCTGGAGCTAGGATCGTCGCTTATTAATAAACTCATCTTGAGAAGCTCTCGGATGAGATGATCTTACATTAAAAACACATCCCAACCCCAACAATGACGTTTTTGAACGAAACGACGAAACGTTTTGACTATGCATGTTTTTTAAAATAGATGATTTTGCGTTTAGACATGACAGGTAAGATACGTAAACCATCATAAATCCATTTTTTCAAGGTAAAGTGAAAAAGCAAGTGGTTATTTTAAAATCATTTTTTTAAACTCGTTTTCTGCTTGTGTCATATAAGGTGATAAGGTGTGTATAATATTACCATAATGTTTCAGTCTCCGAGTGATATTGAAAAAACGAAACGCACATAGCGCGAACTTCACATTTACAGTACCTACCTATCAGCTACCTATTAGTTTGTTTCGCTTGTTTACAGGTTACGTTTTTCTCACCAAATTTGTTTTTTAAGCGAACTTAAGTGTCTTTGTATTAAATAAAGGTGAAAAAGTACAGCTTCTCGAATCCGACTTGGCACCAACCTGGCTGAGGATCTATTTAAAATGAACGTTTCCAGAAGGCCGACCCCTACAGCAAGCATCTGGGACTGGAGCCTGGAAGAGTTCCTTCTGCATAAGATGAAATATGAAAGGCAAATCAGGCGAAGCCAAATGCTTAATTTGCACCGCTCCCAAAAGGTATCTATTTACCTACAATAATTAACCTTGAGTTATTGGATACCTTAGGATATCACTAGCAACATGGGAATCTATTATAAATCAGAGTCCTCAGTTTTGTTTAATTGATTGAGTATTGAGTATAAGTAAATATGAAAGATAGTTTTGACATTGGCAGACAATTTATAGGCAATATTATAGTTATTTACATGTATGCCAAGCTTTTAGTGAATGTAAATTAAAATATCAAACTAACTGCCACACTCAGAGCCGTCAATTGAATTTAATGCTTGATTAAAGTAGCTGTTGTCACTTTCTTTGCTATAGCTATAGAATAAGACAACACGTCACTAAACAAGCGTTAAATTTAACTGACGTCTCTGAGTGCGGCAGTAAGATAATTATGGAACTGTTAAACTGTGTAAAACAGGTAGGTATAGCTACATTATACTTATTGTTTTGGTTCTTTTCAGATGATTTAATCTGTAAACTGCCAACCCCTGCCCCTGGAAAACTGGTGTTTAATTTGTTTTTGATTCCTTTATTATTGTGGAAAAAGTGTGTACCTACCAAATGGGTACCACGTGATAAAATTCGGCATCGCGGCAGATCAAGGCGACGTTGGCGAGATGAGCTTGATGCCCTCAATCAAGACTGGTGCTAAGTGGAAGTAGCAGGACATTATAGGCCATTAAATAATAAATAATTCCTCTATTACTGAATGATTACTTTTCGATTAAAATTCAGATGCAGTTTACCTTTTTGTTTTATTTATTCATGTTTTATTATAACAGTGGTTAGCACAAGTTGTTTTTTCAGTTGTCACTCAGTTTGGTTTGTTTAGACTAGGTAGAGGGGTTACCAAGCATTAAACAAGTCGCAGGCAACTTGTGGTAACTGTTCAGCAAATTAAACAATATTTCTGTTATTGCATCTGTACACATACATAAAACATAACTGACACCAAATTGCACAAACATTTGTTACCACCATTCACAATAGTAATTCGTCTATGTTAGCACTCGAAGGAATCTGCAATATTTTTGTCTATACATACATATATTTTATCCCATTAGGACATTTGTCACTTTGTAATTACAAGAGACTTGGGGTGACATTTAATTAATGAATGTGCCACTGGACTTCCTCCTCTTTTCTTAAAAGTTAGTGGAAGTTATTGCATCACAGTTGGGCCTATTCAGATTTTCAGATCAGAGTTATCTAATTTTAAACATCTGTAAACCTTAATTTATAATATCCGACTCGATTTTAGTCTAACAAGGATTGATATTGATGTTTATAAATATAAGTTAAAAGATATTTTAAATCAGAATCAAGTTTGATGTTATAAATTAAGGTCTACAGATATTTAATATAAGAGAACACAGATCAAAGTTAGCCACAATATTCATTAAAAATTAACAATCATAAATACAATATAAACACCAAAATACACCAATGTCCAATACCATTAGCACAGGTCCTTGTTGACTTGGTGTTTATAAAAGTAATTTTTAAATATGAAAACTAAATAACATTGTTTCATTGCACTAACACATTCAGCGCTGGCTTTCTGAATTCCTTATCTACTAGGATCATGCTAGAAGAGTTACAGAGTTCAGAGAGCTTGTTGTTATGTTATGCCTCTGGATCTTAGGATCCTAATATACTTTCATTTTGCTAAGTTAAATATTGTAGGAGTATCTACATGTAATATGTATTAACATTCAAGCATAAAGAGACCCTGAATGTTATTTCGCCAATAAATAAAACTACTATTAGCATGTAGGTAGTAAGTTTATTTTATAAAAAAGTTACTAAATTAGATATATTTACAGGTTTCAATATCAACTCAATAGGTATCTAATATTATTTGTAAGTAGGTATCTGATTCACTGTTATAAAATAGAAATACTCTTTATTGAACACCAAAAAAAACAGAACAGTACATTTAAATTATAGATAATACAACAGGCGGTCTTACCGCTCAATAGTGATCCAACTATTAACATACCGTTTCATAGCAGCAAAAGGTAAAAATAAATTTGTTTTTTTTTTAATTAATACTTATAATATGGTACTAAATTGAAATTAATAAATAGGTAGGTACATTTACACTTAAAATATTGCAGATAGCCTCTTTACACACCAGACTCGGCTAACTTGTTATTGGATTGAAGCTAATTTATTTCATTATCAATTATCTTGATATTATTAATGAATTAAAATAGCTTTATGTATAAACCTGATCTTGATCTGATTCATTCTAATTCATATAGCCTTTATTTATTCAATGACTAGCAAATATGTACCAATTACTTAAATTTCTTATTTATATTATTACTCAGTATATGTGTTCATATATTCTAAGCAATTATTTTTAATAAAATAAAACCATTTACCAAATGTACAATTTAGTTATTATTTACGCCTGCATCAGCTCTGTTACGGACAGGTTAACATGAACTAAATAAATATACTATAAATTTTCTACAAACATGTTATCTTAATATTCTCAAGTAAGTATTAAGATGTGTTTATCCTCTTTTCTACCCTTATCATGTAGCACTATTCTCCAATAAAAGTAGACCAAGATGAAAGAATAAAATATTGAACTTCTGAATTACAAAACTTATTGCACCTGAAGCGCTTTGAGAAAACTAGGTAATAAAAATGACATGTCTAATATTTTTCACGTTAATGATTTGTACCATGGAACTTATCAACACACTTAACTTTACTTATAGAAGGTTAGGTATCCTGAGCAGTCTCATCATAGGTAATGCAAATAGTCGTCAACTGCGTGGGGCCGGCTGTCGAAATTCGTGAACACTGACTTCTCAAAATATCCATATTTTCCTTTCTAGGCGTCTTGATTTTTCTCGGCGAACACTGCCATGTTATCCAAGTTTCTCATTATTGGACTGACGAAAACCTACAAAACAACAAAGTTAAAAACACTATCTAATCACTTCAAATTCTTCAAAATAATTAAAACAGATTCTTTGGATGGTTCACGGTTAGTTTTCACAAGTAGGTATACTTTTTGCACGACATTCATGTCAGGACCCGAAATTTTATATATCTCACTGTTAGTACTAGTTCATTGTGTGTAAAAGTTGTTAAACAAATCACTCAGTTTTCATTTAAGTAAGTATCAAACATTAATAAAAGTAAACTAAACTAAGCCGGCCTCGGCCTTATCTTGTCTGTCAGTCATGTCATGTCAACAAAAACACTCCCCTCCTCTTATTTTGGCAACCCGTTTCACGGAGTGTTTCGTTACTTTAACTAATCAAATCAATAGTCAACAAAATATTTAATTAGCTTTAATTATTTTCTAAACAGCAGTAAAGTGAAATATTAGGTAGGTATATTGTGGTTGCGATGCAAATCGGATTAAAATTGTTGAATTTTAGGTTAGGGTACCTTGTAGGTTTTGATTTTTAATATTTATTACATAGCTAGAAATGCATTGGCTTAGTATTTGACGGTTTTACGATATGATCATTTTAATTTACACACTATAAATATAAAATAACTAGGTAAATAATGTAAATTGTAGGTACTTACCTATGAGAAATGAGCCCGTGTGGAGGTAAATCTTTCGCGCCTCGGGATTGCCCATAAGTATTGTTATACAAACATATTGGGCTATTATTTTGTCGTCGGCTTGGTCGGTCTCTCTCTCGTAGTCTCTATACCTAATATAAATTATCTAGCACCCACAATAATTTCACATAAACACAACACAAAGCACACAATTTTTGAAGGCAATTGTACCTATTTAGCGGCAAACTCAAACCTAATAATTAGGTATTATTATAATTGAAAACGTTTTAGGTATACATTTTTGCCTCTGAGATTTCAAAAATAACACTTTATCATATTTAAACCGTTTTCTCTGATAAAAAAGCACCCATATGTTCGACTATGTTGCGTGCGTCCGCCATTTTTTCATGTCTCGAGATGGTCTCAAGTCACCAATTGACCATAATCAGGATCAGGATTAGTTCCCCATACAAATGATCGTCTCATCTGATCCGAGGATTACGTTTCACGTGTTGAGATATGTTTATTAATTAGAGCTCAGTCTTGTGACGCATCTTGTGACGGGCGTCTCAGCTGAGACGAGTTTATTAATACGGGCCTTAGTGCCGTATTAATAAACTCATCTTGACTGAGATGTCCGTCACAAGATACGTCAAAGTAAACGTCAAGCCATAGAGAACTGTCATTTCTGACGCATCTTGAGACGGGGATTACAGTCGAGATCAGATTATTAATACGGCCATAAGATTGCTAATGCGTTGCCAATCATAAGGAGATAGAATGCCTATATGCTAGTAATTTCACCGGTGTTGTCTTATCCCTAATGCAACAGTGCTGGTGGCGGAAGGTTAAAGGATGGTGGTAGCGATCCGCGGTAGATTTGTTTGTAAAATGACTATGAATAATCCGTTTTGCAGATTTAAATACATAACAGTAGGTAATAAAAAAAAACGGTATTTGGAATAAGTAACTGTCGTATTTTCAATCATCGGAGCCCAATCGTGTAATTAAGTTGTGGAAATATTTGAAAACCGATAATGTGGATAATTCTTGAAGAAGGCTTCCAGAGGATGATGATGATGTGGATACTAAAGAGGCAGTTCAAAATTCAATAAAAAAAAAGTGGTAATTTTCTTTTCAACGTATGTCGATATTTCTTTTTCCGGACCAAGAAAGATAAGAAAATAATTAATACATTTACGGGTTATATAAAACTATATTTAATACATGGTGCGATAATGGTATCTAAAATAACATGGCAAGACAATACTGGCTGGTTAAATTCACCCTTGCAAAAATGGGCCAAATTAGGAGATTCTGTTCAGTAGTGGGACAGTAAATTAGCTTTATAGATGAGATTAGAATTAGGTGATGTTGAATATGGGACCACTAGATAAAAAAACTAAACAATAGGTACTTACCTAAGCCAGTAACTAGATAGGTATCTGATTTGGTCTGGTCTTTTTCAACGGAAATCCTTAATAAGGCAAGGTAAGTATCTCACTAGCGTGTAATGTGTCAGCCAATTCGATTTGTTTTTGTCAGCTTAGCCCGTTCGACCTTCGTCCACTTTTTACAAGTCTAATGTCCGGTCATTACAACTGTGCGACGGAGATGGCAACAGGAACTTACATGTCCTACAAATTGCAAACATTCGTACCTATTAATTAAGAAAATAACTGGCGAATAGCAATCAATGAAAATTGACCATTTCCTTCATTAATGGTTTTCAAATATAGAATTGTTCCTCATTGGATTAAAGACCACAATGTCCATAATAGATTGTTTGCAATATTATAGTTAGATTGAAATCTTACATAATTGCCTGACTAAATGCACCGAGGACTGAAAAATAAATTAAAGCAACAATAAATTGCAAGGTGACTGACATAATGGACATAATTGACTAATCCGTGGGTTATTAAGTTATTTATTTGTGGATAAACGAGGCCAGCTTTGATTTCTTAAATAAAACAATTTTCATTGTCCTTTATGACACAGAGCGGAACCATTATTTGGAAGGCGACAAATGCTGTTTAAAAAATTAATTGCATAGCGTCGGTGATACTGCAATTCCGCGTAAGTAACAAATTCATTAAGTTGCAAAATATACCTTACTGTATTACTTGCTAAAGTGTATTTTGCACCTTTTTGTATTATGTTTTTTGTATGGCACAGTGAAGGCACACGAGCACCTGATGATAAATAAGATCTGAGACTCATAAAATTTGAAATCTCAAGACTGGAAGCCTAAGACTCCGAATGCGTTACTAACCCTGGGAACTAAGATGGAGTGCATCTATGCTAGTAATTTCACCAATTGTCTTATCCCATAATTGTGCTTCTTGTTCTAGAATTGAAGTTAAAGTAAGACAGCAATGAACTTCTGCCATTTTTATTGCCTGTCTATTTCATGCTTTAGAATATTTATGAATTAAGTTTTGACAGTTGTCACAAGTTCACCGTCCTATCAATCAAACCAGCTCGCTATTTCACCATCCTGATAAAAACAGGTGACAGATGACATTTTAGTGTACATGGCGCCGCTAATATGAATCCCAGTGATGTGACGACTGGTTAACTTTGCAATGTATATTGCCACATGTTATCTATTGTTTACAGGATGGTGAAATAGTGGCTGATGTTTAAGTATTAGGGGTCGACCACACCGTTGCTCAAAATACGCTGACTGTACGTATACGCAGTGCCGGACTTATGCGTCACGTTTTTCACGTCACTGATGTTCAATACGCCGACGCACCGTAAACGCAGCATGCGTTAAAAACGTGACGCATAAGTCACATCATCGCGTATACGCACCGTAAGCGTATTTCGAGCACCAGTATGGTCGATCACTTATGGCACTGCTCGGAACTATATTTTAAATTACTTATCCCACGGTTTCTTCACGAAGTGTAATATTCAATTACCCTTTCACTATAATGTCACACCGTATTAACTATTGATACATGTTACACCGCATTTTCCAACATCTTACTATAAACTCAATTACAAATCCGTCAAACTACAAATTGCCCTCGATAACCCTTTGTCCCCAAGTGTATAGGTAATGTACATAGATGTAGCGTAAGAGCTCATATAATTCGACGTTTAATATAAGTTAGCCGCAACTCCATGTAATATCATGTTGGATTATCTATCTTCAGTAGCGAAACGTAAGGTACATATTTAAACAAGCAAATACCTATTCGACATATGACTAACTAATATACATGAAGAAATTTTACAATGGATGTCTTTAATACATACAAATCTTGCTCAACGGTGTTGCGCTATCCGATGCATGTCATTCGCTAGTGTCAAATGAAAAGGGTATGTATGTCATATGCGTTTGCTTTGCGGTAAAGGTCAGAATTCTATGATTCGTTCTGTTCTCATTTTTTTTACGGAACTGCCGAGTTCATCTCGATAGGTTAAATTTGTATAGGTCAGTTTAATTTAAATCGAAACGTTTATAATTATATTTGGCATTACGTACAAACTAGTCGTTTTCTATACAGTATATGAGAATATCATGTAATCTGTTGCATTAAAGAAAACTGACAAGTTAGAGCTCAAAATACATTTAGGGCTGATTTTTGAATCCCCAGATAAAACTATCCGTCAGTTTAATGTATTACTATCCTTTTCTGAAGTCATATGAAAGAAAACGACAGAGCTAAAATTTACCTTCCGGATAGCTTTATCTGGGGATTGAAAAATCAGCCCTTAGTGGCAATAACTTTATCCGACTGTAAACAAACTAGTGCCAAACTTTGGCACCTTCTTAGATATCACTACTTTTAGTGACACATGAGGACTCGGCCTTTTTTTACATTTATGTTTTTGGTAGGATATGGTTTTACCGTGTACTCGTAGAATAGAGGCCCTGCCAGTTTCCAGTCAAGTTCATAAGTAAGTATACGCTCTAGTACCTTGTCTATATGTTCAAACTGCCATATACGAATTATCACAGCGGTTAAAGTGACAAGGTACTTCAGTGTACGCATATTTATGAACTCGACTGTACCAGTGCAGTATTTTACTGTGATAGGTTTAATTATATATCCTACAATTACTCACTAGATTGAAATAAAGCCAAGACTAAGCCAATTATACCGGAGCTCTTGAAAGCTCTGAGAAGCTGGTAAATTAATGAAACAAGCGGTAAGGTAAGGCTTTTATTACCTGCCCGTTGCGGTAAAAATAAATAGACATTCTACCAAAAACGCATTCTGCAAAATTAGTAATTATGTCAAAGTATGGGTGTGGAGAAGAAATATTTTGTAAGATTGTGCACTGTGTGCTGGGCTTTGTAAAAATACACTAATTGATATTAAATTATTAATTAATCTTCTTCTTTATCTTCATGTTTACAACGGTGCTTTCCGCATCTGTCTGTCTTTCTGTTTTTCTCTCTGTCTGTATAGACAGACAATTCGGACGACGCGTCGGCCTAGTTGGTAGTGACCCTGCCTACGAAGCTAGCGGTCCTGGGTTCAAATCCCCGTAAGGGCAGATATATGTGTGATGAGCGCAAATATTTGTTCCTGTGAGTCTTGGATGTTTTCTATGTATTTAAGTATATATTTCTCTATATAAGTATTTATATCGTTGTCTACTACCCTTTGTACAAGCCTAGAGCTTAATTTGGGACTAGGTCAATTGGTGTGACATTGTCCCATGATATTTATTTTAATTATTATTAGTTAGATATTTTCTTAACGGAAGGTTTTTAGATAGTATAAATTCTGGTTTATGTTCGGGTGCTACAGAAAGCTCACGTAAACTGATAATCGAAGCGAGGTGGGTCGCTAGTATCAAACATTCGCTTACTTTTGTAAATAATCATTGATACATATGGTGGTGGTGTGTTTTAGACGTTATTTGCATTGCTATAAAAACTGCCAAATTAAGTTAAAAAAAATATTGGATTCAGAGGGCTTATTGTCTAACGCACTTGCAATCACGATCGTTTTCATTTTGAAAATCGAAGGTTTGTCTGCATACAAAATGAAAACAATTGCTCCACTTTGAAGCCGGTTGCGATTACGAGTGCGTTAGACAATAAGCCCTCTGGACCTCTATTCTACACGGTAAAACAATATAGCCTCTGACGTGTTTTCGAATGGTGATCGTTGTTTTTAACTTGGCCGCCATTACTGTCATGTAAATAAGAGCTATCGTAACGTTGACTATACGAAAACACGTCAAAAGCAAACCTTGTCATAAACAAAAAAGCTGTAAAGAGTGATGGTTTTTTACCGAAAAGTTTCTGTTTGCTTGTAATTAAAAAAAAAGAGTTCAAGCGATAAACATTTTACTCCAACACAATTTTTTTCTTGCGATTTTTGAGAGAAGCACTATATTTGCCTTGGCAAGCTCGTTCGTTTAAACCAATGCTCGGCCCGCAATTGCCTACTTCCCTGCCTAGGCAATAATGTCCTATTAACCAATACTTCCCAATCAATAGATATTTTCTTACCAGAGCAGTGAACTAACTTCTCACCATTTACTCTACGTACGCGCCATTACGTCGTGACACCCTATTTGGCACCCATTAAGGCCTAACAAAGGGAACGGGTCCGCGCTAACCGCAGCGCCTTGTATGGGACCTTGCATTAGCACTATCTGTCATCACCACCGCTCTAGTATGGTTGGTGATGTAGCGAAAAATGTCAATGACCCTCGTTTTGGAAATGGTGATCACCAAAAGGAGCATTTTTCCATTTCTATTTCTATTTTCGGTGCCAGTTGTTCGGGCGAATGTATCAGATCCTTAAAAGCCATTTGTATTAATTAATTTTGTGTTATTTTCGGGGTACGAAAACTACTGTTTATGTCGTTTAGGTTGGGTTATTCTAATTCAAATTCGAATGGTTTATTGCATGTCACATTACAAGTATTAAAAGAATTACAAAAAGGTATTCATGTGGCGCCTTGCAAAGGTATAGCAACGCGAAACAGTAGGTAGGGTTTATTCTTAATAGGTATATGTATTACAATTATGACTTCAAAATTGCACGCAAATTATCAATTACAGGTGTTTTACATTAAAGTAAACAATTAACAGCAAGTACAAAATTATATTTATACACGTTAGACTTGTCACTACAGTAAAATAAAAACTGCTGCGGTGGAAAATACTTTTGGCAAATGAAAATTTCAGAAACGATTCATTTGACCATTATTTCACCCAAGATCTAGTTACTTTTACCGTATCCGGTCTTTTTTTACTACTAATTGAGGTACGGCTGACCGTATTGTAAAACGCTCCGTAGTTTTAACGCCTTAACGATTTCGTGTGGCAGATCATCATGTCGTTAAAGTGACAGGGTACTAAAGTGAATAAGTATTTTGAAACGTTGACTTTACAGCTATATCTATTTGTGGATTTTTCGTTGGTGATTTAATTATTACTGTATTTCTGATCAGTTCAATATTAGGACTTTGTCCCTTGACAAGATCTATCGAAAATGACTGACGTAAGCTGTAGGACGGACGGACTCGTCAAGCGCAATACGTTAATTCCAAACATTTAGACAGTTATTGAAAATGGTTTACGGTAACTTTAAGCATCTAGGGTAGGGGCCCTTGCCTCTGACTGACTTAATTTGTGAATGTAGAAACGTCGTAACAGTATGAAGAATAATTACATGTAATTATTTCCCAAATTGTATTCAGCGTGTAGAGATATTAATATTCCATCTAGTGTATAATCATCTTACGCTCTTTTTTCAGACAAACATTTTTTGGGTTATTTTATTACAATCGTATATGCGTGTTAATTAAAGTTTCATTAATGATAACTAATTAATCGGTTTGCTATAAAATCATTTAGATAATTAACGTCGCTTCCGTCTTCTTTAAGTGAAATTTGACTACTTATAATATTTGTTTCTAATTTCATATCCTATTTAATTAATCATAAAAGTTTTACAACTGGGTAATCTATTAGAAAACATTAGTTTAGCCAGTTTTTTTTAGCTAAACTTAATTAAAGCAATTATTTTAATAGGAATTAGCTAACACTTGATTAACTTTGTATCAAAAAATAATTAAGATTCAAACGAGGAAAAACCAGAACAGGAGCTCCTGTTGCATAACGTATAAGAAAAAGCTATTTATGCCTTGCAGTTAAAGTTGAAAATCGATTTTTAGGCGTTGTGCATACAGGATATTTATTTCAGTTGCCAAAGCCCTTATTTTATAGAATTTAAGGTTTAATTTTAAATGTAATAGTAGCAGAAATAAGTTGGTCAAATATAGTGAGTGATAGTCGATAAGTTCAATGGTTGGTCGCAAGGCTGTTCGCAAGGTCGATCAGTGGCTTTAAACGTTTGGTGCCAACAAATATAAGAAGTACCGAAGAGGAGTCTATTTTATATGGAAATTAGTAGTCCTGGTGCCGAATGTATTCAAGGAATAATAAAAATTGGACTAAAATTGCTGCGTGTAATAGAGTCATGGTAATATCTTGTGTACGTTTGGATTAGTGATTATTTTGCCAAGTACCTTTTCTGGGGTGTCATGAAAATTGGTGCCATGGTGTTTTTTCTTTAATATTTAACTTATCACTTGACAGATGGAAATTTTAAAGCCTTCGGAGCTGGGGTTCTTTTCTACTCGGTAAGTCTTAATTGCTTTTGACATGTTATCGCATGGTCAATGTTATGACAGTTGTTTACTTGACAGTAATGGCAGCCGAGTTTAAACAATGTGATAACATCTCAAAAGCAAAGAGACCCTGATATTTCGCCACATATACGATCGAACAAAAATGTTTAAATGAAAACCATTCTGTTATTTTAAACGGCGTCCATGCTATCTAACGAAAACGGTTTTTTTATCTTGGTTGGTACGGAGTGCTAATTATAAAACTTTACTATCTGTCAAATAGCCAGTTTGCCCCAATACGTCTCTACGTAATGGCTATGGCATACGGATAGACAGACATGGGGATATTATTGGGGTTCTGTTTTTGTCATTACCCCGTGTGGTTGCCAGGTTTGAATAGTGCCACTCCATGTCTTCCCGTGGATGCCGTAAGAGGCGACTAAGGGAATATAGGCTTGTTAGGCGATGGGCTTGCAATCTGTCACTAATACTCTGGTAAACATCTTAGCCTATTTGTGCAAAATGTGGTTACTGAATTATCAACAAGAAGTTGTAGGTAATTCTGTAGCTCTGCCTACCCCACTCTGGGATTACAGGCGTGAAGGTACGTATGTACGTATGTTTTTGTCATTTTGATACATACATAACTCTTAAAAAGTGTGCGGTATCAAGTTATTCGCACTGTTAGGGATAATATGATAGGTAATAAATCATTAAAAAAAAAACAATTTGGTTAGCGCAAAAACACACACTTGGCTATAATCATATGCAAACAGTCTTTTATGTTTTTTAAACCTCGTCCCTTTCTTGGCTTCTCAGGTTGACATTCTGAGTTACTGATCATACTTAAGTACAGTCATTATGCCATGAACTTTATACATTTCAACATTAATCAATTTCTTTTATCGAGATCGGCTTTTAGCATACCTTTCCTTTCACTCTCGTCCCGAGGCCGCTTTATTTTTGGACGCAGTCGCTTCCTGTTCACAGTTTTAAATGACCTCTCTTTCTCCCACTAAGGAATGCCTGTAGGTTTGTCTAGGAAATGTAATGGTGCGCCTACGCACGGATACACTATTGCAACTATATTTTTAGGATGGGTTTTCAAGAGAGCAATGCGAGGATATTGAGCGAAGCCAGAATAGCCCAGTTGCCTAGTTGTACCAACGTTCATTCGATTAAATAAAGACAAGTCTTGTGCTCTAACTTTTTAAATACCTTAGCGTATTTGGAAGTATCTAATAGAAAGTGTTCTAATGGAACGTTTGTACAACTGGGAGTAGGTATGTGTAGTTGTAAAAAGGTGAGTTGTAAAAAGGTGTAAAGCTTTAAAACACCTTTTTTAGGGTGATAGACATTTAGAGCGGCTGAACCAATATAGCTGATTTCTTTATTGTTGTATTTGTTAATGTTTGTATGTAAGTTTTTTTTTGAAAAATCCAATGGAAAGGTCGGAAATTTGCAGCGGGGCGAAGCCGCTGGCAGGCAGCTAGTTGATAACAATTTCATTACAAGTCATACTTAACCTACATTGTATAAAATTAATGAATAGGTTTTATTCATATACCTGCATGGCATTTTTCAATAATAAAAACAACTTAACGTGCCCGTTCCGTAATATATAATATTTATATAATAATACTACTATATTTTTTCGTCATAGTATTTTTTGTCAATCTCCAAACATATTGCATTGTTCACATGTCAATTCAAATTCGTGTCAGATCGAGGACGTGAAATAGGTCACAGTGCAAGTGACGCGCAATAGCGTCGATAGCGATCTAATGTCACGAACTTGGCGCGATTTCTGCCGACACTTCCGCATTTTAGGGCGTTGAGCGTGGGCCAAG
Organism: Acleris cristana; assembly: GCA_948252455.1. Taxonomy (NCBI): domain Eukaryota; kingdom Metazoa; phylum Arthropoda; class Insecta; order Lepidoptera; family Tortricidae; genus Acleris; species Acleris cristana. The sequence goes on along the minus strand of OX411774.1, from coordinate 5,009,212 downwards.
TCAGGAGAAGAAGCGGGTTAAAGCACGCTTGTATAATATATTTGAAAATAAATACGTGGATCTAAGTTCAAAGTGTTTAAACAAGTATTGGATGTGTTAGTATTAGAATTTATTATACACAAAAACCTTCCGTGAAAAAATATAACACCGATAATGAAAACCGCATGAAATTTCGTTCAGTAGTTTTTAGATCATCGCGACCATACATACATACAGACACGGCGGGGACTTTGTTTTCTAATATCTACTAAAACTAAAAACTAATAAAACTACATACATACATTTATGTTATTTATGGCAGGACTTAACTAAATAATGGTAGCCTGAGACAGAGAGAAGTAGAAGGAAAAACCGGCCAAGTGCGAGTCGGACTCGCGCACGAAGGGTTCCGTACCAATATCGAGCAAAAAAAACGGCAAATAATTCACGTTTTTTGTATGGGATTAAATATTCATTTTAATATTCTGTTTTTAGTATTTGTTGTTGCAACAGAAATACATCATCTGTGAAAATTTGAACTGTCTAGCTATGACGGTTCATGAGATACAGCCTGGTGACAGATAGACCTATAAAATATCTAAATCAGAGACAGACGTACAGTGGAGTAATAGCGTCCCGTTTTATCCTTTGGATATGGAACTCTAAAAAGATGAGACATATGTCCCAAGAAGGACGAGAGAAAAGCTGCTGATAATAAGGATTGTAATATTTAGTAGGTACAGGCTAAATTGTTGAGTAGGTAAATAATGTTGATTATCTCTTAGTATTTTCCAAGAATAAAGGCCGATCTTACTCAGCAACCTGTTTAGTTTTCAAGTATTCTTACTACCTACAGGAAAACCAAGTTTGTGGTCAGATTTGCGTGGTCAACGGCCTTTTAGTCGTACCTACATATTGTTTATCGACGTGCTTTAGTTTTATTCTCCATTCTCTTGGGTTTTGCCTTATAAAAGTTTATAATGTGCATATAAGATTCCGTAAATGTTTAGTCATGCATGAATGTTCATTTAAAAAGTTCAAATGAAACTCAATATTTAGGTAACTTTGCCTGGTTTTTTTTCAACAAAATGTATATTCAACCAATTACTGGATATATCCAAGAGGGATTTACCAATGAGGGATTTTATTTGAGTTGAAGAAGGACACTGACTGTTGAGTTGGTATCATCTATATACATATAAAAGGCAAACCTGACTGACTTATATATCAACGCACAGCCGAAACGACTGTACCTAGAAACTTGAAATTTGGTACAGGGGTTCCTTTCAAATAAAAAATCGACCCCCAACGGGAAGAAATGGGGGGAGTAGTGGGAAGCTAAATCTACGCGTGCGAAGTCGCGGGCGTCCTCTAGTACTTAATATTATCTTAAACAAGGCAAATATGAATATGCAACTGACGACTCTGACTTTCTGAAACATGTAGATAATGTAGGGCTGTTTCAACGCGTAATTCACTGTTTAAATTGGTAAATAGGTACCTATATTTTTTATTTTCATAACAAAAGCCAACGAAAAATATATCACAGATAATATTCTAAATGATCAAGGTATTTAAGACACCTGAAATACTTCCTTGATAGTGGCTTGGAAGCCAAGCGAAGAAATATGTCCAACTTCTTGCGTTACACATATTTGCACGCTATTTGAAAATTAAATTGTTTTGCTGACGGAAGCAGCGTCAGAGAGACTCTATAGACTAGAGTACGCCTAGCCAAGACGCAATCTCAGCTAAAGTTTCTGTTTTCTATCGACTTGTAATGTATGGAGTTGACATAAGCGGTCGACGCCACCATGAGTTACAATTACCGTAGGTACTCGCTAGCGAGTCGAACTCTCTATCCCTCGCAGACCTCGTAGTATTATTCTAGAGTGCGAGGGACAGAGCATTCGACTCATTACGACTCGAGTACGGTAATTGTAACTCATGGTAAGGGTACTGTCATCAGCTTACGTCAATCCTGATACACTTTGTCGATTTTCGAAAATTGGTAACTTAGCGTTATGCATCTTGTCTAGGCCTTGTCGTCATCGCAGTAGATAAAATATCTGTCACTTTCTGACACGTAAGTGCGAGAGTGAGGGATGCTTTATCCATTGCGATAAAGGCGACCATAATATGGACCCAGCACTGTTCTGCTCCAGTAACATAGATACCTAGACATTCCAACACTAGAGAACAGCTTATAGATAATCGTTATGGAATCATTAGTCACAATCGATGTTAATTTATTCATATTTAAATCGTACAGGTGGCTAGTGCAGCTAGCAACACAAATCGTATTCTTATTCACAAACTGCTAAAGTTCTTAATGTCAATAGTTTCGTGGCTAGTTGTACGGTTAGTAACAATTATCGGTAGTTCTCAGGCGTTGTGACCTTAGTTGGCTGAAGGCTTTCTGGTGTTGGCATACGCGTAACTAGGCTTGCTGGTCAAGACTTAGATCTAATAGATAGTTTTTGGCTAGAGCGCTGCATTTCATTAAGTGTTGCTACATTTGTCATTTCAATTACTTGCAGTGGACATGTTTCGTAAAGGTTACGTTAAATTAACGTTGCAACGAACGGTTGAAATAAACAGTGACAATGAATAGAGGTCTGATGGAATTTTAAACAGAGCCCAATTATCGCTTTATTTCAGTCAGGTCATGGGCCCGCTGGCCTGACGGTTAGTTAGATATTTGAAAGCAGTGTCCCTTAGAAGCCCTAATAACGTTTGTCCTAATACATCGTTTGTCCGAATTTTCATTTGCTCTTAACTGGTTTCCAGCTGAGTCAGGTAACTTTTTAAGTTTTCCAATTATATCTGCAGTTCGCTTAAGTTACGGTTGTATTATAACAACGTAAAAAGTTTGCAAATTTAAGCGCAAATGGCTTTAGGATAAACGAAAATTCGAACAAACGATGCATTAGGACAAATGACGATTAGGGATTCCAAAAATAATAATATTAAAATATGTTAAGAATGGGCCTTCACGGCAGTTTTTAAGGGCTACTGTACCGACTTTAGTAACAGTGTTCTGATGGAGTCAAGAATTACTCGTGATCGTAAGTACGTGTCGTGTTAGGTACAGTCAGCTGCAGATAGATCTAACCGAACAGCGAGCCCAAAAAAATCTGTTGCATCAGATTTACAAAAAAGACTAACCCGCGAAAAGGTCAGAAAAATGTCCTGTGACAGTATGTTTTAACTATCTGCTTGGATAAAAATTCAAGAATATGTAACTGCATAGTAAACCAAAAGGATTTAAATGGTGAAAAATTCAGCCGTATCTAACGTTTTAAAATTCCAACAAGATTGGATGGGATAGAATGGCAAAAAGTTCTAACCATTCGAGAAAATGAACTTAGTCCCAAGACTTTAAGGTTCCTAATTGTTTGCTACTCGAAACGCAATTAACAGAACAATATTTGCTAGTGTGAGTTTTAAACGTCATGTCATGTCAAATCAATGTCACATGCATGACCAGAGGCCCTACTTTGAAAATCAGAGTTCGAAGTAACGTAAGCTCCATCCTTCTCTCTCGATTTAGGCTCAAATGACGAGTGACAGAGATGGAGCTTACGCAACTTAGAAATTCGATTTTCAAAGTAGGGCCTCAGACATATCCAATCTATTATGTCACAGATATAAAAACACATAGATAACGTAAATACCTAAATCTGTATGAAAACCAACCGTGTCAATTTTCCGTTTTCCGCGCAAAATCGATTCAAAGTCGTCGCTTTTTTGGGCTATTGCAGTTTATTATCATGCAACGAGGCATTTTCTTAATTTTCACGGCCAATCGGCTGCAACAACAGGCGCGCGAAACGTCAGTAGCGACGGCCAACCCCGACGCTTCGTCAGTATTTAAGTCCGGAAGTAGATGCATTTGCGTTAACTATGTGTATTTATATCTGTGTATCATGTAAATACTATGCATTCAGATATCCAACACTCAAAAATATTTATAGCTCAACTGTATAAGTCTCCTTAAAGAAAAGAAAGAAAGATCGGGAGCAATTGCACTAATGGCAATATAATGTATATAATTTATTGGTCATGCAAATACCTATTGCGGTAGATTTAGCCATATTGCATGCACGCATGTTTGAAAAATAAAAATATCGAGGATTTTGTTTCTAATTGTTCTCTTTCACACGCTTCTTGAAAGTTCTTAGTATCGCTCTCTATTCAAACCATCTCTTTCACTCTTAGAGGAAAATTGCCATGAAATGTACCATCAGCCCAAAGGAATGGAGTACAATCGAATTGATTCCTCCTAAATTCAACCAGCTACTACACTTATCCCTACCCTGCTATCCCTACTGATACACTAAGTACACGTTTTTGTTGATTTATTTCTCCCGGTAGGTATAGGTGCACTGTCCATTTCCCCTCTATCCGCTACTCTACCAATAATTTCTCTTTGAATATAAAATTCAAGGCACTTGTCCCACCGCCGGCGAGAAAGCGATTAGCTATCGACTATTTTCTCGCTCAAGAAACGAAAAAAAGATATAGATCCCGTGTCAATAAAAGAGACACGTATATTAATAGTTAATCGCTGGCTGTTCACACTGCCGGCGAGAACTCTTTCCACTAGTTTGTCGAAACAAAAAATGTAGATCGCGCGTCAATAAACGAGACACAAATATTAATAGTTGATCACTGGCTGTACTCGCTTCCCGCTCATCGTCGGTGGTGGGACAAGTGCCTAACGGAGTCGACGGAGCTCCTATTTCTGAGTGTTTTGGCCCTTTGTGCCTGCTGAAGAACTAACATACTTACCTTAAACCTACCTCATATTTTATGATACAAATTTTGGTTAATTAGTAATAGAGTCGCGAATAGTGGAAATGGACAGTGCTCCCTATCCCTACCAGTAGGGATAGCTCGGTAGGGATAAGTGTACCAGGCTAATTTAACCTTTATTGAAGTTATTTAAAATAAAAACCGGCGTGGTGCGACGTCGACGCCGGTGTGGGTAGACAAGTTCAAACATGTTTTGTATTGCCGGCTACTTACTCCAAAAATCGGCAGCCGGGATGACGGCGGCTGGGCGACGGGCGTGCGGTGGACAGGCGGTCATAGTAAATGTACAATTAGGGACATTCGCGGTCGTCCACTTAAGAAAATGTTGGCTTGTTCATTGCAGCTAGCTAATCCTACAGCGCTCAGGTCGTTACGCGTTGAACGCGCAAACGAATATCACCCTAGAGGTGGTCGACCGGGAATGCCCCTGACTGTATTGTCGCTACTTCGGAGCCCTCATCTCGTTATCGTTGTCGTATCGTTGACGGCGGCGGTGGACCAACGGCCATTGATACAATTTTCGGTTGTCCGCATTTGGCCATTTGTCATTGATTTTTACATGCACAGACATGAAATCGTAGTCAGGACTAACCATCAGCAACTTGTTATTTAATTTGGTCAAATTATTCCTCTTAGGCCGCATTTCACGAAACTTGGAATAAGACTTACTCCGAGATTAGTTTATACAAATTCGGCGTTTAATCTAGGTATAAGACCTTATTCCAGTTTGTTGAAATACAGCCTTAGGTACACTTTCCTCGTAGATACACTTTTAAAACACCAATGCAGTGTTTCCTCTTAGATATACTATTGGGTACAGTAGTGTACACAAAAGTATAAGTATAATTAACAAATTCACTGCCGTGCCGGCAACGCGCACATGTGTGCCAAACCACCATAAAATTAACAAATTTAACAGAGTCGACGGAGCTCTACTAACGCGGAGCTCCTATTTCTGGGATGTTCTGGCCCTCCGGGCTTGATATAAAAACGAACCTTAACCCTTCGTCTGTGGGAGAGTAAAAAAATACAGATTTCAAAGAAGTCTCTAAATTATGGAATAATCCACAAAAATAAGCAAAATAAAAATATAAAAAGATAAACAAAAATTTGGTCACGATCCTAATCAAAAACAGACGAAAGGTTAATTTGCACACACCAAATATTTATGATATTATTTTTTTGGTATAATTTAGGGTGTGATGGTGATTTCTAAATTTGTGTGACAAAACTTAACTTGTCATTACTATCGCTTTTCTGTTGATGAATGTTCTAAGTACTTATAATGAAAGTGGATCTATAAGGAATGAAAGTGAACTTATTTTCAAAAGTGTATCAACGAGGAAAGTTTACCTAACCTAATAGACCATACGGTCTATTAAGTTCGAAATGCCGTACTACAAGTCGTCGGCCACACTATTGAGAGTTTAGACAAGTGAGAGCGATTTGTCATCACAGACAAGAGTATTGTCGCCAATAAGCCTGATAACAGGGATAAGTAAGTTCAACTAGAAGTTCAATCGGTTGAACTAATGGGACAAAAATATTCCAATTATTTCAACTACTAACTGAACAAAATTGTTCCTATTTTGAATTGATTAAAGTTGAACTCAACTTTCTAATATTTTAAGCACAAGTACGCGTACATTACCGAGTCACATTACCAGCAACGTACAAAGAAAAAATGTTGCTCGTACTAAACCGGGATTCTATTATTTACCCGTACCCCTTGAATGTTTGCTTGTGAATAAAATATTAAAAAGTTGAACTAATAGGAACGATTTTGTCCAGTTAGTTCAACTTTCAAAGTAAAATTACAAAGTTGAAATAATTGGAATATTTTAGTCCCATTAGTTCAACTGATTGAACTTCTAGTTGAACTTAGTGAAATAGAGGGATATCGTGTTACCAGATCGCCCTCAACGCGGGGCAGTGCTCATCAACGTCACCATGTCAATTACACTTGGCTCGTGAATTATTTGGCTTACGAGGTAACCGCCATGTGGGATGTTGACTCAACGATCATTGTCTTGGTAATCAATGATGGTAGGTAAGGTGCATTAAATGCTATCTGGTATGTGGACAATATACAACGGTATGTCCATGTATCATAAATTCTCGCAACAGAGAGATCTTTACAATCGGTATGTTTTGTTACAAAAAGTATATCACTTATTTGGTTTGAATTCATATACCGTTATTGTAAGGCATTCTAAAAACAATTAAGTATCTTAAACTCTAAGTATGATAAACTGTTTTACAACATCATCATCATAGTCATATATATTTTTTATTTATTGTTATCTACTACACCAGTATACATCGGCCCTGTTAAAACATTTGTCATAAAAAATTGAAAATACAACAATACAAAACATTACACATAATATTAAAAAACTATGGATTTATCATCATCATCAAGATCACCATCACCGTCATCATCATCACCACCACCATCATCATCATCATCATCATCATCATCATCATCATCATAATCATCATCATCATCACCACCACCACCATCATCATCATCATCATCATCATCATCACCATCATCATCATCACCATCATCATCATCATCATCATCATCATCACTATTTGAAGCCTGGAGGCGTGGGATGCGTGCGAAAACGCCTGCCTGCTGGACGCCGCCGCGCTGAACCACGACAGCAGCCTGCACGGGACCCACGTGAGTACACCATCACCATCATCATTATCATCACAATTAGAAGCCTGGAGGCGTGGATTGCGTGGCAACTCCGCCTGCCTGCTGGACGCCGCCGCGCTGCACCGCGCTAGCAGCCTGCACGGTGACCACGTGAGTACACACCATTACCATCATCATCATCATCATTATCATCATCATCATCATCATCATCATCATCGTCCTATTTAGAAGCCTGGATGCCCTGCCTGCTGGACGCCGCCGCGCTGCACCGCGCCTGCAGCCTGCACGGGGACCACGTGAGTACACACCATTACCATCATCATCATCATCATCATCATCATCATCATCATCATCATCATCATCATCGTCCTATTTAGAAGCCTGGATGCCCTGCCTGCTGAACGCCACCGCGCTGAACCACGACAGCAGCCTACACGGGACCCACGTGAGTACACCATCACCATCATCATTATCATCACAATTAGAAGCCTGGAGGCGTGGATTGCGTGGCAACTCCGCCTGCCTGCTGGACGCCGCCGCGCTGCACCGCGCTAGCAGCCTGCACGGGGACCACGTGAGTACACACCATTACCATCATCATCATAATCATCATAATCATCATCATCATCATCATCATCATCATCATCATCATCATCATCATCATCATCATCATCATCATCATCATCATCATCATCATCATCATCATCATCATCATCATCATCATCGTCCTATTTAGAAGCCTGGATGCCCTGCCTGCTGGACGCCGCCGCGCTGCACCGCGCCTGCAGCCTGCACGGGGACCACGTGAGTACACACCATTACCATCATCATCATCATCATCATCATCATCATCATCATCATCATCATAATCATCATCATCATCATCATCATCATCATCATCATCATCATCATCGTCCTATTTAGAAGCCTGGATGCCTTGCCTGCTGAACGCCACCGCGCTGCACCGCGCCAGCAGCCTGCACGGGGACCACGTGAGTACACACCATTACCATCATCATCATCATCATTATCATCATCATCATCATCATCATGCTCATCACGTTTAGAAGTTAAAGCTGGGGACATGGGGCACGCGCGGTGCCGCCGCCTGCCTGCTGGACGCCGCCGCGCTTCACCACGCCAGCAGCCTGCACGGGGACCACATGAGTACACCATCACCACCATCATCATCATCATCATCATCATCATCATCATCATCATCATCATCATCATCATCATCATCATCATCATTATCATCATCATCATCATGTTTAAAAACCTGGGGACATGGGGCACGGGCGGCGCCACCGAGTGCCTGCTGGACGCCGCCGCGCTGCACCGCGCCAGCAGCCTGCACGGGGACCACATGAGTATACCATCACCATCATCATCATCATCATCATCATCATCACGTTTAGTAGCCTGGGGACATGGGGCACGAGCGGCGCCGCCGCGCTGCACCGCGCCAGCAGCATGCACGGGGACCACGTGAGTACACACCATTACCATCATCATCATCATCATCACGTTTAGTAGCCTGGGGACATGGGGCACGAGCGGCGCCGCCGCGCTGCACCGCGCCAGCAGCATGCACGGGGACCACGTGAGTACACACCATTACCATCATCATCATCATCATCACGTTTAGTAGCCTGGGGACATGGGGCACGAGCGGCGCCGCCGCGCTGCACCGCGCCAGCAGCATGCACGGGGACCACGTGAGTACACACCATTACCATCATCATCATCATCATCATCACGTTTAGAAGCCTGGGGACATGGGGCACGAGCGGTGCAACCGCGCTGCACCGCGCCACCAGCCTGCACGGGGACCACATGAGTACACCATCACCATCACTATCATCATCATCATCATAACTAGCAGCCTGTAATTTGTTTCGGAAGACTTAATAAATAAATAAAAATAAATATGCCTTTTCTGGAACTAAGTAGGTTAATTTTAAGGTTTTTCCCGAATATTATTACAGCAATAACATAGAGGAAATTCTATCTTAGTCCATAGGGTTGGTTACGCATTTAAAGTTAACTAAAAAAAATAGTAACGATCTATTTGTTTAAGTACGAATATGCGATACATTCTGAGAAAAAGTAAAGGTCAGACGGACAGGCGGACACACACAAATAAACAGACGGACATGGTGAAAATATAAGAGTTCCTAGTTTGTTCACGGAATTCCTTAAAATTATTCCTATTACCGTCACACAATAAATCATAGAAAAGTTAGTAGAAATGCAATAGCTTAGTCTGCTAGTGGCTTCGTCCACGCAGAGCCACATCGTTATTCCCGGGAACGATTATCTGGAATGAAAACGTGAAGTCGTCGGATGTACGTATTTGACGATGCAACGTATTTGATGACGCGGTTAGCCTAGTTGGTCAAAGCTAACTGTCTTGGGTTTGATTCCCAGCATGTCCAAATATTTATGTGATGTGACTGATGAGCGCTATATTTGTCCTTGAGTTACATATTTTCTATGTATTTACTCTGTCATCATCATCATCATCATCAGCCCGGGGCGTCCACTGCTGGACAAAGGCCTCCCCCAAAGAGCGCCACAACACTCTACTCTGTATTTACTCTGTATATAAGTATTATGTCGATCTTTGTTTTTGGGAACTAAATTAATGGCTATGCTATAGTTTGGGAAATGAAGAATATAAATTGTAAAACACAACAACAACAACATTAACAACAGCGTCTTGTAAAACTTACAGCATTCGTTCTTGTAAGCAACAATGATTTTTCTTCTTCTTTTTTTATTAATGGCGGTCTACTGAGGTGTTCCGTATTTATTATTTAATAAGTATTTCCCTAGCAGATATTTTTTAGGATTTATTAGGTACGACAATTTAGTGACATTTGTCATTTTAGATTGGCAAGCAGTCAATATCAAACACTACTATTGTATATGGTCAATATCATAAGTAAATAAAAAGGTTTGTTATAAAAATAACATTTTAGTTGCAGGTTTCGATTGAATTTATTTATTCCGTCCATCCGTTTATCACAGGCATTTTACTCGAAAACTACAAGAGGTACAGTAAACGTCAAACTTAAGTGATAAAAAGGTTTCAAAACATGTCCTTAAATGACGCCCCAAATATAACAGATTTTACCAGAGTATCATTTTCAACTGAACATTTGATTAGTCAAAAGAAAATTATCATAACGGTACACGAAGCAAAATGACAAATCAAAAATTATGTCAGAGTGAAATATTAATACACGATATCAAAACTATCTCTTTACTGGAAAGTTCAATAAAGAATGATGAAATATTGCACACATCTCTCAACAACCTAAGGATCAGAATGACGCAAGTCAACATAAACGCTACTCTATGATGTATCAAGTGACAGACAAAAGAAAGTCAAAATTTCAAAATGTCGGAATGACAACTATACCGATTTACCTTGGATCAATGCCATACAACAAAATCAAAGCTAAATTCTGTTCGCGTGAATACCCTTCAGTTGCATTTGTTTATCAACGAACCGAGACGAACGTTTTAAAACAATTTTAAGTTCAACCTATTAACAACCATGGTACCTAGTAATAAAGTTACAAATCTTCAAAAAACAATCCCATACTTACGACCACTCGTTTCTTAAAACGAACATAGCAATTAATGACATTTCATGGCAACAAAACGAAAAGACTTAGGTTGAATTAAAATTTATTGTAAAATCAACCTTATGAAGCAAGAATTAAAATACTTTTCCCACTATTGCCATGCGAGTTACATCGTTTTTTATCGATTGTTTTTGCTTCTTCGAATTTAAAATCCCGTCCGTCGTTGGATTCATATAATACACGCAAAACATGATATTCTCAAAAATATTATAAATATTAGCAAAACATAATTATTAGTAAGACATGAATTAGACAGTATCGACGGAGCTCCGTGGCAGCTATTTCTGGGTGGTTAGAGGGCCTACTGTATATCTAACATAACCTACGATTCGATAACAAAACCCGACTATTTGTAAATTATCATGTTTTGCGAATATCGTGTTTTGCTAGTATGATGTTATGCGTATAATTATTAACTATTTTAACAGTGTTAATATTTTTAACAGGGGTCATGATATATTTTAGTGCATTTTGTACATATTATAACTTCAAAAGTCATTTCGGTGAACAAAAATACCACCAAAATGATGCCACCGAGATGAAGACAATTGAGTATTTTTAAGATAAATACTAAACAAATTACGCAATAAATATACGCCCGATTCGCGTAAATTATATCAAAGTATCCTATTAAATATTAAAAGATGGACTGAAATAAGACATTGTAAATTCATACATATTAATCCACGGAAATGACGTTTGAGGGAATCAAATACGTCGTGTGAAAGACTTACCTCGACACAGTCGCAATACTCGGCAACAGCGCATCCACTCCACTGAATGGCCGAAGCAGAACTAATGTTCGACTCAAATCGCAAAGATGGTGGTAGGTTAGTCGACTAATCAGATAACAGCAGGATAGGATATCTTAAACATTACTTACGTAGTTTATAACTTATAAACTAACTACAGTTAGACTATTAAACTACCAAAAAAATAACTCATGCGGCGAGAAATGCCTTTCGTTGAAATGAAAATTATGTGTACCTAATGATACGTCCGTTGAAAGCTGTTTTGATGAAATAATAGGTTAACCCCTTTTAAAAGCGTTTTGTGTGTATTAGAATCAGAAGTGGCATAATTCTAAAGAGCATAAACTATTAATTGCACGGTTTGTTGCTTTTTAGGGTTCCGTACAAAAAATGAAAAAAAACGGAACCCTTATAGGATCACTCGTGCGTCTGTCTGTCTATCCAACCGCCTGTCACAGCCAATTTGCTCCAAATCTAATAGACCAAATCAGGTGAAATTTGTTAGGATGGTGTAATCCTATTACCCAAACACAGATGTGCAAAGCAAAATACTTTTTTTTTATTAGGAAATTATTTTTGGTTTTGCAAACCTTACTGTGTCATACTTATATCAAATTAAAGGGATCATTATGAGAATCTCAAATATATTATTGTAATTATTGTAAAATAAATAGTTTTGATTTTATTCATCAAAGAAGACGAAAATTTACCATTCCCCCAATGATCTCCGAAACTACTGAGTCTAAAATTTTGTAAAAGTACGAAATATAGTTCATTGCTTGTGGATTACAGGAAAACCTATAAGAATTCTATCAATTGAAAATAAAGTTTCACTTATGAAAATAGTTCACTAAAACACCACTAGATAGCGCTAGTAGTAGTTAACTCGCGTCTGACTGTGAGGATTTCAAATGTGATATTTTGTATTAATTTAAAAAGCACCGTAATAAAAAATATAAGACTGGCCGTACAGTACCAAACACGGTACAGTAAAAAACCGTCTGTCTGTCTGTGTGCGTTTAAAAATATTTGTTTTTGTCATTGTTCGGAACCCTCTCCACGCGAATTAAACTCGCACTTGGCCGGTTTTTTTCGTTAAGAAATGATGTGCATGAACGCTGTTTGCAATTTAGTGGCAGAAGTGCCTTTTATCATGGTTTTTCCTCGGTATAGGATTTTTCTTGTAAATGCCACACAATGATGAAAAGTAAAAAAAAAACCCTTGCTTTGCTTTTCATTTACCCCATTTTTTTACTTATTTCATCACTTTAAGTGCGCGGTTTAAATATCTTTATGGTAGGTATGTTTACAAAACTTTAGTTTTCTAACTTTGATAGTTTCTGAGAAAAAGTGTGTGACATACAGACACCCAGAAAGAAGGACGTGGTGAAACTATAAGTATAAGTTTGACATCGGAACCCTAAAAAAGGTTTCTCACGAAAACGCTCGCCTTATGCAAATGTTTGCATATGTATTGGCTGACGTTGGCCAAATATTCTTAGAGGAGGCTTGAATATTGTTATTTAATTGGAAATATCACATTATTTATTCATTACAGTAAAGCTTAAAATATAATACAGGTACAACCGAACTAGGGGGGGGGAGGGCACTCCATAGTAACAGAAGATGATTTTTTTGGTTTAAGCGTAAATCATCATTTGGCACATATTTCGACAGTTGTATGTATTTCCGAATGACTTAAAGATTGTTCCGCCTCAAATCTTTCTGAATGGAAAACAGAACAGAAAAACAGTAGAAGTGTGAAGTGGGCATGTCACGTGTGGCATGGTTATGCGGAGTTCCGCGCAACCTAGCTTAGTTTTGCCGCGATCTCTTGTGCATAAAAGCTGTACGAATAATATTTCTAAAATAGGAAATAAATTCAGAAGCAAGCCTTATTGTGCTATTTTGGAATATAAAAACGATAGCCGCATCAAAAACATTTTCCATGGTGGCGTGTTGTTTTTATGATAGTTTGAGTATTGGCGACAACAGGTCTGATACTGAGCGAAGCTCATGCCACTTCCACTGTTTTTCTCTATTCCGTGGACCTCCTGGACCGCTTGTTCAAAAGATTTGTTTCCTCAAGCGATCTACTTGTTAGCAGACATTCTCCTTGCCTCCATAAGTCGATTCGTATGCACAGACAAGACTTCTGTGTAGATTTAGGTTTGGAACGGTTAACCACCATCGCGACTTTACTGATTGTATTTATGATATTAAAACTGAGGTCACCAACCGTACCACCCTGGAAGAGTATAGGACTTATTAAGCTAATAATCTTCATGTCTTCGAAAATTGAAACGCTTGAGCGCTTGAGGGCGTGGCGATTGGTGAGGCAGGCATTGCGGGTAGGGATGGACAATTTCTGATACGGGTGAATTTCAACAAGCGTCAAATTATCCTAATTTTGGTGGTATTTTTTATTTTGCTAGTAGGGATAACAATTGTACGTTTAAAGGGCGTCATTACTCATTAGTCATACTTAAAACAGTGTTAAAATGGCCCTTTATTATACCAAGTAGTATTTAAGATATAACGATTTTATGTATGTATCACCGAAATTGCTATTATCCACCAAAATTTACTTTTCTAAGAAAAACTGACGATAAATAATAACATATCGGGCTAATTAAAATATATAATCGTTATGGAGTCTTCTTTGTTATTTTTTAAAACCAAAAACGTATGTTCTTAATATAATTAATAAGGATTATTTGTTGTTTCAATTATTTTGGTGGAATCCAGCAATTTTGTCAATTTTGGTGTCTTCGAAAATGCTACCAAAATTGTACCACCAAAATTAAAAAATTGAGTTTATTTTTTTATTCAAGCGAATCTTTTAGATTAACACAAATTTAACTAAATACAGTTAAAAAGACACTATATATACTTGAAAAAACTATCACACAATTAAACTTTTTGCTAAGAAGAAGAAGTTATAACAATTAAAAAAATGTATTCCATACCACCAAAATTAGATACTTATGTGCTTAGCGGGAAGATGCAGCAAGATGGTACAAAGCTTTCACCATCTATCGCTGAAGTGGAACTGAATCAATAACTGACACCATATTATTATTCTGTTTGTATAATCACGTTCCGTTCGATCATAAAATCAATTTCAATATTCACCACCAAAATTGACTATTTAGCTCCCAGTTTTCCTTTATTTGCAAATGCAATAATTGTAATATTTTAAAATACCTTATCTAATATGGAATAGAGATAACTAAAACATAAATTTAGTTGAGGCTTCTTAATAACTTTGGACCACGGTCTATCAGGGGGGAAGCGGGGTAGTTTGATGCATGGGGCACAATAATACACCAGCACTATTTCGTAAAAACAAATGGTAGTAATATCGAAATATCATTAAAACTAAAACGTGACTATACATAAGCGGGCTTGACAGCTACAAACGCATCGCTAGGTTGGTTTTTATTAATATTCAAATATTTTTCGAATATGACCGTTGGGGCACTTCGATGCACAAAGGTACGGGGCAAATTGGTGCTATCAATGTTGAAAGTAAGTAATTTTTGACTGTGTTGTTTAAGTGTCTAAAAGTGTTTTAGGGTTTGTTTAGTCTACTTTCTAAAGTTCATTTAAATGAAGACAAAAAAACAATTGAAATCAGTCATAATGTCTATAAGTATAATATAGTAAAAAAAAAAAAATTCAAATCTTTATGAAACACAATAGGTTGCCTATACCCTCCTTAAAAGAAACGAAACAACATTTTGTTGAATGTTGGCATTTTTAAAACTTTTTTACATAATTAAACATGTGTATCAAGGTGCCCCATGGGTGGGGCACAATTAAGCAAATTCCAATTTTCACAATTTTTTCTTCATTTTTATTACGATTAAATTTTTAAGATTAATTTAAATTCTATATCAATCCCAATTAATTTAACTATGAGATAAGCAAAAATGGTACAAATGGTACCAATCTGCCCCGCTTCCCCCTATGTGCGACAAGTGCAGGACACGACACCAAAATTGATTTGGATTGAGAATATTTTTTTATCACGCCCGCCGCACAAAATAATGTGGTTGGGATGATTACCCACATGTGAAACATTTTAGTTATAGGCAGCTGTTGAAAGCTACATCCGTACACGCTATCAATAAGAGATTGGGCTCTTATGGCCTTATTAATAAATGCGGAGTTACCGTGGAGTGGCTAAGCGTAAGTTGTGACATTTATATATTATAAAGTTATATGTAAGACAGAGATGTAGATTTTGCCACTCCCTCTTACCCATAGTTGGGTCTCAGAACTTACAGTAATAACTTACAAGTAGTGTAAATCCAGCCTTAGCGTCACTTGTAACTAAGTAATTAAATTACTTATGCGATTTGGATAATAATATACCTAATAATTATTGTACAATCCTCGAGCTATGATGATGGAAACAGACATCGATACCTTGAATTTCGAACAGCCCAAAGGAACAGCCATGGCTGAGGTGACTGCCAATTTTTTTTTGGGACAAATCTGTAATTTTCTGTGTGTTGTTTATCGTCTGCTTAATTTAATCGTTTTCATTTTGACAGTCCGAAGATGAGTCTCCCTGCTTACAAAATGAAAACCATTGTTCCACTTTGAAGTCGATTTCGATTTCGAGTGCGTTAGGCAATAGGCCAGCTGCACTCGCTTCGTTATTTACACCCGTAAATAATAAATAATTTACTATATCTACTTACAAACCTTCCTCTTGAATCACTATCTATTAAAATCCATTGCGTAGTTTGAAAGATCTAAGCGTACGTACAGGGAAAGACGGCGGGAAGCGACTTAGTTTTATTCTATGTAAAGATATATTTCGATTTATATTACCTTTATAATTTACACATAATAAACACAATCCATCACCATACCCGGTAATAAACTAATTTAAGTTACATCGTGTTTGGAATTACTGCGTTAAGATTAGGTATATTTGTAGAAAACGCATCATACACGACCATCGTGCTTGTATTAAAGCCGTTCATGTGATCAAGTTTAGGGGCGCGGGCGGTGAGCGAGAGTCCAACAGGAGACTCCAGCAACACATCGTCGACCGCGCGGCCTATTTGCACAACTCTGGTCGCGGCGACCACCTGGTTAACATTTCCGCATATCATATTATCCTGCCCTTATCCCAACTTAAGTATTTGGGGTCGGCGCAACATGTATTTTTCTTCCATACTTCTCTATTAGTCGTGATCTCGGTAGTCACTCCCTTTCTAGCCATATCATCGTACCATATTTTCTATTCAAACATTTCCGCATATTAATTAAAAAAACACCAATGTTGATTATTTTGACACTTACATCTCTGAATATCATCAGGGGCGTATTGCATAAAAAATAATAGCTTATATTATAAGCGGAACTCTCTTTCCAACAGTATGTATTAAAAAGAGACTTCCACTTGTATTACAAGTTAGAAGCTTTTATGAAACAGGCCCCAGAATATGTGAGGAATATGCCTACTGTTTACATTGTGAGTTCAATGTCATTAATGGCATTTCGTCCCTTTACTTTCTCAACCTCGTATCTGATCGAATAGTTAGATAGGAAAGTAGTCTTTATTCTTTAAGCATATGACTGCTTTTTCTATCTAACTATTCGATCAGATACGAGGTTGAGAAAGTAAAGCGACGATTTGTAATTTTTCCTGTTTTTTTTAAACCTACCAAAAAGTATTTTAACATAAAGAGGTGGTTCGTCAGATCTTTTTGAACTTTTGTCACCTTAGATACGGCTGAAATTTTCACCGTTTAAATCTTTTCGGCTAACTATGCAGTTACATCTTCTTGAATTTTTATCCAAGCAGATAGTTAAAACATACTGTCACAGGACATTTTTCTGACCTTTTCGCGGGTTAGTCTTTTTTGTAAATCTGATGCAACAGATTTTTTTGGGCTCGCTGTTCGGTTAGATCTATCTGCAGCTGACTGTACTATCACGAACGGTAATTTGTGACCCATTTCAAGAAAAATATGGTTGAAGTCGTCAATGTCATTAGAGATGTCAAGTCATTTGTAACTTTTAGGAAACTCAACCTTTTTGTTGTAGAATGTCAGATTGACTTTGGACCTAAGGTGGGTACCAAATTAAAGTTCGCGAATGTACATATTGTGAGAGTTGCTCGGTATTAATTCAAATGGATTTTGGAAGGGTAGAAGGGGATGACAGAGCGATAAACAATTCGCGAGGAATATACAGGGTAGAAAAAAAACGGGCCCTTACCTGGGTTACCGTTTAGGAATTTGAAAAGTCCTGACAAAAAGCAAAAGTCCTGACATTTCGATAAAAGTTCGATCTTTTTAGAAACATTACTCACTTAGTTACAGTGGTATGGTAGCCATGGAGACTTATTTGATATTACTTAATATTAAACATCGGTATTAACGTTCAACTTTCATGGCAAAGTACGGTTTGCAGAAAAACAAATACAAACAAATACATCTAGTATTTAGAACCTTTATTTTTTATAATTAAAAAGAAAGACGCTAAATATGTATTAAAGGTTTGAATAAATTAATAAAATTTGTTCCATGGATTTTTCTGTCAACATTTGACGTCTGTTATAATATATCCATTTTTTAATGACCAAATGACCTTTTCACACTTACTAATATTTATTTGGTTTGACAATTAAATTGACATTTGTTTCCTTTTTAATGTATGATTTTTGAATCGGTTTGACTACTTTATTAACTACTTTTGTTTCCTATTTGGCATATATTACTTTTCGAATGCAAAATGAGTATTAAAGTTATATGACATTATTTAGATAATAAAGCTCTTTACGTATAAGTACAGTATTTATATAGGTACAGTTAACTGCAGCATAATAAATTTAAAAATGACACAGAATATAAACGTTATTATTCATCAAATATTCGAATGTATTTATTTTTTGCTATCCTTACCGGGTGCCATGAAATTTGAACGTTGATACCGATGTATACTTAATATGTAGCTTTATTACGCATATTCCATCTATTTAAAAAAAATCCGCACAAATTTATGAACTGGACGAAGTCCGGACTAGAGCTAAAAGTCCGGACATGTCTGGACTAATCCGGACGGATGGTAACCCTACCTGGAGGGGAACTATCTTAAATCCTTAAGTTAGATCATGTTACTTAAAGGAAATGAAATTTTATTTAAAAAAAAAAACAAAACTTAATTCAAATATTTTCTAAAATTTGCATATCTCACATGGGAATCCAACCAGATAAAAAATCAAAAAATGAGTGTGTGTGCGTATGTGTTTTTTTTTGTGAACAGCGTGTAGCAGAAAACTCACATAAACCAAAGCAAAGCGAGGGCGGATCGCGAGTACTTTTATAAAAATAAGTTATTTATATATTCAAACGTACTTTGACTCATTTATTATGAAGCAAACATTTCACTGCAATACTAGTGTCACTGCGAAACTCTCGTGAGTTCGTGCTGAGATTGCGACCGACTAATTTAGAAACAGACAAAAGATTTCAATTACAATATAACATTATTTCTAACATTGTGTATCTTAAATGATTAACGAACTGCAGTAATAATAGGAACCGCGTGTGTTAAAAACCAGATTACGTAGACCTTTGATTTAGAGAGTTTTTTACAGCGACGTAGGTCACTTGTGGTATAGTAATAGGTATTTTAAGATGGGGCCAAGTGATAAGAGTTGCTTAACTGAGAGCTAATAGCTTGCTAATGTTTGGCTCCGCGGGTTTTATTAAATGTGTGCTGATATACTTATGTTGCACTATAATTTATTGGTGCGAATGTGTTCGTAATAATATTTATTACTAAGTTTTAAGTGGAAGGTAGTGGGAATAATTTTATGGTTGTGTTTTTTAGTTGCTGTTGTTATTATTGTACATGGTAGGTATACACTAAAGTTATCGTACCTATGTTTATCTTTATTAAATTGTACTAGTCTTAAAACTGTATAATGGATCAATTATAATATACTTTTAAAGAGAAATAAATACTTCAATATATGGAAATATCTAAGACATCTGCAATTTCTTGATATACAATAAAACTTTTACATACATACAATTAACAGCCATGCACACCACACAAATATTTAACCTTTAAAATAATCGAACCCGGGACTGATAGCTTCAAAAACTGTTAAGTCACTATCACTATAATAACTTTCAAATAGTTTGATACTTCATGACGTAAATAGTGCTTAACCCGCCACTTCCTTATACCAAGGTCGCTGCGTCTGCGCAGCGTCGCGTGCCGCTTGTCAGGTGTCGGGTCGGCCCGATAAAATTTACCCCGTAGGCTTAGTCGACCTTTTCGATTTGAATACTAGCCTTTTCCTGCGGTTGCGGCTAAGTTTTTTTTTCTAGATAATTCTTTGGAGAATACTTTACTTTCAGGATACCGAATCATAGTTTACCATTGTACCTACATCAATCGTCATACATCTTCATCATATACTTATTTCGTAAGTGCATTCAAATTCAAAATTATTTCGTTTTGTACTAATAATGCAGCCAGCATTATGGGCACCATTCCCAGAGGCAGTGGTCTAGGGGATATTTGTACATATATTATAGTTACTTAGGATAAGTTAATTTATTTTAGTATTAAGTTTTAGTTATGTTTTTATTATTTTTCTGTTTTTTTTGTGTCTTGTATGAATACAGTCAATCTTTAACTTACCAATAAAAAAAGAAATAAATAATTTAGACAAAAAAAATATACCTATACATATATAAAAAAATAATTAGGTACCGAGAATCTCGCAAAAACTCTGGAATGGCTCGGCCGATAAAAAAAATTGTTGTGCTCGTAATTGTCAAGACAAGGTTTGTATAAAAAAATATCAACTGGGCGACTTAATCCAAAAAATTTTTTTTTTTTTTGCTAGTAACTTTATTCAATCATGGCCGGCTATAACCTAAAATTAGGAATGTTCTCGCTAATCTTCTCTAATAATTACCTTAAACTTTAAAGTGTAATTTGGGAGTTCGCCGTACGATTCTTGGTTTTTTGTATTATATAAAATATTGGTCAAAATTCCTAATGCTCAGTGATATAATTACCACCTAACCATAGCAATACATTACTTTGCTAAAACCTATTTGCACATTCGCAAAGATACTTTAACGAGATAAATTAATCTTGTGACACCCCTGCCCTACAGCTAATGAACAGTTCTAGTGCCAAAGACACTATAAGGAGTCCATTTTTAATAGACACCTAGGAGCCGGGCCTTGTAGCTATTAAGGTACTTACTTGTTTTAAGCCTCGGTAATAAATAATCGAGATAATTAATTCATTTATGTCGGATGTAGTACGTAATAAATTTTGCAATTTTGCTCTGATTCATAAATGTAGGGTTGCAACTGATTAATGTTATTTAAATGACTTTTCATTTTGAGTAATAATTAGCTCAATTTTAACAAGTATAATTTTGTCAAGAAGATGTTAGAGATTTTTACACTTGATTATAAAAATCCTGTAAAATGTGCCGTTGAAGTGTTATTTCAAAGTGAATATAAAATCAGTACATTTAGCACTAAAAAAAATAAACCAGCGAAACTAATGATGGAGATGGGAATTATTACTACCATTATTACATCAATTGGTCTCGAAAAAAGGTCGTCTTAAGAATTTAAATATTGGGTAATTAATTGTTTATATTTGTAAGCTCGGGTTACAAAAGACGAAGAAAAATAGACAATTTTTACCCAAAAGGTGGAAAAAAAAATGTTTTGGCCTAACTATATGTATATTTGTATGTAAATACATTTGTATGGTTCTTTTTTCCTATCTAGGTAGAGACCGGATGGTAGGGCCGATTTCGACAACCGAGTCATCGACAATACTTAAGCTAAAAAAATCAATTTTCATTCAAAAACGCGGATTTTAAAATATAACCCTAAGGCTAACATTATGAAGACGAAAATATCAAAACATGCAGTTGGGTTCTTTTAGCTTGTTTATTATTAACATAATACTAAATTAAACTTATTAACACGATAACACACAATTTCAATTTCATTATCACTTGCTCAACAAATTACATAATAGAAAATAATCTTAATAGCAATAGTAATACGGTTTAAACTGTACAGGTTCAATGTAATTGGAGGTCAACCGACACCAGCGGAATTTGCACTCTAATCATATATAAGTACGGCGTGTAATGGTCTAAGCCGTAATGGAGGGTCAGCAATGCGGGCAGTGGACCGCTGTGCGAAATGGAAAGTGCTAACCTACTTCACTTTTGGGCAGTTATGCAACTGATGCAAGCAATGCACCGGCGGTGGCCGGGGAGCGGCGGAGCGGGTTAATAAGGTAAAAAAACCGGTTAAGTACAAGTCGGACTCGCGCACTGAGCATTCCGCACTGCTCGACCCGACCCAATAACACTTGGCCGGTTTATATTATTTGTTGTTTTTTTCTAGGATTTCCACTATAATAACGCTTGTATGTATTATCGTTTTGGCAATAGTACAAACACAAAAAATCGTTAAAAAAAACGTTTTATGTGTGAGAAGCCCCTTTTTTAATTTACTATTTGAGGAAATCCGCCGTTATACACATATTGTGTAAAAAAATAACCAGCTGTCTTCCACGGCAAAATTTTATAGACTTTTTTCAATTTGTAAAGTCCTCGATATTTTAAAATTATTTGATACAATTTTAAAGTTCTAATTAGGTTTAAATTAGATTTTATGTGATGTTAAAACGCATTACATAAAATATAAGTGAAAGTTACCCAAGTATGTATTCTTATAAAGTAAATTCAATTCAGAAGACAATTCATAAATTATCATCTTTTGTTTGTTCCTTGTAAACCATACCGTTGAATATTAATAAACTAAATAGTCTTTCAAAAAAAGAGTTTGATTTAGGCTTTTATATATACTGCTATAGAATAAAATGAATAGAAAATAATAGCATAAGTATTAATAACTAACGATAAAAGAACGAAACATAATTGAAAATGAAATACTTGCATTTCATACTATCAATTTGTTTGTTACGCTACGTATGTACCAAGACGTAGCCTTACATTCTTGTACTAGCCCGCAGAATGAGTAGTGTAATGGTAATGGTGATCAAATTTAAAACGTATTAAACATACTCTTCGATCGATAAACATTGATAGCCTGATATTTTGCTAATTATTCATATGTATGAGTTTGTTAAATTCCGTAACATGTAGATTTGCCCTCAAATAAAAAAATTGTTCAGAGGAACCCTCTTTAATATTAAATACTGTTAAACTTATGTTTTTAATTGATTAGTGGTGGTAGGACCATTACCATAAGAATTCCATCTTAGTTCTCAGGGTTGGCAACGCATTTGTAGTCTTAGGATTGCAGTCTTGAGATTATAGTTTTAAGAATGCAAAATGTCTATACTTCGTAGATCCCACTCACCATAAGGCTGTGTCCTTATTCGCCTTCTTTTTTCCTAAAAATGAGCTAGTACGCTGATTTGAGGATCAAGTTGACATTGGCTATGTGATAAATAGGGTTAGGAATTTTTGGTAGCATGGTTCTAGAATCCATGGAGTCTCCATTTATTTTCTTATACATATTCGAGTACATAACGCCGGTATTTCGACTTTCAGTATTGTCATAATAAAAAAAAACAAACGGAATTTTTAGTTGATTTATCAACTAATACCTGCAGTTTGTTTGTTTGTTACACTCTCATAATGGAGATATCTTCCATATCAAAATTAATTCAAATCGGTTCAGTGATATAGTGAATTAATTATTTTGAAATATATAAAGGTATAAGTATAAGAACTAATAAATTGCGACTCCATGAATTCTAGAACCACGATATTAATATTATGCTACTATAAATTCTAACCCTAGTGATAAAGAAGATCAAGTCACAGCGAGATGTTACTGTTAGCATCCAAACATATTTAGCGTAGCATATTACTACAGCAACATAGCCGAGAGACTTGAGAATGATCTAAAACAATAGAATTTACTGAAGAGTGCACGAGTCATATAAAAGAGTTCAACGCGCGCAAATGAAACTTGTTGCTATTTTATTTCGAAAAGCGTATATTAGCTTTTGTATTTAGCTATAATCAAGACACTCAGAAGACTCAGAATATTAAATTTATTGCTTTTATTGATTATTTAGGTTCGAAATGCAAGTGTATTTATTGCATTTTATAAGGAAGCGGAAATTCGTATGAAACTGTACTAAGACAAATTAAATTTAAGAATGGCAGGACGTTAAAAACTAAGTGTTTCCTGTGACTCCATCCGTATAGAAGTCATTTATCGCTGTCCCCTAAGGAACGGTCCAATTTTTTGCAAAAAAATATCTACTTCCTTCCTCAGGACAAGCTGTCTCCATACAAATTTAAATCAAAATTGTTTAAGCGGTTTAGCCGTAGAAACGTAACAAATAGACAGACAAACAGACAGTGCTTATAATATTAGGTTCCCCCTCATAAGCATCTATTTTGTAATAATTCTATATTTCATAATAAGAATAGCCTTCCAACCTATCCGAGGCCCTCTGCCTGGCCCATCTTGCTCGCTAGATTTAGTTAGGTAGGTATGTCATTTTCTACACAACACTATGCTCAACAACGGTATTCGTAATGAAATTAGGTCTTGTCAATACTATAAAGTATAAAATTTGACCAAACAAAATATTAGGATAATTACCAATTATTCTAAACGCTGTCTGCAATGTAAACATTCGTCGAATAACGATTATGCCAAGTATTACGTATGCCAAATACGTTTCAGACAATCATCATCAGACATAATATTAGTATGGGTGGCAAAGTCTCAAATTGCAAATATACATACAATTGTCATACCAGGAAATAACAACACAAACATCATTTTGTTAACTTTATTACATCTAGTTGAGATAAAGTTTACATTTTACTTTTTAATAAAAAGTCCAAGGCACTCTGAATGCCAGCGGATGTTTTGGTGTGCGTACGCGCCTTAATTGATTTTCTACAAATTTATTTATTTATTTTTTCAATCTTTATTGTACAAAAATACAAATTTGAGTACAAAAGGTGTACTTAATGCCTAATGGCATTCTCTACCAGTTGTCATTTTTGAGCAAATCAGTTTTTTTTGTAGACGTTGCAATATTGTACAAATTTATCTGTATATTTACGTTAAAAACTATAGTTAATTTTTACCAAACACTACACTTTTTAATGGCTTTCGTGGTTTTAATCACCATGGACTTATTAGAGAAACAATTTCATGAATATCACGCGCGGGGACGATTGTTCAGTTATAGATTATTTACTCGTACTCTTGTCGACTAAACAGAAGCACGTAAGGTTAGTTCTACACGCTTATGTCAAGTCCATACAATACTATATATAGTCGCGCCGTTTTCTCAGCACAAAATGTAATGTATTTCCGCGTGCATACAATCTGAACCTATAGGTAGGGCATAGGCATCTTCAGGATTAGCTCGCTTCATCGTCGACAAAATCTTTGTCCTCCAAGGGCAAAAGTTTGTCAAGAGCAAACATGACCAATAAAAAAAAGCTGTCAAATCGGGATTAGAACGACGCGACTATACGTCATGAATTTATTCTTAGATAATTAAAATACAATTGGATGCGTTTGGAGGAGGGACTGGCAGGAGGAGGAGAGTCCACGGGGAACCCTTTGACTTATAGTGGGTGGGTCAGTCATGGTCGACGGCGTGCGCTCTGACTCTAAACCTGAGAATGCTGGTGTCCCACAAGGTCGGGTTCTATCCCCCACTTTGTTTCTTCTGCAAATTAATGATTTGTTGCAGAATAGCAACCTTTATTGTTATGCGGACAGTACGGAGGATGTACTTTATACCGGCCGTGTAAACATTTCCCAGGAGCAGGTCAACGAGAGTCGAAAGGCTTTTGGGTCTGAAGTCGAGACTTTATTGGAACAGGTCTCGAACGGGGGTCACATAAACGCCTTTACCGTTAAAAAACAACCTTTTAGTCTATCCTTGTTTCGAGGGCACTGCCTTTAATGCCGCCTCTAATATTGGGATCCTCGGTGTCAATATATCGAGCAATGTTCAGTTTCAATGTCATCTGGAAGGTAAGGCCAAGTCAAGTTAGTCTCGAAGAAGCTTGTTGTGCTCTGGAGAGCGGCCTTCAAATTTACAAGGCACAAATACGGCCTCACATGGAATACTGCTCCCATATTTGGACCGGAGCACCCCAATATCAACTTCTTCCATTTGACCACAGAACAGAGCTGCTTCATGTCCACAACCGGGGGCTTCTCAAAAATCTGGATCCACTGTCCCTGCTGAGGGATGTTGCTTCTCTCTGTGACTTTTACCGCATTTATCACGGGGAGTGCTCCGAGGAATTATTCGGATTAATACCAGCCGCTGGATTCCACCATCGCACAACTCGGACGATCAACACCATCTTGATAGTTGGAAATCCACTACCGCGTCGCGATGATCACTTACCATCAGGTGATTCACTTGCTCATCTGCCTCCTTTTCCACATAAAAATAAAAATAATACAAGACTAGACTACATTTTTTAAATAAAAATACACTCACTTTGTTTGGCTCATAAATTTGTAGATGTTTTAATTCAAGCTTGCATTTTTCCTGTATTTCCTGGTATTTATCTCAACTAAGTATCATAAAGTTAACATAATGGTGGTGTTGCCCTTTCCTGTTTGAATTCTCGTGAGTATATTTGAAATATTGAATTTGAAAAATATACCAAAAAATGATTAAGATAAAATTCTTGCCAATACTTTCGATAATTCAAGAATTAAGTAATTATTTACTTTTTCATGTTAGTTAAATTTTACTTCACTTCTTTGGTGAAAATGGATCCCTTTCTATGACACAAACGCTTTTTACCCACTGGCATATGACACCTAAAAATGTTACTATTTTTGAGAAGATGGACAATTTTTTTACCCGACTGATCCAGAAGGAGCGGTATGTCCTTTCCATTGTGACATCTTGTAGCCTAAACGGCTCGAACGAGTGTGAGATGATACGTTACTTCTTACTTTGTCTTTATTTGACAAGACAAGACTAACTCAAATTATACCGATTTATTAAACGACAAAAAGTTTACACTATGACGAATATAGATCTAGGGCCTCAAACAATCACGTTCACACCTTACCCTTACTAACTTAAAGTATCTTTCCTTAAGGACATTTCAAAAAGGCTGATAGAAACAACCGGAGACCACAGAGCTGGCAGCTTCCTCGGGCAACGAATCAGCATTGCTATACAAAGAGGAAATTCTGCCAGCATCTGTGGTACTTTGCCACGGGGGCCCTCTCTTTTTTAGCTTTTATTTAGTTTTAATTTCATTGTACTTTTTAGTTTAGTTATAATTTTTGTTTTAATTTATCTTTTAATTTGCCATAGTTTTAATTTTTAATTTTTAACGTAATTTGTAATGTAATTCTTTCCTCAAATGACACCCAATTGCAAATTATTATCTCGTATCTAAAGAACCATTTCAATTGACCTTACATCCAAATCACAATACAATCTGTGCTTCCAGCCGCCCTCCCAAGCGTCCGTTTCGCGCGCCCCACTCGGCGCAGCCCGGCCACTATCGCCCGCGCAGGCGCCGAGCTCGCGCGTACAATGAGTCGGTGGTGAAGTGCAGTGAACAGTTTACTTAAGCAGTGAAAAATAAAGCAGTGAAACGATGCACCCTACTGTTGTGTTTGTTCTGGCTGTCGCTTCAGGTAATTTTTGGTAGTTTTGGTAGTTTTCGCGTGTAATGGTAGTTTTTGTAAGTTTATGAAGTTGGAAAATGGAAAGCATTTTAGTAAATAGTTGTTTATGTTTGTTCTAGGCGGAAATTAGAAGAGAAATAATATTTTCTAATGTGGAAAATACACATGTTATTTTTAAGATTTATGCTATTCAGGGTAATATGTCAAAAAAAAACACATAAAAAGTAAAACTGTGATCAAATTAATATCTGTAAATATTATATTAAAAGCAATAAATATAAAGATTAACTAAACCAGTTTCTTATATAAATTCTGTAATTAATATACGTTTAATTAATTATCTAATATAATAATATTAAACAAACAACATAAAAGTGAAACGAGACCTTTAATTTATTCCGATAATTACTCCAGTAGGCAAATATAGATGTCACGCAAATATGAATGTAAATTAATATTTATAACTTTCTTCTGGTTATGTAATTAGATTGACAACATATCAAATTCTGAAACTAGAATGTATTTTATCACTCAAGATTTAAAATATTATTCAATAGCTTCTCTAAATAAAAGAAAACTCATATTACTTAATGACAGCTTAAAAGATAAACATTAATTGTACGTTATTACTCACTTTCATTGTAAGTGAACAATACAAACAAGATCTTAATGCCATTACCAATACAGACCGCAATACAACTCTGGGAAAATATGCTTTTTATTTAACTCCCCAACTGTACATGTTGTTTTTAAAAAACAATGAGTACATTCACGGGCGGTACAAAACTTAAAATTCGAACGATGCAATGCTACTGGCCAGTTATGAAGTAAAATTCATTCATAAATGGCATTCGTAATTCAAAATTTCATACGCAATTGGCCAGTTTTAAAATTAAACTTATTCACAATCGGCATCCTTAATTAAAATTTTGAACGTTCCAACTGGCCGGTTATAATATAGTATATGTTTTTTGCGTAATCCCGCTCTTTTGTTTTTGCCGCGAACGTAGTCGCGTGTGACGGTTTGGTGAAAATTAATCGTTCCTTTTCCTTCTTGCAATGGCTCGTGTTGTGTACCACTTATTTGTTAGAATGACTTCGCGAATGCAAAACTGCCAAATTATGACTTGGGTCTGGTTAACGATGTGATGTTGTCATTTGAATTTGGTTAAATTAATAGTTACAAATGTTCATATTTTTAGTATGCATTAACATGGTCATAGTTATGTTTATTTTTAAATTGCATAAATCTATACAAAAAGTTATGCACACTTTAAATCGCACGATGTTAACTCATGACTAAAAGTACTTATTACAATACGAGGGACATTGCCGTAACTTCAAAAGTAGTACTATCAAGCAATATTTCAACGCATTTTTAACAACAATAGAAAACGCACGCAACACGTCAAACATAGCCGCATTTTACACCCGTATTTTGTCGAAAAACTACAAAAGGAGTTTCTTCACACTATGCCTATTGTCACGTGTCCCCAAATCCAAAACGGCATATGTGAGGCCGTAGCTGTTACGTTCATACGCTGTTTTGAATGATGGTTTAGGTATTGTAATGCAAAGTTGTCTATTGGGAGTGGATAGATGGGGACTGGTCGTGAATTCGTGATCGTGTCGATGGTCATTGTGGATAGATTAGTTGTGGTTTTCCACGACTTGGTTCGTTGAGTCAGTGTCATTGAGTCTAGACTTAGAAGTTAGGCAAACATAGCAAAAAGAACGGAAAAAAGTAACGAAAGTGCAATTTACGAAAGAAGGTTAGGTTAGGTTAGGTGATTGTGACTTTAATGAATGCCTGCAATAACTGTAATTTCATCTGCAAAAAAAAATACTGCACCATATTGCGGATTTTTTCTTAGTCTCTGGGAATAGCTATGTCGTTTTCATGCGATACTATTTAGGTTATATTGAGCACTTAACACCAAAACATGGACACATGTTACTCATGTTATAGTACAATTTGATGCAAGTGCGGAAAGTGTGTCATTTTACACTAGTCCCGAGGTGTCTTGGCCTGAGTTGCAATTGCAAGCGAGGGACAAGACTCGGGACGAGTGAAAATGACAGTTCCGCACGTGTATCAAACGACGTTTTTTGTTCGTTTGAGAAAAAAAAAGCAGTTATTAAAAGAGACCATTTCACTTATAACTTCTAATAAAAATCACAGTGCAATTTGAACAATTAAGAGTAAAAAAGACTAGTGCAAAAAATCCAACTTTCCGCACGATAAAAAGTAATTTTTTTTAAGAAATGTACATTCCTATTAAAAAAAACACAATGTTTAAATTTAATAAATTTGGATTAAGAATGGACACTTAAGGGTGTTCTTATAAGTTCACAATTCACGTGTAAGTGTACCAAACTACCTGTTTTACAGATTAAAAAAAAAAGCTTATATTATTGTAATTTGTTTTTTAATGATTACCAATAGATACAATGTATTCTTAATAATGCACTAGATGCTTATCTAATTAATTAACTAAAGGTATAATTACCAATTTTTTTAGCAACATCCATCAATATATTCTTAATTGTTACTGTCATTTTAAGCCAAAAACCGCTTCTCCAACTACAAATCATCAGTAAAAAATGAAACTTAATGTTGTACGAGTATAAACGCTTATAAGTACCTATATAACAGCTGTTCAGCTTTCCACTGTTGACCAACCGCCTCGCGTGAAGCAACAATGCCGGGATCAACTACACAATAAACAACATAGAAAACATCAGTCATATAAATATTGTATGTAATGTAATTGGTAGATTAGAGATACTGAAACCGTACTTGCAAGACATGTCGCTATGGTCAGTAAGTACTAGATTCACGGCAGTTATGTCCACAGTGAGTCAGGAATATCGTTAAAAAGTGAATTTATTTATTTAAAATTAGTAGTTTAGACATTTTAAACTACTTTAAATGAACACTTGCCATACATGCTTGTAGCTTTTGTGACGAAAAGAAACATTAAAAAAAGATTTATCGCAATTAAAAAATACAATTTGTAAAATAACACAGTTTGCTAAAATAATTTTGGTGAAACTTTAGTGAACCGTAGCAACACTTGTTCAAATTCAACAAATTTTGACATAATAATAATAACAGTGTAAAAATAAAACCTTCAACATGAAAAAAATTGCAGTAGTCACACACATATAGACCTAACTTTAAAACAAGTTCTAGGTTCGTAATATGGATACTAGACAACGATAAAATAATTATACACTTATTAAATAGTTCAAGACTAAACAAAAAATACTCCCACTCGTCACACACATGTTTGCTATTATGGAATCGAACCTGGGACCAATTACTTCTAGGCTAATCACGTCGTCAACATACAGTAATAACAGAGTAACAATCAACCAACTTGCAAAAGAGCTCTCATCACGAAGGACTGTTCGGATGTCGGTCAAGGCCAAGCTGTTCTTATACTTATTAGGTATTCCGTTCCACGCCTCTGGCGCCCAGGCACAAAGGATCTAGGTCTCCTATGATGAAAGGAATGCGCGGAATTGTACCACTTGAACACTATGTCGCTTGAAATTGTATGAGCCGTGCTTAAGATAAATTACTGGTTATAATTTAGAGTTTTGAGTGTTAAGGTTCTTAGATATCTTAAATGTGTGTATAGGAGGGTTATTATGACATAGCTGGGTCAAAATCATTTTCGATGCACTGAAATTTTCCACTCTGTCACGATCGTAAATTTTTCTGTAAGTAGTAATGTTTTTTAATCTAAATAAATGTTTATTTTATTTGAATCAGCACAGTATTGTCAAACATCGTCAAACAAAATAAAATATTACTTCGTACAAAAACAACCACTCTGTTACATTTCTCGGGGAAAAATTTCAATGCATCGAAAACTTTGACGATGATTTTTACCCAGCTATGCAGTTCATTTTACGACGAGCGTTATGGACAGAGCTATATAGCAGTTCTATAGCTCTAAACTGAACTGCATAGCTATGTCATAATAACCCCCCCCCCCCCCCCCCCGGTGATCAAAGGTGATGGATTGCCAGATAACTTTTTATTTTCGATACCTATTTAAAACCACACGGAATGAAAAAGACAATTGATTAGTCTGAGATTCATCTAAGACGTAATAAAGGGAATAAATTGTGTTGTCAAAATTAGTTAAATTCATCGTTTTTAATCGGTGTACTTTAATCGAATAAGTGTTATAAAACCAGAGTATGGCTATAAGCAATTAAATCTGAATATTCAGTAGGTCAAGGTATAAATATACATTCTGTCAAAATCGTGTTTTGATCAGATTAGTATAATATAATTATCCGCAGAATCGAAAATGTATAAAATTAACATTTTTGTTTCACGTGCCTTCGCACGTTAATTCGAATCATGTTTAAATCTGCGGGTCATTTATAAAGATAAAGATAAAGATAAAGATAAAGATAAATTTATTTGTTAAACATGAGTTACAATTTTATAAAGATGCCAGAATTAATTTCAGATCGTCATGTTTTACCTTTCGGCGTACAAATGATAGTTGGTATTAAATTAATATGCTAATTAGTTATCTTATACTACATAGGTATCTACAGAAATATGTCATTTACGAATTCGCTAACACTGTAATAACATTTTGTTAATAACAATTTAATTAATTCCCTTTTAAAAATGTTGTTATCACTAGACCTTATTTCTTGAGGGATTTTATTGTATATTACAGGTGCTTTACCAAATATGCTTTTCCTCAATAGTGCTGTTTTTGTTCGTTGAATATTTATTTTATCGGCATCACGGGGTCTTAAATGTCCAATATTCACATTTTCATTTCGTTTAAACAGTTCGGGGTTACATTTAACGAATATTGCCACTTGATAGATGTAAAGTGAAGGGAACGTTAATAATTTATGTTTCACAAAATATGGCTTAGTACTATCTGCTGGTTTAAGACCGAACATTGCCCTAATGCACCTCTTTTGGCTTTTAAACACTTTTTCTCGATTTGTGCAATTTCCCCAAATGACTACCCCGTACCTAAGAATCGATACTACTAGAGCGTGATATGCTGTCAGTATCGTTTCAATATTAACTATTTGGTTCAGCTTGTGAAGTGCGTAAGCCGCCTTTGCTAATTTTAGACACACTAATTCTACATGCTTTTTCCAATCAAGAGATTGATCTATATGGACTCCCAGGAAATACATAGATTCTACTTCATCCAATTTACAACCTTGGTATGTAATGGTGGTTTGCGGTATCGTAGATTTTCGTTGACAAAAATGCATTAACTTAGTTTTTTCCAAGTTGATCCTAAGATTGTTATTTTGGAGCCAAGAAATAACATCATTAAGTGTTTTATTTATGTCATTCTCATACGAGCATTTGTCCTTACAAGCCACTATTACTGTACAGTCATCGGCAAATAGAGTCATCGGGTAGTCTACAGATCTTGGCAAGTCGTTAATGTAAATAATGAAAAACAGCGGACCTAGCACAGACCCCTGTGGCACTCCATATTCAATAATGCGACTTTTAGATAAAAAACAAACTTCTTTTTTCGTATTTAGGTCTAGTCTAGTAATTTCTACACGTTGTTTCCGGTTACTCAAATATGACTCAATTAATTTAATTATATTGCCTCTTATGCCGTAAGCCTCAAGTTTTTTTAAAAGAATTCGATGATGTACAAAATCGAAGGCTTCGGTCATGTCCATGAATACGGCAGAGGTTGGATTTCTTATATCCATATTTTTAGTTACGATATTTAGTAAATTTATTATGGTCAGATTGATCGTGTTTATAAACGTGGATAAAAATATTGTCACTTCCTGACGCTTAAAAGCAACCGAAATACGGGCCCTGGTAGGATTTGGTACTACTTTGACTGTTTGTTTAAGGTAGTAGGCTACCCATAGTTAACTTTAATATTTTGTTTCGATTTCGATTCAGCTATAAGATGCATTTTTTCAATCGTAACGATTTGAACCATAAATTAGCTAATGATTTTGCGAAAATAAACTATCAATCGAATGAAGTAAGTATTAAGAAGTATGTTAGCCTCTCGAAATTAAAATCTGCTTTCATTTAATTTCGGATATGGTAATAAAAAACGCATAAAATGACGTTCATAAAAAACTATTCTTACACAATTCACAGCATACAAATGCTTTACACTATTGTTTTTTTTACCTATGTCTTAAAAGTAGCAACGTAGTTTTGAAATTTGTGTAATAAACGTAATTACGAGCTCATTTGACATGGTTTTTAATTTTTACAGTGTTGTGCTTTCTGATAATTTAAACATACATTTAAGATGAAATCTATAATTTTCAAGGTTTTATTACTGTCATAGGTAAACATCAATTATATAAATTTTAGATTAGGTTAATAAGGTAAAGTAAACTTACAGTTAAAGGATGGTAAAGTTTAAATAATATCTGCATTATTTTTTTATTACAAGAAAGACTTATGTAATTATAACAAATGTGCAACAGGATTAGTGTTTTTGTTTTATTTTTACAACATTACATCGTCTAATAAAAAAAAAACTTTAATAGCAACACTAGAACCAAGCTAAGCGCACAAACCACGCGTTTATTTGAGAACGCACTTGCGTTTGTCTCTTAAACACTTGTTTATACTTTATGACTAAGACATAAACAAACTTTTCCACTGCTGGGCAACGGTTTATCTTTTTTGTTATTCCTTCTAATCTAATCGCTTCAAAATACTTACATCCAAGTAACTCCACCATATCCTTTTCGGTCTGCGTCGGTAGCCATTGTTAAGTTTTGTCAATAATTTGAATTTAAGTAATTGCAACAATTCAAAAGTCAATTTGTTTATGTTTAATGTTTTACAAGCTCGGGTCATCGTCTTGCTGCTTGTTATGTAAGAGGTCACAGTTTGCTCAACTTGACGGATTCAAGAGTTAGCTAATTTACTTATTCGCAAGGTGATCGGGTGAGGCAACACTAATAACTTACAGTGTCGCATCGCTGTCATTGTTTCAAAATGTCCACCATTTAGTGTTGATAGATCGAATTGGCAACGTGGAGCTTTTTTCCCACATTTTTTTTTGTTCTAATTTATACTTGCCCGCGACTTCTTCCGCATAGATTTCTATGTTATTCCCTCGGGAACTTTTGAATTGTCCGGGGTGAATAGTAGTATATGTGTTAATTCAGGGTATAAGCTATCTCGAATCCATATTTCATTCAAATCCGTCCAGCCATTGCAGCGTGAAGGATTAACCAACTAACGCAAAAACTTTCGCATTTATAATATTAGTAGGATAGCAGGATTAGTCATGCAATTCTAAAAGAGTTCCTAAAAATTGGGCATAACTTCTTTGGGTATTTGAAATAAATTTATAAAACCATATCTGTAGATAAGTGGGTGAGATGCTGGGTGTGGGCGTGTGGGAAATTACCTGTCGATAAAATTTAAATTCCTCAAATTTATTTATGAAATATGAGTAACGACTAACGATGAATCAAGGGGTAAACCCCTTTACTCATTTTATACGTTTGGAAACGTTATGTATTAATTATAAATCATTGAAAGGTCAGCCAGCTAAGCGCATTTGGGGTTTGGATAAAAATGTTGTCTTATGCAAAAGTCATTTTTTTTTTAGTGAGCAACCATTTGTAGAAGGCCATATACTATGATAAATCTATTAGAAAAAAACACATGTCCTCTGTTACACAATGTAAATACTTTTGTGTATCGGAGCCGAGATATTGAAATATTGATAACTGAGCGTACCAAAAACTGAAAACGTTTTTTTTTAAATGTCTAATTAAAAATTATAATAATATATACCTATTTATGAGAAGTTAGAGGTCCTCTAAACGATCATACGAGAATCATCCATAGCCGCTGAAAACAAAATGATATTTATGTTCATACATATAAACTTACCCAATGCGTTTACCGAAGATAAACATTTGGATGTGGCTATGTTGTCCTTTAATACTTAACGATTTTTTTGGTATATCAAATTCAATGAAAAACAAGCATTAAAAACCCTCTCTGTGTTTGTATTTTTATGTTTTCATAGAAAAAAATATAGCCCATGTCACTTCTAAGATCAAAACCTATTAAAAATCTATCATAATACGTACTATACTACCTATTCTATGAATGAACATCAGTTGTATCATTATAGGTTATGGGCCCAGTCTAGTATTTTAGCTGAAAAGTCGTAGTTTTTTCAAGTATAATGCCAGGAAATTACATACCTAGTGCACATTTCGCGCGCACACGCCGCAGGCTTTTGCGGCAGAAAATTTCTTAATTTTGGTAGGCGTCGATATCACCAAGAAGGAGGCGATAGCTGACAGTGCGACGACAGTTGCAGTTGATGCACAAAAAGCAAAGGCGAAACTAATAATGAAAATAGATTCTCCCTTGTACGTACATATTAAAAGTGAAAAAAACCGTGCAAGACAAGAGATTTGGAAAAAGCTAAAATCATTATTCGATAACTGTTAATATGTTAACTGTTACAATATAGAACGAGAACATCCAAATCAGTCAAGCCGTTTAACCAGTCTTATTCTATATTGACTTTACAGCTGTTGTTATCTTAAGACTGCAATCCTAATGTAGCGGTTGTCTTATATCCCCACATCGGAACAGAACAATGCGAACGGACTTTGCACATTGCCCTCCAATTATCCCTATCCATATATTAAAGTCATTTCTGTCTATCCTACATTATCCCATCTTACTGTCAGTGTCACTTATTTTAGTATGGTAGCGCAACAATATCCTAAGATTGTGGAATTAATGAGGAACAGTCAAAACCTGTTGAAATTTGGTCTCTGTTTACCCACCCGTGTTAAATTGGCACCTAAACAACTGTCTCAAAAGCCGGGCTCATACCTAGCCGTTACAATTGTTATGCACAACGTTATAATTTCGCGCGTTGCGCAACCGCTTACATCGTCCGGCGCTCGCGCAGTCACGGAACCTCCGCCGCTCGCTTTCATGGTCACGAATACTTTCTTTGCATTGTTCAATTCAAACAGGTGTTTGGGCTCATTAGTTTTCAATTGCGCAATTTTTAATTATATTTTTATGAAAGAAGCGGATTTGTTAAAATTTGTTACAATTTATTACAGACAACATTCTCATTGTTAGCTGAGAATCAATGGACAATATTCTAGGTACAGACGACTAGTTAATGTATAGCAAAATGTTATCGATTTTATTAAGAGATTATTAACGTGTTATCTGTTATATTTTTGCTAACTTTACATGACGTGTAATGTGCCGTGAAGAGTTTATATACAAACATATATACATACTTTATATACATTGGTATGTATATGTATGTATGTAAATTCTTTATTGCACAAATAGAAAAAAACAAAAAACAAAAACTGAAACACAAGAGGTATGTATGTACAAAGGTGAACTTATCCCTGGGAACTCTATCAGTTAACCTTTGAACGATTGAGAGATGGATAAAAACAACGGATGGCTAAACGTACGACAAATAAAAATACAGAAGATAAAAATAAAAATAGCAAATAAATACGTACCGTTTCTTTGAAGATGCTTATAAATCTTAAAGTCATAATAAGGTCTAAGATACTCGTAGTTTTCCCGCTGTAGCTACATAATATGTTAGTAGGTAGCTGTGAATATACCCATGGTTTGCATCCGATTTGACATCAATTTCAAAGAAAACCTAGTTTATATGGACAGAAATGGTTTAATTTGACAGTTCATTGGAGACATAATATTACATTTAAAAACATCGCGTTACTTTATTCGCTTTAATCATGCAAGCCCCCTTAAAAGCCCGAGCCGTCAATTACTTATCGTTTTAAATTGTTACTACACAATTTAACCCTTAAATGCATGATGTAGGGTGCATCCTACATAACAAAAACTCGAAAATGTTTACCTATAATCAGCAAACTATTACGTGTAATATAACTAAAAAAAAAACATGCATTTAAGGGTTAGTTAAAGTCCTTGTCAACAGAGTCCATTCATAGAAACTCAATTATATTATTTTTGATTTTTATTATCACGTTTTATTTTGCGGTTAAGAACACACATTTGTGTGCACAGCTCATTAGCGCGTGTTATGTGTTATGTCAATGTGTGTGTTTGCTCATACTCGAGAGCTGTTCACATCGACTCTTGCGTCGATTTTTATTCGTCATTAACGTTGTAAGTTCGTCGTTGTGTACAATAGGCACTTATAACAGGGATTATTGTTAGATAACTGAAAGTAAGTAACTAATTAATGATAAGTTTACAGGTTTAGCGGTAGTGGAAACAAACTATAAAGTTATATATTGACGTAGTTGAAAATAATTTAAAAAACATCGTTGAATTTTTTGCTTCAACAATTAAAAGCGTAAGAAAATTACTGCGAATTATATTTATTATAGTCAATGTAACTTTAGATTATCGTAATTGACTTAAGTAACTATCCTATTACTGAATGCAGTACAAATTCATTGGACTGGCTTGTTGTTCAGTCAACATCATAAAATCATAACTTAAGGAAGACATAAAGAGAAGTTTTGGACATTATTGCTGTCTGTAACTTCAGTTTTGAACTGCATTATTTATAACAATAATTTATGAATTCGCATAAGATATACAATAACTTATTAAATTTGTACCCTAGGTATGAACTTTTACCTGTACCTATTTTAGTACTACGTAAGTGTATTCTCCCATAAGCTACTGCCTTCCTTTTCAAACTGTTATTCTAACAATACTTATTAATCTTCTTTATTTTCTTTACAAAGCATAAAACAAAGTTGCTTTCTGCCTGTCTGTAAATCCACTAACTCCTCCTAAACGAACCAACCGATTTTAATGCTGTTTTCACCATTTCTCAGATAATAAATGCCGGTTCATACATGGGTGTTATCGAAATCTCACATAAACCTAAGGGAAGCGAGGGCGGGTCGCTAGGAATGTTTAATATTTAGAAATAAAGTTGTTATTTATTATGTTATTAAAAATTAGATACTTATTTGTATCCTGCTAAAAATGGCACTTAAAATTCCGGCGAAAATGTAACATTTTTTAAAATTTTAAATGATATTTACAACCGCAAACTAACACTGGAGTGACCAATTCAGCGTAACCTGACTTTATGCAAAGTCAGCTAGAAATCGACGCGCGCGCATTTCGTATGTATCGGAGAAATGGCGGTAACTTTCGCATTTCTCGCCGTTGCGCAATGGCCAGAATCCAAATTATATCATAACTCATAACGCACGGTGTTTGGGATGATGACTCGATGTTTAAGGTGAAAATTACGTGTTCTTGGCAATTTGCGCCACTTTGACAAGTATAATTTGTGGTTATATTTAACAGGCTGGTTATGACTTGGTCTATGTATTTACCCTACACGAATAACATAATTTTGGATATATATTCTCTGCCAAGAGCCTATTATTTTATATTTAAGAGCAATACAAAATGGACAGTGTAAGGATAAGTAGGCTCTTTACTAAATTAGGTATGGATGTTATTTAGCCTTTACAATCGATTTAGGAGTCGTTCCATGGAAAAAAACCGTAGAATAATTCTAATTTTAATTTTAGATCTCTAAGTTACACCTTATTACCTAAATATTCTGTTTCTTATTACTATCTAAAATGAGCAAATTGTTGAGTCTGATATAACACAGATTGTACCCTCACAGTTTTGACAGTAAATATCTTATCTTATCTTAATGCAGTTTAAATTTTAATGTAACGTCTTTTCTACGAATTGCTACTTTTACCGTTTTCTTACCTTTCTTCCCAGAAAATATAGATTGAGACAAAGCATAATGTGTATAAAACAAAGCCTAGAGTAGTTTTAACACAGCCGTAAAAAAAAACAACTGAAATGGAATTTAAAATCGGCGTTACAGTTAACTTGTTTTTTTACATCACTATACATGAATGGACTTTTTGGTTATCGAATTAACTGAATATTACGTCAGCCATGTAACAGTTACATTTTTATAGTCACTAAACCCACTGAGATCCTCTCACTACATAACATTATTTGCAATAAAATAACAGAAAATCACTTTTTAAACGAGTCTTGTAAAAGTTTATGTGTTTTAACAGTCCTCGATACACTTTTACATTTTTACTTATTTTTACGTAATTTAATTGCTCTCGCGCATCTCTTATTTTAAAGTAAAACAATGAGACATTGTTTAAATTATACCTTTAGTTCAGTGCCAAAGGCTTTCTGATTTGCATACGAAATGGGCTCGAAAAGGAGTTCTTAGAATTGTGTTGATATTTGCATGTTACCCTCGCCTAACGAATTGAGCTTTCACCTTTTTTCTCACCATTTCATGGTCAGATTTGTTCATTAAATTGCTTTCTTAGGTGTTTGAGGTTACCTTTCCTTTCCATGTGACAACCATAACATAAAAAAACTTAGAATAAATCCAAAGTAAATGAAACAAAATGAACATACCTAATATCAACACAAAACTTTTACAGTTTATTTTCCGCCAATTGCATTAACGCGATAGGCCAAAAAACCCAAACACCAAGACGCCAAAAATATCTACACGCCCCTATGCCATTAAAAATAAGGTCTATGTATACATTCATTTGACGCGATGGCTGTGTAAATATTAATGCTTTCGACTGTACTTATAAACTCTTTACTACAGCCTTAAACTAAACCTAACTTTGCAAATAAAAGATTAGCCATCATGATATAAAAATGCCAATCAATTTCCCGATCAACACACCTTCTAATAAATCTTATACAAATACGATCGGTTTACGTATCGTTAATAACCGACATCATGTATTTAATCTCTCCGTAATGGCCAGTGCTTTCAAAATTTCGGTTTAAAAGAAAGTCTGTGGTTGATTAATCTTGCAGCAATGTTGCTTGTTGAATTAAGTAATTCATTTGGTCTAACAAACGTATTTTTGAAGGCGAAGTTAAACTTTGACGCTATAATGAAACCCTTAGGAAGTGATATCCAAAAAATGCATGACATGTCTCCGCTGTCCATTTGAATAAGATTGTTTTTGGTAGCGGAGTAGAAAATAATTTCACATAATTTCACGTAAATTGACCTAATTCCAACCTAAGCTCTAGGCTTTTACTATGGGGTACCGTACCGTACCGTACTAGGTAGACACCGATGTAAATACCTACTTCAAACTATAGAAAAATAAATACTTAAATGCATACAAAGCATCCGAGACTTAAGTAGAAACAAAATATTAGTGCTAATCACACAAATATTTACGCCATACCGGGAATCGAACCCAACTACCAACTTTACTAAACAAGTCGTCAAAGGCTCTTTTCTGAGGGCAGTAACTATACACAAAAGGACCCCTAGGATCAAAGAAAAATCATGACTTTTTCTTATTTCTTATGTGTAATTTCATATGAGCTGACATGAATAGCTCTAATGAGTGAACGAAAGTACGTACAGGAATTTGTCGAAGGTAAAGTTTTTTTCAATAAGGCAAACGAACACACAGTTGTTGAAAGTGGGACTGCAACATACATACATAAACTCACGTCTTCATTCCCAGAGTGGGGTAGGCAGAGCTATAGAATTACCAACAACTCTAATTTGTAGATAATTCTGTAACCACATTTTGCACACGTAGGCTAAGATGTTTACCAGTGTATTAGTGACAGGTTGCAAGCCCATCGCCTAACAGCACTACAAGCCTATATTCCCTTAGTCGCCTCTTACGACATCCACGGGAAGACACGGAGTGGCACTATTCTAACCCGGCAACCACACGGAACAAGACTACAATATGTAGACCACAAATGCGTTGCCAACCCTGCGGACTAAGATGGAATGCCTCTATGCTAATAATTGCACGGATTGTCTTATCCCCACAACCGGAACACGACAATGCAAATGCAGGGTAGTCATTCTCTCATAAGCAAAGGTGAGCGAATTCAGGAGTGAAGTCCAAGCGGCGAGTTTAAGTATTCCCGTCAGAGCGAACAAAACACATAATTAGCGGGTGCATTCTCAATTAGGCAGCCTTATACATTCGAGAAGCGATGCTGCCAAATTGAATACACGCGTTAAAATGTGTTTTGCTCGCTTTGACGGGACTAGTTAAACTCGCCGCTTGGAAATCACTTCTGCGTTCGCTCATCTTTGCTTTTGAAAGAATCACTACCCTGCTCCGCGGTATGTTAAAGGTTAAGATGGTGGTACTTAGCGATCCTGATGGACCCTGCACAATTTACTAACAACACTGAGTGGATATGATTGGGTGTAGTGCCAAAGGCAAGACAAATTATGATTAAGAGCAATAAATTATGCGTTCATGTCACAGTAACTCAGGCAATACAGTCAGTAACGATTGTCATAATATTGCCTATCGCAAAGCTGTTGCTTTGCTTTACAACTCTGCCATTATAAATGTCTTTGGCTAAATTATGCTTTTGTCTCTGTGTTCAAGGCGTATATTCTACGAAAGGCGATATGGGTAAAAAAAACCATATCGCCTTTGACATGTTATCGTATTGTCAATGTTTTGATAGCTCTTATTTACTTGACAGTAATAGCGGCCGAATTATAAACAATACCATAACAAGTCAAAAGTAATATGTTTTTACCGAATAGAATAGAGGCCCAGTTTGTATTTTGATATGACAAGGTAAGTAAAGCTTTATCAAAAAACATTATTACAAAAGATTGGTGCAAAAAACTTTATACAGATAATTGTAATTAATATCCAGGAAAATTACACAATATAATATAACATACCTATAGTAAAGTATAGTAAAATTGAATCTGTGCCGACCATATCCCGGGCAAGAGTTAGTCTCACAGAAAAAGACCAGTATTGTTCTAAGTTTGATCAAAACCGCGGTCGATATCTATCGTTATGCAGAAACGAGAGTCGAGCACACATGCGCGTTAATTATACGTTTGTGTAACGTGTGCGCGAGTGTGCGCATGCGCTGCGTTTCACTCCAGCGTTGGTGGTTTAAGGAGGATTATGTTTATGGCAGAATTTTTATTTTGATGAATGTACCGAAAGTTTCTGCGTTCCTAAGTATATGGAGTTGTGAAATAAAACTAAAAAGTAAACTGACCAAACTGTTCAAACATTTTCGAAAATCGACACGACCGCCGGACAGTTAAAATTTACAAAAAAACGGCTTCTTCTCCGCAATTATGGTCTTCTCCGAAGCGCTAGTAGATTCGCTCCATATTTACCAACCTGTAAAAGAGCCCTCATGTGGCCAATTTTCTGAATTAATGCTCAATTTTTAACCTTGCTGTTTCGAAAATATAATTTAAAGCATTTCTTCAAACTAACTTATACAATCAAGCCTGTATTCTAAGCGGTAAAAACCATAATAATATTGTCTTTGACGTGTAATGGTATTGTTTTTAACCCGGCCAGCAAATAAGACTTATCAAAACGTTGAAAATCCGATAACAGGTCAAAGACAATATGGTGTTTACCGCCTAGAATAGAGACACAGTAGTAAATACTTCTAAAACTATTAAGCAAACATCTGTAGATGAAAAGGTTTAATAGTCATTCGTACGCAAGTGTATCATTACTATAACTTGATCACCTCTAATCCACCGAAGGCTTTCGACAACGGACCAAACTTGTTTCTCGCTAAGTTTACTACGGATCCGTATATTTATAATGTGGTTAAGCCGAAAATTATTAACTGATTGGTAGATCCGGTTGTTCGTTATTGACATATCAATGAAATTTCTTACAGTCATAACGATGTGATGGACTATAAATTGCGCCATATCGTTAACAGAAGAAGATTGAAAGTTGAATGGAGATAAAGTATCAATTTAATGAGGTTTAGATTCGATTTCAAACACAATAGAATGGGAAAAGTTTCGACTAGAGCTGTCAACATTTGAGTTAAACACATTGAGTGCCAGTTCTTATCATTTGTATAGAGTTAAGGCTCATGGTGAGTGTCATGGGCAGTGAAGCTTTGAATCAGACGTAGGAAACATTTTTAATTAGATTGCATAAAAGTGGGTTACGGATCGAAAGTGAGTCTTCAATTAGACGTTGCACCGGCCATGTGTAAGCAATTGTGCTAAATGTAGTCTTTGTTCCATTATCTCACGGGTGTTGCGAATCTTGCCGACCCCTGTCTATGATTTAGCCAGTTGCAGTCAACCGTTTCCCATAAGAAATGTTTGTGGTCATTACGCTGCTCTATCATTTGGAGATTACGGCGCATGTTAAGAAGTAAAAAGACGTAACTTTAAACAAGTGTGCATTGTAATTTAAATCTATGCTGACGACAGAAAAAGTTTAAAACTAACTTGAATTTAAATAGAGGTTGTATCTTTTTTAAAAGCTCGACATTTTGAAAATACTCGCTCTCAAGGCATTGTTAGTCATCGATGATTTCAAACATCTGTTTGCGTGCATAATGAATGACATTATGGACATTTATTGTGTATTTCTAGTGTCTAATCGCCTACGTTCAAATTGAAATTTAAATACATTAGTATACAATT
Source organism: Acleris cristana (assembly GCA_948252455.1). Classification (NCBI taxonomy): domain Eukaryota; kingdom Metazoa; phylum Arthropoda; class Insecta; order Lepidoptera; family Tortricidae; genus Acleris; species Acleris cristana. Next base: position 4,965,127 of record OX411774.1, on the reverse strand, counting down.
TCCTCACCTTCAAATAGAAATGTGTCAACCAAAAATAGTAGATTGTGTCACAAGGGAGCAAAATGACATATTTTTGGTGAGGGCGTACATTGAATCCTGAATGAAGCGAAGGATTCTTAAATAGAATCATCATCCATCACCTATGAGGAAAATAAAAGATCTTAGTGATGGAACTAATTTAATTATTTACACTCTCTAAAAGTGCTGAAATTATCAAATTTAACAACAATTATCAAATTTGGCACCAAAATCTCTTTGAACAGAAAAGTGCCACTTTTATCCCTCCTAGCAGGGAAGAAAAGTCCCCTTTCCGAAAAGGTGATGTGAAAAATAATGTTTTTTCTTTTATTGTTTCAGGTAAATACAATAGACTTACTTCTTGTCACTGAGGATTAAGAAGTGGATCCTGGAACATGACGTTAAGTTGGCGATCATTGATCTCAGGAATTTTCGAGGTACAAGTGATAAATTTGTCATATTCATGAAAAAATATGGCTGCTTGCATATTCAGTCGTATAAAAGCAAAAAAAAACACGTGTAAACCAAAACATATCAAACATCTATGAATATTCTAATGCTACATTTTTAAGAGGAAACGTGTTTTGGAGGAATTTGAATACATTATTGCCGTCACTTTGCGAGCGTTTCGCGCCCGAAGATCACTAAAGGGACAACTGCTGTGCAGCACAGCATACCTATAAAGACAGCATATTGAAATAGTCGAAATCAGGATAGCGTATTCCCCTATTACATCTTCCAAATCTGATCTAAAATAAATGAGCGTGTAGCAAGCCGTGCGGGCCGTGCCTAGTGTGCGCATGCCTTAAAGTTTACTATTTATTTACTGATACACATTCCCCCATACTAATAAACGTGGAGTAACGGTGGTATAGCTATACAATGTTTTGTCCTTATCTGTCATTGTGATATTTGGATTTGACAGATAAGGGCATAGCTATACCACTGTTACTCAACGTTTATTAGTAAGGGGGTAAATAAATAAATAAATATCAGGGGACAATGTCACACCAATTGACCTAGTCCCAAACTAAGCTCTAAGCTTGTACTATGGGTACTAGACAACGATGTAAATACTTAAATAGATAAATATATACTTAAATACATAGAAAACATCCAAGATTCAGGAAAAAACATTCGCGCTCATAACACAAATATCTGCCCTTACCGGGGTTCGAACCCAGGACCGCTAGCTTCGTAGGCAGGATCACTACCAACTAGGTCAGTGCGTCGTCAACACTGAAACATAATTTAAACAAATATGAACTAAATCACGTATGCTGTCAAAGGTTTCGGGCGCATCTTTATTATATAAAAGTCAAACCTGACTGACTTATAGTTATTATATCAACGCACAGCCGAAACTATTGTACCTAGGAACTTGAAATTTGGTACATTGGTTCCTTTCATAATGTAAGAGAGCACTAAGAAAGGATCTTCCGAAAATCGACCCCCAACGGGAAGAAATGGGGGGAGTAGCGGGAAACTAATTCTACGCGTACGAAGTCGCGGGCGTCCTCTAGTATTGTAAATAGCTGATTAACTTCCACACTACAGGCTGGGTAAGGTTTTTATATGGGTTATTATTTCATTTAAAATATATTCTAATTTCAAAGTCACAAGTAATATTTTATTTTAAATAGCTAAGTTACAAGCTTAGGAAATAAACCAGTTGAAATAAAGTTAATCGTTTCCTAAACACAACTCCATTGAAAGGTCACGCATTGTGAAACTAACCATTTTGTAACATAAAAGTAACATTTTCCCAAGCAAAGGAATGGATTAGTTTGTCTTGCTACTTAGACATCACTTAATGCTATGATGTGTTATTAAAGGTATTAATTTTGTAATGGATGGACCATTACAAGTCGATAAGTTCATGTTTTGCAAGATTCATTACAGCCTAGATAGAGGCAATGAATACCTTGACGGCTGGGTAAGTATTAAAAGATAAGGCTAATAATTATGTTAGTGCGAGAGCATTAACTTAAAGCACTTTAAAGTGAAGTTAAGTAAGTGTATTTTGTATATGTAATAGTGTTGTTTTGTTCTATTATGACTTATCCGTGTAAAATACCTTAAATAAACTTTTTTTGTAGGTTAGGTAGTTTTATAATAATAACACAACTTTATGTGATCACTAAGACAGTTTATTTCTAGATTCGTAATGATTCTAATAATGTAAGATACCACCGAAAAACTTATGAAATAAAACACAAAATTAATGATTTTTCGTGACATGTAAATAAGGGAAAATTACAAAAAATCAGATTAAAATGATCAATATCTCCTAAACTGGTAAAAATTGCTGTATATACATAAGGGGTTAAATCGATAGTTTTTTTTGCTGCTCTTTTAGCCCTCTCAGTTTTGGCGTTTTCGGACACCCTGTATATATTTCAAATAGTTAATTTTACTTTTAAGTTGACGTTGTTTTAATCATTTTAGCGTGCAAAGCGAATTAACCTGAAGTGGACTTTATTTTTATCGTGTGTTTGCGTCGTACGTAGAATTTGAAGCCTATAATATAATCTAGGGTTGGAATGCACTTTAGCTATTTTAAAGTATTTGTATCATTAAAACCCTACAATTTTCTTTCAAAATATTACTATACTGAAATATAATAATTATAAACTTATCAATAAAAAAAAATAGCACGTCATTGAAAACATGAAGTGTGTCAGTTTTGTTCTTTAAAACTTACTGTTACAAATAATACGGTGACGTAAATTAGCAAAATCATCCCGTTGCAAATTAAATTCATTTTAACCCTAATCCATACTATCCATACTAATATTATAAATTATAAATGCGAAGTGTGTCTGTCTGTCTGTCTGTCTGTGTTACCTCTTCACGCTTAATCCGCAGAACCGATTTAGATGAAATTTGGTATGGAGATAGCTTGAGTCCCGGGGAAGGACATAGGCTACTTTTTATCCCGGAAAATTAGACAGATCCCGAGCGAGCAGCGATAAACGACTTCTACCCTAGTTAGTATATCATATATAAAATTTGCCCCATACAACTCAACATCCATAAACGTGCGTGTCAGTGATTTAATCTTAACTCACATGTCAGAGAAACTGATCTAGTACTGAACTAGTCTAGTCTGCACACCAAATAAGGTGTAGTGGCATAGCCTAGATCACTCGCAGAGTAACGCACCTGGATACTTTTACTTTTGTATCGAGTTATATTCGGAATGTTCGTTAAATTCAAAACATTATGATTATGAATAAATTTAACGAAGCGTTAACATAGTTTTGAAATTGATTTTCTGTCAAAAGTGTCAAAACCAAGTGCATTACTTCAATCACACTCATTTTAAAATATATATTTTTACCGTTGTATAATAGTGTCGTTATATAATATGGCTAATTAGCGGATATAAGGGGCACAACTGTGCATTTTTATTTTTTATTACTTAGTTTACTAGTGTTTAACTTAAAAACATTGATAGAATGAATGAAATTTAATTGTGTGAAATATCAAAAATACCGATTTTTTTTTAATAAAAAATCATTTATTTAATCAATCATCATTACAGCATCGTCATCACTTGCGTATGATCAGAATTAGCCAACATCGAGTGCCTAGCTAGAGAAATAATGACGTGTCATTCATTTATTTTGGATCGTCTCTTACATCATTGCTGTCATTTCTGGTAAAACTTTGTTGTATTTAAAGTCTCATTTCCTTGTTTAAATCATAACGTTACGGCCTTCGGTCTAAGTTTATAAAATCGTGAAAAGTTGTCCAGTTAGAAAAACCAACTTAATTATTCAGTGGCTAAAAACGGAACCAACTTATACACATAGTGATTTTCTTATATTGGTTGTCGTCAGCACTACTACCAGCTGCATATATAATTTTGCAGACGTGGACCTACTTGACGCTTGCGACATCTAGTGGCTGTTTACCGTCAAGTGTCAATTGGCATTCAAAGCCTATTACGACTAAATGTTAATTCCATGTTTTATAAATACATATGTTCTAAGGTATCGATCATTGGTATCATGAATTTAATGGGTTTTGCAACGCCAGGAGTGCTTCGCGATTGCACTTTAAGTGTTTGGTTAACTGTATGCAAGCATATTTGTATGTTGGTTAGGTTTAGTTACTGGTTTGCAATGTTTTAAGGCTTTTAGTATCGATAAAAAAAGTATACAATACGTTCTTCCAACATAGTATCTGTTTCCGATCAAAGTTTTTTGATTAAATCCATATGCCATGAATGTACCTATTTTCTTAGCCTTATTCATTAATTAGCACATAGATATAGTAAGGACATATTGTTACCTACTGAGACTTCTCCTGAAAATGATCCATTATAGCATAGGAATGACGACTTATCCGGAACAATTTCATATATTTTTACTGAATGGGTTTATTTTTATAAGAGTAGGAGGCAAACCAGCATGTATCATGTTTTATTATTTAGATTTAGATTCAGGGGTGTTATTCTCTTAAAAACGGCGTTCGGTAGGTCGAACGAGTGAAGCGGCACAGCTTATATAAACCGGCGAGTTTAAGTTGTCCCCTCAGAGCCTACAAAACACATTTCAGTGCGTGCATTCTCAATTAAGTAGCGCAGGTAAAAAAAATAGACTTGCTTGAATTTTAGATCCATCTCTAATGTACCAAACCTATTAAGCCATACCATTTCTAGCCACAGCACGCATATTCTGCTCCGTAACAAATTATTTAACTTTCTCCTAATACCGAATGCATCCAACGCCATCCAATACATCTACTAATTTCCGTCACCCTAACGTAACTACTACGTCTTCCTTCCGAACAGCAGAACAAAAACTACTGTGAGATAACTCGTTTCCTGGACTGGCACTGAGAAAGCGGATCAGAGTGTGAGACAAACCCGGGTGCAACAATGCACGCTGTTATGCATAAAGCGTTATTTATTAATGAATGGTTAGCATCACTACGAGCCTTTCCGAGTACGCAAATCTGTTCCTTTCACTGCTATGGTTTTCTCATGCTGGTTTTGCATAATTTGTAAAATTCATTCTCACTTTGGTCCAGTCGATAGGTACTTTAACTTTAGAGACCATTTCATGCCTTTCTGTCGTATAAATATTGAAAAATTACAAGTATCAAGACTGACATAAATAATATTTTAAGAACCAATGCCTGGAATTTGTATTCATTTTGAAGTTCCCTGTCTAAACCAGAAGAACAAGAACACTTATTGTAACCGCGTTAGGCTACTGAAGTTTCAAAGACGTTTCAATATTTAAAGACATGTGGATAGGTTCGTATCTTCCTTTGAGTTTTCTGGAATATTGGCTCTCATTACTAGCTACTCTTTCTCTAGCGCGGATCGACTACTACATCTGCTTCTTTATAGCACATTTTACTACATGTATTGTCATTATTTTCCCCAGCTTTAGTTAAGGGTTTTTAATTCTGCAGTGACCAGTAAAATATAACAGTTCCCGTTTACTGACTTTCCAGTGTTGATTTATTCCATCTTCAAAGCACCTTATCTGCAACATGTTGTAACATACATTCTTAAATCAGCTCTGGATACTTCCTTGTGAAACATGGCTGAGCTGGGCAGGTTGCCCAACATTGCGCAACAATGTAGACCGCGGGACACTTCGCCTCATCACCCACGTGTCCCTAGTTTATTATGAACACTCATTAAATACAATAACACGATTTACCACGCTGACGTAACGCGCAACCATACTAACTATTGCTGTCGAAATGTCGTTTAAACTTACTAGCAAGCGTTGCATTGTCTCATTGGCAATGCTGGGGGATTTTTTGGATGGTCGTTAGTTCGTTTATTTCTACATTTTGTACCATTAATGATCTAATGATTGTTTGGCTTTGGTGTGAAATTAGAAGTTTCGGCGTGGTTCATTGGCGACATTGAATTGTAGATGTCGATAGCGACTTATTCGTTTTGTAGCGTCTGAACAGTTTTTAACGCTTTAATTACAATTACTTACTGCCGCACTCAGAGACGTCAATTAAATTTAATGCTTGTTTAGTGACGAGTTGTCTTATTCTATTGCTATAGCAAATAAAGTGACAGCAGCTACTTTAATCAAGCAGTAAATTTAATTGACGTCTCTGAGTGCGGCAGTTACTCATCTTTGTAAGACTAACTTATGCTTGCTTATGCTTCTCTTTTTTATATCCGCGTCTACAGATCTAAATATTTGTAAGATAAAAGAGTACAAACGCCTCAAATCAAAGGAATGGTAACCCGCTGCCTTTTAATAGCATCAATCAACCGATGATCTATATCCTCACTTCGACAGCTAGGTCAGCGTATGTGGCCCTAAATGGCTCTTTAATAAGTGGAACGATGACGAAGGTTAGAAAAGTGGCACTAACCGCTATTGTTGACAATGAATAGAGATGCACTTGACATTATTGCTTGAGGCAAAAAAAACCGGTTCAGAAAATGAATCATATCCGATTTTTATTATCAGTTCTACTTTATTGTAATTTGTTACGCGCTTGTTTTGTTACTACACGATCTGGGGGGTTATTATGACATACATATGACGGCAAGCGTAAAGGACAGAGCTATAGTAGCTATGAAGTTCTGTCCTTTTCTGTCAGCTTAAACTGAACTGCATAGCTATGTCATAATACCTGGGCTTTAAATGTCAGTTTTGTCAGTGATCATCACATAAAGTTCATTTTGTCCTGAAATAATTACAATACGACGACGATGCAGTTAGCCTAGATGGTTTGGTAGTCACCCTGCCTACAAAGCTAGCGGTCTCGGGTTCGATTCCTGGTCAGGGCAAATATTTGAGAAGGTAATGAGCGCGAGTATTTTTTCTGAGTTTTGGGGGTTTTCTATACTTATAAGTATAGAAATAGTACAAGCCGAGAGCTTAGTTTGGGACTAGGTCAATTTAGGTGACATTTTCCCCCGATATCTTATTTTTATTGTATTTGTTTTAACGTCTTGTTTCTAACTATAAATAACTCATAGCGCCAAATTAGCCCAAAGAAAGTGTTCATGCCTATTTAATGGATGTCCAGAAAAAAACAATTTCTCCGAGAATTTCGTATAAATTTTACACTCATTTAATTACTTTCCGTAGTGGACGTCACTGAAGCGTGTCGTGCCTCATACATAATTCATACATACTGTTCAATATCCAGCTAATCTTTGCATGTTAATATGCGTCCGAGTATACCCGCCATTCTGAGAACTTTTACACAGTTGCTAATTGTCACTCAAACATAGTGAAACTAAATATTTATGCACGGAAATGATTAGTATTAACAATTTGACATTGATATAGGCACTGTTGACCAAGTTCTAACTTAAATACCTATATTTCGCCTGGACTTATTAGAAATAGTATTTTCTCTTGTGGACTAAACAGAAGCACATGGGGTTAGCTCTACGCGCTTCTGTTTTAGTTACAGTATTCTTTGTCACTTTCTGTCAAATTCACAAAGCATACTTTAGCTATTTTGCGTTTATGAATAAGACGGTTATTGTTAGCAAAAAATGAAATGATAAACAATCTGTGAAGTTCAAGGCAAATTACTTTTGTCATTCTAATAGGAATGCGGTAAAAAAATGACATTTTAAATTACCTAATCCCAGTTGACGATGTCAAAATAGAGATGATGGATTGAACCTGTTACTAGACGTAACTGTTAGATGAGGAAAGGACAGAGTTCAACTGCTACCAGTCGTTACGAACACTTTATTTATAAGAATAATGGTTTTTTATACATGACTAATGAGTTGTGTGTTTATTTATTTCCTGAGTTTTTTTGTCTTTTGTTGATTGTTTTTGCTTTTGTTAGTTTTAAACTACCATTACAATTTTAATGTTTAACAGTTGGATATATTTACGTAAATTAGCGTTGTTTTACGTTTTACTGGAAAATGTATAACCCGGCCAATTTACGTCTAATGTCAGACTGCTAAACATTCAAATTCCTCGAGAGTACATTTATATCAGAGTTTATGAAGACGGCACACAAAAAAAATCGAATCATTTAATCGCTGTAATGATTTCAATCCTTTGCCTACCCATATAAGTTTAAGTACCTAATTGAAGTGGTGGTCACACGCGGATCGCTACCACCATCATACTCGTACATTTAACGTACCGCCTAACGCTAACAGCCGTGTTTACATTGTTGTTCTGTGTGATAAGACAACCGGACAATTGCTATAGCTTAGGCTAGTTATTTCACCAACCTTCCCCTTTATAGTTATTTCATTGTAGTCTTTTGAGTTCGCAATGCGTTTGCAGTCTTGATATTGTAGTCTAGAAATTGTAAACGTTTGTTTTAGATCCCACACACCATCAGCCCCCCATCCTGACAACGACAGGTGACAGGTGACATTTCAGTGTACATGAATCCCACTGATGTTGCAATGTAAAGCGAATTGTTACCTGTCACCTGTCTTTGAAAATATGGTGAAATAGGGGGTTGGTAGCTTGTGTGCTCGTTAAGCTGCTCGATGTCATAAAAAAATGCTACGTAAATAACGCTTCAGAAAATTTATTATAGAACATTCATGATGTCATTAAATTAAATTATTAGATGTCGCTCACGAATCAATAAAACACAACTATTTACGGATATCTGCTCAATGACAGGGTGCGTGCGCTCGCGCATATCATAGTCACGCCACCAGGTGTGAACGCACTGTACGTACACTACATGGTACAAGCAGGTAATCACTATGCACAGTGGGCTTAGGCATTTTTATACATTGTATTCCAATACGAGAAATCTATCGATCGATAAAATGCGATACCCGAATATTTTAGTTATTAAGTCTAGTGGTAGTATTGGTTTTTTGAGTATGAACGTGGAGGGTTATAAAAGCAAGAAGAAGACTTAAAAAGAGATGGATGGATTGTGTGAAGATTTATATGAGAAAGAAGGGAGTGAACGCTGAGATGACGGCTAATATGGATGTGTGGAAGAAAAAACATGCTGCGCCGACTCCAGATGAATTCAATAAGGGCAAAGAGCTGATGATGATGGTAGAAAAATAGTATTTGATTTCGCACTGGGTCTTTATTGCGCTTCGGATAAGCCCATCTCGCTTCGATATTGTAATCGCACTGTTGTCGTTATAACAGATCTCACTATCAAATTAATAAGACCCGGGCCTCTATTCTACTAGGTAAAAACTTTAATATTAATGTGGTCACTGGCTTTTTTACATAAGTTTTATTTGTTTTTTAATACTGAACCTTGCACTGTCATATATTGATTAAAATGCTCAAATTATAAAACACGATGAAGCCTTCTTCAAGTCATTAACGCATTATTTAAATGTTTAGGTGATCACATCATACTGAATGACTCATTATGATAAAAATATGGATATTAACGGCTGCATTCAGAGTCAGTTAAAGACGGTTTTTCAAACATAAGTTTGAAAAAGGAACGACTTAATTGTCTATAAAATGTCTTTAGGTAATGGCGTATATCGTAAGTTTTGTTTTGTTCTCTCCTAATTTTGGCATTCCTCTTATCGTTTGTACAGTCAGCCTTATAAGAAGCTGCACACTTTTGTACCTTGTCGCTTTAACGCCTTTGACAGATTAGTGCAGCAGTTCAAACATGACGTTAAAGTGACAAAACACTAAAGTGTGCAGCTTCTTATAAGGCCGACCCTACTTAAGGTGTTCATATACATTGACATCTCAAGAACAGCACTAGCAATTTTGATTGTTCATATACATTGATTTCTTAAGAACAGCTCTGACGAAAATCCGAAAAAAGTGGGTTTCGGGTATAAGAAATGGATCTATCAAGTTGTCTTCGGAAAAACTCATATTTAACTCTAGCTACGCTCGGTCTCCCAAGTACTACTTACCGATGCTGGTGGTCATTTATAACCATGTCCAGTTTTGTGAAGTTACGTGACTTAGGACCGTATCAAAGACTAGTCTTGAGTAAGTTGACCGTCTCAAGTCACGTCATAATTTAAAGATTTTTATGAATTGACTGCATCTCACGCAAGATTAGCTTATAAAGATGGGCCTTAGATACTTTTTTTACATGACATGAATAGTCGCTTAAAACTAAATAAACCATGTTTTGGATCAAATAAGAGGTCTGGATCATCGCCGGGGCTTGATGCATGTCATATTGCTAAATTACTTTAAATAAAATATAATTACCTAACAGTCTGACATCATTAAAAAAGTTCATGTCATCAGATAAAAATACACACAATATTCAAAATATGAATTTACATTACATTCAAAATGAATAAATAAAATATGTTAGACCTTTAATCACAAACCATTTAACTTCATTTTTAATTCTAAATATCTGAGCTTAGTCATTCCAATTCCAAGCTGCATATCTTAGCATCAAAACAAGATCCTGTCATGTCTTAAATTTACAACGGGAAAGGAAACCTAACCTCAAACCGGTAAGGGACAGGTAAACGACCTTCCTTTAATCTCTACTTGAGTGCGTACTTGAGAGTGGCTCAAGAAGTGCATATTAGTTGAAATGTGTAATATTAGAGGAGAAAGTGTTTTCTTACTTCCTATTGGTAATTAATACGCTGCTGGGAATTTCTTGGGTTCCTAAGACTTAGTTCCGTGGAAACCGCTGGTTCTGTTGACCCAATAATTAGTCAGAGTATTACTTAGTCAGAAATTAGTGTGTGATTTCTGTGTTTTACAGTCGAGCTCATAATTATATGTGAACACTTTAGTACCTTGTCTATTTAATGTCATGTTTAAATTGCCATGTATGAATTGTCACAGCGATTAAAGTGACAAGGTATAAAAGTGTACACATATTTTATGAACTCCACTGTAAGTGTATTTGTAATTACCTATAATGGCTGGAAGAAATATTTTCTTGGATTTGGGGCTCTATTCTACTCGTTAAAACCATATTGCTTTTGATGTTATCGTGTTGTCAACGTTACGATAGCTCTTTATTTACTTGACAATAATGGCGGCCGAGTTCAAAACAATACGATAACATGAAAAAAAAAATAGTTTTACCGAGTAAAATAGAGACCCAGGGCCTCTACTCATCACGGCAAAAAAAATCGTGTGTGAACTGATATGGATATTAGTAGATCATAGGGTTATTCCCTGTTGTTTGTTGGTTTGTTGTCTTCAATAATATATTGACGAAAATAATGATAACTACCAGAAACTTTTGATGTCAAAATCAACGGACCCGGGGGTAGTATCCATTCCATTTACAAGAACAAGACATTTATAAAGTTTATCTTAAATAATATGCTAAGACAATAATGAAGGCGTTTAAAACGCTGAATAATCACCCGGTCTCTATGTGACTACTGTGGGACTACTAGGGATTAAAATTCAAAAATTCAAAATTCAACATATTTATTCAGTAAATAGGCACCATGAGGGGTCTTTTACACGTCGATAGCATGATTGAATCTACCAGCGCTTCGGACGAAACCATCATTGCGGAGAAGAAGCGCCGCAAGAAACTTTAGAATAATACAAGTAATGCAAACTGCCCATTTTAGAGCAAACACTTTAATTTGTGTCACCACAGAGTTAAGGCGTAGTGCTGATTACTAATTTAGGAGTCGGTGGGCGTAAAGGCCACGGAGCTTGCCACTAAGTTGTTCAAACATGCATAAAATTAACGATGGCATGGACGCAAAAGGATGTAAATAACTGAGAATTTAATTAAGTTATGGCTGTGTTTTTGGTCTTTTTATATTTCTTCTGTTTCTAGTAAATAGTAGAGCGGCTGTTCATTAGGGTAGTAAAGTTTTAAGTACTAGTTTTGTAATTACATAAATACTCCACTTAATACTCATGCATGATAATAGTATAATGACGAAAAGCTTACATAGTTTGGACACTAAATTAGTTTAGAGATATTATATTAGTATGACAGATATCAGATACTGATTATGCCTCTTATTCATAACTGTGTTCTGACCTTATCTGTCTTTGTGACATTTGAACTTGACAAAAACGGACAAAGAATACTTTAACCCAAATAGGTTTATCGTATGTTTATGAATAAGAGGTTACGTGCTGTAAATATGCTTTGGCCTTATCTGTCAATATGACATTTGAATTTGACAGAAAAGGACAAAGAATACTTAAACTAAAATGTGTTTGTAGCTATGTAATAACTTAAAATAAATACAGATAGTTTTACGTAGACTAGCTTCAATTGGAATGGGATAACATAACCCCACTCGCCTAACGAAACTTAATACAATCGATGCTACGCTATAACAGATAACAAAATGTGAAATAGCAGAGACTTTTAAAATGCAGTTATTTAAATGTGTGTCTACCTACAAGCGCCTACTAGATAATTAATATACTTATTATTCATCGTTAAAAGCCTTTCATTGTCGGTTTTGAACATTAATATTGAAAAGCGTTTTTCTATCAATGTGAAATCAAATTGTATTTCCATTTCTATTATGGATATCGACACTTAACATTCGGCGTCAAAAGTCCGACATAAATCTAAACTTATGGGACAAAATGGTTAATAATAATAACATATTAAACATATAATAACATACATACATACATACATAAATAGGAAACTAAAACAGTTCGATCTTGCGGTTGTTTAAGAGCAAGCATGGAAAAATAATAACAATTTCAACTGACATTTAATCACATATACAAGAACTGTGATGTGTGTCACTGAATTTCGTTTAAAATATCAAAGAATAGAAATAATTGTTGTTAAATCATTGTTGTGATGACTTTACAATACCGCATCCCTCGAGTGATTTATTGACAAACTGCAAATTTGGGTGTAGTATCAAGCACTGAATATCATAACTATGTTTAATTTTTAATCTCTCTTTTTTGGGGGTTGTATGAAAGAGATCACTATTTACCTCTATATTCAGAGACATTTAAGAGTTAATTAATTGATTTCTTTTTCAAACAGTATGAAAAATCGTCACTAAAGAACTGTTTAATCGTCATTATCTGACTGATTGCCATCGATAGGATCGCTGGTTTTCTCACTTTGTAACATTTACTTTGTATTTAATTTCTATGAATATTTGTATTACATTGTATTTGATTGTATCATAGTATTGTCAATAGTCAAGTAGGTAATTTAAACGCAAGTTAAAATTACATTACCATTTCAGCGTTAAAAATGTGACGCAACCCCACTTACACAAAAGTGTAATTATATTTTTATCTTCTTGTTTTTGATACACACGCTTGAGATAAGAATGCAAAAGTTTAATTGAACGATGTTATTACGTATTGTAATATAAGTTATACTTATAATTGTGTAAAACAAAGCATTAATTTTAGCTACGCCGTTATAAGTAGTGTTAGTAGATGAGAGAGCAGCCAGGAAGATTAGTTTAGACATACGAGTAAATACAGCATTCGGTTTCGGCAGCTTTCAGTTAATATGATGATAAAAAATATGTTTAAGGAATATCTTCTTAAAAAAAACACATATTCAAAAACAATATAGATAGTATCGTTTCCTCCTTTTTTCGGGATTCGCCCCACGTTGGGCGCCAATGTCACGGTATAACCAGAACAGGATCAGGAACGGGAAGTAGTTTTATTTATTTAACTCTTCTATTAGTTTAATATAATAAAAAAAGGCACAATTAGTGCCATAAACAGGGTTATTCATTATACGATTCTCACTTTACTGTTGTATTTATTTGACTTGAAATTCCATTATGATTGAGAACTTGTTAATAGCTTGGGAGCTCGTGAGCGACTGAACTCGGTGTCGTGCGCAGGCGAACATAGAATTTAAATGAACTCAAATTTAGAATTTAGAATAAATATAGCCAGATAGAAAATACCAGAATGACTTTAATTTAACTCCTTTATTTTGCTTTGCTATGCTATTTAAGTGTTGTTCACACACCACACCGAAGTTCGAATAATGATAGATTATAGACTACCTGGACCACCGAGTGATTTAGCCGAGGAACTATAAATTTGACTGCTAATTCCACCTATTGATTTTATAAGCCTATAATTCAATAGCGTTATAAACAAAAAGCGGATTGCCCACCGCAAAATGCAAATGAACTCCAACTTCGGCAAGTTAGCGACCACGTAACACGCATGTATTAACAGTGGCATTGGCAAAGAAGTTTCAAAACGAGACAATCCACTTAAATATCTATCGTATATCGCATGCGTATAGTTCTATTTTCTTTGGAGAATTTGTGATATTTTGCTATTTATTCAAATGATGTGTACCGAATGATTAATGTTGAGTTAGGGTCACGGTTGAGAAGCAAAAACATGGATCCCCTTTTAAGCTTGATTATTTTATACAAAGCTAATATTAATAGTTTATTATTGGTTCTTACTAGCAAATTATTGCCTATGGTCAATAAATTAGCAATCTGCAGTTTAGAGCATATTTGCTGACGTCATACTACATAAAAAACTCATACATTGTTAAAGTAAGGAGTCATCGATGTCATTATAAAGTTTGGTAACATAATCTGTAAAGTAACAAACGTAACAAAATAGCAAATTACAATTACACTTGCAAAAAATCACACCAAACTATCTCTCTAACAATACCCAAAACTCAGAGCATCATATTGCGCAACAGTTTTCACTGCGTCTGCGCATGTCAACCAACATGGCTGACAATGGGGAAGTATTAAGAACACAATTAAATTAGTTACATGAGCGGATGCGATCCTGGGACAATGACAGTTTGACATGTTGATCGCGTGTCTGCGAGATGTCTGTCAAGCTGGATAATGGTTAGGTTTGACGCTGTAGTAACTCTGTTAGTGACTTCCTAACAAATTCTCTTGTTTGTCTATTATCTATATGTTATTTAACTCCTTCAATTTTGACTATGAGCTGCACTTTAAAAAACGGCAACAAATATAATGAGCACCAAAATTATCTTCGAGACCCAAAAATAGTAAACGATCACCAAATTAGGTTAGGTTAGGTTAGGTTTTGGTGATCATTTACTATTTTCTGCAGTTAAAAGTGTTTTTTTGGCGTTATATGTTTGTATATATTATCTGGTGATCCGTTAAACATAAGCCTTTGAAAACTCCTTGTCAAGGGCGTTGTAGCCAAGATACATATAATGCTGCGCTTATATTCATTGAAGCTAAATACCTATGTTCTATTTTGAGCTTTTTGTTCATTGAACTTTGCATGAAATTAAATGATAAGATTAAATACTTATATTAGAATCCTTGATGTAATTTCTAAGCCAACCATACTTTCAGAGCTGTTAACTCTTTAGCGGTTCAAGGGTCTAACCAATTTCCATCAAACCTAGCTAACAAATAGCTTTTATTTAAAAAAAACCTGTAAAATCTCAGACAGCAATGACAGACAGATATAACAGCCCTCTTCTTTGGTCTCAAACAGGTCGGCATTCTTAAGACATTGACCTAGGTCAGTACCCCTTTACATGAGTTTTGACGATTGAGAATTTAAAACTAGAGAGAAAACAAGCATTATGATCTGACACCTATCTAGATTATGTCGAATAAGGTCCTTTATGCAAATTTACTCTATTTAATATGGAACTCAAATGCCGTCATATTTTTCAAACCAGCAGGTCTGTAACCATTCTATTTGCTTTAGTAATTCTTTTTATACATGATGTTTTGTTTGTTAACAATATTGTAGGCATTAAATGTTTAGCAACCTTAGTTCTTAGTATTTCAAGTGAGACGTAGTTCCCACACGTAAGGAGGGGCTTACTTAGATGGTAGGCTGCGCAATGACGAATTTGCATACATTAAAATGCCTCGCCTTTGGATCTTTAAGGCTCCGATGACATATGACGTATTAAGTGTCAGTCCTAAACATTGAAGGAGGTTCTGTATGGTTAGCACTACTTGATTGATCTCTGTTTTCGCTTGTAGCGTCTCTTTCTTTCTACTTTAAATGGTACCAATCAATCTTCTGATCAGTGGACGACCAATAAACGATAGAAGATAGCCAGTTTGCTCGCTTGATTCGTTGTCAAAAAATGAGGCTTAGACAAGATGCTTAATGCTAAAGTTAGCGATTTTCGATAACTCAAAAATATATTTATAGATTGACGTAAGCTCACGATCTATCGCGTCACTCGATTATGTCCACTCCATACATCAGTGAGTAGGTATTCAAAAATTGCTAAAATTTGCGTTATGCATCTGATCTAGGCTCCCAGTTCGGTGAAGACGGTAGGCACCTTATGTCTTCAAGACCTAGCACAAGCGGGCCTATTATGGTCGTGTTTATCCATGTTGATAAAACATCTGACTCTTTTTGACCAGCTTGTAAGTGCGAGAGTGACTGATGCTTTATCTACCATGATAAAGGCGACCATGATACGGGCCCAGGGCCTACAATCTATCGAAAAAACAAACAAAACAAAAGTTAATGTTCTTCCTCTACATACTCGTGGTGTTATAGAATCGCTGTTAGCAACTTGCAAATTCTGAAACGTCTAATTAGGCATGCGTGTGAGTCGGGCAGACAGACGGTTGTAAATTACTTCATTAGCTCTCGGACGCAACCAGCGTGAAGGTTCCATTCAAAGTTAAGAAAAAACATTAACCCTCGATGTATCCTGTGGTTTCTCTTTTGACTCCACACTTGATGATTTGTATAAAAATTAAACATTGTATTGCACATCTCTGTGGCTCTAGTGAACAGGGATAAGTCGATTTACCTCTTTATAAGAAAGGGTAAGCGTCATGTACAGAGTATACTAGAGTTATACCGTTTTTCACCTAAACCTCGGGAGAATTTTATCCTTTTTCACTAGGGTCGCAGATCTTAGTTGGGGGTTTGCGGGGGTAACTAGTCTTTTTGTTGAATTAATAATTGCGAGTGTAAGTGCGAGTTTATACACACTTACGCCTTCAAACATGTCTTTGTGCGCGTGTAACTACCGAGGTGGTGGTAGTTCATTGTTTATTTCTACTTAGCTCTGTTAAGGTCCTAGAAGCGTAGGTAGTTATGTTATATATGTCGACAAAATTACCGATGAACTTTATTGAAAGAATATAGCAAAATAGGCCAAGGAAGTACTTGAGACAAGATCCCTTATGATTTTAGATCGACGTACGAAAGCTTGACAAAGATGATGTGATGATAATTTCTAGTGATATTTATCTGAGTACGTTTCATTCCGACCGACTACTTACTAAATTTTAAATTGATGTTAGCCTAGTTGGTACTGACTCTGCCTTCGAAGCTATTTAATCCTGAGTCTTGGATGTTTTCTATGTATTTAAGTATAGTTTACTTTATCCCTGTCTAGTGCCCATAGTACAAGCCTAGACTGAGTATTGAGATCTTAACGCATAGGTATAAAGGTGATAGGGAAAAATAAAGTTTACACGTAATGAACCCCACTAGTTTATCTGTGTGAGTAAAAAGTTTATATGGATGTTTGTATAGTTATCCCTCAATCACGCATAGTCCACACAGCTAGTCCATACTCCGGAAAAAAAATGCTTGTGCCTATATAAAAATAGTCCAAACACAAAAGAAAGGGCAAAAAATTCCATCAAAATTAATTTCACTTTTCATAGCCTGTCTAATTACTCTTTTTTTTTCTAACCAGCTGTTCCGAATGTCCGAGTCACGATTGTATTTGGCACTTGCCGTAACGATGCGCACTTCCGTGGCAAGTATCAAGATTGATAATCGCGATTCTCTATAGTTTTGATTGATTGGGATCGATCGTTTTCGACCGCCCGTCGGTTTGGCTGACTTGTTAAACAAATAGTTTGTGTAAATATTACATAATTACTATAACTAGACCTATTTGCAGGCCAACTTTTACTGTAATTGGGGCTAAACTGGAGACTAGTTATGAGAATAAAGTAGGTAGGTTGGCCTAGTTGGTAGTGGCTCTACGAAGCTAGGGTTTGATTCCCGGTATGGTCAAATATTTGTGTGATGAGCACGATTATTTGTTTCTGAGTCTTAGATGTTTTCTCTGTATTTAAGTATGTTACTATATATATCTGTATTTATTTCAATGTCTAGTACCCGTAGTAGGTACAAGCCTACAGCTTAGTTTGGGACTAGGTCAGTTGGTGTGACATTGTCCTCTGATAGTTGAAGAGATGATATTTTTGGTATGAGGTGACGATTCCTTGTCATTTGATCTTCTATTCTATAAATATTAGTAAATTTTTAGCTTCTTCACTTTCCTAGTTTTTATTTGTTGCTTTATAAAGCAGAAACAAATATTAGCACAAGAGCGACCCGCCCGGTTTTGCTCGTGTAAAATGTTTTAAAGTTTCCGTTCACGAAAAATGGTTTATATAATGGTGAAATCCATGTACAGACAAACGTGGCATGCAACATTGTTTCACATTCAAATGTTAACAATATTTTT
Source organism: Acleris cristana (assembly GCA_948252455.1). NCBI lineage: Eukaryota > Metazoa > Arthropoda > Insecta > Lepidoptera > Tortricidae > Acleris > Acleris cristana. Next base: position 4,946,758 of record OX411774.1, on the reverse strand, counting down.
CAGACCATTATAAAAGGGGCTTTCCTGTTGTGTAATATGTACGGCAAGTTATGGAACACTCTGTATAAAGTTTGTTTTGATGTGAAATAGTTTCGTTTAATTTATTTATAACTATAGGCGGATTGGTAACAATTTTCCAGCGAGATGATCTAATTTTATCTTGAAGTTTGAACACAGATACCTAGCGCTAAGGTTAGGATATATATTTTATATTATAGTTTAGTATACGAAACAATATTGACGTGTTTTTATACAGTAGTGCTCAGTCGTTTACTTTTTATTATGATAATATCATTAAATCAATATTTCGCTATCACTACTGTACCTGTCTATTTATTTAAAAAGGCTTGAAAACGAGGTCTTTACCTTGTCCAACGTAATTACCGATTAAATTAGAAATTAAACGCCCAATGACAAGTGATTAATGCAACTCCAAAAATGTAACCTTTAATTAGTCCGATCGTAACCAGATCGGAATTAATCGATCGATTAGGTTACAAAATCGGGGCCAAGAAATTGTCTCATTCTACCCGCGAGCGATAATGGTCAAATGTAGTTCAATGGCCAGTGACGTAACGCTGTGGGAGTCGATTGTTGCCTGAATCGAGAGGAACGAATCGATAGTTGAGATTAAGGGTGTAATCGATTGTAGCGTGAATTGGGCCGTAAATGTGTGTCAGTGTGTGAAATAGTCGTTTGTTTGCCAATTTAGTAAGATTGCGCAAATTGTCGTGACGTATGTTTTTTTTTTGGGATATGTCGACGTCACATGGTCGACCAATGGTCAGTAAAATAACTGGTCACTTAAATAAGTATGCTACGTTTAGTTTTTTGCTTTACTTGGTTTCTTAAAACTGTATAGGGGTTTCTAAACGGGACATATTTTCACTGCAATATGAGGCCGGCAACTATTGGTGTCCCTCTCTTAATCGTATGTTAGAGAAAGACACCAATAGTTGCCGGCCACATATTGCAGTGAAAATATGGCCCGTTAAGAAGCCCCTTATCAGCTCAATGGAATTCCGACCCACCATAGAACGGTGTCACAGTGACATTATAAAACAATTCCTTTGACACTCCTTACGACTTGCATCATAACTTTACTGTGACACAATTCCATGGTGGGTCAGAGTTCCATCGGGCTGATAGTACATTAAATTTCGATACATCATCATTATAACTGGACTGCCTTCACTAGAGATCACATACAATTTTAAAAGGTAAGGGAACCTTCTTTGTACTTGTTGATTAATGGTTGAATGTAAAACCTATATAAATATGGTCTATGGACCTTAGAATCCATTTCTGATCAATAGCTGTCCTGTGTGCTTGTTTGCCTTCTTTATGGCATAACTAAAACAATTTTTTAAGTAAATACGAAATTTACTTACATTTTGTAACATAAAACCACGATCATATTGTTTATCGCCATTATCAAGTGCCATCAATGTCAGAGTCGGAACCAAACGTAACAAAGTAAGTGTTAATTGTGCACGGTTACATAAAATTTAAATTCTTGAATTCACAGGCCCTTGACCTGTTGGGCTCGAAAATACCGCCCGAACTCGTTCTGTGCAAGAAACCGCGATTTTGTGGCACACTTTAGGTAGCTTTGTAAATGGTAGATTGTGCGTTTACCACAGATGATAGAAAAACTTACCACACAAGCAAAAGTTGAATTATAAAGGGCTACTTGCAGCAATAACATAAATCTCGATTAAGGCCTAAACTCGGTTTAGTTAAGTCAAAACGTATGGAATTGTCAGTCATAAATTTAGATTTATGACTTTAACTAGATTTATCATGTCTTGACAGAGGCCTTTGCCAAGATGCGTTACACTAACTAGGGTTTCTATTCGTTTCGTTTTTAAACCAATCGTTTCATGGTAGATGACGTGATACGAAAAGTCACGTGATCTACCAGATAACCTCATACCTATGCTTCTGTTTAGTCCACAAGAGAAAATACTCTTTCACCGAACAATTTTATTGTCCTCGCGTGTGATATCCATAGATTTATTTATCTAATACTTAAGTCCATGGGAGTGACTATAAATAACTCGACATTGGCTAAAATAAACCTTAACAGGAGTGAAAGCTATTAATTAAAATTAGAATTACCTAGAATTACATTTATAATTTTCGTTAAAGAGAATGACATAGGTACTTTTATTTTATAGAAATAATTCGTAAACATGGCTAAATATGGAAAAAAATCAACGGACTCAGGCAATTGCCTAAAATGTACTGAAAAAATGAAATTTATTTCTTACCCTACAATGTAGGGCCTACATCAATTATATACATACCTAAACTACATACTATGAGAAGAGCTACCATGCAATGGTTTACTAACAAAATGTATTCACTTTAGATGTTATATTCAGACACTTTAATATTGCAACATTATTAATAATAACATGTTTATTTTGTTACAGGTAACATCTCAGTTGATTGAACAATAAGCTTGTAAGTCGACGGGGAAATTTAAAATTCAAATTGGTATTGATGAGATGCGGTACAATGGTGACAACCGATCGGTTCCGATGTTGACAGGTTAACAAGATTGTTTATTGATCAAAAAATGTATTTAATTTCGTCATATTTATCTCTTAAGGGTTATTTGAAAGAGATAAGTTAGCCTTTGTGCATCCTTTTTTACGTGATAATACTGATAATGCAAAATGTCAAGTTAATAAAAACAAATAGTTTGCATTTCAAGACGTTGAGTGTGAATGTGTAGACAAATTCCAACAGATGATAGTAACGAGCCGATTGCAGCAAAAAAAAAAACTAAATTCAGACTTCAGTTTAGTTACGTTCTGTCACACTGTATAGAGATGTCAGCCTCATGTTAGTATACCGACTAATCTTTTGCTGGAAGATACCCTTACAAAACAGAATACACAGGGTCTTACCTACTTTCAAATAAATAAGCAGCATTTTACATCGCTTTCAAGCTGCTTCTGCCTAATTTTACTTTCGCCATCAATCGCTCTCAATTCGCAAATAAAAGCCAAACGATGTCGATAAATGTCTTACCGTTCATCATTTTACTACGTCCTTTGAGATCAATCCACTAAACGATACTCTATTATCTCACTGTCGAGAATAATTTCTCTTATACGAAAGGCGATTAGAGTTATAAATCTATGCTAAACTCTTCATAGATTTAAAGACAAGCAATTTTGTATTTTACTGCGTTGTGTTAAAGTTGTCTAAATGTGGCCATGGTAACAAGTCTGGTGACATTGGCGGCCCCATAAAAAGGTGTTTTGACGACGCCATTCAATACTTAATCGCGTTGCGTAAGAAAACAGTTGCCGTGTGGGACAGATGTGGTGTAGAGGATAGAAACTGATGATATCAATTCAGTACGATGATACGAATTTAGCGGTTTGCGATTGATTCCCGATAAAGGTAAATATTTGAGTGAACACGAGTATTTGTTTTTGAACCTTTGGCTATTTTCTATGTATCTAAGTATTTAATTCTCTAAATTGATATGTTCTCTGTTGTTCCCGATGGAATATTTCAAATCTATTTACTTATTCATACATAAACTCATGCCTTCATCCCCAGAGTGGGGTAGGCAGAGCTACAGTGCTACCAAAAACTGTAAAAAATTGTTGATATTAAAATTCTGTAACCACATTTTGCACAATTAGGCTAAGATGTTTACCAGTGTATTAGTGACAAGTTGCAAGCCCATCGCCTAACAGTACTACAAGCCTTTATTCCCTTAGTGGCCTCTTAAGACGTCCACGGGAAGACATGGAGTGGCACTATTCTAACCCAGCAACCACACTTCACTACATAGTATAAAACAAAGTCGCTTCTCGCTGTCTGTCTGTCTGTCCCTATGTATGCTTAGATCTTTAAAACTACGCAACGGATTTTGATGCGGTTTTTTGTAATAGATAGAGTGATTCAAGAGGAAGGTTTTAATGTATAATATATGCTGGTTTATTGTACGGGTGTTACAGAAAACTCAAATAAAGCGAAGCGAAGCGAGGGCGGGTCGCTAGTTATATATATAAAAGGCAAACCTGACTGACTTATATACCTATCAACGCACAGCAGAAACAACTGTACCTAGAAACTTGAAATTTGGTACAGGGCTTTCTTTCATGATGTAAGTGAGCACTAAGATAGGATTTTCCAAAAATCGACCCCCAACGGGAAGAAATGGGGGGAGTAGCGGAAAACTAATTCTACGCGTACGAAGTCGCGGGGTCCTCTTGTAACTTATATGTGAAAGATAACAAACTTGCATTACATTTTTCCTATAGAAAAGCTCAAGTGTTCACATGCACATGTTCAAATCAGATTAGAAATTTTAATGCTCTTGAACAATAAAATTAAATTAGGTCGATAATTTAAGAAAATGAATGTATTATGATTGCAAAAATACATGACATTGTACACATTATTTTTACCTTAATAATTCTTTATGCAAGAAATTCAATCAATTCTCTATTAGTATTATAATTCACTTTATTGCCGGACACAACCAATCATTCCTCTCTACATGGACACCACAAGCAATTACAAATCATGAAGCATTAAACAGCTATTAAATCACTTAAAGCGCTAATAGACAGGTGTTATGCAAACTATATAAAGCCAGTTTCGGAGATTGTGATAAACCCGTTAGTTGCTAAGGTATTGCACTTGCCCCGGTTCGAACGAGTATGGTATCAGGTGACACCTGATGTATTGGGCAGAATTGTGAAACTTATGGATAAAGCTACGCTTGATTGGTCTCGGTGAGGTAATTGGAGCCGTTTAGAAAGGTCCTTTGAACGTTTCCGACGTGAAATGTATCTTGAAGTTGGCTGAAAACGGTGTGATATTTCTTGTCTAGTTACCTTGGCAAGTTGAATGTAAAATTAAACCTCTTTCTGCTCTTTATAATTACATAATTATTTTTTTGGTCTAAAGATTCAACTGATATTGTTCGACTTATTGACTGCCATATCTAAGTTGCAGAATTAATACATCTTAATATTAATAACGTTTTTACTTGAGTGGAGTAAACTGCATAAAATAAAAAAATAAAAAAACATTATCACGCTTAGTATTTTTTGATCTTTTCTAAATGTAAATACAGCAGTAGATTAATGTTGTACAGTGTGAAACTTGTAGTTTTTTATTTTGGAAAATTAGGCAGTCTTCAAGACATTCTAAAGAATTTATATTCAAGCAGAATCGTGGGTATGATATTTGTTTCACGTTTCTTACGACTTATGTGTAAAAGGTATTTCACCAATGGTCGGTATTTCAGCCTAGTTATGTCACAACGAATTCTGCAACAGATATCGAGATTGTTCTGCGCCGGCGCTTGCGAAATAGTATCCCTCGACCATTTCCTGGCGTGCGTTACGTTCGAATTTCAATTCAAGGATTATGCCAGTGCTCGAGGCATAACGTTAGCGAAACTGTGACGATGGAATTATTAAGGTATGTCGTTCTCAAAATTAACAACGTAACTCTTTTGAAATGCTAAATGTTTAACGGAGCCCAAAGGAGGATTTTTGATTGCTGAATTTAACAAAAATCTTTACATATAATTGTTCTTCAGGTTGTTGTCTTGGCGGAACTCGAGCAGAGGTCTTTCAAATCCGACTCACGGCTTCGGGGAGCACACTTTGACAACAGCTGATTTCGGTATTTTAAAGAATACTCGAAAAGATATCGCAAAAACCTAAAGTGTGATACTGCATCAGGATTGGATATAACCAATTAATAATAATTATATTAAAGTATCAGTAACAACAGTTTTGGGTTTAAATTACGTACCTATATGAGTCTTCGTGAGTCAAGCACAGATGCTTACAGAGGTCTAGTTTGTTACCAAACAAAACGAGTACCTAGGTAGTTGCACTGCAAAAATATAATTGATCGGCTAACAAATTGTATTTCGCAAAAAATAATTGGAAAGTTACCAAACGAATTGAAGATCATCGGGATAAGATAGCAGATAAAGTTATCAACCCATAAACTCAAATTTAACAACAACATGTTAAAACAACATAGTTTTCGTGACCAATGTAACCTATTTCATAGTATAATATAATAATTGTTCCCATGAAATCTCACTTATACACATAGTAATTATGATCGGATTCGCTTCTGACACATAACGAAATAAATATCAAGATTTATTTAGAATCCGGTAAAGCGTAGCCTAGCACAACATTCCGTTACCAATATGTGAAACTGCTTAAAAAAATTGTTTGTTTTATTTGCTTGTGGGCGACTTATTCAGTACAGTCACTAACAATAATATCCTAGGAAATAATGGGTTACAAAATCATATAATTTAATTTAATTGATGTGATGATGTTTTTATCCCCGGGCATTTTTCTGTATTTACCTACCTGACACATTCTGCAATGATTTAGAAATAGCACTAAGTATTACGAAATGCGTAAGCGTCGGAATATTTTTTAGTCTAATTATGGCTTTGGTATTCCTAATAATTACTGGAGATATTTCCTTTGGTGCAAATCAGACACGATGCGAAAACACTATAACGGGACACGTCAACCACATTCTACCTTGTCTAGTGCTATGCCAGGAAACTAACGGCCGCACGGCCGAGTCAGTTAATAATGATTAAGTACTATTTTCATAGCCAAGATTGAAAAAGGAACGACTTAATAGTCTCTAAAATGTCCCTGAGTACGACGGTAAGCTAAGAGCGACAAAAGCAAGACTTTATGGCAAGACTCGCAAAACTTTACACAAATCTCACTATCCTTCATTCCACCCTATATAGTGCATTGCACAACAAAAGGTTATATGGCCATAAAAATAAGCATTGCCATACATAACATAGTCAGTGCCGAGACCTCCTTAAGGAGTCAAATTTGTATTGAAATTAATGTTAAACATTTAAGGTAGATAGCAATCTGGACTTAGGCAATGGTATTGGATAAGGTTTATGCAACAATAAAACTGGAGCGTGCGCAGAAAGCACTTGTCGCTGCCAATTGTAAAGCTTTAACAGCATTTACTTGTTTTACAGGGTTGTCGCAACTTTGGTCGGTCAGTAAACATTCCTTTAAAATATACATACATATTCAGCATCGTGGTGACTATTATTTTACTGGTAAAACCAGAGTAATATAATCATAGATTACCTTTTCTTTAAGTTCTACGTATTGTTGCTCTTACTTCGGATGCGAAATGTGTTCTACGGTAATTACGCCTGGGATGTAATAATCTGCACTTAAATTCTATTACACGCACTAGAGATACAAAGTAGGTATGTGTGCACACCCAGGACGGGTATCTAAGGATATTTTTAACTTGATTGATTTGTCTCTCAGTGTGTAGGTTAGCTTGAGTCATTGAGAATAATGGTATTGATATTTAATTTATTTATATTATCATGAAGCCATGATTTGCGTATTATTGTACGAGTTAAACGCACATTTTTTTATTGTATATGTGCGGTCACTGCTCTTGATCGTTTCTGAGAATGTTTTATACAGAATGATCTGGTATTAATGGGACATCTCCGCGGGTGGTAGACATAAACACACAATCAGATGAAACAAGACAATGACCTTTCCATATTAGTAATTTGTTTGTAGGTATAGCAATGTCAACGATCTTGGGTTGATAATAAAAAAGATAATGCTAATTTAGGCTAGTAATAAACTAGAACCAAATTAAATTTTTTGGGGTTTGTAGGATTAATTTGAGAAAACAAATAGATTATTTTTTATATCCGAATCCAGTAGTGTAACCCTCTCCAACAAATCTATTAACGATACATTATATCTCAATTCGAAGCTGATGAAGGCTTACAGTTTAAATGTAACAAAAACTGCATTGCTTTGCCTAGAATCCAGAGTTAAAGTTGCTGGTTGAAAATCAGCGCTGTAGGTGTCTGACACCTAAAAATAGTGCTGAGCCAGTGTCCAACGCACTACCACGAATCCACAGTCGCTGCTGTTCCTGTCACATTAATAGTCTTCTTTTATTTATATCTATTTGTGTGTCTTCTGTTTAGTAAACACTTGGTCCTGGGTCTTGGATGTTTTCTATGTATTTAAGTATGTAAATATTTATCTTTACTACAACGTTTATCGTTGTCTTGTCTAGTACCCATAGTACAAGCCTAGAACTTAGTTTGGGACTAGGTGAATTTGTGTGACAGTCCACTGACATTTATTTATTGGTTTATTCTTAGACGAGTTAGACGGGAATGACGTAGAATTCGTCAATGAACGCTCGTCGAACAGCAGGCAGCAACCCTATTCATAACAATTCTATAACATTACACAACCGAACTGGAACTAACCACAGCGTATTAGCGTAAGTCTCTACATCCCCTATTCTGTCGTTGCTCTTTATAGCCGATAGCGGTCGCGCAATCGACTCCCGCGCAGCTATAATTTAATCCGACCAGCCGACTTATCTGTGTGACGAAAGGCTTCCTGTATGACGCTTTGCATAATTCTGGTTTAATATAGTAGTAAATGGTCTATGGTGTTTTATGTAATAAAATAAATATACATTTTATTGTTATAGAATTTTACTATACTGTATGTACAGTAGACTACAAAGAGATGTATCCACTTGTGGTCTTTATTACAATGCAATAAGGTTAAAAAAGTAGATACACTCGTTTTTAGTTGACTGGAGCCCATTTCTCAAAAATTACTAGACTAATAAGATTAGTTTGAGTGCAGTTACACTTTTCCACAAGTCTGATATAAACATTTGTAATGATCAAAATGAATGCATTTGAATGCATTTCAGAAAACACTTTCTATTCAATTTATTGCAAAGCATAAATTTTGCATCAAAATTAATGAGCAGTTCAAAAAATTTGTAAAGAATATACTTATTTTTTTCGTTACTTTCAACTTTAGTTCATACATACAAAACGTATGTGTCTATATAACATCACAAATGTATGTTCCAATGTATTGAAAGTGCTTATAAAAATCAGAGTGTAACGCGAAGACTTTCATCGTCCGTTTTCCAGCGTTTCCCATATTTTCTATTTCACCCACGGCCACTCTTCCGCGTCGCATCCCGCGTGCCGTACATTGTCCGCTAATAACTAGTGCGCCCGCGCACGCTACTGGAAGAGACAACAATGTACTATCAGCCCAAAGGAACTCTCACCCACCATAGAACTGTGTCACAGTTACGTTATGATTCAAGTCGTAAGAAGTGTAAAACAAATTGTGTATAATGTCACTGTGACACCGTCCCTTGCCGCGATTTCCCTTAGTAAATTTTTATGTATCTCAAAAAACTTTTTTTTTTCAGCGGTAATTTTCATAAGCATCCCAGTCTTGAACTCCACGCAACAAGTATTAACTGGCGATGTGAAGTGGTCCCGCTAGTGCATAAATCACATTTAAGGCCGTGTATTCTCAGCTTACCCGCTTAACCCGTCAAATGAGCGAGCTCGTACGACTTCGCTCACTTGATCAAACGCTCGAAACAGAGGTGTTTTAAAAAAAACATCTTGTTACTTTCTTTTTATAGGCAGGGAAAGGGACAGGGGTGGTATTCTCTTAAAAACGGCATTCAGTCGGTCGAACGAGTGAACGAGTGAACGGCAAGTTTAAGTAGTCCCGTCAGAGCGCACAAAACACATTTTAGCGCGTGCATTCTCAATTTGGCAGGCTTTTTACGTTCAATCGTTCAACAGAAGCCCTGCTGCTTAAGTAGTAAGTAAGTTCGCCTGCTGCGAAATAGAAATACACACTACTAATTTGACTTCATGAGATATAGCCCGCGGAAGCGCGGACAGACGGACAGACGGACAGTGGAGGTTGAGTAATACGGAGCCGTTGGAACCCTATTGATACCGAACCCTACAAAGCAACTTTTGTATATACAGGTGTAATTTTAAACAAGCCTACCTACTTACTTAATTACACTTGACATTGACACTTCAAATCAAATTACCTCCACGTTCTATTTACGGATGCGACAAAAATAAACGACATCAGTTTTTTAAGTCCGGAACTAACTGTAAGCAATTAAAATTCAATTAAATGTAATATTAATTACTATTTTGGTCAATATACGGTTTATTACTGATTTATTGATGTGGATAACCATTAGTAAAGTTGCTAACTGCATAAGATTAAAAAATAATTTGCAGTGATTTGATGATACTAAATTACAAACGCAGTTTTTTTTAAAGATCAAGTTTAATTGTTTTTTTTCTTACGTAAATGTCAACATAGTTAATAAAACATTATTGCCTCCGGCAACAGAAAAAACCAGAACCACTCTAAAAATTTGTTGATAATTCTGTAACCACATTTTGCACAATTAGGCTTAGATGTTTACCAGTGTATTAGTGACAGGTTGCAAGCCCATCGCCTAACAGTACTACAAGCCGTTATTCCCTTAGTCGCCTCTTACGACATCCACGGGAAGACATGGAGTGGCCTGATTGATATGATCGAACGTATTTATAAGCCTGCCTATTTGAGAATGCACGCGCTAAAATATGTTTTGTACGCTCTGACGGGACTCCTTAAACTCGCCGGTGCGCCGCGTTCACTCGTTCGACCGACCGAACGCCGTTTTTAAGAGAATGACACCCATAACAATGATAGGTTATAAGTGTCAATTTGGTATACATTGCAGAGTTAATAGCCTCTTATCTAGGCCACAGGCCTCTGAATTTACTATTAATACGATTAAAAACAATAACATAGCAGCGTATTGAAATAACTAGCAAAAGTAACCACACTCTGTACACCATATCACATCCAGCAGCCTCTCTCACCGTAAGCGAAGTATCTTATACATTTAATTGCATCGGCGCTCGGAATGCATTTTCACTCGTATCTCGTATCAGACTTCCGCGGACCGATACTCTGTGGTGCGCTGGTGCTTGTGAAACGCGTGGTTAAGCAAAGATATACGTTTCAGAGGCTGTATTAATTATTGCTAAAACCTGCCAAGTTTACAGGTAGTGAAGTGAACGTGATGGTGATATGTAACTGCTATAACGCTGTTTCAGCCTTATGTATGTAAAATACTTTATGGTCCCAACAGGAACATATCAACAACAAAATAGACAGAAACACAAAAGTATGTGCAAAGGCGAAATTATTCCTTTAAGGGATATCTTCCGGTTAACCTATGAGCAATTGAGATTTTTTGAAAAATCATATGGCCAAATGTACAACCGTAAAAGGGACAACATAGTTCGTGTTAATATTAAATATTTACACATTTTAAATTACCAGGATTAAAGGAATAAATGGGTATAAACTAGATACACAAATCATTTAATACATTGCTAAATAGATAGATAGTTGAAAGACTCAGGAAAAAAGAAGACTGAGGGCCGCATTCGTCACCTTCGTCATTTGAATCAAAATTGAAAAAGAATCTGGCTGGTAAGAACAGTTCCTCTGCAAGTCTATTCCCGTATGAAGCTGTAATGAGTAATAAAATATTGTATTACGGGTTTAGAAAAAGAGATGCAGCCTCCTTAAATCATTACTAAGCTTACAATGTCAAGCATTATATGTCTAAGGAAATAATTATAGATGGTGCGCGAATGTAGCAAACCATCTAAAAACGGTCAAATTAAAAGCGCAAGCTATTCGAATATTTATATAACTAACACATTGAATAACAAACCGTGCAGGGAGACCCTTACAGCTCGAATGTGACTCACATTTAATAGACTAATCTGTGAACCACCACATTTCAATCCCGTATCCCAGAAGTTAAACAAGCTATTCCTTGGCATACGCTCCGTTGATAATTTACTCTTGCAGAAAGCCATTTGAAATCATAATTAGACTAATTTTGCTTGCGTCACGGCTTATTAGGTAAGACTGGTATCGCAGATAATTCGCTGCCTTTGGCTGGATTTGCTTCTTGGATGTAAATTATCCTCTGGACTAAACTGCCTTGCATAGGAAGCTAGCACAGTGGGCAACTATTTGCGTGATGAACACGAGTATTTGTGGGGCTTAGTTGTTTTCATGTACATAAGCGTTTATTTCCCTGTAATAAGTGGGTAAGGTTCAAAAAGTTGGGCATGCTGAGTGAGTTTTTCTTAAATTTTTTTTGAAAAATTCCCTTTGTTACACACACAAAATTAGCCATTAATACTTTACTTTTCGTTGCACAACGGAATTTTTTTCGACTTCGTTGTTCGTATGGTTAACTACGCTCAACTATGGTCCAACTTTTTGGTCCTCGCCCAAGTATATTTATCGTTGTTTATAGTGCCTATACTTAGTGTTGCATAGTTTGGGACTTTTTAACTCATCGGATGAACCGATTTGGACGTGGTTTAAAAGAAAAGAAAGCTAGATTAATTGGAATTGTTTTTAGCTAGGTATTATGAAAATCAGTTAGGTTGTTTAGGAAATATCAGCACTGAAAGAAGGAGTTAACATTATACTCGTATATCTGCGGTTTTTATCTATTAAATTGTTATTTGGCTTCAGGGGGGTTTATGACATAACTAGCTATGCAGTTTACTTTACGCTGAGAGAAAAGGATATAACTGCTATAGCTCTGTCCTTTACGCTCATCGTAAAATGAACTGCATAGCTATATCATAAAAACCCCCCTGTACCTTTTCGGACGGAGTTTAATATAATTTACGTTCCTTTTTCATTGGCTACTAACTATCGAATTGATGGTAGCGATACATGAAATGACCTTCCGTATAAAGAAATAAATAGACCAAAACGACGTATGATGAAAGCGTTGTTTTTTTTATTATGAACTATAATCGTGTACTAGTAAAATAGTTAGAAGCACGCGAGTATGTATAACACCATTACAGCAAATTGCGCGGGTTTGGAAACAATTAACATTACGATATAGTTTACCACACACGTTGCAACATCGGCCTTGCTCTGAATTAATTGTTGAGAAAAATCTTAAATTCTTGATGATCATTAGTGTGCTGTGCTTTGAAAATTACGCATAGAATTTTGGGTGATTCATCATATCTTATGGCGAGATCTCACTAATCAGTTTTGGCATATTCAGTAAGGCTGCAGAAATATGTATGTCATACTGTATGATATTGGTGTAGGCAGGCATATGCCAATAAAACTATTCTTTGATTTTTGCAGCCTCTATCGTTTGCATAATGCAATTAATCTAAACCCAATTGGGATTACATATCTGCCATTACAGCTTCTCTATTTGAACGCCATTAAATATTTATACTTATTGAGCGACTAATTTGCAGACGGTAAACAAATTAAAATACGAACTTACTTTTAAATTAAGTACCTTAATTATTTTTTTTGTACACAAAGCAAATATTGTTTAATGATATAAGTAAGCTCCGGATTTAAAGTTAATCATGCCAGTATCATGCGCATACGCAACACGAGGAAGGCACAGGTGTTCAATAAAAAAGTCCATCCGGATCACATTAGCATAACAATGTAATTGCAGTATGACTACACAGATACTCTTTTCTTTTTCTTTTTATAATCATTGAATGGGATACCATAACACTGGTGATTAAATTACATACAGACACTTTTTCATTTGGAAATATTTTGTAGAAAGTAGCACATTCAGATGTGTAAGACAACTTACGTTCTGAGAATATTTTACGTTTTTTTTAATTGAATTTACATTCTGTTTCAGAGGTCTGCATATAATATAATTGGCCTATTTATAAGTTATTAGGTCTTTCATCATAAAATTATAAGGAAAAGTCTTCACCATGACAATAATCAGGGAGTCATCTAGATAGATATTTTATCGTTCATCTAACCAAAAAGCCTTTTTTTTCAATTCGTTGTTTCTCGTGTCCACTCCATATCTTCCCGTGGATGTCGTAAGAAGCGACTAAGGAAATAAAGGCATGTAGTACTGTTAGGCGATGGGGTCACTAATACCTACACTGGTAAACATTTTAGTCTAATTGAGCAAAATGTGGTTACAGAATTATCAACATGTTTATAGAGTTGAAGGTAATTCTGAAGCTCTGCCTGCCCCACTGTGGGAATTTATGTTATGTATCTATGTTGTTTCTCGTGTTACGTTGGAGATCTCCCAAAAGGGCAGTATTTACGATACTTGTCCTGCATTACGTGTAACATTTACTTCTTGGGACACAGAACTAGACTAGAAACTACATTGCGCTATTGATCTCTTTCAACCTATTTTTCAATAGATACCGATTTACCTTCTCAAATGGTTGAAACCCCAAAATGGCATATGCCAAATAAGACGACTAACTGAATGGACTGAAACGTGCCAAGTGAAAAGTTTTCACTTTCACAATCTGTGAAGTAAGCGCATCCAAGTTGGACACTGTATTCAGTAGTTACCTACCTACCATTTTGATTTCAGATTGAGCTCGATTATACCGGATCATTCTGGATTGATTCGTATGTGTTACTTCCAGATTAAGATATATTAAGCTGTTTAGCGTCAGTATTATATCTACCTATGACTACAAACACACCTATGTATCTTTCCCCTAGTTTTGTTTGTAATGAATGCTATGGTTATTACATATGATAAACTTATATTTTTAATCGGATTTATAATCAGCTATCCTCTTACACAATAAGAGGGACACTTAAGTAACACTACAATTACCGAATATGAACCTTTTTAAAAGCCATAATTAAAAGTGGTACAATTGCAAACACTCATTTTCTTGGTAATGACGAGAACGCTCCAAATTCCAAACGAGGTTAAAGTACAGTGTTATGGTGTGCAGCCAACATAACGACATTAAAACACCGGAAATTATGCGGCAGTGACCACCATATGGAAGCTTTGTTCATTAATTCAAGATAATTTATACGATTAAGAAAATCTAATGAGATACTCAAAGGAATGTGGTTCATTATGGAGAACTAAGCTAAGCCGAGAGCTTATCAATTAGCAATAACTCGGGGGCCTAGAAAAGATGCATAACTCTAAAGGCGTTTTACCACCGGCGAGGCAAACCGAGACTGCCCGAGACGAGGCAAGACGAGAATTGAAATTTGTATGAAAAAAAACATTTCCACGAACGGAATTGAAACTTTTAATACAAATTTCAATTCTCGTCTCGCCTCGTCCCGCCACGCCTCGCCCATAGAAAAGCACCTTCAAGTTAACAATTTTCGAAATCTGTAAAAATGTATGTTGACGATCTATCGCGTCGGCTTAATATGTCAATTGAATACATTTTGTCTTTTTTTGATGAAAATACAGCATATATTTTAAAGGTACTTTTAAATAGATATTTAGTATAAACGTAACGTAAAATGTGTCAGAAAAATTACCATAGCGGAATCCTTAAATACTCGCAAAGACACTAGTATCGTTGCGAGCATTTAAGGATTCCGATTTGAGAGTAACATACGCATTTCGATTTTTTTATCCTAGAGTTCCTTATGCATGCCGCCATAGAAAATGTTATCCAAACGTGCCATTGAACTTTGAAAGCAATCTACCTACAACCGATCGCATATCAATGCCGAATCAAAGACAACCAAAGGCGAGTACTCCATCGGAAGTAGCCCGGAAGCGCTAACCTTGCGTTTGTTTTCTCGATTCTATCACCTCAATGCGGATGACAGATCGCCGCCTGCGCAAGGTCACCGACCGGTTCACAAACTAGAACTTTTATTAGCAGTTACGCAATCGTAGGTTCTATTTGTTCTGCGGCGACGCTGATGGATGGCTTTTTTGTTGTCTCTAGGCTTGGTTAAGTAGGTCTAGTTTTTTGTTTCCGTTATGTCATGATAAGCTTGGTCTGCTGATTTAGAATGATATTCAATCTGATTACAATTTAAATACTACTCGTTAAACATGTCTAGGGGTCAAAAATATTCTTACATTAATTTATTATTTTGCAACGACTGTATAAAATATTCGGGCCTGCATCGATATTCAAGAGAAAGAAGATGCATTTAGCACCTACGTGATCTGAGAATTAGTTTTCTCAAACACTGGAAACCCTTTACCCGAGTGGTTGCCGGGTTAGAATAGTGCCACTACATGTCTTCCCGTGGATGTCATAAGAGGCGACTAAGGGAATAAAGGCTTGTAGTACTGTAAGGCAATGGTCTTGCAAAACTTGTCACTATAATGCTGGTAAACATCTTAGCCTAATTGTGCAAAATGTGGTTACAGAAATTGTTTACAAGTTTTTAGAATTGTAGGTTATTCTGTAGCTCTAATTACTCTGGGAACGAAGACGTGAGTTTAGGTATGGAAACTCTTTGCTTGCAACCAACTTGTATATAATACTCCAACCAACCACCAACCAACCAACTTTTACTAACTTTTTAATCTCACACTACCTATGATAAGTCAAGAACGAAAGATCCATTTTGAAATACCAAAGCGGCAGCGTGTGCATTTAAATGGTACCTTCTAGGCTCTGTATTTCCCAAGCACAGTGTGCTCAACGAATCTTATTTACCTAATTTCAAGGTTGAATTCGGTTTGATTGTGCAATTAAATAAAACGTTGATTATACAAGTAACGTGGAACCTTGTGACGTGTTCGTTTAATTTTCTCTGCCATTGTCTGAACAGAAGCTGGTAATTTTATATGGTTGCAATTAAGCACATATGGGCAGTTAATTACTGGTTGTGATTAATTTGCGGTTACTATGAGGAAATGACAAAAAATCTTTAACTGTCTTTAATTCTTTATGAAATTAATAAAGAAAAGTAATTAAATGTGTTGAAATTTTTCAAATCTATTTCGATCCCAGTAGCACCAACGTTAGTCTAAGCTTATAATCGCCTTAAGTCGCATGCTGTCACTTTGTATCTTGGCGAACTAGAAAGTGACAGAAGGTATTATAGCTTCTATACTAGTCTTTTTAATGTAGATGTATGGAAAACTATGGTCGCTATACTACGAGTATACTCTACTTTAGATGGTTTTTGTCATAATTTAGGACAAAACCGGCTGAGTAAATCATTTTTTTCTGGTTCCCTTAAATCAAACCTACCGCGTAAGTAAGACCGCTGAAATTACTAGTATAGAGGCATTCCATCTAAATGTGTTTCGGTGCGGGAGTAAGACCGCTGAAATGTCTAGTATAGAGGAATTCCATCTAAATTATCAGGGTTGGCAACGCTTTTGCAGTCTTGAGATTGTAAGATTGCAATCTTAAGATTTCGAATGACTATGGATGGGCTTCAAAGTCCACTTACCATCAGGCAGCCTGTGTGCTCGTTTGCCTTTTCCATGCCATAAAAACAAACTTACTGACTTTCTTAGTCATCCCCACTTATCAACGCCCAAAAAAATGAGTTCCTACGTAGTTGCCACTGTACCGTCACGTAGTTGTCGCAAGGGCGCACGCGCAGCGTGCAAAGCGCGGCCCACTTAGCCAAATGCCACGCGTCGGCGCACAAAATGTTAATCGTCTCGTTTTGTTTCAGGTAATTGTCGCTAGTGGACTCGCCGGTTTCGACACATGGTCACAAGGTGCTGGACTTGAGGGTCTTCGAGGCTGGTAATCATGAGATCCTGGAACAGAAGTCCATTTGTGGCGTTGATAGAGACTAGACGTTACATAACGAATCATTTCTCCTCGTGTTAGTAATTGAGATGAAAATGATACTATCAACTGTTAATACAGTGCAGTTGTGTGGGCAGTATCTAGTACAGAGTGCAATATGCAGTAGTTAAAGTAGAAGACTTCCGAATTATACCACAGTTTTACTGATACTTATAGTTATGATTGATGATTACCTCTGGAAAGATCATTTTTTTGGGATAAAAAAGATGAAAGATGAAAGATGTATATGACTCTCTAAACTCTTAAATCATTTTATTACTTCGATTTGTCGGACGTAGCAACAAACACACTTTACATAGTACTTAGTTACTTTAGTAACTATTACCATAACTTGATTCTGCAATGTTTAGCAATCGCATGTTAATCTAAACTCACTTCATCTAACACAGTTCTCATGAGCATACGTTTTATGCATTTAATTCATCAGACTTGATAAACTTATCTACTAATCCAGTTCGCTGCAACGTCGTGAGTGAGCGGAGTTGTCGTCCTTCGACCACGCCTAAGGGCTGTAGTCACGCGGAAACTGGCGTGGAAAAATATCGGTCGCTTGAAGAATGTGCGCCTTGGTGCCGTGACCAGGATTATAGGAATTGTTTGGTACCATAAAGTTTCGCAGAACGCGAATCATTTGTTGAAGAATCTAGCCAGTTTCATTTGAAAAATGTATATAAAAAATATAACGAAGCTTTATCAACGCTAGGTAGGATTATAAATGCGAAAGTGGCTTATAATTTTTGGTAAAAATAGAGCAATTGGTTGACGTAGTTCTTATGGATAGACGATTCTGGAATGTAACAAAAGTTTTTTTTATTTTAGAATATTGATTCAAGCCAATAATTAATAAAATTATTTTAGCGCACATGATTGGCTTATACGAGTATAAGCGCTGGACGCGAGCCCAATCTCATCCAGACGGAATTGAACTTCGCTGCTCATCGTGACTAAATCTTTATGAAATTTCTAGACCTTCCCTAAGTAACGTAACACTGTATCTGAACCATTTATCTGGTATATGATACAAGCAGCCTCGAGAGAACATCCGGTAGTGAAAGGCGGGGTGCAAAGAACTTATATACGACCTTCAAAGGCAAGGCCGCGGCAGGTTGCCTGTGGGTTACTTCCGCGATTATTAAAAAAATAAGATCGCGGTTATGACTAGGTATTGCGGCGTGGGTATGTAAATATGATAAGAGTACCAACATAAAATCGTAATATTGATCTTGACGAAATTTGCTCCCATCAGTAATTACAAATGTAAATGTTCAAAAGTTAGATTAAATGCATAAATTCTCGTAATGTACATGTTTTATAGTGTTGGTGATAGGCGTGATAGTCAAAGCCTGTTGCTCATTTAATTTAATAGGTATCAATAATTATGAGATGATTCAAAACTATACTTACCTTTTAGTTCATGATCCTTATTTTCACTGATAAGATCTTTTACAGTAGAATTTTCAGTTCAAGATTCCGTTTAAAAACCACCCATACTTCGTCATGGCGTGCTCCGAAAACTATACGTTACTACAATTTAAATTTTATTGCTTGACTTTTAAAGATCATTTTACTTAGTGGAAATTCACGCCACGTTCGTCATTATTGATAATTCCATTTAATTATAGTAAATTTAAGTGCGTCATTTCACAATACGATATTATAAAAACAAGTCTTTCTGCTATAATTACAGTTTATCGACATAAACGACGAAACAGTGAGTAATATAGACGTTTTATAGCGTGAAAAACTTGATCGGTTACTGTTTAAAATTTAATAAGTTCCGGGAAAAAACATCATTACTTGCTATAAATGAATTAAGAATTATGATAATAATACCCTATTTGATACTTTACCAAAGTGTTAAGAACCTTTGCGGAATATAATTGTCTATTAGAAGCATCATTTAATAAGGATAAATTAGATTGCAGTAATAGGAAAACCCACATTAGCAAATAATAATGCAAATTATGACAGCTTTAAAAAAACATTAAATGATACTAACAAGTAAAATTTTAGTTTTTTAATGTAATAACCAGAAATAAATGTCTTCAGCTATCTCATTCTAATCAAATTTAAATAATTGAAAGATAAATCCCTAAATCTTAATTCAAATAAGGCTATACTATTTTTTTGCGAAGACCGGTTCTATGTTCTTATTAGACCAAAATCGATTAGATCTAAGAATAATTTGAAATATTGAAACTTGTTTCACTATTTAAAGGTGACCATGATTGATAATAGTTTTTGTAAACTGTAAGCTAAGTTTTTTAAAGGTTAAATTCAAGTAATCTTTTTTAATACCAAAATATGGCATGGCATTACATAATCAATTACCCCTCCACGATACCAAATTCTAAAGCAAAACTCTTAATACGGGAGTGTCAAAAGCATTTATTTAAAATTGTTTGTTCATTATTTCACTGAGAAAATAAATAAACAAATTTCTCCTAATAGATAAAGAGCTTCAACACCTTTCTTCGTCGTATAGTTGGGCTAGATTTAAAAAAAACAAAACGCGGTTACAAACAAAATGGCGTCATTCCGACCACTACTAGTCCAAAGCGGTCGTAGAAAACACTGATGATATTCATTTTTTTCTCCGTTAATAATATAAAAAAATGAAAAAATGTAGTATGCTTCAAACTTGGCATGATTTTTATCAGCACACCTTTTCAAAAAAAATCTGTTGTCAATTCTAAAGTCAGACATGCTCTCCGGGTAATAATAGTAGATTGTTCAACAAGGGACTAAAACAAGCCATAATGACACGAGATGTTTAGCCACGCGAGCGAGCCAGCGAGCGAGAGTGGCTATAGTTCGAGTGTCATTATGGTTGTTTAGTCTCGCGTTAAACACTCTACTTTTCACTTTGAATGCGAGGAAAAAAAACAACGTTCAGTGCCGGATTAGCCACGTACCTAGCAAGAGTAGCAAATGCTACGGGCCCCGCACATCCACGTCTAACCTCTAAAATGCTAGTAGGTACTTACATTAGTATGCGTATGCGTGTACTCATATGCATCAGGGTTGACGATAAGATGAATAATCCAGTTGATATTCTCCACCAGAATAACCTAAAACAAACACCCACGCAAAATAGGTGCATATCTAAGTCGCTCAGTTGCGGAAAAAAGACCGCCACAACCTGTAACCTAAAACAAACCCAGGGGTCTCTTTATAGAATTTGCTACGGACCCCGACGGGCTTGCTCAATCCAGCACTGACGAAGTTCTATACACATTTACAATATTGATTATAAGAAAGTTTCTTACAAATTTGTTCCGCGGTTTTTTCTATTTTTTTTTTTTAAGTGCCGCTTTAAATGCTTGCATATTTAGCCAACAGGTTCAAACTTGAAAACTATTTTAAAACTAATTGGACCAAGCATAATTAAATGAATTCATCCTTAATATAATTAAATATATTCATATTCGTAATCATTAATCGTGTTTCACGAAATTAAATCATTTTTATTTTTATTTTTTCACAGTTGTCATTTTGAGGTTATTTCCACGCGCTAAAAATTGTCTATACCACAGAATAAAAACTAGAGGCATAGAAACCGTACTAAATAGGCAGAAAATACATTATGGTTGACTTCCTTTTACTTATGGTTTTCATAGTGAGTTGGAAAGAGATCGTCACAAGGCGTGATTTGGACCTTTAAGCACCAGTGTGGAAGAAAGTAACGCCAAATAAGACCGAAGACCGGTCGTTGATTTGACGTTTCCTCACCTTCTGATCATGACAGATTAAAGAAGAAAAGACACCTAGTTTTTGTTTCTTTTCCTCTTATCAAAATGTAATCTATGAAGTAGAGACAAGTAGCTGATGCAACGTTCATCTTATTGCACGGCTTCTTTGCCTTTAGTCTTTATTCTGTGGTCTATACAAAAAGACTGAAAATAGCAATAAATCCTCCATTCACAAACACCGTGATTGGATGTTAAAGGGATTCCAAAGTAAATTAAAACAATTTTACTTTAATCCCTAGAGATTAAAAAGGAACTTTAGTCCCGATGTGCAGAGACTAAAGTAACATTTTAAGAGCATGAGAAGTGAAAAGATTATTTAAGCGCTGGTTTCTAACGATGCTGTAATCCCGAAACAAGTTCACGACCGGCGTAAACGGTGTAGAAAATTGTATACAAATAAGTCACCCGACCGCTTCTTTCTCCACAATCGAGTTTGACCACCCGTGTACTCAGTCTTACTGAGGTGGAACTATGCGAAACGGAACTAGTTACGTCGAATTTCGCTTACATTTTATTGGTCTATTAAAGATCGAATAAAGGTCTAAATGTATTCAATAATAGTGATATGAAAATTAACTGTTTTTTTTCTTGATTCGGCATTACACTTTACTAAACGCTAAGTACTGAATATTACAAAAGCGACAAATTATATCGTTAAGGTAATCCGAAATGCTAAACGCATGGACGATTATTTTCTTTTAATATAGAGCCATGATAAAATATGAAGTTAGGCACAGGGCTGAAGAAATTCCTAACTTACTTCTGTAAAAATATAGCCTTAATATAATATAAAGAAATTTGAGGATCACATTTTTATCAAACTGATTATTTTCGTGAGACATATTTTCGAAAAAAAGCTGTTGTAATAACTGTGGCCCAGGTGAAAAAGGATAGAAGTCCTCTGAGGTTCAAGTAAATATCGTTTTTCTCATAAGCCTGGTATACTTTGTACATGAAACGGTTTTTAGGGTTCCGTACCCAAAGGGTACCAACGGGAACTTATTACTAAGCCTCTGTCTGTATGTCTGTGTTTTTAGTTCGACCTTAACAATCGCTGTAACTCTTGAACCCTTGTAGGTAGACATATTATTATGAAATAAAATGAAAAATTCTATTGCCGCTATAACAAATAATAAAAATAAAATACAATTTAAAAATAAAGAGCGAAATTGGTTCCCTTTTACGTGTAGCCTTTCTCGTATTTCGTCTATCAATGCAGACATATTGAAGTCAATTTGATATGGTCAAGACAAACCCGGATTGGTGCGTCAGCTGTGTTGTGAGACAAATGACAATCGGCATTTGTCCCGTTGATTCTCGTCACTTGCGTAGTAACATTTCCCAATAGTCTAGACACAAATTATGCACCGTTGCCTTAAATCACCTGATGTTTAAACTAATGATATTTAAATCAATTTTAATTAGTCTGTGGCTACTGTAACGGTCCTATGGCTACCAAAGACAAGTGACTGTAGCTTCTGTGTAAGCAGTAGATATACAAGAATAAAATTAATTAAAAGCCATTTTGATCATTATTGTTATTATAATTATTCATTTGTTAGCCTAAAGTGTGCCACTGCTGGGCAAAGGCCTCCCTCTCGCCCTTCCCTGCATCCCTGTCTTGTGCAGCCTCTTGCCAGTCCCTTCTGAAAGCGTCAAGCTGATCTCGCCATTTGCGCCTTGGTCTGCCGCGACGCCGAATTCTGTCGTGTGGGATCCAGTTTGTGGTTGTTTTTGCCCAATTGATATCCGGCATGCGACCAATATGTCCTACCCAGTCCCACTTGAGTCTGGCTACGTCAGCAATTTGGGATTGCTCATTGCTGCTTCAAAAATATGTTTCTTCTGGTCTAACAAATTGGGAGCAAAACTTGCTGAAGCAGTAGCTAAAATTCCGAAGCAACATAATCTGAATCTTAAATCTGTGGGCATATTTCCGTTTGCACGCGCTAGTCCATCCGTGTGTCGCGAGTTTTATATCGATGACGTAAGCGGGGCCAAGAACTTTCACCTTCATTGGAGACATCCGACGCCATTGAACTTGGAACTGTTGTATAAGACTGCGCTCTGGATCTTATTGACTGGCCTTCTGAGATAGAGTGACCTTGGATTAGGGGTTCGTTTACGTAACGTCTAAAATTTAAACACAGGACATTATGATGGTCAAACATGCTATTGTTAAGAGGAACTTTTAAGCGACGGAGATGTGTGCATGATTGCCAATGAAAATGGATTAGTAAGGTCAAATGTGGTAAAATACTTTATTTGTCTAGCTTTTCTACCTTAATCATGCTGAAGGTACCTAACATGATTTATTGGAATAGCCAATTTGGTCAATTCTAGAAAAACGGTCACAGCGTAAAAATCGACAAAATGGCGAATTTTAATATGGATGAAATTAAATTACATATACATTTTGTATTGTGGGTAACATGTATTTTGTATTCACTACCTCCACAATGGAACTACAAGCACAATCCAGTTTTAAAGAAACTTAAACAAAGAACGTACTTTGGTTTTAAAATAAACAGCGAAAATAAGGCGAAAATGCAACAGTAATGACTATTTTTACGTAGCTCACAGTGGTATTATTATCGCAAATGATACATGATTGCAAGGATAAAACAACTGGCACTGCAATTTTATAAAAAACAAACATTTTCAAAGTTATCTGACGTAAAGCTCATTTCAAGGCTAATACTCAGACGTAATCATTTCAAATTCCATCGCATAACTAGATGCTATCTCTATAAAATAACCTAAAAGTTTGATAGGAATGCAAGTGCAAGAAATGATTGCACTCAGACTATCATTATTCATAATCAGACATCCATTTGTTGCAAGTAGTGACCTTTAACTTGAGTGCAGGAATGATTATTCATTCCAGTCCTTTTTTTGTAGATTTCCTTGCTTAGGGATTATAATTTCATTTCTCTCATATTCGATAATAATTCAGTAGTAACCGAAATTTGAGTATTGATTGATGGAGATGTCATTTAAATAAGTGTTTGTTTAATGACTCCACGTCATGTTTTAGGTCCTGTTCGAGTATCAAAACCCACATGAACAATAAATTGATACGAATATAATATATTTTTACGGTCATGCTCAGCGAATTAGAGTTCTAGATACTTGAAAGTAGGCGTGTGAAGGTCGTAATAAGAATAATAGAGCACAATATCTCGCCTTGAGACATTTAAATTATATTGAATATTATTAGTTTTTTATCATTTGAAATACTTTGATCTATTATAGGTGTCGCAAAAACTAACAGACCGGCCAAATTTGCGAAATATGATTTGACAAAGAGATCTAGATTTATAGAACAGGTTGTATGTTTCGATTTTAAAATTATAGATATGGCTAGCTTAATTGCGACAAAACTGCATCATTAACGCTATTTAAATGATCATCACTGCAAAGTCAATGTCAAATAAACTGGTCTTGCCCCGTAACGACTTTTTTACAAAAGTACTGATTACTTCATTTCGTCCAAAGACAAGTGCTTTTGTAATCAACAATTAACTAAATGTTGCGTCTAAAACAAGAGCTAAGTTATCTAATGCCTAGTCACAATCGAAGCGTTAAATTGCGGATCAAATTTTACGTCGTCTTGCGAGAAGAGTCTTATTATACAACAGCCTCGTGATAACTACCCATTGTTTGCAAGCGGATATCATCTAGTTTCCGCTTCCAATTTTACCCTGGCTTGTTTTTGAACAATTAATTTTGGCCGACAGTCGATTTGAGATGCTATTGTGTGTTAAGAACCGTCGATCAGGACACGATGCGTCCATTCGTCGCTATTCACCCGTCCAAGGTTTAGATGCATGGCCTTAGCTTCCTCTGGTATTCTTCAATCGGACAGCACAATGCCTCCATCATGGGTATTGTTAGCGGAGTCCGCACCGTGAACAATCGTAAGCTCTATCTCAATGACATCTGATTCTGCCGATCTATCCAGCTTGCCTCCTGTACCTGATGTCGGTACAAATTAATGGACGGATGTGATCGAGGCTAAATGTTATTTCACTATTCAATCAAAAATCATAATACAGTCCTTACAGACTAACATTTACAATTATACAACAAAAACCTTACCTACCACCAACACTCATAAAAAAGTCTTAAAATTATTAGGTCGATTTATCAGCGTGGCTTTGTTGCGTCGCTGATTATGGTTTAATTTATGTTGACTATGGTTTGTCATTTATAATTTTAAATTTCCTTGAAACATAAGTTATCTGCTGTTTTGTAAGTTCCATAACCACCCAGAATTTATTTTATTATTCTCACCAACTCAACTTAAACCTCGTCTCTTGTTGCGGCAACATTCATACATGTCTGCCACAATTCTGTTCTGAATTTCAATGAGCCTTTAAGTTATTATCCCAGAAATACATCTTGACCAGTCGCGCGTACTTTGTTTCTTGCGCTGAGAGATTTCCAGGTTTGCATTATTCATTGCTCTTTAACCTATATTCTTGAAATATTTGTTTTTCTTTCGGTCTCCGTTACATTCGGCAAATATTTTAGTACCGTATTCTTTAAGCTCTTTCAGATCCCGTTGTCAAAAATAGTTGGCATTCTACGCACGACATTTGCAATATCCTTGTCCATGTCGTGACGCATGTGAACGCAAAACGTAACGGATGTGTTGTACTCAGAATATTTTTGTTTTCGATACTCAACTTGAATTTACGGTTTATTATTATGGTGATAATCCTCAGCAATTCTTTATGATCAAATTTGTCTGAGCTGTTAAGGGTTTTCTCATTCGGATTTATGTTGGGATAATATATTTTATTCGCTGCTGATTATTTATTGTAGCTTGGCATAAATATACTATCCTTAGCAGGAGACGTTAATCTATAAATTTGGAATGTACCTCTATAAGTACACTTGAGTTTCCCACGCTGCAATTTGGCTTGGTAATAAAGTAACCTACTATTTAAAATTAAGAGCTCTAATTATTACAAATTGATACATGTCTAAAGACCTATCACACCCACCATTGATTTCGAGTATAAAATTAACTCATAACAATAGCATCAAACAAAAATCGATCATTACATCAGGCTACCTAATAACTCGATTGCTGTAATCGTTACTTTCACTCCATCGATGCGCCGGCGCGTCCGGTGCGCTCAAAGGTTGACCGACCGCGACTTCAAGATCGTCGTGATCTTAATCTTGATCACGTATCACCGACCTGCGCACGCACATGTCTAATGGACATCGGTTTAATCGCCTAATTGAAAATTTCGACTATCTACCTAAGCGTGATGGTGAGTTACGAAACATGATGGCGGTCATAGGGCAAGTAAATCTATTAGATTTTCGTTTTGTTTCGTATAAAATTAAACAAAGAAACTATCGAACTGCAAAAGTTTTCCCAATTAGGTCTTCTATTGTTATTAAGAAAAATTTCGCATGTGTTTGACCATTTGAAAATACTTAAGCAGTTAGCCATAGGCAATAATGCAATCACATACCAGACAATAGTCAGCAATCATCTGTTGGTAAACTGGCCACCAATTTCACAGATGTCGCAACTTTCAATCTATTTATAATTGGTAACCACAAATCAAGTTAACGAGATGTCGGTCTTATTGGAAGTGGCAGGAGACAATGCGTGCTGATTAAAGAAAGCAAAGGTCGCGATTAGTAGGCGGTGTGTCAAGCAGACGCAGCCTTGACCTTGTCGGTCATTCTGTTGCAAGCCTGTCAGCGCCTATTAGTTTCATGAATGCAAACATTAGAATAACAAACTGTAAAAGATGAATCATCCGTCTAATTTAAATTTTTCGGTTTGCTGGTCCGTGTTCACGTGTGACTAGTTTTGTTCTCATGGGTGATAGTTTTCTTTCACAACATCACGTTATGAACATGGCGTTGCTCAAGGTACTTTGCTGGGTCGCTTAACGCATTTGATCCTTGAAATTGAAAGTGCGTAAGCGTGTTTGAATACCAGTTTAGATTTCATTGATTTTATAATTTGGTTACAAAACGACCTTGCGTCTTACTTAGTAGTTTTAGGTAAGAACCTAAAAGTGGTTAAGTACACTTAAATAAAAATTTCACTTAAAAGTATATCCCACCAGGAACAGTGTTGAACCTCGAGTGTTCATATTTGTTCGTAATTTTGTGGTTGTGGCCGCACCGAAGTTTACCAAGTACTTATTGCAGAGTGGATGTTGTAATAATGATGTCTTAGAATGATTATTACCTACCATGAGGATTTGAGTCAAATCACCATACGAGCACGATGGGCGACCGCAACTGATGCAACGCAGGCGCAACGTTTATCACCGATCGTTGAACCCGACTGATCGACATCTCGACAACTAACGATAATTCGATTGACAAGTTCTTGTCGTGTCAACGTAACAAGGGAATTACCGTTGACAGATGGTACAGATGGTCTTTTGTTTATGAAAGACAGTGATTCAAGCGTCATTTCCAATTCGTATGGCCTGAGTATCAACGTTTTTCTCTGGGTTCTCAAATAGCGCTCAAACAAGCGACGTGCTTTTTGATTAATGCAACCTCAATCTATTTTCGACTGCTATGCTTTGTTTTTATTTAGGCATTTATTTCGCTTGTTATTTGGTGACTACGTTTTTCTCATACTTGACTATTTTTATAGGAACGTCTTTGTATATTACTTTTAAAATAAATGTCTTATCATTGAGCTCCATCACTAACTCGTATTCAGACGAAACCGTGCTCATTAAGTATTTAGTAATAGCTTTAAAGCTCTGCAATTAAATAAATATGCAAAATAACATTATGACCTCTGTTGACCTTTATAAAGTATTTGCCAGTATCAGCTGGTCATTCAACTTATGCGTTTTCCTGCATCTTACTTGACCACTTATGCCCTTTGCGGTTTTCTACATTAAGATTAGTATGGGTTCCTTGAGTTATCTGTATAATTTATTACTTTGCTATATTGCAATTAAATGTTTAAGTCTGTTTTATTATTCTTGGAAGACCAAATTGGAAAATAAAGACACATTTAGAAGTTTACCAATGTCTAAAAGTAAATCAATCTTAAGACATGCTGACTCTAAAATAATACATATACAAACTACAGCAAGTCTTAGCACTAAAGTTATTGAAACAACGATATGGAAATTGTTCTCTATTAGAAAATATTAAATTGTTATAGCTACACGCGGTGGACCAAGTAATGTTGGTATTAGAGGGTTAATATAGGGTCAGTGGATTCTATCGAACGGTTTTACATTCCTTCTTTCAACACCGTGTGAACTCAAGTGCGAAGGTTCGCTGTGGAGTAATGGGCTGCATTAACATATGAGGAATACTTTCGCGTTCGAGGAATGTTACGTTTCCACAGACGTTACAGAATATGTAACATTTAGTGCTTTAGTTAGGTAGGACCTTGTGTAGGGTCCGCCTAGGTTAAGTTAACTACAACCATCGTATAAGGCCCGGCTACACGCAGTGACTTGCACGCGCAAACGGTTTGTGAAAAAATTGGAATTGGATGGAGTTGGAATTGTGCGGTATACCGTTTTGCTGACTTAACGCACATGCTTGTTTGTGCAAATTGGAATTTGCGCAAGTATGATTGAGCGTGTAGCCGGGCGTTAGGTATGTAAGATAACAGTCAGGGTTGGCAATGTATTTGCGGTCTTATTGCAATCTTGAGATAGTAGTCTTGAGATTGCAAATGTCTTAACAATCAGGTGGCCTGGGTCCCAGTTTACCTTTGCTTTAAAAAAACAAAACCTGTAAAATAAGCAAGTAATCCTGCTTGAATAGTTTTTAAGTCGACTTAAGATTTTGCAAAATTGGCATTGACTGCAGTAAAAGTGACTTTTAAAATTCTGCACAGATTGCAAGCGCTATTTGTGTTGCGCCGTCGATAGCCTTGGCATTATTGAATTAAATCGATTAATGCATTTCTCGAAAACATCGACATGACCTATATTTGACACTGAATAAAAGTTTCCGATCGTCTTCAACAGTTCGACAAAACATCAATGCAGGAAACTTTCTGAAACAGTCTTGGTTAGGCAATGCCGAATATTCAACTCAACCAACTAAAGTAAATGAGAAAACAGCCTCAAAATATGCGTATAAGAAAGTAACAAAGTTAAAAGAAAAAAAACATCAGAATCCCGACGACAATGAGTCGTGGTCACTTTCTGTCAACGAAATCGAAAACGACAAAAAGCAACACATGGCGTTAAAAAGTAAGGAGATACAAGTATACCGTGAAAGCGACAGTGGCTCCGCTTTCCTACTGGCCGGGTCTCGGTGAAAAGCTGACGCCATACCGGCTAGATTACAGGGTGGCGTGGCGTGCGGTCCCAAGGCCGAGCGCGCGGAGCGGAAAATGTGTAATTGTTGGTCAACTTTTTAACCTCATTATCTAATTAGTATTTATGTAAGTTGGGCCTTAATCAGTTTTGAGATTTGGGGGATTGTTATTTATTGCGATGAGATTAATATCGCGGTTTGAGGTATTTGCTAAGTGCATAAGAGTTACATTCTTGTAGCAAAATGTTTTGCGAGATCTTATACTTCGTAAATTATGAATGTAGGAGTTCAGTTTTATCATAGCGATGTAGAAAACGATCAGAAACCATACCATCGAGTAAATGCCTTAAAGAAACTCAGAAAAGAAATTTGAATATCAGCATTCAATTTTAGATTAAAAATGTAACACGCGAACAGTTAGTTTTTACTAACATTTGACTGTTTTAAAAGAAACAAAGTATGTTTAACATTGTAACTATAGTCTATCAGTAGCAACGTAATAAAATATTACGTGTCGATCTACTAGGATGTGAGTACGCAATCATTACATGCCTACTTACGTGCACCTTATCAGTCTGTAATAAAGTCTATTACGGCTTGATAATGGCTATAGGCCTATTTATATTGCTTAATACAACGCTGCATAATTATAACAAATGATTGGGGTGTTGTAACAGATCGTTTCCGACCAGTTTTGGTTTTCTGGGGATTGGTATTACAAGTTATTAGCTCGGAGAATCGAATCAAGTACACGTAATGCGTTAAAAAAAGCAGTCGACTTTATAAAGCTTGCTTTTTGTAGGCCTACTTGTTTAAAATTAGTTTAAACGTAACAAAGTTGGGTAACATAATTAAAAGTAACAGCAAACGCCCATAAAGTAATTTTAAATAATTAAAACAAAAAACAAGCCGTAAACAAAAATCCAATGGTTTTTTTTTAGAACACGGATGATGACTTTTGCAGCATCTGGACTGAGGAACTGAAACTTGATGTTTTTTGGAGAAATGCTTTTCCTTGATATCTTCAACACTATGTTTATATTAAGAAACCTTTAAACCCTCGCATCTGAGGGCCCTGCCAAGGTGCACTACGCTAATTAGCGTTTCTATTCGTTTCGTTTTTAAACCAATCGCGTCACTGGTAGGTCACGTGACTTTTCGTATCACGTCATCTAGCAGTGACGCGATTGGTTTAAAAACGAAACGAATAGAAACGCTAGTCAGCGAAGTGCATCTTCGCAGGACCCTCTGATCAGTTTGAGGATCCTCTGTAGGAGGCGAAGGAAATTTACCCCAAATATGACACTCCTTACACTTAAACATACCCTCATACATTAATAAAAACAGGCATAAATAATATATACTCTCAAAAGCATTACCTCCCTTCCTGGGCAGTAGGGTAAAAAAGATGTCTGAAAATTGATATTGACATCAACATAAAATATGTATTGTATGATTGAGAATTATGATCTGTTAAAATTGAGTCTTGACATCCTGTCACTCTAAAAGAAAATTCCAATGAAGTATCCACGTCATAAATATTAATGCAAGCCCCACGCAAGTTGCAGTAAATCCATCACAATACATCACCTTGTCTAGATTTCTGAGCTTTCACGAATGGCCAATGCCTCGGATATTTACATTTCAAGTTTCAACTTCCGCTGTGTATTTGGGTAGATTTTACCTAACAATATAAACTCATCATGAAATTGTTTTATGTTAGAATTATCCAAGTGTGCTTTGTGTGAAGCAAAATTTACTTTGTCATAAAACACCCTGTCTAATTATAATTTAGACAAGGTCAAAAAACCTTTTTTATTTCTGAACTTTTTTGTACAGTATAAATTGTATACGTGGAATCCCACAGAAAACTCAATTCTAATTGGGACCATTTCGTGGCTACATTTTACTGGTGCATATTAATCTATCATTTTGCTAGTCGTATGTTATGTCACCAATAAAAAGTTTCTTTCTTTCTTTTTTTTCTTAATTTAGAGGTCTTATTAGGACATAATATTAATTGGAACCAATTGGAATTTGATAGAAACTAGATAATTAATTGGAACCAAAAACTAAAACTGCACCTGGACACACCTGCTCAGTTGAAAAAGAGGCCACTTCCGTTGGACAGAGTTGGAGTGAATTGGAAGTAGTTGCTTAGGGTTGAGCGAAATGGAATTCCCTTCTACGAGCCCTATGAACCTGCTGAGGGATAAATGGATTTCATCATCATCATCAAAAACTAAAAATTACTTGCTTAGCTTAATAGTATATCAGTATGCAAATATCAGACTTTAATTTAGATTTAGTTTAGACTTAACCTAAATTTATCTTTCTCCTGCAACGGGCCCTAAAAAGAAACAATTACACTTTATACACCATCTGCAAGACCTGTGGCAAAACCAACAAAATTTAATTAAAACAGAATAATTAGATTACCTGACAATTCCAGACGCGGCGCGTGTCGTGGTAAAACCGCTTTCATTGAAGTATAATAGACCCACCACAAGTCCTTACGGCATTGACATAGAGTTTGCCATTGTTTGACTCACGTGTCACGTCTTGGTGGTTTTTTACTGACGGACAAATCGTGACATGTCAGTGGAAACCGTCCGACGGCTTCCGTGAAGTGGCTACAGATTTGGGAAATAAGCCAACACGGTAAAAACAATATCGTTTTTGATCTGTTATCGTATTGTCACCGTTTTGATAGCTCTTATTTACTTGACAGTAATGGCATCTGACGTCATAACAATACCATAACAGGTCAACTACGATATCGTTTTTACCGTCGGGAATAGGGGCGCTGGTCAATTTGAGTGTTCGCTAGGCTTCTATTTATCCACTGAAAAGCGTTCAACATTCGAGATGCCTTAGTCAGTAGTCACCACACTGAGTGCTTGCGTGCCTTCAGCAAATCACTAGAACTTTTAAATGCAGAATGATTTGAAATCGGTTTTCCACTCTATCAATAATCCCAAACTAGGTAATAATGCGAAAAGTTCCTTTTTTTTCCGCCATTACCAATCAACGTGTAAAGGTTCTTGTTACCCCGAAAAATAGAGCAACTCCTGTAGGCTTAGCCAAGATGCAGAGCCGCTAACGATCCTGTTTCCTATCGACTTAAAATGTATAGAGTTGATATAAGCGGTAAACGCTATCTATCAGATCAGAGGGCTTATTGTCTAACGCTATTTCCATAGAAAATGCGGTAACGTTCCATTGAAAAAAAAAAACTTCATTAAGTAAGATTTTAACAATTTTGGAATATGTTGTAGATATTCTGAAAAAATAGGTTACACGTTTTCCGTGTCAGAAACAAAAACAAACGGAAATGTACTAAACTAATTTTTCATAATAACTACAACATATTCAAAAATCGTGGAAATTTGATTTGATTTCAGGAATGAGAAACATTACCGCCTGAAATTAAATTTGTATGGAAAAATTTACAACTAGGCGGTTTAAGCGTCGCCTCACAATCCTCTTAAATTGCTTTTCCACCAGCGAGGCAAAGCGAGTCGAGGCGAGACGAGAATTGAAATTTGTATCGAAAAAAAATATTTCCTCGCGCATCTTCGATGGAACTGGTTGTTTTAATACGAACTAACATTCCTCGCCTTGCCTCGTTTTGCCGGTGGAAAAGCACCTTTATTTACTTCCTTGTCTCTCATTCAAACTGCGATGACAGCTGATTAATCTCTAGGTAGCTATGATCCAGATCAACAATGCTTACTATCACCGGCATAAACTATTGCATAATCCTTGATCCAAGCGCGGGATAGATCGATACTAAGCCCGGACTCCGACTTTCACTATTGTCGCACTGCTAGATCCACTGATTAAGATGTCGTGAATTGAATTCTATAGCAAGTAGAGCGGAAACATTACCGTGGATGCCAGATACCGAATAAATCAATTATACGGTTGTGTTCTGCGTGCTGTAAAGTGGAGTTCATATTGGACGCGCAGCGGGTGCCGGAGGTTTTCGCGTTTTGTAACGTCTTTTGTTTCGCTGAGTTTATCCTTTTGGTAAAAAACGTATCGAGATTTGCGAACAGATAATGTTTTGTGTTAAAAATAAAGGTTACATGCAATTTTGTTAGTGAAAACTGGAACAGAAATGGCGTTTAAGTTTAAATCAATACGATTACATCGCTTGCCGAATGCAATAAGGGGACAAATCAAAAAAGCAACATTTGGAGAAATTGGGTGTCAAAGTTTTCATGAATGGGTGTGTGTCCGCAAAACAAATGTCTCTAAATTTGCAGTTATTCATATTGTATTTGGTCATATAGGTTCTGTAGAATATATTCCTTCGTATTTAAACAATTTTTTCAATAAAAGTCAAATAATTTTGATATTATAGACATTTAAATATGGACTCTTAGAGTTAAGTCCTTGTAGCACAAAGAATTTGTGCAAATTTTGGTTTACTGTGAGAAAATTGTATTCAAAAACAATAATGTTAACTTAACATCTTTTAATGTTTAAGTTAATTAAGGGGGAAGTTTAATATGTATTATCAATATTATCATCCATGGCCCAATTTATATTAACCAAACTAATATATAATTATAACATGTAAGTACGTCTGTAT
The DNA here is from genome assembly GCA_948252455.1 of Acleris cristana. Classification (NCBI taxonomy): domain Eukaryota; kingdom Metazoa; phylum Arthropoda; class Insecta; order Lepidoptera; family Tortricidae; genus Acleris; species Acleris cristana. Next base: position 4,912,578 of record OX411774.1, on the reverse strand, counting down.
TTCAGTAGTTTTACATAACACTTTATTTATAACTTTTGTTTATTAAATACTTCACAAATAAGTCAAATATAAAAAAAACCGGGCAAGTGCGAGTCGGACTCGCCCACCGAGGGTTCCGCAAGTGACACGGTTAACTCAATTCAAAATTTGAACCGCCTCCGTTCCTTGCATAAAGACCCTGTTTTTTGTGATTAAGTAAATTATAAATGTATAGTTTTCAGTTTTTTTCCTATATTTGTAATAAAAGACGGTATTAATTGCCAAATTTCATAGATCTAGCTCATCGGAAAATAACCGTATAAATTTTGATTCCCTTGATAGTGTCGAAATTAACGTTTTTTGCGGCAAGAACGGCCGTATCTTTTTTTCACGTTAACTTAGAAGTTTGATTTTTCACAACTTCAAAGGACTGTAGACCTGAGTGTATGGTTTTAATTTCAACTCGATACCCCCACGTGTTCCCGAGATAAAGGGTCTTGACAGCCAGAAAGACAGACAGACAGACAGACAACAAAGTGATCCTATAAGGGTTCAGTTTTTTCCTTTTGAGGTACGGAGCCCTATAAAGGAATTTCTTATCAAGTTACCACAAGTTTAAGTGTCATGGTAAATCGTAATTTTTTAAGAAAAACAAAATGGCTTGCCCCTAGTCTATCCTTTGGGAACATCTCGTTTACAGTTTAAAGTAAACTTCCCAAAGGGGGTCCTCTGTGAGGACAGGGTGTCGGTCATGATGACGGGGCAAGGGCTTGTTTAACACCTGGGAAGATCCGGATTGATCAACCCAGCCACACCACTGCAGCTCCCGATGTCGCGAATTGATACCCAACCCAACATGTCTATGTCTCTCGAGTACTCCTTGTGATCTTTTTAATAAGACATGCAAAGGTGCGGGCTCCGTGGAGGGCGGGAAACTCGAGACATGAAGGAAAAACCAGGACCAACGAGGAACATGTACCTTCCGAAACCCCAAGAGTGCCGGAGGGGAAACCCGAAGGTGCTCAACAAGAGAGTGGTGCTCCTCTGGATGTGCCGTTCTCTCCCAACACACTAGATGTGGGTACTAGCAACGCAATACCAACCTCAAACAAACACCACACAAAAGTGGCTGTAGAGCGAAAACCCAGCCAGCTACCCCAACAAACCCAACACAGTTGAAGGTAAGTGACACGAAAGTGCCGCTACCTTCTTTCAGACGTAGCTTCAAGGCAACGCCTTCGACCTCGAAGTCCAAAAATAACTACTTACCAACACGGGGGCCGTGCTAAGGGACCGCCACACACAAACAAAAAGGCTGCGAGGGATGGAAGGTCTGCAGGGAAACCAGCAGGACCGAAACCCCAAGCGTGGACCTCACACTCACACACAAACTCACATACATACACACCCACACACACACCCACACACACACACACACACACGACGGCACACAACAACAAACAACCCGGAGATCGTCCCGTTTGCGGAGAAATCTGCAAGCACGTAGCCCGCACCGGCGTTATTACCCACACCAACAACATCCTCCCAGCTAGATTCTAGCTGAACCCCCAGAGTGTGGCCGGAACACCATTTCAGGCTAAACCCCTAAACGCTAGAGGAACTCTGAGAATGTGGTGCGGAGACCAGGCAGCGGTGGCTTGGCTCAAGCGGTGCGTGGCCCCCATCGCCCTCTCATCAGGGGACAAGTTGGTGATCAAGCGCCAAAATAATGTGCCGCGCAGAGTGCGGCATTCTGCTCCCAGGTGTTTGGGACGATTTCGGGGTGGTAGCAAATTGCCTTCATTACCAGAACACCTGGGTCCAGATTGACCGGTGGCTGCTCAGCTCATCAGCACTGATAGGCAAGGCTCAGAAACCTTCGCCATCGTCAGCATCCCGGAGAAAAAGGTGCAGGCCCTCCTGGACTGGACCGGGGCTGCCGACACACATTCTTGTGTGGGTCGGTGTACCTGAAGTTCCAATATATGACTTTGCGGCAATATGTGACAGAGGTACTTCATTAAATTCTATTAAAAAACATGCCACTGATCAGTCGAACGAATTAAGACTTCAGCAGAATTATTTGCTTGTATAAGAATATTAATTAACGTCATAATTATATAGGTACATACTTTCGTTCTATAATAAACTCTAATTTAATATCATTTAACTCAATATAATTATCTTGTATGTAAAATAAAAGTGCGGCCGGACATAACGGATTTAATTAACAATATGTATAAAATATTAAGGCAGGTACTTACTGATGAGGTGTAATCAAATGACGGTTAGTTCTTTTATATTTTCTTCGATTCATTGAGAAAGCAAATGAAAAAGTAGCGGGGACAACTTAAAAATTAATTTCAAAAATTATGCAATACGGGCACAACTAAGAAATGCCTTTGTAGCACAAATTATCGCGTGCGATTGCGGCGAGTGCAAGCGGCCGACTGGTGATGGGCCCATATAGCAGGAAAGGGATAGATCATTTCTCTTAGTGCAGAAAAGACATAAATGCCCTCTTTGGTCTGTTACAGTACACTTTTGATTAAAGTCTTTAATGCATACAGTAAAACGAGCACTTTAGATCAAGATTCCGTAATAATCTCAAATCTCGAAAATTTTGAATTGTGCCCTTATTGCATTCGGCAGGCGACATGTCAAAAGCAATATGGTTAAACCGAGTGGAATACAGCCTAATAAAGCGCAAACGAATACGTATGCTATACAGTTTTAAGCACAAGGAACTAGGTATGTTGATATGTAGGGTTTATCACATTTCATATATTAGTTTATCTACATTTTGGCTCTAACAATCATAATTGTATGTATATTCATTTTATTATTTAAAAAAACTTTACTTAACTTGTGGTCCCATTTTTTATATTTGATAATGTGAGTCTTATTTCTATACAAGTAAAAGTTCCTATTGACGGCTTAAAAGTTTTCTTTTTTGGTACAATAATGATTTTCTACTGATATTTTTCAGCACAATCGATTGCAATAATAGAGTTATAAAATGGTTTGCACAACGATTTATCAAGCCTTGTAAACCATTGTCCAATTCAATACTCTTTTCACTTAATCGAAATCCACGAATCGTTTATTTGTTTTTAGTCGTCGTAATAGTTTTTGCAATATTATTGGCTTAAACTTTATGTACCTACATCTATCTGGCTATAGATAGAGGTGGAGGCGTTTCTCACAAATGTGAACGCGTCTTGATGATTTGCAAAAAACGTTACTGCCATAATAATGACCTTAAAAAAACTTTATAATGGCTTACTAAATGCTGGCAATAAAACCCATTCATCTTATGAAAGTTGACTACGCTGCCATGTCAAAAATGAAATTGCTTCTTCACTTTTGAAATGACTCAAGAATTGAGTAGAACCATAAGACACCTAATGAAAAAAACGTAGTGAGGACGTGGTAAGACGGCAGTTACAAATAAATAAATATCAAGCTACATGTTACACAAATTGACCTAGTCCCAAATTCAGCTCTAGAATGTCTTTATTTTGGGTATAACGATAACTTATATATCTAAACTAGCTTTTGCCCACGACTTCGTCTACGTAGATTTCGATAATAGTTATTCGCTCGGGAACTTTTAAACTTTTCGGGATTAAAAGTACCTAGCCTATGTTTTAAATCAGTTTAAAAGCTATATCCATTCCAAATTTCATCCAATTCTGTCCAGCCGTTGCAGCGTGAAAGACTAACAAACATCCATACATCCATACATACAAACTTTCGCTTTTATAATATTAGTAAGGATAGGGTTCTGTACCATCTGCTTGTGTGACCTACAGCCTCATCCATAAATTTATTTTTTGAACTGCCCCCTCGTTGCAATATAGGTACATTATGTCGATAGCTTTTATCATTCATGCATTACGCACATTTAACACTCAGTACCTGGCACACCGTTTCTCATATAAATTCGACTCAATTTGGAGTTCTCAGTTGCATGTGTAAATAGTTACGTCGCAATGGCGTAACTCGGGATACATACGCAAATTATCCCAATGCACGTACACGCGTGCACTGCGGTCCGTCCTTCCGTTTGTCGCAATCTGCTTTCTATACGTGAGTGCAATGATAATCGGCTAAGTACGAAAAGGACGCAACTTCAAAATAAAAGACGTACGACTTATAATTACAGAGCGTTCTAATTTTAAACGCAATTCAACTTTTTTTGTCCTGGATACTAGTACTTTTGCCTTTTAAAACTTCATCGTGGGTGCCCTTAGATTATGCACAAACCTTAATGCTAAGTGAGTAATTCTATAAACTTCAAGAATTTTAACGCCTGTCAAAGTTTAGCCTTTATTTGTAGAGGATGAAGTATGAAATTGCGCAGCTTGGCGCAGCTGCAGCTCAGTTGGCAAGTATGTCAATGATTTAATTTAGTTACGTGAAGGTCGCGTAAGGGCTGGATTAAGTAATTGGTATGATATTTATAATACAACTAATTTACATGTTAAAAGGTAATTTTTCGCGTCACGAATAATAAATATGAGGTTGTGTATTGCGTTATGTTCATTGACAAGCTTCTTAAAACCAAATATGGAGTCAATATAGAGTCTAAATGTGGAAACGCATTCACTGCTCATGACGCATATTGTTTATCTTAATCCCATACAAATGAAATAATGGGCGATGATTGCTGTCCTGTATCAATTGACTTAATTACATTTGAGACGGTGATGACGATGCGGGTCTTGTTTGTACTTGTGAACTTTAGCTGCCTATGAAGCTAGCGGTCTCGGGTTCGATTCTCGGTTAGGGCCATTACCTACTGAGGTAAATAGCGCGAATATTTGAGGTTTTCCAAGTAAATGTCATATTTTTCCTTGTATAATTATCGTTGTCAAGTACCCGTGGTGCTATCGTGAATTTACCTGGTTATACATTTTCCGCGTGTCATTACTCGTATCACGTTGGGAAATGTATAACACGGCTAATTGATGTACTATGTCAAACTGTTAAATATTCTAATTCCTTAATTGTATAGTCAAGGATATTGATTCCCAGACCACTTTGGACTATGTCAAAGTGACACTGTTTTTTTTTTATAGAAGTCTCTTAGGTTTTGATTGATTACGTCACTATGATATAGTCCAAAGTGGTGAGGTTGAGCTTAGTTTAGGGTATAGTCGATTTGTGAGAGTTTATCCCGGTCATATTTTGCTCTAACACACGGTTGATTTATTTACAAAGTTTCCACGCAAAATTAACAATTTATCACCGACTAAGTGTAACCTTGATGTTGCGCCACAAATCAGTTGCGAAAACCAACAAAATCCGCAACATTTCATAACGTAACGTCACTTAGGTATTAACATGGGCTAAATTGACTACCTGGGACGGAGCAATTTGTACTAGGAAACAATTTTGTGTTACAGTTTGCGCAACATTTGTTTATTATGCTCGTATGCCTAGAATGCCATGTGGAGCCACTTTTGTATGGGATCAGATCACTGCGGCATTGAAATAGATTACGTGTTTGTTTGTATAGGAACCGTGACGTTGAAATAGGTACCCATTTAATAGCTGTTGCAATAGGACCCTGAAGTTGTCTGCATTAATGAAGGATAGGGGGGATCGAGCTCGATGTCGACGGGGCTATTCTGACTAATTCAAGTGCTATCATCTTCAATTCGTCATTCGTCTAGTAATCTTTTGTGCTGACCTGCCGTAGTTGTATTAAGTTCTGAGGGCTTATTGTCTAACGCACTCGCAATCACGATCGTTTTCATTTTGAAAATCGAAGGCTTGTCTGCATACAAAATGAAAACAATTGCTCCACTTTCCCCTTGCGATTGCGAGTGCGGTAGACAATAAGCCCTCATAGGATGTGGACGTTTGACAGCCAGTACCTAAGGAAAAAAATGTGATTAAATACAAAAACTAAACTAGTTGGTAGTATTTAGTTGCCATTTATGGGCCTAGTGACAAGATTAATGTTAATTTAAATATTTAAATTCAATGATACCTTGCCCAATAACCAATAACATTAAGTAGGCTTGAAATAAAATATCTAGCAATGCAAATATTAAACGCTCATCCGTCTTTTTAATTAAACATAATTTAGTATCTTACCTAAAACTAGTAAAATTTGCAATTTAGAATTGATCAAGTTGGCAATTTAAATAATGTCAATAGGTTTTAGGAATTTGAAATTAGTAAAATTTAATCGAGTCAAGGTTGAATTTGTTTAAATTATCACTAAGAGCTCGATAAAAGGCAACATTGCATAGATATTTTAAAGTCTGGCTATTTGACATGATAAGATTGCAATAAAATAGCTATTACTTCTAGGAAAGTATCAATGAAATAGCTTTTTTTTACACATAGGTATTCCAAATAAATCATAACGCATCCTAATAATGTTTATTCAGTATTTGACATATGACTCCCATGTATTTGAAAAAATACAACGGAATTGAGACATTTCTGCTTTTTTTAGTTGATTAAAAATCGGTCTGATAGATTTAGAGATCGAGTAAAACATTCCAATTTTGATCACGTTCTAACATAATACATAGGGGTGTCTCTCGGAATTCCTAATAACGTTTGTCCTAACGCATCGTTTGTCCGAATTATCATTTTTCCGAACCTGATTTTTAGTTGAGTTTTTTTAAGTTTTCCAAAAAATACTTGCGGTTAAGTAAGGGTTAAGGGTTGTATTATAACAATAATAAAAAGGTTAAAACTTCAAAACCTATTAAAATTAACACACGATTCATTAGGAGAAATGACGACCAGGGATTCAAATATAGACCTAATACATAGACTGTTTTAAACTCTTTACCCTTATTTTGGCCGAGTAAAAAAGAAACGATACGGGGTCAGTTTTTTATGGATCTTTGTCAACCTGGCATCAAATGCTTAAGTGTGATTTAAAACTATTTTGCAGCCTTCTATAATAATTTAATGAATATACTACATAGCAATCCTTAAAAAGTATCCTGTTAGTCAAATTGTAAATGTTAAGAGCCCAAACGGACACGTTTAATTAGCTTTTAGGTTTGAAATATGGTTAGGTTATATTTACCATTTTAAGTTTAAGCTGCATATCTTTCCTTGGCATAGCTAAGTTATTTACCTATACCCTAGTAAATTCACTAATAAATATTATGTACTTACCATTCAGAAATACTTATTTGAATATTTAGATTTTGATTGAAGTTATTTGATTTAAACTTACGTTCATGCAAACAAATCAACCATACAATTTCATCATCTAAACTTATGGGTTATTTTTAAATATACATTTAGCTAAGGACAAGTGGTTATTAAACAAATCTAAAAAAAAGCAAGCTTTAAAAAAAAAAAAAAATTTCAAACAGCTGTTTGAATGATGTCGTCAATGTAATGTTAGTTATCATGTACTATCACCCCAATGGAATCCTGACCCACCATAGAACGGTGACATTATACACAGTGACATTATAAAAAAAATTGTTTGACACTTCTTACGACTTGAATCATAAATTCACTGTGACAAAGTTCCATGGGGCTGATAGAACGTATATCTTTATTTCGAAAATTTTACATTTTTTTTAAACTGACTTCTACGACTCTAATATGAATCTAACGACACCTTGCTTGTCGAAATCGTGCGATCCGTTCAGCTTTCACAAGGTAACGAAGAACCATACATACCTACAGGTCAAAAACATTACCTACGCTCCTTCTTCGACAGTCGGGTAATAAGTCAATAAAAACCTTTAGATCATAATACATTTCATTAACAATTTGAGATTTATGACTTTGTTAAATGTAATAGTGAAATTTACCCCATGTAAGTCTTGACACTTGTACCAAGTACCTGTACCAAGCTTTGTTCTGTATAAAATCATTTCAATCTACAGTTGTACAATTTCTGCACTACATATAATCTCATTAGGCTGCGTTTGCGCAAACACGCTCTAAACTTATCGCTGAACTACATCTGTCGCGATATTTTCACGCGAGCCTTGAGGGCGCGGGCGTGAGCACGTTAAGAAATGTGATATGACGGTCGCGTAGGCGTTTTTTTAAAGTTATGATTTCATAAGTCAAAGTATTCTTTTGATAAGTCTGTAAAACGCCTTTGAAAGTATCCTACGTAGGATTTGCTCTAGATATTGTTTCAAAGGAGCCGACGCGACGGAAGCGGTTATGATGTGCTTTTTAAACAATTGACAATATAATTAGGAGATACAATTGAATTCAATTAACAATGACATTTTATTTTGCCGAACATAATAGTTAAAAGAAATTGAAAGTTTTAGATAATACCTTAAATTTCATCACTTTTCCGGTATTTGTAAAAAAGTTAGACTTAATTTTAAATTGTAATGGCATTAGCGTAGAAAAACAAATTAAATTTACAACTTTCAAATAGCTCCTTAAAATACCTCTTATTCCTATACCCTTTAGATTTAAAATAACAGCCATCATTCCATACTAAAACCAATTAACCGCTGTGTATATCACGACACAACCATGTAACACCTAATTTAACTGGCGTAGTTTATAATAAGAGAATGTTGCCAGCGTACTGACAATGGCGGCAAATTTCCGTCATGGCGCAGGATCGAAAGCATTAAATCTTGCCCTTACGCAAGTATACGTAAACGTAACCGCTTTGTCTGATCTAGTTAATAAGGTAAAACACAGCCTTAGCGACGGGAGTATTAAACTACTTGTGCTTAATGTATGAAATTTTCAATTAAGTGGCAAGATGTAGCGATGAGCGGGGCGGTTTAGAAAGAGACCATTTATGTTTATTTGTTGGTTTTTGTTGGCTAATACCGGTTACATATTATTCGATCGTTATCATCAGTAGAAATAATTTGAGGAAAGCTATTCCTCGTTTGCCTTTGTTAGTTTTATATAGATATATTTTAACAGATTTATATGGCACTTTACTTTCCAAAAGTACATCTTGCAATATACTTTAAATGACAACCGGAATACTCATACATTTTCTGAGACAAAAACAGAGTAAAAAAATAGGATGAACGAGAAAAATTGCAGTACTTACCAGTGATTCCAAATTTCTCAAGTTCATAGAATAATAAGCATGGCTTCCGATCATGACACTCTAATTGGCTTTAGGTACACCTTTAAAATCCAAAAAAATCTCCTTGATGTCCATTATTAATGCATATTATTCACACTCAATTGTCAGTCGCTTGACACTTGCATACTTTAAGAAACAAAATCGCTTACTTCACAAACTTACACCACAAAAAGACAGATAGCAAACGCGTGCGCAGAAACACGTTATAGTGGTTTATCGCACCGTATAGCTAGCCAGTAGGCTTTAATACGTTTAGATAATGGCCACGTAACACGGGATATCGGCTCTAGAGCGTAAATCGCGGTTTATTGCGAAAAGCCAACGGCGGTAGTAGCAATTACAACTACTTGAAATGCGAGAAATATTTAGCTAGAAGATTGTTACCACGCTAATACTCGCACGTTATTTTCGCTGGAATACCGTTTGAAACAGCTGATGTACTACTCGATCAAAACTAAATTAGTGCTCAATTTTATTTGATAGAATTGGTTTATTTATTTTCCATAAGATGTACCTTTTATGCTATGTCTTTTTACTTTTTAATAAAGTTACTTTTCTCAATAAGTCTAAGCATGTAACATATTAATAGTAAAATGTTTTGACTTACCTTGTCGGCATGCAGCACCTTGCATCGTATATAATCTGTTATTTTATTTTGTAATATTCGTGTACTTGTAGAATTGGTTACTTTAAATTGTAGTTTAGTATCGTCGTTCGCTAATAGTTATTATATAGTATTTGTTCGTAATGTAACTGCTCGTGCAGCCTGCCTGGCCGGGCAACAGTGAACTCTGATTGGCCGGCGGATTCGCGCCACCAAAGACCGAAAACGGGCCACTGTACTAATTTAAAAGTTGTTTATTCATAAGGTGATGTCGGTTTCTGCTATGACTTTATATTACTCTAATTTTTATGGTGGACGCCACTATCAAAGATCATGATTTCTGTAATTGGCTCTGATTTGATACAACTCAACATTCAATATGTTGACTTGCTCAAGTGTTGCCATACAACAATAATTTGTAATAGTTGATTTCTAGTTTTAATGTCTCCATTTATTTAACGTTTTTCTTTTTTGTATATTTACTGTAATTTTTAATTATGTCGGCGCCATAATGGAACCATTTAGTAATTTGTTAATTTTTATTGTTTTTTGTACTCCGCAAGGCAGAACATAGAGGTCGCTTAAATTAATCTAAGAACTATTATGTATACCTGTGTTTCACAAAATAAACTACTTACTTACTTACTTACTTACTTACTTTTACTCAAGATCTCCATAGCAACGTGTATAAAATTCGGTGAGCGGTGTAGCCATGATGAATACTCAACAAACAATGCTTTAAATATAGAGCCATATATGGTTATCATGGGCAAACCTATTTATTATACTATATAACGAAAAAACTAGTTGTACCATCATTACTTGTTTTTGCTTATATGTAATTGTCAAATTATATAGTTATTTAAGCTTCAATTTCGTTCAATCATAACAGCATTAATAGCGTTAAATTTTACGCATATTTCTCACTCTTATGTCTTTTGAATCAAAGTCGAGTTTCGGCCCACGTGCCGTAAGCTAGTTATTTCTTACGTCACAATGTTAACACTTCTGTTTCCATCTCGCCCATCGCGATGTTATGTAACATTGCCCTGTAATAAATCTAGTTACCGTTCAACGCGGCAATTAAAATAAACAGCCTCTGATGAGTAATTTGCGCAAGGTGTAAAAATAATTATACATTTTATTGGGTTCATAAAAGGACTGGCCTATACTCCATTTTTTTAGATACCTAACTAAATGTAAACAAATAAACCACGTGTTATAGTTCGTCAGCCGATAGAAGCATAACACTGATAATTATGTCAAAGTTCGACAAAACAGTTTTGATTTTCTGTTTAAAAGAGACACGTGGTTTGGTTTGTTTACATTTATTTAAGTACCCAAAAAAAAATGAGTATAGGCTTTATTTTTTAACGATTTTTACAGCTACTGGGTCGGACTTGCAGCATGCGTACTGACTTTAGTATAAACTAAATACATTTATTACCTTTGACATTTAAATTTAGTTCAGTTTCCGGTTATGTTAAAGCCTATTTCTATTTTCAAACTCCGTGGCCTTATCAGTCTTAAAGCTGGGTAGTTTAACACTATGTAGATGTTTGTCTATGATAACTAAGTAGAAATCCACTTAGTTAAGAGTATCACACAAGACACTTGAAATTTTTAAAACCTATGCTGCTTCTGTGTAGCGACCCTACTTGCCTGTCTGGAAGAAGACAGGTTTAAACAGGTTTCCATACATAGTAGAACCAAAATTAGTGTAAAAAATGCAAATTCATCCAAAGTTCACTTGCAAATTTTATCCGTTACATTTCTGTAAATGTCTCAAAAAAGGCTTTGTGAACATAATCCTTTATAAACCTCAGATAAAATCGAAACACAATTTATAGTAAGTGTTGGTTAAAACATCATTGTTTTTAAAAGGTCACTGACCTTGAATAGCTGGCTAAATTCGGTTGTTATCGTTTGAGTTGCCCACGCGCAGTCATAGCATTTCTGCATAATGACAGTGTTATGGAGCGTTTCCATTACACGCAACGAAAGATAAGTGTAAGTAGTGAGTATAAGGAAAAAAATAACCTGTACTTTTTATAAAACGTATTAGCTTTGGTAAGTTCCAAATAGTTTGTCATTATTTATTAGTATACATAAAATTATATAGACGAACTGTGTCTATAGTCATATTTTTTATTAGTCGAGTTAAACTGACAGTTTGGGTGTCGTTTTTTTGGTAAATGATACCAGACAATGTAAATTAGTCCGGTTTCAATTAAATACACTTGCTATAATTTCACTAGTCAACTATTTGTTTTTACTATTTAAAACGACTATTTTGAAATAAACCGTAGATTAAGTAACTAATTTCGTGGTTATTTTGGCCAGCTAGACTAATCATAAAACGGTACGGTAAGAAAGGTTAAATAGTACTTTTTGTCATAACCCGGAGACAAAGTCAATAGAAACGTTAATTATTTAAAGAAATGAGAATTTCCGGTGTGGCCCGTAACGTTGCGTGAAATGAACGTATTATTTAATAATGAAAACGTTATATTTACGCACCTATTACGCATAATTACCATTATGTCTGCGAAATAGTCTGGTGTTACGTTATATTAAACCATAACTTTGTTTTAATCATATGCAAGAACGAACAACTATGCAGCGATGTAATTTCCTATTGATGTCACTTTTACACTAAAATGTATGTTTATATTTCCAATATTTTCCAATTGCTGTTGCTCATTATTGCGAATATTGCGATTGCCACTTGAAAATATTGTACAGCGGCTGTATTCTACTCGGGCTGATATAATTGCTTTTATCGTTATCGTATTGTAAACGTAATGATAGCTCTTAATCTTATTGATTTGACGGTAATGGCGGCCGAGTTAAAAAAAATACCAAAACACGGTAAAGAGATGTAATTTAACCTGGTGAACAGAGCCCCTGTAGTTGAACCTATAGTAGTTTAAACTAAATGTGAAGTTGAATGAGTAGAAGTAGAGGCTCCAGTTTTAATGCAAGTATAATAGTAGCAATTAAGAGTGTTATACCGTTTCGTATTAGGTCATAAATGCTAATATTTATGTCTTATTCAACTGGCTCTCGGAAACGAATCAAAATGAATGGTTTATAGCACGGACGCCGGAAATATCTTTTTTCCAGTTAACGTGTTAATTACAGTTGCACGCCCAAATAAAACCCAGTTTTGTTGTTACAGGTGAAAAAGTACTTTTACAATGTAAATCATAATCATGTTACACTAATTGATAAATGCGAAATGTTGTGTGGTAGGTAGGTACTGTTTCATGCCAAAACAGCTGGAGCGATTTTAGTGAAATTTCGAGTGAAGATAGCTTATTCCCGTAATTAATACATAGGCTACTTTTTATTCCATAAAAATATCCTTATTCTTGTAGATAAGTTGCTAGTAGTTAGTAATAACTGGTCTTATATTATTAATAACTGTTGGGCAATAATTGAAATATAATAAAACTTTTTTCTGTCTAAGTATATAATAATAACGGTCGAATTTTCACACGTTTCCTTTAAACTAACGTAGATAATACTGAACAACATTCAAATACATATTATGAATTGCTTATACAGGGTGCCATCGGAGACGTAATCAGAAGTGACAATACTTAATTAAGCATTAAATTGAGATTACAGTAACACAGGAATGCAGGTCGATAGTTGCATTATTTAATTTTAATCATGTAATCTTTAAAATTAAATTATGACCTTCAAACAGCGTGGTCACCCTACAATCAAGAAAGAGATGCAAAGATACACTTGTTCCACATGCGTAATTGTTTACTAAGAGTGACTTACAGTGACGTTGTCATTTTATTTTTAAAAGTATCGTAATAATAAACTTTTCTGAATGAAAACCAAAGAGGTTTTCATGAAATAATTAGGGTAACCATGATTTAGTGAACTAGTGACATAATTGAAGAATAAAATTAACAAAAAAAAAGAACGTTTATTTCAAGTAACTCCTATTACGTTGTTATGACCATCAATTACCAGGTCTGAAAAAGTGGTTTCTGATTACGTCTCCGATGGCACCCTGTAGAAGAGACAATTGTTTTTAATTTCTAATTTTGACTTTATTAATGTCAAAAATGTATGCAAAATAATGCAGTCACTTATTCTAATCTTAAAAAAACAACTATAATAGTGAAAAGCTAAGATAGTTCAATTGGTACTTAGGGATCCACTTTTTTATATACTAGTAATATAACTTTAAATAGCTACGGATGCATTTAAGTCTGGTTTTTACGAAAGCAATAAACATAAAAAAAACTCATTTACTATTTAATAACTTACACATTTCTACGAAGATTTGCCTCAATGTAGAAATCTTGGTAAACCTCACGTAACTCATAATTAGGGCTTTAAAAGAAATACAACCAATAACGTTTATAACTCTAGTTATTTTCTATATTTTACAATACGGATGCGGAAAGAGTTTCTTACTTGCACTACGTAAGTGTAGTAAAATGGCCAAGCGCCTCTGGCGGCTATTACTTTGTTTCTTGGCGTTTATCTTTAATTGCTTAAGATTGAATAAAAATAAAATAATGACCTAAAGTCGCCTTACACAATGAGAAATATGCATGGAGTTTTTAAATCGCATTTCTCAACAAAATAAGAAAATACCGTAAAAGAGATCACCAAAAGTGAATTTTTAATTGAAATCGGTCAAGAAATACGGATAATACATTCTGCGACCTTACTGTCAGAGTTGATAACTCTTTAACGGCCCAATTTTTTTTATCAAGGATAGCTAAGATTTTTTTTTGCGTCGGAGGCCCCGTTTTGTTTGCGTCGGAAGCTAAAAATATATTTTAACCAAAAGATCTTTTTGACGGTTGAAAGCAAAACCACTTAAGCGAAATTTTGTGATTTTCATGGGAAAGCGTTTTAAAATTCTGTTTGACCGACTAAAATAAATAAATAAAATAAAATACAGCTTTAAGCTTTCAAATAAAAATATTTTTCCTTTATATTTCCTTCCTTACCATAATATAACGGTGTCTTAAATAAATATGTCTTTTTATATACGTATGTGTATATATTGTATTGTATTTTGCAGTAATCGGATACGGCTATAATTTACAGTAAGATATATAACTATCAGTAATATTCACCCTAGGCTATCACAGTTATTTCACGAGCCGAGTGCGAAACATTAAGATTGATTGACGATCTGGATTCGGCGCTAGCGCAGGTAACCGAACCGATCGTGATTCGCCTATTTGTTGGCACATGCGCAATGCCTGTTCCGTTTATGCGTCAAGCACGTTGCGGTTTATCTTCGATAATTTATCAATGGTTTATTGTATTACACCAAATTTACTGCGTTAATATTTTGCACATTTAGTGTTAGTTAATTTATGTTCAATATAGAATAGATATTTCGCTTTATTAGGTTACACTTATTAATAATATAGGTAATCAATAAGTGTAACGTAAAATAGTAATATATTTCAAGTTAATTACAATTAGTTAATAAGTAGTAGTATTTGGAAAATTAGTCAGCTTGGAAATCTTGTGTGAACTATGTTAACACGTGTGAATTTTCCCTTATCTTAACAAGTTAGTAGGTCTTCATATTTCTACGTTCAAATCTACTTCAAGAGAAAGGTGGAGGTTCTCAATACGTCTGATTTTTTTTCTAATATTAATAATAATTAGGTAGAAAAAAATACACATACATTATAAAATTGACATAACCTTCTGGGACATTAATAACATAGTTAAAATGGTATTTATCTGAGAAAAGTGTTATACCATAGATACATTTCAGTATTTCATAAAAAGAGTTATATTTTACGAATTAACAAATATTTTTGTTATGAATTAATAAGCATCAAAATTATTAAAAAGCACACTTTCTTTTATACGATTATATAAATTGTTCGCCAATTCAGAACAAATTATTTTCTATGAACATAGAACACTATTTAGGGCGACTTGCAGCAAAAAGACTTAGTGGATTTGTTGATACTTAATTTAAAGGGTGTAGCGGGATAAGCCTTCAAAAATTGCCCCCAAAGCTTTGAGTTCAAAACTACTATCAGTTGATGCCCCGTCAAATGAAAATAATTCATACCAATTTTTAACCCTCTACTGCCACCTGGAACCCCACGACATTCATTTAACCCTAAAACGTTTTTATTTATTTTCTCAAAAAGTATAAAAAGGAGAATTGTCAAATTTTGCACAAATGTTGATGTGATCAATATAAACTATCAAAAAAAAAATGAGCCTTCTACTTACTTATTTTCCTAGAAAAAAACCTAAATTAAAAATTAAAACATCCTGTATAACAATTCAGGCTCGTTGTACTAACACCATTTTTTTACTAAATATTAACCAACTACCTATCTACATAATATGTAAGTTTCATGTAATTAACAAAGGTGGAACAGTGTGAAAATATAGGTATTGTTCAGTACGTACCATGTATGTAACACGCTTACGGTGACGACATTAGTAAAAGATATCGGCCCGCCAACCGGGAAGCCATCCGTAATCGATCTTTTTTAATTTGCTACGATTAATGAAACTCATTAATACATATTTGAACAAATGTTTCTGTTTATTTTACTTTACCGTTTAGCAAAAAGGTACTACTTAGGGTACTCAGCATTTTACGTAAGTTTATTTGAAGACTAAATATAGGATGTATTTTAGGTTAGTTAGTAGTTAGCTACTTATAATTAGTTTGTTGTCATAAACTCGAATTTATATTACTAAAAATAAATAAACAGAAACACTTGTTCAAATATGGGTACACTACATAATCTCGAAATATTTTTTTCCGAATTTGATAAACACGAATTTCAGAATTCCGATTTTGAAATTACCGAATCATCACTATTCCGAATTTTATTTTCACGAAGTATCAGAATCCCGATTTGTTAAAATTCCGAATGTTTACATTTCCGAATTATTAAAATCCCGAAAAATATTTTTCCGAAAATCACAATTCCGATTATTGCTATTCCGAATCCCGAATATTCATTATTCCGAAATTTTAGCACCCCGAATTCTCTAAGATTTTTTATTTCAAATAAGCGCCTGATAAAATATTGTATGATGTTTAGCATGCTTAATGCTCAAAAACTGTACGAAATGTCCGACAAAGTCGACGGAGATCCTGTTCCACGTAGCTCAGGCGCTTCGCGCCTTGATGCAACTCTAACCTAACCTAACCTATCAAGGTAAGATGACCTAGTTTAGTTATGTGCTCGTCATCTCACCTAACTTTTGTTTCAAGTAGACTTCAATTCAATTCAAGTGGTTAGTTTCAAATTTTTCATTATCGATCTGGTTTGTGAATTTTCGGAATTATAAATTTCGTACAAAGAAAATTCGGAATCGTCAACATTCGTAAATATAATATTCGGAAAAACGTTTTCGTGATTTTAATATTCGGTAAAATTCTAGATTTTGATATTCGGCCTTATATTTTTTCGGTATTGTAAAAATTCGGAATTATGAAATTCGGTTTTTTCAAATTCGGAATTAAATAATTCGAGATTTTAAGGTGTTCCCGTTCAAATATGTATTAATGAGTTTCATTCATCTTCCTTAAACATTCGACATTAGCAAATTAAAAAAAGTTCGATTACGGATGGCTTCCCGGTTGGCGGGCCGATATCTTTTACTAATGTCGTCACCGCACCGTAAGCGTGTTACATACATGGTACGTACTGAACAATACCTATATTTTCACACTGTTCCACCTTTGTTAATTACATGAAACTTACATATTATGTAGATAGGTAGTTGGTTAATATTTAGTAAAAAAATGGTGATAGTACAACGAGCCTGAATTGTTATACAGGATGTTTTAATTTTTAATTTAGGTTTTTTTCTAGGAAAATAAGTAAGTAGAGGGCTCATTTTTTTTTTGATAGTTTATATTGATCACATCAACATTTGTGCAAAATTTGACAATTCTCCTTTTTATACTTTTTGAGAAAATAAATAAAAACGTTTTAGGGTTAAATGAATGTCGTGGGGTTCCAGGTGGCAGTAGAGGGTTAAAAATTGGTATGAATTATTTTCATTTGACGGGGCATCAACTGATAGTAGTTTTGAACTCAAAGCTTTGGGGGCAAATTTTGAAGGCTTATCCCGCTACACCCTTTAGGATAAAATTCACCTAAGCTGAGTTAAAGTATATGGAAATGTCCAATTCAATCCAGATTTTAATCTTAAATTCGATGTATATTTTTGCTGCCAGCGGCCCTAAGTGTTTAGGTTTAGAACTGTTCTGCATTATATTTATGTGTTCATGGAATTAAGCTTGATAAGCTACGATGTGATCGTTATACGGCGTACTAGCTCTCACACTATAAAATTCATTAACTGATTTACTGTGAGACCTAAGATTAAATTATCGCTTTAATACATCTGTCCTTATTACTAAAATTATTAGCCTAACATAATCCTTATCGTTTAATGTAACTGAATAAATTATAACTAAAATAAACTAATATTAGTCAACTAACTAAACTACTACTACTTAGTAAACTAGTATTAATGGTTTTGTTTTTTTTGTTACAGGTATGCCGCACAGATATGTTACACTCCCATTCACGATACCTAAGCTCTAAGGAAACAGACACC
Source organism: Acleris cristana (assembly GCA_948252455.1). NCBI lineage: Eukaryota > Metazoa > Arthropoda > Insecta > Lepidoptera > Tortricidae > Acleris > Acleris cristana. The sequence continues at coordinate 4,894,306 of OX411774.1, read as the reverse complement.
AAAACGAAATACAAGTAACTGCACAACTGAGTGAATATTTGGATTTTTTATACAGTTTACGGCAAATTAAATTTGAGTTTAATCAAACAACGTAAATCTTTATGACCCGATACAATAATTTATATATATAGATAAAAGGCAAACCTGACTGACTGACTTATATAATCAACGCACTACTGTACCTAGAAACTTGAAATTTGGTATAGGGGTTCCTTTAATGATGTAAGTGAGCACTAAGAAAGGATTTTCCGAAAATCGACCCCTAACGGGAAGAAATGGGGGGAGTAGCGGGAATCTAATTCTACGCGTACGAAATCGCGGGCGTCGTCTAGTCTAGGTATAAAGCATGGCATTCACGGACGCGCCTTTTGTCTCGGTGACGTGTGCGTTCGCTTTCCACTGCGTTGTATAGTGGCATGTCGTCGTATGAGAATTCATACTATACACCGCAGTGGAAAGCGAACGTGCACGTCACCGAAATAAACGGCGCGTCAGTGAATGCCCTGCTTAAGGCCGATCGAACATTTCCTATACTCGCTGTCATACTTTTATCAACCACGACTTTTCGACCTTAACCGACACTGTACAGTGTCACCAACGAATTAATAGATTCCAAAACAATTGTATTAAATGCAGCTTAGCTGAACTCAAAACTAACGTATGTATTGAAAATTCTAAGGAAAGGTTGACCTTTTTAGTGACTGTTTGGTATTATCCAACGTTTTCATTATAACTTCAGTGATAATATGTATACACACCTAGAAACCGCAACGGATTAGCCTTGGCTTAGTTCAAACATGTCATACACAATACGAGAATAAAATGAAATTTCAATCCTAGCAAGCGGCAACACAGTCTAAAATAGGAGTATATTTCATTTTAACTTATGTCTCTGTTACCTTTGAGTGACACGTTGTATTTAACCTAAATAATAGTGTCGGCATCGACAAGCTCCGGAATCCAAGGTTGATCTAAGTTATCCGTCTCAACTACAGCACGAGTATAGTTATAGTATACTATACAGAGTGCTTAGTAGTCAAATTTAAGGACTTTTAGGGAACACAGAGGAGCTTAATGAATTCTTCATCTCCTTGTGATTTTTAGTATTAGAAATTGTTGTAAAATAGAGGAAACTCTCGACTTCATATGCGTAGAATTCCCTATTTAAAACCCTTAGGGGATCCAGCGATTTCGGGTTCGCGTTGATCGATCAGTCATCCAGTCAGTTTCTTCTTTTATACATATTTATGTAGACAAAAAAACTAAAACCCGCCTTCAAAAAGCAAAAAACATCGTAAAATGAACTGCGTAGCAATGTCATAATAACCCCCTGCTATAAAAGGAGGGGTAGAAAATAGTCGCAGGTTACGTTAACGAAGCAGCTTGGCCAAAGCAATAGGTACCTAACTCTGTTTTCGTATCTTCGAGCGGTGCTACTTTAGTTCGCTGATTATATCGTCAACAAATAGAAAAGCGAGTTTAAAGAGATAGAAACACTTTGAGTCATCATCATCGTTTAGCTTAAGAGCTAGTCTCTTGTCGGTTGAGTAATTGCCACTTATCTCTGTGCTCTGCTAGCTTTTTCACCTCCTGATCCGACACGACATTGACCTTTTGTCTTATTAGGCTAAAGTAAGTAAGCCTAGGTCTTTTTCTTCCTCTTTTTCTCTCAACTTTGCCCTCCAAAATGTTCAAAAAGAAACTGTCGTGCCGTATCAGGTGCCCAATCATCTTTCCTCTTCTACATTCTATAGTTAACTTCTAAAATATGTCGTCTCTCTTCGTTGGTTTTCTTTTTCGTCAACTAAATTCTTTCCATACAACACTTTGAGTACGCTTAGACGTTCCAGTATCGCTTATAATTCTTGCAGCAAGTCTTTATTGCGATTTTATTGATTATTGGTCAGTCAGTATAAATTATGGCTTGTGTTTGTTTAAAATAAACATCCACAATCGTTTAATTGTGTGTGTGTATGTGTGTGTTTTATTATTTGTTCGTAAATGTGTGTCTCTATACGATGCTTTACGACATTAGATGACAAAGCTATTATGCGTCTATTCACGCACATTTAAGATGCCGATTGAAATGGATATGTAGGTAGGTATGGCTTATCGCTACAATATGTAAGTCAAATTTTTCCTTTTTTTAATCTGAACATCCGTTCTGTCTCTCCGAGGAAACAAAGGGCCATGCACAGATACAGTCAAGTGCAAAAATATGTAAGTAACGAAAGAATCCTCTCATAAATATGTTACGAAGTTCTATTACACTCTAATGCATTTGGACATATTTTTGAGATGTCGCGTTCTCTCATATTTTGAACTTGACTGTACCAGGGCCTTTATTCTACTCGGTAAAACAATATTTCTTGTTATCTTGTTTCTAACTCGGCCGCCATTACTGTCAAGTAAATAAGAGCTATCGTAGCGTCGACAACACGATGTCAAAACCAATATGGTTTTGCCGAGTAGAATCAAGATCCAGGTCAGTAACATACCCTCCTTCTCAGGCAGTCGGGTAGTCAGTAGAATGCTCAGTTTTAATAAGACATCACAGCGGCGGGACTAGTTACCATTTTCGGACGAGGTCGACGCGAATTCTTATTTAGTGACACTTTAATGGCAGGCTAGACATTCGTGTCAAATTTTAATGCTAGACGCTGTTAGTACGTTTTTTATGGTCTTATTTAAAGCTTACAATTTTAATTGGACAGGAGACAATCTCATACGAATTGAACTAGTCCCAAACTAGGCTCTTTCTAGGCTTGTACAGTCAGCGTCAAAGTAGTTGATCACTTTTGTACTTTATCGCATTAACATATTTGATAATCTTGTTCATTGCTTAAGTAACTGTGAAGCGATAAAGTACTATAAAGACCTTGCAGACCTTGCAGACTTTGGGGGTTGTTCTGAAATAACGACTCTTGATGATAATTTTAATTATACTTTTATTTTCATGCTTTTTCTTCGATAGAGCTATACATTATGTGTGCCTTGCATCAAGGCTTAGCAGCGAGTCCCGAAATTATACAAAACAAAGCGTTGCTGTTCTGTCGAATCGTTTGCTTTTGAATTTAAATAATTAAAAGCAAACGAGATGTTTTCTACAAAAAGTACAATGCAATAAGGTATATTTTTAATACTATAACCTTATTGCATTACAGTAGGTACTATAGTGCCCGGCCGTTAAGAAATCAATCCTGACAGCTGTCATCGCAGTACAATTTATAACCTATTCTTGGGTTTGAGGTTATAATTTGTACTGAAATGACAGGTGTCAGGATTTACTTCTTATCGGCCGGGCACTATAAGTTCATAATCTACCTTTGAAGCTGACTCTACGATGGGTACTAGATACCGATACACATACTTAAATAGAAAACATCCAAGACTCATATATAGTTTCATGATTAATGTTAACAATACACTGTTAGACTGGTTGTTGGCTGTTGTTGTTATGGCTTCTAATTTGATTTTACACCTTGATTTCATCATAGTTTATGTATACCTATGGCCTGTCTACGCAATACGGCTCTATGAATCCGAAAAAAAACATTTAAAACTACAAAGGTTATCTTGCAACAATAAATTCATACGTGATTATGTTTTTCAATAAGCTTGTATCTTAATTGATATTATCAATTATGATTTTCCAACGGGCTATTAATCCTTGTAAATAAACACGCAGTTTCCATTAAGTTAAAGGATAACCAGTAATTAAGATAATTAAGAAAAATCATTACGCCGCGACAAATACGGAATAGTTGCAGGAAATGAAGAAGCATTTTCGATAGCTCTTTAAGGCCGGCTGCATACTTGGATTATAATATATGTTTGGTAGATACTGCATTGCATTCAGAATTATGAAAATTCGGAATTTTGATTAATTCGAAATTATAACTCTTCGGAATTATTTAGTGTACCCTAGGACATAGGATACTTTTAATCTCGGAAAATAGTACAGTTGCCGTGAGAACAGCCCTAAAAGATTCCCACGCAGACGAAGTCGCGGGAAAAAGCTATAGTTTCTTGGAAACACGTAATGCGTTTGACCACTTTTGACCAAATATGGATCGGCCTTGATAACTTCTTGAAGTTAACAATTATTAACATTCGTTCAGGATTTCTTGTATAATTGTAAATCAAGTCAGTAAGTCTTCGCAGACTACATCACTTAAAGGGCAACTATTTAGTAACTGGTAAAAAAAAAGGATGCAATACATCCTTTTAGGATTTAAGTTTAACGTTTGTTTTAATGTTAATTATTAATATATGATGATTACGCGGAATAATTACGTTGCGCTTTGTTGGTTTTTCGTAATAATTACAGATTCCTTCCGGAGTTATTACACTTATAAATATTGCACGTGTTAAGTGGAAACGATAAACGGATAAACGGATAAACATGCTTTGTTTAATTTTCAGGAAAACGAACAGTTCCAAAAGGCATTGTACCAATTTATTGTTACACATTTTAGACTTTTGATTTTCAATGGCTTTTTTTATAATGGCGACGCTTACTTACGGAGTTCTTTCTATCAAACCGGCTTTGAATAAAAATATAACAAAGTCGCTTTACGCGTCTGTCTGTCCAATATCCGATAATTCTTCCTAAACCACGATACGGATTTTGATACCGTTTTGAATATCAGTTAGATAAACTTTCACGGAAGGTTTTTATGTAAAAAAGAACTGGATTTATATAAGCGAGGGCGGGTCGCTAGTAGATAAATAAAAATATCTGGTGACAATCCCACTGAAATTGAGAGAGTCTCAAACTAAACTGTATTTTTGTAAACATAATTATGTAGAGAATATTTAATTATGTAGAGAATTAAAAAACTAATACAAAATAAAAAACATCCGAGACTCAAAAACAAATATAGGTAAAAAAACTTAAGTAAACGAGACGTCTTGTATGTCGTTGTGACACATCAGTACCCTTACCATGAGTTACAATTACCGTACTCTAAATACTGTAAAGCCGGCCATACACGTTACGGTCCACCGGAGAGGTTACCTGCGCAGGCGACCGGAGGACACGGCACACACGCACAGGTTCACTGATGGTGTCACTCGAAAGAATTGTTTTTTGGTTTTGGTCCGGTTGCCTGCACAGGTAGACCTCTCCGGTAACCGTAACGTGTATTGCCGGCTTGAGGGAGAGCATTCAACTCGAGAGCGAGTACGGTAATTGTAACTCATGGTAAGGGGACTGTATAGACCGTTTGACATTCTATATTTGAAAGTTGACGTAAACTATACAGAAGGCAAACTAGGCAGAGGCAGAATGTTGGACAAACTTCAGGGACTAAGTCTGTAGGTCATACTCATCCAAATCACGAAAAAATAAACAGCTGTTCCATACAAACTTTGAGAGCTAAACAGCCGGAATGTATGGAACAGCTGTTTTTCTTTCGCGATTTGGATGATGGTCCCATTATAAAAGTTGATGAGTATGACCTACAGAGTTAGTCCCTGAAGTTTGTCCAACCTTCTGCCGAACACCCTGTATATTAGTTGTGTATACATGCAAGAGGTCCTATAAATATATATTATATTCTTAACCCTAATCTTGCGTTCATCAAACAATTATTTGCCCTGGCCGAGATTCGAACCCGGGAACAGTAACTTCGTAGGCCACTAGCGACTATGCCAACCGCGTAGTCGTTTGTTTTATATAAAACATCACACTTTTTCGAGGTGTATAAAATAAATAACTATCTCTAATTTTGGTATTCATAGAAATACATTAAAACAGTCACTTACAGCTGCTCTGTGCATAAATATCGCATAACCTGTAATAATTTTACGAAAATTTATGGCCCAAGTACTTATTTAATGCTTGTTGGCTTGGATGTAAAATGCTAGTAATAACTTACAAAATCTTGATGTACGGAGTCGCGATTCAGGATATGGTACCTGTTCAATCCGTTTCCATGGTAACACGGCACGGCATGTGACTATTAAAACAATTGCGTTTTAAAATATAGTTTCGATATTTTTAAGTCAGAATTATTATTTATTAGAATGCTAATAATTAAACCCCGTTATCTAACTCTCAGTTTGGGGGCAAGTGATGGGGCAATTTCGATAATTTGAATTGATAGAAATGAAGTTGACTGACTCACTTATATATCATTTGATTCATACTCAACAGAGCTTTAGTTAAAGCCTTAGCCAATTAAAAGAGATAACGTTATACAGTGGAACCAAGCAGGTTGAAATGCAACTGTACACCGGATACCGCTTGCAGTTTGCACAACCTGTGACGGTCCAAGTGAAATGATACTCTGTGGCAAAAATTGCATATATTCACCTTACTCATTATGTGTAACTATTTCAGGGCTTATTGCGTGTAATATTAATGAAATACCTTATTTTTAATTTGATAAAAACAACACAATAAATTAATCAGTTGCTACATTATGCAAATTAGTGTTTCCTTGCTCAATAGACAAAAAAACACTTAGATTCACAAACAAATAAAGGGTCTAATTGTCTGTCATAATATGTCATAATTATCCCCAGTCATAACGTATTTTTTTAAGAAACTTACACTTTTTAGGAGTTTTAGAAACCCAACCTTACCAACACGTAAGATGTTTAATAATTTCACAAATGGGAAACAACGGGCTCCCACAATGAAATTATACTTTCGAAAAATAAAATCAACCAAAACATACTTACGGCGTAATCAATGATCTTTAAAAAACCATTAAGATTAAATAAAGAACTGTCAAAAACATCGTGACTGTAACTGACACCTATTATGACAGGAACTTTATTGCACAATCACTTCCTAATAGCAAGTATCAAGTAGTATTGACAATCTATCATCTGCCATTTCAACTTGATTTTCTCTCACATAACTATCTCTGTGAAATAAAATAGCAATTATAACTAGAATAGATATTTCATTGTATTAAATTGTGCTAATATGGCAAATTGTATAAAGGAAAATGAGGCATTAAGTACTAAGTACCTATTTGTATAAAACAGTAGATCTGTGATTTCCAACAAAATGATGAATCACGATTTTTGACGACGAAATTATAAAAAAACCATGACTAAGTAGGCCTTGGTTGCCTTGAATGCCAATTGCCATCATAAGACCCACTGACTACGAAACCGTATTTAAACTGTCTACGCTACCATTAAATCGTAAAAAATTGCCTTAGATTTTTATTCTATATCCAAAAGTATTGAGCGAGATAGTCAGATAAAAATCAAAACCAAAATAAAAACAAAATTTTGATTTGATATTGATTTTGCGTAAATGTATGGAATTGACATGCACTGGACGCGATCATCCGGAAGCTTATGTTAATCCTCTGCATTTTCGATAACGTTGAAGTTCGCAGAATACATCTTGGTTAGGTTAGGTTAGGTTTAGGTCTACAGTTAATAATTATTAAATTGAAAAGTAAGCAAGTTAAATCACCTATAAGATCATTTCGCTCGCTTGCTTCTCAGATTATATAAATAGCATTATCTGTTTAAACAATACGAGCAGATATAAAGGCGCATGTCCACTGATTAACCGATCAGCTGTCAATGCGCATTGCTCAATGCGTCCGCGCAACTTCCTCCTTTGCGGATTGACGTGGCATTCAAGCTGGTAGGCCAACGGTCACCATGCCAGATTGTTTTGATACGTTGGTTGGACATGTTATGTGAATAGTTTTGTAGCAGATTGATCATAGATTTCTATTGTAAAAAATTTAACTGTCTACCTATTACGGTTCATGAGATACAACCGCTTACAGACATACGGACGGATAGTGGAGTCTTAGTAATGAATATGGTCCCGATGGCACCCATTGGACACGGAACCTTAAAAAGGGTTATAAATCGGAACTTTTAATTTTAGCTGTTACATAGCGAATGAAATCAAATGACATGACGTAGAGAGTTCAATAAAATATTATGCAAACCTTACTCTGTATGTACATAATAATATATTTTAAAACGTGTACATACATATTCAAAGAAGTATTTTCTCAACGTTACACACATAATTTCGAATTATCATAATTATCGAGAAAGCCAATAAATATACCCAAAAACCAACGCAACGTTTACAGGCACTAAAATGCAATCAATGTTTTCAACGATCAAAACTTATTAATCACTATAGAAGTTTCAGAATTGTACAAATTTCATGATGCAGGTCTTACGATCAATCGACAAACAAGTCGTAGGTCAAGTCGCTGTTGCAATAGGGCGTATGTACATGACATAATACTTTTTTACTATGTTACATTTAGCGGTAAATGCCAATGCATATGTGTAGGATTATAGGTAGAATCAAGAAGTAGTAAGAGTAATACGTTGGTTGGTGTCAATAGCGGCCTTTACACGTAAAATTCGGACCGCGGGAAACTATACGCGCCGTTCCAATCTTCGCTCCAAACAATATTTTTTTTACTATTTTACTATATCAGTTGCATTTACACGTACGGTTCGGAATGAAGATTGGAACGGCACGTGGCGTTTCCCGCGGTCCGAACTTTACGTGTGCAGGCCGCTATTGAGTATGTTTTCCGTGACATCAGTATCATATGAGTAAGTAGTTTTTGTTTGCGATTATTAGTTAAAGTAGGTATACCATGACATAGTCATGTCAGAGAAGAACATTCCCAATTTGTTTTAACAGCTAAATTGAACTAAAACATTTGGGCACTTAACGTCAATTATAGCATTGATATTAATAACCCTTTCCCTATCGCTTCTGGCTGTAAAACATCATAAAACAAGGTCGTGAGTGGATTAATAGCAACAGAAATACAGGATGGTATGTGCCAGTGGCTCGAAACATTTTAGATCAAACAAAATATTGAAACAAAATCAAATAAAAATATATTCAGGGACAGACGTTGCAATACTGATTAATTTTTATAGTTCTAAATATTAATTATGTAATTTGTAGTTAAAAGGAATTAAATCACGTAGTTTTTTTTGCGTTCTTGTGACCACGATCGTCGCAATTCGATCGAAACATCGCTATATGATTATTCACGCGATTAAGTGTACTTTAACTATAAATATGTGTGAATATCGCATAAGTTTCAGAATTTATTGGCTATGAGCATCATAAATGTAGCGAATTCTTTAACTTACTATCTTCCTTCTTACGAATATTATAAACTAGCCGACCCGGCGAACCTAAATAGTACCGCCTCAAAACGTTTTTCTCGTATTTTTTTTTACGATGTGTTAATAATTTTCTGCTATTTGGGGCAGAGACAAATCCAACAAATCAAAGATCATAAAAATCGGCCCAGCCATTTTTGAGTTATAAATGGTGTAACTAACCCGATTTTGTTTTTATACATTATATAGAATAGATAAGAAAGTTTGGATGTTTAGATACTCAATCACGCTTCAACCACTGAACGGATCGAGATGAAACTTGGCACACATAGGTTATGTCCTGGAATAGGACATAGGATAGTTTTTATCCCGGAATATTGGACAGTATCACGAGGGAGCAGCGATAAACGACTTCTACGCGGACTTATAAAAGGTTGCCAACCACCTCGATCAAACCTTTTTACATAAGTTTGAGAGTGATACACATTTCTCTCCGTACGCCGGGTCACGACGCGTGGTCGTGCCGCCCGCGAGCGTCGCTCTAATTGATATACACAGCGTATGTAATTGTTATCAAATGACTGTGATATAATGCCATTTCGGTATCTATTTTTATGTTGCGACTGGCGTAATAGTACTTGTACGTAATTATTTTGGTACAGTCAAAATTTAATTGAACTTTTTAGTTTGTTAATGTCCGATCATTCAATAATGCAATTTATAAGCTAAAAGAGTTTTTAGTTTTAAGAATTTCGCCTACTGTTGTTAAAATCCCTACAACTATTTTAATCGTAAAAGTGGGTTTCTGTTCTTGGTTAGTAGGTATGTCTTCCTTTCAGCCATAACTTATGGCGGCTAGCTGTAATGCAGTAGCCAAAGCATTTTATACTCTATTGGTACCCACATTAATAATGATTATCCTACTAATATTATCATTGCGAAAGTTTGTGTGTGTGTGAGTGTGTGTTAATTTGTTACTCCTTCACGCTGCAATGGCTGGACGGATTTGGATGAAATTTGAAATGCAGATAGCTTATAACCTAAAAATATTATAGGCTACTTTTCAACCCGAAAAATTAAAAAGTTGTCGAGGGAATAATCATAATCGAGATTTAAGCGGAAGAAGACGCGGGCAGAAGCTATTATCCACTAATCCTACTAAAATCAGGATATTATTATCTTAAACATTAATTACGTAGGATGGCTAAACTATAGGAAGGTGAGGTTAGGTTAGGTTAGGTTAGGTTAGTTGTGACTATCATAAAATATTAAATCAGTCAGCGAAAAATGCATCTCAATGAAATTAAAATTCTGCGTAATGATACGTTCATTGAAAGTTATTTCGATAAAATGATGGGCACCCGGCTTGAAGCTGTTTGAAGCAGTTAATTAAGACAGGACTTTCTATGGTACCTCAAGTATTGACCAGTCAACAGCATAAATAAGTGATAATTTATGTACCTTGTCACTTTAACGTCGTGTTTGAAATGTTATACAAAATTGTGAAACGATTGAATGCGACAAGGTACAGTCACCAGCATAAATAAGTGATCATTTATGTACCTTGTCGCTTTCAACCGTTTCACAATTTGGTATAACATTTGAAACACGACGTTAAAGTGACAAGGTACATAAATGATCACTTATTTATGCTGTTGACTGTACAAACTTTTCAATTTATTACACGACAAAAACTAACGAACTATTATTATTATTACAGGTAAATTGGCGCTACAACTAAGGAAAATGGGACCAGCAGATACTTCGCAAGTCTTTATACCGCTATTTTATACAAGGAGCTTTATTCTCTATTTCCACTTAATTCAAACATCGTGATCCGACAAATCGAAACAATAAAAAAAGAACTTAAATCTGATTGTAAAACGCTTTCTATTTACTTGTAAATCGAGCGGTACATAATCACACGATAAGGTTTTAATTTAAACTGGCTATTTGCTGGTAAACGCTGTCTGTCTGTTTATCTTGTGGAGCAAGTTATAAGCTGCAGCGGGCCAAGTATGGTTGCGTTTATCGCGTGATAAAATGTGGATAAAGCGTCCGTCACTTTCGTACCAATACACGTGACAGAAAGTGACGGATGTTTTATCCACATTTTGTCACGCAATAAACGCAGCCATACTAAGCCTCCAAGCCGAGGTCTCGCTTTGGAGTTTATTTTTAATTGGAGTCAGGGAATTTGGTACTGAATGAGTTCGATTATCTTAAAACGGCTTCTTTTTGATCGATCTATCGAGTGAGCGAGTGAGTTCATACGAGCAACGGTTAAGCTACCTAATTGGGAATGCACACACTGTTTGTACCCTCTAAAGGGACAACTTAAGTGAGGCGATGCTTAAATCGCGTAGCTGTCATACATTTTCTATACAAAATTAGCTCGGGGCGTTAACGTTCTCACCCACTAAAACAAGTCTGATTTCCACAATTTTTTAATATGTTGTAGTGGTTATGAAAATTTAGGTGTGTACGTATTTTTTATTTGTTTCTTTCCATGAAATATTTTCTTGCAAAGGAAAACGTAAATACCTAGTTTTTCATAATATCTACATCATATTCAAAAATGAAAAAATGAACTACATTTAATGGAGAGAAACTTTATTAGCATTTTGTATGAACTGCATTTTTTACTTCACAATACTCTTAATTTCACCGGTTAATAATTTGTCCGTCTAGTTTAAAAGTGAATTCCTTAACATAAATTACATGGCAGGATTAATCATGCTTCAATTATATCCTTAAGAGGTTGCAAATAACACGAAAAACAATATATTTTTTGCTAAAGTTTTTTTTGATAATTAGAGGCCGCGTTCTAACTCTCAACAAATAAACAAACAAACCTACTTCTTTACATTTATAAAATGAAAAAAATATATATTATGACATTTATGAGACAAGGTATTCCGATTTCTAACCAATGAAATTCCTTGCTAGTACCTACCAGTCCGGTATTGCACACCTGATTGCAATATTGATTGTTACCTTCACAAAATACTAGAGTAATTCCGCTGCGATCTCCTCCCTTGCAGCCTATTGCGATAGTCACGCGCTAGTGTCACTGTCTGTCGCCAGACCCTTACCATGAGTTACAATCACCATACTCGCTAGCGAGTCGAATGCTCTGTCCCTCACATTTTATAAGGCGACTCTAAACTCTCTCTCTCTCTCTCTCTATACTCGACGACGCGCTGGCCTGGTTGGTAGTGACCCTGCCTACGAAGCTAGCGGTCCTGGGTTCAAATCCTGGTAAGGGCAGATATTTGTGTGATGAGCGCGAATATTTGTTCCTGAGTCATGGATGTTTTCTATGTATTTAAGTATATATTTCTCTATTTAAGTATTTATATCGTTGTCTAGTTCCCATAGTACAAGCCTAGAGCTTAGTTTGGGACTAGTTCAATTGGTGTGACATTGTCCCCTGATATTTATTTATTTATTATTATAAATACTGCGAGGGACAGAGCATTCGACTCGATAGCGAGTACGGTAATTGTAACTCATGGTTAGGGTACAGGGATCGGTCCGGCCGTGCGCGCAGGAAGCGTTGCGACATGCGCGGGAGTGCGCGCAACGTGGCAGGTTAATTTGCATAGCGGGTGCAGTAGTTAAAGGGCAGTTGGATTTGGATTACATTGTTAGTCATAGGCTTGGATTAAAAAGGGATTGTAAATTGTGCGGTTCTTGAGGAATCTATTATATTATAATAAATAAAAATTACTACATTTATCGTTGTTGAGTAACCATGGACCTTGGAAAATTTTGCAGACATTGTAAGTAATAAGTAAGTAAGTAAGTAAGTAAGTAAACTCTTTATTGCACAAAAAGAAATCGTTTTTCAAAAAAAACACTTACCTATATGAATTTAAACTATGTACAGTATGTAGTACCCCAACGAAAATGTTAAGCACTTTAGTGCGTTGTCATAGTAAACTTCAAACAGAACATCAAATGGCACACATGACAATGACAATGACATTCACAAAGACAAGGTTCTAAGTATGCTCAACATTTTTATTGGGTGACTGTAGATACAGAGGCGAATCTCTTCCACCTAACCTTGTAATCCTCTTGTCCTCTGTTTTTTTTATGAAACTCTGTGAATTTGGCACTTAATGTGTTAACCTAAAAGAGCGTTGTGTGGTCTTTTATTATATTTCAGAATCATAATATTATATCAGATCGTTCTCAATTAGCATCTTTTTAAAGTCGAAAGGACGAGAGTGGTAGAATATATTACCAATTCTGAATCTTGATCTTTACTGGACTTCCGGTTTCTTAGTGTTGATTTACAAATGCGTTAATACTCGAAATCTGTAGATTTTGTTTTTAATTTTACCCTTCTTTATTCTACTTATCTAAGTAGCTGTAGCTCACGGCTTTGTCCGCGTAGAAGTCGTTTATCGCGGGTAAAAAGTATCTACCCTATGGACTTTCTCGGGACTCAAGGTACATTTATATTTTAATGGGTTCCGTAGTTTAGACGTGAAAGCGTAACAGACAGACCGACAGAGTTACTTTCGCAATTATAATATTAGTATGGAAGTCTTTAAGTTACACAAAATATATTCTCTTGTCGATACAATTATTTAATTACAACAGACTTATAAAGTTTACAAACGACTCAAATTGAAAAGGACATGTGAGTAACAGCCTTAAATATTAGTATTTTTTTTAGTAGGTACTAACAGCATCACTGTTCACGGCACTCTAGTGACCCTTATCGTAAGGTAACAAGATTCACAATTTATCAGTTAAATATGTTACTGATAGTTTAGTACGTTTTGGAGCTAGCATCTAAAACCACCCTTTCCTCACCAAAAACCCTAGAGGTCAAAATTGCCGTCACAATTTCCCACAAACTAGGTACGAAATCAGTTTTTCCCACAGCGTAGCGTGGGCGTGGAAACCGTACAAGGCCGGCGCAGGCGCATCGGTGTGGCAACTCACGCGCAGCCACGGGACATCAATAATGATCGCGTTAATTAATCTATAGGTTATTGGTAAACTAAGATCGATCGGAAATTTGTAATTAGGTTTCATCACAGATATTTGTATCTACGTACATTTTACATGTCAGTTTAACAAATTCTGTACGTGTCGATGAATTAATGCCCAATGTTTATAAAATAAAACGGATTTGCTTATTTAACGAAACCTTTTTTCAATTAATGTTAAAGAGAAACACTGGTCAAATTATTTGAGGGCTTGTAGGTATATTACATAAAACCTTTTTCTATATCAATTATTATGTCAGTCTTAGCGAAAGAACATGCAAAGTAGTAAATTGACATTGCCACGGAATTTATACATAACTTAACTATTCTGTTACGTCTTACTACTAAAAGTGTCAAAAGTAAACTAGGTAAGTACATCTAAATACACTACGCTTACGCTTACGCTCCACGCTTAGAATGAAAGCATTTGCTTAAAGTAACTGTGTTAATCATTTTCAATTCATACTAGTCAACAGACATCCACTGCTGGACATATGCCTTCCCCAGGGATCTATATCCTGCTGCCTTTATCCTGATCTACCCACCTCTACCTTGAAATCCGTAATTCGAACTTCGTCTATTGATATCCCTTTTGCTCTCGACGCGTCACTAGTCCGCAAAAAAGTGACGGGGCGATCCGAAGTTCGAATTACTGATTTCGAAGTAGAGCCCCTGTCTTCCGTTACGCGGTTGCCATTCTAGAGCTCTTTGACCCCATCGGCCATGGGTTTTGCTTAATTTTTATAATACTGAGTATTAAATTTACCAACCAGTCAATCATACTTTAACCAAGCATTACGCACCTTAAAGAATTTGAGCAACCGAAGCTCAACCCAAGATAATGACGGTTGCAAAAACCCTAAACAAATACAGCATACAATCCAAGTATTGTCTCCAATGGCTTCATAGTGCATATACCTCGTTTGTCTGCAACAATTGGCCAAAACAATGACGTTAGGAAATATACACATTAGGGCAATGTGACGTTTTTTGTTTGATCGGCAATTGATGTATGTGTCCCTTTCGCAAAGATTTTGCATCGTATGTGGTTTTGACTTTTACTACATTTTGTGCAGAGCTTATCAAAAATTTTAAGTTTTAGCGTTAAATTATTGTTAACGATTGTCTAATAAAGTATGGTTAAAAACTAAGACGTCTGCAGTGTTTGTGATTTTAGTTTTTACCATGAAAAACTCCGTGTAGATTCTATTATGTTACAAAATTAAGAAGCTTGAAACCAACTGTATAAAAAAAAGAAAAAAAAAGAGGGAGGCATTTGGCGCAGCAGTAGGACAGTCAGACTGGCATATTTTTTATGTTTGAATGAAATGTACTTAAAAGCTAACATAAATACTTTTTCTTGGCAGGAGGTTAACAGATAAGACATTTGTAGCATTACAGAGTGACCCTGTACAAGGCCTTACCAAATACTTAAACTCATTCCCATTGGTAAAACCTCTGATTATTCAGTGGATCACAGCGAAATATTTCCTGTTAAAAAATTCAAAGAAGTTCTTTGGCACAGTTTCTCATCTTTCTCACAGATGACGTGTCTACTAAATAACCTTATTACGGCTGATTGTAGAACCTCATAGGTCACGCTCAGCAGCCCACAAAGATGCGCCTCATGTAATGCAGCTTTCTTTGTTATAACACGTAACACATTACGTTACTTCGGTTTCGTCACGGAACCCTCTGGAAGGTCACCGGTCAGCCCAGGGTACATCTGTTACGTCACGGTTTTATTGCTCCATAGATCGTGTGATGTATAATTAAATTAAATTTGTATGGATTTTAATGCCAATGATGGCTTATGATTACGATCTAATTGAAAGCTGGAAGATATGTTAGAAATACTGAGGTTGAAGGGGCAGATTAAGTAAGATCATTGATTTAGGCTGCGGCTCCACTGAGGCGGAGATGAGCGGAGTGGAGCGGAGCTGTGCCAATGATGCCAATATTAACCAATAGAATCTAAAATAACGTGCGGAAGGGCCGCTCGACGTGACCGCATGCGCCTTCTATTGGTTAATATTGGCACAGCTCCGCTCGTCTCCGCCTCAGTGGAGCCGCACCCTAAAAAGTACATATATAAAAAAAATAAAGTGCTAAATAAATAAATGGTCTATAATAATCATGATAAATCCTTTCTTAAGATTTCTGTCTGTGGGTGAGCTTAGTTATTTTAAACTACGGAATAGATTTTGATGTGTTTTTTTTTCAGTGTAAAGATTATTTACCATCCGGACAAAGCTGGGGCTAATAATTTAATTTTTTTTTGTAATACTTTGGCATTATACAATACTACTGTAATTGACTTGAACACTTCAGCCATTTGAGTCTTTATTGCAAGTATAAATTGTGCGTATGTCCTTCTGACTAATAATAAAATGAATGACGGCATTAAGTTTAAGCACTTTTAATATAGATTTAAACATGAAACCTTGGTTTTCTGTTGCTTTTAGATACTATAAATAACTGAGTGTCCTACTTTATACTTTAAATACATAATATTTAGTATTACATTAATTTAAATCTTCGCAATAAAATGTTATAGCTTGATTGTTAATGGGTAGAAATCAATGACTATTTACTTAAGTAGTTACTGGGTTATTCTGCCGATCAAAGTTAAAAGGCGGTATGGGCATATTGGTTTCATACTCTTATTTTCTTTTTCTTTGAGCAGCCGTTTAAAGTTTGTAATAAGGAGTAGCAATGTCCAATCTGACATGAAGGTTTTTTTTATTAAATCCTTAATTTCTATATTTTTTAAGATAATTTAATACATTTTTTAATACAAAGAATTATAAGAGACTAGCTTAATCGTAATCATACTTTTTACATAACATATATTAATTTTATGACATCATTGAGGTTTGGAAGAATAACGCCGCATTCAGGCCACCCACATGCTACTCGACATTCTTGACATTTTGCAACCCGTACAGACTTTAGAGTAGACTGTCTTAAGCCGTGCGCGGTTAATGATATTTAGTTACTGCCGCTTTGTTGAGGACAAGTAGCGAGGAAGTACTTGTTCAAAATAGAAGTACTCTTAAGTTAATTATATTATCAAAAAGGTTGTTTTTTTGTTCTAATGTAAAGTACATCATATTGACAGCGTTATATCAGCGTCTATCATGATGATTATTTATTGATCAATACAAGATAATGTTTTAAGGAAAATATAGGTAACAACTCGAAATGATGCTAGTTAGTGGATAAACATGAAATGATAAGTCTTCACTCCGAATAAATCAAAGTTTTCAGGGGCACGTTTTATAAAGCTATAAGTAAGTAACAATTTAACAGGCCTAAACTGGCAACACTGCTCAAATGGCTGGTCGTCATTGGTCGAGGTTGTGTCAAATAGAAAATTGAAACCTGTAAATTGTAATTTGTAGCTTTATAAAACAGGCCACAGGTGGTTTTGCGTTTTTACGCAATATAATTTATGTTGTTCGAATGTTGTAGAAAATTTTGTACAATAAAGATTTTCTAATTAGGTTTTTTAGGTCATTTTGTGTGAGATCGTCCCCGGATTTTTTCCTTACCTTTATAAGCGCCTCCAGATAAAGAAGTAAAATGTTATTATGACTATTGCCACAAAAGTTTTTAAGGCGTATGTTTTTATAGTACCTATATCTGGTTCGGTTAAATTCGGTTGAGAGAGCGAGAGAGAAATACAAACCCGAAGGTTATTTCATGTGATATTGCACTGACAATAATATAAGAATCATGTCCGCCTAAAGGCGTCCGCTTATAACAATCTAGGTCAGAATTTATGAACAAACCTTTAAACGAAAGTTCCTTAACCCTACGTCTACTTTAACTTGTAGTAATAAATTCACTTGAACTTTTGATCAACTTTACGAATACGACATTGCACTTATAGTTCTTTGTCCCACATCCTGGATCAGTCTTTACGTCAAGTAGTATTTTATAGTCGCATAACAATCTTGTCAAGGGCTTTCGCAATAACAATTTCGCACAGGAAATTGGTTTAATAAAAAACCCACCAAATGCCAAGGTTACTCGACATGTAGGTGCAAATGTAACTAAATTAGATCAATTTGTTATAATGTACCATTACTATGCATGAAGAGATCAGGTATTAAACGTCCTCGTATTTTATTATGGTAATATTTTATAGCAAAACTAGTCTGTCTGTTTGTTTTGTTTTTGCTCTAGCACCTAGAAAAGGACGTGCACATTAAGTTCTTCGAAATAATTATAATTATTTACCATGCATATGACGGCAAAACCTACATAAGATTTTTTTACTATGAAAAGTTTCTATAGAAAAATACATTTCATTACCATACTTATATAATTATTTCCAAGTTAATAACGCAAACGCAAACGTAAAGGTCACACAAACGTAAAAGACAATACAGCTTATCATAAAATACATTTAATAAATCTGACAGTTAAATGTAGGTCAGTAAGCCTATTCCTCGAAATGGTTTTCGAATGACCAATCGCAGTAAAAATATGGTATATAGCGTAATTAAAAATAAAATGTCGTAAAGTAAGGTATGCTACCGTTAATTCGTATCGTATTTGGCTGTTAAATGTATCTGAATGTTCCGAGCAACCTTGGATGGGTGTCGTAATCGACTGTGGGCATATTTTAAGACGTGTATAGAAAAAAAGTGAAAATACACCGATTACGGTAGCGCAGCGCACCGTGACAGCAAAACTAACGCAGTGGTGCAAGCCATAAGCGATATACTACTTAAACAACTCACTAGGAGATAATTTAACACTTTTGGACAATACAGTGCATTCATGCTTTGGTTGATGGCAGAAGTACAAACAGGGCTGAGACGTCGACGAAATTTTACAGGGAGTTGTTTTAGACTGAGCTGAGCGTTCGCCGGATGTACAGTGGCGTCCTCATTATTATTATTGCGTTTTCTAATAAACAAAAGTATTTTCTTGAAATCGGACGGTGCTTTTTTGTAATACAAATGAAAATACAACTTACAGGATGTATCAATAGTTTAATAGGAATAGACCTTTGAGTTATCAACTTAACGAAAAACAGTGGCCGCCTTTTCCCAAGTTGACTACTCAATTGTTATTAAAGTTAGTTACGTATCCCATGAATTGTGTTTTTACTTGCGTTACAAAAAAGCATCGTCCGATTGCAAGGAAATTCTTTAGTTAATTAGAAAACACAATAATAGTGATAAAGGCGCCACTGGACGCTCGACGTTTGCTGGGTGCAGTCTTAAAAGTTGACACTGAAATAACCGCTCGGCACCGCATCGGCTCGAAGTGAGACATTGAAAAGTGAGGTTTGATTTATGTCAGTACGATGCATTTTTTGAAGTTAAAGTGAAAACAATAGCCGGTCGCGGTCCTCGCGTCGTTGGGATAGACCAAAAAAAATAACTCACGGTTCTTACATTCTAATTCGAAAGAATAGGTAATTTTAAGAGACCGATTTCATTCTTTTTGTGTTTGGCCCAATAGTTTTGTTTTAATTTATTTATTTATTTAGCAGACATTTTATGGATGACATGATTATTTTAAATTTGAGTTGGCGTTTTCTAATAAATTACAACAATTAAATGATATCTAATGATAAAAAGTGATTGTAATAGTGTATCAAAACATACTATTTCAAGCGGTTTTCGCCTAACCCGTAAGATACACCTAGGAGGGCTTCAAGCCGAAAACGAAAGTCAAATAAAGGTTAAATATACTTTTGTCGAAATATACATAATAGATAAATATTTCAAAAACTTAATTATGCAGAACGGCTTTAAAACCCTATTCCTCGAAATGGTTTTCGTATTAGAGTAATTGTAAAAATATGAACAATCCCAATTCGAATTTGGACGATGAAAAACAAAACAATTCTTGAAACTTACTAATTCTAAACGATTTTTAATGATACCTAATATGAGACTAAATAAATCGCTTGGTTCTCCTCACTTGGTCCACCATAAGGAGCTGGGGGGGAAAAGGCGTGTGGTAATATAGTGCAACGATCGACGAAATATACGACGTACTGTTTACTTATGATGACGGAAGAGTTACTTTTTAAAGGATATAAAGAACTTTTAAATAGTGTTAACTTAGTATCTCTGAGATGATTAAATGAATAAGAAATACCCAAGACTCAGAAACAAATACTCGCGCTCATCACACAAACATTTTCCCTGACCGGGAATCGAACCCGGGACCGCTAGCTTCATAGGCAAGGTTACTACCAACCAGGCTAACTGCATCATAAATTGTTTATTAATTCACAACAAATTCAATCGACCAGGTCCATTACGGATACATTAAAAACAGCCTTAAGCTACACGCATCATATCTCAAAATAATAGCCATTATACTATCAATTAAACCCCAAGATGGAAGATGCCATAAAGCCTCAGGCATTGTTGCCATATCAAATATCACATCCTACGTCTACCTAATAGCCTAAACTGTTAGTGTTGCAATGATTAAAAACCCAAAATTACATCTTGCATCGTAAATTTAAATATAACCCCAAATTGTTCTGCTGAATCATCAATACCAATTTAGTATAACAATAAAATGATGGCGTTGCAATATAACGTAATTTATTTTGCACAAGTTGTGAGAAAATAAATTGTTTTAATTGTTCTTTAAAAGCTTCGTTTCGACAGACGTTAAGCTTGATTGTTGAGCTATATGCGACATATCAGATACTTAATTTACTTTTGTTTAAATATAACCTTCTTAAATTTGCTTCGTTTGTATGTCGGTAATTCTGGTTAATTATGAACCATTTCCCGTTATCATAAAGGCCTAAAATTAGGCCGAAAGCAATGCAATTTATTGGTATCCAGAAGCTGATCTGATGACGGAGTCGGAAGGTGGCAACAGCAGCGGTATTTAACATAGACGCTTTGAGAAGCTAGGCAAATAATAAGTACACAATATTATACATAAATAAATACCAGTTTATGTATAAAACCAAAATTGATTATACATAAAAACCTTTCGTGAAAAACTATCTACCTGATGGTAAAAACCGCATCAAAATCCGTTGTGCGGTTTAGTCTTCGGGGAGAATATTAGTGTCAGTCAGTCGCGACTTAATTTTATACTATGTAAAGAAGATTAGTTCAAAACTAGAATAGTCGGCAGCAAAAGGCGGTCCCAAATTTAAGTACATTCCTCATGATTTTTTATTTGCTTGATAGTTCTAATTATAAACCGGTCACCATCAACTTATGCAATAGCGTGTTGGGTTATAAGCATGTATGTATGTAACCTATATTAGATTGAGGCACCTAATTATGTGCACGCTCGACGATCTTCTGTTTGGTGTTTTTTTTATCAACAACAAAACAAAACACAAAATTATTTCATACATTTCTCAATTATTAGGATTCGCATCAGATCTTGTAAGAAACCGTGAAACGAAATTATTTCATAGGCTAAATATAAGGTACTTAACATACTAATTTCACTACAAGATGATTCTTTTCTTTGAACAAGTATCTGGTAGGTAAATACCTATTGAAACTAATATTTGCTTTTTAAAATGTCTGTCTATAATAAGTTTATTTACTTATAAATTTGCTGTTGTTCAAGAAAACAAGTTACTTTCTTAACATTTCCCATTTGGATCTAAAATAGCTGCTATTTCTTCGAATAAGGCATCAGCAAGCTAAAATTTGTCAGCTCTCATGCAATCTATTTTTCAAGGTTTTTTTATAAAAGCTTATGGGGTTTGCCACAAGTACAAACACAATTCATTTTGAACATCATAACTTTAACGGCCGCAATAATTCGCATGCCAAAATGGATCAATCTTTGTTACCAATTATAGTTGGATTTGAGTGAGAGGTCCAAGGTCTCTGATATATCACTGCGATTGTTTCAACCACGACTGGCCAGCGAGCAATGTAGGCTGAGTATTCGGTAAAGGTCGCGCAAAGGGCAGGGCACGATTCCGTATTGTTTGAGTGAGCTGATAAGTTTGCCAGTTGCTTAATTGAGTTTGTGGCAAAGCAGAACATGTATGGCGAATTGTTAACGGTTGTAATAAGTTTTGCTTATTGTTTTGTAATCAGAATGTTATGAAAAGATTGGTACCTATGCGTTTATATAATTAACAAACTTTTGCATTACATAATGTCGCAACGCAATGACGTCTTTATGATTTATTTTTGAGTTTGTGATTTGATATTTAGTGTTAATAACTAGGTAGGTAAGGTAAGCTTAGAATTTGAATCCATTTCATTGAAGTCAGTTAGCTTTGCTCTAGAAAATGTATGTCTTCGATAACTAAGCCAGAGAGAGTTTTACAGTCATCATGTCAAATTTTTACCATTGAACATTATCCCGTTTCCAAAGCATACACAACAAACACTTCTGCAATTGCGTAAAGAACTATATCAAGGTTCCACTCCATAAACTTCGACATGACTCATCAAATCAACATGCATCAGAATCATTTTGCTGTCAATCGCCCTCATCACAATACAACCTACACGGCTTCGACCCGCCATCTAGACTTGCGAAAACATGACCAACGCTGGACCGATACCGCTCCAAAGGCTAAGCGGCCTTATTTATTGCGACATTACCATTGTAAGATCAAAGATATTGTAAATCATTCGTGCTGTCCGTTCGCCTACGATATCCCGAACCCCACCTACGACTATCCTGGTCCATTTACCGCCCACGTGAATACCTGTACATCCTTTGACTTCATTGCTTGTAATACCCGATGTCGGCGTTTTTGCTCTTATTTGCCGTGTATGTCTTGATGTAAGGACAGTACCACGCTGGGAGTACCCTTGTCTTGAAGGTGAATTTATCAATTGTCTACTCTTTGACGTTTTATTCTGAGAAATATTACAACGTATTAACCATTGTTGAGAGTGAATTGTTTTTAGTTACATATTTTTTGTTGGTTTTGCGCAACAGACTCCTTGGTGCTAGTTCTATCTTAAGGGTTTACATTCAGACCTTGCCTAATAAAGGTATAGAGATCGATAAATTTCCATACTAATCTTTTTTCTTCACTTTTAACTAGTTCATTTACATCGCCTTGTCCAATTAGAGCTTGAAATTGTTTTTGTTTCTGTTTTTTTGCTCCGGCTTCTTGGAATTCATGATGCAAGTGGGAGTCAGTGTGTTTTGGAATTGGTTTAGAATGCAAATTTCTCGCAATTGCCAGCCATATCCCGCGCAAACGCATTTTTAACTCTTTCAGGCCTATTTTTATTATAACTTCCAACATGGAATCGTACTTTGGAGGCGTTATATAAAAAAACGCAATGTCAGGGTCGACGGTCTTGAAATTGTATGCAAATGTTTTCTCGCCTTTGTGTCTATTGATATGACCAAGTAAAGTTTAAAGGTATGTTGTTACATTGTAGCATTTTAACATTTCATCACTCGACTCATCTTCTGTTTCCCAGGCTCATGATTAGTTTCGATCGTGGTGAATAATTACCGACAACAGAGCCATTTGCAACACCGATCAAAGAATCAATCGGTTGATTAACGAGGTAGATACACCGGTGATTGCTGCAACTAGGTCGATATGGAGGCCTCCAGTTTCGTGTTAGGGCGTTCCTTAGGTATTCGATGCAACTCAGGATGTTACGGATATTGTTGTCGGATGAGCGGCTTGAGGGTTGACGCGTCCTGTTGCTAACGAACTGTGTTCAACATGGCTAATATCCTGTCTTTTTGTGACAATGAGTGATCTATTGTTAACGAGTGTAGTTTCTTGCTACGGGAAGCAACGGTGTTGTAAGCAACAAGAGTGTGTTTTTGATAAGAGTTTTATTATGTTGTTTTCTAAAGTTTTTACATACCTATAGTTGAGTAAGTACCAACTCAATTTAAAGAGCGTCGGTAGCTCCGGGGTTCGACTCGTGATCGTAAGGTACCGAGTTCGGAACCCCGCGGTCACCACCAATGAGTTTTTCTAACTTATGTACATTATCCGATGCTCTTACGGTGGAGGAAAAACATCGTTAGGAAACCGGCACATTCGAACGGTTGAATTGTACGAGTAAGAGGGTAATCGCACAGAAGATCCTGAACGGGTCAAAGTGTATCCGAAAGGGCACATCTGTAAGATAAGATAAGATAAGATAAGACCTACTCAAGTTAGTACAGACAGTATTTTGTGCACTCCGAAGAAATACAATCATACAAGTATGTGACATTAACCCTACACTGCGTTCGTCTGAAGATTATCATTATCATTGTTCAGTGCTATCGTAAACAAATCCATATTAACAGCAGAGTCGGTGATAGGGTTTACCATTTTGATTTCCAGAAAACCGCTAGACCGGTTCAGATCATGAGTTCATGGCGCTGATTGTGTTATCTGTATTATTTGCGAATAAAATATTGACCTCTACTTTTCAAATAATTTTAAATATAACGTATGTTGACACGACATGTCAAATTAAACTGTTACAAGGGTGCTAGGCCACCTGCGTCCGCACATAACCCGAGGCACGTCTCGCGACTGACGGCCGAGTGTCGACACGACTATGCTACCATCTAACACGACTCTTAAACGCACACCTAAACTAACTCTTCTACGATTCAATATTCGGTGGCTTGGCTGCATTAGAATAGGGCGTGGTAAGACTGGCTAGTGTTGTTTGGCTTGTCGGTAAAGAAACGTGGGATAGTGAGTTTGGTAAGTTTATCTAATGTCAAATGTCGATATTGTCGAATGTAGGGCAACCGGCGCTATATTTGTCTAGAGGAAGTACTTATAGATATTTGGGAACGAAGTTTATTTGCCAGTTATTCAATTGAGGAATTTGTGATCATTTATAATTTGATTTAATAGTTCAATGGGAAAATATGTTGTTTTGATATCGTTATTTAAACATATTTAAAGGTCGGTTGTGTACAAATTTGCAAGTAAAAAACCTCACTTATTAGTTCAAAGAAAACTAGCATGCCTACCTACATGGACCTAAAAAAATATATAGGGCAATTAAGAGAGCGAGTATCAGATATATGAGCTATTTATGCAAAATGAAATATATCCTGTTTTTCATCATTATCATCAATCATCATTCATCATTCTCCTGCTCTTATTTCAACTTACTTGGGTTAAGGTTTTTTATATTATTTAATATTATCAGTAAATAGAAACAATAATTCCTTTTATTGTCAGAATCTAGCCCAGTTGTCCTTTTAATTTGTATTTTTTCCTGGAGAGAAGGCTCACTAGTTAAAATATGTTACTCCATTCTACACAAAGGCAAATTTAGACCCAAATCGATTTCGTGACTCGAGGTTAAACCACAGTATGCGCGTGCGACTGTGCTGACAGTCACTTACTTTGCTGTCACTGGCTAAGTTACGGCCCATAAAGTATAACGATTTGAGACGAAACTAAATTTGTTTTGAATTTACTTAATATCTAGCTTAATTGTGTTAGAGTTGATACGGCGTGCAAATTGTAGATTGATAGATTAAGATTATAGTTTATTATACAGGGTGTTCGGCAGAAGGTTCGGCAAACTTTAAGGACTAACTCTGTAGGTCGCGACTTTTGGTATGGGACCAACATCCAAATCGCGAAAATAAAACAGCTGTTCCATACGTTTCGGCTGTTTAGCTCTCAAAGTTTGTATGGAACAGCTGTTTTTTTTTCGCGATTTGGATGTTGGTCCCATAATAAAAGTTGATGATGAAGTTTGTCAAACCTTCTGCCGAACACCCTGTATAAGGCTCTTTTACAGTTAAATGTAAAAGACTAAAGACATTGGTCTTGTCTCTAATTTGTAGCTTTGTGTGTACGTTTATGTGGACTCGAAATCTTCTTGATTTTATCTTTCACTGCCAACGAATCAATCTCAGAGTTTCCTTTTATATCACACACAAAATTCTCACGTCAAAAGAACAGTACGCTAATAACTTTAACCATCTGATACTTTTATCTGGAGATTGGAAAAATCAGACCTTAAAGATTTAACCGAGAAATTGAACCTATAACTTGTTGATTCACAATTGAGTCTGTATCATTATAATTTTATAGGCTCGTTAAGATCAATATTTTGTAAGCAAATACTTATTCTAAATCTAAAATATAAAATTAATATTAAATCTTGCACTACAATAATAACTGACTCGAGCATAGCGAAATCTAAACAGCCTATTATTATACGTAATGCTTCTTGTTAAAGGTCATAACCGATTGTTTCAAGTACATCATCGAA
This sequence comes from Acleris cristana, assembly GCA_948252455.1. Classification (NCBI taxonomy): domain Eukaryota; kingdom Metazoa; phylum Arthropoda; class Insecta; order Lepidoptera; family Tortricidae; genus Acleris; species Acleris cristana. The sequence continues at coordinate 4,867,998 of OX411774.1, read as the reverse complement.
CTTTATAGCCTTTACTTCATAAAGACTCTCCGCAACGTCCTTATTAGCTTCATAATACGGTTCATTTTTAATTAAATCATGGGTCTTCCTAACCAACTATAGTTCGTTGTGGGAAACGCATGCGCTGCCCGCGCGTAAGCAACCATTGTTGTACAACGGTGTTAATGTGTATGAAGTGGTAACAAGGCTGTATTGCAACACGACTGGATGCCTAAACTAGTGTAATTAAAATAGAGGTTGATGGAGATAAATATGTCGTTAATGGAAAATGTTTGCTTGGCATTGAAAATGGTTGAATGAAGTGGCGTTTTAGTGTATATGTCGTCGCCCGATCGTATAATTCGCCAGATCATAAAATTCCTAGGCATAAGGTTAGGTTAGGTTAGGTTAGGTTAGGTTATTTTATGATATTTCTAGGAATATCACGAGTTGGCGACGACTTAAAGTTATGATAGGCTGTTAAATGCTAATTAATGTAGAAAAATAATCGGCCCCTTCAACCAATCGGGGAACATACTTATATACTTAAAGAATATTCCAACGAACATAGTTCTTCCTCCTTTTTTTGGAGTCGGTTAATAATATTACATACTTGTGCCATAATTTATTTACATTGATGGTTAAATAATGTAAAAATAGCAAAGTTTTAAGCAAAAAAGTACATAATTACACCAAAAAATCGAGAAGATTTGTAAAAAAATACATTACACATTTAAAAAAAAACCAAAACCATTATAAGCTAAATTAACGCACACAGTGACAGTGCTTGTGGGAGAATAATATAAACGAAAACGATACGCCAAATTGATCAAGCTAATATCAATTAAACTATACTTAGTTGTCTAAGGAATATTAGTTATATTATATAGGTAACCAAAAGTAAACTAACAAAACCACGTGTCATTTCATCAGCCAATAGTGGAAAACTGATACGTCAAAATTCAAAATAACTGTTTCCCTTGACCGTTTAAGAGAGTCACATGGTTCGGTTTTTAGTAACTACATAAATAAAGTATAATAAGAAAAAACCGTGTCTAAATAAACATACAATTAAACGTAACAAACTATGTTGATGATATGATGACGTAAGGAGTCAAAGCCCTCCGAACAAAAGTAATTACAACTGAGAAAGTAAAGTTATAGCTTGTCAGATTTACGAGATCGCAGCTCACGCAAGCAAAACGAAAGTACGTCATGAATCCTGTCCCTATGCAGAACTACATTACAAATAAATAGTGTATCTGGAATGAGAAATTAAAATGAAACGTATTTTTGAAAAAATGATGGCAATGTAAGATCGATAGGTTCTTCAACTCCACTATTATATTAAAATTCATTTTCAATTGGTAATATTCATTACATGTCATTTTTAGTGCTGATATAGTTGACAAATTCGTAAACTACAATACAATTATGTTCATCGTTGAGTATTTCCCATGAGTAGTAAGTATAAGCCTAGAGCTTTGTTTAAGACTACTAGATCAATTTGTGTGACATTGTCCCTTTACATTTATTGATTTTATTGATTTACCTATAACTCTTCAAGTTTCACTAGAAACTTTCGTCGTAAATTATGGTGATATTAATCTTAAACATTTTTTTGCGACGTAGAATCTAAAATCGAGGAATAAGTAAGTTAATTACAACATACTAAATAAAAGCATCGTATATTATTAAGCATTGTAAAAGCAAATAAACCTGCTTAGTGCTCAATTAAGATGACGACGGTAAGTGAATGAGGAAATATGATTTGCTGAATGGTACCACTCAGAATAACATATTTGTATGTATGTATATTTAAACAGATTTAGTGTCTATAAAGCACATTTAATGCTCAGCTTTAATTTACGATCGCGAATAAAGATATAATTCTTAAGTTGTTTCGATTTATTAGAAAGGTTATTTTAATACTAGTCATATAAAAATAAATCTCAATAGAACGTAGGTTTATGTTGGCGTCAATTCAGATCAATGTTATCTAGTTTTAAATATCTGTAAACCTAAATTTATGAAACGCCACTCGTTTGTAGTCTGACAAGAATAGAGATTGACACTTATAAATGTAGGTTTACAGATATTTAAAATTAGAGACCATTGAGCCAAATTGGCCCATTAGCTAACTTGAAAAAATTACAAGTTAAATACAAAATTGAAAACAAGTCAAAAAATTATGCCACAACACAAGGAATCCTAATGCAATGCTTTTGTTTGTAACCTGTTTTTATAACCAACTCAAATTATATCCTTTCTTATCTATGGCATCACTGTAGCCTTATTATTTATTAAACCTTTTATGATATTAAAGACAGCTGAACTAAATCCCACACTGACTCGTGATGGCAATGCAAACGTGACAGAAAGAGCCAGCGATATTTATCTCTTAATGTCTGGTTTCTCATCTGATGCTGCGATACTTGACAAGAATATTTAACAGTGACAACATTTTTGGGAATCAGAGCAGAATTTTAATATTGCGTCATTGCAGATTTAGACTTTTGTAGCATTGCTAGTGACAATCATAACTCCCATTACATTGATTTTTGTTAACTACATTATAATTTAGCGACGCATTGTAGGTAACGTTTCTTAGTTAGTGAAATTGTTCCGAAATGTACGCACTTAATAAATAGATGATGTAAATGCACGTTTCACCGAATCTGCCGTATCGCCGAATTTCTTCAATTTTAAGCTATTAGTCGAGTACTTACAGCTGATATTTAGATGTGATATTTTTTCCGCTATCTAGATACTTATCCGATCCACTACGCGGAAAAGCCAGTAATTTGCTGTCTCAGCATGTAGACTGAGTAGGTTGATCGCTGTTTTGTAGAAGAGTATCTACTTGTGAAAATCGCTAAGAAATTGCGTATACTACTTAAGGTCATAAGACTATTTTACGTTGCCTTTGTGTTTGAAAAATTTGTTGCGTTGTTATTTACTACTTCTCATTTATTAGTAAATATTTCAAGTAAGAGTTATATTACCATATTGAATTACTTTCACAACCTAGATTATGAATACCGAGCCCTTTATCGGTAGTCGCTAAATCTAGATAAGCTCGGCAGAAATTATTTTATCTACCACTCCTGGGAAGGCAACAATGCACTTTAGACTGCAAGGAGCATGTCGCAACTTGGGGTTACCTTAGAACCAAACCGACATAAGTAGACAATAATTCCGCTTTTATACCGGTCATATTACGATTGAGTTTAGAATAAAAATAGCTAGTACGATTCAAGTTTTGATACAGCATTTGTCCTATCATAAGGCAGTGATTTGGAGCTGTTGCTGTAACAGATTATTGGTAGTCATTTGTCTTTTCAATAGATATGTATTAACTTTATTAGTAGGTATAAAGTGTCCGTTGCGTAGTGACCGCAAGTGATCACGATTATAGAGCGATTTATATTGTAATGGTTCAATCGGTAAAGTGATATTGCTACATCGTAAAACTGTTAGATATGAACCTGCGGGCCTGAAAACAACACGTAGGTATAATAAAGAGAAGGTACGCGAGAGGAATTAAAACGGGTCATTATTTTGTCCAATTTACTAGACAGTTGGTAATATTTTAATTGTATGATTTGATTACGGACACCAGAACAACTTAAATAAAAGCCTGCATAATAAGATCACCAAAAGGTTGGGTCGTTAGAAGTCAATAGCAGAATGTTTGGTTGAAATACTGCATTATTCCAGCGGATAGTACGGTAAAAAAATAGGAGAGCATAGAACAGGACCGAAATGATGATAGAATGGCGGTGAACTGGTGAGAAGTAACAAGACAAGTGAATATAATGAAAAGAATATAGTGGGTGAAAACAACAAGTTTTAAACGATAACGGAGGTTTTTATGGGTTTATGAAGGATGGAGTTAATAATACAACAAAGGGCAGGCATTATGCTTATAAATAAAGATCCATTTCGTTTAGTATGTCCAGTGTCTTTCTTTCTGAGACTTTAAGGAGAGACAGACACAATGATGAATAATCCATTCTTGCATTATTATTGCAAACTCCGGTGGGATACGATACAGCATTTCCAGCTATATGTGCTAGCAAACATGTAACAAATTACTAACTCCTTAAATGGAAGCGAGCTGTAAACGGAGAATTTCCGCCAATTGAAATTGTTACTATGACAACTTAATATCGTGGGAATCAACGTCGACCACAACGAGTTGCCATTTTTGGTCCGAAAACCATTTCAAAAGTCTTAATTTCAAGATGGATTCATTTGGCCTGGTTCCTTTATGTTCTAAAAATACTAGGGACTAACTTACCAGTACTTTAAACACGAAGTATTTAAAAAATATGTTTCTTCTTTGCAGGATGCCTAGCGGCCCAATCAGATCGCTCGCGGCACGACAGCAGACGCTCCGGACCAATCAAAAGCGTCCCTGTGGGCGCGGATATCAAACGAGATGCCGACTTCGACTGCCCTGAAGAGTTCGGATACTACCCCCACCCCACCGACTGCACTTTGTACTACGTATGCGTTTTTGGCGGCGCTTTACTTGAATCTTGCACTGGTGGCCTTATGTACAGGTAAATCAATTTTCATGATATATTCCGAATAAAATAGATTTAGTGTAATTCATTAGGCTTGCGTCTTGTTGGTCATCCTATGATTATTTCATTCATAAGTAAATCTCAGTAGTCAGTTCATTTTGTATGTTTGTTGTTGAGGAACATACGTTGTGTCGTTGATCAACTTGCAGACAATTTTCAGTGATAAAGAGGTACTCATACAATACACATAACACGAATTGAAACTGCGTGAAAATTGTTCCTTTTCGTAAAACTTCAGGTAGAACTCCAGAAACATCGCATTTTAATTCTTTTAAGGTGTTTTAACTTCTTCTAATTTCTTCTTTTGGATATTTCTCTAAGTCCAATATTTAGTCCTGGTTACAATTAGTTCAATATTCGCTACTTGTGATATCTTTATTAACTTTTTTCCTTGTTAAATTCCAGCCACGAGCTCCAAACGTGTGATTGGCCGCGCAACGTGGGCTGCGATGCCACCGGCGCCGGCGCTGCCGTAGTCGCAGATGACTTTGAACGCATCAGCGAGCGCGATCGGGATCCACCCCCGCCACCCCCACGTCGTAACCCACCACCGCCACCTCGGGTGCAGCTCAACCCTGTCGTTACTTCCAGAGGACAACCCAAATTCAACCGGGATGAATACGAAAAGGTTAGAAAAATAAGTCCAATTGAAACCTGAAATTACTGCATTTGGACTATGAACACCTGCGTGATTGGTACTAAACTTGATGTAAATGTCTCACTTACCCTTCACTTGTTGCACTTTTCACTGGTCGTATTACGTGGTTTCTTTTAAACAAGTGGCTTTTTGTTTTACAGCAACAACAATTGTACGCTGAAGTCGATGACCTGCCTCCAGTTGAAGAAATCGAAAGCGATAGACAACAACGTGTTTACCGAGGACAGCCATCCACCATCGGACAGGTGCAGAAAGACAGAGACGGTTATGTAGGACAAGTCGCCAGCTCAGGAAGAAATGTCAATTCCAACATCATACCTGCATCTATCCCACAAAACAATGGTAAAATAGGGTCCTTCTCTTTTGGCACACAAGTAGAAGAAAGAAGAACCGCTACCGCAACTCAAGCACCTCAGATTTATCAGTAAGTATTTTTAGCGAATCGTGTTTGACTGACGAGTGAGTGACATTTTACGTAACATTAATTGACGATGTCGTTATTTCAGCGGGGACACAAGTGACAACGTTACTGACTCTCTTCTTGACGTACAATTAGACATTTTACCGAACGAGGTTAAAATCAATGACGTTATTGAAAAACCGGTTCTAAGGCGTAAAAGAGAAGTAGTAGAAGATTCCAAAACGAATTCTAGTAGTACAGATAAAATTTCTAACAAACACGATAGTGACGAAGAAATTGAATATTTTGAAGTATATACAGAACCCACAGAAGATTTCGAGGAAAATATCGAAGATGAAAGTGAAAGAGGGAAAAGACAAATTAGATACTATTTGAAAAATGACAACAAAAATGCAGGAAAGAACTGGGGAAATTCTAAACCTATTAAATTTACTGATTTACAACAGTTTAACTATAAACCAAACAATCAAAATGTTAGGCACCAATCATCATTAAACGGACTGCATAAAAATAATTTATATGATGTTTCAAGCAAACCATATACTGCTGTTAATAATATATATTCAACAGCAAATCCTTTTACATCATACCAAAATGATAACACTCAATCGCAGAGGCCGTTTAAGGCTAGTTTACCGGACCCTTTTAACCAAAGATTTCCTCATAATCCAATGAACGTTGCGACTCAAATTATAACAAAAAGTCCCCCAATATCATCTTTAAAAAGTAATGAAAATCCTTTTTTAGCGTTAGCTGGAGGCTTTTACAACAACGCGCCTAGGCAAAATGCACAAGGTAACAACTTTCCTTCATACTCTTTCGTTGCAAATAACCAAAATGCTCAAAAAGAACATGATTCGTCGATTCTGCCCAGTACAGTTGTTACTGGTAAACCGATTTCCACAGTTTCTCCATTGAGTCACAATCAAAATAGAAAACCTCAACAACTGAACGAGGAATCCAATCGTGACCATACAAGAGATCAACATAATACTTACCAAAGACCTTATAAACAAGAGAATCACGCCAACCAGAATGAATCGAATGAAAGTGATGAGGACGAATCTTCGGAAGAAAACTCATCTGAAAAAGATGACGAGAAATATAATTTCAAATACGATTTTCCCGAGCCCCCATATGAATTCACACATCCTAGCAATAAATACGCTGAGATTGATAATCCGTTTGCCAATCCAAATTTTGACTTTGACGCATTTTTAGCAAAGCTTAGAGGTGATCATTATACAGCCACAAGTCTACCTCCATCAAAACCTAAAAACAATCAAAACGCTGCATTAATAGATAAAAGGCCCGTTGAAGAAGCTACAACATTACCTGCATTAAACAAAGGAGCTAAACCATCAACATTACACTATCAAGGAATGAGTACTCCTAGACCATTTAGCGTTATCACTCTGCCCAGTGCTTCAGTGGGGCCTAGTCAAGTCTACTCGAATGACCCAACATCAAACCAAGCAGGGCAACTACAGCAGCAACTTAGAATACCATCAAGAAATGAACCAAATTATAGGCCAGTCAATGAAAATCAATTCAAAGATACTCAGCAAAGCGCTGGTACACCGTTGGAGGCTGCAAGACCGAAGTTAAAACCACCAAATTTTAGAGATGATCGCATTTTACCAATAAGTTACAACTTTAATAGACCTGTAAACTCTACTCAAAGGCCCAATTATAATCAAACACAATTTAAAGGTGAGACGCAGCAAGTTTATTCGATAACACAAAGACCTTATGTGTTTTTGACAGGAACTGGGTCACCTATACTATCTACGCCTAAGCTGCAATATTTAATTAAACAAGAAAAGTATGTATCGGGACGCCCACAATTATCTACCGGAAAGCCATATCTAATATCTACAATCAAACCCCACAATGCCTATTTATCTTTTAAGCAATCGACTTCCAAGCCATTAACGACAATAGCCAATGAACAACTAGCTGCACTTCAACATTATTGGAATAACCCATCTACAGAACTTTACATACATTCCACACCAAAACCAACTGGGTTTTCAAACCTGCCGAAGTTGGAAAATTTATTCTCGCAAACATACAGACCGTCCTTGCAGTCTCCAAACAATAACCCAAATAATGCCGTCAAAGACACCACAGCTTCCGCTGCAAAGCCGCCCGCCAAGCGAAGACCAATCCCAAAACCGTCTCCCGAAATGAATGATTACTATTACGATGAAGAGGATGATCCTTACTATGAACCTCCAGTAAAATCAATTTATATGCCTAGTTCCGAAATCAAGCCACAACGACCACCCATGGCCCAAAATTACGAGGAATATGATGACAGTGACAGCTACGAGGATGACGACGATGAAGCTCCTGTAAATATTACCCCTCAGCGGCCCACATACCGTCAACCTTCTAAATACAATTCCGAAACAGCTACTAAGAATCATAATGATGTATCCGTTGTAACTAAAGCTCCTCATAAAGAGTCACATAAAACTGTAAACGTTAAAATTCCGGTACCGGTAATGGTTGATTTTGTCTCATCCACACCGACAGTGCTAAGGCGTCCAGAAGTTTCTAACTATGAAATTGTTCACCACGCACCTAAAAACAGGACTTTCCATATTAGAATGCCGGGTCATGGTAACGGACCTTCGACGGCTAAACCTCCTAAATATTTAAATCAGACTACTTTAAGGCCGTATACAGTTAGGCATAGATTAGCCAAGCCGACTACAATGAAAGAACCTTCTACCACTGAAGATACTAAGCAGAAAAGGGGAAGAATAAGACATCACAATTTAGTAGCTCAGACGAAGTTGACCACTCCTCGTGACAATCATAACCAAGAGACTCGTTTTACAAAGACTAAACACGACGATAAGACGAACAGGTACGACTGATCAACACAAAATTATCCTTGACTTCACTGTACATACTTCTAACCAATGCACTCTTCTTCTTCGGGGCCTCTACTTGATATTAGTTCCGGTAATAAATATATCCTATTGGGTTATTTAGTTGAAGCGAGGCGTCTGCCTATATTTAATTCACGTGACTTCTCGCTTTATATCGTTCTTATACATCACTTAAATCTCGAACAATATTGAATAAAAGCCCATATTCCTTAAGAATATTGCAACCGTTCGGTTTTTAGATTTTCTTCAATTATAAAAATTGATAACAAGTTTCTATGTTTTAAGGCATCTTCGAATTAACAAATTTTATATTTAACTCCTAACCATTTACTGACAACAAGTGCTACACCAAAACACCTAAAATAGTGACGGCACTTTAATTTACTGACTTGACTAATATTGACTGATTGGACGTGGACTTTAACTCCGACTGACTTATAGTATTCTTAATATTTCATCACACTAAAAGCAAATTTTGCAACCTGTGTTATTTTTAGCTTGGAACCCGACAACGTCACTCCATCTACATACACCGCGAGTCCAAGACCTAAGATGCTGTACAATGGATCACAGAATTATTCTCCTGATCAATACGACCCGTTCTACGCAGTTTATGATGAAGATGGTGAATTATACAAAGATACAGGTAGAACAACTAATACATTCATTCAAAATATTAATTATTAAGTCTTTTATAAAATTTTCTTTTAAATGTTCATTCAGTTTGGTCATATCTGTTTTATTATTTCACTCATACGGTTTTGTTATATTGTATTTTTATTTATAAATTCCTATTTGCATTTAAAAGCTCGTATTTCATTGTTATTAAACTTGTTAATCTTACTTGGATTTCTTGGAAGGGTATTCGGTGAATGATAACAATATAAGTACCTACATTTTATTTCCCATTAAACCACTGGAAAGATTTTGCACTTTGCACTCCACTTCCGGATCGCAATGAATGCACAAAAACTGCACTTATTCTTCATTATAATCCTAATGATACTATTTAATCTTTAATACTGGATAATATGATATTATAGAATCCCATTAACATTATACCCATTAAATATTTATGGTGATCTTGGAAAAATAATGTTAAAACCATCCCATGTCATATTTAATAACCATTGTCCGAAAAAAGACAAACACAAAACTAAAGTGTTGTATGCATGACTTACATGAATACAGCGCGTATAACACCAATGGATTCTCTTCGCGTATACCCTACGAAATTAATCGGGTAAGGTAACTAACGGGCGGTTGGTGCGGTGTCGGCAGATTATGTTCAGCAATATAACACGGCCTCGCTCCGCCCTGCAGTCCAGCAGACGTACCGTGGTACCCCGCCCCCCGCGCGCCGCCCCGAACCCGTCCAGTACACTCCGAGACCTTCGGCCGATGACTATGATGACACGCTTATTCAAGGACAGGTAGGATATGTAGATCTTTTTTCTGTTGAATGGCAGTTGTGTTATAAATAAGCGATTATTTTTTATGTATAAATTTTGATTTCCTATTTATATTTTTCCTTTTTTTGGTTACATTGACTTTCATGTTGCATTTTTTAATAAGATTCTTCAACATGACAAAAACATAAAACATGCAAATTATTAAATTTGATTGCACTGTTTAATGAGTGGTTAATTCAATTTTCAGATAAACAATCAGAACCAATACCAAACGCCCGTGCGTCACTCTACAAGGTAAAACTATCAATAAATCTATTTCCTAAACTCTATTGTAGTTACTAATTATACATTAATCTAATACGTAATTGCCAATACTCTAGGGGCGAAGGTAACGAATTGGGTTACGAACACCCTAGCAGTGTGAAGACGACGATTTACGAAGCTACCACTATAAGCACAACCCCCTCTACAACAAGCACTAGCACAACCACAACACAACGTCCTACTACCGCACCCTACACTGAAGCAATGACCCCGTCTAGATACTCTCCAAGGTACTACAAAAGGATTGTCAACAACAAAACTCATCCAAGCTTGTTCCATAAAACTTGAGCTCATTAACATCAAATTCATTAGGTACATTCAAAATCAAAATCATCACCTTTAAACTGATTTTATTTCCTAACCACTAACGCACTAATTTGTAATTATCCATGGTCAAATTTAATCTCAGTTTAAAGGTTTAGGTAAAAACATTCATAAATGCTCGTTTCTATTTCTTGCTCTTTCTACATTCTGCTTAATGAAAGCTAGCTGTAAAATGCGTTTGATTTGTTTAGCTTTTGTGGTATCTTTAATCCTATATTCCCAACTATTTTAAACAAATTTAATATTTTCAACCGATTTCCGCTCTCTAATTTTTCTTCACAGAACTCTCCAATAATGTAATACTTATATTAAATTCTCCCTTTTTTTCTTATATCTTGTAATACATATTTATAGGTACTTTAAAGAGCTTAAATTAGAAAGTTTTCTTTTGGTTTGTATTCAACAGATCATCCACTGATGAGAACCTTAACCGAACCCCGAATAATTCCTCCCACCACAACCCTTCTGACGGGTCTTCATCCTTAATTCCCTCTTCACCATCTATTATAAACCTTTCATCCCTTGCTAAGCCCTTTGAAAAGACTGATAACACTTATAGGTTGAAAGAAAACTTACCAACTGAAAAACCGACCCTTCGACATTCTTCACGAGTGACTAACAAAAATAATCATATCCCGGTGGAAGTGGTGAGAACTCCTAATGAAAATAAAAAGGTTGTTTCATTAACTACTGGGTTTTCAATTCGGAGAAATCCAAATAATACTAATAATGCCTACACATTGACAGTTCTCACGCGACCGTTTGATAATTATCTTAAAAGCCGAAAACAAAATTCATCCGAAGGCAAAGCAAATCAAGAAATATCGTCAGTCAGAAATAACAACGAAGTTAAAATTAACCAAAACATTCAGGAGTCCGTTGAATTTAAACCATTTATTAATGAAGAGAGTGTAAGACCTTCAGAAAGTACATTACGGCGGTCTAGTGTTGAAGATGAGGATATTCCTGTTTATATTCAGCCTCAAAGCAAGAAAAAAGAATCATATCAATATAGTAGAGAAAGTACGACACCACCAACTACGTCTACTACTAAATATTATCTCAAAACTGTAATCAAACGACCAGCTCCTTTTTCTAACTCGAATGATCAAAATGAGAGCTCTACTGAAAACACCATAGATACCGAAGAATTGATTGAATCTGGGCTTAGAAACGTAGATTCGCACTTTCAATCAACTACATCAAACAGACGTTTACCTGACTGGGAACACTATGATAAACAAAAAGAGTTGTGGAATGAACCAGTCGTATCACCTTACAGAACATTAAATAACATCAGAAATATTGATAATAAAAATAACAACATTGATTATACAACAAGGGCTGCGTCATCCACCAAATATACTACCACAACGGAGAAGATAGATTTTAGTTCAACTTTAAGACCAGAAGAACCATTTAGCTCTAATCCAGCCTATTACAGTTATAAAGTAGATGATGAAGTTGTACCTGACCATACAACTGAAGTTTTTAGTGGAAAGGTAAAATCTGTCATTAAAGCATTTCTTAATAACTTTGGGGTATCTTCCAATCCTGGACGTCAGAAGGTATTTTCTAGCACAGTTGCACCTCCACCTGAAGAAAAAACCGTCAACATAGGTTTTCATAAAAAAATGCTTAGATACATAGATGACAAACCAGTTCAGCAACATATTCAACGCGTGCATATAATAACAGATCCAACACCTGCACGATTCAGCCCATCAATGATCGAAACAATTCGTCAAGTTGAAGAAGAATTTTTACCGTCTTCCACAAGAAGACCAACGACTACAACCACCCTTGCTCCATCTATACTTTCATATCCTGAAACTACACCGATGCTAGAAGCTTCGACAAATAATGCGTTACATAACGTTCCAAGTAGGAATTACTATGATTCAAAATTCAATAATTTCGTGTCTGATAACAACAGGCGAACAACAGTAAAACCTGAAATGGCCAGTTCGCAGAAATTCCAAAAAATAATTGAACAAGAGCCAACGACTGAGCGGACCAAATTTGACAATTCTTTTTACAATAATATTGACAATGAGTTAACTAAACTGACAAAGTCTACTGAGGCTACCAAGACTTTGACTGAGACTGAACGATACAGACCTGCCCCAGTTCTTAGCGAAATAGCTTCAACGACAAGTACTACAAAATCGACCACGACTTATAAAGCTGATGTGACTTCGACGACTAAGAGTTTATCCTTTCCTACTCGCGCATCACGAGTCAATCCCGCAATAAAGTTAGCTGCGACAAACCCGGGAGTTGGGCGCAGGAGTTACCAATCGACGAAATGCTCTTCAGACAACAGTCTGCAACCGAACCCAAAATGCAACGATATCAAATACCAGAGGTACATTCGCCGGCTAGTAGTCTAAGCAGCCTGTCGTTTCTCATATAATTTACTAAGGAAGGTGGAGGCTTCGTCTTCTATACGTCCTTACTTTCCGCCTCGCGGTATAACTAGCATGAAGAAACATCCAGTTTAATAGCACCTACAGCTCTAAATTCTATCGCTTAACATTCTTCATTTCATTGGGGGACTTAAAGTCGGTTGAGTTCAATATTTATGAATTGTTAACTCCTGACGCGACCATTCCTTCCCTCCGTTGGTCCTTGATATATTGTAATGTAATTTATTCATAAGTTAATAAATAATAAAGTTCCTCAATGTAGTTTACCTTTACTTATCATAATGCACCACATAGCATTCCATCATTTAGTTTATAAGAGCACCCATCACACCTAAAAAATTGAATGGTACCTGCATGGAATATTACTTACATCTAACTAGGTATTTGTTCAAATACATGTTGTTTTTTGAAATGAGTGTAGCAGTGATACAGCATTAACATGGTAAATAATTGTCTATTTAAACACTGAATTAAACTGTTTCTGTTACACTGAAGATCCAAGTTTGCTTCGACTTTAAAACCACGCATACTAACTGCTGTTTCCATCGTGAGCTATTAACTTGACACTTTGTGCATTGCAGACCCACTCCCATCAGTACTCGAGGTAGAGGTTCTGCCCACTTCTCGACTCTCAACGGAGATCAACCGCAACCGCAGCAGCAGTCAAACCGAGGAACACCACCAACGTTAGAAAAATAAATGAAAACATCAATTCATCTCATTACGCTTCCAATTTTAATATTGCTATATATTCACTTTTAATCTATGTCTCATCTGTTGAATTATTTTTTTAGTCTATCTGAACTCATATTTCATCTTTATTTGCTATTTTTAATTTTTCTACAATTCAACTAAATAATGTTATTTCTGAGCAGTCGCAGCCGCCCAACCCTGAAGCCATCGACAGCGATCGTTTCCAAGGCGGTTGAGTTCGTGGATGTCTACTCCCATCCCCCAAGGAGGCCGGGAGCAGTGTACCCGCAGCCAACCCCCGATAAGACCGCAGCTAAGTGTAGGCAAGACGTGTGTCTGCTTCCTGACTGCTACTGCGGCGGCAAGGAAATACCCGGTACGATATACCTTCCATTACTCTGACATTCTGAATTTATTTTAAACGATCGTCTTTGTTTTACCCGAAATTTTAATAGAATAAAACATGATTTCGCTAAAGTTAACTTAAGTGATTGTTCTCCTTTAAAAATTGCAATCTATGTAGAGCCATTGTTAGGTAAGTAAATAACTATTAAAACCAATCCTTTTATGAGTATCTAAAGAATAAACGCAGTGATAATTCTTTTGTCAAGATTTAATCCTAAAACTAATTGTTTATAATATAGGAAATATTCCTGTCAACGAGACGCCTCAAATGGTTTTAATAACGTTCGACGATGCAGTTAACGATTTGAATAAAATGTACTACGAAGAGCTGTTCCAAAACGGCCGAGTTAACCCAAACGGCTGCCCTATATCTGCAACATTCTACGTCTCCCATGAATGGACAGACTATAGTCAAGTCCAGAATCTTTATGCAGATGGTCACGAATTTGCCTCGCATACAATATCGTAAGTCGACCAGCGTAGTAATGGAGCTATCCAATACTCTATTGGTAGATCGGTAAACAAAAACTACTAACAATTTATTCATGGCCATCTATGTATCAAATTTTCTTTATAAGTATGTATAAAGGTTGTTATGTTTTTATTTTATTAACATGATTATTTTTCTTCTCTCCTTCTGATCTTGACCATCCTTTCCATACCTATTCGTGCTCTTCCTCTTCCTGGCACTCACACACCCAATCACCACACGCACCATTACCACCAACATCCTAAACAACAGGCGACATAGAGGTGGAGTCGGTACCGCAGATCGTTTTGCTGACCTTCGACGATTCCGTGAACGACCTCAACAAGGGGCTTTACGCGGATCTGTTCGAGAAGGGACGTGTGAATCCCAACGGTTGTCCCATTTCGGCCACGTTTTACGTGTCCCACGAATGGACCGATTACAGTCAAGTCCAGAACCTCTACGCTGCTGGACACGAAATGGCTTCACACACAATTTCGTAAGTCTTTGAAGAGAGCTACTGCACAAACACAGGAATCAACGCACTTCATGAAACAAATCAATTTTTATATTTACTATAAACCAATATATGCCTCTTTTAAAAATTTACTATGCATCTTTTCTGGTTTGGTAGATGGCAAACTTTTTATTTCACCACCTTTGAAACTTCTAAATTAAATTTCCTCTCTATAACGTATTTCGGTCATTTCATTGGATCTGCACTTTGAATTTGATAATTATATTTAAAATGTAAGTACATCAATTCTCACACGCTGTTTACCATTTCAGCCATAGTTTTGGAGAGCAATTTTCTCAAAAGAAATGGAATAGAGAAGTAGGTGGACAAAGAGAGATTCTGGCAGCGTATGGTGGCGTGAAGCTAGAGGACGTCCGAGGTATGAGAGCTCCGTTCCTCTCAGTTGGAGGCAACAAGATGTTCAAGATGTTATACGACTCAAACTTCACGTATGACTCCTCGATGCCGGTCTACGAGAACAGACCCCCTAGCTGGCCGTACACGCTTGACTACAAATTATTCCACGACTGTATGATTCCGCCTTGCCCCACAAAATCTTATCCAGGTAATCACATTGTTATTTTCTTTTCTTACAATCATTGTGGTGGTTCATTTAGGTTAAATCAACTAACTATTGAACCAGTTCTTTTGAGTGAAATTTACTCCTAAAAGCTGATTAAATGAAGGATTTGGAATGAGGTCTCTGTTCACTCCGGTCAGGTCATGATGAACATGATAACATGACCGGTATAAACCAAATTAAATCTTTCGAATTTGAACTGCTGGTTTTGGTTGGTTCGAGGCAGTATAGTTTAGAAGTACATAATATATCGTTTACATTTTCCGGGAACTTCATGTAATGCTTGACAGAAATCTATTTTTACGATATGACCATCATATTTAACTTGTGTCTTTTCAGGTGTCTGGGAAGTGCCTATGGTGATGTGGCAGGACCTGAACGGTGGACGTTGCTCCATGGGTGATGCCTGCGCAAATCCCTCAGAGCCTGAGGGAGTCTACAAAATGCTTTTGAAGAACTTCGACAGACATTACACGACCAACAGGTAAAATTTTTGAACATCTTGCGCTTAAAAAAACTAAACAGTTGGTTAGCCTTGCCACTTTATGACGCGATATTATAAATATTACTTAATAAATAACACGAAAAAGAGCTATTAATAATTATGAGGCATAATCTAAGTATTTTAGTCATTTTTATTTTTAGTTCAGTTAGGTGTTTAAATAGATATGTATAAAACGAGAGGTAAAACTGTAAAACTTTACTATTAATCTGATTTTGGCCTTAAGTAGTTCTTAGTTTCGTGGTTTAATTATTTATTATTAAATAATATTTAACAGAAAACAAGACATTTAGTCCATTATCGGACAAGTGCAGTTTAAATATAGGTTTTTCACAATTTATACCTAACATATGCAACCTATATTGAAGCTATCGTCACGATCAATTGTAAAACGTAACACTAATATATAAATAATATGTGTATTTCCAGGGCACCATTCGGGCTATTCTACCACGCGGCGTGGTTCACGCAGCCGCACCACAAGGAAGGCTTCATCATGTTCCTGGACTTCATCAATCGCATGCAGGACGTGTGGATCGTCACCAACTGGCAAGCTCTACAGTGGGTGCGAGACCCCACGCCCATCTCCAGAATTAACAACTTCCAGCCATTCCAATGCAACTATCCAGTACGTATCTGCTCCTAATAGAACAGTCGTCTAAAAAAGATGTATCCTATTCTTCACCTTATTGTACTATAATAAGGTTCAAAAATGGATACATCTCTTAAAGGCCTTCGGGTTTGTACTTCTCACTCATTAGCTCTCATACTCCTTTGCGAGTCTGACCTACTTAATAAACTACTTTAAAAATACTTTTAAGACCCGCTATGTTGTAATATGCTTTACATCATCATTATCAATTATTATCATCATTATCATCCAAAATACGCTTAATATCGGATATAATGCCTTCCAAACTTCCTTGTAAAAATTGCAAATAACATTGTTCATATACATAATTAATGATCGACGACCGGTAGCATTTTATGTCACTTTAACGTCAAACGTAATGACTAATAAAGATAAGACTGTGTTGTTAAAAATAAAATCATAATTATATTGTTAAAAACTCACTGAATTTAATTTGTTACAGAAAATTATCATATTTTTTTCTATGATTGATATTGTCAATCGATTCCTATTAACATTGAGGATCCATTAAAGGATTCATTAATATAGAGAGAATGACCTTTCTACATCAATAGAATGTGAGGGGTGCGTAGTTGTAAACTGATATTTCATCGTTTAAGACATGTTAAAACCTCTATAGTAAAACTACATACATTTTTAATACATAAATTTGCATGAAATTTAAATAGAATCATATCTTGTTATACTTTTTTCGAAAAATTGCTACCGGTCGCAGATCATTATACATAATATACTGCTTTAAACATTTACTGGGAAAGAAAGAAGGTTTTGTTATCCCCTCAAGTAACCATTTCACAGTACCTGTATAACGAGCCACTGACCCTATTAGTATCTATCTGATACGTCGTTTAACAGTTTATTTTCGTTATCTTTCAAGGACCGTCCCAAGAAGTGCAATAATCCTAAAGTGTGCAACCTCTGGCACAAGTCCGGCGTCCGATACATGAGGACGTGCCAGCCCTGCCCGGAGATCTACCCCTGGACCGGCAAAACTGGCATCAGGTCTTCTCGCATCGACAACGACATTGATGAATAAACTACAAATTTACTTAAGAATCGGCCACGCGGTTGAATTTATCTAAGTGTAATCAATACGATGGACAAATAGTGACAGCAAAACAATCATCGCCACTTCAAATAGTTACAAATTTAAAAGTATACTTAAGTGTAAATCGGGATTATTTTTATTTTAAACTTTTGTTGTAAATTTAAGGTTTGAACGAGAATGTATTCCTATTTTAGATCACTATTTTAAGTTTTAAACATGCCTGTTGCTATTTGTTTTATGGTTGAGGAAATGCTAGCTTGGTTTTAGTAAAATCTACAAAGAATATTCACAATGTTGACCTACTGATTAGGCCCACGTTCAAGAATTGCTTTGCTTTCTATGGGACCAACAGTAGAGTAATAAATTCATAGCCTTTTGCTGGATTTTCCTCTAGATGCATCCGATTACGCGTTTATTTCTTAAGCTGTACTATTGTATGCTTAAATTCCAAGGCGTATTGACAAAGTGTTGTATTTAATACGGTAGAAATTGTTTTGTCACCAACTGATGAGTGCCATTTAGATATCGATGGTCACAAAGCAAACGTTGAGTCTAGGTAAGCTTTCACCGCGGGCTGAATGTGATTCGAATTGCATTAGTTCAATTTTGTTTGTCCTTCATTATAACCGTCGTTGTATTGGGAACTGTGATATTAAGTGTTTTCAATCATTCGGAGTGAAGTTATCAACAATTTTTATATGATTATTGTCACACTTTATTTTGTAACGTAAGTGCAATGAAATTTGCAGTAAATGTTTTTCCTATTTTGTGTTCGTACGTTCTAGTTTTAATGAGAATACTCTAAATAGAAGAGGCCTAGGGTAAATTGATCATTACATTAGTAAAGATGGAGTGATATTCAAGTTTTAGTTTCCAGTATTTTAATATTATCCTGGTACAGATTACCATTTTCATTTTTTATACGAGAGCCATATTAAAATTTAGAAAATTATCTTTTCTAATCTTGCCAGCTTTGTGGTTGACACTGCCTTTTATTATAGATTTGTAAATATAGAATTAGTTTAGGAATTACTAGCGTGATTTAAGCGTTCATGATTTTATGTACATTTAGCTAAAATTGCAGATCATTTTAAATCAGTCTTATAACTGAATCAAAAATAATGCGACTATTAAAAACAATTATATGTTTAAAATTTAGAAAGAAACCCTATAAATTGAGTAATGAAATATTTTTAGCGTCGTGTAGACGTCTGACTACATCGCACTATAGTGATGAAGCACATGTCTACTTGACGGCTAATACTAAAAAGAACGCTAAAATAAAACGTTATGAATAAAATCACCTACGTGTAAGTTTTTATCTCAGATCATATTTATTATTCAAAACAACGATTAGTGATCGAAGTAAAAAATTGGCTTTTACATGATGATGCTATTTAAGTATTTCTTTTTTTTCACTACACGTGCCTATTAAGGCAGAACATTGATGTGGCAAACCTTTAAAGTTATAGCTTGCATGTTACATTTTGTTGCAAGTCTGAAATTATTTTTAGCAAACATTGATGTCTTGTTTTTAGAGGAAATGTGAAATCGTGGATTGAAAGAGATCAAGCATGGAATAATTCGTTAATGAAAGCTTTAGATTTACGTAAATTAGAGTAAGTCTTTGGTCTCCTACTAAATCCGCTGTAGACTAAAGCAATAAGCGCTTGCTACGAATCTATTTAAATTTAGATAGGTACCTTTAAGTATTTAAGTCCTAATTTTGTAAATATAGCTGTAGTATTTAAATTTGGTAGTTTCACTTTTTGAATGTATTGTGACGATTTTATATTTTCGGCTAAAAAAGAGTATTTCGGACAGGATTTGAGCACAGAGGTCTTTTTGTGTGCAATTTGAGTTGAGGTAGTTTTTTATTCGATGTATTGTGTGTGCCTGAGCTGTAAAAATTGCGACCAGTGCTGTTAAATAAACCGCATTAAATAGATTAACTATTTTATTGACCTCCTATTCCTTTTTTCCTTACCTTCCTTGACATTCAAAGCTTTCTGAAACAAAATGTGTTTTGTAGTACATTTTTATCTAAAGTCATGGCCGCAGACCGTGACCGCCAAGCCCCCGCATCATCAAAAATTAAATTTCAATCATAACACCTGGCTGATGACATTTGATGTTGACCAAGGTCCACGTAATAGCTTATATAAAGCGTAGGATTGCTTTCCTTTTGCCTCAGAAACATTCACTCAGATAACACGATGAGACTGTGTAAGATAATATTTCTGAAGTTATTAATTAGTTATGTTAATAGTGAAGATATTGAATACTATCCTTCGCAAGCTTTGATTAACAATTTGGCAAGGAAATTAATTCCCAGTGTGAGTAAACAGGGAAAACACGATCCTCTCCTTCAAAAACATGTTGATTATAAAAGGAAAGATCAGTGGAGAAAATTCACCGAGGATAATAATACTTCAAAGAATATTATTGAAAAAAGAGCCATAGACCCCGTGTTCCATGGCCATCCAAAAACTAGAGAAGAACTCTGGAACGAGCATTTTATCAACGAAAGCAGTTCTTTTGATCAGACGCCCTCATTGATCAATCTTGTACATACCATCACACTAAGTTACCTTAACGATTGTATTCCGATTATACTTTACGATAGTCAAGTGAAGTCTAAAGAAAGTTACTTGTTTCAAAATCTACTGAAACATTTTCCTGTAGCTTATATGCATGGCTACATCAATGAAAATAATGAATTAGCAGAACCTAAACTTCTACGCTCTGCTAAAGATTGTATTCACTTTATTGCGTTTCTTACTGACGTGACAAGAATCGCTAAAATATTAGGAAAGCAGGCGTTGAGTAAAGTGGTCATAGTGGCCAGGTCCTCACAATGGGCTGTTCAAGAATTTTTAGCGGGACCACAATCTAGAATGTTTATCAATTTAATTGTAATCGGGCAGAGTTTCAAAGATGGTGATGATGATTCCTTGGTGAGTACAAACAAAAGTTATTATGATTGTATTGGATTTGTCAGTCATATATCATTCCATAGTTAATGTTCTTAAGAAAAAAATATCGGTCAGTAGTTGGTTTCATAAATCAAGACAAGCCAAGCAACAATTCATAAAATGCAAAAATTATTACGTAGTTACATAAATCTGTAGTAATTTATTTGTATCTTGAACAGGAATCATCTTACATTCTGTATACTCACAAGCTGTATGTAGATGGGCTAGGAGCAAGTCAACCAGTAATACTTAATTCTTGGTCTCACGGCAAGTTTTCGAGACTAGTGAATTTATTTCCTCCAAAAATGGCCCAAGGGTATGCGGGGCATAGATTCGTGGTAGCAGCTGCACATCAACCACCATTTATATTTCGAAGGTAAAGCATACTTATTATTTGAAAGGTATCCAGAGGTTTAAACAAAGCAAATTATTAACGTAATATTTATAGGACTAAATATGTTACCTGGATGATATTTCTACAATATCGTATAGAGAGTATTGAAGAGCTGGAGGCAAACGTAAAACTGTAGCTATCAACGCTCATTCTTGTGCAGTACAATTTTCACCAAATATTATCGTAATCATGGTCAATATTTCGTAAAACAAGAGGTTGTCTATACTTATGTATGTTTTCTAAAAATCACAGAATAAAGACTGATTTGGATGGTGGTAACCCACGAGTAGTGTGGGAAGGAGTTGAAATAAGGTTACTAGCATTACTAGCCGAGAGAAATAACTTCTCCATAGAAGTCAAGGAGCCTCAAGACCTACATTTGGGGTAAGCTATATGCTACTGTTATGCTATTTGTTGTGATATTTATAAAAATCAATAGGTACTTACGTACATCATCTATATAATAATGAATACTTGGACAGGCCAGGGGATGCAGTAGCAAAGGAAATACAATCTGGACGAGCCGATGTAGGTGTCGCCGGTATGTACTTAACCGGTGATCGGACAGGGGTCATGGATATGAGCTTCGCCCATTCTCAGGACTGCGCCGTCTTTGTCACGCTCATGTCTACAGCATTACCTAGGTGATCATATTGAATCTGTAAATAATCTGCCTTCAGATATTAATATCTGAAGGCAGAACAGTTTAGACTACCTACTTGCAAACTTATAACTAACTATTTTTCAATTTTATCGTAGGTATTATCATTGTCATAAGCTGAGGAATGACTGACTGTTGAGTTTTTTTGTGACTTTTCTTCTTAGCAGTGGTCTCCTTGAGAAGTACTGATTGATTTTGACATATTAAAGTTCCCGTGCGGCCTACTTATAATGTTTTTATTTCTTTATGTAAGGATGTTTATCGTTGCCTAGTAGGTACCCATATTACAGCCTAGACCTTAGTTTGGGACTAGGTCAATTTGTGTGAGATAGTCCTCCGATTTTTATTTATTAGGGTTCCGTAGCCAAATGGCAAAAAAAGGAACCCTTATAGATTCGTCATGTCTGTCCGTCCGTTTGTCCGTCCGTATGTCACAGCCACTTTTTTCCGTAACTATAAGAGCTATACTATGTAAACTTTGTAAGTAGATGTATTCGGTGAACCGCATTAAGATTTTCATACAAAAATAGAAAAAAAACAATAAATTTTTGGGGTTCCCCATACTTAGAACTGAAACTCATTTTTTTTTCATCAAACCCATACGTGTGTGGTATCTATGGATAGGTCTTTAAAAATGATATTGAGGTTTCTAATATCATTTTTTTCTAAACTGAATATTTTGCGCGAGAGACGCTTCCAAAGTGGAAAAAACCCCGTAACCGTAACCGTAACTTCAAAAATAAGGGAATGATAAATGTATAAATAATACATGATGTACATTACTATGCAAACTTCCACCGAAAATTGGTTTAAACGAGATCTAGTAAGTAGTTTTTTTAATACGTCATAAATCGTAAACCGCAATTTACCTTTCACGGAACCCTTCATGGGCGAGTCCGACTCGCACTTGGCCGCTTTTTAGTTAGGTACTTAGATATGTTTTAACTTTATCTTTTACAGATACCGAGCAATTCTTGGACCTTTCCATTGGCATGTCTGGTTGGCTCTCACTTTGACTTATCTCTTTGGAATTTTCCCTCTGGCATTCTCAGATAAACATAGGGGAGAGTGGGTCACAGTGGATCACTTTTTTTTCTAAGTCCTGCAATTCCAAAATGTATGGCTAAATGATTATTCATTGAAATTCAATTATAATATGGGTATCTAATCTTCTAAGAAAAATGCATTTATTGGCGAATGTCACATAAACTTTCAAGATAAAGCCAGTTTAAAAAAAAAAGGGAAATTATCCACTGTGACCCAGGACTGGGACACAGTGAATCTATAGAAAAAATATAGTATAAGACAAGAATTTTCATAGAATTACTTGTTTATTTGTACTAATAGATAGTCTTTTATTATATAATCGAAACAATCTCATCAATATTAAACAAATATCACTGTTAACGCAAGTTAAAAAAAAATACAAAAAAAGCATACAATTCGCTAGTGTGAATTCCAATTTTGGTTTTTCTAACTCGGATTGCGAGGCATTTTTAGCTGCAAAAAGTAAGAATGAATTTTAGCTTCACGGATCACACTGGATCATCAGTCCACTGTGACCCAAAACGAAAATATCCACTGTGACCCACAGACCGTTATGAAACAAAAAATATAACTTAAAATAAACTACCTATCCCAAAGATGAATCAACATAGTTTATAAAAAAAAAAAAAAATAACAAGAGTAAAACAAAAATCTAATATTTATATTTCTTAGTCACTTAAAAATAAAAAAATAAATTAAATCACCTAAGAATATACTTTCGGTCTAACTGAGTGACCGGAGTATGACAGCACGTCAACCGGCTTTGATACCGCGGCGGCGAGTAGCGCGGAGGAGAGGCGTATGGACGCGCATTAACAACGCGTTTGTTTGTGTGCGTAAAGCGCAACACATGCTAAGTTATAGCAAATAATCCACTGTACCCCGTGATCCACTGTTACCCATTCTCCCCTACTCTCAGACATCTATTGCATAATAGTGGAGAAATTGAAAATATGTTTTGGTACGTTTTCGGAACATTCACAAACTGTTTTACGTTCGTTGGGAAAAACTCGTGGAGTAAGACTACGAAGATCACGACAAGGCTTTTAATCGGTAATAGGATCTTTTTTTTCAAGTAACTTACTGCTGGAATGAGTTACTTTATAGCTTTGTTTTTCTTTTAAGGCTGGTACTGGTTGTTCACAATAATAATCACGAGTTGCTACACCGGCTCGATTATCGCATTTGTGACGTTGCCTGTGTTTCCGGAAACTGTGGATACAATTGAGCAATTATTAGATGGATTCTATCGGGTTGGAACTTTGGGTAGGTTTTATTCGAAGTACTCCTTGCGCGTTGTAAAGTCACTTCAAAGATTTTAATTATTGTGCACTACATAATATTATTATAAAAATGTGCTGAATATTCAAAGCGATTCTGCATAATTATAAAGTGTAGTCGGACGGGTACCTACGGTCTGACATAACTTCACTGTAGATAAGTTCTTAAGCCCAAATTAAAAAATCTTACCAATCAGTTCAATAATTAGTTTTTTTTGGAAATAACCTTCTATTAGTCGCACTGTTAACAGTCAGTTATATCGTGTTGCATATCAGTATTCTTTCTTTCTTTCTTTTAAACTATACATTTCTTCAAAACCGCCGGAAGACGTAGCTTGATTAGGCCTCCAACAAGGTGGACCGACGACGTGGCTAAGGTTGCGGGAAACTTGTATTCAAGCGGCGCAAGACCGGTCCTTGTGGTAAACCTTGGGGGAGGCCTATGTCCAGCAGAGGACGTCTTTCGGCTGAAATTATGATGATGATTTCTTCAAGTATTTTGGACTGCCCGGCGGCCTGGATAGATTTTGGGACTGCGGGTAAACGGTCAATCTGTGGTGCCCTTTAGGAACTCGTGTTTTCGAGCAATATTTTCCTTCTAATCGTAACTTGAACGTTACATTTGCAAAATATTTATTTTGAAAATGATACTAACATTTATATCTGAAAGAGGTCTATAATAGCAAATCTTTAACTCGTTTACTGCCAAGTTCCTCGATTTATGGTAGCCAAACTAATCTCATCTTAATGCTGCCAGAAACAACGGGACAATGGCACAGGGGCCTTTTTTAGATTTAGGGCTTTAGTTTTAGCTTAGTATTATTTTTATTTTTAGTTTTCATTGGTTATGGTTATTTTTTCAGTCATTCTCTATTTAATATGTTTTATTTTATGTCAGTTACTTAATTAAATTACGGCATGATTTTAATTATCTTCTTTTTGTTTTAACCATGTCCAAGATCGCGGAGGTTGGGAGAAGTGGTTCCTGAATTCGTCGGATCCTAGAACGAACAAACTTTTGAAAAAACTTCAGCTCGTGTCTGACGTGGCCTCAGGCATCAGAAATACAACCAAAGCGTTCTTTTTGCTTCCATTTGCCTTTTTGGGTTCCAAGGCAGAACTTGAATATATAATTCAATCGAATTTCACTGAAAGCAAAAAGTAAGGATTATTTTTCAGATATGATTCAGTTAATTATACGTAATATAACAAAGAGAGTAGCTGAAGTGAATACTAAAGAGGCCCGAAAGTCTATGGGCATCAAAACCTGCTTACCACTAGATGGCTTATGTTACTTATGCCATAATAAATAAAACTGACCTTTTTTACACGGTTAAAACATCCTTTTATTATTCAAGTTTTTTGTATCCATGGTACACATATGTACCTTCCCCCTTTTTTGTATAGGTACCTGGTTCCTAACTAAAATTAGCTTTTCATTTCATGTATTAATAACCGTTAATGGATTTGCAGAAACAAAAGAGCAATGCTCCACATTTCCAAAGAATGCTTTGTACCATTCGGCGTGTCATTAAGTTTTCCCAACAACTCACTTTACTCAGCAAAGCTAAGTGGCGATATAACAAGAATGCTGCAGAACGGCTTGATAGATAAAATTACGGATGAAGTGAGATGGGAAATGCAGCGAAGTGCCAAAGGACATCGCCTAGCTGTGAGTTCTTGGAATAACGGTTCAAACTTTTGAACGCCTTACGTCAATTACAAAATGTGTCACTTACACGCCAAACATGTTTGCTATGCTATGCAAATTAAAAACAATGCAAAGTCTGTTTTATCTTCAACTTGTGTCGGCTGTGGCCGACGGTGGTGTCAGTGGCACGACATCAGATGTCGGACAGAGCCGACTGTGGCGTTCAAATGCTTAAATATTGGATGTAAATAATTTTGGCGCCTTACATACTTGTGTGAATGTACTTACTGGTGCTGTTATGACAGATTATGACAGTACCCTATTTATTATTAACTAGATTGTTTTACAAATGCATTTTAAAGTAAGTTATTTTCAACAGGCCGGATCAGGATCTCTTAATATTGCATCGGCTGAAGAAAAGGGACTTACTTTAGCAGACACTCAAGGCATGTTCCTGCTCCTTGCTGCTGGTTTCACTCTCGGAGCTTCTGCATTGATCTCGGAATGGATGGGTGGCTGTACTAGAAAATGTCGATTAAGTAGGAAAGACGACGCTCCATCTAGTGCGAGCTCCAACAAACAGCTGATTCCTAGCCCTGAACCTAAAATTGATTCTGAAATCAGAGTTGTAACAGATAGTGCTAAAAGCAGGCTTAGTTTTAATCTAAGGCCAGATAGCAGTAATTCTGGATATAGCTTGGAAGGTGCCATTATAAATGTCACTAAAGAAACTATTCTCATCCATGACAACTTTTCGGCTGATGGTTGGGATTCAAGAAGGTCCAGTTCGGTTGATATTAATAAAGAAGTGAAGGAGATATTTAAAAAGGATGAAAGTAGAAAAAGAGTTCGGTCTCGAGCCAGTGCCGAGTTAAAAAATAGCGAGCGGGAAGCGACAGCATCGAAAGGGGCCTTTGGAGCTCATTTATCTGACGATGTTTAGGGACGAAAATTATTTTTTTTGGAAACGATTAATAGAGAACTGTCAATAGGTATGCATGGAATTGACATAAGCGGTCGACGCGACTGTCCAGCAGTTTAGGTACATCAATACTAAGATATATTTTCGATAACGATTACATTCGCCTAATGCATCTCGTCTAGGGCCACTGAGCTAGTAAGAGCAAGATATAATTATGTGTCTGCCTTTGCATTCTCTATTGAAGCACCATTAAAGTTAGATTTTCAAGGTAGTTTTTCTTTTGTTTCTTTAGGTATTTGTGTGAATAAATTAAAAGAAATATTGACATCCAACTCTTTATTATCCTTCAAACAGTCATCAAAATAATTTATAACAATTTTCTAACACTGTCGACAAACATTAATATCTCATTCTTCCACTGAGTTGTTTATCATCGTACAATTTATACAAAGGCAGAGATGGCTGCCCAACACAGAAATAAAGGCGCCATTAGACCTAAATTAATGCAATATTTGGCCCGGCCTTATCTTAAAATAATTATACAGCTATGACTTAATCCCCGGGAGCCACAACGGGACCCGGTGGCTCCCTCATTATCAGTAAAAATATCGATAAAATACAACAGTGTTTGCATTATTTTGTAAATTCAAACGAAAGTATACCTAATACCTACCTAAGCATTTTGATACATATGTATTGCACAACTGATGTTAAAGATTTAATGTGAAATCGACTGAGTATTCGTTACGGATATGTATTACATTCCTATATCCTATTTGGGTTGTGTCGAACTGTGAAGCAATAGCAAAGACAAAGGAAACGTAGAGACCATTATATCTACTGCCGTGAAACCAAAACCTGATCTCAAGAACGTATTTTATTAAATTATACTTATGACTACCATTCTCTTTAAATGCAATGAACATCCTATAAATTAACTGAAGAAAAAGCTCTTTGCTATTGGCACACAGTTGGTTGAATATACAGGTAAAACATACATAAAAGTAGGTAAGACTACAAAACAAACCAAGCAAACCATTTACAATATCGCCCAACACGGTTGTGCGTTTAGAGGAATACTATAATATAATGTTTAATTAATATAATCTTGCACTCATTTCCGATAGCAAACCTCACAACCCGGAAATCATGCTCCCAATACCAGCTTCGTTTGAAACCTGACGTCAGTTACCTCGATGGGCCAATACAGTATAGTACACTATAAGTAGTTTCGAAGTAAAGTAACGATGCCTACTTGCCATACTTGCATCGCCCATCGAGCTAACCAAAGTAGCAGTTTCGATTTGTGCAAATATAACCACTAAGTCCGCATTTCGAACTTTACTGATAACTTTAACATACGAATAACCATTGAATAATTTGTTCAGTGCATCAGATTCTACGATAGGTATTAAGGTAACACCATAGTGCATGTCTTCTGTACATTATTATTAAATAACCACCTAATTCTCCTGAACTTTGAGAATGCAACAAATACTTAAGTACTACAATAAAATTTGCAGTAACGTCGTTATCACGCACTCGGGAACACAACAACACAAACGCCTTTACGCAGGTTGGATAACAAATACAGATTTAATATGAAAATTTCGCTACACCGTCAAATCGATTGAGCAAATTTTAACCAACAAAGCACATCAACATCAAATAAAGGAACGAATAGGAACGACGAATAGACGATCCAGAATTCAATTCGATCGACACTATTTAGAATCTGACAACAGAAGGAGAGCAACAGTATTCTAACCAGGTCAACAACACAGTGCAACAAGTGCACACGAATGACTAACTTCTGTCTCAACAATTATTATGCTCCGGTATTAAAATATTACTTCGTTACGTACTAATCGTGTATATTAATTTACAATGTGAAAATACATTCTTATGTGTTCAGACTTTTGAACGTCAAAACTGGTTACTTCCCTGTACAAATTTAACAACTATACATTAACACTTTGTTACTGTGATGTGAAGGATTACTCTAGGGGTTGTAAACACCAATGTTGTACGGTTGCTCTTCACTTATATATTTCATACATTTACGATCACAACGTTTACATTTACTCCAATAACAGCTTGACTATGTCAATAGGGGTAGTGATATCCAACATAGACCGCAGGTTTATTTACAGAGGGCGAGTTACAACATCGACTGCCTTATACTACGGTCATTTAAGTCAACATTCTCTTAAAAGACTTACAATTACCAGGGTGTGAAAATATTGAAGCATAAATGCTATCGTATCATACAAATTTGGTACAAAATGGTAAAAATGTGGTACATTTAGGCACTGTGAGTAAGGCAACTACAGTGAGACGAGTTGGGACAGGAGAAGCTAAGGATCTCTGGACAGTCTACAGGCAGATAGCGGAAACATGTGTGAACGACGAACGACGACCACCTAGTAGAGTTGGACGTTTACATAGATCAACGATTACTTACCGACCGATAACTTAGTTACATCTATCTACAACAGGGCGGACTGTAATATAAAGTGCTGTACCAAAATATTTTAGTTTAGTGAATCCAGTATCTTATTATTTAAATCTATTATGTGGTTTCGTACTTATAACATTTAAGATCCGTTTATCCTTCTCCATTTTTTCATAGCTACAACTACTACATTTATTAATATAAATTAAGTAGCATAAGATACTTCAGATCACATTAACAAAATAAAAATGTACTAACAACAACCTTGCTGTTTCCTTTAATCACTGCCGATACCCACCTATTTAATACAATTTCAAAATACGTAACAGGTAAATAGTTAAAAGCTTAAATTCCAAATAAAAAGACAAGGTCTCACTTAGCTTAATGTATCTTTAATTTATCATTAGCTGATCCAGAAATTAAGCATAGGAGACCTTCGGTCAACATTTAGCAAGGAATTCAAGCTTTAGCTACAACTTTTTAAAACTGTATGATAAGTTTATAAAATTGACTCGATAAATTTTGGTCTGAAATCAGAAACGCCCGCACATGTAGTAAGTAATAAAATATACAAAATGGACTTTTAAGAAATCCTGTCTCTCTAGCCTACGCAAGAAAAAACAACAATATTACGTATTTCGGAAAGAAACAAGACGTATTTTGTTCAAAGGTACATGTCACTAGAAGTGATAAACGAGTCTGTGGTATATTCATGTATATTAACTGTGTTTGTTTACTTACAAGTGCTTAAAAGTGCGAGTGTTATCATAAGAAATTTTAAAGCTTTGTGTGGTACCTTTATATACTCGACTCTAGCTAACATTACCTACTTACGTAACATTCGTTCCTAACGGGACGTGTATACATATTATGTAAATATCATTATGTTTTCCATGTATAAATATCTCAATAGATAAAGTAGATTTTACAATATACAATTTATTATCTTCTGTGATGCTACTACGCTTACTTATTTAATAAGATTCCAAAGTTCGGATGTCACACTATAATAATTTTAAAATGGCACAAAAAACTTTTTAAAACACTAACACAAAAAGTCAACAGTCATTTTAGTGTTCCTCACACTAGTTTACTTCCACTGTTTGTTCACGCACTACACCACTGCGGCTGGTCGCCTGCGTCGCGGCCACTCTTTAGTACTTAACTGTTCATTACAAAGTCACTGATTTTAAATTGACTAACTTTAAGCTAAACAGACAATGGCACGGATTGCACATTTAATGTTATCTATGTACAGGGGGATAGAAACTATTTAAATGTACTTATATGTAACATTCATCGGTATAACATTAAAGGTTGCAGCTATGCTTCAACACTTAGGCTTTGCTCGGAACCCCACGGTCAAGAAACATCGAAGCAAGTTTGAAACTTACCATTTACTTCTTTGGTCGCGCGGAACTTTAACACAACGCATAGACGCAGCGGAAAAAAGGCGGTAGCCCCGAACATAGCCCAAATCTTATTTTAAGTGTACTTGCATCGTGCAATTATGAATTACAATAGCTATATGGGTTGTGAATGAACATTTAACTATCTTTAACACATCGATTCCTATAGAAATCGTAACATAGTTTTGAAATCTCAACGTGAAATACGTTTGATATGAGATTTGATTGTACCGCGTACCGTGCCAAAATTTGGAGTACCATTGATTCTTGCACCGAGGTATGAACCGTTAGCACGATCGAGCACCGAGAGCGACCGCTGATAGCTAGGCCGGTCGGAGGCTCGTCGAGGCGGGCGCTGGTGGCTTAGCAGTGCGGGTGCAAGGGCCTCGAGTATGACCCGAAGCCCTCGTAAGTGGGCTATGTGGCCCAACCCTCGATCCGCGGCCGCTTGGAGTGAGGCTGCTCATAGTCCAGGGGCACATGCCGCATGTCCTGCCCGGCCGGCGAGCCCATGTTACTTGACGTTACTGATCCTGGAATTGTTGATGGTAACCAATGAAATTAATGGAATGGAAAGAGCTTCTGGAACATTTGAGGGAGAATTTGAGTGTTAGAATATTATTAGGTGACAACAAAGCTAAAATAAATAGCGAAAGGTAAATAAAATCAAATATGAAAGTTTCTTGTATTATATTGCGAATAAAAATTGTACAATACGAATGAATGTAACAATCTATATGGGGATAAGTATGTCGTTTAATTAAACATAAATATTACAAAAGATTATTAAATTTAAAACTAAATGAATTCAGCATGAATTTTAATGAATTGCAGCAACATTTGATGGAACCCACCCATGACAAGCTGATCAAAGCGATGATCCAAAAAACCCAAATAGTAATCGCAAGTTACCTCTATTAAGCTTAGAGTACACACCATCAATGACTCCAGAGAGATGAGCGGGTTGCGGCGCGGGCGCCTGCGAGCGGTGGAGGTGGTCGGGGGCGCGCGGGG
Source organism: Acleris cristana (assembly GCA_948252455.1). Lineage (NCBI taxonomy): Eukaryota > Metazoa > Arthropoda > Insecta > Lepidoptera > Tortricidae > Acleris > Acleris cristana. The sequence goes on along the minus strand of OX411774.1, from coordinate 4,836,282 downwards.
GGGACACTGGCTCGGCCTTGATCTTGACGTTGCTAGGCGACGCGGCCGGCGGGGGGGTCCCGCCTCCCCCGAGCACAGGCAGGCTGCTACTGTAGAAGAAAATTACGTAAGTTAAGGAGTCTTGAAAACTAGTAAAAATAAATCAGGAAATTTGTAAGACGTCACATATTAGTCCCAGTATCAAGCTGGTCTGAATAAATATTTCTGATCATCACTAAAATAAATTTATTTTCCCGAGGATCGAAACCGGGACTCTCAATATTAGAACACAACAGGGTGTTTTGAGTCAAAAGGCATAATATAAACGGAAAAAATAAGGGTACAATTCCGATAACAATAAAAGTTGGACTTCCTCTGGTATTTTTAGAGTTAAAAGGTCAGTTCGATAATTAAGTATGTCATTCTATTATCACAATTAAAAACTTAAGCAAGCAATTATTCTAATAAATAAATGAATAACTTCAAAGTTTTTAACACAGTTTGTTAGAGCTGATAACATGATCTTAATTTTCTTGTTTTTGATCATTCGACAACAAATAAACAAAACAAACACCATTAATTGCCCCGCATCCACTGATAACGGTGATAACCTTGCGTGGGCGTGCAATTATCGCATAACCGCTCGTGCGCAACCGTTGAGAGCGAAAGTGATCTACATAGTATTTGGCTGACACTTTCCATCATTCCGACAGCCCCCTCTCTCGCCCTGTCGTACTACAGGCGAGGGGGCCAGGGCAGATCTGTCAATGCTGGCAAGTTAACTGTTGCTGCGAATGCAAGTGTGTAATTCGAGCTGTAAGCAACTGCTCCGGTAGCCGTGATCGTCTAGTGGTTAGGACCCTACGTTGTGGCCGTAGTAACCCAGGTTCGAATCCTGGTCACGGCAGTGATACACTGTCGCGGCGGAGTTTTTTATTTTTATTTTTGACGACCAATCATCAGTTTTGGTTACTTTGCAAACAATATTAATTTTACACACCGATACAATCATAATCCAATACAATGTAGATAATTAAAGCTCAGGTCCTCAGGATTATAATGATATTATGTAAAAATAATACCTTGTTTATCAATTTGTTATCAATATATCGATTACCGGCTTTAAATGATGGCAAGTGATGATTGAGTCTAAGTAAATAACCAAATTAAAATCCAACTTCGTCATGTATACTATTTGACTGGTGATTCAATAGCCGTGATCGTCTAGTGTTTAAGTGTATAGAACTCTAAGTTGTGATAAAGTAACCTAGTTTCGAATCCTAGTTATGGTAGTGAGCGGTAAAGCCATAATTTTGAATAATGTTAAATAAACCAAGTAGCAAATTTTTTTTTGCGGACCAGGTATCATAAAAAGTCATCTATGTAAAAAAATGTTTCTTGTGTAAACAAACTTTTAATTAAATTGTTTAATTATCCAGCTCCTTGAGACCAATTAGTTTCACTTAATTATTCAAAAACATTTTTTTACGCCATCTGTGAATATTGTTTGAAAACGCCAACTGACCAAATAAGCAATCATGCGCGACCAATGAATGTGAAAGTGAACCAGTTTAGGTACAATTCGGCGGTGACCAACATTTTAGTACTGAGGACCCCCTCCGACGCCCCGTTGTGACCAACCGAAGGGGGCAGGGTAGTTTCACAAATACTGGAACATTTAATGATACTGCGAACGCAAGCCTTTAATTCGAGGCTGAAGTAACTGCCCCGGTAGCCGTGATCGTCTAGTGGTTAGGACCCTACGTTGTGGCCGTAGTAACCCAGGTTCGAATCCTGGTCACGGCAGTGATACACTGTCGCGGCGGAGCTATATTTTTGATAATTATAAAGCGATCATAGTCATAGGTTTTAAATTCCAAATTGCTATCATTTAAAGTAAGTGTGACGTAATGAACATTAAATGTCCTGATAAAGGTATGACAAAATTAGTGTCATTTGTTTTTAAATTTTTGAAATATAACAATAATAGGTAACGACATTTTTATTTCTCGATCAACATGAAATTTAGATTAAGTTTAAAAAAAAAAGTAGATGTCATTAAGTACTTATATAAAACAATATTCAGAAAAAAAAAATGATTTTTTATTACCACGCCATCTGTTATGAATGACAACAAATCGGTTTGCGTAAGAGCTCAAGTAATATCAGTTTCAATCAGAAAGTGACCGGAATTTGGCAAGTGTCCACTGAATTCGTCGCAACGGTCACCTGCTCCGATAGCCGTGATCGTCTAGTGGTTAGGACCCTACGTTGTGGCCGTAGTAACCCAGGTTCGAATCCTGGTCACGGCAGTGATATCACTGTCTCGGCGGAGCATTTAAAAAAAAAAAATTGTATTGATATTATGAAAATAGGTGTAGAAACAAAAATATTGTTTTATTGTCAAAATGAATTTCACAATTTAAGGCTCCATTCAAATTAGAGCATCTGATCAGCTTCAACTACGAGTATTTTATTGTTTAGGTTAGTGCTTCTTGTTCTCGTTCTTGGCAGGGAGAGATGTAAGGCATTAAGATCGTCATTTGCAATTATTTTGTGTATTGGGCAATAAAATCTTACCAAGTAAATATATAATACTAGAGGACGCCCGTGACTTCGCACGCGTAGAATTATTTTCCCACTACTCCCCCCATTTCTTCCCGTTGGGGGTCGATTTTCGGAAAATCCTTTCTTAGTGCTCACTTACATCATGAAAGGAACCCCTGCACCAAATTTCAAGTTTCTAGGTACAGTAGTTTCGGCTGTGAGTTGATATATAAGTCAATAAGTCAGGTTTGCTTTTTATATATAAATATAGATATATTTCAATCTTTCTATAATCATAAAAGTTACGAAAAATTTAGAACCTATTCAATCTCAACCGAAACCAAGTCATAAGCTCTAACAACAGTTTCAATAGCAAACCAACGTCACAACAACGTTATTTAAAAGCGAATAAGTAGGAATTAAAATTGGGCACAGACATGTACCTGTTGTGTTGTAAGGTCTGCAGCTGGTGGGCCCCCCACGACAGCCCGATGCCCATGTCCGCGCTCATGCTGAAGTCTTGTGGTCCAAAGTTCCCGAGGCCTGAGTAGCTAAGCGGAGTCTGTAATAAGGAAAACATCTATTAAGTACAGGTAATTATTTTTTCGGTTAAACCTAACAGCTGTGTGAGAGTAGAATGCTTTGAATGTGGTAGATGGAAATGTGAAGTGGGTGGGACTATTTGGCTTCTTCAATTTTCCTCCGAGGATACTACATACGAGTATGAATGCGATTATCGCGCGAAGTTTATCATCCGTAACTGACATACTGGTTGATAAAATAAAAGTGATGAATGGAGCATGGTCCACGATACAAAATCAAAACATAACATCAAGTTTCCTGTGTTGATTAGATAGATACTTCTTGTTATTAACTGATACTGCGCTTTGGTTGGAAACAGATTAACTGTCAAGTTGTTCGGAGCGCTTCTTTTTATCAAATTAAAGTTGTTTTTATGTTTAATTATTAACTTTAAGCGAGGCCAATTCACAATGCACCTTTTTCCACTGAAATGATGATGGATGATGATGAAGTATTGACCTATAATACATATCCAAGTGCAATACTCACTTCGCTTGAGTATGACAGATCGTCCTGAGGCGGAGGCATAGAGTTCGGTATGACGACGCGCAGGTTGTTGTGTCGCGGCGAGTGGTGCGGCGGCGGCTGGTGCGCGTGCGGCTTGTGCGGGTGTCGGTGGGGGGAGGGCGCGGGCCCCGGGGAGGGGGAGGGCGTGCAGCCCGCCCCCAGGGGGGACCCTGAGCCTGGGTAGCCGTTTGACATCTCGAGCATTCCGCCACTGGGGTATACTGAATGGTAAATGGAAATTCAGATATTAAAAGTCGAACGAGTGATGAGGAGCACTGCATTAAATTTGATAATGGACTCTACAGTGAATTTAGAAAAAAATATTCAGTTAATTTTAATATCTCTATAAGATAATATCTCTTTAATATCTCTATTTCAAAATTTCAGCATAGTCCTTCCTAAACTATCGAGTCATTTTAACATAATGAGATTAGCAATCTTATGTGCAAACAAAGGTCTACCTGAATCGGTTTCCGAAGACGATGGCCGAGGACTGATAGAGGTATGCATCTGAGGACTAGCTTGCAGCAGCGACTGCTCGTAACTTCCAACAGGTACAGTCACAGGCAGGTTATAGTTGCTTCCGGTCACTCCCACACCAACGCGACTTCCGTTCATCTGGTTCCTTTGCATCATAATCTGGAATTCTTCATCGATCTTAGAGTACTTGGCTTCGGTCCGTGGGGTCAGGTTGTATTCGGGCTCAGCCTCAGGACTGTCCGGCGACATCACTCCGTTCTTATGCTCCTTCTTCGTTAGTGCCTGCAAGTGTCAGCGAAACCAGCTCAGGTGGCTTGACGAGCCAAAAATAATATATCTGCGAGTGATTAATAAGCCATGCATTAATTAGAATACACCCTCATTACACACTATTAGTCGCAGCGATTTCGTGGTAACAATTCATTTATCTGTATTTTCACTAATATTGTATGTAGTGGAGGGTCAAAAACCAAAGTGCTTAATAAATCTACGAAGCGGTACAACTACGTATATTTTGTGAAACTTTTTAGCGTACATATGTGTGTTGTGTCGAATGCAATGATGCAACTGACTTCACCCTCGCTCGATCAGGTAGCCGCGGCTGGTTAGCTCAAATAAACACAACAATATTTATAAAACCCATGCTGTACGAGGAAAAAATAACATAAATATTTGGGGTATCTAGTCATGTTATAAAATGTTAGTATGTATAAACTCGGTGTCTGGTTTGGGGTTTGACAGGAAGTAAACGGGCATGCTGGTCGGCTCGAATCTGTTTATCTATGGTGACTATAATGTACCTTTTAAAGACTGAGGGAATTCAACGTACAGTCTACATGGGGTTGGGCTACTGTGAATAGTCTATACATTAGGGTTGTGTAAGTATAAGCACGCGGTTAAGGGGGTAAGTCTTTTTGCATGGACATTGCATTGCGATCACTGGCACACAGATGACGCCGTACTTTATGTACCTCGATGATGTTCCGGTTGGTCAGAGATTCGTGGGGCTCGTTGTATTCCGTGTATTTGAGAAGGACCTGAAATGAGAATCAAAGATGAATTTGGCGATTAAGAAATTTAAATTATTAAGGCCGCATTTCACCAAACTGGAATAAGGTCTTCTACCTAGAATAAACGCCGAATTTGTAAAGACCAATCTCGGAGTAAGTCCTATTCCAAGTTTGATGAAATGCGACCTAAGAAGCATTGGGTTCCTAGTTAAGCGGATACAAAAAGGCAGATTTTTTAATATGAAGTTAATAAAACAAAGTACTTTTATACTATATTATTGCTAGGTACCTTTTTTATACTTCAGAAAACAAAGGTTCTCAATTAGTTGAAATCTTTCTTTATGCATGCTTTACTTATCACTTGAATATCAAAACCTTTTTTTACAAATCTTTTAGAGTGTAAGTTGGTCTTAAATATTATTAAATATTACAAGTACAAAAACTTATCAACTGGAACACATATGGTCAATAAGACCTTGTTAAAAACAAACATAACGAGTTAGACACCGGACTATAATGGTATCGTAGTAGTTTTATTCTGCAATGAATTTGAATGCGGTGGCATTGAGGCTAATTTTGCTCCAAATCGTACCTTATTAATCTTGTTCTAAAAGTTTTTTGCGACTCAATTTATACAGACTCGTATGTGGTTATACTTTCTGGTATGACTGTTAGGAACTAGGCTTCCTTATATTCGTAAGTGAGATTTTAAATGTACCTAAACATACAATTTTCATACAAACAGTGATTGGTCCAGCAACAACAGTATTAACAATACACTGTGTTTTACCTTTCTTTAGTGATTTAAAGGAAAGTTTTTCCCTTTGTTTGTTTTTAACATGGTAAGCATTTGATAAAAGTTACCATTTTGAATTTATAGTAACAGTTCGCATATAAATTTTAAAGCAGTGTTATTTTTACAATTTTGCAACTGCGCGAGTATTCAACGGTTTTTCATAAATTTTTACACTATTAATAACGCGTCGGATTGTAACAGTGTAAGATGATTGTAATTGTTAACAAAAACATTAAATGCTTTGCCTAAAATTGTAACTTCAATGTAGTAATATTACGTAGCAGTTAAAATTACAATAATTGTCGTTTGTAAAGCCATCACGTAAACCAAAGAAATCAATACTACGTGACATGGTAATGAAGGGTAATTGATCAAAATCCGACTGAATATTGTATGATTCAGCTACCAAGCCAGTGTTAACAAACTTTCTATAGAATTTACCTATTGTATGCTCAAAGTTATTGATGATATGTGATTGATTAAGATGGGAGATATCGATAAGACTAGAGATTAAAGTTTACTTATAGTATGTGAACTGATGGGGTATGGTTACCAAGCTACCAAAATCTGTAACTTAACATAACTTAGGTACATCATTATATTATATATAGTGTTAAACCTGCAGGCTACGTTTGATATGGAAGCGAGCCACAGACCTCTAAATAGCATTAGTCCAGATTTTAAGTTCATACAATGAACTGACAGTGACGACAAGAGGATAATAATTATGCTCTCGGTATATTTTTTGAGGTGGGCATCTGTATAACACATCGTTTAGTGGATCGGGACATTTCATAAAATACGTAATGTAATATGCCGTTAAAAGATTTAAGTGTTGCTTCACGACAGACCCCTGTTATTGTTACGTATAGTGTTTTCAATCCACTATGTCTCACCTAGGGTTGCCATAATGTAGAAATGAAAAGTTCTGACAAAAGTTCATCAATGGCAAAGTCCTGATTTCTCGCATCAACAGGGATTCATTCTCAAATTGTGCAATTTAATCGTTTTATTTTTGTAATCATTTCAGTTTTTTGCAATATTCATGTGTTAAATATTTTCTGGGATAAATGAACCGTAAAAATGTGAATTTTGTATTTTTATAGAACACTTGTTTGAAAAATCCTGACAATTTGCCGAGACCGGTCGCAATCCTGACAAATGTGCTAAAATTCTGACATGTCAGGACAAATCCAACAGAAGAACATGTAATCCATGACCTTCTTCAACTATGAATACCTAAACCAAACCTAAACCTAACCTTGAGAAAAAACGAGACTAATCTAAGTATCGAAACCGGTTTCGTTTTTTTTGTTAACCAAATTATTTAGGCACATAATTTGCTTCTTAAGTTATCTTATTAAAGGATCAACAAACGTAGACTGGTTTGTGAGAACGGGATTGTGAATCTGATATTTTTGCATACTTGATTAGCGCGAGCGGGAGAAATTATTTAGTATTTTAACGCCCGAGTCACGTATTCTGGTATTTAGTTATTTTTTATTAAGAAATTAAGAATGCGAGTTATTAAATACGTTCGTAAATTGTTTCAACTTCAATTGAGTAAAATAAAAAGTTCATACTTTAAAAGCAACAAATGCAAAGGATGTTTTCAACAATATAAAATCTATCGTGTTTTAAAATGCCGAGCTAGCCAACTATACATTAATATTAAACAAACGAAATTATTCTGCACAACAATGCGAACACTGTTGGACCCTACACTAGGTCCTAACACTATAATAATATGATGTGTGATACTGCGGGTCTATTAGTCGTGTTTATCGATGTAGATAAAACATCTGTCACTCTCTAACCAGTCAGTAAGTAAGTGCGAGAGCGACGGATGCTTTACCCAAATCCATACAACACAATACTCTTTAGTGGAATCACAAATACAAAACACAGAACAGTACATGATGATGTTTAAATGGCTTTGATGAGTTGGATCCTCACCTTATCCATGTCGGTGCTGGCATACTGGTACAGTTTGTTGTTGGAGCTGAAGATGATGAGCGCTATCTCACAGTCACAGAGCACGCTGAGCTCATACGCCTTCTTCATCACGCCAAACTTGCGCTTGTTGAAAGTGACCTGGAATAGACAATAGAACATAATGTTAGTCTTGTTGGTAACATCTTAGCCTAGTCCTAGTGAAAAAGGGTACAAGTCGATTTAACTCGTAATAAAAAAGGGTATATACATGAACGGAGTATTCTAGACTTAAACCCTTTTTCACTTGATCTTCAGAAGACTTGTACCCTTTTTCACTAGGACCCCAGATTGTGCAAAATGTGGTTACAGAATTATCCACAATTTTTTAGAGTTGGTTTGTTGGTAATTCTGTAGCTCTGCCTACACCAGAATGATGATGTGAAGGTATGTACGTATGTATGTATGTAATGGATAACATACCCCGAAACAATTGCAGCCCTAATTTTAGAACTGGGGGGTTATTATGACATAGCTATGCAGTTCATTATACGCTGAGAGAAAAAGACAGAGCTATGTAACTGCTATAGCTCTGTCCTTTACCCTTGCCGTAAAATGAAGCAAGCTTGCTTTGTGATGGTTCCATAGTGTCGATAGAAAGTCCGTAGCGTAGTTAGTTATTTAATTTATTGTGAAAGCGATCGTAGACTATTACTTATTAACTACTGTGTATTGTATAATGTAAGTCGACGACTTCAAATAATGATACTGTTAATTATTAATTGATTTTATAATGAGTGAAGTTTGTAAGTACACTTACACTTAATATGGGTCAGGGCCGTGTATATCATTACGGAAATTCATTGACCGATGTTGTATGTACATTATTTCATTATTGAATATTTCATATAATTATAACTTTCACCTTTTAGGTTAATGAGTTTGGGTCTATAATACTGCTGCGCACTACAAAACTATGGGCAGAAATTTATTGGACTTTGGTTATTAATTATTGTCTTAGGTATAATTTTTGTAGTTTTTGTCGTTATAAAAAAATTTGGCATTGTTTAAAACAATCGGATCGTTATTTTAAACAATTAGTCCTAGTTAATAGTGCATGTTTTGTAAGGAAAACAAGGAGAAAAAATACATCGAATTACGTAAGTAATTGCTTAACAAAACATATAAATATAAAACTATGTAGGTGCTTTCGATTACCTACTGAGCATAAGAGAATCTGCTTTTATTAAACAGGATCCTCATAGCATTAATTAGCACTCGCGTACTCTAAGTCAATGTCAAAGTTAAATCATTGTCATGTTCCTAATTACTAATTACCCTTTGCCACTTTTACTTCAGCTGTCTATCCTTTATATTCGTACTAACCAGTCATACCTGACCTCTTATTTACCCTAGATTGTTTACACGATAGCTCGCGTTACGCTGGTGGTCATGTATAATTAATAAATTAACCGAGGTCGTTGCCCTCTGATAATGTTTCGCAGAGGCATTTGATACGACGCATCTGGGTGCAGTACGGAGTTAAGGTCAATTCGTTATTGCTGCGCCATTTTGAAATTTTATTACCATATGGTGTTATAGGTAGCTAAATAATTCTGAGGATGTTGTGCTAAATCCACTGTGGCTCTAGTGAACGGATACAAGTCGATTTAGCTCTCAATAAGAAAGGGTAAACGTCTCATATACAGAGTATACCTAGACTTATACCGTTTTTCACCTAAACCTCGTGAGACTTGTATTTTTTTACCCGATTGCCGAAGGGCGAGGGTAATGTGTTTATTAGCCTATATATGTATGTTTGTTCCTTTGTGGCGCTTTAGAAACTAAACGCGTGTACCGATTTTAATGATTATTATGTCAATCGATTCGAGTAAATCTTGTGAGTGTCGCTAAAGATATGACAGTAATAAAAAATCAATATGGCGGCTACCAGACGCCATATTGTACAAAAAAAAGGTCGACGAATTATGACAAGAGGGGTATCGTTGAATAGGTACTTATTTAGAAATAATCTTAAGGTTTCTTTCATAATTTTTCATTTTGAATGATCATTTAGGATTTATAACGAAGTTGGTTAGCAACAGTTAGGTTTTTAAAGGTTGCTTTTTGTAATGTTATTTCACTAGAGTCACAGTGTACAACGATGTAATATAAAGACGAGACGGATAGCCTAGTTGGTAGTTACCCTACCTACGAAGCTAGTGGTCAGGTGTTCGATTCCTGAGCAGATATTTGTATGATGGGCGCTAATATTTGTTGTTGTCTTGGTTTTTTTCTATGTATTAATTATTATATAAGCTTAGTTTGGGGATGAGAGAGAGAGAGAGAGAGAGAGAGAGAGAGTCGAGAGGCTCCTGTTTTTTTCTTGTCCTCTATTTTTTTGCACAAGCTTACACTAACGTTTTTAAACGCAAAAGCTGAAGCGATTTAGATAAGCCATCATAATGGGCCCACGTCATAACATGAAGGTCTTACTAAATTCTGTCTACAGGTAGGGTTTTTGTATCGCCTTCTTGTCTTAACCTTGCTTGTCCAAGAAGTGGACGAATGAGACATCAAATTAAATATAGTAATTTAGAGACTATTTTCAATGCGTATAAAGCACTTTCTTTATTTCCTTCTCATATTTGTTAATGTTCACCAAGCGGTTTAGTTAAACGTTAGTTAAACGGTTTTGAAAGAAAGGGCTTAGTACCTTATTAATTTTAAAAGTAAACGTTAAGTCATGGTAACTGTAGGTTTTGATGAGTCTTGAGATGGGTATAAGTCCGCTGGGAACAGTTTATTCATATGGTTCTTAGTTAATCAATTATAGGTTCGCACTTTTTTAAATAATACGAGGGGTGATCAATAAGTTTTGAGAATCAGTATGAACCATCCACTTAATGATATTCTTTTAATGTGGAATATACCACGGCACTAATCAAAATTAAATTAGAGAAAAAAAATATATACATTATTCATTTGTTTTTCTGCGACAGTTAAACAAAAAACATCTGTATGAACAATTTTACAAGACGGCAAAAATAAGAGTTCGTTTTGTAATACTTTGGAGCGGTGTGGAGAAAGTTCTTTTACACTAATAAAAAATATTGTTATTAAAAATGAAACCTTGATTTATCATTATGATTTAAAGGATTAATAAGTTATCATTGCAGTGGTATTTTTATCTCCAGCTCTGTAACCAAATTTTAGGGTGGTTTTTTTCGGCCTTTTCCAGGACTATTGAGGCCTACAAATAAATAATGTGACATTCGTTTTTAGCAATTGAGTTTAAATAATCTAGGAGAGTTATATAACATTATTCTATCATAGTTATGGGAAAATATTAAAAATAAGATGAAGAAAAACGAATTTGCGGCAGGAATTGTGCTTCAGAGCCTTCTAATTGACAAGGGTGCTGCTCATCGACCAAAGATCAGAACTGATAACCGCTGTCCTCGTTATTTAGCCCTAACTTTCGACTACTACTTCTCATTCACCGATGTTCAAAAAAAACTATATAATAATCACGAGCTGGTGATGACTTAGGGAAGGTACAAAATTTGACCATTTAGAACTCCAAAAGTAAAATTATTTTTATAGTGGCAAAATAAAACAATTGAATGAAGTTAATAAGTGTTTGGAAATATAGAAAGTGTGCTTATTCCAATTAAAATATAACGATTTATATATTTCCCATTTTTAATACCGATTATCAAAACTTATGGATCACCCCTCGTAAATAACCACCAAGCCTTTATTTTGGTTTTGATATGGATTTCTCAGAATATTTTTAAATAATATGTAAATCCTACTAATATTCTAAATGCAAAAGTTCGTGTTTCTTTGTCAGTCCTTCACGTTGCAACGGCCGGACGGATTTGGATGAAATTTGGAAAAGAGATAGCTTATAGCTTAGGTTAATTTCAACTTGGAAAATTTAAAAGTGCCCGATGTAATAACGATCATCGAAATCTAAGCCGAAACTACGACGAAGTCGCGGGCAGAAGTTAGTCATTAATATTTCACAGAATTTTTGCAATTCCATCACTAACTAACAAGGATAGCCTCTTTGCTTGTAAGTGTTCGTAGCAAAGATTTTTTTATTAATGGTTGGCAACTATTTCTTAAAATTAGTGCATTGCAAAACAGGTTATCTCTTTAAATAGTACTTTTATAGAAATAAAAATACTGGTAAAAAATATTTTTATTTGAAGAGAAGAAATTAAATGAAGGATTTACAACTGAACAACAGTTTGCTACAAACTCAGTTCCATAAGGTATTAAGTCCATGACTGAATATCGATGTTATGCAAATTTTAGGGTCCGCCTAACTTTGCGATCATTTTTACCGTTTCAGGTCTACTTAACATAATCTGTTTTATAAAATTTGCAAATTCCTTGTTATTACGGGGTATGTTTTGATCAACGGTTGTTAGTACTTCCAAAAGTTCCAAGGTAGTTTTATTACGAAATATTAACAAAACATTTGTTTTTCATAGACCATTTGTTCTCTATTCGTATTAAAATAAACACTGTTTTTCTACTTTTTCTGGCAATTTTTTGAAGATGATCCTTAGAGTTTCCAATAAAGCGAAAAACCGACCATCATTAGAGATTTGAGTCAGCAGTGGACGTCCTTTGATAATGGTGATGATATAAAGGTAATAACAAACCTGTCGATTCCGTTCATCTGTGATCCGAGATATTTGTATTTTCTTCCGACCCATGGTGGCAGCAATCTTGGAGGGGGTGCGGGAAGCGGGGGCGAGAGCGAACGGCCGGGCTGGCTATGCGGACATCAACAGCTTTCTGTGGACAAACAGACAAAAGAACATTTAAAAACTCTGCGATATTTTGTTACTATGGTATTGGGAAGGTAAAGAATCATACCGCTCACTTGCCCTCAATTTCGTGAAGACGATACTGACAGCTGACACTTCGTAATACATGGCGTAGCTTAGATGAAGCCTAGTGATGTAGGAAGTCGTGTACTTTGCAATGTATACCAAATTATCACCTGCCACTGGTAATTAGCGGCTGATAAAAGTGGAATTTGACTCCCATAGACACTTGCAATCTTAATACTACAATCTCAAGATTGAAATCGTTAGACTGACAAACCTGAGAACTAAGATGGAATGCCTAATGCTAGTCAATCCACCGGTTGCCCTACCGCTACACCAGAAGCCTAGAGCACTACAATGCTAACACTGCTTGAATGTAGGTTAAAGGATAAAATGGTGGTAGTTATTCGGACCCTGCCCAAGGTCCTCCCCTCAACAAAAGAAATTAACACAGTATTCGCAGACGTAATTAAACAATTGAAACCCTAAACTTACAAATCCAGTGCTATGAACGCATAAATGGGTCCATTTTGTACGTAAACCAAGCGTCTTGGCGCTTAATGTAGATAAGGGACACGTCACTTCTTGTAACTTTAATTTCACGTTGATTTTTAAAACGACTTTATGTTTATGTGTTCTTACTGCCACTGTTAGTGAGCTACTGTTTAGAAGGAAGTTCGTTTAGTAGACAGTTAGTGAGTTCTAACGTAATTGTTTTAGCAACAATGACGTATCAACCGCAGAATACGGTAAATGAGTTAAAATCCAGCGTCATGCTGAAATCGGATGCGTCAGTTTACAGGAAAAATTGTGCTTTTTCTGTTTGTCCCATAGTAGGAACTTGAATTTCTGACGTTGACGAAGAGAGATAACTAATTATGTATAATAAATAGGTAGTAAAGTTTAGATTGTTTTTGTACTTGCTTTATATCCATATAAGTGCTTTATTGTGAAACAATTTCTTTTTTGGGCAATAAAGAGTTTACTTCCTTAAATAAATATATTATTATGTGCACTTCAGGCTGCTTTAGGAAATCAAAAACTAATCAGAAATAAAACTTTTAAGAGATCGCAAAATGCGTCGCTTACTACATTGAATGTGATAATCATAATAAAAAAAGTTACTAATGAGTTAAAATATAAATCGTTAATATCTTTTTACAAATTATTTTCCAAAATAAAAGATATAATATATAAATTTAATTTGTATAAAATTGAAATAAATAAATTTTAAAGTAAAGCAAAAGCGCACTTAGAATTTTAATTCTCTTCATTTACATAATACTTCAATTTAACGAACCGTACAACGGCCATTTATTATAAAAACTGTAATAAATTTACTTTATACTGTTTTGTACAAATTTCACACGTAGTAAAGCCGTTACATGAACAAAATACGCATAACGTACCCAAATCGTAACATCAAAAAGACTAATTCGGACTTACATGTAATTCGGACTACTAAATTAATTCGGACTAATACATCTAGCGTAGTCTATAGCGAAAGTACCTAAGTACAAAAATCGGACATATTTTATCCGAATCTAACGCACCTCTTCTAGCGACACCTATACTTAACTTACTGACTCTAACCTACAGGATAAAGAGACACCAGCTCTTTTTCAATAAATCAATATTTTTAAATCTAAAGTTCAAATGAAGAATGCGTTGAGCTTAGTTTAAATGCTAGAAACTGACACAACGAAAACAACTACAATCTTAATACCTTTAGTATTAGGCCTACGATCAAAATCCAAGTGTCAGTCTCTTAGATAAGGCTGTATTGGTAAGTTAAAAACGAGACCATATGGAACTCAAAATGCAATGCGGCTATGTCAGGATTGTTATTATGTAAATTTTTGCAATCAGTCCTCTAACGAGTTATACCTACCTGTCCTTGTTTAAAACGTTTAAAATTTACGCATACAATTTTATTACCATTTTATTTTCAGTTACTATGAACATAATAGTAAATTTTATCATTTGTGCCCTTTTAGTTTCTAGTTTCATGGGATGAATATAGTCTCTGTACTTAAAACAAGTACTTCATTGAAATTTTGTACGACGTTGGTTAAAACGTTTAACTTAAATTTAGCAAGCAATTGCTTAAAAACGTGAACATGTACAATAACGAAATCGTACTTAAAATACTTCATTGAAATTTTGGCGTAATACAAAATAAAAAACATTTGACTTTTATCAAACAAATGCTTAAAAACGTGAACACGTGAAACAATAACAAAAACGTGTTTCGAAACTCAGCAATTTAAACAAAACTGAAGCCATACGCATAGGAAATTCTTACACAAAATAAAAACTCTTCAAATTGGGTCAAGAAAATTTCACTCGCGCTGTTAAAATGAAAACCCACTTGCATGAACGCGAGTACTTTTCGTGTTTGTGATAGGGCGGTTCATTAACATACGCTGCACGTGTGTGCACGAGCAGTGACGCAGTGTTTCGATGTGTGCGCTGACGCTTTAATAAAATAAGTTGTAATTTAAAAATAGAACGAGAGAACTATTTTTAAAAATTATTATGGCGTTAAGGTAGAACTGGCCATAAGAACCAAAGAACATGACATGCATGAAGCCCAATCATCCAGGAAGGAGGTAGGCCTGATTAAACAAGTAAATATACTGGCAATGCGTGTAAAACAGGATAGGTAGGTATAGTAGCTATTAGTGTATATGAATTCTAGGAAATATGTATATACGTGACCCACTGAAGTTAGTTTAACGGAAATAAATAGCTTAAGGACAAAAATTGTCTCGATGACGGAGTCGTACTGGGAAATACATTTGATTTATATGCATTTATTGACACTTGCTGCGGTTACGTCTAAAGTAAGAAAGATATACGTAATCAGAGTAAATTTAACAGTACTTAAATTAATTTATTTTAGTAAATAAAGCAAGTCCCATATATAATTTTTAATTTTTACCTGTCAGTGTTCACTTTACGCAGTAGGAAAATATAATAATTGAATCTTTGGTGTTCTTGTATCTCATCTAACTCATCTTTATAACAAGAGAAGGAAAAAAAGACTAAAACTTAACAAGGGAAAAAGGCCTTTAATGTGGGAGCCGTTAATACTTTTTAATTTGTATAACGTAGGTTGCAATGAAAAATAAAGTTCAAATATATTTTCACAATATTGCAAGTATTTTCAAAATCCTGGTACACCTATAAATACAAATCATATTTGTTCTCTTTATCTTGCATAATATCGATTGTCCACTTAACACTTCGCATAACAGTTATCGCAAAAACATTTTCACCCGTATTATACTTAACATAGCATAACTGTCATAAAGCATAACATTCATTAAGCAGAATTTTAAATAGCAGAATACTAATATTGCCGACTTTAATTTTGTAGAAATTTATGTAGCAGAATATAACTTCCGCTGAATTTATTATGGCATAATTGTACCATAGCATAATATTAGTAACGAACTGCAACCAGTAAAGTAGGTTAGGTTAGATCTGCGACAATAACAGAAACAAAGTTGTGTCAGAAAAGTAGGTAAGGTTATGATAGAACTGCGACCCTAACAGAAACGAAACTGTCACAAATGTAGGTTAGGTTAGGTTAGAACTGCGCTGCATCCCCAACAAAAACGAAACTGTGCTAGAAAAGTAGGTTAGGTTAGAACATAACATTAGGACACCTAAGTGGACAAATAATTAACACTTGATGTCTTAGTTTACGTATTTTTATTGCCAGGTCAGATTAAAAAATAAACACAGAACACAGTCATAAATACAATACGAGTAGAATTGGTTTATTTATTTTATGCCTACTAAATAGAATGCAACACAAATTTCGCCGAAACAATTATTCCATCATAGGACTATTATTCTAATCAAGATTATGCCAATGTATGTATGTATGAGTATTGTGCCAAAGAAAATAGTGCGAAATGACAGTAAGTATGCTAAGAAATTTATGAGAAATGTAATGCTGCGAAATAATGATTCTGCCAAGGGTTGCTATGCTATGCAAAACGAAATTATGACAATATTTTTTTTTCAACATATTAGTGAACTACAAATATGCACTACCTATTTAATCTCACTTCATTAAAGGGCGATAATATTACCCCTTAGGTACCCCTAGTACCCTCCTAGGGAGGGTAAAAGGGGGAACCCAAGTCATAATGTTCATAGTGGTTTGTTGTGCCTAATCATGCATGGGTAGTTATTACCACACCGTATCATTTCCATATAAACACCTAGCGGACCTGTGGTTTACAACGTTTAAATTGAAAAATCACTGATACGTAATTTGCTACTGAAGCACCAACAAACTGTTTTACCATTAGGTACTTAGGGGAAAAAATACATGAAAGAAAACAGATTTAGTTGGACAAAATTCATTTTTTTTTCATGAACTTCGTTCAACACGCACGGTACGTTTTTCACATAAAATACTAATATCTATGGAAAAGCGATTAACGCTCGGGTGTGAACGAATTTTCCCCGAAGATGACAACTTGATAGTTCCGATTTTTTGACCTGAGAAACCTTCCATTTACAATACGGGAAGGTATAGATAGGGTAATAGTATAGGATTCAAAAATAGCTTTATTTTTATATTATTATAGGCGTCCTCCCATTAATCCGTTTTAATTCCTTTCCATTTCATCGATCGATCCGCTGAAAATCTAGTTAAAACCCAAGGTAAATACGCGTAGGTGGCCCACCCACGTGGGAAAGCCGCCGAGAGAGAAGGGGGAGGAATCAACAATTACGGTAGCGTGAACCATTTCCAAACATTTCATAGACAAACATAGACAAATGTGACTGATTCATAAGATTGGGTATTTAATTAATCGCTATACATTTCAATAAAATCGGTAGAAACTTACTACTCCGTAAAATATTGTAGTAGCAGCAAAATTAATGGTGGATTCTGGACGACTTTTAAAAGAAATCAGACGAGCTCGGGGTCCCAGTGAAAAAGGGTAGAAGTTGACTTGACTCGTAATAAAAAACAACGTATACTAGACTTAAAAACTTTTTCTCAACACTTGATCTCCAGCAAAGCTACGGTAACTTCAGATGTAAAAAATAATACCCTCCGGAGAACCACTTTGACCTATGTCGGTAGTCTTTAATAACGTTCGGCACCTGTCGGTAAAACTCGGAAATCCGATTTGTTTGTCCAGGGCTTTTGCTATAAACAGAGAAATTGGGTTTTTGTTTATTTTCCCTAAGATTCGATCTCAGATAGTGGGCGTTGTGATATTTTGTAAATTTGGTTTGAAGAATTATTGTGTTGACATTTAATAGAAAAGGCGTTACATTTATCCGATACTTTTCTAAAGTTTTATTCGATTACATCTGCTGAGCGTAATTGACATATAAAACGATCTATATAACCTTTTCCAGCAACATACATAGCAATAGCACACAAGGAGATATTGCGAGAGAAAAACGGGCCCCATGACAATCTTCATTAGTCTATTTTAAATCAAAACCTACCCCTTCGCCGATGCACTGTCTGTTCAAACAGGCACATGAAATTCCAGAAAATTCCCAGCCGCTTCGACTACTCGTTCGACTAGTCCACCAACTAGTCTGACTAGACGCAGTTATGTGACCTTGTGGGGGGGTCCAACCGGGTAAAAGGGGGAGGCACGTGCATTGCTGCACACAAACAAAGTTATGTGACGCGTGTTGAGAGTTATGGGGCACGTGTGTGACAAATAATGTGATTTATGTTTAGGGTTGTGATAGTTTTCACTTTCATTATCAGGATTTATCAATGTATCGGTTAATTAGAGGCTTGCAGATATGAACGATTTGCGCAATATGTGGGGTGTTGTTAAGTCACATCTAGTTTTCAAACTTCTTAATAAAATTACACCGATGGCGATTTGCTATTTCTAAACGACCCTTCATACTATTAACAAAAGTTTAAGAAATTTTGAAATCTAATAAGATGCACTGGATTTTATTAGATAATTTTTCAAATGTTTGCACTTGGTAAACGTTTGTTAGTAATTTTAAAAACAGAATTCTTAATCTTTTTATTTTCTCTTTAAAACAGTTGTTAAACCGCTTTTATTTAATACCTGTGTTTAAACTGTCAAACTGTTAACCGGTATAAAATTAGTACCTCTATTCTAATTAGAGTTGTGTTGTGATTGTGTTACTGACATTACCGCAATAAATATTATTTTAACATTTTTTAATAACCGGCTTTGAATACTTAATTGATAAAATTGCTCTTTAAGCATTAAATGCATGATGTAGGATGCATCCTACATAAAAACAACTCAAAAATGTTTACCTATAATCAGCAAACGCTTACCTCCGCGCAATAGAACTTATAAGTGACAAAAATAAATAAATTATGCATTTAAGGGCTTATAGGTAATATTCCATAGCAGATATGTCACTATTACATGTATTAATATTAACTACAATTATTTAAACCGCTAACATTTTTGCGTACCGGAATAAAACCGGTAATTAAAAAGTACGCAAAATAAAAAAATAAATACCCTGATATCAATTAATTATTTTTAGCCGGTAATGAAAATACCGGTAAATGCTTCATTATCGTAATCCAATAAGGGTAATTACTTGTTCCAATTATTGGCATATTTCCGGTTGCCCCGGGTGGCAGCCCTGCGTGGGCGCCGCACGCAGCCTCCGTCTGTACACCTATAGCCGCTTTCTATCTGTATCGGTTTCCGCTGGTACAGGGGTTGTAGGAGGTTTCCGCTACTGTGCGGACACGTGGATTTCCAGGTGAAGTTAATTAAGGCTTCGTCTTGCCATCGGATTGAGTAAGACACGCGGGAGTGTGTCCGGCGAAGTTTGAAGAAAAAGCCGAGTGTTACTGCAGTGTGTATATTTACATGAACCAATTCAGCCCTTTGGGAGGGATAACCCTTGTAACTTTTTCCCCAGTACAGCCAGGGACCTGATTTTTTTAATGATTACCAAAGTCAATGATCGCACAGCCTAGTATGAAAATGAATGTTCTATAATTACCCTTTAAAGAGTTATTAATTTCTAAAAACGGCTTATTTAGTACTTACTGACTAACTGTGTCTATTGTAAAATAATAGAGTTATTAAGGAGAATTAACTTAAATATTTTATTAGCAATTTCACAATTTGTATTGACATTCCATTTTTTTCTCGGCTGACGGGTTCAACTTCTTTTTCTTCTCACGTCGTCCGTCAGCCAGCCTCAACTTGGCAAGTGTTGCCAACACGGCTGTCCTGCTCGGCTCCTGTCCCAGGCGCCCCACGAGTTAAGATGTATACTGAAACATATTTAACCGTTAAACGATTCCCTTGCTTATGTTGGAATTAAACACCTATTGTTGTGACATTTCTTCACATTCTTTATTATTATTCACTTGCACTTAAAGGAGCATTGTCACACTTAAGAGACCAAGTTGAACGTAAGGATAAGCATAGAATCATTGCACTTGAAGATACTTCGTCACAAACAATAGTCCATTCGCTCTTGAAGGACATTTCGTCACACTCAAGAGTTTATTCGCACTTGAAGGACATTTCGTCACACTCAAGAGTTCCGACATGTCTTTTTTTTACATATACACTTAATTAAGTAACAAAAAACCATTTGCACTTGAAGGACGTTTCATCGCACTCAAGCGTACCAAATGCTCTCTTTGAACGATAATTATACCTTAACCTACTTATAAGCCAAACATCTAATGAACATATACAATTTCAGTATAGTCATCTTTACTCGCAGTCAACTCGTGAACAACTAAATATATATGTACAAGCAAAATTTATTTGATAACATTTATTTTTAGTCTTATACTATATATGTATTACTGCTGATACCTTGCCAACCTTGCCAACGCGGTGAAGTAACACAGTATAAATAAATGAAGTAACTAATCGAATTCCCAGTCGTTAATATAAATCCAGGGTTTTATATTTTCCGCAGCCGCCACACCAGTATACGGTTTAGTGCTTCTTATGCTGCCTCTAAGGTCTGCCACCTGGTATCTATCGTTTCCAATTACCGTCTTTATTTGAAAGGGACCTTTAAATGCTGGTAACAGCTTGCGGGATTGCCCTTCGTTAGTCTGACTCTGTATTTTGACTAGCACCAAATCACCCACTTGATAACGTCTTGCTTTTTGTCGAGTGCTGTCAAACCTTCGTTTCTGAGCTTCTGCCATGGCCTTAATATTGGAATCTACTTTGCTACGCAATTCCGTTACATCTACAACATGCTCACTATCTAACTCTGGCGCTAACTTGTCACTATCACAACGAAGCCTATATCCCAGAAATACCTCACTAGGAATCGCTTTAGTAGTACTATGAATAGTGCTATTTAGGCCTTGCTGAAGTATTTTAATACATTCGTCCCACCTGTCATCATCAGTATCGGCACCAGTTGCTTTTAAGGCTTCCAGAATGGTTTTATTAAAGCGTTCAACCTGACCGTTAGCACGTGGCATACCCGTCGCAACAATATGCAGTCGAATGTTCTTATTCTGGCAATAATCACTAAACTGTTTTGAGGTAAAACATGTGCCTGCGTCAGTGATAAGCCGTTTTGGGTTGCCAAAGGTCTTGCAAATATATTCCAATTCTCTTATAACACCAGAACTGTTGGTTTTGGGCACTGCAGCGATAAATACGAACTTAGTAAACGCATCAACAACCACAAGCAGATACTTGTTTTTATTTTTGGTCACAACAAATGGGCCCAAATGATCTACATGTAGCGTGTGCCATGGTTGAGCATACTTTGGTATCGGGTAAAGCTCACCTTCTTTTGGACCACCTTTATTTTTAAAATATATGCAATTCAAACAGTTTCTTACATATTTTTTTACGACATGTCGCATTCGTGGAAACCAATACTGGAAATTTATCCTTTCCACCGTTTTATCTACAGAAAAATGACCAAGGTCGTCGTGGTTAGACTTTATAATTTGCCATATGCATTTTTTTGGCACAAGCCAACGTCGCCCCTTCGTCGTTCTTCTGTAAACCTTGCAACCCAAAAGTTCATAATTATTAAACACGTCTTTATGTCCCTCGGCCTCTCCTGATGCGAGAATGTCGCGTAAGCGACTAACTTCAGGGTCCTGCATTTGAACAGATAACAACCAGTCTGATTCGGTGATTGACATAACGATCTCGCGTTCAGATCTTTCACCGGATGGCACGGGGTTCCGACTCAGAGCATCAACGTGGTTCATACGACTACCCTCTCTATGAAGTATCTCAAAATTAAATTCTTGTGTAGCTAGAACCCATCGAGCTATCCGGGGAATTATATCCTTCTTCGTCAGCGCGTACTTAACTGAATTACAGTCGGTCACAATTTGAAAAGATGTACCTAACAGGTATAACCTAAATTTTTGTAATGCGCAAATTATGGCCAAAAGTTCTAACTCGAACGAATGATATTTTTTTTCACTTTCACTCGTCTGCCTGCTATAGTAATGAATGGGTTTTTCTCCATCACTGGTAACCTGCATTAATATTCCAGCTACGCCTTCCCGACTTGCGTCTGTATAAAGAACCTTATCTTTGGTTGGATCAAAAATAGTTAGCACGCTACTTGATGTCAGCTTATCTTTTAAATTGTGAAACGCTTGTTCTTCGCTATTTCCCCAACTCCATGTAACATCTTTCTTCAATAGCTTTGTGAGGGGTGAAGAAAGCATTGCACAATTTTTTATAAATTTCCTAAAGTAGCTAATTAAACCGAGAAATTGCCGGAGTTGATGTACAGTCTTAGGTACTGGAAATTTCTCAACGGCATCTAATTTGGTGTCACTTGGCATTATGCAATCCTGCTTCACTTTGTAACCGAGAAAATCTATTTCAGTTTTAAAAAAATAACACTTTTTTAAATTTAATGTCAATCCATTACAGCGAAATATCTCCAAGACTTGTTTTAGTAATTTTAAATTTTCATCTATGCTCTTTGTAGCAAGACAAATATCATCTAAGTAAACGAGGACATTACTGAAACGCAAATTTCCCAACACTTTATTAATCATTTGTTGAAAGCACGATGGCGCATTTACCAGCCCAAATGGGAGCCTCAAAAACTCATAGTGTCCGTCTTCTGTAATAAAGGCGGTTTTTTCTATTGAATCGTTACTTAATTTTATCTGATAATACCCACATTTAAGATCCAAGCAAGTAAAATATTTATAACCTTGAAGTCGATCGATCAGGTCCTCTATACGTGGCATGGGGTATTTATCTTTTATTGTCACTTTATTAAGTGCTCGATAATCGATACACAAACGTTTTTCTCCATTTTTTTTATCCACTAACAACACTGGGCTCGCATATGGAGAAATACTTTCGCGTATGATGTTATTTTCGAGCAGTTCATTAACCATTTCGCGAATTATGGCTCTATCAGGCGGTGAAGTCCTAAACGGCCTGCTCTGGACGGGCTGCGTGCTGTTAAGTTTAATAGCCATTTCTTGACAGTTAACTTTTCCTAACTCCTTTATATTGGAAGCTACACAATCACTATACTCTCTAAATAGGGTCACAAGTTCACTATGATGAGAATCCGTATTTAAATGCAGGTCTGTGACACTGTTACAAAATTCGCCAAATGTTTTTGCATAATCGAACCTAAGTTTATCTCCTACCCGCGAATACATGAGATCAGATCGTTCGGTGACGTTTCTACCGATTAAAATGTCACAGTCCGCTAAATCATCAATAACATAAAAATCTACATTAGGTATAGAAGTATTATCTAATTTCAAAGTCGCACACACCTTACGAGTTACAGTTTTAGAATTTAATTTTGAAAACCCTTGTAACACAATAGGTGACGTCAATGAGTCGCTCTGCAACGAAAGTTTGTTAATCAAGTTGTCGGATATAAGAGAGCAACTGCTGCCTGTGTCTATGAAAGCGTCATGAGTGTAATTATTTAGGCCGACATTTTTTATAAACCTGTTCCGAGTATTTGAAGCTGTAACAAATTTAGTTTCTTGGGCTTCCGGTTTAACAGAATTCTTTTTATGAAAACAAACAGCCTCCGTATGCCCTTTTTTACCGCAGTAAGTACATTTATTTGCGTCACACTGACTTCTCTTGTGATTGCCGCCACAAGTGTAACACTTAATCGGTCTACGGTTGTTTGTTGCACCGGGCTCCTGGATAGAAGTCGCCGGCGGGCCCGACATTGTCGCGGCAGTCACGGTGCTTGAAGTGGACGGCGGTTGCGGCGCCCAAGAACTAACGTTTGTCTGTATCGGGTTTGTTATTTTTGATTGATCTCGAACATTACTCACTAACTTAACGTTCTTCGATTTATAAGTTCGACTGTGCAAAAAGCTAGCAAAATCATCACAAGTTCGAAAGTTACTGCCTTCAATAGAATGACTAATATTTCCATCACCCAAATTACCTACAATTATCGAAATAATGTCCTGTTCTGTAAAGTTTAAAGTTAACCTATCTAACTTACACTTTTGCTCAAAGTAGAATTCATACAAAGATTGATTTTCAACCGGACGTTTATCAATAATTTCTTTCAACAATTCGAACATGTTGCGACGTATTTGGAAACTTGCGAACAATTTAGATTTCCAATCACTCCACTTCCACGACGGCCACAGCATGTCAGTACGAAGCAACGAATCATACCACAGTTTAGCTGTTCCTTTTAATTTGTTTAATGCTTGGTATCGAACAATTTCGTCAGACCATTTAAATGTTTTAGAGTAACATTCGATAACATTTAGCCACGCGTCTATGTTATCTTTGAGCGGATCGAACTCCGGTATGATATTGTTCAAAGTGTAGGCATTGTTACTCACAGTCGCTGCTCTCGGTACCTTTTCCCGGTGTCGCTTTGGCGGAGGTGACGAAGTGGATGGTGAGCGAGCTCGATGTTTACGTTTCCTGTGTTTGCTATGCTTACCCATTACCTACGCGCGGATCCCACTTCTGATGTAAAATAATAGAGTTATTAAGGAGAATTAACTTAAATATTTTATTAGCAATTTCACAATTTGTATTGACATTCCATTTTTTTCTCGGCTGACGGGTTCAACTTCTTTTTCTTCTCACGTCGTCCGTCAGCCAGCCTCAACTTGGCAAGTGTTGCCAACACTATACAGTATGTTGACATTATCATAGTGTAATCTATTGGGTATTTAAGAAAATTGACAAGTTAAGGCTCAAAATGCATTAAGTAGCAATAAATTAGTCTGACTGCTAACAATCTAGTGTCAAACTTGGCACTTCTTTAGATATGGCTACTTTTGGTGGCACATGAGAACTTGGCCTATTTTTTACATTTTTGTTTTGGTAGGATTCTACTTTCTATAATTATAATTACACATAAGCCAATATAGTCTGGCATTTTATGGAATTATGTAATATTTTGGTGAACTAATGTGTGTTTGGGATGAGTTTTGTGAGGTTTGAATAATAGCTTACGTAACAATACCTAATAGGATGTTATAATAATAAAATTCTCTAACTAGATAGTGTTGTATAACGTTTGGGTGAATATAATATTGTTGGAGATAAAAAAAGTATTTATTATTTATAAACTTGTTTTGTGAAGGATACTTAGAAGAACTTAAAGTCCTTCTAACTGAAGAAAGAACTTTATGACCAACTTAGTTCAGCACCCTAAGTTTAAAAAAAAAGTACAGTAAAAAAAGGTAAAATACATTTATTCACTACACACAAGACACACAGAAAAAAGTAAAAACAGAAAACAACAATAAACAAGCAGTTAGGTGTCTTCGCGGCAGTGAATCGGACACTGGCTCAGCATAATGCTGAGGTGTTAAACACCTGCAGCGCTGATTTCGACCTGTCGATACTTTAAGCAAGTATTAATAGTTATACATCTACTAAATGACACTGAAAATCTAAATAACAATATTTGTGTTTATTTAAATGCCTTTAAAACACCACAGTTACCATATCTAAGGGCGCTGAAGCAAATACGGCATTATACCTACCTATATTTTATTGCAATAAAGCGATAAAAAAAAGTAACAAATTTATTTTACTTAATAATACAAAGTGCCACTTAGTGCCAATTTCTGGAAAAAAGGGGAAATCAATTGCTACTAGATTACCTATAAAATGGGTGTGTAAATGAATAGGTAAGTTAGGTAAGTGCCTAAGTGGACAATTTAGTACGCCGTGTAAGATGTATTTATCGCCACCCTTCATTTTATCAATCAGTGTGGAGTTTTTTTATTCATAATTCACTAAACTAAAAGTTCAAAATAGAAAATTTAATTAAAAATGTGTGATGCAGTTAAGTGTCTAATAACAGTAATAACTTAATAAATACATAAGTAAATAAAACTGTGCAAGAATAAAAAACATTAGTATTTTTGGAATTTTGATTTTGAATATTTAATACCTGTACCTACCTACTCAAATGATTTTGAATTGAATTGAATTTCAAATGAAGTTTTTTCTTAAATCAAGAAAGAAATAATGCATACTTTAATTCTAGCAAACCCACTCTTTTCAAATAATTGCACAAAATTAAATAAAAGTATTATATTACCACAAAAGTCCCGTTCATACAGAATATTTTACCACTAAACAAATATCGAAGTTCGCTCGATAGCTCATAGTAATTGCTGTCCGTAATCGCTTTAGTTCTGAAAGTTTTGCCGTAATTTTGTGATTAAACTAGATTGTAGGATTATTTTTTAAAATGTCGATATAATTACTAACAATCGACTGGAAAAACTTTTTTACAGAATTGCGGATGTTTAATTATTCCGGAATTGAACTGTCTGAATAATTAAGGAAATAACTTTAGAAGAATATTTGTTCTGTATTGATTTTCAGCTTACGTCGTAGCCACGGGGTTTCCGCGGAAAAAATATAATTTGTCCTTGAAAGCCATTTGTTTTCTTTATGACAGTTTAGTGGTTCTAGTGTTAATGGTGACGCGCTTCACCGTTTATTTTTTAGTGCATCATTAGCGGTCTGCACACGTAAAGTTCGGACCGCGGGAAACGCCACGCGCCGTTCCAATCTTCGTTTCGAACCGTACGTAATAGTAAAACTGTAACTGTAATAGTAAAATAGTAAAAAATTTACGGTTCGGAACGAAGACTGGAAAGGCACGTGAGGTTTCTCGCGGTCCGAACTTTACGTGTTAAGGCCGCTATTGCGTATAGCGTTAAATTAAATTGTGTATAACCCCTTGATTTCTCGATAATGGTTCTATTAATTTTGATAATAACGGGGTTTTTTGGGGATAGAAATCGATTTGCCAAGTTGTCATCTTCGGGTACCTATAGTCGTTTTCTACCAGAGTTTTGGCTTTCAAGTACCTTTAACAATAAAGCCGGATAATTTAACTCAGGAGTGCTACTATGAGATACTTCCTTATTTGTGTGATGTTCAATAAAGTTTACAATAAACAATCTTTTCTTATCTTACAGATGGGCCATCTCGAATACATTTCAACCCCTTTAGGATCTTTTGTGCAATTTCCCTCTCTCAGCTATTTGAATGAGCCGTTTTCCTTCACCGTAAAAGTATCGGATAATGTTCTTAAGTTACAAACTCTCATTGGTACGAGTACATGATGACCGCGGGGGTTCGAACTAGGTACCTAACGATCTCGAGTCTACCCTCTAAGCCACTAGGCCATCGATGCTCTTAGAATAAACAATAAAAAAACCAGAACATTATTTTATGTTTTTGTTGTTTTATCAAGTTATGAACTAGATGTTGAAAAATAATTATATTCTTAAGAAGCGTGTGAGCGCAATTAGCAAATGCAATAATTGTGTGTACAGCCCGGCAGCGTGGAATAAAACGTCGTAGTAGCTACATAGTATCAATATCGCTGGGATATATCATTATAATATTATGATATTGGAGGAAAATCTCACACAAATTGACCTAGTCCCAAACTTAGCTTTAGGCTTGTACTACGAGTAAGTACCTAATAACGATCATCATATTTATATACATAGAAAATATCCATTACTCAACAACAAATACACGAGCTCATCACACAAATATTTGCCCTTATCGGGATTTGAACCCAGGACCGGTAGCGACGTAGGCTGGGTCACTGCCAAAAAGGCTAAACGTGTCGTCAACGTATACAACGACGTAAATACTTAGGTTTTCCTTTACATGTTGCAAATGGAATAAAAAATGGATACTGGTAATTTATAGGACCCTATATTGGGGGCCTATCTACTCGCATATTTTTTTACGCATAATAATCATTACATTACAAACTGACGGCTTATTGTCTAACGCACTCGCAATCGCAACTGGCTTCAAAGTGGAGCAATTGTTTTCATTTTGTATGCAGACTAGCCTTCGATTTTCAAAATGAAAACGATCGTGATTGCGTGTGCGTTAGACAATAAGCCCTCTGGTAGACAACTTTCTTGGCTGACCGTACATATTTAAGTAGCACATACCCCTATCTTTATTCACTATGTATTATCTATCTATATATATAAAAGGCTAAACTGACTGACTGACATATCAACGCACAGCCCAAACTACTGTACCTAGAAACTTGAAATTTGGTACAGGGGTTCCTTTCATGATGTAAGTGAGCACTAAGAAAGGATTTTCCGAAAATCGACCCCCAACGGGAAGAAATGGGGGGAGTAGCGGGAAACTAATTCTACGCGTACGAAGTCGCGGGCGTCCTCTAGTTATGTATAATCGAATTCCCGGATTAAATATCGCCAGTTATTTGAGCAGGCTTGTGCAGTTATATCCGCACGGGTAGCAAAAGCTGTATTTTCTCGCTTGTCGTTCAGTGCGTCTTTATCGTGACTAGATAGAAAGGGAGATCCAAGCGACAAACAAGTCGCAGGCAACTTGTGCTAGCCGTGCAGTGGTTCATAATCTTCTCGGTTTAAGTCTAGCAACCCGGACGCTACGTGGCTCTGATAAGCCAATACCATGTGATACAGCTATCGTACCTGTCGATAAAATATTTGCACACACTAACTGGACGCACAAACACGAACTACTACAGATGGTAAGTAATTAAGAGATAGTAATAAACGAAAACATAATAAACTTCTTTAATTCTGTGATAGTGATTGATTACAATGATATCAATATTTAATGCGTCCTTGGCTGTGTTCTGTAATAAGCTTTAGTTTCCCTTTTACTTGAATTACCTAGTTGGTAAAGGACATTTATTTTAATATGTTTAAATATTAAAAGAGAAAGAATCCCTGAAAGCGAAAACTTACTCTTTTAAGTGAAAAATAAGTTACTGCAAGTTGAGCTCACACAGTTAATGAAGCGAAAATAAATTTAAAAAACTTGTCATCTTGCCTTCAATCTAAGTTTTGCGACTTTTCGAACAGTTTTAATAGAGTGCAGTTTTTAACTATCAGAAACATTTTTTGCTTTGAATAACCTACTCGTACATGTTTAGCAAAATTTTGTGTAACATTTACTTTTATGTTTGTTACGAGGAAGATAATTCGAATATTTTAAAAGGTTGAAGGTCACGCGTTAGGTAAATAATCAAAACAACCAAATCAGAACCAGTTTACATTCAGGTAGAGTCCAAGTTTTAGGAAAAAACCTACCATTTGCGTTGGCAAAAGACGCACGACAAACATTGAAATAAATTAATATAGGTAAGTATACAACTTACTTAGATTAGCTATAATTTGGTTAGTTTAGGTAACGCTGTGAGTGAAAATAACCAAGTGATGGTTTCAACCCATGTGGTATTTTTTTACAATACTTATAGGTAAGAACCTACGTGTTATAATTATCTTACTACTTGTTTATTTTTCACATTGTCTATGTATGGACAGGTATATCCTGATTATTCCTAATATAAATAGGTAATAAAAATACTTCATATGGGCTACTAATACTTTTTTAATGTTTTACGTAAATTGTAATAGAAATGATACCTACCTAGTTCCTATCTTTTTCACATTATGGCAAGATTTTATATCTTTTTTCGCCGGGCACACCTCTAATTTAACTGTTTAATCACTTTATAACTTTAATTTGTATTTGTCTTGCTTTGCCAAAGATAGGAAATATTTATAAAAACACGACAAACAATGCATAATTCTGGTATAAGTCGACTGAACTCGTAATAAAAAGGGTATAAATAAACGGAGTATACTAGACTTACACCCTTTTTCACCTGATTTTCAGAAGACTTATACCCTTATTCAGTAGGACCCCAGAATGAAATTATACAGATACAATTCAATCCTAATTTTACCGAAGCACCTGTCTGGAAAAATTGCAAAACAACTTGTTCCAACTGCGTAGCGCGTTTCGTTGCTAGGCAACGCGTTCTTGTCCTAGCAAGATGGCGCTCGTGACGTCAGGGCCCGCGGGGGAAGGGGGCAAGGTCTCAGGGCCGAGCGACGACCGCGTCACTTCCCAGCGACGGACCTCAAACCCAAACCGCCCTTGAGTCCGCAGAAATTAGGAATGCCAAGTTACACGTTAAGGGAAATTTGGGAAAATCTCCGCGAATGTTAAAACCCGTAAGGCGCAGAATCGTGTAACGAAAATGAGTGACGTTATTGTAGCAAGCTGTGTTTCAAGTTCAATGAAAACGGGAGTGGATCATTATTTGAACAATGCCATTCTCGACGTAATACCTAGTACGCTGCTTTTGAAGTGGCGTGAAGATTATACGCTAAAGAAAGAAAATATTATTTTCATAATTCTAGTAGTTTTGGCGTATCAAATTGGACATTTTACTTTTACATATGAAACTAGCGTGGATTAATAAAATAATGTCAAAACAGAAGCAGTTTGCGCGTGGATTCAAGCGTTCGGTGACCGAGTGCCGCCTGTTAGCCGTGACAGAGATGACAATTGCGGGTGACGTCACCCAGTCAGCCACGGCCCAATGCTGATAATGAAACCCGCAAATGTGTGCGTGTGTCAACACAAACTTTACATGTGTTGATGCCACATTTAAACCGTTTGCGAGATAGTACGATTGTAATTACGAAGTTAAGTAATCTGCTAACACTGTAATTACATAATTATTATTTTATGATAACGTAGACGAAAAATATAAAAAAAGTTTATTTATCAAATTATAGCCTGGCTAAAAAATCGGACGCGATGTTCGGAGTGAAAATGGTAGCATTATCCAATTTTAAAGCAAAATCTGTTGCTTGACACCGCTTTAGTTTCGCATAGGTACCTTGTTTTTTTCCGAGTTATACAAGCCGATCGTAAGCTGACGAAGCTGAAGGTTTAAATATTACATCAAAGCGATAAGCGGATTTCGTAAAGGAAATTGAAAAGCTGACAGTCCTCTTCATCTGATTATCAGATATAGACGAGAAGAAAAAATTACCTGTCGCACGTCCAAACGTCCCACGATTTTTTTTACTATAGGCGGCCGTTAGCTAGATCCAGTCAGTGATATAATTGTAATCTCATTAAAATGGGATTACAATGGAACTTTAGATGATATAATGATAAAAGTTTCCAATGTATTTGGCAGTTTAGGTAGTTTTTAAAGCAATTCTTAGGACCAGGGGGCCTAATATGGCTGCGATTATCGCGTGATAAAACCTGGATAAAACATCCGTCACTTTCTGACATTTATATCTAAGCACGACAGCGACGGATGGTTTATCCAAATTTTGTCACGCGATAAACGCAACCATACTAGGCCTGTGTGGACTGAAAAACAAATGAAAAAATGAGCTAAGTACCTATTAAAACGAGGTTTGTGGTCAGTTTCCTAGTAATTTACAATACAGGAAAATGACCACTCCTAGTTAATCCTTTTTCTCAACACTGGTTTCTTTCACATAAGTAAGTGCTGAGAAAAAAAATTAAGACAAAATGTTGTTATTGGCATATGAATAGTAGGAACTTCCCTACTTAACGTTTTCCTTGAGCTGCTGTTATTTTACTATTTTAAACATCAGTAGAGTATGTTATCCTCCAAAAAACAGGAAGTGTGAATATTGTTTAAAAATTGATCATACATTCAAACCAAATTACGTATTTATTTAATTTAACTTTTTAACTTAAACAGCTTCGTTTGCCAAATCATTTGACATGCCATCCTATAATTGGAACACAATATTTACCAAGTATTCGCAAAAAAAAAACAAAGGAAATAAAAAAATTTAGTCTTAGCTACAATCTTTACTTTTAAGATTGTATTAGCTAAGATTATGAAAATAAAAGTTAGAATTAAATAACAGTAACTTTACTTAAATAATAGTACCAATACTTAATTTGACTTCGGTATTGCATAAATATCCTTATCTACCCAACCACACATCATAGCCCTCTTTATAATACTTTTAACAAATTTTGTCTTATCCATAATTTTTGTCACGAAACATTGCTCGTTAGTTAAGTACTGTTCTGTTCTGCACTGTTCTGCACTGTTCTACACTATAATTTTGATGGACCCTTTTATAAAACCTGGTTGTTTTGATGTATCAGAGATAATTACAGGGAAGTCCAGCCATACGGCAGTTTACAAAATGCCAATCAAAACTGATTCTATGACATTTAATCGATTCTTAGAAAGCCTTTATACTTACAAAGAAAGGCAGCCTGATTTGTTACTGTCAAAATGGGTTTTCTGCTTTCTTTTGAAACACAAATGGAATAAATGAAATGTTTTTTTTAACTTTCTTTTGGTCAAACATATATTGCATCAAATTATGTTTGAAATTATATTCACATGTTTTTTATTTGTTTTGATCCACTTTGTTTTAGTGGGTGCTAATTTATGTTTCGCAAATGTACGGGTCAAATAATAGATTGCATATACGGGTCAAATAATATCAAAGATAATTATTAATTATTTACTTACCGAACCTTCCAGGACAAGACAAGATAGAGTTATAGCAACTTATAGCACATGATTTTTGTAAATTTATTTTTCTCTTTTGTTACAAAAAACTAAAAGACATATTTTAAAGTGCTTACACTAACACTGAAAGATTAAAAACAGGAAAAAACTCATGACATAACAGATTTAGGAAAAAACGTTGGTTATTTAAACGTCAATAATTATACCTAATATTTATAACAAATCAGTTCCTTATCGTAAGGAGGAAAATGTTTCTCGTTCTCAATACAATGAAAAAGTGACTCCTATTGAAGTTATTGTTTTCACGCACTCTCAGCTCAAGCATTATTCATAACCGATACAGATTCCCTATTGAAACAAGATATCAGATTCTGAATACCCAATTTGCGTTCTCATTTGAAGGATATCAGCATTCGAATGTATGTCTTGAAGAGAGGTGATAAAAGTGTTTTTGTTCTTGCAGGATTCCATTGCAAGTGTGAGAGATAAGGGAATGTCAGGTCAATCTTTTGTTGGAGATTACGTTAAAGTTGACCCGGTGGAGCCTCTTCACATGCTAATGGGCAAACAAAAAGGCGCCAGTCGCGATAGCATCGGCGTGCTGGCAATAATGAAAACCTAACTTATCTGTACACAATCAACCAAAAAAATTCCTCATGAAAGCGTTTACCTTGACAACGATACCAACATTGTTAAAACCGTCATTTATTACTAATTTATTCGTAATTCCATGCAGTGATAACTTACTTGGGTGTGACCTCGACGCAAAGCCGGGCGCGATCAATGAATTTTGGAGTTTACGTACGAAACGTTACTCATTAATGATTTGGGCAAATGCTGACTGTCGGTCGATGAAAGGAGCCTTCGTCTAACGGAATCATAAGCTTCAATCAATTTGGATGTAGGATTACTCAAAGAATAATGAAAATTTGAGTCTACGTTGAATGCCTTGACGTAATTCTGCTGTCAATGACTCCAATTTAAATCTGTTATCACTGAATTTAGGTAGCAATTACGTTTAGAAACTCTGGGTTTGGGTTGAATCCCTAACAAACGAAAAGAGTTTCTCTATCTCAATTAGGAGACTACAGTTTCCCATTGGATCCAATACTTTACTGTAAAATGATTTTAAGTTTTTGTTTCCGACAGGCCCGACAGCAAATAGTTAAACTGAGAATCTATAGCGTGGCTAATAAATCTTACGCTGTATTGCGTAATCGCTACCAGGAGAACAAAGGCCGAATTCTTTCTTCCAATGGCGAGATGTTGTAACGGGCATTTGTTTACTGGGCTCGGGCACCCGTCTGACCCGAAACGCGAATCTGTGTCAAGCAGTTTATTCAATCTGCCGCGTGAGAGTCTCGGCTACACTCCACGCGACTCTGACTCGTCCCACTACATCTTAAGGTGTAGTTCCCTGGAGTGACGTCCTTACGGGCAACACGGCTACGCCCTTGTGGTTGTTATCGTTTCTGTCCTTGAATAGCACTAACGATGTGTCGTGGACGAAAAGTATCCCGAATAAGGGCTTTCGAACGTATTAAGTGAGATATGGTGAGATGTAAAACGTAGCACGTTGCACGATCGATGCTCGGTTTTAATCTCTTAACTGCGCTGAGAGTCATCAATTCTGTATTAAGTACGTACCGACTAAATCTCGCTTAATCTTAACGCTCCACTGGCGAAATTCGTTTATGTATCGCATACGTGGTGGAGCGAGTAGGACGGGGATTACGGAACCCTCTCGAGTGTGATACAGATAACTAATATTGGGAAGCGTCACATGCTCGCTGCCAAATCCATCTAAATCAATATTTATACTTAATAAGCATGGTGGAGTGAGCATTCTAACGTTATCATTATCGATAACGTGTTAACTTACAGATTTTTGATATTTACACACCAACTAAACTCGCACTTCAATGATACTTGAGGTTTCTGTGAAGTTATTGTATAATGCACTTCAAGTTAGGTAGCTTGTTGTTGGTAAATTTGTAGTGAAAAGGGGTATAAGTCGACTTAACCCGCACTAAAAAAGGGTATACCCATAAACGGAGTATACTAGACTTAACCCTTTCTTCACTTGATCTTCAGGAGAGTTATAGCCTTTTTCAATAAAACTCCAGAATTTTGTGATGTAACGTTAGTACCTGCTGTACCTTTGCATCAATTCAAATGATATCAGCGGCACGAACACACTCCATATTGTTTAGTGATATCTCCAAAGATAATTACTATCTAGACTAGACCTTCTTGTTGACTTATCTTCCAAGACTAAACAGTAATAAGACGAACATTCTCGTACAAGAATCCACGAATTATCATTCCTGCCGCCCCTATAGAAGAGTCATCTTGCGTAAAAACTTAACGAAACTGGCATGCCGTCATGTTGGTAACATTGAGCGGAGGAAAAAATAAAAATGGCCGCCACCAAGGCCGCAAGAAGCTGTCCTAGTCTTTGAGGGCGTTCACACTTTTTAATCATCGCTTCAGGCTTTTGCAAAACTTGTAGGCTTTAAAACCGCACTACACATGACAATATTAGCACGAGCCCTTATTACTACGAGACTATGGTAAAATAAGGGTCACAAGTAGGCTGGTCATGTTGTTTTAATCACTTACCATGGCCTAAGTAGGTCTCGCTGTTTTATTGTAATTTTATGATGAATTTTATGTACATTAAACAGAATGTAAATGGTAGGGCTTCAAGTTATGCTGAACTTGTCATCTAATATGAATATATGTACACAAATTGACCTAGTCCCAAACTAAGATCTTGTACTATGGGTACAAGACAACAATAACTATACTCATATACATAGAAAACATCCGATACTAAAAAAGAAATACTCACGCCCATCAGACAATCATTATCTGGAATCGAACCCGGGACCGTTAGGTTCGTAGGCAAGGTCACTACCAACTAGGGTAACCGCAACGTCAAATAAACATCAAAAGGAATGACATTTGATAATTAATAATATTAATTGGATATTAAAGTTTGGACATCGTTGTCATGGTTTTACAAACCAGCTATTAATTTTTGGGGTTTGACCAATGTTTTGAAATCTAACCTTAAACGTATCTTATCTTATGATTATTAAACATTATTGAGCTATTACATTTTCCGCATCCATAATTTGGTTATCTCTTACGTGAAACTATTGGGAGAAAAACATGTGCATTGTCATAAATAAAATAAATCTGACTCAAAAAATACCTTATTCCAAGATTTTAGTTAATTAAATTAAAAACTTGCAAAAATAAATACCATGTAATCGAGAGATAAAATCCCACTGTATCGAGTATCGACATTGCGAGTTGCCTTGCAAAACCAGAATGGGCTCATTGTAGACCTGTCCGAAAAAAGAATAAGAAAAAAAAACAGGCGTGCAGTACGCGGCGATCGCCTGGGAACGCAAGCGCAAGCTTTTACCGCATTTTATTTAAACTTATTTTGAAGGTGCTAAAGGTGACTTTAGTGGTTTCTGCAAGCATACGAATATTGCAGTAGAACAGCTTAGCTGCACCTGTCCGTATCCTAGGTTAGGTATCACTTACTTTTTTATTATTCAAGAGACACAAGTGTTACAAAGAGTCTTTAGCGTATATAAGGACATGCTGAAAAAGTCCTAGTGAAAAAGGGTATAAGTCTACTCAAGATCAAGGGAAAAAGGGTTCAAGTCTAGTATACTCCGTTTATATAAATACCCTTTTTTACGAGTTAAGTCGACTTATAACCTTTAGCCCAATATTTTTCTTTAACCAAGAATACGAATGTTTTTTGAGATTTTTGTTTTTAAATGTCACTGAACTTAACGCCCGTCAAAACCAAATTAAATGCAACAAAAGAGTTTGTAATATTAAACAACAATATTGTTGACGGATTCATGCTAATTTGAACAAGACCGCACGATTTCAGAAGTCCTCTTTTCATTCAGTCATCATCAATATCTTCAATTACTTGTTTCTCATCTAAATCAGTGACATTGCAAATTATAAAAATTAATGTAGTGTAGCTGTAATCATATTAATATTATAGTAACTTAATTACAAGAGGACCGGTCCAACTAAGTAGGGATTGCGCTTTAATACCTAGGGTTGGGTATGTGGTTAAATACTCTTTGCTCTTGGTTTATTTGCTGGTTTTTTTAGTCAAATGGCCTTTAAATATTCTCTTTTTCCTTGTCAACTTCTTGATAAATATTTTATTTTGTCTTTCAAGATTTGTTTCACTAAAGTTTTTTTTTATTTTGGTCCTTCATGTATTTCAAACTTGCTTGCATACAATAACAATTAGCTGTCAACAATGTCACTAACCTCTTTTGTTTATTATTTATCAAATTATTTATTTTCAGCGTCTAAATTAATTCCCAGTTTAATCAACACGCAAGTTTCTAGGTTTAAAATAGCAACCAGTACAAAATCGAGTTCATCCCTGTCGACCAGTCAGCCCGGTTTCTCTAACACCTCCCGCTCAGTAGCAACGACACTAAATTGCCAACGATGCACTGGCGCCATCTCTGTGGTGTTATTCTCTGGTGTTTAGTTTATCGAACTGGTTTAGCTTGATCTGTGCGTACGCTTGCAGAGCGTGTCAATGCGTGTCTTGAACGCTGGTTTACCGGAAGATTCTGGCTTCGTGTCAGTTTATGTCAATTCATGCCTGAACGTACTTCAGTTTAATGTGTTTAAAAATGGTTTGAAAATCATGAATTCCCGTTATTTGAAATAGGATTTGCGGCCTCAGCTCCTGGGTACAAGCCTATACTTCGCAGCTACGATTACTTAGTTAAGTTTGTATATGACCTTTAAGTCGAGAACAAAGTTCATGAGATGGACATCCCTGGTGCCTACAGGCCCCCAATTCTCGTGAGACTTGAGAAGTTTCACCTTTACATAGTATAAAATAAAGCCTCTTTCCGCATCAGTCTGTCTGTCTATCTGTCTGTACTCCTCCTAAACCACGCAACGGATTTTCAGATACAGTTTTCACAATCAGTCGAATATTTTTTCATGGAAGGAACCGAACCTAACCTAACCTAACCTAACCTAACCTAATTCAGTTTTTATGTACGTAGAAACACAACAATATTTTGCAACCAATCTAAATGACTCAAGTATCACTAGTATACTAGTGAGATTACCCCTGTTTTTTTTTTTCTACAGGTGCCAAGTCAGGTTAGTTCGATCAAGCGAACTCCCATGCTGCGCAAGAGAATAAACCCACTCGTCTAGTGAGCAATCAACTCCTGCGCTGGGATTAAGCAGCAATCAACTACTGTGTATATTTTAATACAAATGCTTTTTACATTATTTTAATACGCAGAAAAGTATGTTTATGCATGTTAACTCTTCATTGCACAGAAATAATTGTGCTAATTTTTTTCGTAATGATACAGTGAATATGTAAGTGAAATTATCCCATTGAGAGAAGAAAACTCTTTAAGTGATTCTTACAGTACAACAAGATCACCATTAAATAATTTATTTGTTTGTTTTTTTTTATATATTAAATGTGTACTTATACAAACTCAATTATTTTAATCCCTTATTAAACATATCCATGGTAACATTACCTAACTGTGCAAAATACTTTCGCTTTCGTTAGCCGGATACCCTAAAAAAAGTTATGTAAAAAACAACAAATACTAGTTTTGGAAGTTGCTCGGTAACTTAATTTAGAGTGTGTGTAAATTAAAAATCATATTTTATCGCCTAAAAGTTCTGAGGTCAATGAATCAGGAAACTTAGCTCATGACATTTATTCAAACTCAAGGTACTCAATAGTACTCATATCCGACTTAGAACGCTAAACTAACGCCTTTATTCACTCTTAATGCAAAATGTTTAATTTGGTCGGAAGTGCTTCCTCGCTTGTTAATTTTATTAATGATACTAGATCTAAAAGAGCAAGCTGGTCACATGACAATTCTATACTATGAGCATTT
Source organism: Acleris cristana (assembly GCA_948252455.1). Taxonomy (NCBI): domain Eukaryota; kingdom Metazoa; phylum Arthropoda; class Insecta; order Lepidoptera; family Tortricidae; genus Acleris; species Acleris cristana. Next base: position 4,797,815 of record OX411774.1, on the reverse strand, counting down.
GTATGAAACGAAGAAATTGCAAGAGCGTTACTTTCAGGGAATATTCATTACTTAAACATTGTAAGTCGTATCGTTTCAAAATGACGTCACTAAGGCATTTTGTCCAAATTGAGAAGAATCGTGTAAAGAAACTACAATAGCAGAGACACAAACAAAATAAAATGATGATTTGAGACAAATTGAAATGGCATTAAATTGCAAAGCGCTTCAGCATAATCAGTACCAGGGTTCCACATTCTCCTTCAAAAAGGACTCGATATCGAGTTGTTGGGATTGAATATATTAACGATGGTATCGAACAGACGTTGCCTAACGCATACCTAATGATATCACTGAGACCCACGCATGCGCGAACGAGACATCTTGACATCACCATAGTGTTGCTAACATCTATATGAACACTTTGTTTACGTTTCTTTACTATTGACTCGTTTCGGATCACTGGTGAGTTAATACTGCCACGAGATTGTACACATCAATAATGTCCAAGGATTAAGAATATCCCTACATTATTTTGATATTTTGCAACTTACTTGGAGCAAAAATTTGTATTAGGAAGATCAAGGTCAAGATCGACTTATAGTTTTAGAAATTTAACTAGGTAGATGCAAAAAGAAGAAAGATGCTACTACTGTGATGTTTATCTCAATGTTATGGATTTCAAGAACGAAAAAGGCCCATTTTAAGAGAAAGTAAGTAAAAGGTAATTTTGAATAATCAAAATTTTAATTCGTTTGTTCCAAGCGGATTTAATTAAATAACCAAGAATTGGTTGGTCCGTCATATTGTTATGTTTTGGTGCTTGAGTAGAGGGAAGCCTTATATGTATGATGAAATGGAATGAGTAAAATACCCTTAAAAATAAAATATTTTTCACTTATTTCAAGAGGAACATCAGTTTAAATCAATTTTCCTCCACAAGTAACCACCTGTTTTAAACTTTCCATCCTTTAGGAGCCTCTCCCATTTTGTAAAAGATATCATTATTATTGGCTATTTCAATATCTCTAAAACCATACTTTCGATTCGACGAATACATTTCATGTTGGGGCAGGGACAATGTATAATATGACATTTGATGTTTATTTGATTTGAAATTCAATCAATCAGAAGCAAGTATAGTCACGCGAGGTGGTTTCAAAGAATCGATTGTAACAAAAATATTTTTGAGGAAAGTGTTTTATGATGAAGAAATTATGGGGATAATAGCGCAGGAAAGGTCTAAACAAGGACTACAACTCCATATAACCTTATTAAACTAAGTATAACAGTAAAAACTGTGGATATATATATATGTGTTTTTATATGTATGTCAAAATAATGTTGTAGTGGCTAAGTAAAATGTCAAGCATGATCAACAAATGCTATTAAAAGTTGAAAAGAGGCGACTCTCTAAAAAATGGGAAAAGCACAGTGATTAAATTGTTCAAAATCGAAAGCAAACCGAAGTTTACGCTTGCGTTAAGTCATTGACTAAAGCTTAGTGACATCATTATTGTGTCCGCAGAGGAAAACCTTCAAATGAAATCGTTTGTTGTTTTGCTTACTCAACAGAAATATTGACTTCTTTGTAAAGATATATTCTTTTGTATAGAAGACGTATTTGGTACCTCTAGTTATAATTTGTCGTTTATCTTTTATACTTTATGTCCTTAGAGCATTAAATAAACAATAAAACACGCACAAATAGGTATTGTTCCCAACTATACTCACGCAGTTGGTGACGTCATCAAACCGCGCTGCCAAATTTGCTATAACCCGCCAAATTGCTAATGGCGTAGTACACTTATAATGCGGTTGCTGACGAGCGACTTGCTGGTTTGGGCGGGTTTGCCGAGGATTAGATCAGAAGTCAGAACATACCTGGAACAAAGATTTGATTTGTAAAAGATATAGCTGTGTAATTGGAGAAGATTCTGTGTATACATGTTACATGAATAAAAGCGTAAATCCAGAAAAAATAAAAAATCTGAAATAAAAAAGGTATCGTCGATACAAAATTGTGTGTAGGAATAGTATCATCAACATAAGCACCCTTTTCGCTAAAAACCTTGTAACGTACGTACAACGCGTTGACAGAAGCTAGCCGAAGACCTCGAGGAAAGTTATCTCTCCGTCGATTCGTGTGTAAAGGCAGTTTCCCATTTCCCGACACGCGACCTAGCAAACAGGTTAGGTGGAAAGGAATTGGGCTCATTACATTTGCCTATACGTCGGTTGCTTCCTCGTCTACCTCACTATTTAATATTTGGTCTAGTTTTTAGGAAATCCTTTTATGAAAGGCTCGAGAAATACTAGTCTTTGTTGTTAAGAACGTTTCATGAAAAGGACATCTAACTCAAGCTCAGGTCTAAAATACATTCCAAGTCCTTGTTGTATATGAATTTTACTAAGCTCCAATTTCCACGGTCACAAAGAAATCCCGGGCAAAGCAGACCAAGGCTCGTACGATAAAATAAAATGCGTGACCTGTTTCGAACGCCTGACGCGATACTGGGTAATCGTGTGTGGAAGGGGCTGGTCACATCACGTACTTCACTGCTTTATTTGCTTTGTTATGCTCAGTTTTCTGGTTTGTGGACATCGTAGTATTACGCAAAATTAGGTTATTGTTTTCCGGGTCACGTATGTATCCATTAATTCTGCGGCCAGAAGAGCTACATTTTGCGAGTTGTACCTACTCCCAACTCAATGTCGCATACCTACGAAACTCGTTTTTCGTCGTGTTGTGACCCAAACCGCAATGTGTGAAACCAAATTCGATGTAAATTACGCAACTCAAAAAATGCGACTCACATCTTTACAATCTGTTGATTACCCTGATCTTGCCTCAGCTTAATAGATAATACTACTTTTCTTTTACTATCAGCTGCTCAATTTTATTGTTTGTTTTATAATCTTACTAACTTAACTTACTATAGTGTCAAAATATTGTAAGTATAAATATTCTGTTTGATGACCTTATTAGCTTCAGGTACTCGACAAAAGTTGGATCTCGTTCTGTCTCAGTCTCAGTATTGGAAAGTTGAAGTCTAGAATGTTAGCGTTTGTATGTGTTATTTATTAAAGCTTACGCATAATTTTCATAAATATATTTTTATTTGATGTCAACAGTGTGCACTTCGACCAGTTATCTCGTCCGGATAGGATGGTGTCGGCCGATAATCGTTAGGTCATGTTTACACGCAATGAATATTAAGAAGTTGCGATAACGCATGCGCGTTTCATGCTCTTTTTGGCGATAAACGAGATCATTGCTGTTGAAGTTAGTAACAAGTATTACATTCCAGTAATTTCTGCGGTTGTTATCATACTAATGAAAATAGACGCTAATGTTTCTGTTACAATACAATGTTTTACTCGTAAACGACAACTCTAGGACCGTCTGAATTTAAATACCACTGGCGCAACTATTGGCTTAATATTGTCTACTATGTTACGAAAGAGTTCTGCCGCTTGACTTAGAATTCCTCAAATAATGTCCTTAAATATTAGCCTTGTATTACCCGCATCAGTAGATTTCAGCGACCTTTACCAAAACCCGCGTACTTAGTAATCCAAATTCATTCCGTGAATCTCATTTACTCCTACCTATAGTTTGTTCTTGTTTTGAAATAGAAGCCCTTCTTACAAAAGAGTAATTAAAACTAGTTTCATTCCCTTAAATAAAATAATCGCCCCTATTTGGCGAATGTGCTTCAAGCAAGTTTTTATTTCTTTCTAGAAGTTGTTATAGTTGTCCTTTGATAGTCACAAGTACAGCATTAACAATGAGAATTCGTTCTATTTTTACTCGCAGACTGGCCAAAACTTGCTCTGGATTATCTTTATGACTAATATCGTCTAATTAAAATGAATCATGAGTGTCATGACACTCATGACCACTTGTTTTATTTGTAATTGTTTGTTTTTGTTCCTATGTTTTAGTGTATTCCACCATAAGTGAAGGTGTACAGTTATTTTGGTTAGCAAGCGAGGTTTCTCTCAATCATCATCATTAGGTACGTTTCCAAGTTGATTGTATTTTATATATACTTTCGCTGTCTTATTTTGCCTTCAGCAAGTTTCTCTTCAGAAATACACTCGTTATTATTTCAACTACCTATGTATAATTATTCTGAATTAGTTCGCAATTCATTTATATCTTTTAAATAAACTATAATAAAGCGAAAAAATTCGTCGGTCTTGGGCAGGATTCGAACCTACATCTCCTCTGGCTCTGTATTTGGTAATGCGCCTGCATCGGCCGGGAGAGCCAGAGGAGATGTAGGTTCGAATCCTGCCTAAGACCGACGAAATTCTTTCGCTTTAATATAGTTTAGAATTTCGTTAACAGACGTTTCTGTTAAATTTAAAAATCTTTTAAATAGTATAAACCATTATTCAGCCCGTATTTAAAATATTCTGTTACTACTTGTGAGTCCACATGTTCCTGCTATTTTAAAGTTATTGAACTGTAAGTTGTAGTTCTTAATTCCGTTCGTACGACCTCTGAATACCGTTATAAAACCGTTTTATTGACTATAGTTATGTTTTAATTGCTAACAATCACATTTCATGTGTAGATCAAGAAGGAGATTGTTTTAGATAAGAGAGTTAGACAATGTTTCGACTAACTACAAATATGTTTACAAATTAATAAAAATGTTTGTGTTATTGTTCAAAATGTTTTTATGTTTATTTTTTATTTAAAGTCTTAAAAAGTCAGCAATTTCCTGATATTGTGTCACTGTCGCAGTTCAACTAAATAATGTCTTAATTGCATACTTTTATATGCAAAAACAAAGTGCATGTTAAAGCAGTAACATGAAAATACGACCAGTATTTTGCCATTAAACAAGTCCTACCGCACAGTTTAATGTGTGTGTAGGTTGTGGACTAGACGCACACATAAGTAACTATTACTACTGGTTACAACCGGCTGACGTCAGTTTTTGTTTTTTTACAAATATCATTATCTCGTATGCCAGAGAGCTTGAGAGTTGTAAAAAAAGAGTAGGTAATATAGTGGTCTGTAAGATAACTGAGAGATATGTTAACAAGGTAAAGTTACAAAAAACCATGCAATTACATTACATAGAAACAAGGACATGTATGACAAATGCCAGACTAAAAAAGTTCATTATTATGTTTCATATCGAAACTTTTCAAAGTCCGTTTAACCGAAAATGCTAGAATGTTTCCGAGTCACAAAAAACCATAATATTTATTCGGACAAAATGTGTTAGCATCTACAATTTGTTGAAATTGCTCACAAATATCCACATTAAAAAACAATCAACAACCGTTGAAAACAAGCTATCATACATGACAGTGTAATACGTCACGCACTATCGTCCGTTATCGTCGGCCGTAGACGATCCGTTTTTAGAAATATTAATTCAGTAATACATACGTAACTGTACTATTTTTAGTGCGGCCTAGGCTAAAAATACTGCGCTTGGTAATGGCTACTTGATAAAACTAATGTTTAGTACGTTAGTGTCGTTGACTTGCAATTGATTGTTGTTATTGACACTTGTTATCTGTTGCGCTGTTGGGTTTAACGTTTGTATTTACTTGTCGTTACTCTGTTTACGATGTTTTTTAATAACATTGGTTACATTTTGATTTTCTTCTTCACTTGTTATATCATCTTCATTTTTTATTGTAGCTGATTGTACAAAATTGACAAAAATATCTTTCGTGATAAAAATGAATGAAATCTTCATGTCATTCTTCTTCGTGTCATTGAATTCTTCTAACAAACCTATAGAAAAAAGCAGTTTTAGAACCTCTACAGAAACAAGCAAATTGTATTCATTGAAGCGGTTCTAACGGTGATACAAAAACACCCGGAAACTACATTTTTTAACGAAACACATTAAAATCGAATCTGTTAATTCAATGACGTTACTTTATTGGTTACTGTAAATGTAAATATTTTTGCCGAAACAAGGAAACTTCAATACACACCGTGTATGATCACAACGAATGACTGTTACTGACCTCATAAAAAATTATAAATGATGTCATTGTTTCGTACTACAATTCAGAGGATAAAGGTACGGTATTCCGAAAGGCTTTTAGGTCGAATATTTCACATTACTCACAGGAAGCCTTTTGATTATAATTCCAAAGCAATTTACATGAACAAAATATCACTTAAACATGGTTGTTGTCATCCCATTAGTTTCGTACAATCGACTTTCGGCTCAAGATCTAAAACATGCAAGTTTACACTTTGGGTTGCACGATTCGAATTTTACTTGTAACTTTTTGTTTTCTTTTTACTTGTAAATTTGTGATTAGCATCGCATCTTCTGGTTATCTAAATCGTTGGACAGTTTAGCATCTAATCTGTTACATAAACAGGTATATTTTGGCTGGCAATCGCGCGAACGCCGTGGTCGACTGCGTCGCAAGGCCGCCCTGTCGACATTGACCGTGAAGCGTCGCGTTAAAAAACACTGTTTCCGCAAATCGAGAGCGAATGTTTGAAGTTTGGTAAAAGTTGGATCGAAGAATCGAGGTCTGGACAAACCTGGAGAAGACAAAACACCACAATTCTGAAGTTCACGCGTGTCAAAGCTTGTTTGTTGGGATATGTTCCTTTTCGAGTACCTAACGCTCATCATCCAAATTTCGTTCAAGATTTCTTATGTTTTCATAATATTTGATTTTTATTTCTGGATATTGCAAAATGTCATACTTTTCATTTCTAGTGTCGCTACATTTACTTTATCGCGATTCGCGAATGTATAACTCAAAGAAAATGTTAAACTAGGGCTTCCGTAGCCAGTACAAGTGCTAGTCGCCCGGCGTCAGCTTTGATCTTTTCTCAGAATTTTTCATAAAAAGGCAACATGAAGTAATTTAATAGTCACAATATAATTTAGTGAAGACACGAAAAATTAGGAATAAATTATTCTGCCTCGGTTACACAATTCTGATCGGTTCCCACTTAAACCCAAGATACTTTAGTACCAATAATCGCAGACATATTCCGGGAACTCATTCAATTCATCTTCCACAGCTATAAATAGTTGTTCTACATTCCAAAATTAATTTTTGTGCCAACAATTAAACGCAAGACAGTGTAAAGACATTCAAGAACGTTTTAATTAACAAAAATAACGCCACCATTGGTGTTTGTCGAGAGTCGAGAGCTATCATTTGGCGCCAGTGCATCAAAATGAGTATTACGTAACGTAATTGTATTGTAACACCCTGGTACCACAATGCGCCTAACGAATGCTAATCAGAATTATCTATCGCGTTGGTCTTATCTAATAGATTGCGACGCGTTCCTTGTAGCATAAAATTTGGTTGACGAGGATCCTAACGATATTGTCTACTCGTTGTAGTATCCTGACCTTGTTCTGGCTCCGCGGCCAAAACACATTTGATTATTCATCATTTTGCATTAATTCATACTAAGACTGGTTGTTTTTGTACCTTAAGCCGTATCAGGTTTTGGATTTTAATTGTTTGTAATAAATTTACCTTGGATACATGATTTTGTTGGCAAATCGTCTGTAGGTATGTGCCCGGAAATACACAAAGCTGTGACGTTTGCGTATTTTTTTTTTCAGTTTTGGTTTTGATTATTTGCATATAAGTTTGCATTGAAATTTGATTTAACTCATAGAATAAACTTCTCCAATCAAGTTATTATACTCTGTGTAGTTTCCTGCATCGCGATTGCACGAGTAGTGCGAGGAATCATCTCAAGGACCATTTTATTCAGTCTGCCGTGGCCCGTGTTTCAAATGAAGTAATCAATTGCACTGAAGTGCATTCCAGCGATCTGCAGTGCACTGCGGACCTTTTGAATGATGACCTGTATCTGTTCACAGAGGACTTGTGAAAGTACTAAAGCCTGTAAACTTGAATTCAGTGATGATGGTAGTGTTTGTTACATTATTTAAATAAAAAGTTTTAATACTCTAGGCAGTACTTAACTAAAGAATTCACGAAATTAAGTGTATTTTGACAATCACCAGTATCATCTAATGTTAATAAGGACATTAGGATTCTAGTCAACCGACATTAAAGCATGGTGATTCGTAATTTTTTCATGGCCGCTGTTTAAGGTCGTTTTAGCGGAAATTTGTTACAGAGCGATCAATTAACATTTTGATGATATTATATTTTACTTTATATCGTTAGCCAAGCCAAGTCAAGGTTAAGGAAGTAGCTAGACAATGCGACGGTTTTGCAAGTCGCGCCGGAAGTCACCAGTTATCAAACCACTAGCAGGGCAGGTGAATATGTTTAATTCGAGGGCATAATATGGGTGTGGCTTTTATTGTAACGCAGACAAGTAAATCAAAGACTTAAGAAAGTCTTACTTGTCATAGTTGTTTTTTTATAGACAGAAATGAACAACATTATAACTTCATCGAAAATCAATACACGGATCTTCAAAGATCATTTGATTAAAGATTTTAATTTCATTTTCAACTTTTTGATGACAAACCAATCGAAGAGTTTCCTTTCTTTCATTACGATCTTTTAATACAATTATACAACCACTGTTTTATTGATATGGTTTTATGCGTTTTGTAAATGATAAAACAGTTTTTATTCAAGCCATAAAGTTGAAGGCCTCATGTTGAATTTGTCAAGATACGGTCAAGGGCGAGCGAGCGGCCTTCTGCGTCGTGTAAAACATTAGCTTGAATTACTTATGAACTACGTGTTGTTTCTGAGTAGGTACGTTTTCATCCAATTTTAATGGACACGTCCGTCTTTAGACGGCTTTACCCTTTCATTATTATTATAAATTCACAGTAATTGTACTTTAATTTTGTGTTCTTGTCCTGGAAATTATAGTGCATGTTATAGCTGATAATTTTAGTAAAATGTTTCTGTATCATAATTATACATCGATGAACCTACATTCTTGCAGCTTTCATGTCAGACCATTGTCAATATTTTGGAGCATGCATTTTTTTCGGGCATTATAAAGTTATGATTTCGATTAACAAAAGAATATTAAAAAACCAAAATCAAGTTGTACTTACATGCATGTAAGATGCATAGTTTAACTTATACCTACTAGGACTCTAATTATCTATTATTTTATAAATCTAGTGTCAATCAAAATTTGCTTTCGAATTTTCATCCACTTCATTAGTCGGTTAACTTGAAATAATGTATTATTTAAATGCGTAGTAAAAGCAACGCGCAACAATGATGTATTTTGTTTGCAACCATCATTCACGTGGTCTATTAATTAATATGAATTCATTTGTTTTTTCAACTTTGACCTTAAACTATTTAGGTTTTGCAAATGTTATGTATTTTAATGTTAATAATAATTATAGTAAAAATTCCAAGACTTATGAACTTAAATCCACACAAGTTATGCCTTACTCGTGATGCAGAGATAGCAGTATCAGCAGATAACACATACGGTAGGCGAGATAAAAGTATTTGGCTCCATCGGATAATTTTGATAGTACGTTGTTTTTAAATACTAAATAAGTAATAGCTAGTAAGTGCAATACGAAATTGGTCGTAGTTTGTAGACATGATCTACAACTTGAAAATCTTTAGTAACATGGATACGAAAGCTGTAATAAGTAATATCGATCGAAAGTGTACCTAGTTTTAAATGTAATTATATGTTTCACTGTAGGTTTTTTATGACAAGGAGAAGGGAAACCAGCAGACACGTTACCTGATGTTAAGTGGTTATCTGAGATCAATCACATGACTGCAATCATAATATTGATATTGCGTTTCCAACCATGAGGATGAGGACTAGAGTGGAATTCCTCAACACAACAATGAGAAGAGAACGCTGCTGCTTGGCAGTAGTTTTAAGGAGAAGATGTGGTAGCACTCCGTACGGACCCTGCACAATGTTCCAATGTATCTATCACCTACCTACCTATTTTAGTATGCAATTCAGTTTATGGATGCCGCTATAGCAATCACACAGCATACAATTATAATAATTAAAACCTGAATAATAAAGATTATCTTCACACGTGCAGAAAAACTAATAAACAAAATGACAAAAGAAATGCAACCATATTAACGTAAAAGGGCCTTTCATTCTCTCAACTGTATAATTTTTACTTGCGTTGAATATCCCCAGTGATATTGAAAGTAATATTGATTAAAGGCATATCGAATCGTTACCCGCGTCATACGCCATGTGAATACAAGTGTTTTTTTATTGGCTCGTAGGATTGGGAGTTGAGTGACACTCGGTAAATTACTGTTGGACAAGGTCACGATACAATTACATAAGGTCTTAATTTAGGTTCTTTTACTAATGAGTAGATATATGAAGTTTTATTAGAAGAAGACACCATTTGCGTGTAGCCGTCGACTGATATCGTCGATTCAGTTTATCGTATTAGAATAGAGACTAGCAGTTTCTCATAGGGTTACATAATTTTTCTTTACATATTTTGAACTTTCCTGCCTGACCAACTTGGAACTGGGAGGATAAAGTAAACTGTTCATCTATAGAAGCTTTACCGATCGTGTATTACCATTAAGCTTGAAAAACGTACAACAGTTATTGTTTTTGATATCTATAGTTAAAGTTAGGGCAGATATTTGTGTGGTGAGCGCGAGTATTTGTTTCCGAGTCTTGGATGTTTTTTTGGATTTCTTGTATAAGTAAGTTCATTGTTGAATATATAGTAGTTACCTATAGTACATGCTTAGTAGCTTAGGACTAGGTCAATTTATGTGACATTGTCCCTGGATATTTACTTATTTATTGAATAGGACGTAAAACTACTTAATTGATCCAAAAATTCAGGTTAGATAATAGTTTTCAGGCCACTTTACTCTTAAGATTCTGCATCGATCATAATTTTAGAACAAAACGCTTTCACACATGTTACTGTAAAAAATTGCCGCATAGGTATCAGTTAGTCATGGTCCGAAATAACAATTGAAAGACGGAACGCACTTCCAAGCAGTTACTAAATTCTTCAACGGTAAGTTAAAACACGTGACTAGAAAAATAGTCTAGTATACGAGTAACATTTATAATTAGGTATTGTATCGCCATTAAACTTTAGTACTTTACCTATACTTAGGTATCTTCTTTCTGTGTGATTCTGAAATTTACTATTCATTTTATAGATTGATTTATCTGAACCCTCTATTTGATTTTTCAGAATTTATTATATATTTTTGATTAGAGCATCTTAATCATGTAATCTAAGTAATTAAGGTTTGGCTAATATTTTCCTTAGGAATCATTTAAAGTAACTAAAAAGGAAGTAATTGACTGAGGAAATGAATAGTTAATGAAGAGGCGTCTATAATTGTATACCTTTGTGGGAATGTAGAACGTAAAATTATATGAAAATGTCACTTTAATTGCAGTCTCTGAAGCAGAAAACTGACTTCCAACAAATTTATTACTTCATTACGTGGTACGATGGAACATATTTTAATATATTCTTAGAATTATACATTAATGCGATAATATTTATTTCCAAGCGCTTCGTACAAAAACTTCTGAGCATTTCCAGATTCAATATTCAGCGAAAGCAAAATTACTACTTACGTCACAACCGTGAACAAGAAAAAGTCTCGAGATTACGGGATAAATTCGAGGAGTCTTTTTAAAGGAGGGTGGGTTTTTTTGTATGGTTCTTAAGCTCAGTCTACTTTGACTTTGAATCGAGTCCGTGTTGAGGCTCCATTAGTGGCACGCCGTCACGGAAACAGCCCATAATCGGAGTTCTACCCCGAGCCGGGGTTGACTAACTCGCCATGAATCACTTGACATTGAAAACGCACGTTGTACAAAACCGAAACAGCCGAACCCGGGGGTGATTCTAGGGCGCTCCCATCGATCCCCGTGGAAATGGGTCGCCCCCTCCACCGACCTTGAGTGCCGGAGCCTCACGACAATTCCCGAAAATCGCCGAGGCTCTTCCATTCATTCGGATCTTTACGCCCACGGACGACGTGGGCAGATTTTGAAGTCCTACCTAAGGGGCGAGTTTTCCAAACTTTAGATAAACCTAAACTAGATTGTTTAACTTCGGACGAAATTTGGTTTCTCGCTTATTTTAATAATGAATAAACCAAACCTAACTTTTAATAGCCTGTTTCATTGTTTGTCACAAGTTTTCAAGCAAAATACTTTAGATATTAATTATCTCATTTATTTCACAATAACAACATAACATCCGTATGCAATAAACAAACTGATCATATATCTACGGGTGGCAAGGCAGCCAGTAGACAATGCGGGGTCGCCTTATCAAACTGTAATAATATTTGCTTGTGACCTTAGGAAATTTCTGCCATGTTGTGTAACAAGGGAAAGCATGATGAGTAGTAAAATAAAACACCTGACAAAAACGAAAACAAATGAAAGAAAGAAAAAAAAAAGAAAAACGACCACGTGTTTTTTTTTCCAAAAGTCAGCCTTCATAGACTACTGGATGACGTAACGCGATAGTGAAACAGTCAATATTTGATATAGAGCCATTAGCCGCGGCGTGCGATAACGCGACGAGCGCCAAGTTCACTAATGAATAGGGGACACAACACAAGACTGTGCCAGTTCTGCCTTACTATTCACTACCACACAACACCCGAAACGTACGCGCAACAACAACTATTCTGCTCACACCGCCAACGCATGAAAAGGACAGCGTTATCCAATCGAATCAATGTGAATGTTGACGGAATCCGAATAGTGCGGCCGGTCTGGCAGGTTCGGCGTGGTCACGATTCGTGACAAGTATACAACTCCTTGGCAATGGAAATGGAATGCAAATCTATCGATCATTTTGTTATTCAGCGGGAGCCGTTCGATTGTCGGAACATTAGTTGCGATTATTTTCTTGAAGGTTCTGGAGGGTCTTGGTTGGTCTCTGAACTCCATCATCACGTCTTAACTAGCTTGGCAGGAGTCCAAGCCCGACGACAGGCCGATGGTAAGTAACGAGTGGTCGATGTCGCCAAATAAGCCTAGAGGCGTGGTAACCAGGTCAGCATCACATATTAAATATGACGCATAGCGGCAGATGCAACAAGCTGTAAATGATCTCGTACAAACAGTTGCACTTTCGCTTAAACGTCGCCCGTCGGGGAGGGGGTCGCGAGGGGGGGCGAAGGGTTATCAGCGCTGATAACAGCTCATCCATCACTCGCGTCTATCACACAATGCTCGGGACCTCGGCAGACGGAAGATTTTGAATAAAACATGCATTGGAGGCGTTTTTTTGTACAAACTTTTCACAGGTAGCATTAACAATAATGTCGTATTGTTATTGTTGTTGACCCCACTCAACGAAAACATGTTAATGTTTTCAAGTAACTTTTTGTTACTTTTTAGTATTTATTTATGATTTTTCTTTCTTATAAGCCGAAGAAAATTGTCATATTAGATTCTGGTAAGAACTAAAAATAATTATGTAAACGTTTATTACTTTTACTGACTCAAGCACAAGACTAAACTTGTTAAACGATGATGAAATTAACGAAGGAAGATTCTGACCTAAAGGATGGTAGTTCACTCGTGTCTTTAAAACTCCTACAAGAATTTCTATACCGGTGATTCTGAAAGCAACATCCCGTTTACGCAACTTTATTGCAGATGTTAATGATAATTACTCTTCTTTCCTTGTCTTGACACTATTCTTACGTTAATACCATTAATTGCCTCAACAAAGTATAATTACAGATATAAAGTGAACAGTGATAGATAAAATGAAGTAAAAATAATCATAATACCTAGAGAAGTCATAAATAGTAATTAATAATAATAAGTAGATAGAAGAAACTCAAGAGATAACAGCATAAACCAAAGATTTAAACTGATCTCGCAATCATGGAGTCTCAAGCCAAAAGGGATTTTCAGTTTTATCTTCAGCGCTGGGTTCAGGTTGCTAATTGAAACTGGAGAAATTGTGGACTTGGAGTTGTATTTCAAGATAATGTTAGAAGCTGCAGTGATTTGTCTTAATTATTAAGTATGGATAAAACATGATGCAGGATGAAATTAAAATAAGTACATTCCATGTTTTTAAAAAGGATTTATTAAAAAATCACATCACATCTACCGATCTACTTAGAACTGATCAACACAACGACATTGTCAACGATATTACGCAACTACTCGTGACTCTTATTATGATTGTCTCGCGAAATAAAGGTATCAAGTATCATCCGTGTAGGACTCATCGCATAGGACCTTTTGACTGATGTCTATAAAGTCGTTAGTCGCATCGCGATTCGCGGTTGAATCTAAACGCTTCCTTCTCTGAAGTGAATACTAAAATGCTTTTTCCTGCACTCTTAGTAGGGTCGAATTAAGACTATGAATTGTTTATCTGATGGGTTGCTTATAAAATTGAGCAAATTTTTAATCAGCAGTTATTAAATTTGAAGCTATTTAAGACTATGAACTGTTTAAATGGTGGTGTGCTTTTAAAATGTGCAAAAGTTTAAATTAGCAGTAAATAAAAATATTTTGAGATGTTGTCAAAATTGTTTTTTAAAATGTATTTTCTCTAAAAAAATATTATCTGCTAAATATTTAAGGACCTTTTAAAACTTCAACGTGTTTTACATGTAACCTTTCATAAGTGTATTCAAATTTACACGCTCTCGTCACCACAATTATCAAAAACAGACACATGAAGTCGACAAAACAAATGCTGGCAATGTTCAAAACGTTAATTTACAAAATAACAACAAAATAGCGTTTAGCAATAAAGCGGGCGATATTAACGAAGGCACAAATAATAAAAATATGGTGAACACGCACACACAAGAACGTGAAGAGCCCACGGAGTAACCGCTACACACAAGGACAAAAAATTACCAAGCGCGAGTCAGACCTTAGCCGAGAATTCTGCTCAGCTACTGCTCAAAGTAATTGTAACTCAAAAGGAAATAAACGTTAATTTTAACCTTATAAATAGTAAGCTATTTACAAAGTAAGCTTACGAGTCAACAGATCAATTGAAACTAGTCACATGACATGCAAAACATAGCTGAGTCACTTTACAAGGTTCATTATTTGATCTTATCATATCTAATCAGACCTCATTTTTCCAACAGTCTTTTATTTACTTATCAATTAATTACAGCATAGTAAAGTTATTTTATCAAAGTCAAAGGTATGGTATGTTGCATTGTTTTTTAGCTACGGAACTCCAAAAGCTTTTTTACGCACACTCCGTAAATGTTGCTCACACGCATTGCTGTTGAGCAAAAACGACCGGGCGACTCTTGATCTTGCGTCTGCCAGCACTCGAGCAGGTTCGTCGTTACATGTTGATGTTTATTTTTCATTCTTTACTTACAATTTTTCGGTTTTATCTTCGATTTTTTGGTTGGTATCTTTACTATAGTTTTTTTCTCTATTATAAAATCCTAAAATTTTTTTTTTCGAAGAGAATCAAAACTGTTTTTTCTCCCTATTTTTTATATAAATTTTATCTTCGAATGTTTACGGATGATACTTAGGTATTTCATTAGTGAAATATTCTTTAAATTGTTCTAAAGAATGCAGTAAATGCAACATTTCTTACCTCAAGTGTATTATTTCTTTTACTTAGCAATCTTAAAAACCAACCCAACCAAGCTTTGAGCAATGGCCGTAATTATTTTGAATACTGTCTTGCTGATAGCACTCTATTCGCCCAGAACCTGTACCTATTAAACCTTTATTATCCCTAACCCGCGCCATCCCAGCAATGGTAACTCGTTTTTAATTACATTTTAAGCACATACCTACTTAGATCACTCTGCGGCCGACGGCGAGCCTGGGCTATCTTTTAAAATGCAATATTATAGGCATGCGTAATGTATCAGGTAGTGTAAAAAGTTAAATACTAAGTAACACCGTTATTATTAAGTGAGCAAAGTATTAAGTATTTCAAGTTATCAAAAAATGGAAGGGACATGATGACAATAGTAATAAAATTAACTTAATTGATGCTATCACATCGGGACTTTTCAATTTAGGTGTCTAATTACTTCGTTTATTGATGTTTATAACATTAAATACCTATTTATGGTTCTGTAATAACTTATTTATTGTTTTGTAGTAAAAGGTCATGGTGCCATTTTTTTAGCACAAGAACTACCTAGTCCTTGTTAGTAACAAATAGGGAATAAAACGATATTTGACCACAACCCTATTACCCAGACCGTTACAGCGCGTCCATATTTTTTGCTTCTTATATGTACATCGTATGGCAACTGTACTTGTAGCATGGAAACATTCGAGTTACTTGCAAGTGCCACGAGTTGAAACGAGACCATTAACATCACTGGACGAAACCGGATTCCACAATAAAAACCTAATTGAAGTTCATACTTCCCTACGTCCAGAGTCGTGACATTATGCATTTAACTTTCATGCGCAATCGGTTTCATATTGCATATCACCTTCAGTTTAATAATTTACTCTGCCTTTCTTTTGTTTTTATTTATTTGAACTCGACTATTAAATGCAGCTTCTCGCATTTCCACAAGTTGGTCGTCGTCATTGCATTCGCCAATCAGAGTCGGGGAACTGTAGGGCAGGTCATGGCTCAATGTAAACATAAACGGATGTGCAAACGATAAATATTATCGCAGTTTCCATTTTTCTATTAAAAAATACTCTTCTTTAAATGCATGTTCGTTTTATACTTCAGTTTGAGACAAGTTGTTCCTTGATAAATTAGGCAATTTTTTATCTTCAGAAGCTGGTTTGTAAGAAAAATTTACTTTTAATACGCACGTTTTTTTGCGTGAAGACGATTTACAAAGGACAATGGTTAATTTTCCGCAAGCGAGTAGCCGACGTGCGAAGTAGTCTTATCTGGCGACGACTCGAGTACCAGGCGAGCAGCGGATCGCGGCGGTGTCGCGTTACGCGGTGGCTGTTGACACCACTGCCTGATTAATATTTATGATACGGCTGAGCATCTCGCATGGCCGGTTCGCTCGACGCGAATTTAACCCTCTCGCTCACTCATCATCGCACATTGCGCGACAGACAGAGAACACATGTAACACATATGGCGACTCTTTCAACATTGATGGCGCGAAATACGAACGAGAATCCCAAATCATCTTGATTTTAAAAGTTGTTATTCAGTTGGGTCTAATCCCCAATCTGTATGCCCGATTTAAGGACCTTGCCTCTGTACGCTTTTTGGAATTCCTTTAAAGTAATTGACGCGATAGTTAAGGTTTGTTTGTGTGTGCGTGTTGTTTTGCTGAATTTTGATACCGGTTTTTGTGAACTATTTAACGCTTAGTGATTTTTGTTTTTGTCATGTTTCTGCAAGACATGTGAATATGTGGGCCAAAGCGTGGGACCAAGAACGCGTCGCGGCTGACCGTATCGAGTAGATCGAGGTATCTCAACCGGACAGACTAGACGGTCTTACAAAAACTGCACTAACCATAGTGGAAAGTGGTGCTGTAGGACGAATTACAATCATTAAGTTGAAAGAGGGCGATCGAAACGACTAGTTGTGTGTAGAAGACATCAATTACGGAGTTGCAATAGATGTATCTTTGCACTCTTAATAACAGTGCCGTCGCATAATAGGATTAATCGTTGGTAATTTCCTCAACATGTTGCTGGTGTTTGCCAGGAACGATGACGCCTGTGTTCATTTGAATTACTCATTGAATCATTTCATTTGTTAGGTATTTAAACAGACTCACTTGTTCTTAATTGATATGTACTAAAAACAAGTGCCTGATCTTTTGTTTGGCCATCAATTTTTTCATCATTGTACTGAAACGTGTTATAAGTACTTCTCTTGGTTTATTAGTTATTATCAAGCGAGCTCATGTTAAATTAAGTTAGGTACTTATTAATTCAAGCGCGCGGGTATCCGCTGCAAAGTAGTCAGTAGGTGCGTGTCGATGGCGTCTTTTTATCGGCTTCCTCGCTCCTTAAGTGTCTTGCATTAACAGCATTATCATTGTATGCTGCTCCGTAGAACCATTATCCTTGTCTGTCTGGTCGTTTCCCGTGCGCCCGCGCTCCTCGCCGCCCGGCGCTTGCGAGACTTCGCTCCAAGGTCACGTTATCGTGCTATCGCCAGCCCTGAACCGATCCAAGGTCGGCCGAATTCACAACACAAAATAATTAACCGACGCTATTTATCTAATTCAACGGGACCTCCATGCTGCCGCCATACGTCTTACAGGAACTCGTCAATCTCGGCCGCCGGGCGCGCGGTCTTGGCAATTTGCGAGTGCGAGTAGGGCACGGGCCGGACGCCTACTCTCGCTTTTAAGCAGTAATACAGTATGTTCTCAAATTAAATTAGCGGCGTGTTTACATTTTATAAATAGAGCGTTCACGTGGTTGCGCATGGACATGCCTGCGGGCACTCACCGTGCGCTGTTAACATCCTCCGTGGGAGCGGGTCCGGGCACAGTGAGACACTCGCGCGGGAACTGAAGCACTCACAAACGGCGCACTAAGTCCGGCGGCACACGCGATGACTGCACGGCGCGACAGCCACAACTAGAATGCGAGGCGACGTGTGCGGGGGGGGGCGCGAGAGACACACGGCCGCGGCGCGAGAAGGACTGCGGCCGGGCGCCAGCGCGAACCGCGCAATTGGTCGGATGTGCTCTGACGTCACGCGCGGTAGCCAATGGCCGCGAAGCGTTTAGTGCACGTCGTCGCCGCCAGAGACGCTGCTGTCGAGGAAGTCGCCCGCCCTACCAAGCTTCCTTCAGGGCGTGTGCTTCCACGGGCGGCTGCATGAAACGATAAAATAATGAACTGTCTTGGTCTTATTTAATTACTGTTTTTGTATCGTTTTACCTATTTCGTTGGAATAGGAAGCTCTTTAGTTTCAAGGGTGCTTTCCTGGATAGATCAAAGAACTTGATCAATTTTATGTTAAATGTAATTTGACAACTTTTCTCGTTTCTTTTACAAGGCACTGTTTACTCGGACTCATTTGGGCAGCGATACACTGTTTTATTAAAACTGTTGAAACAATAAAAATTAAACTATTTCTAGTTATGAAATATTTCGATAAAAAAGCAAAGCTTTAAACTGCTCGTTGCTCTTTATCGTAAATCAAATCAGAAAAATAAACCTGGAGAGAGACCGGAAGCTCAGTTTCAATCAAACTTGGTAATCCAGTACTAATCGCTGCGGGATCTCCCGAGGCGTCGTTTAATATCTGTCGCCTCTGATATTAATTAAGTAGGTACCTACTCTTTGTCAGGAACACTTCCTTCACTTTCAAAGTCTTTGGCGTAAAATGTTTTGCTTGACATTCGAGCGAAATTTATTATTGAATTTTTTTTTTGGTTTTTCTCAGTTTAATTTATTAGTATTTCCAATGAATGTAACGCAATCAAATGACATATTATTCATTTCAATAAGTAGGTAAAATATGCCTGTTTAGAATAACTAATTTCTACTAAATAATAAAACAGCTTACAAACAACGTAATAGTACATTACTTAACAAGGCCTGTAAAAGAAAGAAAGCCCGAAATCGCAGGTATTTGAGACCCGAGCCGTAGGCGAGGGTTGTAAATATGCGATAGAGGGCTTGCTTTTTTACTGCCCGTGATGAGTACACAATTTTACGTCTTCACCTGGCCACAATGCGAGTTTTACCGTGCGCGCAGCGTGCGATAAAACTCACATTATGGCCAGGTGTGACGTAAATTATATTTTATTTACTAAGTAACCTTTGAGGTCTTTGTCTTAGATCCCTTATCATTAAGGAAAAGAAATGCATCACACATCAAATAACATAATTTTAACATTAAATAATTGTTATAATTTAAAACGTCTACTTCCAGTTCTCCTACCAAATTACCTACATAACAATTACGGTCCCGTAGGGGTACTGAAAGAGTCTCAACGGGACCCCATTACAACGCTAACGCTGTTAGTACGTCCGTCCGTCCTGTCTGTCTTTCATCTCTGTCCGTCATTTTTCACAAAGATTTAATTTTCAGTAGTTAAGGAATAACGCATTGTAAAATATCACCTTACATTTCACTTTACTTTCCAGATATGATATAGTTTCTGGAGAGCTAAGACTTTCCTCTATTTCCTGCCAGTATTTCACCCCTAGATACAACACGACAAAATGTATAAATTTAATTTAGAAAAATTCAAAGTCTCCACAAAAGCTGCCATTAGAGCTGGCTGTAAACAAAACCCTTAGTGGTGCCCCCGGGACAACAGCTGTCTCCAAGCCTCGCTCGACCATTAAACGCCCACTCACTGTCATAACCACCTCTAAAACCACAAGCCAAATACAACCCTGAAGCAGAACATATAGAATCTATATCCCAAGATTTTATTTTGAGGTTTTTGCCAACGCGTCAAAAACTACGCATAATGAAATTGAATTTTATCCCCACGCAGTATAGTTTACGTTTCAGCTGGGGGATATTTTCTTGTGAACAAGACAGGAAATTGTATCGTTCTAAGTAAGCATAAGACGCGATTAGAAAAGCGATTTATTGTGATGTAGCGAATATCTCAAAGCTGGGGTTTATGAATTTCTGTTTGCTGGATGATAGAAAAATGTTATTGTCACGATACTGCTTGGAAATATTATTTACGTCGGTTCGGATTCCGGACAATACATTAAACCTTTTATGTTACTTTTTTATACTCAGGGCAAGAAAGATATCAACCAATCGAGACATTAGTTTTTAAAAAAATTGAACTTACTGTTTTTTCTAGTGACTAAGTAGAATGTCAATTAAGTACTTATTTTATTTTCAGTATATTATGTTTTTCACACAAATTAGTTATTTAAATAATTAACAAATAAATAAATAGGTCAGTAGACAATCTCACACAAATTGACCCAGTCCCAAACTAAGCTCCAGGCTTGTAAATAGTACAAGACATTAGAGTAGGTACTAAACTACGATGTTAATACTTATATAGAGAAATACTTAAATACATAGAAAACATCCAAGACTCAGAAACAAATACTCTTGATCATCACACAAATATAAATTTGCCCATAACGGGAATCGAACCCGGGAAAACTACCTTCGTAGGCAGGGTCACTTCACTACCAACTAAGCTAACACGTCGACAAAATTAAACATACAAATGAAATAACAATACTAGTATAAAAAAACGGGTAAGGACCAAAAAGTTGGACCATAGTTAAGCGCAGTTAACCAAACAAACAACGAAGTCGAAAAAAGTTCCGCTGTGCGACGAAAAGTATCACTACAATTGTATGGCTAATTATCGTGTCACAACGGAAAAGTTTAATGGAAAATTTAATTGAGTGAGTTAGCGTGCCCAATTTTTTGGTCCTTACCCCGTTAGTGGCAGAGCGGGGCAGGACTTCAGCTAAAGTTATGGCCGCAGAGAGAGGAACCTCCTCACAACGCGTTGAGGAGTACTGCTTCTTGTATCTGGCCCTTGGTCCATCTAGTGAGTTTCTTGAATGTTTCAGTTTTTTATAATTTAATAATAAATAAAGACTAAGATATGCTTCATAAAATTATCTTAGCTTTGGTACTTAAGTTTCTTGGAAAAATAACAATTAACATATTTTTTTGTGCCGGATACCCGACTTAAACTAATGTCACATCTTTTGTTACGATGTCAATCACAGAACAACTTTAGGGACGGCTCCAAAATAGTCGTCAACTTTGGTAGAATGTATTCGAAAGTTGATGATGATGACTATAGAAACTGAAAAACAGGTACCTACTTAAGTATATAAGGAATGTCAGTCAAACAGGTATTTCCCAACTCAGCACCAGTTTGCATTTTACTTTAGTCAAAACTAGTCTTGAGATTTTTGTCTTGAGAATTTAATGTTTAAAGGTCAACTCAGATCCCACATCAGGTGGCATATGTGCTCGTGTGCCTTCTCCTTGCCACAAAAATGTATTATACGAAGAAAAATTCCCAAATCTGTTGTTCAGAAATCTTCTGTAAGTTGTACAGAAGATTTCTGAACGTCTCAGACGAACGTTCTGAAATTTGCGGTTTACCCTTGAGGCCTTGAAGTACCGACAATCATTTCATTATAATGTTTTACTTCGCAGAATTCTCATTTCATTTATACGCATTTACACGCGCAGGAGATAATATTTTGGTGGTCACAGGTCTAACCTAACCTAACCTACGTAACCCATGCTTAAGATAACCTAAAAACCATAACGTTTCAGCAGAATTAGCTTTCAATGAAATGAAATTCGATGAAATGATACATTCAATCAAATGTATGGGTGATTTAAGGGGATCCCGAAATTTGCACATTGCTAAGTACATCTATAAAAGTTGCAGGTGAAGCTGTATATACAGGGTGTTTGGCAGTCGGTTGTAGGGGTTTTAAGAGATGATAGTTAGGGTCATTCTGAACATTTTTGAGAACATTTACTATTTAGGTACTATGCAAAGTTCCACGGTATTTGAGATATTGTATTTTTATAATTTCTTAAAAAAACGCTATGGTCTCCATAAAAACAATTATTAAACACCCTATACAGCCCGTATTGAATACATTTTTAATATTTTACCTTCGCAATACCTTGATTCTTCAAAATAAATTCAAATTAACGCCTGCTAATGCTTGACTGATTATTGATTATTTTTCTTGTGAACCCAGCATTTTTTCAAAAATTGTAAAAATTTACAATACCTATCTGTAAAAACTATGCAACTTTGCAAAATAGTAAATGGTGTCAAAAATGACCAGAATTACCCTAACTATCATGACTATCATCCCTTAAAACCCTGACACCCGAATGCCAAACACCCTGTATACGCATACTTGTAAGGCCGCATGGGAGCGACTTCATCGCTTTAAGGGCAGCAAAACGTGACATGATGTTCAAGATTAACCTTAAAAATCGGGCAAGAGCATGTTGGACCATGCTCAGTGTAGGGTTCCGACACCGTTACTAAAAGTATAAATACAAAAAACTGTCTGAAAAACAACAAGTATCTATTAAATAAATTGTTTGGATAATTTTATGTAGTTATAAAAATTTTAGTCGTCTGTATCTCAAAAACCAATTAAATCTACTTGGCAATGCTATTTCATTTTGATATTTTAATATGTAATATAAAAAACTTAAACTACTGTAAATAAAAAAAAATGTCTTGAATAATTACATCCGTTCATAAAATCGCACCTATTGCTGACCATGTGTCTTTTCCCACAATCCGGTACACAAAACAATATCTTTATTCATTTCCTTGTTCAAGTGTGTGTGAATAACTGTATTTTGTGCCAGTAGGCTTTTAAAAGTATATTATTATTGTCTATTAGACAGTCTTTCAGTGTTCTTTGCCAAAGTAATTGCTAGGAACACGTGTATTTACTCATATTGATATTTCTTGTGTTTCAAAGGTGTTAATTGCAGTGTCTGTGATTGTGAGGGTGCAGTTGCAGTTGTTGGAAGGACGAGTATAAGTGTTGCAGTTTAAGTACCAAGAAAAAAACAGAAATAGTTTATTATGTTGACGAGCTTGAAGTGGCAGTGGGCCGGTCATTTGGGCCGCAGAACCGATAATCGCTGGAGCTATCGTATTCTTGAGTGGAGACCGCGAATCGGCAAACGAAGGTAGTGTAGGATGCCCTCAGACTAGGTGGAGCGACGATCTTCGCAAGGAGGCTGGCAAGAGCTGGATAAGAATACCCATTTATTTAGTGTTACTTTGACATAGCCCAAAGTGGTCTAGGCATCAATTTCCTTAACTCTGCCTTCCGATTGAAACAAAACATTTGAGTCAATGCTCACGTCCAGTGCATTAAACCCCGCCGGCGCACGCGCCGGGGGAAGCGCGACCGAAATAGAATACTCACGGATTCCTGCGCCCGCACATAATTTAATGAAACTAGATTGTACGCACGTGTGTTAATGAAGGATTTTTATTATGAAAACGTTAATTTGGAGTTAGGGATGGATATCCGACAGGAGAAAGGAATAAATTGATCGTTCCATCTTAGTCCTCAGGGTTGGCAATGTATTTGGAGTCTCAGGTTTGCAATCTTGAGATTGTAGTCTTAAGAATGCAAATTTTTATGGGTCTTAGGTTCCACTTACCATGAGGTGGCCAGTGTGCTCGTTTGCCTTGTCCTTTTCAAAGAAAATATAGGGTAGGGGTAGGGGTGGGATTGGTGAATGGGTAAATTTTATCATGGGTAAAAAATTTAAGAGACCCTAGTACATTAATTTTGTATTTGACCCAATAGTTTTGTTTGAATATTTTTATTTATTTAGCAGACATTTTATGGATGACATGATTATTTTTAATTTTGGCTGGCATTTCCTAATATACTACAAGAATTAAATGATATCTAATGATAAAAAGTGATTGTAATAATGTATTATAACATACTATTTCAAACGGTATTCGCCGAACCCGTAAGATACACCTAGGAGCGCTTCAAGCCAAAAACGAAAGTCAAACAATGGTGAAATATACTTTCGTCGAAATGTCCGAAATAGATCAATATTTCAAAAACTTAATATATAAATAAATAAATAAATAAATATCAAGGGACGATCTCACACAAATTGACCTAGTCCCAAACTAAGCTCTAGGCTTGTACTATGGGTACTAGACAACGATATAAATACTTATATAGAGAAATAAATACTTCAATACATAGAAAACATCCAAGACTCAGAAACAAATACTCGTGCTCATCACACAAATATCTGCCCTGACCGGGATTTGAACCCAGGACCGCTAGCTTCGTAGGCAGGGTCACTACCAACTAGGCTAGCGTGCAGAACGGCTTTAAAACCCCATTCCTCGAAATGGTTTTCGAATTAGAGTAATTGTAAAAATATGAACAATCCCAATTGTAGCTTATGGTAAGGGTACAGCGGTCCTAGTAAGCAGTTGCGTGACAAAATGGAGATAAGGCATCTGTCTCTCTCGTACTTATATACGTGTCAAAAAGTGACGGATGTTTTATCCACATTTTGTCACGCGATGAACGCAGCCATATTAGGCCACCTGATTGACTTATTAAACTACACCTATGCCTTTTAAGCTGCAACAAGCAATATCCTGTGCAAACGTTGCGTGCTCCAATTAGATTCAGTTTCAGTGAAAATACACAGAAATTTTATTTCATTTTTATCGTCAAGATCTCTAAGAAATCGTGTAGAGGTTGCATTAGTCATAGAACGAATGTTGAATTTTGTACCCTTCAGGTGTACTTTTGGTTCACCATAAAAGTGTACATAAAAAGTACGTACTATAAACATCGTTATTTTAGGTACTATGCCAAACTATAGCTTATTAAAAGAAGGCTTATTAGTTCTAAAAAATACGACGAAAAAAACCCGAAAAAAAATTGAAACTCGTACAGACATGGGATTGAAAGTATACTTAAATAAAACACAAATAACCATGAAAATCACTACCGAAACTCAATTACCTATTATTTGTGATAACTTAGCGAACTAGCTTGAAAAAAAAAACAAGAAGCGTGAGTATTTTTTTCAGCGCGTGCTGCTGCCTATGCCTAACCGGCCAGTAACTTCTTCATGCTTTTACCCACTCACGTGCTCGCTGTCAAAAAAAAGGTACCATAAAGTGCTCTGACATTTTTTTTCGTATTTTTTAAATTATGTGTTAAAGCCGTTTCACATGATAGGATTTTTGAGAAAAATCCAATAAAAATAAAAATTAAAAGTCCGTTTGGCAACCACAGATGCCGGAAGCATTTTACGTTTTAAAATTTGGCAGCTCAGAGGGGCTAGACAAGATGCATTACGCTAACCAGCGTTTCTATTCGTTACGTTTTTAAACCAATCGCATCACTTGTAGATGACGTGATACGAAAAGTCACGTGATCTACCAGTGACGTGATTGGTTTAAAAACGAAGCGATTAGAAACGATAGTTAGCGTAGTGCATCTTGTCTAGCCCCTCTGGTTGCCAAAAGCACGTGAGTGGTTACACAAAACCTTCACGCAAGCACGTAGGCAGGTTGGTAGGTACTAGGTAGGTAGTTATCATGATTATGTGACATAGAATAATTTAAGTTCAAACATGAAATAAATACCTACCGGTAGGTATTGGAATGCTTTATTACCTCGTAGATTACAAACTGGAATAGTTAAAGTAAAGAAAACGCAAGCACGGTGGCTGTAAAATACATTTAAAGTGTTAATCAATGTTTTGTCTGTCACAAACGGAGCTGGCTGAAAATCAGCGCTGCAGGTGTTTGACACCTCAGCATTATGCTGAGCCAGTGTCCGATTCAATGCCGCGAAGACACACTCACTACTCTTTTTATTGCTGTTTTCTGTTTTTGAATTTTTATTATTCCTGTGTGTTGTTATGTGTGTAGTGAATAAATGTATTTTTCTTTTCTTTCTTTTTCTTTTTTACTCTAATTTGATTTTGTTTTATTTTGGTCAAGGTTACGTGTTTATAGGATTAGGCAAATATCTTAAATAAGTACCTCAGCAACAAAGCTCTCTTTCTCTTTCACAGGGACCATTTTCAAACAAACTCAAACTCATAAAAAATATTTGTCAAACATCATAATAATATAGTACAATAATCCTAGATTAGAGCAAATTTAATATTTTACTGTAAGTAGGTACCTATTAGAAAGCAATTCACAGTAAGGAATTTAATTTACTCAGCGTAGTTTAAGTACAAAAAAACGCGGAGAAGCAAGTTGAAATACTTAGCTCATATTATTATGTTGTCCAATAAGATATTTTGGATTGTATCACGTCAAAAGTTATTTATTAAAAAAAAAAACCCGTGTCCTATAAACCGCTAATATTGATATTGTTAAAGGTATCAAAATACCGCCTATTTCATAACCGAAGCCTGAAAATAGTTCCATTGCGTTGCCATGATAATAACAGCTCTTTTATAACTATTAAAGCATCCTTATTACCATGGCTACGCCCATAAACAATGTCAGTTAATGTTGTTTGGTGATCAATTACTGATATCTGAATTTTTGTATCATACTTATCTAAAACTGTTTGTACAACAATTTAAATGTGTGGGAAATTACGAAAAATATTTAATTAATTACCATGATACATGATAAGCTACTCATGCTTCTTATTAGAGCGCGAGCCGCAAGCAAGCTTCCTTATGTACTAGTTATGTTTTATTATACTTACATAATATTATGTGTGTGCTGTGTGTCTCTCTGTGTGTATGTGTGTGTGTGTGTGTGTGTGTGTGTGTGTGTGTGTGTGTGTGTGTGTGTGTGTGTGTGTTTAAAACAAATGTTAAAAGTATTGTTGTTACTTGTTTGCAATGATTAGTAAATGTACTTACAGTATAAAATATTTTATAAAGAAAAAAACTGAAAATACCGTCCTTTATTAAGACGCAAATAAAAAGAAGGTTTATTAGTTCTTTTTATAGGTCATATCGTACATAAAATATCATAATGATAATATGAATGACTAAACCACAACTACCGTTTTATAATAGACAGACTCTTGTTTAAGAAGCTATGAAGCTATATAATAAATTTCCGTTATGGCGTATTACAAAAAAGTGCTTGTGACGCATTTTTAAAGGTTCATTATTGACATTAAATTAAATAATGTACAAAAATAATGTTTATTTTGTCCTCGGCCTACTTGATGTTCTTTATTTATTAAAAACAAATAGATTAAGTACGTTCTGCCCGGTATTTTAAATTATCCATGTGTCCTTCTTAGAGGACATTGGACAGAAATCGAAAATAGCTTAAAAAATGCTTGGGCCAGGACGAGGGTATTGAAATATACAAGTCGATAAGAAACTATCAGTTTCTTAATTTCAAAAGCGCTACGATTTAATATTGTGTGTGATAGAAAACTTTCTAACCAGAAACAGTGTTTTTGTTTAATGAAAGTTAAATGGTGTTATTCATTAAACTAATCATTAATAAAATCCATACTAATATTACAAATGTGAAAGTGTGTCTGTCTGTCTGTCTGTCTGTTACCTCTTCACGCTTAAACCGTTGAACCGATTTAGATGAAATTTGGTATGGAGATACCTTGAGTCCCGGGAAAGGACATAGGCTACTTTTTATCCCGGAAAATTAGACAGATCCCGAGGGAGCAGCGATAAACGACTTATACGCGGACGGAGTCGCGGCCAAAATCTAGTACTTCATAATATAATTTTAAAATTCTTATTTATAGCTGTTTTATGTTTTTATTTTAATATACTTCTTTGTACCTATAGGCTCATTTGGTTTACACTTTAAACACTAATTTGGACACCTAAGCCACAAAAAAAATATTTTTTATTTGATATATTAATTTACATAGATTTCATAAATATATATTATGATATATTACTTTGATGAACACACTTCGATGCAAGTAGTAAAGTGCAACGGGACGGTGCAACGGTGATGCAGACTAGGGTACCGTTACTGGTGCAAAAAAACCGAAACCGAACCCCGTGTGGCCTACAGACGAGTTTTTATTAGGATCCTGTAAATAGGGTTCCGTAATGATTTCATGATTTTAGA
The DNA here is from genome assembly GCA_948252455.1 of Acleris cristana. Taxonomy (NCBI): domain Eukaryota; kingdom Metazoa; phylum Arthropoda; class Insecta; order Lepidoptera; family Tortricidae; genus Acleris; species Acleris cristana. The sequence continues at coordinate 4,769,375 of OX411774.1, read as the reverse complement.
TAAATTTAGGAAACATCGAGAATTATTTGTTGTGAAGATAGTTTTGTGGAGATTGCAACTATAAAATAAAAGAAAAATCTAATATTTTACCTATTCAGAAAAAAATATCCCTTTGGTGAGTAAAGTAAGTACCTACCTAATAAATTTTTGTACGATCATTTGTATAGTTTTTGTCTTAATTATTTTGGTTTTCTTGATGAGGGTCTGGACATAATTTTAATAACTTACCTTTATGAATCACGCTTGTGTTATTACTATTAAGGCGTTTTATTGGATTTTCCTTAAAGCTTGAGTGAAAAGCAGTAGGTACGTGTCAGAAGTTTAAAAAAAAACCATCTTGGTTGACTCACATTTTTTTTAAGTGAGCCCTCATTCCGAAATACAGCTCGTTCTGACAGTTTACTCAAATTAAAAAAAACAGAACCCTGGCACAACTCAAAACAAGTTCACCCTTGACTATTTTTTGTCCTAATGCACATTACACAATATGCGACGCATAATGTTTAACCTTTCGCTTACTCTTCGCGTCTCCCACAAGGTAACCTAGTTAACCTAAAATAACTTAAAACACTTAACAACGCGATCGAAATGTTACGTTAATGCGTTAACTTTAAGTTGAGTTTGGCATGTGATGAGCAGGGATATGTTATGTTTGGTAATGTAGAGCTGGACCCACGTAGTGTAACATGTGTTAAGGACCATCGCTGCTCTGTCCGGGAGATGCTCAGATAACAGTTTACGGTAAATGTCATTTTTAATGATTTTTGTATGAACTGAGGTGATTGTTTGTCAACTCGTGGATATAAGTAGGTAAAAAAATATCTAATACACCCTTTATAAATGTCCTGGGATACAAAATATCACTAGGCACATTAGTTTGATATTTCACGATGTACTGAAGAAGAACAAAGATATTTATCTACTAACCATAAGACAAACAGATATACAAATAATTAAAAAAAACACTGAAGATAACAGGGATATTGTGTGTCCTCGCCGCAGTAAACTGAATATTTAAAGGCCCTTTTTACAGCTTCAATAAAAGCTGATTCATTCACAAACCCTTCAAAAATATATTATTTGAACAGTTTTAAAAATAACCAAGATATAAGCCAACGAAGATTTGTTACTCTCTTTGTAGCAAAACAGAATTAAACATGGAGTTTACATGGCCAACCAGTTACATGACATGACATCACAGTGCATATCGGATCTCTCTCTCTCATCGCTCCCTAATTAGCAGTTTAAAACGCTTGCATAATCTGTATTTCTTACCATTTTTAAATTTAATTTTACTTTTGGTGATCTCTTTTACGGTATTTTCATATTATTTTGTTGAGAATTGCGATTTAAAAAATCCATGATAATTTCCTATTATAATGATGTGTACTAGATCTTTGAGAATAGTATATTTTATTGATACATTTTTTAAAATATTCCAGTGCCGTTATGAAAACCAATATCAGTCATGTTTTGATGAAATAGGCGAATAGAAATTGTAATAACCATAGATTTTGCTTGGAACAACAAAAATTGAAGCCAACACGATATTTTTTATTTTGCACACAAGTACAAGAAAAAAGTTGTAAGTACCTATTTGAAGAGAAATACAAAAGAATCTTTATTTAAATATATTTACACGGATAATTAAAAACGAAACAAAGAATACCAGTTCAATTTAACATGATAAATATAGACCGTCTTATATCTTCATACTCATATCTTCCAGACGACCATAATGCATATATTTAAAGCCACTACTAGCCTAGGGACTGTGTGTATCGGAGATTAAAACAATCGTTTTTAGGGTTCCGCACCTCAAATGAAAAAAACGGAACCTTTATAGGATCACTTTGTTGTCCGTCTGTCCGTCTATCCGTCTGTCTGTGTGAACTCGCCCTGTCCGGTTTTTTTTTAATACCAAACGCCATGTTGGTTCATAACTTCTTCTCAGAACTTTGACTGACTATTTATTTCAATTACGAAAAGATAGTCTTTCAAAGCCTAGCTCAAAATTAACGAAACGCAATTTAACTACTTATGTGTTTTTTTCTAAGCTAATCCATTTATAATTCTTAAAATATTTAGAGATTAAAAGAGCCAGAAATTTTGTTATTGATTCAGGATCTTTTTTTAGCAAGGAGCATAATCATTTTAATTTAAAAACGTGTCATTTAGATCTTGCCTAGGTATGACGAATTGAAAAAACATTAAGAACATTTCGGTTAGACTATATTATTATATCAAACCTAAATGCTGAAAAATTAAAAAAAGACACTGTCAAACAGGTAGACACACAGACGATTTTTTTTTACCGTCACTGCTGCCTAAGAAATAAAATTTAATTTGCAATAACTTACTGCCTAATCATTAACCTTATTAGAACAATTTCAAGACGCTATTTTCAAAATCAATTTAAGTAAAAACACAATGATACAGTAACTCTCTTGAAGGACCGTCGCAAGCGCACCACATGTGGCGCACATTTCGAACCCCGCGCGCACCCCACCCCGCTAAGGGAACCGCTGAAAAAAACTGTCACTACTCAAACCATGCAAAAACAACCTAAACTCTCACAAGATAAAGCTCATTATTGTACCTGAGATACCTAAGGCATCCCTTCGGTCGTACAGTTAGAATTACGGCAAGCAGGGACAATTTTTTCTGCGAAATGACATTAAGAGGTCAACGACCCGATTGCACTAAAGACGTTTTTGCATTTAAATTTCTTTAAACTTTCAATTTCAATTTAGTTACTACCGATACTGAAATAATGTTAAAAGAGTGAGCTTTGTTTTAAAAATGCCAGGGAAGAAAATTGTTTTTCAGTTTTATCCATTAACTGATCGTTTTATTTTTCTAGCACGTGACGTGATAGATTGAATAATAGTCGTGTGCGTATTTACGCATTTAGATAGATAATCATGTATTTCAACTTTAAAAGATTATTCTAGAATAAGTACTATCGATCTTTGACGTTATCTTATCAAGATAACTTCTCATGGCTTTGTCTCATTTCCAATCAGTCTCTCTAAAAACGAAGTTATCTCATTGTGGTACAAACGAGTGAAGTGAAAATGCGGTTAATAATTGCTTTTTGTCTCTTTTTGAGTGCTTTGGCTCAGGAACCCGTGGCTCCATCTGTGGATATCAATCAAGGAACTGTGGTCGGTACTCTAAACGACGGTATTTACGAATTCCATGGAATACCTTATGCTGATTCTACTTCAGGAGTCAACCGTTTTAAGGTAAGGCACTACACTGTATTTTTGGTTTTTAACAACAGTCATACTCATAAAAAATGTAATCTAGTTAGTAACTATTGTTTTAGAAGAAATCATTTTTATAAGTATTTCTGATAAAATGTGACGCAATAACCTTTACTCTTAAATTATATTATTTCTGGTATGTTTCTTGATTACACGAGGATAATTAATACAATGGTAAAGTAAAGAAGAAAACCGTTTTATTTCAATTTTAATTTCAGGCACCATTACCAGCGCCGTCTTTCCAAGACCCTTTTATCGCTGACCGAAAAGACATCAAATGCGTTCGAGCTTTAGGCGTCGGTTACGAGGGGGTTGAGGACTGCTTAGTGGCAAATGTCTACACTCCGACCCTTGACAGCACTCGCAGGCTCCCAGTCATGGTCTGGATCAAAGGAAGGGAGTTTGACAGAGTATACGAACATGAACTATCCTTCAGAAAATTCCTCGAACAAGAGGTCATCATAGTCTCACTGAATTTCCGAGAGTCAGTATTTGGTTTTCTCTGCTTAGGAACTGAAAGTGCTCCTGGCAATGCTGGTCTCAAGGATATAATTGCAGGATTGCGATGGATTCAAGAAAATATTGAGAGCTTCGGTGGAGATCCCGAATCTGTTACACTTTTTGGTCATGGAAGCGGCGCAGCCGCTGTCGATTTAGTAACTTTGTCTCCTATGTCAGCAGGCTTAGTTCATAGAGCGATAACACAAAGTGGCACTGCTATCGCACCGTGGGCAGTCTCCAGAGATAATTTGGAGTTTGCAATTCAGATAGCTGAAGCTCTTGGCCACACTGTCAATGACCTTGAAACACTGTCACAGGTTTACACAAGAACAAGTGTTGCAGCATTAATGGCAATCATCAATGAACTTGAACTAACAGACAACTCGTTAGCATTTGCTCCTTGTATAGAAAAAGAGACCTTAGTAACCTCACTCCCATTTATGATAAGGTCACCATATCAAACAATAATGGATGAAGATTTTGTTCATGTTCCATTTATGACGGGTTTTGTGGATAAAGAGGGGACTATTCGAGTAAAAGAAGCGCTAGAAGATGATTGGTTAGAAAAAATGGACGAGTCATTCGATGCATTCTTACAACCAGATTTGGAATTTGAAAATGAAGAAGACGAAACAAGGATTGCACAAACGATAAAGGAATATTATTTCCGTGATGAACCTATTGATATGGAAAATATAGATAACTACTTGTTGTATCATGGTGACACAATGATCAAGGTTTCAGCGATTCGTGAAGCACAAATGCGTGCTGCTGCCTCAACAACACCTGTGTATCTTTATCAGTTTTCTTATAAAGGCACTTTAGGGGATCCTTTTGTAGGTCCTTTAGAAGTTGATGGCGCGGCTCACAGCGAAGAATTGGCATATTTGTTCCATCCAACTACAGAAGAGCAATCTTCCTTAATAGATCTAACTGTAAGCGATATTTTGATTGAGCGGTGGACGAACTTTGCTAAAACTGGGTAAGACTAATTTGTATTTATGATGTACTCCTAAACGATAGGAATCAATCATTTCATTACAGTCAAATTACATTTATTTTTCATGACAATGCCACTTACGTTCGGTTCTTATTTTAAGCCTCTGATATTCGCCCGTATGTCTGTATGTTACCTCTATTTTGTACTTACTGCAATTCGGTAAAAACATATTTTAATTTGACAGGATAGAAATAAAATGCAAGATATAAACATTTTTAAACGCATCACTTTTATTCTTAAAACATAAAAAACAAATACCTACAAAAGTAGGTAATAATACTTTTTAAACATAAACAAGCAAGTTTTTATAAGGACGGTGGGAGCGCCAGTCGAACTTGCTAGTGCTATTTTTTACCATACATTTTTATTTACAGGAATCCGACAAGTGAAACGTCTCCCGAACTTTGGGAAGCCTTTACTTCTGAGGACAATAACTACCTTCATATATTAAGCAATGACATTGCAGAGAGTTCTACTTTAGAGGTAGTAATGCAGAATCCTCATGCCGTTATGATGGCTTTCTGGAATAGTATCTATGCGAATCATTTTAAGGATGCTGAAGGGCAATTCGACCTTTCAATTAGGAACGAGGATGATGACGATATTACTGTTGTTGATGAAAGTGGTGAAAATAATGACAACAGTCAAGAAAATGAAGGGAGTGGTGAAGGAGGCGAAGGTGGTGAAGGAATAGACGTTGAACCTGACACAGATAACGATGGTGAACCTGATTCTGCTTCTACAGCAGTCGCATACACCTTTACATTTGTTGCTGTATTTGCGGTACTTAATCAGTTCCATTTGTTGCGATTGATGTCATAAAGAACGAGTCTGTAGTAGTAATGCTACAGATATTTGTTCCAACGAACATTTTGTTTAACTTTCGTGGATTTTTGCTGTTTTTAATCCTGCGTAAAGATTAAACATAATACATTTAATTAATTAAATTTCGTTAATATCATGTAAATAAGTGTAAGTTAGTTTTTTTTAGTTTAATAAATATAAGTTAAGTAAGTTGGTTTTTATTCTTGGCCGAAAATTAAAGCTTAGATATTCTATTCTATTACAGTTTTGGGTAATATAAATAGATAATCTCTTTCTTTTTCTTATAAGCTTTCCTTTCTGACTGACCTTCTGTAAAGGCATCGAAAATAGGGGATCACCTGAGACGAGGTGGTTGCTTACCTATACGTTCCGTTAACAATACATCTCAAACAATATAAGGAAATGATACAAATACTTTTTGATTTCGGTTTCACATTAAGGTTCACTGGTACACTGGGCTTCTTACACTATTTAAATTGTGTGAAATTTAATAAAGTAAGTATTTAAGTCACTAAAAAAATACCAACGAATTTGTTAAAAACAGGTAAGATAATTTTATGCATGATGAACGAACTCAAAAGATTTTTTTACATTGTTTTATGCTATTGACAGAGTTTTGAAAAAAAATATAGCATTGCACAAAAATGGATTTTCATACGTTTTTTTTACTCCTAGGAAGAAAATGAAGCTCTTGGTCATGTCTAAGCATTTTTATGAGTAAGTATTACTTTTGAATGATAATAAATCTTGTTACTTGGATTTCCGTGTAGTACTAACTGCAGACATGCATTAACAATGTAGTAGATTCCAGAGGTCCTTTCTATCTTTATGGGATGCGTAAGTTATTCATCCAGCAGTGGACGTTCTTCAGCTGCCATGAAGCTATTCATTTTAGAATTTCAAGCATCTCAACACTGCAAGATAACCGCTTAACAAGTGACAGTCTTTTACAACTTCTAAAGAAATTGACAATAGGAACTTTTTTTAAAGATGTTCTGAAAAAAAACATACTTAAGCTGCGTTTCCACCGGCGAGGCGAGAAGAGACGCAGCCGTGCGAGAATTTTAATTTATATTAAAAACCATTTCCACCGAAGATGCACGAGGAGGGAATTGATATTTTTCAATACAAATTTCAATTCTCGTCTCGCGTCGCCAGTGGAAAAGTACCTTTATAGATGTTTGTCTCAAAAGCGTACTTTTTTTTTTTCATTATTTCCTGAGAAAAAAAAAACTTTCTGATGATGGCTAAAGAGTGTCTTATCTACGTCACAACTGCTAGACTTAAAAAATCAAAACTCGGTAACAAACAAAATGATGTCATTCCGACCACTAGTCCAAATCAAAGCAAACACAGATAATCTTCTTTTTTTTTTCTAAACATTAAAAAAAATAGAAATAAATAAGTGTGTGTTTGAGACAATCCTCTACTTATAAGCATGATTTTTATTAGAACACCTTTTCAAAAAAATCCTTTTATCAATCGATATCTTTATCTTGTGTACTGTATATCAATTTTGTTGATTGTGATTGTATGGTGAGTTGTCAGATTAGATCTAGAGGCCAGTGAAGAGCTATTGCTAAGTACGTCACGGTTTAACGCCTTCACCAATTGATAAAACATCGGTCAAGTGCGAGTCGGATTCGCGCACCGAGGGTTCAGTGAGTGAGTTCGAGGACGGCAGTAGTTATTATTGCATTCCGATTTCAATTCGATTTTTTATTTTAGAACTAGGTCCGCTTTAATCCTCATATTATAAATGAGAAAGTGTGTGTGTTAGTTTGTTACTCCTTGACGCTGCTTGACGAATTTGCATGAAAATTTAAATGTAAATAGCCTATATTAATTCAGTGTATTAACACATAGCCTACTTTTCATCCCGGAAAATTTAAAAGTTGCCGAGGACATAACAATAATCAAAATCTACGCGGACGAAGTCGCGGGCAGAAGCTAGTAAATAAATAAATATATTTTTTTATATAACACAAGCTTTAATAAATTAAGCAGTTAATTAACATCAAAGCTTTGATGTTAATTAACTACTTAATTCATTAAAACTTGTGTTATATAAAAAAAACCCCCTGGCTTCTAACTTTATCTTACCCCTATTAACATCAGCACAATATGCAATATCTTTAGTAAAGAGCTTCATTACTACTGTTAGCGAGGCTTTACCTCGTTCTTTAAAGACTTAGCAACCATATACCGTTAGGTCACGCGATGCATAAAGTTCAGTACGGTAAGGGGTCGGAAGGTCAGTGCTTACCCATGCATAACTGCGCAAAGATGCGTTATGTCAGTGCCTTGAATGTCACTAGTATTATTAGATCAAGCTCGTTGTCATAAACGATGCTAGATAACTACACCTAAACCAGTAAGAGATGCGTCTGAATTCAGAGGCGATCGTAAGGGTATTTTTTTTCATAGGTGAGTCTAGCGTAAACAAGGATATTTTTGGATGGTTGCGAATGAATTTGAAAACGGTTATACGTTTGAATTTTTTAATCAGTAGCTAAATATGAAAAATATTGGTCAAGTGTATCCCAGTGCTCAGTGTAGGGTTTCTTAACCGTTACCATAATCACAAAAAAACTATAAATAAGCTAAGTTTTAGTAGGTTTAAACATTATGGTTGCTTTTAAAAGGCACTAGACTAACAGTAGGTATACAAAATCCAAATGAAATGAAATGAAAGTACAAAATCTGTGAAGAAATGTATGAAACCAAAAGAGAATCTGATGGTCTGTTCTCTAAAATGATGAACTAATGGGTGAATAAGTAATGGTGTCATGATAGTTTTTCGTTCTTTTAAAGATATTATTGATATAGATTTTGAATAATTGTTAAGAAGTTTATTATTTTTACCTTTAATAGTAAGTACAATAAAAAAACAACACAATAGAGCTACATGGTCCAGTGACAAAAATGTTTCTGCTAGTTTTAAAAGCAAATATTATACAATCTTACAAAAAAATACTTAGTTTATTAACCTAAAGATAAATAATTAACAATTCTACCAACTAAGCTAAATATGTACGTAATAAACCAAATTTCAGTCGGCAATACCGAATGGCACATAACAAAAAATTGCCATATTTAACATAAACAGGTCATTGTTTTTTTACATGTGACAATATTGTAAATATTTGCATAAATAATATCCGCTGTGACGAGCCCTTTTGAAACAGAAGTTTTTAACGACCATAAACAACAGGCATAAATGTATTTTAGAACAATATCGCAGCTTTATTAGGCTTTCCGTTAAGTATGTTTATCAAACGGACCAAGCTGCCTATTAAGTATTCTAGGGATGTCACTTACCTGGATTTGTTTTTACACATAAACCTAATAAAATTAAATAACAGGTAAGTATTTTTTGCGTGTACGATCAAAGTAAAATGTCCAATGTGTTCCCAAGACGTTACAAATCTACGAGTACCTGTATAATACCTCTCTATGTCACTGAAAATAAGATCGTGGCAATATTTGTGACGCCTTGTGTAGGTACTATTGCTTTAACTGTAAGTAACATATTTTTATTTTACACGTTATAGTTTGTAGGTGCCTATTTTACTGGCTAATTTTACTCCACATAAGCAAGATAGGTCACAGTAACTTGTTAATTACATTATCATAAAAAAATTACCTTGTAAATAAATATATAATACATAATGTATAAGTAATTATGTGTAATTGTAGGAATTTCTTGAAATTGAGTTTCTTACGGCGTTTCTTCTCAACAGTGATATTCTCTTGGAAATAGTAATGTGCAAGATGCAGAACCTTCAAAAATGTTTCGAAATCTACCTAAGAAAGTATTCAAGATCATTGTGAATGTTCTCTTCGAATACAAAATTAAGAACATTGTCGGGACACCGATAATTTCTCGTAGAAAAGTTTCATATCTTGAGAAGTTTGGCGTCGGCACAATGCCGCTTTACGTCTAGGGCTTTCTTAGACTCTGTAAAAATCCTCGTTCTGCACTTAACTGAACAAACAATTTCTTTTTAATCTCCTACTTTTAAATTATAAAATCAAATGGACTATGGGCACAGTCGACAACCCTACTTCCGCCACACTGGTGGAAGCAATAAGTGCAAAACTGCAGATTTGCAGGCGACGGTTTATGGTTCGTGGCGTAACGCAGCTGGCGTCATTAACGGCGCTGAAATATCGCACGCGTCAAATATAACAGTTTTTATACTTAACAGAAAAAACCGGTCAAGTGCGAGTCATACTCGCGCACCGAGAGTTTCATACTGCCGCTCACTAGGTATTATTTTACACCTATTGGAATTCGATTTCAAATCGAATCAGCGAGACCCTAACTCACATTTGACCATTTTAAAGTATTTGTTTTATACATTTTATGAATTTGACGCTTCTATGTTTAACCGTAATTATGATACAACCAAAATAAAAATATGTAGAAAGAAAATGTTTCAAGTATTAATTCAAATTTAAAAAAAAATGCTATTAAATCCGCCTTAATAACACATACTCTGAAAAAAAATCAACCAGCTATCTATTACGGTTCAAAAGATACAGTTGTTTAAAGTTAGGACAGATGGACATTGAAGGTATATTAATAGGGTCCCGTTGGGTTCCTTTTGGGCACGGAACCCTAAAAAAGCAAAGGACAACGGCAAACCTTTGAGACTTATTCCAGCTTACCCTGACCGTGAAAGTAGCTTGACTTTGTCTTGTTCGGTAATGCATTTTTGATCTTACTTTTATAATGTTACTAGCTGTCCACGTCTGGCGGCGCGGCGCGCGGCGGCGGCGCCCGGGTGTATTTCTTTTTCATAATACAAACCTTATAAAATATACTTTACGTCCTATTTCTCAGATCTCCTGAATAAACCAACACACAAAATAAATAAATTTCATAATTATTTAAAAAAACAAAAAACCCGACTGCAATAAAAAAACAACTGAAAAGCGAAAAACAAGCTCTATAATTTATAGAAAATTGTAAGAGCAATGTACTTATTGATATTTATAACAATTAAAATTTAACTTGAATATTGGAAAAGGTATTGCAGGCGGGGACAAGCCGTTCCAAATGTTAAATTTTATGAAGAAATAGGATTTGTAATTCATTGCTTGTCCCCGCCCCAATATTCAAGTTAAATTTAAATTGTTATAAATATCAATAAGTACATTGCTCTTACAATTTTCTATAAATTATAGAGCTTGTTTTTCGCTTTTCAGTTGTTTTTTTATTGCAGTCGGGTTTTTTGTTTTTTTAAATAATTTAGTTTATTTCACTCTTTTCAGTTTTTATTAATAAAATAGTCGTTTAATTAATTATTACTAAGCGATATATGAGCTCTGGAGCTCGATTTTTTAATGTCGCAAAGCTACAAGTGACAAATTACAAGCGAAACTCTCTTTCTAGCAAAAGGAGTTTATTACTTAACATTTACGTATTTTTTGACTTTCCTGTCAAAATGGTAGCATTAACGTGTAATAATGTATATATATTTGGAATGGGCTATTTAATACCTTTCATTTGATACCCATATTGTTATAATAATAAACTATTATTTTTTATTCCCCCTCCATTTTTTTTCGCGGACGCCATATTTAAATTTTATATACCCTATGTCACTTCGGCAATTAAGACAAATCGAATGACACCTCGTATGTTAAAATCCGTCAAGCCGTTTAGGCTGCAGAGCGTGCCCAGAAATAGACATACATACATACATACATACATACATATATACATACTTACATACATACATACGCTCGAAAAACATAACCCTCCTTCTGACGCAGTCGAGTAAAAATCGGTCAAGGTGTTTCGGAGGAGTTTTGTTACAAACACTGTGACACAATATTATTATTTCGACCGTCGATACGAGTAAAATCGTAACTAAATTTAAGTGTTTTTTTGACTTTTACAGGGAGAGTTAAGTGAAAAAAGACCTACAAAACTGTATTTTTACATTTTTGATACATTGAGAAATAATAAAAATACCCAATTTCATAACATCGTATGTCGAGGTTCATCAATAGTAATCCACTATCACATTAAGAGAAAATCATTGTAACTAGACTTAAGAATATTTTTTTACCCGAAATCGCTTCCAATTGTCACGATCACAGGCCAGTATCATCGCATAAATAGTTACGATTTTAATGTGCCAACGTTTTAGCAAGTACAGAGCACGTAAATGTGGTTAAAATGTTACTCTACTTTAAGAGCTCGCGCTATAGGTGTTTCGGTTTTGCGCCTAAATTGATTTACTATGATTTTACTGGCCCGTTCCTTCCATTTGCATTTTTTGCCTCGAAAAAATAATTTTGAAGACGGTTTTTACTTGCACCGTGTGACGTGGATGTAGGAGCACGTCTGTTTATGTGTGTTGGAAATATTTTTTTTTTTTAGTTAGTGTTAATTACTTAAATTAATATGGAAAAGTTCCACTGAATCTAGTTATGAATGAAGAGTGGTGGAAGTACCCGTAAGAACAAAACTATTTACCTATTGCGATTGTACTATAAACCTGTTTAATTAATTAAAAGGTTAATTGGACCAAACAAGTAAAACATTTACTCAGTGTAAATCGCCTACTAAGTAATACTAACTGTTTTTTTTTTCGAATATTAAGTATTCTGGTTTTGTTAGTGAATACCTACTTTCTTTAGTTAGGTAAAAAGTCGCTAGAGTACGTTAAGAGAAACAATTAAAAAAATATTTCCGACCGGTATTTCGTTACTATTACTTAAAATGACTTTGTTTTGTAAAAAGGCCCCGATGTGTATAGTATTGTATAGCTATACGTATTTAACGTTTGTTTGAGCGTGATTTGAAATATTTCAAAGGATTGATAACTTCACCGATTTGCGAAATTCTTTTGAAAAAATAAGTCTCATACTTCTAAGATAGTACGTTATTAGATACAACGCACTATAACTTTCACGCTGCGTTAATTGCGGAAAACTTTATACTTGTGCTTGTTTTTTGACAAAATATTAGGTAGGGTAGGAAAGTATTGGGTCCTTACCTATGAAATTGGTGTTATTTTTACGTGTTTTATTTCGTACGGAATTTATTTATTTCAATTTTTACTTCCAAATTATTTTTAAATTTCATTAATACTGTATGTTACAAAGGTTTTAGATACAAATAATATGGTTCAATTTCTTACTTAGTGTTTAAAATTAAAGTGTGAACTCAACTCTTTTCATGTGCTGTGAGTTCAAGTGTTTCAATTACGCAGAGTTTTATGAAGCTAACAATTTTAAGTAATTAAGATATGTATAATGTAGCTTAGAAGTGTCCAATATTCCTGACAGAATTTTGTTTGGTTTGCATTTGACGTTACTAAATAATCCGCAAAATTAAATGTATGAAAACCACCGTTTTCATAAAATTCTCCATATAAAACGCCAATTTCATAGGTAAGGACCTATATTAAATAAAAAGGGTAAAATTAAAGTTAAAATAATTAAGAAAAGAAGGAACCGACTTTAAACGGAGTCATTTGTTTAGGACATCTTGGGTTAAAAAAACTGAAGTCGGCGTCCTAGAATATTTTAACCAAAAAGCCGACTTTAGTCTGACTTAGGACGCTTTGAATTAATGTTTTTGTTTGGAGTCGCTTCATTGTTTTTAAACATTTTTAATAATAAAATAAAATATTAGGAATTAAGTTTTCTCAGTGTCAGTGGAGCGATACCTGAACACTATAGAGACTTTTACAGAAACTTGCCTCACTCAAATGAAACTGAACAAAATACTTTTGAAGATTAAGATTCGCTAGTAAACTCATCCTCCCATATGTAATGTAGTTACGTAATATTTAATCATATAGTTACTGTCAATTGGAAATGAAAACATAACTACTTTATTAAGTATTAAATAATGATATTGATCATCGATGAACACATAACATACTTAATTGAACTGTCATAAAGTTATACGTACCTGGTCTATTATTTTATCATTGTGATCTCTTTGAAGAAGAAAGGTAATTAAAACAGTTAATTAAAATAGTCAAAATACTAAATATTAGCACTTAATAGTGCCAAAGTGAAAGTTTATGTTTTGTTACCCATTTGTTACTAAAAAACTTGATTAAGCCAAAGCAAGTGTTGATGTTTATTAATTAATTACTATATTAGCTGGCAACCAGATTAGTCCTGAAGTATCTAAGTACTTACCACCCTCTACTTATTGAGGGTGGTAATTACCAAATTATGGTGTTAAAGTACTTTTATTGTTTCTTAATTATTATTTATGAAATAAAAAGTTAAAAAATGTTTAAACTGTTTTGTACCTAGGTAAATATTTTTTATTCTTTCAATATTCAGTAAAAATATTTTTTAAATGAATAATAATGATAATTGGCGATTATCTAGTTGAAACTAATACAATTCACTGTATAAATATATATTTTTTATGTTTTCTAACCGGAGTTACTATATTTTAAGTCATAAAATACAATAAAATAGCCGCGAATCTGTTGCAAGAAACATGGTTTCTTTAGATACGATGATATTGGCCTAACAAATAATGGCAAAACTTAGAGCTGTAAGATGGTATTGTAATATACAATAATACTCGATAATCGATAACGCAAAATACGTGATCGTAACTCGATCTAAAATTTAAAATAAACAGTTTAGAAAAAAAATGAAAATTTAGAATTAAAGAGCACCAAATTCTGAGAAACATGATATGTTCATTTGTACGAAAACATGAACTAATAAGTAAAATATCGCGGTTTGAAGTTGCAAAATACGTTTTTTCGCTGTCCTGAAAACCTCTGTTTTGTAGTTACGATTTTACTCGTATCGACGGTCGATTTATTATTAGATAAGCACAATAACTCCTTGCTTAAAGAAACCGTACTTTTTTGTATTTTATGTTGAAAATAAGGTCATTTTAAAGTGTCTTCGTCAATGTATTTTGCGTTTGAGCCAAAAAAGCGTTCGACGAACAAGAAAAAAATTGACACTAGAAGGGTTTAAACATGTGCACTAGGCATAGGAACGGGTCAAGTCACATTTTATTTTTAGGATTGATCGAATGAAATTTATTCAAAATTGAAATGTTTTTAATTACCTCAACAAAAAATTGTATAAAGTATTCGTTTTTTTTTAAGAAACTCCGTTAAGACGCTTTGCCATGCGACGCAAGCGCACACGTGCTAACCACGTCGTGTTTTAATGTGCCCAGTTTTTTAGCTAGGTACTTATAGTGTGGACATTCTATTAAAATTTAAGATCTGATATTTCAATAAAAATTTGATTTGTTAAACTGTACTGAAAAAAGTTTGAACCTATAATACCTTAACTTCCCTATGTTATCTGTGGTCACGGAAATTTGTATGTATGTAAAAACTTTATTGTTCCTACTAAAACGAATACATCACATAAATTATTATATGTGACTTATATGTATACAGTGTGTAAATGGTATACGGGCGTTCCTTTTAACTGTGGGTAGTATAGCCCCTAATGAGCACATTTAGGCAGCTTTTGTTAAAATTAAATAAAAAAAAATTAACCATACAAAATAATTTTACACGCAATGTATAACAAAAATACAATGAATTAATGATGTTTCAAAGTTATGACAGATGGAATTAGATGTACATTGCGGGTCGATAGTATGTTCAAAAATTAATAACGGTGTATACGTTAGCTTAATCAAAATAATTATTTCTGTTTATGATTATTGGAGTCTTAATCTATGTCCATTTTTAATAAACGCCCGTATACCATTTACACACTGTATAAGTAAAGTCACAACAGTGTTCAAGTTTCTCTTCTTTTTATTTGTTTGAAATGAATCCCTTTTAAAGTTAACCAAAATTTCGAGTTATTGATTAAGAAGAACCTTCCAAATAATCAGTATTTTTTTACGCTGGCATAAATAAAAGGAGCAAAAAAAACTACATAGTTACAAACAAAATTTCAAAGACGAAAGTTTCAGACAAAGTAAAAATTGTATTTATTTGCTTGGAATAAAACACCATAAATAAATAAATATAGTCCACACTAATCCAACACTCTCAAGTTCTCCTGCGCTAACCTTCATCAAACTTAAAGGCAGCTGCCCATACACCACATGGTTCAACTTTCTACTTTATTTCAGAATGCTTAAAAATTAAATTAGAAAAATCTAATTTGTGTTTAAGTCGTTTTGGTTTGGGCCGCCTTCGGGCCATGTGCCCGGCTTCCTGCCGCGCCCAGTCGCCCTCACCTCCTCAGTAACATCACAATATCAATCTTACTACAAACTTGCTTTATAGACCAACCACTGAAAAGATACATCGACCACAAAAGTAAAGCTAATAAATTAGAAAACACAATGACTACACTGCCCAAACTGCTAAACATTTTAAAATTAACATTTTTTTTAATTTTAAATTTGGGGGAATATTCCTTCGGTACCCTTGGAGTGCTATAAGAATGAATTTTAGAAAAATTGAAAAGCGAGAAGCCAGTTCTTTTAAATTATTTTTGAATGCTGCATGCTGCTATGGTCATAATAAATTAAAGGGCATATATATTTTACAATGTATTGCAACGCAATACTACATTTTGGAGGGCACGTTAGCCTATTTTGCGCCCAATATTGGGTAAAGTATTATTTTTGGTGACTACCTATCCATAGTACAAGCCTTGAGCTTAGTTCGAGACTAGGTCAGTTTGTATGAGATTTTCCCCTAATAATTATTTTACATTGTAAAATATCATAATAATGTAAGGATATTTTTTTTTAATGTGTGTAGATTGGATGATGGAAAGTGCCCCAGACAGCTGCGCACCTGCCCCAGTATCTTGACGAACGACTCAAACCAGTGATGTCATTTGTCAAAAATGACGTCAAATTTATCTTAAGAAGAACAACTTCGTCTTAACAGCGATGACGTCAGTTTGGTACCTGGTTTGAGCTGGTTTCCTGATTAAATCCTGAAGATTAAATCCTGTTTTATATCCAAGTAGATATGCTGTTTTGATTATCAACATGAGTTGAAATTATACCGAGAAGAATGGCGTAATGTGGTGTCGGAGTATAGAACATTAGGTATGTTAGGTATACCCCAGTATCACAAATCATACATATGTCTTGTTGTGTCTTGTTTAGGCATTCCATCTTAGTCCTCAGGGTTGGCAATGCATTCGCGTTCTTAGAATTGCAGTGTTTAGACTGTAGTCTTGAGAATGCGAATGTCTATGTGTCACAGAACCCACGCAACATCAGGTAGCCTGTGTGCTTGTTTCCCTTCTCCATTCTATGAAAAAAATATTGTTGTATTGTTGTATTTTACGCATACAAAATTACAATAATACAAACCTTCCGCGTTTACGTTAACGAATCTCTACAGCACCAGAGGAGCTAGACAAGATGCATTACGCTAACCAGCGTTTCTATTCGTTTCGTTTTTAAACCAATCGCGTCACTGGTAGATCACGTGACTTTTCGTATCACGTCATCGACCAGTGACGCGATTGGTTTAAACATGAAACGAATAGAAACGCTAGTTAGAGTAGTGCATCTTGGCAGGGCCCTCAGAATTTAAAAATTACATGTTAAAATAAAGTCTAGGTAGGTATATCTTTGGATAGAAATAAATTTAACGTTACCTCCAATAAACGATATCAACGATAAACACCGTCATTTAGTATACGAGTACTGGAAGTTAAAAAGAAACAGACTTACATAAATAATGTCGAAAAACATAAGGTACCCCTTTCTTTGGTACACAGTCGGAAAAAACACAATTCAATGAAACCAATGGAAATCACCCCTTGAACTAGGATGATGAATTTGAATAGAGGCCCTGATCATACAATATATTGGCTATTAATCAATCGATAAAAATAAATGTATAAGCAGTTTATAAGGTTTACATACATACATGCATTAAATCACGCCTGTTTCCCAGAGGGGTAGGCAGAGACCACTTCTTTCCACCTGCTACGATCTTGACAAATCTCTTTCGCTTCTTCCACATTCATAGATCGAGTCATGCACGCACGTCGGTTTCGGTTACTTAAAATTCGGCCCTTTTCCAGTATTTCTCCGATTTGATTCGAACAAGTACGCCTAGGGCAGCCCCTTCCGACCCTTCCACTCACTTTAGCTCTGTATATCTCTTTCGTCAATGTTCTTTCATCCTCCCTTTCCAAATTTATAAGGTTTTACACAAAAAAAACAGAACCGTAGATAAGACAACAGGAATCAATAACCAAATTGTCAAACTCTTAAACAGGGTGATTAATTCTACGATCCGTTAATAGATCTTAAGTACAATTTAACGATTTGACACCAAACATGTTTTATGGCGATATAAAACACTCCACTTCAAAGTTTTGACGCGTAGAAAGTTATAAACACCAACTTTACAGCTAATTAGAGTTTGTCGTTATACTTATTGTTTACTATAAGTTTATTTGACGACTGGATAGTTTTAACGTTTTTATTCCTTTAGAGGAAATAATTTAGCCAAATGTTTTTTATCAAGTTGACGACGAGTTTAGTCTTTTAGTCTTTCCGGGGTTCTATTACCGGTATGGGCAAATATTTGTATGATAACTGTAATTTGTCAAAAAACTGATAAAACAAAACGTAATATGTTTTGTATTATCAGTTTTTCGACAAATTGTAAGAGCTGTAATTGGATTGTAATTTTAAATTACCTAATACTCACTCTAATCACTCTTGCTAATACCGATTAGTTCGGTATAATTATACCATGGCAAAAAATATAAGGGTGCTGTTTGGAGTTAGGTATGTTGGCAACACCAAATTTCTTTTTTATGTCTAACCGTAGGTACATTTGGAATAAACAATAAAAGGAAGAAAAGAAGGAAAGGAATTCTGGTATGTTGTTATACCTTAACTCACGTTTTCATGGCAAAGAGACGACGAACGAGTCCAAGCGGCGAGTTTAAGTAGTCCCGTCAGAGCGGACAAAACACATTTTAGCGCGTGTATTCAATTTGGCAGCATGGCTTCTCGAACGTTTAAGGCTGCGTAATTGAGAATGCACGCGCTAAAATGAATTTTGTTCGCTCGGACGGAACTACTTAAAATCGCTGCTGCGCTTTCGCTCGTTCGTTCGACCGACCGCCTTTTTTAAGAGAATATCACCCCAGGCCATCCGATGGTAAGTGAGATCTCGAGACAGCAATCTTGTAACTGCAAAACTTGTCCAACACTGAGGACTACTAGATGTAAAGCTCCTATGCTAGTTAATTTATCTTTACACACTGGAGCACAACAATGCGATAACTGGTGAAAGGATAAGATGGTGCCAAGCAATACAGTTTCACTTAGCAACGTTATTACTATGTATGAAAATTTACTATTAATGTTTACCGGTAACCCCCACGGTATTCATGTAATTATTCGCTGACATTGGACATTGCATTTTCATGTCAGTATTACAAACTATATTTGTAAAAATCAGGATAGCTAGTTCAATGAGACTCATTGAAACTTTTTTTTACAGTCCTGTTTTATGCTACTAACCTTATCCGAATAAAGTTACGTCGTTAAAAATATTGAATGTAGAAAAATTTATAGTATGAAGTTTTTTGTAACAAGATCCTTAGAAATATAATATTTAATTTACTCTTTACATTACGTTATATTACACAAATTGAAGAGCAGTTTTATAAATGCGAGGAAAAAAGTTTTATAATGTTAAACTTTTGCTAAATTGTACGAACTCTCATTTTTTTGGCGAATCTAAGTTGGTAAGGCCAACTTTCAGTCTTGTCATTAAATGACATCCAATAACCAACGAAATACCGTCAATAGTATGGAATACTATGAGTTTATAATATAGTTGTTTTACTATATTGAATCAATGCCTTTACACATCCTCAAACAACTTCGTATTGTTGTTTATTTGTATTATTTTATTTTAATAATTATATAGATACATTCGTACGTATGTAAAAAAAATAAGAAAGGGGACAAGTGAAATCAAGGATTGTTAGTTTGGGCGAAAAAATTATAAAACCCACTTAGGTTTTATTTCGCGTACACTTCATAATTCCAAATTGATAAAAATCCCTAATTTTCATAATTCCGAATGCAATGTTTTAATAGATGACTCTTTTGATATCGCTTATAAATCAAACCTAACGTAACCTACGTATAGCAATTAAATTATGAATCTAATCTAAAATAGCTCCTGCATACCATTGCTTTCAGAAAAATGAAAATTCGGACAAATGAATATTCAGAAAAAAACTGAATATTAATTATGTTCCTTTTTAATTCTACGTACGTACCTACAGCGTTTTTCGCTTGATAAGAAATTTATTAGGTTTCTTACTAGGTAATTTGTCAAGTTTTTACAACTAAACTTTAATCGGTTACATAAACAAATAAACATGTTTTTTTCTCTTTTACACTATTTTTTTAAACAATATATATTAGCAATCCAGTCGCAAACCAATAGCAAATTTATTTATGTCGGATGCATCAATACCGAACTAGATTTACATGTAGATAAGACAATACCCTCGGGGATACAGTTTCACCTCTTGTTGATCGTGTGGTTTTTGCTATCTTTGTATTGACAGTCACAATTTTGTGAAAGGCATTATTAAAATGAGTAGGACCAGGGCCCGTATTATGGTCGCCTTTATCGCGGTGGATAAAGCTTCCGTCACTCTCGCACTTACATATTGGTCAGAAAGTGACAGATGTTTTATCTACGCTTATCTACGTCGATAAACACGACCATAATCGGCCCGCAAGGAAGATAAGTACACGTCTTACATATTATTATTATTATGTTTACGTTTATTGTTTTGACCGAATCAGAAACTACCAACTGTCTATTGTACGTTAAAACTAGTCTAGCTTATTAATATTTTAAGGAACATTTTAAGCAAATTAACTATATCAGGTTTCAGATTTCAGATTTTATTACTCAATATAACACAGTATAAATTACATTACATGTCAAATTATATGCTGTAATTATATTAGAGAGTCTTGAGGAAGGCTTTTGCCCAGCAGTGGTACAGGAATAACAGCTATATAATAAAAGATAAGATAAGATACGGTATCGATACAGAAAGGATTTAACGATAGAATTGCGATAAAAAAAAATGGTATAATGGCCTATATTTTCAAGCACTTTTTAATTTTTTATTCATACTTCGAAATCTTCAAATTCTTTGAGCTTGCATTTCATGGATGACGTAAGTGTTTTAAATATTATATGGTATGAATTAAAGAAGTAAATAATAGTTAAGTGTTTTTTAAAACGCAATTATACGGAAAGGCTTGATGAAGTCCCTTCCAAGAAATAGTTTTCGATAATATTCGAAATAGATTCATGGTTTCTTAGCCTAATTGTGCAAAATGTGATTACAGAATTATCAACAAATTTTAGATTTGTTGGTACCTAATTCTGTAGCTCTGCCTACCCCACTCTGGGAATCAAGGCTTGAAGGTATGTACCTATGTGTATGTATGTAGTTTCATATGATAACTATATTTTAGTGTTTTACAATTAATAACGTCCCGCCCCTACTTCATTTTCGAAACACTGTAGTCGTGATAAATGGTTTTGAAAAAATTAGAAAATCAAGCGCCCGCATAAAGTTGAAACTAAAAACAAATAAAAATATGAGTATGGAATCCCTCAATAGCTCATCACGGCAAGCTATTTCATAAAAAAACCATAACAAAAATTGAATGATTCGAGTTGTCAGGCAACTAGCCTATTCCTGAACATTATCGGCAAAGTTCACTGTCACAATAGACGTTATTGATCTGAACTTATTTCCGTGAATAGAGCGTAATCTTGACCGACAACCAGAAATACAGAACGCACAAAAATAGTAGATGCAGGTAGAATTAACACCAGGGGCCTGTTTTATAAAGATACAAATTACAATTTCCAGGTTACAAGTTTCCATTTGACACAATCTTGACCAATGACGACCAGCCAAACCTCTATACACTAATCTTTAATGGCTTCAGTACCTAACAAGAAAATTGCTTCAAGTTCAGTTTCAAAATCTTCATAAATAAATAAAGAAGCATCTTTAACAACTTCAGACTCAATTAGTTAATACAAATTCTATGTTTCCTAAGCCTTGCTTTTATTGCAATAGCAACACCAAAAAACCTCCTCATGCCTGTCAAAGATGCATCACAATCTACCAACAACTCAAACTTCCTAGAACTTTTTATTTCATCCGACACAGCAATCCATTTTCAAGCATACAATGCAATTGAAAAATGGTGTCTGAATTATAGACCAGATAGTTCGACATGCTCTTAGTTCAATGAACAGCCCGTCGGCCCGATGGGCGTCTTGCAACTCTTGCTGTGAGTAATTGCTGCTATTTTAGGAAACCATCGGGTTTGTGTTGGTTATACCTTGTCTGTAGAGTTTTCAATCTATGGAGACGTGACTTGAGGTTGCTCGATGGCGATAACGAACTTTTTGGACAAAGCAATAATTAGTTTATTATTAATGTTGTAACTAATTTTAATATTATCAATCTTTTTTTACGGAACAGGAGCACACAACCGCCTGATGTTAAGTTGACAAAAGCATAAAAATACCGACCAATTCTAGTAATAATGTTATGTATATCTAATTATTAAAATACTCATGTGCTTAAGTTAGTGAATACCATAATCATCAAAAAACCTGCGTGATTTACCAAAGAAACATTTCAATTTTCTTGCAGTAAAGTGGTTTGACATAGGTCAAACCAATTGCTGTATAGACCGCCAGCCGTGATAATTATGACGAAATATAATGTATTAATAATTTCACCAAATACCGTAATTATCGCGTAGTGCGTGGGTATATATTGCGTTTTAGAAGATTATTGCATCACGCACGTATATACTCAAATTTTAGAATTCACGATCCTTTAGTCAACTCTACTGAAATTCCCATATAAAATAAACTAACCACTTATCGTTAAACACATAATTTCCTGGAAACTAAATTATGCTACCAACTTTTCAATTCAGTCGGCTTACATAAAACTATGGAAGCTACGTAGGGAATCCGAAAGAATAGTATTGTGCTGTGCCTTTTCGGTTGTTTAAAGTAACGTTGTGACAGCAACCATTCGGTTCTGTCAATAAAATCACTGTCACGTCATCGATTACCTACACCGGTTCTTGTGAACTACACGAGTTGTTAGAACCTTCACACACTGCTTTATTTTATCATAACAGAATTTTACTATTGATTCCATAATGATGTTTTGCGATGATCCGTTTGATTGCACTTTTTTGTAGTGGTATTAAGAACTTAAAAGCTTCAAAGTTCCAGTCAGTTAAAGGCATAGAGCTATATAGGAGTCGTATTGCATTGGTCTCTTTCGTTCTCTTGCATTTGTCAGGTTTTTAAAAGACGATTGAGATGCTGCAAAATAACATTCATACAATAGTTATTTATGTAACTGGTACATAATGAAGCTTCTTAAGGTACGAGCGCCGAGGTTAGAGCGCGAGCTTGCGAGCGCTCTAATTATAGGCACGAGTACCTTAAGAGCTAATTATGTACCGTTGCATACATAACTTTTTCTACAAGCTTAGAATGATAATGACAAAAATAAACAATCGCTAACTTTTCTCGTATACTTCACTCGATTTTTCTGCTAACAAATTACTTGTTAGCTAAGTCATTGTCATTATTCCGATTGGCGATAATAGTTTGTAAATTTTATTGCTAAATGTTTACAAATTTCATGCAATTTTTAATAGTTAGGTACTAAAACAGTTCTGAAAATTTATCATAGAAGTTGGAATGCCAAACAAAACGCCATTTTGTTGATATCCATATTGAACGTAACCATAGTAACCAAATAACAAATCGATGGATATTACTCATCTATTTTTAGTAACTTAATAAAAATGTAATTCTAAACACATGTTTAGTCTCAAAATTAATTTTATTTTTAATATAGGTAATTTTAATTGGTGTTAAATGTTTTTAACGGTTTATTATACAAATTATTAGGATGTCAAGTGTTAACTAAACGCCAAGACTGATATCCGGAATGACCGTTACCATGGTAATAACAATGCTATAATAAATTATAGAACTGTTATTACCATGGCAACGCTAATTATAGAATTGTTTTTACTCTTCGGTTACGCTATAGGTGGTATTCTGACACCATTAACGATATCAATATTAGCGGTTTATGGTACGCGAGTAGAAAAAATACTGTAACATTTCTCTCTTCGTGACATAGTAAAATTTTCAATTTATTCGCATTTTATACACTATCGGAGAAAGTCGACGGCGCTCCGCTACGGCGGTGCTCCTGTGTGTCTGAACGGTTTGGCCCTCCGGGCCAGCTGAAGAACTAACATAACCTTAACCTACCTCATATTTATGATACTAAGGGGTGCCTTGGGTCCGGAATTGAAATTTTTCAAGAGTATAAAAACTGCGTAAGCGTATAAAATGCGAATAAACCAATTTTTCACCATTTCTGATAGGTAATGTTGTTAGATGTTATGAAAAAATAGGTGTCTTTGACTGATCCATTGGAATTTGGTTCAGAGAGAGAAGGTACTTTTTTTGCCATTCTAGATTGAAGTCCTGCATCTCAAAAAAAAAAAAGCAGCTGATAGAAAAGCGTTTTGTTACATATTTGGAGCTAAACGGGACTTAGTTGCGTAAAATAATCATTTAAAAAATTTACCTCGACGTTTTAATACGTATATTTTACTCTTTACTAGGTAGAAAATGAGGCACTGCGCGCCTTTGTTCTTTGAGAGAAAAGTCATCATTTCAGCATATCATTGAGAAAAAAAAGTGAATATTACTCGTATCGTGTGCTGTGACTCTTACTCGTGGCAGTAACACAGACCATTATGCTCTTTTGTTGTGTGCTCTCCTATTTACTTTATAACGAGGTTAGTAATTTTCTAAGACGGCCGAACCATGACGTCATAGTTCAAGTTACGTGGCTTTGATATGACTTCAAAGTGTTTCGCCATTTGGAAATAATTTGAGATTTTTGGTTGTTTCTTGAATTCTTTACTTAAAGTTCAACTTTTCGTTCATGATTTCTTACTTCCAAGGAGGTAGTTGTTTAGATGTAATATTTTTATTGTACACACAAAATAACAAAAAATACAGGTATTTTATAAATACAAAAGGGGATAGTAAAACGAACATTATCTTCAACACCTCATTTATCAGGTAGGTAGTGAGAATAAAATTCATCGCCAGATTGAGGAAAAGTAGTTTTTCTTCCATAACTACTCACGTACCTAACACTTATTATAGAAGCATCCGCGGCCTCGACCGAGGTTGTTTATTCTTCCAGGCTATAAAACAAGAGAATTCCAATTTAAATCAATAAAGAACCTCCGCGGTATCGGTCCACCGAAATATCTTGTCCTAGATCCAGTCCGGGGCAGGTAAGCTAAATCAAGCCAGTTACAGCGGATGTCGCTCAATTCTCATTATGTGAGGACGGGGTTAAGCGGTTTTCTGTGTTGGCCGATCCAAAAATAATTGCCAGCGTTTGCATTTTAACTGCACTAATGTAACTGACAATGGATTAAAAGCTTTCTGATTTTTAAATATTGTAGTTTGGATTTGTGCCGCTGTCTGGATAAAATGGGAATCGGACCGTGGAAATTTTACTGAATTTCTAAAGTTTATGTTTTTTAATCACTTTTGCTAACTTATGTATTTATTTATATCAATTTTATTTAGTGTTGTTGTGCAGTGGTTCTAATACCGACACTTCGTGGAGATATAAAATAATAAAGGGACCATCATCAGATGGGATTAGTAAATTCTAAGGAGAAAGAGAAACAATCTTGACTATACGTAGTTAATGCTATACGTTGCTTATCAAAAAAACATTAGAATACTTTTCTACAGAGGCAAAGCTTAACACCAATGAAGAAGCAGTTTTTGGGTAGGTACCTATAAAATGGAGCATGTAGCCAATTTCACTTCGAACATGTACCTCTTGTTTTAAACTGTTTTTGGTACTTACGTATCCGAATGAATGCGTCCGAGTGCAAAATATTTATTTAAAAAAAAACTAAAAAATTTGGACGCAAACATTTGCTTTTGTTTTTTTTTCAAAGTACACTTATATTGTAGTTACACGAACTATCGATCGTCCCTTCATCGAATCCTTAATCTGTTTTAGGAAAGGGTAAAACGGCCAATAGGTCTAAGGGTCATTCTGCACTAAGTGCCAGTGACATTTCAGTGTATGCATAATTGGAAGAGTTCCACCTACTGCCTACCGCTGCCCCCTCGCCTCCCTGCGAGAGGGGAGACGGGGGCTTCAGGCGTCGACGTGTCAAGTCAGGAGGTGAATAATATATAGAGGAAGCGGATGGCACTGCCACTTAGCGGTGCTTGAATAATGTATGCAACAGTAGCAAGAGAGAGCGGTGCCACTGTTTGCGCAGGTTTCTGGTGCAGTATTTGTTAAGTTACAGTTTGTAAAGTGGCTATTACCACGTGGTTATGTTTTTGTGGTTGCACCTTTAATTTAATTAGGCATTTCGTTTACAATGCATAGGTAAATGCATGAACTATCTTAAGACTATTAATTAGAGAGGTAGAAAAAGATGTAAAAAAAAACAGTTAATGCTTAAAAGCGATTACAATGGAACAAAATTTTCTACAAACTGGCGTAGCGTTTTCTAAAAGAACCCTAACTATCCAAACCATTGTTCGATGCGATTAAAATTTAATAATTCATTTCACTCATTAACTAATAAGAGAAACCTTATCGAATTTCATTAATAAGAGTATATCTCTAGAACTCTATAGAACTCTAGTGACAAGAGAGAAATAATGTCAAAAAGCGCATTAAAGCTGTAGTTCGTCTTCAAACAAAGCTATATCGCACGGCTTGCATGTGCGCGTGCCTCGACTGTACGCGCCGCGAGCAACCACAATCAAATTCAACAGGACGTACCAAGCCGGTTTAATTGGGGTCGCGCCGTGGCCGTGTTTGGCTGCGTATTAAGTATCAAGCAATGAGCATTGACGCAACCCTAGCGTCCGAGCGTCAATAGGCAACATTCTAAAGGGCTGACAACGAACTACTTTTCTATTTATACCATGTTGACAAGGTTCTATAGATTGCTCAACAATTAAGTCAGTGACTATAAAGTTTAAAAAGCTATTAAGTGAAAATCGGGTTTGTACTTCTCTTTCACACGCCCTTATGCTAGTTTAACCGCTTTTACCTGAACCTAAAACTTTTTCAAGAAAACTATAGAAACATTTACTATACAGTATCTAAACTTACTAAAACCATTTGTTTGAATCCGGGCATGTCTAGGCGATAAATAAGGTCTTCGTATATAAATTATTGAAATTCTAACGTTTTTTAGAATTTATAATTGTAATACAAAAAATATCATTTTAGTTATTCATGATTCAATAACATCCTGTATTATTTGTTTACAATTGTAACATTTGTCATCTGGTTGTCAGGTCAAGGCCAAGTTCAACATTTTCAATGTCAGTTAAAGTAAGGCTATGTGCACACTTCCGATTAAATACGACGTAGATTAGACCAAATGTGGCCGTTATTTGAACCAAGCGACGATGGATGTTTCAAATGAACGCTACGCATCAAATCTGGATTCTGCCGGGCACGTCGCTTGATTATGTTCGAAGCTTGTACAATCCGCAGCCTCATTTCTTCCTCCGTTCTCGACACTTTTTTTAAATACTAACTGTTTCACCCATCCCAAGAAGAAATAGTCTAGAGGTGTGGGGTTCAGCAAACGTACCATATCATACAAATCCCCGCTTTTCTAGTGCTGATGCCAAGATTTTCTGTAAAATGGTTGTAGATCCTTTTTTCCGTTCTGACGTCAATACGAGGATGAGGCCCACCACTACTACTACTACTCTCCGGTACTAACCGGAACCGCTCTTTCATTGTCACGCAGTCTGGTAATCGCCCTTATAATTGACAATAAAGTGACACCAGTGAAATTTGAATGACATAAATCTGTCACGACGTAAACATTACACATAGGGTGATACTTTTAGGGTTAACCGACTTTGAAAAAGGTAAGTGTTTATAATTTTTAAACAATGATTAAATTAAAAATATTCGACCCGTACTAGCAAAACATGTGTTAAAACACTTAACTCGACTTGGCTATCAACTGGTTTAAAGAGATGGTTTTAGTTAGTTTACATACTGTATAGACGTAATTTTTGTGGGTGTGAGCAAATCAGCTATACTTTATAAGAGCTTTGTTAGCGTATTTTGTCGTGGATACTTCAGTACCCAAGGTAAAGCGACGGACAAGTAACTTTAGGACCTACTATAATACAGGGTGTAGTGACTGGAAACGCGTGTGTCGAGGAGTGAAGCAAGTGGAAGCTTTGCAACTCAAGTCAAGTAGTGCAGACGTGACGTGACACGTAGAGCGTCGTTTTCGGTGTGGCTATTTATTTATAGAAGTACTGTTTTTTATTTATTTATTTAAACAGGTGAAAGATTCCTTTGCAGTAATGTCTGTACGTAAATTTATGATATTTATGTATCGCCTCTTCCCTCCTATCTACGTAATAACAACAACGTCATTATTAAGAGGAAAATTGAAAAATTGTTGTAGTGTCAATGGACAAGTCTACCATTTTTCAGGAAATTTCATGTTTATATCATTACTTTTATTTTTCTTAAATAGTTTTAATGACAAATCCATCACTGTTCTGTTTATAAAACAGCCAACAAAATCGATGTGACATAAAGGTTAAAAAGCGTTCAAAATTGCTTCTAAAATCGTCATATTTCAAGTCCATCAACACTTACAGAAAAAAGTTCATTACTTTCCGTTTGTGAGAGCATTTAAAAGCAATAAGTCTGCGCAAGCGCCGGGGTGCCCGCGCAGGTGTGCCGGATACGAGGAGGGTGGGGGAAAGAGGGAGGGAACCCTCCTTCCGTCTGGTTTCAGACACGTAAACGTGACGATTTCAGGTTCAAGTTCAAGAAATTATTTTAAGTAATGATGCCAGCAAGTGCCACTATCTAAGAAGGTATTGTTCGTTAAGCGTTTCGTTCCGAAGCAATTTGTTTTAAATTTTATCATTTACTATTTGTTAAAGTACGATCAAATCATTCAAATCAAATCATTTATTAATTAAAAACAGGTTTCATTACATGAAATATCTGTCAGACTCCAAACTAGGCTGGGCCTGTATCTTGGAATCTGCAATTGCGATCAATAAATTGAATTACATTAATAAAATAAATTCTCGAAACTGCTAAATGAACTTAAACTTAAAAATCTAACAAGAGTGAAAACAAAAGAAACATAGAAATAAAACAAATTCTTAAAAGTAAGTATACAACGGAACTTAAACTTAAAATCTGTCAAGAGTGAAAACAGAAGCTTAAAATAAAACAAAATTCTCGAAAGTAGGCTTAAGAACTTAAACTTAATTAAATCTGGCAAGAGCAAACCAGTATAAAGAAAATACGCAAAGAATCTACAAGTGCGCGCGCGCGCGTGTGTGTGTGTGTGTGTGTGTGTGTGTGTGTGTGTGTGTGTGTGTGTGTGTGTGTGTGTGTGTGTGTGTCTGTGTCTGTGTGTGTGTGTGTGTGTGTGAGTATGCGTGTGAGCGCGTCTTGGTTTGTGCGCGAGGTTTTCTGTCTCATCATAGGATCGATGGGTTAGTTTAAGTGTGAATAATATTATTTACTTTACAGCCCGCAATGTCCCACTGCTGTAAAAAGGCTCTCCCTTTATTCCGTGGATCCCATTCTTGAACAGTTTATCTTGTTATGTCGTTATGTTCCGGCGATGATTCTACTGTTCGATATTTTTTGCCCAATAAAACCATTCTCAAATGATTTTTAGCAACTTTAATATCATCCGAAACCACTTGATTGTAACATCGTTTACAATCACTATTATATAAACTTTTACCAACCACTTTTACAATCACTATTATATAAAATGCTTAAAAGCTTCTCATTTTCAAGTAATTTCTTGAGTGCTGACAAGCATGAAGCACCATTAATTAAAAAACACCCTATACTGGCAGCTTCATTGAAAAGTAATATATCGAATTGCTCCCCAGCCTCCCCTCAAATCCTAGCGTCACGTTACAGGGAGGCTCGGGTAATAAGGGATGATGAAATAATGAACTTAGTGCCATCGTGATTCGATTTTACGGTGTAAATGGAGTAAATTTATATGAGATGTACTCCTAGATTAGGATTCAAGTGGTTCCTGCAAGATATTTTTTGTTGATTCTAATGGATTATCTTGATTGATAACGTCTGAGATAACTTGTAAGAACTCTGTTTCACGATTGACACGTGTCATATAATCTAACTAGTATTTTAAATCTTGGAATTGGTAACACTGTCCCCTAAAATTTGTAATTCAAATCAAAATTTAAAGGTAAAAAAGGGGTCAATTAAAAAATGGAAAGCAAGGGCCACTCGTTAATTGACCTTAATTCTCTCATTTACCTCAGAATGTAATATTTAACCAACACGGGTCATCGACCGATTTTTTCATCACCAGCTGGCAACACTTCCTGTCTCAATTTGTCTGTGTTTTTGTATACTGGCATCCCTTTTTTTGTTATCCGCTTTACGGGTGTAAGCTTAAGACAAATGTTTTGGTTGTTTCAGGGGATTCGTAGTGTGGGAGACGGCGGTGGGTGCATATTGCATAACATTGCATAAGAGTTGTTTGTACGTTAAAAAAATGGTTCTAGCAAAGATGGTGATCGTTGGGGGTAAGCGTCGATTCCCTAGATACGAATCTTATAAAACGTTAGGTACATCTACAGTTGTTTGATGGATAGCAACCAAAATTTTTGTTTAAAAGACAATATTGTATAATATTTTATTGAATTGAATCGAGTAACCTACACTCCCCACACCCCCTATAGTCAAAACTGCATGTTTAAAAAAACTGAAAATGACCTAAATTCAATTATTCGTTAATGTAAAAATGAAACTATTTTTACTTGCTGAATTTATTTTTATGCGTGTAATGCAACATTTAGTTATACCTACATATAATAAAAATGTGTAACAGGTTTAGGTTTAAACATGTCAATATTACTTTATTACTTAACTAACTATAAGGGTAGGCATCTTTTATAAACTAACTAGAGGACGCCCGCGACTTCGTACGCGTAGAATTAGTTTCCCGCTACTCCCCCCATTTCTTCCCGTTGGGGGTAGATTTTCGGAAAATCCTTTCTTAGTGCTCACTTACATCATGAAAGGAACCCAGGTACCAAATTTCAAGTTTCTAGGTACAGTAGTTTCGGCTGTGCGTTGATATGTCAGTCAGTCAGTTTAGCCTTTTATATATATAGATTATCGTTATAAAATGTATATGAGTAGGTACCCGACGTAACATGAGTGTGGGCGAATGCGTGGGGTCTTGTCATCCTTCATCAATCTAAACAGGCAGGATAAAGTGTATAAATAACGAACAAAGGCTACCTATAGCTTACGCAGGTTTCACCTGAAGAAAAAACATGTTTTTATTTAGAGGTGAGACGTACTAGGCAAATCACGTACTGAGTCTTCCGAGTACGCGTCCACTAAAAGACTAGGTCCAAAGACTAGTTCCACGAGTATTGAGAAGTACGCGGCTTATAAGTGAAATATTTGATTCAGAGTCTTTCCGAGTTGCAAGTGTTGCGAATTAAGACGTTTTCCTCGGTACGCGGACGCTGACGTCCGGCCCGGGTTTTAGTGACTAAGAGTTTGAGAGTACATATTTAATATATATTTCATATAAAAACTCAAAAACTTATAAAAGTAAGACTCAGTATTGAATTGACAGAAGTTTCAGTATAATCCAATATTATGTTTTGTGTCAATATTATGGCGGTTACAAAAAATGGTCCACACACACGCATTGAATTGGGTTAAAATGATCCATACACAATTCTTGGCTATACAAAGTAAAAGTAAAAGTTAGTTTTTTTATACAATCTCCAAATACACCGCGCTGTTTTCGCGTCCTGATCCTGCTACGTGTAAAGACTCGGTACGCGTTGGCGCACTCTGATGGGATCGCGTATTTGTCGGTCCAAGCAAAAACCTATTCCAGTATATACGTCTCACCTCTATTTTTATTATGCTTATGTTACTCAAACTGCACCCATTTACCGCGTACCTCAGTCATCGCTTTTTCTAAAACCTTTCAAAACTTTCATTGTCCATGCATTACATGTAATACACTGGCGGTCTACCCACTACATAGTCGTGCATTATATGTAATGCATGGACGTGCCGAGCCAGGTCATTGATGGAAGCGAGGGACAGTTCAAGTGTTAACTTTTGACAGACAGCAGGGACACAAACAACACTCATGCAAGGGTATTTGCCGCACTCAGAGACGTCAATTAAATTTAATGCTTGTTTAGTGACGTGTTGTCTTATTCTATTCCTATAGCAAAGTAAGTGACAGCAGCTATTTTAATCAAGCATTAAATTAAATTGACGTCTCTGAGTGCGGCAGTATGACGCGTATCTCAGTCTTTGTCTTCCTTAACCTTGTGTCCGGGGAAATAGTTAATTTACAGCCAGGAGATGCTAACTTAAGTTCTAAGCCAAACGCATAATAAAGAATCTCCCTTGATAAAAATACTAATTGAGAATACGAGTAGGTAGGTATTTCATTTTATTATCTATCCGTTTTCTTTTGTCCAGTTTGTAAGAAAACATTTCCTTTGTAGACTTAGTAACGTTATTATTTTTTAATAAAGGCATTCTGTTTTGAAGCAAGAATCCCATTTTAAAAGAGTTACTTCTTTTAAAACGGAGAATATGACGTCAGTTAATCGAAACTTAGTCAAGACCACGTGTACCTAATGGCTAATTTACATTGGTCGGTTACCAGTAGTAGTACATTGACGAGTTGGTTGTCACGTTTGACACGAGAGCTATTGTAACGACGCAATGTATTTCTATGGCATGCTTTTGCTGAGGCAATGTAAATCAGCCATAAGCTACACTTGGTATTGAAACCAAACTTTCTATTGCTTCATCTTGCTTCGATATCGCTGTCATATTGTTCACGTTATTATAACTCTTTTCTACTTGACATCAACAGTGTAGAAAGCCATTAAAAAACAACGATGTAATTAACAATATATGAACAAGATAGTGAAGATAGAGAGAATTTCATGTTTTTGTTTATTGTGCGTTTATAAATAACGGGGCTAATCTTTAATCACTTAGTCAGTTAACTGGCTTTTCCGGTCCAAACATTTCAGATTTTTTCCCCCGAAATGGTTTAAGGGTGAATCAGAAATAGAAAATGCCGTCAGTTGATTTTAGGCCATGCACCAAACCAGTTAAATGCGAATCTGTGACCTACCCCAACCCCGTGGCTAGCGACAGTTCGGCCTGTCGCGATTACCTATTCTACTGCATCCGCTAATTCAAATTGACACATCAGGCCAGACCAAAATACCCGGCCGTCTGCCGGCTACCCCCTCCGAGAGGGTAAGGGGTAGGGTTGCCCCCCAGTCCGTTTATATCCGGGAACTGTCGTCATAATGGTTTTTGACAGAAACTTTCATACCGGCAAATTTGTGAAATGCATTTTCATTCGAACGCCGCGAATTTTTGTTTGAATTTATTTTTATTTTTTTAGTTTGTTATAAAAATATGAGTGGAGGCAGAAAACGAATAACTTGATTAGTTTTTCACATGAATGGGTTCTTACAAATCTATGAGTTTTCACGGGATATGTTATAAATTATAACCGCTATAGATTAAAGAAGTGAAAAAAAAAATCGGCTACATAATTATCTCCTCAGTAGTACGTAGTTGGCAATTTAGGTAAGCCGGTATCATTATCGCGTATTTAGCTTAGCTCTAAAATAACACCCAGGATATTATAAAATAATTCGTTTGGTTGTCAAAATCAAATAAAACAAATCGAAGGATAATAGAAATTATCACATTTTAATATTTGATTATTGTTTCAATTCTCCAAGTTGCAATAATTTCCAGATAAAAAATACATAGGCTATTTCCACTACAACACAAAATAGAGCGCAGCATTAAATCAATCCATTATTCTGATTTAAGCGTCCTGGAGTGCATCGGTTCATCGATTCATGACTATTTATAGGTTCAAAAGCCCACGATCAATATTGCCCTTAATAAATCTGCATGGGTTCACACATTAGTTATCGACTTGACATGCGACGGTAAGAAATCAAAGCCATTACTACCGTATCGTGATTAAAGGAACCATACAAGCAGTATAGTTATTTTTAAAATCGTTTGTTTTTTACATACATACATACATACATTAAATCACACCTGTTTCCCAGAGGGGTAGGCAGAGACCACTTCTTTCCACCTGCTACGATCTTGACAAATCTCTTTCGCTTCTTCCACATTCATACATCGAGTCATGTACGCACGTCGATTTCGGGTACTTAAAATTCGGCCCTTTTCCAGTATTTCTCCGATTTGATTCGAAAAAGTACGCCTAGGGCGGCCCCTTCCGACCCTTCCACTCACTTTCGCTCTGTATATCTCTTTCGTCAATCTTCTTTCATCCATCCTTTCCATTCATCTACATATTTAAATAAATACACACATAACGAAATAACGATGAAAACAGCATTAAAAAAATCACATGTGCATTTAAATGTTACTAGGAGACCAGAGGACGCATGAAGCAGCAAGAGCGTCTCCCATCGCGCGCGCGTCCCCGCAATCCTGCAGCCAAATTCTCGCAATCAAAGTATAAATAATCGTTTACCAATACGTCCGAAAACACGCAAACCACCAGCCGTAGTACGATATTTCAGGAAGGTATTCCCCCGTCCGTCAGACGCAACTTCAGCACATCCTATTTATAAGCGTCTATGTATAAATTCACTAAAAGTTAACACCACAACACACGTAACGAATATAAACTCGGAAAAGCCTCTATTAATAATCGACCGACTGACTTTGCTACCAAAAATAATAGTCTAATTGTGAAAAGTTTATGCGCGATGGGTCGTGGACCGGTGCTATCTTGGGGCGGCTAAACTTAGTGGTGCGTGTGAGCAGATTGTATGTAAAATTAGTGCTGAGTCTCAGAACGAGACGGCGTCTGCCGAGCTCTGGTGGTGATGACGCCGCATCCATTCACCGGCTCGCCAACCACAGTGACGATCCTCAGTAACTGCCAAACTTATGACATTCCATTTTCGCATGGCCGCCATACTTGCCAGCTGACAACGCCTTCTTTGCCAGGGTTTTTTGCATGTTCAGATATTACCTTCACAGTAATGTAAATATGAATACATGCTATGTATTGAATATTTTTGACGATATTAGAAGCCATTGAAGTTTGTAACGCTACGTTTGGTATTTTTCTTTATGGCAAATGAATATCAAGGTATGGACAGCAATTGATTAAAACATCACTAAGAAGATGTCCCTGCGCTCGTAAATCTGACTTACACATGCAAATAATCAATAGAACATTTGAGAATTTTCAAAACAAAAGTCCGTATTGCTCAAAAACCGCCGAAAATACATAGTAGAAGCTCTTTTATAATTGTGACGTCAAAATTAACGAGCTGTTTTTTCCGATCACGTTACACAAAAGGGATCTCATTCCATGTCAAGGCGAAGCAGGCTTCGGGAATTTTCAGGCCCTATTGAGTTTCGAATATTCGTCCCCGGGAAATGAAATGAAGCGGCAAATCAAAGGGTTTTTAGGGTCTTGTTGACCGGTAAAAACAGAATTTTGTAAATTGACCTCACCCTTTGTTGGGGCAATAAAATCGATTTAATAAGCGCGGGCGTAAGTACACGTCCTTCTTGTTGTCATGATCGTGATTATAATGAGTCTGTTAACAGATTATTGGAGCTATTAATAGTGACTTGATCCTGGAATTATTGCTTTATGTAACGCTTATTTGGCATATGTAAAAGGTTATATCAATGTATTTAGTAGAGATTTATTTGAAAAAAGAGTGGCTGCAGTTTCCTTGCTGTAGTTTCATGCGGTGTTTCTTCTCAACAGTTTAGATTTAGATAATATTCAAGGCGTTCACTTCAATAATATAGCATTTAAAAAAACGAGACAATTTCGGTGAAGCTCTTATGAGTCCAAGAGAGTCCTTAGGTATAAGAACGTAGCTTTTACTCGTGTTTCGGTTACCGTTGTAATCATTATTGCCTTATAATTTTACGAACACGTTAATCAAATATAATGCAGCCAACACGGCCCATAAAACATTCTTGATATAACACAGTGGACATCTTACAGTCATACTTACAGCAGAGGACCTTGCCAAGATGCACTACGCTAACTAGCGTTTCTATCCGTTTCGTTTTAAACCAATCAATCGCGTCACTCGACTTTTTGTATCACGTCGTCTACCAGTGACGCGATTGGTTTAAACACAAAACGAATAGAAACGCTAGTTAGCGTAGTGCATCTTAGCAGGACCCTCAGAAGAGCAAACAGATCAACAAATAAAATTAACTTCACCGATTCTATTCCACTTTGTTTTAAAACTACATCGTTGTCGCAACCAAATTGTTTCCTAGTAATATACGGTTGCCTCTACTGTCAACACAATAAAACCTGTGAAACTGTGGAATGAACTCCCTTCGGTGGTATTTCACACCAGTTATGCCTTCAAGAACTTTTTTTCAACTCATTTCCCTAATTGGCCGTCATCGGACCGACAATTCTTCTTGAATTGCTGGTGTTTATGGGCGGTGGTGATTATTTTCCATCATGTAAGCCGCGTGCACGTTTGGCTCGCATTCATAAAAAAAAAATGATTTGTTTGAGTGGCATCACATTAGTGCGTGGACTAGGTGTCTATGTTTTATAATTTAAAGGCCGCCGCGGCATGAAAATAATGTTTTTCCATTGGAATACTTGGGTACCTAAAATAAAGAAAACTGCACCGAACTTCTGAACCTATGGCCGGATTATGAAGTAGTTATACCTACCAAGTTACAGGCAGCAAAAGAGCGAGAGCAATATGATTAGTATTGCCTATAACTTGGTCCCTTTCATTGAAAATTAACAGGTATTAGCAGTTCTTAATACCAGCCGGCGGCCATTGAAGGTTAAAAGGGCAAGACAATTATATTACTTACCTTTGTCAATACATTGTTAGCGTATACAAATTGTATATTTACGAATGAATAAATAAATGAATAAATTCAAATGGGTACGAATAAAAAAAAAACTTTCTACTGAAATTCTTCTTCCATTCACTGAAACTATCTAAGTACAGTCGCCAGCTATAATAATTATTATTATTCCACATTGGGCGCAAAAATATCTGACAAGCTCTTATACATCTAGTAATAAAGACGTTATGATTGCTGGTGATTGTACCTACTAAAGCGAATTACTAAAACTGTACTCGCAATGTCACATGTTTATGATTACTAAAGTAAAAGCATCGACGATGGTAAAACTAATTGTAAATCGCAAATGTAATCTATTAACTACACACCAGTTCCAGAGCAGTGTACACGTACAGGCACCTGAGGCCTGTCAAGGTGCAAACCTTTAAAGTAAACGATTTTTGAAACGTGACAAAATTTACGGAATTAACTAGCTTGATTCAATCCTAGACATCTTCGATTATGATAACGTGCTCGCAATGCACCTTTTATCTTAGAGTCATTGGTGTAATGTAGTTTGTGTAATGTAATATATTTTATAATGTTGGGAATTTGTTTTTCAAATAATTTGTATATTACATTTATTCATTTTACTTACTGTGTAAAAACACAATCATATGCAACGTCATGTCAAAAACTTACACTCACTTATAAATACGCCCTAAACACTAGATAAGTAATAGATTACATTCGAGAATTTCATGCAATACCAATTCAATAATCAAGAAAAACAAAAAAAAGCGACGTTGCCTCTCTACTATTGTAAGATGCCTCTATGTTCTAAAGTGAGAATAATGTTCAGTATCAATTCCCATTAGCACCAAATAAAAATTGAGATCAAGAGGCGTATTATTGTTATGTCTGGAATTCCTCCATTAGACTTGCAAAAAGAAAAGTAAATTACATTTCTCTTGCTTTTTAAACATTCTAACGAAGTTCTTTTAAAGTCGTTTTAGGTCAAGATCGAAGCGAAAAGGAAAATAAACAAAGACGAATAATAATAAACTTCAGTTTTCATCTGTTAGAAGATTCTTTGAGAGTCGAAGAGAACTTATTGTAAAGAATAGCAATGTATAACCGATAAATGTAAATAAATTAATGTTATGTTTAGTTATTCTGGATATAATTCGATAAAGTAACATTTTGTAATCGTCAGTTCATTTAAATAAAAGGCGACATACTCCGTACTTTTCCGCCTTCAATAAGTTTGAGTCAAGTTCCAAGAACTTGTCTCAAACTTGTACTAGCTTTACTAGTTGGAAAAGTACTTGAGCCGCACTAATATACTCACTCATGTAAGATCTGAAGTTTTGCTCAGTGCAATCATTGAAATACACCAAATCTCTAAATAGTATAAAACAAAAGCTTCCCGCTGTCATTCCCTCAGTATATACGCTTAGATCTTTCAAACTACGCAACAGTGTTTAATGCAGTTCATCAATAGCTAGAGTGATTCTAGAGGAAGGTTTATATATGAATAGTTTAATTGTTTAACTTATGTTAACCGAAGTGAAGCTAGGGCGAATCACTAGTAAAATATATGATAAGTATATGAATATTGTATAACTATCTTGCCTGTGGTGCCCGTTTCAAACCACGTCATGTCATAGCAAACTTTTCTGAAGCATCTTAAGACGGTAATCTCAGCTAAGATCAGTTTATACACACAGCACTAAGACACCTTCCACCAAATTGCTGACATTCTCACTCAAAAACAAATGAACATCATAACACCAGACCAAACAAACACTTACAAATGCCCCCATGATCAAAATTTTATCCCCATCTGCTCGTAGCTGTCAAAGCGTCGCTGTCTCCAGACTAAGAACAAGAACTAGTGCCATCAACTATGCATGGCCCGAGTGCTTGTCAGCCTGCGAACGAGTGTCGGCTACGTGTTCTCTCTGTTTTGAACTGCTCTGTTTTTGAACGATTTACGAAGAAATAAATCGGAATCGCGAGTGTAAATATGAAATGGGATGGCAGTTAAAGGATTTTGAGGTAAAATGCATATTATTGTTTATTTATCAAAGTAGATGCATTTTTGTTTCAGTTACAAAAGGGTACATGTACTTCTTTGGTGCCAGAATGTAGCTAAAAATTTTCGTGAGTTCAGATAAAAATATAATATTAAAACTAAACTAACCTATTAAAATTAAAATAAAACTAAGCTACTCAAAATATTAAAGATGTAAATAATAATCACCATTATAAAAAGAACACCGCCTCTAGCAGATCCGCTCGCGGCATGGTCCCTATGACACTGGCTGCATTACCTCTCTGGATAGCTAGCCCAATCCTTTAAATATAATAATATATAAATATTTATTAAGGCCATACTTTACTACTACTTTTTTTTTAAATACTTTAGGCGTACTTTTTTGAATCAAATCGGAGAAATACTGGAAAAGGGCCGAATCTTAAGTACTCGAAACCGACGTGCGTGCATGACTCGATGTATGAATGTGAAAGAAGTGAAAGAGATTTATCAAGATCTCAGCAGGTGGAAAGAAGTGCTCTGCCTACCCCTCTGGGAAACAGGCGTGATTTAATGTACGTATGTATGTAAGGCCATGTGATAAAGGCTACCTTTTTCTGGGAAAAGAGATTATTGAAATGACTATTAAATGACGTGGTCTTAAGTAATGACTGTTATTATGACGGCTATGATTGTGAGTATTCATTAGAGCTGTACGAGGTAGCTGTGTGAACAAGCGGAAAATCCACCAATAGCAGAACTGCGCTCAACCGAGATTAGGAAAATTAAGTTATCCTATTGGTTGTTTTTTCCTCGCACACCTCTCTGCTACCTCGCTCAGCTCTGGTGGATATTCACCCTAACAGTGGCGTTCACAAGAGCTTTTAGTTTTTGAATATTTGGGTAAATATTCTTCAAACTTTCTATTCAAAGCATTCATCTTATTTAAACGGTTGAATATTAATGAAAATGAATAATCTATAAGTACAGATTGTTTTATGCTAAGCGGCCTGTCCAGACATTAGTTTTCAAATCAATAGTGCATAAATATAGAAAACATGTTTTGTAGCTTTTATTTTATGTTAGAATCATGAGAACTTGATTTTGACTGAATTACAGAAGATAGACCGATATACCTACAGTGCAAGAGATCTTATATATCTAATAAGACAACTCAAGTATTAGTAGTAAATATTAGGTTACTTATCTCAAGTTTGGGTAAAGTCTGTTACAAACGGAAAACTATGCTTTTATAGAAACACCTTTTAACGTTATCGTATGTCTCAACGTATTAATTATTACGCAGAATTTTCATTTCATCGAAAGGAATTTCTCGCAGCGTAAGTTATTTTGTTTGGTAGTGATAAGTCTAAGTGAACCAAACCTACGTAATATCTTATAATTTTTCGATAACGATAACTTCCTCGCAATTTATCTTGTCTGGGATAAGTTGAATTTTGTCAAACGACTTGAACAAACTTTTTATTATGCCATCGAATTAATTTAAATAAAATGAAATGAAATATATTTATTTAACAAAAACACTTTTATAAATAAATCACGGCTTTGGGACCTGAGCTAGGATTCCGTCTTACAAGACCCAGTGAGGCAAAAACATTAGTTTGATACAATGCCTTCGTACTGCTGATGTGCAAGTTGCGGAAAGTTTCCAAAAAGGTGGAAAAATTCTAAGAAATTTCCGGAAACCTTTCACTAGAAATATAGGATTTTAAATATAAGAAACGGAACGTTTCAATCCCCACGCACAATTGTGAGAAGTTTCCGAAGTTTTCCTACATGAAATGTTCCGCAATTTTGGAAAGTTTTGTTTAGCACATCAGTACTTCGTACAGAGTAAAAATGTACCTATGCAAAACTACGTGTGTGTGTGTGTGATGTGTGTACTATTTCACTACAGTCAGAAGCAGCTCGGTCTCGTGGTAGTTATATTGCATGAGCCACTGCATTACTAGTTTCTTAAGGGGTGGTCTGGTAGCCTTATAAGATTTACAGAAGGTCTTCATAAGTAATGGGGTAATAAAGGGACTAAAACACTAGGCAAATTTGGTGGGGCATTTAGGTGTTTTCCATCGTTGCCGTCGTCGCGTGTCTATTAAATGAACAATAAGCCGAATAGCACTAACGGCCGCAATCAAAGTCAGTAAAATGATAATGAAGCCGTTACTTAATAACGACCTTATATACGCAAGTTTGAAAAAAGAACGCTTTTTGTCTCTCAATTGTTTCTGAGTACGGCGGTATGGTATGAGTTTGCATGACCTGAGTTTGACATCAAGAGTTTTTCAATTCGGTAATCGTCAATCTTAAACCAATAGTTGATTGCAACAATCGTTCCACAAGCGGTAACCGTCTTCAGAATAAAAGAGAGTGAGCCAGAAACTAACTGGTTTATTAAACTTAAATGAATCCATTCTTAAGATAAACGAATGATAATAAATTCTCAAGAGACTCAAAGAATTCGATGCTATCGCTGCATCTATTTAAATAACACAGGTACATAAAAGGTTGTTTATATACATATATCCAACAGGGGGAGGGAAAAAATCGTCGTATGCCGCGACTAATCTCTCGTCATAGTAAACGGCTCATTAAAAGCCGCCATCAAAATGGGAAATGTGGCGGGTTGCCGGCGATCACGCGGCTGCCAAAGAGTAGAAGGAGATCAAGAAAAATGCTTTGAAGTAGGTGATTTTTATCATGAGAGACTTCTCTTTCTTTCGTAGTCTATAGGTGGTGATAGATTTGAGCATCTACTCGAGCATTCTAGCGAATGTGCTCAAGTCTATCAGCGCCATAAGGTGTGTTATTACCAGCTATTAGCTGGTTATCGCTATCGCATTATATTAAGAGCTGATTTTTCAATCCCCAGATAAAACTATCCGTCAGTTAAATGTATTACTATCCTTTTCTGAAGTCATATGAAAGAAAAGGACAGAGCTAAAATTTACCTTCCGGATAGCTTTATCTGGGGATTGAAAAATCAGTTCTAAGTAGTATAATATGCAGTATATTTGTCAATCCTGTTTCGTAGAAACATGAAGTTTACCGACAGCTTTCAGCAGGAATGGTAGTACTGTATGTATTACTTAAGTGAGATGCGGTCAAATGTTTGCGTATAGTTTTTTTGTATGTTGATATTCTATGCTCTTATGTATTTGCTACTGAACGACTACTCGAGGAATTAGCATGTACACATAGAGTATCAAATAGTGCAATATACCCCACTATAAGGTTTACAATTATGCATAAGCCAGGCTCAACTTCATTGCAGTTGTTCTTTTTAGACTGTAAAACGATTTTTTTTCCAGTAAAACTAACTTTTTCATACCCTTAATATGTAGATATACAACAAAAAATCCGCACATTATGGTTTTATTTTATTTCAAGTAAATAAATACATCTTGGTAATATAATCGCTCCAAATCACAAAGTCGCTTCTACCTCCCAAATCATTGGGCAAGCGGCGCGGAGGAGCGCAGGGTAGGGCGGGCGCCGCCTAAAATAGCCCGCACGTGCCGGTCGCCGGCTGCCCACGCGCAGCCAAGATGGCGGCCGCGCGCGCCGGTGTGTGTGCGCCGCACATACGCGAACACGCAGCTCTGTAATACATTGAAGCGTGTGTGTGCGATTGATGCGCGATTGTGGCTCGTATATACACATGTTTAGTTTGGTCTTTTTGTTTTTACTTGGCATGGGTTTGAGAATATAGAGACGTGAACAATATACGTACGAGTGGACTTTTTATAGAATATGTTTTTTTGGTAATTGGAGCTTGTTGCGAATTGCAGCTGAAAAAATATGTGTGTCAGACGCACACACGCGTGCAAAACATCTATGCAACAGGCGTCATTATGTTTCATGCTGTTTAAATATGTCGCAATTCGCATGGATACAATCTATCCTTCTTAATTTATCTCGAAGTATTCAACTTGTTAAGAAATAAAAATGTTAAAAACATATTGTTAAAATTTCAACACAACAACATTCAACTTTCCAAATAAAATAACGCTTACATTTAATGACTGAAGTCATTGCAGCTAAGATCAGAATGAATCGACCAGTAGCCCTTCCTCAAGTGGTAGTGCACTTGAAATAAGCTTCTCTAAAACACCTTATTCATCAATGATGACGAATCATTCACCGCCATGTGTAGATATGAAAATTAATCGCAAGATGATTCAACCTTCCTGTAGGTGTCCCGAATTCCACATGTGGGACACCTCCCAGACATGTGCGGGAGATTCTTGAAAAGAGGTGAATCATTAAAAAATAAGAATGAAGTGACAGGTCTCTATGTAGCTTATAGTAGGCCAACGGATATTTAGAAAACGGTTTGGGAGAGAAAAGAAGTAAGGAAGTAGAAGTAGATACCTAATCACGAATCATTTTAGATGCTTCTTCCAAAAAGATATACCTTCGTTTGCAGGGCAGGCAGGGAATGTTATTAAATACATATCATAACTTGAAATATTTTTGAATAAATCGATAACTAAATCATAAAATTATATTTAGAGGTATGGATGCTCACTACCAGCTTAAACACTATTTACTTATATCCTATCAATCAAAACAAAACTATAATACATGTATGAAATCGACATCAGCTAAAAAAAAAACAACTCTTTCGCCTTACTTAAATTTTAATAGTGTTTCCAAAGTCTACATAGATCTGGGTTGATGTAAAATTTTTGTCTAGATCTGCGGCCTTATTGTGAAATGATACTTAAAACTCCCCAAATTTCAGGCTGCGAAAGAGACACAGCTATGTGACTGCTACGACTATCTCATCCTCTCTCTGGACTTTGACAGGATTTAACTGCTTATAATTACTGCCTCTCATGTATAGTTATTCATTCGTCATCAATCAATGTTTATAATTGTAATTAAGTAATTAAACAACTACATTGTTAATAGCTTTGTAATCACGGAACAATGTTTAATATCGTGGTTATGTTATTTGAGCTTGCTTACTAATTCAGTAGCGTTTGCTGATTTTAGCATGAAACCACTACCCACGTTTTACTAACCTTACTCAACAGTTAGTCTCATTCAGTGTTTCCCTCAGTTCCTTAAATACACCTGGGAAAACAAGAAGCCTTTTCGTAGAAACCATTTTCGAGGTAAAGTCAACAAGCTTACTACCTTATAAACAGGGAATTGTTTGAATGTTAGGCATTGTATGTTTATTTAAAGGCAGCATTTTATTATTTTACCTTGATAATAGTTTTATGGTCATTACCTTCTTAACCAACTATATTATTAAAAGATTGGTCATTTTTTTCTACTATTTCAAAGCATTATATTTCAGCAAGTTCACTGATCTCTTTAGTTTCAGGTACGCCATTACCGTCACTTAGCTACTCTTCACCTATTCAACTAAGAATGTATATATATTACACGTGTAAAAAAAACATGTATACACTTTAAAGACAATGCTAAAGGTTCAATATAGTTTGGCTTGGAATACTGACTTACTGCTTTTGTCTTTTTAGTGTGGTTGCACGCACACATGCACAGCCAGCGCCTGCGCGCTGGGGCACGCGTCGCCGCGCGAGCGCATCTATAATTAGCCGCGCCTCCCGGCGCGCGAGGCGACTGGAGATTTCCAACATTCTACATTATTGTTTTTCTATGCTTTTGTACCGCTTAGTTGCAGTGCGACATGGAGTCTAGATAGAATGGCGACTAGTTTTAGCAAAACTTATTTATGATTACTTGAAATGTTTAGAAATTGACTGTGGTACTCTTATTTTTT
The DNA here is from genome assembly GCA_948252455.1 of Acleris cristana. Taxonomy (NCBI): domain Eukaryota; kingdom Metazoa; phylum Arthropoda; class Insecta; order Lepidoptera; family Tortricidae; genus Acleris; species Acleris cristana. The sequence goes on along the minus strand of OX411774.1, from coordinate 4,724,883 downwards.
AAACTGTTTGTTGCTGTAATGTGCTAAAAAACTGAAAAATCTGAATACCTTTTTGAAACTTGTTAAGAAAATTTCATGAAGCAATTTCTTACTTCGATAACATATCTACTGAGACTATTTAGCATAATAGAAGAAGTAAAGTTGAATAACTTCAAGTAGAAAGAACTTCCCAACTTGTAAATAACTTTTTTAGAATGCATGTATTTGTCGGTGAATTAATAGTTCGACTCCCAAGTATGACATGAAGTCTAATAATCTCTTTTCCATTTACTTTAATAATATCTAAAAAGATATGAACACCCACCCAACTATGTACCTAAGGGTTTTGCGAAAAGGCCCTAATACACCTATAACAACCAAGGTCTGAACAGAATACAACCAACTAACATTTTTAACTTTTTCAAATCTAAGCGCTACAACCCACATATTCTGAATGAATAACTAACTTTTATTCCAGTGCAAGGTAAAATTGACTTCACACTCTCTTCAAGTGACAAATTTGCGCATTCCTTGGCAAGTGTAACAATGTGCTATGCTCCCATTTCTTAACCTCAATCAGTTGTTCTATTGATTTTCCACTGCACATTTTCTGGCAGAATACATTTAGATAGTCCATTTATATATATATGTATAAAACTTTTCCATTACTGAGAAACAGACAATAAACAGCTGAAACTGTTAATTGTAAAAACATGAAGTTTGTAACATTACACGCTTTATCTATTTAGTGATCAAGAATTGAAATACCTACAATTTTTTCGGAAAAATAGGCTATAATTATGGGTTTGGATAGAATGGACAATTCAGATCTTTAATATTTTCAGAGAATTGCTGTAAGATAAAAGGAAGAAACTAATTAAAAAGTAACCTACCTTAATTTGTTTTACTTTTGCTTCGGCTTAGTTCACGAGACCACTTTTGATTGATCTTTAGTTACTATTGGTAAGCATTTCTATTAACCACGTATAAAAAAAAGAAGAACTAAATTGCGTCACACAATCACAATTTTTTTAAATCACACATTTTACGTTTTAGGAATTGGAAACTGGTTGCAGCACTATTAGGATTATGGGATTGAAAATTTCCACACAAAATGCATAACGTGTCTCTTTTAAAAATATTTTTGGAAAGAAACAAATGAAAAAATAACAATACGAAACATACAAACCTAGTTTTTGATAATAACTACAACATATTTTATAATCAAAAAAGAAACTTTAACTCGCAGCTAGTTAGATTCGTAACGTTTCTCACTTGACTCCCTTAACCAAGTCCGATTTCCATTATTTTTAAAAACGTTGTACCTAGTTATCATAAAAAACTACGTTGCCAACGCATTTGCGGTCTTAGAAATGCAGTCTTCAAAATGCAAATGTCTATGGGTCACATCACAGATTTCACTTACCACCAGATCCCGATCGGTTGTGCCCGATCGCCTTCCCCATGTCATAAAAAACCCTACAAACAACTATTATGATAGTCATTGTTTTCAACACCTAATAGTTACATGCCTTTTGACCCCTTTAGGGTTAATTTGGGATTTAATCAATATGTAAAAACCGGCCAAGTGCGAGTCGGACTCGCGCACGAAGGGTTCCGTAAAATTATCTACCTATACAACATTAGTAAAAAACGGCATAAAATCACGTTTGTTGTATGGGATGTATCTTTTTTTTAGTATTTGTTGTTATAGCGGCAATAGAAATACATATTCTGTGAAAATTTCAACTGTCTAGCTATCACGGTTCATGAGATACAGCCTGGTGACAGACAGACAGACGGACAGCGGAGTCTTAGTAATAGGGTCCCGTTTTTACCCTTTGGGTACGGAACCCTAAAAACGATCCTCGATATGTTTATATTGACGACAAATTTAACCTTAAAAATTTACCTGAAATTTTTTAAAGTAAATTACAAACTCACAGAGCTTAGCAACCTTAAAGTTCATTACGCATTTTCCTCTGAGTTAGCCGCCTAAGCAGGTAAAACATTCATTTCATTGTTCCTCCGTCTGAGAAGTTACAGAATACGGGCTGAAAGCCGAGACCGATTCAATTATGTTTTTTTTGTTTCCGTGAAAGGTGAAAGCAGCTGTCGGTGCGAGCGGGACGGACGCGGCGCAGCTGGAGTGACGCAAGGCAAGAGCGATAAACATTTAAATTAATTTAAGTTTGCTAATTTATGTGGGCATAGGTGAGAGAGTGAGACAAATTTTAAGATGTCGGAATATTGGACGTAATATTAACTCTAGGAAAATTTGTCATTTGAATATTTTAACTATGAAAGAAAGCCTATAATGGTTTTTGCTGTTCAAACAGAGAGGCGTAAGTCCAGCAGTTGATTGACTGCTGTAACTATGTTGATGATAAGGTGAAGGTATATTAAAGAAACGGGAAAAGAAATAGTGTTTCCAATCGAAATATTACTTTATAATTCATAAAAGGTTGAAGATAAGGTTTTTTTTTTGTTTTGTTTTGTTCAGCATATTGGGTTGAAGACACCCTTGATCAATATTCGAATCCCCGTTTCCATAAGTGGATAGACTTTATTTTTCCTAGTTTTCTACTAATTTGGATCGACTATGCTGTGCTATGAAAATAAACTTAAGCACTACAAATACCATTAAACATTAAGTCCCATAAATCCAAAAAGAAAACAAAATCCAACCAAAACATTGCGGGGGTACAAATCCTTGAAGAAATTGGAAACCGACTCACAAAAACTTTTCACGAATCTCTCCTTTATTTTCGTTGGAGTAGTGGTCAATTTGGTCTGTATTATAGAGGTGTTGTATGTCGTTTTCGGATGTTTTGGGTTTGGACGACACGTGCGCGTGCGCCAAGTAAACTGAGATCCTTTGGCAGCTGCGCGCCGCGATTATGACGCCTTGACTGACTCAGTTCCGTATTGACTTATTCTGGTGGAAACTTTGACGGAACTTGGCTGGAGATGAAAAGTATCAAGAAGGTTGTGATTTATTTTCTGGCTTTTTTTGGACCAATTTTAGGAAAATATTATCAAACTGTGCTAAATAAATAATTCAATATTTGTCAAGTTTCGAGTTAGATATGAAGCAAATCAAGGCAAATATACTAAAGTAATACCAATTTTTATTAATTAACTTGCGTTTCTAAATTCTAATTGCAATTAAAAAAATACATAAAATTGTGCAAAATGTGGTTACAGAATTATCAACAAATGCTTAGAGTTGTTGGTAATTCTGTAGCTCTGCCTACCCCACTCTGAGAATGAAGGCGTGAAGACATACGAAAGGAAATCGATGAAAAAGAGGCGAGTTAATTACAGATGTAGTAGTGAACAATTCTTTTCCATCGTTTTATGTCGTAAAAGTTCGTATTTATCTTGCTTTCTCAGTCGGCTTATTGATGGGTACTGAAGCTAATTGAGAAAGCAAGATAAATACGAACTTGTCCGACAAAAAACGATGGGATATGATTATTTACTACATCTGTACCTATAGTTCAGTTAATCTAGGTTGATCTGTGTGTATTACTATGTCGTAATTTCAAACGTCGCAAGATTTTTAAAAAAAGATGGTTAATTTTTTTAATTGTTGACGTCGCAAGGCTTGTATCAATGAAGTATTTATAAAAAGTTCAAGATACAAGTAAAAAACCTGTCAAAGTGATTCTCCTAGGTTGACCGTACAATAGTTTGGCACAAAACTAGACGTTTTTCAACACTTGGATATTCAACACGTTGTATGCATATATTGAGAAACTTATCTTCAACGTAAATGAGCAAACCCACTTCTGAAGCAGACGCATACTTGAAAACTCTTCAGTTGCAACAGGTCTCTTTATACGCCTGAAGCCTAAAATCTTATCAACGAACCAAATAAAGTTGAGCTCTTTCTATGCCAAACAGACTCCAAACTCAGTGTAAAATTATATTGGTTGCAATCCGATCGGAAGGCAATAAAATCTGTTATGATAATTGAAGCTTAGTCGATATAGTTCAATCGTAGTCTACTCCAATAAGCGAAGAATGCGTTTCGGCTATGCCCTTAGTTCGTTGATCGCGTAAGCTTTGTGGGGTTAGCCGGGTTAGCGGATTTCGAAAGGGGTTAGTGTTCGTTTTCGAAAAGAAGTTGTTTGTTTTTAGATATATCGTTATGTGTTACGATTATAAATTTGTTTAGGGCACTCGTACCTTTTACCATTTATAACATATCAATCATAACGATTTTTTTAATAAATAATAAATTTGCAAGTGTGTCATTTCGTTTGAGTGTGGTTTTATTATTGTCAACATTTTCCATTTTAAAAATGTTGAAGATCTGCTGGTTAAGTTTATAGTGATCTTCAAGTAGTTTTTTTTTAATTTGCAGGTGTCCGGTCAAGTTCTTGATGTCATCTATCATATCTATCTATCTATCTATCGTGGTAAAATTATGTTAATGTTTATTATATTATGTTAAAAGAAGACTGTAGGATTTTCTTATCACGTGAAGGGATGATACAGAAAGCAGGCTTACAAGTTATTCAAAATAAAAATACAATTATCTTTTTAAGTTTTCGTCTATTTTACTCAGGGCGAAAACCCATTCCTAGTTTTCATTGAGTGCTTGCATCTTGTTATATATAACGCTTCAGATGTAAAGACATCTCGATGTTTTTTGTACATATGACTGAGTTATATTATTTATTTAATCAAAACGAATCTTGCTGTCATGTTGTCTACAACCTGTACATTCAACTTTTCGAACTATCGTCATTTAAACTCGTTGCAAAATCTCTCCGGCTTGGCCCAAAGAGGGGGTGATTTGGTGGGTTGGCCCGCTGCCAGCGGCGTCTCTGGCTCGTGGCCAAATCGGGAGCGTACAGTGGAAAAAAAACGGCCGTCGCGCATCTTTGATATGCGTCAGAGGCGCGCGCGCAACAAATGCGAGAATCTTTTTTTTATTGTTTTTTTCATAGATCACATATATTTTATAGTCGTTTTTGAGTGCACTTACATAATACTTATATATAAGCTCAATAAAACTGATGCTGACATCATTTTACACCTTTAGGGATGGCTTTTACAGCCATCTAAAGGTGCTGATAGACTTGAGCACATTAGCTGGAATGCTTGTCTCAAGTCGGTCAGCAACTTTAATACTTGATTAATTAAAAAATTAAAAATGGATTCGTTCTATAGGCACGGGAGTTTCCTGCAGAATCAAAGCCGAAATAAGGAGATGTGGAAACAATTGAAGTTGGTATAGAAAGATAGAGACAAACGTAAAGTGGCAGTGGGTGGGAAACATTGTTTATTGAACCGATGTCGTTTAGGGCGGAAAGGTTTTGAAATGGTGATCGTACTGAAAGCCGCTATACCGCTATATAACAAGGTACCGACACGATCTGAAAATGTTCTGGAGATACGGCTGAATAATAATAAAAATATTTATTTTGCTCCCCAATGTGATAGACCCGAATATAGTAAAAGTTTTTCAGGGCACATGTCTATCGGCGGACTTGTATTTATATATAAATGACGAGGTTCACTAGCCAGGGGGGTTACCATGGCAAGCAAATAAGTTCACGGTTAGAGAACGAGACGGAGCCGTGCTGCCGTGTAAATCCAATACACTGTAACTTAAGATACAGTGTTTTGATTTAACAACGTTCTATGGACTCCTCGTCCTTTAGTCTATATAGCTGTAGAAAAAAATACTTAAATTTCGTTATAGTTACTGAGATATAAGAAAATAAAAAACACTGTATTTTACAAATATGTAGGGTCTAAATAGGCAAAACACTGTAATTTTAAATACAGTGTTTTTACTAAACATTTTCAGGTCGATCCGAGATACAGTGTTAGGTAAAACCAAAACTGCAAGGCCGGTGGCTTGAAAAGGCCAGCGCTGTGCGAGGGGAAGGACGAGAGCTCGCCTGTTACTGGACGTTCGCACGCTTGTTCAGTGGGCCGATCGACGGCGGCAAGTGTGGCTACGCACCGTGTTATTTTATTGTTTTGTTTGGTTGCGTATTTGTAAAATCAAGTTATTCTTTCGTTGACTAACCTTTTATTATTGTAATAGGGTATTTGCCTGATATTAAATTTCATATTATTAATTTGTATAATATATCAATATAGTCCGGACGATCCAGATGACGCCCGTCTCCTCGCTGTCTCAGCAGGCGAATCAGGTCACTGGCTCCACGCTCTTCCTTCCCGCAATATAGGCACAGTCTTGGACCCAAGCTGCTCGCACATAGCAATAAGCTTGCGGCTTGGAGCTAGAATTTGTGAACCTCATACTTGCAGGTGCGGGTAAGGAAGTGAGTGAGCTGGGACAACATGGCCTTTCATGCTTTAGAAGTGCCGGCCGTTTGTACCGCCAAAGCACAATTAATGATCTGATCCGTCGTTCGCTTGCTACCTACTGCCTCTGTACCAGCTGTCCCGGAACCAGCAGGTTTGCATAGAGACGACGGCAAGCGACCTGACGGAGCTACATTGGTGCCGTGGAAACTGGGTAGGGCACTGGTGTGGGATGCGACGTGTGTTGACACATTCGCCCTTTCCCACGTCCAGTCAACACGTAATAGGGCCGGTGCAGCAGCTGATCAGGCCCAAACCATCAAGCGCCGCAAATATTCATCATTATTAAATAATTATGAATTTGTGGCGCTTGCAGTGGAGACCATGGGACCTTGGTCAGCTGATATGAAAAGCTTTATTAAGGCCCTGTCATCCCGGTTCATAGACACCTCCGGAGATCCTAGAGCAGGTGCTTACCTCTCCCAAAAGATTGGACTAACAAAGCCAGTGTCATAGGGACCATGCCGCGAGCGGACCTGCTAGAGGCGGTATTCTTTTTATAGTGGTGATTATTATATACATCTTTAATATTTGAGTAGCTTAGTTTTATTTTAATTTAAATAAGTTTAGTTTTAACTTTTAATTGTATTATTAAATGTACAAAATAGAAGTATGATAAAATAATTCAAAATCTTATTTGTAATTGGTAATAAAATTAAAAAGTTATAGCCTTTTAAAGTTTTTTGTCTATTTTTTTCTTACAAAACGATGTTTTGCGTGTAATTCATATGGCGGTTGAGTAATATGACGTCATAACTGTATTTTCCTCTCTGTCTTAAAGCAAGTTTTAAACATTTATATCTTTTGTATTTTTAAAGATATTAAAAAACTATTTATACTTACTAGGCTATTCGGAAGGTAAAAAAGCTTCAATTTAAATACTAATAAAAAATCAGGCAAATACCCTATTATTTATCTAATAGGTAAATAATTGCGTTCTACTGATAATTTGGGAAATCCTTATAATTTACGAAATAGCACGAGATCATACTCATGGGGTATTTTAAAAAATGAGACGTTTACGTCGAGGTATCTTTTGTAAAGGTTTGTTTCTCAGAAAGGCCTCTAAAAATAGATGAAAGAAACGAACAGTTAGTTCTGCTTTAACACGGTCTCTTGAGTTCTAAGACTTGAATGAAGTAAAAAAAATAAAAATGAAAATTCTTATAATTAGTTATTCTAATTAAAATAAAAGCGGGGATCCCTGTCACATGTATCTGTAATAAAAGGAGGACTCTTAAATAGTCACTTCACTTATTATGTTACTTTGCTGTTAGAAATACAATATTTTTATTATTCAATTTATTTTAAAGAGAGAAAAAAATAAGTTGACTGCCATAAAAATAAGAAAAAAAATATAATGTAAAAGCCAAGCTTTTCAGCCTTTATGGGATACAATACAGGTCTTTAACAACATAAAAAAATAGGTGTAGTAAAGTCAGTGACAAGAAATTATCTACATCATGATTCGTGATGAAAAGATTTACCTAATTTACTGTCACCGACTGCACTATATTTGTTCTGTTCATGTATAACCTATTGTAAATATAGCAGTACCTACATTAAAAACCACCATTTTTAATAAAAATACTGACTAAATCTAGTTCCTGTGTAGTATTTTTATGTTGATTTAACTGGACAATACACTGTAAACATAGATACAGTATTTTGCCGTAACAATCATCGCACTATTCTTGTCGCATAGTTGTGACAATACACGTTTTGGTTCAAGGCTCTAAAACTAGCAGCAGTAATGTAAAAAAAATTGGATGGCTAGATAGCCACATGTGTCTAAAACACGTTAAAATTAAAAAAAACTTAAAAGTGCCAATTACTCGAAATCGCTTTTTTTGAGATACAGTGTATTGGATTTACACGACAGCGTGTAACTGCTATAACTTTGTCCCTTACACTCATCCTAAAGTGAATTGCTTAGCCTTGTGTTGTAACCCCCCAGGACTTGAAAATGCGTGCTTTTGAGGAACTGATACGTTCAAGTAATATTTTAATTGCAAAACCTTCACAATACAATGACTGAGGGTAAGGCATATTAATTTGAAGATGGCCTGGCATCAAGAGTTGAAAGTAACAGTTTTTTTTCGACGCTGTTTTTCCTCGCACCGACCTTTTTTTCTGTTTCGCCTACTGATTGACTGATAGAGAATGCTATTCGGCATTAAGACCGCCATTTGTGCTTTATTGTGTTTTGTGCGGATAAGTTTTAATAAATAAATAAATGAAAATTACATTTCTTGTTCTATCAATTTTGAAAGTAAAGTCTAGGTTTCACTTTTTGATGCAAGTGGCCCTTAGGCAAACTATTAAAACTATTAAATGGATAAAAAACCCCGGTAAATTAACCCCTTTCTTTCAGATCTGATAATAACTCTTAAACTGTTAAACAGGTTTTCATCAAATCTAGCTAAGAACCATACCGATTAAACCAGCTTAATATTTTAATTAACTACGTCCGTATTAATCAATTTAAGAGCTACGATGCCATAGACAGACATATATACACAGATACACACGCTTAACCTATAGACAGTTATTTTTGCGTGAGGTATTAATAGATCTAAAAGCGGTATCTATCATTTGAATCAGTGACGTGCGTCATAAGTCATAACCATTTTAGACGGAAAAAAATGTCAATACTGATTTCATTAGGTTCCCAGTTATTTATAAGTTCAACTTTTTATACCATGAACACATTAATTTGGACCTTAAATTTATAGAAATTGAACTGCAATTACGAACCATTAATAAAAAATATCCTTTTGGAAATTTCCATTTGACGTCACAGCTGCCAACGTACGTACAAAACGTAATTAATTAGGTAGACAGCATTCAGAAATATTTCAACAAAGTTGGAAACGTCAATCAGGTGTAATTGAGCGTTTTCCAAAAAAAGTGTACATGCACTTTTTTTTTCAGAATTCGATTTCTTTTGGTTTTTCTTACTCAGAATCGTTGATACTGCCGGTCCTCATACAAGAAAAAAAGTGTCCCAAATATTCCATTCCAGATCGTCACATTTTTGTATGCAGTCTTTTTTTATTTACATGGTCGTGACGCACTGGAAGAAAAAAATTACATAGTAAAATCTGGGACACTTTTTTTCTTGTATGAGGCTCGATAGTATCAACGATTCTGAGTAAGAAAAACCAAAAAAAAACGAATTCTGGAAAAAAAAGTTCATGTACACTTTTTTTGGAAAACGCCCAATTACTTTATGATATTTCAGTGAATATGTCGGTAAAGGATGATTGGTTTTGAAAGTATTCATAAGTACGTATTTAAATAAAATGTAAATCAAAGGCAAAAATGAGTTAGTCTGTTTGTTAGGTTTCACAGTAAATTTCTTAACGTTTTTGCAACGAAATATGTTATAGAGCTATTTTGAGTTAAGTTCTACTCCTACTAGTAATATATTATTGTGTATATATTACTTAAAGGGAGTGACAATTACTTACATGCTAGACTTAAAAATAAATATTCGTGCTCATCACATCAAAATTGTAAGTGTGTGTGTTGTTTTGGGGATCGAACCCGAGACCGCTAGTCACTAACGACAAGTTTAACCACGTCGTCAAAATATATGCCACACCAAGGTCTCCTCGTGACTGCTATAAAGAGTAAGAACTGAAAGGAGTTGAAGAAGGTCTATGAGCTCTCCTTTTACTAGCACTGCTATGAAGAGAAAGAAGAGAAAGGAAATGAAGGTCCATGAGCTCTCCTCATTCACTAGCACTGCTATGAAGAGAAAGAAGAGAATGGAAATGAAGGTCTATGAACTCTCATTCTATGAAGAGAATGAAGTGAAAGGAAATGAAGAAAGTCTATGAGCTCTTCTCATTCACTAGCACTGCTATGAAGAGAAAGAAGAGAAAAAAATGAAGGTCTGTGAGCTCTCCTTATTCACAAGCATTGCTATGAAGGGAAAGAATTGAAAGGAAATTAAGGTCTGTGTCCAAAGAAGGTCAAGCTAAAGGCTGTTGGTGAGAATTGCTTTATTCAAAGATGTTCTTTTATGACAAGAAGAAAGCAAACGAGCACACATGGTGGTAAGTGATAGGATTTGAGACCAATTGGCATTTATATTCATAGGACTACAATCACAAGACTGCAGTTCTAAGACAATGCGTTGCCAACTCTGAGGACTTGGGTGGAATACCTATGCTAGTAATTTCACTGGTTGTCCCATCCCCACACCGAAACGCAACAATGCGAACACTGCTGCTCGGTGGTAGGTTAAAGATTAGAGTTGATTATGGTGGTGGTAATCATGTTTTTTTTTATATTTCTTTGTCTACACAAGGCTCATCTCACTAAGCTAGAATACAGATGAAAAAATAAAAAATACAGTATCCTATGCCAACTCAAGAAGTTTTCGTAGCAGATTTTAAAAAAACGTAGACGAACAGGGTAAGCTTTCATTTGTTCCTTTGGACTAAACTTACAAATTACAAATGTATCTAGAGAACGCTGAATAAATAGTCCATTATTAATAGATTTACAACTAGTGATGTAAGTGATTCGCAAATCTTCATAGCAGTACATTCCTCATAGTTGGCAACAAATGAATCAATTGCCAATTCCTATAAACCCAATAGCTTGAGTCACAAGTCACAAGGGATCAATATGATATATAACGACTAGGGCAGTATATATAACACAGAGATAAGCGCAGAAATTTAAAGAAAAATCGATTCATAGCAAGGGATTCAAGCGGTACCCTCAAAGACTTTCATCTTCGACTAAATACTCTCACAGACCAGTTGTAGACCAGAAAGATATATACGTGTCTCATTCTAACAGATAGCTGCGTCTCTCTCAGCCGGTCACTCCAACTGTTGATCTGTTAAAGCCTTAAGATTTGGAAAACAGCAACGTTGCCAGCTCTCAACCTAGCGTCAATCACTGACATTGTATTACCACAAATTTATGGCGCCGATTTTCAAACCACTCGATATTGTTATGAAAATCCCACCGCAAGCGAGTTGGAGCGCGGCCAACGAGCAACAGGCGATCTGCGTTTTATTGTCTTCTGACGTTAGAGATCGGTTAACGAGATGTCTATTGTTTCCTTTAACATGTGTTAGAGATTATAATAATATGCTATGTTAGAACTATTTCTCCAGACATATTAAGGAGATCACACCGGGTTACTCACGTAAAATTAGTCGAAAAACGCTCGACATGTTTCTCCAGACTTTACATGGCATACATCATCATTAATTAATTAATTTTCTTTTGATAGAACAATACAGAGTCTAGACGAGTTACATTTTACCGATCATGACAAATGATAAATACATACTAAATTTCATGAAAATCGTTGGAGCCGTATCCGAATTTCCGATATACAAAAATTGCTCGTTTAAAGGTATTAGATGAATGAATAAATAAATGGGCCTAAAACTTATTTTAAGGCCATCGATGATACGACTTGTGTTGATGGTTTGAAAAATAAGAGAAGGCAAACGAGCACACAATGTTACATTCGCATTCTCAAGCCTAAAATTTTAAGACTTGAAATGCGTTGCCTGAGGACTAAGATGGAAAAATTTTGTGCTTTTTTTTTCCGGTTGTCTCATCCCTACACCGGATGATGATGAATGTGAACATTGCTGCTTGGTAGTAGGTTAAAGGGTAAGATGGTAGTGGCGATCAGGATGGACCTCAAGGTTCTATCACCACTAAACCACTGGGGATGGTGATGGTGAGCCACTGAACTACCTATTGTTCAAGTCGGTATCCTGACTTTTTACCAAAAGTTAATTTGACAAACGTATTATGTTACTATCTTTCATTTAGCAAAAATGTAATTGTATTTTAAACCATTACATATTACATAAGATACATGGGCTTGTTAAATAAGTTAGGTTAGGTTAGACTTTTGACCACAAAAAAACGTAAAATTATGTGGTGGGAAATACATCTTTGCGAAATGAAAGTTTGTAAAATGACATTGTTTGCCAAATTAAGTATGATTTGGCAAAACATTAGTGATCCGTTCAAGTCACTCGAATAACAAATTTATAATCTTCCTTTCGGACTTTGCTGCGTTTTGGTAAGTATGTACAAAATGTCATAAACAACTTATGAATCTGTCGACATCAATTTATCAAAATTACTCATTTTCATGTAAATTTCGCGTCAACGTCTTATTATTAAATCGTGCAGTATAAAATATAAAAAATAATAAAGCTGTTTTGAACAAACAAATCATTTTGGATTAAAATGAATTATTAAACTCATAACGAAAAAAATACGGTAAATGCATACAAAGACAAATAAACTCAAATCGTTACCGTGAGACGTTAGTAAAAACAGTTTTAAACCTACCTAATTAATAAATAATCTCCACTGTATTTGGAGTCTCAAAAATGGTTTAAAAGTCGTTTACAGTTGCAAAAATGATACATTGTCGTTACCTACTAAAATAAGCACCAAGTTAATAACGTCGTTTATTGGTTAGTAACGAGAAGGTATAAAAATATGCAAGGGCCATAATCTTGAAAGAAAAAAACAACTAGGAAATGTGATACAATTTTTATTAATAAAAATGCTGGCTGGTTTCCTCAACTCAGTGTCTTGAAAAATAGAAATAAAATAAAAATAAGCTTTAATTGCTTAATTATTGTAACATGTTTTAAGGGAATGATATTTTTAATCTGGATAGCTAAAGACTTAATATAGGCTAGCTATATTTATCCGATTTAAATTTATACTGTTTAGCTAGTAAGTATATAGGTAGTGTCCAAAACCATAAATGACCGATACGCTTACTACACCACAAAAAGGAGAAACTATATTGACTCTCCAGTTCATAGTTAAGTTCGAATATACACACATTTCCAACAGGATCTCAAAACTGACTTTTGTTTTTAAAAACAAAAGCATAATACTTGGAGTCAATTGATTTAAGACTAATTAATCCAAGCAATATTCGAATTTCGAAAGTAATTCGCCGTTATTGCACAGCTGGCGCTGCGCCAGCGCACGCAGATCCCCGGTGCGCGCGCGCTGAAATACAGTCGCTGACATTATTGCTCACTTGGCGGGAATGGCGGTGTTTACTTGTTCATGTTAATGGTGGGGAGGAGACGGACATTTTAATAGTCTGTGGTTTTTTAGGGTTCCGTACCTGAAGAGTAATCCAACGGAACCCTATTAGTAAGACTACGCTGTCCGTCCGTCCGTCCGTCCATCGCATCGGTCCGTCCGTTCTAACTAAAGAGCTGTATCGTTTCAAAAAATGGCGGATTAACTAACAAATAAAAAATAATAAAGATAGTGAAATAATAAGGGTACAACCCCATACAACGAACGTTTTTTTTTACAACATTTTGTGTTTTTGTTGTATCGTAAAAGCATCAAAAGATTGTATGATTACAGTACAAACCCTGAAGAAAAGCAACAAATACTGAAAAATGGTCAAGTGTGAGTTGGGCTTGCACTCACTCGATTCGAAATCGGCGTGCGGCGGAACGGAACCCGTTAGTCCGCGAGTTCGACTCGCACATGACCGGATTTTTTTTTGCTTGACGTATGGAAAAGTAGCGAGTTAAATAATAGAAAGTTTTCATCGCCTCCCATGGACGGATGTTTATGGTAAACCAGGAGAGGATTTGAGAAAAGAGTAAGCTTGTCTTATTATTAAAATATGATAATCAGTAATTAAATCAGTAAGAACTGTAAACTACGCATACGCAAAAATACCTTACGAAAGGCTGAACGAACTTTTTTGATAATACACGCTGTATATAAGTATTAAAATAATACGAACTAACTTCACCAATATCATTGGAGATAAAGCTGCATTGGTTAATTTTATAAAAGACACAACAAAGTGTCAAAGCATGTTTTCATTTTCTACTTTTGTAAATTATTATTATATTTTCCTGTTAAAGAAACAGGGTGTTCGTAAGATTTTCGTTGAGTGTACCTAACAGGGAGGTAGATGCCATGAGGCGATGACCTCGAACGGACGTCTAGCCAAATGTCGGCTGCCGCTTCAGATGAAGCTTGAGATTTGTAACAATAATGCGTATATATGCATATTGCCAACGAGGACGCAGTTGCACGTCAATGCGCATGTTGTATTGAAGAATGCATCTGTGATCTATTTGTCCTTCGTATTAGGATTTTTTCTAATGGAGCCTACGAAGAAGATGTCAAAGCGGTATAACATTACCCACAACAGAGTATACCCTGACGTTGTGTATCGCTCTTGCATTGTCTGCCATGAAAAGCAGCGTCTTTCATCATAATCATCATCATCATGTCAGCCGAAAGACGTCCACTGCTGGACATAGGCTTCCCCCAAGGCTCTCCACTCAGACCGGTCTTGTGCTTTTCGCATCCACCGCGTTCCCGCGACCTTTACAAGGTCGTCACTCCATCTTGCTGGAGGCCTATCTACAGCTCATCTCCCGAACCTACCGCCACAAAAATCCCTTACATTTAGCTTTCATGTATTATCCGAATATTCTATAGATTTACTTAATTTCTAACCAGAAATCTCAGACTGAGTGACGCACGACGTCATTCCATATTTATTTTACGATCCCAACACTCTATAAAAACTGTGGATATTCATTTCACAGTTCTACTTGCGCTCTATTGCGGTTTTTGCCAATAAAAATCGCCGTGAATCAAAGTATTTGTTCATTAAATATGCCAGAGTGCGCCGTTGGGATAATAAACACTCGCGCTGAAAACTATTGCCAAGACGTTTCCGCGTGACGCTGAGAGGATGCTCGGATTTTAGGTCATGCTGTAAATGTTATGTAGTTAGAAAATAATTTATTATTGAAGCATCAAGGGCAAAGAAACCACGCATTATGGCATTTACCCGCGTAGAATTAAATTCTGTAAGTTTTCTTAGCTATTAAGCGTGAATTAGAGTGGCAATAAAAATTACAGAAGTTAATCGCTGTCTTACTTTAACTTCAGTTCTAGAGCAAGAAACAAAATTTTGCTGTCTTTTTCCAGCTTAAAAGTTAGAGTGGGACTGTGTGTCTATACTATAAAGCGAAACGAACTGATTGACGGGCCAATAGATGGCGCTTACTATGACAGCTTGGTGTTTAATAGACGTCAAAAATACCAGGGTACAAGTTAGTCGTACTCGCGCACGAAGGGTTCCGTACCATTATCTATACAATATTAGCAAAAAACGGCAAAAAAAAAATCAAGTTTGTACCTAGTTGTATTTGTTGTTATAGTGGCAACAGAAATACATCTTCTGTGATCAACTGTCTAGCTATCACGGTTCATGACATACAGCCTGGTGACAGACAGATGGACAGACGGACAGACGGACAGCGGAGGCTTAGTAATAGGGTCCCGTTTTTGCCCTTTGGGTACGGAACCCTAAAAACAAATGAACGCCGTTAGCGTTAGTTACAGCTAAACAGAGAGCTGAGTTTCTAAACGTTATAGGTAAAAATTTAAGTAAAGGTACTCTTGCATGTAGTTGTGACACATCTGTATAACCGATCGACATTCAATATTTGAAAGTTGACGTAAATTCCATATTAGTTTGTACACAACTACATGCAAGAGGACCTTTGCTTAAGTTTTGACGCTTTTCCGTATTGATAGGTCTTATTTATTTGACAGTAATGGCGGCTTAGTTAAAACAATACCATAACACGTCGAAGACAATATGGTTTTACCAAATGGAATAGAGGCCCTAGAGCTTTGCTAGATATTACTTAGACGTTAAGCTATAATTGATGCTCTGCACTATTTTACTTTCATTTTGTGTTATTTTAATTTGACAAACATATTAATTTTATTTAGCTTGTAGCATTCAGTTTGCCTTTTTTACACTATTTCAATTTTGTGCAATAAAGTATTTAAATAAATAATTAAAATATTGGAAAAAAAGTCAATTAATTTAGCATTTTTGAGTTCAGATAGAAAAAACTGGTCGAAAAAATATATTTTTTTGTCCAATATAACTGATAAATGGTAAATGACCAATGTCCTTTGTAACTTAGGACCTAAGCTTATGCCTCGAAGTGGTTTGTAAAAGTTTGGTTAGTGTGTATGTACTTATGAGTACATATATTACTATAGGGGCTTCTAAACGGGCCATATTTTCACTGCAATATGTGGCCGGCAACTATTGGTATCTCTCTCTAACATACGAGTAAGAGAGGGTCACCAATAGTTGCCGGCCACATATTGCAGTGAAAATATGGCCCGTTTAGAAGCCCCTTATCCCAATTACAGAGACCAAGCTAAGTAAGTACATTGGCAAAAACAAGGAGTTTTGTTGTATCTCTACTTTTTGTTCATACCACTTAAGATAAAAAATTACCCTTAATTAATAAGCACCCCTAATTAACAGTTACCATGGTTTATGTACAAGGTAATCAAATCCTTCTTGGATTTCGTTCAGATTAACTTGTTTACAAACAAGAAAATAACGTTTTAAAAAGCTTATAATTAACGAGAAAGACGAATATTTTTTGCTACAAGTATGAACATTATTTTCATAACGCAAAAATACTCCACTAATAATTTGACACACCTATTGGTGTATCAACAATATTTATGTTTCCTATGCCAAGCGTCCTCTAGGCGAGAAGCATGGCCACCATAATATCTATTAAAAGTGAGACATGGTCCTAATATAATTTTAGTATTTTGGTGTTTTATTTTAATTGTATCTATTTGTATTATATATATAAACAAATAAATGTTTCCTTCTTTCTTTCTTTCAGAAAAGAAATCAATAGCCGACGCTTACCCTCTTATTCATAAACGCGAAATTTGCCCTTTTCTGTCATTATAACATTTGAATTTAACAGAAAGTGACAAAGAATACTGTAAATATAAAATAGGTTTAATTGTGCGTTTGCGTTAACGTATTGTGGGTTAAACTTTATCCTTAATACGGATTGTCCTGATTTTAGCAGTTTTTTTTTAATTTATTACAAATTCTTAGGTTTTTATGAATAAAATCACTAGGTCTTTTTGGTTTTTGAAACAATCAATTCTACATAAAATCGAGTACTTACCCAGTAACCGGTTACCAATGTTACTATACTTACCATCCATATTTGGATAATCAAATTTATTTCCTCTTCTGCTGCTTGTTGGTTACTAATTATAATAAAAAGTGTAAGGATAGGAAATGCTGTTTAAATTGTGTTTTTTTAATTTTTCTAATTTAATAAATGAAGGTCTATACAATTAACGTCTCTTATTTAATTTAACTGTGATTAAAATTAATGTACCATTATTTCGTGAACATTCATGCAAAGATGCAGGTACTTAAACGACAAAATCCCAGTAAAAGTTTTATAACATTAAGATACAAAATTATCTTATGATAGGAATCAAACTCTTAGCCAAAATAGTGCATTAATAATAACAATTTTATACATTGACGTCGGCATTGCAAATTGTTTACTTGAAAAATGCATCGCAATGGCTCTCAGCCGAGCATTGTAACACTTGACTTTTAGCCAGCGCATCGGTGAACTCATGTTTAAGATATAGAATAAAGTGAAATTAAACAAAGACCAGAAAGTATCATGTTTCCTTCCTGGGTAGTAGAGCTGTTTACTAAAATATAAGTGGTCTTAAGAAATTTCTGTCCCAAACATTATTGGTCAATTTTAATGATGGGCCACTTTTAATGATGGTCACTTTTAATGATGGCCACTTTTAATGATGTCCACTTTTAATGATGGCCACTTTATTAATGGGAGAAAGATGAACAAACATATGGGCCACCTGTTGGAATGTGTGCTCTGACACCTATTGACATGAGCAATCTCAAGACCGTTATTTACAGACTGCAGATAGACGATGGGATGGATTAGGCTAGTGTAGCAATGTGTTAAGACTCTAGACAGGAATCTGTTAAACGTGTAAAAATATAAATTTTATAATAAAAATTAAGTAAATGTCTTAAAGTTAATTGTTTTTAGTAAATAATATACATATAATACAGCTAGGTTAGAGCTGCTTCTGCCCAAAGGGCCAAAAGCAACCAGATTACAAACTAAACGTAAACTTGTTTCTGACTCATGGTCACCTGAATGAATACGCAAGCGAAAGCGAAAGAAAATTAATGTGCAGCTAAATGTCCAGCGCAGCCGAGAAATATCGGCGCTGACTGCTGGCCAAGCGGTGATGTCACCTCAAACTTCAAGGAGACGGAAAGAAAAACAGGGCATAGTAAGTTGAGAAGGTAGGTACATTCGGATTTGTTTTCCTCATCTGCGTTTCGCCATAAGGTTCTTGTTTTTTTAAGAACGTTTAATAAAAAAATAAATAGTAAATTGGCCACATGAGGGCTCTTTTACACGTCGGTAATATGGTGTGAATTTACTAGCGCTTCGGACAAGACCATCATTGCAGAAAAAAAGCGCCTCAAGAAACTTCAGCAACGAACGGACACACAAGCTGGGGTGTGATTCTCTCAAAAACGCTGTCGGACGAACGAACGAGTGAATGTCGCAGCGGCGAGTTTAGGTAGTCCCGTCAGAGCGAACAAAACACATTTTAGCGCCTGCATTTTCAATTTGGCAGCAGGAATTCTGTCGATAAGATCGAACGTATAAAGCTGCCTAACTGAGAATGCATGCGCTAAAATTTTGTTCGCTCTGACGGGACTACTTAAACTCGCCGCTGCGACATTCAGTCGTTCGTTCGTCCGACAGCTTTTTTGAGAGAATCACACCCCAGCTTGTGTGTCCGTTTGTTGCTGAAATTTCTTGCGGCGCTTTTTCCCTGCCCTGATAAAAACTGGAATATGTCCAGCAGTGGACTGATGGTGATGACGCACTCAATAAAGTAAGGTAATAGTACAAAAACACACTATCTAGGCAGGTTGAATGTGCCTAATCAGTAATCAGTGCTCCCTTTCTATCCCATAATTTGTATTCATTCGTATTAACCCAACCTACAGAAAAGGCCCCCTGCTAAGTGGCGTACCGATACTGATATACTTCGTAGCATCGTGCCTAGCGTTCAGAGTACGCTTGGCCTTTTAAAAGTATGCAAGTTGCTTACGGTATAAAAAAAAATGCTGCTTTACAGATATTTCAATACACTTGTAGTTAAGCAAGCCGATATAACAGTGAAATAAGTAAATCAAAACCCTTGATAGCGAGCCCCTCTTTCAAAGCAAATATATCCTTAACGACAAAACCGATTTCCATAAAACTTGCTAAACACCATCGCAATTAAACTAGCTTTATTAAAAAAAAAACACGTCCAAATCAGTTCATCCGTTCGGGAGCCACGGTGTCATAGACAAATACATAGATAACATTCTTCTTTTTCATTGGAAGTTAAAAAGGAGTCAAAACATAATCTATGTACCTTTCCTTACTTAATAACCCGCTTATTAGACATCGCTTAATCACCAGCTCCTCCAAAAATCCGAACATCGATGTAACCTTTAACTTTCCGTGCCCGGCTGTTTTCTTCCCATCAAAAGTTGACCCAAAGCCGCTACTTTTCAAAGTTTTGGCAGTGAACGTGTTAGCACCGTCCGCTGGCCACCGAGTGACTCACACTGGCACCGTGCCAGTAACTCGACCTATATACTGGCCGTCGTCTTCCTACCAGGATGGCGGGAAGACTGTCGCGAGAATTAGGTTAGGATTGGGAATGCTAGTTACGATAACAACTAGCAAATCGTTACAATGACAAGGTAAAAATAGTTTTGGCGACATTCAAAAAAACGAAAATACGTTAATTCATTTCATTGTGACTTCGATGCACCGTCTTTTGGCTGAAATAATATTTGGCAAAATTTCATTTTGCGAACTACGAAACGTACTTTAATTTGTAGAATTTTTATTTCGCGTGTTTTTTATTTTAATAATGTAATATTTTCCTTTATCATCGTTTGGCCGGAACTCAATTCGCCGTGTTTGTTTTTGCTGACCGTTTATTTGGCAGCTGTAATTATTGAACAACGATATTCGCATAATATTTCACCAACTGTTCAGATGGTTATACTAATAGGTGCGACGACGAGTGAAGCGACGAGGAGCGGCTAGTTCACTGTAGACCTAGCTAAGATGCAATCGCTGCTAACGTTTCAGTGAGGCTAGACCAGTACTAGCACAAGTTGCCCGCGAATTGTTGGTCGCTCGGATCTCCCTTTCTATCTAGAGACGCACTGAGCGGCAAGCGAGAAAATACAACTTGTGCTGGTGCTTGTGTACGTTTTGTAATTTGGAGACAAAAACGATTTTCGAAAACTCAAAAAATCTATGTAATTGACGTAGGCGTTCGATGCGACAACTAACTGTGACAACTAACCTCAATCCTATATTTTTTTGATAATGATAAAGAACGTCAAATGCATCTTGTCTAGGGCGTCTATTTTCTATCGACTTGATACGTATGGAGTTGACATAGCGGTCGACGCGATCTGTTTACGTCAATCCTATACATTTTGTCGTATTTCGAAAATCGCTAACTAGGTCCCTGAGGGCCGTTTCATATTGGCTACTGGTTACCAAAACAAAGTGCAAGTCAAGCAAGCGCAAGAATACTTGCTACTTCAGCCATTATACTATTATTAATGTTAATTGAAAAGCGCTTTGTAGTCGAGTGGCGGTGATCACTTTACATCAGGTGATCCGCTAACTCGTTGGCCTTCTCTAGCATTAAAAAAACCGGTCAAGTGCGAGTCCGACTTGCGCACCGAGGGGTCCGTACTGCCGTACAGTAGATATTATTTTTTACGATTTGAATTCGATTTCGAATCGGATCACCGCGAGCCCAAAACACTTGTAAATTTTTAGTATTTGTTGTTTCTCAGCGTTTGTACTATGATCGTACCAATGCTTGTATCTTTTAACTTTATTACGATACAACAACAAAAAAATGTGTTGAATATAAACGTTTCTCGTATGCATATTAATAGGGTCCCGTTGGTTTCCCTTCGGGTACGGAATCCTAAAAAAACTGGGATACTTTAAAACATGTGAAATAATGTATCTCAAAAACGTAGTTTAATTTAATAACTAGTAATAATAATTAAAAAAAAGTAAGGATTTTAGAAACTTTTCAGCGTTTGTTTTATACAATGTTAAAATATACACACTTCATTTTTAAATTTCAGCATTTTATATTTAAATCCCAATAAAAAAATACCATTATCAGCAGTAGGTACATAAGTTTAAACCTTAGTAAACGATTGTAAATGATAACTAGCAATAAAATTGGTCAGGCACTGTTTAATTGGTGGTCAAACTCGATAGGATATTTTAATTGTGTGGCCTCCACTGTATGTGAAAATCTTCTTAAAAAATCATTATTATACCTAATACAAAAAATACTGGGTAATAATTGTTGATATTTATTAGTGGGTAACAAAAAAGCTGACTCATTTAAACATTATTCATATTTGAGAACGAGGCGATTTTTTTAAAATTCTCTTTGAGATGCGTGGGATTGGTTTTTCTTGGCATCATTAGAAGATGACAGACCAAAACCTTGCTATAATTTAGTTTTTACCAGTTTTGTATCGTTGAAAATTATTAGTTATTTTGACTACATTTTTAGTTTTGAAAAGAGTAAAACTTAGGTATAATAATACGTGCTCGGGTCTCCGTCTTTCAAGTTAGCGCTTATGCGCTCTTATGCATTAAGTATATAGGTACCAGATTTTTATCCGAACCCGAAAATCTTTGTAAGACTTATTTCACGGTGCGGTCGCCTTATAAGTAGCTGCACACCTAGTACTTTGTAACTTTAACGTCGTGTTTGAACTGCTGCTCTAACTGTCAAAGACATTAAAGCGAAAAGGTACTAAAGTGATTAGCTACTTATAAGGCTGACTACAACCTTTGAGTTGACGGGAGAAAAGTAACAACTATTTCTTACCACAGCTTTTGTTGGCATAGTTCCTTTTTTTCTTCATTCATCCTATTGGTATAATGACAACATTTCTACCTCTAGAGCTGGGCCATATCGTATTTGACCTGTTATGGTATTGTTCACTGTCAAGTAAATAAGAGCTATCAAAATGGTGACGATACGATAACAGATCAAATATGATATGGTTTAAACCACCTAGAATCTCGGTCCGTTTTTAAACCAATCGCGTCACTGGTAGACCACGTGACATTTCGTATCACGTCATCTACCAGTGACGCGATTGGTTTAAAAACGAAACGAATAGAAACGCTAGTTAGCGTAATGCATCTTGGCAAGGGCCTCTGAACACAAAAGATTTCTACGAAACTTGATGAAACTTGATGCTCAGTAGAAATGGAATCGACTCTCATATTTGTATTTGTAAGCAAGTCTAAGAAACTCGCTGGTAGACTTTTAGCCGCGCCTAATTATTATGTCTAAATCTTATTGCGTTTTCAACACGCGTTTTAAACAAACACCTCTCAATATTGCAATCTTAGTGCGTATATCGACAAGTTACTTTATCAACGTCGTATAGTTATTTCAGTCGCAAAGGCTACTTTATTTTGTGAGTAGTAACGCTTAAGTTTCGGGCTATCGGTATAATAGTGGCCCCTGCGCAGCCCATATACGAGCATATGCGCCGCGCCCCGCCGCCCGCCCTCCGCGCGCTTGGCTCACATTTCGACACAGAATAAAAAAAATACAGACTGAAAACTTTGAATGCACGATTGTTTTACCTACCTACATTTTAGTGTAGGAAATGGTTAAGGGAAAAATGATATTTAGAGGCATTCCATCTTCGTCCTTAGGGTTTGCAACGCATTAGTAGTCTCAGGATTTCAGTCCTGTAGTCTTGATTATATAAATATCTATGAGTCTCAGATCCCGCCATTACGTGCAACAATTAAATGTAGGATTAAATTATACTCTTTGTACTTCAATCTTAACGTAGCTTGGTGAACTTGTTGGCAGAGTTCGATGGATTTTACACCGGTCATCGACGAACATAATATAATGTAGATTTATTTCGATTTGACCCAAATAACCAAATATCGATTGTAATTAATGACAATTCAAAAGTGTTATTGATACATTACATGGTATCAATTGACTTCTTTTTTTTACTGTTATTTATGCGATACGTTACTTGCCCTATTTTTTTCCGTTGCAGGGCCGAAATTTGAAAAATCCTTTCTCAGTGCCCTTTGAGGGTACCCAAGGATTAACTCCAAATTTCAAGTCTTCCATCTTTGATTCAAAAAACTTCAAATAATTTTACTAAGGTTTTTACCTATTTACGTGTCTGCGAGGCACCACTGATCTTCACTGCGCGTGCGCTATTTGTTTACCCGCCGCGTCGGCCGTGATGCAGTTGTTTTTTCTCAACACGCCATACACTGTACATGTATGTACACACATTCATTCAAAGATGATTGCATTGATAGATAAAGAAGTCTCGAAGGTTTTTGATATTATGCATATCAATAAACACGAGACACATACAGCGTTATAATAGCTGGTAGGTGTAGGTAGTGTTAGGAAACGCAGTTTTTTTTAAAATATATTTTTCCTCGAAATAACCTAAGATTTTTTGCAGCTCACGATTTTTTATAATTTTGCATAAAACAGGCAAAAAAGAAACATTTTTCGGCTGATTATTATCTTCACTGTCACCCGCAACAGAATACTAAATCGGGTACACTACATAATTTCACAGTCATGATACCGAATTGATCAAGGTCCAGCATTTTTATAAATCCGAATGAATTTTTTGGACTGAAAATGATAAGGATTTTTCCTATAGTATACTTAACTTAACCTTACATACATATAGTGATAGCAAAAATAATATAAAATTGGACTCCAGCACAACATAGCCTTCAGTAAATAAAGTCGATATCAAACAATATTCCGAAATAGAACGGATTTTAAGGTGTTCCCGGCTAAATATGATTTAGCCGGGAACTATAAACTACGACCTTCCAAGTTACCGAGACGAATCTAGTAAACATTTGCGGGAATATCGGAAAACCTTGAACTTCTGATTGATTTTCGTAGTTAATCAGAAGTTTCGACGAGTTGTTTTCATATGCTACGCACCTGCGGCTATAATTAATATGGATTTTAATTAAAAAGTTTTGGGAACATACATACATACTTTCACGCCTGTAGGTAATCCCAGAGTGGGGTAGGTAGAGCTTCAGAATTACCTACATTTCTAAAAACTTGTTGATAATTCTGTAACCACATTTCTTAGATTTTACCTTCTTTTGGGATCATACTCGAAGTTATTTCCGGGAAAAATTGGTTTAATAATGCTATGCTTCTTGTTTTAATAGGCTTTTTTTTAATACATACTCGTAACTACATACCCCTTACAGAACTAGGTATATATAACAGTTATGGAAAATGATCAATTTTTTCCATGACTGAAAATTGAGCAAAAATACAAATTAATTTAAACGTATTCACCGATGCGATATGTAAAATTTTTGGACCACTAAAACGTTACAAATGCTCGTCATTTGTTTTTAAAAATAGGTATGTAATTATGTAAAGGCCTTTAGGAAAAACAGAGGTTATTAAAATAAAAAAAGTAGAAACAAGTTGTGTCTGTGCAAGCAGTGGTTGGGCGAAGCTTTTCAATAATATTCAGGGATCGGAATAGGCAGAGCCAATTTGCCTAAAATTGACGCATATTCATTCATGCGTGAGTGAGAAGGGAATACATTATTGAATGAACATGCATCAAGTTTAGGCAAATTAGCTCTGCCTATTCCGATCTCTGATAATATTACACCAAGTAGGCCTGCGGACTGTTAGCGTGGGGCGATTTTAGTGGTGGCAGTTGTGCAAGGTTCCACCATCCACCATCAGGAATACCACCATCTTATCCTTTTACCCACCACCAAGCAGCAGTTTTTGCATTGTTGTTTTCCGGTGTGGGGATAAAACCACTTGTAAAATGACTATAGTGCCCGGCCTATAAGAAGTCAATCCTGACACCTGTCATTTCAGTACAAATTATAACCTCAAACCCAAGAATAGCTTATAAATTGTACTGCGATGACAGCTGTCAGGATTGACTTCCTAACGGCCGGACACTATAGCATTTAGGCATTTCATCTTAGACCTCAGGGTTCGCAACGCATTTGACGTCTTAAGATTGTAGTCTTGAAAAATAAAATGTCTATAGGTTACAGATTTCACTAACAACCAAGTTGCCTTTTCGTTTGCCTTATCCATGGCCGAAAAAAAGGGCTTTGATTTATCAAGTGTCAATAAGTGTAACCAATCGATATTTTGAAAAATTACATTATCTTCCTTGAGCTCAGTGTTCTGATTTTTCCGTATATCGCTGAAAATTCGCCGTGAAGCATAAATATTTTGGTCTGTATTTTTTATATTAACATCCACTTAATAATTTAATAGGTTTACTAAGTAACCTCATAATGTCGACGCCATTATTGAGTTTACTAGGTAATTGAATGACGTGGAACCGGAAGTGTCGGCCATTATCAACTTCGAGTAAAGTTTACGTTATCTGTGGACTGACATGGGTGATCAAGCAGGCCTCTATTCTTAGCGGTAAAAACCATATCGTATTTGATCTGTTATGGCATTGTTTTTAACTAGGCCGCCATTACTGTCAAGTAAATAAGATCTATCAAAACGTTGACAATACGATAACAGAGGGCTTATTGTTTAACGCACTCGCAATCACGATTGTTTTCATTTTGAAAATCGAAGCCTTTTCTGCACACAAAATGAAAACAATTGCTCCACTTTGAAGCCGGTTGGGATTGCGAGAGCGTTAGACAATAAGCCGTCTGGTCAAAGACGATATGGTTTTTACCGGCTAGCATCTAGGCCCTGGTAAGTTTTGGCAATTATTGGTTACATACCGTATTAACAAGTTTTTTTTTTAAAAAAGCGTGTTTTAGTTAAAACGAAATAAAAATATGCAAGTGTTAATAATTGAATGAAATGGGGTATAGTGATATTTGACAATTTTTTTTTAATTGTTCACTTAGTAAATTATTTAGTTAAATAATAATTCTCATCTAAGCGAAATATGTACTTCTTTTGACAAATAAAGATTCTTCAAACCAATATAAAAAGCTTCGTTTAAAATATTCAAACTTCTCGACGATTCTATTCCATGAAACATCTCCCGCGCATGACTTCGTGATCTATGCGGCGCGGGCGCCGAAACTCGATCCGCGCGTGCGCTTTCCTTATACGGCTGTAATGCGCCGCCATTGGCCAATCACAGGCCCGCCCCACGCCGACGCAGTTAATGACTGTATACCCTGGAAACGGCATAGCTACAGTAATAAAATGCGTAGAAACATAGTCAAAGCTTATGTTATTTGTAATTTAATTTTTTTTTCACTGATGTTTGGTTGTGAATGTTGGGTGTGGCAGGACAAGCATGAAAGTTTGCGTAGTATATTGTGTGGTGTGAAACTGACTGATAGAGTAAGGAATGAAGAAGTCAGAGAGAAATGTGGACTAAAAGAAGATGTAGTGACTAAGATTGAAAAGGGTATGCGTCGATGGTTTGGTCATTTGGAAAGGATGGAGAAAGAAGATTGACGAAAGAGATATACAGAGCGAAAGTGAGTGGAAGGGTCGGAAGAGGCCGCCGTAGGCGTACTTTTTCGAATCAAATCGGAGAAATACTGGAAAAGGGCCGAATTTAAGTACCCGAAACCGACGTGCGTGCATGACTCGATGTATGAATGTGGAAGAAGCGAAAGAGATTTGTCAAGATCGTAGCAGGTGGAAAGAAGTGGTCTCTGCCTACCCCTCTGGGAAACAGGCGTGATTTAATGTATTATGTATGTATGTAATATATTTTTTTTACATATTGTTGTTTAGACCCGTTTTAAATAACTCTTAAACGTGTAAATACATTTAGAAATATGGGATTGGATCGAAAATAATCATCGCCACCTATTGACACTTTACATCATTAGGAGATAAATAGGGTAAGGCATTTATTATTACAAAAAAAAAATTGCGGTGTAAACCGATTATTCTTGTTTTTGAAAAATCTCTTTGTGAAGAAAAAACTATTCATGAGAAGACATTTTCAGTAAGTGCGTATGAAACAAGCATTTAATGTTTAACATACTATCAGCCCAATGGAACCCTGACCCACCATAGAACGATGTTCCAGTGACATTATAAAACAATTTGTTTGACACTTCTTACGACTTGAATCTTAACGTCACTGTGACGCAGTTCTATTGTGGGTCAAGGTTCCATTGGGCTGATAGTACATCACACCACCAAACAAAACAATAACAGAAAAATGGTTCACAATAATAAATCAAGACAGATCATAGTTTTTTACATGAAACTAAAGTCATAAGTAGCGAATCATTATAATAATATTATTCCATCTTAAATATCTACCCTGTATGATTGTACCAAGTACATGATCTCAGAAAGACCGAGATCAAATCACGACCTTAGTGGATTGTCTCTTATTTTCTACAGGGGGTTCCCACCCTATTCGAGCTAAGCCACTTGTTGATGGACCGCTCCAGAAATTCAATGAAAGCCTGTACTATCAACACCCCCAACACCCTGTAGCGTTCTCTATCTCGTTCTTATTCATTACGAAAGAAAAAGATGGTTAATTTGGTGGAAAGCTGAAAAGGTAATTTTTCCTGCTGAGTTCTAATATGTTTACTTTCATTTGAATTGTGTAGATGGTTATGATTTTATTGCGTATTAGTAAATAAAAAAACTAAAAAATATTAGAAATAAAATCAGGTCTAAACTAACGATAGGTATTAATACACATATTATCTCGCGTTAGAACTAAATTATTTGTAATGTGTTGTTAATGCAAAAGTTTAAAAATATAAAATGAAAAGACTAGTAGATAATACTTATTCTAATAAGCAAAAATATCCATGTCCATACCAGGAATCGACACCGGGGCTGCTGGCTTTGTAGGCAGGGTCACTACCAACAACAAGGGATTAGGTACAAATGGAAAATCGTCTACGTGAAATAACCATTCTGAAAATGGGTCAAAAGTAATAGTGTCCAAAGTGAATTTAGTCAAAATGTAATTGTGCTGAAAAGTATTTAAAACCAAATTTATTTTCGTTGTAAATTAATTAAGTCCCAATGGATTTTTTTCCATTATAAACTATGACCAAAATGAAATACGCACAAGTG
The DNA here is from genome assembly GCA_948252455.1 of Acleris cristana. Taxonomy (NCBI): domain Eukaryota; kingdom Metazoa; phylum Arthropoda; class Insecta; order Lepidoptera; family Tortricidae; genus Acleris; species Acleris cristana. Next base: position 4,696,434 of record OX411774.1, on the reverse strand, counting down.
AATGTAGTGTAATATGAATTAAGACCATACCTATAATATAATATAAATTGTACAAAATTCAGGTAGGACGTATTTACAATTGGTCATATTTCGGAGTGTACGTAAATCCAAATAGACATATTTTTTTCGACCAATATCATATTGGACAATTTTACCATGGGACATGATTCCATTTTAGACGTTTTTCAAGATGGACAATTTTCCTTTTTGTTGTATTTCAAATGGTCATTTTTCTGAACTGACGTATAATTTCAAGTGGACGATTTTCCATTTGAACCTAATGATAGTAAATCCAACAAGGCTATAATATTTATGCGTTATTACCTCAGGGCGTTTAGTCCACTTTATCATAAACTTGTAAACCAAATTGTTTCCGCTCGTGTTCTCTTACTTCTTTTCCAAGAACATTACAGAAGTATTGAAACCAGACGTAACCCAATATTGAAGCTATTCACTTTTCTCATAGAAGCCAATAAGCGAGTCACAATCGACCGCGACTCGGTAAACACAGTTTTAATAATTCAATATCTTGGGCGACTACAAAGGACTTAGTATGCTATTTTCTGACGGAACTTAAGTGCCGATACTTAGGTTAGTTCTTACTTGAAATGTTATTGTAGGGTTCCTTCATACTTTATACAGGGTGTAAAGGGCAGTCCTTTACACCATACCGAAAATTAACACAAAAAGTACACGATTCTTTAAAACATTATGTACTTATACTAAAGCTCACTATGGAAATTAAAATTGGCCATTTATTGAAAACAAGCAATGCAGACTGAAAAGAAGAGAAGACAGATCTGAAATCTAGGTATTTTGTACATTTTTATGTGTTTGTGCGGAAATCGAGCCATCTTGTTTACTCAACTTTAAATTACGGTACTCGTGTGAACGCAGCAAATATACAAACATATTATGTAATATTTCTAAACAGTACATAATGTTTTAGCCATTTTTTCCTTACTAAACAAGATAAGAAAATTTAATGAATTATTTTATGGTAAAGTTCCCAGCTTTCTCCAGTCAGGAGAAAACGTCAGATAACATTTCTTCCTTTTCTTATAAAACAAAACCAAACAAATCCCTTAAGCAACTTTGTCACCGTGTTTTCGTTTACATGAAACATTATGAAAAGGAAGAAAAAAATAAACATTCGTCTCATCTTTCAAACTCCTATGTTGATTAATCGTAACAAAATCAGGAAATGTTTCGGATGAGTGAGATCACGATCGGTTCCGCAAAATCTTAAAAAAGTCCTCACTTACATTACCAACTACTCTCTAACCGGTTTTATATACGTTACGCGGGTGTTTACCCAAACTAGAAGATTACTAACTCTGAACTATCATTTGACGAATCGTGTTTTATTTTTGGTTGCCAACCCTTTCCTGCACATATAGCAACAAATTCAAATCTTGCGTAATTTTTAGACACCCTTTATTATCATGACGAGAGTTGCACGCACATAGTTTTCAAACGTTAAATATTCCCTTCATAATATCAAATGATGGCTTGTTAATATCGCAAATCCTGCTAATTGCTCTAATACAGCTATTAAATACCATTTGCTTCAACTCTTCTTTGACCATTTAAATGACAAAATGTTATTATAAACTAGACTTTCCCTCAAAGACGTTTATTCAGCTAATACTACGTAATTTTCTTGGATTGGACTAGGAAATATTCATAATTTGCAGCAGTTTTAGTGTCACGATTGACAATGAGTGGTCGTATGCTTGTTTTATAAGTTATTGTGTTATGATTCTTTACATACCTCTTGATTTTTGTTAGGGCTGAAATAAAACACTTACTGTATTTAGAACTATCTATGTGTTTTTTAATTGCCGTTTATATTAGGTAGAATATAAACTAAGGCGAAGGTTGTTTTTACAAAACTAGACCGACTTTTCTGGACAGTGAAATTGTAGGAAAATTGGCTACATAGCATAATTAAATCGCTCGAGCAACTCTCTTGCATTACGTGCCAGGCTCGTACCAACAGTGTTATATTTGGCCAGTCTTCCTTTGTCTGCAAAGAACCTTAAGAACCTTCGGAAGACTTAACGACTTTTTGGAAAATAGGTATTGCGTTTTTCTTAATATTTTGCTCAACAGCAGGTACCCAGAAGAAAAACATGTTTAAAAAACGTAAGTATATGGCTAAAATACGTTAGAGATTAGACAGATATCAAAAACGTGGAACACTTTTTTTTTTGTATAACTTGTTTTTAGTAAATAACGAATTTGAATTTGAACTTTTCAGTGTGGCCAGAGAAAAAACAGAAATAGCCTTTTGTGATAGAGGGCCACCCAGAAAATGAGAATGTAAAGATTGTTTTTATTTAGGGTTCATGGATTACAAGCATAAAAAAATCTTTTGAAATATCTCTCTTACTATGTAAAACGATGTTCAGTATTCATCCAAGAAGGAAACCAAACGAAGTGTTTCTAACCGACAAAAAGATACAGGGGGATATTATTTATCATAAGCTGATCAAAGTAAAGCTTCCAAGTAATGTGGATGATACTTCAATGCTCGAACAAGGAACAGTAGCCGATCAAACAAGTAGCATTATATTTTGATACACTTACCGATCTAAGCATCGCCCACACACACTCAAACCTCTAAACCATTCAACTATGATATATATACCGTTCGGAATAAGGTGTATTTTTATGAGTTCCAAAATCAAGTGGACTGGTATAACTGTATTCTATATATTATAGGTATAAATTTATTATAAAAGTTTATTCTCTAGCTAGTTGTAAATGAATGTAAAAAACTTTTAACCTCTTTACATTATTGAAGAACCATTTATATTTTTTGATAAGCTACTTTAAGTGAGTAGGAGCTACCATGTTAATATTACAGTAATTAGAATAACCTAACCTAACATATGGACCTGCTAGAGGGGGGTGTTCTTTTTATGGTGGTGATTATTATTTACATGTTTAATATTTGAGTAGCTTAGTTTTATTTTAATTTAAATAATTTTAGTTTTAACTTTTAATTGTATTAATTTAATAAAGGTTATAAGAATAAGATGGAAACCAAAGATTTGATTTATGGTCTCATTTGATGCGATAAACCATTATTACTTTTCATTTGTCTTTTACTGCCTTTAATTTCTGCTTTTCTAAACCATGAGCAGGACAAAACGTAGAGATATGACAATACGGTTAAAAAACGATCGAACTCTATTTAAGCAACATCAAATTTAAGCCCAAAACGCTGAATACGCAAGTACAAAATTTATCTTAACTTAAAACATTTTAACTAGGCTCGCTCAAGATCATTGGGCATCTTAAGTTAATGATCGTAAAACGTAATGCACACTTGAGCCACTCCAGTCAAAGACGCCGGTGCACCTGGCTCTCGAGGGTCATTGGTTCCTGCAGAGATTATTGACAGACAGTACCATATTCAGAGTGCTGGTTTTGTATTATTCTGTCAAGCTAGAAACGTAAAAAATGACGACGCGATTAACCAAGTTGGTACTGATTCTATATATGTATGGGCTAATATTTGTGTGAACCCAGGAATAAATTAAATTGCCAGTTTAAAAACTTTAAACCTGACATCAAAGCGATAACTTGCTAAAATATTAACGATAGCAACTACAAGATAAAAGTGCCTTATAACACCTTAACTCAGTTTAAGCCTTTTAATTACTAGCTCACCCTTTACAACTCTTTTATTTTTTATAAAACCATAGGCGTAAGTAACACGCATTCAAGCCTGCTCACACCATGAAAAGGCTGCATGGGTCATTGCGTGTCTGTTCACTGCACGGCATCCCACGGCTGAGCACGTGCGTAGCCAGCTTTATTAAATATTGACCCATAAAGACGTAACTCCCACTTTACGACTGCAAATTTAAACTGAAAAGCGATAGATATTAAGTTTGGAATAGGAAGTTAGTAAAGGGGAGATACCTGTTTGTGGTTTTTGGAGAATCGTTCTATATAATGCTTATGAGTGTTTATTGGCTCTTTAGTAAACGGTATTTTGCGTTTGTTATAACACTGTCTTAAATAAACTATTTAGGTAGGTGAATCCTTAGATGTTAAATAAGCACCTATTTTTTAATTGCAAATAATTTAAGTCAGTGACCTTAAAAGAATGACGCGTGGCAGTTGACAATATGAACTACATACATAGGTAAAGTCTGTTTTTTTTAGTAACATCAAAAAACCCTGTCGTAATTACGTGGCATATTAAAAGCTACATCACTCACGTTTCGGTGATGTAGCCTGTCATTACGATATAGTTCTACTTTTGACCGTACGTAGGATGTCAATTATTATTGTCACATTGTAACACACATTGTGCACAATGTTGCTATATGTTGGTCCATAATATTATAAAGCAATGTTAAATTAAGTTTTAGAGCATTAACATGCTTCAAAATATCTAGTATAAGAAAAGTTGTTGTTTAGGTGTTTGAAAACCGTTTTAATATATGTATAACTAATTACTAATGTAATAACTGATTATTTAAATATAAAGTAGCTTAGTTTTTATTTTAATTTAAATAAGTTTAGTTTTAACTTTTAATTGTATTATATTAAATATGTATCTACTTATGTTCATAAAGTTACTTATACGAGTACTTGCTACTTACAATGACCAAATATTTTTTGCGCTTTTAAAGTAATAAATTTAATTCTATTTTGACATGTATATATTTTATAATATTATAAATGAGTAAGAGTATTGTTTTTTAACAAACGTAGGTACTCTACATGAACCTGTATGTAGCTGCATTATCAAAATAAAGACGTGAATATAAATAAATGCAAACTGAATTAATAATAGGTACATTTCAATCACTAAAACATAAACATAAAAAAACGTTCAACTAGAATTCAAGTAACGTTACCCCGTCTCTTTTATATACTCAAATTCAAACTTGAGGGCAAAAGGAATGGCATAAAATGAACTGTTTCCAAGTTACCCCTTTGCCCCACGAGTAAAGGGCTTCAATAAAAGTACGTTACGTCACGTCTAGGCCATCGGTCAGCGGTTACTATTCCCACGCCTTATGTTCCTTCCTTGTCTAAAAATAGCAATATCTGCTATATTATAAACATTATAACATTATAAACTGAGCAAATGTTTAAGAATAGAATAAAAATGAATAACTCTATTTTTCATTTTGCTACGCAAATGACTTTAAATTTAGTTTTAAGTAAAAGTTGTAAAGTCGCCGTCAATAGAATTTTCGAACTATGTAAACAAATTAGTACTGTTTGACACATAACCTCAAATATTCACCAAGCGTGTTTTAATTAAAAATAACGTATAATGGATAGTTATTTCATCTTAAACTTAATATGAAAATAATGAGCTAGTGTACAAATCGTTGCAAAGACCTCACTTGATCTTTAAAAGTACGTGATTATCGAGTAATCATGGTGAATTGGTTCGTTTGGTTTTGTTTACATAGTTCGCAATTCTATTGACGGCGACTTTAGCAGACATAGTCTTTAGTGAATAATGATAAAAATTGCGTGATCTAAACGCAAAGAGTAAAAGCAGATGCAAGACAAAGTGTTTTTACGCCTTCTATTTACGAACCAAAGGTATAGGTATCGAAAAATGCGAAATTCAAAAAAATCAAATTTCAAAATATTTATTCAGTAAAAAGGCCACATGAGGGCTCTTTTACACGTCGGTAATATGAGTGAATCTACCAGCGCTTCGGATAAGACTATCATTGCGGAGAAGAAGCGCCGCAAGAAACTCCAGCAGAAGGTCATTTTTTCAAGCGATTTGTCAACCACTTTTCCTTTTCCGAACGTTGACGTCATTAAAACCCCAAACAACTCCAAAGCTGCACACATCCCTGGGCACATGTAATTGATAGAGTACCTGTTCAGAGCGTGGGTGTTGTCATGGCAACGCGCCCACGCCTCCCTGCCCGCCCGGCTGGGGGGGTTGGGGGGCCGAGCCACCCGTGACCCGGGAGACCTTGACCCCGCTCAGCTGATCGACACGAGCCAGCTGGAACTAGGAATTTGTACGGAACTGTTCATCGATTCCGGGTAAGACGTATGATTTTAATATTGAGATGAGATTTAGATTCAATGTGTATTGAAGTTGTTTAAATCTAATGGTTTCTTTACCTCTTGTCTAAATATTTTAAACACCCTTTTAATTCGGTTGTCCTTTAAAATAAGCGATTTTTTTTAAGTCAAGACTTTGTCTGTGTCATCAGATAGGGATACTGTTTAATTGAGGTAGGTTTATATAATTTAATTCAGCATTCATTCAATTCTTATTCACATAAATGACTTTTTAATTTAGCCTTAAGAACGCACTAAGAGCTCGATTTATTCAAAACAACAGCTCTCCCTGACTGAAACGTGTTCTAAATACACATATTAAAATGAAATATGTGTTCTAAACCGTTATAAAAAATACTTTTTTATTCTGTAACTTGTACTCTGAAATCTGAGACACCCTGTACAAGTATAATGTCAACTTCACGGGCGCTGTCTCTTTTCTCAAAGGCAAGTAATGCATCTGCTATTCCTCTCACCTACAATACTGCCCTCCTTAGAAAAACGGGCGTATGTCTCATAGAACCTCGTATGTATTAGTGACCTTATTTCTTAAGGTGGGAGGTTAAATTTAGTTTGACTATTAAATCGTATATGCGTCCTTTTTATTTGAGAGGGCAGAATATTGAGTGTCCATGGGTGGCGGTGATCACTCTCTATTAGGCGACCCGCTGGCTCATTTGCCTTCTCTAGATGCAAGCATAAAAAAAACATGACGTCACTACAGGCGAGAGTTCTAATCTCTCGTATTTTTTTAGCTACAGGCTGATTTTACTGGGATTACTGGTACAAAGAATGATTTGATAATGTGGTTACAGAATAAACGAAAAGTTTATGTAGGTACCCCACTATGGGGATGAAGGCCTGAAGATGTATGTTAGAATACTATGGTTATAATATATAATATAATTCTAGGTGGTAAAAATCATATTATTCTCGTCTTTGACATGTTATCATATTGACAACTTTTTATAGCTCTTATTATTATACCATAATTGATAGAATAGATGCCATTACTCTCATTAAGTTGTTAATTTTTATTTACTACCTTTTACTTTTGCCCGTTTATCATTCTTTTAGAACTTTATTGTGTTTCTCTAGGAACTAAAGAAATTTTAGGGACAAAAACTATGTAAGTACTCATCCCGGCCATGAGTTTTATGTAAAATAAATTATAATAAGATAGATGTGAAAAAACAAACAAACCCATTTTGAATAATATACCTGCGGCCGTATTATAAGCTCTTAAAACCTGCCGTTCCAGGGAGTAAAAGCGAGAGTTATAGCCGTTATATAGTTGTGTTCCTTTTTTTGCTTGTAACTCGATAGGTTTGAACAGTTCAGAAGAAAATTTTAAGGGGGGGGGGGGGGGGGAAGAACATGTGTAGTCACTTTAAACAAAGACATTTAAATCTTTAAATGTAGAGTGCGCAATGAACTTATTAAACTCGTAACTATAATTTTTTCACTTCTAAAAAACCTCCTACACGAAAATAGTACGTTATTCCATAGTTCCTAACTTTCGAATCGCGAGAACTTTAAAAATTACTTTCTTATTTATTCCATATACCCTTCATTTGTTCCCGACCTTTATTATCATTCTTGTAATGGACTGTTTGTTAGTCGTTATAACGTTTAAATAAGATTAATATACGGTAAAAGCCTAAAGGTCACGGCGTACAAATGTAAACATTCAAACCACACACGAATGGCGTGATGTAATCGGAAAAATCGACATTATTATCCACGAAACTATGCCACGAGTAATACCTTATTACTTAACTGTACGTAACATTATCCCCGCTGCATTGCGTTAATTGGGATTGTTCATAATTTTATATTTACTCTAATTCGAAAACCATTTCGAGGAATGGGGTTTTAATGCCGTTCTGCATTATTAAGATTTTGAAATATTTATCTATTTCGGATATTTCGACAAAAGTATATTTAACCTTTGTTTGACTTTCGTTTTTGGCTTGAAGTCCTCCTAGGTGTATCTTACGGGTTAGGCGAAAACCGCTTGAAATAGTACGTTTTATTACATTATTACAATCACTTTTTATCATTAGATATCATTGAATTGTTGTAATTTATTAGAAAATGACAGCCCAAATTTAAAATAATCATGTCATCCATAAAATGTATGCTAAATAAATAAAGATATTAAACCAAAACTATTGGGTCAAATACAAAATTGATGAACTTGGTCTCTTAAAATTACCCATTCTTTCAAATTAGAATGTAAAAACAGTGAGTTATATTTTTTGGTCTATCCCAATTGATCTGTCCATTGCATCTAAGAACGCTAATTACTAAATTTCCAGGAAACATGTAGCTGAAGCAAATGGAATTATCTCGAACCTTCGATTCAGGGGGCTTAATATGGCTGCGTTTATCGCATAATGTGTATAAAACATCACTTTTTGACACGTATATACTGGGTGGTCCAAATAGTGACGTCTAAATTTTTTTTCTAGAATCCTCTCCACCAAGATACCACTGAAAAACTTATGAAATAAAACATGAATTAATGATTTTTCGAGACATGGACAACAACAACATACAACATAAACTCACGCCTTCATTCCCAGAGTGGGGTAGGCAGAGCCACAGACTCACCAACAACTCCAAAAACTTGTTGATAATTCAGTGACCACATTTTGCACAACCAGGCTAAGATGTTATTCAGTGTATTAGTGACAGGTTGCAAACCCATCGCCTAACAGCACTACACAGCCTTTAGTCCCTTAGTCGTCTCTTACGACATCCACTGGAAGACATGGAGTGGCAACATTCTAAACCCGGCACCACACGGCACATGCATGTCGAGACATGGACACAAGGGAAAATTACAAAAAACCCGATTAAAATGATCAATATCTCCGAAACTAGCAAGAATCGCATTACATACATGGGGTATTTTCGAATACACATTAGTGTGAGGATTCTATAAAAAAAATTGGACGTCAATATTTGGACCACCCTGTATGTACGAGTGTGACGGATGCTTTATCCACATTTTGTCACGCAATAAACGCAACCATTCTAGGCCCGCTGTTTGATACATCAACCGGATAAATGACAAAAGAGTATTTTGCTGCCCACGTTCTTTTAACAAAAGGTTTTAAGGAACGGGAAATGTATGAAAGAATGAACACGGTATAGATACCTACTACTTTCAGAAATTCTTTTCTTTTGTTGTTTGTTGTAAAGTATCCGTTTGTTAAGAATAGGCCGTTTATTCACAGGGGGAACCCAAAGGGTGTCAAAGGGTACTAAGCCTCCGCTTGCCGGTCAGAGGGCAGTATCTCATGAACCGTATGAGGTAGACAGTTTAAATTTTCGCAGAGTGTGTATTTTCTACTGCCACTATAACGACAATAGAAAATGACATGGAATAATTAGTGTATGAGTCGGTGACTCGTATTTAGCCAGTTAAGTATTTAGATTAATTCTGCCTGTAATTTTTTTTTTTAATTTTCTTCTTCACGATTTGTTGAAAATATTCCTAGTTCTATAATATTTTTTTTTGGTGTTAATAGTAATGACACGTTATTCTTATCTCGTACAAAATTTAATTTAATAAAAACGAGGTTACTTGATACAATAATATTAATGTTAAGACATTCCTATTACGATAAGATGTAATAATATTAAACAGCTAACTATGCTAACCTGACATATTTATTTAACTTTAAGGAAATAAAATTCACCTGAAACTTTTTTAAATCTTAAATAACTTATATTAGTTTTACCTATTTAAATAAACATCGTAAACCATTTAACTGTAATCTGCAACAGTTCTCTCACAGTGCCATGGCAATGATATATCAAAATAATTAAAAGTTAACCTTAAGCGTACCATAAAATTTGTTTAACCCACATTGCACTGCGATTATCACGAAGGCAATTTTCCTCGAAGCACGTACCAAGCCGTAGGCTGCTACGACGGCTACGCGCTACGAAGCCTCTACGCCGTGCCGTCTACGGGTGAAGCAACCTTCACTTTGTTTTAAATAACGCCTTAGGAAATTAAAAAAGCAAGCTTTAAAAAAACCAACTGTTGTTTACCAACTTTAAATCATTATATATCCTAAATGATCATTCACAATGAAAAATGATGAAAGAAACCTAATAATTAATTTTAAATACCTATTCAATGATACCGCACTTGTTTTTTTTTGTTTTTTTTTGTTTTTTACAATATGGCGTCTGGTTGCCGCCATATTAAATTTTTGATTACTGTCATATCTTTAGTAATACTCAGAAAGTTAAGACAAATCGATTGACATAAGAATCATCATAATCGGTCAACACATTTATTTTCTAGAGCACCACAAAGGCACAAACATACATAATTATAGGCTGATAAACACATCACTCTCCGCCTTCGGCAGTCGGATAAAAATGTCTCAAATCCCACTTTATACCTGGTCAGTGTGTTTGACACAAAAAAAAATGTTATGCCACCGCCGGTCGCCAAAGAGACGTTAAAATAAATCATTACCTTTTTGCATTAGGGTTCGTATGTTTATTTAAAAAATAAAGGAAACCAATATCAATACGCACTATATCATCGGATATCCTTTTTAAGTCTACAACAATTTTGTGTAGTAAGACATATGTAAAACATCTGGAACATCGGGACGCCTACATGGACGACGTTAGCATAATTACTTTGAAACACCGATGTCTTTGCATGGACATGGAACTACCTGCCATAGTAATAGTTTTACAACTTAGAATTACCTATCTACCTATATTTATGTATTATGTTTCTTTTGTTAATAAATAAATAAATAAAAATTAAAAAATCCGGTGACATATCGCTTGTCCTCATTGGTGATATAGGCCAATTAGCCCACCCTCCTATTGACCGTACAGTCAACAGCATAAATAAGTGATCATTTATGTACCTTGTCACTTTAACGTCGTGTTTGAAATGTTATACAAAATTGTGAAACGATTGAAAGCGACAAAGTATAAATGATCACTTATTTATGCTGTTGACTGTACAACAGAAGCTAATTGAAATCTCAATTAAAATCCGTAATAAAAAGCCGTTTAAAAACTAAGCCGTGCTAAATATAAAACGTCACATTTTGATTAACTGTACCACTTAATTTTCTACCCGTGTGACTAAAATAGAAACGCAGGTGCATTCAAAGGGGGTGGCGTCCGTGACGCATTTCTGACGTCAATCTGTGACCACCCAAATTAGGGTTGCCTCCACGTGCAAGGGTTACGTCTAGTGCTAGAAAAATATCAATAGAACCGGATGCTTAATAATTTGCGCTAATGGCGTTGGGAGAACGTTTACAAAGCCTCTTTTTGTTGAATTACAAAGAGATCCACGGAAAACTAGCGTTGTAGCACCAAGTGCTGCAAAATATGCTGAGTGGGACCCTGATTGAAAAATAACCTCTTTTTTTATAGGGGTCGTAAAATCACGAATGGATTAAATGGTTTAATAAAAAGTAGAATATAGAGGTACATGTGTGTGAAATAAGTTTTACCGCAAGTCCGAAGTTTTGTTTCATAACTTTTTCATTGATCCGAATATTAATAACTTAGAAAAACATTTTTTCTAAACCAATAACTTTTCAGAATGTTTGAAGAGATTATAAGGTCAGGTGGGGTAAGAGCGTCAACGGGGTAAATGCGACAAACCATATATTTTTTAGGAGATATTGTTGTTTAGATGGACTTTCCCCGTAGACGCACTTGCCCCACCTTACCTTACCTACCTACAGAATCTGTGCTTTATAACAATTCGGGAAAGTTAATCGGTATTAAAAAATAAAGGTTTACTAACTTAATTCGGAGAAACGAAACAGTTCTAACTAAAATTCTAACTTCTCATAAGTCACCGTTGAATAAACATAGGTTTTGAATTTGAATTTCGAACTATAAAAGAATGTCACTCACACAATCATTATTACCGGTCAATTCATTCACCGCAGCTCATATTCAACCTATACCACCATAAGCAGTGATAGGAGCGTGCTCTCAGCGTTTATATGACTAAGCTTGGCTAGTTGGATATACGGTAACATAACCTTTCACAAATTGACCTAATCCTAAATTTATAGGTAGGTTCATTTGTGTATTGAAAAATGATTAAGGTGTAATAAAAAGTCATTTTTATTTTTAAAAAAAACGTTTATTGTATCTTCTTCATAATATTTACTTTAAAATTTGCAGTCTTTAATCTTCTTATTAGACTTGAAAAACATCAAAATTATGCTTAGAAATTACTGTTTTTTGGTATTGTAAGATCTCAAATTTGTTATAGTGTGCCCCAGTGGTGGGGTATAGATTAACAGCCATAGAAATAAATAAAGGGGGTCGGTACAGTCTAACACATTTTTTTACAAAAAACATAAATTCGAGCATTTTTCCTTTTACCCGGCAACTTGACGTCTGATGGCGTAATAAAACAAGTCAAGACAGACAAATAAGAGAAGGACAGAGATATTCCATAGTAGTTACACTGTGCCCCCTCTGTTACACTGTCCCCCACATAACCCGTTACATACGTAGATTTTGCAACCCAGCTGCCGGTAAGAAATAGCTTACTTATAATTGACTTGCGAAATGCTACATGTTTTAACCGAAGCCTTTCTACTGAGTAGACACGTTTTATTATACGTGACTGAGTTTCAAAATAAAGTTACTCATAACAATGTTGAAATACCACGTTGAAAAGGGGGAAAATGGACGCGGTTGGAAGTAGCACAGTTCATACAGTCCGATACAAATAAAAGAAAAAAATAGACACATTATTATTTACTCAACTATTTAGCTACGCACTATATTAATGCGTTTGTTTGTTTTTGTAAGTATATAAGTATGTATTTCTCTACATAAGCATGTTAAATTATTGCCTATTACCCATAGCTTGGTTTGGTCCAATTCCAATTTGTATTAAATTGTCCCTTGAAATTATATAATAATAATAATAATAATAATAGAAATAATGATCCAACCTTCGAACAACATGGCCTTCCTAGCGGAAAATATTACAGTCAAATAGTTCTGTCATTTCTTGCTTGGGAAATTTGCACACAAATGCAGCTCTGCACACCTACATACAAAAACCAAACTGTAATGATGACACGAATACATAAAAAATGGAACAACACACCGACAAAACTTGCACACCTCGAGCAATTTTTGTGTACGGTCGCATCTCAATTCACACATTGACACGATAGGGCTTTCATCTCTTTCATCTGCGAGAAGTCGGATTTGTTGCTAAACAGATCCGAAAACAGAGCATTCGGAATTTCGGCAGTTTAAGTGTAGGTAACGTTCCTTCGCGTGACTGGACTCTGTCTGGTTGACAATCCGAGTGACAACTAGTTTTATAAGATGCGCATGCCCGCTTGGGCTTGTACTGTGACAGAGAGGAAATGGAGCGAATGCCTACTCCCTTCCGTGTTGCTCGAAGGATCCAATGCGTTGCCTAAGACTGTATTTGAAGAAACTGTACCTACGTCCTTCTTAAAAAAACATCGTTCCGAAACCAGCCTTCAACAGCGTGAAACCTGTAAAAATATTGCGAACTTTTTTAATTGTTTCGCAAATAATGTAACGTCAATGACTAGCGAAGTTTTCCGCGAAGAGTTTATATTGGGTTCTTTTTATTTTTGTGCACAATGGTTTATTGTTACGAAACCATTTTTAAATCGCTTGAGTTATTTAAAATGAGTCAAAGGTTTATTCCGATCAAGAATAAATACACAATCAAAAATATCCCTGAATTATTTTCATATTTTGTAATGTACTTACCAACTGCGATTATTATTATTATTCAAATATTTATTTAATTATTTGTACAATATTCAAATATAAAAGTAAAATAACAATTTTTGAGCTTAAAATGTCCGTGAGTCTCAGACATATTTAAGGACATTCTGCTCATAATTAGGGACTCCGGCCGAGCCCGAAACATGTCGAGCATTTTTCGATAATAGTTATGTGATTAACCCGTTGTGATCTCCTTAATATAAAATATCAATACTTATAAACCTGACCTACCAGTGCCGCCGGAATCATTGTTAGCCCGGAATGTCCCACTGCTGGGAAAAGGCCTCCTTCCCACCTTTCCACGTATTTCGGTTACGGACAATCTCCCGCCAATCGTGCTGAAATGCTTCAAGCTCAGAACATAGACAGACGGACATGGTGAAAATATAATAACAAAATGAAAAGCAAGTTTTAAAAACACGACTACATTTTTTGTTATTGTTATTAAACCCGTTTATTAATGCTACTATATTCGTACATATTTGAGATGGTCACATCTCTTTCAAATGATACATATATTGTAATAATTAGATATTTTTTTGTAGACATAAATAATTGACATTTTGCTATTGTTATTTCAATTTTAACAGTTTAGGTATCCTATGTCACCCGGGATGGTGAAAGGATTCTAACGATACCACACACATTTAAATCGGCTCAGGCGTTTAGAAGTTATGGTGGAATAAAGAATCGTAAGATCTAGACACGCGGTAGCGTGTCAAGCCAAGTTCAAGTAACAGAACTGGCGAGCAGCACCGTGTGTAATATTACACGAACCATTTGGAGCCACTTTTGACCCCCTCATAACTCAAAAACTATTTCAGATAAACGTGTCAAATTTGGCTCATATATTGAGACTTGCGAGATACATAAGTGCTCCAAATTTCATAAACACATCTCAAACGGTTATTTAGATATTAACGTCCAAAAATCGTCATTTTTATCACTGACCTATAGATCAAAACTCTAACCCAGTTCCAGATGACCTAGAAAGTTCAAATTTGGCATGCAGATAGGTAATTAGGTGAATACAAAGGAATAAATCAGAAACTGGTAAATTTTTATCATTTTATTAAAATTTTCACTTAATCGATTCTATTAGGAACACTTAACTTATACTTACTTGTAGGAAAATACAGTAGTTTAACAAAAACCATTTGGTATTAATTTTGTTATAAATAAGTACCTACTAATAATTTATGTACAAAAAGTAATGATATCCCATCAAAAACATAAATGTGAAATGAGAGCCAAGTTCAATATTATGATATATGCCTTGGTTGACTTCAACGACAAAAGAAGTGAGATCTAAATGGGTGCCAAGTTCAATGGTCAGTCCTCAAATTTATTTATAATAACATATAATATCATTTCTTCTTATAACTTAGGATAATATATTGTAACCTAAGGTCTGACTTGGCTAGTTTTCAATATACGAATTATATTATAGCCTTCGCAAGTTCTAACCCTGTTACTTGTCGGTTCTTATTTTATTATTCCAAAAATTTGGCTTGCAGGTAGGAACTAGCCATCGAACAAAATAATTCGTATATGAGAACTAGCCAAGTCAGACCTTAGGCTACAATATATTATCCTAATTTATAAGAAGAAATGATATTATATGTTATGATAAATAAATTTGAGGACTGACCATTGAACTTGGCACCCATTTAGATCTCACTTCTTTTGTCGTTGAAGTCAACCAAGGCATATATCATAATATTGAACTTGGCTCTCATTTCACATTTATGTTTTTGATGGGATACATACATACATGAACCTTGTTACCTGTATTTTCCTCGGGCTGATGAAGGGGTCGAGGGAATTTATAGGTAAACAATTATACTTTTTGATTCATGCACCTTTATTAATAAAAGTCTTTGGTAATTCTAAATAAATCTAGAATTATGCGATCGTTTACACAAACGCGATTCTTCCTATTCGTGATTGCCATACAATATGGATTCCACACAACCGCAGTTTACTACATTCGTGATTCTACACAGCCGTTATTTTAACGCAATCGGGATTCTTCCTATTCGTGATTCTACACAATATGGATTCCATACAACTGCAGTTTACTACATTCGTGATTCTACACAGCCGTTATTTTAACGCAATCGGGATTCATCCTATTCGTGATTGCCATACAATATGGATTCCACACAACCGAAGTTTACTACATTCGTGATTCTACACATACCTTATTTTAACGCAATCGGGATTCATCTTATTCGTGATTGCCATACAATATAGATTCCACACAACCGCAGTTTACTACATTCGTGATTGAATAAATTTATACTATCTCTGTATACGAGTCTATAATTCGTAAGAAAATAAATAAAACAAATTTGTTTAATATATTTTTTATAAACCACATAAACACGTATGTAGGTAACATTTGGGTATATTAATTATGTTATGTTATGTTAGGTTAGGGACGAATTTTACACAACTCGACACATACGAGAATATATTAATAATAATTTAAAAATGTTCTAAGTAGGTACATAAAAGAGTACTACACTTTTCGTTATTTCCAGACCTAGGAATATACGGGGCAAAATTAAATGACAGCTAGGGATTGCCTATATCGATAAACTCAATTATCGATGCTTTTCCCAAATACTAGTGATCGCTCCAAGTTTTGTTTGTAAAAATAAAATTGTATGGAAAGTATGCAAATGAAACAAAATAGCAACATAATTCGGGTTATTCTTTATTTTAAAAGGATTTTTTAACCTTCACCATCATACTTTTTACTTTTCCCCTTATTGTGTATTTCAGAATGACTGTCCCATTTACTATTTTTAAAATAAACGATTAGAAGTTGTTAGGAGTAAATAAAATATGATGATCAAGGGGCGGAATTTTCATAGCATAAATCAAACGTCAAGAGGGATGAACATTGTGTTTTATCGACTATCTATGATTAATTGTCACTTAGCACATGTTTGCCCTGTCTGTGTGTATGACGGTTAACAAAATAATCAAGTAAAAAAACAATAACTAGTTTTATTTTGTTACAATTTAAATATAAAACCAAAACGGAAATTTTAAGCATTATAACTGACAGTAAACGATCCCTCATTCATATAACAGAATCGAATTTCTCTAAATGGTCATCATTTAAACTGGTCCTGTTTTCAATGTAGATCCATTTACGATGAGAGAGATGAGAGGAGAGAGATGAGATAATCGATAACTGGAATAGTCGATAAAAAATAATTGGCAATCCCTCTTGACGTTTGATTTTTGCTATGAAAATTCCGCCCCTTGATGATGATGATGAGTGAAGGTTAAAAAATCCTTTTAAAAAAAGTACTTTAGTAGCTATTTTGTTTCGTTTGCATACTTTCAATAAAATTATATTATTACAAACAAAACTTGGAGCGATCACTAGTATTTGGGAAAAGCATCGATAATTGAGTTTATCGATATAGGCAATCCCTAGCTGTCATTTAATTTTGCCTCGTATATTCCTAGATCTGGAAATAACGAAAAGTGTAGTAGGTACACTTTTATCTACTTAGAACATTTTAAAGTTATTATTAATATATTCTCGTATGTGTCGAGTTGTGTAAAATTCGTCCCTAACCTAACATAACATAACATAACATAATTAATATACCCAAATGTTACCTACATACGTGTTTATGTGGTTTATAAAAAATATATTAAACAAATTTGTTTTATTTATTTTCTTACGAATTATAGACTCGTATACAGAGATAGTATAAATTTATTCAATCACGAATGTAGTAAACTGCGGTTGTGTGGAATCTATATTGTATGGCAATCACGAATAAGATGAATCCCGATTGCGTTAAAATAAGGTATGTGTAGAATCACGAATGTAGTAAACTTCGGTTGTGTGGAATCCATATTGTATGGCAATCACGAATAGGATGAATCCCGATTGCGTTAAAATAACGGCTGTGTAGAATCACGAATGTAGTAAACTGCAGTTGTATGGAATCCATATTGTGTAGAATCACGAATAGGAAGAATCCCGATTGCGTTAAAATAACGGCTGTGTAGAATCACGAATGTAGTAAACTGCGGTTGTGTGGAATCCATATTGTATGGCAATCACGAATAGGAAGAATCGCGTTTGTGTAAACGATCGCATAATTCAAATCTAACACCCCGGCTAGGTAAGGGCGGTAAAACATTTAGGGTAGGTACTGTGGGCTTGCTGGCGGAACTAGGAGAAGCTAACGCCTGTTTCTCATGCTTGTAGGTAAGCTTTTAAAATTAAAAAGTAAATTACAGGGCGCCACCTGCTCAGATGCAGGATAATAGTAGGGAAAGTTAGGTAAGTTAGAGAGTACGTCACCGACTTTAGAGGGTGAAATTCACCAGCCGAGCGAGGGTAAAGGCCAGGTCACGAATCACGTGGCTCCTCGTACTCCATCTCCATGCTCCGCAGGGGAAATGAAGAGCTCCAATCCTTCTCCAAGACAACGGCGAGCACGCTGTGCGCCCGTTGGTAAAAACCCAAGTTTAAAACGTAGAACAAAGCAAAAACAAAAAACCCCCAAGGGGAATACAATACGCGTAATGCGACTGCTGTGCTGATGTCAACCCTTGAGGGCTTGTTGAAATAAATAGGTAATAATGGTGTCGGCACCAGCCTCAATCCTTTGAGGTTAGATGGGGTCCGAAATACACCAGTGGTTGAAATAAATAGGTAATAATGGTGTCGGCACCAGCCTCAATCCTTTGAGGTTAGATGGGGTCCGAAATACACCAGTTAAAAACTCGAGATAATACGAGCTTGAAAAATAAAGCAGACTGGCCGGTAAAAAGGCTCGGATAAAAATTCAAGGCAGAGATGACGGACAGCTTGCCATACTAAAAAAATAACATATCGACGCCGAAGGAATCGAAATGATGCTGGACTTCCTACAAAAGATTTAAAAGTACCAAACGGATCTTAAATAAAGGAATAATAACGAGGATATAATCCTAATATTTCTAAAGTTGTTATTTTAATACTAAAGATAAGCGCTAATTTACTGGTGGCAACATTACGTACGTTTTGTTCTTAATACCGCATCAGCGTTAAAAGACGAAGGCAAGGCGACCATTCAGCCACAGAAACGATAAATCGGTAATATTGTACATTAAATTGGAAATTAGGGGAATAGGTGGGAGGTTAAAAATATATACGTAACAACCTTGAAAACATTACGCTCCTTTTTTTGGGCAGTCGTGTAAAAATTACTTGTATGATTACGGTATCCTACAATAAGTTTAAGAGAGCACGAGTAAGTTAAGCACTGATTATTAATGTTATAATTGGTTTTAAAGGTTAAATGAACGGTAGTAGCGACCCGCCCTCGCTTCGCTCCGGTTTATGTGAGATTTCTGTAAAACCCGTACATAATTTATTATAAAAACCTACCGTGGCAAATTATATAATTGATCGTGAAATATTAATTAAAAATTGAAAAGCAGCAGTTTTTGTTACGTCAATTTCAAATGGTTCGTATAGGGTTGCCAGTAGGGATGAAAATTGCGAAAGATACTTTTTGTTTCTTTCGAAACTTTGTATCTTTCCTATAAAATGTATGTAATTTTCGAAAAAAAACCAATAGGCTAATTAAATAAAGTACCAGGAGCGCAGCGGTAATTAGGGGGTACGTAGCGCAACTTGGATCGCAGGCGATGACGAAGAACGCGTCGGCGCACCGGCGCAGCACTGTAGGTTACTTTTAATGTTTATGCACTCCTAGTATTTGACGTTATAATTTTTGTTTTATTAATCTAAAATGTACTATTCCCGTTTGTACAACAAAGTATTTACTTACACATATTCTACAATTCAATGTTACGTGTAATAATGCAAAAAATACCTCGTCAAATACACGTAAAAAACTTAAACTTGCGAATGATTCAACCGAAGATCCGCAAGGAAAGATTCTGTATTTTATTGAAAAATACAGTGGCATTTGAAAGATACTTGTATTTTACAAGTCATTTTCAACGCTAGTTGCCAGGCCAAAAGCATTTTTAGAGAATAACATAATGAGTTTTAATAGTAGGTACTTAGATACAATTACATAGACAAAAGTAAATGTTGTTTGTTTTAGATGTTTCTACACACGGCGCGGTAATAACCTTGTTGGTAGCTAGCGGTCTCGGGTTCAATTTCCGGTAGGGGCAAATATTTTTGTGGACGTTTTATTTTTAATTATGTACTTATGTTTTTCTCTATATAAGTATACATATTTATCATTATCTAGTACCTACTCATAGTACAAGCCTAAAGCGGAGTTTGGGACTGGGACCCCTGATATGTAATTTACATTTGCCAGGTGAGACAAAAGTCTAACCCACAGTCTTTTCACTTCGAACAAATTTAACCCTCATAAAACCGACCGATTTAAAAAGGTGTCCCAACTATCAGTCTTAGTGCATGTCTTGATGTAACCAAATTGGTCGGGTTTTTCATGAAAAGCTTGATCGCACACAGCAACAGATGTCGGTGTTCACAATATTTTAAATCACAAAAACATTTTTTAGGCTGGTAGCACCAGCACATCTAAACGTCAATGTGACTCGTTACACGCAGTAAATTATTTGTTTTTTAGTCCACCAAATGTTATATCTACTTTTGTATAATATAAAATATGTAAATTTAAGTTAAAACATTGTTAACAGTTAATAAGGTGTCTAAAAAGATTACATAGTTGTTTATTTGTAAATACTGTGAGTAAGTACTTAAATAAATGTAAAAAATAATGGAACGTGATAGCCGCCTTATTTCAAAATGGCTGTCAGTTCAGTTTACCTACAGCCTGTTTAGTCTACACGTCTTATCTTGTTTTCGCGCTTTTTGTAAACCCTTACCTTACTTATTATCGTATTTTAATAAATTGTTGGTTTCTATCATACCACATCTTGTACCCATTGCAAAGTGGTTTTATAGAAATCAATAATTTATTAAAATACGATAAAACTGTATATTTACTACCTAGGTACTGGCGCGCCGCTATCGGCGGATAAGTTTACTCGCACAGAGCAATAGATGTCGCTACTTGTAAGAAACCTTGAGTGATGTCTCTATCTCAGTATATACAAAGTTACTCTATGGTCTAACCTAACTAAGGTTTTGAGAAATATAGGTTTTTATCATTAGATCGCGTTTTAATTCTCTTAATTCATAAGATATCACCATATTAAAATCTATAAAAATAAAGTCATCTATAAAATGCATGCTGGCGAACAAAGATAAAATAAAAGTTCTCAATCAAATTCAAAAAGAGTAAAATCAAATGAAATGTTTTTTTAGTCGGGCCTGTTCGGTTTTTGACAGGCTTTTATTAAACAATAAATAAAATCATTTAGTTCTCATACGTTCATAATTATGTAAGTAACAACTTAAACCTGTGTGAGAATAAATATATCATTTCATAGTTAAATTATCATTGATTACGAAAATAAATATTGACAGATAATAATTATAATACTTATATAATAAAAATAAGTTAAGCGAAAGTGAGTGGAACGGTCGGAAGGGGCCGCCCTAGGCGTACTTTTTCGAAACAAATCGGAGAAATACTGGAAAAGGGCCGAATTTTAAGTACCCAAAACCGACGTGCGTGCGTGACTCGATGTATGAATGTGGAAGAAGCGAAAGAGATTTGTCAAGATCGTAGCAGGTGGAAAGAAGTGATCTCTGCCTACCCCTCTGGGAAACTGGCGTGATTTAATGTATGTATGTATGTGGTTATCAGCAGCCCGCGACATTTCCCTTTTTCTGCTTAACAATCGCGTTGCTCCCGTAACTCCATTTTGGATTCTGAATGATTGATAGTGACCGGTTTTCTATCTCAAAAGTCTGGGGAACTGGCTGGTCACCCCGGCTTACCGACCTTAAGACGTAGCAACCCTACGTTTACGAAAGACTCGACAACAGCGTTTTAATTTATTCACGATACCATTAATTCCTCGTTACTTGGTACCCACATAAAATATTAAAACCATGACAATTTAATTACAAGTCTTGATCGAAACTTTGTTCAAAAGTATCCTCTACTGCTATTGAATTAGGTCCAGTTGCAGCTATTGATCTTTATAAAACATTCTTGCGTAGCGTATGGTGAATTATTTGAGAGTATCAATTCAAATCGCTCTATCCAGGCTGCTAAGTTATAAACTGAAGCGATTTAAGCTTAAACAGGTACGTATGTTTTGTAAGATTAGTTTTTTTAAATGCCATGCAGAACTCGATGAGTTCAAAAGCTTCTTGGTTGGTGTAAATTAGACATTTGAGACCTCAAATTATGATTTGCAACCAATTGTCAACCCTCAGGACCAAAAATAATAGAATGGCTATATACTAGTAAGTTCACATAACACATAACACACATAACATCAACTCACGCCTTCATTCCCACAGCTTTCAGCATTCAACTCAACAACTCCAAAAACTTGTTGACGATTCTGTGACCACATTTTGCACAACCAGGCTAAGATGTTATGTGTATTAGTGACAGGTTGCAAACCCATCGCCTAACAGCACTACACAGCCTTTAGTCCCTTAGTCATCTCTTACGACATCCACAGGAAGACATGGAGTGGCAACATTCTAAACCCGGCACCACACGGCAAGTAAGTACGGGTAGTAAGTTCACAGTGTCTTATCCTCAGATATAATATCTATTCACCTATTGCGTCAAATATCAAACCTTATTTATTATTATTTTCATTGTCATAGAGGCGTGTCGCTATTTTGAATGTTTAAAAATAAGACTCTCACTGTATATAATGCTGCTTCCTTTCCATGAGCTTGTGTCCCCTGGTGTTTTTATAACATTATGTTCTTACTTGCTTGTTGTATTTTTGTCTATTTTTAACTTGTTTTACTTTCCACGTTTTTGTACTTAGGTACTAATGTAAAAAAAAAAATCTTTCTTTCTGTGATATTTATTTATTTATGCCATCCCTACTGCCTGCCTAATGAGATTTCCCGACGTTGCAATTTCCGATTCGTGGTCGCCAGTCTACAACTCTAAGCGTCATAATTTAATGATGATTATTAATTGAATACATCGATTGTCTACCCTTGGCCCACACGTGGGGGTGGGTGACGTGACGTCAGACGGCTGGACGCCCGTCAGGCCCAGCGGACGCGCCGTGTATGTGACGACGCATTCGGTGCCGGACCTGTTAATTACCATACAATGGAGCCTTAACAAATTATTTATGGATGGAAGGAACCGAGGTAATTCTCTACGTGAATAGCTGAAAGGGGTTTTTTATACTTAGATAGTTAATAAAACATTCGATCTATAGAATGTATATATCTTCTAACAGTCTGTCATCTTAGCATACATTCATAAGCCTTACGATAATCTACACATTTTATAAAGAAAAGTCAGCCGCCGCGTAGAGCAGTGATCTCATTAATTACTGGATGGGTTTTGATGCCGTTTGTGGTTCACGTTGTTGCTGATTTCACATAAAAAAATGTATTTAGGGACGAATAGCTTCAAAATGTTCTAAAAAAATAGCGAACATGTAAAAAAACAAAGGTTAAACCATCAACATATACCGGAAGACTCCAGGGACTCCAAAACATGACAAGCAAATATCACAAAATCTAAATATTCCATCAAATACGTAACGCCAAAGCAACGTTCATGTTCCAGGAGATTGTTTTCCCTGGGCATGACAGTTTCGTAATGAACCCGAATATCAGAAACACGTTACGAATGGCATCATAAAAGACCTCGAGGTCCCAATTGTCGACGCCGAGAATAAAATATTGGATGTTTTATACGTGGGCGTTTGAGCTCTGTAGCTGCGATAGATAAACGAATGACATAAACGATTCATGCTACTTGTTTGTTACGTGAAATGAAAAATAAATCCTTTACTTTAGACGAAAAATTCTCCGGGAAAATTCGTTTCCCATCTGAGCGACTAATCCTAAACTAAGCCCTTGTAGACTATATTAAAGCGAAAAAAACAAGCAAGCTATCTCTAATTTCGTGGATCTTAAGTAGGGTCTTGGGGGTATAAGTGGTAATGCGCCTGCATTGGCCTGGATAGCCAGAGATGTAGGTTCAAATCCTACCTAAGACCGACGAATTTTTTTCGCTTTAAATTAGTTTAGTATTTCGTCACAGATTTTTCTGTTAAATTAAAAATCTTAAGCCCTTGTACTACATACGTTCCTATATGTAATAGTGTAGAGGAGAAATAAATACATACCTACACATAAAATGTCCGAGCTGCAGGATCAAATATTTGTGATCATAATAATATCTAATCTTTTGTTGAGCAGGAATGCTAACTAGATTACTCGGGTATAGTCTATAACAATACAAACAATTTTAGCTTCATCTAAATAGTGTGGTTTAATTGTTTGTTATTATTAGCACACCGTTTCGTATCGATTACAGTTTCATTATGAAACGAAAACGTCACATGCCAGTAAATCGCCTTTGCTGCCACATTTTCACACCTAAGCCCGGAAGCCAATAAGGGCGTCACGCGACACGCGTTTACGCGCAGTGGATGCACTTAACATCCAACATGTATGTATACATGTGACAGTGCAATTGCAGTGACGTAGACGTAACGCAGTGACACCGTTTCTTATCCTCTCTTGACCCGATTGTCCTAGGAATAGGGAGCTATTTTTCGGGTGTATAACATGTATATGGTTCACTAATGTTTTACCAAATCATATTTTGGCAAACTATACCATTTTACGAACTCACATTTCGCAAAGAGATACTTTCCGCCGCATTAAATTACAATTTTATGTGGTCAAAAGTCTAACCTAACCTAGCTTATTTAATATGCCCTTGTAACGATCCTCAAATGTCCACAGGGGGTTATTATGACATAGCTACTCGTATGCAGTTCAGTTTACGCTGAGAGAAAAGGACAGAACTATATAACTGCTACCTATAGCTCTGTCCTTTACGCTCGCCGTAAAATGAAATGCATATTAGCCATGTCATAGTAACCCCCCAAATGTCCGATATTTAAATACTTATGCTGTAAAGGTAACGCCTACCTTAACCCCGTGGGTTTGAAATTTCGATAATTTTAATTTCATATTTAATATATCAAGCAAAAACCTTTCCTCTATTTCAAGTTCTTACTCATCAGTCTTGATGCTACATTCGTACACTGCAAAAGCAGAAGAGTTAACTTATACAAGAATAAGGGAAAACTTATTCTTGTTGTTGTAAAGTTTTTCGTGTTCAGGTAAGGTCGGTTAGATTAGCATAAGAGAGAGATTGAGAGATAATTACTAACCCGAAGATCATCAATTTAAGAGCTATTGCACGGTAGAGGCCCAATGTCTAGGCCTCTATTCAACGCGGTAGAACAATATCGCTTTTAACTTGTTACCGTATCTTCAACGTTACGATAGTTCTGATTTACTTGACAGTTATGGCGGCCGAGTAAAAAACAATACTATCTATAGGTATATATAAAAGGCAAACCTGACTGACTTATATATCAACGCACAGCCGAAACTACTGTACCTAGAAACTTGAAATTTGGTACAGGGGTCCCTTTCATGATGTATGTGAGCACTAAGAAAGGATTTTCCGAAAATCGACCCCCAACGGAAAAAGTGGGGCGAGTAGCGGGAAACTAATTCTATGCGTACGATGTCGCGGGCGTCCTCTAGTAACACATATAATTTCTTCTTGTTATTAGTTACCTACAAGCCCGCATAAGGACCTCAACGCGATGTTTTTTCCCCGATATCGCCACATTTGTATAGAGCCACTTATCATCACTTGTGCGGTCGTAGCTGTCGCTCCCGTTTCGGCCTTACAAACTTTATACGTCAGCGCCGCAACTTTATGGAGGCTGTTTATATCATCTTTTATATGCAATAGGCCAGTCATAAATTCTTGGGAAGCTCTGGTAGACTAAGGGCCATGACGTAACCTCCTCAACTGCAATACCCATCTCAAAATACGTCAATTAGGAATGATTTCATTTATTTAAACTTTATCGCACAATACACAAAGTAAGTACAAATGGCGGACTTAATGCTTTGCTTTTTCTACATGTCAACCTTTGGGCCAAACAGAGACAATTAGAGGTCAGTGCTAAATTTGACGAAACGTTAAATTAAGAAAAAAAAAAGATTTTACATGATTTGATGTCTGTTTCTCAGAAAAGACTAGTTTTATAATACGGTGCGGATGATGCAGAAATTAATCGAGTAATCGAAATGTGAAATTAATTAACCGACTTCAAAAAAAAGGAGGAGGTTCTCAATTCGTCGGAATATTTTTTTTTTTTTTATGTATGTTCCCCGATTACTCGAAGACTAATGGACCGATTTGAAATTTTTTTTCGGTGTTCGAATGGGTATACTTTCTAGTTGGTCCCATTGTCAGCACGTCACGATCTGATGATGGGATCTTAGAGAAATCAAGGGAACTCCTCAAATATTGTATGCAAACATATAGCGATTTTAGTATTTTTAGTAACAAGTGTAGCATTTGCATTCAGAAAGTGTCACTTGGTGAAGCGGAACTGATGATGAAGACCACAGATGGCCACCGGAACTCCTCAACGGTACCGATTTCAAGGGTGGCGATAAGATATCTCGATTAAGATAGTTGAGCGACTACAACGAAGCACATTTAATTGTTTTAAAATGACTATGATTTTCCCGCGGCGTTGCTTGCGGCGAGCTTGAAATGTCTTAAAGTTTCATATATCAACTAAGAAGTGGGACTACATAAGCTTATTATGATCACTAAAAAGTGTAAAATAAAATAAATGTTTTAAAAAACAAAAAACCGCCTTCAAAAATGCAAAAAATAACTTCTACTACTAGGTACTTAGTAGTAGGTACCTATCCTATTAGGTTAGTCTAACTGAAGTCGGCGACCACAATATTTTCAACAAAAAACAAAAAAACCGCCTTCAAAAACGCAAAAAATAACTTGTACTACTAAGTACTTAGTAGTAGGTACCTATCCTATTAGGTAAGTCCAACTGAAGTCGGCTTTTTGTTGAAAATATTGTGGTCGCCGACTTCAGTTAGACTAACCTAATAGGATAGGTACCTACTACTAAGTACTTAGTAGTACAAGTTATTTTTTGCGTTTTTGAAGGCGGTTTTTTTGTTTTTTAAAACATTTATTTTATTTTACACTTTTTAGTGATCATAATAAGCTTATGTAGTCCCACTTCTTAGTTGATATATGAAACTTTAAGACATTTCAAGCTCGCCGCAAGCAACGCCGCGGGAAAATCATAGTCATTTTAAAACAATTAAATGTGCTTCGTTGTAGTCGCTCAACTATCTTAATCGAGATATCTTATCGCCACCCTTGAAATCGGTACCGTTGAGGAGTTCCGGTGGCCATCTGTGGTCTTCATCATCAGTTCCGCTTCACCAAGTGACACTTTCTGAATGCAAATGCTACATTTGTTACTAAAAATACTAAAATCGCTATGTGTTTGCATACAATATTTGAGGAGTTCCCTCAATTCCTCACTGATCCCTTCATCAGATTCAGATTTGCTGACAATGGGACCACCTCGGAAGTATACTCTATCAAACCAAAAAAGAATTTTTAAAATCGGTCCACAATTGACGGAGTAATCGGTGAACATACATAAAAAAAAAAAAAAAAAAAAAAAAAAGATACATACAGTGGAACGTATAACCTCCTCCTTTTTTGAAGTCGGTTAAAAAGCCGACTTCAGTTGGACTAACCTAATAGGATAGGTACCTACTACTAAGTACCTAGTAGTAGAAGTTATTTTTTGCATTTTTGAAGGCGGTTTTTTGTTTTTTAAAACATTTTTTATACACGTGTACGTTCTGTGATTTGTGATGACAAAATGTCGGTACTAATTCAAAACCGTGCAACCAACAACTTTAATAAGGTGCAATATCGTTTAATTTAACTTAGAAAAGTTTTTTTTTGCACCTTATTTGCATCTTGTTTAGCGCGATCTGTGAACGCCAAGATCTTTCCGCGTCCCGCGTACTCGATATGCGTTGGCGAACTAAAGGGATCGCGTATTTCGGTTTAGGCGTCTAAGCAAAAAGCTATTCCCGTAAATACGTCTCACCTCTAATAATCTGCATGTATTAAAATGTTATGTTAGGGTTTACCAACTTAACTTAGTACTAACAAAATAGCAAAAGCTTCTAAAATATCTTAATTTGAGTGCTGGGCTAGAATTAATCATTATTATGAGCTGAAGTCGAGTGAAGGAACTTTTCAGTGAAGTTCATTGTCCGCTTAAAACCTCTACAGTTTGTAAGTTTCAATTAGAGAAAGTTTAAGCGAGACCGGAGTGATTAGGAGTTGATTACGTTTTAAGTCCTGCGTGTATTTAATTTGTCGCTTAACTAAAACTGTAGATTGCGTTAACTTTTATATACAGCTAGCAGTTGCCAGCGACTCTGTCTGTGTAGAGATCGTTTGTCGTTATTCCCTAATATTGAGGGACAAAAAGTTCCCTATGTTCTTCCCGGGGCTCAGGCTATCTTAGCACTAAATTTCATTAAAATCGGTTTAGCTGTTAAAACGAATCATACAGATTCGTATGGACTAGCGGCGTACCGTTCCTAACGAGTAAAATATAAACGTATTATTGTTTTATGTTTTCATTGAAAAATATATTTAATGTTGATGAAAACCTTGTCAATTTAGAATACAGTAGGACTCGTTAAACGTTATTTCTACGAGTACTTAAATTTCCAGGAAGCAAAGTATGTGTTTTAATCCAGGACATGGACCACCTGTGTTCTAAATTACATCCACATCGGTTCAGCCGTTTATGAGTTGTTAAAAGACACCGCCATTTTTCGAATATGAAGGCGCAATTGGCAATACTAGGTCGCAAAGTAAAAATTGAAAAAGAACACGTCAAAAATTTATAAAATCACCATTTTTTTAAACTCCTGGAAAACAGTTCAGGAAAAACTACCAAATGACTGACCTGGCTGTTCAAGTAAAATACATACAAAACTAAACAAACCTTCGTACGTCCACGACAAACTAAGCACTATTTAAGTTATACAAGAAATAGGCTTACTACGTCGAGTAAGGGCTATTTATGGACTTCCGCGGGTGTGTCTGTCGCCTGATAATACAGGTTTAGCATTATTAGTGTAACTATAGTTGTTACAGGGTATGTAAGAGCGCGTGTCTGGACACGTGGATGGGCCTTATTGTTAAGGGTGTGGTGAAAAGAGAAAGCGATAGATAGGATTTAATACTGAAGCAGACATATTCTAAAGTTCATCATGTCAAGGAACTCCAAAAACAAACAAAAAGCATCACAAATCAGTAGAACACCGCACACTGCACGTTGCAGGCGATCGGCAGTTTCGTCAAACGTGTACACTTTAGTACCTTGTCACTTTAATCTCTGTGATAATTCATATATGGCACTTTAAACATGACATTAAATAGACAAGGTAGTAAAGTGTACACATATTTATGAACTTGACTGTACCTATCCATGTTTTTTTGTGACGTTGACGGGTATCGTTGGATTGGTGGTGAATACCTAAGGAGTGTCACAGGCTATATAGAACCTTCACAGTCCTGTTACTGGAGGGGTTGTCCAAATTTCAAAGCTTGCTTTTAGTTAGAAATCTTTGTCAAATATTTTCGTTGCAACTTTTTTAATTGATCACTATGTAATACTTACTGTTGTTCTGTCTACAAATATCTGGAAGAAAATAGGTAGGTACCTAAAAACAACGAAAATTTGAGGAGCTTGCATTGTCACGGGTGTCATCCATCAATGTCACGCCACATCCCCACTTTTGTTTCAGATACTAAAATAAAATACGCCTTTAACTTACTAAAGGTGACATGTACAGAATGGGTTTTGACATACATTTTGCGTAAAAAAAAACAAGCATAGATTCATGTACATATAATGGACATAATGGTGCTTAAAAGGCTCTAGTTTGTTTCTAATAATAAAAATACTGAAAGACCGTGAAGCTGATGTGCAATTTTGTTTTTGGTACTTATCTACAAAATGCAGAAGATAGGTATTTACTTATCACTTATGCCCAAAACACATCATGACATACATGAACGAGGTAGATTACAATAAAATTAAAAATGTAACTATCATTTTCAATCCTCCTGGATTCTTTTCGAGAATTATTAAGAGCCATTTTATGGTCAATTTACTGAATAAATATTTTGAATTTAAATGAACCGTCGATCTCAGAAGTAGGGTAGAAGTACCGGGTTTGACCATCTTTACAACGTTTTTGGCCACTCTACATTTTAACTAATATATAAAGAATTATGAAATTACACAAAATTTTAAATATTTAATATTTTTATATTTTGTCTTCAGTCTTAACTATTTTATTAATATTATTTTTAATTTTACAGTATTGTTGATATTCATTTCGACTTAAAGTGGTCAAAAAGGGTACTTCTACCCTAGCTTCATGTTACTACCTTATCGCAGCTAATGATAGATACTTACAGTGGTTAATATCATTGTTACTTTAGCTCTGTGTGCGTTCTTTTGAATAAATTGTTTATTTTTCTTCTTCTTCTATCACGAAAGCGTGTAGCGGACATACGTGTGTATGTAGATGCATGTGCACGTTGTCTCTGAGTGCGTAGCTGTCGTCGCTAAGCGTCGCCGTAGTGTGCGTGTCTGTACGCGGTACAACTACAAGTATAGCCCACGTATTCGTGAGATAAAACCATTGTTTACTAAATTATTATTTTTTTAACTTTATTGCACAATAAAAGAAAAGTACAAATAGCGGACTTAATTAATTCATTTATTTATTTATTGACAGTATCGGTAAGAGGCTTACAGTAAAAACCAAGGCACCTTTTACTTTAACTTAATATAAACTTAAACTAATGCCTTCAGGCATTCTCTACCAGTCAACCAACTGGCCAAACAGAAACAAGTCAAAGGTTGGTTTAAGAAATCAGCTAAACATAAATTATAGAATATTGGTAGTACTAGTACAATACAATACATATGATAAAATAAAATGGTATGTTTATTGTACCTATGTATAAATACATAAAATAAAGATACCATTTTATTACCTAATATGAGAAACTTAAAGAAGTGCTTGCGCAACATACACTTAAAAGACAAATTCAAGTCATCTAAAATCAACTTCATCATAAAATTATTCAATTCAATACCAACTTAAATACGTCACCGCGGCAACTTACTAAAATGCTGTTACTTCTAAGTTCTACTGTAGGTACTTACTACGTATGTTTTTCAATATATATGTAGAGGTACCTACATGAGTAATTTCACGACATGCCAGTCTGGTTTATACACAGGTAATTATTTTATTGTACGTCAATATTGCCTGTGAAAGAGCTCGCTAACATGGAAGCGGATTAGGTAAATTTAATATAAAGTAACTAGAAATGTCACTGAGCTTGCTCAGCGTCCCCTAATCTGCTGCAAGGAATCCAGATACCTACCCACTTTTACAAAACAGCGTTACGTTGATTTGAATTAATAAAAAAATTTGCCGTGTGGTGCCGGGTTTAGAATGTTGCCACTCCATGTCTTCCCGTGGATCTCGTAAGAGACGACTAAGGGACTAAAGGCTGTGTAGTGCTGTTAGGCGATGGGTTTGCAACCTGTCACTAATACACTGGATAACATCTTAGCCTGGTTGTGCAAAATGTGGTCACAGAATTATCAACAAGTTTTTGGAGTTGTTGGTGAGTCTGTGGCTCTGCCTACCCCACTCTGGGAATGAAGGCGTGAGTTTATGTTGTATGTTGTTGTAATTATACCGTGGAGGTCATTTATTTAGGAACGCTTGTGTTTATTCCAATTGCCTTAAAATATGACATAATAATATCTAATCCGACCACCTTTTATCGAGTATTTTTCTTATGGTGCCTTTCCAACTTGCGAAGGTTAAAAATCAACTTTGCATACCTGCAACGCAAACAGTAAGTCTGTCTTTAGCATCGTAGCTCCGAAACAGATTGACCGATTCAGACGACTTTTTTTTTATAGAAAGCCCGTTTACTTAACTGAGGGCCCTGCCAAGATGCACTACGCTAACTAGCGTATCTATTCGTTTCGTTTTTAAACCAATTGCGTCACTGGTAGATGACGTGATACGAAGTCACGTGATCTACCAGTGACGCGATTGGTTCCTTAAAAACGAAATGAATAGAAACGCTAGTTAGCGAAGTGCATCTTGGCAGGGCCCTCAGGGGTGGTTCTTGGTTAGGTTTGGTGAAAATCGGTTTGGGCAATTTAAGAGTTGTCTGCTTTGAAAGTCGGTGGATGCAGGCCGCATTAGGTCGCTCTCTCGTTGGAAATCAAAGGGGGAGGCCTATTTATTATTTATTATTTATTATAATACACTATGTTCAGCATTGGACGACTATGGGCTGAAATGATAGCTCTAAATGTAGGATCGCAATATTTCGGCGTTTTCATCTACATAAGTAGGTATTTAATCCTAACAATGTTGTAAAATACTTATGTGAAAGTTTGCGTGTTTGTTTGTTAC
Source organism: Acleris cristana (assembly GCA_948252455.1). Classification (NCBI taxonomy): domain Eukaryota; kingdom Metazoa; phylum Arthropoda; class Insecta; order Lepidoptera; family Tortricidae; genus Acleris; species Acleris cristana. Next base: position 4,664,030 of record OX411774.1, on the reverse strand, counting down.
TCATCGACGCTGTAACGGCGCAATTATGCTAAAATGCTACCATTATTGTGTTGATAAATTAAACAAAATAATGAACTAGGTAGTATTTAGGACCAATTTTTTTTTGGAAATGTACTTTTCTTTTTTATATTTGGTGTTCAATTATGTTTATATTGTAGGTATAGTAATATCCCTAGTAAACTTTTATTGTAAAACTGTAAACCTACTTGTGTTATCAATTAAGTAGGTAGGTAGGCTTAATTTTCTTGAATAGAATTCGATATCATACAAAATTTAATAGCTGCAAAAACAAGTTTCTCGGTTGCGTTTTCTGTAAAATCAATAACAAAATTTACTACTACTTACCTACTACTTTAATTTTTATCTGAGCTCAGCATGCGGTGCCAACGCGTTAAACAATGTCAATTTACGAATTTGCTAAATACTTTAATAATAAATGTTTACCTTCCCTATAAGCGTTTTCTTAATGTTTATCCTTTAATCCTTTGGAATTAAATTTCTAAAAATCCTTCATTAGCGAATATTTACGTCACAAAAGAAATCAACTTCCCACCCATACCCAAGGCCCTTCCTACACGCTAATTAAGTGTTAATCAACCAAATAAGTCTTTCAAAAGTCTGCCTCCGTACTCCGAAACATTGATAGAGCACCCACGCAAGGGCGAAGTGGGGGACAAACGCAGCTGGAGAGAAAACGTGCCTCTGCCCTACCCTCCCTTCCCACCTTCCCTCCCCCTCGCTCCCTGGGCGCTTACCATAGCCATCAAATAAGGAATCACAGCGGTTTACGTAGGAAGTGGGAATCGGTATGGTACAGATTCTGAAAATTACGTAGGTCAGTGGAAACTTTTATAAGTAGGCGGGGAAACATGGATAGAAAGGTTTACTGCTAGGCAGAATGAGTTCTATATAATTTTAGCAATGTTATTCCAGATAAGGTTTAATTAAGAGATTATTTTTTGTGGTGGTACGACCTTGTGCAATGTTTGTCCGGATCGCCACCATCATAACTTACTTTTTAGTATTATTATGTTTTATGATTGAAAAAATGACCTTCTGCTGGAGTTTCTTGCGGCGCTTCTTCACCGCAATGATGGTCGTGTCCGAAGCGCTGGTAAATGAACTCTATATTACCGACTTGTTAAAGAGCCCACGTGGCCAATTACTTAACTAAATATTTTGAATTTACATTTGAATTTTGAGTTTACTTAGTCTGCAGAGGTTTTATTTCTTTACATAAAATAACAAACTTAGATTTCGGATTAGATGATGACTTTGATGTAGGTATTTTTAAATTAACAAAGTATCTAAACTAACAAGTTGAGTTTGGCTTCGCGGCCCGAGCAAGAAATGCCCAATCGCGTCAACTCCCGCCATTAGCGTTGCTTCCATCAATAGAATGGTCAGAGGGCCCTGCCAAGATGCACTAGCGTTTCTATTCGTTTCGTTTTTAAACCAATCGCGTCACTGATAGATGACGTGAGACGAAAAGTCACGTTCACGTCACGCGATTGGTGTAAAAACGAAACGAATAGAAACGCTAGTTAGCGTAGTGCATCTTGGCAGGGCCCTCAGAGCAACTAATTTTTACCCAACTACGTCAGGAGGGTGATGTTTTTTTGAGTGTATGTTTGTGTGTCTATTTGTTTGGCACGCTCTGCAGCCTAAACGGCTTGATGAATTTTAACATAGGGGTTGAGGTCTCGTTAGATTGGTTTTGCTTGTGGGAGTGACATAGGCTATATTTCAATCAAAGTAATGAGAGAGGAGGGTTACACTTTTTATACATACATCGACGACCAAATTAAAAAATACAGTCAGACTTGTTAACAATCCATGTCCGATAGAGGCCGAACGCCTTGATGGAGTTTAATATACAGGGTATCGTTGGATCGGTATTCACCAAAGAAGTGTTTTAGGTTATAAAATAGAACCTCAGTCCTAAAGCTGCACGAGTACTTGGGTTTTCAATCCTAAGTTTTGCAGTACCAAACTATGATTTCATCAACACCATCTTGATAGTTGGAAATCCTCCACCGTGCTTTTTTCGATAGCCTTTTTGCCACGGACCTTATCTATGGAAATTAGCTCTCGGCGTCTGTATTTCCGGACCTTCAAGGAACCGGACGAAGCCTTCAAGGAACGAGCCTACTGTTTTCTTACATGCCGGCAGCGCACTTGCGATTTCTCTGGTGTTGGGGGTGTTTATGGGTCGCGGTAATTAGGTGACCCGCTTTCTCTTCTGCCTCCTTTTTTCCGTAGAAAAGTATGTTCCAGCGGGACTTTTTCATTGCGGAACACCTCCACACGGCGTCATTGCATCTTGTGGGACTTCTAGCTTGCGGTACCGTCACGTGCCGGGGCCCCACGTGATGAGGGTGACTCAAAAGATGAGGGGTCGCTTATCAGACTTCAAAAAACGAAGGCTGTGTTTGACCCGTATGCACGTTTTGTTTAACGCGTGTACTGTAACGATTGGCAATTGTTTTCGGGGTTATGATTCTCGTACGTTCGAGATAGTTTCAGTAATATGACTGATTTGCGTTACTTTGAGTACCTTGCGGCAGGCTTGAAACAAGCGTCTACATGGGTTTGATTATTTAAATGAGTTTTTATTTAGGCTTGACCCAAAATAGGATTTTTAGCCGCTATAGACTTGAAATAAAGATCATGGTGCCAACATGGGCCTCTATACCATTGAGTACATCTACGAGTAAGGTCAGGTGGGGTAAGTTATCGGGGTAAGTACTTACGACAAACCCTATATTTTTCTAGGAGATATTGTTGATTAGACGGACTTTCCCCGTAGACGCACTTGCCCCGTCAGGTGGGGTAAGTGCGACAAACCATATAGTTTTAGGAGATATTGTTGGTTAGACGGACTTGCCCCGTCAGATGGGGTAAGTTCGTCAACGGAGTAAGTGCGACAAACCATATATTTTTTGGGAGATATTGTTGGTTAGACGGACTTGCCCCGTCAGGTGAGGTAAGAGCGCCAACGGGGTAAGTGCGACAAACCATATATTTTTTAGGAGATACTTATTGTTAGTTAGACGCACTTGCCTTACCTTATATTATTAATTATTGCCTTTGATATGTTATCGTATTGTTTTCAACTCGGCCGCCATTACTGTCAGTAAATAAGAACTTAACGTAACGTAACTTTGACAATACGTCAACATTTATTTTTACACTACTTAGCAATTGATTGGTTATTCACATACATTTAGGTATTTCCCACCCACGGAATCTCAGTAAGGCTTGAAACTAACCAATCACACGCATCTGCGTAACAGAGTCAACGGAGAACGAGAATTGATAGAGTAACACAAACATAATGCTAAGTGCTTAAATTCAAAACCCTTACGAAACTGGTAACCTCAATGGTAGTAGTAAACTCTTAAAGTTATTTTGTACTTATAGTAAACCATACCATTCCTCGAGGTCAACATTTAAAATAAATTAAAATTTTGTGAACAGGTTAAATCAAATGACACTAGATATTTTTTAATTTTGCGACTTTATGCGTTAACCAGTTCAAAGTAGAATCCATATCATAAGGGTAAACCTATCGACAGGGTTACCCTAACGTGTGAAGAGCATATGAAGTAGTTACCCGTTCGATAGACTTAATAAAAAGGTTTTCCGGTCCCTGCTTAGTACTGGTTTGACTTCTCTATGACATAAGAAATCCCTAAAACATCCTAGTTTATAATGGGACTAACTAGAAAAGACAAATAATATAATGATATTTTTATCCCAGGACATGTTTGATGTGTTCTTTCTGTCTAACACCGATTGTTGAAATGGGGTAAAATGAAAGCCAAACAATAAAATATAGACATAGTATATTTATTTACTTTGCACTTCCCGAAATAGGTATTTCTTCTAAATTCAACGAGGTTTACAGCTGTAGAATACTAGGTTATAAAAAAATAATGGTCTTCGTTATCAAAACAAAAAAGACTGCATTAAAAATAAAGGGTGTTTTAAAACAGTTTTACATTTTGTAGAATATGATACATTTTTTTATTTTTTCATGGGTTACCCATATTTGCCACTCACTTTTATTATGACATATTAAATATTAAAAGTTTCGCTTTTAGCTTAGCACACCGATATGATTAGAAACATTATTTTTAAAGCTAACAGGTATATAGATAGGTATATAATATACAGGGTGGAAAGAACTAACTTTACATGAACGGCGACAATCTCAAATATTGGAAATAACAAATACCGCATTCATGGACTTGAGAAAATTCGTCTGTCGTCGGTAATAGAACCAGCCAAATACGACAAAAAAATCTTCATTTTATGAACTATTAATTAACAAATGTTATTATTGCATTGCAGAGTATTTAAATTAGATTAAACTTTTACATATTAATTAGAATTTATTTGACATGAGATAGAATTTATTGTTTGTTTGTTTACTGTTTATAACATTGGCTCTTTGTAAAAGTTCTTTGCATGCTGCATGCACACCTACCCTTGCGGGAAAGACATAGCCAGCGCAACTTGTAAAACAAGTCACCATCACTGTACCTATGTTTAACAAATAAAGATTCTGATTCCGACATTGATCAATAAGGTTATTGACAGAGATCATTTATCTCTAATAACATTTCTAAGAAAAAGAGTAGGTTTAATCGATTCCTAATTAAGCCAAGCCAATTCTCAAGAATAAAAAAAAATATGTTTCCTTTGTGCAGAAGTTGCTATTTCCATTAAGTAGGTATCGAATTTTAAGGTAGTTAGTTGTCCTAAAGGGCACCGCCACATGGATGTCGTGTTTGTTTTTTCCACCCTGTATATTTAACTAAGCTAAAATTTAACATCAATTCCGATATAATATATAGGTTTTGAAAAATATTACGTATTAGTTCTCCAGATTTTTTAAAGGCAGAATCTGTCAGTAAAAAATCTGTAGAACTTTGCTTGTCTATTGTAAATATATTTCACTTATAATAACATTTTGCTATACATTACTTATAAATACGTTTTTTTAAAGTTGTGTAAAATAACTAAGATAAAGTTCTATTAAAAAGTATAATAGGAATGTCTAGTTTAAAATAAAGGCAGTAGTTAAAATATTATGCTAATAAAAATCAGATCTTAGTAGGTCATGTAGTAAAGAAATAATAAACGAGAGGGTCAATATTTTTGCAAGTGGCAATCTTATTAGGTAATACACCCTGCCGTCTTTTTTGTGAGATTTTTGTAGAACTTTAGCACTGGCATATAAAAATTTATTAATAACAAAAATGCGAAAATGTGTTTGTTTGTAACATTCAACGGTTCAACACCTAACCGACAGATCTTTTTTTTTTGGAAACCAGGACAGTTCTCGAGGGTTAAACGATTGCGCGGACGGAGTCACGGACAAGCTATTGTATTGCTAAGTGATAACTTCTTATGGGAGGCTAAACCGCTTCGTTACGTAACGCGTTTAGTAGTAGTAGGCGAAGAGTTTAGTAGTAGTTTCGAAAAAAAAAGAAAATTCGGAGAGCGAATTGGCTGTGACAGACGACAGACAGACAGACGCACGGGTGATCCTATAATGGTTCCGTTTTTTTTTTCATTTTTGTACCGAACCCTAAAAATGGGCCAGACTATCTCAAAAGTGAACCACGCAAATACAGGACACCTTTCAAGGTCTCGTCAACCACGCTAATGCAGGAGAACTGTCGAGGACTGACCGGTATTATTCTTAATTGTTAAATTAGTAAAGAATTTGAAATTTTTCAATTCTTGCTTTTGTTGTTTAAAGAGTCTAGGCCATCTTGCGTATTAACTAAATGTTTGATTTATTTAAATGGACGGTAAAATAACCCCTCCTAATGTAAATGCGAATGTAAGTTGGTCTGTGTGTATTTTACGCATTTGCGGCAGCATTTGGTATAAAGATAGCGGAATAGACGAAGTTATGAGTACTTATGAGTTTATAGCTTGTTTAACAAAATCTGAGGCCCGCGTGCCAGACTAATTTTTTATTATTATTGGAATATTGTAAAGTAATACTTTTTTAATAATTAATAAATAACTGAGACAAGTATGCAAGTCATTCAGACACTCCTAATAAGTTAAATAAATAATATACATTTAAAAGTATCCGAATAAGCGTTATAAGTACACAACTAGTTTTATGATTAGAAATAAAGTAACTATTATTTACAAACATCGAAGTCCATTTTGCATGCCGAAGTCGTCCGTTAAACAAAGAAATAAAGTAAAACACTTTTATAATTTGTTAACAAATCTTGAAACTGAGACTTATTCAGTTTCAGTCTCTTTCACCTATAAATAAAAATAAAATAAAAATTCAAAAATATTATTACGAACCTAGATTGATTTAAACAATGACAAAGGTCTAAAATCGCCAACAAAATAGATATTATGCGAAATAACTAGACACGACATAAGATAACAGATCGACACAAAATATTTTATAATAGTCTTTGTAAGCCTACTAAATCGAATAATACAGTGCATATAAAAAAAAAATGAAATGTAAAATTAAATGCAAAAAGGAAAAAAGAGGATTGCATCCTATCACATTAAGTTGACTGCGTAGATACAGTGTTGAGATAAAAATTGATTCTATTCTATTTGTCAAAATATTTAAATTTTATAAAAAAAAATGATTGTTAACGAAATAGTTTCCAATCATCGCGTCATAATATTATAATTAATACTCTTTTAAGGATCCAGCTGAAGACACCAGACTAGTTGCGATGGTCAATGCACATACGGTGCTACCATTTTCTTAATAGCGATCGGCAATTTTCGTTTTTCTATGACACAGGAGTGACAAATATAGTGTCAGATGCGAGTGCAAACGTGATAGCGATAGCCAGTCGAAAGCTATTAAGAAAGTGGGAATACTGTATTAAATACTTCAATATAAAATACATTTTAATTGAGTTATTAGTCTTTCATATATATTGACTAGTGAAACTAGAGATAGACATAAAAATTGAATTACTAGTAGATCGTATACAATCTTATGCTACTTTGAAATATTTAAATATTCAGATCATTTTATAGGAATGTCGTTATTGATAGTCTTTTAACATGGAATGTGATGATTCGAGAAAATATACTTAATTTAAGTACATAAATAATCTCAAGGTTATCGTAAAATATACATACAATTTAAATTTATAATTAATAATAGGTAATACTAATTTCAATATTGTGGTTTGAAACTAACGCACATTTTAATTTACTAAACGGATAATAAATGTTTTTTTTTATATTTTAACTAACAAACTCTAAACCAAGACCAAGCGCGGATAGGTCAAAAAACTTAATGTAATCGAAAGTAAGAAGTTGCAGTTTACTAAAAAAGTTTATATTATAACCGTTGAAATCGAATAATATTAATATAAAGGACGAAAGTTTATGTTTGCAAAATACCATCCAATCCATTCAGTTTTTTATTTATTTTGAGGTTAAATCATGTATCTATTCGCGTTTTAAGTGTAATAATGCAATGTTAAGCTACGTCCTACGTGGGCGATTCAAAGCGAACAGAAGTGCGAAGCCGTGCTGTGATACGCGGTTTCAATGCGAAGCGGTGCGGCGCGGCGGCCTTGTTGAAGCGAAGCGACGCCACGTCCCTTCGCGCGAAAAATATCAAACCGTTTGATCGCGTTCGCTTCGTTTCGCGCCGCGCCGCCCGCACCCCGCTCTTGTATTGGTCACGTAGGACACTTCAATAGCTGTCGATAGTTTGTTACTTTCGCGCCACGACGCACCGCATCGCATTCGCGTGGAATTCGCCCACCTAGGACACCGCCTTACACACAAGTCACTTTAATGCAATTATATTATCTAATGGTCGTACCTAAATTATAACATTCATAATTTGTGCCTATTTACCAAGACCGACGTATCATTTCACAGTGACATTTAACCTATGGAGCGATAGATGCAAGGTCTTTATTTCATGACTCAATAATTAAAATAACAGTCGCTCCACGAGTTAATTTACAATTAAAAAGTAACGTAATACATTGTGATGTTAATAAACAATAGGTAGCAATTGCCTAAACATACATTTTCAGTTAGGACAACGCCATTTGTAATTTACGTGACACATATCTTTGGTTTATGCTTTTCACCAAGATAGATCAGCCAATACAAATTTTGTTTTTTCTTTAAATTTTTGGCAGATAATAATACAACAAAGCATATTACAGAATTTCCTGGTCCAAAAAGATGCCAACCAACATCTGTTTCTTACACGAAATGATCTGTTACAAAACATACCGATTGCATTGAAAGTAATAGGTGAAATTCCAATATTTTAGATTGGTAATCACTTTTTGTCAATATATAAATATCACATGGCTAAAAATGCTATATAAAACTCTGTAAGCGCATACACTCTATAATTAACCCGGCAGTGGACAAATTGCAACAATTATTATACTTAAATAAAGTAAAAGTTCAAATAAGGACAAATACGAGTATATGGTAGCGATCAGTCTCAAAAATAAAAGTTTAACCAATTCTATTGTTAAAAGTTTAATGGCTTCGGCACACTAAAATCGATCAAGAACAGCGCGAATTGAACGCGAGCCCGCGCGAGTTGATTATCTTATTCTTAGCATGTCGTCGGCGTGTTAAATGTGAGCTGACCAATATTCTGCCACGCGAACGGCATTGCCAGTTGCCCAAAGCTGTTCGAATGTGCCAGTGTCCTCACGATGTTTTTCCGTCACCGTAGGAGCACTGGGTAATCTACTTAGAAAAACTCATCGGTACACGGTGACCGCAGGCGAAACGAACTCGGTACCTTACGATCACGAGTCGACTCCCTATGACAACGCTCTGTACAAGCGCAGCCACAGAACAGAAAAAACAGTAGAAGTGTCAAGTGTGCTTGTAACGTGTGGCACAGTTATGCGGAGTTTCGCATAACCTACCATCATACTTTTGCCGCGATCGGTTATTTCGATATTTCTAAAACAGGAAATACATCCAGAAGCACGCCTTATTGTGCTATTTTGGAATGTAAAAACGATAGCCGCACCAAAAACATTTTCCATGGTGGCGTGTTGTTTTTATGATAGTTTGAGTATTGGCGACAACAGGTCTGATACTAAGCGAAGCTCATGCCACTTCCACTGTTTTTTCTATTCCGTGAGCGCAGCGCTTACCAGGCAATTTTTTAAATTAATTTAAGACAAATATTTTTAGGAACTTTCCGCCTGCCGCCTGCCAGCTCTTGACCTGTTTTAGTGGTGCTGAAGGCGTGTATACATGTTTTTGAGGTTTCCCACTACTATACATTGTCCTTTACAATTTAGTTGAGTTTTACAGCTGTATGTACTTTAAATGAACGCTTTGAAACTGCGGTATGAACCCGTAAAAGCACGCCTATTATTTAAGTATTTGGCACGTGTATCAGTAAGTTTCTCCGGATCTCCGTAACGACTGAACAGATGGAGCGATGAACGTGAACGTGGGATCTGATTTGCCTCGTAATTGTTATCGTATTCTTGCAATAAAAAGAGAAAAAAGTATTTACTTTGAATACTCTTATAATAAGAGAGGAAAATAAACACATGTGCCACTTGACATACAATTTGTGCCTGGGTTATTTTATAACACTTTTTATTTACAGATAGCGTCTGTTATCAACAATGTACCTATTGTACCTACTCCAACAAAATACAATTATATATATTAACATTTATTTGAATGCAGTAAGTATTAGTTAATGACATTGTGCGCTAAGTTGTGATTTTCATTAGACTAACTTGTTAATTATAATCAGATCAATACATAGCTCTCGTCACTACAAATCTAACATAAATGTTATACAGTGCAACGATAATCAAAAAACTTAAACTTTTCTTGTTAACCATACTGTTTGTACAGTCAAAGACTTTAATTGTTATACCACTAGGGAACCCTGTCGCATAACGTTAATCATTAATTTTGGCGTAATATCTTTCATGTGGTTTGACGCTGTCATTATGACAGGGTTCCAGAGTGGCATAACAATTAAAGTCCTTGATTGTAAGTGTACGCGCTTAATACAAACTGTTAGCTTAATGTAGATCAACGTCGTTACCTGGTATGCGGTTGAAGTTCTTGAACGACCTCCACCAGTAGTAGATGGGGGGTCCGGCGGAGAAGCAATACTTCTGCACGAGGGGGGTGTCGTTTTCTACCCAGTACATGAGGTAGAAGTTGCACATTTCATCCTTGTTGGTAGCTCTGAAATAGGAAGTGTTTTTTTCTTTATTGTAACGCAAAAAAAAGAAAAGGTCCATACTAAAACGCTTTTATTGCAATGGCCAGTATATGGTTTTTGTGGTTTACCCTTGTTTTATAGACACTCATTACATAGAACGTATCACTTTGCAGAATTTTCATTTCATAGAAAACTATTTTCTGCTGAACCCGTGTCGATTTCAGTTTATCTTGTGATGGTTACAAGTCTAACCTAACCTAACCTACGTGAATCATATTTAAGATAACCTGAAATCAACACTCCGGGTACAACAGAAAATAGTTTTCTATGAAATGAAAATGAAAATTGAAAATTCAGTTTTTTGTAGTATTTGCAAGTCTGACCTAACCTACGTAACATAGTCTATTCCCATGAAACATTCGACGGGGCAATTTTAGACAATACGATAACGTATGTCAGAAGCAATATTGGTTTACAATTTTTAATTGAGCCCCAGTAACCAACTTTATCGATCTGCCCCCATTTCACCACGCCATCCAAACTAGGTAACATCTTAACCAGGTTAATCCCTATGATCATAACGCCCGCGAATTGATTCTGCTCCGAGCGAGAGTTCATGAAGAACTTGCGAACCATAACCACGGAATAGAAAAAATAGTGGAAGTGGCATGAGCTTTGCTTAGTATCAGACCTGTTGTCGCCAATACTCAAACTATCATAAAAACAACACGCCACCATGAAAAATGTTTTTGGTGCGGCTATCGTTTTTACACTCCAAAATAACACAATAAGGCATGCTTCTGGATTTATTTCCTATTTTAGAAATATCGAAATAACGAAAAATCTAAATAAGCGATCGCGGTAGGTTATGCGGAACTCCGCATAACTATGCCACACGTTCAACGCCCACTTGGCACTTCTACTGTTTTTTCTGTTCTGTGACCATAACTAACCGGTATTTTTCGAACCGTACCCAAGCCGTGTGGGATTCATGGCTACAAATATTTTAAAACTCACCCAATCTTAACAACATGATTCAGGGTGTTGTTCATAGTGCAGCGCGCAGCCAGAATATCGCCTTTACGGATAGGGCTCGGGTCCAGTATGGGGTAGAACATCTGGGGCAGCTGCGGGTCCTTTTCGCCGATCAGTTGCCAGCTGTCGCCTTTCTCGTTTTGGCGGACCACGTAACCGGTTACTACCTTGCCTGGAAGTTCAAAAGGGTTTTTGGAGACTGAACATTTCCATACAAAATGCGATAACTTTTCTCACTCCCTAAATCCGATTTTTACGTGTTTTGAATATGTTGTAGACGTTATGAAAAACTAGCTCTGTGCGTTTTCCTTTTTAAAGGAACGCTAACTTACCTAAAGCGTGAGTGTGAGTTCTAAACGCGAATGGGTGGATAACTTTGTCCTCGTTCAAGGTGCAAGCGGTTTCCATGTGAATCACTTTGTTAGCGGCAATGACGCCGCTGGTGCCGAGAAGGAATACGCCGGCTTGGCGAGGCATGCTGGAAAAAAAACAACCTTAGCTCATAGAAGCAGGGATTTATTTAGAAACGAGGATGTCCGTGAGTTTGTAAGCAAAGAATTCGTTATCTGGTAATCCTATTTATTCCACTGGGGCGTCGATATTTGATCATTCTTTCTTAGTCCACCCTTATGATTACCTCCAGATTTCGAGTCCATGAGTTCAGGCGTTAAAGTTGTGCGTTGTCTGTTAGTACGTCAGTGAGTCAACAATTTTATAAGCATGGAATACTTTACTTAAAGAAAATACGTATAAAAATAGCATTGCGCTATTTTGAACAATTTTGTAACGTATTTTAAGGCAATTGGACGGTGGATTGTGCTACGGGATGCTTACTTTAAGACAAGAGTAACTGCCGCACTCAGAGACGTCAATTAAATTTAATGCTTGATTAAAGTAGCTGCTGTCACTTTCTTTGCTATAGCAATAGAATAAGACAACACGTCACTAAACAAGCGTTAAATTTAACTGACGTCTCTGAGTGCAGCAGTAAGAGAGTTACGACGTGTTCTAATATCATACATAATATACTAACTTTCTTGCATGAAACTTACCGCTCCTGAGTGTACTTCAGGAATACGCCTGAACTGTCCACTATACCCTCTGAAAAATAACACATTATGTTTATTTACACTATAGATGTTTACACATAAATATTTAAAAAGTCACATCGTATTTGTAAACAAACTTATTTCATTGCTAGGCTATTCATATGTAACAACAGGAAAATAAACAATTCATCGTGATTAATCCGACGACAATCTAAACAGAATCTTTGCAAAAATGTATACAATAGAAGTCGCCTTGGTTATCTTACAATCTAGCTTAATCAACGGAGACTACCTAACACGTACTGTGTTGTTTTACTTTTTCATTAACACAATTATAACTAACTAACTAACAATGTATTCATTTGTAGGAACTCCTTTCTAACCTACTATAGTCATTGGATTGTTTTGGAATTTAGTATGCTTATGCGATTTCATTGACAAATCGCAAAAAAAACACCTTGAGTACCCCATCCGGTGGATGATAGGTTGAGATAGGCAAAATAACAAGCAAATACTTACATAAATACTTATACTTGTGTTTAAAGACAATTATTACTTATTACGTTTTGTGTGTTTTTGTCTTTCCTAACCTGAGATATCCGGAAATACCTGTAGTACCCAAGCAATTCTAGTTTGGACCGTTTCACTAACGAGCATTTTGCTTTCAAAACCGGACAAAAGTAAAAAAATCCAAATGTAGCTAATGACACCAAGACCATAGTTATTTTGTACCTAAGTTAACGTACTGTCCGGGAAAGGGTTTGAAGTAGACCCTTTCCGCACCCCTCCGCTGCACAGGTAGTCGGAATCTAGACATCGTTCAGAACGCACGCCTACATTCTCGATACGCTCTATTTCTAGTTAACATTTAGTTACGAGTTATATGTTTTTTTGGAGTTAAAGTGACAAGTTTGAGTTATGGATAATTTGGAACAAGGTATGTACTTAATTTAAAAACCAAAACATTAAGACTTTGTTAAAAAAAATATAGCATTTAGGCCCATCATCTAAAGAAGGGTAAAAAATTGGTTTTTCTTTGTTTTTCTTTGACAAAAAAGGTGTTTATGTTATAGTGTCGAGGAAGATCGAGTACTTTTTTTTTATATATAGTATTCTATAGGATATTACCCTGCTATAACAGTAAAAACACTTTCCACATCTTTCCACGACTTTGAATTAAAGGACTTTAAAGTGCATAGGTATTTTTCAATTTTGTAAACAATTTTCATTTTGTCGCAGGTTTGACGTCTAAAAAGGAAACCCAGCAAAAGCCAGCCGTTTTTAAAAGAAACAATAGACCTTTTCAAGCCCGAACCAAATAACGACGATTCATTAATGGATGAAGAAGAATAAATGTATTTTTTTTCAAATATGTACTTATTTTTACTAAAATATACTTTTAATAAGCTTTTCCATGTATTTGCATTTATTTCCAATTTGAAAATTACTCAAAATATTTTTGTCCGATTTTGAAAGCAAAATGCTCGTTAGTGCGTTTATGGCAACGTTTTACTGTGGTTTTACTTGTATTTTTGCATAAATGAAAATTAATATTCGGCAATATTGCCCTATAAAATATTTTGAAAATGTTGTTTCGGTAAAAAAACCATTTGTACCTACTTAACGAAAATCAGCGAACGTATTCGCTAGTAAAAGTAGTTTTAATCAAGTAACCAGTAAAACAGAGATTTAACTCGTAAAACGTTGGGAAATGCTGTTTGTTAAGGTAATTAAAAATAATTGCACGCATCGAATTTACGGTAATAGTTTTTTAATGACAGAATCTGCAGTTATTTCATACATACAAAACATCGAAATATAATAAGTATGGAAGAGTAATCGACGCTCAAAATCTGCCCCCTGACTTAGTGCCAGCGGGGGTGGAGCTATTAATGAGTGCCGAACTGTCTATCAGACGACTTTCTGACGTAGTGTCAAACAGTTGTTTACAATCACAAAAGAAAAAATCGATATTAATGATTACCGGATTTAAATGACGCTGCAACCATGCCAAGTTGCATTGTAAATTGGTGCAGGACCCACACAGATCCAAAACAAAGCGATATTTATTTTCATTAGTAAGTTATTGAATTTTTAATATTCCATACCAAAATGTCATGGCCGATGTTATGCAATATATCTTTGAAAAATGTGAATTACAAGCAACTACTTCGAATGAATAGGAAATTAAATTTTATGTCATCTTTACTATCGTTAGTTTATGTACATAATAAAAAGATTTATGCGTGTATTGACTATAAGGAAATATGCCGAAGTATAAAAATGTCTACCTTTAAAACATGAATTAGTCTAAGTATAAGAAAGCCAATACTTCAAAAAGTCTAAGTCTTATTAAGTCGAAATATAGAAATGACTACTCTCAAAGTATAAAAATGTCTACACTCATAATAAGTAAATTTCTTATATAAAAATCGACTATGTATATAAATATTCTAGTGTACATTTTTATACTTGGGTATTATTTCCTTATAGTCTATTGTCGTAACATCTTTATACGTCGTCTAATATATATGTGCACATTTTTATACTTTGACCAAATTATGCACGGACGAAATTATTCAAGTGGTCATTTTTATACTTCGGCATATTTCCTTATAGTCAATACACGCATAAATCAATAAAACAAACGAAATATAACCTTTTTAAAAAGACAAAAAAACTTTTCAAAAAATGAAGAACGCCGTCTGGCTTGGGTGGATGCAGTTCGTCGCGAATTGCGATACTAGAATTGGATGCCTAGCAAACATTGCAGGATTTGCAGCATCTCAAAAACTGGAAAACATTTTTTAAAAGTCACAGCGGTCCCAACTGTAGAATAGAAACATTGCCAAATGGATTATTTGTGATGTTTTCGTCTTACTACTCGTATAAAGTTAATTTTTGTCATGTTTTTTCGGCAGCATCAAATAGGCTGTACCATCCAAAGCGACTATATACCTATATATAGGTATTATACTGTCACGTATCGCCTATAAAAATAAAAAAGGGGTTGCAATATATTTGGCACTTTAGATGCTAAAGACAATTTGACGCTGACTACTCTTACAACATAATATCTTCTGATATACTATTTTACAACTTTATAATAGTGTAACATAAGTAAGTATGTTAAATGATTCAAGGGGAACAATCATTCAATCATATAAAAAAATATTAATAAAATTCGTTATTCAATTACTGTGTTGTTTTTGTATTAAACCATCCACGTCAAATGTTGAAAGACATGGCCGCGTTCAAATAACCCTTATGAAAAAAAAAATTGACAAATGGAAATCTTGTGTCAGAGAACTTGTAACCAATTGCAGATTTTTGTCTTTCAAACGGTATAAAACCTTACTAAAATTACTGTCTACTCAAACGTTATACCAGCATCTGACATAAATGACTTCATACCTTAACTCAATTAATATTTAGTTGATTATTGAAACCACTCGATACATAGGATCTTTTCATTTCAAAAAGTGGGCGTTTTGGAGCGGATTTGTCAGTCGTTTTTGTTAGACGTTACTCTTCCATACTTATTATATTTCGATGATACAAAACGCACGTGTGCTTATTTCGATATGATGTTTACAGCTTTGTTTTGTTCAGTCATTTTATATCAAATTGAAGGTTATAAAGATTTAACTCTTTATAGGTCAATTTTAAAACCTGGTACTAAAAATGACCACTTACAACACCTACTTTTTGTATTTTTTATTAAAGAATTTTGTGCGAATAGGAGAAACCTAATGAGGCTAGAATTCAGTTATATTTTAAGTTTTGCCCTATAAAGGGTTAAATTTTGTAGTTATTTAGAGATTCTAGCAACTAGAATTAGTTTCAAATCGACGATGGCGGCGCACTTTAGTACTTTTATTCATATTTTTTTTTTATTGTTCTCGTTGGGCGCTCAACAACATGATGTCTTGTATCCATGATCTACGAATACAAATGACCAAATACTTATAATATTTGTCATGCAACTCTAATCTTTGACTAAGTTCGAAAGCTGTCGGCAAAATTGCGGTTGTTTTTTTTAATAGAATAGAGAAGACAAACGGGCACCTATACTACCTGATGGTGAGTAGGTTCTGTGAACAATAGACATTTGCATTCTCAAGACTACAATCTAAAGACTGCCATCCTAAGACCGCAAATGCGTTGCCAACCCTGAGGACTAACATGGAATGCCTTTATGCGAGTAAATTTAAAGCTTGTCTCATCCCCACTCTGGACCACAACGATGAGAACTGCTGAGTGGTGGTAGGTCAAAGATTTCAGGCGTAGGCGCATAATCAAAGAGAGCTAAATCCATACTGAAATATCTTTGCTTCTATACACCTCAATTATCTCAGTACATTTCTGCCAATCATAATTGTTAGAGAGGAAAGCACAGATAGGAATTATATCCCTGTATTAATCTTTCTTCACTCGCTTAACGTGTTTGATTCGTACTTACTTGGGAACCGCGACATATAATGCACTTGGAGCACCAGGTATTTGATGGGCGAGTCTTTTCCGATGAGAAAGCCGACGTCTTCGGGGAGATTTAGGCTCGGCGCGTCCCTGGCCCACGCGTATACAATCTGGCAATATTAAACATGACGCCACGTTAGCCTAGTTAGTAGTGACCCTGCCTACGAAGCTATCGGTCCTGGGTTCAATCCCGGTAAGGAAATATATGTGTGTGATGAGCGCAAATAATTTTATTCCTGAGCCTTGGATTTTTTTAATTTCCCTAAGTGTTGTAAAACAGTGCTTTTCACAACTACTGTGAGTAAAAAAAACACTCAAAATAGGTAAATTTTAAAAGAAGGCTTCATAACGTCACAAAGTTTTAGAGACACCGAAAGTTTGTTGAAATACTTAAATATGACGTTTTTAGAGGACTAGACTAGCTTTTTCTTGGATTTCCTATGAAATGACACAAAGTTATTAACATAAAGTTTTACATATAATTTCGAAGATTTTAGCAGCTTATTATTTAGCACATGGTTTGCCGTTTTTTTACTACATATCTTAAATGAAGCTGAGTTTTGAAAGCAAGTATTTAAATGTCTGGTATCCTAGTTTCATAGCCTTCATGGCACTCGAGATGGAATTACATTCGAGATGAAAATGTCAACTGCAAGATAATTGTTGTTGTTTTTAAATAACTCATCGATAATCAGGAAAACACACACCTCACACGTCAATAATCTACCAGCGCAGCGCATGCATGTATCATCAACATCATCTAAATATGTAATTCACCTGAGATCCATCGCCGCAGGGGCTGGCTGAGTTGTAGACGTCATCGACCTCATTGCTCGACATCTCACCGCAACTCCTGGAATTTAAAAAAAACATTTCAGTAAGCACTAAGTAAATGTTTAGAATGTTGATTACGAAACAGTCCCCGTATCTTAACCGTGGTGGATAAAGCATCCGTCGCTCTCGCACTTACATATTGGTCAGTAAGTGACAGACGTTTTATACACATCCAAATCGATAGACACGACCAATAAAAATGAAGAAGGCTTTTAAATCTCGAAACATGAAAACAAAATAAAGAAGTAAAGTATAACTTGTCCGTGGATAGTTGACAGAAAAGGAACGAACAATGACATAATGTAACAAAAAGTGAACATATTATAATCATTCAAGAAATATGAACCGGAAAGATCAATACAAGTGTTTTCTTCAGGTCACCCCTACGATCTAAATTCAATACTCTTTATGTATTCGTGTAATGCAAAGTAAAATAAAAAGTTTCATACTACCAATCGTCATACGAAACACAAATAAAGTACGAAAAATTTAAAAGTAAAATAAAAACTACATATTGCCTGAGACTCTGATAAACTCTTCTAGAGTTGCTGGTGTTTATGGGCGGTGGTGATTACTTTCCCATATCTCTCTTATAAAGAATAGTAGTTTATTCAACTGATGCATAATGAGACACCTAAAATACGAGTGTGTTTTTATGAAACGAGCGCCAGAGAGTGCAGAGACTGCAGATGGAAAAATCTATAATGTAATAACATTACAGTACAGATTTTACCTACTACCACAGACAAGAAAGTTCTCATAGTAAAATTGGTTGTAATAATGCTGGTCATTTCCTACGGTTTCAGGAACGAATTTTAGAGCACTAATGATATGTGAGTAGATAAAATACTTTTCAGACTGAAATGCAAAGTTGAACAAGAAATCTGGCAGCTTCGGTTTTCGGTGACATCTCTAACTATTTTATATGAAGAGGTTTATTTCGCTAGGACGGATCAAGCATCTCAATTCAATGCACAAAGGAGAGATAATTGTCTTGAAATTTTATTTTGCAATAAGGTCACTCTCCATAATATGTATGAATTTACCAAGACCGCCTCGTAGAAGCAACTTACAACTGTTTCGTTTCCTTTCCTACTTACCAAACAGAGTCGGTGGCGCCTGGTACCGTACATCCGTATATCAGCATGTGATGGGCAGTATGCATCGACGCATTAGGTTCGAATCCCACTAGAAAACAAAAAAATATTATTTTCACCTCGCACCTTTAGAGACAGAGAGCAAAATTCGATTTTGCTGCGAGCCTGAGACAAAGTTTATTTTGTTGTTTGTTATTTTCCCGTTTGTACAATAAAGTTTTTACATACATACAAATACATAATTTTTGATTATTTTTGGCGGTGGTAGTGGAGGTGGCTGGCTGTGTGGCAAACATACATAAGGTATAATTTTTGCCATGTTGTATTTTTTACCTTTAGGTTAAAGGCGCTGCTGAGGTGAAAAGTTGTATTTATGTGTCACACGATACCAAAGTTATTTGCATATCGTGTCTTTGAATCCGCTTCGCTCGTGTTTCCATTATAGAATATTTCGCATACTCTAGATTCAAAATCAAAACTCAGCAAGAACCAACATTGCTCTCTTGTTACAGAAGTAACTATTCCCTTTCAGCACAGTCAGTTAGATTAATTCCATTGATAGAAAACTTCAGTATAAAAATATGTCTGTGTAGCAACGTTTTGAACGCTACAATCGGCCAATCACTTCAACAAAAGAGGAAGGGCAAATCAGCCTATGTGACCAAAAAAAAATCGGCAATAGCAAATTTTCATATAATAATGAATGTGTCTTTATTATTTGGCGCAAAACGAAATCATATGTGTGGGATTCCCCATATTGTTGACAATACGCTGCCATCTGACATGACTCAAGATTGATAATTACATTATGCCTGTTTATATCTGTCTGAGGGAAGCTTATCTTCGTTTCTTCATTTGTTTTAATCTATCTCAGTTCGTTGTAATGTTAATTACCAATTACGTAACATTAACCAAATGTGTTATTGTAGTTTGTGTCGCCAGAAACGAAACACATTAATTTAGGGCGAGAGCAAATCGAAAAATAGCTTTGCAACTGAACTACACTCAACTCAACATTTGAGAGAAATGCATATATAAATAGCTTTCATATTTATAAGATCATTTCTTAACTTAGACAGTTTTTTATTTAACTTTATGTAGAAAGGCAAACTTCACTCATTCAGCTCCCTTAGTTAATTGTAACTTGTTTATTACCTACGCAAATGTTTGCGTCATGCAGACTAAAAGGGTTGCTAAGTCAAAAACCATACAAATGTAGAACATTCAACCACTTGGTAACCTCTTTTGAAGAAAACAATAGTTTTTTTCTGAATAACTGGAGTGAAAAGCGTATTGTTAACGTCCATTCATAAATGTGTTATGATTTTGTTAGGTGATAGCTTGAAGTCAATGTCGTTAAAACGCTTCATACTAAACACGTGCATTTGAGAGCGAACCATTTTGAACTCCATACATAGAATAAAGAGTTCTTGACATTGGGATAGGTATGTCATCTATATATATAAAAGGCAAACCTGTCTGACTTATATATCATCGCAAAGCCGAAACTACTGTACCTAGAAACTTGAAATTTGGTATAGGGGTTCCTTTCATCATGTAAGTAAGCACTAAGAAAGGATTTTCCGAAAATCTACCCCAAACGGGAAGAAATGGGGGGAGTAGCGGGAAACTAATTCTACTGTCTTCTAACTAGGTCGCGGTCGTCCTCTAGTAACTTATATAGCCTTTAACTAAGCAAAATACAACTAAGAAACAAAAGACGACGTCATTAGGTGTGATCTAAACAAGACGTGTACGTACATTATTAGCATATCTTCGATGAATATCTACAAAGCACGACCTCTCCGGAGATAATTATTTACTTCTTTCCGCAAAGTTACCTCAAATTGCAATAAAGACCCCTATCTGAAGTCGTACTTTACCTAAATGGATAGTCCTCATACTTTTATTAGGTACATGTAATTATCAATTGGACGTTTGACTGCATAAATTGAAACAAAAACTCTTGAAGTGAATTTGATAATTCCCCAATGGCGGATTTATACAATAAGTTACTTACTTAGGTAAAGGAAAAAGACCTCGGAAGGTGCATACGCAGAACTGGTAAGCTTAGCTTAGTTTATAGTTATATGCTTATTTTCTCCAGACTATTTCATAGGACTTTCAGATCATCGACAGCCTTTTTTAAGATGGATGACAAGACAACAGAGCTTCAGCAGAAAATAGCTTTCTGTGAAATTCGATGAAATGATTCGTTCTATGAAATGAGTGTCTTGGTAAAGCAAAAGGAATAGTGTGACATAGAAACGGCTCTTCTGCATTTAAAGGATTGTGAGGCGAGACGCAGCTGGGTCCACATTTGTATAATTTCCTCGTATCGTATCTCCGTCGCGTTGCACCGACGCGTATCAAGATCGCTAGTGTGGACGCAAAAACAGCGCGATCATGCGGCGCGCCGTATCTGATCGCACGGGATCGATGTTAACACGCGTTTATTATATACCCCGCACACACGCGATCGGATACGCGTATCAAGATCAGTAAGTATGGACGCGTTTTGATACTGTATCACGATACGAAGTTATGATTTGATACGCGATACGCCATGATCGCTCTCGAGGCGGTTTTTCCCCGATAATCAAAGGGAATACGGATAGCGTCCACACTTAATGATACGGCGTTATGATACGATACGTTGCTACG
Organism: Acleris cristana; assembly: GCA_948252455.1. Lineage (NCBI taxonomy): Eukaryota > Metazoa > Arthropoda > Insecta > Lepidoptera > Tortricidae > Acleris > Acleris cristana. The sequence continues at coordinate 4,642,659 of OX411774.1, read as the reverse complement.
CTACGGTTAGTAAGAACGCATTTTTTCACGCGACGATGGTAGTGATACGGTGTGCCCAAAGTAAGCGTCCATACTTAGGATACGCGAGCTCGATACGATACGCGTGATCGTGATCGGTAAAATTATACAAATGCGGACCCAGCTTTACATCGCGTAGCTGTTAAAAATCCATATAAATTTAGCTCACGCCTGAATCAAGCCCAATTTCCAAGAATCATGGATATATGAAGGAGATCACACCGGGTTACTCACGTAAAAATTGTCGAAAAACGCTCGACATGGTGTCTTTAATATGTCCGAGTCTCACGGAAGTTTTATGTTTAAAGTTATGAATATGTTGTAGTTATTATGAAAACTAAGTTTTTGTTTATTTACTTTCTGGAAAGGAAAACTTACAGACCTAGTTTTTCATAATATCTACAGCACATTCAAAAGTCGTTAAAATCGTACCAGGGGGAGAGAAACGTTACCGCATTTAATATGGATTTTTTTAGCCTCACAATTCTCTTCACCGGAGCAGTTCTCCGGTAAAATTTCTGAGACTTACCTATGTAATAGTTAGTCTGAGGTGATATCCTGATGGGAGTGCAGAGATAGAGCTCATCCTGAAAAGATACATTTAATTAGGTACCTGAATACGTATAGGTATGTATCATAAATATATAAATCTCATTGAGACATGAGGGTCATTTATTTCATGATACAATTGATTCCACAAACACCCTTTTAAGCGGAAAAATGAAATGACTTTCGCATTGTACACCTATTGTCAGCGTCCGCAAGTTATTAGCAAATTGCCAACGCTACTTTCGGTCAAACGAGAATATGCGATTAATTTTTTAAAAGCAAACCCAAAGCTCTTCATATCCAATAACAATTTTCAAATCATTAAATGGCATCAATTTTCAAGGCACTGTTGTTTTATTGTTTTTTTTAGGACCATATCTGATCATTTGGTAAAACCAGCGACAAATACCTGTTACATCTAAATAGGTATTTACTATTTGCACAGTCAGGAAAGCTTAGTGGGTTACTAAACAGTCCAAGGATACTAACCGCCTATTTCACAATCGACAAGTAAAGCATATAGATAAATTTAGCCCCCTCTCTTTCTTACACTTGAAAATAGATAAGGAGAGAGCCAACTTTAAATGGCATATAAATTTATTTGTCGATTGTGAAACAGGCCCTAAGTATAGTAACCAAAACAATGCGGTTGGTAAATTGACAACAGTGTCTTATTGACGCAACCATAAGATTCGAAGAGAAGAAGTGAAAGAATTTCTAATTAATTAGGTAGATAGGTATGCTCCTGAATAGTCCTGAACTCCTTTGAGAGCTGAGGCCCTAGCCAAACGTTTTCGCAACAAACGTTACTAACGTTTTTCTTTTCTATCACTCAAAATATATTTGATGACATTCTCGTTTGTTGCGATAAACGACGTGGTCATCTGATCTGTCATCCCATACATTTTGAGTGATGAAAAAGAAAAACGTTAGTAGCGTTTCCATCAGGACTTTCAAGTGGTGAGCGCGTATATTTATTTTGTTGAGAAATCTGTTGGTAACTACAAACAAACTGATAACTGTAAGTAAATACCTATTACAAAATGTCATGTGAGTTTAACACCCACGGGATTGATCGATCAATACACAACGTCATCACAACACCCACATAGGTACGCGTTGTGAGGGCAATAAAAAAGCTAGCGATTCGATAAGGATCGAGTGCCTCTTTAATATGGTTTAGTCTGATACGATATAGCTAATTAACTTTATATTAGGTAGATACGATACAATGATATACTTTAGTTTGAATCCCGATTTTAGATGTGTAAGCTTTGACAATAGGGGTGTGTCCTGGGTAAAAAAAACACGAATTAGTCCGTCAGTAAGATTATCAAAAAATATTGAACACGTATTTTTTGCTTTATAAAATCAATCAAAATTTACAAATATAACGCGCATCAAAATTCGGGGGGTTCTTGACGTCACAACGTGTGCCACGGCGTGACGTCACGCGAAACTTCAACGCACTTTATTTTCCTCATTTTTTGTTTAATTTACGAAAGAAAAAATATGTGTTCAGTATGTTTGATAATGTCGGACTAATTAGATTTTTTTTGGACACTAGCCTCTTAGGCCTGATTTAAGCTTGAAAAATATCACACTGTAGGTACATCTCTAGCTGTCCGGCCTGATGCAGCATTTTCAAATGCGTTCTTTTTTCAGTTTAAGCTTCATCTTTAAGCGACTTTCAGCTTTCCCTGACATTTTTGTAACGGAGGAATCACATCAATATCTTTAAGGTGACAGGTTTTGCAAGCAATTTAATTTTGATAATGTTTGAAAGGTGTTAATAATGAGTAAGCAAAATAAATATCACGACAAGGCTTTGAGTTATAATAGCATGGAATACTAAGGAAGGGATTAGAGTATTAGATAGAGGAAAGTAATGGTGAATAAGCATACCTAAAATAAAAATAGTGGAATAATCGGCATGAGACTAGTGTTACCATCCATCCGGATTAGTCCGGACACGTCCGGACTTTTAGACTCTAGTCCAGACTTCGTCCGGCTTTTTAATTTGTCCGTTTTTTTTTCAATTTGTCGTATTAAAACTACCACTGTAACTAAGTGAGTAAATGTTTTCATTTTGTGAATAAAAAGTCCGGACTTATATCGATCAGGCTTTTTGTCAGGACTTTTCAAATTCCTAAATGGTAACCCTACAAGATACACATATTTAACAGATTGAAGAATGCAACAACAAGAGGCTTAAGTGATTTTATATCCTAAAATATATGCTCCAATGTGATGCTTCTCGTATTGGCATTGGCTAATGCCTATTCCAACACATGAATTGCTTTTAAGACTTGAATAAATTACGACACCATACACCATAATATAGGTACTTAGTTTATAGTGTCGTAATCCAGTTAAGTCTTTACATGGTGATTCATGATAAAATACGCAGACTTGATAAAAAGTTAGAACGAAAATAAAAACACTCGTGTTATAAACGGGGGCCTGCCGTTTAGCCGAAATATGTTTGCCGAAATGTGTCGTTTCCCAAGCGTTTCATTTGCCAACCCAATTTTTGTCCGGCAACTTTAAGTAAATATTTCAAGATTTATTTCTGTACCATCGTGTAGAAAGAACCCTATAGGTAAGGCTAGGTTAGTTTTTATAAAATCCTGAAATATTTACGGTTACAGAAAACAAAGCGGGTTGGCAAATGAAAAGGTTGGGAAAAGATACAATTTGGCAAACATATTTCGTATTTCGCCGAAACAAATTTAACCCGGTATAAATAATTATCAGGAAAACATGAGTTATATAGAAAAATGATCGAGACATGACATGATTAAAAGAAAACATGGTAACATGGAAAGTAAAACGAATAAAAATATAGCAAAATCCAAAATCCACCAGAAATCGGTTTCGTAACAATTAATGAAATTAAAAACACACGTCGTAAATACCTTGGTTAATGAGATTTTTAAATGAAATGGTTAATAAAGTTTCAGAAATGTATCTTAATACTCACATCTGAGTCCTGAAAAAACAGAAATAAGAAAGAATTCAGATAGGTAAAGAAACAGGAGATGACAAAAGTTCTGAAAATAAGTAAGTATGGAGAAAAGCAAATGTTTTAAAGTAATTAGAAATAGTTTATAAAGGTCTTGTAGGTTTAAATCATGCATTACGAAAGGAGGCAGTTGCTATACTTACTTTAGGTATATGGCAGAGAAAAAGGAATAAGAAGTGAGTCAGTTTAAAACTAGTAATGTAACATAATGATCTATGACTACGAGTATACAGGATACCTTTCAACTAAATGAAGAACGTAAAAAAACACGACAACATTTGTGGGCAGAAGGGGTATTTCACAAAAAGCCAGACTGGCTGTTCACAATGGAGTGCTGGCCCCTACTCTGATGTATGGTAGTGAAGGTTGGGTGTGGCAAGATAAGCATGAAAGTCGTATAAATGCAGTTGAAATGCGCTCTTTGCGTAGTATGTGTGGTGTGAAACTGACTGATAGAGTAAGGAATGAAAAAGTCAGAGAGAAATGTGGTCTAAAAGAAGATGTAGTGACTAAGATTGAAAAGGGCATGCTTCGATGGTTCGGTCATTTGGAAAGGATGGATGAAAGAAGATTGACGAAAGAGATATACAGAGCGAAAGTGAGTGGAAGGGTCGGAAGGGGCCGCCCTAGGCGTACTTTTTCGAATCAAATCGGAGAAATACTGGAAAAGGGCCGAATTTTAAGTACCCGAAACCGACGTGCGTGCATGACTCGATGTATGAATGTGGAAGAAGCGAAAGAGATTTGTCAAGATCGTAGCAGGTGGAAAGAAGTGGTCTCTGCCTACCCCTCTGGGAAACAGGCGTGATTTAATGTATGTATGTATGTAAAAAACACGACTTTATTTTATCATATTCGACCTGTTCGATTCACGGCTAACGATTTATTTAATGTCTTCAAAAATCGAATAATGCTCCTTTGCGTAGAATTTGCCATTTTCAATATTTAAGTGTAAGTAGTTGCCGTCCTTGTTGCGTTCGTTTTTTCCACCCTGTATACAGCCTAAGGTACATTTTAAGAGAAAAAAACCAGGGGTTGTATACTGGTATTTTTTTCATACAAAAATACCGGCATCCAATTAATACCGGTATCTCGTTTATTATTAAATATTTATGTTCATCAAATATTTATATGTTATAATAGTGTTATTACCTACCTAAATTACAATCGAAAATATCAAGGAAATGTTGCTAATTAAGGAAAATATTGCATTATGTATTACTGGCATCGGTCCCTGGAAAAAACTCCGGAAATAGAAGTCCAAACATCAGGAGATATAAAGAAGTAAAATAAAAAAATGTTAAACAAATAAATATAATGTACAATAAATTGCTTTCATATTTTTTTGTAATAGAATCCAATTGGAAGCATGTTCCTATTTACTCCAATTTTCTATGCATGGCTATAAGTTTTTACATTAACTATTTTCATGGTAGAAATGGAGAAGAAACATGATTGCAATCTGTCAATTCAATTCAACAGTGCAATTCTATTGTTTTAAATATGATTCACATTTGGATGACATAGTGACATGTCATCATAACAAATGAACAGTTTAAGATGACACAGTAACCTTTCTAAATGTAATTGAATAGAAACATGATTGCAATCTGTCAATTCAATTCAACAGTGCAATTCTATCGATTGTTTTAAATATGATTCACATTCGGATGACAATATTGACAATGTCATAGTGACATTTCTTTATATTAAATGAACAGTTTAAGATGACACATTAACCTTTCTAAATGTAATAACATCAGCTATTGCTATGACAGATCAAACTCATTGTTGTATAAACATTTGTATTGTAATGATCTAGCTATTTAAAACATTACTTCTATGTTTACAAAACCACCACACGTTTCTCTACTGAATGAGGGTATTTTATAAATATATCACATTCTTTGTAAGGCCTGGTTCCCACTATGCCGGACCGGCAATTTTGCCGGATGCCGGTAAGGGTAGTTGGCTGTACAATTTATATGAAGCTGTTCACATTATGCCGTGTGAACAGCTTCATAAGCCACTAGCCTTACCGGCATCCGGCAAAATTGCCGGTCCGGCATAGTGGGAACCGGGCCTAAGAAAGAATAGTTGTTTATGTAACTGGTACATAATGAAGCCTCTTAAAGTACCTACGAGTGCTGAGGTTAGAGCGCGAGCCTGCGAGCTAATAATGAACCGTTGCATACATAACTTTTTCTACAAGCTTAAAATGATAATGACAAAAATGAACAACCGGTAACTTTTCTCGTATACTCGTACTTTACTCGATTTTTCTGCTCGAAAATGACATGTGTTAGCAAAGTCATTTTAATAGTAAAAATAATTATTATGCCAATTTAAAACCTTATGGCTTATAATTATTAGAGCAAGTAAATAATGTTTACTTATAGTATTTAAAAGTTATAGTAAGTAAGGATTATATAAATTAATTATACTTGTAATCTTAGCATTTAAATTCATACAAAAGAAAGTGAGTGATTAGAGCAAATGAATTTAGAGACAATGTAATTAGAGATTGAATAAGAAAATAACAAATGATTATTGTGCTGAACCAGACAACATTTTACCAATAGCTTTTTAAAAGCAAATATTATAACAACTTAACCTGGTAAACTTTTATAAAAAAATACAATTTAACTGGTATTTTCTTTAAAACAACACTTTCCACATAAATAAAGACAAAATAATAAAATGTATTTTCTTGTAAATTTATTTTGCACTCTTTTGAGTGAGTATATTTTGAAAAAACCCAACCCTAAAAATAATATTACTTTATTAAACTACCTAGTTTTAAAAGACTTACAGCCATACTAAGAAACACTTAAAGAGACAATTAAATCATTCCTTTTTTAAACTTGTGTATGAATAATCGTCACTAAGGAATTCAGCAATGGCAATGGCTTGGATGGCTGATGAAGCCAAAGAGTTCTTAAATGGCAACCATGTTCCAGGACGCTAGCCACTAAGGGAACCGACAACCACCCTCCTATCCCACAAAACTTTACAAGTGTATAATCCAAGAAAATTATAAGTTGTTCTACGGAAAAAGTTGGCAATATTGTCAATTTGTACAGTCGCGAACCGGGATTGTTGAGCCACTTACCCAATTTTCTCATTTGGCCGTGTAATGCAAATCGAATAGCTGTCAGCCAGTCGGTGACATCGGTTATTGAATACAAGGCTAAATTATGAACAATGGCAAGTGGCTCAACAATCCTGGTTCGTGACTGTACCTACACTTGAAAAGTTTCAGGACTCATTGAGGCAATCCTCAGGGACGCCTATATAACAGTAGAAGTGTTTCAGCCGATATGTTGCAGACAACGATTAATCATTGTCTATAGTCATTGTGTATTAATTTGTTTGAATAATGTGTATCATCGGTCAGTGTGATTCTTGGCAAAAACTAATGTTTTTGTCCTTTTAATATTTAACTTAAATATGGATATTAAAATAATACACCTTTACTGTATACCATGTGGAAATTTATAAAACACCTAAACTTTTACTAATTTTTAAGATTTTTCGTTGCATACAATACAAATTAATAATTCTATAACTATTCTATATTACCACTTAACACACCATTGACCAATATGTCTGCAATACTGGGTAGTGATAAGAGCATGCAATCCTGGGATTACCATTTGATACTGGTACCAGTTCCAGTTTTGAAAACAAACCAATCCCGGAATTGCATGTGGTAGTAGTGACCCTGGATATTAGGGGGTGGCTTAGGATGGATGAATGCTTCATGCCTGACCTCCATAAGTTCCTATACGGTAGAATTTAAAGCTGTTATTCTGCAGTCATAAGTTCATGACAGCAACCTTTGTGTTTCACACGGAATTAAAAGGTTGATAGAGCAATGAAATAAAATATTTCTAATCTAAATTTAGTAGGAAAGCATTATAACTACCAGGTATTTTATAACCCTGTGACATTATGGGTAACTCTCATTATGTCTGATCCCAAGCTTAGAAGGAGTAGGAAAAATTTAAAGTAGATGCCTTAGCAGTATTACCAAAACCTAGAATGTACTTTACAAAAATATTAACAACAAAATAAAACCTATTTCATTTAATGACTTCATGCTTCTATGCCTCCACTAAGTGCATAGAAATTACAATATCACACAACACAATTATTTTAAAAAGTATTATTATTCATTCAGAATCACATTAAGCCTTCAAAGGATCTCTGTATAGAACTGAAATACCATTTATCAAATTTACATAATTAAATGCAATTTTTATTGCTAATGTTCATATAAATAAGAGATTTTTATCATATTTTACTATTATCATCTACATTTTTATTATTTTATAGTAAGTGATAATAATTACTACAGATACAAAGGCGATAATATCGAGGAGAGCCTGTGGACTCCAAATGTATGGTAATGTGAATTAGATACTGGCTACATAGACATGTTAAATAGCTCTTACTGCTACGATTGCAACTGTTTAATAACTTACTTACATAGTTTTTAATGTTAGATTTAAAGCATTGCTATTGCTATCAGATAAAATTAAAAATATAACTAAATAAAGTTTTTCAAAAAACATTGCAAGAAAGTTTTAGACGATATCATATTGGACCGTGAATTAAAGTTATTTAATTAATAAAACATTAATGATTCTAAATTAAAATTATTACATTATGAAATTTCCGGTACTTACCCTGTGAGGATACACATTTGGCATAAGAAATTCATACGTTTCCACATTTAATGCAGAAACTTTACCGCAAACCGCTAACGTAGTTAACAGTAAAAATTTAATCATGTTTAAAAACAATTTAAAAATCGAACAACTCTCGCTCGCGATGCGTTCAACAGTCTACAGTGCGCGTACACGACTAAGTATATAAAGTTTGTTTTGTGTTTAACGATGCAATGATTTGTTTTAGCGGCTAACTCGGCACTCACGCTATTTGTACAACAAATCCAGCCTGCAAAAGCTACAAGTGTTTATATGGTACTATTTTTATTCACGATCGATAATTGCTACGAACGTCATAACTGTGTTGCCAGCGTTTAGATATTTTAGTAACTCCTATTACAAAACATGTTTCAGAATTTGGAAAAATATTTTAACAAAGAGATCATTAGGACAAAATTAAAGAGGATATGAACACTTTGGGATTAAAAATTAGAGTTTCCTTGTCACGCAACTGGTAGGATCTTAAATCTATTCATAACGGCATTTGCTTTACATTCGTTTTACAACACGTTTAAGAAAATTACGTTTTACTTGCTGGACACATTATTCTGTTCAGAAATGGCGCGCGGTACGACATTGGCATGTGTCAAAGTCAAACTTACTTTCATTTTCAATATTATATTGTTATTGAAGCAAATATACAACGAAATTTAAAAATCTGATCATATTATTTGTGTTTCTGTAGTACACAGTGATTAAACCATACATTTAAAGTTTGCGATAACATGAAATGAGGCTAATGACATCACGACCGTTTCTAGACGAATAACAACTTGGTAGTTCGTCAAAAGCGCAGTAGATGTCACTAGAACAGCGTCGTTGGCTTAGCAGGCAATTTGGTTACAGATTACAGAACTTACAGAGCTAGTGGTAAGATGTCGCTATGCTAATCTTTAGACGTGTCAAAAATTAAACGTAAACATTTAAAAATATGTCCCAATGCACCTTATTCTAGTGAGAAGAACATCATAACATATATTTATGAGACCTACCTAATGGTAATTGTAAAAAAAAATTCAACTTGACAATCCTCTTAAAAAATAATGTTCAAACGAATTGAGAACCTCATCTATTTTCAAAGTCAGTTGAAAACAAGGCCGCAACAAGCACAAAATTACCCATAAGTACCTAGGTACTTAAGGTCGTGTACCATGTGGCGGTGAGGTTTGCTTGAGGGATTTAAGTATGTCAACATTATATTCTTAGTAAGTAGGTACCTACCTAGAGATACATTTTTATTTCTAAACCGCATCATTTATCCTATTATTTCCAGCATTTTTCTAAACTAACGGAGTTTCTGTAATGGAGTTGTCTTGTTGCTATAACGTGATCTGTCAAGCCTCAAAACTGCGCTCCCCTTTGAAAAATGCTATTTCGTTTAGTAAACTAAATTGAAAGAGACAACTTCAAATTGAGTTTAAGTAAAGCGCTTTGGACAGCTTGGGGTTTAAGAGCTGGGAAATAGCGAAACGGTTTCATGCCAAGATAATATAAGTAAGTAAGTAAATCACTAAGGGTGCGGTTTTTGGTCATGATTCAGAATAACACATAAGTAACACACAAACACACACACACATACACACAAATTTTAAAATTTTAAATTGAAAATATTTATTCGGTAAGTACCTACCTAAATAGGCCACCATGAGGGCTCTTTTACACGTCGGTAGCATTGAGTGAATCTATCAGCAACACTCACACACGTATGTCAGTGGCGAGTGTTTCTATTTTTATTTTATGTGACGACATAGGTACTTACACATTATGGAGTAAGTAGTACCTACCTAGTATAAGGTTTCAGCAGTTGTGCTTTGCTTTGTGGTGGCAGTAGGTACCTATAATCCAAATGATTATGTGGCATTAAATGGAATTTTCAAGAAATTTTCTTTCTTGAAAATTCAGCTTAGTTTGGGACTAGGCCAACTTATGAGTGAGATTTTCCCCTGATATTTATTATGGTTATCTTAGGTACTTATGTATTTGTTTGCTACCGCACCGCCGTCGCGCAGTTGTGGCCAGTTTCACGATTTTATAGTAGGTATTTACCTCACTTTGCACGTGGATCCATTAGATTGGCTTGCGTAAATAATTTACATAATATCTCATTTCCTATGTAAATTTTGCGTGACGGCGTATTTACAGTTTTTTGTAGCTAAGTAGGTACCTAGGTAAATTACGTTACGAGTACCTAGGTACCTAATTTTATTAGAGGTTAAACCTTTAAAGCGAACATATTAACCCCTCTCGTAGGCGGGAGGAGGAAAAATACAAAGTTCTATATCTTCGGATTATGATAGTAATTACCTATGGTTCCAAGAAATAAAAAGACATAGGTACCTACCTACTTATCCATTAGAGCACGGCAAAAGCGCGTATAAGTAAGGTTTTAAAAAATATATGTTTTAAACTCTTGAGAAGTTTATAAATAAGTACTTTAGAAAACCGGACTTGAACGCGACGTCGAAACGTTGAGGTAAATAATTATCTACTTACCTACCTAATTTTTGTGTATAAAATTACTCAGCCATATTTTTTACAGGCCAATATTACTACGACATAAAATCACCAAGCAAATTTTCTGCAACACTGGCAACATTGCATTATCTATGGCAACACACGACTCAGCTAGCAAGGGGCCAGGGGTCATGAATTATTACCCCCAGGGCCTTGATGATTGACATTTTACTGACTAACGGTCAATATTCCGTTTGGAAAATGCAATGGGGTGGGTAACTAGCAATACAAGTAACGAGATTTTATATTAACTTTGGTGTAGCAGGTTTATTTTGGCTGGCTCTTATTTTTCTTTTGGTGTGTTTGTGTAAAGAAAACTGTGCATTTTGCTGTCAAATTAAAGGAAAACAAATATAATTTGATACCCGGTATAGTTGCAACTGCTTGAGAATAAAGATTATCAACGATTAGCATTATAATTATATAAATACCTAAGTTTAGAGGTGTACGCCAGAGGCCCTAGCCAAGATGCAAACGCTACTAACGTTTTGCTTTTCTATCACTCAAAATGTATGGGGTGACATTCTCGTGCGTTGCGATAAACCACGTGGTCAACTGTCATTTTGATTGATAGAAAAGAAAAACGTTATCAATTGAGTTTCTCACATGCACTTGTACATGGGCAACTTCTGTCTAACTCTAATTTTCTGTAATAGAATGAGATGTCCGTACCCTACTGTTGACGGGCAATTAAGGGTTTTGCTCATAAAAATTGCCCGTGTAAGCGCACCTTTAGGTTTCATAGACTTTGGACTAGCTGTCAGGTGATCGACCAGACTTGGAACGGCAGCTGAGTACACCAAGACTTTACTACTCCACCTAAAATCCACAACCTTCAAGAGATGTAAATAGCTAAAACTAAAAGGTATGAGGAAGATGGGATGACATGGTAACCGGAACCGTTTCGCACTTGACCGATCCCGTTATTGCCTACCGATATCGATCTGTGTTCTTAGTCTGCGGTCCAGACGCCGGTGGACTTAAACGATCAAACGCCTTAGCAAAGCTATTAGTGTCTCGTCATTTTATTGCGAAAAGCGTTAAACGTGAGCTATTAACGCAACACATTCAGGCCTTTTTGTTTGGATTTATTTGGAAAATAAGCCAGATACATAGTTTTTGGCGCTTACCGCCGTACTCAGAAATATTTAAGAGACAGTTAACACTTCCTTTTTCAAACTTGTGTACGAAAAATCGTCACTGAGGAACGAAATCGTCTTCAACTGACTCCGAGAATATTTTCTGCTGCTTTCGATAGAACGCAGGAGTGATGTCCAAGCGGCGAGTTAAGTAGTGACGTCAAAGCGAACAAAACACATTTCTGCGCGTGTATTCAATTTGGCAGCATGGCTTCTCGAACGTATAAGGCTGCCTAATTGAGAATGCACGCGCTAATATGTGTTTTGCTCGCTCTGACGGGACTACTTAAACTCGCCGCTTGGACTTCACTCCTGCATTCGCTCACCTTTGCTTTTGAGAGAATCACTACCCAGATTTCGCTACCACCACCTTATCCTTTAACCTACCACCAAGCAGCAGTGTTCGCAATTTTGTGTTCCAGTGTGGGAATAAGACAACCGATGAAATTACATCTTGCTCTTTCATTCATCCATTCCATCTCGGTTCTCAGGGTAGGCAAAGCATTTGTAATCTTAGGATTGGAGCCTTGGGATGCAAATGTAATTGGGTCTAAAATATCCTTATCCATAATGTGGCCTGTGTGCTCATTTGTCTTTTCCAAGCCATAAAAAGGCCTATTTCCATAACTGCACTTCTTCGGACTGACATGTACGGGAACTTACCAAAGATGGTTACAGATAGTTTCTTCGCAGTTGTAACCTACACCCCTTTGCCCTCTTTAATGAACTCAAAAGTTATCTATTAAAACAAGACTGGCCGATGATGCACCGGTATATTCACGGATGCCATAAAAACCCAACAGAATCTAACCAGCCAGCAACATTTCAGGGTTGTTAAAACACAAATCACGTGCGGATGTATCGAGCCATGCATCAAGGCGAAGCGAACACGTCCGACCTTGACGTGGATTTACGTGGTGACCCTAGCTTTGTGGGTGAATGGGGCATTTGATTGTGCCCTTATTGATATTGGAGATGTTTTGGATCGTTGGGCGAGATTTGTTTGAATTTTCTATCAGTGTTTTTCTTTTTTTGATCGCTAGTAGGGTTCCCTAGATTTACACATTATTTTAAATTGACACGAGGTGGAGAAGAGATAATTTTTTTGATAGTAGGTAAGTACCTAAATGAGTAGAATGGCGCAATTTACCTCAATTAGGGTAACAATAATTTATTTCATCATCATTATTGTTATCTCCCATGATTATTTTCAGTCACGGCGCGGTAACTTCAGTAAAACACCACATGTCACGACGCCCTGTTCTCATACACTACGACGATATATGTATACTTAAATACATGAAAAACGTCAAGACTCAAGAAAAACTCTTGCTCGTCTCATATATTAAGTCTATGCTCATAAGTAAATAATATTTGCCCTTATCAGGCATACAAGCTATAAGTAAGCCTACTAAGCTTTAACTCTATCTTTAGCCATCCGAGAGATACCCACACACACACCTTTGTAGCTGCTAAGTCTCGTCATCAGATAGGCTTCAACGTATTTCGTTGAATTAAAGTTGAAGAACATCTTGTTGGTTTATCAGGACATGTTGATAATATTCCGGAGGCATTTAAATCTTTCCGTGACATCATTTATTACAAACAAAACCGTACTAAGTACCTAATGTTATAATCTATTTTAGATTAAGCTATAGCGAGTCTATACGATGCCTAGGACATGATTTGAGGACATGACAGATTTTGACAGTTCATAATGCGTCTCTCTAGGGATAGAACACCCGCCAGTTTCCTATTTCGACCCAAAACATTAACTAAAAATTATTATACGTACTAATATAAATTGCCTGATTAAAATCTGTTTCTCATTTCATTTTCCCGTTCATTCCCCACGCTTGATAAAACATACTTTACGGCATTCAAATAACTCAACAAAATATTTACAACCATAGCCAATTTCAATTTTTTCCCAGAAATATTTCATCCCTCGATAAACGCGGGGTCGGTGCCTAACAAGGTATTTATTGGACCTCGCATTGAACATAAAATTCTTGTCGTTTTCCTTTTCTGACTATGAAAACCTTGTCAATAGGGCAAGGTAGAAGCGGTCAGCGATTACATTTATTTTTATTATTGTTACAATATTGACAATATTACAATGTCTAAGTCCACAAAGACGCATCCGTTAAAAAAAAAACGTAAGTACTTAATTACACAATGGTGAAACAACAAATAATTATTAGGGCTCGTTTTCGTAAATTTGAATAGTGATATTGTTGTAGAATATGATATATCTATTATAGATGATTCAAAAACCAGATTGTAACTAGGTAGTCGTAGATTAAGTTTTCTTCATTCGTTTAGAAATTAACTTTGGCGTACTAAACTTTAGGATATACCTACTTAATAAAAACTGAATACTTACTTCTAAATGATCGCCGTTAAATGAACACGAGATGGTAGCCCGCAGCAGCACCTCACGGTCGAAAGCTTGAAATTTAACTAAAACTTCTATAACCTGAGGGCTTATTGTCCAACGCACTCACAATCACGATCGTTTTCATTTTGAAAATCGAAGGCTTATCTGCATACAAAATGAAAACAATTGCTCCACTTTGAAGCCGGTTGCGATTGCGAGTGCGTTAGACAATAGCCCCTCTGTATGTTTAATGTCGAATTTTACCAACTACTTAACAGACGATAAGTTAACAGCTGTCAAAATGTATGAACTAACAAACATCATCATTGATTAACATTTAACATCTTTGGCGAAATTGGTACTAAGGATTAAAAATTAGTGGAAGTCAGACATTTTGCAAAGTAAACTATTAACATTTACCAGACTCGTAACCCTTATCGCAACCCCATGATATCTTATATAGTTTTGTGCTCAAGGGCTTTAAACTCGTGATAACGCCAAGGCAAGCGCTAACCTAACTAAACGGCTAAACGGCTAAACGCCAAACCTAAAAAACCGTACCCCGCTAATTTCTTTAACCTTGCACCCCCGTCTCCCCTAAGTGAACTCAAGTGAAAGGAATCAGAAATGCCGACCGATACATACATTTATCAGCAACTTGCAATCGTTGCATCCCCTCGCAAGTTACGCATTTCTTTAGGGCCCTAAAAAGGGACGTGTTATCTGTCACGTTATTGGTTTTTTTATTTGTTGTAGGTAGTGGAAAGAGTTTGGATACGTGGTGTTTGGTGTCGTGATATAAACTAGCTTTTGCCCGCGACTCTGTCCGCGTAGAAGTTTATCGCTGCTCCCTCGGGAACCGCGTCTGTCAACAATTTTTCCTGTAATAGAGTAAAATAAACTTATAATATTTTTTAAACATAAACCCGTCTACTAAGTTCCAACTTAACTTGCCCAAACTTTGTCAAATCCCAATTCTGATCCCACCGCACCTAACAGCAACTAGGCCTGTTTGATAGCATTTTAATGAAGCGGTTTCGGAGACGCTCTTTACACCTATTTGTCACGCAACTCGCAAGGTCGGTCCCACAGCCTTCTTGACGTCACCGTCAAAGATTAAAAAACTTTAGGATGTAGATAGTACAAAAATAAACATAAATAATTGGCGAACTAATTTCAAACTTTTGTTATGTGATTTAAACCTTATCGTACAATTGGTGGCATTCCAAATTTTAAATCCTTGATTAAAACAGTATATGTATCAGTGTGGGGTGTGGCTTTTTTTATTTTATTGAGTACCTACTTACTAGTTTAAAAGATATTAGCTCTGAAAAAAAGGTACGATCATGATTCTGATTAAGATCAACAGCATAGTCCTAAAAATTGCTAGACTTGAGTGGCAGTGGGCGGGAGACATCGCTCGCAGACGCAGAACAGATGGGCGATGTGGTCAAAGAGTTCTCGAGTGGCGTCCGCATACCGGAACTGTTTTAGTAAGTTCCTACTGATTATTCATTTTGATTCCGTCTCAAGACTTATTACATTCTTACCTATTTATTTTAAATTTCATAAAAACTTCCCTGTCTGTTAAACAAATAATTCTACTCTATGGCCAGGCCCATAATAAACGGCCGTACAGTGTACGAATTTATGGCCGAGTCGCGTGTTCGGCCGCCATTTTTGCAGTGAAAACATCTGTCATACGATTTAACTGGTAAATACGGGTCAGTGGAGTAACGGCTATATTCTGGAAGAAACCTTGTTGTAGTAGGTTATGTTTGAAAAATATAGACGTTAAAATGGGCTTTTGGAAAAACAAATTAACATTTGGAAAAGCGATTATCGCCAAAACAAAGCAATCAACCGCGTGTCATAACAAAATAGGTCCAAAAACCACTTCAAATCCCTCAAAAGTTCAAAACAGTACACCAAGTCAATCAGGCGGGAACACAAACAAATTTCAAATTAGGAAAGCAACGGGTTTCCGGTACAAGGCACAATATGGAAAATCTAGCCGACCGGAAGGGATCTGCGCAAACGGATATTCAATATCGCGACCGTACTTCTTGGCCGAAAAATAAAGGAAAGTTAACCCTGTACACTTCTGATAAGGGTGGAGAAAAAGGCACGTTGGATTCTCGTGGGAAAACACTGTACTGTTTATTTTTTCATGGTACATTTAACTTTGAAATAACCGTGACGGCTACTTCTAAGCTAATATTTAGGAAATGGTAATTGTCTGCACGTGGTCTTTCGTAGAAGGAAATAAGCTGTTTTAATGATGAATGATGATGATGCGGTCTATTCATATACAGGGTGGAAGAAAAAATATGGGCCCTGGGGGGGGAACTACCTTAACTCCTTAAGTTAGATCATTTTACTTAAAGGAAACATTATTTTATTTTTAAAAAGAAACAAAACTGCATTCAAAGATTATCTAACAGGTTGACTCACCCGGGAATCGAACCAGCTAAAAGATAAAAAAGTTCGCTATTTTATTCTACTAATTTATTTTTATACTCAATTTTTATTCTAAAAATCGTCACTAAGGATCGACACTGACTGTGACTCCGGCCGTTAAATTTAAATATCCCAACTAATTCCATCATGGCTGCCGAAAATTTGATAAAATTATATGCCAGTGATATACAGAAAGGGGAAATGCAGGTTGTATTTAAACATAGATCTATGCAATGGCCGTAACGTAGACGGTTTTAACCCAATTAGTGACGGGAGCGGCTCAAAAGCGTATGTCTAATAATTATATCAAATTAGGATTGCCAGGGCAAATATATGGAAGTGGCTTCCAAAACCAAATATCATGTGGCCCTGGTGAAAAAGAGTATTACCCTTATTAATAACTAGAGGACGCTCGCGACTTCGTACGCGTAGAATAAGTTTCCACTACTCCCCCCATTTCTTCCCGTTGGGGGTCGATTTTCGAAAATTCCTTTCTTAGTGCTCTCTTACATCATGAAAGGAACCCCTGTACCAAATTTCAAGTTTCTAGGTACAGTAGTTTCGGCTGTCAGAGGCCCTTGCCAACATGCACTACGCTAACCTATCGTTTCTATTCGTTTCGTTTTTAAACCAATCGCGTCACTGGTAGATCACGTGACTTTTCGTATCACGTCATCTACCAGTGACGCGATTGGTTTAAACACGAAACGAATAGAAACGCTAGTTAGCTTAGTGCATCTTTGCGGGGCCCTCAGGTTTGCCTTTTATATAATATATATGTAGATAAACGTGGAGTAATCGTGAAGTAACTGAACCATGCTTTGTCCTTATCTGTCCTATATTATTTATACCGCTCACTAAAACCAATAATTAAATAAGTACCTTCATCGTTACCTTGTGGCTGAGGGTCGTGACCACCATACCTAAGTGGCTCTGTTGATTATAATAAAGTTCTTTTGTAATTTTGTTTTTTTGTTAAATATGATGAACAAATATCATCAATTTCGTGCTTTTAGTAGCAGAAATGCTTAAAAAATATTCATTTTTTTATTTTATGTGCAACATCTTCTGACTTTTAATTTTAAAAGATCATTAAGTGATTTAAGTATGGCTTTTCTAATAGCCTCTTCTATTGCTACAATCACACGCGTTGTCATAATTTGGACTGTTCTAGATTACATTTCCTATTTCTTTGTTCTTAAAATTGTTCGTCAGTCGCCATTCAAATAAATTAACCGTTTTCATTACAAGTCATAAGGATTTAAAAACATTTAGTTGGTAATTCAATTTACTTCAATTTGGCTCTGGAACTTTTGAGGTTAACATTTTAGACAAACTGTTGCTTTTATAACGCATTTTGAAGCGAAATTGCGGATACATTTATTTTCAAAAAAAGAAAATTTATCCAACTTTGCTATATTTTGTGAAGATCCTAGGATCATTGTATTATTGTTTTTAGGAACCTACATAAATTAAAAAAAAATGTTTGTTTATTTTGTCCTCCCTCTGTGCGTTCCTAAACCATCGATCAGATTGTGGTGAAACTTTAGTAGTAGGTAGGTACTTTGTTCTAAAGAGGCCAGCGAGGGTTTCTAGCCCAAAAAATCTATAAGTTTTTTTTTTTTGACTTTACATTGCATTGTAACGCATGTCGGGTACAACTACTAACAAAACTAGTAACAATTAGTAACAACTATGTACGTTGGTTTCGCTATGTGACTTAAGATTTACTTTAAAACGGTACAATTCAATTGTTTGCTAAGTAGGTACAAAGCTAGAAGAAAAGTGTATGATTGGTACGTATATGTAGATAGCTACCTTTGAACACAGGATATTGGCAATTTGCGTTCCATTACTGCTATTGGTCCCACTCTTTCAATTAGAATTTACAGTGAACAAGTAGTGAGAGTAGTAGGGTTAGCAAGCGCAGCTAACCATAATCAATAATGTCCAAGGATCAAAAATGATCCAACATTATTTTGATATTTAGTAATACATTCAGTATTATGATACTTCTATGATTTTTAAATCATGCTTAAATTACTGAACAGTACCTTAAATAATTAATGCCACGTTTCTGTATTCACATTTTTCACTTTCAGCGTTGACCGTTCAATTGGTTAAAAAAACGAAAACATTTCGTAGCTCTCACAGATAATATATTTTTAACACTTTTAATATTTGGTCTCGCAAATACATTCATTATTTACCTAACCGCCTATCTCTAGCTGTGTGATTTTTAGATTTAAACTTTGATAGCGTTCTAATAAGGTTGTGTTTTCATTGATGTATGTTGAAGCAAGATATGATTTTTTGAAAGTACATTTAAAATCGCCGGTTTGTGACAATTAATATAATCAAGCTGGGTCGCTGGCTAAAAGCCTTGCAACTCGATTACTTTCGTTTTCGAGCTCGACATAAACCAATTACGCAGTTTTAGGTAGTTTTCATTTACAGGGTATATTTCAAAGGGTTCATATTGATATTAGGTACTTAGTTAACTTATGAATGAAGTTTAAATTCGACAGTGAAAATATCGTAAGCATTTTTTTATAGCGTGGGGAATATTATTGATTATATTTTCGTACGAACTCCCTGGTAGTCATGTTATTAAAAGAATTGAAGTGAAGTGAAGTGACAGTTGAAACTACAATATTCTTGTTGTTTGTTGTTTTTTTTATATTGTTGTATTGTATTGTATTTTCATTGTGAATATTCTCAAATAGCCACTGCAACCTCAAACTACGGCAGCAATTTTTGGATAAAAATTCGATCATGTTCCCAGTTATTTTTCGAACAGTGCCCTTAATTTATACGAAGTATCCGAACTTTCAAAACCAGCGGGCCTAGAATGGCTGCGTCTATATCGCGTGTCAAATGTGGATGAAGCATCCGTCACTCTCGTACTTATTTACGTGTCAGAAGGTGACGGATGCCTTATCCACACTTTGTCACGCGATAAACGTAGCCATATTAGGGCCCCTGGGCTATATAAGTGTCTTTTTGTAAAAAAAAACTACTAGCGACACGTTCTGTTTCGCTTCGGTTTATGTGAGTTTTCTGTAACGCCCGTTCATAAACCAGATTTTATTAGGTATACATAAAAACGTACAGTGAAAAATTATCTAGCTAGTGGTGAAAACCGCATAAAAATCTGTTGCGTAGTTTGAAAGAGCTAAGCCTAAGTATGTACATACAGAGGGGCAGACCGCGGGAAGCGACTTCGTTTTATACTACGTAACTAGACTTGTAGAGATGTTCTTTTTCAACTTTGGAAGAAGACTGAACTAATTTTTCTTCAGTTTTAGAAGAAGAGAGTAGAATGGGTTGACCCAAAGAATCACTGGGACCAAGCTATAAACCTATTTACGTAGTAGGTATACAAATTCCTTTATCGTATTTTTATTTTAAATATAATAGAATAGAATAGAATAGAAATCATTTATTCAACGCATACACACATTTGAAAAAAAAACATAACTAAAACAAAAAATCATTTAACATGGCGTTGAAAAGGGCCCCTCTCCGCTTTGTGCCGCAGCAAGCCGCGCTGGTTTTCAGAGGGACCCTGACTTAAAAACCTAACTTAAATATCCAAAACAAAACAAAATAAAATATCGTCCATAAAGAGGGAAAACTCACTATTTAAGTTATTTAAGTTATTAGTATTTCAGTGAGTTATAGTTACGTGAGTGTTTCTTCTAAATAAACGAAATATTCATGGGGTAAATAAAGATAAAGACAGCGAGCAAAGGGCATAAAGTCCTCTCAGACGGTGGTTAAACTAAGTTACGGGGTAAACATTAGTGATGAACGTGTGGAAAGTTTTTCCCTGTTTCCACCATTAGCTTTACGATCGCCCATAAATTCTTGCCAGGATTCTGTTGCTCTGTTATGTTTTAAATATATCACAACATATCATTGTTGTAGAGTGTAGATGATTAAATATAGGTACTTTAAGCTTGACAGTGGATTATAATTATTCTTATTGTTTCTAATATAGGTCACGACTATTTTCTACGATGTAGTTAGACTAATTGATAGCGACTAGTACCCTGTCTGAGTCATATACACTGACTGAGCATATTTGACAGATAAATTTACTTTCTCTTTCTTAAACTTAAAAACAGACAAGGAGAGATTAAATGGCAGATAAATTTACTCGTCGATTGTGAAACAGGCCCTAAGTAGGTATCATTGTTGTATGAAATATAGTTTAGAGCGTTTCTTAGCAGTGGTGTCTTGGGAAGCGCTGGTAGATTCTTGACGTGTAAGAATAAATGTTTTTTTTTTTATCTTTTACTTTCTTATGTCCTTTCCAAAGGAAGGATGTAGACACGTGGTTTTAAAAATGTTAACTTCGGGTATGTCCACAGGAAAGACGGTAACCTAATTCTGAGTATGACCCGCCTAGGCCGGAGCAAGTATTTGTATGATGAACGCGAGTATTTTTTTCATAGTTTTAGGTGTTTTCTATGTATATAAGTACCTATTTAGAACATAAAACTTCCGTGAGTCTCAGACATAATTAAGGAGATCACACCGGGTTGCTCACGTAAAAATTGTCGAAAAACGCTCGACATGTTTCGCTAGTGTTCGTCGTGCTGCGGCCGCGTCTGCTCATGAATAGGGACTCCGGACGAGCCCGAAACATGTCGAGCGTTTTCCGACTATTTTTAAGTGAGTAACCCGGTGTGATCTCCTTAATATATTATTATATAAGTATTTGTTACACTTTATAAGTATGTATGTTTATCGTTGCCTAGTACCCATAGTACAAGCCTAGAGCTTAGTTTTGGCTAGGTCAATTTGTGTAATATTATTATTGTCCCCCGATATTTATGAATGGGTAAGAAGGAAGTATGAAAATACCATACCATGTCCATCATTTCGATATTCTTTTGCAAATCATGATCGACCACGTACAGTTTTTAATGTCTCTTTAACGATCGTAATATAATAACACAAATATTTACAAGAACTTCGTGAGTATTTGCTTTCGGTTGGTCAGTTCCGGATCTCAAATTAATTCATTTGCTGCCCCAAACTGGCCAGTGTATGTAATTCAGACTCGCCAGCGTGTCGTTGGCACCGATTGTAGTCGTTCAGGGCACATAGCTCACACATGTGAGTTTAGTTAATTAAAACTGGACTTATTACTTTCTCAATCTATCCAGAGTTAGTTCTAGAAGCCTTATAGACCTAATGGTAAGGTAATTTTTTCAGAAGCTTAAAGTTGAACATGGATGGATAAAATTATGTTTTTAAGAACAGTCCATACGACGCGCTGCCTATTTATTTGTACATTATTCTTATGTGTGTAAGTAGGTAATGCTACTATTATGTGTGTATAGAAGATACTCAAGTAAAAAAGAAAACTGCTTGTCATTAAATAATAAACCTTCAAAACGGAGTAAACCGTTTTATGCCATATTAAAACCCGTTTGTACACAAATAAGCCTCCTCACCATCACGCATGGTGGCTTCAACTGAAATCAGAATTAGACCCTTGTTTCGGCAAGTAGGCTTCAATGGCCCCAGACACCCTAGGCGCATAATTAGCAGCCTACCCTGTCTGCGAGACATCGAACAGGGGAGGGCTAGGGCTGGAACACAAGGTAGTAATTGAATTAAAGTTCAATTGGGTTTTAATTGGATTAAAGTCTTTGAGAGTCATTGTTTTATGAGAAATTGGAAATGTAAGCGATAATAATGCAATGGTTGATATAATAAATGTGTTGCTAGCAAACTCGTACTAATATTATTTTAAATAGTAAATTGCTTATCAGCTTAGATCTCCAAATTTTTTGTGAAAGCAATAGGTACTGTTTCAAAAAGAAAACACCGGGCAAATGCTAGTCGGATACGCGCACCGAGGGTTCCGGAGTTAAGGTAATATATTTAACCGCAAAAGAAAATTCTCATTTTTTATGAACTTAATTTTCTATGCAAATTTTTGTTATTTCTCAAAAACTGTAAATCATGAACACTTCGTTTTATTTTCCCGACAGACAACGAAGTCTCACCATAAGGGTTCCATCGTTTTGGTACGGAACCCGAAAAAACAACTTAAAAGCTATAAAGATGCTAATTAAAAACTCAAGTAGCTACCATATTTTTAACACACTGCTGTATTGAAACAGATTTCGGACCAAACAACAAAATTGATTTAAAACAAGGCACAGGTATAATAAAATTACTCCAGTATGAATTGCTTCACCCCAAAAAATCGATTTAAATTTTATATTTTCACTCGTCAATCTAGATTAGAGATCATGGTCGCCATTTTAAATTGGCAGTTCACACCGTGTGCACCCCGCCCATCGGACGTGTACGTTAACGCTCCTCTGGGCACGTTAATTGAAACTGGATTGGAGGTGACAGTGTAGAACGAGCTTTACTTTTTTTTGTTCTGAAAGGGCTGCGTGTGTGAAGTTTTGATTTGTTTTGTTTTAATTATAGCTTATTGTTTAGAGACGATGTAGTTAAGCTTTCTGGGAGCGTGCTGTGAACAATTTAAATTGTACAGCTTCAGGAGATGCAGCTATAACCCTTTCTTTGTTTAGAACTTGATTGATTTTAACAAATCATAATACAGCCTCTTGGCGGCTGACACAATAGGTCCGCGATTTATTTGCCGCTCAGTTATTTAAATATGAATGCAAATATTCCAGTTTAAAAATTATTTAATACCGAATAATACAGTTTTGGATGCAAATAAATTTTTGCTTTATATGTTATAAATAGTACAGCATAAATTGGATAGCACGATCAATAAAATAAAACATGGGTGCACAGTCAACCAATTTGAATCACAGGCCACTATAGCAGTTATTATAGTAGCATATGGATCAAATTGGTTGAGTGTAGTGTAAACTTACAAAAGCTAGCGAAATTACATAATAATTTAGCCATACCTTAGCATTTTCTCATATGATAACATATTATGATTTCACGCAAGGGTTACTTTGGATCCATCCATTGCAATTTTACTGCTTATTTTACTGATACGGGAAAAGCGTAAATTTTTCGATACATTGTAATCTTTGTTCTAATACAACAGGCGATATTCGGTGGAAATGCGACGCGACACAAAATTCAATGTTCAGTGTGTAGAGGACGCTGCCTCAGGCAAGATTTAGCGGGGTTGGTACAAGTACTAAATGCTGACTTAGAACAGAAAAAAATAGAAATAATTTATTAAACTCATTTACACATTTGAAAAAATCATGACAAGCAGAACAAAAAATTTATCATGGCGTTGAAAAGGTCTCCTCTCCGCAAACTGCGGCGCTGGTTTTCACAAATGATGAAACATGATGTATTAACTATGAGTGTACCACGACTAACAATCATATGTGGAACCCTTATAAAATCATATTTTGTGGCCATCCGTTTGTATTATACCTCAAAAAATATTGCCACGTTGAGAGACCTCTATTCAAATTTAATTACCAACAAATATATAATACATCTGTGACTACAGTTCACAAACATCTTTTATACAACTCTAAGCCAGCCTCTCATCTCTTGCAACAGCCCTCAAGGGCCGATATTCCTCGCTTCACTCGCGCGTCAAAATGAGATATCACCGTATTGAATGACGAGCCTTACAGAAAGCGGTTACCGATATTTCTTCCCTTTTTTTCGGACAAAGGGTGCTCCCGAAATGCTGATACTGTAATAAAGTGTTGGTTTAGTTATTGTGCGCTTGATTGTGTTTTTGTTGGTCCAGCGGGCGTTAGTTGGGATGAGAAGTATTGTAACGGAAAGTATTATCGTGGTTTAGGCTTCGGTAGAGAAACTGTGGCGCGTTTGTTTATTTTTACCAGCTTTTGCAAGTTAGGCGTAGAGCCCGTTTTTTTAGTAATTTTCTATAACAAAATACAAGTACTTTTTATTGCTCTAGCTGTGTCTATACAAAATTTCATGCATACATTAATTTACTTTTCGCATTTAGTACAAATAGTAGCTTAGGGATAGATAAAACTGGGTTTTATAAGTTACTTTAATTAGATTTCCGTGATAGTTTTTCTAATAGTTCCTTAGCAAAAGACTTGAACCTATTTTATTATTGTTATATTGATGTATTTTACGTAAGTATGAAGGAAAACTTTAAGATCAAAGTTTTTTAGTATTTTTTATTTATTTTCTCCTAGCCTTAGTGTAATTTTTAGTAAATAGTACATGTGTCTTGGTATTAACAGTACAGCTGTAGAAGATTGTTTGAAATATAAAGCAAAATAAAATACATTTTATTTAAATTTTTTATATTGCGTATATTTAACTAAATTTTTGTTACAAATACCGAGTATTTCTTCACCAGTACAATTTAAAAAAGTTGTTTATTTGATTTTTTCATAAATCACCCAAGCGCCATCTACAGGGCGCAATGTAATAACCGACTTTGGGTCTAATGTTATCGGGAATCCAGTTTTCGGAGAAGGTTTCACACTGAAATTTTCAATGACCTTCATAAGAGCTATTTTGATCTGCAAAGATGCTATCCGTATGCCTGAAAACAAAGGATTTTGATTAATGTAATGCAAAAGAAGATCAGTAAATTAACTGAAAAGCCACTCAACTTGCGCTAATGTAATATATACTTAAGTGAAATCTAAAAATAAGTACCTAGTAAGGCTGGTGGAATATACAACTAAATACTTAAATAGTTAGTTAGCTTTGATAACGTATGTTTTTTTTTACAAGATACATTTATTAAATTAATACAATTAAAAGTTAAAACTAAATTTATTTGACTTATTTTTACGTTTTAGTTGTTTCTACCTAAATTTTTTACGTTCTGAGGTAGAAAATTCCGTTCTGAAGTATATTTATCCGATGAAATTTGCCAGTTTTTCTTGTAAAACAACATATTTTTTACATAACATTTTTTTATTTTATTTGTTTGTATTATTTAAAATTATTGTGGCCTTATAAATAACTACACACCCTGTCAACATTTGCAATGGCGAGCTTTTACAGTTCATGAGATATAGGTACAGCCCGCTGACAGACCGATAGAGGGACGAATAGCAGTAATAAGGTCCCATTGGTACCCCTTGGGTACGGAACACTAAAAAGTAAGGCGAAAAATATACTAAAGCGTGTAGGGTCCTGTACGTAGATACTCCTACTTACGATATTTAAGTTTACACAAAATCCAAAAATCTTACCCATACACTTCCTCGGCCCCTCTCCAAAAGGCATATAAGCGTACTTCGGTCTTTTCGCAACCTCTTCTTCCGTGAACCTTTCCGGGTCAAACTTCTCTGGGTCTGGGTAGTACTTCGAATCCTTGTGGATGCTGGCCACAGGGATAACTACAGGGGTTCCCTTGGTAATCTTGAAGGGGTCCGAACCTGGTAGAGGGACGTAGCAGTCCTGGGTGCAGACCTTGTGGGAGACGAAGCTGAAACACCTGAAGCTTTCTGGAAGGAGAAATATAGATAAATTATTACGTCATCTATAATATATAAAAGGCAAACCTGACTGACTTATATATATCAACGCACAGCCGAAACTATTAGACCTAGAAACTTGAAATTTGGTATAGGGGTTCCTTTCATGATGTAAGTGAGCTTTAAGAAAGGATTTTCCGAAAATCGAACCCCAACGGGAAGAAATGGTGGGAGTAGCGGGAAACTAATTCTACGCGTACAAAGTTGCGGGCGTCCTCTAGTTATACAAAAAGGGGTACAATAGTACTATAAAAACACCTTTCAACGAACGTATCATTAAGCAGTTCTCATTTCATCGAAAGATTTCTCACCGCATGAGTTTTTTTTTTTGTAGTTACCTACTTACAAATCTAACCGAACCTAAGCTACGTAATGAATGTTTTAGATATCCTGAAAACATCATGGTTTCAGCAGAAAATAGCGTTCGATTCGATGAAATGAATTTCAATGTAAATGATACAATCGATGAAGTGAAATTCGATGATGTGCTCCTAAAGTGATCGGTGTGAAATTTTGGAAAGAGAACTTTTTTTCTTGTTGAGGAAACTGGGTAAAGAAATACTCACAAGATGAGAATAAAATAAATAACAAGTACCTATACAAACAAAATATGCGATAACATTGAAAAATAATAAATTTAAACGTAATTAAAAAGTCTTACCGCAGAAGACCATGTCGAGGTATTTAGCGTTTTCGATGTCCTCAATCGTCAATTCTCCCTTCGTCCTCGAAACGATCTCTTTAATTTCAGCCCGCAGCTTATCCTGAACATCTGGATGTCTTGAAATCTAAAAGCGTTAATTGCAATTTTTTTTTTAAATCCAAATATACAAAAAGTGCAAAAACAGAGTGCATTAATTGCAAAATATCAAAACAATGTGGAGATATTTTTGATCCTTGGACATTGGTATCGGTTGTATACACTCAGAGTTGTTTTTTGTTAAGCAGAGATTGGTAATAAAAGATAACTTACTAATTGTTATTATGTTGAAATTTTTTCCACAACAAAAATAAGCTTCGGTGTAGATGGACTTTAGTTTTAATTATCAAGTAAAGGCGACTACTTACGAATCTCATTTACCACCTTTTGACTTTATTTCTATGCCGTTTAAGTCCAAAATTGATAAAGAACTTTCTTGGTCGACTATTACAGTGCAATTGGGTAAAGTTGGTGAGACTAGCATATCAGCGTATACGAGCGAATGAAAGAGAATTACGGTCTTACAAGTACCTGCACTGCACACTTTAGTACTTTGTCACTTTAACGTCATGTTTGCACTGCTGCACTAATCTGCCAATAGTGGTAAAGCGACAAGGTATTAAAGTATGCAGCTACTTATGATGCCGACTGTACAAACCCAAAGGTCTTTTTTATCTTACCATGTATAACATCAAAGAAATGGCATTGCTTGAGGTATCATACAAGTCCGTAATTATTGTAAAAATCTGGCCGCTTATGTAGTCATCAGTAAACACTGAAAAAATGATAAATTACAGGAATGCAGTCAGGGGCCTGTTTTATAAAACTACAAATTACAATTTACAGGTTACAAGTTTCCATTTGACACATCCTTGACCAATGAGGATCAGCCATTTGAGCAGTGTTGCCAGTTTAGACCTGTAAAATTGTAACTTGTAGCTTTATAAAACGTGCCCCAGACCTTCAAACCATGTTACCTATCTTTATATCGATAAGTATTCTCTCGCGATAACGTTATTATAACAACGTTAATAAACCCGGATCCATGCAGAAAAGTATTGTTTGTTTCCCATTTTTGGGTTAGAAAAAATA
Source organism: Acleris cristana (assembly GCA_948252455.1). NCBI lineage: Eukaryota > Metazoa > Arthropoda > Insecta > Lepidoptera > Tortricidae > Acleris > Acleris cristana. Next base: position 4,614,588 of record OX411774.1, on the reverse strand, counting down.
CTTAACAAGTAAGAAAAGTTTTTAAAATAAGTAATTGATCATAATTATACCCAGGATCGCTACCCAGAATTCTGTACATGAATAAAAATCAGGGCCTTTCCTGTACTGGCCATCTGGCATCCATAAATGACTCACACTTGTTCATAAAATTCACACCAATTCGATCTCGTTAAATTCAATTTGGCCCCCGATTAATTGGTCCTTGTCCCGTATTGGTCGAATAATTAAATTCCACACAACGGGAGTCAGTACTTCAGTCGACCGATTTGATTCTTAAATCACAACAACACTATGTCATTCAGACGTTTAAAAAAAACAAGGTAACAATATGATTCACTGGCGCCGTAGACTATATTGGTGGCCACTGTTGATATTTACTCTAATACACTTACGACTAACCTAGACAAATTATTAAATTACTAAATAACTAAAGCCAAGTTGCGCAAGAGCACATTAAATTGAATGTAGCCTTAAAAGTCTCGTATTATCATCATTTTCTACCTTGGTGAATAGGACACTGACCGAAGGCGAAATAATGTTACATTAGTCTTAATGAACTGCGTGGATAACCACCATGGCGAACAAAGATAAGAAATCAATACTGACACCGGTCATTCTAGTGATTGTCTAAAACTAGACATTGTCAAATACCTACACCTAGTTAAATCAATAAGTGACAGCCATTATTGTCAGGATTGACTTTTCATCTTCCTTTTACTGTACCTCCTTGAGTATCGTTCTCTTTTAAAGCCATCAGCACTTGAAATACATCGTTTCGTTTCTCCCCGGTCGCCGTTCTTTCTGCGATAACTTTGCCTGTCAGCGACACCATGATATCTTGCAGCGTTTTTGATGTAAACCTGAGAAAAAATTAAGAATTTACTATACAGCCTAAATTTTTTGGAAATCAAAATAAGTTCAGCAGACTGCCCTTGACAAGATAGACCCAAGATTTGTAGAGGTTTCGAGAATTTGTTGGTGCCCGGGTACGGAAGGTTTGTACATCCTATAATTAATAAACGAGCAACATTTTCTTATTTGAGAATCCAATTAAATTGAAATACGGTGTTTCCAGCTTAGATAACGATCTATCAAGCTCTTATAGTCAAGACAAATCGTTTACAACTCGGAATGACACTAGGTCTTCTGTACTGCATCCAATTACATCAAATTTCTTACATCAAGATAGCTCTATCTTACCTTGATGGAAAAAGATTTTTCAGAATAGGTATCTCATTTACAATCATTTTCAAATTGTCCTTAACAGTGAACTCGATCACAATTTCTCGAGTCAATACAGCAAACAAGGAGTTTTCGTCTTCAAACGTATTGTTCTTGATGCCGTATATAGCATTTGCTATGACATCTGTAGTAAATTTGTTTGCTAACTGAAAGAAAAGAGAATTATTTCAGAATTTTTCTTTCACTGAACGCAAATTTTCTGCTGGTCATCTACGTAATTATAGTAGAGTCAGAAAATAGTTGTAATCTTACTGCAGAATTCAAAGAACATTTTTTTTGACATGCCTGTTTTAAGTCAGGACAACTCGTTATACAACTTTTCCAGAATTCAAATTGTCCAGCTTTGGATTAACAAAATACATTCTGTACGTAAACGATTAAAGTACGATTTGGCCAAATATTATAGTTGATTTTGCACTACAACGAAATATAAATAAGCAAACTCTGACTCGATGGACGATTGTAGGTGACATTGTGCCAAAGTGAATGTCACGGTCGAAGTCCCCCAAGTTGGCACCTATTATCCACTTATCCAGATTTACAATATAATTCGCTATGTTCAATTCCTTACTTCCCTTGACTCCAGCTCTATTGCTCCGTTGCTCTTCTTCAGATACTTGACCAGTTCATCTCCGACGGCTAGGATGTTTGGGAGGTAGCCTTTCAGCTTGGCGAGACTCAGAGCTGGAGTGATGCGTGTGCGAGCTGTCTTCCACTCCTCGCCGGTAAGGAAGAAGGGGTTCACACCAGCTAGGACGTCTACCTTTTTGTCAATCTGTAATATAAATAAAATTGCGTATAGGTGTGTGCTGAAATACCGTCTTTTGTTAGGTATTTAGCAGTGGAATGCTCTCCCTGCGTCCGTATTCCCGGAATCGTATAACCTTGTGTTTTCAAGGCTAAAGTGAATAGGTTTTGTTTCAGGTAAGCGTGTACCATCTTCGACCTCGTCGTCACTTAACATCAGGTGAGACTGAGGTCAAACGCAACCCCCTTTTCGGACTTAAAAAAATATAGGGTCTCAGATCCCATTTTATATCAGGTGGCCGTCTGCTCGTTTGGCTTCTTGCCTTCCAAAAAATCCTACACCAAGAAACAATACTGCAGAACGAAAGAAAGAAGAAAGAAGTTACATTTATTTTGATCTGTGCTGTTTGGCGGCAGGTGGCCGTAAATGATTGTAGTTATATCAACGGAGACTGCATAAGGACCATCCATCACTAAAATATTACTATGAGTACGTACGAACTTAATGTGTCGTAATGAAGGATGATATTGTTGGTAAAGTTTTGTTAGATATGGTTCGTCTTTTAAAAAAGTTGCGGATCAATTCGATAAACAGTTTTAAAATTTAAATGTCTTAACTATAAGGTCTAACTGGCAATCCCCAAGTATGTAATAATTAGTAAACAAACAATAACTCACACTAAATCCATTGGAGTTGAAACTCTGGAATTCTGTCATAAGAATAGTTTTAATGATGTCCAAATCTTTGACCAATAGGCTGGGCTGATTAAACACGTAGTAGCCCACTAAAGGAGCATCAGGGAACTCTCTGTAAGGATTAATGGAAACATGATCTTTATTAACGTTATATCAGCCAAAAGATGTATACCTACTGCTGCGGGCCTATCATGGTCGTGTCTATCGCGGTGGATAAAACGAGTTGGAATAATTGTAAGAACGAGAGTAGCGGATGCTTCATCCACCGCGATAAAGGCGTTCATGATACGGGCACGGGGGAACACTTTAAAACTACGTATATTTTTTTTACGATTTGTGATTTCTCCCAATTTATGTTTTTCCAAAAGCTATGTTATGTTAGCTATATAATTGCTATAAAAAGGTTAGGTAAGGTTTGATCGCAAAGATTGAAAGATTGCATTCGGAATCGGAATTATATTCCAAATTTAAGTAGCTTAGTTTCATTTGTATTTTAATACGTTAAGTTTTAATATTGCTCCTATAATATATAATCACCTGTTACATTTTTTGAAATAAACTGTACAAGAATCATCTACCTACCTTAATTTGTCGCACTAACATCAGTGTCAAGTCGTGATTACTGATTTTATATAAAAACAATAGGTAAGTGTGTACTGCGTACGTACAAATATTGATAAACAAATAAATAGGTCATGATCTTGCTTAAAAATTAAATGTTTAACTAGCGGTCAAGTTCATTGATGATATAAATTAAATACCTAAATAACTGGAGGGTAAACAACAGTTGCGAATGCATAATATTTAAAAAATTAATAAGCTTAAATAAATTATTAACTTCTTTGTAAATAACAAACAATGTCATCAAATTATGAAAGTTAATTGGGTCTATATTGACTCCCATAACATTAATCTTTCGATTTGGTTTATTCATACTGTTATTTTTCTAGTTAACTTTCGGATACACTTGAAATTTGGCATAAGTACAAGGATTTCGATCACAATCCTACTAGGTAATATTAATATTGCGAAAGTTTATGTGTAACCTCCTTCACACTGCAACGGCTCGACGAGTTTGGATGAAATTTGGAATGGAGATAGTTAACATCCTGGATTAACACATAGTTATCATCCCAGAAAATTTTAAAGTTCCCGAGTGAACGACGATATTCTATAAGTACATTAATATGATACCAATAAGCTGGTAGGATGATGAAGGCGGAAGGTGACCAAAGGAACTTCGCAAGGGCTCATAGTAGATTCGTCGAGTTTGAACTCATTTGACACGTCTTTTTATTTGAACAGAACCTTGGACGGAGAAATAATAAGGCAAAAATACATGGCTGGCGGTGTAAACTAAATAAATAATTAATAACGAACTTACTTATACATCGGACCATAAAAGTCATTCATATGCTTCTTCACAAACAAAAGCGGCTTGTAATGTCCAAAGAACCATTCACACCCGGACGCCGTGGGAATCCCTTTTTTATCCCAATAATCATAGTTGAAACTTTTAACGATATAGAACACTAAAGCAATAAGCGCGAGACATATGTATAGCCACATTGTTAAACAAATTGCAACTGCGTAGTGCGGAGTGTCATCGGGGACTGAGTTCTCTGGATTGAATCCTATAATATAGATATAAAGTGGCGCTCCGGCTGTAGAGAACTATGAAAGTCCTGTGACTTTGTCCGTGTAAAATTATATTTTTCTATGAAGTAAAAATCATCACAAATGAAATTTATATCATCAAACGAGTTCTAAAAGTGAAAATCTCTCCAATGTTCTATTTTATAAGTACAGTCAAGGACTTTAATTGTTATGCCACTATGGAACCCTGTCGCATACCCTGTTTGACGCTGTCATTATGACAGGGTTCCAAAGTGGCATATCAATTAAAGTCCTTGACTGTACAATAATTTTTTAGCTAACCTTGATACATAGAAATATAATTAAGTCCAGGTTGCTAAGAGATTTAAAAATATTTCATTTTTCAAAAAAACAAAGCTTTTGACTAGGGTCGTACATCTAGTTTACTACTAATAATACTACGTCTATTAAGGATTCCGATTGAGATATAGATATCACCGTCATATAACTATTAAATGGGCAGCTCGCTTCACTTCGGTTTATATTCGAGTTGTAACACCTGTAGGTACATGAACCAGAAAGAACATAAAAACCTTCCGTGAAAAATCACAAAACTGCGATTGCTGCGATTGGTGGTGAAAACGGCGTGAAAATCTGTTCAGTAGTTTTTGAGATCATCGCGTACATATAAACAGATAGACAGACGCGGAAGGGGACTTTGTTTTATATGTAGTAGGGAATGCAATTTTACCGGTAATTAACAGTTTTTGTATGAAAATAACCGGTTAAAACCGGTTATGACCGGTTATTTGCATTCCCTAATGTAGGTAGTGATCTCGGATCCGAATCGGCTGAATTCAAAAGACTCGCCAGTCATTTGTGACATTCGTATTTTTCTTAGTTTTCTCTTATCAAGTCTAACAATGATAAAAATATTAATAACAATGTAGATTGCATTGTTATTGTCTCACTTATCAGGTAGGCACTCTCTGTAAACTGCAAGTGAACGATGTCCTTCCAAGGGTCAGTAACTTGCTTGTCGGTTATTAGTGAACGACAGTTGATAGACTTGTTAATATGAAGTCAATTTATAACTATCATTCCAATTTAAGTACCTAATATACTGATACTACATAGACGGACTTATAAACTGATGATGCAATTGATTTGTCTCAGAGCATGATATGGGTACGTATCAGAACGCCTAAAATTAATAAGCCTAATGTATCATAATCCCTAAAAGTTCATAATACCTAATGGTTGTTTCTTCTGAAACCGTAAACTTTTCAGGATTGTTACAAAACAAACCTAACCTAACCTAACCTAATGAGTTCTATACAATGGCGTTTTAAAAAATCCTGAAATATTTACAGTTTCAGAAAAAAAGCCATTCGGTATTATGAACTTTTAGGGATTATGATACATTAGGCTTATTAATTTTAGGCGTTCTGATACGTAACCCTTTATTACTAGAGGTGTAAGAACGTGTCAGATATTTTTGCGCCCAATGTCGAATAATATTTATTGCTGGTGTCTGTACAAGTCCCAGTAGTGGATCGAAACTTTTGTATTGGAACCATTTATACTGCGTAGATAGATACCAACTACAAAGGAATTATGTTATCCTAGTCATTTGCTAGGCTCGCTCTTTATTTGTAGATAATCGAGTACTTAATATTTCAATCACAACGCAAACATGTTGTTTAATTTAAATAAATCCAAGACATTTAGTAAATCAACACCCTCATGTCTGCTGCATTTAATGTCTTTATTACGCTGTAATGGTGATTACAAAGGCTTTTTAGGGTTCGGTATCAAAATGGTAAAAAGGAACCCTTATGGTGAGACTTCGTTGTCTGTCTGTCCGTCTGTCTGTAAGTCACAGCAGGTTTTCTCAGCAACTGTAAATTCTATCAACCAGAAATTTGGTATAGTTGTACAAATTGCTTGCCCGCATCTGTTTTTGGTAAAAAAAAAATGAAATTTGTTTTATAAATAATTGAAAAGGTGTCTCGGGGGGTTAAAAAAAGTGGTTTGATTACAAATGGGGTGTCATTATGAAAGGGCTCAATCTGCACATTTCAACACCGAACACCGTATAACGAACTCTAAATACCTTATCCTAGGCAGCGAAAATTACGAAGTTATAAGAATGGCTATGGGTCTGATCCTATCACTGTCTGGAACTTGACTGAATGTGTCAGTTTGATTTTTTTAATTTATGTTTCCACATTGTTTTTGCGTAGTTTTAGTCTGACTGATGGTGTAAATTTCATTGCAATACTTTGTTTTTTATCGCATTGAAATTACAAATTAAATTTCATTCCTGCATACCTACATAATGTTTTTTTGGTAAACTAAATAGTTGCGGACATAATAGGGAATATGCGTGGATTAAATCGCATTTCTCAACAACATATTAAAATAATGTAAAAGAGATAACCAAAAGTGAAATTAAAATTTAAATTGGTCAAGAAATACGGATGATACGAGCATTTTAAACTGCTAATTAGACAGCGATTAGACAGAGAGATCCGATATACACTGTGACGTCATTTAACAGGTCGGCCACATAAACTCCATGTTAAATTCTCTTTTGTTAGAAAGAGATAGGCACAAATCTTTGTTGGATTATATCTTGGTTATTATTATAGCTATTCAAAAAAATGTTTTTCTCAACCGTTTGATTGTTAAATGAATCAGCTTTTATTGAAGCTGTGAAAAAAACAAAAATATCCCCTATTTCAGAAATTGTTTAAAAAAATATCTGGGGACTGTGTCCAATTGATCTAGTCCCAAACTAAGCTCTAGGCTTTTACTATGGGTACTAGACAACGATATAAATACTTAAATAGGGAAGTATACACTTAAATACATAGAAAACATCCATGACGCAGGAACAAAATATTCGCGCTCATCACACAAATATCTGCCCTTACCGAGATTTGAACCGAGGACCGCTAGCTTAGGCAGGGTCACTACCAACTAGGCCAGCGCATCGTTTATCCTGTAGCGCCAACCGACTCGATCAAACTACGACTGTAGGCAATCACAATTTAATTTAACTAATAGTAAAGTTCACAAGTGCATTGAGCTGTCATTTAACTCCTACACTCAACCGTACCTTCCCTGTATTGACCTGTCAAAAGCATTCCGCTTGACGAGGGTAGCCATTGTAACCTGCTTGACCCCATCGATCGAAGGCTAATTTGAACGATTAATATGGGGTTTGGAAGTCATCCAAACTGAATGTATAATCACAGTCAAAGGGTTGTTATGGATGAATAAGGCGATGGTTTCAGGGGGTGGAAGGACTCCATGCAAGGTCCGTCTGGAGCCCTACCAGTATCTTACACGCTCACTTGCCACCAAGTACTGCAGTGATATTAACAGTATATATTGACGAAAGTAATGTTTAACTTGCCACACCAGCACGGCTAGCACAAGTGGCCCGCGACTTGTTTGTCGCTCGGATCTCCCTTTCTATCTAGTCAATAACGATAGAGACGCACTGAGCGACAAGCGAGAAAATACAACTTGTGCTACCCGTGCTGCAAGTCCTGATAAATATAAAGTAGACGCAGCGGATTCCATTTCATGTAAAAGAGCAAAAATCTTCTTTACCCATGGAATGTTATCTTAGTTCGAACTAATCTGGAGTTCCAAATTCAAATAATCGTGTAAACAAACGTTGTCTACAGGACACCCCACGGGTTAATTTCAATTAACCAAGAATATGTTTGATAAGTTTCCTTTATAATTACTAATTTTTTATTACGATGAAAATTTATTGATATACGAGTGTGAGCGCCGAAAGCACGTTATATAGGATTGCTGTCACTTGGCATTGTAGAACAGAAAACATATTTAGATCAGTAGGCAAAACAGCTACTGTGTCTGAAAATCTTGTTTTGAAATTGAATTTATGTGTGTATTATTAACAGTGATTGGGGAAAACGGTGCAAAACTTTATCAAAACATGTAAAGCTGACCATAAAGCAGAACTTGCAACCAAGAAAAATAAGAATATTATTGAAAAAGAAGAATATTATTGGCAGCTAAGGATATTAATAGTTTCATGGCTGTAATGTAAGTTTTGTTAAGTTTTGTTGAAGTTTTGAATCGTTTTCCTCGATCACTGATTATTAAGCATTTAAGACCCAGAGGACACTCGTCATTGACCTAACCTAATCGAGTACCAGTAAATCAGCATTGGCTAATGGGAGAGGGACAAAAAGTTACTTTAAAAAAAATTGCCTTTCTTAGGTGGAAACTGGAAGCCCTGGCAGGTTGCCTAAAATTCCTCAAATTACGGTAAAATTACGGTTTGAAAAGGTCTTCACTTTTTCATCGCTATTGAGGTTCAAGTGTATTTTTTTATTCCGTCACTATACTAGCATTACACTTTTTTCATGCGATTAAACTTGATTAGTGTGGCAAAAATATCTTGGTCTGCCGCTGCGCCAAAACCTATCTAACCGATTTTATGTATATACACAAACATATCGTAGGATATTGCGGTGTCTTTTAAGTGTATTAAAGTGTACTTGTTCTTCCATTGATCCATTTGACTCGTCGAAATTCGTGTCAGTCATTTTATGAAGCTCAAGAGGAATTATTATATTATTATTATTATTCAATTTATTATCTAAAATTTAAAATGATCCGTGCCTCAGGTGACCATAGGGCTGGCTCTTTCCTCGGCCAACGGCTAGCAATAGCTATCCAACGAGGAAATGCAGCCAGCATTATGGGCACCATTCCCAGTGGCAGTGGCCTAGGGGACATTTGTACATATTATAGTTATTTAGAATAAGTTAATTTATTTTAGTATTTAGTTTTAGTTAGGTATGTTTTATTATTTTTCTGTTTATTGTTTGTGTCTTTTGAATAAATCAACTTAAAAAAAAAAAAAAAGAGGTGTTTATTCTTTTAAAACTGTTTACTGTGACTGGGATGTCACCTGAGGCTGACGCTAGAAGCAATATCATACCTCTCGGCATCACATTCATAATATTAAATTTAAAATAAACCTCAAATTTACTAACCGCCAGTAGGAACCGTTTGACGTCGTGTTATGTTGACTTTTTGATGCTCTATCAAGTTTTCATTGAAGTTGTTTTGTATACCGATACGACGTGTAATTTTTTGATGCATAAAAAATCAGCGGATACGTGAAAAATCATGCTGTAGTTATAACGAATATACCAGTTCCTTTAGATTATTATTTGTTTATTTTTAGTTCTCCATTGTTTAAACCAAATAAATAATGCATCCTCTATCAGTATAGAATAATAAATAGAAAATTTACACAGTTGCAGTACAGAAGAAATAAATACCTAAGACTGATCAAAAAGAAAAGGTAAATTAAATGATACATAATTATATTGAAATGATATTAGAGGTATATTTCATATAGATAAATACGTACATAAATAATAAAGTATAACAATATAAACCTCTGTAAAATAACAGCAGAAACTACAGGTGCCCAAAAATGGGTCTAGCTTATATCTTACGGAACGGCTTGTTCCAGCAAATGCTTATGAAGGATTTGCTTGAAAGAAACCTTGCCAGGGCTCGTCTAATATGGAGTACAGTAAAACACAACTAATATGGCTTACCGATGTACCTGCGCAGAAGACGAATTTTCGAATCGCGGGTACCAATCAGCATGATCCATGCGTTGCGGGTCTTTATTCTGTGCTATTATTGGTTATTAGTGACGCCATATTGACGCGCCCGCGTGTCATTCGGGCAGCCGTGAGTGAGATGGAAAAAATAGATGCAATTTAATTTGCACCTTATAACTATTACGTACAAGTCTGGTCGTGAGTTTTAATCGTGCTTTCGGAAATCATCGGATCGTATTGTTCGTGTCTGCGCGAATTTACGACACGCCATATAAATTGTGTTCTACTGTACTAGCTTTTGCCCGCGACTCCGTCTGCGTAGAAGTCATTTATCGCTGCTCCCTTGGGAACTGTCCAATTTTCCGGGATAAAAACTACCCTACGTCCTATTCCAGGACCTAACCCATATCTGTGCTAAGTTTCCGTTCCGAGGTTGAAGCGTAAACTGCGTGATTGAGTAACAAACATCGAAACATCGAAACATCCAAACTTTCTCATTTAAATTATAAGTAAAATAAGATTTTGGATTGCCTGAAAGGTAACCCATATAGAAATTAAACCAGAATGGTAAAAACATACCTATAAATAACCCAATATCCCTAATAATTATACGAAGTCTCTTTTGGCAAAATATACAAGGTTTAAATATCTTCCTATTCCAATATTGATAACCCGTTCCCTCTAAAAACAAGACGGGAAGGAAAACAAACAAAAGGCAATTGTTATTTTAAACTAAAAAGCGCTATTTGAAGGCGGATGTGGAAACCGGAAGCAGCAGTCTGCTGCAGGGGCTGCCGTCGAGATATTCAGCACTTCCGGCGTGCGAGCGAGACGGGGAGAGGAAATGAATGCTTCGATTTGAAGATTCCATTCATTGGTGTTGGAATATTGGGGAAATCTTAGTTTTGTCGGTGCGTGACTTGGGTTTCAGACTTAGACTTATAGTTTTGCTGAGTATGAATTGAACAGTTTAAGTTTATTTAGTGTATTCTGAGTCAATATTGTTATTATAGTTAAAGTGTGTGAGGATATTTGACTGTTTATCTGTTAATTTCATGACATGCTAGCTTAGTTGGTAAACCCTGCCTACAAAGCTACCGGTCCTGGATTCAAAGGGTGGATTTTTGTGTGATGAGCGCGAGTATATTTTGTTCCTGTGTCTTGAATGTTTTCTATGTATGTAATCATGTATTTCTCTATATAAGTAGTTTTTCATTGTCTCGTACCCATAATACAAGCCTAGACCCTAGACCTTAGATTGGGACTAAGTCTATTTATTGTGTGACTGTCACCGGTATTGATGATTTATATATTTATTTATCATTCATAGCTGAACCAATCTGGATAATATTTAGCATGTATTCCACGCCCTTAATTAAATCATAACATTTGATTTCAGTAAAATTATCAGTTCCCAAGGTAATACCATTAAACGCGGCCAAAATTATTGATAAACGATAATCTTCTATAGTTGAAAAAAGTTAGTAAAGTATGAAGAAATTTGGTCTGTCCACGTTATTACTAAATACTACTAAAGTTTATTTAAATCTTGTACCTATAGCCTGTTTCAATTGAAATTGCCAAAGATGTAAACAAATTAATACTGTTTGACACATAACCTCAAATATTCATCAAGCGTGTTTTTATTTAAAATAACGTATAATTAATAGTTATTTTATACACAAACTTATTGTGAAAGTAAAGATCAAGTGCATAAATCATTGCCAAGACCTCACTTGATCTTTAAAAGCACGTGATTATCTATATATATAAAAGGCTAAACTGACTGACTGATGTATCAACGCACAGCCGAAACTACTGTACCTAGAAACTTGAAATTTGGTACACGGGTTCCTTTCATGATGTAAGTGAGCACTAAGAAATGATTTTCCGAAAATCTACCCCCAACGGGAAAAAATGGGGGGAGTAGCGCGAAACTAATTCTACGCGTGCTAAGTCGCGGGCGTCCTCTAGTAGAGTAATAAATGGTAAATTGGTTCGTTTGGTTGTGTTTACATCTTTGACAATTTCAATTAGCACAGACTATACATGAAAGACAGCAAAGTCTGTTTTACCACTTAACTAACACAAATTGCTCTCCGTTACGCCAAAGGAACTTTCTTTTAAACGCTGTCATCCTAAAGCAGTAGATATTGGCAAAGTATACAATATTACATTCTATTATAGATAAAAGCATCCTGTAGAGTACTCGAAACCCCTATAATCGTATTACAGGGTGATCTAGTTACAGTCCCGATTCGCGGTTGATCCAGAAAAAGGGACTTGGGGGACCAAGTATCAAATATTATTTTTAATACCTTCGCTTTTCAAGGATATCGAATTTTAAAGTTTGTGAAATTTAATACGGCAACAGTGGTGGTTGTGGTTTTACTTTGTCCGTTTATTAGATTATATTTTTCTTCCTCTTAAACTAAATAACTGTTGAGGTTGTATATTTCATTGCAATAAGATGTAAAAATATACATTATATCTTTGACTTTTACTTAACATAATAATTCGTGACGAAACTTTTTGAATTATTTCACGTCACCATCTATTTAGTAAATTTCAAAGTTTTACAATCATACCATATTAGTAAGAGGAAATGTACCATGTAGTTAAACCAAAAAGTACATATTTGATAGGCTTTACTATGGACTGGTATAGAGTGAGCCAAACATTTAATAAAAATACTTTGAGATACTAACCTTACCTATAACTTGCATTTTTTTTGCAATTATTTTAAATCACTTAGACGTTTCCAGGTTTTCCGTATAAGCGTCATACGAACCCTTCACTGTCATCCACAGGCTCCCAACCCTCCTGAGGGTCAATATCTGACGGCCGAACGCCTCCGACGACAAATCCTCTTAAATTTTTCAAATTTTGGGGCAGGAAAATTTTGTCCATAATCTCGTTAAAGGGCGGACGAAAGTGCATCATAATTTAATTGAAACTGTAAAGGGATAGGAGAACATTTTGGAAAATAATCAGGTTACCTGGCTGACTTTAACGTCGTGTTTAATTATAGGGTAGGTATGATGTCAAATTAGTTCGCTCGTGGTTCCTATATAAATGTCTTTTCGCTACATACTGTACTCGCAAATTAATAGCATTCCGTTGACTATCGCTGTCACACTTGCACTCTCCACTAACAGTAGGTATATTTTTTTGTTTCGTGTTTCAAAGAAAAATTTAAGTCGGCGGTAACCATTTAGGAACTAGTTTTTTTTTAAGTAAGCGATGTGAAATGCGTTTCGATATAGTTCGAGGTTAAGAGCCATCTGACAAAAGCTGTGTGGTCAACATCGCATATTTTCGTTTTTTTGCCAACTACACTTATCAAAAATGTCTATGGATCAAAAATATCAAGTATTACATTATTTTAATTCCCGTTTATTTTGATACATCGTAACCAAATATTACATTACATTTTACGAATTTTATTTAAATACATTGAAAAAAAAATGCGACCTGTCTGCTAGACTTTGTTACCGTCATCTAAGAGATAAAAGCTAAAAGTTATCATTTCTCTCTACAACACAAAAAAATCGAGATGGCATCTTTGGCTGGTAAAGAATCACGCTGTAAATTCACTTTGAATGGCAACACCAGTTAATTACCGCAGAGCAGGTAACTATGCCCTGAATGGACGCCATACACACGTTCTGTCTGCGACCGAGTTTAATTAGCCCGCTGTACAACACGATGTTAAGGGTGTTTCTCTTTAGGTAATATTATTATTTATATAAATATGATTGGAAAGCGTAAAAAAGGTAATGTAGTATGATATTAATGCGCAATATTTCGATCGATGATCTTGTTTTTATAATGTTTTTGAATGTACCTATATCTGCGATATTATTACCAATTTTGCCATGATTTTAAGAAACAGTCTCGTAATGTGATATTTATTTACACAAAAAAACACTTTGTTGGTACTTAAATGATCACGCAATTTAAAAAAATAAATACTAACCGTCATTTATACTAATTTTCATACACTATTTTTTCTTAATCAGGTACGTTAAGTACTATCTTTTATGCAAGTAGGTGCCTACCTACTAATACACAATTGTAACCTAGTCTTATCCGTATAAACCACTATAATACAAGTTGCAACACAATACAATTACCGCCTCGTTCCTACGCGGGTGCATTTTGTATGGAAATTCCATAATTAAACCCGGCGCTGAACGGGTTAAAACTGTCGACAGCCCCTTAACAGTGACGGCGCCGCGCGTCGAACAAATGGCGACGAACTTTCATTATTTGCACGCATTCTGTCTGCGGAGTTCCTCAATTTGTTGTACCTTCATCAACTTTTACAATTTAATTGCTTGTTAGTATGAAATGTGACTTGGCATTGTTTTCAAAAGTTTGTTGAAAACTTATCTTTACCTACCTGAGAGTTATAATTAATTTGCTGGTGGTAGTTGTAGAACCTTTGACAATGTCCTGCCTTGTCGCTACGATCATCTCGCTCTAACCTTTCCACCGAGCAATTATGTTCCCGCTTTTGTGTTTCATCACGACCCGCGACTGCGACCGGCGACGGCGACCATGTCGCGAATTTATAGACCGGTGACCAAACCTAGCGTCAACGACGTCGTGCAACCGGGTCGCCATGCGTTGGTCAGTGTTCCATATACATTCATACTAAACGGTGGGTCGCGCGACATGGTCGCCGTCGCCGGTCGCGGTCGCCGGTCGTAGTCGCCGTCGAAATTATACCTTAAGACTGTCGGGAAAAGGATAGAGGTTTTCCGTCGTCATGTTAAACATAGCTGCTAACGTGTTATGTTCGTGCTTTGTTGTAACATCACAGCAAGCCAAACATACACATGCATAGTTGGATCCTACCACAGGATTCTACAATGTGACTTAAGTTACGCCCACACCAATCGTATCAGCACCGTTTTTGACGCACGTTCCCCACACCGCTGCTTAAAAAAACGGTGTCGTTGCTTAAACAAAAGACGGGGTCATAGTAACAACATGGCGCCGTTTTTGACGTACCGTAATATACGCACCGTTAAGCATTGGTGTGGAGGGCATGCGTCAAAAACGGTGCTGATACGACGCGTCACTGCGATTCCGTACCGTCACCGTTTTTTAAGCATTGGTATTTGGAGCTTGCGTCAAAAACGGTGCTGATACGACGCGTCACTGCGATTCCGTACCGTCACCGTATTTTAAGCACCGGTGTGGTCGCAGCTTCATACTGCTTACCCCTACTTGTACCCTCACTATATACTAGGAACAGGAAACTCCTTTTCTATTGCATTTATTGACTACTAGTATTACGATTGTGCAACTTTTATTGTTTATGTTGCTCCTTCTAACTACAGATACGTGTAATTTACTTGGGATATGCGGTTTTACCATTGTATAAAAGAGGGCAGTACCTACCTTAAAGGCCCATTTAGATGGTACGAGTTTCTCTCTTCGAGTGTACGATTATCGTAGCACGAGAAAAAATATGTCATCATATAAACTACACGTACGATAATTGACGGGTAAAACTCGTACGAAAATCGGTTCTGACCGATTCGTGCGATACTCGCATGTACGTGAAAAAATGTCATACGAGAACCAGTTTAGATGAGTCGAGACATCGTCAGCAAATATCTCCGTAGAATGCAGCGTCTCGTGTAAACTATGTCGCCTGGCGATAATCTCCGTACGAGTATCGAATGACATCATCGTAAACGAGTTTTTATTTCTCGCTTAATGTAACCATTTTTATAAGATTCTCGCCCGGCGATTATTGCATACGATAATGTCATACGATTTCTCGCCCCAAAATGGGCGAGAAACTCGTACCATCTAAATGGGCCTTAAATATTGATGCTGAAAAATGTACTTATGTTTTTAAATAAAGGAATATTATCCACCCTGTATAATAATCAGAGGTCGGAATAGGTAGTGCTTATTAACCTAAACTTGACGCATGTTCATTCATGCACGAGTGAGATGGGAATACGTTATTGAATGAAGATGCATCAAGTTTAGGTTAATAAGCACTACCTATTCCGACCTCTGATAATAATATCGTAAAGCAAGATTAACGCACACTGTAACGTTGTACCTAGTTAAATTTCTACGTACAAGTACAAACGCAACGCTCAAATGATTTGACTCTAACGAAGTTTCTGCCAATCGAAAATGGCGGATATTGCTTGTCAAAACTACCAAGTAACTGTCATTTACATGTCCTGTAAAGGGAAACCAAACTATCTGTTTACGTTTGCGATATCTTTATTACCCAAAATTTATAGAATTCGCAATAGAACCGCCCTCATAAACTCCATAGCGCCCTCCAAAAGAAAAAGGCAATATAATTTGTACAAACACACATGCTCATACTGCCTTTTGATTTTGGAGGGTAGTATAGTTATATTTCCTCATTATAGTTACAGTATTTCCACTTCATTAGCTGTCATTAAAAATTGATGGCTATAGTTAATGTGGTATAAACTTTATGCCGCCATATTGTCAGTTTCACTGCCTTTTTGTAGCAATAAGGCGAGTGTCTCCAAATGAAACAATGTTTTTGTAGACCAATAGGATAGCCGAAGATTGTAATGTTTCGATTCTAAATATTACTCGTTAAGATTTGCTTTTTTTTTGGAAGTTTACTTACATTTTAAGCTTTAATTTTTTATAGTTTAAATTGAGTTGTCGGGGAGTTAGAATATCAATTAAGTCAGTGATAAACAGAACCACGCTGTATATCGTGATAATATTATTAAGATATAATTATATTATATTTTTGATAATGATGTGAAATGTAATTAGTTATGATTATTCTTGGGTCAGGTATATTTTTTTCACTATATTATTTTATTAATTATTATAATTTCAATGTTCCACCTTTATTCCGACTTTCCCTGTGGTCACATATTCAAGCCATAAATGACGTAATAACCAAGTAACTCCAAATACATCGAAATTCTGTCTTATCTCCAAATAAGAGATAACTCTCCTCTTCACGTGACTCATCCAATATTGTATTTAAACCCAAAACTAATATCAAAATTTAATACGCGTATGTATTTAAACCTCTTACAACCCTCGGATCTTTACAGAGTGGTTCACACCCCGACATCAGCCGTTCAAGTGCACTTGAGAGCAGATACATCCCCCAGAAAGTACTAACTCCTTTAATTCTCTCAAACGATTGTCAAACTTATTCTTTAATGATGTAGGTTTATAGTATTTTGGGTTAATAATCGTTATTGGTTTATAAAATTTAAACAAACGTTTAGCCGATTAAGAGTATTTCTAATCTAAGGGATGTTTTTGTTAAAAATCAAAATGTGTGACAAGATGTATTTGATATTAAGCAGATCTCCCTAGGTTTAAAACAGGTTTAAGTAAATACAAGTTATTTTAACTTTTTGTCTCACACAATTTAAATTAAAAGGTGTCTTTAGTAGAGTTATATACCTACTAAGTATAATTTGAACTAAGGTTTTTGAACTATGCTTTAAAAACCGTACAATTTCGTAATTATTATTAGTAAGGATTGGTTTAATCATCGGATATTGTGTCTCAGTTTGTTTGTCCTTAATTAACTTCAAAACGAAACGTGTTTTGCTTAACCATAGCTATAGGTAAAGCAGCAGATAAAAACTAATTAAATAAAATCAAAAAATGATTTTAAAATCTGCACTTTATAAAAAGAAATGGAATATGCAGTTATCATGTCTTCCAATTTATTGAAAAAACTAAAATGCACTATAGTGTGGTATACTATAATGTGGTATACCACATTATTTATTATTATTTATATTATAAAGCAGATAGAAGACAAAAGAGCACAATAAACTACCTGATGATTAGTGAAATCTGAGATCCATAGATATTTTGCATTTTAAACATTGCAATGGCGTTGCCAGCCCAGAGGGCTTATTGTCTAACGAACTCGCAATCTCGATCGTTTTCATTCGATTTGAAAATCGAATGCTTGTCTGCATACAAAATTAAAACAATTGCTCCACTTTGAAGCCGGTTGCTATTGCGAGTGCGTTAGACAATAAGCCCTCTGATTTTTCATCAGTTCGGTCGTCGTTTTCATTTATTCTCAATCTCAATACGATCATCCACCTACACAATCATCGATCAGCAAGGAAATCACCCCGTAAAATATAACAAAGTTTATTTCTGAGCACCTAACGTCATTGAGTATATCACTCGACCCGGTGTTGTCTCGACAAATTCCCTTCGAACAAAAACGAAACAACCTAGTGCGCGTGCCAAGTCTCATCTTCATATTTTTCCTAGAAAATCTCTGCAGATGATCAGACACCAATACTTTCAGAGCCCTCAGTTGAGGCGAATCCTACTCAACTTGAAGGTAACAAGAACGCAGGATTGAGGGATGGAGGTCTTTTTAAAGTGGAGTCGGGAACGCTAAGTGAAATCGAATATTTTTTGCCGTAAACTCCGATCTCTGCTGGTGGCAGGAGTATTTCTTGCGACGTTGTTTTGTTTTTAACACGTAGGCAATAACTGTTTATTACTATGGTCACGGCCTGTTTATAAAGTCGCATATCGTAAAAACAGCCCGTTTTCTCATAATTATTTATTTATTTATTTATAATACTTAACTAGTGTTACAAATCAAGAATTACACGTAGCTACGAGTTTTTTATTTACAATTTTATAGTTATGTGGTATAGGGTGTTACTTTTATTAGGCTCACTTAACTTTTTTTTTTTAAGTCCAATTTTAATTTACATAAAAATATTAATTTTGTGTTAATGTTTATAAATGTGTTTCGAAAATATAGTGATAATGAGCTATAGGAACTATTCATGTATAACACAAACATTTTTAAGACACCGTTCTTAAAAAAAATTGAAACAAAAAAAGAAGTGTTAAGTTTTTGAAGCTTTTGTCCGTCTATTTGTCTGTCATAGCCCATAAAATTGTAATTTTAATCCGTTTTTTTTTTATTTGAATAAGATGTCATAAAAATGTCATAATAGGCAATGGGCCTTTCTATTTCCTGTAGGTAAGTGGAAATATATGAGTCTGCGTTTGAGCTCGTTTTTCTTAATTTAAACCCATAACGATAACTCATCTTGATTCATAACGCACTATAAACCTATTTTAGTTAAAGTATGCTTTGTCTCTTTCACACAAATTCAAATGTCACGATGAAAGATAAGGACAAACCATATTTGAAGCATACTTTAGTTATTGCGCGTTTATAAGAGTTTAAGTCTTTAACGTTTTCTATATGACTGGTTCTAGTATTTAAATTAAATTCGCGCGGCGTGGCCCAATGTATACACATACGTCTTTGTTTACGAAGTAAAGCTTCAGTCTACATTTTACGACGTTTATAACAACAGTGTAGAAATATGTTAGAGCCACGACAGGCGAGAACTAATATACAAACTACGTAAAATAACACTTGAAACTTGTCCAGCGAGTAGGTTTTATATATAACCATGGCTGTGAGTAATTCGTGTGTATTTCTTGGATACGGCATTGTAAAATTTCCATTATTTAATTATCTATTTATTAATTTCTTGATAAAACATAGTTTTACATGTCAAAAGTTCAAAACACAATAATTTTACAACAAATTCTAGAAATATATTAGAATTATTTAATTGGTGAGTTAATTAGTTGATACTATTACAGAACTGTAGAGTCAACTGTGAGAAATGTATTGAATCAATACGTTAACAATTATAATTTGCAAACACATTAATAAAACAAAGACATTTCTAGCATTCCATCTAAGTCTCCAGGGTTGGCTACGTATTTGCAGTCTTTAGATAGTCATCCTAAGATTAGATGGCATGTGTGCTGGTTTGCCTTCTCTTTGCTTTAATAAAATAAAAACATAATTTTTGACACAAAGACTAAACAAAGGTTGAATCGTCAATCATTTGAAACTTACATTGTAATTTATTAAAAAAAAATAACAACGAAAAACGATATAAGTAAATTAATTAACTTATTATTCATTGTTGCACAATTACAAATTTGAGTACCTAGATACAAAAGGTAAACCTACTACTAAACTTTGGGCAAATCAAAATAATCTTGTAGGCGGTGCGGTACGATAGTAGATGTTACGAGACAATACAATACAACACAGTACAATATTATAAGGTAAAAATGCATTTTTTGAGTTTGTTTGTACGTGAAGTGTAATCTCGTGAACCACTGTTTCTCGTAATATGCTTTACCATTTAAAAAATACATTATTCCAGGAGGGAACACAAGTTTTCCGCGACTTATTTGTCGCTCGGATCTCCCTTTCTATCTAGTTTGTACCTATGAAGATGTACTGAATGAAAAGCGAGAAAATACAACGTGTGCTAGCCATACGGATGAACATAAGCTGTAAGTAATATTATATACGTATATTATTCAAGCCAAGAAAAGGGGAAACGGGCCGCTATACTCCTAAAAAAATAATTTTTTTTTTACAAATGCCACATCCATTTTATTCATCCTGTAAGATCCATATTTCGCAGGCTATAATGTGGGAATGCCATCACCTGAAGATGGAAACTTCTAGAGCCTGATATGAGCTTCGCCATACAATTTAAATTCTATGGACATTTTCATAAATTTGCAAGCGTTTGAACGATGTTTATGCATTTTAGTTAAATATTAAACATGTTTGCATAATGACATTGTATGTCACGGTAGGAGGTGTATTTTGTTTTACGAAACCATTTTGTTTAATAGCTGTCTCTACATATTCTATACTATGTATCCGTACTAATAATACAAAGCGAGAGTGCGAATTTTGTGAGTTTGTATCTATCCGACAAGTAATCTCCAAAAGGACAGAACCTAATCAAATAATTCTTTCACCATTTGAAAGGTACATTATTCCGAATGTTTTTAAGCCGGAGTGAAGCGAGGGCTGGGCGCTAGTGTTCAATACACAAACGTTATACATATATTAAGTTAATACGAACATTTATTTCTGCCATATAGTATAGTTAGTTATTGATGAAATTAAACTAGGAAAGAAACTCACTGTAAGTTGAAATGTAGTTTCATTAATCATCGGTATTGTCCCTGCCGAAGCTAACGTTCCGGATTCCTTTTCATCACCGTTAGAGTAAATAATTTTGACGACGCGCTAGCCTAGTTTGTAGTGACCCTGCCTACGAAGCTAGCGGTCCTGGGTTCAAATCCCGGTAAGGGCAGATATTTGTGTGATGAGCACGAGTATTTGTTTCTGAGTCTTGGATGTTTTCTATGTATTTATTTCTCTATATAAGTATGTATTTATATCGTTATCTAGTACCCATAGTACAGGCCTAGAGTTTAGTTTAGGACAGTGGTTAGATTAATTTGTGTGAGATCGTATTGATATTTATTTATCAGTTAATAGTATTACTCTTAAATAACTTTACGATAGATGCTTACAAAATTGACAAGAATTTTCACTGATTATTATACTATTTAGTAAACAGGATAACTTTACATGATATTAACGCAATCCAAAATACTAACTTTACTAAATGGTTTAGTCTAAAATAACTTTAACTGTTT
The DNA here is from genome assembly GCA_948252455.1 of Acleris cristana. NCBI lineage: Eukaryota > Metazoa > Arthropoda > Insecta > Lepidoptera > Tortricidae > Acleris > Acleris cristana. The sequence goes on along the minus strand of OX411774.1, from coordinate 4,593,133 downwards.
TCAAACTAGTCCCTAATGCGTTTATATCGCACGACGACCACATATTTTCGTGTACATCGTCAAATATTGTATTTACATAAACTAATGCGGCTGCAACCAATTGGGTACAAATTGGCCTCTAGGCTCGTCCGGCAAAATATTTGCGGAACACGCTGTTAGCGCTTGGCGTAATTCGTTGGGAGGAAAATATCTCCGAAAATATTATATTTGTAGTTTTTTTCGTTATTATTGATGATGCCTCTGCTGTAGAAGTTAAAACAAGTTTCAACTCCGATGAATCATTTCAAGAAGATCGTATAAAACAAGCTATATTTATAAAACAGTATGTTAATGACTATAGGTAACTTATATAAATATCTTACAGTGAAATGTATGTAAATTTATGTACCACCTTTTGTACTCACTTTCCAGCAATAACGATTTGATTGATTGATTGAATAACCTGCTGAAAGTTGAATCATTTATTCATCGTCATCACAATAATAATAATAATAATGAAGAGGTATCTAGCTAGGTACACTAAGGAAAGAATGTTTGAAAATTAAGCCCTGAAAGGAATATAAGATCGGGGGATGAAAGTTTGCATGAAGATGGGTTAATATTGACTCTACGCGGACGAAATCTCGGGTAGACAGCTGTATTTAAACATGTTGATAGCTATCTATTATAGGGACGAAATGGGTGGCATCATGACCCAATATTTAGTTATATATAAACCATTAAACATCAACTGTGCTTTATAAAGACTTCAGTAAAGTGAAGTTTAGTACCTATGATGATATACAAATATCGTGATAATAAAAGGCGTCAAGAAGTGTTATGGATCTTTGTTACAATTTGGTTGGCAATTGGTACCAAAAGTTTTGGGTGATCTTCTTCTATGTCCAGTTTGTGTTAAAAGAAAGTATATAACGCCAATTTCTAATAATATTTATTCCGCACAACTTCAAAGTTTGCACCAACACAATCCAAACATCAGTATTGATGTTACTCTAAAATTTTAGTATACTCAGCACCTATGACAGTGTTTGTTTGAACGCTAGCAATATCCAAACGCCAAACGATTGTGTGGATATGCATTTAATTTCACACGTTTGCATAGCACATTAGGAAGTATGTTACGATGTGCCTCATTGCGTTTTGATATTGCTTGTGGAATTTATGTTTAAAATTTAAACGCTGTTTTTTTATGGACTCTAGCTGTTGCTCGCAACTCTCTCTGCGTAGAGTCGGTTATTGCTATTCCCTCGGGGATCAAAAGTATCCTATGTTCTTCCCCAGGACTCAACCTATTTTCATACCACATTTAATCGAAATCAGTTCAGCGTTCATCAGTTTAGCCGTAAAATCGTCACACAGACAGACAGGCAAACAGAGTTACTTTCACATTTAAAATATTAGTACGGATGTGGATGGCGTTCTGTAGACGAATTAAAAACACTTATTTTCTTTGTATGTTCTTTCTTTTGTAAGCAAATTCATATAAAGTTTGCTTTTAAATCCACAGCCAACGCTCGTCTATTCTTGGCTAAACACTACTCATGGCTATGTTATTTCTGGTTGGATTCCTTATAAGATTGTTTTAGAAGCTTTTTTACGTAGTATTAACTAAAATATGACCAAGTAACGATTTATATTAAAAATAAGACTCGAATGGTTCTCAATAAAACTGGGAAAAATATGGTGATATTTTACTCTAAAAGTCGAGCATTCGTTTTGAATGACTCTGTTCCTAGAAATGATTTACTCCCAGAGCCTCTGAAGCTTTGTACCAGCGTCTTTTATTCCGTAAAATCAATTTTATTTCTATTTCAGATGTCGACGTCAAACTAAATCCTCTGGTAAAGCGCTTCTGAGCTACTGGGGGTAGAGAGTAGTTAAATAAATTTAGACCCGACACAGCCTTTTAAAGACCAGCGTCAAAATACTTAGATTTTTGTAATTGGAATTGTAGCCTATTTTAATAAAATCGTAAAATTTACTAAGTAGTTATAAGTACCGTTTAATGATAGTAACGGCTATAATGGCTATTAAGACCAACGCAAATAGTACAATTATCAGTGTTTTTGCACACAATTAATGCTCTTAATTCATCATATTAATTTAGAATTAGCCTTAAGCTATTTTCCGTGCTCTTGAGTAGAATTACGTACTTACCTACCGCTTTGGCCGACCTGAGGGTTTATTGTCTAACGCACTCGGAATCAGGATAGTTTTCATTTTGAAAATCGAAGGCTTGCATACAAAATGAAAACAATTGCTCCACTTTGAAGCCGGTTGGGATTGCGAGTGCGTTAGACAATAGCCCCTCTGGGCCCGTATTATGGTCACCTTTATCGCGATGGATAAAGCATCCGTCACTCTCGCACTTACGTACTGGTCAGAAAGTGACAGATGTTTTGTCCACGTTTATCCATGTCGAAAAACACGACAATAATTGGCCAGCTGCTTCGGCCATGATTGACCAAGTTATAAATACTCCCACTAAAATTTTAATAACACTCTCATGGACCATGGTTAAATGATTTGTTATCACATTAAAATGAGAGTTGTTTAAGAGGAACACCAAACTGCTAAATGCTCTCTTAAAATATCGAAGATTTTCGTGTCCATTCTGTCCCGCATTATTCTTTTCCTATTCAGTATGTAGAAAATTGTATTTCGTTATCCGACGAATAATATTTCCTGATCCATATTTTCGAAGGCAAGAATTATAGCCCTTTTTATGGGAGACTGATCAGGTTTGATATGTCAATAGACGTGTTCCAATGAATATTAATGGGAAGGTGCCATGCTCGGGAATATAGGCTTAAGTGAGAATAACACTTGCAAAAGGACTTATTTATACTTGCCATGAAAGTGAATTTAATACTTGTGTTAAGGTGTTTAAGGTACAGATGAATGAAGTGAAGAATGTTGTTATTGCTTTTGGGAAGCTGTTTCGTAGAGGGATCAAGGAATTAATGATTGTTAAGATGAAGAAAATACAACAGCACTATTTCAGAGCGTGGCAAGAAGTAGACATAGGTAGGTATATAAACATAAAAAATCATAACCGTCCTTCTGACACAGTTAGGTGAAAAAGGAAAAACGGTGGATTTAAAAGACTTAAAACTATATGTATTGTATTTTATAGACGACAATATTAAAAATCTGCAATAGGGTTTTCAAAACTTGATTTTTTCAAGCAACTTTTATTCTTTCTCCCGTAGTGACTTAAGGTACATTAAGTTACTTTATTAGGCACCTAAGGTTACCGACGGAAACGCTTGAATGAGTAAATATGTTAGTATTTTTTTCTACAGGGTTTTGGTAGGGTACGTGACCCTTTTTTTTTTTGCTATATTTGTATAAAATCTCGAAAGGGTTAAGTGGGCTTCAACTCGATTTAGCAAACCGTAGCACCTAATTTGCTACGAGAAGGGGTAAATGTATTGAAAATAAGGGTGCTTACTTACGAGTCACTAGCATATTTAAGCTGTTTAAGGGTACGTTAAATAGAACGTTCACCAGTATTAAGAAATAATGGTTTTATTTATTTTCAGATAAAGTAAACAATCAATAGAATTTAAGACATTCAATGCCCTTGAATTAGAATTACTAAAAATAATTATGCTGTGTTTTATTATATTTTAAATTTGATTGTTTTGTGATATAAATGTGTTTTTTTACTCATATTACGTGCTAACATAAATCTACTCTAATTTAATCAATATTTGAAAAGCATTACAATCTTTTAACTTGGTTTAATTCTAATTTCAGTCACGTCAAATTATGCAAGTTAATATTGAAGCGGTTCTGTGTAAATTCTCAAAAAAATACTCAATGTTTAATCAATTATAACAATTAGTCAACGCGCCAAAGTATCAAAGTTTTAAAGTAGACAAGTGCCCGCTAGATTCGGGATCGCATGGACAGGGAATGCAATTTCCCCACAAAGGGACTGTCCGAAATGGCGAGCCGGAATGTTCGAATCTATTCGCAATTTACTCGGAGAGATTCGGCAAAAAGTTTATTAGTTTTAATTATGGATTTTTAAACTTATCAGTTATTGTGTATTCTATAAAGAATATGAGTAATATTGTGAAGGCATTTGATGAATCATGTATCTAACACCCGTATTCACAAACAATACTTAAGGGATCCTTCACTGAGTAAACGCTCTGCGTTCAATACAGCTTTGTCATTGGTCCTTTTTGACCGACCTTTTGTTTATGAGACGATTTGAACCACCCTGTGCGTTTGTGAGCACTGTGAGACCTCATAGTGACGTTAGTGAATACGGGTGTAAATAAATAAAACAGTACCGTGACTGAAACTTAAAAGGTTTTAATTTTTTTCTCAAATAGTATGGAACGGACAAATACCAAATTTTGCATAAATATTGCTGTAACCAATAGAAACTATCAAAAAAAATACCAGCTTTCTACTTACTTCTTTCTTTCTTGAAGTCACAGGCGTCTTCTAGTATTGTATGTATTTTTAAAAACATTGCTGTTGCAAGGGAATAAAAATCATCTTCAATTAAGTATTATAATCGCAGATCGAATTATCCAAGGATATTCCTATGGCAATATTATAATATTTTAGAAGAAAAAAATGTTGTGTGTTATATTTCATTTAAGAACTTATCAACCATGACATAATTATTTTTACATTTGTTTTTATATAGGCATTTATATTATCAAAGATTTTCTAGCGAGTTTCTTCGACGTGGCAGTGGTACTCGACAAACAGTATTTATAAGGCGTCGCGTTTATTACTAAGACTCGTTGTTTAAAAATACCGCAACAAAATTGACTCCTAATCGAAATAATCAATAAATTCCTGACACCTCGTGGCGCGATCGTCGAAAGCAATCATCGGTCATCGACCCGGGATCAATATTTTCGGCTTTTCATACATTTGACAGGTAACACTGGGTCACTCCTATTACGTATTAAATGGTGGTAGTGGTTACGAGGGTGGCTAATGATTGTTGGGTGAGTTTGGAATTTTGTGTAAAGTTTGTATGAGAGCAATTAGTAAGCGATTGTATTCCACTTTTAATATGTTGGAGGTATTAGTAAAAATATGTTTTGTGTGCATACGAACTGTTTCTTGATTTCTCTCAATTGATTCATATAGATGTCATACCTATAGAAATTCAAATTTTAGTTTCCATTTTCAAACCGCGTTTAGATTTGGTTACTTTGAATTAAAAAATTACATTACTATTCAAAATATATATTTTTTTCACCAGGTAGTTTGCTACCAACTCCTTTTTCACTCGTCGAAATATTTGTTCCGCGTGGTTGCCGGGTTAGAATAGTGCCACTCCATGTCTTCCCGTGGATGTCGTAAGAGACGACCAAGGGAATAAAAGCTTGAAGTGCCGTTAGGAGATGAGTTTGCACCCTGTCACTATAATACACTGGTAAACATCTTAGCGTAATTTTGTGCAAAATGTGTTTACTGAATTATCAAAAAATGTTTTGAGTTGTTGGTAATTCTGTAGCTCTGCCTACCCTACTCTGGGAATGATGGCATGCATTTATATATGTATGTATGTGAATTATTAACCAGTGAGATTAATAAATATGTCTTGTCACTAGACAAAATGCATCAGATGCGTATGGAATTGACATATACCCTTGACGCGATCGTCCGGCAGCTTACACTCAATCCTATGCATTTTAGGTTCGCGAAATGCGTCTTGTCCAGGTCAAGAGACCATTATTTACATTTCCGACGAAACGGATCGGCCAAAGCAGTTGTAGACGAATTGAATAGCATGTTGTTCAAAAGAATGTAACCTCTAAAAGCAGTGGTTTCCAACCGGTGTGGTTTAGGGACCACCAGGTGGTCGCATCACCACAGCATCACTGTTGACTAACCACTAGTGAGCCTTATTGTAAGGTGATTCACAAATGGTCAGTTAACTGTGTTGCTTATGGTACCTACCTGCGTGATAAGGTACTAAAATGAGCAGTTACCGACTGACCATACCGTGCTAATAAATTTGTACGAATACGATTCGAGGCGCAATGACCAATGGACGATTAATGACAAATCAATATGAATCAAAAACTTACTGTAAATATAGATTAATGAGCACCATACATGCCCGTTTACAGATAATTAAACTAATTATAACTAATTACAGGTTGCACGAAGTAAATAATTTGAACGTACAATTAAGCAATTCCAGCATTAATTGACGTCAAATACGGTATAATTCTAGTGAGTACAGAAATTTCGGTAATTTTTTCAGCAGTTAAATTCAAGTTTGTACAGGTAAAGCATTTATAAGATACGAGTATATTACCAAGACTACGAAAAATACACCAATAAGTGTCTCAGCACGCAGGCCACAGTGCTCAAACTAAATATACAAAGAATTGGTCTTCTTTTGTGACCTTGGTAGATGTGGGTCGTTTTGAGAATTGACCTTTCAGGTGACAAAAAGAAAAACAATAAACAGGTTGACTTGCAAAGAAGTACGTGGGTTTTGTCATAATACTAGTTTTAATATTTTATAATCAGAGGGCTTATTGTCTAACGCGCTCGCAATCACGATCGTTTTCATTTTGAAAATCGAAGGCTTGTCTGCATACAAAATGAAAACAATTGCTCCACTTTGAAGCCAGTTGCGATTGTGAGTGCGTTAGACAATAAGCCCTCTGTTTGTTATTATTTTTATATAAATCAACTTTTTTATTTTCTTTATTTCTCTCTTTTAAACTGTTTGCCCCTTTTTTGTCGACTCTCATTTCGTAAAACGTATCACTTCACAGAATTTTCATCTCATCGTCATCATTTTCTAGGCACACGGGTAAACATTTTGTGGTAGTCAAGATTTCGGTAAAGTGAAATTCGGTTAAATTATACATTGGATGATAATATTTTCGGTAAAACGGGGACACCCTTTAAAACAATACATAGGACATTGGAAAATTTATCAGGTTTTAAATTAAAAGTCTACTTGATCCATTTACTAGAGTGAAGGAGCGCTCATTTACAGTAAGTAAAAAAGAAACCTACCTACTTATTATTTCTGCTATCCATTTAGTTATAAAAGTTATACTAGTGGCAGGTGGTAATGACGAAGTTAAACTAACGTAGCAATTAACATTCATATTTAATATGAAAAAAGCCACCGTCTCCATAATAAATAACGAAAAATGATTAATTATGTAGCTTCAGCAGCTGGTAATAAGAAAGACTATAGTTAGGAAAGGTATCAATTTATATACATGTTTCAAAAATTAAGACCATTTTAATGCGTAACTACTTCTAAAAGTAAACGTTGATCGGTAAGGATACAAGAATTATAACATACTAGCTTCTGCCCGCGACTTCGTCCGCGTAGATTTCGATTATTGTAATTCCCTGGGAAACTTTTAAATTATCCGGGATGAAAAGTAGCCTATGTGGTAATCCGGGGCTTAAGCTATCTCCATTTCAAATTTCATTGAAATCCGTCCAGCCGTTTCAGCGTGAAGGAGTAACAAATGAACACACACACACACACACAAACTTTCGCATATATATGTATAATATTGGTAGCATAGTAAAATGACTTCCTCTAGAATTTTAAAACCTTGATTAGCTATGTCAACTTTTGAGACAAGATACCGCCTAGATATATTATGTAGAGCTAAAATTTTCAGAAAGAAAGAGTTAAAGTTATTGAATGAAAAACGAGAAATGCTTATGTGGTTTAGATATAATAGATTTATTTCAATCGCGTTGATATTTTGGAGTTATGGTGTATTTCAAACATTGCTACGTTATTTAAATATCAACTTTCCTCATCACAAAATTATGTCTAGCTTTAGCCAAAGGAGGAAAAGGTCTACCTTTTCAAACCGTAATAACTCCTAAACTAACTAACATAAGTTAAGTTAAAACTATATTTAGAACCGGTATAAAAGGTGTTTATTTGTAACCTAACATTAACGCCAAGTTCTGGGAGACCCTGTATAAGTTACTACTTACCGATACAAAATTAAGTTAATTGTCAACTTAAATGAATACTGAATACATAAAGCGGCTCTACCATGCTGGCTATATTGTGCCAATTTAAGCTTTGCCAAGACCCAGTACTAGAACAAAAGGTCTATACAGGGTGTCCTTTTGTTGCCCAATCCTTTATGTTAGGCTTAGCTATAAGCCTACAGTTGTTGGTGCGTGTGCATTGCCGATAACATGGCGACGCAGCCTGCGTTTCACGGTCATGCACAACGATATTTTTAACTTTTTTCAAGGGTCGGTATTTTATGAGGGTGGTAATGGTCGTTGTGATTTATAGGTAAATACTTGAAACGGTGTCTGACAAATACCTAACATGATTTTTATACTTGATTTTATAAGAACTGAAATATGTAAATAGGTACAATAAATTAACGAAAATAGTGTTGGTGGTTGTATATTTCATTTAAATCAGCCCGTTGTAATAGGTATTCCTATTTTACGCAAATAAAATCTATAGTTTACTCATTCTGTCGATTTGTGCCAGTTAAGTTCTTTTGAAATGTACCTAATAATTGAACAAAAACGTATTGCAACAAAGCAGTGACAATTATTTTAATAAAAAATACTGAAAATATTCACAGCGTTACTAGGTACATTGTCTATGACCACTTCACTAGGCTAGGCCTGCCTCGTGGGGCCGGTAATATCCATTTATAAATTATTATAATTTGCATAATTTGTCTAAGTACTGCCTTATAATTAAACAATTGTTTTTTTTTTATAAAGCCTCCGTGAAACTCAGACATATTAAAGAGATCATAATGGATTGCTGAAGTGAATAATTTCGAAAATCGCACAAGTTGGTTTCGGGCTCGTCCGAAGTTCTATTCTCTAATTTGATCTTGAGATCTCTTTATTATAATAGATTTTTTACTTTTCACAATTATGATACTTTGTTGAACACTTTATTTCCGTGTCATAGCAGAATCATTTCAAAAACATTAAAACTTATTCGAATAATTTACAATTCGCATATTTCAATATTGAAACAACCTCGGTTGTCGCCCCCCGGCAGACAATTGCACGAATGATTTGGAAAATTCGCCATTGTTCGTATAAATCGTGATTTACACGCTTTTATTGTAAATTTTGCTGAAAATTCTGCTAGCATTAATGGTAATTTGAGTTAAAAAGCCTCGGATAGTTTATTCTTGTAACATTCGTTTTTGAAAAACCACAAATCCAATGCTTTTCAATGCAGTTATTTTTATACATAATATATGTCGCAAAACAGGTGAATATTTACGTGCATTTTCATTTTATTGCCTGTTTTATAATACAATATAGGTACCTATATATTTCACCTGGAGAAAGACGGTGCAAATGCTTTTAAAGGAGGGACGTTTTTTTTGTGTGAATATTTTTATGTAGAAAAGTCAGGTCCGATGCAATATAAATTTTCAAAGACGAAGTTACATTAAAATTTAACGACATCTCTAAAAGGGAGATCTTAAGTACATTTTCAATTTAGGAAATAAAACCTTACGTACACATTATCTAGCTAAGTGCGTCCGCAAACAGCCTTAACACACTCTTTTCAACGATATCAAACAAGTCTAGACATAGCCATATTAACAAGACCTCTACCATTGCTACCCTCTCCTCCAACAATTCCTAAAATCAACCTGTATAAGGGGGTGGGGGAGCTCTAGTTCTTCTGGTCTACAACGAGATAAGGGTGCATACAGACTAACGGGGAGATCGACAAAGAAATGCAATTAAATGTAAAATAGGGGCTGTTTCACACGACTGTTGACATGGCGTGACGAATGAGGTCCGGATAGACGGCTTTTGCGTCTATTTATTTGATCAGAGCCTTATTTGAGAATAAAAAAAGTAGTGTAGCTAGATTAAAACATGAAATACTCTGCGTATGTAATGTTGTTAAATACGAATAGGTATATCAAGCATTATGAATTTGCTTATACCTGTGACTGTCCACATAGAAGTGGTTTCTCGCTACTCCCGTGGGAACTGAGCGAATATTGAAAATACAAAGTTAAGTTCAACTTTGTACTTATTTTTTATATAGCTTGTGTTTTGTAGGTATTTTTCTTTTACATGGATAAAAAGTACCCAATATTCATTTCCATGCTATGAACTATATATGTGTGTATGTATGTTTGTATGTAAGTATGTTTTTTATTGGACAAGAAAAAAAATATTAGTAGTACAAAATTAAGTAGTACTTTTATACCAAAAATGAATTTTGAATACTAATAAACAAACAAACTTTCACAATCACAATATTAGTAACGATATAAGGTTCAGTCCTGAAACTAAGGCCTTTAGATCATATTTCATAGTTACATAGTTATCACAATACCGCCTTCGAAATTGTTATTTTAATCAATAATCCTTTACTTTCTCTCTAAATAACCCTGACATCGCAAACAACTCAATATACCAACTTCCGCATCCGGCACTCCGTATCTATAGCAATTACCAATTCATAATACAGAAAGTTAAGCCCCCGGGAATCCAGTTAACGGACCGAGTGAGCCAAGGAGATTTATGCATTTTAAATTACTGCTGAAACATTGAGGTGCTGTAAGAGTCTGCGATACGACTGATATACGACCATAAGGTTACAATAGGCTATTTGACAACATGGAAAATATACTACAAATTGAGGTCATCCTATTAGATAATAGGGTAAACAACATGTTTCACTAAATTATGTGTTTTTTTTGGAAACGACACGAAAAAAATTTAAATATTTTTTGAAATTTTATCTGTGGCAGAAACGCTGTGTGATTGCTTTGTAGCTGTGGTTACTCGCTGGTGACGTCACACGCAATTAACCACAGATCATAAGGGCATATCTCTTCAAATGTTTTTTTATTGTTTACTTGCGTGTGACGTCACACCTTATCATATGGCTGGTGCCATAATAGAAACAGCGTTTTAAGCGCATTTTTTTTATAGGTTTTCATTTATAATACAGTAGAATCTCACGGAAATATCAATGTAGTGTGCTTCTTATGTAATAAAGAATCAGTTAAAAAGCTTTTCTAAAATTAGTCAAATAGCCTATTGAGAGATATGGTTTAAGTCTTCTCTTCTGGGACTGTAGACCAGACGTGTAACTGATCTCATTGATGGCTTTATTTCTGTCAAGGTGTATTTTGCTAATATCGATATTTATAAATACTTCCATGGAGTTATAAAAGAAATAAGTCCATGGATATTACACGCGAGGACAAATTTGTTCGGTAGAAGAGAATTTCCTCTTATGGACTAAACAGAAGCACATGGGGCTAGCTCCTCGCACTTCTGTCATGTTCCAGATGATAAACATTAACGTAAACGATTTTCTGTCAAAATGTATAGAATTGACATAAGCCGGCTTACGTCAACCCTTTACATTTTCGGTAACAATAACATTCGCCGAAAGCATGTTATCTAGCCTCATCCTGCCTAAACAGTTTCAAGCAATTTCCGATTCCTGCCCAATGTCAGGACATTTTTGGAAGGATATTTTGAATTAGGGCCATCACAAGATAACCTGAAATCAACACGGGTTCAGCTGAAAATAGCTTTCTATGAAACGAAAATCCTGCGAAGTGATCTATTTCTATGAAATAAGTGTCTACAAAACCAGGGTAAACCCCTATAAACAGTGTAAAAATACTTGCTCTTTTAGGTCGCAAGGTGTAAAGTTGTGAAGGTATTTCAAACAGGTCAAGTTGGAGCTCGCCGGATAACCATTAACTTTGATTCAATTTTTGATGGTGCCTCGCGAGTCTGGAGGTTTAAAAGATCCAGTTTTCCTGAGATTAGGAAGAATGTTGAACTAGACTGTTGTTCTAAAGAGGATTGTGGAGTTAAAAATTTAATTATAGCTAAAAAACATAAACCCAGTTAAACCTAAATCCTGTTAGATTTTTACGATTTTTGAATATGTAGATATTATGAAAAACTTGGTCTTTACGTTTGTTTATCCAAGAAAATTGGTAAGGAAAGCAAAAAAAAAAAAGAAAAATGAAAACTGCAACATGTTCAAAAATCGTGGAAAACGAACTTGATTTAGGGGGTGAGAAACGTTATCGCCCGGAGCGGATTTTTTTTGATGGCTACGCGATTTAAGCGTTGGTTCTCAATACCATTATATTTTTGTTGAACATTATTGCTGTTTGGATCGAATCGATAGAAGCCAAAAAATGTGTCAATCGTCATCATCATCTTTAAACTACCGCCAAGCAGCAATAGCCGTATTTTTGTGATACGGTTTGGGGATAAGACCGATGAAATTACTAACATAGAGGCATTCCATCATAGTTCTCAGGGTTGGCATTTGATGTCTTAGGATTGTAGTCTTGAGAATGCAAAAGTCTATGGGTCATAGATCCTATTTACCATCAGGTGAAATTTGTGCTCGTTCACCTTTTCCATGTCATAAAAAACATCATCATAATATCAGCCAAGAATCATCAATAATGTACGTTTCTTGGCTGCGTCTGGCTTGGCTTGGCAGCTTGCGTTCTCCAAGAACATCCACGATAAATCGTGTATCTTCTAAACTTTCTTCATACTCGTTTCCTCATGACTGAAGGTCGCGACAGCAATCAGTTGTGGTTTGATTCACACAGGCTATCTAAACCTCACTCTACCTATACTATCTACTAGGGCCATAAATTGTATGTAACAAACACAAAGGCCTGTGATTGATTTAAGTTCAATCGTTTCATTCGATTTAAGACAAACAGGCAAATACTACGATAAATATTTTGTGCACGTTAAGTAACTAAATCAATTTATTTTCTGATTTTACGATTCAGAACAAAACATTGTACTTAAACAACAACAAAAACCGCTAACCTTTGCACCTAAGAAAACACCTAAAAGCCAATTTTAAACCACTCGTGAATAAATTACCCTAAAACACCAAAGAAAATTTAAAACAGATTTCCGCTCCAAAATATGTATCCGGGAAAAACAGCGGGTGAAAAACACCCCATCCGTCACCCCCCTGTAGATGGCGCGCTTATACTGTGTAACACGCGCTAAGTGAATCAAACTGTCATTCTGGCTGCATTTGCTTTGGGAGACCATTGGTTTAATATGGAATGGCCTAAATGTGGATAAGGGATGCTTTATACACATTTAGTGGTTAGGTTAGGTTACTCTCGTACTTAAGTGACGGATGTTTTATCCACATTTTGTCACGCGATAAAAGCAGCCATATTATGCCCCTAGATCACCAACTTGTTAGATTATAGTCAATATAAATTATTAGTTGGCTTTGTTGATATACGAGATTTTTTACCTTTTTTGTTCTTATTTGTTCATTGTTTGAAGTGTCATTTTGCGTTATTAAAAGGCTTTTCAACGGACAATAACACTTCTTTTCAAATAAATTGAAATAAGGTTTGGCTTATCCATGCTATTGATGTCACACATACCTTGCTTAAATATCATCCCTTACCGACCGGGGTGCACCTTGCTTTCCCTCGCACCCTCCCAAACCGAACCACTTGTACCGTGAAAACATACCTTCCTTTTTGTTAAACCCTATTCAAAAACTTTGGCTGTCGTTATAAGTGACAAGTAATTGAATGAAAGAATATATTAAAAAAAAAAACTCTAGAGGCCGTGTTTTGAGCTGTAAAGAACCTGCTTAATTCCAGTCAGTGAAAGCGACAGAGCTATAGGACTCGTATATCTCTGTCCTTCTATCATGCCCCAACTGGGCAGGTTTTAACAGCTCGGCAAAAACGGCCTCTGGGTGTCTATGCCGTATATTAAAACGAATTTCTTCTAAACGTGTTTACTTACAAACCATTAAGTAAATAGGATGCCTTCTGAATTTTATAACAATACATGCGCATGAAAATAAATAATTTCTGTGATCTTAATATCATAAAAGATTTATAGTGCAGCACATTGATTATAAGGACAAGCCGATGCAAGCCTTGCATGCGCATGGGTCATCTACGTAGTATGTCGGATCCAACAAGATCGCAAAAATAAAAAATATGTTGAATAAAAACTTTTCTTTTCACTTTCTTATTTCACTTAACGGGGCCTTTATTATTTCACTTTCTTTAAAATAATATATTTGTTTAAAGTTAGGACGGACGGACGGACTGACGGACGGGCGGACAGCGGAGGTATATTAATAGGGCCCTTTAGGCTCCTTTCGGGCACCCTAAAAAATACACCATGTATATTCAATACAACATTTTATTAATGAATAACTGCCATTGACAAAAGAAAATTGTATCCCATCGTCGTACCGCCTATCCTATGACATTGGATTACGGTTAAACAATCGTAAATGTTAAATGTTTTAAAAGTTAAGCTGACTACATCAATGTAATTTTGCCATAATATTTGTAGACTCTAAGATCGTGGCAGTAACAAGAAAGTAGCTGAAAGGATAAGCGATAAAGTAAAACACACATACTTTGATATGTATGAGGATAAAGACAGGAAAAACAAGGATCAGGATGAGGAAGAGTATGTGAAAACACGGCGTCAGCAAGATGTTTTCAAACATTAATAATTTCTGAACGAAGATATCGTAGAAAAACATTGTTTTTAACCTTAAATTATGTTTTCGAGATATTTTCGTGTGAAATAAAAATAAGGCGACCGAAGAGATACCAATACTGCTTGTTTATAGTGCTTCAGCTAAAATTACTTTTTAAATATTTTTAGTAGTGTATTAACCATTTAAATAAGTAAATATCAGGGGCAATCGCACACAAATTGACCTTGTCCCAAACTAAGCTCTAGGTTTGTACTACGGGTACTAGACAACGATAAACTTGCTTGTATAGAGAAATACATGCTTAAATTCACAGAAAACATCCAAGACTCAGGAACAAAATATTAGCGCTCATCACACAAATATCTTCCCTTACCGGGATTTCAACTCGGGACCGCTAGCTTCGAAGGCAGAGTCACTACCAACTAGGCTCAACGTTTCGTAAAAATACCTACTTATATACATGAACAACATCATTTTTACATAACTTAGATGGTTTTAATCTACGATGATGCCGGTACATACCTACTCGTACGGACATTTTGTGCAATGTGCATTTCTATTAAACAATTTTTTTTTTGTGCAAAGAACAGTTTACCTGGTTACTTACTTACATCTCTCCCGTATTTAACTATGGGCCTCGATCTTTTATTCACGTTTCTAAAAAGTTCTTTCAATAATTCGATTAGTCGATTAAAACTAAAATGTTCAAAGTACCTATATATAGAGATCGACGGAAATCGACCAATGTGGAGATTCTTGCAAAAGGGCTATGTCCAGCAGTGGATGTCTTTCGGCTGATTTGAAGATAATGTGAAATGAAATAAAACATGTAAATTTTGAAATAGGGTAAACATTACTTCTTTACCTTATAATTTTTATTTTTATTGCGATCGACGGACATACAGGCAGACGACCTACCTGATGGGAAGTGGTCACCGCCGCGTATGGACATTTGCAACGCTAGAGGTGTCAACAATGCGTTGCCGGTCTCGAAGAAATTGAGTGACACCGTTTTCAAAAAAGCTAAGAACGTTTTTTATAGTTAAACTATCTAAGAACCTTTTTTTAACTATCTATATATATTTAGATTCGATTCCATTAATGTCTTTGAATTAATCTAGGAACTCTCCTACACTCAACACTAACGCAGTGACTGAATATCTCGGAGGTCGTCGGACACTTCCATTGCATCAGTCTTACGGAGTGGCAGGTCATCCATCACTGGCCGACCACTGCTTAGGAACAGTAGCTCTTAGGTATTACATGATTAAATTGATAGAAAAAAAACAATCTCAGATTCAATGGTTGAGTTTTGAATCATTATTGCTTAAGCGTGAACTGTTTAATTTATTCATATGACCGAATTAAAAATGCGAGATAAATTATTAGGGAATCAAACAGTTATATCCTAAACAGATGGCTTCTTAGGTAGTGAAGCGATTTTAAATATAAAGCTGTCGGTAAAACCAGACATAAATTGGTATTTTATAAGCGCAAATGAGGCACTAATTCTAAACTCGGAGAAACCCATCCATTTTGCAATTTAAATGAGGAATAATTTAAGAGAGAGTTAAAATTATAGTTATTATTATTTTATTCTTTTTATAGTGGTGATTATTATTTACGTCTTTAATATTTGAGTAGCTTAGTTTTTATTTTAATTTAAATAAGTTTAGTTTTAACTTTTAATTGTATTATATTATATTAAAGAGAGAGTTAAAATGTAAGTAGGTAAGGAGTTTTTCGAAACTGCATTATTTAAATTTGATCTTCGTGTTAGCTCCACTAAAATTGATAAATTATAATTAATAGAGATTCATCATCATTTAACTAAGGGTACGTTCACATGACAAGCGTTCAACGCGCGTTTTGATAACGCGCGTTTACAACTACATAATACTTATTCAGGGTCGTACACATGCTAACGCGCGTACGGTGTATGTAATTGTAAACGCGCGTTATCAAAACGCGCGTTGAGCGCTTGTCATGTGAACGGGGTCTAATTGTAAACGCGCGTTATCAAAACGCGCGTTGAGCGCTTGTCATGTGAACGGGGTCTAAAGAGCTATGCACTTGTCACTGGAGTAATTGCCACTTTTCTTCATTCCTTGCACCGTGCACCTCCTGATACGTCACGACATTGATCTTCTGTCTTATTTGAATTAAATAAGTAAGCGCAAGGCTTCCTTTTCTTGTTTTTACTTCGACTTATCCTTTGGAATATTCAAAAAGAGATTGTCGTTCCGTATTACAGGCCCAACATCTTTCCTCTTCTACATTCTATGGTTTTTGATTAGTAGATTCGAATTTGGCTTGCACCTCTCATTCTTCAGGGCCTGCATCAATAGTTTCTTCTTTCATGGAACGCTATTTTTATATGAATATATTCAAATGCACTGCCAAAATTGGCGTTATTTCAGAATGCAATATGCGGATTTGTCGGCTGCCACATAGTTCCGCGTTTAAAGACAATATTGGCACCCCGAGCGGATCGCAGCGGTTTCGCAATTCCGGGCGAGCAGTCCGCACTGTCCGCAGGGCACGGACGGACCGCAATACGTGTGTAGGGGCATTGCCATGGGATTGATAACCACTGCTCAGGGCCCTCTATCCTAATAAGTAGAACCACCCTTGACGTGTTAAAGATCTTCGGGTTTAGACAGAAGTATGAAACCGAAGATCTTTTTTAAAACTTTTGCACTGTACATCACTTCGCAGTTGGGACACCTATTATTTATGTTCATACAAATATAAGTAACATTGAAAACTTAAAAGTAGACTTAAGACGGAGAAGTTTATGCACTATGGTATTTTTCAAAATTGGGGACCAACCAGGGCCTCTATTCTACGACATTAAACAATATTGCTTTTGACGTGTTATCGTATCGTTTTGAACTCGGTTGCCATTATAGTATCCGCAGCGAGCTAAGGACATGTCGAAATGAATTTCTACACTTCAACTTATCCTTAGCTTGCTGCGAATACTATACTGTCAAGTAAATAAGAGCTATCAAAACGTTGACTATACGATAATTAGGACAGAAGCAATATTGTTTGTCGTTGTAGAATAGAGGCCCTGCTGTGGACTTTGCTTGTACAATGGATAGCTAATAGAACAAGGTCTCAAGAGGCGCTTATCTCTAGGTAAAGACCTACTGAGTAAGCAAAAAATGTTACAGTGCATCAAAATTCTATCACGTATACAATATTAAACGTAATCGCCTTGCTCATAGCAATAGCAATAACGTATTACGAGCCCCAGTCACTGTCCACAGGCGTGGATTGCTAAAATCTGTCGGGCGTAAAATCCTTTGGCTTGAATCGCTTAAGCGTTTAAGCACCGCCTCATCACGTCTAGCGGTCACACGTAGCTTTTATTTGCAACGATTTTTCGGGCGTTCGGAAATTAAATTTGTTTAGTTGTTTTGTTTCGCTGGAGTTAAATCTGGTTTTGATTAAAAATTACACGCAAAGCAATGTGTTCCTGTCAATTTTTTTTTTTAATAATATTTGATACACATTTACAATTTCCTTAATTATGCGAGTATGTACTAAAGGTGTTATACAAACCTGACCTGGTAGTCCCCCCTCCGACGTACCCCGACGTATGTATGTCCCTATGTTGCACCGCCACTCAAATTTCTGCTTTACCTAGAGGTAAATTGGTAGAAATTTTAGTATGTCTTACGGCGTTAGAATTTTCATTTCATCGAAATAGGTAGTCACATGTCTAACTTAACCTAACCCACTATAATTAATGTTGAAGATAATCAAAATATCACAGTTTCAGGAGAAAAGAAATCAGAATGAAATGATAGGTACAATCAATGAAATGAAATTCGATAAAATTATTGATAACCATAAAAAACAATGGCTTATTTATCCATTTAAGCTACACTATTAATCAATTATGACTTAACGCTATCCAAATTGTGGCATATGAAGAAATTGGATTCCATGTTTAATTTAGCCCGAATTCTGTTGCGGACAGCCAACCGTAACCCAACCACAACCTGAACAGATGTTGCGTGGAATTTGTGGTTTTGATACGAGTATAGGTACATTAATTTATTCTACATACGTTTCAACTGTTATATTATTATGCTGGTTTATTTAGTGTATTAATTTGAGTACATATTTGACGGAATTTAAGAGTATTTCAAAAAGATTCAGTTCCTTGTGCGCGTTAGAAAAAAAACTTATACCCAGTAATGTCTTCTTTAGAATATAATCTAATTTAATTGTTTTACGCTCGTTATAAATAATGTTAAATGACATTACTGTTTTTTTTTCAGCCGAAGTGTTTTAGCTTAAACAACGCAGTACATCGATGTTTTAAAAGGCTCAATTCTGTTTTTAATAAATGAGTATTTAAAATTGTAAGTCATAACCTTAATAAGATAATATTATACTGACTTTGGATATCAAACGTTACCATTCTAATCTAGCTACGTAAGAGGACCTTACCTTTCCATCTTCCTACAGGCGGAAGGAGCGGTTTCACCCTAATGCTGTCGAAGTAGCATTTGTTCGCACAAAGCGTTTCGCTACTTCTTTCCTTTTGCGAACTGCTAAAGAGTGAAATTCGCTTCCTTTGTCTGTATTTCCTGAGGTCTATAATTTAATGTCTTCAAATCAAGAGTGAACAGTCTTCTACTGAACCAGCGAGCTTCATCTTCATACACTTAATCATCATTTACTATCAGAAGAGATAGAGGTCAATAGCTGGTCAATCTAAAATATAAAAAGCTAGGCTCTTGTCGGTTTAGGTACCAGACGGTAGACGGTACCAGTTTTTTCACCCCCTGACACGACACGCCATTGGCTTTCTGTCTTATTTGGCTGAAGTTACTTAGTAGGTCTAGGAGGTTTTCCTCTTCCTAAACACCCACACACAACACAACAACACACAACAGTAACTCATCACAACAATCCAACATCAATCCTTCCAATCAATCCAATCCAAACCTTTTTAATACTAGGTATAATAAAAGTAATAAACTTATGAAAATGTGTAGCTAAGGCAAATCAATATATGACTGGAATGATCATTCGTGGATTCCGGCTCCATCTTCGCATTCGAATGCTCTTCTTGTTCCCCTTACCCTGATGGAAGCAGATCTTATGACTAAAATTTACTTACACCTTTACTTTAAGCCAATAGATTATTTGTGAAAATCTATCAAATATTTTAAAACAAAAACAACTCGTAACTAAGGCAAGTCTCACCACATCGTTTACATTCACGTAACGCAAGAACACTCAAGGCCCACTTCAAATTTCCCAACTCAAATTCGCTAAATGCCTGCAATGTTTTCACTACAAGTTGCTAAGTACTGAATTTCTTAACTCCTTAATTACTTATATGGAGTTCTTAATAAGTTCCGGGTTCTGCGTGAGGTAGTTTAGACTTGAGACGTGCACTTAATTGCTGATGATGAAGTTTAAATGTGTAGTTTTTAAATATTTACCTTGAAATTATACTAAAATTTTAAAACCAATGATATGTTTGTGGTTTGACGCTAGTCAAAACGCCATTTCTTGTCCTATCTGATTGAAGCGAGATGATTATTTGCATAATGTAATTGTAGGACTGCAGAATGATGATAATACTGTTTTTTATCCCACAATATCTGTCAGTTTTTGGGTGGGTAGTATGGGTACCAAAAAAATATGGTTTTATGAATTCTTCTCAACCTATTCTAAGAGAAAAGAGAAGGGTGTAGTCGTTACCTAAACCTAAACGAGAAGCGTCTGTATTTTTTTTCAAGTTTTAGCTCAGAAACCCTTTATATTTTGTCAAAAAAGCGTTTCTAAAACATATTTTAAAAATAATTGTTCTTAGCGTACATTTATTACTTTTATTAAACACATTTTTGCAAATACCTAACATTATTAAATAAGTGAATTCTCAAAAACTCGCGTCTTATATAAATCAGTCGCCTGTACTGAATTCCCAATATTACCTTCTAATAATAGCCTTATTATTGGGGTAGCCACCGACGCGTAAATTACTCCCAGACTGGGAAGCGAATAATCGGTAATACCTCTGACATATTCTACTATCCAAGCGAATATTTCGATTGCGAGGTATTTGAATAAAGTTAACCCCCTTCCGGGTCGAGGGTAGTTGGAGAATTATAACAGTAAGGCAGGATGGAAATTGAGCTAGCGGTGGTAAATATGTTGTGCAAATTTACTGTCCTTAATGTAAAAATGATAAAAGTCATCATTATAAGTCAAAACCGTCAGACATTATGAAGGAATAAATCGTGTCTCACTTAACTCTTGTTAAATTTAGTAGAAATAAAGATTCTAATGCGATTAGGGGGCTTTATCATGACATACTAAAGCAATTCAGGTTAGGTTAAGAGATAGGGACAGAGATGTATAACTGCTATAGCTCTGTCCGTTTCTCTCAACCAAACCCATGGTAACCTCCCTGGGTGCGATTTGAATATATAAAACATTGTAGACTGACTTGCAGCAAGCACGGCCGCACCTTTGTTGCATAATTTTATTATAGGCGATCGTCTTTATTAGCTTGTTTACTCGTATACAGTCACTGTGGCTGTTAACGGCCGTTATACATATTTTACATTTTACTGTGCTTTATTCTAACTTGCATTACCTATTTAAATGGATTGACCAGCCAATAGCGAATATTAATATAAAAACAGGGTACACTACATCTGAAGAATCACATAATTCCGGACACCAGTTTTTGATTAAAATCTTTATTTTTTGACGTTACTTATAAATTAAACCTGTTAATCAAAAATAGCACCAGCATAACAATCCGGTAAAAGAAAATTTTGGAAAGATTAATACTAACAACAAACGATGAATTTCAAGACGTTTCTGAAAAATCAAGCAATTAATTTGAAACCCTCCGTGCTGATGTTAATCTGTGCACTGTGCCCAGGTCGTAATGAAACGATGATTGATTTCTGTTTGCACTGAGGGTGGGTTGCAATTTAATATCTTATTGTTAATCGAAGTCTGCCGTTTGCGTTGAGGCTCCGCTTAATTATTGTAAACGCTATTATTGTTTTGGTTACCAATTTTAGTTAGAAACTCAGCTAAAGGTCTTTGATGTTTGACTTGGCAACCGATTGTTGGCTCGGAGGCTGAGTGATCGAAAACTCAATATTTGAGTTGATTGTCGCTTGTTGTGTTGTTTAAATTATAGTACTGTGTTGTTATTCAAGAGAATGCTGGCCCTTTATAATGGACCAAACTAACTCTTACACTATACCCAAAATGGTCACTGCTAGGTATTATGTGGTGGTGGTGTGGTGTGGTGGTTTGAGTATTAGACTGAAATAAATTACTTGAGAAGAAGAAGAATGGGTATATGCCTTTTATTAATACGCCATATTACCATTAAGTAAGTCTGGTTCATGACCGAAATACCAAAAATATGAAAGAAAAAGAAGACTGTTTTTATTTTTAAAGGTTGTTAACAAAAGCGTATTGAGGAGCTCTGGGTATTGATTCTCTCAAAAGCAAAGGTGAGCGAATGCAGGAGTGAAGTCCAAGCGGCGAGTTTAAGTAGCTCGCCGCTTGGACATCACTCCTGCGTTCGCTCACCTTTGCTTTTGAAAGAATTACTACCCTGCTTGCTGTCATCACCTCAAGACCAGAGGGCTTATTGTCTAACACACTCGCAATCACGATCGTTTTCATTTTGAAAATCGAAGGCTTGTCTGCATACTTAGAAGCCGGTTGCGATTGCGAGTGGGTTAGACAATAGCGGCCCCGAGGGCTTATTATATTATAAGCCCTTAGGTACTAATGTAAAATGTCTCGTATCTGTATTTCAAATTTTCTCAAAAACATGTACTCTTATACAGGATACCCAACACTGTCACTGTCAGGTATATGCATTTTCAAGATATTCTCAATTTGCCATATTACCATAAGTAAGTCTGGTCCATATAAACGAAATAAAATGTTGAAGAAAAATAAACTGTTATTTTTAAAGGTTGTCAACAAAAGCTTATTGAGGAGCTCTGCTTGCTGTCGTCATCACCTCAAGACCAGGTACTAATGTTAAATGTCTAGTTTCTGCATCCCAAATTTCCTCTTTAGCGTGCACAAAATATTAACTTGGAACAAGTCTGCCCGTTGCGAAGTTAATGTGGTTACACTTATTAACTTGTTCGTGAACGCAGGCTTAAAAAATAGCACAGCTAGTTATTTTTAAACCGACATTACTTTTTATATAAATATAGATGCTACTACAAATAAAATGGAAGAACTCATAAAAACAGCTGATCTGTATGTGGTATGAAGATTATTTATCTATTAAAAGTTTACACGCTTTGGATTTAACTGTTTCTGAAGAACCACAAGCTATAACCGTTTTTAAGGATTGCTCAAATCATAAAAAAACTATTGTTAAAGGCAGATTTTTTGTAAAAATTATCAGCCATCGTGATTTAAAAAGTGAAATCTATGTCTGATTTATCTTTGCTGCCAGTCCTTGGTCTAGGTCATAAATTACCGGCGGCACTATTAATTAAGCACTACAGCCCAACGTCTCTTAACTATGTTAACACATCGACCTTATTATACTTATATTTATCTTAGAAAATGACTTACCTTACGAAATTTCGTATAGAGACAGCTGAAACCACGAAGAAGAACATAGGATACCTTTTACCCGCGATAAATGAAACGAGTTCCACCCGGACGGAATTGCGAGAAATTGCCTTGAGCAAAGCATAAAATTTAGATTTTTGTCTTGTCATTTTGACATAGTGTTCATTATTTAATAATGAATACCATTCAGTCATTGTAATTAAATTAATCATCTCCCCAAATGGTAATCTTACGTTTCACGAGATTAAAACGGCATCAATCTTTATTATAATCTGGTAATTTTAAGTGAAACTCTGCTAATTATGTCTTGGTTAGCTTCAAGCAAACTTTTCCATTATCTAAATGGCGTAAACCTAGTAACTGCCGAGGGATTGTTTTATCATACTCAATGTTAAATAATTTAAATAACTTTCTACCCAAAAACAAAATTGAGCTAACTTTGGTTTCCAACTGTACTTTTTTTGGACAGTCTGATTACTGTTTATCAACACTAAATAATGAATCTCAACTCGGTGGGTCCATGTTTAGTACTTTTGACACCTTCTATCAGTTCTTTAGGCACCATAATGATGCATCGTCGCGTCGCCGGATTTGCATAATTATAAATATGTACGTATTCCAAATTACAGCCAACCCAATTTAGGAAAAGGTTCAAAAGGACCATGGGTAACCTTGTGTTAAGTCTGGGCCCAAAACAAACAGAGCTGAGCTGAACTGAGATAAGTCACAAAATTGGTCTTTATAATGTACTTTTTCGTTTTGTCGAGTGTCCTGACTTGTGGCCGAAAGGTGTCGTGTTCTGGCGGTTTCGGGGCAACCTACAGGCAGCGACTATGACGTCAATTTTGGCAAAACTGGACCACGCTGTTCCGTCACCTCGGTTGTCTATAAGGTATTTGTAATTATGGGACTCGTTGGTCGAAATAAAAAATATTCTTCTATTTTCTATTATTTCCACCAAGTTAATTTCTATTGCAAAATCAAACTTTAGTTTAGAAAATGGGTTTACTCCGGGTAATGAGGTTCAGCTTGGTGACTGTATTATGACCAGAGATCGGAATAGGTAGAGCTAATTTGCCTAAACTTGATGCATGTTCATTCAATAATGTATTCCCATCTCACTCACGCATGAATGAATATGCGTCAAGTTTAGGCAAATTAGCTCTGCCTATTCCGATCTCTGATTATGACATATCATTTAGGTTCTGGGCCCATTTTACGCATAGGCTTTTACTTACTGATTTTGAATTGAATATACTCAGAAACAAATAAAAAACCATAAGATTCGCTCTAAATTTTTACTGTGACTTATGTCAATGCCACAATTTATGAAAGGTCCGACGAGCACAATCACATTAGTGTAATTGCGATGCAAGCCGGAAACTTTGTCCATTAGCCGCATTATTGATGGGTTTCAAATTGCATCCGTCCCGCGGGACAGCCCTAAGCGGGGGTGCAATTCTACTAGTCTCATCGGTTCGGTGGAAGGATTTTGATATTTTAGACCGGAGTTTTGTGACGTTGGTATATGAAACTTACCACTTTGAGGATAGAGATAAGTTTTATATGTGGTATTGTGAGTTTATTTTTTGTAATATATTAAAAAAACCGGGCAGGAGTATGTCAGACCATGTGTGTTTAGGTTTCGGAAGGCGTTACTGCAACCACAAAGATTTCGTCGGCGTTATTCCAATATTAATCTATGCCAAAATACAGCTTTGTAGTACCGTCAAGGACTTAAAATGTTGATCCACCATAGAACCTTGTCATAATGACTGCGTCAAGTGACGAGATAAAAATTACATAGGAATTAATTGTTGGTTTTTTGCGACAAAGTTCTATAGTGGTTCATCGATTAAAGTTCGTGACCGTAACAAGAGTCTCTGAGTTAAACCACGGACAGTCGGACAGACGGACATGGCGAAACTATAAGGGTTCCTTGATGACTACGGAACCCTTAATATCAGTTTTAGCCCACGTCACCATCCAAGTATAAAGTAGTTTGTATTGTCCAATTTTCTGGCATTAAAAGTTCTGTAAATTATTATTGTAGGTACAAAATTTCACGTGAATCGGTTGATGTGTTAAACCGTGAAAACGGAACAAAAATACACACTTATACATTTATATTAAAAGTCAGGATAAGATGGTAAATTTGGTTTAATCTGGTACCGTCATAATTGCGTTACGTAACGCAGTTGTGCCTTAAAGTAAGTTTTTAAAAGTATTTTTTTGTCGCTTCTTGCCTTCACATTGCCTTTTTATTATATTTAATACTAATTTACTGGTTTAGTAATATTTGTTGTTTAAATTAGCTTAGCTGAAGAGTTTTTTATTAACTATCTACTCCATGTGCTGAAAGACATCCACAGCAGATTTTTTTTTTTTTATAAACTGAAGCGTGCAGGATATTCTGAAAGCTAAACTACTTACTTTAAATAAGAAAAATATCAAAACCAAAATCATTATTGAAGTTGTTTTTTTATATCTTTAACAGACTTTAAAAAAGGAGGACGCTTTTTAAAAAACGACTTCAATTATAATCTGAATACAGTCGCAAATCTTCCTCACACCTACAAACCCCGCTTGTTAGTCAAATTTAGCAACGGCGGGAAACTTGGCTAGAACTTGGCAACATTCGGCTCCCTGAGACCCGGAACCCGCCAACTTATAAGTCCGGGTCAAAGATAAAAGTGGCCAATTTCCTTCTCGGGAATATTGGAGTCCTCAGCGCTCTTGGCCATTGTCTTGACCAAAATTAAGTTTGTCAGAATAAGTTGGCGTCGCGCCAAGTTTGGTGTTATTATGAACTTGCTTGGGTCCGGTTGTGTGTTAAAGATTTAGCCTCGTATTCATTAACGCACAATAGTAATAATGTGTTTAAAATGTAATCTGTCTTTATCAGTGTCATTGTGACATTTGAATTTGACAAAAAGTGATAAAGCATATTTTTTAACTAAAATAGGTTTATAGTGCGTTGTAAGTACGTCGTTAACATAAGGTGGTTATAGTTTATAAGTTGTTTAATGTCCCCTAAAAGGATTTGAGTAAACCTTTTAAATAAGTAGTATTTTTTACCTGTTGTACCATTGATATTGAAAAAAAAACTCACATCTAAACATATTTCAGGAACTTAAAAGTTTTATATCGTTATAACAAGCACACAATCGCCTCACATCCTTATTAATTATGACATGTAATAATAATGGTAATAAAATTGAAATGTTTTTCGGTACAGAAAACACACAATAATAAAACACTCAATAAATAATCTTTAGAAAAACAAACACCTTAACTAAATACCTACTACTAAAACTAAGTAAATAATTATTCCTTATTGAATTTTATTACCCATACCGTTAACTAGTAACAACTACCAAATTAAGTAATTGTTACTAGTTAACGGTTTAAATGTTACAACTCAGAAGGATAAACTGTTTTTAACTTGTGTAAATTATGCGGAAAAATATCAGACGTACCGTACCTATCTTACCTAATTTAAATACTAAGACTATTTCCGGATTTTATTTTAATCCAAGGTTGCGCAGCTTAAAATGCCTAAGAGAGTTTTTTTGTCATGTAGTAACATTAAAAATCTTTTTAATACAAGTTTTCAAGTGACAATTATCGTAAGTAGGGAATGCAAATAACCGGTTACAACCGCTTTAACCGGTTATTTTCATACAAAAACGGTTAATAACCGGTTAAATTGCATTCCCTAATCGTAAGGTTGTCTTCTTCCATTTACTTATTAATAGAAGTTAATTCTACTTACAGACGTTGTACTAAAACGCCCAATTTTTTTATAGTTGCATCAAAATATGTTTCTTTCTAATCAGTTATTATAAATCAAACTCGCCTTTGTATGGCCTTATACTTAAAACCTTTTTAAAATAAAAAATCCCAATGGTCAATCTTAAAACGAGTAAAACTATGCATTCCTCTTCTGAATTTGAGGCGCTGCCAAGTTTTGCAATCACAGCCGTATGTAGGCCAAGAGGCTGCAGAGGTTTAGGCTTTTTACCCTTTGTTCGGCGGGAAGGTATGGTAATGCACTTTCTGTTTATATTTTATCATAAGTAATGACAAAGTATTGGAACATAATTATTTTTATAGCTAGTTATCTGATCTAAAGAATCTAGTAGAAATTGAAGATACCAGTGAGGCTAAACAAGTGGCTGAACGCTAAAGTAACGTAACGATTTTCGAAAACTGACCAAATTTATGGAATTGACGTAGGCGCTCGACGCGACCATCTGACAGATTACGTCAATGCTATACATTTTAGATAATGATAACAAACACCGAATGCATCTTCTACCTGTGAATTGAAAACTTAAACTTTTACATATCTGAGTTCAGAAATAGCAGTTTTGCAGTCAAATCTTCCAAAATGTATATAGCACGTCGACGAGTTTGCTCTTTCCTTTATTTTTCCGTAAAATATTTCAAAAATGTAACCAGTATAAATAGAAAAAGTATGTCCCACTAACTGCCAGGTCAGCAAATCAACAGTATTTGTTAGTCACCCACATACTCTATAGTTCTCATAGTGTATTCGGTTTGGATTCCGATTTTAATATGATATAAATATACTATTTTACGTGCAATTCCTTAGTGACAAGATATAATATCTTTCCCTGTCCACGACATATTTGTCCCACGTCACTGTATTCTAAGCTCGTATCTACATTTTGTCGGTAAACATGTCTCGCCGATCAAACAACATATCCGAAGGAATATTTGCTCGGAACTATCGACATTCTCAAAGTGTTCCGGTTTAAGACAGAAAAGAGAAGCTGAAGATATTATAGAATTGTGATAAATTATTATTTTGCAATATGACAACTTGATTTAGATAAAATTTCAACTGTACCGTAGCAACTAACAATATCTGTCGTAACAACTAACGATATTGAATATATCTATAAATAAAGATTCACATTTAATAGGCATTTTATGTTATTTTATACATTGAAGTATTTTGGGTTTTAAAGATAACACAGATTCAACAGTTACTTTTTCTTCTTCAGACCTTGGGTGCCAGAAATAATCAGACTGCGCCTCAAAGCATCATAATTATGTACCTATTTTCTTCATTTAAATTAAATTATACAGAATGTTGAACAAATGTTAAAAAATCAACCGCTTGCGGTAATGCATGTGTGTGGATAGTTTTTAGTGGTATTTCAAAAATATTCCTGTATCTCTAGTAATAACATTATCCATCGCTAAAGCTTCTGACTTCTAACCTCAGCAAGAGGCGTTGTGAAGAGAGAATAATGTTCAGAATAGTTTCACTTTTCTGCACCGCTGAGCTGGATGCCATGAATATATACGCGAAACTTTAAAAGCGGAATCATTATTGTCACTAGTTTGAATTTTAAAATACTCTTTCCACTGAAGTTTGAGAGTAGTATTTTATGGGACATTTTTTGCTTGCCTCATTGAAGCGTCGCGTATGGCGTTGAGAACTTTTTAGTAGTTTTAAAAAGGGGTTTTACTCATATGAGTAAAGAAGAGTATGGATAGTATGAATTACTTATTATACTTACTTAATTTGTAATTGAACCGTCGACTTGAATTATGACATCTTTTAAAATGTTGGCAAAAATACGTAAAATAACAATTTAACTAAAAAAAACTTGACGAAGCAAGTGGTATTGTGAAAACTAAGTAACCGTCTTGACATTTTACAAGTAAAAACCAGTTTTAGTCGTTTTATTGCAACAACGGGTTTTGAGCTTAATATTTTTTAACGAATTAACCTCAATTCCGACTAAATAAAATTTTAATTTACTTCTGTAAATAATTACCCAAACATAAAAACAAGTAAATCAAAAAAAAAGCTTGTAAAAAGATAATCACTTCGAAGATTCAACTTCCTCCAAAAGTTCATATAAACCAAGACCATCTCTCGAATTATAGTAAAAGGCTCGAACAAGACCAGTTTCTAAAGGCAATTTCCATGCTCCAACTTCAACAACTCTGAGGTGAACTGAATGCAACACTACTTCCAAGTTGGATAGCAAGGTTGCTTTTGTCTTTACGATTCTAGTACGAGTTGCCGAAAACTGTTGTTTTTTTTTTTGGAAAGGATGAATGAAAGAAGATTGACGAAAGAGATATACAGAGCGAAAGTGAGTGGAAGAGTCGGAAAGGCGTACTTTTTCGAATCAAATCGGAGAAATACTGGAAAAGGGCCGAATTTTAAGTACCCGAAACCGACGTGCGTGCACGACTCGATGTATGAATGTGGAAGAAGCGAAAGAGATTTGTCAAGATCATAGCAGGTGGAAAGAAGTGGTCTCTGCCTACCCCTCTGGGAAACAAGAGTGATTTAATGTATGTATGTATTTTCAATCAAAATTGATTTCGATTGATTGCGTATGAGGTGAACGTAGGAGCGAAATAATCTTGTAGAATCGCCTACAAAGACATGTTAGGTTTTGCACCTTACTTCAATAGAACAAATGGAATAATATGAAATTATATTCTTCGAGAACTTTTCTTTTTTCTTCCTTTGAAAGCAGCAATAAAATGTGTCGAGTATCTACTCCTGTAACCTGTTATTAGCTGCCTAAAACTGTCTAAGTTTGTTTTTCTAGTAACTAAGAGCTTTGAGTTTTGAGCTCTTTTTAATGAGAAACTTTTTGATGTATTAACCTTATCAAACTATTTTCATCCCTCAAATTTAGCTAACATACAATTAATATAGTCACTAAAACTAAACACTAAAAGCTCAGAATTCATCAAATCTTTCACTTTCCAGGTACGCTTCAAGTAATTGTCAAAAAAAACGTACGCAAAATCCATTTCCTACTTCAAAGGCGTCCTTATGGGCCCGTTCTCCTCTCAATTAGGGTGAAAGGGGGAAATCGGACGGTGTAACAAAGGGTAGTTGCCATTCCGGCCACTTAGCGCGCAGTTTCTCGCTTTGGATAGTGCATTTTAAAATTTCACCCTACCCATTATGACACCGTGGCCTCAGCGAAGCGTGCTGAAATGTTTCCCTTTCATAATAATATGAATTTGAAAATAAACAGGATCTTTTAGATGTTTTGAACAGCTGTTCGAATGTTTTGTTTTTAGGGTTTTTAGATAAAGTGACATTTTAAGCTTTTATTTAACTTTTCAATGGAATAAACTGAACTGGGGGGTTATTAAATATGACAAAGGTATGCAGTTCAGTTTACGCTGAGAGATAAAGACAGAGCTATTATATAACTGCTATAGCTCTATCCTTTACGCTCTCCGTAAAATGAACTGCATAGCCACGTTATAATAACCCCCTTATCTTCTTATCTTGTTACCTTATTTAAGTAATATTCGAGATATGTAATAAAATGTTATACTGTAACTGAACACAATCATTATACGCTTGTTGCAAAGCAATTTTTTGTAGGTTTAAACTTATTTTAAAAAAAAGGGGAGGTATTTTGATCCAAAGTCTCATTTAATCGTAGAATCGTAGTGTGTTTTAATGGTGGTAGAACCATGTGCAGGGTCCGTCCGGATCGCTTTCAATCACCATCTTATCATTGAACCTACAGCTGAGCAACAGTGTTCCTATTGTTGTGTTACGGCATGGGGATAAGCCAACCTGTGAAGTGACTGGCATAGAGGCATTCCATCTTGGTCCTCACGGTTGGCAACGCAATTGCGATCTTAGAATTGCAGTCTTAACATTGTAGTCTTGAGAATGCAGAGGCCTTTGCAAGATGCACTACGCTAACTAGAGTTTCGTTTCGTTTCGTTTTTAAACCAATCGCGTCACTAGCGTAGATGACGTGATACAAAAAGTTGCGTGATCTACTAGTGACGCGATTGGTTTAAAAACGAAACGAATAGAAACGCTTGTTAGCGTAATACATCTTGGCAAGGGCCTCAGGTAGCCTGTGTGATCGTTTGCCAGATCTATGCCTGAAAAAAATTGAAATAATTCGTTCAGATATACCTACCTTTGGTTAAATATTGAATTAGTTGAGTTAAGTTTAGTTGAATTAAAATGTAACTCGCAAATAATTTTACACAAACATCAAAATACAAATAAATAGTATAGTGTCTGTCGTGGCTTAAAGTCAAAGTTTTATTTCTACTTTTCTTTATTTTATTAGGTACCATATCAAATTCTAAATAGGTCAACCGGACGTTAACACCGACGCATGAATTAAATAATATAATTTAAACACATCCAGTTAAGCATTATTAAACCAGTGAAAGTACGGTGTAAGCGCGGTCTGTGTATCAAAGACAACTGCGAGTGCATCGGTGCATCCCCTAACAATTATTTCAGTTTTGACTCCGTCGAGTGGAAAACTTCCTGAATTGGAAACAAAGTTTTTGTACCATTTTGTAAAAAGCGCATAAGTAAAATCGAGTTTGTTTCAAAAAAATTGCCAATTTTTTATTGAAGTATGCAGTTGTTTTAAATTATTACCAGATAATGCCTTCGTTAAAAAAAAAAAAAAGTAAGTATTTTATGTATGACAAAAATGCCTTTGTTGAATATTTAAAAAAATACATTAATTGAAAGAATTTTATGTATGACAAAAAAGGGAATTGCTATTTAAGTACTTATGTTTATTGCTGTCCCATATTACTTAGTAATACATAGTACCCATAATACAAGCCTAGAGCTTAGTTTGGGACTAGGTAGGTAAATTTGTGTCGGATTCTATCCTGATATAGTTATTTATTTAATTCTCATATTTCTTCTTTTACTTCCTTTATTCTTATGAATGTTTTTTAACAGTTTACTTACTTACTTAAAAATGCGTAATCATAATCCTTTCAAGTCATTCACCATTCAAGCACAATCTTTTCTTACCATTCCATGACCAAGTCCATAAGAAACCTAAGAACATAATGAAATACCCACGTTAACTAATAAAATTCCTTAGCTAAAGGAATAGCGCGGAATAACCTTGCAATTGTTTAGCCGTCCAGCCGTGGCGTGAAGGTGGCCAGTCAAGTGTTTATGAGGGCTCGACATGCCATGGGGCTTGCATGGCTGTCACCCGTTTTGGTAAAAGTCCGGTTTTGTGGTACAAGTCATAAGGGATGTAGCTTTTGCCTGAGTAAATACTTACTAATTACTATGCAATTTGACTAGTTGGTGTGGCTGGCGGATCCGAGCAATTTTTTGTGTGAGCGCAACTATTTTGTCTCTGTGTGTGTTTTTTTATATAGTATGTTTGCCATTTTTAAGTAGGTACCCATAGTATCTACAGTCGAAGTTATAACCATAATATATAAGTTTCCAAGACGTCAAAAACGACCGTAAAGATTCGAAGCTTGTGAATCTACAAACCTTGAGCTTAGTTTGGGACTAAGTCAATAATATGCGAGGTCAAATTAAAAAAAAATACATTAAAGATGTAGTAGAGAGTTATAATGATGAGCGACGCACCATTTTCCTTTTTTATGATATATATACTTAGTTGGTGTTGTATAAAATACTTACAATATGATTGACAGTGGCGGAAAGTATAAACGTAATCGGTTATAGCTTAAACCAATCGCTAACTAAAAGGATTATAGGTTTCTAGGTTTACGACTTTATAAGTACCCGCTAAACAGGAAAATATGTGTACCGGGTTCTTATCTCGCACTATATTATTAATACTACTCTGTTACGTAGCACTAGTAAAGTAAACTATAAATTAACTCCTTAATTGATTGAAGCACGTTGACTTTAAAAATATTTTTATAAGGTTGTGGTGATATACCCACTCAACCTAACCAGAAACAAAAGTTCCGATGGTTTATCTTAAGTCCGAAAAACGTTTACGCGCTGTTTCGTTTATCCAAATTATCATAAGTTAGAAAAATATCGTTGTTATCCGGGTGTCGTAATAAAATAAACATCAAATTAAGCAGTGGACGACATTTTATGCAATGCAAACACCTCTCATAGATTACTTTCCACCATCTTAAAAGTATAAGTTTAAAGTTATAAACTGCCCTATCTTCATGGGGTTTATATAGTTATATCTCTATACCCATCTATTATCCCACTCACCTAGTCTCGGACCCGACGCGTCAAGCTGTGAATAGTCCTTAAGCCAATTGCACTGGCCCTTTTCCTTGAACGCTTCTGTTTTCCCTTGTGATGCTTGCGACAAAGGATTAGGAGCAGTGCTTTCACAAGTGTATGGGACTGTATGGATATCATTTACAAGTTCAGTGATACGAGATTAATAGTGTTGAGGTGTGTTAACGTATCAATAATGTATACATAGAGCGATTAAAATTATTTTCGATGAATCTTGTATGAATTCTACAACTGTTACTAATAGTTCCTTTATTAACAATGAAAAATGCATAAGGGCCAGTATTTAAGTATTTTATTTTTGAGTACTTAACACTATTCGATTTTGGTCTAGGTTGTATTGTAAGTGAAACTAAAACGAGATCGTTCAATATATTTTTGGTGCCTCTCTTCCCATATTATTATCGTATTGTCAACCTTATGACAGTTAATTTTAACTTGAAAGTAAGCGGCCGAATTAAAAATAATACGATAAAAACAGGTGTAATAAAAACGATGTAATGATGAAATCTCACTCTGTCGTCGTGCTTATTATTGTATTCTCTACGTCACTTTCTGACAAATATGTAAGTACGAAAGTGACGGATGCTTTAACGACAGCGAAAATCGCGACCATTGTAAGCACGCTGGTAAAATATTACACCAAAAAATCTATAACTATTGTCATTTGCATAATATATTATTTCTTGGTCTATTTTTACTTAATAACAATTGAATAATTCATCTTTTAATCGTATGGATTTTATCTACCTATATTCATGAAGTTGTAGGGGGCATTATTGGTAATTTTAAGTAGCCACTGAAACTTGAAATTGAGCATTCATTGGATGGTTTGATTTTGAAGCTCATAATTAAACGATAGTTCAAACGTCGTTCCGTATCACCGATAGGTACGCAAACACCAACTTGCACAAACTTAGAAGCATCACGGTCCAGCACGCTCGCTCCGCTCGGCCCGGATTAAGCAACTTCGGCCAAGTTCGGGAAACTTCGGTGAACTTCGGCAAACTCCAAACCGTTGTCGGTTAAGAAGCGCAACAATGTTACATATTGCTGAATTGAAAGTAGTTCAATAGAGTTTTAACATAGTAAGTTAAACATAGTTTGTCTTTCAACAAAGGTATAGCGTGCCGCTTGCATGTGTGCGTGTCTCGACCGTACGTGACGTGAACCACTACCAGCAAACTCAACAGGAAGCACCAAGCCGGTTTAGTCAGGGCCGCATTTGATTGCGTCTTAAGTGTCGAGCATCGCGACGCACATAGACGCTACCCGAGCGGCAATAGGTAACAGAAACCTCGCTCGATACTTAATACGCAACCAAACGCGGTGGCAGCGTGGTCCTGACTAAACTGGCTTGGTGCGGTCTTTTTACTGTGGTGTTCCTACCAGGGCCCGTACCGTCGCCCTTATCGCGAAGGATAAAGCATCCGTCGCTCTCGCACTTACATACTGGTCAGAGAGTGACGGATGTTTATATACATCGAAAATAATGGGCCGCCAGGAAAGTCTTTCGTACCGTTACCGTTTAGTGGTAGTTGAACCTTGTGCAGAGTCCTGCGTCGCTACATCTATCTTATCCTTTCACCAACCGCCAAGCACCAGCGTTCGCATTGTTGTATTCCGGTGTGGGAATAAGACAACCAAAGAAGTTACTAGCATAGAGGCATTATTTAGCCATCAGGGTTGGCAACGCATTATGACGACGCGTTTAACCTGGTTGGTAGTGACGCTGCCTACGAAGTTAACGGTCGCGGGTTCGATTCCCGGTATGGACAAATATTTGTGTGATGAGCGCAAGTATTTTTCTCTGAGTCTTGAATGTTTTCCATGTATTTTAGTATTTATTTATTTATTTATTTAACTATGCTTATGGTTGACTAGTACTTAAAGTACAAGCCTAGAGCTTAGTTTGGGACTAGGTCAATTTGTATGATATTGTACCCTGATATTATTTAATTAAATATTCCCCTTTCTGTGTCAATAAACAATAAACAAAAACCTGTTCCTATTCTCAATTTCAGACACATAATATTTTCCCATCTCAACAACGATAATTAAAAGCACAAACTCACTTTACAATCCATTTAAATTACACTTAAATGCATTATCATTCCTTAATTCTTGTCACGGATACCGTTCTGTTTATCCGGCAACTTGAGACGGGACCCGAGTATCCGGGTACCATAGCCGACCGGGTAAGATTTAGGGCTTCACCGCCCAATGTTTACCCGGGTACCCCGTAATTCAAGATAATGTATTTGGATTAAGATTTCAGCGATTTTGGTTATGAGTAAGAGATATTCGATCTGTTTTTAAGTATTTTTTGTAAGGATACTTTCTCGTTTGTTTTTTATTTTATTTCTGTACTAAAAGCATGTATTTATTTTGTGACGGTAGAGTTTTGTTTTTGTGTCTATAGCCTCTTTGTTCAGGCCCGGTATTCTAGGCGGTAAAAACCATATCGTCTTTGATCAGTTATCGTATTGTCATCGTTTTGATAGCTCTTATTTACTTGAGTAATGGCGGCCGAGTTAAAAACAATACCATAACAGAGGGCTTATTGTCTAACTCACACGCAATCACGATCGTTTTCATTTTGAAAATCGAAGGCTTGTCTACGTACAAAATGAAAACAATTGCTCCACTTTGAAGCCGGTTGCGATTGCGAGTGCGTTAGACAATAAGCCCTCTAGGTCAAATACGATATGGTTTGTACCGCCCAGAATAGAGGCCCAGGTACAGTTATTATAATTGCTTATGCGAGTTCGATGCAATTTAGCTTTTATTTGTACATGAATAAGGATCTGTCATAGCTACTCCAGTGGTGCGAAGCGGAAATTGCTGCTACGAAATAATCTCGGAACGCGTAGCAAGGTAAATCAACAGAGTTCTTGCTCTGGTTCGTAACTTTAGTATTAGTTTATTCTGTTTTTTAAAAATATATTTTGTTTTGTTTTGAAACATGCAAACAGCACCTTGTGTTGTTGTGTCTACCTTTCAAGGGTGTAGGGACGCATATTATTTGATTCGTAACAATTCAATTGCATCATAGAGTTAGTTGAAATTGAAATATATAAAAATAAAAAGTAAAGTATTTATAAATGCTACGACTGAAGTTTAACAAGTGCGTAAATAGGTTTTGCATTGATTAATGTATGTATGTACGTATGTAATTAATAAACGTCATCAGGTCTCTATTCCACTCCGTAAAACTATATTGCTTTTGACATATGTTATCGTATTATCAACGTTACGATAGCTCTTATTTACTTAAAAGGTTTAAGACGGCCAAGTTAAAAACAATTTCGATAAGTACTATCATAATATGCCGAAAGCAATATAGATTTTACCGTGTAGAATAAAACCCCGCAACGTAAACCACAAAAAACAACAATCGTCACGTTCTTTTTAAAACAAATCATAAAATGAAGTAAGATTTTTTACTCAATGTATTTTTTTATTAACAGGATGTTTTCTGATTTGGGTGGTAAAATTTATTTTTAAAATAGGTCGAGAAACGAGATAGCTTTTTGTTACCTATTTCTTTTTTAGAAATGCGTTCATTTTATAAAGATTTTTATTTGGTTTATGAGTGGTTAGTAATGTAACCAATGTTTTTATTTTTATTTTGGAATGGATTTATTTACATGCTTTTAGTACAGAAACGAATCTTATACATTACGATACTATTACATTTCAGGTAGATTACAAGTACCTATTAATTTTATTTATTTATCGATATTATTTGCCGTTTATTCCCATGAACTGTTAAACACGCAATATTTATCTATTCGTTCTTGATTACAAACGCGATCTCGAAAACGGCTCTCATGACTTTGAAAATCGGTTAATAATGGGAAAAATCATTTATAAACCGAGCAGCGCTCAGTCTCCCGGTAACTACAAGTAAAAAAAGGAAATAATTATTTCTGGTATAATAAAAGTAAATAAAATAAAACTATATATGAAACTCTCGTGTTATTTACTCGTTGGTTGACTTACATATACAAGCTAAGTAAAATTCGGATTATTTATTAACCTCAGTTTCTGGAAGCCTCCAAAATGAAGTCCCATCTTCACAGCATCCTACTCTCGTATTATGATAAAACATCTCAGTAAACAAGCCGTCCAATATTGTAAGAGATCGCTAAATGTTTGTGTAGACTGAGCAAATATTCCCCTTTCTTGTAAGTAAAGCAAATCTGAGCCACTTTGATATATAGGGTGATTGTTTGTAATCTTGGATACGTAATAGTATATTCTCCCAACACTGCTCGAAATATGAATATTTTTAGTCTAGTGTGGAGTCGAAAACATCACTTTTATGACAGGGCGTATTATACCAAAAATATTATCGGTCTATTACGTAAAAAAATAATGAAAAACAGTTGTATCCTCGCAGCAGTAGAAAAAGGCACTATGTCTTGACTTATACACTATAAGATCTATATCGTCCATAAATCGAGTACTTTCTGCATTCAGTAACAATGTAGTATAGGAAAATATCTTATTTTTGATTAAGATTAGCATATTACAGGATGACCACCATTTCATACTTGTATTCCTTTCACGGTATTCTGCCGTTCATTTTCTTTAGAAGTTGAATTTTGGAAAACCTTTCTTGATGGACAATACTACAGATGCTATTTTATGAACTGTCAAATCTAGTCAAATTGCAATTATACCTGTCCCATAACTCTGTCTTTTTCACTACATAAGGGCTTATTGTCTAACGCACTCGCAATCACGATCATATTCATTTTGAAAATCGAAGGCTTGTCTGTATACAAAATGAAAACAATTGCTCCACTTTGAAGCCGGTTGCGATTGCGAGTGCGTTAGATAATAAGCTCTCTGGTACTTGCCCGGTTTTACCACATCATAGAATGGCCTTAGAAGTATATGTTTTTTACTCGCTGTTGTCAGCGAAACTTTAAATAGTACAATTGATGTTGACTAGCAATATACAGCATGATAATTTTCCAGGCATCTCTCTAAACTTTTTCCATCGTATAAACGAAAACGGATGGTGCAAAACAAAATAAATTAACAAAATATCACACAACTTATATTAAAGCGAAAATAATCCGTCGGTCTTAGGCAGAATTCGAACCTACATCTCCTCTGAAAAGTAAGCGATCACTAATTTCGTGGAACTTAAGTAGGGTCTTGGTACTCTTGGCGGCATAATTGGTAATGCGCCTGCATTGGCCCGGATTGCCAGAGGAGATGTAGGTTCGAATCCTGCCTAAGACCGAAGTTTTTTTTTTTCGCTTTAATATAATTTGAATTACGTACAGCCGTTTCTGTTAAAATTAAAAAAAGGATCATACATTCGCTTTTTAAAATTATGAAAAGTTTTAATGAATCGACTGTTTGACAGCGTTTTCGAAAACAAAGTGCACCTGCAAATCCTGCATCATTCTGGTGTTTCTATAGAATCCGAAAACGCTTTGCTCAGCTAACAGCAAAATTATCCTGAAAAGACTATTAAAAGCATTCATGAACGCAGCGTAAATGTTTAAATACTATCGGAGTTTCACTGAATTTGGAGTCTTTGTAGAGCAGCGTGGAAAAACAAATAAAGTAGAAAAAGTGTACACGGAATAGGTTGGTCATTTATGTCTGTACTTTACTTCTTCGCATTTATGTTAAGGGACAATTTTTTAAGGAGTAAATAATTATTTAAAAATACCTTAGACGACTAAGGGACTAAAGGCTGTGTAGTGCTTTCAACCTGTCACTAATACACTGGATAACATCTTAGCCTGGTTGTGCAAAATGTGGTCACAGAATTATCAACAAGTTTTTGGAGTTGTTGGTGAGTCTGTGGCTCTGCCTACCCCACTCTGGGAATGAAGGCGTGAGTTTATGATTGATTGATTGACCTTAGATTACCTTTAAGAGTAAAAAGATACTCAAATGGTTTCAACGATGCAAATTAGCAGCTCTTCCCAAGAAGAGACCACTACTGAGAACAAAAAACTCAACTTCTCATCCATTCTTTAACATAACATATGTAAGATATTGGATACCTATCTATAAATTTACTAAAGCGGCAGTTAACGCTTTAAAAACTCCAGCTGAAACAAATTCACCAATAACTAAAGATATTATATTTTCAATTTTTACATTAAATTATTTGTCGGTAAAAGTTATCATTGTCATTTCCTCTGTTATATGAAAGAAAAAAATAAAGCCAGAATTTTACTAAAAGATATCGCTATAAAAAAATCGCCCCGAAGACATTCAAATTAGCATATTAACATAAATATCCGTTTTAAACTCGCTTGATCCTATATCGGAAGGAAGGGAGAAATAGTGAAAAAAAGGCACGGAAAGTTTTGCGCTCGCTGCATGCGAGTTTCTGCATTTTCCGGTAGAGTGCGCGCCGAGCATTCGTCGCGAGGACAGCTTCCCTTCCTACATAAGTATCGTCGGAGATAATTTAAAAACGTTCTAGAAAAACGCAAGAAGAAATGTAGATGTTTGAAATGCTATCATAAGTATACGATTGGTTCTGAAGGAAACATTTTATATTATTTTTAAATCTGCTTTAGTAGAAAATTGTACCAGTGAATTATATCAAAAACCAACTTGATATATGTAATGCAGAAGTTGATATTTAAGAAAGGAAAAGTATGATTTGGTTTTCAATATAAAAACTCAATTTGCAAATTACCTACAATAGGTACTTAAAAATAACATGTTTAGTAAAATATTACGAATAGTCATAAGAAGTAGTGTTTTTATTCCATCGTTTTTACATTAGACACAATACAAAATCCTTAACGTTCAATAACTTAAGCAAAAAACCAGGACTACATACTTAAAATAATGATTCTAAACAAAATAGTTCAGACATTTTATCATGATGTAAGAAAAAATGTCTATACGGTATTTTCGGTAGCTAAGATAAACGAACTCTTGGTACAAAACAAACACGTTTATAATAAAACCATGACTCTCTTTGTTCTATCGTAGTGTAACCTAATCGTCTAAGTCGCTACAATAAAACAGCAGTTCCTCGGGCCTTAAATACCCGGCGCTGCCGAATGCATAAGTAATACTGCTGATGGATGGGGCGCTTAATAACAACGCTAAATACTGCACCTGGATCAAGACTCTTAGTTGTTGAAACTGTGCGGAAAAAGAATGGTTCTAAAACGAGAAAAACTCGAAAAAATAGTACAAAAAGTCAGTGATAATATCAAAGACGCTGAAATGAGATTGAAACTGTGTGGAAAAAGAATGGAACGGATAAATGCAATGAAAATTTTTGTCATAGGAAAATGTGTACACCAGCGATATTTCTTCCCTATTTTTTTTTAAATGCAGTCATTGTTATGATACAACTGCCTAATATAATGACTACACACAATTGTTTTCAAGATTTTGCTCATAATTTTTCCCGAAATAAGGACTTAGACCGTTGTTTTTGTTTCTTTGTTATTTTGTAAAAGCGGATGGAACAAGCCAAGAATTTCTACTTGGTCTGAATTACGCAGTTTAATAGCGTACAATATCCTTTTTCAGACGGAATTGGCTCCATTGAAACCTGAAAATGCGAAAAGCGCTAAAAGTATTAAAGTTGGTGTACCTGACTGTGTGCAAGAAACAAAACACACTCGTATCTAGAATGCTAAGGGTTTTGTTAAAACATATCAAACGTTAATTTTTGACTGAATATTTTGTAGTCACGTGTTTTTTCAAATTTCAAATTTAATCATATTCAACCTGTATTATCAAGTAATTAATTACACCATTTTTAATTGATTGATTGAATGATAAACAGTGCAAGTGTGATAGTTTTATATTTTATTATTTGTTATAGGTAATATATGCTTAGCTACTCTATGTAAGTAAATTACATTAAAAGTCTTCCATTAATTAAGAAAGTAGCAAAGTGTTGCCTTTAACCTGATCAACGAATAGCGAAATATTACATTACACTTATACTCCGTATCCTGAAGCAAATCCAGTTATCGCCACTCTTACGCACTGTCGCGCCAAATAAACTCAACGGATACTCTACAGAAAATAGAGCTTAATTTCATTAGTTTCCTCCAAGCGGGCCTAATGCAAAGCGGAAACTCCCTTGAGACAAACTCAATTAATTCCCTTTAAAATACAAGTCGCTTTCAATGCAAGCCTGAAAATTTAAACATTTTCTGATACTGCCATAGTATTTTAACATCCATTGCTTCCTTAAATCAAACGTTTAATAACTTCCAAATATAAACGGCAATGGATGCGTAGTAAGTGCTTGTTCAAATTGCAAGAGTAGTGCGCATGTCAGCTAGTAACTTGTTGGCTCAGGAAGCGTTTTTGAACGGCAGTGCGGCGGCCGACGCCTGACGCGTATCCCGCTGGGCTTCGTCGCCTTACGGGCGAACAGTTTTCGAACGCGAAAAATATTTCCGCGAACTGCCGTTCGAATTTTAACATTTGAAAAATTGAAGTGTGGTTTTAGAATGACTTTTCAGCCAGTTATGTTTTTAAAGACAACTAAGATGGTTAGTTTTTAAATTGTTTTGAACTTGGGTGAGTTGGTGAAATTAAAATGATTGAACTGTAAAGTGGTCACAATGGCGTTGAAGAGACTTGTTATGGCTTGGGCGGTCTGGCTCGCGTTGCCATTGGCAACGGGCCATCTCAACGTCCTCATCAGCCAAGCTGAAGTGATGAAATTGTTGGGTAAGTCTGATTAGAAACTGCTCTTGAAATATCTGTCTGGCGTCTGCAACTTGAGTTTAGTTGAAGATGCTTTCGGTTTCCTGTTGAAGCAATTTACGGTTGAGACTATTTTCTAATAATTTGATTTATTTGCAAGTTTCTTG
The DNA here is from genome assembly GCA_948252455.1 of Acleris cristana. Lineage (NCBI taxonomy): Eukaryota > Metazoa > Arthropoda > Insecta > Lepidoptera > Tortricidae > Acleris > Acleris cristana. Next base: position 4,551,117 of record OX411774.1, on the reverse strand, counting down.
GAAAATATCTAAATAATTATAATTAATCAAATAAATAAAATTTATTATTGTTGTTAATGAATTTCAATATAGTTTATTATTACATTTTACTAATATTACAAAATAAAAAAATACCTTAATTTATAATCAAATAAAGAGAAAGTTTCAAACAAATTTGTGTTATCAAAAATCACTTGTCTTATTCACAGTACTAAAAAAAACATTCAATCAATTCTAAGTATCAAGGTCAGCTGGAAGAGGTCCCTTAAAGGGATAAGTTCGCCTTTGTATATTATTTATATTCATATAAGTGTTTTTTGTAAACAAATAAAGAGCTTACTTAAGTACTTACTTACTATGTTCTAGCATACGAGTATAATATGATACTTTGAAATTAATAAAAAAAGAACAATCTATGTATTCCTGTGATGTCATCCACGTCGATTTCCGCTACGGCATATGCTTCTAGTGCCTTATCAGTGGAGCAGAGATTTTTTGTTTCTGTAAAAGTGCTTAAAGATGGGATTTTTTTAATCAACCCCTATTGGAAAAAATGGGGGAGCACAAATAAATTATTGTACCTACCTGCAGAATATCCCGGACATTTTCTAGAGCTACACTAGTTTTCAATTTCGTTATAGACTTGAGGTAATCGTTATAAATAACCATAAAAATGTTTCTAAGAAAAAGTTATTAACGTTTATAATATTTATACTTTGTAATATTACAAAAATAGAACACGAGACCTTCCAAATTTCTTTGAAGTTTCAGTCTGTGTTACCATGTAAAATGTTTTATAAAACGTTACCACCTTTTCAATAGTATCGGATTCCGGGAATCCATTAACGAATATGGAAATTCAACACTTTTTAGTAACAATAAAGTAACGTTCCGGTTTTTTTGTAAGGGGTTTTGTAAGCATAAAAAAATGTTTTATACATTTTATATGTAAGTATATATTTGATGGTAACGCTGCATTTTTATATTTATCTGTTACTTGCGATTTTATCTTCGGTTTTGAACGAGGGTTGTAATTTGGGTAAACATCAGTTTGTTTTTCGCTCAAAGATATCGCAGTAAAAAGCCTGATAATGTCAAACTACTACAAACTACAAAAATCTTAAACAAAATGAAACTAAACCACGGTTTTTATAGGTAGGTATATTAAGCTCCCATTTATAAATTAACGTTGTTAAAAAATGACGGTTTTTGAACTTTGGTAACAAGCAGGTGATAACACATTTTCATTTTCATGTTACATAATCGGTTTTGTTACAGAAATTAAGAAAATCGATGTTTTTACCAAAGTCAAAGTTGAACGTAAAAAAAAATGTTTTATGGCAGTCCACCGTGGTTTTGCAGTGATTTTGCCAGTGTCCAGTAAAAAAATAAAATAAACGCCGGTCTTGGTTTGTCGGCCATCTCCCCTCCCCACTTAAAATTTTATTTTAACTAATTCTCAATTTACAAGATGCACATAAAAAACCGTATCTTTCATAAATTTCTGGCAAACAAAAACTAAAAAAAAACAACTTATTTCTAAGGAAGTCGGAAAATGACATGTTATCAACCTTCCAATTTCCCCCATTGCCATACCAATAATCCTTGCGTTTGACTTGTACCGCCTCCGAACAATACCTAGCTGTTGATACACGTCAGGCTCAAAGGCACACGTCACCCCCGCCTCCGAAGATCAAAAATGTAATTATCTACCCCTGATCTACCCTCAACCATTTATATTTGTTCTACAAATTCGACGTTTGGACGCAACTGTGCGCGTTTCCACTGCTGGTCCTAGATGAAAATAGTCTCGTTTAAGAATTTAAAACGGAATATATAATATATATATTTTTAATTAAGTCATGAGGTACGAAACAGTCTTGTAGGCGCGTAAAACATTTTTTATCTATTTAGAATTAGAATAATCTTTAGCGTTATATGCAGTCACCTAATAAAAATGTTGAGAACCTTGTCACTATGAATGTCATTATCACTGTCAAACTTTTCATTTTATGTTCAGTGTGAAGATTATTACGACAATGCACTAAAGTGCTTAACATTTTCATTGGGGGTACTGTTATATATTATAACTATATCACGAATCCTAAAGTTTTTCTTTAGTGGGATTTGGCTTCAATAGCACGTCTCTTGCTAAATAAGTCGGTACCATTAAACCAAATTCACAGAACGTTTTAATTTGTAATCTGATAATACATCTTAAAATTGGCTACGGTAAAAAAACACCATTCAACCGACTTTAACGGTCACTTCCCAATAGGCACGACACACGAGAGAAAACTTTATCGTGTCGTACGACAGCGAAAACGTTTATAGTTTTATTTCCACTAGTTTATTACTTTAGGGAGAACGACATGCGATTCGGAATCTTATTAGAGATAAAAGAAACTCGCCACCGTGCAATGCATACGGAATTAGAAACTGGATTGAGACATAAACTACGTCAGATAAATGCAATGCGGAGTAATGGCTACTGCATGACGGCATGAGGGACGCATTCCTGCTGTGGTCAGATAGTCTTCGAGATATGTCCCACTTCGAGTTGGTCAGAACGTGACTTTCATTGTGATGAGGCCAGTCTCAAGTGCTTAAACTATTAGTAGTAGGAGACACGTTTGGTTTGTGCACGGCCGAAATGTCAGCAATGGTTTTATTTATTTAAACAAAAAGTTAAGAGCGCGGAAATTGACCATCGTGGAAATGCTTGTTGGAAATGATTGCCTTTATCTGACGACGTTTTTCAGATGAAATTGTTATATAAAATCTTGAATGCGGTAGGTATGTTGTCTTTATTTATAGTACGCCAAATATGAGTTTGTAGGTGTATGTTGGGCTCATTTTCGCAAGAAATTCTAAACTTTATATTAAAACGAGGTGTTAATAGCTTTTTACTCAGCTCTGTATGTTAATAAAAATATTTTGCAACATTTTTGTTGCCAGATAAATTATACTTAATGAGCTGATGATCTATCTAAATTAATGTTTTGACTCTGACAGCTTCAAAATACTAGTTCACTTAAATTAGTTTTTCATCAACAGACTCTCACTAAAATTATTTTTTCATCAGTTTACAAATTTATAAAGTCGAGACCCTTGGTCCCGAACCCGGTGCTATTAGCTTTTTTAAGGTCATTTTGAAAAAGGTTAATAGAAACAACCGGAGACCACAGAGCTGGCAGCTTCCTCGGGCAACGCATAAGCATTGCTATACAACGAGGAAATGTTGCCAGCATCTGTGGTACTTTGCTGCGGGGCTCTTTTTTAGTTTTTATTTAGTTTAAATTTAATCGTATTCAGATTAGTTATAATAAGTTAATTTTTGCTTTAATTTATTTTTTATTTTGCCATAATTTTAGTTTAAATTTTTTAATTTTTACTTTGTATTATTGTTAAGGGGCTTCTAAACGGGCCATATTTTCACTGCAATATGTGGCCGGCAACTATTGGTGTCCTTTTCTTACTCGTATGTTAGAGAAAGACACCAATAGTTGCCAGCCACATATTGCAGTGAAAATATGGCCCCTTTAGAAACCCTTTAATAATTCCCTGTATCAACAAAACTAAAAAAAAAAAAACCATTTGATCAATTCAACTAAGTTTCATTAGGAAACAAACTCGCTTTTCAAGTTATCTCTAGTTTGTAAAACCGCAATCAAATTCGAGACCTTCCTCACATAGACCAAATTAACACATCTTCCATTTATTCCTCCATTATCTCCAATCTTTGCGACAAAAATCGTTTAATAACCTACCGTATGCATTAAGTCGCAGACACCCCTCGCTGCGTACACCCGATAAGACCCCGTCTAAATTGATGTTTGAACTGTCGTTAATTCCCCCGACAGATGTCGCTATAGTCTATTATTTTTGACACATGCGACTGTCATTTGTCGAGAATGATTTATGTTGTAGTTTAATCGAATGAAGCACGATGAACTAAGAGTGTTAGAAATGAAGTTTATTGGATAAATTTATTTAATTGAAGAAATGACGAGTTCTCTATGACTCATAGAGTTTGACTGTGGCTGTCTTACAAATACGAATCTAAATTCTACATCAAGTTTAAGAACGGTTTTACGTTATCAAGCAATTGTAGTGTAAGGTAATTTACTTGTTCTACTCTTGTTTGATGACTAATTGTCACTTTTTAAAACGGTTATTAGGTATTTCGTCAATGTTACAAGTGACATAGCGGAAGTCATTTCAATATCAAATCTTATTAACGTTTGTGCAACTGAGGATTAATCAATAGCTTTTCTGTTTCAGTTGAAAATCCATCAACCATTTAGCCCCTTTCATAGTTTGTACGTTTGGCTATTTGATGTTTTTAAATATTTCCCAAACGCTCAGAGGTTATCTGGAAGAGATCCGCTAAAGGGATAAATTCACTTTTATACCTACGATATGGTTTCACCTAAATATTATATAAGTCTGGATTATTAACGATCAATTAATCGTTTTTAACTTAGCAACAGCTAAAAAAACTAGAAAAATTATGTAGATGATGTATTATTGTTTAAGTTTATTCCTAATTATTATACACGTTCACACATAATGCAATCACGCATTGTGTGGCTGATTACTGGTTCAGGCGCGCGCGCCCTTTAATTAAAGGAGCTTGAATTAGAAAGTTGGTTGAGCCTGCAAGTATTTCGAACCTGTAAGCAACTTATATTATAAGTAGAACTAGCTGTTGCCCGCGACTCTGTCTGCGCAGAAAAATAAAACGAAACCTATGTTCATCAGGGAAAATGTAGAATTCTAATAATGAAAGAATTTTTCAAATCGGTCCAGTAGTTTCGGAGCCTAGCCAATGTAAAAAAACAAACAAAAAAACAAACAAATCTTTTCCTGTTTATAATATTTTAGCGTCGATTAGTAAATTAAAAAAGCGCTAAATACAGGAGGCAAGCACACATAATACAAATCTGTAAAGGAATTTAATGTTGATTGAGAATCCTTTCATAGCCAATCTAGCGACCCGCCCTCGCTTCGTTTCGGTTTATGTGATTTTTCTGTTACACCTGTACGAGTATATAAATCAGAATTTATTATGCACACAAACTTTCCGTGAAATATTATTGAACTGATGGTGAAAACCGCATGATAATCTGTTCAGTATGCTTTGAGATTATCACGAACATACATATAGACAGACAGACAGAGCGGGGGACTTGTAAATGTTTTATAAATTATCTAGTGATACAGGCAAACATGCAGACGGTCCACATAACCCTTCGAGTGGCAAGCAGCCATATAACGGCTGCTGTCAAAAAACAATTAATACTCTATGACATGAACTCAAAATTCAAATTTAAACTAACTATAGTTTACTTGCCGCTTGAAGGGTTAATGAGAAAAATATGATATAGACCGCTACAACATGAGTTTGCACATACAGGCTGATTATATTTTATTGCCAGTGAAAAAAAAATCACCCTACAACGGCTACAACTCACAACGCAACATTACAAAAAGTAACAAAATAGGAAAGTGACCATAAACTACGGCCATAAACAAGCTTCAAGTACGTTTTATTGATATTATCCCGTAATAGTAGGGTAGTTACTACGCACTAACGGCCGCAACAAGTGGCTTATTTCGGCGGTAACGCAACACCTTTGCGTTTATGCGTTACTTAGTGAAGGTCGGTCACGGTAATAACCTTTATTAGTGTAAGTATGATGAAATGGCAGTGGGATAATTTGAAAGCATGAAGTAAGCACTTTTCGACGCTGAAAAAGAGTTTACAGGGTGCGTAATTACTATTTATTTTTCTTTTTTTAATTCGTGATCTTTTGTTATTAAATTAACTAAGCTGGGTGCATTTCATCGAAAAAAATCGTAAGCTTCCCGAAGGCGTAGTAAATAAAGACACAAACGAAGCGTTAATAAGAACTTAATTAATTAAATCTCCTGAAAGTATAATCTTTTGACACAATGATAGTTTTCAAAGTCGCTATCAAATCTTTACATAACATACCAATACCTAATCAAATTCCCGAGCTCATTAATCGTTAATTAAAAACGGCTCTACATCGAGTGGCATAATTCTGGGGTCCTAGTGAAAAAAGGTGTAAGTCTAGTATACTCCGTTTATGTACATACTCCGTTTATGTACATACCCTTTTGTAGAACAAGTTAAGTCGACTTATACCCTTTTTCACTAGGTAACCAGAATTATTGTTTGTCCTAATATACTGTTTGGTCGAAAATCGTTTGGTAGAAGACGGTTTTTACAATTGTAGCGTTTTTTTTTAATATTATAAAAAACTAACTTAACCTAACCTTATAATTATACACAATACCTACATTTTTATTAAACTGTAATTTCACTCTAAAAAGATGCTATACGAAATGCTTTGAGACGAAACAATACATGGGATTCCAAATACGACTCTACATAGAGTTCTCGGCATTTAATGTAAAAAATATAAAATATATAATAAAAAGCACCACGCTAACGAAGACGCATTCCCTCATGATGTCCATACTTATCCCGGTCAGTTTATGGTCGTCTTATTATGCTTTATTATTCCTATGGTAATGAGATGACTTCACGTCAGGCCTGCGGAGTTTAGGTTTTATGTATTCTTGTACCACTCTTGTACATGGAAATGAGGGGAAGAAAATGAAGATCATCTTCAAGGTCTTTTTTAAACGAAGTAAGAATAAAGATTGTTTTTTGTTTCTCAGACCAACTATACTCGAAAATCTAATTCAAGACCAAAATCTGACAATTCCCATCTTGATTATTTTGTTATTTTAACATTATTGCATACAAACATAAATGAGAACTCGTGTAACCAGTAATATAAGGGTAAGATTTATTGATAAAAATAGCTACACTTAAACCAAAATGCAGTAGTCACAGCGAATGTGCGCCCGTTGAGGTTAGGATTTTGGTCTTGCATTAGATTTTCGAGTGTAAACCGAGAGTTAGAAATGTAATGATATTTTAAAAGCTATAGAATGAAAACTTTCACAATGAAATTGACGAGTTAAAAAAATCCCTTTTTTAATAGCAAACGATTATTTTCTTTCAAGTTTTTTTTTAAACTTCGTTGGTGTTGTTAAATTACAGCTGTGATGGGTACCAACGGTTTCTGAGTTAAACCGCGGACGAACGGACAGACGGACATGGCGAAACTATAAGGGCTCCTTGTTGACTGCGGAACCCTAAAAATCGTATCATGCGTCGAATAACTGTTACTTAAGCAAAATTTGTCTTGCATTTCTTCTTTTCACCAAAATAACAAACTCTTATTTACATTTTGTTAAAACAAAGAAATGTAACTAATAATTTTTTTCCATAATTTCAGTCACAGAAAAAAAGAAAAAAGCTACTGTCAGTAAGCTAACAAAAATCTTCTGCCAAACTTGTCTTAATAAATAACCTACGAACAAATTTAAACTTTAAAAACGCATCAATCAGCGTAACCATGATGAACGTTTCGTCATAAAAGCGACACGTGAGTGAGTTACTAATGTCCGAGCATTGAGCGTCTCACGTTACTTTATAATTGGACAGATTTGCTCCTGTCATTTTTCACATGACACTGTCGAGAACCCATGGTAATACATCATCTTTGATATATGGGGCTAGCTGATACGTAGGAGTTGTAATTTATTTGAATATTTATAAACTTGACGGAAAATGATTTGCATGGTGTTTAGTTTCAGTGGGGCGATTAGTATACATTATAAATATAATATGTATATTTCAGACTTAACAAAATGGGTATATTTAAGTAAAGATTCTGAGTAACTAAAGGAAGAGGTTTTTTTACAAGCTTTTATTTAACTTGCAATGTATGTATATATGTAAGGGTCAAATCTTGCAAGTTAAATTTGACCCACTTCCCGCCAACGGAATGGGCTGAAATTTGGACCACATAATGTCAACCCGATAACAATGCAATATTAGGGTATCTAAGAGCTGATCTCATGATGGAGTCGGAAGGTGGCGACAGGATCTCCGCTATACTTGACGTAGACCCACCGTGTTGGGACTAATTAGCTCGGTCTTATTAAAAAAAAGTACAGTCGGCAACAAAAGCTTGTCCCAAAAATGAAATTTTTGACAGAAACTTATTTAACCATTAAATGATGCGGCCTTTTTTGGGTTCAGCCGAGAACAGAGGGTTTTTTTACCCAATATAATTAATTGGTCTTTTTTTTAGTACATCCTGTATATATTATTCTCAAAAAAATCTGCGTTAAGATTTTGTAACTTCTGGTCAAAATGTTACATCAACAATATATTTCAACAATTTAGTTTAAGTAACCTAATCAATGCCCATTTTTGATAATGGGGACATCGTTTTTAAGCTAAATTTTCTCGTCTTTATTAACTGCAACTTGAAAGTTAACTGGAACAGATCTCATATGGTATAAGTCGGTCTATGTACATTATCTATATTGATGCCAACATACATTGATTGACTAGCCCTATTGCGATTTTCATGTCATTTAGTCATTCGTTTCATATCTAGTCGAGATCATCTCTGTTGGCCAGAGAGGGTCTGTTTTATTTCAACGGCTATCAGTTTTGGCGCAGCTCGGTCCGTGGGGGGTCGTTTGATTGCCCATTTGCTTATCAATGTAAAGTCATATATTTTATACGTCTCCGTAAACATGAAAAATGTTTAAATTTTTATTACGCGTGCTTTAATTTCTGGGACAAAAAATAAAAATGGGATTACTGTTGTTTACAAATGAATGATTTTGACTAAATTTTGTTCATGATGGGATACAGAAAAACATTGAAAAAATAAGTCTAATAAAAAAAAAAACCTAAACAAAGAAAGACATAAACATGAAAATCTTATACGGTAGACAACATGCTCCCGCCCAGATAACCTTTTTTTTCAGCCTGTTAACTCACTTTGTAATATTTATTTATTTACATACATATATGTCTGTCTTACAATAGAGTAGGCAGAGACTAATGAAATGCCAGGTGAGGCGTATGTCTCATAGAACCTCGTATGTATTAGTGACCTTATTTTTCAAGATGGGGGGTTAAGTTTGCTATCAAATTGCACATGCGTCCTTTTTATTTATAAGGGCAGTACTGAACCTCTATTGTAACTGCCATCATAAACCAATTGATTTTCTACCGAGTTATGAAAAAAAATTGAACGTTACGTCCTGTAATATTATGACTGCACAACTCCGTCTTCCTCATAAATAAATCCAAACTACCAATTAGACGGAGCCAACTCGACTATTTGCATTTACTGGTGTTATTACCTAACGAAATAACACGCAAACCATTCTACATCAAGCTCTGACTCCAACGCAACTACTTTAAACCACATTTCAACGTCTACTGGTCATACAAACCAGCGTAATAGATCTCTAGTCCCGACCAGCCAATACCAATCCAGAGTTCTTTATAAAACGGTCGCAGTATAAAACTGTAGCGTTACGTAATAATTCCACAGGGCTGCCTCTATAAATAGATAGGACAAAGGACATCGTGGGAACCATCTGGCGTGCGTACACAACCGTCTGTCAACCCTTTGCAATTATACTCCCGTCTAAAAGTAAAAGGTCGTATTGGAGAACAAACTTCGTATGCACATACAACCTTTTGGCTGGTACTACAAGTCTATGGACGAATTGTATATAGCCTATACGTTAGCTACCCTATATTTTCACGTTCGAAGAAACGTCAGTGTTTATTAGCTGTTGAAAGGCTAGACTATCAATCTAGGCTGTACGATAATTACAGGATGTTTAAACGTTTTGACGGCTACTACGTCGCAGGGACGGACGGTTGCAATTGCAACTGTTGCAAGAATATTTTATGAGAAGTGAAGTGTGCAATTCAAAGAGGTTATTAGATTCTAAATCGGGATACACTGGAAAAACATCACCCCTGTTATTAAATAGCGTTTAAAAACGTAAAGTTACTTTAATGTATGGTATTTCGTAACATCAAATAAATTATCTAAATCTAAAATACGAACCTTTCCGAAACCTTTTATTCGGTTAAGTTTAGTTCTTACTTCTTGTACTGTTCGGATTTATACAATATTTAATAACAGCCAAACACTTACAAATCAACAGCGTACCTTTCACCGTACACTGAAAGTTTACCGCAAGTGTACACTTCATGCCACTGCGTGACGGAGTTATGGGTTGTTTACCTTTCCGTTACACTGGCGGGAAACTTAATGGCTTTTAGATTATGAATTATCTGTAATTTGTTAAAGTGTTTTCTAAACTTGTTTATTTTTGGTTTACCGTGGAGGTAAGGAAATTGATTAAAATAGTTAATATTAGTCAAGAGTCGGATTTACGTACCCGGAAAAGGGGGTCATCGGTTTTTACCTTGGTTTATGTAGCTTACATTGAAACAGACAGACACATAGAGACACAAATACACATGTGCATATATGTACATATACAGGGTGTTCGGCAGAAACAAACTTCAGGGACTAACTCTGTAGGTCATACTCATCAACTTTTATTATGGGACCAACATCCAAATCGCGAAAAAAAAACAGCTGTTCCATACAAACTTTGAGAGCTAAACAGCCGAAATGTATGGAACAGCTGTTTTTTGTTTCGCGATTTGGATGTTGGTCCCATAATAAAAGTTGAAGAGTATGACCTACAGAGTTAGTCCCTGAAGTTTGTCGGTCCTTCTGCCGAACACCCTGTTTAGATACCTACCCTTAACTTGTTAACTTGTTTTGCGTTGGGGGTTTAAAAATAACCATACTGATGAAATCGCAGTCATTTAATGCGGTGGAAAATAAGAAATGAGTTACTTACACCATTTTCAAATTGATTTTTGGACTTTTGGTGGCATATCGTGGTTCTAAAATCTATGGAGTCGCTATTTCTTAATTATTATAATACATGACACTTTGATTTTGACCTTCAGTAGGGTCATGTTTCAAAATGAACTAAATACTTTTTTAGATCGGTTATTCCATACCTACTAATATTTGCTTGTTACAAACAACAGCAGAGATATTGTCCATAACAAAATTAAATTCATTTAAATTGGTTCAGTGGTTTAAGGAATAAGTAGTGAAATGAATTTTAAAATATTAAAATACTGAAGGTCACAATCAAAGTGTTAAGTATTATAATAAATAGGAAATAGCGACTCATGGATTCTAGAACTACGATTTGCTATCAAAAGGCCAACTCCAGTTATAAATGTGTAACTATAAAAAGGGGGTGTTCTTTTTATAGTGGTGATTATTATTTACATCTTTAATATTTGAGTAGTGTAGTTTTATTATTAATAAGTTTAGTTTTAATTTTTAATTGTATTAATCTGATAATAAACGATATTAAATTAGAATATATCAATTTGTAGCGTAAAAAAAAGAACTATAAAAACCTTTTTTGGATTCAAATCGAAAAGTACATAGTTTAGTTAATTTTATTTGCTGAAATCGACTGTTCTATTGTCATTTATTTGCAGTGTATTTAGCTTAAGTTGCAAAGTCAGCTCCTTGTGTAAGAGTTGACTAGAAAAGGATTCTTTGCGAATTGAACTTAGGAACGCTAAAGTTAGTTTTTAACTCGCATATCGGGAAAACACGATCAAAGAGGAAATTCTGCACTTTTCCAATGAAAACTAAAATGGAGTTTGGTTTTAGGTTTAACTGATCATTGTTGTTCAAAGTGTTTAGAATTAAATGGCGGATTCGAAAAATATTATGTGTGTTTTCCATAAAAAGAAGCGCTTACTGTTACGAAATCTAAACCAGCAAAGATAATAAACGTGGATAAATTAAATACGTTTCTTTTATGATGATTTCCTTTTATGAAACAAAATGAAGTAGGCACCAATTTAATTTTGCTAACCGCATTATATTTTCAAACTGTGCCTACCTACGGAGGTATACCCTATGTCCATAATATAATGCAAATTTATGCTTCACTACAAATATTTCTGATATGTCATTTTACAACGTATTCACTAAAGTTTACAAAATAGGTCCTTTCAACTCTCAAAATGTAACCTTACATTAAACACTTCCTCTGTTTCTACGATTAAATTTGCAAAAGCAGAAACAAATATTCTTATGCACAATAGCCATTATGCCAAAGACAAATTAGGATCTTCGTCTTGTCTCACGAATGCGCCATTTTGTTCTGTTTAAAAGAATTTTGTAAACGCTGCACTGGCAACATTGTTTTGCACTATCAGCTACAATGGTGCCAAATTCCAGAGCCAAGTTTACAAAGTGGCTGCTGAAAAGTTTTTTTTTTTAATGGTTGTCTTTTAATTACGAACTTGGTCAAATCAAATACTTTCGAGTTTAAAATGAAAGATTCGTCTCTTGGAAAGTCTTTAGGTATTGAAAAGAGACCCAATGATACCAAATTACGCAAAACAGGAAGTGAACAGCTAAGCGTATTTTTATTAAATACAGCTAGTAATTGGTTGAACTATTTACGCCGTTACGTCAGACATTTTTAATAAATTCTATGTTAATAAGCAATGTTACTTTTTGCTTTACCTTGAAATAAAGGCAAGATTTTTATGAGTAAATAACCTTTAACAATGACACACAAGTAGGCGGAAGAAAGGTCAGTTTATTCAGTGCGGCAATATTAACTTAATAAGGGAGAGGCTGAAAGCTGTTAGGAATCTCGAGGGAGAAAACACTTACAAAGATAGAAGAAACGTTATTATTGCTACGAAATTATGTTTATATATTAGAATTACTTAATTATAAGCTAATCCGTATAGATATTTGCGAATAAAAATATCTGGAATTATTCATTTAAAGTTCTGATTTTTGGTACACCTTTTTGAAAAAGAGTAAATCCACAAGGACACGACACATAGTGACCCCTGGTACAATTGCTATGTTCAACTGACCAAAATTAGTATCATAAATATGAGACAGGTTTAAGTTATGTTAGAACTTCAATTGGCCCGAAGGGCCAAATCACTCAAAAACTGGAGCTTCGCGACATCGAAGCTAGGTCGACCCTGATTAATATGATATTCAGATAGAAATTATTGGTCAGTTGAACATAGCAGTTGTACCGGGACACATAACCTTCAAAACCTGACACAATATATTTAAATTTCTTCAAAAATCTTTATGAATAAATTTGTATATAAATAAAATACGTAGCATACATTGTACATAGGTGCTTACTCTCGTTCTAAACCTATCAGTAAATTAATTTATGCTGCATTTTAAACAAAAAGAGAACAAAGACGCTGAGAACTAATCCTACAAACAAACAATTACTCCGCTAAAAGCATTAAAATGTTCTATTTCCATTTATCCTACGAAAATAAAACACTCTCTTAATACACATGCGGCATTTAATTCCCGCAAGAATTTGCGACGCCAGGAACGAATACTTTCGAGGCAACAAGTGGATATAATGTTATTGGGGAAACAAAGTATTACTTTATCGAAGTTTATTGGCTTTTGCTTTGCAGATGTGTTCTTTATTTCGGCCCCGGGTTATATTCAGTTCAGTTGGATTCGAGTTAGTCTTGTTTCGTCTTTGGAAAAAGTTTGAAATAGAAAGAGGAAGATTGTTTGAGTTGCCGTTGAGGATGTTTATTTTTGAATCAGGATAAGCAAAAAGACATTTGTGTTTTTTGTGTTCTGGATAATTTTGTGTTCGTGATTGCACCAGCTATAGTGTTTTTAATTCAGAATAATGGCACCCCCTGCCTTTCAACTTGGCGTTGCGTAGTAGCATCAATGTATGACGTAAGGACTAGCCTGTCTGAAGGCTATAAAAATAGATTGCTTTGTTCTTTCTGTAGAAATAATGTGGAAGTTATACTGACATATTTTTCGAACCGACAAATATTTTGTGTATGTGACCAACCCAGGTACCCGTAGTTAAACATTAGGTTACCTCTATCCTTATCTTTCAATGTGACATTTGAATTTGAAAGAAACTCATTCAGAATACTTTAAATAAAACAGGTTTATTGTCTGTTTATGAATAGGGAGGGTAGTGAATAACAAAATCGTATTTTGTCAGATAAGTTAGTATTTATCCTGCTTTCTAAGTTTGCGTACCTACCCTTAAAGAACAGCTAGATTTTAAAGTACGTAATTCAATTATTAAATTCTTCTTCTTCTTCTGTCTTCAAACTACCACGTTTCCAGTTTAAACAGTCACCATTAAACCACCTTATCTGTTTTTGCTCGGTCACAAGATTTGACTAATGTTCGGCGTGTCGCGAGCACGCCGCGGTTCCCATAGACGACAAAGGAAGCAATTGCGGCTCCTGTATTACATACTTTATACACGATGACTTCAAATTCTAGACGTCTTCGATCGATTTAGATTCGTTTAGTCACTGTTCTTTAATTTACTTCATCGCGCCTTTGCTTTTGACATGTCGCGTTTGACGCTTTTTGTTGTTTAAGACTGTCGTAACTGTCGTTACGTCCTTCTGATTTGATATTAGTGTTTTGTTAAGTCATATCATTATACAGATTTGGGTTCAATATGTTTACTCCTTTATAACCTTACTCTTTGGACACAGGCAAGCGCAGTTAGCTAATTCTGTATTACATTCTAGTAGTGCCACCATAGTTAATGTCATCAAGTGGTGTGTGGGTCAATATTGTTTGGATGTTTGTTGAAAATATAACTGCTCTCAAAGATTTACCAACCCAAACAAAGAACTGTTTTTAACCGTCCCCTTCTTAGAAATGAAACAAAAACTAAAACTGCAGTAAATCTATTTAAATTAAGTGTGGATTACGAAACTGACTGAAACATTAATATTCCACTAATAAGTTAATACTCGTATTCATTTCAACTGTATCGTTATGATTGTCATCGGCTTCGCATTGCAGCTTTCATTGCAATCTCTGTTATTACTCATTTAAATTGCTTCTCATAAAGACTGACATATTGCGACCGCTTGTAACACTATCGCATTTGCATTTATTGCTTTTGTACTTTGTACTTGTGTTAATTTATTGCTCACTGTTATAAATAGACTAGCAATCTGGTTATCGACCTAACGAAATGAGGTCGTAAGTCAACTTAAGCGCCATTCGAATGTTTGTACGTTTACGTTGTACGGTCAGCCTTATAACTACACACTTTAGTGCTTTGTTGCTTTAACGTCATGTTTGAACTGCTGCACTAATTTGTTAAACGCGTTAATGCGACAAGGTACAAAATTGTGCAGCTACTTATGAGACTGTATGTGTGTGAAGAACTCTTCCACATTACCTTACATTCTTGAGAGGCTACTCTCTCTACTTTGTAAAAGTTGATGAATGAAACAAACTCAGGAAGGAATTTTGATGACGCAATTAAAGTCTAGTTGGTAGTGACCCTGCCTACGACACTGGCGGTACCGGGTTCGATTTCCGGTCAGGTAACATATTTGTGTGAAGAAGGGAGTATTTGTTTCTAAGTATTAGGTGTTTTCTATGCATAATATTATTTTTATTATTTTTATTTATTTATTTCTCTATATAAGCATGTTTATCGTTGCCTATTACCCATAGTAGGTACAAGCCTAGAGCTTATTTTGGTGCTAGGTCAATTGTCACACAATATTTTTATTTATTTTCAAACCGCAAATAGATAGAACGCTCTTAAAAATACTAATCTGTAGTTACAATGTTTTTATTAAAACATTACGAAAATATATATAGGTATAAAGTAATGAAAATAAGTCCAAAATAGGTACTTGCATTGAAAATAAAATTACTTACTAAAGAAGAAACCAAAAAACGTTGCGAATACTGGGAACAGGTGAATAGTCTGTCTACTCTCCCCAAACATGGCACATGAGTCATTTCTGAAACCAACCAAACCTTTGAATTACTATTGGAATATTAATACCGACTTACGGCTTTGGTCACCCTTGACAGGCTTCTGACACAATGATGACTGAAACGTAACAACTGCTTGTATATAATAAGTTTGGTACCAAATGGAATTTGTAATGTAGGTTTGGTAAAGATTCTATTATTAATGTTAAAATTGGTTTTGTATTACGTGAGATTGTTAGGACGTAAATAACGAATTACCGCCGATAACGCATGTAAGCGTTTTCCTGACATTCATTCACTGTTTAAAACGCGTATTTGCGTTTTTACCCGAATGTTAAAGAAACAGGGTAATGTTTGTAACCTGTTTGTATGTCCGGTTCTATGTTCTCTAGGAGAAACTGAACATATGCTCCATTTTTGATAAACGCGTTATCGTTAGATTCGTCTTAAAATCGCAAATGCCAACGAATATTAAGTAAAAAAAAAAATTTCAAGTTGGCGAAAATATTTAATGGCAAAATAATTCATAATGTTTAAGGATCAAAAATGTCCCTTTATAAGGCCAGCCCTAGACCTACAATAAGTTTGCACAATATAATTGAATCACCCCTTATCTCAAACGATCAATATTATCACGCAATAATTTGCACAAAAATATTGTCGTGCAAATTTCAATACTTATCCTAAACGGTCAATAAAATTGCGCAATATATCATATTGTGCAATATAATTGATCGTTAAGCCTTAATTTACCTTATATTTAATTAGATAAATAAAATTAAGGAATACCACATAGTTTGTTGTTTTGTTCTTTTTTGCAATCGGGTCTTAGTTAGTTATTTAATTTCATAATTTCATATTCATTTTATATCATTCGGTTTAGCTGTATGCTATATGCTATATGCGTGGATTCATGAAAAACATGTAAATGTTGAAACATCCTCTCACAAAGTTAACATTTTTTTCAATTAATTATTTAGAAGTAACGCATTACGTTATTTCCAATACCAACTTAACATTTATCATTTTTGTATTACACCTTTTTTCTACCTCAAAAGCTTACTCAGTTCTCAGAATTGCAATTAACCTGAGGAATTTCCTCGTTCTAAACTTTTAAATTTCACAAAGCGCGGGCGAGTTTTTTGAGACGCATCGGAACGCAGGTCAATTAAGACTATAACGACGGAAACTTATCAAAGAAGATTTTTCGGAAAGGCGATAATTAAAAACATAAATTTTAATGAGGCCGATTGTACGCTGATGGGTCTTCGTCTTTTAAAGAGTTTGTAAGACTAAGGGCCTGTTTCACAATCGACGAGTAAATTTATCTGCCATTTAAAGTTGGCTCTCTCCTTGTCTATTTTCAAGTGTAAGAAAGAGAAAGGGCTAAATTTATCTGCCCAATTATCCTTTACTTGTAGATTGTGAAACAGGCGGTAAGCTTTTAAATTTGGTATTTTTCCTGGATCCATTTATATTGATTTACAGTCAATGCAGAAGTGATGATTGCTTGGTTCGGCAATCATACAAAAATCATTCGTCTCTTTTATTTTCTTTTAAAATACCATTTTTAAAGTCACCGGACAAGATTATGGCATGTATCCTACTTAGTATTTACTATCATAAATCATAATAGTATTGTTTATTTCGGTCACCTCTACTGTCAAGTTAATAAAAGCTATGATATTGTTAACAATACGATAACAATAGGTGTAAAGACAATGAAGACTAATGGCTCTGGTTTCTATAGTTACTTGGCAATGCTATTCTTTCGTCACCATTATTTGCAATACGATACATTCATTGTTTGCGAACGAATAACATTCTTCCAAGTCTGTATAATTTTTGTATTTTTTCAATTATGAACTTCACAACAACTTCAAGTGTTTAACGAAGCTAAAAATTTATTCGCGTTGCCATTCCACTTTCGCAACAACAAACAATTATTTATTAAGGTCGAAATCGCGATCTAATAAATAATAAGCCCAAAAGCACTCGTAAGTCGCTTTCAATTACAATGAAAAACAAGAGCCGGATAGGAAATTTGCGAAAATTCCCGCTCGCGAAAATAAGGAACAAACTCGAATTTATTGCGGCGATAACGGAACTTCGAAAAGGCGGCATAAATTCCAAGTGAGTGTACTTTGACTTGTACATTTTGGAATTACGAGCTCTGAGAAAGTTGCCAAGCATATTTGAACTTTTTCATGTGGAATAGTTTTTATATGCAAATAGTCGAATCATATGTCAGGGACTTTAAAATGTATTTTTTAGAACTTCGGCCGCGATCTGTTCAAACCTGCCATGTTCAGAGTTTGTTACTTTCCTGGAATTTGACAAGTTTTAACTGTTCATTTATTAGTTAGTTTGTGACTAGATCAATTTTTGTGCTTTATCCCCGGATTTTTTTATACATATAACACGGCGTCGTTCCTTAAAAATACTTACAATTAAAAAAAAACAAGAATCAATAAAAGTGAAGGTGAATCAAATCAAATACCTACAAACAAACTTTATGAAGAATACCTCGATTACAATGAAACGTGTAAGTAAGTAATTACAATTCGATAAGTCAGTAATGCGAAGTCAAAGCACTCCATATTGTTGGGCAGGTAGTGGGTACACTTTAATACAAAGTTCAAATAACAAAAGTAAATTTAGTACAAATACAAAAAAAATAAGTATATTTATTTCACTACCCAGAAGTTACAGCAGTAGTAGATACAATTCCAAACATATTGTATATTACAGTACCAATGACCCGATAGTCGGGTCCACTGTTCGTAGCAGATTTTCGCTACATTGCGGGAATATACTGCTACAAGCTACAGCGTAGCACTTGTAGCATTACTGACACTGTATAAGGGTTTAATCGAGACAATGACAACTTTTTTTCATTGTCTAACGAAATTACTCATACAATCATAATAATAATGGATGATGTTTGTTACACAAAGGGAGAAATTGACGAGTTTTTAATTGAGTCCTCAATTACATACATGTATAAAACTCACCCTTTATTGCCCTTTTCCCTTTTTTTAGCCTGTTACCTTATTTTCCTCTTTCTATATCATTTTCCTTTTACTAAATTCAAGAATTTTCCATGACTAAGCGGAAAAGGAAGCAACTCGTCTTATCCTACCAATAACTTGAATTTACGGATACTTTATATGTAAACTTGCCTTTGTAACTTGCACTTATTGCTTAAAAATGGCCGACAACAACTTCAATAACAATATTTCTAAATAACACAACATAATTATTTCAAACTTCCGACTTAACATAACACATAAAACGCGAATAAAAGCACCATTACATTACAGAAACAAGGTAGTATGTAACTTTGACATTACGATGCCATACTCCTTGATCCATATAAAAATGGCTCCATTTCAAGTGGTTGGCGCTTATTGTGTTTACACGTTCCCTGCCACCAAGACGCAATAGCTTTAAGATTTGCTACTACAGAAGTGTCACTGGTTCTGAACATATTAAAACCTTAGAACACCTCGGGCGTTAAAAATCCGTCGCGTGCCTACACCGACTAACGCAAGGAGACAATAAATATACCGTTATCACCATTTTAATAAATGTGAGCCAAGTTCTGTGTGTAAATAATCGTGCCAAGGCAATAAAGGCTTTATCTGTAGGCAATTCTAACGACAAAAAGTCTACGGAGTTTATGTTCAGTGGAGATTAGGATAATTGTAATGAATTGGTCTGAATGCTTTATGAAGTAGGGTTATGAGGAATTTGAGTAATATGAGTCTACAATTTACTTTTTACCTATGTGTGATCACGTGGAACATGTACAGGATGATTTTATACAGAGAATGAAATACTTATAGCTAAAAAATTATGTAATTATTGTGATTCTCATTGCATTGCAAGAATAAAACTTGTGACAAATACTTATTAAGCCTCATTGTGAATTTGATTGATTTAAGAAATTTATGAAGTAATAAAAACTATTTTCAGTTTCAATAATACCCTGTATTTTAATGACACTCTTAAAATTGGTATTTTTTACTTTTTATTAAGTGTGGTTCACGTAACTAAGCTACATTATTGCGTTTTTCTTTCATCATCATCATCATCATGTCAGCCGAAAGACGTCCACTGCTGGACATAGGCCTCTTCCAAGGCTCTCCACTCAGACCGGTCTTGTGCTTTTCGCATCCACCTCGTTCCCGCGATTTTTACAAGGTCGTCACTCCTTCTTGTTGGAGGCCTACCTACAGCTCTGCTCGTCTCCCGATCCGCGGACGCCACTCAAGGACCTGCTGACCCCATCGGCCATCAGTCCTGCGAGCAATGTGCAATGTGTTCTTTCAACACTATAAATATTAACATACGGAATTATCAGAATGTTGATACTTTTTGATTGCTCAGTATAATTCTATTAAAAGCTTAAGTTTTTCAGAGTCGCGAAAAAGCAAATCCTCAACACGCTAAAAATAGGTAAACCAATTTTATAACGTGTGAAACCGAATTTTGTCTTGAATTACATGCTTGTAAATGTTAAATAAATAACTAAGCTAAGCACCCACTCACCTTTAAGGTTAATAAAGTTTATAAATAGAATTGCGGTATGCAGAATTGTGGTTGCGGTATGTTCAGCTGTGTTTGAAGCGTAAGTGGTCTGATCAATCCCACGCCGCTACGTTGGCTTCCTGAATTTATGATTGTTACTGAATACTACTTTGCTTAAATTAATAATGAAATTATGCAATGAATTGGTTGCAAACTGATTTTGGGCAAAAAAAAATATCAGCAATAATTTAAAGAACCTAGAAAATAAAGAAAATAAAGAGACTTACCAAAATTTACTATTATCACCCCCTAGCCCATTTTCAGGGTCACCATTATACCACCACTGTATACAACGCTCCATTTCAATTAGCTTGATGACGTCAGAAATGACCGAATAACGGTCGGAATCTCCTCCAATTTAACATTTTCGCCAGAATGGTTCATTAATATAATTAAAGTTCGGAACTAGAACACCCTGTATTTATAGCAGCATTAGGTGTTCATTATTGTGGTATGCTAAGTTATTCTTTTAGGTAGTGCTTCCGTCCTCTTTTAACTTATGTAGTGTGAAGGGAGTGATCAAAATAGTGACGCTCATTCTACTTAATTGTAGCCTGATTATATTAATATTGAATCACGTTTTTGGCGCTCTTTTATCTTTTTACACTGCGTTTAATTCCGATAAAAAAGAGGGGAAAGGGTTTTACATCGCAATGATAATGATCATCCAAATTCTAGATTTTATTAATATCTGGACGTGACACAGTATGCTTACTATAAATAAAGTAAGATAAAGTAAGATACAGAGAACAGATGTATTTTTCTGTACCCATGCGCAATAAATTATACAGTTAAATTGAACATCCTTTACTTTTATTCCAAACAAACGCCTGAACACGTAACTTTAACGAATTTACTTGCACAATGCACATTAATTATGCAGAAGTGCACTTCCAAAAACTGAGTTACGCCGAAAAGCTTTTTCACCGTTCAATATTTGAAATGCCTTTACAATCTTATTATTCTAATGTCGAACGAACGATTGCGCGGGGGCAGCCGTACTCCCTAGGGCTGGAAGGCGTCAATTATACAACTAACACTATTTGCTTTAGAAAACCGGGTGTAGGGAGGTGAGACACCCCATTCTAAACATTATTTGGTATAGGAATAAATTGTCTTTTTAATTTGATTTTGTGCCAAATCGATGAGTTTTTTTTTCTTCTAGCCTTAGACGAGATACATTCGGCGAAGGTTATCGTTATAATAAATTTTTATATACCTTAGGTATTGCTGATAGACTTGAGCGTGTTTACTAGAATGCTCGCTTGAATTAGCGTTCCGATTGGTTGGTAACACCGATTCAGAATGCTCATTTTGAAGAGCATTCCGGCGAAAACTCGAGTAATTGCTCAAATCTATATAGCGCTTATGTCAATTCCATACATATTGACAATATTCCATAATAGTTGACGTTAGCGTTAAGCATCTTATTAAGTTATTTTTTTAAGTACCTATGACATTTGATTGAACATTTTTGGACACTGAATGTAAATTGAAATAACCTTAAACTAGGACACCCTACACTATGGATTCTAATAAACGATAAAAAACTCGTATAGTTAAATAAACACGAATTGATAATATGACACTATACCTACCTAACTATAATTTAGAGGAATTTGAACTTCTGATCCTCAGCATAGTAGAAAGATTTCAATACCAGGTAAACAAGCCATTCACACATAACTTAAGAAACGCCACTTTCACCCAATTGCATAAACGTTCATTTTTAGGGTTCCGTACCCAAAAGGTGTTAACGGGACTCTTTCACTAAGCCTACACTGTCCGTCCGTCCAAAATAAAAATAAAATAAATTAAAAAAATATACATTAAACATTAGGTGTTTATTGTTTGATCTTTATATTGTACGGTGGTACGGAACCCATCGTGAGCGAGCTCGACTCTTACTTGGCTGTTTTTTTTAAATATTAATCCCTATAAAGAGTAAAGAGAGAAGAGAGCAAATGGCGCGATACATCATATTCACGTGCAAAATCCAGCCCGATTGATTCCAATTAGCATGTGGAATGAGCTACATCCATCTCTTTTGACATTCCATTCCACATTACCCATTCCGATTCAATGAAAGCTTGGATTTATCATATACGCAAATGAAAAATAAGTTAAATATTTCATGTGAAGGTAAGTTAATCATTTCGTTGTCACCCAAGGAGAAAAAAGAAAAGTTATGCAGAGTTAATTTTGGTGAAAATTATAGTTGATTTCAGATTTTAAATTTGTTGAAAAAGGCTTATCAAATTTACACAATAATAACAAGACATCATCATCATCAAATCAGCAGAAAGACAACAGTGGTCCATGGTACTGAAACCTTTTCGAAAACCGGCATGTTCGATAGGCTGGAAGTGATCTAACCTGCGCGCGAGACGTTTCGTGATAACTCTTGAGAACAGCTTATAGTTATGGCTTAGAAGATGGGTCTGTAGTTCTTCAATTAAACCTAATCTATTATTGCAGTTAACAAATTGTGTAATGTAACCTTTTAATGTGTGCTACAACAAAAGGGTCGATACATAAAAGATAAAAAGATAAAAGATAAAAGACATTTATTTAGTAAGTAGGCCGCACGGGCACTTTTACACGTCAGGAGTCTACCAGCGCTTCCCAAGAGGAGACCACTGCCGAGAAGAAACGCCGCAAGAAACTCAGCAGTCAGTCATTTTTTTAACCATATTTCTTATTACAATGATACAACTTAGTCTAGTATTATATAAAGCTATAAATATTAATTTAAATATAATATCAAATATCATGCGTAGTTCAGCAGGAAAACATGGCAAAAATATTAGGAGAGATATAGACGGAGAAAAAGGCAAAAAACAAAAAATTACAAGACGACCACATAAAAGTTTCGACATGTTTTCCTACATCAACAGTGTCCCCTAGACAAGATAAAGGTTTTACATTTGAACAAATTATTATTGACTAAGTTTCGAGATTAGGCCATGCATTTTTGTCTGCTAGATAATCCTCGACCCTATAATACGCTTTAGACATTAACGACTTTTTCAAGTAATTTTTAAGTGCTGAAAAGGGTAACTTTAAAACTACGTCAGGTAATTTATTATAGAAATGAATGCATTGACCAACAAATGATTTATATACTTTACGGACACGGAATTTTCGAATAGCGATTTTATTTTTATTTCTATTTCTCATATTTAAATTGTATCTGTTACTGTTAGCACAGTTAGCCGCCTTCTTTCATGTTACGGCAGTTCAGCCGACCTGCTTCGTTGTCGAGACCTGCGACCAAATGAAACATGTTAATAATGCAAATTTACTAATATTTACCTTTTCTTAAGAGGAACCAAAAGCTTACTAGCTTGGCTATTTTTCAAAGTTACTACTCACAAAACTCCTTATGTTCCTTAGGTACCTATATATTTTCATTACGGAACCCTAAAAAGAAGTGATTACGTCATCCAATAACGCATGCAGAGCATCACAGAGGACTGAAATGGGCCGAATATGAAGTGGCACTTCGCTCAATTGGTGAATCACCCTGTATCTATACGGCATCGAGACACCCCTTGTTGATTGAAAGGGATAGAGAAACTTATTTTTGCCCCATTGCAAGCTTTTTTTATGTAATGTGTGATTATTTTTTAGATTGTTTACAACGTTGTGTACAACTTTATACTTTGTACAATCTTGAAAAGTCGAAAGATATTTGATGTCATTTTCAGATTAAACGAATAATCTTTTTATAATTGTGTAATAATTAGCGTTTCATTTCGCATTATTTTTTCAACGTTGTTTCCAATTCAACCAGAATTGAAGTCTCGTACATTGGAAAAAAGTACTTTTAAATAAACTTGCCAGAAACTTTGGATCGGTATTTAGAGTGACCATCGTAGGTAATTCTTCTATGATTTTTGTGGTGGTAGGATTTTGTTCAGGGTATTTCCAGACCATCTTACCGGCCGCTATCGACACGACGAGTTTGTTAAACCTTATAAATTCCACACATTTACTTTGATGCTTTGAAGGTTTTATATGTCTTTGATCATTTTTGCCTCATTATAACAATTTCCATAATCCAAAACAATTTCCAACACCAGCCCAACTAAGTACAGTACTGAAATAAGGTTGTAAATAGTAGAATAGGCCTTATTTCAGTATACCTTTTTATATCTTATGTAAAGTTTGTTTTTAAATTTTTAAATTTAAAAATAAACTTCGATGGAACAGCGATCGTCTGTTTTCTGGAGAATTTTCAAGGAGTTGCTCCAGAGCTTTGATCAAAGTTACACCTACCATGTATTACCTTAATCAATGAGAAAAATAAAAGAAAGTTGAATATTGTACAAGTAAACATCATTTTTATTTATAAGAGGGCTCGCCCCTCTTTACTTGGTGGCACAACGGAGCTACCCGATACTTCTCGCAAGCAAAAAGTGATGCTCTACCAGGAGAAAGGAGAGAATGAAGAATAAGTGAGATGAGTCGACGCTGTGCCTCATCATTTTCAAGACCCACCCCGAGGACGAAAGTTACGTACCAAGATGTTTCAGGCGATATATAATTAGAAATAACACTACATCATGATCATTTATATATTTATTGTATTTCATCGCCTATAGCACTATTTTATTATAAACGACGATATGGACGAAATGGAAGTGAATCCACACCATGGTCAAGATCGACGCTTATATTCACTTCACTGCACCGAGAAAAAAAAATGGGGCCATCAAAAGGGGAGATTAAAGTCACTTGGTTATAATATGGACCCCTAGCACGGGTCAGTAATATTTCAGCCCGACTGTACATCGCGACAAGACGGAGCGCAGGCAGCAGAAGTTTCAAAATTTGCAGCGTTCATCGGAGATGGATCCAGGCGCAAGAAATATTCCACGACGCAATCACGCCAGAAGAGGAGTGATGACTACCAGGAGACGCCGCCACGGAGGATTCCCGTTAAAAAGTCAGATCGTCCTTGTTTGTTAATCCATAGGAATTCTCGTAGGTATAGGTAGGCGCGTTAATTTTAGACGTGATAGATTTTATAATCCTGGTTTTATATGATTCGTATTTTTTTTTTATTACGTATATTTCATTTTATAGCATTTCTATTTCGGAAAGAAAATTATTTTCTGCTTAGGAAAAAATATGACGTATTTAATTTTCTATGTCATACATGACGTGACGTTGAACGTAATATTTAATATTTAATGGCATCTGGCGTTACAATAGATGAAATGTGAACGCAGCCAAATAGCTTTTTAATTTTCGTTAGCTTAGCTGTGAGCTGTCAGAAAAATTCTTGACCTTGACTTTTGCATGTCAATCATTGCGAATGATTTATATTATAAACAAATTAAAAAAACATGTTTATATAATAATTTAATTTGTTATTCATCCAGGAAAGTGTTGTGAAAAGTGAGTTAGCAGGATTAGGAATAGGAGAAGTATAGGCTTATGGAATGTTAATGTGAACGACCCGACCGGGATATTTTTTTTTATATTAAGGTAAAGTAAAAATCGCGTGTTAACTGTGAATGAAAACCCTAAATGATTTCATAGTAAATCAGGGGAAAGATGCATTGTCTTTCATCATTCACAACGGCAAACGGTTTATATGGGATTTATATTAATTTTTATAGTTTGGGTGGACCCATATGAGTTAATGGTAAACTCGGGTTATAACAATGCTTCGATGCCTTGTTCACTTATAGCTGTATGAATTATGGGGAATAAGTTTTATATTATATGGTCGTTATCTCGTTGGTCGTTATAGTAGAAGGGTTTAGGAACGTAAAATGGATAAGCAGATATGTTCGAATGATGGATGAATAACTTAGTAAAATGTATTGAGAATAGAGTAAACAAGATAATATCATATAACTCTATTGAATAATAAGTGTGAAAAGGAATGAATAAGATATTTTGTATACTTAGGTAAATGTCCCCGTTAGGTAATTTTAATGAAACATATAGTATTGAATGGTTAATTAAAATAGTAATGAAGAATATAAGATGTGATAATAATTGTATTTTCCTTTTATAGTACAAGTTATGGAAAGCATGAGCAACCGTTGGGGAGAGAGGAGAAAAGAACAACATGTTGTGGACATATCTCCATGGGGTCTGGTGTGTCTGGGGTTGTGAGAATTCCTTTATGCCTATAAGGTTGGAAGAAGCTTGTTTGGTTTCATCTCACATATCTCATGGCATATTGGTTCCTTCGTGGTAGATGGGTCATACATTCATGTTGAGGTGTGAATATTGTGGATGCTTGTTGATGCTTATTACTCAATGATTTTCCTGGTTAATTTAAACTTGTTTTAGCATGTGTGTTTAATACCATTTCTTTTTCATGTAAATAACTTCTTGAACTGCGAGAAGCTGCGCAGTCCAAGCTTGCGTTCGCCAAGGATGCTGATGCTGCAATCACCTGATGTGTCATCAGGAAGAAATTGCAGTTCATCATCATTCTGCGAAGACGCTGTGTCCATATCTCAGGCCGAGATGTGAGACACAGGCGCGACTTAGTTTTGTATTTGTGAATTTGTAATATTTTCATGTTTTGTGTTTTTTTTATTTTCTAGTTAGGGTGTATAAAAAAAAAATTAGAATTATTATTACAGAGGCTTGAATCCGAGAGTGACTTGACAAAGGTCAGCTCACTGACGGATGAAAGTGGACAAATGTCCATACCATAGACAATAATGAATTTCTTTTTAAATAAAGAAATTCATTCACTGTTCTATAATTGTGAGACAATCCAGCATCTTCCATGCTTGATTGTTGAATTTGTTAGTAGTCCAGCATATACCATGCTTGATGGTCAAGCCTATGTTGGTAATCCAGCACCATCCGTGCTTGATTGTCGGATATATGTTAGGGATCCAGCATCTTCCATGTTGGATGGTCAGTAGTCCAGCATCTTCCATGCTTGACTGTCGAATCCATTTTAGTAGATCAGCATGCTTGACTGTCAAGGTCTTTTTGGTGGTCCAGCATCTTCTATGCTTGGCTGTCAAATTTCTTTGTAGGGTTAGGCAGGTAGGTAATTAGCTTCTATCCGCCGATCTTTTTTTAGTGAGGTTTTCAAGGTCGAAAGTTTTTTGTGTTGAAATATCGGTTTGACAAGTAAAATTTCCACCGATATATTGATTACACAGAAAGCTATTTCCTAGAGGGAAACGGATAGTTATAATCCTCACTTAGGTAGTTCTTTAGGGCCGGGTAGGTTCCGTTCCTTGTCCCCAGAGGGACGAGGAATGTACTGAAATAAGGTTGTAAATAGTAGAATAGGCCTTATTTCAGTATACCTTTTTATATCTTATGTAAAGTTTGTTTTTAAATTTTTAAATTTAAAAATAAACTTCGATGGAACAGCGATCGTCTGTTTTCTGGAGAATTTTCAAGGAGTTGCTCCAGAGCTTTGATCAAAGTTACACCTACCATGTATTACCTTAACACGTTCACTACGGCAAAGAATTTTTGTGACTTTACCTGGGTACGACATGGGGTCTTTTAGATCCGACGTGTAACTGTACTGTGGTGCGTTAACGGGTCTAAAAGATCCGTTGGGTATACTCTTGTTTAATTGTGATTATGTACGTAGTTATAGCCATTCATGCAAATATATTTATGTTAACATATTCTTACATAGACAACCAAACCAATCTTCAAAACGCAGGTAGATTCAATTAATGGTTTGATTGCAAAACAAAGAACAATCTGTCGGATCTTTTAGACCCGATATCCGCACTGAATGTTAACATTGTCGATATTTTTTTAGTGTTGTTGTAGAAATAAAAAACCGATATCGATAGTTAGGTATTAATTTTATATTTTAAGACTAATGAGATACATGGGCGTTTTCCAAAAAAAGTGCACATGACTGCATTTTGTAGTATTTGGAGTGTCTGGCCAGTCGATGGGCTTGTGTAAACATTATTAATGGCAATATTTCGCTTACCAATTAAAATATTTCTGGCACTTATATCCTCTTTTTTCTTTTTCACAGTTTCATGTTCATTTTCATTTTTATCACTCATAAACAACATTTTCAAACAAAATTCACCTTATCTCGTATTACTCGTAAATCACTGTAATTAATAACCACCCACACACCTTGGACGTCACTGGCTCAACTGGACTTTCATCCAGTACGGCTATCGGGTCACCGGGCATCGGGTCCTTAAGACCCGGTAGCCGTACTAGATGAAAACTGTTTCTCTCTGGTCATCATGGGGTCGAAAAGATCCGATGTGTTTTTATTACGTAAACCGCCTATATTCAAAGAAATATCGATAAAACACTAACTGTCCCTTTTCTACTCCTGCAAAATTTTGAGATATCTGTCCCGCACCAACGGTAGGAACAGCAATTTCTTCCCCGCACCGGAGGAAATTTCTTCATCGGATTTATTCGACCCGATGCCGTAGTGAACGTGTTAATCAATGAGAAAAATAAAAGAAAGTTGAATATTGTACAAGTAAACATCATTTTTATTTATAAGAGGGCTCGCCCCTCTTTACTGTACCTCAAGGCTAAAGTGACCTATGCCTACAAAAGCGTTTAAACAAATCCAGAACACAAGATGCCAGCAATTAGTGCCACTATCGCATGAATCTAAATTAATTTTACTCTGAACAGAACATCCTGTACAAGACACAAATACAGTTAATTTCATATTACTTTGCTTTACACCTTTATGAAATTCAACACTGTCTCATTACGGTAATCGTGCTCCGCAATATCCAGTCTTGTGTTCACTGTAATAGAGTTGAAAATTACAGGCTTAGGGTTCAGTATTAGCGCCTTTGACTCATTAATACAAAGGAAATCGCTGGAGGGTTCCGCGTGTTGTCGTTAGTGCGTTTTAATAATTACATGCAAGCTATTTGGCTACCTTGGATGGCTTCAAACAGTGTACACAGAGCTTAACTTAGCTTTGTATGTTCGGTCACCGCGCTTAATTGTAACGCCTTGTTGCAGAATGTCTTTGATTAATTTTGACGCTATTAATTACTTAAGATGATGTAATGCTACGTTATAAACGTATTAGGAGAGAGTTTTAATGGATCTATAATGAAGTCCATGACGATGTTAGTTATGTAGTAAACAATAACTAGAGAAGCGATAATTACAGTAAGTACCAAAACGTTTTGTATAGTGAATATATATTTGTCGTATTTTTTACTTTAGTAAAAACTATATGTACTGTATTAGAACTATTTCAGTTTAAATGCAAAATTTAATTAGTTTTGATTTATAACTCAATAAATATTTAGGCATAAATAAATACTTTAAACCAGTTCATTAACAGCTAAAGGCTTTATAAATGATGATTAAGAGAGTTAATACATATTTAAAGCTGCTGTTGTTTTATACAGAGCAGCTGGTTTATGGCTGTAGGCGCATATTGTAGAAATGATTACTTTTAGCTTCTTAATAGCATTGCAAAACACCAGAATGCATTCTTTAGTATAAAAATATACCTTAAGCAGTCTTAGAAGACTAGAGTTACATAACATAATGACTGTTTACAGCTCTTGATTTATTCCTTTTTAATGCTTCACGCTGTATAGTCACGGTAAGAAAAAGTTCGTCACTTTTAGACCTTAAGAGCGCTTAAATAGAATCGAAAAGTGACGACCCTTTTCTTACAGTGAGTATACAAGGGCATATAATATTGCTACCAACTGGATATTGGCGATGGCTGAGATACGCGTGAACTCGTGAACGGGTGCTGTTTGTGGGGTCCGGTCTGTTCACGTATGGCTTTTGACATAGAAGAGACCTCGTTGTGTTGTTCTCCTCGTCATTATTTTTAGTTAATGTTATTGAGCTACATTTGTTATTGTTTTATTACCTAATGTAACTTACTTTTAAGTATTTTATGTTTGAAAAAATTACCTTCTGCTGGAGTTTCTTGTAGCGCTTCTTCTTCCTTATGATGGTCTTGTCCGAAGCGCTAGTAAATTCACTATATATTACCGACGTGTAAAAGAGCCCGCATGTAGCCATTTTAATGCATAAATATTTTTATTTTTATTATTGATTTTGAATTATTTTTCTAGTAGTGTATCCTTGTTACAGGTCTGGATGCGGAGCTGTACTACGTCCGAGAAGGTGTAGTGAACACGTACGCCACCGGGTTCATAGTGCCCGTGCCGGCCCACATCGCAGACCTGGAGTTCATGTGGCAGAGCCTTGGAAGGAAGCCGGTGAGTTGATGAGGAACTGCTGAGGTTGTATTTGGAGAAAATAGGAGGATAATGGAGGAAAATTAATGACGACGCGCTGGCATAGTTGGTAGTGACTCTGCCTACGAACCTAGCGGTCCTGGGTTCAAATCCCGGTAAGGGCAGATATTTGTGTGATGAGCGCGAATATTTATTCCTGAGTCATGGACGTTTTCTATGTATTTAAGTATTATATTTCTCTATGTAAGTATTTATATCGTTGTCTAGTACCCATTATACAAGCCTAGTGCTTAGTTTGGGACTAGGTCAATTGGTGTGAAGTTGTCCCCTGATATTTAATGAGGACCGACGACGTAACGTTGACGCACACACCCTTCAAGTGGCAAGAAAACTATAGTTAGTTTATACTTGAATTTTGAGTTAATGTCATAAAGTATTGATTATTTTTTGACAACAGCCGTTATACGGCTGCTTGCCACTCGAAGAGATAACCGCTCGGCACCAGATCGGCACCTCCTCAACTCGAGCCGTTCAGTAATCTTTGTATGAAACTCCATACTGTAACTGGCATCGGAACGGTAAAGCCGTGCCTTGGCGCAAGCTAGCAGTCGTCCACTGAAAAATGAATCATACTAACACAGATCAAAGCTCACTCTTCAATGTCTCACTTTCAGCTGATCCGGTTTCGAGCTGTAAATTTTTTTGCAAACTACATGGTTATACCGTCCATTTTTATTTTTGTTAAGTGAGTTTATCTGCATTTTGTTGATTAGGGCTAATTTTTTCTTTTCTTTGGATAAATTAATGGTAAAAATGTGAAATACTCGTACTTATATGAAAAGTCTTGACATTTGCCGAGTCCAGCCGCAACCAAGTACGGTGCAGCGGTGGTTAAAAGCGGCCTTTACACATAAAGTTCAGACCGCGAGAAACGCCACGCGCCATTCCAATCTTCGTTCCGAACTGTACATTTTTTACTATTTTACTATTACAGTCTGCATTTACACGTAAGGTTTGGAACGAAGATTGGAACGGTGCGTGGCGTTTCCCGCGGTCCGAACTTTACGTGTGCAGGCCGCTATTCTCCTAACAAAACTTTCTCTACCCACTAACTAGCCTCTGTACTAATATGTAGTTGTACTGTATGATCAAGTGTGACATGCAACACAGTCTTTTAGCTTCAGCGTTTACGCAACCTCGTTAGCGTGTGAAAAACGAATACTTAATCTGCCCTTTTGTTCTAAATTAAATTGCTTTGGCGCCAAATTGGAAACACCGGAAGCCTCCTCAATTACTACCTTTGGAGCTCAGCGTTGTGTTGAATGGGAAAACAAATACGTCACGTGAATGGTTTCGTTAGCGGACGCCATTTTAGTTGATGGTTTGTGTGTAATTATAA
The DNA here is from genome assembly GCA_948252455.1 of Acleris cristana. Taxonomy (NCBI): domain Eukaryota; kingdom Metazoa; phylum Arthropoda; class Insecta; order Lepidoptera; family Tortricidae; genus Acleris; species Acleris cristana. Next base: position 4,519,177 of record OX411774.1, on the reverse strand, counting down.
TTGTAATTTAGTTTATTCACTCTGGCTCTTGTTTGTATCCCACTAATATTATAAATGCCAAAATTTGTGTGTGTGTTTGTTACTCCTTCACGCTGCAACGGCTGAACGGAATTGGATGAAAGGAATGGAGATAGCTTATACCCTGGATCAACACATAAGCTACTTTTCATTCCGAAAAATTAAAATTTCCCGAGGGAATAACGATGATAGAAATATACGCGGGCGAAATCGCGGGCAGAAGCTGATTATTCATATGTTCACAGTTGTTTTGTTTTTATCATTAGCAATGTTGAATGACCGTGAAGGTATTATAGGCGTATAGGCTACATACAAATTATTTGGTTGCGTTATTTTCAGAAGTCGCCAGTTAGGATATTTTTTTACTTTTCACTATTATAAATTAACTAAGAAATGTTTTTCTAACAGTTGCCGTATGTGATGGGTATAGACTACGAGAGTCGAGGAGCGATGCTGCCTCCCCAAGTCAACATCTCCGAAAAGGGTCTCGTCCCCACCACGTTGCAGACTTTCAGGTAAATACACTTCCGAGAAATGAGGTATACAGAGTATATCATAGTCGTGAGAGCATCTATCACCATTCAGTTCAGTTCAATTCTCTCGTACCACACACTTTTCAATTGAAATTGAAAATTCCCAAATTAAGAGTCTTCCCATTTTTCTTACACATCAACACGGTCAAATTAAAACTTAAACCTCACAAAACCCTCTTCTTGGCTGTACCTAAAAAAAAGCCCAAAACTACTTGTCAACCTTTTTAAGTAACTATCAAACCAAATAAAGTGCAAGATTGTGTGAGACAACTTAGAAAACTTCATCTTTTTGCACCTTAATGAATTTGTTAGTTACGCGGTATGTATCACGGTCTACTTTGTCCAGGGTCCGTTTGCCGTGCACGGGCAGCAGAAGCGCCGAGATTCTGGTGACGATGCGGCTGAACATCTCTGCTCCGGACCGCGCCCACAAGGACGTTAAGCTGCTATTCAAGAGGAATAAGATCTGTTTGAAAGGTAATTTTAATTTTACTGGGTCTTTTAGGGCTTCAGACCGAAAATTTAAAAAGGAACGCCAGGTAGTAAGGTCTCACAGCACAAGTAAATGAATAAAAAATGATGATGTAGTGAAAAAAGATTGTCATCAATTACAAACTTACATTAACCGTCACATACAATCCGATTTACTTTTTCGTTACAAGTTCGAGGGTTCCCATCGGTGCGCGAGTTAAACTTGCAATTATCTGCTTTTCTATGCTATAGGAGGCAAACTAGGCAGCTGTCAGCTGGTGAATGATCACCGCCGCCCATGAATATGCCAAAAGAGGAATCGCAAATGCGTGGCTGATCTTCGAGAAAAGAATACGCTCAGCTCGTCTTTTGAAGGTCTTTCAGTCGTAATAAGCTGGATCCACAATATAACTTAAACCGTAAAATTGAATAATTAATCAGTCGATAAGAGATTGTAAAAAAAACGTTTTGTAATATCCGTTTCATTGCTTTAGCGATAAATAAGAATGAAATTGTATGAGCCCTCATGAAATAAATTGAGGAAACTTAACAACTTAAGCACGAGTATAAAATTACATTTCCCCGTTCAATAAATTATTTTATCACTGCCAATATAAAACTGGTAACAATTCCACAAAGTTTCCTACACTTTCCCTGGCAATGATAATAACAGTAAATCTACTTGGCAACATTGCGATGGGGTGTAGTTACTGCATTATTCTGTCCCACTATCGAAGTTTTGTCGTTGTGCGTGATAGATGCGGTGTTATATTTGTCAAATAAGGAAGCCGTTCTTGCCAAGTTCGTTCAAGATGAGTCATATTATTTCCGGGATATGTTTTTGAGTTACTGTTTTTTTATTGAAAACGAACCAAGTTTATTAGTTCATTTTACTTGAGAACATCCTTGGAATTATAGTTCCTACATTATAATGTAAGATTAAGAAACGACGACAAAATGAATCAGGTTGCTCGATTGTTAAGCTTGTTCATCTTATTTATATGGCGATTGTGTGAGCAACGGTCTTTAAAGACCAAACCAAGGTTTCCAGAATGGTACAGTACCTATACGAAAATGTATATATTTTTTGGACATCGAGTAGGCAATCGAGCCCACTTACCATCAGTGGCCCGTTTCACGAAGCTACAAGTTACAAATTACAAGCGGAACTCTCTTTCTAGCAAAGGAGTTAGAAAGAGACTTCCGCTTGTAATTTGTAACTTGTAGCTTCGTGAAACGGGCCACTGATGGTAAGTGGGATCTGTGACACATAGACTCTCATAGATTCTCGAGATTATAATCTTAAGACCACAATTCTAAGACTTCCAATGCCTTGCCAACCCTGAGGACTAAGATGGAATGTCTCCACTCATCTTACAACAAAATAATGTTTATTTTCAACAAACGAAAACGTTCTACCCTGTACACAAAACGGAAATAATCCTATGTATATTCGAATAGATAAACACAAAGGACGTGTAAACAACGAAAGACAACGACAATAAAGATATCAAATTCCAAGTACTCGCAAGGTACTTATCAAAAGAACGCCCAATTTTACTCACTTCACAAATCACTCCCTTGCATTCCCTATCATCATACAACATCCCGGGATGAAGGGACGAACCCCTCTTTAATGTGTTTACAACGAAGTATCGATTCTTATATTGTGCCTTTATTTGACTTGTAAATTCTTTTCTTCGCGGGGATTGTCTTGAAGTTTTGCTAAAAGGTTTTAACGACTTTTACCTACATTTGTATGTGCTTCTATACGTCATTTTTTTTATAAATTATAATTACAATTATCGGATTAACCAGAACAAGAGATGACTGGAGAAATGAGGGGGAGGTCTTTGCCCAGCAGTGGGACACTAAATAGGCTAGGTATATACATAATATATAGATTGATAGATAAGTAGACAATTACAATAATGATTTGGATAATGCAGCGAATGAAAACCGTGTTTGGTTTATCAGTAAATCTTAAAGAGCGTACGCTTTTACCTGATTTTGGCATATACTCCTAGGTATATGTATTCTTTCAGTAATATGTATGTAGCTGTTGACCTTTAAAAAATAAAACAGCCTTCGGATATTCAGCTTGTGGAACGGTGTCAAAGATATTCTCTGGAAAGATTACTTTCAAATTGCTTTTATAAAGTGATTAAGTTCCTAATATCCGTGAAATAATGCAAAGGCCAGGGAAGTTAAATCGAGAAAACAAATTTCAAGTTAATCTTACCTACCTTAGACAAACGACGATATTTTGTAATGGACCAAAAGCTAATTATTTTAAAATGTACGTATTTAACCTTATTTAAATAACTTTAAAGTGTAAACTTTTGAAATTAAAATGAAACGATAACATAGATGATATCACTCTTATTCGAAAATTAGTCTTTTATAACTATAAACCACGTCTAAAAGAGCACTCTAACGTGTAATATCTGGTTTAATAAAAGACGCCAGTACCTGGCTCATTATAAAGCTATTACGCCCCTCTTCCCTCACGAAGTTTTTCTATTATCCTTAATATTTCATTTAGTGGGGTTCGTATCTAATAACATTAAGCGGGAGAAGGATTTTCCCCACAAATTGGTTGAAAGTCTGTGGCTTCGAGGATAAGTGATGAAAAAGTTTGAATTTTCGAATCTGTTGTATAAAACTATGGTACTAGAAAGTATAACATGCATAATAAATATAAATATAAATCATTTAATTTGTGAGACATAGAGGTCTGGATGTCTTAATCATGATCACTATGTGTTGCCGTTAAGCATACGAGTACAAATAGCTACTACAATTAGCTACGGTTAGCATGCAGTAATGCAATAAGTAGGTACTTATACATTTTGACGTTTTAAAATTTTTTCAGATTTTTTTTCTAAATCTCATTTAAAAATAGAATAAAAATACTTACTTACTACTAGCTTTCTGTCCGCGACTTCGTTCTCGTAGATTTCAATTATCGTTTATTCCCTCGGGAACTTTTATTTAATTTTCCGGGATAAAAGTAGCCTATGTGTTAATTCAGGGTATAAGCTATCACCATTCCTAATTTCAATCAAATCCGTACTGCCGTTGCAGCGTGAATGAGTTACAAACTACCTATAACATGCAAACTTACGCATTGATAATAATTAGTAGAATAAACGTTTACCAGGGTTAGAAGGGTCAAGGATAAGTTGCTACAAACGTGGTTCAAGGCCTTAATCAAATTGATATACGAACAATTAAGGATAATATGATGAGAGATTGGAAATTATTATGAAGCGCCTCCACAACGCAACGCAGGACAGTATTCGCGGAATTATGAATCAACCGTCGTGTTAATCCTTGGGGAAGGTCTATATCCAGGAGTTGAAGTCCTTTGGCTTATTTATGATACAATTAATTCTCCAAACTCCCAAATACACATCATCATCATTATCATCATCGGCCTATATTAGACTACTGCTGGACGTAGGCCTCCCCTAATTTGCGCCATATCACGCTGTCCTCGACCCGTCGCATCCAACATCTGCCTGCAGCACGTAGTTAATATAATACGACTCGAACTTGACCGTTTTTTTACCTTCAATCCTGTTGTAGCGATTCTATTAAAAAACCCCTTGTTTTTCACTAGGCTTATCAACAGTAGTGACTCACAACGAAACGGCCATGTTGGCTGGCGATCAGACCCGCGACTCGAGCGGCGTGGCGTTTGCTGCCGGAGGCTGCGCGGCAGCAGCATTGGCATTGCTGGCAGCAGCGACGGCAGCAGGCACGCTGTACCGACGAGGCAGCAAGGCACGGCACCATGACTCTATACAGTAAGTAATGTTGGTGTTGGCAATATCTTCGTTATTTTAATGCAGGAGTTAGTCATGAGCAAACCCATAATCAATAAGAAATATAAAAAATAATATTTCGTCGTGGCCAATCACGGGATAATCTTACAAGTGGCATAAGAAGCTCTAGTCTTGTACTATGGGTATTAGATATTTAACGGAGATAAAAAATCTGGTTTGTCGTTATTTTATCGAGATTCACTTCATAGTAACGTATCACTTCGCGGAATTTTCATTTCATCGTCAGGCTTTTCTGATGCAGGAGTTTAGATTTTATGATAGTCACAAATATAACCGAACTTATCTTATCTTATTGGTGGGTCCTTTAGCGCTTAATCCAATGCAGCCTCTAACCTTCCAGTAAGTGGATAGTGGAGTGCAAAGGTTGTGCCTTGAAATCGTTTGGTTCTGGATAACCGAGGATTATTATTCTAACCCGGCGAGGGCATCACATTCACACAATAAGTGTTTCATTGTTTCCTTCTCTTCGCCGCACATTCTATAATCTGTTTTCATAAAGGCCCATAACCTAACCTAACCTACGTAATTAATATTTAAGATAACCTGAAAACACCTACCAGGGCATCAGCAGAAAGTAGGTTTTGATGAAGTGAAATTAGGTGAAATGATTACATTCGAAGAAATTAGTGTCGTCGGTAAGACAAGGGGACACAGAAATCAACTTAGACTCAGGAACAATAGCACTCATCAAACAAATACCCTTACTGGAGCTCAAATCCGGAATTGCAGGCTGTCTGTCAAATGCTGGTCGGACTTTAAAAATCAAGGTTCAAACATACCTAGTAACTATTATTTTCTTAGACAATTGCGATTCAGTTTTAAAAATATGACATGAAACAATTTTGCATTCTTCCTTCTTTCTACTTAATAATTTCACAAAAAGTCTCTTTTATATAGCTCTTGAATCATTTACCCGGTACGAACACCGATCTGTGTCATAATAAAACTGTAAAAATGTTTATACAGCTCTTTTGGCAGTACAATTTTTATTGCTACTGCGTTTATTCGAGTTTATTGCTAGCTCATTGTTATGCACTGAAATATTTTCTGGTGTTAAAATTAACTTTATTGTAAATATGCCATTTCCTTGGTAATGATATTCACTAAAGTTGTTAAATATTCAGTGTTATAAGTCCTTTCCTTTCTGCTTATTTTAGTACTGGACAAGACTGGTAAATAGAAGTTGTTTTTTCAAGCTTCGTACGCTTATTTATTTCGAATGTTTGGAGATTTTTGGGGAACCCGAATAAATTGTCATTGATGTTTTCATGTCAATTTCACTATTGTCAGTAAATGTTTAGAAATATTGTCTCGATGTTTTTTTACAAATTTCTTCCACACACTCAATCTAAGACCCATCATTAAATTGATATTTTTTTAATACTTTGTAAGTAATTTATTCATACTCAAGTTTTTCTTCATAACATATACTCGTAAGATAATAATACTGATACTAAGTAAAACAAAATCACCAGAGTTAAACCCGTGATTTGCCGTGGAAACAAAACATGCCTAGGTTTTTAAAACCCTAAACAGAAAGCAAAACAAAAACTTCATAACAATTCTCTTAAAAAGAAATATCATGTTCCAAGTAGGTAATTCCCATATCCTCGATAATTTTCCGTGAAAGTGGAATAAAACTCAATTGTGTGCCCATGCGCAAAGTTGTTTAACTAGAAAAACAATCCCAATTGACTTAACTTTGAACTTTTTGATGGAAACGAAACGAAATCTTCGGGATATTATTATTCAGAAGTAGGCGAAGGCGCTTTTTGATAACCAATTTCAATCTGAAATTACAATATAACAGCCGTGTCGGGCCGTTCCCGACTTTTAATCGGGGATTTTAACAGTTTTTTTATTATAATGTCTCACGTTGTTTAAAATTTAAGTATTAACTCGGCTAATTTAATTACTTTCCCATACCAGTATTATCAGTACCGTGATAACACCGATAACTTTTTTCTTATCAAAACTAGTTACATACATACCTACATGCATATATACCTTCGCACCTCTCTCTCAATGAGGTAGGCACAAACCACGTAACGCCAGGTTTAAACCTCTTTCTCTTCCTCTACAATCGTTAACTTCTTCACGCACTTACGGTTTCAGGTGCTTTTAATTTGGCTCTTATTCAGTACATCGCGAATGAATATTGTATGTGCTTCTAGGTCGGAGCTTACCGACAACTCCACTCACTCTTGCTCGCTAACCTCTTTCGTAACTCTTTATCAATCTATCATTTCTAAATGACCAAACCATTAAAGCGTACCCTTTTGATCTGTGTCATCCACTACATCTTCTTTCATTCTGATGTTTCATCAGCTCATATTTACGTAAAGATCTGGGTCACCCTGTGTAACTATATTTTTATCTGAAATAACAAAGCCAACCTTGTGACTTGCTTGGTGTTTTAACTAATGAAGAAAGATCCTAGATTAAGTTTTGTCTTGATTGGTCTTTGGCTTTTCTGATTGGATATTATACTGACTCATTTATTTTGTTAAGTTTGAGCCAATCATCTAAACATTCATCTATATTTATTTAACATAGGTTCACTAAAAAGAGAATTTTAACAAAAAACAGTCACAAAAATCACTAGGTACATACGTGTAAGTCAACTACACGTTTATGCGATTGAAAGACATTTCTTAGATACTACTAAGGACTCAATATTACTAATAAACGTTGGGCTGGTACCTAATATTAATAATGTTATTCAATCTTACCGAACAGATTATTACAAACCAATGAACAGAACATGCTCAAATCAAATCATGTATAACTTATGAACTTTATGTACCAGCCAGTAATGTAATACATGATGTAGGGACTGAATGAATTTCATTTGAGAATGGATTATCCCAATATGCAGCAATTTACGTGGCTTTATTTTCAATTACATACGACATGTAATCATAAGCCGAAATCGATGGTCTTGTAGGAATCAGCGAATTGGTAATATTGCTTTTTATGCGTAATACTCGTACGAAAATTAAATATATTTTGTAGAAGTTTTGGAGCGTGATGAAATTCATACAAATGCGTGCATAAATTCATCTTGTATTTACAAGCAAACAGCTCTCTGTAATAACTTTGCTTTACAATACACACTAATTATTTTTTTATTTTCTTTAATAATTAGGGATATTTTTTTATTTAAAAACATTTGCTTAAACCCTGCATACACTTGTTGTACCTATGCAGCACTTAAACTCCTTCTGTACGGTACCTCATATAATAAAAGTTGGTTCCTTTTTCTTGTGCCTTTTTTTCTTCAAAAATTGACATTTTATGTCGAGAATATTTAGCTGAATAGCTTGCACGGTATATAGGTCGACCCCTGTCTACGGCTGATGGATGATGCGGTAGAGATTTAGCGATAGACGATCAATGTGTCCAAGTTTAATTATAATGGAGATTTAAGCGACCGACGCTTCGGCAAATTCAGCCACAAAAATGGTTACAGTGATTAATTTATTGGTATTAGGTGTACGAAAATAGAGAAATGGTGAATTTCAGAAATCGTATTTGATAAAAAGTGTTTATTTACTTTTGTTGGTAGGTTCTCAGCATTAAAGAAATGAAGCATGGTACACTATCCAATGCAATAAAAGTCCTGTCATAACATAACGTTTGTGAGGTATCCGACGATTTAGGACACCTCATGGGCATACAGTGGTGGCCGGACAATTAGGAATGCATGCGAATTTTTCATACAATTGCCTTTAAATAATTATGACACGCGGAAAATTGCTAGCGCTTTGAACAATAGTGGCTACCACTGTATATATTTTAGCAATATTTCCATGTATATGAAGTTGTCAATAGAAAATTGTGTCTTTGCACTTCAATATAAGTTTATCTTTTGTAGTGTCTTTACCTACAATGTCCCGTCCCACTACGTTATTTACGTACCTACGCAACCTTGTATTGTCATGGATTGTAATCACTTTATGGCATACAGCAAAACCTTTAACATTTATTTGGTTTGGTCGCAGTACATCATACACAACAGCAGCCTACGGCAGTCATCAGAACGTCTTGCTTCGTTTGGACACGCTGGGACGACCTCCGAGCTCCACTGGATCTTATGCTACTATTGCCAGTCTACACAAATTCCCTTTTGGTACGTTTCGTTTTAGTAGGTACATCATTAATAGCATTGATTTTTAAACATGACTATAATGTTTGTTGCTCATTTTAAGCAGCGAAACATTACTCTTTATTTAAGGAGAAAAATATAGTAGCTTCAACTGTAGCTTCTTTTAGTAGTGTAGTAGTGTAGTATGTCTTTACCAATTTTTCCTTTTACAAGAATTAAAACACGAATAATCCATTAAGGTTAAAGTCACCATTATAAAGCTTATGTTTATTGTGAACATCATTACGGTACGGTTCTTAAATGAGAACAAATATTAGTACTGCTGCCCAATACAAAACTGCAGTATGCCAATAATAGACTTCATAATCTAATATAGCCTTTTTCTTTTCGTCAGCAGTCGCAATTGTCATCAATCTTTACATCCTTAAACACATAGTTTACCCTTGTTTTGTTGACACTCATTTCAATAAATTATATCACTTTGCAGAATTTTATCGACAGGCTTTTCTAGGCGCAAGGGTTAACATTTTGTGACAGTCATAAGTCTAACCTTACCTAACACATTGTTATTATTTGAGTTACCTGAAAATAACACTGCTTTAGCAGAAAATGGCTTTTGATGAAGTGAAATTCGGGGAGACACTCTTACAAATACATAAATATATCACCGCAAAGTTTAATTCATTTGGCTATACCTTGTTATACAGGTAGCAGAAGGTCACCATCGCCGTATGCGACAACACACATCGGAGAGCATGTCTATGCTAAACCTGAATCTCGTGTGTCATACTACGCAGCTTCCAATCTCACGCACGTTTCTCAGGTATCTAAAGTTCTCTATGAAAATAAGTGTATAAAAATTGCTGTGGATAATCTGATTTGTAATTTTTTAAACGACTTCTTTTCTTTTTCTCACTTTCATTCTGTTAAACATACATAATAAACAATCACGCCTCTTTCCCGTAGGGATAGGCAGAGACCACTTCCTTCCACTTGCTACGATCCAGACAAACTTCCCGCGCTTCCTCCACACTCATCTCATAAGTCTCATTATACACATGCGTTCTGTTAAAATGATCATATTTTTCGGTTAAATGACTAAGTTTACATAATTGAGCAAGCAATTGATAAAAAAGAAATAGTGAGCGTATTTTACGCTCTTAAGCTAAACATTATGCAAAGCATCCATATCGATTTTAGTTAGTTCATAAACCAATAAAAAATAAAACCCGTCAGACGTTTCACTGAACGAAGGCATAAAAATTCAATAAGGAACGAAAATTTCTCAACTTTTTCCTTGAAGACGGGAATAAAATGACTCCTTTACCTCATTAAGGATCCAATTTAAGGCGAGTTACGTCTCTGCAGGTGATACAAACGTAATAAAATTAGCGATGCTCGCTCCGGCTTCAGAAAGAAGTCTTAAGACTGGAAGTGTTAATGTTGGATAATCTTGTTTTGTAACGAAAGTTAGCATTTAGGAACTTGCATATTGTAAGTAAGTTTATGTCATTTTCTTTGAAGTTTCGTTTGAAGAATACGTCGTTTTGTATATTCTGTGAATTTTAAACAAAATACTTTTGAGTTTAGGATGTAACGAATAACGAATTTATTTGTTATAACTAACAAATTAATGAATTAAATAAGAGATTATGATAAAGACTTTTGGTGTAGGTATTTCTGTAGGTAAACGGTTTTTGCATAACATAAAAGACATCTTATACAAACACACCATGAACCGATAACTGGTCAAAAAGTTGATGTTTTATTTGTCGTTAAACATTTCAGTAATCAGGTATTTACCAAGTGCATTGAGCACAATTTTAAAACCCCACAGACATTGTAAAAAGTATCATCCCAAGTGCAAAAAATTGACAATTTGAAGACTCTTCCTGCCCTTCCAGCTCTTTATTATTAGGCTCTACACGGAGTTTTTAATTTGAGATCCCCTTTGTTCATAAATTTACCGCGCCGCTGGATATCTCCAGGAAACATGAATTAGTGCTCTTTAGCGAGGGAGAGGCGATAACGATTCCGGAATGTAAAGACTACCCTAATTAAAAAAGAAGGGTGCATCGATTTCTTGAGTATAGCATTTCAAACCTTATTTATGGTAGCCAAAGAGCTGAATAAAGCAAAACTGGGAAATGTTTCATGTGCCATTTTCACTTAGGATGAAAAGGAGTTGGTATCAACAATGCACAAAGATTGTTGGAACTGTTGATTCGCTGACAGAGTTAATGAATTTGCACCGGATAGTGCTTTGAGACGCTGAGATTAATTACAGTTGTATTTGAAGAGAAGTCTTGCAGAAATTCTTTCGAACTTAATTATTACTTCGTTGTTTTGAAGTGTGTTTCTTATTATTATTATAATAGTTTATCTCTTTCTGTATAATATTAACTGCTTTTAAGTCTAAGATTTCTCTAAATGCCTTTTTTTTAATTCTGAGTACTTTCGATCATCTTTGGAATTACTTGAAGCTGAAGTATTCTTTATCTTTAACTTTAAATTAGCGACATTGAACTGGTTAGCATAGCGCTGTCATAGCAACCCTCCAGCAAGCATCTTAACTCAATAAGGATTTCCACTTAAGTCCTCCAATATGCATAATGCATTGTAGGATAGGAACCTTTTCTAACTTTGAACCAAGAGAATACTCGATTAACGGAACCGTTCAGAGTCGCTCGGTGTTCAATGAAATTATATGCCCGAGCACCTGCTAACTAGGACCAGATTGTTCAGGAACTAGTTGTATACAACGGTATTTGATATTACTAACACATAGTACCTAAGTTAAAATAAATTTGTGGTAAGTTTTGTAATACGAGGAAAATTGTGGTCACAATGTGTTACAGCGAGTATTTCCAAGTTGCAATGTAGTCTTATTTTTAACTGACTTCAAAAAAGAAGTAGGTACTATGTTCGAATGTGTAGCTCAGTTAATTTATATTTTTGTTAAAATAGAATTATAATAGAATGTGTGTTTGCAGAACACTATAAACAAGGATCGCATCACGGACCCCGCAGAACAGCTCCAATATTTGACTTCACCTCGTTCCAACATTCGTCTCGAAATCCTGGTCCACGAGGGTACCTTTGGAAGGGTATACAAAGGAGTATTCAAACGCGGTGACATGTATGAAGAAGTCTTGGTGAAAACCGTTTCAGGTAAGGGTTCTACATAATTTTTGTAACAATGATGCAAAATCCAGAAGTTGTGTCACAGTAAAAGGATGCTAAAATTATGCAACTTAAAGAAACGGCACCATCTATAGTAAATTTAGAAGGATTTCCATAAGAGAATGAAGGGCACTTTCTGACACTAACTTATTTCAGAAGCAGCGTCAGCGATGCAAGCTGCGTTACTCGTTGCCGAAGGTCTCAGATTTTGTGGTCTTGTACACAATAACGTATTAGCGCCATTGGCTGCCTGTGCGGAGGAGGCACGAAAACCACTTCTAGTATATTGTTGTGCTTCTCATTCTTCAAATTTGAAAAGGTATTCCTTCCATTTGTTGTTTCAAAAATGTTTTGTTTCCCGTTGGTTGATACTTGCTTATTGATATAACAATTTATATGCTAAATAACTTCTTCTTTTTAGATTTCTGACTTCATGTCGCCTGGGCCACCAAGCGGCGCCAGCGACGAGAGAACTAGTGGAGCTAGGCGCACAGATGGCTTGCGGTTTATCTTACTTACACGTCCAACGCATTGTTCATGCCGACGTCGCTACTAGGAATTGCATGTCAGTATTTTTTTCCACATAAAGCTTTGAAGTGGCTTTTTGAATTTAGAATAGTGTGATTTCTATGTCATCATATCCTTTGAAATCACTTGAACGTCAAAACACAAACGTTAAAGTTATGGCAAAAAAACTGGGCTATTTTGTGAAGATACTACTACGTTTTTTTCTAGAGTGGATGAGAAACTAAGACTGAAGGTGACAGATAATGGGCTGGCTCGGGATTTATTCCCTGATGACTACCACTGTCTTGGCGACAATGAGAACAGGCCAGTGAAATGGATGGCACCGGAGTCTTTATTACAAGATCAGTATACCACAGCTGCTGATGTGGTGAGTCTAATTTATCTGCAAAATATTGGGAAACCAATTAAAAATAATTTAATTTTAATTATGCAACTGAGTATATTTGGTACATGATTACTTTTTTCTCAGTGGTCTTTAGGAATAGCTCTCTGGGAGTTGGCGACTCTTGGTGCTTCACCGTTAGCTGAACTAGATGCTGCTGATGTTGGAGCTTTCCTTAGTGGAGGCTACAGGCCGTCCCAGCCCCACAACTGTCCAGATGAATTGTAAGTCAAATCTAAGGCAACCTAGAACGATGTCTCCTGTACTTTATAAAAAAGTATCTCGTGGTATTGTATTGTGTTTAAGCGATCCTTTGAGAAGTCCAATGTCCAGCAGAGGACGTTTTCGGCTAATACCATGATCATTGTACTATAGAAATATAATTTTGGTTTTAAGTTTTCATCGGTCGTTATTTAACAGGTATGGCCTCATGTCCTGGTGTTGGACCACTTCTGCAGCAGCACGACCTACAGCGCCTCAGTTATTGGCTGCCCTTCATGACTTCAGACAAGCACTTAGCACTTACATCTAACTTCAAATTGTATCTAGGCATGTCCTTTCGATTTATTTGCTTTCTCTCAACTTGAACTACAGCTACACAGTGGTCTCAACTTAAAATCCTAACGATTGAAATACCTAACTAGCATAGAGGCATTCCATCTTAGTCCTCAGGGTTGGCAACGCATTTGCAGCCTTAGGATTGCAGTCTTGAGATCGTAGTCTTGAGAATGCAAATGTTTATAGGTCTTAGATCCCATTTACAATCAGATGACTTGTGTGGTCGTTTGCCTTCTTCTTGCTATATTATATTTTCGTTCTCGTTAAATCTCTTTCCAAAAATATTTAATCTTCATCGTCAATTGAAAGAATCTCTCGGCACAATTTTTGTATAATCAATAAACCCAAAGTGCCTGCCAAAGAAGTCAAAAATCAGTTCGTAAGGAAGATGAAACTGAAGAGGAAGACGGAGATGCTAGACGCCTAGCGCACAAGCTAGAAAACTGGAATAGAATAATTAAGGAAATGCAAAAAGGTGATATAATTTAATTAAATAAGATGTATTAAGAAGTTTTTCTAGAAACAGAATGATCTAGATTAGTATGATGCTAGATAGGCTGTAGCGATCACGAGCGATGTGGAATATGTGGGATAGTATTAATTACCAAAGTAATCGATGTTTCCAAATTTTTCACCAATATAGTTTTAAGGTAAAGTTGTAAGAGTGTGTATATTAAAAGTAAATGATAAGTAGAAGCAAATAAATATAACTAATTATGTTAGGTTGGACGAGTATGCGCATTGTATAAATAGCTAGTTTTTTTTACATTTTCTTAGTAGTTCTTAATAAAATTGTGTTATTTCATCAAGATAAAAAGTATCATTACTGTTTAACCAACTGTTTCACATATTTGAAGACTATATTTTGAAGAATGATTTATTTTTTTATTCAATTGTTGTTACAACTTTAAGCACTTGTTTCGTTTTTGCACATTGTTTTAACTTGGGGAAAATTTGGACCAAAATCGTCCAACCTTATCTATACATAATAAAAAATGTACATACGAAATCGATGCAAAAGGAATTTAATTTTTATAAATGAGCCAATGGCTCTGATTATTTTAATCATGATGTTAATCAATTTAGTAATAAGGATTAGAATAGAGTTCCTGAGGACATGAAAGTCCGTCCAGGCACACAAGGATACAACACCAAAAACAGTAGTTAGTCATGGAACAGTTGCTTAAGTGGCTTTACAGAATCCAACATCTTGAAATTCATCCAAAAATTTGTCTTTTAAATGTTGTAATCACCAAAAATAAGATTTTGTAAAGTCGCAATTCATGCAGCTAACATGAAGAGAAAATGTCTATTATACCACAATTATTCATACGAAGTATATAAATATACTTTTCAATATAACTGTTAGTAATAAATAAAAATTGATCAATATTCAAGTATTTAAAAGGTGTAAATACACTATAACCCTTCGTCAGACTTAAGGCATAAGTAAAAAATAAAGTCGATGATAAGTATTCGAATATTTAACACTTTTAATCGGTGTTGTCTTTCATGCTGTCATTAGAAGATATGTGTATTACAAAGTGAGATTTAAAATAGATAGTTCAACTAATTTTTAAATAACTTGAAGTCTAATCTAACAACATAATACTTAAATAGCCTAATTTTTTGTTACTTCACTGCTAATAATCTGTTGTCTTTATTTAACTCGCGCTGTTCTTGCTCCTTTCATTAATTGTTGGCTCTATAAAGACCCTTTAAGCTTGTAAGAATGGTTCTAGTTGATCTATCGTTAATAGTCGTCCATCAATTGTTACATCTTCTTAGTTTACAATAAGATTTCCAGAATTTAAAGTCCTTTCATCAATTCGATCTTCCACAGCATCAGGATTGAATATAAGCTATCTTTCAACAATAAGGTCCATTTTTTCTGCTCTGTGTTATTTATTATTGTCATTGACTTGTGTATATGCTACTTATACTTGTATCTTAACATGTTATGGATCAAACAGGGTCTTTAACTCTTAGGCATTGTACGTGTTTCCTAATTTTAATGTGTTGCGCTTTCTAATAATACTTCTTAGCTTGATGTTAAATTATATATAGTAAAATCGATGTTCTTGTAAGATTGTATATGTAATAAACACTTAATAAAAATGAAAGAAATATTTGCACAAAATTATGCAGAAGTCAGAAATAGGATTCATAAATATAGCATGCCAGCGTTCCTAGATGAACTAAGTTCTCGAATCAATAAAACAAGAAGCATCAAATTAACGCTCATATATCCAAGTTCGCACATCATTATGTATGTGTTTTTTTTTCATAAAGTCAGTGTAAATATCAAAAATTTAACTACCACTATGACTTCTTCAACTTCTCAGATCAATGTCCGAACTTCTATTTAAATAGTCCACAATTTTCAAATTGAAAATGTATAGTTATAAAAATGTGTAATTTTGTAATTTGACTGAGTGCCAGATGAATGTGATGTATGTTACGTGTTGAACCGTGTTTACGAGTAAAATTATAATAAGTCACTGTTTTTAGCAGTAAATGGATGTATGTAATCGATATGGCTTCAATGGCAATAGAAACGAAATAAAAAGTTATTTTATATTAAGCAGTGTTTTATTTAATACAAAGTACAATAAAAATCCTTTTTTAATAAACAAATAACTATTTAGTATTAGTTAAGGTTAAACCATGGGAAACAGCATGATACTTTTATTTCTAAAAACTTGATAGCTTCTGAGAAAGAAAACAAATCAACGGGACCTAAATTGCCAAACGGCAGTATTCAAAAACACCAATGGATAATCGACAAGCATCCAACCCAATTTCCAACATGAAAAACTAAAGCTTAAAAGCCAGCCAGTATCAAAGTTTCAGGGCTAGCACATAAATCAGGGCAGTTAATGGTCGGCGCTCCTCGGTGGCCGTTTATTTATCAGATTACCGTGTTGTGTGACCAACTTTCGGTTGTTTTTGTTAGATAACGGAGCTGGCTTGCCTGAGTTATAGAGTTCTATTTTACAAGCTTTTTATTAACTTGCAATGTTTAACCCGTGGAATGTCATGTACATTATGTATTACAATACCAATCTTAGTTCGAACCACTGTTCCAAATTCAAATAATCCTGTTGACAGACATTGTCTAAGGGGTTACCATGACTATACTAAAGCAGTTCAATTTAGGATGAGAGAAAGGGACAGAGCTGTATTACTGTTATAGCTCTGTCCCTTTCTCATAACCTAAACTGAACGGCTTTAAATACTATGTCATGGTAACCCCCCGATACGCTACACGTTAAATGTCCGTTTAGATCATTTCTTGCCAGTAAATTTTGAACCAGTTCCCGTTATGGAATGGGCTGAAATTTAGACCATACAAATGTGGTCATAATGAGATTTTTATGGTATCTAAGAGTTGATCTGATGGTGACGTTGGAAGGTGGTGACAGGGTCTTCGCTATACTTAACGTAGACCTACCGTAATGTGATTACTTTGGTCTTGGTTAACTGATAATAAAGTACAGTCGGCAACATAACCATATCACAAAAATGTTTTTTTTGACAGGAACTTATTTAAATGGCGCTAACGTTAAAAGGTCGCTATTATAACTGTCATAGAGACAATAACAAGAAATAGTCATTATAGTACAAAATCACATTAGCTTTTTTAATATGCCCCTTACTATTCATTTTGACGACACGTGTAGACTACTAGGTAGTGAACCTGCCTATGAAGCTAGCGGTCCCGAGTTCAATTCCCTATATGGGCAAATAGTTTGTTAGTAGTTCTATGTATTTAAGTATATATTTCTCTATTTAAGTATGTTTATCGATGTCTAGTAACCATAGTACAAGCCTCTAGCTAGTAGCTTAATCTGGGACTAGGTCAATTCATGAGAAATTGTCCAATGTCCCCTGATATTTCTTTATCTATTATTATAATTCACATCACTGCTATCTCATAAAAAAAGCAGTCGAATGCCATTCACAATAAACTTATCGAACTTCACTTGATCCAAACCAATCAAAACAAATGACCGAAACGCTCTACAAAATCCTGTCACCCGTGACGATTTTAAAATTTGTCGTGAAAAACTCAATATAATCACATTACCAGTGCTGTGACAAAAACCAGCTTTGTCGATTGCAATTCAATTAATTTTCATGCGTATCGGGCCGCGGTTTGCGATATGCTGGTGCCAATATAGCGAAACAATATTAAATCGTTACATTGGTTAGAGCTGTAAATATGTATCGTGTTCAGGAATTTAGGTTTTCGGTTTTTAAATACATACAAAACGCAGTACATTTACAAGTACGCAATAGGTATGTGTGAATATCAAAAACAAGGGAGTGATAGGGCAAATACCCTATCAGCCGCTATCTAGATAAGAAAGACTATACTTAAGAAAAAGACATGCTGCGCCGACCTCAAATGATTGGTATAAGGCAAGATGATGATGATGATAATGATAATGATAATGATGATGATGATGATGATGACGATGATGATGATGATGACGATGATGATGATTATGATGATGATGCTGATGATGATGATGATGATGATGATGATGATGATGATGATGATGATGATGATGATGATGATGATGGTGGTGGTGATGATGATGGTGATGATGATGATGATGATGATGACAAAAGTAGGTACATAAAATTAGTACGTATAAATAGTACATAGAATTGATAATAAACAGTTATCTTACAATGTTATATTAAATTTGTGCAAATAGTAAACGAGATAGTCCCCGTTACCCAATACAAGCACACACCTAATTGCGGACACCTTGAAGTGACTCTAGCGAATTATTTTTATTAGGTGACATTGCCACCTTTTTTGGTAGGTATAACTTTCGTAATTATACGGAATGTAATGCCTGATTTCTTAAATTTACACATTGTAACGTTAGCGGCTGAATTTTGGGGTAAGTAAGGAACATCATTCAACATCATAGGTAAGTAAAGGCGATAGGTACATGCTAGGGTAAGACTACTTTGAATTTTGAGAAATAACTCAGGTATTTCGGTATTTAGGCGTTATGACACAAAGTTGTTTTGAGATCTAGAGTCGTATTAAAACCTACTCGTTTATAAGTAAGGAAATGACTCGACCACTTAATAATCAATTAAGAATCTATTATCTATGAAACTTAAACATAATTATAACCTATTTTTACTTTTAGGAGCCGGCAATAAATATTTTTTAACATAAAGTGTTCAATTAAGACTTTGCCGGTACATTTTTTGGTTGGACCACAATACACACAACATTATTTCTGCGTGTTTTATGAGAACTAGATTGCAAACTGAACACACTCTATGTATACATATTTTTTTATTATTAACTATAAAGACGACAGGATCATGTTTTTAACAAAACGTATAGTTACTTTAATTATTAAACTTCCCTAAAAAATCTTAAACTGTTAAACTTTAATTAAAATGTTGTATGACATCGAAGCTAACATACGAATTTAATCATGTTACAAAAATTTTACGTTACTTGATCGCATAATAGGTTATTTTTCCACAGCGCCATGTTTTAATTGTTTTATTTGCGAGCTCGTCGCATGCCACTTGTTTCGTAATTGGTGAAAAACATGTTTTTAACGAAGTATGAAACGAATTTTAATTATTATACGCAGGAACTCGAGTACGTGACAATGATTCTTAGCCAAACATAATATAAAAACCCACTTTAATACATTGAAAATATACAAAGCAGAAGGTTTTAAACATTTAACATTTCGTTTTTGGGTTATTCTACTTTTCGTTGTACAAAAGTTTTTAGCCACTTTCTCACTTGACTATTTTTATTTCAAAAAACGGTAAAGTAAAGCGTTTTCTAAATTGAAACTCGAAAAGAGCTTATAGTTAGAATTATCCTAATTTATAAAAAGTTATTTGATATAACTATAAAGTGAGTAACGCAGTGGATATTGATGTTGTGGATGTTGTGCCTTTTCTATGGAAATGGTACAATTTACCACTGAGTTACCATGATTCTCCAACGATAATTGAGTAATTTGGGAGATTTTTTTTTGGGAGCCATTAAGCTTAAACATTCTAAGTTTATGTTATTTATTTAGAAGCGGATTTTTAATGTGGTATACTTTTTATCGGACGATAACAAAATATGTACACTGAAAAGAAGGATGGCCCTTTTATTTAAATTGATAATTAACCATTTCATTTTATGTTGATGTAGTTTGTTTGATCAGGGGTAAATCTAAAATAGGCCATGACGATACGAGTTGTTTAGCCACCCGAGCGACATCATTATGACATTTTAGTCTAACGTTAAACTCTATACTTTTCACTTCCAATGCGAGATTTTTTTAAGCTAAATTTAACCAACGTTTGATTTAACACATTCGCTGACACATCAGTTTATGCTCGTTACCTCATCCAGCGTTTTTAAAAACTGCCTACAAACGAAAAACCTGACTAGCTGAAAGTGTTAAGGGTCACTTTCATCATTCATCATTTTAAATTACATCTAATATTTTAAATAGTATAATTTTAATAACCTGTGCTGTATGCTATAAATTACAACTTTGCGCTCTAGTAAATGGTTACAAAGTTTACACAGACATTATCCCTTTCAACTTCTGCCCATATAAAGACCCGCCATCTCATCGGTCAAATCACTCCCAAGCGACCCATCCGGACACTTAGCAATCATCGTTTAACACGAGAACATCCTTTTTTCCACAACTTCGCACATTAGACGCCATATTTAAGCTAAACGCCGTTACTCCACAATCTCAATTCTCTAAGACCCTCCGCGCGGTGAAAGTAATCGGCGTATCAAAGAGAAATTTGTCAAAAACACGGCTCGTGCACTTCCGTCAATTCTCGCCAATTAATAACTTGAAGCTGTCCTCCTTTAGCTAGCGGGGAATCATATAAGCCTGTCGCCGTCGTGTCCCCTTGTTTGAGAACCCCCGTCGAGATAGAATATTGCCACTTTGTCCCGCCACCTCCCGCGGGCTGTTTATACACAGAGAAATTGCAATATTTCCGAGAGACTGGCAAGTATTGAAAAATTCAAAGTTTCACAAAGCGAAGAAAATGGGGTTTGAACCTTATTAAATTGTAAAAGGTTGTTTGAGTTGTCGCGTAATGTTGAGATGACCTTTGGAGCTTGGAGGGCGAGGAACCAGAATGTAGATATTAACGAGCATTGGGATATGATTGTGTGAACATATCTGAACGATTTTAGCGTTAATAATAGTTAAAAGGCCCTCTAAATACGCAAAAATAGAAAAAGAAAGCGTTCAATAATATCGGAGCCGAGACATTAAACATTTTTCATCTTATTGCATTATAATAAGGTACGAAACTGGATACATCTCTTCTTACTTGACTGTACTAAAAGTACATCCAGGTATCAATATTTAATATCTCGGCTCCGATGCACTTAAGACACACACATTGCTTAACAAAATATTAAAGTTTACATTTCCTGCAAAGTTTTACCTGTTAGCAGCCCTTTTTGTATACCCTTTGTTCTTGAACTCTCTTTAAATGTACATTAACAGTCCATAAAAGTGGACAAACTAAGTACTGCTGGACATTTGACGCCATGCTGTTAACTGGTGTTTATGTCTCTCACAGCAGTGAACCTTTATGACCTGTTCTAGTAAATAAAATAGAAATGCACAGCATCTTTTTATTTGTCTGAAATAAACATGGTGTGTCGCTCATGCAAACATTCTGTAGTCTTCTTTGCGCAGTGGTTCTCTAGCATTTTCTAATATTTTGTATAAAGCAGGTTTTCATAAAGTTCTGCGAGGAATCTAAGCGATATGTGGGCAAAAAATATATCATTATATAATCAAGGTCATTCATGTTCATTGGTGTTTTTTGTTTAATTCTCAGTTTTCTCGCACAGCTACGACATCATCGTCATCATCGCCATAATTTCTGATGAAAGACGTCCACTGCTGGACTGGTTTGCCTGCCTCCCCAAGGTTTGCTACAATGTCCTGTCCTGCACCTCTTGCGTCCATCGTTAAACGACATGAACCCTTTTTTAAGAGAAATAAGCTTGTTGCTTGACTAACAAGTAAAATGGTCAAGATGGATGACCTTTTTGTTTAACTTTCCTAACTTCTCCAGAGGCCGTAGCTGTCAAAATCTGCTAAGTTTTAGGCACCTACCTAGTGAAAAGGTCAAAGATACACATATACAGAACTTGGCACATTTTAGCTCATAGTACGGCGTTTGACCGGCCAATTGAGTAACAACTAATCAGTGGTTATAAAAGAAATTTCTACCCCCGACATAAAATAACGGTGTTATAATTATAGCGTTTGTGTTGTAACTTGTATCTCTGTGTCCGTGTTTCTATGTGTCAGCCTGTGGCATTGTAGCTCCTAAATGGGTGGACTGATTTAGGTGCGTTTTAAGGAAAGCTAGTTTAATCAAGGTTCTAGCTAGGTTGCATTCAAATAATTTTGACGGTTAAAGTGATATCAGGTCGGAAAGAAAGGGATGCTATTATATCGAGGGCTTTTTATTTCAAATAATTGTATCATAGCTAGGGTGATGGCATCAGTGTTGGACACTTTTAGCTGACAGGCACCAGTAATGGACACTTAATTCTTAATTCAAATTTCATACGGTCTAAATTGATTGCTGCAAAACAAATGAATAAATCTTCTGGAAAATAAGAATCAAGTGTCCATCATTGGTCTTTGTCAATTACTGGTCACCCTACTTGTCTATTAGTTATACCTACACAGGTAGGTATAGTTATATACCCGGAAATAAATGAAAAGCAATCTCTTAACGGTCGATCGTCTCTTTATAATTGAATGAAGCGCGATGAAGTGAATTGAGTTTTGGGTTAATTTGCACAAATTGATCATCCAAATTGAACGTTAAATATATAGATCGAGTTAAAACAAAATGAAACGAATTACAATAGAGTTAATAGGCTCGTTAAAATTATCGTCTATTTAAATATACATGTTTGTAGTTAAACGGGAAATATGCCTGAATACCGTAAAAGTTTAAATATCTCTAAATACATGTTTTTAACGTGCAATGATAATAAATTATTAAATAATGTATATTAATGTAAATATATAAAACATATCAATAACTGAGTTTTAGAATGACAGACAACGCACAGACTAAATAGCTGGACCTAGCAACTTGAAATTTGGAGGGAGTAGTCCTTGGGTACATACCCTTGGGTGAACTAATAAAGGATTTTTGGAAAATCGACCCCAACGGGAAGAAATAGGGGGTGTAGCAGGAAACTAATTCTACGGAGTCCTCTAGTTTTTAAAATATTAATTTCAACCCGGAATGCTAAAAGGTGGATAAGTTCATTAACAAAGATAGCTACCTACTACTCGTAGATACAGTAGTATTTTTAATCCATTAAGGTAAAGTAGTGACTTGTGACGCGACTTCTCGTAGTGAAAACACTACAAAATAGTACCTAAAACTTCTGTTTTTTACCTACAAAGCAATAAAAACGTGACAAAAGAACTTCCAAAACACTAGGTCAACGCCACCTAACGGCCTCACACCTGGAAAATTGATGAGTTTGCTCAAACACAAAAACTTCCCTTTTCATCAACAAAAACTACCCTAACCTCCAACCACCAACATCCAAAACTCACCGTTAAATCTGATTCCATAAAATTCAAACTCAATCAGGCTTAAACGGGAGTTGGGTCGTTTTGTGATTCGTGCTAAAGACATTAAGGACAAATGCTGCAACGGAGGTGAGGCAAGGAATGGTCAGATTGTTCTGCAGATAAGTCCCGAAATTGCGTAGAGTCGACGATGGCCAGTAATGAACGAACATAAATCGCTGTGAGTGTGCTGATGGATACAAGTGGGATAGAGTATTGAAGTCTGTTTGTTATTGCTGTAATAGATTACTGAAATGCTCGTAACGTATAAAGCAATTATGAAATAAAGTATTAAAACTACGAGTATTGATAACAATATACAGGGTGTAAAATTTAAATCTGAAAGTCTGAAACTATAAGACATACGAAGATCTGTTTTTAAGAACCCATGTCATTGATTTTAATAACAAGAAAAACTGCATATACATTAAAAAAATCTTGTACTCAGCTCGGGGATCGAACCCGGACGTTTTGAAAAATAAAACTAAGACTATTTCTATTTAGATATCGATTTAAACAATAAACAATAAATTGTACTAATTTTAGAAATCATGATTCATAGTAACATTTATTGCTACACAGTCAAAATCTAAATAGAAATAGTCTTATTTATATATAGGTATGTTTATTTATTTATTTATTCAGGTTACAGACACATCACTATAATATAGAATGGATGGGTAAGAGCACAAAAAGACCTAAATATAATAATATAAATATAATATAATCAATACAAAATAAAATATAGAAATTTTGTTGATATAGATCTGAAGATAATTTAGAATGTTATGTAAGGTGTCATATTATGTAGTTTTATTTTTCAAAACGTCCGGGTGAAATTCCCGAGCTGAGTACAAGTTTTTTTTTTAATTTATGAATGCAGTTTTCCTTGTTACTAAAACCGGTGACATGGTTCCTAAGAACAGATCTTTGTACCTATATCTAATAGTTTCAGACTTTGCCACACTAACCGATTAAAATGTTACACCCTGTATATCGCGTGTAACAAGCTTATTACTCAGATAAATACAACATTACAAAAATGGCTACTTCTTGTTTTATTGTTATTGTTATGAATTGTGCGCGTTTATTGCATGAGGTTAGATAATATTGACTGAGATGTTCATTGAATCTCAAAACAACTTGCTTATGTTACTATCAACTTTGCTTCATAAACAATAAATAAGCATAGCCATTATTTTTTGTTGAATTTGTGTTCACATTTTTTTTTTAAATTATGTTTTAACTTTTTTAAATGTAAAGATTACAAAAAGACTGACAAAATGCCAGAATTTAAACTAATTAAACACGTAAAATTATTTTAACTATCTATTAAAGCGTTCGTTTCTTTCGTTTCGTTTGTTTATAAAGAAATTTCACAACTAAGTATGTAATGACTTCTAATTAACATTAAACAACTATTAAATATGCGCTAAAACAATACGTAGCAATTTCATTATGAGCTCATTTAGAACTCGAATATTCATTACATTTTGCTGACGTCCTCAAAACATCTTCATCCTTATTTTTTGGGCAAAGTGCTGAAACGTTTTAGCAGATTGTAGATTCTGATAACCTTATCTTAAGCAAAATCTGCTTTAAGGTTAGTATGGTTTCTGGTTTTGGTTTGGGTTGGACTTAGGGAATGCAAATAACCGGTTATAACCGCTTTTAACCGGTTATTTTAAAACAAAAATGGTTAATAAACGGTTAAATTGCATTGGACTAGGTTCTGTTTTACAGATTGAAAATGTTCATTACGTTCATTTAAAAAGCTAGTTGCTAACATGTTCTAGTGAAACTTTTTCAACATCAGAGGCCGATCGCATAATAAAGTACAAGCTAATGGTATTAGTGGTTTTGCATGGATTTTTCCTAATAGTATAGGCTTGTACTTTATTATGCAATAGACCCCAGCTATAGTTTTCAATGATTTTGAACTTAGCTTCCGTAGTCTTCAAAGGACTCCGTATAGTTTCGACATGTCCGTCTGTCCGTCCGTCTGTCTGTCCGCGGTTCATCTCAGAGACTCTAGGTACTACAAAATTGTAATTAAGCATATACATTTTAACTATGCCGACAAAGTTGTAAAATAAAATCTTGTTTTTTTTAAAGCATGTAAAGAAAATGTTTTTTTACATTTTCATCGAGTGAGGTATCATTAGATAGCTCTTAAAAAAAGAATTATGTGCATATTATTATAAATTTTTAGATTTAGGGGATGTTTGGAAAATATTGAACGCGAAAATTGCCATTTTCGCTAAAGTTGCGAGTTCACACCCAAAACTACAAGTAATAATTAACTCAAAAATATCCTAAGCGAAAGCCCATACTCGTAATAACGAATTTAAAATAAAAACTATCACGACTAAACGTCATGGTTCTTGAGATCCAGGAGACTAGAGTATCAATACCTACTAAAAATTATCTACTGAGATAATACCAAATAAATTTACTTACTTGTTTTTACTTGTTATTTTTAAGTTTTTGTGTTTGTGAGCTAAAAGCGTCGGAACCCTACTAATCCTTTTTAGCATATGTCCAACTTGCTCTTGCCCGGTTTTTTAACTAACATGTTGATTAATAACTATAAGACGTTTCTCCTGCGTTTTTAATCTAGCGGCGTCTTATAAAAGGTACTAAAACGTATCTGAATCGTATCGTATGAATTTTATAAAAAAAATACATTATTACTAAATTAATTGAAAACTATTACACATAAACAGTGCTTAACCCAAGGGAGCCGTAGACAAGGCAAAACTTAAGCTTCCCAACTTCAAAGAATCTTACTTTCAAAGTACTGCTTTCAGAATCTTATAATGCTAAAACCAAGCTCACTTTTTCGAAAATAGAAACGTAGCAACGACCGAGATCTTAAGCGTGAAGTCTCAGGTTAGTAACCAAGACGGAATCACGCATACATAATACATTGGGTTGCTACAGGGTGTAAAATATTTAGTGCTAGGATAAAACAATGTATGCTACCTGTAGTGTACGTGCTGTTAATATTTGACAAGCGAGTGCAACGTTGGCTAGAGTACTGGGCAGGAAATGGGTTTTGCAGAGAAGCGTTAGAAGAAGTACCTATCTTATTTTGTAGCATTTTATTTGTTAGCCTACTGTTGGGTATATCGCACGTTTAATCCACTGAGACATTACGCAAAGTGGGTATAATTATGATTTACCGTAATAATGACACTATTAAAATAGTTTTTTCGTAATTTGGATTCAACGTGCTGTGCCTCTCCAAGCTTCTACCAATTATGAGTTAGTCTAGTCCACAACTCGCTGCATTAAAGAATTTCGTTGGAAAATCACACCCGTAATGTTGGTAGAATGAAGTTTTATTTTGTAGGTATCTTACTTATGAATCAGTGATCAAGAAGAAGACGGCAGGACGAACTGGACCAGTTCTTTTAAGATTAGGCTAAGGATTCATTGAATAGAGAATTGTGGTGTGGCCTGAGGGAGGCTTTTGCCCAGCAGTGGGACAGAAACAATTAGATAAGTGCGTACTTATGAATCAAATAAACACGTGTTCAATAAGATAAACGCAAATAATGACGTTTTAGCCTTGAAAATTATGAATAAACAAAGTAACTAATGAAATTTTTCTCACATTAAATTCACCTTTTTATTATGAACACCCCATAAGTCGATAATCTATCTCGTGAGAATGTAAATTATCGAAAAATAATAAGGTATATTGTAAGCACATTGGTAAAGTTTACAATTTATCGACACAATCTATTATAAGCTCTTAAAACCTTAAGTCCACAGAATAGCTATAGTATATATCTGCCCCTTTCACTGCCCGGTACTTGTCAGCATTTCGAAAAACTTATCATAATCGACCTTACGGTTCAAGTTTACTGCAAAAAATGTAGTTCTACTTAAATAAAACAAATGCGAATCACCCCCTTTTATTTATTTTTATAACTGGCCAACACGAATCCAAAAATTCTGCAACCTAGTGCAGCTAATCCTTGCTCGCGTGGTGAATTTATAACTGCAACAAAACGGGTAACGCGCGGTTTATGAGAACGATGCAGGGCTGGCACACGATTTAGTTCAGAGTTAGTTAAAACTATAAATAGTGGTCGTCCATTTGCCAAATATTTTATTGATATTATACTATGAACAGAGTTCGACAGTTCTACACTTCTTCAATCAAAGATGCGGCTATTATAACTGATTATTGCAAAATATGTAAAAAACCTTTATCTTTTTAAAAATAAGAATCAAGCGTCAAATATTGGTATTTTGTTCTTAATAGTGTCATTATTTTAATACTATTTCACTGCTCAACGTTGAATGCTAGGTAATGAAATAAAACCAACGCAACATGGAGCCATTGCACGTTGTCATAATGTCGTATAACGTTATTTTTAAGGTTCCCTAACGTTTTTAACGGGTCTCTATTACCAGACCTATAATGTCGCTGTCCGTTCTGTCCGCCTTAATAATAATGTTCACTAAAATATGTTAACGATTATCCTACAAAAACATATCTATTATTTTACTATGTACTTAGGTTCAGCGTTATTTTTGATTTTTTTGGTTTAATTTTTGGGTATCAACATTTATTAATTAAACATTAAAAGTTAAAACTAAACTTATTTAAATTAAAATAAAACTAAGCTACTCAAATATTAAAGATGTAAATAATAATCACCACTATAAAAAGAACACCCCTCTAAGAGGGCCGCTCGCGGCATGGTCCCTTACGGCCAAACCCTATATTCAATCCGCGGACAGATAAGGCTTACTTCGGGTTAAAAATTGACACTTGCCTATACAAAATGTGTCAAATTTTAATCCGAAGTAAGCCTATCTATCCGCGGTTTGAATATAGGGTTCGGCCATTAGACACTGGCTACGTTACCTCTCTGGAGCTAGCCCAATCCTTTGCAAAAATAAAACAATTTATCCTATTGCTACTTACAACAAACAATATACACCCATAAAACCCCCGCAATCCCCGAATAACCATCATCCTAACCTATAAAACCTGGGCCTAACGCCGCGTCAACTCGCATAGCCACAAAACATAGCGGCTGTCGCGTTACTTCCCCATTTTATGGCAACCCTAGTTCAGTCGATAGCCAGATTTATGGTACGAGTGGAGCGAGAAAAAAAACGACCACAGATAAACGTAAATAGTGATTTTAGTGGCAAAGCTAATGACGCTTGGCAGTCGATTGAGCTGTCACTTTCGGTTTTTGGAAGCCTTTGTTTCAATAAAGACGGTTTAAAAAAAAAAGTTATACCGGCGTACTAAGAGACATTCGACCACAGATAAACGTAAATAGTGATTTTAGTGGCAAAGCTAATGACGCTTGGCAGTCGATTGAGCTGTCACTTTCGGTTTTTGGAAGTCTTTGTTTAAATATAGACATTAAAAAAAAAAAGTTATACCGGCGTACTAAGGGACATTCGACCACAGATAAACGTAAATAGTGATTTTAGTGGCAAAGCTAATGACGCTTGGCAGTCGATTGAGCTCTCACTTTCGGTTTTTGGAAGCCTTTGTTTCAATAAAGACGGTTTAAAAAAAAGTGATACAGGCGTACTAAGAGACATTCGACCACAGATAAACGTAAATAGTGATTTTAGTGGCAAAGCTAATGACGCTTGGCAGTCGATTGAGCTGTCACTTTCGGTTTTTGGAAGTCTTTGTTTAAATATAGACATTTAAAAAAAAAAGTTATACCGGCGTACTAAGGGACATTCGACCACAGATAAACGTAAATAGTGATTTTAGTGGCAAAGCTAATGACGCTTGGCAGTCGATTGAGCTCTCACTTTCGGTTTTTGGAAGCCTTTGTTTCAATAAAGACGGTTTAAAAAAAAGTGATACAGGCGTACTAAGAGACATTCAAGAAACAAGTAACTTGTTCCTTTTTCAAAATGGTGTATGTCGTCACTAAGGATCTACTAGGACTGAATCATAAGAAAGGTATAGTCTGTGCCAATTGAAATAGGCAAAGATCTAAACACAACCAAACGAGCCAATTTACCGATATTACTCGATAATCATGCTTTTAAAGACCAAGTGAGGTCGTAGTATTCATTTGTGATCTTGATCTTTACTATCACATTAAGTTTAAGATTAAATAACTATTAATTAATAGGTATAAATATACGTTATTTTAAATAAAAACACGCTTGATGAATATTTGAGGTTATGTGTCAAACAGTACTTACTAATTTGTTTACATCTTGGCAATTGCAATTGACACAGACTATATTGGGATAGGGAGAAAACTAGTTAAAAAACGAACCTAAACTGCATAATAAAAATAAAAATAAATCGTTTACCTATTTCAAGTAATTGCACTCATAGTAATATCCGTAAAATAATGGTTAATAGATACAAGTTTAACACCGTCGTAAATGTTAAGGTTAGTACCTAATTAAAATAATATGATTACGAATATAATACTGCTGGTTATTTGATAAGATACAGCATAACGATCAAAACATGAAAATCACGCATAGACCCTAAGTGGTTTTGATTGAATCCAATTTACCTTACACATTCTACCCAACAAAAACTAAGTGCTTATTAACAAAAAACAAGAACCCGTGTCAGCAAAACCTGAACAAAAATCTCTGGAAAAGAGCTTTTTCAAATTTAAAAGCACAAAGAAACTAAAAGCTGCACGTGTTGCCTTTGAAAGCGGCACGGGCCGGACGGAAGCTGGCTTTGGAGGTAGCTTTCATATCCGTTTTCCTTCAGTCTAAAATAATAGTGCATTTTTCAATTTCGGGTATTGAGGTGTGAATTGTGATCTGAGATTTTTCTCAGTTGAGAATTTGATTGATTGAACTTAAATAAAAAAAATAGTCCCTAATATATAAATCTTAGAGCCAACATGAATACAAGTTTTAAAAATTTATAAATTAAGTTTCTGTAAAAATATATTTTTTGAGAAAGGGTTACTGATTGTAATTTTTATTTGACACAATCATCTGCTACAGCGGCGGCCAAGTTGTCACTTGTTATGTTGCCGTATGTATACAGTCTGTGAGTACTTAGAAGCTGCTTCGGGTTTGAACTTCTCTCTCTTAATAGGCGTACTTTTTCGAATCAAATCGGAGAAATACTGGAAAAGGGCCGAATTTTAAGTACCCGAAACCGTCGTGCGAGCATGACACGATGTATGAATGTGGAAGAAGCGAAAGAGATTTGTCAAGATTGTAGCAGGTGGAAAGAAGTGGTCTCTGCCTACCCCTCTTGGAAACAGGCGTGATTTAAAGTATGTATTCTAAAAAAAATACGATGCGTCAGTCAATATAAGGGTCGACTTTAAAAATATTTTAATTTGATAAGTTGTGTTGAACAAGCCTACTTTACTTATTTGAAAGACTGTGCGTGCATGCTTAGATGGATGTAATCTACATACAAGCTTACTCAACGTTCTAAAATATATTAAGTAGAGCAAGTTCATACGCGTGGAACTGTAAAAGGCTTTAATCTTTTGCGCGCTTTATATTAAAGAGGTCAATTAAAATTTGTTTTATAAAGCACGTATCTGCGTCGAGATAGCATTATACCTACACACAATATGCAATTTCGCAATTTGACGACGCTAACACCTGTATTAAAAAAAAATACTTAAGGGATCATTCACTGAGTAAACGCACTGCGTCCACGCAAAATAGGCGCACATTTGAGTCGTCGAGTTGCGGAAAAGAGCCCGCCACAACCTAACCTAACCTAACCTGAACACACTGCGTTCAATACAGCTTTACGATTGGTCCTTTTCGACCGACCTTTTGTTTATGAGACGATTTGAAGCACCCTGCGCATTCGTGAGCACTGTGAGACCTCATAGTGACGTTTGTGAATACGGGTGTAAGCCTAGTTGATTGTGACCTTTTTCTACAAAACTAGGGTTAGTAGTAAGCAAGAAGGTAAACTTACTTCATTTTCTTCTACTGGCATTCTTTTGCTGACCCAATATAAATCAGCCATTACATACATACATACCTTCACACCTGTCTCCCAAGGGGGTAGGCGGAGAGTATGGAACGCCAGATGCACCGGTCAAAACACACAACTTTCGCTTCCCTTACATTCACAAACCTCTTTATTCACGTACGTACAGTTACTAGGTATTTTTTAAGTGGATTTTCTCCTGATATTTATTTGTCTATTGAAGGGCAAGTTAGCGCCTTAAATCCTGGCGCCACTGGTCTAATAATGGCGCCGGGTGACAAACGGGGCTGTCACCTATTAGACTAAACGCGATTGATGCTTTACTCACGCGCTCATAAATTTCTTAAGGGCAAGGACCTTTGGAGGGAAGAGGGTTTTTTGTGTCTTAAAGAGCGTTTTATTTGGTTTAATTTAAATGATATATTTATTTATCTTGATTGTATTTATTTAGGAAGTTAGAACTTAGAACAACTTTTAAATTTATTTGATTAAAATGTTGAGGTACAGTCAACTTAATATGATTTGCCACTCTTAGATAAAATTTTGCTGTGTTTATCGCGTGACAAAATGTGGATAAAACATCCGTCACTCTCTGACATGTGTATAAGTACGAGAGTGACGGATGCTTTATCCACATTTTGTCACGCAATAAACGCAACCATACTAGACCCGCTAAATTGAAGGCATGACTTAAGCAATTTTTTTATCAAAATATAAGTATCACTAAACTTATTTGGCTAAATGTTATACTAATAACCTGTGGTCTAGGCTTGCATTTGCCCGCGATTTCGTCAGCGTAAAACTCGGTCAATAAGGTTTATTCCTTATCAATCTCTACGGACGCCTATATCGCGGTGGATAAACCTTCCGTCACTCTCGCACTTACAAACTGGTCAGGAAGTGACGATGTTTTATCGACGTCGATAAACGATAAACACGACATAGGCCCGCTGGATGCCAAATTTTATCCTAAATCGTATTTAAGACAAACTTCCAAAAAACCTTACACAATTTCACATAAATAGAATTTATAATTTTCTCGATAATTCCTATTTCCAGTCCAGTTATCCACAAATTAATCAAACATTCTTAAGAAACGGTTGAATAATCTCGTATAATTTCAACCAAAACCGTTTCAAAGATAGATAAGTAAGATGATATAATTCACGCTTCGAATGATTTATGACTATTGTTGGAATTGCTTTAAGCCGAGATGTAAGAACCTTTCAACTCGTTCGCTCTCGATCCAGCCAGTAACCGTTCGAGATATTTATCGCAATTAATGAACTCAATAAAGTGGCCATGTTTTTATATATACTACGGACAGACCAATAAAAATGGTGAATTTTAAATTCTTTTCGAATTCAACATTTTTGTTAAATTAAATAAACATTTATCATTACTAGGTACGTCAGTCTATAAATATAATATATATATATTTATATTTACGTGATTATATAAATTAACAAGGTTTCAGAAATATATATTCGAGGGTTGCGTGGTCAAATCTGATAAAGCGAAATAATTGTTTCTTTAAATTTCAATTGTCTTGATGTATTCAATAATGTTCTTTTTGACAAAACAATTTATTTACATCTAAGTACTTATTGGGTTTGACCACGCAACCCTCGTATACAACCTTGCAGCAGAGTCGTTTTTACATATTTTTGAAAGTTTTACTGTATTATTAGACTTGACTGTACATATTATTAAACAAAGTTCCCCGCCGCGTCTGTCTGTATATGTTCGCGATAATCTCAAAAACTACTGCACGAATTTTCATGTGGTTTTCACCTTCAGACGATTATTTTTTCACGAAAGGGATTTAAGTATAATAAATTTTGGTTTACGTACGGGTGTTACAGAAAATTCATATAAACAGAAACGAAGCGAGGGCGGGTTGCTAGTCATTAGTATATAGCTAACTGCCGCACTCAGAGCCGTCAATTATTATTTTTTTCGCTAGTATTAATTAAAATTAATTTCGGTGCATTTTTAATAGCATAAACTTCAGTCGTTACTATATAAAAAGCCTCATTATATCCAAAAATATTGTAAATATAAAAAAATACTGACAATTTACGTGGATTAACTTTTTTTTATTTAGGATAAATGTACGTAGTTACATTGCGGGCTCCAGCTATTACTATTCCACAGTAAAAAACAATGCAGAAAAGTCAATAATTATCTTTCTTTAAGTGCTTCTCCAACTAGTGAAGGTGTTGGAACCTGTGCCTATCTTTTGCAAAGCGGGAAAAATCGGATGCTTTCCACACCCGGACATTTCGGAGTCACGACTTCCCTCCGACGTGCCCACCTTGCCTAGAACAGTCCTTAGGCCCTACTTTGAAAATCGAACTTCGAAGTTACGGTAACTTCATCTCTTTCTCTCAATTTAGACTCGAATGATGAGTGAAAGAGGAGACACTCAAAGTTGTGAATGGAGAACTTCATATTAACCAACCAGTCTACACTAAACACCAAGAAATGGTCACACTTACACAAATTTTAATCACAAAGGCGCGATACGCTTAAGTAACAACGCAATGACGACAATAACGATTGTCGCTAAGCATTTGCAGAACAATAACGATTCGGCGACATTCAACGACATTCCGGTCGCCTCGTAACGACATCGCTTTTTGCCGTTTTGCAATGTCATAACTTTTAATGTATTAGGTTACGCACAATGGTCTACTTAATTTGTACAAAAAAGAGGTGTAATGTTATTTAATTTTATAATGAATATAACTAAACCTGCTCTATTACTCTACTCCTACTTACAAGCATATTAAGGTAAAAGCACCTATTATGGACAATGCTCCAGTGATGAACATTTTTTTTTAATGAAAGCATTGCAATACCGAACATTTCATTCTAATAGTGGTAATCCCGAATAATTTAAATATAATCTAATTGTTACGCTAAAATCACACAGGTATCAATCTCGGAAGGTTATATTTTGAGATTGTTCATAACTGGAGCACTGTCCACAATTCGGAGCATTACCTTATAATTAGGGTGGAAAACAAACGCCACATAGAGGGCAACTTGTATATATATGTTGGAAATAGTTAACAAAACTAAGAAAACTTACTTTTATTCTTGACAGCTAAATATTGCACTCATGGATCTTATAGTTCGAGCAACGAAGACCAAATACTGCCTCTCGGGGGAAATAATTCGTGTATAAGCGAATTTTGGCATAGTTGTAGGGAATGGTGTTTTAAACCACATACTAAAAGTACTGACGGGTGGGGGTGGAGCGTTCGGGTGGGGGGGGGGTCTAAAGGTCCCTTTTTTTAGTTTTTCGTAAATAACTCGTAAACGGTGGCCCATAGCAAAAAGTTTTCCATTACATGATTAATCTGCATAAAATTCTTTACAAAAAAGTTTTAGACATTGTTTCTCTGGGATCAATATTTAATGAGATATGGAGGGAAGAATGATTCCCGAAAGGCCATAATCGGGTTTCCATTGTAAGTCGGACCTTATATCAAATGAGCTCGGGTTTTTTTTGTGAGTGCCTCTTATAGTGAAAATTATTTATGCTGAGTATCAACATCTTAATTGTGACAGTTCGCGACTTATGATTTTTTTAAGTTTTTTTTTTAATTTCCTTTTTTTCGGGATGTATTCAAGCGATTTGGTTCAAACTTTGGGATGATGTTCTTTTTATAGATTTGCATCGCCTCCCAAAAAACAAATACTAGTTATCAAATAAAAAAAAGAAAATAAAGACCAAATAAAAAAGATGCATTTTTTTTTCTGTATTCAATAAACTCGTGAATAAGCGAATTTTGGCATAGTTGTAGGGGATGGTGTTTTAAGCCACATACTAAAAGTACTGATGGGTGGGGTAGAAGCTAACGGGTAGGGGGGGGTGTAAAGGTCCCTTTTTTAGTTTTTCTTAAATAACTTGTAAACGGTGGCCCATAGCAAAAAATGTTCCATCACATAAATAATCTGCATAAAATTTTCTACAAAAAAGATATTTACACTTATTTACTGGGATCAACATTTAATGAGATATGAAAGGAAGAAGATGGACAATAAAAAACAAACTTACATTTCTTTAAGTATGGCAGGTATATAAATAAAAATAAAAATCCTAATCCTAGTAATATTATAAATGCGAAAGAGAGTGTTTTTCTTGACCATCCAGAATCCAAATAGGTTTGGTTAGGTTAAGTTATTTTTTAACCACCCAGTACCGAAAATTAACCATGTAAAAATTAAACAGGTACAATAATTATTTTTCTACCACCCAGTACTAAAAATTAATCAAGTAAAAAATTAAATACCGATGTACACTAACTATTCTTAATTACCTATTCAACTTTAGAAGTAAAAACTAATTGGACACTTACATCTACCTAGTAAGTACCTACTATACTTTACGCACTAACATCTAAATCGTAAAATTCGTTCAGTGTGAAATTGTGCGACTTTAGTTTATACATGGAAGTATAATATACTGCGACAAAGTTCTTTGCAGGGAGTGTAAATAGGAGCGGCAAAGCCCGCTCGCACTCAAAGATCGAAGACCTTCGTCCTTCTTGCTTTGTTTAGGACATTGTCAGTTTGTATTATTCAATACAAAATTAAGATAAAAAAAACATTTCATTACAAACGATGGTAAAACACACAAGCGACAAATTTGGCATGATTATTATGTACATAGTACTAACACCAAAAAAACAAAAAAAACTGAAAACCGGTCAAGTGCATAATGGTTTTTACGCATAATGTATCATTACGCATAAAACCTTTTGTCATAAAACGGTTTTTACAATAGAAAGGGTTTTGTTTTAATTATTATTATAACCTAACCTTACCTAATTTAACTTAATCTACACAACGGACGTTTATTAACTTCGGCAATGTCAGCCTAAAAGAGTGTTATGACAAACGATTCTATGCGTAATGATACATTATGCGTAAAAAAATTATGCATGTCAAAAGAGTCCCGTTTAAAGCACCGGCGTCCTCTAAAACTATGCTAAAATTCGCTTATAAACGAGTTTTTTCCCCTGATTTTGCCTTATTGCTTAGGGTATTGGCCACACATATTGCTGATTTTTGATAGGAAGTACCGCCTGGAAAATTTTGTTATTTTGGCAAGTAGTAGTGCCAATGTATGGTCTATTCTGAGAAAAAAATCTAGAGGTGTCACTATTTCACAACCACATAAAAAATAATGTTTATTTTTTATTTGGTCTTCATTTTCTTTTTTTTATATGATAACTAGTATTTGATTTTTGGGAGGCAATGCAAATCAATAAAAAGAACATCATCCCAAAGTTTGAACCAAATCGCTTGAATACATCCCGAAAAACAGGAAATTTAAAAAAAATCTTAAAAAAATTATAAGTAGAGAACTGTCACAATTAAGATGTTGATACTCAGCATAAATAATCTTCACTATAAGAGACACCCACAAAAAAAGCCCGAGCCCATTTGATATAAGGGCCGACTTACAATGGAAACCCGATTATGGCCTTTCGGGAATCATTCTTCCCTCCATATCTCATTAAATATTGATCCCAGAGAAACAATGTCTAAAACTTTTTTGTAGAGAATTTTATGCAGATTAGTCATGTAATGGAAAACTTTTTGCTATGGGCCACCGTTTACGAGTTATTTACGAAAAACTAAAAAAAGGGACCTTTAGACCCCCCCCCACCCGAACGCTCCACCCCCACCCGCCAGTACTTTTAGTATGTGGTTTAAAACA
The DNA here is from genome assembly GCA_948252455.1 of Acleris cristana. Taxonomy (NCBI): domain Eukaryota; kingdom Metazoa; phylum Arthropoda; class Insecta; order Lepidoptera; family Tortricidae; genus Acleris; species Acleris cristana. Next base: position 4,482,213 of record OX411774.1, on the reverse strand, counting down.
CCATTCCCTACAACTATGCCAAAATTCGCTTATACACGAATTATTTTCCCTGAGTTTGCTTCGTTGCTTGAGCTATTAATTAGGAATCGAACCGGTCAGATATGAGGAAAAAATCATTAATGTGTTGGTAACAAACAATAATTTAGTTATTTAGTTCATTTTCAGCCTGTTTAGTTTAAAAGTGTAAGTTATTTAATAAGGCAAGTTTTTTTTTATTCTCTCCATGTGGCCTTTTTTTCCTCCTGTGTAATGTTAATGTTTATGAAGATGTTTGTTTTTATTTAAACACGCATTAACAGCTAATCGTGAACGCAATGAGGTTTAACAAATTTAAAAAAAAACACCGATCGATTCTAAATACAAAAGGTTTAACCTTTAATAATTTTAAATCGAAAAATCTTAGTTCAATCTGGGTCTCTATGCAACACGGTAAAAACCATATCGTTTTTAACTGGGTATAGTATTTACTTGACAGTAATGGCGGCCGAGTTAAAAACAATACATATTACCATAACATATCAAATACGATTTGAATTTCACCACCGCCTAGAAAGCGCTGCTCAATTTGTTCCAGTGCTACAATGCTACCGACACATATAATATAATTTAATAATAAAAAATACATCAAAAACTATTTAGGCTTTTCCGTCATATGTACCAGGTTTCAAGAGATTAAAAGTTACACCCTTTTTCCTACACCGACAGGATCTCTAACTGATAAACTACACGTTCGTCAAAACAAAACAATTCATCTAAAAATTGCCTCTTCATAAAGCGTACAAAAGGGAACTTTACGATTGGGGTACAAAGCTGCGAATCGATTGTGGTTATGGCATAATTGAATTGATGGCGTAATAACTGCGTTGTTTACGAGAAGTTGGTTAAAGTTTAATTGAGTCGGGCGTGGACGAATCGGTGAGGGGCTGGCTACTCCGCACTGCTCCCTGGAGCTTCATTTTTTTTAATTATTGCACTGCACTACAGAATCGCACTATCACATCTCACTGACATTATAAATACAAGAGTTTGTAATGTGTGTAAATTAGTTTGATTTTTATCGCTTTAAAGGAGTTTAAATTTTGAAAAAAAAAATACTATTAACATAGGATTGTCAACGAAAAGGAAGGTGTAGTAAATTACTAATTCTATGCGAAATTTTTATCCATGTCTTTTAAAATTTGAGCTATATTTTAATATTTTATCGTTTTGTAAAAAAAACACTAAAATAAGTTTTTTTTTTTTTTTTTTGGGTTGTCGCCTGAAGGGCCAAAGACTTAAGTCCTTGCTTTTGTTAGCAGGATATTGAAATTTACATTTAAAAGGGGCAGAGATGAAAATCCCTTCCGGAGACCTGGGAATGGAGGGCCCAGGTACTGCCGGGCTCGCACCGGCTAAAAACACCAATGCCCCTTGTTGTGAATGAAGTTATAAACTCCCGCGGATACTACCCCAGCCAGTGCTGAAAGGCCGGAGGAGAAGTTCATTCCTCCGTTTATTTATCCGCGGGGTTAGAAAAAAGGGGGTGGGAATGGGGAATGGGGAATGGGAAGGGGGATGCTTAACTTAGGTGAGTCGCGGAGTGGGAATCCTGACGCATGCATGCTTACAGACTACGGGCTTCCTTTCTTTTGCCCGACAATGGAAGGGTTGGGTCGGAGATCTTTTTGGACCGCTTGTGTGGCTGTGGACACCATCTTTATGGGTGGGGCTACCCTTTTTTTGAGGCTTACTCTTTTGCCTGGAGATAATGTTTTCTTTGCGCGTGTCTCCTTGCGCTGCCCTCTTTTTTTATGACCTCTTCCATTGCAACCTAGCCTATACATCTGCTATAATGAAAAGGGGGGAGCAGGTGTCAGTTTGACGAGGGACAAGAGAATCGCGCGCGGAACCTTACCCCAGCCAGTGCTGAAAGGCCGGGAGAGAAAATCATTCTCCCGTTTAGGTGTCCGCAGGATTCTCCATCCCCCGTCCTACCGACACCCGTTAGGTGTTCGGGAGATGCGTGCGTCAAGGGTTGCTGTTAATATGAAACTTAAAACTAGTTTAGTTCTGGGTTAAGTAAGAGATCGTCCAATTTAAAAAAGAAATAAGAAATAAGTATTTATTGCATCATCCTACAAGATTAGGGGTGCGTTGGGGATTAGTTTGGGTTGGGCTGGGGGGGGGGGAGTTTTTATGTGGAAGAAGAAAGTTTGGGTTGAGGGAACAAGATAGGGGAGGGGGTTGAAGTTGGAAAGGGGGAGGGGGGGGGGGTACGAGTACGAGGGTTTTTGGGGAAGGTTGGGAGATTTGGGGGGTGGTTTCGGCGTGGGATCCTGCCGGGGTCTTGTGGCCGAGGGGTTTGCGTGGTGTCAGATTTCAGCGTAGCGTTTAACAGAATAGTCAGGGTACCGAACTATTTGTTCCTTAAACACGCTACGCGTACCACCTTTTCTATAAAACCCTTCGTGCTTTCGCGGTTGGCTTCTGTTCCCAGTAGGGCTTTCCAGCTTGAGCTATCCGGGGAAACTTTGACTCCGGTCCTTTGCTCAAGGTCAAGCCTTTCCACGCCGAAACGCGGGCACTCGCAGACAATGTGCCAGATGTCCTCGTCAAGGGTCGGGTCGCAGACACACGAGGGTGAGTCTTTGATCTTAAAACGGTGGAGATAGGCGGCGAAGCCTCCGTGACCAGTAAACGCTTGAACCAGGAAGTTTGTGAGTTTGAGTTTCTTTAATATGCTGTTCGCATCTCTCACAGTTGTAAAAAACTTCTTGGTTGTCGCACCTGTCCCGGATGCCCCGTAGCGAACCTGCCACTGTTCGACCGTGTTTTGTCTTATCGACCTCTTGGCGTAGGACACCGGCACCATGTCGTATTGGGGGGCGGTCTTCTTCCTAAGGGCTGCTTGCTTTGCCAATTCATCTGCTCTCTCGTTTCCTGGCGTTCCAACGTGAGCTCGCAGCCAATAGAACCTGAGATCGGTCCCCATTGCTCTTGTTTGGGTTGTGGCGTTTTTGATCTCTTGAACCAAGGGGTGTGTCGTGTCCGGTGATTTGAGGAGCTCCAGTGAGGATCTTGAGTCACTGAGGATGCTGACGCTCCGCGCCTTGTGTTTCCCTGCGATCTGCACTGCCCTAAGTAGAGCGTACAGTTCGGTTTGAAACACTGTGCTATAGGGCGCTAGCTTGAAGGTTGAGTGACGGATTTCTCTGCCATTCTCCCACCATGTGAGTGCCGCTCCCGTTTTGCCCTCAATTTTACTCCCATCGGTGTAAATTTGAGGGCCTTCGAGTTCGTATCTATCGACCACGTCTTAGTTGAATTCCTCCAAGCAGACGTAGTCGATGGACACAACCCTTGACGGGTGCGGTCTCTTCAGGGCGTCAGTTTTTTCTTCAATTTCTCTTCCTGGTGGAATGTGGTCCTCACTGTAGCCCTTTTTGACCTCGTAGAGGCTTGCCGCTTCGTGAATGCGCAAGTCCAGTGGGAGGGTTCCCGACAGGATCAGCGCCGATGTCAGAGAGACCGTCCTGTACGCTTTGCAAATCTTCTGGGCGAAACCACGCTGTATTGAATCTAGCTGGTTTCGCACCATCAACTTGTTGGCAGACTCGTGCCATGCGCTTGCTGCGTACAGGACGATCGGCTCTATCACCGCCACGTAGATGGTTTTCACTATCTCGCTATTGAGACCCCATGACACCCTCGCCGCACGTGACAACTGTCTGTAGATATTCGTTACCTTTCGGCACGTTTTTTCTACGTGTGCGTTGAAGGTCAACTTACGGTCTATGGTAAGTCCCAATAGTTTGATTTCGTCGACAAGCTCTACTGCGGTTCCAGCCATTGAGATTCGGATGGGGTCCCATTTCAGCTTCCTCGTTATCACCATGGCTCCCGTTTTGTGAGCGGCGAAGTTTAGCTTATTTTGGGTACCCCATTCGACCACTTTTTGGAGAGTCCGTTCGGCTTTTGCTTTTACTGCACCTGAGTCGTTGCCAGAGAACACCAGAGTGACGTCGTCAGCGAAGGCCTGACAGTGGGCGTCCGTGTCGTTGAGCATCTGTAGGAGATCGTCTAGAATTACATTCCAGAAGATTGGACCTCCTATAGAGCCTTGGACACATCCCTTTGTGGTGGGCTTTTCGCTGATTTCGCCCGCGTAGTGTACCCTTATCATGCGGTCGTCCAGGTAGGAGCAGACCGTATGATAAAGATTTCTCGGGCAGCCTTTCTTGGCCAGTTGGGCTCTGAGCTTCGGCCACCAGGCGTTATCGAAAGCTCCCTCTATGTCTAGCGAGACAAGTAGCACGATGCGTTTCTTCGTTTCTGCTTCTGTTCTTATGTGTCTCATCAGGTCATAGAGGGCGTCTTCCGTTGACTTTTGGGGCATGAACCCGTACTGACGTTTGTTCAGGGCCGGGAGGATATGCCACTTGATCCTGTTTACTAACATTTTTTCCAGGATTTTCCCTAGTACCGACAATAGACCAATCGGTCGGTATGACTTGGGGTGGGTATAGTCCTCCTTACCGGGTTTCCGTAGGATGCAGACGTGTGCTGACTTCCAGGCTTTGGGGAAGTAGGCTAGCTTAAGGCAGGAATTCGCTAAGCACAAAAATACTTCTTCATTGCACTGGATAGCTGCTGCGCATATGTCTGCAGTGAATCCGTCCGACCCAGGTGCCTTTTTCGGGTTCATACTTCTGACTACTGTATCCATTTCCACTTGTGTGAAGGGTGGATCATCGCCAGTGAGGTGTGACTCCACTGCTGGGTTGTCTCCCTCCGTATCGTCCCTGATGCTCCTGTGATGGTCCGACTCACCTTCCTGACGGTCGTCCGGGTAAAAGCATTCTGCCAGTCTTTGAGCCGACTGTTTCGGTGTTAAGGTGAGCCCCTGTTCGTCTCTGAGCAACGTGTCTTCCTGACGTCTAGCCGTTTGCCTGATTACTCGGTAGATTTTGTCCCACATAGACTCCCTATCCTGTGTGGTACAAAAATCTTTCCAGCTAGCCGTCTGAGCCTCTGTTGCTTTCACGGCGTACTCTTCCTTTACCTGGAGGTATTGGTCGAGTACGTACTGCCTTCGGTTTGGGGCTGCGTTTCTTATTCGCCTTTTCCTTCTTAACACCTCTTTTTTCAGTCGATCCAAATCTTTGGACCACCACGGCGGCTTTGAGTTTGTCTTGGGGGCTCCCGGTTTCGGGATGCATTCTTCACATGCTTTCGACACCGCACCGATATAGGCGTTGGTCGCCTGCTCCAGTGCTTCGGTGTCTCCAATGTTATTTAAAGAATGAACTGTCAAGTCTCTTTCCAGAAGCTCCCCTGACAGAGCTCTCTTAAACTTGGTCCAGTCAGCTTTCTTTGTGTTGTAAATCCTGGTTGTTGGTCTTGGTACTGGCTTCGGGGCTGCTTCACTACACACTGCAAAGTAATATTAGCAAAGTATTATTGCATCATCCGACGCGACGACGCCACGCGCTAGCCGGGCGGTCGACCTCGTTTCTGGTTGCTGACGGCTCACATAGCTGACAGCTCTAGTGACGACTTCGACAGCTGCGACGGGCCGGGGCAAAATTGGCCCCAACAAAATTTCCAACCCCCGCCCCACAAGGTCTTAAATCTCCCCCTCCTACTTTTTGGCTCAAAGTCCCAAAACCCCACCTTCCCCATCAAATCTGCCCACAAACAAACCCCTTCTCCCCTTAAACAAAGTCCCCCAACTCAACAGCTCCATTAAAAATGCCCCCCAAGCCAACCCCCCCCCACAAAAAAGGCAGCAAGGATCGAAGAATCCACGTGCAGAACTCAGGCACCCCCCGCAGCGAAAAAAGGCCCCCCTTCGGGTAAATCGCTAAGGGAGAAAGTCCTGCATAAGGAAACAGCGGCAGCAGTGGCCAAAGATCCAGCGCCAGCCCCCCCGACCCCGACCCCGATCCCGGACCCCGATGACATCGCGGACATGGAAAGATTGGAGTCCTACGTCGGAGATAGCACATCCGGGCGAGACCTCGACGAAGACAACTCGGAATGCTATTCCAATGCCTCGATGTCCCCGGGGTCATCAGTGGGTAGGGTCAGCATCCTCGTGCCGCGAAGTGGGAGGGGCCCGGGAGTGGAGATGGACATGGCGACAAAGCTGGCTAATGCGAAGCTGCTAGAAGGCAAGGACGCTCTAGAGTCCGCGGGCAAGATGAAGCGGGAATGCAAAGCAACCGCTCTTGACTGCATGCAGACCCTGTATGAGACAGCTTTGTCGCTATCCGACTCCCGTTCCAGACACAAATTCAACCTCGAGCGCGAAAGGTCCAGAAGCGCTAGAGAAGTGGTCCGGATGGAGAGGCAGCATGCCAAGGAAATGGCGGTGGTGAGGCAGGAGGTGGTGGCCGAATTGGGAGTGCTAAAAGACCTAGCCACCAGAACTCTGCAACAGACAGAGTCTGTGAGGGACTGGCTGGGCTACGAAACGGCCACTCCTTTCCAAAAGATTGGAGAAATAAAAACCTCGGTGGAAGAAGTCAAGTTGGCTGTGGAGAAACTATGCAAAGGCAACGGAGCCCAGGAAAACCCAGCCAACGTCAGCAAAGTGGCAGACGAGGTGTCGATGCTGTCTGTCCAGGTGAACAGGGTCTCGAACCAAATAGACCAAATGAGGAAAACAATGGACGCACTAGCAAGTGCCACGGCAACCATCCCGAAGACAATCGAGGGAATGTTGCCGAAGGTAATGGAGACACAAAGTCAGTCACCTAAAGACCCAGAGCTGAAGGAGGCCATCTGCACGCTCACGCAGCGGATTGACCTCCTCACACACTCCACTGAGGATATTAAGAGCCGGCGAGACCCCGAAACAGCAACACAACCATCGGAAGACTTAACCGACATCAGGGAGAGGATGAAGGCAATGAGCTCGCTTGTCAGAACCTTAACGGAAGAAATAAGGACCGAAAAGGAACGCGACTCAGCCCCAGCCTCAACCTTGAACACGGAGATGGCACTGCTGGCCGAGATTAAACAGTCGGTCAGTGAAGTGAGTAAGGAGGTCACGCAACAGCGAACAACGGTAGCCCACGGCCCAAGCACATACGCCCAGAAGGCAGCGCTCCCGAAACAGGCCAGCACCCCCAACCACACCGCGATCGTATCGTCCAAGGACCCGACAAAGACCAGCGATGGTGTCCTGAAGGAGTTCAACAAAGTGTGTGACGTGAAGTCTACCGGGTTGAGGATCGAGCGGGTACGAAAGGCCAAGAACCAAAAGGTGGTGGTTAGCTGTGCCAGCGAGAGAGACCTCGAGCTGCTCAGGAAGATAACGGAAGGGAAACTCAATGCGGAATACCCGCAAATGAGAAACCCCCTAATCTGCATCAGGGACGTCGTCAGTTACCTTAACGACGAGGACCTACCGCAGATGCTGTTATCCCAAAACCACCACCTACTGGGAGGCCTTAACGTGGACCCTGCTCAGATAAAACTCCGGTACCGCAGGAAAGCTCGTAACCCGCACTGCTGTCACCTGGTGTTTGAGCTTCCACCGCCTGTCTGGAAGAGGTTTGTGGAGACTGGAAAAGTCTACATCGGCGTCCAAAGGCAAAAAGTGGAAGACCAGTCGCCCCTTGTACAGTGTTCTAAATGTCTGGCCTACGGACACACAAGGACGTTGTGCAAGGAAGTGAGCACCAACTGTCGTTTCTGCCTGACCTGCCACGGACCCGGCAAATGTCCGGAAAATCCTGAGACACCAAAGTGCATCAACTGCACCAGGGCAGGCAAGGAACCGACGGAGGTACAGCATGAGGCGTTTAGCCCCGACTGCAAAGAACGTCAGAAATGGGACACCATAGCACGGTCGAGAGTGGCATACTGTTGTTGACACAGTTGTACCGGCAAACAACACGCAAACCTCCCCCCCCACCGCCCCCCACAAGACAAAGTTCCTGCAAGCCAATCTGCAACGGTCAAAGCTGGTAACAGCTGAACTCCACCAGGCCATGCAGAATGGAAACTGCGAAGTAGCACTGCTACAGGAACCGTACGTGGGCGGAAAGGGAGAGATGACGCCGCAACGAGGTTTCAAGGTGATTCAGTGTACCCAAAATCGCGCGAAACCAGTCAAGTCAGCAATAGTAGTGCTAGGTGATCGAGTCCAGGTGCAACACGACCCACAACTGGTCACGGAGAACATCACGGCGGCACTCCTGAAGTTTGGTAACGTATCAGTCGGAGTAATCTCGGTTTATTTCGAGGGAGACCAAGAATTAGAAGGATACATGGCCAAAACAAAGGAGATCATGCTTAAGCTGGGTGCAGACAGCTACATCGTGGGAGGTGATGTGAATGCCTGGAGTTACTGGTGGGGAAGCAGATTGGAGAACCACAGGGGGGCAGCTTACCATAGCTTCCTCAATGAGGTAGATCTGAATGTTTTGAATGTTGGACACACTCCGACATTCGAGACATACCGGGGAGGCAAGCTATACACTAGCATTGTTGATGTGACGGCGTGCAGTACCAATATTCTGTCCAGGATCCAAGACTGGGAAGTAGACAGGAATGTTGTCACGTCCGATCACAACACCATAAAATAAGTTATTTATTATCTTACTAGCTTCTGCCCACGACTTCGTCCGCGTAGATTTCGATAAGGTATCTTTTTTCCTTTGAGAACTTTCCGGGATAAAAATTAGCCTAGGTTTTAATCCAGATTTCATCCAATTCCTTCCAGCCGTAACAGCGTGAAAGAGTAACAAACATCCATACATCCATACATACAAACTTTCGCGTTTATAATATTAGTAAGGATTGGTGGGGTCCTTACGGATACACTTCGACCCTATGGGATCTTTAGTGTGGTTATTTATTATTATCTAATAAATAAATAATAATACGTAATGCTTTTGTAGATTTGCTTAAAAAGCAATAAACGTATGTATGAAAACCGCAGCTTAACGTTCCACCTTAAGGGAATATCTAGCAGATTCTCAGATAGAACATTTCGTTTAAAGAAAATGTATATCAAATAAGATTTCCAACATCGGCACGTGCCAATAGTCCCAAGCAGAACATAGCTCGGGAGTTGGGACTGGGAATTACCTATTCCGCTATAACAGGACACTGGCTGTTGACGTGTTGACGTAATTAATGTTCAGCAAATGTTGAACGGAGCGATTTTAATAAATAAACAATAAAAGGTTGGGCAATTAAAAGTTGAATTGATTTTCGAGGTTAAAGTCCGCAGCTTATGAATAATATTCTAATACCTTGATAATAGTACTACGAGTTATTAATTTGGTTTTACTTAAATATTTTTGAATTTGGAAATATATTAATGTGGTTATCATTTTTCAATGTAATCCTATATGAAATATCCTATAAAAAAACTTAGTATGTTTTAATGTCTGCGCAATATGAGCAATATTTTAGTTACCTTGAAAGCAATTAAATATTCTAAGTTTTCTCATAAATGAAAGCTTTTTCATAGGCGAAGGAAATTTAAAACAGAGCTATAAGGCTCTTCATCCACTTTGCTTTAACCCATCTCGCTTTCAGAAGTAAATGAGTTATCAGAAACTTAAACAATATGGTTCAACATGTTTCAAGACAAAAAATACAAGGCCTGAGTGATATAGCAAAAGTTATTAATTCACACTTTATTAAAACAGTATTATCATAAGACTCCATAGAAGTTAATTATTATAACTAAATAATGAAAAACGTTTTATTTCCACAAACCTAATCGGATATAACTGGCCACTTACTCGCAATTTACAATAAGCGTTGATATGACTTTTTTTTGTGTCAATAAAACAGTGTAATGAATTATATACTTAATTATACCATTTCATCATACTGCTTTTTTATTATAACAGTTTTTATCTTGTTGAGCTGGTATCTATCGTTACTAATAAATAATCGAAATATTTTGGTTACCCAATTTTACCATCAAACCTTCGATAACCATGTGCTACGTCGTAGTACTAAATCTCCGTAGCATAATCAATTCGTAGCACGCGACTACAAGCTACGCAACCTCGAGATATGGAGCGAGGGTCTAAAAACCACATTAAAACGGCAAGTGAACTTTCCCTGTAAATTTGAGCGAAGTGCAAAGTCTTTGTATAAGAGGACTATTTGCTTAAACTTCGAAGAAGTTTTCTAGACTAAATTAAACTTGGGAGGTTTTTATCTTGTGGATAAAATAAAAATATTGTTTTTGATCGTTTGATAGCAGACCTTTTAGATTGTTTATAGGAATATTTAAATTGTAAGCCGATTCACTTTCGTAAAATAATATATTTTAAGACTGTATTTTTTTTACCGTTAGATAATATATTATTTAATAATAATCACAATTCGAACCCGTAATTTTGTCACATTTTAATGAATGTGCATAAAGTCAAATCGAGTTTTTTTAATTGTTAACAATCATTTGTTCAACTTTAGCAATGTTCCTAAAAAGTATTAAAATCCCAAAAATAAGAAAAATTAATTCGCTTATTCATAAACGCATGAATTTAGAATAACTAAAGTCTGCTTTAAATATGTTTGTACTTATCTGTCACTGTGACATTTGAATTTGACAGTTAGAGACAAAGAATACTTTAACTAATATAGGTTTATTGTGCGTTTATGAACAGGTGTGAAAAATCTTAAAATCGTAAAATACGATCTACGAGTATACAAACCAAGTAAACAAAAACTAAATTGTCTAAACCAAATTGTTAAGGCGTCACTAAATTCAAATAATCCCGACTATTTACTATTTAACACATGCAAATCGCGCAATCGAGAATCAACCGTCTCAATGATGGATAAAACCGGATAATACCGGATTAGAACCGGTTTGAACCAGATTACACCGGTTCGAGGCGTTCATTTATTATGTAAATACGAGACAAATTAAACCCGAAGGGAATCTCGTTTGACAAACGGTTCGGTAAGACACATTAGTGAGTTTATTTGGGAGTTGGGATTTAATTTTTGAGACCGGAATTAAGTACCTACCTACTAGGTAGGTACAAGAAAATGCTTTGGCGGGAATAAAATACACTCTGCTTAAGAGAATGTTTACCGTTATTGCTGGTTCATTTTTTAAACAACAAAATTGACATTTGGCTGAGTTTACGTTATATTCATATTTAATTGATGGTGAAAAATATCAAATACAGAAAATCAACAAAAAAACTTTGTTCGCAATTAATCAAAATAATGTCAATCTTGAATTAGTGAGTTCAGGTTTAAATTTTAGTTTTTTTTTAACAAAGTCTTGACTTTGAACTTTAAAAAGTGCTGATTCAATTATTTAAAAAGGTACAGGTATGCACGTAACTGTTTACGTATAAAACCGATTCAATAAATTTTTAATGAACCCCAACCTAAACTTGCGCAAACCTTTTAAAGTTTTCATCAAGCCTGTCATTTGCCGCGGTTACAGTTAATTCAGTTTAGTTTCCCCATCAGCCGAGACAGCTTAATCGCTGTGACGCAACTGAGTCCATTAAACTCAAGTTTATACTTAGTTTATACTTAGTTGTTGACATGGGAACGTGATCGCGCTTACATGCGCGACAGTACATAGACTGTTGTTTAAAAGAAGACTTTGTTGGTTAATGGTAGAGTATATATTGCATTGTGGGGTTTCTTGGTGTAGTTTTGTGTTTGTTTACTAAGGTGGGGTAATGGTTAGTACTAGTAGTAAAGATCCGGTGATCGAGGCGGCCATTGGTTTTTATGTTAAAGTTGAAGTCCATATGAAGTTAAAGTCCATATATACTTAAAAAGTGGGATATTTATCTTGGTCCCAGGGTTGGCAACTGGCAACGCATTTACAGTCTTGAGATTACTGTCTTGTAATTGGTAATATCTATGGGCCTCACCCACTGACCATCTGGTATGCTGTGGGCTCATTTGCCTCCTTGGTAGTATAAAAAAAAACTTGTAGTAATAGAATGGCAAAGTTGTTCCTACTCACATGATAATTTTAAATCATGCGATTAATATTTCAAATATTTCGTGATAAGAGTTCTAAGTCAAAACAATTCGTTAGTCACTTCACTTTAAAAGCAAAAAACAACTGCCGCAAGCTCTTTTTACTCAAATTAAACTCATTCCATTAGCATATCCAGTGCCAACCCCTCTAATCTCCATACAAAATTGACCCGGCATGGAGTCCCCGGCGTTACCTCGTTAACACTGCATTGATTATCCACTCTCGTATCGATTGACTCCGCCCACTGTCCACTGGCATAATATTTGGACTGTTCTGTACAGGACGTGTATAATTTGGACTGGATATACAGGGCGTATAGCACAATGCTACTATGTCGGCGTTTCAATTACGTGTGTAGACTACCGCACGCCTCCCGGCTCCTTTCTATCCAATTAGGATTAATGGTGGGGCGCTAGTGTCAGCGGATATAAGAGAAGGCAAATGCAACTGTGTTAGCAAATGAACACCGCTCGTGTACTGTCTTTAACTTGTAAACCAGAAAGACACGTAGTTATGCAAGGTATAGGTAATTTTTATAATTATTTAACGTTGTAACATACATTGATGAGCAAAAGATGATGGCAAACAATAATTGGCTTAGTTAAAGTTTAAATCACTGTTTAAAAGTCATATATATGATTTTATGCCAAGCTTATTACTGAATATCGTATATTAATCAATACATTTAAAAAAAAACATGTATGCTTAAGTATAAGTAGATTAAATGTCATGGGTTATGTGACCTTTATTTTAATAAAAATAGCTGTATTTGTACTTGTTATCTTTTATGTCATTTAATTTGTAAAAAAGCCATGGCAATAGTAAAAAAACGATTTGAACATATTTGTATTACTTTCCTTTCGTCTACCCAGAAGAAACATACCAAAAAAATCTGTATCTCCCATACAAAAGCAGAGGAAGGGAACAAAATGACAACGCTTTAAAGATTTGATGGCCAACATCAGAATTTGCACAATTTCCAATTGTTAACTTCTAAGTCAAAGTTAGCCTATGATTAAATTTTCACAACTATTAAACCTTTTATTGACCTGTTGATTGTTGGATTAACTTAAAACAAGTGCATTTACTAACTATTTTAAAATCCCAAATCGCTTTCCGCTATAACCGACGCCACATACCATAATGGGATCTCATCACGGGAATAATGCCCTGTATTAGCGGCGGCTTTTTGAAACTTCCTGTGATTGGTTTTTAATTATTTAATAGTCTGAGCTGTCTTTATAGAGAGTGTCATTGGAATTAGTAGCACTGTAACCATCAGTAAAGCTTGGTACAGTCAAGTGCAAAAGTATGTATCGAAAGAATCCTCTCATAAATGTTACGAAGTTCTTATTACACTGGAATAAGGTGCATTGGGAAATATGTTTGAGATAGGCCCCGTTCCCACTATGCCGGACCGGCGAATTTGCCGGATGCCGGTAAGGCTAGTGGCTTATGACGCTGTTTACACGGCATAATGTGAACAGCTTCATATAAATTGTACAGCTACTACCCTTACCGGATCCGGCAAAATTGCCGGATCCGGCATAGTGGGAACCAGGCCATACTCTCCCATATTTTTGTACTTGATTGTGCAGTCACCAGGCACAACAATATAATTCAACGAGGTCTTAGTCCTCAGGGTTGGCAACGCATCTGGAGTCTCAGAATTGCAGTCTTAATATTGTAGTCATGAGATTTTAAATATTTATGGATCTCAGATCCCTCAGGTCATCATTAGGTGGCATGTGAGCTCGTGAAGAAATAACTTGACTCAAAAATATACGAAGATTTAATTTTGTCATGCCAAATGGAGATTTCAGTCAACTAACTGTGTCAATTGAAATTGCCAAAAATTAGTACTGTTTGACACATTACCTCAAATCTTTATCAAGCGTGTTTTTTATTTAAAAAAACGTAAAAATAATAGTTATTTAATCTTAAACTAAATGTGAAAGTAATGATCACGTGTATAAATTATTGCCAAGACCTAACTTGGTCTTTCAAAGCACGTCATTATCGAGTAATAATGGTAAATCGGTTCGTTTGGTTGTATTTACATTTTTGAAAATTTCATCGGTACAGATTATAGGTGCTAGCCTTTACATTTTCAAATAAAACTATCTCCATAGGTATATGGTCATGGCGGTGGTGGTTGTGGTGAACTTCAGGAATATGCTGTTACCGTCATACCAAACGCGGCTATTTGCACTAAAATAGTTGAAACATTCTAAACGCTATACATACAGTCGCCATCAGATATATTGGAGCGGCCGAGGTACTCAAATATTTCTGAGCAGCAATAAATTTCAATAAATTCTTTACGGTAAATAAGGTCAATAACATCTGAACATCCAATTCGCCACAAATATATGAGCAGTGGTTTTTCAATTAAATCTGAACACACAACGAGACAATAATATCTGAAAGCACAACTCGTCAAAGTTATCTGCACAGACAGGGTGATCATAAATATCTGAACATTTAGGGAAAATATACCTTAAAGCAATAGGCATACAGCTTAAAATTCTTTAACGTACTACGCTGGAATACATATGACAAGACGATAACAATTGCTAGATAGTTGTCAACTTCGACGGAATCAAAAAAGTACGAGTATTATCTAGTATTAGTTTGAAGTATGAAACTCTTCTAAAGAGTTTGCACGTGTGTAATGAAGTGTTTATTACTTGCTATGAACTATGATCATTACAATTTTACCCCTTAAAGTAGCAATGTATGGCCGTTTATACAAAATCAAAGACCATCTTTTTGTAAAAAAAAAAAACTATTCGGAATCATCAAGAAAATTGAGCGGTACGGAGGCTTGAACTCACTATGTTTTGTTTTTTTTTGTAGTTTTGAAAACTAACGAGTTTCTATAAATGTTGATGTTAAGTTTGTTTACAGTTTTCATTAAATAAAAATAATAAATTAGAAAAAAAAATAACATTAATTCTTAATAAAATACAAAAAAAAGCACAATTGTGGATTTGAACCCTGACGCAACGGTATTATATATATGATTACTAATTACTAAACCGCTAGGCCATGGCGACTGACACAATAGTGGATGAAATATTGCAAAGCATTCGTACCTATTTTCATTTGACAGCTTCAATATTACATATTTACATTTGATAAAGACACGCAGTGAATTATATGTAATGACAGTTATGTTACCGTTTTTGTGATTTGCCAAATATTTTATTCAAATGTGTCTCTTGTAACAAGACCGTGAAGTTGCTTTTCGCAGATTTATATTTTGTATACCTACTTATTTTGTAAAAGGAAAATTCATTACATCTGTACGATTACCTTTAAACTGTATGCCTATTGCTTTAAGGTATATTTTCCTTAAATGTTCAGATATTTATGATCACCCTGTCTGTGCAGATAACTTTGACGAGTTGTCCTTTCAGATATTATTGTCTCGTTGTGTGTTCAGATTTAATTGAAAAACCACTGCTCATATATTTGTGGCGAATTGGATGTTCAGATGTTATTGACCTTATTTACCGTAAAGAATTTATTGAAATTTATTGCTGCTCAGAAATATTTGAGTACCTCGGCCGCTCCAATATATCTGATGGCGACTGTACATACATATACATATACATAGGGTTTCTTTTACAATTCGATTCCTATAAGATGCTTTCTTACATTATGAGGGCATGCTGCATTGGTAAGTCCGGTGCCACGCGTATTGAAGCTACAAGTACATCGGCTTGCACATCTGGGGGTGTTGTTTAGTATTAGCTGGTTTATGTGTGAATAAATACAAATTTTGCGACAAAAAGGGATGAACCTCATTTTGACCTACCTAAGCGCTGTTTTATAAGTGCTTTCTGTCGACTAGATAGCAGCCATTATATAGCATATTCTGTCTTGCTTAATCTACTCCAAGGTTAACTGGAAGAGATCCTATATGGGATAAGTTCGCCTATGTACATTATCTTTATTGATGCACACGTCATGTCTTGTAATTGTTTATGTGCAATAAAGAGTTTACATACATACATACAGACCTTTCGAAAAAAATATGCTTGAAGTCGTCAATTTCATTAGAGATGCCAAGTCATTTGTAACTCATTGGCAACTCAACCGTATTGCTGTAGAATTTCAGATTGACTTCGGACCTAAGGTGGGACACAAAGTTAAGTCTTTGACTGTACTAAGGAGTGGATACATCTCTTTGCAATCGGCTGTACTTGTACTATTATATTAAATTCTGTGATATTGGTAACGCAACATGAATTAAAAACAAAGTCAACGCACATACACGCGTTGTAATACTTTGTGTGAGATTATAAGTCAATTGATTTTGTTATTTATTTTCACATAGTCGTATTATAAGTTGTATAAATTTTTTTGACTTACCTTTCGTTAGTCTTAATCACGTCAAGACCTGATTTTATGTCTAGTATAAGAATGTATACTTAAACAATTAAACTATACTAAGTTTTGCTTGCTATTCACAATACTCTATGATAAACCTTCAGTCTATGATAAAACTAAAACTATTATTAAAAATCGTTGCCAATAATACTTAAGAAAATTACCAAATTCGAACGTCTCGCAATCTAGACAAAAATCGAACTATTCGAGTGCTCGATGCTCGAATAGTTTTATTCATTTCAGTAGATTTCATGGGTGAGAGGATCGCAAATTGCACCGAACTGGCGCGGGCGGCGTAATCGATTGTGCCGCCATCTGTTGGCAAAATAATGACTCCGTCTGGTATGCTTCGCCTTTATTTATAAGCAGTATACGTGAACTTCAGAAGTTTTTTTAACTTTTTTGTAGGTAGATTTATTTTTGAGTTTACAACACATACCTACTGTTACACCTTTTGTTAACTTTTATTGCGTTAAGATTTGATTTTATTTTAAGGTTTAGTTTGGGACTTAGGCCTTTTAAATTGTTTGTAAATGTTTAGGTCAGGATTCGTTTTTTTTTAATGCATTGTATAGGATGTAAATAAATATAATTAAAAATTAAAAATTGTTGATTGCGTGCCATTAAAATTATTTTTTTACGTAAAAAACGCAAGTTAAACCTTTTTTTGAGGGACAGACGGAGGAAACACCTAACTTTAGTTAAAGACCTCTTGAAGATTAAAATTACATATTATAAAAAAATGTGCTTTCGTAGTAAAAAACGTTGCTAGTTTAAGATTTCCTTATATAGTTTTTACCGATCAACACATCATTTACTAATAATAATTTCAACTCTGTCCACCAAAAAATATCTCCACATCTGAATCCTCTACGTTGACTGTAAGAAAAGCCCGCGGAAAACCAAAAGCCGGCCATAATGAAACTATTTATCTCTCGAATCGGCACGTTTGATCGCGACCCTCTGATACAACGCTGGTTTGTTCCTCTTTGCACTAAAATAAACCACTGGACTAGCATTGTACCAACAAGAAACTTCTCAAATTGTACAATTTTCATATGAAAATTTCTCGGTTAATCCTAAAAATATACTTAATTTTTGCATAATAATAGAACATTCTTTATGCTCTCGCGTAATGTTTTCGATAAAGTCCTGCAACTTTGCTAAACAGAACTACAAGACATTTATTAACAGGTAAACAATAACAATAAAACGCAAAAATAAAACGAACAATACATCATATTGAAAAACCTACCAAAAATATGCCAAGTGTTAGAAAACTGTTTAAAAAGTTGTGATGATTAGTGAATAAGAAAAAAAAACAGTCTCGCAGTGATTTTGCTGACGAGTAGGTGTATTTGATATCATGGCGTTAAAACTCACCACCAGTGAGATTATAAACAAGAAACTAGTAGAAATCAATTAAAATCAACCATAGAAAATCGACAAAATGTATAGAATTAACGTAAGCTGATGTTGCATCTTGGCTAGTCCAAAGGCTAGGCTAGTAGGCCTAAATTCATTATTTCAAAAATAGAAGAAAGATGCATGAACTCATGATTTCAAAAATAGAACAAAGATGCCTAACCTCATTGTTTCAAAAATAGAATAAATGCAAGCACCAAGTGGAAAGTACAGTCAGAGGCGTTGGCAACACTCGATACACAATCTATGTGTAATTCAACACTTGCTGAAATTGGGTCGTACTCCTTAATTAGTACTAAGGATTCTGTTATTGAATGGCTCAAAGGTTCACAACGCAGAATTTAATAAGGGCTGCCGTAACGGTACAATTCCGATGCGTGGTTGCTTAATTTTGTGACGGTTGTATTATGATGTTCATTACAGCATCGGGTAGGTTAAACAATTGGTTACATAATGTAGCGTACGTTAATTTTAATAAGATCAGTCAAATCCCGATAAGGTCAGATATTCCTATATTTATTTGTTCCTGAATCCATTTAAATGTGAAGTGACGAAATAAAAAATAAATACATGTCATGATAAGTAACATTACTTTGACGACATTATCCAAACAGCAGTTGGGTTTTTTAAAGCTTGCTTTTCGTTAGACTTGTTATTATAGAACTAAAACAGAGCAACGTACAAAAAACGTTTCTTGTAATTTCATTATTTTACTCTAATTTTTTTTGTTAGGAAATCTGACGTTTTAATACATTAGTTCATTTTATATGTATGATTAACGTTAAATCTCATTGTATGTAACGCAATAGTGGATCCAGACGCGACCGTTGTTCAAACCAACCATTAACCAACTTACACAGGGCAACTTAAGTAAACAATGCAACTGCATACCAACTAATCTCAGATGCAGATGCATGTTGCACATGGCGGCTTACGAAGCTAATAGTGCTGTCTGACTAACCTGATTGTACCAGGGTTTTTATTCAACTCAGTAAATCCATATCGTCTGTAAAGTGTTTTGGTATTGTTTTTAACACGGCCCCCATTACTGTCAAGTAATTAAGAGTTATCAAAACGTTGACAATACGGGAAAATGTCAAAAACAATATGGTTTTACCGTGGAGAATACAGGCCCAGGTTTTGTTCTTTGAAATATTTTTAATTTACTGTGGTTACGTTAGGTATATTAATTTATTGCAAGCGTTCGAGAGGTAAATAGGTCTGGACTTACATACATACATACATAAACTCACGCCTTCATTCCCAGAGTGGGGTAGGCACAGCTACAGAATTACCGACAACTCTAAAAACTTGTTGATAATTCTGTAACCACATTTTGCACAATTTAGGCTAAGATGTTTACCAGTGTATTAGTGACAGGTTGCAAGCCCATCGCCTAACAGTTCTACAAGCCTTTATTCCCTTAGTCGCCTCTTACGACATCCACGGGAAGACATGGAGTGGCACTATTCTAACACGACAACCACACGGGATTCTAACCCGGCAACCACACGGGATATAAGAATGAACAAAGGCAAAGCTTAACACTGCAAAAAAAGACTAAGTAGTTAATACGCATGAGTATTTTGGACCCAGTATATAAACCTGTTACAGACCCACCGTTCCAAGTCTTGCCTAAAACCCGAAAGCCCAAAGGTTTATAGGAAAATTAAATCATGCCCACTATTTGTGCCGTCGTATTTAATAGTTCTGCATGTAAAGCCGGTGCACTAAACTAATTGCAGGATGCACGGCGACGCGTTTGAGTTGTATTCAAAGGGAGTAAAAATTAAATTCGTTTGGCAGTTTATGCAAGTTAGTGTCTGCTTGCACATTTTTAGGTTAAACCAAAAAACAAACCGCAAATTTTAAGCTAACGTAATATTTGCATTGCTATGATGAATCTAACAACTTCACTTGTCGAAATAAAGCCATCCATTAACTTAAACAACAAATATCAAAACATAGGTAATCTATCATTTCATCGAATTTCACTTCATCTATTGTATCATTTCAATATTTTTTTTATGGCAAGGAGAAGGCACTCGATCACTCAGGTCACCTGATGGTATGTGGGATCCGGAACCCATAGATATTTGAACTCTCAAGCCTACAATCCTAAGACTTCAAATGCGTTGCCAACCCTGAGAAATAAGATGGAATGCGTCAATGCTTATAATTTTAATTTCATCAAACGCTATAGTACCAATAATAAAACAAATGCGGCGAGAAATGCCCTTCGATGAAATGAAAATTCTTCATATTTTTAACCGACTTCAAAAAAGGAGGAGGTTCTCAATTCGACTACGTTTTTTTTTCATGTTTGTTACCTCAGAACTTTCGACTGGGTGAACCTATTTTGAAGATTTTTTTTTGTTTGAAAGCTGGTGCTTCCCATTTGGTCCCATTCTTATCATAATGAAGATTTGATGATGGAGTCTATGAGGAATCGACGGAACTCTTCAAAATGTATAGGCACACCTATAGCGATTTTGGTATTTTTCATTGTAACTCGTGTATTTGCTCTTGGAAAACACTATTTGGTACACTTTACCACTGATGAACTGATGATGAAAACCACAGATGGCCACCGGAACTCCTAAACGGTATATATTTCAAGGGTGGCGACAAGATATTTCGATTAAGATAGTTGAGCGACTATGACGAAGCATATGTATGTTTAAGTATTTGACTATGACTTTCCCACGGCGTTGCTTGCGGCGAGATTGAATTTCAATGTTCTATAGTTTCTTATTAATTCTTATTAATTAAAGTGGGACTACATACCATAACAGTATAATTATGATCACTAAAAAGTATAGAATAAAATAAAATTGTCCTTATCCGTCGAATTCAAATGTCACAACGAAAGGTAAGGACAAAACATGCTGGCATAGCTACTCCAAGGTTGTTCCACGTTTATGAGTAAGGGGGTAAAACTTTTGTGTTTTTTTCTGTCTTTACACGATAATACAAAAAGGTCGATACCTCTTATCTCTTTAGTTGCATCGGCCATGGTCACAGAAGGAACGACACATTAAAATTAAATAAAAGAAGTAATTGCGTCCTATTGACTTTACGACTTTACATTAAATATAAACTTTTTATCTCAACATATTTTGATTTATTTTCTCTTCTTATCAAAATCGTCTGTTTTGAAGTCGTTTAATCATCATCTTCTATTTTACGACGTCTTGTTTGAAGCTTACAAAGCTATATTAAGCATTAAAAACGCTAAACGGTCGCTTAACTCGGCACCAGAAAGCCCTCGTCGCTTTTAAGGAATAACTTAAAGGTCCTTGACACAGTCAACAGTTTTCAACAGTAATCAAATAGCGAGGATTGTTCACCGTCCTATCAAAAAAGGTTTAGTGGCTTAGAAGGATTTTCTATGTAATTTTTTGCGCTAGCTAGAATGGTTTTTGTTGGAATTTGCGAGGAATCGATCTTGTTTTCCAAGAACTGCGCCTCTATTCCCGACGGTAAAAACGATATCGTGATTGACCTGTTATGGTATTGTTATGACGTCAGACGCCATTACTGTCAAGTAAATAAGAGCTATCAAAACGGTGACAATACGATAGCAGATCAAAAACGATATTGTTTTTACCGTGCTGAATAGAGGCCCTGGAGTGGTGATGTGTGCGGCCTTTGACTGGTAATGGTTTTGCTGATGTTTCACATACAATAGGCAAACATCTAAGTATGTTCGACAAGTACTCTTATTCCATCTGTTCATCTTATTAAATATCACTTTTCATCAACTCATGAAACTTCGAATGCAAACGTGTTTTTTCCAAAAATAAACAACAAAAACCATTCAAATCTCGCAAAATATTGATCCTATAACTATGGGTATTGTCTCATTCGATTCAACGCAAAAATTTGTGCCCGTGCGGCTTACTTACTGAATAAACATCTTTTTTTTTGACACTTAAAATTTCATCGAAGTCCGTCCAGCCATTGAAGCCGCAGCAACAATTCGCATTTATAATATTAGTAGGAAGCACTCGTACTGATATCTACCTGTGTACTGTACCGCGGTGTCGTCGAGACGTGAAAAGCCCTCGCCCCAAAGACATCGCTCTTTGATCTCCGAGTGACAGAAATCAGGCAATGAGTTAATTAAACATCAATTTGTCCCCCCTTCAAGTTATTGACGTGTATTTGAAAGGGTACACTGACTTATGTATTTGGGAATATAGGTATATTTATCGTTGGGTAGAGAAATTTGGTAAGCAATTAAAGATTTTTGGTTACATCTACAGAGCAGAGACTCTACTTTGAAATCTGTAATTCGAACTTCGTCTATTGCTATCTGTTTTGCGAGAGCAAAACACTACGACGTGTCACTAATTCCCAAGAATGTGAGGGGGCGATCAGAAGTTCGAATTACTGATTTCAAAGTAGAGTCCTGTGGCCGATTCTAGGCGGTAAAAACCATATCTTCTTTGATCTGTTATCGTACTGTCAACGTTTTCATAGCTCTTATTTACTTGAGTAATGGCGGCCGAGTTAAAAACAATACCATAACAGAGGGCTTATTGTCTAACGCACTCGCAATCACGATCGTTTTCATTTTGAAAATCGAAGGCTTGTCTGCATACAAAGTGAAAAAAATTGCTCCACTTTGAAGCCGGTTGCGATTGCGAGAGCGTTAGAGAATAGCCCCTCTGGTCTAAGACGATGTGGTTTAAGAGGTCCTGCAAATGTGGCAATGTTTAGTTTATAGCTTTTTATATTTAATGGAATAAGCAACCACTAACGTCTAGTGAGTAGTAACTATAGCCCATAGTTTGATATACATCGTGTTACAAAATATCCAAAAAAAGTGATTATAAAAATAATGTTAATCCAAATTATACCTCAGTCATATAATTTGTATATTCTAGTTCTAGTGGGTTCATATTATTTTTATAATCACTTTTTTCTGCGTATTTTGTTACACTTTGTATAATGTAGAGTTGTATAATGTAAATATTGTGTAATGTAGAGTTTGTCATGTCACGTTTCTATGTAACGTTTTTTTTATGAGATGGAGAAGTTTAACTAGCACTCATGCCACCAGAAGGTAAGTGGACTCCTAAAGTCCTCACATTTGCAATCTCAAGACTGCAATCTTACGATAATAATACATGAAACCTCAAATAGGCTTTAAGTACCTAGTTTTTTATTATTTTTTACTTGCCAGGTGAAAAATTCCGTATGCCAAGATTGAAGAGAATTTGAAAAAGTTGAATATTGACACATGAAAAAGGCTTTTCATTTCTTTTTTCAGTATGTTTTTGTTTTGTTTTTACTACACCATTAAATTAACTAAAAAAACCTTAATCAACCCGACCCACTAAACCCTTAAATTAACCGTTTAAAGAATGCCTCAGATAAACACTATACATCTCAATTTAAAGACAACCTTGGACTTAATTAAGTGAATCGCTGTGTTCGGTGGACCGCGCTTTAACCTAATTACGATTTAATACCGGGATACGGACCTTAAGTGTTACAGGAGGATTCTGGACCTCTTCGTCTTCATTTGCTGGCTTAGTTCAGGATAGTTCTACGTGTGAAATTGGTGGTTTACTTAAAAAAAAGGCTAATGCTGTTGTTTCTTAATGATAGGAACACAATTTGTTAAGAACACAACTGTTGCTGTTGTTGTGTAGGTACGATTTTTTATAAAGCAAATATTTAATGCTATCGTTCTCATGTCATGTCATGACATAGTCAGATTTAAAAATGCTTTACATTTTAAAAAACAAAAAAACCGCATTCAAAAAGCAAAAAATATCTTCATTTAAAATGGTAGGTAATAGGTCAGTCCAACTGAAGTCTGCTTTTGGTTAAAATATTGTTGGACGCCGACTTCAGTTGGACTGACCTATTACCTACCATTTTAAATGAAGTTATTTTTTGCTTTTTGAAGGCGGTTTTTTGTTTTTTTAAACTTTTATTTTATTTTATACTTTTTAGTGATCATAATTATGCTGTTATGTAGTCCCACTTTAATTAATATGAATAAATAAGAAACTATAGAACATTGAAATTCAATCTCGCCGCAAGCAACGCCGTGGGAAAGTCATAGTTATATATTTAAACGTACATATGCTTCGTCATAGTCGCTCAACTATCTTAATCGAAATATCTTGTCGCCACCCTTGAAATATATACCTACCGTTTACGAGTTCCGGTGGCCATCTGTGGTTTTCATCATCAGTTCCACTTTACCAAATAGTGTTTTCTAAGAGCAAATACATGAGTTAGGTACAATGAAAAATACCAAAATCGCTATAGGTGTACCTATAAATTTTGAAGAGTTCCGTTGATTCCTCATGGACTCCATCATCAAATCTTCATTTTGATAAGAATGGTACCAAATGGGAAGCACCAGCTTTCAAATAAAAAAAGAATCTTCAAAATCGGTTCATCCAGTCGAAAGTTCTGAGGTAACAAACATTAAAAAAAAAAAAGAACATACAGTTGCATTGAGAACCTCCTCCTTTTTTGAAGTCGGTTAAAAAATCAACTCACACGCCGATTATATCAGCATTAAGTTTACGTAGAAATTTGCGTAGAATATACTTTAGGGCGTTCAAACCACAAAAGAGACTGTGTATCCAAAACACACCCTGCACGTACAATTTTGTAGTAGGCCGCGACCTACAGGATTGGAAATATAGTAACTTTTTACCCGACTGCCAAAGGAGAAGGGTAATGTGTTTATCAGTCTATTTGTGAATGTATGTATGTTTGTTCCTTTGTGGCGCTCTAGAAACTAAACGCGTGGACCGATTTTGATGATCCTTATTTCAATCGATTTGTCTTAGTCTGGTGAGTGTCACTAAAAATATGACAGTAATCAAAATTCAATCAGACGCCATATTGTATAAAAAATTCGACAAACTATAACAAATGGGGTATCATTTAATAGGTATTTAAAAATTGTCTATAGGTTTCTTTCATCATTTTTCATTTTGAATGATAATTTAAGATTTATAAAGATTTAAAGTTGGTTAGCAACAGTCGTGTTTATTTAAGGTTTGTTTTTTCTTAATGAGTATGTTTACAGCAGTGTATTGCTGTGGCGTAACAAAACATAAAGTAATTTTACCATTATAGCTGATGTAAGGAGTGTTTTAATTAAGGCAAACAATAAAATATATTTTTCACCATTAATTTAGAAATTAACGGCGCCACGCAAATTTAGGAAACTTTTCGTCATCAAAAACGCGGAAGACGCAAATTCCTTTTTCTGATTATCACTAATTACAACAGGGTGACGGTTTGTGAAAATTACAAGGGGGGGTTAAGGGGGGTTGTACGGTTCAGTGACCCCTAATAGGTTAACGTGACGCCCTTTGATACTGATGAGGGTTTTTATTTAAAAGGTTTTTTGAGCTGTTTAACCATTTTTTTGTGATTATTGAACTGCAATGTTTAATGAAATCTGCTTAATTCGAAGTGAAAATTTAGTCAAATTTAATTTTAAACAACATGTTTTATGTTCATTTTCCCTAGTATGGCTTACGTTTTTCTCATTATTTAAATAAATGATGCTGTTTCAGTACAAAACAGTTCTAAAGAAGAAAGAAACATAATATCTACACGCAGTTGCACAAACGTTCAATTGCTCTTATGTCCCATTAGGATACCATTTTGTAACTTTCAGATTCGCGAAGGTAGACTCGTAGACAGTGACAACCCGTGACTTTTAAAGCGACATTCAATTTAATATCGATTGTGCAACTGAACGCTAATTTTCGTTTATTTACCATTCAATGAGTTCAAATCTTCAATCTATCCACAACGCTTGCCTCAATCTTTAATATCATAAAGTCTAAAACACCGTACAACATTTTTCCTTTACCACCGTATCGCATTCCTTTTAAATTTTCCGTTCCAGGTCACTGAACCCTTTCAAATTCTTATACAATACCTTATACACGTCGCTCCAACGTTCAGCATTCATCGAATTCTATCATGTAAACTCAACACGTAAATGTTTTAAAAGTCACCCTGTACATACCGCTATATAACGTTGTTAAAATCCGAATGTAAACCCTAATTCAAGGTATCTACGTCGCTTTTAACATTATTTGTAAAACGTCAACGGTAGACAAGTAAAAGAGTTTTCTTTCATAACATTGCGTGAGAATTTCAACGTTCCATTTTTAAAATACACTTATTTTTTAAAGGAACTTACGTTTTCTGTTTATAAACGGTTTTATTGAGTTTGCGGATTCAAGTTGTGTTTTATACAAAACTGAATGAGCAATTTAAAAAATGTTTTATTGCCTTAAGTTGCGCTGCGATTACCTGCCAAGGCTTTAGAAATATTAAAATCTAAGATGAAGGACGACGTAAGTACACTTATTTTATAGTTACAGGATGTTTTTAAAAATAATAATCAATAAGTACTTTCAACAATCACTTTAATTAACAAGGAAGCATGGAACACGATTCCTCGTTTGCCATAGTAGGTATTCAATGTATAAAAATAATATACAGGGCGTATTTTTGTTTCATAAGGCTTGCATGGCATGCGAGCTAAAAATACATTATATTTATCGCTGATCGTGAACCGTTATCGATACATTACTGCGCGGAGAGCTACAAATGCATCGATGTATCGCAAACATCGTAAATTTAGTTTAACGATAGCTCGATGCTGCAGTTATGAAACATAAATCGATATAGGCAATAGGGCGTAAAAGTTTAAATACCGGTTATCGCCTTAAGTAGAGTAGGATTTTACGTGGTATCTAAAAATGGTCGTATAATTAATTGTGATTAGTACGGCTAGCAAACACCATTGGTTATTAAGTCTAACAGCACACGAGCTTTAAAAACCGACTAAATGCTTTAAAATAATCTTCTATGCTACGTTACTTATATTTTTTTTTGCATATGGAATTTTTTAATTATTAGTACACACTTAGACAAAACTGACAACAACCCGTTACATACAAAAAAAGTTACATTCACATACATACTAACCATAACATTACGCTCCCTGCTTCGTCGGCAGTCGGGTAAAGAACGAGATGATGTTGAAGTGAAAAGAGACGATAAGGTCAAGGGTAGAGTTGATTGGTTTAACATCACCCTGTGTAATATGGAAATCAGTAAGTACTTATTTTTATTGGGATTTACAACAAAGTGTTATTAAGCTACCGATCATATTAGTCACATAAACTTTTTCCAAAATGCCTTAGTACAAAGTTTTCTTTAAACACGTATGGCGCGTTTTCATTATTCCGTTTGGCCATGTTAGGTTGCAGCCCGTTTTCGGTCACCAACTTTTATAGCAAATAACGACTCCGACTAAACCGAATGCGGCTGACATATTCGGTCATTGACCTAATGTAAAAGCGCCATTATTCACAATATACCATTATATACTCGTGCGCACACAATTATTGCATTAACGTGTCGTTGTATCGGATGACAGTACAAACACAGTCCCTTGGGAGAGTTTAATAAGGGGTCCGTCGGTGATTCATCAATTGAGGACCCCTACCTCCTTTGACTTGAGTGCCTGACGGGGGCATATGGAATATAATATATGCGCAAATATTTGCAAAAACGTAACAAAGTAGGGGACGGTAGAATGGTGTGACGTATGATGACGTATTTTTATAAAACATTGCATTATAACAGTTATAACAATTTGATTTTTTTAAGCGTTAGATAATAAAAAAATAACAGTTGATATTATACAAGTATCTTGAAAGATTTGTGTTAAAAATATTTAGCGTTCCAAAAGTTAATTATGTTTTTTCGGAAAGTAAGTAACTGCATTACAAAGCGTAGGTATGTGTTGCGAACTAGAACCCATCATATTCGTAACGCGTAAAAGTACAAAAACTTGTTTCCTTAATCCAGGTTCACCCTGTAGCTTATTTAATTTTTATGTATGAGGAATATAACATGTAACTTTGCGTTTTGACACTAATGACTGCTAATTAAAGTTCATTCTCATTTTTTTTGTATTTTGTTTTCTTGTTGTAATTAATAGCCTAAGCAACGAAGCAAAATCAGCAAAAAAAACTCGTGTAGAAGCGAATTTTGGCATAGTTGTAGGAAATGGTGTTTTAAACCACATACTAAAAGTACTGATGGGTGGCAGTGGAGCTAACGTGTGTTGTGTAAAGGTCCTTTTTTTTAGTTTATCGTAAATAACTCGTAAACGGTGGCCCATATCAAAAAATGTTCCATTAATGATTTACATTACTTTTATGAGGTTTAAAACACCATTCCCTACAATTATGCTAAAATTCGCTTATACACGAGTTTTTTACCCTGAGAGGCAGTATTTAGTCTTCGTTGGATGGACTACAAAATGTGATAAAATACTATTTTTAATAATACTTCTAATAATTACAACAGTTTAATTGATACAATTAATACAACCCTAAACTGCTCTGAAACAATAATTTGCCTTAGATTCCGTTAGTGAATTGAATCTTCCTTAAAACCTAAAAACATGTATACATTTACTTACGTAACAATGTAATCCTATAACACGTTAATAATAACCCTTATCTTATCTTACAGATGGGCCCTTTTTGATACACCTCGACCCTTTAGGATCTTTTGTGCAATTACCCTCTTACAAACTCAGCTGTTCTAATGTGCAGGTTTCCTCACGATGTTTTTCCTTCACCGTAAGAGTGTTGGGTGAGTTAGAAAAACTCGTTGGTAATAGTGACCGCGGGGGTTCGAACTCGGTACCTAATAATAACCCTAAAACGTATCTTTTAGATATAAATATAGACTGCTAAGAACCACTTTAAGCTATAAACCCCATAATTTCAACATATTGTAAAGTGCAACAACACTTTCATATCATATCATACCTGCTTAGTATCTAGGACAAAGTAAGTACTACAGCGCTTTTCACTCTCGCTCCCATCCCAGGTTGCTGCAATTTTAAGCAAGACCGAGCGTGCAAGTACCTCGAACTAGGCCACTGGAACCACTTGCATATCATATCACTATGTGGTTTGTTTAGCGTTCATATTAAGCATTATATTACATTTTAGCAGCGGTGAAATTTGTATAGAAGTGTTGTTTTTAATGGGATGGAGTAGGGTGACGGCACCAATGTTGGACGCTTAGCTGAAGGCACCAATAATGGACACTTAACTCTTAATTCAAAGATGATATAGGTTATAAATTGATCGTCTCAAAATAAATGAATAACCCTTATCTTCTGTACCATAAGAATCAAGTGTCTATTATTGGTCCTTGTTCATTATTGGATCCATCATCCTAGGCAAACGATTACACATGCCACCAGAGGCCTCTCACTCAAAAAAATGGGAGCCAACAAGAAGAGATTTTCTCTTAGTTGACAAAACTATAATACAATAGTTAAGATATTAGTTATATCAACCAAAGCTGTTAGTAATAACAGCAATTTCTTTAGTGATTCAACTAACATCTTAGTTGATGTATCAAACGTCTTAGTTGATGTATCTAACGTCTTGTCAGGCTCGTATGGAATCAAGACGCTTATGCACAACAATGCGAATTTTGTTAGAAGCGACCAATTATTTTTTTCAGTGTAGCCATGATGCAACCGTTTCTATTTTCTTTTCTATCACTCAAAATGTATGGGATGACATTCTCGTGCGTTGCGATAAACCACGTGGTCAACTGTCATCCCATACATTTTGAGTGATAGAAAAGGGTCGAGATTCTAGGCGGTAAAAATGTCGTCTTTGAGGTGTTATCGTATTGTCAACGTTTTGATAGCTCTTATTTACTAGACAGTAATGGCGGCTGACGTCATAACAATACCATAACAGGTCAACTACTATGTCGTTGTAACCGCCGGAAATAGAGGCAAAGATCGCACTACCATTATTCAGCATTATGCTGAGTAGATGCAATTTTTGTAGCACTATTACGATTGTAAACTTTTATTCATTTCTTACATTTAAAAGTGTGAACATGAAGATATAAATGTGATGCTTATGCTAGAAGACGCAAACGAGCAAAGTATACTATTATATTTTCAAAATGTAAAGTGGAATGCTGAGTTCCATTTATTATTTCGTGCTTGTTTATGTTTCCGCAGTTGAGTTTATAAAGTACCAGAAGAATGGATTAAAACTTTCATTCAATCCACCCACCAAATCCATTCATACTAATATTAAAAATGAGAAAGTAACGTTGTCTATGTCTTTGTTACGCTTTCACGGCAAAACCGCTTAACTGCTTTAATTCCTGAAATGTTGGTATTGAAATAGCTAAATAATTTTTATCCCGGCCAATTGGATAGTTTCCTAGAGAACAGCGATAAATAAAAGCGTATGTTTAATAAATGAGTTAATTTTGAAGTCTTTGTAGTTACCCTGTTATGCATAATAAACCAGCACGGTAAATATACAGTAAATTTTTGGTAATAGAGTTATTACTGACAAAAATATGTAGGTACATCAACGGAAATAAAGTGTTTAAACTTAAATTTAAACTACAAAAACATAAATTTAAAAGCAGTATGTTTTAAGTGGCTATCTAAAACCGCCAGGAAGAGATGTTGTGGACTTAGTTAATGATATTTGTCCAGACGTTGCTTTAGTCAGAACAAATTAAGTCATCTCACATACACAACCCAATTCCAACTAGACCATCTACAAAATAAAGCCTAAATTCCAATGTGATCTAAAGCGGGCAGTCTTGATACTTGTACTTTGAGGATTTCTCCAAGAAGAAACTTTAGAATTTTGTTTGAAATTCATTTCAGCGATCAAAGTTTGCGAACTACTTTATATAAAGTTGATGCTGCAGATTGACTTTAAAAAGACGCAGTTTTTCTTTGAATGGCAATGTAATTAATGTTTCTTCTTTAATGTGCTTTCTTTAAACGCTTTTTAACTTATGAAAGTGCGAGTTTTTATGTAGATAAATATAATTATTAAGATTCTGAAAAACTGGAAAGGGCGAGTCGAACTCACCACCACCAACCGTACCATGCCGAAAAAAACACGTCTCATACGTTTACTTTATTTTTAGTATAGTTTTTAGTATATTAAACTTAATTTTTATTATTTTTATGTAATAGTGGTTATAGTAATACATACGCTGTGAAAATTTCAACCGTCTAACAATTACGTTTTATGAGATAAAGACTGACAGACGGACAAACAAACAGCGGAAGCTGAGAAATAGGGTCCCGTTGGCACCTTAAGGTACGGAGCCCTAAAAACAACCCCAATCGACAGAAGTCAAATTCAAAACTCAAATATCAGCCAGAAAATCATCATCAGTTATACATACTATAGGTATAAATGAATATAATAATTTATTAAAAAATTACAGGAGCCATTATCCTGTCACACACCGGAAACGCCAACCGCGACGCCCCTAACGACTTCCGGTGGCATGAGTTGACAGGTACAATTACAAGTTACGAGCAAGTATTAATATGGCGGTTTGGGGCTTGGGCTGTTTACAAGTCTTTAAAAAGGGATTAATGGTATTAGTGGCACGTATGTACCCATAATACAAGCTTAGAGCTTAGTTTGGGACCAGCTGTCCTATTGCCTAAGTATGATTATAGTACGATCGACCTTATTATGTAAGTAGCTGCAAACTTTAGTGCCTTGTCACTTTAAAGTTATGTTTGACCAATACGGCACTAATCTGTCAAAGGCGTTAACGCGACAGGATACCAAAGTGTGCAGCTACTTATAAGACTGATTGTACAAACCCTAAAGAAAAACAACAAACACTTAAAACGGTCAAGGGTGAGTTAGACCATTTTTTATCCCGAAAAATAAGATGGTTCACGCAGAAGTTGCGGGATAAAGGTAGTTACTTAATAAGCCGTGTTGTTACTTAGGTTTATTTTCGTCCTACGCTGATGTCGGTCGCTTACGTCGGTCGAGCGTACGAATATAAAGCTGGGTCCACATTACACGCAGCAAACCCTCGAACATTGGCTCGCGCGGCGGCCGGGGCGACGGGAGACGGGGTAACCCCATAGAGGCGCGCCGCGCGAGCCAATGTTCGCACGTTTGCCGCGCATAATCTGTACGCGCCTTTAGATAAAGATAAAGAGACATTTATTCACAACAATACAAGATTACATTAAGTAGAATATACGTGTTCTATGGGACACCGCACAGCAACGCTGACGTCCGCGGCAGATTTATCATACGACGGTACGCTCGAGCGACGTCAGCGACCGACGTCAGCGCAGGAGGAAATCAAGCCTTAGAAAATTTATCCGGATAAGGAATAATTTTGACTGTGACAAATAATGACAATAACTGCCGCACTCAGAGACGTCAATTATATTTAATGCTTGATTAAAGTTGCCACTGTCACTTTCTTTGCTATAGCAATAGAATAAGACAACACGTCACTAA
This sequence comes from Acleris cristana, assembly GCA_948252455.1. Taxonomy (NCBI): domain Eukaryota; kingdom Metazoa; phylum Arthropoda; class Insecta; order Lepidoptera; family Tortricidae; genus Acleris; species Acleris cristana. The sequence goes on along the minus strand of OX411774.1, from coordinate 4,450,035 downwards.
ACAAGCATTAAATTTAATTGACGTCTCTGAATGCGGCATTAAGACACTGTTATTCGAATTTGGAAACGGTTTCCAAAAAAAAACATCTTGAAGGTAAACTAGCTTTAATTTGTTACTTAGTTCTCGATAGGCAGAGAAAACGCTTGTTTCAAAAATGAATTTTTAACAGAAAGTTTCACTCAAAAAATATTTTTTTTTACCATCGATTTCGACTCACAACAGTACATCAAAGCTGTAAACAAAATACAATTTTCTTACCGTCATAATAGCAGCAATGGAGAAACTTTCGAGTTTAATTTATTCCAGGCTGTCATCTTAAAACAATTTAAGTGGAAGCTTTCCATTTTATTTGTATATTAATATTAAGCAATATTGTTAAAAGGTTTTGTTTATTCATAAGCTTATGTAATAACTGTTTATGATTTGTTAGACGGATTTCGAGTTAAGTTTATTTGTTTTAAGAAGTTGGGATGTAAATGATTTTTTAATGAGAATGCAACGTTTTGAAAGCGGATTCGAAGATTATTTTTATATGCAAAATTGTAGAAAAATTTCATTAATACATAATGTAGGTACAATCTTGCTCAATCTTGTCGACAGGCTATGATGATATAAAGCAAAAGATCCAAGACTTAGAAACGGTTAACCCTTGTTTCACTGACACTCATTTCATACCTATATAACGTATCACTTCGCAGAATTTTCGTTTCATAGAAAGCTATTTTCTGCTGAACCCGTGTTGATTTCATGTTATCTTGTGATGGTCACAAGTCCAACCTAACCTAACCCACGTGAATCATATTGTAGACAACCTGAAATTATCACGGGTTCATCAGAAAATAGTTATCTAAGAAACGAAAATTCTGCGAAGTTATACGTTATATGAAATGAGTGTCGATGAAACAATTGACATCCTCGGAAACAAATCAACTATTAAATGTAAGTATATATTTAATAAAGCGTTTACATGCATATATATTCAGACGACTCGTTTGACCCTGCCTTCGAAGCTAGCCCTCCCGGGTTCGATTCCCGGTATGGGCAGATATTTGTGTGAGGAATGCGAGTATTTATTTCTGAGGCTTGGATGTTTTCTTTACATTTACGTATTTATTTCTCTGTAGGTATATGTATGTATTTTATATCGTTGTCTTCTATCAATATTACAAGCCCTAGAGCTCTGTTTAGTTTGGGACTAGGTCAATTTGTGTGAAGTTGTCCCCTGATATTTATTGTTTATTTATATTATTAATACAAATATACGTGCTTTTACACAAATAAGCGCACTGACCTAGAATCTAATTACGGAGGCAAGCTTTGTATGTAGTATGCATGGTCAATCGGTAAGATAAAACCTTTTGTTGTGATGATATTTAATTAAAATTACTGTTGGCAAACAATTTAATGTTGTATTAAATTTGATCGACTTTACAGCTTTGTTTTGTACTTTTAATTTAATTACCAAAATAATTACTCACTTATATTCATAAACGCACTATAGCTAAAGTGTGCTTAAAATATGCTTTGTCCTTATCCTTCATTGTGACATTTGAACTTCACAGAAAGAGACAATACTTTAATAAAAATAGGTTATAAGAGGATTTGATTTTAGGTATAATAGAAACCTAATCTCAATAAATTGAATACATGGTGTTATTTTACAACTGCGCCTCTATTCCCGACGTTAAAAACTATATCGTGGTTGACCTGTTTTGGTATTGTTATGACTTCAGACGCCATTACTGTCAAGTAAATAAGAGCTATCAAAACGATGACAATACGATAACAGGACAAACACGATATTGTTTTTAGCGTGTTGAATAGAGGCCCTGTGCTACTAACACATTTAAACTTAACAAAAGGTCGTATAGTATTACTAACTTTGCCAAATCTTCTTCAGATGACACAGAAACTTAGCTAATATGAGAAAGATGCCCCACTTTTTCTAACATTTCCCAAAGTTTCTGAATGCTAATGTGAGGATAAGCCGGGTGTGCCGAACTTTGTCACCATCCAACTAGTGGTGTCCCTGGGGAAATATTTCCTTACAGTCACCAGAAATATTATATTACTAGCTTCTGCCCGCGACTTCGTCCGCGTAGAATTAGTAATTTTGCCATCCCACGGGAACTTTGATTTATTTCAGGATTCAAGGTAGCCTATATCCAGTGTATAGGGTGACGGCACCAATGATGGACACTTTTAGCTGACCGACACCAGTAATGGACACTTCACTCTTAATTCAAATTCCATACGGTCCTAAATTGATTGTTGCAAAACAAATGAATAACCCTTATCTTCTGTACAATAAGAATCAAGTGTCCATCATTGGTCCTTTCCATTACTGGTTCCGTCACCCTAAGCAAACTCTATTCTAAATTATATCCAACCAAATTCGTCCATCCGTTTTAGCGAAGAAGTAATAAACTCACGCACGCATAACCTTTCGCATTGATATTATATGTAGTATAGGATGTAAATAGGTACATCCAGCGCACACAATCGCTCCGGCCGAAATCATAGTCGATAAAAGTACCCTCGGTGCGTGAGTCCGACTCGGACTTGACCGGTTTTCAGTATTTGACGCTTGCGTATTTTACCGTTATAACGATACAAAAAAAATGGTTCGCAGTTTTTTTTAATCTTAATTTTGTATAGAATAATACAAACTGACAATATCCCAAACAAAGCAAGTAGGACGAAGTTCTTCGATCAATGAGCGCGAGCGGGCTTTGCCGCTCCTATTTACACCCCCGGCGTCCGCGACACGCTGCGAAGAACTTTGTCGCTGTATATTATACTAAAGTCGCACAGTTTCACACTGAACAAATTTTACGATTTAGATGTTAATGCGTAATGTATATTATAGTAGATGTAAGTGCCCAATTAGTTTTTAATTCTAAAATTGAATAGGTAATAAAGAAAAGTTAGGGTATTAAATTTTTTACATGTTTAATTTTCGGTACTGGGTGGTCAAAAAATAACTTAACCTTACTAAGCCTATTCGGATTCTGGATGGTGAAAAAAAAAACTTTACCCTAACCTAACCAACTGTACTTACTCCCAGTACATTATAGCTATTATCATAGCTCATAGCTATTAGTTTATTTAACTTCGATACATACCTCTATCCCCCATTTCAACTATTTAGAAATATTTTTTCAAAATCGCCAAAAGTATTTTTTTCAATAACACCAATTTTAACGTTTCTAACTACAAAAATGACGAACTCTGATATAAAATTCTACATCCCCCTTTTATCCCTTAGGGGTAGTTATTCCAAAATAGCTGTAAGATATAAATTTTATTTTTATTAGTAGAGTCTGTCTAATGAAAGATGAACCTGAGAAAAAGCGGCAAATTCAAAAAATCTCCATATGGTATTACCGATCAATGTAGTAATAAACGATTTTGATACTTTTCTTATTTTGTTTATTTTGGTGGGCACAAAGGAAGAGGAAACGCGTACTTTTTCACAATACTAAGGCCCGTATTAATAAACTATAGGTACTCAAGTCTACTAATATCGCACTCAAGTGTCCGTTTATCCATATTAAGACCATACACGGTATCATATTTAAGTACAGTTTATTAGTAGAAGCCCGAGAGTCTTACTACTTAATACGTATGGGTAGATCAACTTTTTGTTGTTGTTAGTGTCCCGTAAGCCAGGAGACAACAGTGATAGTTTCTTAGAAAAAATGTTATAATATATACTTCTATCACACTCAGGAGAAAACCCATAAAAGAATGGTAGTGGACTTATATCCTTTGAAATCATAGTTTTAATGAGTGACCCAGGAAACGTCACCCTGGCACCGAACTACAAAGAAAAGTTGATTGACCCGTATAGTCTGCATTAAATAAATAGATAGTGACACCCAAAGTCGCCAAACGTGTACCGAACTATTTAGCAACTTTGGGTATCACGAAGTATTTGATGCTTTAAAACTATCTATGAAAAAAAATGCAGACCACCATAATAATGATTGCATCAGCATGCTTTCTCATTTGTGAGCTCTTTTAGTAAATAAAATCACTAATAACAAGTCTTTAAGTAAAAATATTTTATTTATTATTAGGGTAAAACCGATGCTTTTTCTCAACTCTGCTAATAGGCATCTGAGTGTAGGCACTTGCTTCTTTACAATATAAAATTCGTTCACTTTATTTCTGATGGCATGGATGTTAAAACTATCTAAATTGGATACTGTGGCCTTGTGAGGTCGCTTCTTTCCTGGAGTACTGAAGACACCATGGTTTACTTTGCCTTCATTCTCTTCAATGTCGAAACACTGATATCTGTAAGAAGAAAGAAGGAATGAATTAAACAGAACACCTTTTACAAATATATTGTGACACGCAGTACAGCCCCATTTTACAGTCCGACAGCTCTAAGAACATTTGGGTTTACGTGAAATCAAATTGCATCGGTGAGGTTCAAATCGCAACGGTTTAAGAACAAGGAAGACAGGTATAACCCGAACATCTTTTCCAAGAGCTCATGAAGGGTACGTAGGTACATATTAATATGTTTATGATATCTTCAATGATTTAATTAATCTTAGTATTTACCGGTCATTAATGATAATTCTTTGAAACTTTGGATTGAAGATATAGAAATAATAAGTATCAAAATTAACATGCCATACTAACCTTGTTATATATAACCTATGAATTCGGTCACCGTATGTAAACACTCTATTTTTTGTTTCAACAATGCTTCCCTCTTCTCTTGTTTTTCTTTATATTTGTTTATAATGGTAAAAAGGATCTGTCGCACACCACTTTTGATAGTTTTACGCATGTTTAGTCCGTAAATTTCGAGAAGAAAACTTTAATTTGACAGACTCGAACCAACAACGACTTGTTTGTCAATGTCAAAACGTCATTTTAATAGTGTTGCCAGACCTGCCAGTCAATTAAAAGCCCGGTTCATCATTCATTAGACAGACTCTATAAGTATATCAATTTTCACGTATCTAACTTCACAAAATAAATGCGTTTTTGAAGGCGGTTTTTTGTTTTTTAAAACATTTATTTTATTTTTGACTTTTTAGAGTTCATAATAAGCTTATGTTCCTAGTCCCACTTCTTAGTTGATATGAAACTTTAAGACATAGGTATTTTGTTTATTAAAGAAGATATTTTATTTCCTTCCTGTTTCTCTGTTGTATGTACTATTTGTTATTTCCTGTAATTTTGTTAATTTGTCTATCCTTCTGCGTTGTCCTTGCTTACTCTGCTCCAAGGTTAACTGGAAGAGATCCCATATGGGATAAGTTCGCCTATGTACATTATCTATATTGATGCAAACATGTCCTGTAATTGTTTATGTGCAATAAAGAGTTTACATACATACATACATACATACATACATTTCACGATCGCCGCCAACAACGTCGCGGGGAAGTCATAGTCATATTTAAATAATTAAATGTCCTTCGTTGTAGTCGCTCAACTATCTTAATCGAGATATCTTATCACAACCCTTAAAAAAAGTATCGTTGAGGAGTTCCGGTGGCCATCTGTGGTCTTCATCATCAGTGCCATTTCACTAAATGATACTTTCTGAATGCAAATGCTAGATTTGTTACTAAAAATACTAAAATCGCTATATGTTTGCCAACAGTATTTGAAGAGTTCCCTCAATTCCTCACTGATCCCCTTAAAAATTTACCCTTTAGAGTTTATAATATGAGCAGGATTAGTAGGATACTCGTATTAGTAGGATTAGTGGATAATAGCTTCTAGTCTTCGTCCGCTTAGATTTCGAATATAGTTATTCCCTCGGGAACTTTTAATGGATTTTTTCGGGATGAAAAGTAGCCTATGTGTTATTCCAGGGTATAAGCTATCTCCATTCCAAATTTCATCCAAATCCGTCCAGCCGTTGCAGCGTGAAGAGGTAACAAACACACACACACACAAACTTTCGCATTTATAATATTAGTAGGACAAACTTTCGCATTTATAATATTAGTAGGATTCAACATTGGGCTCAAAAATATCTGACACGCTCTTATGCCTATAGTAATACAGGGTGTCCCATAATTGAAACGTAACCCTGACACCGGAGATAGCCCACCCCTAGACCTACCAAACTAGCCTAAAAATATTATTTTTTATTTTTTATTTTTTCTAATTATTTTTTGTTTTGGTAATAATTTTCATACGAAACTAATTATCATTATTGGCAATATCTCGAAAACCGTGCAACTTTTACTGAGGTCATGTTAGGCTGGTTTGGTAGGTCTAGGGGTGGGCTATCTCCGGTGTCAGGGTTACGTGTTAATTATGGGACACCTTGTAGAGACGTATCAGATATTTTTGAGCCCAATGTTGGATAATATAGTTGTTGCTGATTTGACACTTTTTTGTATCATATACATAGTTTTCCATACCTTTCTTTTAACAAGATTCTTTCGATGATTAAACTGAAGTTTAGATTGAATGCTTCTTGAATCTTAAGGGAATTGCAAACGACACGTTCAGGGGGGTTACCATGACATACAAAGCAGATGAGTTTTGTTTGAGAGAAAGGGACAGAGCTGTATAACTGCTACGCTCTGTCCCTTTCTGTCAACAAGAGAAAGCTCTCCCAGAGCCAATTTCTATGTCAAATAGCGTGAGGGCAAAAGTTTAACACCCACCTATTGGATCTCATTGTTCAAGCCTTATATATAACGAAAACGACATATTTCGTTTTCTGTCAGCAACAAACAGCTGGCCAAATTCAATTAAAATCTGCGCTGCTCTCCAATACATTCCAAACTTCACTACATAGTATAAAACAAAGTCGCTTCCCGCTGTCTGTCTGTCTGTCCCGATGTATTCTTAGAGCTTTAAAACTACGCTACGGATTTTGATGCGGTTTTTTTAAATAGATAGAGTGATTCAAGAGGAAGGTTTTATGTATAATAAATGGTTTTTTGTACGGGAAGAACAGAAAACTCAAATAAACCGAAGCGAAGCGAGGGCGGATCGCTAGTCATTAGTATACAGCTAAGTCAGAAGCTTATAACAATAATTTATCAACTAAGTTAATAAACGAAACGGTATCATCCTTTGCATGAATCACGTTGCAATTTCAAAACCGTCCTCGTTTTATTTGAAAATAAATTCGAAGGGAACAAAATTATTATTAAAACATCTTTCTGCCAATTCACTTCGCTTGAGAAGGTTTCGCAGGAAACTAGAGAAATTTCCCCCGGCTGACTACTTTCATTTCAATAAAGTAAAACGGACTACGAAACGCACGGACTTAGGAAATAATAATGAAAAATATGCCAAGTACTAGTCGGATTCGCTTTCGAAGGGTTCCGTAGTTACTATTTTCATTGTTATAGCGGCGCTAGAAATATATACATAAACACTCTGAAAATTTCAAGTGTCTACCAATTACGGTACATGAAATACAGCCCGCTGACAGACCGACGGACAGTCAGACGGACAGCGGAGGCTTAGGAATAGAGTCCCTTTGACACCCTTTGGGTAGGTACGAAATCATAAAAAGTATTAAGTACTTATTAATAAAATTTATTTATTAAGAAATTGCTTAAGCCCATTGATTATTTGTTATAACCTAGTAACAACGCCTAAAGACTTTTTAAGAGGCCTTCTGTAAAATTAATTATTATTTTTAAATGATAAGTAGCCCATGTTCCAATTTTTATTAACGAACATTATAGCACCAGGCGTACCGAGATTTTTGTGGAAAAAAAAAAGATCATTGATTAAGTTACCGAAATTAATTTGATCCTAAAGACATATGTTTTTTAAAATATTGGGCCTTAATTTTTTCATAATAAAGATTGTGGTATTAAATTTATCACACTACTTACTTGCACACTCATGATTTATAACATGATTGGCGTTTGGTACAACATTTTTACCTCTAATCTTTATAGCTCCAACATTGTTAAGAAAACAAAACCAATAAAAAATACATAAACACAAAACATTTAGCTAAAACACAACTTAAAACCAACCTGAAAATTTAAAAACCCTAACTCCACAGCTTCTGCATCGCCGCAATAAACACAATTTTATTATGACTGCGGTCTCTTTTAAACGCAATATTGAGTACTTCAAGTTCTTTTGAAATTTTTCCGAGTGTGAAATTCTGTTCCATTCGCTTACGTTTAATAAAATTTTGGGGACAATTCATTTTGAGGCGGCGCCGACGCTACCTGGCATAATGTTTCATTAAACACGGATTTTTATTTGAAGCTATTTTTAGAATTTAAAACAGGGTTGAATGAACTTGAAGGTAATGAGACAGAAACGCTTTGAAATTTAATAAAGGCACTACACCAAAGTTGTGGCACAGTATAATAAAGAGTACTAGCGTACAGTATGGTCACTCTCTCCCTCCCGTCAAAAGTGCCGCCCACCCGCTCTCGGTTACCTCACAGTTACCGGATGGCAAGGACGCGACGACGCGGTGCGCAGAGCCACGTAAAATATTTTTCACTTCTCATGCTCTTAAAATGTTACTTTAGTCTCTGCACATCGGTACTAAAACTCCGTATTAATCTCTATTTTTAGGCTGTGGAAATAACCTCAAAATGACAACTGCGCAAAAATATTTAAAAAATAACGATTTAATTTCGTGAAACACGATTAATGATTACAAATATGAATCTATTTAAATATATTTAAACGAAATTAAATCGTTATTTTTTAAATATTTTTGCGGAACTTAATATTATTAAGATAATTTTATCTTATTAGGCATAGTACAAATAGTTTTCAAATGTATATCTGTTAGCTATATATGCAAGCATTTTGTGTCACTTTGTAAAGTGTCACTTACCGCAATGATTAAAGAAACAACCGCGAAGCAAATTTTACAGAAACTTGGATACATTATTTTCTAAATATTGTAACGTTGTTTGTTTTTCTCGCATTCAAAGTGAAAAGTAGAGTGTTTAACGCGACACTAAACAACCATAATTGCTTTTTTAGTCTCTTGTTGAACAATCTACTATAAATATCAAACAAATATTTTCAAATTCTTTTGTAATGGGCGTGTGTTGTGCTGTGTCCGGTTGTTTAAGCTCTATAAACGACAAAACTAAAAGAAAGTTCTATAGATTCCCATTGGATGAATCAAGGCAATTACAAGTATACAAAATAATTCGACGCCGCTATTACAAGGTCATCTCATATTGCGTTCCCGATTCGCGAACGCACTAAATGGCGGCAACCCTAGCATGTCGTATCTCACTCACACAAGCATGGTACGCGTTCACGTACACGAGCTTAGACTGTGTGCGTAGCAACGCATTTGTTTCATACATTTTATCGCCATTGTCCGAGGTGTGGTTGTGGGTAAAAACAAAAAAAAACAAAAACCGGTCAAGTGCGAGGCGGACTCGCGCACCGAGGGTTCCGTATTGCAGATAATATGCTTGGTAACCGCAAAAGACAATACTCATTTTGTTATGCGCTTTATTTTCTAGGCAATAAGGTCCATTTTGACTAGCTTAAATTTTAAAACCGATTTTCTTGTTTTTTTTGTTATTTCTCAAAAACTGTAAATAATGAACACTTCATTTTATTTTTCCGATAAAATATAAGTAATTATCTAAGCGTTAGGATTTTTTCCGATTTTTTGATTATATAACTTCGGAAATAATTAAAGGAACGGTAATTTTTTGTAAATTTTTGGCTATAAATCAAAAAGTACTTCACAAAAAATTAAATAAAAAATAGTTTTGAAATGTGCAGATTAAGACCTTACATATGACACCCCATTTGCTATAATCGAAATACTTTCATTTTTAAACCCCCATTCTAGACCCCTTTTAAATTATTTATAAAATTAATTTCATATTTTTTTTACTAAAAACAGATGAAAGCAAACAAGTTGTACAACCATGGCAAATTTCATGTTGATAGCATTTGTAGTTGCTGAGAAAACCTGCTGTGACATACAGACAGACAGACAGACAGACAACGAAGTCTCACCATAAGGGTTACTTTTTTACCATTTTGGTACGGAACCCTAAAAATGAGTGTACAAGATAACAAGATAAAAGGATTGTAAATCGACGCTTGAATGACGTTGCCGTCAAAAATTTCCCATACAAGTTTAGCTTTGGACGCTAACGTTTCTCACCCCCTAAATCTAGTCCGATTCCCACAAGTTTTTAATAATATTTACAACATATAACAACGCGTTAGCCTAGTTGTTAGTGACCCTGCCAACGAAGCTAGCGGTCCAGGGTTTCTAATCCCGGTATGGACAAATATTTTTGTGATGAGCGAATATTTGTTTCTGAGTCATGGATGTTTTCTATATATTTAAGTATATATTTCTCTATATAAGTATTTATATCGTTGTCTCGTACCCATAGTACAAGCCTAGAGCTTAGTTTGGGACTAGGTCAATTGGTGCGACATTGTCCCCTAATATTTAATTATTCATACTTAACAGTAATGGCGCCCGAGTTAAAACCAATACTATAACATGTCGAAAAGCAATTATTCTTTTACCTTGTAGATTACACCCTGGTTTCGATTATCTCTACCTTATTTAGAAAACGCTTACAATTTCAAACATCTCAAATCTGAAATCGACATAATTTTGTCGACCCTCCACAGTATCAAGTGGCTGCCCGCGGCATTTCACTTATTAAAAACCCGGGTAAGTCGGCACTCCTCATTGTAATCCTGACAATGGCCTGAGGCCATCGATTTCCTTCCAAATGAAATGGAAAACAAAGAGCTATCGGCAATTTCTATCAGTCAACACCGTATAGTTCTAGATAGACTTATAGAACTGCTTCTTTTGCCTGTTGAATCTTTATTGCCCGACTACGGCGAAGCAAACGAAGGGTAATTCAAAACTCAAAATTCTAAATTCTTAATTTTAAATTCGAAATTCGAAATTCTAAATTCTTAATTCAAAATTCTAAAATTCAAGTATTTTTTTCATTGCTTGGTTCTTTTAAATAGTTATCAGTTCTCCATATCCTACCTAACTGAGGTGTTAAATTTACCTAAGGTCTAATTCTTGTGTCGTAATATTACTTACATGCCGACTATATATCTATTAAAATTCACACGTCAAGAAAAAAAAACAAACAATAATAAAAAAAAACACTTAATTATCTACTAAAACATTTGTCTTCATTCATTGCACATTTTATAAAATAATTTGCCATGGAATAAAAACACTCATCTAATAAAAACTTATATAATAATCGATAAAATTTATTATTTGGAAGATTTCTCCAAGTCATGGGTAAGGCGTTACAAATTTTGATCGTCATTTGGAAGCAGTTTTTTTCTATTAAGTTGTAATTTACATTTAGAAGCTACCAAAACCTTATGAGTGACGGTACGTTTTCTCTTAGTATTTTTTGTTCCAAAGTACTCCCTGTTGTTTTAACATACTTTCTAATGATTTTGACACCCTATGTACGTATGTAAATTATGTAGGTACACCTATAAATTAATATGTATGGATGTTCCGTTAGCGTCGTTCGTAATGAAACCATTTTGATAAACGAGGTGTCTATCAATTCATCTTTATTGTGCGATGGTTATAGGCTTCATTATTCTATTGTACTTAAGTCTAGTCCACTTTTGCTTTTGATTGTCATACACCTTTTTAAAGTTTCAATTTGCTTTTGCCCGTGACTCTATCTGCGTAGAAATGTATTCTATTCCCTTGGGAACTGAATTTTTTCCAGTATTAAAAATGTTGTGTATCCGTCTCCGAGATATAAAACTATTTCTGTACGGAATTGCATATCGATTGGTTTAGGCGTTAAATCGTGCAGCCGGAAAAAATAAATGGACTTTCGCATTTATAAAATTCGTAAGGGTAACTGTCAGTATACTTCAATATGAGATAAAGAAGTTAGGTAAAGAAGACACATTCAAAATTATATAGCGGTGCACTTCACACGAAGTTATAAAGATTGACAGACTAGACATATATTAAAAACAGTTGTATATGTATTTAACCATGTAACTATGTCAAAATCAAATTCAGTTTTTTTAATTTAAAATATTTATTCAGTAAATCGGCCACATGTGGGCTCTTTTACACGTCGGTAATATGGAGTGAATCTACAAGCGCTTCGGACAAGACCATCATTGCGGAGAAGAAGCGCCGCAAGAAACTCCAGCAGAAGGTTTTTTTTTCCAATCATAAAATACAATAACACTTAAAAGTAAGTTACATTACAAGGTAATCTTCTATACTTACAATAAAACAGGATCACTAAATTTGTTGCTTAGCGCAAAACTCGAGAAGGGCTGATCTGATTTCACTGATTTCTTTTTTGTTATGTTCGTTATTGTCAGGATAAGGTTTATATGTAAGTTTTTTTTTATCTTCTAAAGTATTTATTTAAAGAAAAATTCAATGGGAAGGTCGGAAATTTGCAGCGGGGCGAAAATAAATAATAGTTTTAAACCTAACACGAATAAAATCAAAGTAAATGTCAAAGGGCTCTAAGGCCTGGTGTTCGTAATTGATTAAAAAGAAGGTTCAACAGAAATGATTTGCTACTGCGGTTATTTAGAATCGATAACAATCATGACCCTTGGCGTAAGCCTCAGATAATAAACAGAAATCCTTCAATAAGAAACCATTAATTGTGTTTCCGAGGAAATCCTGGCTAAACAGTGGAACAACTCTGTGTTCATCCACGTTTGTCTAAGTGCTTCCTTGCTACTACAGATTCTCGAGTGACGAGATCATGATCAAAATAAAATTTGATGGGAATCTGGTAATCCCGGAACCTGTTGTTCATAATAATCGGTGAATATTTAAATTTGCACTGCACAACAGTAGCGCAACTATGAAGTTTCTGAATATTTGTAATGTACATAGCAGTAAAACAATGTTAAATATATTTGTTGCTTACAAACGTCTTGATGTTTGACGACACAAAATTAGAGTAAGACAGTTAATTAGTGCCAGATATTAAATGCCGTTTAAAGTTGCCCGTGTAAGTGCACCATTAAATACATAAATAGGACTTGTTCCTGAATTTAAATTAGAATAAGACCTCTAGGCAAATGCTGTAACTTTTATTGCTACTCCAAACTCAGGTTTACAGAGCTTCGTCACCAACCAAAGAAAGTCATTAGATCGTTCCATGTTTTATAACATTTTATACATCAAAGAAATGTCTAATTATGCTTCGAGAACCACTAGTTTTACCAACGTAACCTCTCCGAGCCCGAGCTCTTTGAAACTAAAAACCGGAAATTGCGGCGCTCTTCCCTCAAGCTCAAAACCTAGTACATACCTAACGTCTTCATTAGCGGCATAAATTAAATTCTTTCCGACGACAAACGCCCTTTGTGGGGTTTAAATTTATGTCAAGAAGGACACTTTGTCTTCAGATTGCGTAGAAAAATAGAGCTTGCATTTTAGCGTTTCAATTTTGTCTTGGGAACGTTTCGTTGTAAATATCAAGTTCGGGGATGTGTCAAGTGGTCAGTTTAATTTATTTTTTGAGCTGGCTTGGAATGATTTATTCAATTAATGCTCCATAATTTTTAATTTTGCTCAGATAAATTCAAAAATATACTTTCGACTATTTATGGAACTGTACTTTACATCAGAGAGAGAGAGTTCTTATTAAATAACTTTTTTATCAAATTATTTTGTTTACATGTACAGCTATCGCAATCTTAGAAGATGCTTTGGGTTTGCACTTATCTCTCACTCCCTCTCATACGCTCTTATTAAGAGTGAGTGAGAGAGAAGAACAAACCCGTAGCATCTCCTAACTACTCACAAACTGTATGCTTGTATAGGGGCTCCATTCTACTCGGTAAAACCATATTGCTTTTGATACATTATTGTATTGATTTTAACTCGGTCACTATTACTGTCAAGTAAATAAGCTATAACGTTGAAAATACGATAACATGTCTAAGATAAGATAAGATAAGATAAACATTTATTGTCAAACTGTGTACAATTGTTATTACATGTCAAAATCAAAAGATTAATAGTTCCAACAGTTTGCCCATTTCGGACGTACAATAATAACCTTACATCTAAATTTTATTATTTAATAATTTACAGAAAAAAAATCATTTAAATTGTAAAAACATTTGCAAAGTAGCCATTCCTTAAGATTATTTTTGAACTGTGCATTACCTAGCGACTTTATACATTCCGGTAAATGATTATGTATTTTTATTCCAGTGAAATAAGTGCTTTTGTTCAGTATATAGCTAGAAGGACGAACTGTACATAAGTCATTTTTATATTGAGATCGTAAATTTGTCTTAAAGTCTCTTTTTTTATTGAAGTCGTCAGTACGCTGCTTCACAAATAAACTTATTTCTAATATATAAATGCATGTCAAAGTTAAAATTCTGTGGTTTTTAAATACGTTTCTTACGGATTCCATGTTTTTAAGATTAAATATGATGCGTAGGCATTTCTTTTGAAGAAGGAAAGTGGACTCAACATTTACTGAGTTACCCCAAAAAATTATGCCATATGTCAGTTGAGGATAAACATTACCATAATAAGCCTTACAAGCAACCTCAATTGATGTTATATTAATCAACATTGATAGTGCATAACAGCTCTTTGAAATTGTTTTATTTATTTTTTCTATGTGAGTCTTCCAGTTTAAGTTGCTGTCTATTGTAACACCTAAGAAATTCGTGTTCTTGACTTGTTCAATTTTTTCATTGTTTATTATTATATCTATACATTGTGATTCCTGTTTATAGTTCGTAAATTGTATAATTTTTGTCTTGTCTAAGTTAACATTTAAATTTAAAGATGATAACCATTTAACCACAATTCTAAGTGTATTATACGTCTCTTGAGTAATGTCAGAGCCTTTTAGTTTATCCTCAGATATAAATATTGTAGCATCGTCAGCAAACATTACACACAAGTGGTCAATCACTAGGGGAAACTCGTTTACATATACTAAAAATAATAGAGGCCCTAGTACGCTTCCTTGAGGTACCCCTTGTAGATTTTTTACATAGTTTGACTGTACTTTTGTGATCGTCTTTGTAGTTTTATCATATGTATCTAACACTGTAGCTTGAGGTCTATCAGTAAGATAGTTCTCAATCAGTTTTAATGCTGATCCGCGTATTCCAACATGTTCAAGCTGCTTTAATAATATTTCGTGTGAAACACAGTCGAACGCCTTTGAAAGGTCTATAAAAATCCCAATAGAAGTGTTTTTTTTGTGTATATCTGTCCATATTTGTTTTAAAATTTTAAATATAGCTATCGTCGTATTTTTCCCTTTTTGAAAACCAAATTGATTTTTATTTAATATGTTGTTTTTGTTGAAGAATGATATTATACGATTCAATATAAGTTTTTCAAATATCTTTGAAAAATTGGATAGTAATGCAATTGGTCTATAATTGTTTATGTCATGTTTGGGACCTTTTTTATGCAAGGGTTTAATTAATGCTCTTTTTAAGTCATTTGGAAAAATTCCGCTTTCTAGGGTTAAATTTATAATATGTGCCAACGGTTCTGCTATGTACTCAATATTCGATTTAATTAACAACATAGGTATTTTGTCATATCCTGTACTTTTTTTATTCTTTAATTCCTTAACGATAGTTTTTATCTCGTGCGTGCTTACTGGCGTCAAAAATATACTACTTGCGTTAGGTTGGGTTACAGGTTTATGATTGGGTATGACTTTTCTGGTATTATTTAAATTTATAAAAAAATCATTAATTGTGTTAGCGACGTCGAGCGGTTTATTAATTATAATGTCATCTTTTTTTATGTATTCAACTGTTTCCTTTATCCTATTTATATGTGTCGTATTTTGTTTTATTATTTGCCATGTAGCTTTGCTTTTATTAGTACTCTGATTGATAAAGTTAATATTTGTAATACGTTTTGATTGTTTTGTTACTGATTTTATGATTTGACAGTATTTTTTATACTTTTTTTTAACTATTACATTGTTAGACTTTAAAGTCTGCAAATACAATTGCCTTTTATGTTTACTTGATTTTAGAATTCCTTTAGTTTTCCAGTTTGAATTTCTTTTATGTGTAACTTTAATTTTTTTACTTGGTACGCAAAGATCAAAAACAAGGTTAAAGATATCAAAAAACATTTTGTACGCGTGATTTGAATCTATCTGAGAATAAACATCTGCAAAACTTATTTGTGATAAATATTTTGAGAAGATTTCTAAATACGTATTTGGATTTCTACTGTAGACATACCAAAAGTCATCTCTGAAAGCCAAACTTGTAGGAATCGAGATTAACTGACAAGTATGATCAGATAAACCTAGGTCTAATACTTCCGCTCTACAATGCTTAGCATTCGTCAATATGTTGTCTATGCATGTTTGAGAATGCATTGTTATTCTCGTGGGGACCGTTACTTTAGGGTATAATTTAAAAGATCGGAAAATATTTAAAAATTGCTCACTCTTACTAGTATTTTCTAGTATGTTGACATTAAAGTCACCTAATATGAAAATGTTTTTGTAACAGTTCCTGTTCCTTGTCACTAGTTTGCGAAGTAAAAATTCCATATTTACGAGAAAAATTTCGAGATTACTATTTGGTGTTCTATAAACACAAATGATTACGTAACTTAGTCCACAAATCGTAATACCACAACATTCAAAGTGACTTTCTACAGACAATTCAGCTACCCACTGCAATTCACGACAGTCAACTGAGTGTTTCACGTAAATAGCAACACCACCTCGTTTCTTCCGTTTACGACAAAAATGAGCAACATTTTTATAGCCCTCTATTTGCAATGTCTCAAGTAATATGGTTCTATCAAATAGAACAGAGGCCCTCTATACTTAATTTACACATCGCCCAAGTTCCTGTCAGGTAATTTCAGTGAACATTGCGCGGTGCGGGGTACTCAACCTAATTGTATGTACTTTTAGCCTCTCATGCAATGTAAAATAAGTAGTGGGGCATGACATTTGGATTTAAAACGGATTCTTTGTTAACTCTCTTAATTAGAAAGTTGATTTGACTTCATACATACATACAGTCACGCGATTTAATTTGGTACCCACCTTAGGTCCAAAATCAATCTGACATTCTACAACAATAAGGTAGAGTTTCCTAAAAGTTACAAATGACTTGACATCTCTAATGACATTGACGACTTCAAGCATATTTTTCTTGAAATGGGTCCCAAATTAACGCTCGTGACCGTACATTAAATCATGGTTGTTTCCCAGAGCTGTTTCTTCTTTCCACCTGCTACGATCCTGACAAATCTCTTTTGCTTCTTCCACATTCATACATAGAGTTATTTATGCGTGTCGATTCGGCCCTTTTCCAGTATTTCTCCAATTTGATTCCAAATGTCAATGCCATCGAAGCATGCCCTTTTCCATCTTAGTCACTACATCTCACCTCTCGTTCTATAAAAATGAACCCTTAATTTGACAGTGTTCATCACAATAAACCTACTATATTTCACGTTTTTTTTGTTCTTTTTATTGTTAATTTTTATTGCTGGTTCCAAATAAAATGAATCAGGGTTTGGATTCGCGACGTTTTCCATTTTTGCCAAATAAAGGGTTAAGGCAAGTTCCAATTTTGAAACGTCCATAATAATTTTATGCGAACCTGCCATTCCCCAGAGCTTGTAATAACGCAACTTTTTTTCATCTAATGTAGGTAAACTTTCAACGGGTTGTTTGCCCGCCAAGCCTTCATTCCGTTCACCGCAAATTGTTATTAAAACCCCTCTGCTTGCTCAAGTTTTTTCGCTAAAAGGATTGTGTAGAAGCTGACGGACAATTTTGAAATTATGCTCGAACATGATTGTATAAAATTGTTTGCGAGTGAAATTGTGAAAAGATTTTTATAGAAGGCAGCACTGCGCTGATTACGTATGGCAGCGTTAGAGATAACAATGTATGAATCAAGCAATGTTATAACGGTCAATAAATCTTTAATAATGTTATAATGTTTTCTATTCATTTATCATTTGAACTGACAAGAAGATACTCTGATCTGTCAGTGGGATGGGTATGTTTTTCCGAGTGTCATTGTATTTATGTCTATTTCTGTGGCACGCTCTGCAACCCAAATGGCTTGATGGATAACATAATTAGGTGTGGTTACCTTAGATTCGTTATGGTTGTGGGAGTGACATAGGCTATAATATTTTTTTGATAGTAATGAGAGGGGAGGTTATTTTTTTCCAGTATAATATACCTATAGTTGGGTTTTAAAATAAGGGTTGTTAGGTGTTATTTAACTTCATGTGATACGTTTGAGTCAAAAGTGGTAAACGGGTCTATGCTAAAGTCGCCGTCAATAGAACTTGCAAAAGATGTAAACAAAACCAAACGAACCAATTCACCATGATAACTCGATAATCACGTAGTTTTAAAGATCAAGTGAGGTTTTTGCAATGATTTAGATCATTATTTTCATATTAAGTTTAAGATGAAATAACTATTCATTATACGTTATTTTTAATAAAAACACGCTTGGTGAATATTTGAGGTTATGTGTCAAACAGTACTAATTTGTTTACATCGTTCACAAGTTCTATTGACGGTGACTTAACACTCTACGTTGACCCACCACGTCGGAACCCGTTAGTTGGTGTTGATAAATAAACATATGATGACTGTACAATAAAAAAGTACAGTCGGCAGCAGAAGCTCGTCCCAAAAATGTTTCTTATTACAGAAACAAATTACAAGTTGGCAATGCTTTTGCGGTCTTAGGATTGCAGTCTTAAGATTGCAGTCTTGAAAATGCAATTGTTTATAGATCACAGATCCTATTTAGTATCAAGTGGCCTGTGCGTTCATTTGTCTTTTCCAT
The DNA here is from genome assembly GCA_948252455.1 of Acleris cristana. NCBI lineage: Eukaryota > Metazoa > Arthropoda > Insecta > Lepidoptera > Tortricidae > Acleris > Acleris cristana. Next base: position 4,431,219 of record OX411774.1, on the reverse strand, counting down.
GACATAAAAAAATAACTTAGAAACCAGGAAATCTAACAAAAGCAAAGTTCCTTTACATATTTACTCGTAGTAAAGCTTTTGTTTGAGTACTTGGTTTATTTTACATTTTTGTATAGTTATTAGGCTTATTACATTTTAGTTAAAACTCATCAGCGTATAGGTAATGATTACCAATTGCCTGATTTTACCTCACGACGTATCACGCTCCATAGCATAGTCACATAATTATAAAGGCCTCCTAATATATGGTAATGCCAATTGAAATGGAAATGTAATTGACTGCTAATGTATTCAATTAATTCAGTGTTAGAAACTACACACCTTGAGGTAATACATTGTATAGAGATACGAACTATGATTGTATTGGAACTGATCTTTAATAAAATACCATAGTCTTAGATTACATAGCTATAGATAATAATGTAGTAAAAGTTATTCAAAAAGAAGGAAACGTGGCAAAACAACTGGAAATCACTGGAAAAATAAAAGTCAAGTAAATAAGTGATGGCATCTTAAAAGCCGCTTTAGCCAGTTTATAAAGCCCCTGTTACTAAATAGATATCGGCAAGCTTCGTTTTTTTTAACACAAGTTACAAATATACTGTCAGTTGTGAAAGTAAGTGTGATAGCGATACGGATACGGAGTAATTACTTCTAAGTGGACATTGTATTCTCTTGGGACTATCCCAAACTGCCCACAACCTAAATCTTGCTTCATTTACATTGTATCACCCCACTTGAACCCAATAATTACCCAGCTCTTATTTACTGAACCCTCCCACATCTTTCATTACACAACAGTCTCCAATTAAAATGTTTAATTGCCTGTATCCCTCGGACTGCTAGTTGAAACAGGAATTTTCTTAACTCAGTTAGTTTCCGATAGTCGTTAGTTGGTGAAATCCACAACTCAATTAAACTTTAAAGGTTCTTGACGGACCACTTCCACGTCCAATGCCAGAAACTACAAATAGTACGTAACTTGTACACGGCAAACGTGTCATCAGTACTGAATGTGTTAATGAAAGCAACCCTATGAACGATGTGACCAAATTGAATTTCATCAGTTTACGAACACGGTTTAAATTTCAGCGATGCCAGTTTCAGAGGGGATCACAATGTTGGTAAATTATTAAAGTCCTTTTAATTTGTTGTGCATTGGTAGAATGGTAAATGCTTGAAAAATTCTATGGTTGCTTAGCAATGTGATGTTGGAAGAGGGGAGATTATTTTGCGCCACTGGTTTCTGGGGAGACTTTAAAATCGTTGGGTATCAATCACGAAATAATAACTATTTTATATTTTTAACAAGCTTCAACTGAGTTTTTAAATGTTAAAATGTTTTGCTGTTGAAGTGGCCGTATCTGCCCGTAATTGGAGAGTTATATTTTACTTTAATTTTTTAAGCCTCGAGCCTAAGTGAAGAGACTAAAAAGCATTGACTTTGATGACTTAATCTAAGTCTCAGGTATTTTTTATAAGTTACTTTTTGTCAAAAAATTACATAATTATTTTAACCTAATTTATGTTTATGGTGACAACATCTGCCCCCGTAATTATAGTCACCTTTATCGGTGGATAAAGCATCAATCACTCTCGCAGTTACCTACTGGTCAGTAAGTGACAGATGTTTTAACCACGACTATAATAGGCTCGCTGATCAATTTAAGTTTAAAGAGTCGTAGGTTCCTGACTTCAACTAGTCAAAACTTCAAGAACAAATGTGTCACTGTAATTATTACTTACGTTCAAATTAATAACCTTCCCAAAATTCTCATAAAGTCTGAAGCATTACGTGAAAGTTGAAACTTTAATAAAAGCTACTTTAGAAGTAGTTAAACATAGTTCCCGAGTACTCCAACTTTCATAACCAACTACTTCTGAGTTGATGCCTAAAATTATATCTGGACGAATTCCCGACGGGCCAAGCACAAGTAGAGGAAATAACCTCCTCATATTTCAGTGAATCTCGTTCTTTTGATACTAGTTTAAGAGAGATACACTGAGGGTTGTTTATCCTTGGATGATCCTCGCCAGGCTCTTTGACTGGATTCCCCGGAGATGTCCCGTACGAGGCGTAGTTAGAGGTTGAAGCCTCATCTAACTCAGCCAGACGGTGGATAATTTAACAAGGATTTTGACTTAATGTGCGCATTTATTAGTAGGGTAATGGCACCAGTAATGGACAAGGCACCAATATTTTACAATATTTTACATAAGATAAGGGTTATTCATTTGTTTTGCAACAATCAATTTAGGACCGTATGAAATTTGAATTAAGAATGAAGTGTCCATTACTGGTGCCTGTCAGCTTAAAGTGTCCATCATTGGTCCCGTCACCCTAGTCTGCTAAGATCATGTTAAATATTGTTGGTTAATATTGAAATTCCGCCAATATGAGTATGGTTTCAGCTGGAACGCTTTCGCTTGTAATATTTTTATCTTTTAACTTACTAACTAAGTTAACTAGTGCTTCTTCCAGATTATGTAGTAACATTCGTTTGAGCATGGCGAACCTTCATTTTCAAAAAAACAGAACTGCGGGTTTAAAAATTATGATAAACGAGACGACAAATTTAGCCTAGTTGGTAGCAATTCTACCTACGAATTATTTTTCCCTGAGTTTTCAAGGTTTTCTATATATTTCTTTACATAAGTATGATGGTCTTTGTCTAGTACCCATAGCACAAGCGAAAAGCTTACTTTGGGACTAGATCAACTGTGTGATATGGTCCCTTGTTATGTATTTACTTATTTCATTATGCATGGTTATTAACATTTTGTATATCTATTTAGACGACCATATCAAAACCATACTTTAATCCCAAAATGTAAATAGGGTTTGCAATTAACTGAACTGTCAGTCATAGATTTACCCTCGTACGTGCCCGCGTACTTGTACAAGTACAAATCAATAATAGTAGTTCAGACCTGAGTACTCAGTTCACTGTAGTACTCAGTTCACTGGAGTACCGTTTGCGGCCACTGTACCCTATTTGCCCATTTTGAGGTTGAAATGAGCATCAAAAATACTGTAAAATTAAAAATAATATTCATAAATAGTTAAGACACGATTAATTTAAACATAAAATATAAAAATATGTTTGTTATTTTATAATACTTTAGATAATAATTAAAGTTTAAAGTAGCCAAAAACGTTGTAAAGATGGCCAAAACCGGTACTTCTACCCAACCACATTTTTTTTTATAATTTCCTTTTTAATGCGGTTTTATTGATGCTAAACATACCAAATAAAATACAAAAAAGTATGTACTTAGTATATATAGTACATTCGGTTAGGACCACCGTTATTGATAAAATACGGGACACGAGGATAAATCTTAATTAAACTTTTATTTTTTGGTTTAAAAACCCCGTACGTGAAAATTACGAACGAAGTTACATCCTTTCTAAGGAGACTAGACATGTTCTTCCCATATACCCTTAATATGTCAACATCGCAAAAGTTCAAAACAATGTATTAGACATTATAATTGATTTTCATTCATTCAAAATAGTCTAAAGAACAAACCTGCATTGAATATAAAATCAATTACCTAGAAATCAGTATAATTAGAACTTCATAACAGCTATGTAGATTATTAAACTACGTCTCAGCAGTAATTACTTGTGAAACTTAATCATTGTAATTACGACTTTGACAGGCGAAGGAACTTGCTTGAATAATTATCGAAATAACATAGTTAAATAAGTTTAACCTTGCTTTATTAACGTATTTTTTTCTTTAAACCAAAAACCATATTCGTAATTGCCTAGATAATGTAGTTTTTGAACGTCTTTTATGTATACAGGGTGACTGCGAGTCGTGATCCTAAATTAATTTTCTCAACTCAGTAAATGATTGAGATTCTATTAGTACAGTTGTTTCAAAAGCAACTAAAGTTTAGTATTATTAAAACAATATTTTGTTTCCCCATAATAATACTTCAATTATGGTCACCCCACATTTTCATGTTAAGACCTATTTGAAAATCAACCGATCAGACGAGTAATAAATTAAATATGTAGGGTGGCCATGATTCTGAATGAAAATATTTCATTTCGTGGTAATTTAAATAAAAATCAAAGTAATTGTATTAACGCTTATAAATCTGTTACGTAATGTTCCTATTGGTATAGTCAGTTTTAGTTTACTTTGTTTCTACACAGTCGCCCTGTATTTACTGTGTTTTGACCTAAGTATTCTGGTTTTGCAAAAAGAAAAAGAAGAAAAAAATAATAGGGTCATGTCAGGTACGGAACCCTAAAAAGCACTGTTTCAACTAATTCAAATCCTCAAAACCGCTAAAATGACATCAGAATTAACAACTAAAACTACAAATCGACCTAATTATGAACTCAACATTGCCCCACTAAATCACGCGGAACACCCAACTAAGGTACAAAACACTAATTCCTATTGCCCTAACAAGATCCCTTGGGCGGGTTATTAAGCACCTCATAAAGTTACGGATGCTATAAATAATAACACCCTTGTCAAAAAGGCTTAGGACCTGTGTTTGCGTGACGAAGGCGTTAGATCGGGTTTCTTACGTGAAAGCGGAAAATTTTAACCCGATGAGGGGTAATTTTTTGCTAAAATAATCGCTGAAACGCTCGTGTTTTAAAAAAATAAATCGTAATTAATTTGTTTAACCTTTAAAGTAGAAAGTATAGGGAGTTTTAATTTCGAAATATCTTTGGAAATTATTACGTGAGCTCCATTTATTATTCCGAAGAATGATGGCTCCGAGCACTTGATTTGATGTTTTATGAAAGTTTAAAGTAACTATCAAAAAATCAGTCCTTTTAAATAAGAACTGGATCAAAACAATGTATCTAATGTACACAATAATTAAGTTATCAATGCAAAAACTTCGACAAAACGTTCGATAACTACTACTAATTACAAGTTTAGGTTTACTTACTTAACTGAGCATTAATTAAACTTTGGCATTATTACTGCGATTGCAAGCAGTTTGTCTGAATAGAAACCTATTTTTTCCCCTAACTACGTATCCCCCTGAGCGATCCTCATGTTCGAACCTAAAAATAGTATTTGCCCCAACTACTCTTCTATCAATTTTCATAAACATCGGATCAATAATTCACTTACTCGTACATACAAACATACAAAAGCCTACTGAGTTGACTCTAAGACCTCACTTCGTTTGGTCAATAATTTTAGGAAAGGATGCATTGTGAAAACTTGTGCTTGTACTGTTTATTTAATTTTACAGACTAACTCTCTGAGTCATAAACGCGCAATAACTAAAGAGTGCATGAAATATGCTCTGTCCTTATCTTTCATTAATGACATTTGAATTTGACAGGAAGGGATAAAGAATAATTTTACACAAATAGGGTTATAGTAAGTTTATTAATAAGGAGGTACAAGTACAGATAATCAGCCCATGTCGATTTAAATAAGCAACCATATCTTTTAGGTATATAAAACTACTGATGAAAGCAAAGAAAGTAGTTTATTAAACAAAAAATCTACTTAGATTACCGTTTTCAACGCCAAGAACAAGCCATAACAGCTACAGCTTTATTACCATAAAAGTGCTGATGAAAAAAGCATTTTGGGTAAATAATATTCGAAATAATACGAGTGCTCGTTAGTGTCGCGAGTTCTGGTGAAATAAAATCACAAATCTGCTCAATAAAATGGTCGTGGTGCGGCAGGTCCTATTCTCGAGTCATGCGACATGAGATGTGGATGACCTTGTGAGTTAATTTCTATGGATAACTTAAAAATAATTAAATAAAAATATGTCAATATGAATATATTAAGAATTTTGTTCCTCATTTGCATATTTTGGAGAACTTCTCCTTTAATACACAGTCAGATACATTTATTGTTTAGCCCTTGACTAAACAACCTTCTTGAATTGTCCATTTTGAACTGCAGACGAAAAAATATTAATTTTCTCTTACTGACTTGTCTCTGAAAGTAAACGAATAAATGTCTTATAAAATACATATTACCTATTTAAAAACAAGTTTTTCAAAGCTAATTAATATACACGGCAAATTACATAGAAAATAGTCCACAGTTCTAGCAGAGTATCAATCTAATATGTTTCATTCATTCATTTTACTTAACTTAAGATCTACGCTCTTGTCGGTGGAGTAATTGCCACTTTTCTCTGTTCTCTGCCAACGTTTTCACCTCCTGCGCCACCTCCTGTACCTCCTGTACCTCCTGTACCACCTAAATTAAGGATAATTATGTTTCGTCTATTGTAAATATTCATCCATGGATCTCAGAGCCCATTAACGATAAGGTTGTCGGAGCTTCTTTGCTATACCCGTGTTAAAAAAATAAGATTACGCTGTAAAATTATGTTGAAGGAGAATATCCTACTTCACATGAATTAAAAACGATCAAAAAATACTGATATTCGACGAATTTCCATACAATGATTTAACATTTTAATAAAACATTCTTATTATTTTTGTATGCGACATTTTGTCGCTCACTGCCAAGATAGCCACTCAGTTGGTTCTCGAGTTTATTTTATTCCTAGTCCTATTTAAGGATAAAAGCAGAATTTGGACACTTTCCAAATTAACTCTTAAGCTAGCGACCACAGAGCAACGTAATTATTACGTACTGATATTGTGCAGTTTTAGTGAAATATCTAGTGGCTTTTTCTATTACGACACAATGGTTGAGATGCAGTTTGTAAGTATTATTTTTTAATTTAAGATTAAACATAACTTTACAAAAAATAACAACCCCTCACGAGTATGTGTTACGCAAAAAAACATAGGAACTATTACTTAAAATTTATCATCGAATGAAAAATCAGACCTCTCAAACGTAAAAGTCAAATGAATGATTTTTATGTTGCAGTTGCATAAATTTATCTTTTGTTGTTATTGGTAACAAAAACGATTCTAGGGTTAAAACCGATTGGATATCAAAAAAAAACAACAATATCTAGTTTTTACCATTTGCCTTTGATAAGTTATATAGTTTTGTTAAGGTAAACTGGCTAATAGCCTGAACCAAAAACCACAGAGCGGCAGCTTCCTCGGGAAACGCCTAAAACCATTGCTATACCAGGAAATGCTGCCAACATCTGTGGTACTTTGCTACTCGTACGGGGGCCCTCTCGTTTTTAGTTATTTGATTTTTAGTTTCGTTTTAATTAGGTTTATTTTTGCTTAAATTTTATTAATTAACCATAGTTTTCGTATTCAATTTTAAATTAATCATCATTATTAAACTTCATCATTATCAAATTTTGCCGCAATGATTGTAGTTATAATGTTCACCAAATTGGCATGCCCATGGCAACCCCATCATTATGATAACCCGCGGCCATTTTGCAAATTGTATCACCCTATCAGTGGAACAATGTCCAGTGTTCACAGATCGCAGGCTGAATGGCAAATAGAGTAATAAATCAATCAAACGCTTTGAACATAGTAATCTTAGGCGTGAAACAAGAGCGGCCTGCGATTTTGATGTCATGTAAAAAAAGTTCTAAGACCTCTTCAAACTCCTTGACTGGACGAAACCAACCATCAACAAAACGTGAATTGATATCCTTTTGTACAATCTAACGTAGGGTTCGATAGAAATAGCAAAAAGTAGAAAAAATAATTTATCCCCAGCCATCGCGTCTGTCTAACATATGTATTCATACATAGATAGACCTTAATATTTTTCGTGGCAGAGAAGCGTGTACATATTTTTGACGTCTTGGAAACGTGCAATTATGTTTTCACTTTGACTATCCATATTTTTTCTATAAATTCTACAGTCATTACGATATTCATTACTCAATTCTTTATAGCTTTTTTCATACGTTTGGCTATATCAATTTTGTTACATTTAAAAATAATTACGTTCCTTTAGCATCTTCATTACTCAAAAGAGCGTCGATCTATACTTGCAGAATAGACTGTTGATATAAAAATATTATAATTTTCATGCCAAATACTTCAAGTTTGATACTATCTTAATAATATAAAAGAAGAAACTGACTGAGTGACTGACATATCAACGCACAGCCCAAATTGGTTTAGAGATTCATGGCACGTAGGTTCCTTATGATGTCTAGGGGTGCACTAAGAAATGTTTCAAATACTTATCACTTCTTAAAATCGCTGGAGCGTCTATGTTGCGCCAGCGCACATCGTCACGCGTCCGATAATCCTGTCATGATGCGACATCCATTGACGGGATTATGGACAGGCTATTCTATTATCTTCCCGCTACCGAGGAATATTTCAATCCAATCAAGAGTATTTGCTTATAAATCGCACAGGCTAACGACCCGCTTATATATTTCGTGAGACTTGAGTCTCGTCTTTTTGACAAGTGTTCTTTCCACAGGCTTTATAAAGTGAAATAATCCTATGAACAATTCGTAGGGCTATATCAGTGTGACTTCGATTCTCGTAAGGATTTCCTCATTTCAAAATCAATTTCGGAAACAATTTCTGGCCAACGAAGGTAAATAACAGATGTTTCTTGATAGACTTTGACTCCGAATAATCTTTTCTGTATTTATCCTCTAACATTACCAGCTGTTCAAATGTGCAGGTCTCCTCACAATGTTTTTTCTTCACCATAAAATAATCGGGATATAATCTGCATCAATTCGATATAGCGCTTCTAAGACGAATCAGTGCTTATTTTTATTTCTTTAACCACTGGGGCCTGAACTAGTTTCTGTTTATGTGAGGTACCTTACGATTACGAGTTGACCCGACATCGCAAGCCACTAGAGCACCGAAGCTCCAGCGTACGAACATGATTCTAGATTCTATCTTTACGTTTTCAATTCTAATATTTCAACTCCGAACTGAATTAACTCCAATGACGGTATCTGCTGGTTTATTTGCGTAATGTAGTGGATGGATAATTTATGTTTGCGTTCCATTTGCATTTGAAAATACTTACTTACAATGCTTACAGAGCATATTTTGAGAAAACATTTATACAGAAAATTTGCACAATAACCAAAACTAATTTTGTTACTTTAGCATTAGTAATTTTAAAAATATTTTGTTTATTTCTAGCAGACTTTTATTCAAATTCTGATCGGAGAGCGATTATTAATCGCAGTATAGTTTGGCTTGAGAAAATGAAGAAGATAAATGAAGATAATCTTAATACTAGCGACCCGCCCTCGCCTCGCTTCGGTTTATGTGAGTTTTCTGTAACACCTGTAAATAAACCAGAAGTGATACATAAAAGCCATCCACTTGAATTACTCTATCTTCTATTAATGAAAACCGCATTAAAATCCGTTGCGTAGTTAAAAAGATCTAAGCGTATAGGTACATACAGATTGACTGATGGGGGAAGCGACTTTGTTTTATACTATGTAAAGATTACAGACTGGTAGGTGATTCTCTTAAACAACTCACTTTATAACTTTACAGACGAATTATTATCCGGCGAGCTTTAGTTGTCCCGTCAGAGCATACAAACAACATTTTAGGGCGTGCATTCTCAATTAGGTCGCTTAACAAATATTTATACAAAAAAAACGGGGATTTAGCAACAAGTCACGAATAACTTCTCGACGCTAATATTCTGCCAGGAATATTGCGCACTCGCAAACGCAATCGACTTTAAAGCGGAACAGAGGGCTTATTGTCTAACGCAGTCGCAATCACGATCGTTTTCATTTTGAAAATCGAAGGCTTATCTGCATACAAAATGAAAACAATTCCTCCACTTTGAAGCCGGTTGCGATTGCGAGTGCGTTGGACAATAAACCCTCTGATGTTTTCATTTTGTATGCAGACAAGCCTTCGATTTTCAAAATGAAAACGATTGTTATTGCGAGTGCGTTAGCTAAATAGCCCCTGTAAGATCTACAATTGACAGTGGCGGCCGAGTTAAAAACAATACATTAACATATAATAGGTACATACCGTGTTAAATAGAGCCGCTGATTAAACTATCCACTAATTTTTATTTTTATTTTCCAAGGCAATTCTAAGCTGTAAATAGAAGTCATTCTACACTTTCAACTACAAAAACTTCTTTTGCATTTTTTGCTACTAGAGTTAAAATAACTTCAACCATGTACGGTTCGCCAACTTCCGCATTCCCAAGTCTTCGTAATAAACGGACGAGTGAATTTCATTGTATTTTGCATACCAGCGAAAATTAGGCGATGTTAAAATCGCTTTTATTATCTAAGGTTTGCTTTACACCACACAAGTTACCTTAACTAACTGTAGTTAAAAAGATCGTATCTGTTTTACTGTTTCTACTGCATATGAAACATTATATCAACTAGACAGAATTTAATTTGCATTAAACTTCGACGTTGTAGATGCGTTTTGCTAACAGGAGCAAACAAATTTTGGCATACGAAAAGGCAGTATAATCGTATGGACTTGCTAAACTTTTAATGCCTTTTTAGGGTTCCGTACGCAAAGGGTAAAAACGGGACCCTACTAAGACTCCGCTGTCCATCTGTCTGTCTGTCTGTCCGTCGGTCCGTCCTTCCGTCCGTCCGTCCGTCCGTCCGTCCGTCCGTCCGTCCGTCCGTCCGTCCGTCTGTCCGTCCGTCCGGGAAGCTGCAATGCAACAAACGTGATCATTTTGCCGTTTTTGGCTAATGTTGTTAGATAATGGTACGGAACCCTTCGTGCGCGAGTCCGACTCGCACTTGGCCTGTTTTTCTTTAGTAAATACAGCAGGCCAGAGGGCAGGTGTCTCTGAATATTCATAGGTTTGTTGTTAGACAAAACACGCCGCTTGGTTCCTGACTGCGATTGACTTTCGTCTACGTGTTTGTACAGTCTACAACCGCCGATCAAATCGAAAGGCAATAAGTACTTATGGACTCCATGCTCTTATACTGCCTTTTTCTTTTGAAATGTAGCAATAGATTAATCCTTTTTGTTGGAGGTTAAAATATATATTTAGATATATATTACACATACTAAATATGACAATGTGTTTGAAATATGGAGCAATGAATTAACGTGACTTTAAAACTTAACAGTACATGACGTCACTTCGCATAAAAATTACAAAACTATCCTTCACCTTTAAAACTTATTTAACTTCAAAATCGGTAAAATTTATTGGTTTACCATTGCCAAGAATCCTAAATTACTACACTCGTTCAACAGTACGTGGAGCGATGCAAATAAACATGCTTCTTCCTTCTTCGTAAACAACAAGTAATTTACTGAACAAAAAACTTCCAACACACCGATACCCATTTTACGTTCCGCCGAAAGACAATATGTTCTACGATTTCGCAGCCCACAAACTTCTGTGGAAATTTGTTCGAACTGTACATTTGAAACTCAATAAAATTCTTCAGAAAACTCTCACAGTTCGCAAAAGAAGCGAAATCCAATAAAGGTTGGTACCTGCACTGTCTTCGCACCCCGGAATGTCGGAATGCCGTTCATTACTCCAGCACACTCTCAACTTGTTACCTATCCAATTTATTCGGATTTTAGGACAGTTATATAGGACTGGGATTCCTACAAGTTTAATATGGAATTTGTTCGGAAATTACTGGTAAAGCGGCTGAAGCTTAATTTTGAAGCCCTAAAAAAGGGTGTTATTAGATTAAAATAATGTATCTGGAGAGCGTCGGTGGCTAGTGGCTTAGGGGGTCGACTCGTGATCGTAAGGTACCGAGTTCAAACCCCCGCTGTCACCATGTACCAATGAGTTTTTCTATCTCAAGTGCATTTACCGATGCTCTTACGGTAAAGGAAAAACATCGTGAGGAAACCTGCACATTCGAACAACTGATTGTGTAAGAGGGGAATTGTACAAAAGATTCTAAAGGGTCGAAGTGTATCCGAAAGAGCCCATCTATAAGTTAAAATATCTGTGTGTCTGTCTGTGAAACCGTAGTTTCCAAACGGATAAATCGATTTTGACAAAAAAAAACTAGTTTAATCGGGATCGGGATCTAGCAAGTTTTTATGAAAATCGGTTGTGCCGTTTAAAAAATATCAGCAAAGAAGGGATCGCCATTATATCGGGGGTTTTTATCATTTAAATGGATTGTTTGTCAATTTGAATTTAAAAAAAGATCGTAATTGGACAAAAATTCTATGAAAAAAAAACTCAGGCGACGCCGGGTACAAACGACTAAGCTAAAACAAAACCATAAGGTTATATTGCTAAAATATACTTTCTACCTAAGATTGTTTAAGCATGTTCCCAATATATGTAAATGGTGTGCATGGAATATCATGCTCATGCACAATTAAAATAATTCATGTTGAAAATTAACTAATCAATCATGATTTACTCATGCAGTTTATTAATGAACGCGTTCTAACTAAAGCAACGTTTCTTATTCATGTTATTAGTCAACGTAGCTAGCTCACTCACTAAAATGAAAATTAGTTTGTATTAAGTCGGTGCTTCGTTTGAATATAGCTCTTGTGGACGAACAGTCGGCCTTATAAGAAGCTGCACACTTTTGTACCTTGTCGCTTTAACGCCTTTGACAGATTAGTGCAGCAGTTCAAACATGAAGTTAAAGTGACAAAACACTAAAGTGTGCAGCTTCTTATAAGGCCGACCGTACGACCTTGTGTAGGGTCCCTTCGGATCGTTACCACCATCTTGTCTTTCACTAACCTAAAGCATTCGTATTGTTGTGTTCCGGTGTGAGAATAAGACAACCGATTAAATGACCATATGGAAGGGACCGGTTGGAAGCGCATTGACAGTCTTACGATAGCAATCTTGAGATTATTATGTCTATAGGTCTCAGATACCACTTACTATCAGGCGGCTTGTCTTTTACATTCGTACAAAACTGTTTTATTTTTACTATACACAAAGAAAAAACATTTTAAATAAATTTTAAGTCAATTTTAGAAGACTGTATTCAAGTTAATACATAATTACGATACAAAACTAAATTATAAAATTAATTATATTTTAAAACTAAAATGCTATATCTAAAAGGGCCCTGCGGCATCGTCCCGAAGATGCTGGCAGCATTTCCTCGCTGGATAGTTAAACTTATGCGTTGAGCGAGGAATCTGCCAGCTCTTCGATGAGCCTCTTCGAAATTTCCTTGAAGAGGCTTTGAGCGCTAGGACCCCACGGACCAAGGGTCTCGACGCCGAATGGACGTCAATTTTATGGTTTACATACATACATACATTAAATCACGCCTGTTTCCCAGAGGGGTAGGCAGAGACCACTTCTTTCCACCTGCTACGATCTTGACAAATCTCCTTCGCTTCTTCCCCATTCATACATCGAGTCATGCACGCACGTCGGTTTTGGGTACTTAAAATTCGGCCCTTTTCCAGTATTTCTCCGATTTTATTCGAAAAAGTACGCCTAGGGCGGCCCCTTCCGACCCTTCCACTCACTTTAGCTCTGTATATCTCTTTCGTCAATCTTCTTTCATCCATCCTTTCCAAATGACCGAACCATCGAAGCATGCCCTTTTCAATCTTAGTCACTACATCTTCTTTTAGTCCACATTTCTCTCTGACTTCTTCATTTCTTACCAAAAATCTATGGTTTAAAATAAATAATACGTAATGTAAAGTTAAATTGAACTGTTTTGATCACGTCCCACGAAGTAACACGGGTCGGGAGTGATTGCATATCCAATTAAAAACTCCTAGATTGAGTCCGCGGTGGCATTTTTATAACTGCATCCTTTCAGGGACTTCTCTAATTACTACCGCGGGCTTTATTGCAAAGGTTTTTATATACAGTTCGTTAATAATTAATTTTAATTGAAATGAGAAATGTTTCTTTATTAAGTGACACAATTTTTGTACCCTGTATTAAAATCTTATGTTTAAAATTAATTGGAATTGTATTGTGGCAATCTTTGTACATTTTTCATAGACCGTTTTTTATTTACGAGACAACACTGTCGTTTGCCGGCAGGTAGTGGCAGGTCTGGTATTTGGATGAACCAGATACAGTGAAATTGGGAACATTTAGTACATTTTTATAACAACAAACCTGTCAGTATTTACCATAATCCGTAAACCATGAACAAAAGTACTTTTTTTTTGTTACATGGTTAATTAATGCAGCTTAGTATTAATTAAAAAAAAATAGCACTGTTACCCGCAACTTTAGCATGTTTTCAACGCATAACAAAAATACATAAAAAATATCTTAAATTAAATAGAGCAAGCTTTCTTACTCTAGAAGTTAAAAAAACCCAATTTAATCTAAGTAGGTGGCATAGAATTCAAAACACTCAAGCACATAATAACTTACATGCCAATAAAATACACATTTTTCCTTTCCAAGCACATACGTAAATTCCAATTATTATTTTATTGTTCCACTTTCTCTTGTATTATTTTATTGCGTTCGAAACGTTTCATTTCCAAGCGTACATAACAGTAATTACTCTATATGTATCCGAGGCACATGAACTCGTCAAAGAAAACAAAAAAATGCGCGACGGCACAAATAATGCGGGCAAACAACACGGCAATAAAGATTTATTGCTGAGATTTTTTTACGAGGCACGACGATGTGATGGAAAGCATAAGAGGCGAGCGGGATAGGGTCGTAGAAAACCCAATTAGATATCTAAAAAATAACTTGACATCTTGAAGTAGTGGTCATCAAATTTGAATTTCTACAAGGGAAAAATCGCGGAAACTATATCACAGAACTTTATATTATAACCCCCTTACTAATAAACGTTGAGTAACGGTGGTATAGCTATACAATGTTTTGTCCTTATCTGTCATTGTGACATTTGAATTTGTCAGATAAAGACAAAAAATTGTATAGCTATACCACTCAACGTTTATTAGTAAGAGGGTAAGTAGCTATGCTGGGATAAGACGCCGTGAAGGTGTATCAAACAGACATACGAAGTTACTCACATTCGTGATATTAGCGTGGATAAAAATATTGATACTAAACAACCATGACTCAGGAGACTCGAGCTCAATAGACAACTATTTGTCATTATTCTTCTGCGTTTATTGGTATTCTTTCTTTCTTTCTTGATAAAAGGCATCAATCTCATCTCGCCAACGTCTTCTTGCTCTGCCGCGACGCCGAATTCTATCGCGTGGAACCCATTTGGTCACTTTAGCCCAAAATTCCTCCGGCAAGCGACAGACTAAATATTGTTGCGTTAAAAAAAACCGCTGTCAGCTTGTAACTTATCCAGCGTAACAAAACCTGCGAAAAAGTTAATGAACTGACGAACGAAGGCGCAGGCGTCGCCATGACGATTTGGGAGGAATCGGGGAAACGCTCATGTTGTACACTGATGGCGGACTATTTATAAAAATATGTGGAATTACGTACAATATTTAAATATTAAATTACATTACTGCTGCTTTTACTTTGTTATCGCGGAATGTGGGGGAATAATTGAAATGTTTTCTTGGTTTTTAAATGTTTAGGTTGTATTAAGTTATCATATTAACTGCCGCACTCAGAGATGTCAATTAAATTTAATGCTTGTTTAGTTACGTGTTGTCTTATTCTATTGCTGTAGCAAAGAAAGTGACAGCAGCAACTTTAATCAAGCATTAAATACATATAATTGACGTCTCTGAGTGCGGCAGTGAATGTAGGATTTTTACGGTGGTTAACGACTTTTAGTGACCACGTCAAGATAAGGTTAATCTTTGTAATTTTAAACTAAACATGAATGTTTCTGATAATATGACCATTTCTAATAAGAAATAAATACAGAATTTCTTGATTATCAGCCAAAAAAAGTATTAGTTATATTTTAATTTTTACAATCCAATACAAATATTATTTTTGAATACCACATAAAATAAAGGCACAGAAAGATTATTAAGTAAATACAAAAAAATCGGTCAAGCGGTCTTATCGCGTAAAATGTATATTTTCAGACAATCTTAAAAGGAAGAGAAGTTAAAAGGCGAACAAAAATATATTGGCAGGCGGTGCAAACTAAAATAATAAATGGAATAAAAAAACCCAAACACTCAAATAAACAAATAAAAATTTTATACAAAATATTTATATTACAAACTCTTACATAGCGACATTACACGCAAAATTAATAAAACGAAATCTGAGATAACCAAAAACATTATTAAGACGTTTTTTGCACTCGTGTCTTTTGTTATTTATATCTGCTTTATCGAAATATTATAATATAAGCATCTGAACATAACAAGTGCTACGCGGAGCGCTACGAAAAACGCCAAGCGTAGTGCTACGTATTTTACGTAAAATAAAACCGGGCCAATATTCGACATTGCCTGAACTAGATGCTCGTTCAGGCAAATATCTATACGCAGCGGTTAATACCACTTACGCGTGTATGAAATAATAAATAGTACCTAATACCATACCGGCATAGCATAGTATAGTAACTGCATTTACTTTTCTATTGCTTTATTTAAATATAGGACACTATAGGTCTGTTTAACAAAAAAAAATAACCTTAATTTTAAATAAAATTTTGTTCGATTGTTTGTTTGTTCCTAAATACCTACATAAAAGTCAGAGTACAATCTCACACAAATTCACCTAGTCCCTAACTAAGCTCAATTCTTATACTATGGGTAATGACGATATGATGACGATGAACATACTTATATACAAAATACATCCTAGGTTCTGGAACAAATACTTGTGCATGTAACACAAATATTTGCCCATACCCGGGTATCGAACCAGGGACCGCTAACTTCGTAGGTACGGGCCATTACCCACTAGCCTAAACACGCCGTCTGGACAGAAACACTTACAGCTAGAATAATGTATGTCCATCTCACTTACGTGTGTGCTGCCTTAATACCAAAAATTCTACTAAGGGCCTATTTCACAATGGACGAGTAAATTTATCTGCCATTTAATCTTGGCTCTTTCCTTCTCTATTTTCAATTGTAAGATAGAGAAAGGCTAAATTTATCTGTCAAATATGCTTTACTTGTCGATTGTGAAACAGGCGGTAAGTGCAATAATGTAGTCGAAGCATTCTATACCTTATTGGTAACCACATAAAATTTAAAATACTTATACTATTACTATGCAGTTACCTTTTTTGCTTATAGGTACGACTGTGTGGTATTAATAGCTCGATGTAGTTATTGTCGCAACTAAGTTAGCTCTGCCCCTATTCTACGCGATAAAACAACTTCTACTGCCTTTCATATGTTATTGTATTGTCAACATTACGATAGCTTTTATTTACTTGACAGTAGTGGCAGCCGAGTTAATAACCACACGATAATATGTCAACGGCAATATATGGTTTTACCCAGTACAATAGAGGCCCTGTTCCTCCCGTAGATTATTTTGTAATACCTGGGAGACCAACATCTCGCTCGGGTTTCAAACGATTTTTTCCGATGATGACATTTTGACAAATCTATTTCTTGACCCAAAATACCCGTATTCCGCAAATTTCAATAAAATCGTTACAGTAGTTTTTGAGAACCAGATTACAAACAAATATATAAATACTGCAAATAGAACAGGATATCGCATGTTTAATTCTACTCTAAAAGAAACAAAATAAGCTGTGTACAGAAACGATCAGAAATATTACTTATTTAGGCAAATATTGGTCAATATAATATTTGCCCCATATCTATTTTAAGCTCTATCTATGTTTTCAAAACACGTTCCCTAAATACCTTAAAACAGGACCTATCACAATCGTATAAAGTCCATTTAATACTAGAAGCAAGATAAATTGGTACTTCGACTGCAGTAATAAATGACAATTAAGGAGACGTATGGAATGCTAGGACCTGCATCGGAACTGGAAATACTAGGTATCCCAGTGCCGAAGTATTTATGGGGCACTAGAGTTGGTGGTAAGTTACGAGCGCGCGTGGCAACGAGGAATGTTCTGTGAGGCTAGACAAGTTGCTGAAACGATTTTCGTAAACTGACAAAATTTATAGAATTGACGTAGGTAGGCGCTCGACGCGACTGTCTTATCCACGGAATAGAAAAACAGTGGAAGTGACACGAGCTTCGCTTAGTATCAGACCTGTTGTCGCCAATATTCAAACTATCATAAAAACAACACGCCACCATGGAAAATGTTTTTGGTGCGGCTATCGTTTTTACACTGCAAAATAGCACTATGCCACACGTTACACGCCCACTTGACATTCTACTGTTTTTTCTGTTCTGTGGTCTTATGCCTTGATCACACGTACCGAGCAAACGGGCGAGACAGTAAAATGTTTCTCGGCCGAAACAGTAATGTAAGTAACTGTTCACACATGTTTTGAAATTAGGACAGTCAGTTCAGAGGGCTTATTGTCTAACGCACTCGCAATCGCAACCGGTTTCAAAGTGGAGCAATTGTTTTCATTTTGTATGCAGACAAGCCGTTGATTTTCAAAATGAAAACGATCGTGATTGCAAATGCGTTAGACAATAAGCCCTCAGTTCTATTAAGACATTCGGACACGATGGATCGTAAAAACGATTGCGACATGACGGCCAAGACAGTGCACATTCAGAACTGCTGAGTGAGCGAGCAAGACAGTGCGGGGAAGCGGGAGGATGGACACTCGGCCTAGTAGATAGAACGGAAGCCGAGCTACTGGGACTCTCGTGACTTCGAGATGATTTTTCATGCGAGATATAGCGAAAAAATGTATGCAGTTGACAGTTAATCTCGCATGAAAAATCATCTCGGAGTCACGAGAATTGGGTCCCTGTCCTGCCGCTTCATTCGGCAGAGCACTCGGCGCTAATGTTTATACGCACCGAGTAATTACTCGGCCGAGAGCACTGTCTCGCCCGTTTGCTCGGTACGTGTGATCAAGGCATTACAGCTTAGGCCGGATTTACACTTGTAAGTTATTACTGTAAGTTTAGAAACAAAATTATATGCAAGACAGAGATGCAGATATTCGCCACTTACTCTTACCTATAGTTGCGTATCAGAACTTACAGAAATAACTTACAAGTGTAAATCCAGCCTTACGTCAATCCTATACATTTTCGATGACGATAATGAACGGACTTGACAGAATCGCGTAGAGTTAACCTCACGTGCTTCTATTTAGTCCACCAGAGTAAATACTCTTTAACCGATTTTTCTTTTCACCAGCACTTATTTCGAAGTCAGTGTAATTATGATTTAATAATTTCCAGGTCAGTGTAACATAATTTACCTTGGTAATAATCATCCCTTTTCTGCCATGTCATTATGTGAAAACGTAATTCCAGAACATTCTGCTCAGTATTTAGCTAAATCCCGTAATCCCGGGAATAAGCAACGCTTATCCCGGGGTCGCGCCCGTAAATACCCCGTTTCTTTCACAATAACATGACGGATTACAAGTTTTACATGAAAAGCTGCCGGTGTTAATACGAGAACTCGAATTTACGCGGACGATTTTTATGTGAGTTTTTTACTAAAGAGTTTCACACAAAATAGAATCTTTTTAAAATAATAATTAAGTGTCATTATAATCTCTATATATATAAAGGGCTAAACTGACTGACTGATGTATCAACGCACAGCCGAAACTACTGTACCTAGAAACTTGAAATTTGGTACAGGGGTTCCTTTCATGGTGTAAGTGAGCACTAAGAAAGGATTTTCCGAAGATCGACTCCTAACGGGAAGAAATGGGGGGAGTAGCGGGAAACTAATTCTACGCTTACGAAGTCGCGGGCGTCCTCTAGTCGCAATATAATGGTCTTTACCATTTACAAATCAACTAATAAATATCGATTACTGAGGCATATGAATGACTTATTGTTGAGTTTCTTGCGTTGTCCATTTTCAAGTGGAGGACCGCTTTTTATACGGATCTTACATCTGCTAATTGCAAGACTTTACCATTGTCAGAGAAGACTGTCACGTCCAAGTAATGTTGGCTAAACATAAATTGAGAAACACAAGTCAACCTAAGTTTGTACAGTATAATTGATTTCTAGACCACTTTGGACTATGCCAAAGTAACATAATCAATCAAAACATAAGAAACTTCTTATGATTTTATTTACAGTGTCACTTTGACATAGAACAAAGTGGTCTAGGAATCAATTTCCTTGTCTGTACGTTAGCTTGTACAGTAAGGCATCAGAAAATATACCAAGGGTTTCACCGAGTCATTAGGATACCTTGATTATTTATACAATGTAAATTTTTATTTGGGTTTTTTCATTAAAAAAATCCTCGCGTCCATTGTTTAACACCCCTTGTATACAAGTCAAAATTCTAAACAATAACCTGTCACAAACACATCGCGGCTTACAACGTTGCAACGAAAGGTCTGAATATTTTCTCTCGTAAAAAAACCTGACGTTTCCTAAACAAAAAATGGTAACGCCCAACGCTCGCGTGTATCGTACGTGACGTAATCTGTTAAAATTTCGTGACGCCCTCGTCACCGTCACGTTTTTGATACCTCGGAGAAAAACATCAAACGACACCGTCAATCTTGGAATCGTTCTGACATAGCTGAGGCATAAATTACGTGAGTTTTACACGTTACTTGGTACCTTTTAAGGTTTTTGGGGCGTGAAGTGTGAAGTTACTTTGTGACGCTCGCTCATTTGTTTCTGGTGGCACCGTAATGAGTTTGGGTACAAATATATTCGGGGACAAACAATCATAAATGTGTCTATAATTTCGTTTATGAGAAGTTATCAGTTGGCACATGTTTTCAAGAATAACAAGTTTTAGCAAAGTCTTTATTCACATATTCTATTGCGTGTCACGTATTACTTATTTACGTAAAATTAAGTAGGCAAGTTATACTGAAAAACAAACTTGGTCGTACCCATAAGGTTGTGATTTTTTTGCATAAGGGTCTTGATTCCATACGAGCCTAACAAGACGTTAGATACATCAACTTGTTCAGCTTTGTTTGATGTTGATCTCATAACTATCTAACTCTCTTAGTTTGCCCCTTATTTTTTACATAACTTACCGCCAAGTAACGTCTATGAGTGTGGCAGTAATTCGATCAACGAATTATTCCGTCACTCAATTAGACAGAAATTTACTTACGAGTCTTATTCAAATGTTTACTCTATATCAATAATAATCAAGATCAATCGCTTCATTAGACACTAGGTTACTAAATTTCAATAAGGGAATTCCTACCTGTCTGAATTCCAAGACACCAGACACTTATAGTAGGTATCACTAATGAATTTAGGGATTAGGTATAACATTGTTATATTGGGGCTATTTTGGCTCCAATCAATCGTTTATGAAGAAACTACGGGGTGAGCAATGCAAATAATAAAATATTGTTTTAGTTTTTACCCGACTGCCAAGAAGGGTAATGTTTTTTTTTGTTTTTGGCACGTTGGACACATAGAAACAAACGTGATGCAAGTAAAAAATTTATGAAAGTTAGCAATTTAAAAAGAATACTACAAATACGAGCTCATACTGGCTAGTAAAAAAAACATTAAATTAATACTATTGAAGCTGTGACTATTTATTAACGCACTTCCCAAGCAAAATATAAACAAAAGATACTTCGTCTATGAGCCGCTCCGTATCATGGCAACGTCCCAAAACGGGCCAAAATCGCACAACAACACTAACTTCCAAAACAAACTATTTGCATCAGCATCTTCCTAATAGGCCTGGCAAAGACTACCAAGTGCCAAATCGCGATGACTTGGCGCTGACTGGCCAGTGCGTGCCAACCGACGGTGCCAAACGGCTTCATGTGGCGCTAATGAGTCCTGTTTAGACGGCTAATTGCGAGTGGCATTGTTAGGGAAATCGATGGTTTGATTATAAACATGAGGGTAGTATGTGATGTGGAAGTTGATGTAAAATGAATGAGCTTGTCCTGTTTTCCTACGCTAACGCATCTCTTTGGAAGTATTGAGTTTGTAACACTTCGAGGTCTAGACACTATTTACATCGAGCTTCACTAACCTGTTTTCCTCTAGGCATTCCAAGTTGTTTACACACTGTAACCTTTGGCCACATTCTTTAAAACTTTCCACCTACGTTTTAGCACTAGACACCTTTCTTTCTCCTTCTCAAGACTTATTTCTTCAGTATTCTTTTATGTTTGTTATTGTAGCAAACCGGCGGTTGAAATGACAGTTCATTTTGTGTGACGTTTCGTTCGTCGCATTTCATCCCTACTTGTATGACAACTTTCCATAACGACGTTTGTTCTTAATAATTTCTTCAATCACAAACGTCCAACTTTCAAATGTCTATTATATCATTTGTTTAAGTTTAATCTAATGTAATTAATACTTTAATTTAATAACTTAATTTAATTTTAGTAAAGATTTCTCTCTTCGATCGATTCAACCAGTGAAACGAAACGCAAAAGCGTTACGTTCCATACTTAACATATTTTATTTATTTATGTCCTAAAATATGAGGCAATGGTGATAATTTTAACTTATGAGTAAATAAGAAATACAATAAACTCATTTAACTACTTTAATAACCATAGAATCACTTAATTCACTATTTAAGAAATACTGTATAATTCTTTTGACACTTTCCTTTTGTTTTTGTTTACTTTCAAATGTAAATAAACAGAGCCGTTCGGAAGTCAATGATCTAGCGTATTTGATGACCGTCCCCGTTGACCGCTATCGGGATCGAATCGTCAAGATGTGAGCACGTCGAAGCAATCTAAAGGATTTACCGATCACGCCATCCGGCCCTGCCTATATGGCAGAACTTGTATAATTTAACTTCTCTTTCCTAATATGGATTAAGTTTATCCAAATCATCTTCTCAGTTTCTACTGCTAAACCATAGTCCCTTCTTCGGTAAGTGTACTTTCCTTCTCGAACTTTCGCTGCCGCCATTTTGGTGTGACACCTTTCTTTTCTTTTCTTTCCATGTTCGTAACCCGTGTCTACTTATTTTTCAGTAACCTATAACAGTCATTCCAGCAATGAACTAATATATCATTTTACTTGAGCTTTGCCTCTTGCCTTATACCGTAAATGAAACCCACGGCTAGTGGTAAGTTACTTCATATTCTTTTGTTCAACCACGCGTTCATTACCGCCTGTTCTTCCAGTTATTTAACTGTGAATATTTTGTTCACAGGGTTTTCAGTTTTCAGTTTTTGTTCTTAGTTTTCATTACTGAAGGATTTAATCTTCGGTTTGAGCCTAACGTTTGTTCCTTCGTATGGAGTTTGGAAGCAACTCAAAAGCACGTTGATCTTGACGTCACCTTCTCGGCTTATATATTCATCTTCCCGGCTTCTGACTACCTGCACCGTGGAATGCTTTTGCTGTCCAACTACATATCCATCATCTCACCGCATGCGCAAGTGTTCGTCTGATCACCACCTGCGGAGACAGTGAGCCCTGCCTATCCAGTCTACCCAGCACTAGATTCATTAAACTACGCAGGTATTCATCATGAAGATGGCAGCGTGAGTACTTTAGCTACTTCTTTAACCTACGTGTTGCACCAACCGTTTTATTTGTTAAGCGGGTAACTTTAACTTAACTTAATCTAAGACAGAGTTTAGCAATACTTTATGCTAAGTGAACGTAAAGATAAATAAATGTGATTTACTAAAGTTTGATTTTTATTTGAACGATTTCATTTGTTGATGGGATGTAAGTCTGGCGCCCCTAATTTTATAAATTCGACTTACTCTTTCCTGGGCTGAATCTTACTCACACCCTAGTCTCATATGCTCACCAAACCAGCTACCCTGGACTATTACAAGTTTTTAGCTAAATTAGGATTGTTCATATTTTTACAATTACTCTAATTCGAAAACCATTTTGAGGAATACGGTTTTAAAGCCGTTCTGCATTATTAAGTTTTTGAAATATTTATCTATTTCGGATATTTCGACAAAAGTATATTTAACCTTTAACTTTCGTTTTCGGCTTGAAGCCATCCTAGGTCTATCTTAAGGATTAGGCGAAAACCGCTTGAAATAGTATATTCTAATACACTATTACAATCACTTTTTAACATTAGATATAATTTTAATTGTTGTAATTTATTAGAAAATGCCAACTCAAAATTAAAATAATTATGTCATCCATAAAATTTCTGCTAAATAAATAAAGATATTAAAACAAAACTATTTGGTCAAATACAAAATTAATAAAATTAGTTCCTTAAAATTACCTATTCTATCGAATTAGAACGTAAAAACTATGAGTTATTTTTTTGGTTTATCCCAATTTTTCGAAAAGCATTTCACGCCGTATGAGTTTTTTTTTTGATAGGACCCAATTCTAACCTAACCTAGTCTACGTAATTAACGTTTAAGATATCCTTATAACATCACAGTTTCCGTAGAAAATAGCGTCCGACGAAATTAAATTGTATGAAATGATACAATCGATGAACTGAAATTCGATAAAATTATAGATTACCTACAATGATACTTTAACTCTGAAAAGGTTTGAGCGACTAAGTTTTAAGACTAAGTTAAGGATTGCAAGCCGCATACTCGGGAATAAGTGTATCTTTCATGTTCTGTATGTAACTATAGAGTACTTAATTCTACAAAGTATTAAAGTTATCAAAGAATTTAAATATTTACTCAATGTTATTTGGTGTAACTTACGTAGCTTAGCGTTATATCCTCTTACTTAGCTTAAGCAGTTTATTATTAAAATCTCCAAGATACCTAGTAAATATTTGATCATATTTCTTCAAATAAATCTAATCTACTCCCCAAAAGTTTTACAAGCTTCGTCTTCAATGTTTAATAAACCTTATTAACACCGTTAAATAAATAATATTTTCCCTTAAAAGGAAAGTTGCAATAAAGATTGTTGTGAAAATAATTGAAACGTTGTTAGCTTAAAAATGGAAATGAACAGCGAAAATAATTGGAATTTCACACAATATCAATGCGAAAGTTGAGTTTTTAACAAGAATTTGGAATGACAGCGATGACTAACAATTGAACAATAAGTAGTAGATGGATGACGTCATAGTTTATATAGACTATGTATGTTTGTTTGTTTGTTAATCCGTTCCCTTGAAGGTCTTTGTCCATCCATCACATTTAAAAAAATATGTGTGACGGCTTTGGCTTAGTGTTCCTCGTGCCATGGGCTATGTGACGTCATATTTAATCCATCATGGCGGATTTTACATGCAAATATGCTTAGTGTAAATATTTTTTTCCTTACCAATATATGGAGTATTGTATTAAATGAAATGTTTTAATGCATAGACCTCGGAAAGTTATTATTTATAAACAGGAAGTGTACTATTACTTTGAAACATATGTTTACAAAAATCATAACTATGGTTTCAATCATAAATAAATAATATGGTTTTAGAATCAGCAGATTTTTCTGGTTCCGAATATGTAACATTACTTTTATGCAATATCTTACATTTTGTCGCTTGAATCGTTTTGCCTTGCAAGCGTCGAATCGTCTTTGACCAGAGGGCTTATTGTCTAACGCACTCGCAATCGCAACCGTGGAGCTCAAAGTGGAGCAATTGTTTTCGTTTTGTGCCTACAAAACAAGCGTTCAATTATTGCGTGATAACAGTTAGTTGATTTCATAGTCGAAACTATATTAAAGCGAAAAAATTTCGTCGGTCTTAGGCAGGATTCGAACCTACATCTCCTCTGGCTCTCCGGGCCGATGCAGGCGCATTACCACTTATGCCACCAAGACCCTACTTAAGATCCACGAAATTAGTAATCGCTTGCTTTTTTCATACTCGGAGTCGGTGGTGTCGTTGTTGAGAGCCAGAGGAGATGTAGGTTCGAATCCTGCCTAAGACCGACGATTTTTTTTCGCTTTAATATAGTTAAGAATTTCGTCAACAGACGATTCTGTTAAATTTAAAAATCTTCATAGTCGGATTCTAGTTTTATCTTTATCTTGTTTACAGTTAAGTCCATTGATATATATGTTACACTAGATTAGCAATTACCGCAACAAAGCGTTGCCACTTCACATAAGGCCGCAGCCATATGTCAGCAAACGTCAACTCAGTGCTCATTGGGATGCCGACAGAGTTGCACCGAGCTACAAAATGGGAAAATGCGTAGTGAAAGAATGTAATTCGAGATCACAAAAAGATAACAAATCCAGCGGAATTACTTTCCACACGTTAGTTAATTGTTTATGTATTCAAATTAACATAAAAAACCCAGAAATCGATTTAAAATACCAAATATTGCAATTTAGGCGCAGTGTTGCCATTAAAATATCGTTTTGGTTTTCCCACATTGACGGGAGGTTTTAAATTTTATGTTTGAGTTCTAATATATTGGAAGTAGATTTAATAAAAAATACAGATTAATGATAATAGAAGAATCTAGTATTTTCATTTAGTTACCTATTTTATATTGATACATTTTCAGGGTGCCTAAGGCTACATCCTTATCCATCCTTCCTACGTCAAAAGAAGTCGGTGGAAATCATTCGATTGTTGAGAAAATAGACCGACTTGCTGCCTACCAAATCAACTGTAATATTATTGTGTTCTAAGCACTTCAGGGATAAAGACAAATTAAAACTGCACTGCACAGGCCTGCATATCCTGGGGCACGTTTTATAAAGCTACAAGTTACAATTTTACAGGTCTAAACTGGCAACACTGCTCAAATGGCTGTGGCCCATTTGACGAAGCTACGAGTTATAAATTACAAGCGGAACTTTCTTTCTAGCAAAAGGAGTTAGAAAGAGACTTTCGCTTGTAATTTGGAACTTGTAGCTTCGTGAAACGGGCCTCTGCGGCCCGTTTCACGAAGCTACAAGTTACAAATTACAAGCGGAACTCTCCTTCTAGCAAAAGGAGTTAGAAAGAGACTTCCGCTTGTAATTTGTAACTTGTAGCTTCGTGAAACGGGCCTCTGGTCGTCATTGGTCGAAGTTGTGTCAAATGGAAACTTGTTACCTGTAAATTGTAATTTGTAGCTTTACAAAACAAGCCACTGATAGTAAAACGCAGATTAGCAGGTAATCCTGACAGCTGTCCTTCCAGTACCTACAAATTACAATAACCTCAAAGGACTTGACAGAAGCGCGTGGAGCTAACCCCATGTGCTTCTGTTTAGTCCACCAGAGTAAATCTCTTTAACCGAACAATTGTTCTCGCGTGTGATATCCATGGACTTGTTTCTCTAATAAGTCCATGACGATTATAAATTGTAGTGCGATGACAGATGTCAGGATTGACTTTATATCTTCCATTCACTATACATGCAAACAAATTGTATCCTTTGTACATAGTAATAATCTTATAATATTATACCTACATATAGGTAATAAAAAACATTGAAACAAAAAATGACGTACTTATTTTATTACCTTTGCCTATTTCTAGTAATCTAATAAGAAATACGCATTTAAAATAATTTCATGCATTAATTAATTACAAAGTAAGTATTATTTTAAAAAATCCCTATTTATTTGTTATATTGGGCAAATTTTCATATGGTCGGCAACACCAACCTACCATGGCATATTTTTGTGTCTGTCCTTATCTAATGTCAGTGACATCATTGTTCTTGCAACTTGTATAAGTGAGACCGATATATTTTTACTATGTGTTTATTTTAAAATGTGTAGTGGTTTCAAAGCTACGTCGTCGCGGCTAAGAAGTGGTCATACTTTTTTACCGCTTGATAATGAGGTTTGCTTCTCTAGTCTATTTATCTCAATGGTTAAGTCAATGATTTAAACCAGCACCGTACATTAACTCGAAGACGCACTCCGTTACTACAAATCCTACACTAAATCCACGAATAGTGTGGCGACTTTCCGGACATAAACCGCTTTAACATAGTGTATATTAGTTTTACGACTTCTTGTACAATAATACAATTACAACGAATGGACACGTTCTCAGGGGTGTATTCCACTCGGTAAAACGATATTACTTTTGTAAATTTATCGTATTGTTTTCAACTTGGCAGCCATTATTGTCAAGTAAATACGGCAACATGTCAAAAGCAATATTGTTTTAATGAGTAGGATTAGCCACAGATGTTAGGCTAATAGTGCATTATCCTTTTAAAATAGCAAAATTCTTATTTTTCTACAACTCTCAGCGAATTTATGAATTCCTATCGCAACGCATTCATCAAAATAAAAAGAGATAACCGTTCCTAAAAGCACACAGCCACATGTCGGGTATGTCAACAAAAATGACCATGTACCACCGTGTCGCTCTAACACGAAGCAGCAACTTCCCAACGATCTGTCCGGTAGGAATAATGCGACAGGGTTGTAACACGCGGATATTGCAGTACATGGGAGGGTCGTGGATTCGATCCCGGGCGGTTATTAGCACCAATTCAGAGGGGTGAATAATGTGAGCCTAATTTGCTTACGGTCTAGTGGAAATATGTACATAAATTATGGAGGTTTCTTTTTTTCGGCGTGATTGAGAATATTATGCGTCAGAGTTGACGTTTGACGTGATTGCTGTTTTGATACTATTTGTATTAAACTGTACCGTAAAACTACACAACTATGGTCCTAGCCTGCAACAATAGTCCAGTTTTCCTCATTACATTATTTTTAAATATGATACCTTACTGTTATTATTGCTGGGTATATGTACTGTTTGGCCTAAAATCGATTGCTCTAAACCTTAGCTATAGCTAAAGCTATATCATATTTTTAGAATAATGTGATAAGTAAAATTGGACCATTGTTGTAGGCCAGGACCATAGTTGTGTAGTTTTACGGTACCTCTATAGTGGAAGTCTTACTTATTATTTTAAGTATGATTTTTAATGTAAGGGCAATATTTTACTGGCACATTTACACGTTATAAGAATAAAATAATAATAAGAATAATCGAATTTCAGCATCCTATGTTCTTTTCAAAAAACCGAAGAGCGTTTGCAAATTTTGTTAAAAACATACGAGTATTTTATACACCCAACAAGTGATAATATTTTGAGCTTGCTTCAGTACCAACAACCCGATAGTCGGGTTCACTGTTTGTAGGAGATTTTTGCTACGTAGCGCAATAATGCAGCTACAGGCTACAGCGTAGCACTCGTAGCAATGCTGGCACTGAATGCGTTACTAAAGTATAAAAACCTATTTTTTTTGCATCATTTTTTTTTTTATTGGTTTATATATTGGTTGGTATGGTATGTTCAGTAAAAATATCTCCACGCCTATCACAAGATACACAAGTGTGATAACAATCTTTTCCAATTTAAAACCGGACACAAAATTTTAATAAACTGACGCCAGTATTCTAAATCTTAAATGAAAAAAGGGTATAAACCTGCACCCAGTAAAAAAACTATTTGTCCAACGCCCGGCGGCGTTAATAATTCCACAATAGCAATAAAAAAAATCCCCGACAAATCTCCGCAATCCCTCTGACGGCCAACTAGGCACGCCTTCAAAATTATTAAGCCTTTTCAAAGTTCCGAACCGAACTACCCCCATTTCAAATCCAACCTTACCCCGCAAACTTGAGGGTAGGAACTTCAACAGTAAAAAAACAGTAAGTTACATCATGCTTGCTTTAAAATCCTGTTTACGATGTCATGGAATTTTACGCTGCGAGGTTTAATAGCGTGTCTTGTTTCTCTGGCTTACTTATACAACTGTCCCGCTCTATGGTCCGGTCTCATTCAGTCTTACTTCCGTATAATCCAATACCAGACTGTACGGAAAGGATTTGTATGGCACTTCGGGAGCTTTTCCGGTCTGAAATATCATACGTTCTTTTCTTAGGAGCTTACGAAAATTGGTTACGCGACTTAGGTATTGTGGGAAAAGAATTTTATACTAAAACAATTGAATTGATTTCTATATGGACTTATAATTTTAGCTTTTGCTGTCTTTATCACAAAAATCTAGTCACGTCGTGATACACGTCAGATTTTAGTTTTTTTATCTGACATTTACTACGTTATGTGTGCTAAAAACGTACTGAAAACGTGTTAAAAATTGTTAAAAATGATTTTCAAGAAAATCAAGGGGTAAAATTACTTAATTAAAAGATTTTCCGAAAATAAACCCCTGACGGGAAGCAACAGGGGGATTACCTACCGGAAAAATAATACTTACGTTCACGAAGTCGTACGCGTCCTCTAGTCTATCAATATATAAAATAATACTCAAGCAAAAAAACGCAAAAAAAAAACTGTAAAAAAAAAGTAATTTTTAGTAAAGAAAACTAAACCTAAAGCATTTTAACAGTGTTAGTGGTCAAGCCAAGTTCACAACCCTCCACACACCGAACTGACTACAGTCAAAATTAGTAGCCATGTTATTTCCCTAATTTCAGGCTAATGGTTCATTATGGTCTAATTTACAGCCGA
Organism: Acleris cristana; assembly: GCA_948252455.1. NCBI lineage: Eukaryota > Metazoa > Arthropoda > Insecta > Lepidoptera > Tortricidae > Acleris > Acleris cristana. The sequence continues at coordinate 4,401,023 of OX411774.1, read as the reverse complement.
GCTGGATGTGCTGCTAAATTTATTGAGCGCTGTTTCATAGACCTTTGTGGGTATTTTATGTACACAGATGTTGGATATGCGTACGTGTACGGGTCAATTGGAGAAGTGTATTATCATCGGTGGGGCACGGACTACTTTAACCTCCTAAGGCCCAACGAAAAATTCAGCATGTAGTCACTACGGCCCGTAGTCCTACCAGCAGTACTATTGTTTTATACTCATTCAGACCCAAGTACTTAAAAAACAAAATGGCGGGTTTTCTATTAAGTGCTACTGGTAGGACTGTGTTACGCTATTGACGGGTTTTTATTAAGTCCTACTGGTAGGACCATGGTACGCTATGACAACACAACTGTCGAAGGAGCTGGGTCTGAATGACAAAGTTAATAAGTACTATGGGTATTGGGCCTTAGGAGGATAAAGGACGCAACTCAAGAACTTGAGACAGTATCATCATCTTTATGACACAATGTTTTCATCGTATGTATTTAAGTATTATATTTATGTATTATATAAACATACATATATTATTTATTCTATATTTTTACCTTTATATTTTTAATATGAAGTACGTATTTAACTAACTTTTCAACACTGTTTAAATCTCTAATTACACTGGTTATTCTCACTGGTAAGAAAAATATGCTTGAAGTCGTCAATGTCATTAGAGATGTCAAGTCATTTGTAATTTTTAGGAAACTCAACCTTATTGTTGTAGAATTTCAGATTGACTTTGGACCTAAGGTGGGTACCAAATTTAATCTCGTGCCTGTACATACATCCATACATTAAATCACGCCTGTTTTCCAGAGGGGTAGGCAGAGATCACTTCTTTCCACCTGCTACGATCCTGACAAATCTCTGTCGCTTCTTCCCAATTAATTCATTTATTCTCTGTTGAGTAAAATAAACGAGCTTTTTCATTAACTCGTACCTATTAACATACTAATAATATCAAGGACAGAAAGATACAATACCTTTTAAAAAAAAACTTATAATTCTGCATTTAATTCCATATATCGAACAGACATCACTTTTAATCAAATACACGAACTAAGTTAGACTTATACTTAACTGCATTTACACATTTTGCACCCGGTATTACTAATTTAAAGTCCACTTTGCAATGTTCGGCACATACTGCCTATATGTAATATGGCATGATTTAGGGAGTCCGAGTTGAAGTTAACCAAGTGGCCATATTGAGCCACTCGGTTCGAGTAGCGACGAGAGGTATCGCTAATATTCGACTGGGTTCGAACTGGATCCATGCAATACTCGAATTGATTTCGAACACTCGAGTCCGACAATGTAGCGATGCGTACCTAAGGCTCTTGATTTTGGAGCTATAAAGCGCTTACAGAGCTTGTTTGAAAATGGAGCTATGCGTCTTTTTTCAGTTTTCAAGACAAGAAATACTTTTAAAAGCTATTCATTTTGCCGCATACCTTGCGAATGTCACCAACTTGAATAAACGATATGATTTGAACGTTCTGTAAGATATATTACTTTGTTTGTATATCCGATGAACATATTTTTATTTTATGTTACAGTATTTTTGTTTCACCTCTGTCCTCTACTTAACTTGGGATTTTAAAGAGCATGTACTCAAAAGAACGAATTCAAAATTATTTTTTTTTGGAATCCTCACAAAAACTAAGTTGCAAAACGACTTAGTAATGATCGGAAATCATTAACGCACGTAGCTTATTAGTGTATAAAGAGTCTATACCTAACTGCCGCACTCAGAGACGTCAATTAAATTTAACGCTTGTTTACTGATGTGTTGTCTTATTCTATTGCTATAGCAAAGAAAGTGACAGCAGCTACTTTAATCAAGCATTAAACTTAATTGACGTCCTGAGTGCGGCAGTAAATATACCATGCTACAAAAAAATACAAATATCAAACAATCCTAACAGTTTTATCGAGTTATTATTTTCCTGACAGATAATAATATTAATAAGATTATTGCCATGGAATATTTTTTTCGATCTCGATTATTAACTAGACATAATTTCGCTGCAGATATTTGCTACTAACCAATCATCCCCCTAATCCAGCCCCTCCAGTTAGCCTAAATTAATTTACTCAACTCAAGTACTAATTTAGTCGGAATTCTAAACATTCCTGAAATGGAGGGTAGCTATAACAGTAGGTACACTACAGTACGAAGTAAGTGTGGAAATTTATATGAAGATGTATAACAATCCTATAATAACAACAGGGATGCATTCCGTCGTTTTAATTTGTTTTATATTTATATTACTAAAGTAATAGTAGTTTATATGACAGGTGCATAATGAGAGGCATTAATACGCGAGTGTTTTAATTGCTAATTATGTATACAGTCGCACACATAACTTTATCTACATGCATAATATCATAAGTTTTCTACAGTGAGAAACCTGTATCTGTGGTTACCCTGTATCTTAATTTACCTGTATCTTAATGTTTACATTAAAGTATCGGTCTCCGACACTTTAATGTGAACATTAAGATGCAACCAAATCGATAACATCAATACTTTAATATTAAATTAAAAATACATCCACAGATACAGGATTTTTAATATAGGCCATCTGCTTATCGTTGCTATAATATGGATGTAAGTAGATAAAAGTTATTTAATCATCTATTTCACAAGCACGAAATACACCAGTTACACTTGGATTGCAAGAAAAACGCATAGACTAAAGAGTAATCCCCACTATAAACCTATATAAGTTAAAGTATGCTTTTCAAACAATTTAGTTTTTTCCCAGGAACTAGTTTCGTTTATACGTTCGCATAATATATTCCGTGTCTTCGTAAAGAAACCGTTGTTTCGCGAAAAAATAAGATTTTTACAAAAAGGTTCTACGCCATCTTTGTTGTAATTTAGCAAGCTTCCGTTTTGAATATAGAATTTTCGCGAAAAGACGAAAAACATGCAAGCGACGCGACGAGATGAGCGAAGTTTAACCTAACAAGACGGTGCCAAATATTTTCGTCTGGCTACTTACTCATTTAATATTTTTACCCCCTTACTAATAAACGTCGATTAACGGTGGTATAGGGTAAACTGACCTATTGTTGGCCACCTACCAATTATTGGCCCCATAAACTTTAACATAAGGTAATAGAGATGATAATTCAACAATCACTAGGCGCCAGTAACTGGTATTTTAGAGGCCAGTTATTAGGTGTTGTGTGTTTTTACCCTACAATGTTTTGTCCTTATCTGTCATTGTGACATTTGGATTGAACAGATAAGGAAAAAACATTGTACAGCTATACCACCGTTACTCAACGTTTATTAGTAAGGAGGTTAATGTCCCTATTTCCCAAATTATTTTTGCTAAAATTTGGTTTAACTAGTATCCAGCGTTTCGGTAATAACATCACTGGCAACGAACAAATTAAGTGAAGCAAACGGGTTGCCGTTAATTAGAGATCTCATAACACGTACTTTCATACGGTAATTACGTATAAACACATAAAATTTAAATATCCACCTAATTAACAGTAACGTAGAGTTTAAAATGGTCGCAGGGAATTTTATGGAAGCAGTTTTCAAATATTTTAACGGAACATTTTGGCTGGTTGTGTTTTTGAACGTAAGGTAATTTAGTTGTTGTAGTTAATAAAGAGAAGGGTTTGAAGAGTGTTATGTTTTAATTTGGTTTAAATTTGTTTATTCTGTATAATATTATAATATAGGAAGCTGTATTGTTTAATAATATAATATAATAATATAATATAATATTATAAATGCGAAAGTTTGTGTGTGTGTGTGTGTGTGTGTGTGTTTGTTACCTCTTCACGCTGCAATGGCTGGACGGATTTGGATGAAATTTGGAATGGAGATAGCTTATACCCTGGAATAACACATAGGCTACTTTTCATCCCGGAAAATTTAAAAGTTCCCGAGGGAATAAGTATAATCGAAATCTAAGCGGACGAAGACTAGAAGCTATTATCCACTAATCCTACTAATACGAGTATCCTACTAATCCTGCTCATATTATTAACCCTAAAGGGTAAATTTTTAAGGAGATCAGTGAGGAATTGAGGGAACTCTTCAAATATTGTAGGCAAACATATAGCGATTTCAGTATTTTTAGTAACAAATCTAGCATTTGTATTCAGAAAGTATCATTTGGTGAAATGGCACTGATGATGAAGACCACAGATGGCCACCGGAACTCCTCAACGATACTTTTTTCAAGGGTGGTGATAAGATATCTCGATTAAGATAGTTGAGCGACTACAACGAAGGACATTTAATTGTTTATTATTATATGACTATGACTTCCCCGCGGCGTTGCTGGCGGCGATCGTGAAATGTCTTAAAGTTTCATATCAACTAAGAAGTGGGACTAGGAACATAAGCTTATTATGATATCTAAAAAGTCAAAAATAAAATAAATGATTTAAAAAACAAAAAAACCGCCTTCAAAAACGTATTTATTTTGTGAAGTTAGATACGTGAAAATTGGTATATACTAATAAAAATAAAATTTATAGCTTACAGCGATTTTGGAAAAACTACCCCTAAGGGATAAAAGGGGGATGTAGAATTTTATATGGGAGTTCGTCATTTTTGTAGTTAGAAACGTAAAAATTGGTGTTATTAAAAAAAAATACTTTCGGCGATTTTGAAAAAATATTCCTAAGTAGTTGAAATGGGGGATAGAGGTATGTATCGAAGTTAAATAAACTAATAGCTATGAGCTATGATAATAGCTATAATGTACTGGGAGTAAAGTAAGTACAGTTGGTTAGGTTAGGGTAAAGTTTTTTTTTTGACCATCCAGAATCCGAATAGGCTTAGTAAGGTTAAGTTATTTTTTGACCACCCAGTACCGAAAATTAAACATGTAAAAAATTTAATACTCTAACTTTTCTTTATTAGGTACCTACCTATTCAACTTTAGAATTAAAAACCAATTGGGCCCTTACTATAATATACATTACGCATTAACATCTAAATCGTAAAATTTGTTCAGTGTGAAATTGTGCGACTTTAGTTTATACATGAAAGTATAATATACAGCGACAAAGTTCTTCGCAGCGCGTCGCGGACGCCGGGGGTGTAAATAGGAGCGGCAAAGCTCGCTCGCGCTCATTGATCGAAGGACTTCGTCCTACTTGCTTTGTTTGGGATATTGTCAGTTTGTATTATTCTATACAAAATTAAGATAAAAAAACTGCGAACCATTTTTTTTGTTGTATTGTTATAACGGTAAAATACGCAAGCGTCAAATACTGAAAACGGGTCAAGTGCGAGTCGGACTCACGCACCGAGGGTATTTTTATCGACTATGATTTCGGCCGGAGCGATTGTGTGTGCTGGATGTACCTATTTACATCCTATCCTACATATAATATCAGTGCGAAAGGTTATGCGTGCGTGAGTTTGTTACTTCTTCGCTAAAACTGATGGACGAATTTGATTAGATATATATAATTTAGAATAGAGTTTGCTTAGGGTGACGGAACCTGTAATGGAAAGGACCAATGATGGACACTTGATTCTTATTGTACAGAAGATAAGGGTTATTCATTTGTTTTGCAACAATCGATTTAGGACCATATGGAATTTGAATTAAGAGTGAAGTGTCCATTACTGGTGTCGGTCAGCTAAAAGTGTCCATCATTGGTGCCGTCATCCTATACACTGCATATAGGCTACCTTGAATCCCGAAATAAATCAGTGTTCCCGTGGGATGGCAAAATTACTAATTCTACGCGGACGAAGTCGCGGGCAGAAGCTAGTTGTTTAATATTTTATGGAATAACTAAAATATTTTGACCGTTCACGCTCCACATCGCATCGGGACTCAAGAAAATACAATCAGTGCTGGTTAACTGGAAGGGATCCTATTAAAAGAATAAGTTTGCCTTTGTACGTACACTCACCGATAGTTTTGTATTATACAACATTAGGCGCAAAAATATGTCTCTTTTTACGAGGTGCATACAAAGGCAGACGAGCGTGTACTTCTATTTTTAAGACCGATGTTGAATAATAACTTACTTAACTTTTTTTGTTATTGTACTGCCTACTGCCATTTCTGTTATTTCAATGTTTTGTGTATGTACTTTAGGCTGTTTTAGGGCAATAAAACTTTAACATGCATAATACCATTTATTTTTTATTTTTACTTATTTAACATACCAAAAATAATATTTGTTACAAATTCGCATTAGCATCTTCTAATGCGGATTTATTTAATGACACTACATTTTTGCTTTCTAAGTTTATGCTTGCAATTTTCACTGAACTACATCAACACTGATTCAGAACAGAAACACCATTGAAGTTATAAGACAGTATATAAACCCAATTCCAATTCTAAAACGTTGTAACGTCACTTAAAGTAAACGCTAACAAATCCCGTAGTTACGTGCCTCTAATTTATCCCAACCTTTAAGGCAGCGGCTTAGCCGTCACACGCTCATACTAGTGTGGGAGCTGAGGGCAAAATAGCTGCATGATTGATAGGGAGAGATATGGTACTGTGGTGCGACTGTGGTGGTGGAAGTGAACTTATTATAATTTTGTGCATGCTGTTCAGAATATAATATTGTAATTTTACTTTTAAATAAATATCTTATCTTATCTTAAGAACTAAGTTTGTTTGGTTGTTGCTCATTATTATAATTTTTTCAAACTTTTGAGCCTTTCGCTACAGTTCATATAATTTTTTTAAGTCACGTTTTTTTCAAATTGCATGGCCTCATTCATAATTTAGTTTTAACTTTATGATGGCAAAACGCTTTTATTGTTATTGGAATGAAAATGATTTTATTGTGAGTATTTATGGATGAAAGGTTTTTTTTATTTAGTAACACCTATATTAACCACTGAGATGCATAAGAAACTTAAAACCTTATAAATATATTGCAATATTAACGACGTATTCCTTTATTCCAAGACATGAAAAAAAACAATGTAAGAAGCATTGTTAAGCGGGGTGGCTTCCGCAGCTAGACTTGAAGCGCCTATATTGCTTTGAGTAGGTACTTTTTTTACTGTTCATTTTTAGGCCTGCTCCCGGACTACACTGAGGTGCAAAGAGATTTGCCTCACAAATTGAAATCCTTCAGTAAACGTCGTAATCGGATTATGACGGGCTTAAGGCGTCCGGGTCCAAAACGACAATTTACGCAATTTGGTCGTTTCCTTACTAGCTGCAAGATTATTGTTGATTATGGTTTTGCGGTTAATTGTAAGGTTCTAATATACATTCAGTGCCGGTGACACGACTTTTGCGGCAAATTATTTGCCAATTGGTGGTATTAGATTTATTTTGTAACATCGAGGAACTTGGGCCAAACAGGCAACAGATCTTTGAGCTTAATTTGTCATTTTATTGACAACCAGCGGCCCGCCAGCGGCTTCGCCCCGCTGCAAATTTCTGACTATACCGGTGGATTTTTTAAATTTCTTGTCTCCGTAAGATCCTCATACTTCAAGGAATATTCTAAAAAAAGAATTAGCGAAATCGGTTCAGCTGCTCTCGAGATTTGCGCTTAGCAACATATTCAGGGATTTATTTTTATATTATAGATTAGGTAATTAATGGTCGAAGCGGTTGTTTAGTACTTTTTTCCCCTCCGTCTCTATCCTCACGATACGATTTATTTTTCAGTGACAGACAGACAGACAGTAGAATATTTATTAAGTAAGTACCTATAACAAAATTGCTATTGCTTTACATTTGCTTACTTACGTGTAAAAGTTATTCTCACTCATGTGTTTTCTAAAAATATAAGCATAGTGAATTTTTTTGTGGCAGTTATTTTAAATTAAAAGCACCCTCTCACCCCAAACGTATATACCGTCTCCGTACCGTCGTGGGTAAAAAACATGAGTTTTTTCCTTATTTTAAAGCTTTAAAAAGCGTTTTCACCCGTCTTCTTAATTATTATAAGTTTCTGTAGAAGAGTTTGATAGATTCTGAAGTACGTGTAATACTAATGGTCTAAATTTTATCTTTTATCCTAAGAATGCCTTAGCTACTTTTTGCATTTTAACATGAATTCCTAAGTAAACACTTACCGAATTTTGTTCCTTGTCAATAACAAGCAATTAACTTGTAAAGTCTGTTACAACAAACGTAATACATGACCGGCGGCCATCAAATTTAACCGTAAACCGCTTATGACGTGCCACAGGAGATTAATTATATAAAGCGTCGTTTTTGTTACTCATAACGGAGTGTTATTGTATAAATATCAGCATGCGAGCATATAAACTGCGTATTTGTACGTATCCTAGAAGCCATTTTCTACACATATTTGCTAAGGTCGTTTCTATCTAGATTTATAATTCCCAGGAGTATTAGGGTCGAGTCATAATGATCGGTCTAAATGGAAGATGAATTGAGGTAGAATGATATTACAGAAATGGTCTGATTTTAATGGTTCCTAACATACCTAAAGGACTTGCAATTTTTATATATTTGAAACCCTTTCCGAAAATAAAGTCTAAATAATGTGATTAGTGTACTTATACTCTTAAGAAAATAACCAGTAATTTTGCTTGTCAGTTAAATACCCAACTTGATCAACATAATTATGGTGCAATAGACTTACTATTTTCATTATTTTACACTGTTTTCATCGTTTAAAATGCATTGTATTTATCAAACCATCGTTTGGCCCCAGCCTCCCCTTTATTGGCCCTCCGATTTCATTTAGAGGCTTCCCCTTAATCGTTTCAGGTAGGTTATATTTTTATAAAAGAGAAAAATAACAGCGGGTCAGGTATGAAAAAAAAACAACATAAAAATAGAAAGCCTTTGGCATTAGAGCGTCGTAAAAAACGAAAAACGAGTAAAGACCAATACAATGCGATAGCTCTAAGTTGTTTCGGATTTGTACTTTGTCTCTCACTCACTGCTCTTATAAAGAGCGAGTGAAAGTGAAGTGCAAACTACGAGTAGAAGCACCTTTTAAGTGTTTACAAACAGAGTCATTAAAATTTTAAATGTAAGAAGAAAACATAAGTGATGTTGATAGCCACGAAGTTATTTCTTTCGCCTCAAGCGACATAGCCAGAAGCGTCTGTCGTCCGACCAAGTCGCTCGCCGCAGGCGACTGACTATAGGTACCAGTTTCGGCATGTAAATGAAAAATTTAAACTGATTTTTTTTTTCACGCCTTCTGTAAACTTGGCGTTACACCATCTTGGAAGATTTTCCCTCTGGCTAAGCATTAAAGGTGCATTTGTGATACTAATTGAAAGAGGGGAATATTATTGATTAGCTATGTTTGCCCCCTGGGGCGTATTTGATTTGTCAGTTTTATTGGATTCCTTAAAACGTATTAAAAAACAACAAAAAAAAAAGCAGTTATAAATATAAAATAATGATTATTATTTGTATGCTCCTTTTTGTAAAGTCTAAAGGTTTATCCATTCATGTGCAGATAAATAGAGCATTTACCTAATAAAGGTGCGGATAAAGTGGAGTATTTACCTAATAAAGGTGCGGATAAAACAGAGCATTTACCCAACAAAGGTGCGGATAAAGAAGTGTCTTTACCTAATAAAGGTACGGGTGAAGTAGAGCATTTATTTAATAAAGGTGCGGATAAAGCAGAGAATTTACCTGATATAGGTGCTGGAAAAGTCGTGCATTTACTTAATAAAGGTGAGGATAAAGTAGAGCGTTTACCCAATAAAAGTGTAAAAGTGCAGATAAAGTTAACCATTTACCTTACAAAGAGACAGAACTGCACATGTTTTAGTAAAGGTGTTTTATAAAAAGCAGACAAAGTAGAGCATTTAGCTAATGAAGGGATAGAGCTGCGCATTTTTAAGTAATAGTGCAGATACAACTAAGCATTCATATTATAACAATGCAGTTAAAAAAAATGCATTTACTTTAAAAAGCTCTTGATAAAACTGATCATTTATTTAATTAATTGCAGCTCCCCAGTTTATTCTGCACCTTTAACGAGTCAACCAGTAGCAGAAATACGTTCTATAATTAGTTACTAGATGACATCATTAACTTCGCTAAAAACCGTAAAATAACCTCGTTTATCTGAAACTCAACATTTTCCAATACATCATAGTGAATGACTTCATTATAATAATGTTCCCTACGGTTCACTCCCCACGTTCTGAATACTAAAACTAACAAAACTCTACTTAATTTATTCATAATCACGTCCGTATTCTAACCATCGTTACATAGACGCTAAAGGTCTGGACGCTATGATTAAAGAAGTTGAGAATAAAGGTTAGAATTTATTTTAGTCATTTTGTACAGCACACTTTTTGTTAGTTAATTGCTAGCGAAATGTCTATTTCCACTAGTTCTAGTTCATTAACTATTAACTAGAGTTTTATGAAGCTGATAATAGAAATAGTGGGAATAAAATTTAGCAATGAGTTACTAACTGTTTGCTTCAAAATTTACTAAACAGTTTTTAAAACATAGACATTCAAACTCTTGGGTTCTTAGCTGAGGTACAGTCAACAGCATAAATAAGTGATCATTTATGTACCTTGTCACTTTAACGTTGTGTTTGAAATGTTATACAAAATTCCAAACCCAGAACCATAAAAAAACATTAGATAATTTTCCATAAAGTTGTACATATTTGAAATATAACTGCACCTGCACCATAGCCATAGTCCTATAGTCTCTGTCTAACCCATTGAGAGACAGGCGTAAAAGTATGAAGGTATGTGAAATATAACCTTATGCATAATGCATAAGCTACTAGCTAGACTAAATACTAATGTAAGTTATTTATAAGACCTTGTGCAACTTAGTCAAAACGTATCAACACATTGGTAGCGAATTTACGAGTTCATCTCGCAATTACATCTAAGTTTATGGTCCACTGCCTGTCACAGATCCCGAACACTCCTTTGTCCATCCACATTCCGAATTCTATTAAACCACTCCACACCCGAAATTAAACCGCACCATGCGTCGACCGATTTAATTCGAAACAAATGGAAATGTTACCAGAATTAAATGCAAATTTATTCAATTAATCTGGCCGTCTGTACTGGATGTCGCGAAGCCGTGATTGGCGTTAAGTCGTTCGCCCGTGCGAAAGTGGTTCGACGTTTACAGAATAGGGACGTATGGTAATGGCGTGCATTTGAAATTTTGTTTGCCTTGAAGAACGGTACGCCCTCCGGTTTGAGGCACTAGATTAAGAAAAGCGCTGTTATATGGCTTTTGCCATCGTTGTGGTGAATTTGACTGTCCTTTAGGTTAGTTAGCGAATAATTACGGCATACTTTATTAATGGTTACATATAAAGACATTAATTATTTTTCAGTCGTATAAATCAAAAAATCAAATCAAACCAAGCTGACATGTTCGTCTAATACCTATAATAGGTTGCGTATAGCCTTTACAAATAGCAGCAATAATATCAGAACATTGTAAACGTAAGTTTACGAGTAAGTCTTTAATTTTGACGGACACATAAATAACAACTGCGAAGAAAACGTTTATTTTCAGTAGGTAGTTTACGAGTATATAATATAGCGTAAAGAAATGACAGTTTATGCTATACAATAAAATTTATATTACTCACATGAAAAAAATATTTTTCTTTGGTAATAATACTTTCTTCATTTCCTTACAGTATATTACTTCATTACAGTATAATATTATTACTTACTTACTTAAAGTATACCACTCAACTAACTATGTCCACTGATACATAACTTACGAGTACAGGTACTAAAAACTACTAACATAGAATAACTCAAACACTAATAGTCAAGTCAGAGGAGAACCTGAACAATAGCGAGCTAATAAGAAATATCATCACAAAAGAACGAGAAGGTTGAGAAGTACTAATCTAATATAAGCTCATATTTTCGACGAGTTTTACTTTATTCACATCTAGCTGGGATATGAAAATCGTGGGACAAGTTAGAGAAATAATGCGATTTAGCACATATTAGGTGATAGTACGACAGTAAAGTCAATATACCACAGAACAGAAAAAACATTAGAAGTGGCAAGTGGGCGTGTAATGTGTCTCATAGTTATGCGGAGTAACGCGCAACCTACCATAATTTTGCCGCGATAGCTTATTTCGATATTTCGATATTTCTAAAATAGGAAATAAATCCAAAAGCATGCCTTATAGTGCTATTTTTCATGGTGGCGTGTTGTTTTTATGATAGTTTAAGTATTGGCGACAACAGGTCTGAAACTAAGCGAAGCTCATGGCTTCCACTGTTTTTTCCATTCCTTGTCAATAAACCTAACTCCAGCCGGCTGTCCCATCATAATTATCTGAACAGTAAAGTGAACACTGTAAGTTAAAGACATTGAATGAGAGAACATTTGCAAGTAGGTAGAAAATTATGCCGTCCTAAAATATTTGTATGAAAAGTTCCTATTTTGTTACCAAAAATGTTAAAATGTTAGAAGCAAAAAAGGAAATTTTCATCTACACCATAGTGAAATTTTATTTTGTGTGTTCCGAAATATTTGAATGGAATGGTTCTTTTTCTTTGATAAACTAATATTCATGTTAGTGATTATCATTTGCGTACCTGCCGTTATTTTATCGAAAGAAATCACAGTAGCTAACTTGAAGACGATAAAAGTAAAGTAAATTTTATTACATTGATGATTTTACTTACCGACACCAATGGTGAATGTCCTCAAGCTATAATGTTATGACTTAGAGCGTTGTCAGGACTCACAAGTCTTGGCAATTTATTACTAACTTAGAGACGGACCGTCCTTTTGTAGTACAAATGCTAGTCTGGCTCACATTTTTAAAGAGATGTATTTTGGATATGATTTAATTTTACACCGTTTGCGCGTATGGTAGTGGAGAATGTAAATCAACAAATGTATTCAAGTTTACTATTTCTCCAGGTAGGTTAATATTATTTTCTCCACGTTAGATTACCAATAACATATACAAGAAAACCGTGATAAATCTTCTACTTAAGTTCATATACACCGGGCAAGTTAACGAAAAAGAAAACTAACGACTCATTAAGGATTATTTAATTTTTAAAAAGACCTTTCATTTATAGACCTAATTTCAACTCTACGAATGTTTATCACTGTAGTTTTTTTGTGTATGTAATGACACAGGCACATGCATAACAGCTAACGTCAATCCTTTATTATATTCCTTGATTTCTGCAGTAACGATGTAAATTGCAACCTGTCTCGGCCCACGGATTCTCTCCGTCACTTCGATAAATACATGTACCAACACCTACATCACATGCATCTGTATGCAAATTCGAGTGTATTGTGCGTTCCCGCCGCGTCAATGCAGTCGAGTCGGGGGAGAGTTGTTTCCAAACAATTGTATACGTTCGGAAGTTAAATCAGGTTGTAGTTATACTTTAGGCGGGATTTGATTCGATGTCGGGAAACTGCGGTAGGTATTCCTGTTGATGAAATGTCTGCGGTAGCGAGTGGAAGTGAAACCAAAATGAAATGGATTTTTAGCGTTAAAACCGCTGTACTCAGAGACATTTAAAAGACGATTAACTCGTTTCTTTTTCAAACTTGTGTCTGAAAATTGTCACTGAGGAATTTAATCACATTACTTAATCTTTAATAACTGAGTACAGCCGACATATTGCTATGGTCGCTTAGTCCTCTCGATAGTAAAGTGAAAACAGCTTCTTTAAACGTACTTAATAGCGGCCTTTACACGTAAAGTTTGGACCGCGGGAAACGCCATGCGCCGTTCCAAACTTCGTTCCAAACCGTACATTTTTTACTATTTTACTATTACAGTTGCATTTACACGTACGGTTCGGTACGAAGATTGGAACGGCGCGTGGCGTTTCCTGCGGTCCGAACTTTACGTGTGCAGGCCGCTAAATGCGTAAAGCAATTTGTATTGCACCGTGTATTTTTTTCTTGATTTACTAATCAAATGAGCGCTAAATGACAATAGGGCCAGTTTCGAGATCAACGCGTCAAAGTGTTTTAAATTAAATCAAAATATCAGTGAATATAAGAAACGTTTGGACCATTTTTGGTGCTTCTTGCAAATGTAACGTTCCAAAAAGTTATAAAATCTTTTGCGTCTATTTTCAAGCCATCAGTACTAACATTAATATTTCGTTTTACGTTATATAAAACCAAGTAATATTAAAACAAAACCCCCTAATTGAGTCGTCAGCCTTGCGGAAGCTGCCTTGTTACGTAATTTTACTACTGCAAAGCATTAAGGCAGTGTAAAGGGAAGAAGATGATTTTTGGCCTTTATCCCCACCCGTAATTTGAATACATTACGACCTGATTGTTACTAAAGGTTTTTCTTTATCAAGGAACCTTGATAAAATTTAAACAACCTTTATTCGCTTTTAAATTTATAAGGATAAGGTTTATGGTTGAATGTTGCCTTTCAAGCTGGTTGGCGAAATATATTGTGGAAAATTATGAAAAAACTCGATCAAATTTGTGCAAGCGACAGATTTCTGATTATTTTCACGTGTAGGTGAATAAAATGTTGAAGCTTATTTAAAATGTGAAATTTCTTAAATATAACCAATTTACAAGCGTTTCCTATTTTTACTTAGTCTATTTAATATGTTATTACTTGTCAAGTGAAGTGAAGACATGTGTAGGTAAATAACTAATTCACCCAACTTGGATTTTCGGAATGTTTCAACCGATCAAAGTGTCCAACTTACACAAAAAAAAGTAATAATAATAATCACTTCTAATAATTTGATTTCTTTTAGTTAGGAGTTTTTCTACTGACATCAAATTAAAATTTTAAGGAGATCAAACGACCGGATTGAAAATAAGGTTTTTTTTTGTAATGTTACATTGTGGAGTCAAGAACATTTTAACGTCAACGTAACACCACAGCGATAAACAACTGACTAAGGTACTAGGTATCAATAAAAAATATAGATAACGTTGTATTAAAAACTCCTTTTTACAAGTAAATGTATCTTTTTAAAGCTAGTATTTAAAAAAGAAACAGGGCATTGTCTCAATTTGCATCGATGTAGTACCGGGGCTGCGCGAGCCGCGCCTTGGGGATATGAAAATGCACTTGAAATGTGCTTCACTTGGGACTTTTCAGTATCTTTATAACACATAACTAAACTAAATAGATTCAACTAGTACAGTCAACAGCATAAATAAGTGATCATTTATGTACCTACCTTGTCGCTTTCAATCGTTTCACAATTTTGTATAACATTTCAAACACGACGTTAAAGTGACAAGGTACATAAATGATCACTTATTTATGCTGTTGACTGTACAAATTTATAGCTCGTTGGTCTGATGACATTTGGCAGACAGTTGGGAGAAGATGGCGTAAAGCCCGATTTAGATTGGTCAAGGACAGTGGCAAGTACAGTGCCAAGGATAGTGGAGTGAAAAAATAGAAAGGGATTCTTTTTGGATCCACTGGCAAGGCAACTTGACTCGCTACTGTCCGATCGGTTTACACTACTGTACTGTCCACTGTCACTGCCTACCGTCCACCTTCCTTGACCAATGTAAATCGGGCTTTAGAATGAAACCAGGCCAAGAGGCGTGAAAATAAAGAGGCCTTTAAACCATGCAGTGGATGTGGGCTGAAATGATGATGATCAAACTAATATCGACTAACTAGTTTAGTAGAATTATATTAAGTTCCATAAAAAACAGGTTTATAATTATGGGAATTAAAGGAGGGTAACATAAATTTTGGTTATGTCAAAGCATAATTCACAACAACATAATAAACAACGATAGATAGCGTCACCATACCCTCGGAGTATGAAAAGCAAGCGATTACTAATTTCGTGGATCGTAAGTAGGGTCTTGGTGGCATAATTGGTAATGCGCCTGCATCGGCCCGGAGAGCCAGAGGAGATGTAGGTTCGAATCCTGCCTAAGACCAACGAAATTTTTTCGCTTTAATATAGTTCATAATTCACGAGTCATTTATCTTCATAAGTATCGTAATTTTTCTTATCTGTCTATTTTTCAACGCATACCTACAACAAGGCTGCAAATTCTAATCAAGAGCCACCTCATACTATAACATTTGATTAGCATTATGATGCCTTAAATTTAGAATAAACTCAAAGACATTTTTTTTTTTTTCAGATCAATTTCAACTCAAAGCTGGCGTAGATTTCTTCTGACAATGCAACCAGAAGAGATTGCAGCTAGTAGCATTAAAAAAAATTGCGCAAGATCATAATCATCATCGTGTATGCCAATATACGTTGAGAAGGGCCTGCCAAGATGCACTACGCTGACTAGCGTTTCTATTCGTTTCGTTTTTAAACTAATTACGTCACTCGTAGATGTCGTGATACGAAAAGTCACGTGACCTACCAGTGACGCGATTAGTTTACAAAAGAAACGAATAGAAACGCTAGTTAGCGTAGTGCATCTTGGCAGGGCCCTCAGTGCTCGACTAAGGAACAGCATATCCAACAAATAGTTCGCAATTCCAAAAACTAAACTACAATGGGAAAAATGTAAAAACCAACGGACCTAAGTGACCAAAACCAAGTGTTGAAGCAATCTAAAAGATTACACTCAGATTAAATGTGGTTTAAGAGGCAAAATAGCGAGCGCTCCACCACTAACACTCGGCAATCTGTCTGTCTGTCACCGTACCCTAGAAAACCGCTTCGCACCTGAAAAATACTTTGCTTTTCATGATAAAACGCGCTTTGAAATTCACTTTTTAGAATATGTTATTAACTTTCGTAGCTTATTCTTATAAAGTGTTGCGCTATTATGCAAAATGGGGTAGGAATTTTGTACGACGTACTATCTAATCCGGTGCAGGGGCTTTGCATACAAAATTGACTCGATATAGTTCTTGGTGAAGGGTTATTAAAACTGCATTTTGTGGGTTTCTTAAGGTTTAGTCATATTTAGACGATCGGTTAAGTTTGGTACCATGGTTAATGTTAATATATTAGTGTTGGTGTGTTAGTCACGTATATTCTGATTATTTGTTATAATTTCATGCAATAGATTTCGTCTGTTTCTTCAGGATAATGACGCAGCATGATTCGGCTATAGCTTTCTTATAAAATGATCGAGAAACAGTTTATAATCTGGTTCCGTCTGTACTGTTCCTCTGTTTAAGCTTGTACTTTGTGGACATTTGAAATTCAATGTAAATTACTAAATAAAATTTAGTTTTTTATCAGCCCCAATCTTTTGAAATGATTAATTGTTATAATTTAATGAGTATTTAAATCAGGACACGGAAAGTTTACAACGCATAAAAACAAAAGTGTTTTTGTGTTAACAATACCCAGGGTCAATATATCAGAGATGCCCACACACGAAAAAAAATTAACATAATAAAAAGGTTCAGAGCTCTTCTTTTAAGGTACGTGTACAATAACCTGCATTAAAAGAGTCCCTTCTTTACTTCGGTTTAGTAAATAATAACATTTGCAATTGTATATTGTATTTCTAATAATTGTATATCCTAACTTTGTAAACCCATCATCTATAAATATGCACTTGTATAAAACTTGTAGGTCTTATAAAAAGTTTACTTACTTAACACAGAAAAACAAATTGCAACTAAAGACTGGGCCCATAACCTATCCAACAAAGAACAACAGAAATCTCGCCTCGCTTATTCCAAGATTACACCAACAAAGTACAATTTTAAAAACAATTTCCTCGACAAGCCTTCCCGGGAATATCATAAACAATAAAACACAGTATCACCGTTGAGCGCAAAGGAAGCAATAAACGTAAAGTGCATCGCGTATTTCTCGAAAACGGCGGCTTTGGCTGTGTATAATCTGTATTGTAGTCTTTGTCGGATCTGAATTGCGGCCAAGTGTGCTGTAATAAGGGGTTATTATTCCGTTGTGTCGCTTTGAGCTGAGTCTTGCTTATTTTATGAGAAATATGACAATTCGAATGGAGAAAATGACAAAGCTTTTTAAGACGGCGTCATGTGCATTTTGATCATAACAGTTTGATGGTCTTTTAATAAAAATTCAAGCAAGTCTCAATATCACCTATCATGGTGACATGAGAATTAAAGTCTAATGTCACTGTAACATTATTACAAACGTCTACGTAAGAATGTTACAGTTAAATAAGGGCGGTTTTCATATTAAGAAACCGTAATTTTAGTCAGGTGAGTCACAAAAATTAATTATTCATTTATATACTGCCCTCATTAGCCAATAGGCGGATATCTCAAATACAATAAACGAAGCAGATTAAATCCTCACCCATTAGTAATATGGTCGCACTTTCTACAGGAGTTTTGTCTGAGATACCACCATTTTGTTTTATAACGGTACGAGTATGGTTAATTTTCGTGACTCAACTGACTAAAGTTACAGTTTCTTAATTTTAGTCCTTAACTATGTACACTTTTTTTGAAAACCGCCCATTATTCTTTAATAATCTCATGACATGCAAATTATATTAGAAATTGAATTGTTGTAAATAAGCAGTTTTCAATGAATGAATGAATGGTTTATTTTTCTTAACAACATGTACAATAATGTTACAAGCTCACAAAAACTTCTGAGCTACACCTAAAGTCACCGTAATGCATTAAACTAGGCCCAAACGTGTCTATCGCGTAATCAGGGCTTACAAAGTGCTACAAACAAGTCAATCTTAAACCGGGTTTGCATAGATTAGCGCGACACTCGCTTTCAGAACGTGGTGGTGTGGTGCAAGTAGAAGGTCAGAAAAGTTTATCGAAAAGTACCTATTTTAGGACTTTTTAAAACTAATGTAGAATCATAAATCAAGAATTAAATACATTACAAAAGATCTTATAGAGATACTCTGGTTTGGATTTTGGTTAGAATTTAAAAAGAAGTACAAACCCGTAAAGTAGATCGTTTAAAGAGTACACAGTACTTACCCACTGCTATGAAATAATTTAGTTTCAATTCAAGCGTGGCTACGTAATAGTTGCAGTTATGGAAGTAATTTTTATATTTTAATTTAATTTAAGTTCAGTTATGATTGGGTGATCTCCAGGTAAATAAGTTATGGAATTACTAAGTTAAGTGTGCCCATTTTTTAAACGTCTTTACTTGTGAAATCCGGTCAAAATATAAGAACGACTAAAAGGGTACCCATTTTTATCCGACTGCTCAAAAAGTATAGAAAACGTTTTGAGTGTATGTATATATGTATCATTGTTTCTTTGTGACCTCCTGTAAGCTAAACGCCTTCACCATTCACGGATTTAAAAGTGCATGATTGTGATTCACGCAAGAAAAATCATCGGGTTCTAAAAATAACCTCCTCAGTGCTGAGATGATGCAGTAGTAGTCGGGTTAAGGCTTGTTTTTTTGCTAGATATTTTTATAACAAGTATATATTATATTTGCGAAAACCGCTACAATTGGGATTGTTCATATTTTTACAATTACTCTAATTCGAAAATCATTTCGAGGAATGGGGTTTTAAAGCCGTTCTGCATTATTAAGTTTTTGAAATATTTATCTATTTCGGATATATCGACAAAAGTATATTTAACCTTTGTTTGACTTTCGTTTTCGGCTTGAAGCTCTCCTAGGTGTATCTTACGGGTTAGGCGAAAACTGCTTGAAATAGTATGTTTTAATACACTATTACAATCACTTTTTATCATTAGATATCATTTAATTGTCGTAATTTATTAGAAAATGCCAACTAAAATTTAAAATAATCATGTCATCCATAAAATGTCTGCTAAATAAATAAAGAAATTAAAACAAAACCATTGGGCCAAATACAGAATGAATGAAATTGGTCTCTTAAAATTACCCATTCTTTCGAATTAGAATGTAAAAACCGTGAGTTAATTTTTTTGGTCTATCCCAATTTATAAAACCCCTTTAAAATGGCACCATACACCATACATCGCACTCGAGTCGTAACGCGGGCCAATCTGCATAACGCGCAGACGCAACGCCATAAAAATGGAAATGCGCTCGCGCCGGGGCCCGCTATAGCTCTTACTGGTTTTGGCGGAAACTGTTCACTGAGTGTGGGTCAGAGGGACGGATAGTGGAAATTACTTTTTAAACATTTTGTCTTTACTTACGAGTATTTACACTTAAAAAACATCAGCCTTGTTTTCAACCGACTTCAAAAAAAGGAGGAGGTTCTGAATTCGTCGGGATATTTTTTTTTAGTAAAAAAGAACTCGGCAACACTCAATGATATTATTATTCATTATTTTTTAGCCGACTGTCTCAGCCGGAGGATTATGTTTTTCTAGTGCATTTATGTATGTTATGTTAGGTTTATTTTTATTGCACGCTCTGCAGCTGGTTAACATATTTATGATGTGTCGTTAGATTCGTCTTTTTTATGGGAGCTACATAGGCCATAATATTTTAGTCAATAGCGGCCTGCACACGTAAAGTTCGGACCGCGGGAAACGCCACGCGCCGTTCCAATCTTCGTTCCGAACCCTACGTGTAAATGCAACTGTAATAGTAAAATAGTCAAAAATGTACGGTTCGGAACGAAGATTGGAACGGCGCGTGGCGTTTCCCGCGGTCCGAACGCGGGGTGTATAATAATAAAAATTCAGTCAAGTTTTCATAGCTTACTTTTTTATTGTTGCCAGTGATAAGTAAAACAACTTATTACTCAGATCGCTGGCAACACTCGCTATTTTGTAACACTGCAATTACTCGGCAGCTAATCAATCATTTACAAACTGGAAAGTTTTTCCTCCATGATATCAGCCTGTAGAGTCGAGGTTGATTAATCATCTACTTTGTTGTTGCGGGGTTAATGAATCGGAAGGCAACAAACAACTTGCTTCTTCTTGGCAGAGAACAAACCTTTACCCGACTGCCGAAGAAAGATGGTAATGTGTTTATCAGCCTATGTATGTTTGTTCCTTTGTGGAGCTTTAGAAACTAAACGCGTGGATCGATTTTGATGATTCTTATGTCAATCGATTTGTCTTAATCTTGTGTGTCACTAAAGATATGATAATTTATGCAAAAATTAGAAAGTTAGTAAAACTCTTTGCCTGTATGTTTTAAGAGGTATACCTAACGACAGAATCTGTAGGTTAGGTTATGTTTATTTCATAACAATCCAGAAAAAACGGTTGCTGTGAAAAAAACAACGTTTGAAAATTCGGATAAAATAGAAAAGTGATAACTTGAATTTCACCTTGTGACGGGTAACCATTTTTGTAACATGTTAATAAGGTGAAAACGGTGTTACTGAAATAATTTGATTAATGTACTATCAGACCATTGGAACCTTGACCCACCATAGAACTGTGTCACAGAGACGTTATGATTCAAGTTATAAGAAGTGTCAAACTAATTGTTTTATAATGTCACTGTGACACCGTTCTATGGTGGGTCAGGGTTCCATTGGGCTGATAGTACATAAAACATCTGATTCCATATTCAAAGAAAGCAACAACATACAATAATTTTAACTGAAAAACTAAGAACAAGAAAGACATAATTCTATTGTCTACTCATTTTAGAGACGTCATTCCAAAATTAGACAATTAATTGTCGTGATAACCATCTTTGTACGTTTTGAATTCATTTTGAGTTATAAATTTAATAGTCCAATTTAATTAATGAATTTCGCTTACAAATGACTGAGTAAATAGGCCAATTTGTTGTAATAATATTTACACAGGAAACGGGCATAAAATTAACGGTTGAAATTTACCTTGTTGCCTTTTGAAATGTATTTTAATTGAGGTGATTGATTTAAAGAGGGAAAATAATTGTGGTCTGTATTACTCTGTGTATAAACAATATATATTTCAATTTCACGAAGTAAACAACAAGCAAGACAAGGATAGTGATCAGTTGGCAGACCACCGTGTTGGTGAGACGTTTTTGTTAGGTTATCGGAAAATGCGAAAATTTCAAAACACATTAAATACTTACTTTAGTTTAAAAACCGGGCAAGAACATGTCGCACTATGCTCAGTGAAGGTTTCCGACGCAATAACTACAAACACAAAAAACTATCTCAAAAAACAACAAGTGTGAACTAATTTTCTATTTAAAGTTTTTTGTTGCTGTCTTAGATGATTAACACTTTAGTCGCCTGTATCTCAGAAACCGCGGTCAGACGGACAGACGGACATAGCGAAACTATAACAATTATTGACAGGAAACCTAAAAAGCTTGGCTTTTGTTAGACTTATATCACAAACTAAACTAAACACATACAAACGCCATCATCATCATCTCTTTACTCTAATCCCAATCATCAGAGGGCGCAGCATGTTTTTTCCTTCCACACATCCCTATAAGTAGGGTTACCATTTAGGAATTTTGAAGTCCTGACAAAAAGCCTGACATTTCGATAAAAGTCCGTACTTTTTAGTCACAAAATGGAAACATTACTCTTGTGTAAAATCCGGACAAATTAAAAAGACGTACAAAGTCCGGACAAATTCAAAAGCCGGACAAAGCCCGGACAAATTCCGGACAAAGTCTGGACAAGAGTATAAAAGTCCGGACATGTCCGGACTAATTTGGATATAGCATTTAAGCCGACATCTCAGCGTTAACTCCCTTCTTTCTCATATCACAATATCACATATTCAAACACCATATTATTATCATCATTATACAGGAGGGTGTTGTAAAGGTTTAGTTTCCGTCCCTAACGAGTTTGCATCCCGCCTTCGTTAGCACGACGAAATTGATACTTTGCTGAACAAGAAAGACACACAGGACTATGTAGCGTTACATTGGCGACAGAGAAGTGATATTTTAGCAATTTGAAAGTAAATACGGTAAAGGTAATCTAATAATTCTGTTTGAAGACTGGTAAATCAACGTAAATTATGTGTGATGTAATTATGTGTAATGATGAAGTGAAATGTATTTTATTGTATGCGTCCGTAATTATTTTGAAATTTAAGAAAATTCGGAGTTATCTTACCTATATAAGATTGACATTTGGGTTAACATATTTCTCGTACTGTCACATGTATGTAACGGTGTCCTCGTGATTTGGCTAAGCTAACTTTGATTATATTGTACGATTATAATACAAAACTGCATATAAGTAATTAAAATTTTCTCCAATCTTTCCCAGTATTTTTTAAACATTATGGAATTACATAAAAGCAATGAAATTCTTTCAGATATTTATCGTCATATCAAATATTACTTTTACGCTTCAACAACAATAAAAATCACTTATATTTTCGATACAACAATAAAACTTTTTCCATTACATAGGTAACAAGTGTCATAATGCCTTTGTCACTTGTACTTTATAACCCGTGTAAATCTAAATGAGAAATAGATACAGTAAATTATATAATTTGAATGATTTATCAGCTAAAGTTCAGTGGTATTTCGAAGGACAAGATAGTTCGGATGCCCGGGGGTAACGTTTGCCATCCCGACGTGTCGTTATCTTTTTACCCGACTGTACTTAAGGAGTGAGGTAAGGTTTGTTTTCGGCCCTCTATTCGAGGTAAGGTCATATTGCCTTTGAATGCTTTTGACATTGTCATGGTATTGTTTTTAATTCAGCCGCCATTACTGTCAAGTAAATAAGAGCTATCGTAGCGATTACCATACGATGACATGTCAAAGGAAATATGGGTTTTCTGAGTAGAATATAGAGCCTGTATGTATGTAAGGTGACATCAGTGTTACACTTTTAGGTCACAGGCACTGGTAGTGGAGACTTCACCCTTAATTCATAGTAAGTACCTACTTACATAAAGTTATAAAGTAACTATTGCAAAGTGTATAAATAACCGTTATCTTCATTTCAATCCAATCAAACTGTTTTTTTTTAAGTAAAATACAAAACTAAAAGATAAAGAGGCATCCTTTCGGGGCAGTGGTCCAACTGCTTTGTCCAACTGACCAATAATTTCCATTTGAATATCAAATTCTCTTCTCTACTTCTGGGTGGTTTGGCCCTCCGGGCCAGCTGAAGAACTAACGTAACCTAAACCTACCTCATATTTATGATACTAATTTTGGTCAGTTGGACAAAGCAGTTGGATCACTGCCCCGTCACCGAATAATTACGATAAAGAAGCAGCATGGTTATTTATTTATTAGCTTAAATATAATTTGAAATATGCAGTCAGATTTTTCTTGCTTTTTGTAAGACTTGATATTAAAGTAACTAATTATTATGTTCCAGTTTAAGAAGTTAATAGTATTTTTTGATTGAAGTTAAGTTAACTGCACGACAACGTTCTTATGATGTATACGATATTTTGGAACGTAATGTACTATTATTTAATATTGTTCGTACAATATTCACTCTAACTGATACACGTTGAAACTTACTAAAAGCGTTGACTTCATGTCTTTACAAAAAAAGGCTTCTCATTTTGTCATTCCCCTCACGATAGTTAAAATTGCGCTGCAAGTGTTCTGTCTACATCATTATCATCCACTTTAATTTGTGGCCATCTTGCCAGTCTAACATATAACTTAACTGTTCGCTATAAGAGCGAATACGCAGACGCAAGCGGCGTAAAATAATACTTGTCCTGTTGTGCAAGAAAAAAAGGCTATAAAAAGTCGTGTTACAATAAAAACATTCACGAAAAAGACCTTCGTGTGAAAATATTGTTTTTTTTTTCAAATTATTTTCTTATACCTATTACCTATATAAGTTTATTAAAAAAAACAGTGACAAAGAAAAACAAAACCTATGTTTCCGTCCGGGATCGAACCGGGGGCCTTCTGCGTGTTAGGCAGATGTGATAACCGCTACACCACGGAAACTTAGGGACTGTAGTCGAAATTAAAGAACTAGAGGTGCAAGCTATACAAGCGAAACTCCAATCATTGATAATGATTAATGATAAATGGTATGATTTAAAATTGGTATTTACGCGCGCTTATAAATTCTGAAAAGGTTGATAAGCACGCAATTATGTTTATTAAAACTGTCTGTAGTAACATAACATGCTTTTTTTTTAATTAAAACTACAGGTATTCGTTCAAATCTCTATACATAGTTACTCATTTAAAGTCTTATCTTTGATTGTCAAAATTTACACTAGCGTTTTCGTTGGGCAATAAACATTTGGTTTTTGTTAATATATAGCCTACGATGACACTCACAAATAACTCAGCTTTCAATTGGTAAAAGAATTTTCACAATCAGTTCATTAGATCTAGAGATTAGATTACCCCCTACAACGTCAAACTTTACCTCTTTATAAAATTAAGTTAGTAAAGTAAGTATAGATAGCCTATGACATTCACAAATAACGTGGCTTTCTATTGGTAAAAGAATTTTCACAATCAGTTCAGTAGATCCAGAGATTACTCATTACAACGTCACAAACTTTACCTCTTTATAATATTAGACTCCGGCCGCGTATAAGTGGTTTATCGCTACTACGTACTCGCGGATACAGTACCCTACCATGTCCATCCTCGGGGTTCGAACTATCAATTTCATCTGAATCTTAACAGACAGTCTGAGCGACAGAGTTACCTACCGACTTTCGCATTTATAAAGTAAGTACCTATGGATTGATGGATAGTATAGATAGATATAAAGAAGGATAGTTTGAGGTATGTATGTACTAGTTTTATCAATAATAACCTGCATTGAACAATAATAAAAACAAAATTAAGTAAATGTATTCTTAGCGAGTACTAAATTATTTTTCGAAACGCTTTGTATTTTTAACTTCTTTGACTTTCTTCAATCGAGCATCACAATGCTTTGCCACTGAATGGCACAATAGCGAAACCTTTTAAATACCTGTTGAATGTGTTTATTCCTTTCAGTTGCTTTCAAGAATATCATATTTATTGAACATTTTGCAGGAATTCACTTGTTCCTTTGTTTTTTAATTGTTTACACTGTTCGTTTGAAGGAAGCTGATAAAAATCATCTTTATTTTGCACGGATTTATATTTAAAACAAAAACTTTATAGGTATGTTTGTTTGACATGAAATTATATCGATCAAAATTCAAACTTCAAGATTTAAACTATTTATTCCATAAAGTGGCCACATGAATGCTTTTTTACACGTCGGTATGGAGTGAATCTTTTAGCGCTTCGGACCATCATTACGGAGAAGAAGCGCCGCAAGAAAACTAACAGTGGCCCGTTTCACAAAATACAAGCGGAAGTCTCTTTCTAACTCCTTTTGGTAGAAAGAGAGTTCCGCTTGTAATTTGTAACTTGTAGCTTCGTGAAACGGGCCCCAGAAGGTTATTTTTACAATCATAAAATACAATAATTCTTAAATAATTATTATAGAACTATTATTAGGTACTATGGAAACGCTCATTGTAGAATTGTTTTCACTACTGTTAACGATGTCAATATTAGCGGTTTATAGTACGTGAGTAGAAAAATAATGACAGGGACTATAATAAATAAAAATAATGACTAGGAGAACAACGATAACTGAAATAACTAACAGGAAAACATGTCCTTGCAAGCGTGAACAGACCGGACCCCGAAGACTGCACCCGTTCACGAGTATATTGGATCGATGGCTTCGGACGGATGCAAGCGGCGCAGGACCTGTCCTTGTGGTAAACCTTAGGGTAGCCATATATCCATGATGATGGTGACATTATTAAATTATTATGAGTTTCTTGTATACAGTGTGTGACATCCATACGAACATATATTTTGTTAACAGTTAATAAGCATCCTAATTAACATAAAAACATGTGTATTGTTAACATAAGTTGTACTTTTTTTTTTCATACTAAAAATTCGCCAAGCAATGTAAATCAAAAATACCTCAATTATTCCTCAATTAACTTGCAATTAACTAAGACTTAATGTTATACATTGCTGCTCGGTGGACCCTTTAAAAATGAATTACACTAAATTTATTGGAGCTATTAACTTAATTCCTTCTTTAAACGGTTCACAACACTTAAAGCTATCGTTACTTAAAGTTTATGTTCTTATGGATGTCACACACTGTATATTATAGAGCCGGCCAATAAAAATGTTGAATATCTTTGAAGTTTATCATTCACATAAACGTAGGTAGGTTCACACCTACCATTAATTTGGAAGTTCGTTATAACAAATCACTAATTGCTCATGATTTTCTTTGCGGAAATATATCTTGTCATTTTTAATTAGCTTTTACCGGAGACTCGTTCGCGTGATTAAAGCGTTCATAAAATGTCTAAGTTTTATATGTATGACTTACCTATGACTATGCACGCTGTTGCTTTGAACAGCGACATCTAACGTATGATAGGGTAAAAAGAAAGCACCATCTGTGGCCCGTTTCACAAAGCTACAAGTTACAAATTACAAGCGGAACTCTCTTTGTAGCAAAAGGAGTTAGAAAGAGACTTCCGCTTGTAATTTGTAATTTGTAGCTTCGTGAAACGAGCCTAATTCTTGGTTCCCAGTGAAACTAAAGACTTAAACCCTTTTTCACTTAATCTTCAGGCGAGTTACTATATTTTTCACAATATTTCTCTTTTTCAATTATATTATACTAGCGACCCATCCTCGCTACGCTTCGGTTTATGTAAGTTTACTCTAACACCCGTGGAAAATTATCTGATGGTGAAAACCGCATCAAAATCAGTTGGTTGCCGGTTTAGGAGAAGCGAATATACAGACAGACATAAAGCGACTTTGTTTCATACTATGTAATAATAATAATAAAGGTAAAGACGGTAGGTAAGGATTCAAAGTAAGTAAATGCCGTTTAGTATTAACAAAAACCTTATTTAATCTTAAAACTCAATCAAACCAACCCGTAAAGCATGTAGACACAGCCTCTTCATTACTAAAACAACAAAGTAGAATCCCAATCAATCCATCCACCCAACCAGACATTGTACATACAACCAACCAGTCCACGAAGAGCTGGACTTAACCTAACTTAGTCGTGGACTTGGCGATTCCGTGTATGTGGGGAGGAGGGGTGGGAGGTCAATGAAGGCTGGTCGAAGGTCAATCACAATGTAATTGGCTGCAGGGCCAAGATACGCGTGAAATGACGACTGCCCTCTGACAAGGGTAGGTTCATGCTTCGGAGGGTTCCATTTGAGATGGCTACTGGATTGGTTAGATCAAGGTAGATTGAGATTTAAAAAAAAATGCAAATTGTGTATTGATAAAAAACG
Source organism: Acleris cristana (assembly GCA_948252455.1). Lineage (NCBI taxonomy): Eukaryota > Metazoa > Arthropoda > Insecta > Lepidoptera > Tortricidae > Acleris > Acleris cristana. Next base: position 4,372,982 of record OX411774.1, on the reverse strand, counting down.
GGCAGTGTCAAACACATTCATTTAGGGTTCCTTCCCATATAACTTTAGAAGTTACTGATCAACTTAGAACTCTATATTCGCAGAGAATGTATGATAACGGAGGTCCAAATATGTTGGTTTTTGATGAACTTGTAAACGTACCTATTTCAATTAATTTTAAGTGAAAGTATGTAACTACTCGGCCTCTATTCTTGGCGGTAAAAACTATATCGTATTTGACCTGAGATGGTATTGTGTTTAACTCGGCCGCCATTAATGTCAAGTAAATAAGAGCTATCAAAACATTAACAATACGATGGCAAACAGGTCAAAAGCAATGTTGTTTAATGTTATAAAATAGAGGCCTAGTGCAAACATACTCACGCATAAAAAAACTTTGTAGGTAGTATTTTTTTTAGATTTTATACTTACAGTTGGAACGTTAGAGGGGGAGAGGAAACACTATATTAATACCGACTTTCGGCGCATCTTCCGACTCTTTCATCACATCAATTGGGCTCTATGCATTTATTTATTTATTTATTTATTTATTTATATATTTATTGCACACAATGTAAGTATAAAGCTCTTAAACTAATAAATACAGTTCAACATGAACCCTGTAAGGGCACAGCATTGTCAGTGTCAGGTTATGTATTCCAAACTTAAGCCAATTAAATAACAGCAATGGTTTAAAATCAACTTGCAGGATTTAAATGAACCATAACATAATAACAAACAATCAAACAAAAACGTGAAGTTAAAAGAAATTTTGCAAAAACAAAGTAAATGATCCAATTGAAAATACTGTTCATCATTAGTTTTTCATTTAATATCATATAAAATAGAATATAATAATATTAATGTCATAAATTGTAGTCAAATTGAAAATATAAGGCGTCGATTTTTTAAATCTCTTTAACATATGTTTTCTACATATTGACATCCATAGTGATGAAAATGTCATCTTTGACGTGACCGTCTTCGTCAAATCTATAAAACTAATTAAGTCGCAGAAGCCAACAAATTAAAAAGTTTAATAAACAGAATTAAAAAAGAAACCGACTACCTACCCAATCTACAAACCAAAGTTTTTCAATATCTGCCGATTATTACAGTTCACTAACACATACAACTCTATAAGTATAGCTACACGCACATCAACACCCAATGTTCACCGATGCACACTGCAACGCCTCCTACAATTCTACCAATTTACCAATACCATTCTAAAATTAACTTGGCACTTCTAACTCAATCGACTAAGGTTTACATTTGAAAAGCTTTTAGATAAATAGCTGCATTGTTAGTTGTGTTTAGGGCAAGCTGTGCGTTCAGCATATACTCGGAGGTATAAGGATATATCGTGACCGCAGATATCTGGATACAGTTGAGACCGTATTGTACTATTGTAGTGGAAACTGAAAATTATGAAGCGCAATTAGAGTTTGGTGGGGTGCGTTCTGAATATTCAATTAATGTTCTGTATCGTTCGAGCTAATATGAGGCAAAATATTCATAAATATTTTGAAGTGCCGTTTTATTTGGGCGCTTTATGTGGATGAAATATACAGATATTACGTGTATCATTTGTTATTTTCACGGAATAGAAAAAACAGTGGAAGTGGCATGAGCTTCGCTTAGTATCAGACCTGTTGTCGCCAATACTCAAACCATCACAAAAACAACACACCACCATGGAAAATGTTTTTGGTGCGGCTATCGTTTTTACACTCCAAAATAGCACAATATGGCATGCTTCTGGATTTATTTCCTATTTTAGAAATATCTTAATATCGAAATATCGAAATAAGCGATCGCGGCAAAAGTATGGTAGGTTATACGGAACTCCGCATAACTATGCCACACGTTACACGCCCACTTGACACTTCTACTGTTTTTTCTGTTCTGTGGTTATTTTGATCTTCGAAAGGTGGCTGACAAGAGCTGGATTATGGCCCACCTACAAGTCGGCGAATCATGGGCGTACGTAAGGGACGCATTTACACATTAGAGTGAGCAAAATATTCTTGCATATCACTCTTACGTATTGCTCCGTCCCTTACGCACGCCCATGATCCGCCGACGTGTAGAGGGGCCTTTAGAGTGGCCGCAGGTCGTGCTCGGTGGCGTGCAATGGGAGAGGCCTACGTCCAGCAGTGGTAGTTAGTATAGGCTGATGATGATGATGATGATGATGATGATGATGATGATGATGATTTGATATAATTATCACACTATATTGGACAGGGATGTGGACGATGTGTGATTTGGTACGGGTTCTTTGGTTTAGCTTATATCGCTTTGAAATCGTAATCATAATGTTGACGTTTAGGCCGTTCTTACTGTCAAGTGAATAAAAGTTTTTATAATATCCACTATATGATTTAAACCGAAGCAAGATGGCTAATGCAACGTTAAATAGATGCCCAAATAAAATATTGTACTGTGACCACTTGTGACGTCACAGGTTAATTATTCATTATCTTCTTTTAGCTCTCTAAAAAAAGGTTGGTAAGTCAGCAAAGGGCCGACAACACCTTGTCAGTTGCAGGATTTCTTTAGGTAACCCGCATGCTCGCTTGCCCAAGATAAAACAATTATAAATTAGTTGAGAAAGTTTTTTATGCTAGAGAAGGCAAATAAACTAGCGCGCCTTCCAATAGAAAGTCAACACCACCACCCATGCATACACGTAAAACCAGGAAAAGAAACAGAGATGCATTGCCAACATTACAGAAAAGAGTATGCTCATCTCTTGAAACTCCCTAAGTATGTATGTATGTATGTAAACTCTTTATTGTACAAACAGAAAATAACAAATTAAAAAGAAACAGAAACACAAAAGGTATGTACAAAGGCGAACTTATCCCTTTAAGGGATCTCTTCCAGTTAACCTTTGAGCGATTGGGATATTAATAAAAACAACGGATGGCTAAACGTACAACAATTAAAGATACAGAAGACTAAAATAATAATAGCAAATAAATAGATAATAAATAAATGAATATACTTGTATAAATATAAATAAATACATAATTAAATAAATAAATATAAAATATATATATAATATAAGTATGAAAGGTAGAAAGGACATACAGTCTTAGATCAGGAACAAGAGTCAAGCCAGTATTTCTTAAGCCTAGATCTAAGTGAAGCAACAGATTGTGATTGCCTGATGTCAGTTGGAAGACTATTCCATAAACGAACAGAATGTATCGAGAAGGATTTAGAATAACATTTGGATTTGCTAGCAGGAAAAGCAAGGAGTAGGTTGGCACTCGAGCGTAAGCGGTTCTGGGAGCCGGTAGCTAAGAAAGAAAACCGTTCGACAAGGTAAGGAGGGGATTGAGGATTGAAAAGGATATTAAATAGCAACGACAGGATATGGACATTTCTACGCGACCTAATGGGCCACCATTTTAGCTGAGTACGGAAATCAGACACATGGTCAAATTTCCGCAAGCCAAATATGTACCGAATGCACACGTTCTGAAGCCGTTCCAGCTTATTGAGCAGCTCTTCAGTAGCGTCAATATATGCGATGTCACCATAGTCGAATAAAGGGAGAAGAAGAGATTGCGCAAGAGTAATCTTGGTGCGAAGGGGTAGAAAATTCTGCAGGCGCCTAAGAGAATGGAGAGATCTAAAGAGTTTACGACTAACTTCAGAAACATGAGCCGACCAGGAAAGCGTCTGATCCATTGTGAGACCCAAATTTTTGACAGTGGTTGAAAAAGGAATGATAGTACCGTCGAATACCAAATTCGGACACACAATGTCAGACAACTTTGCGATAAAATGTGGACTACCGATAACAATTGCTTGCGATTTTCTCGCGTTGATTTTTAGCCCGTAGTTAGCTGCCCAGTCTCGAATAGTCGCAAGGTCAGAGTTTATTAGGCTTATTAAGGAGGGAAAATCATCAATACCAGCCGAGGCGTAAATCTGCAAATCGTCTGCATAAAGGTGAAAGCAAGATTGGAGGGAAGCAGTGATGCCATTAATAAATATGGAAAACAGAAGCGGGGACAGCACAGCTCCCTGGGGGACACCAGCGGACAAATCCCTCCAGGAAGAGACAGTGTCATCTACCTTAACAAGCTGGCGCCTCCCAAGGAGATATGATTGGAACCACGAGAGAGCCGTAGAAGAGACATTAAACGTTTCAAGGATGCCGAGGAGGATGTCAAAGTTAACGGTGTTAAAAGCACTGCTAAAGTCCAATAAGACCAGAACAGTGAGTTTTCTGTTTTCTATATTAAGACGAATGTCGTCGGTGACCTTGACCAAGGCAGTGACAGTGCTATGCCCGGGGCGGAACCCAGATTGTAACAAATTGAAAAGTTTGTGAAAGTTAAGGAATCGAGACAGTTTTCTATTTATAAAATGTTCTATAATTTTTGATAGGACTGGAAGAATTGAAATTGGACGATATTCGGAAAAGGAAGAGGGATTAGTGGTCTTAGGAAGAGGAATGACATGGGCAGATTTCCACAAAGAGGGAAAGCAGCCTGATGACAAAGAAAAGTTAATAATTTTGGATAGGATGGGAGAAATAGGCTCCGCCACGAGCATAAGCATATCCAAACCCACACCGTCTTCACCAACGGCTTTCGTCTTAATATTTTTTAAAATATTTAATGTCTCCTCCGTCGAAATGAAGCCTAGGTCGAAAGGGGGAAAGTTGGGGTGAGGAGTGTTGGCGAGAAGAGATAAAGTCTGTTTTTTTAGAGACGGGTCCAAGACAACCGGAGAAGCGCTAAAGTGATTGTTGAGAGAATTGAGGTCAAGTTTAACATTAGAAGAGTTTTGTTGAGGTTTGCCCACCCCTAAAGACTTAAGAAACTTCCATAATTTAGGATAGGGACAACTCTCTATACGTTCGTGAATGTAGCGGCGCCTAGCATCTCTACACCTATGACTGCAGCGATTACGCAAGACAACATAGTTTTGGTGATTTTCATCTGTCGGTTTATGGCGCAGCTTCAAGCGGGCCCGGTTCCTCTTAGCCATTAGAGCCTTAATATCAGAAGTAAGCCACGGCGCAGGGTAATGCTTAACCCGCAAAGGCTTTAAAGGCGCGTGACGGTCGAAAATCGCAAGCAATTTGTCGGTAAAAGCTTCAAGTTTCAGGTCAACACTGTCAAGAGCATCAATGGACTGCCAGTTGACGTCGTGGACGTCTGAGAGCAGGGCTTCCCGATCCACATTACCAAGATTACGGCAAAGAATAAATTTATGCCTGCGTTTTGGGGGTCGAATTCTGAAGTAAGCAAATATTAAATCGTGATTTGAGAAGGCAGCAGCGTTAAACTGGCCGTGAAGAGAAACAAGGTTAGGAGAAGAAGTAATGATAAGATCTAAAAGAGAGGGGGGGCCATTATGAGGGAAGTGCGTAGGGCTGAGAGGAAGAATACTAAAGTTCAAGGAATTTGTAAGAGATTTAAGTTTAGAGGACCGGAAGTCGTTTTTAACGAGACACGTATTAAGGTCACCCATTAGAATGGTGTGATCGAACTGCGGGACAAGATCTCCCAACGTCATCTCAAGAGCATCAAAGTAGTTTATGTTCGAGGAAGGACTATAATATACTCCGAGAAGGACTTTAGAGTGATGTAATGAGACACTAAGAAACAGATACTCAGGGGACTTTGAATAAAGAGAAGGCGAATGAGCAACAATCTCGCAGGCAAGATCACTCTTTAAGTAGATGGCAACACCGCCACCCCGAATAGTACCGTGTCCACTATCATTGGGGCCAGTCCTGTCGTTGCGAATTAATTGATAGCCAGGAAGAGGGTAGAGTGTAGAAGGAAGAGATGGCTTCAGCCAAGTTTCGGAAATCAAAATGGCATGGATGTTTTTGCAAGAGAAAGAAGAAAGTAGGTCAGGGAAGTGAGCTGGTACACTCTGAGCGTTAATGTGAACGACATTGAAATTTTTTTGTGAATTGCAAAAAGTGGTGTTCAACCGATCGCAAAGATCTGGCATATCTGACTGGTCACTCAAGGAATCGTATAAACTAGACGAGGATAAGGAAAAGAAAACACTGTCATGACTCGCATTCAATACATCCGACATGAAGGTAAAATATATGTGTAAATATATATAATATAAATAAAATTAAATAGTATACTAATAATCTAAGATATCGAATACGAACGTATACGTATCGTACCTACTCTAAATAAAACCGGACGCGATTGTAACTCAATCGCTCGCCAGCAGCTGTTCAGATGCAAATTACTAGTTAGCTAAACAAAGGTAAAACAAATATATATGAAGTAACAAATCTCCGAATGGAAAATACATAATAAGCATGAAAAAATTTAAAGTATCAACTACTCACTCACATTACAAGTACCGAAAGAAACGTTTGAAGTGCGAAACGGAACGCAACACAAACGTCAAACAAATGTCACCTGCGTCAGTGTCATTTTCATGTCAAACAAACTTCAAGAGTGATACCGCCGCAAGCGACGAAATTAAAAATCTATTTATAGAACACAGTTATAGTATAAGAAGTAAACAGAAAACGGCGGCACAAATAAAAATAAAAAATTCGATGCAGCGGGAAGACGCAAATTGGGAAAAAAAATAACGACATAAAGTCTATTTGGGCTTTGCAGTGGCAGCTGCGCGTTTTGGGAGTTTTGCACGCACTGTCAACGGCTGCTTGCTAGCGGCATTCTGCGTATGACCAGACGATCCCAGGGTTTCGCCACTTGGTACCACGGCTGGAGAAGGCAGGGCACGGAGCTCTGACATAGTGGTGACTCGGCGACGAGAACCATCTCGGCATAACACCACAATCCGACCATCATTCGTCCAACTGCCCCTGACGCCAAAGATCTTCCGTGCCTCAACGAAGACTGCGTGCCGACTGCCAGTCAGGAACTCCGACAGGGTCATGCCAGAGCCTTTCAGTTTGGTTTTGGCTAACCAGACTGCCTTCCGCAGCACCTGGGACGTAAACCTCAACAGTATGGGCCTTGGTTTGGAAGGATCCCGAAGTTTGCCAAGACGATGGCACACGTGAACAGCCTCCGCAGACATGCCTTGAACCAGCAGATTTTGAGAGCAGATGGCAACGGCACATCCACAGTGATTTCATTTTCTGTCTCGGGCACCCCATGCAGAAGCAGAACCTTGGATCGTGACCTCATTTCTAGGTCATCAAGGGATTTGGCCACCAGGTCCATTTGTGCCTGAAGACAGGATACAGTTTTCCATATAAAGGCCTTAAATACCTGGTAATCACTGTCGACCGAGGCGTGTTGAGTACTGGAGGTAGACTGGCCACTCTCAAATGTAGCCATCCTTGTAGCAAAAAGCTCCCTCATCTCATCCATGTTTTGCTTGAGTTGTGATAAAGTGTCCATAGTGTGTAAAGTGAAGTGAGAGGGTGGAGATTAGATACTTGTAAAAAGTAAGTAAATATTATTCAGAAAGCTAAGATAACAACTGTGGGCGGCAATTAGAGTAAATTTAATCCATTAAGCCAAAAAATTGTACTGATTTACCAATATATGTATTTTATAATAAAAATTTAAGCTATGAGCAAAATTTCTAAGTCTTGTTTATTTGCCTACCCGAAATAAAAAACGTAAAGTCGTAGTAGTCCAGAAATACCGCCGCAATAAACTGGTTTCATAATACTAGGTGCTATAATTTCAAGCCGTTTTTCATCTCTTTACTTACCTCCATAAGTAACTACTCAAGGACTTGTAACAATTTCCCCGCTTTTCTTAGAGGCGATAAAAGTCGGACGTGTCCCAGTTATGTTCAATTTTACGCATAAATTACACCCTGAGGTGCCGTTCCTCTCTCTCTTATTAACCTGTCCAACAAAACCTTTTTCTAAGCCCTTTTATTAGAAAAAAAAGTTAAATTAAATATTTTGAGTGCTCTTCAGATTTTGATTTCGTAAGGTAATATGATCTTCAGCGATTATATTTTAAAATTAAAATCTTATTGAATGAATGAGGAATTATTGAAGTAATTTATTTTTAAAAAGGACGCTTCTCAAATTGAGAAATTAATTTTACCTAATTAAAAATAAAAATTGTACGTCTTTCACAAAACCGATTTGTTTTTACGAGTTTCAAAGCTGTGTTTAGAAGTTTTAACCCATTATAATATTAAACACATGGATGATGGTAAGACTTGCATCATCCATGACCGTTTTGGTAGCAACATCAAATGAATAAAAATAAACAAAGTGTTCTAGAAAACATCATGTATAAGTACTAGTTGAAGCAGGCGGTAGATGCGACAAATCGTCAGCTTATGTCAATTCAATGCCATACATTTTGTCATTTTTCGAAAATTACTTACGTTATTGTTATGAATCTCTATGCTTTCTGAACTGAGGCCGTTTTATGTGGTCAAAACCTGCCGGGATCCTGGCAGGGGACATGCCTACAGCAGGGGCGGCAGGGGTGAACTTGGTTAGACCCAAGATCTACTCACTTCTACTCACTTCACTGACGACACCCCATGCGATCTACCAATTACATACTCCTTGAAATCTTAAATGGAACAGCATGGTTCATATGCCGTGATGCCGTGCCGTTTTTGCCGTGCCACGATCGACTGGACTAATAATCGCGATCGACCGGTTGGCCAACCGTGCCTTTTTTTTATTACGGCAAGGAGAAGACAGGCGAGCACTCAGCCCATCTGTGGCCCGTTTCACGAAGCTACAAGTTACAAATTAGAAGCGGAACCCTCTTTCTAGCAGTATGAGTTAGAAAGAGACTTCCGCTTGTAATTTGTAACTTGTAGCTTCGTGAAACGGGCCTCTGATGGTAATTGTGATCTGAGACCCATAGACATTTGAAATCCCAAGACTACAATCCTAAGACTTCAAATGCTTTGCCAACCCTGAGAACTAAGATGAAATGCCTCTATGCTTGTAATTTTACCGGTTGTCTTATCCCCACACCGGAACACAACAATGCGAACATTGCTGCTTGGCGGTGGGTTAATGGATAAGATGGTGGTAGCGATTCGGACGGACCCTGCACAAAGTCCTACCACCAGTAAATATAGCAATTACTATTCATTTCACTGCTTCTGGACTATTTTCTGCAAAGGACAAGTCATGGACTTTAATTGTTATGCCACTATGGAACCCTGTCGCATAACGTTAATCATTATTTTTGGCGTAATTTCGTTCATGTTGTTTGACGCTGTCATAATGACAGGGTTCCATAGTCGCATAACAATTAAAGTCCTTGACAGAACTCAAGTACTACTGGGTAAAGAAATTCGGATAATTACTTAGTAGCCGCGGTCGCCGCTCTCGATCTTCGTCCGCAAACTTGTTTGACAAGCGATCCGTCATAACGCGGGAACCAATTTCTTGCCACGCACTTGGAAACTTCGTTATTATTTTAATAGGTATTCTAATATTCTTACTAAACAATTTTTTAAGGTGTTATCAATTGACTTGAACCCAAACCCCTATTTGTCAAAGATAGTATTCCTATCCACTTCGATAACTACAAAAATAATGTATTATACTCAAGTGTTAAATAAATAAATGAAAATAAAAGCCAGTTCAAGCTTAAGCTTATCCAATATCCAAGGTTTAGACGTGCAAGTGAAATAGACAGACACACTTTCGCATCTATGGTATGCTTATACGTATTAGTATGCTAGTTTGGAAAATCTAGTGGTAATTTTTATTCAATAACTCGATCACATAATGTACTTAGATACATGCTGCTCTAAAATAATCGCTATCCAATAACAGAACTATACATGGTGTTTATTAACTAACACCTGTGGTAGACAACTTGACACACAATCAGCCTGTATCTGAGGACGCGGTCTATTGTAGGAATTAGTTAGGGTAATAACTCTCGATACGAATGGAAATGTTAATGCTTTGCGTTTTAGAATAAGAAAATAAACTTTGAACGTTTGAAGTCACTATTAACACTATTTTCATAACCTCATTTTGAAGAAGTTAATACCTATATTTTCTAATTTAGTTTGTTACAAGGCATGTCCGAATATGTTAATAGGGAATATGCATGTTTTTTACAGCTTCAATTAACGCTGATTCATGTAACAAACAGGTGAGAAAAAAAACATTTTTTTAATAGCTATTAAAATTAACCAAGATATAAGCCAACAAAGATTTGTTCTTATCTCTTTCTAGCAAAACAGAATTTTACGTGGAGTTTATATGGCCGAACTGCACAATGACGTCACCGGTGCACTTCGGATTTCTCCGTCTAATTAGCAGTTTAAAATGCTTGTATCATCCGTATTTCTTGACCGATTTTAATTTTAATTTCACTTTTGGTGATTTCTTTTACGATATTTTTATGTTTTGTTGACAAATGCGATTTAAAAAATCCATGCATATTCCCTATTGTTTACTCAGATGTACCAGAAATAAAAAATAAAAAAATCCCTAACGGAAACCTAAACTATCTTTTCCATTGCAGCCCAAGTAAGCACGTTATCAAAAATTGTTTACTGCTCGTGTTCGCCCCGGTTCGAGATGTTTTATTTTTCTATTGAGGCTAAACAATCTCTGATTGAAACTTATTGAAATAAATTAAGTTTTTACCTAAATACCTATTAAATCTCATTAATAAAAATAATAAAACTAATCTTTAGTAAAATGATTTGTCTAACTTTGTGACCCATTAGGATGAATCAAGGCAATAATTTGGCTTCGATGGCGTTCTCCTTTTGGAGTTCTCGTAGTTTTTTTGTAATACGGAAGTTATTTTTATTAACCGCCTGTATATTCCTACATAGCTAAATTTCTTAAGTGCCCGCCACCCCGAGCCTGATACAAAACGGACCAGTTTTAACCTTTTTGGCGCCGAATGTGTACGCGTAGGGTATCTCTAATAAGCGAAGTGACGCGCTCCCCTCTATTAGACTTCGTATTAATGCCTAATTGTTTGCTAAACAGACAGGACAGCGGCTAACTCGATTACCGTGCTGCACCAGACAGATCATTTACTACGTATTAACTGTTAAAATTACTGCGTATGTTTGGTCTGTATCGTATATACAGGGTGTCCCATAAATCGACGTTAACCCGCCTAGGGCTGATAGAGCAGCTAAAAAGCTATCAATTTAACCACTATGTATGTTTAGCGATTTTTACTAGTTTCGGAGATATTGAGTATTATAATCTGTTTTTTTGTCCCGTAATTCCCTTATGTCCTTGTCACGAAAAATCCTGTGTTTTATTTCAGAAGTTTTTCAGTGGTGGTCTTACATTATTAGAATCAGCGAAGTTTTTAAACTTTTTGCTCGTTTTTTTCTAAGTAATCAAGTTTTTAAGTAATGACATAAAGTTATTTTTCCATACAAAGAGAAAAACAAAGTCTGGGACACCTAGTATGGAGATATATAGTTCGACAATATTAGATTTTTTTGCAGTTAAATATCCGAAAAACATTGGCTTTAGAATCTTTGTACAGTTAAAACACATTTTTGAAAACAACATGGTTTTGCAGAAAATAGCGTTCGATAAAATGAAACTCGATGAAGTGATACAATCGATAAGGTGAAAATCGATAAAAATGATGGGTTACCAATCCTTCACCTACACTCAAAAACTGTGCAACATAACCAGTTATTTCTAACTACAAAAACATACCTTCTAAAACAGAGACGAAACCTCATTTTAAAAACGCCGCCAGTGCACTTAATTTAAAACATAAGGTAAACTTTTCAGGCGTGTTTGCGAGACGCTTCTCAATAACCTAGTCCAAACAAAATGGTAGGAGCATCTTGCGGACGAGACGGGACGGTAGGCTTAGGGGGATGAATATTGAAGTTTTAAAATGTGTGTTAGAGCCTTATGTCTTAACAGGTAGGCTTGTGTAGTTTAAAGACATAATTTGTATCACGCGCTATGTTTATTTTAGAAGATCAAATTTTTAAAAAGATTTGAATCACGCTGTATACAGCGCTGTGTACACTATAGTGTTGAAAATTTACTGATAAACACGTAAGTCAGAATAAATCGGGCTTTTTAAAATCCGAGTTTCTTTAGTTGATTGTATAATAGTTATTTATGTAACTGGTACATAATGAAGCCTCTTAAGGTACGAGAGCCGAGGTTAGAGCGCGAGCTTGCGAGCGCTCTAATTACAGGCACGAGTACCTTAAGAGCTAATTATGAACCGTTGCATACATAACTTTTTCTACAAGCTTAAAAATGATAATGATAAAAATAAACAATCGCTAACTTTTCTCGTATACTTTACTCGATTTTTCTGCTAACATTTTACTTGTCATCAAAGACATTTTCACTATTCCGATGCGCGATAATAGTTTGTGAATTTTATTGATAAATGTAAACAAATTTCATGCGAATTTTAATAGATACCAGAAACAGTTCTATCAAATTATTATAAACAAGTTGGAATGCCAAACGAACCGCCACTTTGTTGATATCCATATTGAACGTAACCATGGTAACCAAATAACAAATCGATGTATATTAACCATCTATTTTTAGTAATTGAATAAAAATGTTATTTTAAACACATAATTACTCATAAAATTAATTTTGTTTTTAATATACGTAATTGTTATTGGTGTTAAATGTTTTTTACGGTTTATTATACAAATTATTAGGATGTCAAGTGTTAACTAAACGCCAAGACTGATATCCTGAATGACCGTTACCATGGTAATAACAATGCTATAATAAATTATAGAACTGTTATTACCATGGCAACGCTCATTATAGAATTGTTTTTACGCTTCGGTTACGCTATAGGTGGTATTCTGACACCATTAACGATATCAATATTAGCGGTTTATAGTACGCGAGTAGAAAAAGCTATATATGTTAAATACACTATACAGCGTGTTTAACAAAATAGAGTACGGAACTTGAGAGCGAACAAAAAACCTTAGGTCATCTGGCGCAAAGTACATTTAGAAAACTAAGTCCACCATCATCATTATCATCTTTCCCTGGTCCCAATGACGTAAATATTTTTTTAAGTTAAATAAAAGCTGAGAAAAACGAGCATGACAAAAATGTTGGGTAAAAATGAGAACACTATACGGAGTCAAATTCAAACTCATATTCAAAATATTTACTCAGTAAATAGGCCACATGAGGGCTCTTTTACACGTCGGTAACATAGAGTGAACATAGAGTAAAATGGCAACATAATAAACAAACTGCAACTTGTTGTGTTTGAAACTTGGGAATATTGTAGTTATATCTCTCAAGGTTTAGCCCACTAGGTAGACTATGATGAGTACGTTTGTACTCATTATAGAGAAATAAACATCCAAGACTCAGGAAGTAACAATACGTTTATCACAAAAATATTTTGTCTTTTTGGGCACCGCTGGGCCCACTAGCTCCGCAAGCACTACCAACCACAGTTAAGGGTCATTATTTGGGAGTTTGTTCCGAATCACTTTCGTGGTCACATTTTTGTAGAAGTGGCTGTAGATTTCGATTTCGTTACTAGTTAGGTATCTAAGTTTACCGGACATTCTAACAAATATCCAAAAACGGCATCAAAATATACGCCCAATTCTTCGAAAATATGGCCACAAAAGTGAGGCGGTTGAAATGCTCGAATAATGACCCAGTAGTGGTCCCGTAGCACAAGACTAGAACTAGGTTTCAGGCTCAGTTTAGATTACATCTATAAATGAAAAAAAAACCTCGTTAATTACAATAGAGAACAAAGTCACAAGCGTACATAAAAAGTGAGTATCCTTAATAAAACAAATACGTGTACTAGTGACAGCGACAAAGGTTCTAAAAGCGCGTATACTCGTAGTAATTGTATTAAAATCAACGTCCTGTACAGTATTGACAAACAGAGGTGTTTCACACCGCCGCGCTCGGAGGCATAACTTAATTTTGAGCGTTATTCCGGGTACAGCATTTATAATTGATGCTGATTTTACAAAATTGATTTTCTCCGTCTGTACGAATGCCCATTTAGTATCCACAATTTGTTGTGTAAAGTCAAAATCTGGGTAGTGATTATCTCAAAAGCAAAGGAGGGCGAATGCAGGAGTGAAGTCCAAGCGGCGAGTTTAAGTAGTCCCGTCAGAGCGAGCAAAACACATTTTAGCGCGTGCATTCTCAATTAAGCAGCCTTATACGTTCGAGAAGCCATGCTGCCAAATACACGCGCTGTTCGCTTTGACGGGACTACTTAAACTCACCGCTTGGACATTCACTCCTGCGTTCGCTCACCTTTGCTTTTGAAAGAATCACTACCCTGGGTCTCTACTATAATACACGTTTGACGTGTTATCTTATTTTCAACGTTACGATAGCTGCAGCTCTTATTAACTTGACAGTAATGGCGGCCGAGTTAAAAACGAAACTATAACACGGCAAAGGCAATATGGTTTTATTCTGTAGAATAGAGGCAGTGGTCACGTTGCAAAAATGTTTCCTAGGATACGAGAATAAGGACAGGCTAAAATAACGTGTTTATTTAAAATAATAATTTAAACATTTTGTTTACTTATATATTTGGCTTGATAGTTTTTTTTGTCTAGGTTATATTTCAGTACAGTAAAATAATTTACTATTGAATTAAAACGATGAAAAATATGATTTCAGGCGACGAAATTCCAATAAAGATTTTTACCAATTACATCAGTTTCAAAACGCTAACCTCAAAATAGTTAGTGGTATTTTTGACACAACTTCCATTAAATTTAAAAATGTTGCTCGACGCTTTGAAATTACTGAAGCACTTTATTGATCTAATTGTTTTAGACAGACCACATTTTTGCCCTCTACTTTGACTCAACATTGAAAAAACTATTTCAAATAGACCTGCACAAACAAAAACATTTTCGTTTTTCTTGTAAACAGCTGCAATTGGTCTCTGCTGCTGCTCTCTGCTGCTCTTAAAATGACCTTCGCGTTTGTTTTTCTCTTTCACTCGCTCCCATGCTTTCTTACGCCAGTCTTTCAACGATTTTTTGAGAGCTATTGCACTGTAACAAGGAGTCAAATGCGGTTACCACACTGTAACTCCCTCGCCGTCTCAGTAATAAGTTTACGCAGAACACTGTTCCTCCATTCGTTGCGAACCTGAGGTTTCGGCAGGCTTTTAAAGTAATAGTGAATTATGTACGAGTTGCGCTCATAGGCGTGCGCTAACACGCTTACTGTCTGACGTAGTTATAAGCTTATGTGAGATGTCGTCGCTATACAGGTTGTTACAAGTTTCGTGATAATTACGCTGTTTGTCGTTTGTCGTCTTTTGATTTGTGTGTGAAATTACCCGGGATCGTAGTATAATTTGTTGAGTTATTGTAATTTGACAATATATGACACGGAAACATGACGAGAAGTTAAATCAAAAATTTGTTCAAATTTTAGCTACAGTTACTGTCTTATTATTTATAAAAGTGCAATAGCTAAACTGTGTTTAAAATATGTTTATTGGGCATTTATTAATGAATAATGGGGTATTTTTTTTTTTATAAAAGTTTCGCTGTTACTTTCGTAGCTCGGACTTTGCTACGCTCTACGAGAACACGTAGCAGGAATTTTACGCTTTGTAACAGAAATCGAAAACATTGATAAATAGCTTTTCCGGATTTGTAGCTACAAAGTATAAATACAGTGAGACAAGTGAGCTAATTTATATGGACCCATCAAATTGGTTGAATGTACAATCAACAAGATAAACACACTCGTAAATAACCTTAAAAAACACAGTCATAACAACTACGACAACAAAGCCGTCCTATATCCACTTTTTCTCCCGTTTTGATGAAACCCCCAATTTGGTCATTACGAACTACAAACTTGGCAGGATAAATCATTACAACGGCGTCTCGGTCTAGCGGATCCCAGCTCGTAAATATTTTTGTGCAGACCCTATTGTGCACGTGGACTTTATTCGGCGGCCATTTTGAATTCAGTAGTCCAAAAAATCTAGATGTTTGAAAGGATATTTTTTTCTCTTTTCTTCAATTTGGTCATGAATGACGAGTAAAGGGGACAGGGTGTGACAAAAAAGAAGTCAGTGTCAACTTGGTTGATGTAACTACTTATGACAGTATTATTTTTAAGCTTGGATTGGGTGCCAAGCCACTTCTGCATAATTGATAAGAAATTAATTAGAAATAATCTATTAATCCTAGGAATAAGTGGAATTGAAAGACAAACACACTTGCAGTAGAAAAATTGTTCTTTAATACATTGGTTTACACTCAAATATTAAGTTAAATGAAAACAAAAGAACGAATTTCGGAACTTTTAGATAAAACTCATGGTTTTCAACCGAAGGGAATAACCCTATAAGTTTGGATGATCGAGTTTGCGAGTAGTAAACTATGTATCATTAATGAACATAATTATAGATACTAGGAAGCTTGAATATTTTACACCATCAAAGGACTGTGTTAAGTATTAGGTCCTTACCTATGAAATTGCCGTTTTATATGGAGAATTTTATGAAAACGGTGGTTTTCATACATTTAATTTTGCGGATTATTTAGTAACGTCAAATGCAAACCAAACAAAATTCTGTCAGGAATATTGGACACTTCTAAGCTATATTATACATATCTTAATTACTTAAAAATAGTTAGCTTCATAAAACTCTGCGTAATTGAAACACTTTGAACCCACAGCACATGATAAGAGTAGAGTTCACACTTTAATTGTAAACACTAAGTAAGAAATTGAACCATATTATTTGTATCTAAAACCTTTGTAACATACTGTATTAATGAAATTTAAAAATAATTTGGAAGTTAAAATTGAAATGAATAAATTCCGTACGAAATAAAACACGTAAAAATAACGCCAATTTCATAGGTAAGGACCCAATATTTGATATTAATTTGATTTAAAATATCTCTTTTCGCTAGTTTCTAGCCACAGACAGCAAGTCACACAAACTCACACTCAAACAACAAACTCACAACACCCCTTTTAATACTCCGGGGGTTTATAGCCAAAAACATTGCAAGTGACTTCACAATACAACTTTTTACATTCCAATACCATTCGCTGATAATTTGATTCTGAATCACACGACAAATCCCGGTATTTTGTTGCAACGATAGTCCCTGAGCTGCATTTTACGTCTAACGCTGGACCCTTCTTTGTAGGCGAGTACGGGTCATTTTAGCTTGTAATGCTATTTAACCAGTGGAAATTAAGTTGGAGGTATCCAGACGAGGAATCCAATTATTTTGGATGCAATCAACACGCTATCGGGAAACAGGGAGGAGAGCCTTCTCGGTGCATTTGTAACTTTACTGCGGTGTAGTGGGGATGAAACACACGCTTGCCGTCTTGAGAATGCAAGTGTGATCTCAGGATCACACTTACGTACCATCACCCCCTATTTCACTATATTGACAATGATAGGTACAATTCATTATCAGAATGTTGAAATAGGTGGCAGGCTTGTCTCCTATTTCACCATACCGACTATGACACATGACAGGTGACATATAAGTGTACATGGCGCAGCTTATATGAAATCAGCATGTTACCTTTTCAATGTATACCGAAATGTCTCCTGTCACGTGTCATTGTCCAGATGGTGAAATAGGGGGTTGGATGCGTGGTCTGCGTTTGCCTTCTCCTTCCCATAAAAATATAAATGAATAAATTCCAATGACAAAATTTATTTACCTTTGTATGGGCGAAATATGTTTGGAAAAATGTATCGCTTTCCAACCATTTCATTGAAAAAAAATGGATTGGCAAATGAAACGGTTGGGAAACGATTCATTTTGCCAAACATATTTCGCCCAAAAGGTAGGATACCCTATCAAAGTCAAAGTAAAAGTCAACTTACAAAAAAAAAAGGTAGAAGAAGAAAAAGAATACGGTCGTTTATTTAGTGCACAAAATATGAAATGACGGATTAATAAGCTTGCATATACCAGTTTGTTTGCTCATTTATTTTATATTAATGGTTTAACTCGCATAGAGGCTATAAACTATTTATAGCCCAGAGCGGATCCTTTTTATTCTGGAAAAAGGAACAGTTCCAGCTAAATAGCAATAACCCAGTTCTATGCGGACGGAGTTCGTGAGCAAAAACTTGTTTACACATATTATCATAATATTTTTTTTTTTGCACCTTGTATGCTTTAATATATTTGAGGACGACTTTACTAAGGTTTTCCTTAACCTTAGCCACGTCGTCGGACCATCTTATTGGAAGTCTAACCAATCGTGAACTCTTCTACCCCATTGGCCATCGATAACTGATGTCCTTGTAATCATACCCTCGATTGTATCTACTGTTGGTACTAGGCAACAGTAAACACAGTTTAAAAGAGATATACATATATTATTACAACATTGGTCCGAAATGCCATAATGTCGGCTGCTGTCCCTTTAAGCAAGAAATTTTCCCATCGCCAAAAAATCGTCTAAAAGAAAACCTAAAAAGTCGGTTCGAAATGCCATAATGTCGGTTGCTGTCTCTTTAAGCAAGAAATTTTCCCATCGCCAAAAAATCATCTAAAAGAAAACCTAAAAAGTCGGTTCGAAATGCCATAATGTCGGTTGCTGTCTCTTTAAAAGCAAGAAATTTTCCCATCGCCAAAAAAACATCTAAAAGAAAACCTAAAAATTCTAATTTAAAACGTAAATGATTATAATTTTAAGTTAAGTAATACAAATAAATGGAAAGTAACAGTTTGCCAACAAAGTAAACCGATTGACGAAGGGGACTTGTTTTCCACCGACTTTCACTGGGTAGTTACTATTCGCAAAGAAGTCTTGTTTACAATCCAACACAATCTTTTACAGCGAGTGGTCCAAATAAAACATAAAATATTAATTCGAATCAATTTTATCTATCGAATACATTATAATGCTTAAGACTGCGCTACGTACGAATTGGAGATTGGCCCTGTCAAGATGCACCACGCTAACTAGCGTTTCTATTCGTTTCGTTTTTAAACCAATCGCGTCACTGGTAGATCACGTGACTTTTCGTATCACGTCATCTACCAGTGAGTGACGCGATTGGTTTAAAAACGAAACGAATAGAAACGCTAGTTAGCGTAGTGCATCTTGGCAGGGCCGTCAGGCGACCATAATTATTATTTTCTCAAAGATCAAAGCATCTGCTATTGTTCCTGGTGTTGCAGGCGTGCATGGGCGGCGGTGTTCACTCTCCATTAGGGAATGCAATTTAACCGGTTATTAACCGTTTTGTATGAAAATACCCGATTCTATCCGGTTATAACCGGTTATTTGCATTCCCTACTCTCCATCAGATGACCCGGTCACTCCTTTGCCTCCTGTAGCGTAAAAAAGAGAAATAACTGTCGCAGACAGAATCCTGAAGTATTCATTTCATTAATTGTTGTATGTACCTAGGAACAGAATACAGAGTGTCTAAGAACTTGACGTAAATGTAAAAGCATAAGAGAGCCCCTGAATATGGGTCCAGAACATTAGTTTTAACATTTCAACATGTTGAGTTAATAAGATTTTAATGATAATCGTAAAGAATGCTACCTTACGGTACACCATGGCTCTCTTCGCTAATAACTATAATTTGTGATTCCAAAAATACATTATCAAATACACATAAATAATAATCAATTGTCGCGTGTATGAAAGATCATCCAACTTCTTGTCAGATTTCGTATGGACCGATATAGCTATTTTTTTTGGTGTACCTATTGGTAATTGTCAGGATAAAGGTGTGTATGAAAGACAAAAATCTCTGGACGATATGCCGGGTACGACCTGCTATGAGAGTGTGTTTGTTTCTTTTTTCATCTTGATAATAACACGTCCAACAGCTTCCAACAATTATAATATATTGTCGAAATACTTCAATACAACGGGACTCGCGGCCAAAATGTAACCAAATTAAATCGTTCTTCTTGAAAACATCGCTACGTCTCCTACCTTCTACCATCCGCCCACCGCACCCTCCGCCGCTTCCCACAAAAGACGGCATTCACAAACCACGTCTGGGTACTTCGTAAGACCAATATTTTCTTCGGAAAGGGGATGGTTGGACGATAAATTCTATTTCTATTGATACTTAGTACCGCATTAGTTCTCCTTTTGTATTTTAGGACTATTTTGTTGAGAAACTGGCTTGGAGACGTCAGACCGCGACCGTCAGACGTGAGACCTTTATTGGGGCTATTCAGGGGTGAATTATGTGGAAAATGTCTACGCTTACGCATTATCTGGTCCTCTTTTATAAAAATAAATGTTTACGCAAATCTTTGATGGAGTAGGTAAAGTCTTTACTCGGTTTTGCCTACGGCTGTATTTGCGAGTAATTTGTTGCGTTGTTTGCTTAGAATCAAAAGTATATTGGGATATGAAGTTGCATGTGCATTATGATCAAAAATCTAATATTAGAGTAGGTAAGTTACGGTGTGAGTTATTAAGTTCAATTAATTAATACCTTTGGATGTTTATGCCATATTAGTCATGATTGGCAAGCATTTTGAGGATCGGAATGTTATAATGAGTTGTCAAACAAGTGTTTTGGCTAATTTGATAATAATGATAGCGAGGATGACGTTCGATTAATGAATTCATAGTATACTTTGGTAAACTATCATTTCATCGAATTTTATTTTATGGTGCGTTATCTTCTGCTGAAACCATGATCTTTCAGGATATCTTAAGCATTAATTACGTACGTTAGGTTTGGTTAGAGTTGTAACTCACAAAATAAAAGACATGCGGCGAGAAATGCTTTTTGGTGACATGAACATTCTGCGTAAATAATAGTTAGGTACCCTACATTCTTTATTATAATGTAAATATTACCAAGAATGTCCTCGGTAATGTTTTGAGAAGATTAAAACCTCGAAACTTTTACCGCAAATTACTATATTTAGTTAGCGTTAAGTAAGTTCTTCCTTTGCAACTTCACATCCCATTAGGCATCCACAATATCGCGGTGGCATATTCAGTAGCATCCCCACTGACACCGAGCTGACAAAGAGACGGCTCAAAACTAAATTAGTGCATCCCAATGCATCGGTGGAATCAATCATTTTCTTGTTGGCGCTAATACCAGCGGGATAGATTAGCGTGTCTTATGATTAATATTTAACAAAACCTTCATCTTGGTTTCCAGAAAACGTAAAGAACATGATGCAAGAACGACTGCGAATGACTTCAACGGCGATGCACACCGTGAGCTCAATAGGAAAATTCACAAGACTCTCAGGCGTGAAATCTTTAAAAAGAACACTCTTGAAATCCAAGAGCTACATGAGAGAAGCAGCAGGCCCAGTCTAGACAAGGGAAACGGAAAACCGTTCTGGATGGAGGAGAATTTTAGAGGCGTATGCCCAACGGTGGGCGAATACACGCTGATTAAAAAGAAGAAGATGAGTAAATATGACTGGTACAATAATTCTGCTCTGTACGGCTAGCACAAGTTGCCTGCGACTTGTTTGTCGCTCGGATCTCCCTTTCTATCTAGTCAGTAACGATAGAGACGCACTGAGCGACAAGCGAGAAAATACAGCTTGTGCTACCCGTGCTGCTAAGACAAATGGCGGTATCTCTAACACTACTCACGTCGCAAGTGCAACCTTATTACTACAGGAGAGGGTTGTATCTGCTTTGGCTATTGAATTTGAGATATCGCCTTTTGGCTTATGAGTAGTTGACCAACATAAGAAAATTAACTTTGTGTTGCCAGCAACAACAACTACAAGTATGGCCCACTCTCCCACTCTCTTTCGTGAGATAAAACCACTGTTCCATTCTTAACTAACTGCTGAAAAAAGATGGTGATGTTATATGTCGATGATTATTTTAAGAAACTAGTTCTTAAACTCGACGCACCAAATATTAAGCGGCGATTTGAAATTGTCCCGTCAAAATGTAAAACACATGTTTAAACGTGCATTCTCAACTTACCCGCTTTACCCGTCGAGCGAGTTCGTATGACTTTGGTCACTCGATCGACTGTTTTTTAGCCGTTTTTAAGAGAATAAACACCTTTGTATGTATGAATATGTAAACAACTTGTCAAGTAGTAAGAATTGACAACAGGAACTTTTTTAAAGGATGTTCTGAAAGTTCATGCGTACTTATAGTTTTTTTTTATTTATTTTTATTTATACTATTTCTGTACCTTTTACACCAATCGGTTGAGGCATCGAGCTGTAGAGACGATATAAACAAACCCGCTTGCGCAATAGTAATATTAAGGATTAGATTTTTTTTACAATACTTACAGTAGTCTTTAGACGTAAGAAATAATATATATATTTCATTTGAATAGAATTTGAGATTTTTGTAAAGAGTCGGCTAAATTGCATAAAGGCTGTAGGTAGAATAAAAACATATCACAAATAATATCATTAAACAACAATGTGTTATCCGTAAATCAAAATGACGCATATGCCATTAGTAGATTTAGGGCCTGTTTCACAATCGACCAGTAAATATATCTGCCATTTAAAGTTAGCTCTCTCCTTGCCTATTTTTAAGTGTCAGAAAGAGAAACGGCTAAATTGATCTGTCAAATATGGTTTACTTGTCAATTGTGAAACAGGCGGTAAACCTTTTCATTTCACGAACAAGTGCAAATTTACTTTGGCTACAGCTACCTTTTTATTTATGGGGTCAGTCTTCCAATAAGCTACAGGGTGCCCTACTTTGCACTAAACACTATTTTTACATAAAATTTTATAACCTGCTTTGGCCTGCGGCTTCATCCGCGCGGAATTTATCTGTCGCTTTTCGTCGGAAACTGTCCATTTCCTGGGATAAAATGCTTTGACCTTTTTCCGGTTTCTCTTTGTATTTCTAAGTAAAAAAACATCGATTTATGCAAAACCACGGATCGACCGTAACTATTGATTGATGTTTTGAGGAAAAAACATTGCAATTCAAAATCCAACAAATTTGTTCGTTATCATTATACTACATTCGTCGGGATGTCCAACATTATAACTACGGACCCCTAAAAACTACGAGCAAGAGCTTACGCTTAAACAGCTTTTAAAGTACGAAGCAATACTTAAGCCCACTCGCCGGGATCAAAGGGAAGCGCTAATTGCCGCCCTTGCGCCTCTCACCCTTTGCACTTTTTGTACAGGGTGTCACAAAAGTCAATATGCTGCGAAGACTATATGTTTGGCAATAAGAATAGGGGTTTGGTAAAAAGGTGTCAGTTTTAGTGTTACCCTTTTTGATTATTTGAATTTTGTTGAAAATAAAATTTCTTATAAGTGATTCACTTTTGGAATGATATGATGTATTTTTTCATGTGAATAATTATAGATTTTGCAATATCCTGAGCTCGTACAGCCAAGGACTTTAATTGTTATGCCACTCTATGGAACCCTGTCGCATAACGTTAATCATAAATTTTGGCGTAATTTCTTTCATGTGGTTTGACGCTGACATTATGACAAGGTTCCATAGTGGCATAACAATTAAAGACCTTGACTGAATCTACCTTAGTTAAAATGTTGGCGTTGGATTTTGCATCATATAAAGAGTTAAAAATCGTTCGCTAGATTATATAGATTTATTTATCGTGCAATATTTCTCACTCTCAGAGATTAACGAGACAAAACAAAAAATAATAAATGGAGTCCTAATAAAAAATCTACAGGAGCAGCGAAAAACAAATGTCGCTTTTGACAATGATATTAAAACGGCACTTCATCAAAAAGACAATTGAAGTCCACCAGTCTGTAAATAATATACATGTATGTAGTTTTGTATCTACATAGTTATGAAATAAAAACATCTTATTATTAATCAAACAGCCTGTATAAAATATTTCTTTACTCATAATTTCGAATTCAACAAACAATAATATTCAGCTATTCCAAAACGGAAAATATCGGTATGATGCAAAAACAATACTAGTTCATATTCATAAAAATCGGCAACGCAATCTAACGGAACCCATAATGTTGGATGGACCGCTTGCAGTGCTACAAAATTGCATACACAGCATACACGTACAATGCACGCATACACTCATAAAGTTTAGGCTAAGAGCCAGACACCGTGCGTGATATTTGTATGGTCTATTTTTTGTACCCAACTCCGTGTATGCATGTATATACGGCTTTTTGAATATTAACATATGGGGTGTTATTAGATTCGACTTCGTTGTGAGAGTGATAAATAAGTTATAATATTTTAGTAAAATTAATGAGAAGTGGTTTATTTTTTTTAAATAATAATCTTATGTTGTATAGACGACAATATCACAAAATGCAAGCTTTATAAAGCATGTTTTTTATTAAACACGGGTAAACGTTTTCTTTGTGTAGAATTCGTTTTGTTATTTGATTACAAAATATATACATTTATGGATTCCAAAATCATTACTATTACAGCACAGACCACCGCATGAATATCACTTCTTAAGCATGCAACTAAGTCGATCGAAAAAGATTTTTTTTTAAAAGCCTCTCGAGGCTGTTTTGAGCTTCCTGTATTTTTTAAAAGACAAGCAGAAAATCTTGAAAGTTTCCCGTCCAAAATTAAAACGAGGTTTTATTAATTAGTATGTAATAATAACCAGCAAAAAATTAATATCTAAGAAATGATTACAATTTTTTTTATTTAGGTATCGAAGTTAATAAGCGTGCCACTAGAGACAGAGTTGGCTCTGCATTAGATCCAAAAACTTTTTATGGTAGTGACAAATAATAGCAGCGGTAGTTGGTGGTTTGAATAGTTATAGAATACTTTAAAATAATACAATAATTCATTGGTGATATTTTCATACCCTAGCTCTTACCTATTCCCGTATCCGAACATACGCGCCAGATGCAAATTATTTGCTCACACAAACAGCAGCGTCCGCAAAAATGGACGAATATTCGTATGCGTGAAAATTCTAAATGAACAATTTTGTTTGCAGAAAAGTTTTTACGTCGACGAAAACATGCATTCGACCGATTCCGCTTAGCGACGCCCGTGTGGAGTTTTAATTGTTCTACGAGTACGTCTGATTTTTTGCTCGCATTTGGAGTTAGTTTTATTCTTGTTTGATGAAGGGATAGAAAAAGGATGTTGTTCCTCAATTTTGATAGGTTTGAAAATAAAAAGAGATTAATTATCACCCTGTAACTATCCATTTACAGGATGATTATTAAAATGTTTAGCAAAAGGTGCTGTTGAAAACTATATTCTATTTTGTGAGTTTATTTGATATACCTTCTTAGTCTTTGAGTTTTTTGAAATAATAATATTGATTGCGTATTTGTATTTTGCCATGGCTTCTTTGAAAATCTTCCAATCTGTACTGAACTCGTATACTTTTCGACAAGAGGTTTGAGTCCAGCAATGTAGTGTATTTTTTATACAAGCTAATTATGTAAACTACCGAATGATACAATGATAACAAATAAAAACTGTTTACTTTTTACTGGTGAACAATTTTAAATATGATATTCATAGTATATTGTTGTTTTGAAATATGATTATGTATTGTTTACACTTTGCTACTTTAACATCGTCAAAAATCGTTTATCTAAATCGTACGAATGTTTTTTTTTACGATGACTAATTATACCAAAAGCAATTTCTTTGAAGGACTTAAAATCAATATAGTCTATACAAATAAGCCAAAAAGTCTAAAAACATTTACGATAAATGCAAACAGCTCGTTCAAAAGATTGACTCCCGACCCTCATAAATACGAAAATCGCGTTTCGACATCAAACACGTGGTGTTTAAGGTATTACAAGCGTTCCGAACGTTCTTAAAGATAAAATATAAAAAAATACATTTTCCAAGATCAAAGTCCCGTCACCTGCAAACATTTATGAATGAACCTTTGATAAACTGTTGGCGGTTGCTGTATACGAGTTACCAGATTAAAAATGCTACCAAAATTTTGACAGGGATCCCTTGTACACTAAGCTATAAAGCATATATTACTTAAATGATCCAAAAACAAGTGAAAAACGGGTGTGGTTTCTAACAAATCAACCACGTTAAATTTTTCGCCGTCAAAAGACCGCTCGAGCCATAAGCCCTTACATTTAAGCGTATAGTTGCTTGTTTATTAGTTTTCTAATGGTAATGTTTAATTTTGTGATGATCGACTAAGGCTTTTAAAGTTTAAACGTTGTGAAAATTGAATTGTTTCCCGGCCAGCCGCACGCCTGGCGCGGTTGCGGTGCAAGGTGTGTTTGTGACTTGACAGGGGCTCTAACACACAACAAAAAGCATATACACCTTTGAAACTTGTATACGTATGTTACCTTTTCGTTTTGGAGGGGAACAAACTGATTTAAGCGCCCGTTTGGAGCGGTTTTGAGGCTTTGGTGTGGAATGGAACCTGGAATGCGAAGGTATTGGCGAGCGTTTAATTTTAATTTGGAGTTTATGTGTTGCTGGGTTCAAAACTATTTGATTATGGTTTATATAAATTTATCACTTTTTGATATGGTTGATCAATATTACGAATTAACTTAGACATTATTATATTTAAGACTAGTTGGATGCTTACCACTTTAACATATTTCAGAGAGAATGGTCTTAAATTTCAAAATTTTAAAATTGCACGATTTATTGAAATAAGTCTAAAAAAAATTAATCCTTTGTCACTATTAGCAGTTCTAGCAAATAATTTTTTTTTACAGGCTTATTAAATTCTGAGGTTTGCTAAAAGAGTATTGCAAATATTGCAATACGGATTACCGTTCAGTTTCGACGGAGCAGTTTCTACAAAAACTTTAACAAATCAAAGTGACAAGTTTTCGAAGCGTTCACTTTTTTAAGTTTTTGAAGCGTTCACTTTTTGAACACTCTGTATTTTTATTTGTAATTTTATCTATGCAAATTAAATAGTTTTAGAATACAGGGTGTATAAATAAAAACAAAAATATACCATACTAATTCTATAAAGCCCAATAAAATACGCTATAATACCTAATAAAAGCACCATCCCGCTTGGCATATAGCTGGTACGTTTAACATTCGTGTAGTTCGAATATTTTTCTTTTGACGACAAAAAAACAAATTACACGGGGGTCGCATTTCCTCCTCAACGACTTAAGGTAACATTAAATTTGTCAAAGGAATCCCTGAAAACATTTAAGTACCCGTTTGAAGTGCGGTTTCCGTTTACTTTAATATTTGATGTTGATGTCATAAGTACATAATCACTTTTGTACAGTCAAACCAAGTGAATGTTGATTTGGCGTGATATTTTAATTCAGAAGTGGGATTAAAGATCTTTGGACTCTAAATTTAAAATTGATTGATGTTTTTTTATGACTGTACCGTAGGTAAAACAGGTTCTACCCAGGCGTGCAAACTTTTTATTAGAAAGATCGTTTGAACAGGGATGCTTCCTAGCTAGGCAGAATGAAAATCAGTTAGGCTGTTTTTGATTTATCAACTCTGAATGTCTTCATCTTAATGTGGGTTTTTATTCATTGAGTAGTTAAGTATTTAAATTTAGTTATTTCTCCCCTTAAAATATGGTACCTAAGTATTAAATTGTTTTGAGATTCACATTTCATAATAATAGCGAAAACACGTTTTGATCAGTGTAGGAGATGAAAACCACCGATAACCACCTTAATAAAACGCTTATTTTGCGAGCTTTCAAACGTTCGATCTGAAAATGAGTACATTTTGATCTTAGAGAATTTAACAGTTTCTGTTGGAATCGCGATGAAACTATTTAGCACGGGCGGAAATGCGGGCAAAGCTAGATTAGCCGTTTATAAACCAGAAAGGTTTTTATTTACCCACTGAACCTTACTAATAGACGTTGAGTAACCGTGGTGTAGGTAAACCATGCGTTGCCCTTATTTGTCATTGTGTCATTTGAATTTGACAGATAAGGACAAAGATAGGTTCGAGATATTATCGAACGAATGATTGTTTTTTGTCTATGTTGTTCTTTTTTCTTTTTCTCTCAATGTTGTTTTGTGTTAAGTGTGTCACTTTCCTTCTCTTCACCAAGCGGTTCCAACGGAAGACCAGTGCTGGCTTTAAATACGGCTAGCGAATGCTGAGTTGGGACCGTTTAGCAACAATTTCTCTGTCTTGTTCTTTTTGTATCTACTTAATGTAATCTTGTATTGTTGTGAATAATTAATGTCTCTTTGTCTTTATCTTTATCTTTAAGCACGGTTTAGCTACACCACCGTTGCTCAACGTTTATTAGTAAGGGGGTTAGTTTGCCACTCTATCATATTTCTTCATAAAATGGCCCCAAAAATGAGCCATTGGCATTTAACGTAGGTAATGTAGGTAACGTATTTAATAAAGTGGAAGGTAAAAAGAGATGTGTTTTTAGGGTTCCGTACCCAAAGGGTAAAAACGGGACCCTATTACTAAGACTCCGCTGTCCGTCTGTCTGTCTGTCTGTCTATCTATCTGTGTGTCACCGGGCTGTATGCACAGAAGATGTATTTCTGTTGCCGCTATAGCAACAAATACTAAAAACAGACTAAAATAAATATTTAAAGGGGGCTCCCGTACAACAAACGTGATTTTTTTGCCGTTTTTTGCTAAACTTGTATAGATAATGGTACGGAACCCTTCGTACGCGAATCCGACTCGCAATTGGCCGGTTTTTTTATTAATCTGATGATAACCATCTTAGAATGCTATACTATACTATACTATACTATACTATACTTCATAAAAAAAAAGTTTAGTCGTTCGGCATTTACGGCATAACGCAATAAGCAGTGAAGTGGCGAGATATTGCCTCCCGCAGCTCTCATAAAGAAATTTTAATGTAATAAGGCTTTCTTTGTAGGGAATTTCAAAGGCTTTTAGTTTATTATCCCAGGTTATGAAACTACCGGTGCGCCGGCGCTTAACTACGTGTTCAAATAACAAGCGAGTTGCGTCCACGATTTGTTAAATACCGTAACAACGGGTACATCTTCATTGTATTGTTTTTGTTTTTCTTTTGTACAATAAAGGGTTTACATACATACATACATACATACATACATAATACATTAATTACATACATACATACATACATACATACATACATACATACATACATACATACATACATACATACATACATACATACATACATACATACATACATACATACATACATACATACATACATACATACATACTTTAGCCCTGGGGGGTATCATTGCTCACCCTTACCACAAAATAGATAATAGTACCTACAAGCCCTTACCCTCTTATTCATAACAATAAATACACAATAAACCTATTCTAGTTACAATATCCTTTGTCCCTTTCCGTCCAATTTAAATTTCATAAAGACATATAAAAACAATGCATACTTTAAGCACACTTTAGCTATTGATTGTTTATGAATATTAGAGATATCTTCGGTTTCGGAACCCTACACTGAGCATAGTGCGACATTTGGTTTAAAAACGAAAAGGCCCTAGCCAAGATGCATTACGCTAACTATCGTTTCGATTAGATTCGAGGGTTTCTGTCGATATTATCGAACGTATAAGGTTGCCTAATTGAGAATGCACGCACTAAAATGTGATTAGTGGGCTCTGACGGGACTACTTATACTCGCCGGTGTGGCGCATTCACTCGTTCGACCGACCGAGTGCCGTTTTTAAGAGAATAACACCCCAGCTCTAAAAACAAGGTTGGCATTATCGGTTTCTTTCAGTTCTTTCGATATTTTTTAAATTTTATTATGTACATGTAATAACTACCAACATAACCGCTTAGATCCTTTAACTTCAAGCCAGCATTAAGACTATGAACAGCGGATTTATTTTGTGTTAAAACGAAAAAGTTTCAGCATTCAGTGTACAGATTTTGTGGCAGCCAACTTTGCTTTATTAAACCTAAATCATATTTTCAGTTAACGCACTATTACATGGCTTTTTTCAATTTACTTATTGCAAGAAAATTGTAACTTTTGTACCGAAATTATTTAAATACCTAAAACTTGTTGATAAGTGTATGTTTGCCTTTTTAAGTACCAGCTGTAGTCCTTTGACTTTTTAACATCATTCTTGAACTGCAGCACTATTCTGTCAAAAGCAGTAAAGTGAAAAGGTACCTACAAAAGTGTGCAACTACTTATCAACCCGACTGTACAGTCGAGTTCATAAATTAATATGTGTGCACTTTAGTACCTTGTCTATTTAATCTCATGTTTAAATTGCCATTATATGAATTGTCACAGTTGTCAATTTGACAAGGTACTAAAGTGTACACATATTTATGAACTCGACTGTACCTACTTACGTGACAGTTAGTTAAGTGTTTGATTTTATAATTAACTTTTATCTGTAACTTCGTCCGCGCAGAAGTTTTTGATCGTGATTCCTTTCTTATTGGTATTCTGGACTAAAAGTATAATAATATGGCGTGAACCTTGCGGATGGAACAAACACAAAAACACACTTTCGCATTTACAAGGACAGGCAAAGGCATATACAAACATATTAAAAATGTGTTAACAACGCCATCTACCGTAATATGTTTAAATTAAGAACTCGCTTTAGTCTTCGTTAAGACTTGAAACTTGGTTTGACGAAGATACGGTGACCATCAAATAGTTCGTCGCTTGTACGAGAGGTGGCGATACCATTGCGTTTAATTATAATTATAACAAAACATTTGGTACTTAAATTATAGAACACAAATACACAAATAGTTTTTCGCGATGCAACTTACTTCGAAATAATCTATACAACAATACAACAACTAGTTTGTGTGTTAATTGCGTACTCAATACTCAACTGCCTTGAATAAAGTTAGTGTTGGGTGTCACCGATAGATGGCGATTGTAATCTTTATCGTTCGTTGGGTGTTATGAAAAGTTTCAGGTAAGTATTTTTCTAATAAAAACTTTTTTAATATAACATAAAATAATTTTAAGAAAGAAAGAACTTTAAGGTCAGTTAAGTAGTTCGAAATTAACCCGAACATAAAAAAACAAACAAAAAAATTACCACTTTCAAATATTATAATGTACTTACTTATATTAAAGTGTAGCTAGACAAGATGATTAACTCTAACGTAAACTGTTATAGAAAACTGACAGGGCCCTGCCAAGATGCACTACGCTAACTATCGTTTCTATTCGTTTCGTGTTTAAACCAATCGCGTCACTGGTAGATGGCGTAATACGAAAAGTCACGTGATCTACCAGTGACGCGATTGGTTAAAAACTAAACGAATAGAAACGCTAGTTAGCGTAGTGCCTCTTGGCAGGGCCAAGATGTATGGAATTGACATAAGCGCTCGACGCGACCGTCCGGCAGTTACGTCAATCCTATACATTTTCCATAACGATAACGTTCTAGCCAAGCATCTCGGCTAGAGCCTTAGTAGACGTAATAATACTAAGTACGGGTTCCATCTATTACGCCGAAACTTTTTACGCCGAATGTATAGTATAGTATATTTTTTCTGGAGAACAGAAAATATTTATTACAATGTTTTGTGTAATCGGTAGAATAGAGTAAGTTAGGTTAGGTTTATTTTATAACTTTTCAAAAAAATCAAACGAAATCATACTTTCTGATATTCGTGATTATGCGTAAACAAGGGGAACCCACATAGTACAATTATGACAATGACAGTAGGTATTATGCGCAGGATCATTAATAACAAAAGAGTTTTATGAGCAACAACTTTATGCGTAAAGTGTTATGACAATCGATTTATGACAATACACTTACGGACAAAAAAAACGGGTCAGAGTGCGTTTTTCATACAAACGAGGTTATTTCGAAGCCTTGGTTATTTGCCAGGGATTTATTTTTGTGAGGTTTAATGGCGGATACCCCGAGGTTCCATAGAGGAGGTCAAAAGTTCTTAAGATACCTAACTGATCGCACAATCAGTTAACACTACAGCGAGAGAGTTTGGGTCAGCATTTGGATTTCCTTACATTTACTTGCCATTTTAGGTCTTTTTCTGAACATGCACAATTCCGGAGTTAACCGCAGCTTCAATCAGTTGGGTATCCTTGGCACTCTGGAAGTCCTGTATTGCTCGGGGTATTCATCATCAGATTTCGATAAAAGCCGACACTGGGAGGAACCAAGGCTTCGAAATAGCCTCTTTAGTATGAAAAACGCACTCTGACTCGATTTTTTTGTCCGTGAGTGTAGTTGTTATGTGACTAGGAGGAGACACAGATGAGCACTTAATACTCAGTGGACCCCATACGACTCCCTTCGTCGTCTCTGACAATCGGCATGACACACGACTATTGAGCAACGTCCCGAACCGGGCCATGAGAACGATAAACTTTACAAAATTACACATTTCAATTAGTTTTATTTACAAAGCGTGACCCGTGGGAGTTTACATCAAAAGCGAAATAGCAGAAATAAAAGTAAGGTCGGTGAGATAACATCTCGTCTGTCAAGGAGACCGTATACCCACTCGGATCGCGCTGGCTACTCACGATCAGTTATGACTGAACAGTTTAAATTGTCATTTAAAGATCGGCGTGTACCCCTATAAAAGAAAAACCGGCCATGTGCGAGTCGGACTCGCGCACGAAGGGTTCCGTAGCATTATCTATGTATACAACATTAGCAAAAAACGGCAAAAAATCCCGTTTGTTGTATGGCCCTTAAATATTTATTTTATTTTTATTGAAATATTTATTATTAATGTGAATATTTCAAGTCTCCTAGCAAAAAACGGCAAAAAAACACGTTTCTTGTATGGGAGTCCCCCTTAAATATCTATTTTTTTCTATTTTTACTATTTGAAATACATCATCTGCGAAAATTTCAACTGTCTAGGTATCACGGTTCATGAGATACAGCCTGGTGACAGACAGACGGACGGACTAATGTGTTAGTCTTAGTAATAGGGTCCCGTTTTTACCCTTTGGGTACGGAACCCTAAAAACTATCAGAACCTCTATTCAACACATTAAAAACCAAATAGTTTTTGACCTATCGTATTGGCAACGTTTAGATAGCTCTTATTTACTTGACAGTAAGTGCGGCTGAGTTTAAAAACAATAACATAACAGGGTCAAATACGAATTGGATTTTACCACCTAGAATAGAGGCGCTTTTTTCATTTTAAAAACGTTTAGTTTTAACAGTTCAGTGAAAACGTGTTGTAAATACCAGCCTTTGGGTACTTTTCAAACGAGGCGAGGCGACACGTGAATTGAAATCTCGGTGGCTCTTTTCCTCTAAATATTAGCATCGCTAGCCATCCCGTTCTTGTACTTGATCTCAATAGAAATGACAAGGTAGCTGTCGCGAGCTTGCGCGAGACAATATATCGCTTTCTAGTACCCATAAGTACAGGCGTAGAGCTTAGATTGGGACTAGTTCAATTGGTGTGACATTGTCCCCTGATATTTATTAATTTAATTTTATGGCATTTTCTACTTACCAGTTGACCCTTGGGCAAATATGAAAATTGTGACACTAAAACATAAAAGAATGGGGGTTCATAAGTGCCAGGAGTTAGCTGAGAAGTCTGTACGAAAAGCAGTTAATAATTTCGTTGATTAGTATTGTGTAATTAGTTCATGTTCCTGAATGCGAAATCTGAGATTAAAGTAGAGAGCGTGACATAATTTAGTCTGGTTTAGTTGAGTTATTGGACAGAATAGACTTATTACTGTGTCAGACATTGCGTCCTTAAGTGAGGCAGCTATTTTGGTGACTATATGTACCTACATAGTTAATAGCAAATTTTTTAGAAGTTCTAGTAATCATTCTGGGCTAGGAATGCAATTTTGACGAGTGTTTTTTTTTAGAAAACCTGCGTAATTTAAGCTGACAGCAAAATTTTAGTAGAAGATAAATATCTATATTGTAATCTTTGTTCTTTTTTAAACAATGGCAGAGGAAAGTTATAGTCACTGCACATAATTACTTAGAAACTAAATTTTAAAACAAATACAGAATTTAATGTCTTAATTAATTCCATATCAGTCAATTAGACCAAACAAAACAAAGACACGGTGGTCCTAATCATAAATATATCCTTGAAGGACCAATACAATTATAATGATTGAATATTTAAGTAACGTATTCTAAATTCCAATAAAAATACACATTAAACATAGAAATAATAAGAGATATTACATAAACTACAAAAAGATGTTATCGTTGTATAGCAATAAATAAACAAGGCTAACCAGTAACTAAGTAACGTATACTAAGAAATATCCCTAGTAACAATCTTATTCCCACACACAGAATGTGACCTCGCCTTGTAAAAAGATAACCACCTAAAATCAACTTTACTTTTTTCCACATCGCTAAATAAGAAAATACCTAAGTCAAATACGGGTGACCTTAGCGTGACTCCGACCGAGTACCTCACACATATGACATTGCAAAAACTTTTTGCAAAAACAGAGACAAGCTGCCTTTGTGTACGTCTAGTCGGCAACCTTGGAGTGATGAACGGCTTTTTAGCCGAAAAAAAATGGCGTCCGGTGAATTTACCTAAGTTTTTGCTGGTGGTTCTTAGAAGCGACCTAAAACCTTAGGTATTGCATTCCTGGCTGGTATTATAGCCAATATAAAAGGCTTAGATGCCATAATTTGTGAAGATAGCGATCCAATGGCGGTGGCTTACGCAATTTCTTAGTTTAGATTCCAAAGAATTTACTAATTAATTTGATCTTTCTAGGAAACTTTCGCAATGTTTTTGGGCTTTACTTATTTTAAACAGCCATAAATACATGAGGAATGAGCTCACTTTAGAGATAGAGGTCAAGAGTACGCTTGGGAGTCCTACTGCTTCAATTCCATTTTGTTTACGAAACTTAGAGTCGTCTTTTCTAAGAATGATATTGACTGTACCCAAACAATAATCCTAATAGCCTTTAAACTCAAAAGGATGCTTGTAGTGACCAGCTTTACTTACAGGTAGCAGTTTTTCAAATATTTGATTTGTAACTTGATTAACCTTACCAGCAGTTTATCTCAAGAGGTACTTATAACATCTTTGCTATAATTATGTTTGCTATTAATTATGCACTTCTTGTAAGTGCATTTTACTAAGAGTATTAGCTTAATCCGCGCCGACAATGCTTAATGTGAAACCATTAAGTGGTGGGTATCCTTGCCTCCTACGCATCTATTTGTAGGGCTGCTCAAACTTCATATTGTTAAGTGAACTATACTATATTTATTTAAGTACTTAAATAAATGTAGACAAGCCAGTACGCGTGCTCCTGTCAACTGCCAATCAGAACTGTTTTGTCCCACTATGACGTGTCCATGTTCTGCTTCTATAGGCTGACAAATTTTATCACGTGGATTTGTATGTTTCCATGTTGTTAAATACTTAAACAAATGGAGATTGCTTTTGGCTGCGACTTTGTTCTTTATGTTTGTTTGTCTGCCAGGCGAAAAGTAGTCGATAATGGTTTGAAGACAATTCTGACGTCTTAACAACAAGACAAACAAGTTCAAAATGCCTTTCATAATCCAGAATATGAAATTCTGATTACACGTAAGCAAATAAATCTCAAAAAACGTTATAGGACCCTAAACGACGTATAAGTATTTTTCCGGAAATATGTTGATGTTGTAATTATGTCTGCTTTGGGCAGGCAATATTAAAACAACATCGCTTATCTTAGCGTATTTGTGCAAAATGTGGTTACCGAATTATCAACAAGTTTTTAAGTTGTAGGTAATGCTGTAGCTCTGCCTGGGGGACTCTGGGACTCTGGGCGTGAAGGTATGCATCGCTTATCTTAAAAGCAGCAGAACGAACACGGAATAGAAAAAACAGTGGAAATGGCATGAGCTTCGCTTAGTATCAGACCTGTTGTCGCCAATACTCAAACTATCATAAAAACAACACGCCACCATGGATTTTTTTTTGGGGTGGCTCTCGTTTTTATACTCCAAAATAGCACAATTAGGCATGCTTCTGGATTTATTTCCTATTTTAGAAACATCGAAATAACCGATCGTGGCAAAAGTATGGTAGGTTATGCGGAACTCCGCATAACTATTCCACACGTTACACCCACTTGACACTTCTACTGTTTTTTCTGTTCTGTGAGAATGAAGGTTCTTTTTGTATTATAGTTTCAATTTCAACAATTTACGTACCTATATTCGTGACATAAATCCACTGTGCGTAGGTACACCTTTAAGTTTTATAGAAAACTGTGAATAATAAAATGTAGAATTTAGATCGCGCTCCGTCTGACCTCGGTCCTGAGGCCTCTAGGAATTACAATATTATTGGAACATTGGAAAACCTTGGCCTACTAGTGTGCTAACCCAATGACGTTATGAGCGCTATGGCGGAAGTTTTTTCAAAATGTATTTATATCCCGAAATATATATCATATTGTTTCTACGTTGAGATTTTGAGACAAAGCGTGTAATGAAAAATACAAAGCGTTCATGTAACAGATGGATGATAAGACCAAAGAATTTTCTAATGGCGAC
This sequence comes from Acleris cristana, assembly GCA_948252455.1. Taxonomy (NCBI): domain Eukaryota; kingdom Metazoa; phylum Arthropoda; class Insecta; order Lepidoptera; family Tortricidae; genus Acleris; species Acleris cristana. The sequence goes on along the minus strand of OX411774.1, from coordinate 4,336,646 downwards.
AGCGCATCAGAACCCAGTTTAGCTATAGCTCACAAGGTTGACAGATGACCAAAGATGATTCCGTCAAACCACTAACTTTAAAATTGGTGATGTGTTATTAACTGGCGAGATTAAGTTGTGTCTCGTCAAAGCATTATTAAAATTTTAGTGCGATTATTTTCAATTTGGTCGCTAGTTTGATGGCCCTTTAAACGATGGCCATCATCATGGACGTCTTTTTTTATGGCATTGGGCAGGCAAACGAGCACACAGGCTACCTGATGATAAATGGGATATGTGACCCATAGACATATACATTTTCAAGACCACAATCTTAAGACTGCAATCGTAAGACCGCAAATGCGTTGCTACTAGTACCTAAATACGGGACGTATCTACCTCAGTGCGAGCCACCAACGACCCACATATTCTTGTATCTCACTCATACGTTATACTTTGTGCCTTACACTGGGCCATGATGGTCCATTCGTGAAGAAGGGTCATGTCAAAGCAGCTCGGCGAAGGCGGTAAGAACCTAACTTTGCCCTACGAGCTTACAAGCGATTGGGAAACCTTAGTTTGCTGGTTAACTTCATAGACAAATTGAAAAGCAAGTTGCTTAAAAGGATGACACCTCTGGTAAAGCTAGCAGGCATCCGCTTGATGAGAGTTGTATGGGACCGATTAATAAAGCGATCAGAAATCCTTTTTCTAGCAGTAGTGTCTTTTAGTTAATATTTATGATGTTGTTTATACATATACATAATTACTCATGTAGGAAGGTAAGTACATACTTACCCTATTTATTTGCACAAAATTATTTTCTGTTACATATCGACGGAGCTCTTCGGTCTTTTTTAAGTATAGTTATATTATTATCTTGTTTTATGTAGCTGTTTGTTTTCTTCCTAAACATAGAAAAAAATAAACAAAAATATTACTTCGTTCAAAGGTACCACCTACTGTTTCATCTGTTTCTCATTCAAAAGTTGATCTATCAATCATATCTCTTAAATGCTACAGTCTTTAAGTTCCACTACGTTAGAATTATTTCCATCAACTAAGCTAAACCCAACATCAAAACATTGGACAACATTGTTCGCTAAATAATTATCTGTCTAGGAACCGGCTTCGAAATTTCAAAATGTTGAAATGGTTGTTTCCGACATGAAACTTAATGACATTGTGGTCATTGAGATTAGATAGCATATCCTTGTACACCGAATAATTCGTTCGCTTGTCTTTGAAATGATTAATGATCTGAGATCTAATATGGAGCAATTTGTTGGCAGGAATTTTGGACTATTAATCCGGTTCGCAGTTTGAATAGGAAAAGGTTTTCTGTTTCTTAACCTTAGAATGGTTTGGTGGTTTGAAAGCGGTAAAAGCTAGTGACTTATAAAAATAGAATTAAATTGTTATTTATATGTACCTCACGTATTTTATACTAAGGAGAGAAATCGAGGAAAACTGAATTTATGAAACAGAATTTTAGATTTTATGCGACGATCTTAGCCTTGAAGTCGATTTACGATACAAAATAACCAAAACACGTTCTGCGGCTTGAGGAAATGTCTAAATACGTCCATCGAATTCTCAAGTTACTCTATCTTGAAACAATTCATCATAATTTTATTTTAACTTGATATCTTTAAGATTTCTAGTGTAGCATCATCTCAGGCATTTTGTTTTGTATCAGTCTCTAGGACTTGGTGTTCACTTTCAGCTTTCGTTTAATCTCGTGCTGCTTTAAAATAATACTCAATCGTATCTAGACTACTTCCATAGAGTAGGTCCACCCTCTCTCTTTCTTCCTTTTATAAATTCCACATGGTGCACACAGGGCAGAGCAAAGAAGAGGTGTAGACTCAGTAAGGTTTCATCTTAGGTTGCTGATACACAACATTCTCTGTCATGTCATTCTATGTCTCTGTCATTCTAACAAAAATACTATTTCATAATTCTCTCTATTCTTTGTTTTTGACTACAATAACAAGAATACGAATACATATTTTAGGATAGGCACAAAATAGCATAAGTTATTGTTATAATACTGCCACTGTCAGTCGAAACATGTCCACCGCTGGACTTAACCCTTCCACATGGACTTTGATCGGTCCCTACTTGCATCTAGCTGTTCACTGCGATCCCTATCTAATAGATCGCCAGTCTTACTTGTTCCCGAAGGCCTACAATTATTGTCGGTCTATTCCGACTAGTTCCATTATTAGTTCCATTGATCCCAATGAATGATGCCATTTGAGCAGTGTAGCCAGTTTAGACCTGAAAAATTGTAGCTTTATAAAACGTGCCCCTGGTAGTTTCATTAAGGAAACCCTCTTCATTGAATGTACATACTAGGAAAAAAATTCCAACTAGTTCCATCAATGGAACTAGTCGGAATAGACCTTATTGTCAGCAATCAATCAGTAATATACAAGTGCTTCTTTCAAAACTACATTGTTTTTGACTTTTTATGGTATTGTTTTTAATTCGGCGCCATCACTGTCAAGTAAATAAGAGCATCAAAACGTTGACAATACGGAAACACGTCAAAAACAATAAGGTTTTACCGTGTAAAATCTCGCTCGGCCCTATGCATACTATGTATACTATTTATTCTAATTCTACTACCTTCGCAATAACTAAAATGGAGTTGTCTAGAGGTATAGCATTTCCAAATCTTGAAAGCAGGGCCTAAATGGACGTTGCAAGGTAGCACCATTCACGCAAAATAAAATAATGGAACGCGACTTTGGGGGTCGAAAACCCTATAAAACCCAAATTATACAGGGTGGGAACGAGTGATCCAAAATTTTAACCATCGATTCTAGAGCCTATTTGGAGTATTTAATATGGTATAACATGTAGTCCGAAAACGCATAATTTCCGAGATTTTCATTATTTAAAAATCAATTTCATAGTTAATTTAATTTGAACTCTGTCACCTTAACCTAAAGCATTATTTACTAAGAAAGATTCATGTTGTAAGTAGTAATATCATCAACGTACATCATAAATTAATTTAATCAATTTCTTAGTAAATAAGCTTTAAGTTAAGGTGACAGAATTCAAATTAAATTAACTATGAAATTGTTTTTAAATAATAAAAATCTCGGAAATTATGCGATATTAAACTACATGTTATACCACATTAAATACTCCAAATAGGCTCTAGAATCTATGGTTAAAATTTTGCGGGTAAGTCGTTCCCACCCTGTATAAAAAATTATAGCCGCATTAAATAATATCGCCAACCCTATTAAATCAGGTGTGAAAATGACAAGTTGCCGTCGGCCGGCCTGCCTGTTAATCGGGACCTCATAACAAGGATGATCATCCATTATGCATAATGTTTTCTGTCAATCCGTCCATTGTTCGCTGCACAAATTACCCGCGTAGGCTCTCTAAGGCATATTAAGACGATTACTGTGTAAAATCCGCGAGCAAGGTTGTGTGTGGTTGCCTTATATTAGACGTAATTTAGTTCATGGAAACCCTTTATGTTGTTGCGGATTCAGTTAGGTGCATGCGAATAGTGAGGTGGGTACGGTCTGCTTTGTTAGATCTATTTATGCTTTTTATGAATGAAATCAATGCAAATCTCGCACTATAAAAGGTATTATTGCATGTTAAGGTACGTACAATTCGTAATCTCGAAGTTTAGATGATTATTGGAACCAATCCAGAGGGCTTATTGTCTTACGCACTCGCAATCGCAACCGGCTTCAAAGTGGAGCAATTGTTTTCTTTTTGTATGCAGACAAGCCTTCGATTTTCAAAATGAAAACGATGATCGATTGCGAGTGCGTTAGACCATAAGCCCTCCGATCAGGGTACTCTTATTTGAAATGTATTTTAACCTTTAAATATCGAACTCTATTCTTGTTAAATTAGAGTCGAATTTGCGTCTTTACCCGTCACAATGTCATAAATTGTTTCGAAAAGTCAAAATAATGTAACTTTCTTATTGTATCTAAGTTGAATAAAAATAATGTTTACATATAAATCAACTCTATCCTGGAACTTTTCCAAGAATTTAATACTGACATTCTAGCTTGATTTAATTGCCTTGCATTTAATTAAATTTAATAAACATTAATGGGCGGCGCGATCGTTTGTATCGAGCTTATAGTATGAGCAGACGTGCTCATACGCATCGAGTGGTACAAAACGAGTATGTTAAAGTATTCATAGTGAGCTGACGGTACACAGTTTTAAAAAAGTACGATGCTTGCGATTTAGTACACGTAGAACTAGCTTCCAGCTATTGTTTTCGACTTGGTGTGTAGTTAAAGAAAATTATGCACCTTTATTTACTTATTAATCTTTATTGCACAAAAGAATACAATATATATACAAAAGGCGAACTTAATGCCGTAAGGCATTCTCTACAGTTAACCTTTGGGCAAAGCAGAGTTTGTGGTGGCGGTGCAACACTTCACATATTTAAAAAGAACCTGAAAAGCAAACTGGTCGAAAGAGCTTATTACACGCACAATTAATTTTTTAATGACAAAGTCTGATTGTAAATGGTTTTTATTTTTAAATCAGTTTGATGCATGTTTAATATAAGAACTTAATATGAGCTATGTATAATGGAACCATTTAGTAATTTGTTCATTTTTATTGTTGTTTTTGTACGCCGCAAGGCAGAACATAGAGGTCGCTTAAATTAATCTAAGAACTATTATGTATACCTGTGTTTCACAAAATAAACTACTTACTACTTACTTACTTACTTACTTACTTAGTTTTACTATAATTGCTACAATGCGCATTTCAAAGTAAATAAAACCAAGAAACATTTATAGGCCGTTACTTTTAATAAAAAAAATATGAACTAGTGGTCGCTGAGAGGAATCAACAGAAAATAAACTGACGCAGAAGTACTTACTTAACATAAAGACATGGGAATGTACCTACCCATGTTCAACAATACATAATCAAGGCAATTTAGTTTCAACTATATTTTTATAAATATAAAGTTTTTATTTATTTCAAAATTGAAAATAGCATTTAAGGTAAATTCAAATTTATTGATGAACGCATTTCGTCTTAGTCCAATTATAATTATATAAATTACCTCCAACAAAAATCTCCCCGTTTGTAGTATGGTGGAACCCGCGAGGATACACAATGCTTCTTTAACTTACTATTATAACACTGTTTAGTGCGGTGGTTGATGATGTGAAAACCGCTCGCTTCCAAGGTTACGTCTAACAGCTAACCTTCCGAGACGCATTTGTGATTAGACCCGCCAATCAACGTTTCCTAACACAAACCATTACGTTTATACAACACAATTACTTTGCTATAGTTTAGCTATAGTCTTCACATTGTTTAAGTGACTAATAATGATTCACTTGCATTTATGACAAAGTGCTTTTTTTAACCGATGATGATGCCCAGAAATATTGCAGTTAACGTTCCTGTCACAAAAAAATCTACTTTTACGCTATTTTAATGCTTATTAGATTTTAGTTTCAGATCATGCTGAATGTAAAGAGGGTTATTTTTTGCTTCTTTTATCAACAGTTTTCGTGGTGATAGGACCTTGTGCAAGGTCCGGAATCCGTTCGGTTATAACCGGTTTTAACCGGTTATTTTCATACAAAAACGGTTAACAACCAGTTAAATTGCATTCCCTAATCGCTACCACCATCTTATACTTTAGCCTACCGCCAAGCAGCAGTGTTTTCATTGATAGAGGCATTTCGTCTTAGTGCCCAGGGTTGGCAACGCATATTCGGTCTCAGGATTGCAGTCTTGAAAATACAATTGTCTATGGGTCGCGGATCCCACTTACCATCAGGTGACCTGTGTGCTCGTTTACCTTCTCCATGCTATAAAAAAAATGTAATTACACAGAATAAACTAAATTAAATCATCATAAGGAATCAAAAAACAAATAAGGCTGTTTGTTTCTGCGGAAAATACTTGTAAATAACGTATTTAAGTAACATGACCGTTTCACTGATGGAGACCTCGTGGATCTCGTGATGAAAGATTCTGATGATGAAAGGGCGATAGGAGCTACTCCGGTCAGGGGCAAGTGGACTCCACACTCAACATTTTACCGCTTCCATTTCCCTAAAAGGCTGGTGAAAACCGAAACCCTTCTTGAGGTGCCTTTTTTATATCAGGTAACCTCCAGTTTGTTTTTACCATTACATTTGAAAAAAAAGGAATTACTTCGCAGACGTGTGCAAAGACGACAATTTACGGTGTATTTGTTCACCGAAAATCAGTTAAGTGATAAGTAATTTCGCAAGTTCAGAAAAACTCAGAGGTGAGACCCCATGACCCTATGTTAGAAAGGCGCACCCACCAAACAGAAAAAGTGTTTATTTCTTACACATACAAAAATATGAAAAGCAGCTATGCTACTACAGCTTCTCATCTTACTCATCTTTTATTTACTTTTAATAAAGAAATGGATCGGACTTAAAGGAGGGAAGACGCGTGGAAACCTTACATACGACCTTATTCCTTCCTCATAACAATTCTACGTATAACAATTATTTCAAGGGAATTTAATTTATGCGTAAGATTGTTAGAGGTGTTCTCCTCAAGGTTCTCAGAATAACCAGCGCAATTCCAACAATGAGTGCGAAGGAAGCGTTTAAAGCAATTAAACAAGCGACAATCTGATTACTCTTACGAAACAAATTGTACAGAAATGTTTAGGATTCAGCATCGAAAAGAATTACCAAGTTAAAAAAAAATTTCAAATCGGTCCAGTAGTCTTCGAGTAATCGGGGAACAAACATAAAAAAAAAAAAACCGACGAATTGAGAACCTCCTCCTTTTTTTTGAAGTCGGTTAAAAAGATAAATCTGAAGCGATAAAAAGATGACAATCGCAAATCATTCAATTAAATGGTGGCACTTCTCTTGGAAATATTAGCTAAATCTTATTCTAACGTCTTTCACATTTGGCATAACGAATGAAAGAGATGATGATTAGCCAAATGATATTCTGTAACCACAAGCACCATGATTTGCGATAATTTAGCGTTGAATCGTTTTTGAATTGGTTTAACTTTATCACTACACCTACAGATGATATCCTCCACAGAGTTTCCTGCAACGATATTGAACTGTTCAAGCTTACAAAGTTAAAGAATGGAGTTATGGGAATCATACATCTCTGTTCCATTCTCTACCTGGAACTTGATTTCACTACTGACCTGACTTACGAGTAGTCCCTGTAAAACTGAGAAACAGATCAAGTGCGAGTCGGACTCACGCACCGAGGGTTCCATACCGCCGCACAGTAGGTATTTATTATATTTCGTCTTGAATTTGATTTCGAAAAGAATCAGCGAGAGCCAAACTCACACTTAATCATTTTTTAATATTTGTTGTAAATTATTTCTGAAATAAGTATTTAGCCTTCGTTTCTCATATTCAGGAGTGATAGATTTTGGGCAAAATGTAGATTAGGGTACTCCAACCAATTCTTCCACACCACTTTTCATTAAATGTGATGTGAAGTTGAGTTAAAATGCTTTTCTAATTCAAACTTCAAGGATTTGGTTTCTATGAAAATATTTTTTTTACTGTATTATTTATTAAAACTACGTGACGAACCATTCAGATACGTCTCGTTCCAACTTGACCATTCATTTATTCCCAACAATTTGCATTCATTCATTTGAATGGCGGAATTAGATTTCAACTTGATTTAATATTAATCGTCGGATAATTACTTGCGCTGTCGTCGAGTGCAAACAATCTCTAATTACAACAGGTTGTTACGGTTTCTATTGTGATTTGTACTTTGTCTTGGTACTTTTGATAATAAACGCAAATTATTCTCGTCATCAATTTTATTTTCCTGTTTAGAATGCATCCTGTTCGATTCATCTCGACTATTTTTTTCGTGCAATATTCCTTTTACATCTGTGATTAGTTACAGAATTACGCCTTAGTATCTACTCAGATATAGAAAGGTGAGATAGCTATTATGATTATCTTTGGGTTTGTACTTGTCCCTTTCTGGCTCTTTTACGCTCTTATGCAAGTCTACCTGACTTTATCTATCTGAACCCAGGAGAATTTCAAAGAGCTGCGCATTATAGTAAATTTTCAGAAAAAAAAATCCGTACATATCACCGCCACCTTGCCGCCTTGCCTTGGCCACCGCTTATATCAAATTTGGTTGGTAACGATTACGAGTTATGTGGTCACCGGCGGTTATTATAACCCTAATTTAGTAAAGTCTAGTCTGACAATTTTGCCACTGCATTCATTGATCGCACTTTACTCGACTTTCGTAGGACTCTGGTTTTTGCCGTATCGTAACAATCTGTGGATACAGTTATTATCCTTGGTATGTTTTTCAATTGATGGTATACCGGAAAAGAACCAGATCTGGATCAACAATAAACTGCATTACTAAGCAACGACGATCAGGTCCTATAACAGATTCCTACATATTTTATTCTAGATCAACACTCATAACAACTCCTATTTTATCATCGTTTCGCAATCTTAATGGGTAAGTTAGTTAATGCGTCCACTTTTCTTGTTCTTTCAATGGTGCGGAAGCTAAGCTTCCATTTTTGCATATGATTAATGCAACTTCTTTGTTATTTGTATAGAAATCCTCTGCAAGGTCGTTCGGCTATTAAGTACGGCGGTACCACAGTTCATTCTTCTTGGCACTTGTTAGTACTAACTAAGTAGCATTTTCTTTAGTTTGTCTTACATTTTGCAGTAGGGTGTCCCTCGAGATCCCTAATAACATTTGTCCTATATCTCCGTTTGTCCGAATTATTGATTGTCTTTAACTCGTTTTCAGCTGAGTCTGAAAAAATTAAAAGCTTTCCTAAAATACCTGCGGTTAGGTATAACATACATTAACACACATTTACATACATTATGTTATAACATGCATTTTACATGTAGGTTAGGTTACGATTATGTTATAACAACACTAAAAAGTTTTGAAATTCAGGTGGAAATGGCTCTAGGATAAACAAAAATTCTGACAAATGATGCATTAGGACAAATGACGATTAGGGATTCCAATATAGACCCTTTGAAGTATTTATTTTTTATTGAATAACTACTACTTTAAGACGTTTTTTTTTCTGTTAATGAGTTTTTTATTTCTCTCTATTTTATTTCTATTACTCCGATGAACACAAAGTCAAAATAATTATTATGGAAATATATTGTATACATGTTTATAGGTAATAATTGAATGATTTCATTTTATATCGCAAAAAACCCAATAGGGAATAGCATGACGACTTTTTTGATGATGCATGATTGCATACTGGACCACCTTGACACTTTTCAAGTCTAGGTATATTTTAGATTTTCCTTTTAATAGCAAAAAACTCAAGGTTAGAGAATTTAAGGTGAACCGGTATTAATATTGCGGTTTTTTTTTGCGTATTCGTCGTTGTAAAACACCGACTGCGTTGTTTTTTTTTTTTACTTGCCTTTGCTAATACTCTTAGGCTGAATACCATAAGTGGATTGGTATAAGTAGAGAAGGAAGGGATGAAAGGCGTAAGAACTCATGGCTTCGGAATATCAGAAAGTGGACTGGCTTCAAAACCGTCAAACAATGGTTTAGACTCGCTCTCGACAAAGCTAAGTTCAAAGGGCTGATTGCAAACCTTTAGTGAATTAGGAGACACTAAAAGAAGAAGAATATTTTACAATATAAATTCCACTTTATCTCTATGGTAGTTTGTTTTCTCTTTTGGAGAAAGTGAAATAATTGTAGGCACCAATTAATGTATCTCTTCGGTTCTGTCTTTTTCTTTCTCTATATCTTTTTTTTGTTTCTTCTGTCTCTCTCTCCCTCTCTTTCTCTCTGTCTTTTCATTTCTCTGTCTCTTTTAGAGCCACGCCCTTATAGATTTAGTAATCGCCAATTACTCCAGTTCTCCGTCAACAGCTTAAATCTCTCGTCATTTAATGGCTTTTCTTTGATTTCATACAAATCCCTAAAGAGCAGAAAAAAGTTAGCATAGCTGTTGTAATTTACTAAAGACAACAACACAACAATATGACATGTATCCGAATATGTATCCAAGTCTTGGATGTTTTCTATGTATTTAAGTATGTATGTCTCTATAAAGTTATGTTTATCGTTGCCTAGAGCTTAATTTTGGATTAGGTAAATTTTTGCGAGATCGTCCCCTGTTTTTTTTATGTTAAGGAATGTAATTGTTTAAAATAACCTTAACTATACTACTAATTGTTAATTTTATTGTACGAGTCCATATGGAACAAACCTTTAAAGTATATAATCTGGCTAATGCTAAGGATTGTTTCTATTTTCAGTCATTATGTTTTTACCGTCGCTATTCGACGGTCAGCTCATTTGCATGCACTTTTAACGCAATTAATGCTGTAATAGCATCAAACTATTACTAACGATTGTTGTACGTCTGGTTTTCATAATAGTTACAGGCACGCATAGGATTTTTCCAATGATGAAGGTGTGTCAATAGGTACCTATTAGATTATAGGTTCAAGGTATAATCAACGTCATAAGTGAGCGAAGACCTTTGTATAATCCCGGATACGAAAGTAAACGTAAAAGTAAGGTGTCTTTGGAGGTGCGGTATGAGGTAAGGGACGCGCAACCATTCTATAGGGGCGGGTCACGCGGCTCCGATATAGTGGAATATATGAAATTGACATAGGCGTCAAAACGATCGTCCGGAGCTTACATTATATATATTTTCATTGATTTTGGTGGTCTGTAACGGTCACAGAATGCATCGTCTAGATCCGTTAGTCTTATCTCTGCTGCATGTGACCAGAGTACAGCGGTATCCTCCTTTCTGTCATAAGAGACGAGTAAAAAGAGGCATCAGGGTCGTGGGCGGAAAAAAAGAAGACTTACACCGCTCACTGTTACGACCTCGCGTTGTGTTTGGTCACAACCTGTGTAACCTGTCAATTGCACTTGACAAACAAAGTGTCTACACAGAAGATTCCGGCGCAGGTCCTATGAAGATCCCGGAGCCTCCACCATGCAAACACGCTAGCCGCCGGAGAGGTTTTAGTGGTTATAAATCCCACATAACGGGTTTTGGTGATATGTTGGGTATCTTGCAGAAGCATTTTTTTTGTATTAAATGACATAATTTATCTGTTGAGATAAAATGACTGTGACATACAGGCAGACAGAAGGGTGGACGGACAACTTGGAAACTATTAAAATTCCTTGTTTCACTACAAAACTCTTTAAAATAGGATCATTATCGATCATTACAACTTGCTTAAAATTATAAAACAGTTATTACCTAGCGACAATGTTAACAAGATAATTTGGCACTTGAAATTATTCAGTTTGATCTTGTGATACCTTCAAACGTGTTCATGAATAAACTAATTACCTTCAAGTTTATATTTATCGTCTCTCTTACCATATGAATGTCTTCCTATTGTAACTACTCGCTCGCTAAGGTAATTAATAACTACCAAGCCAATATTATGTATCTCATTTTCAATTAATGAATATTCATAATCTCTATCATTAAAAATGCATAATTACAATGCCAGTGTTACAAGTTGCTAATATTAATCGACAATAAACATTTCATTCGCGTGTACTTGGTCACGGAAATTTCATATTTGCTGTGTTGACATAAACATTATAATCTGTCAAAGTGTCAATGCCCAATTAATGATAGTCAACGCTGAATTGATTTGTTTGTATTTTGATCATTAATTAAATAATATACTCGATGGAAGACCTTTCGATTTAACCAATGCTAACTTAGTCCTTGATAATTTGTTTCAATGTATAGTCGAACTTAGAAGGAGCTGTACATTTTAGTCACAGATGTTGACGTACTAAACTAACTCTCACTTTAAAAGTTTACTACGACAAGGTACTTACTAAAAATGTAGATACAGCTACTCCTGAAATCAACTGTATCACTTTACTCAGATATTAAATAGGTACTAAAAATCAGGTATTTTACATTGCTTTTTATTCAAACAAAATGGGGACCGAGAAGTATGAAAACTTTTAATAAAAAATATATACCTAACAATAAACCATTTTAAAAGTTTAAGTACTTTATAGCGATTAGCATAGCATAGATTTTTCCAGTGTTTTTTCTGTTCTAGTTATTTGTTTGCAAACTCTACTTCTTGAGTTACTTGTTTGTAAATAAAAAGTTACTTGTTTGTAAATAAAAATTATGCACTTGATCTTGATCTTGATCATAATAATATGTTATGGTAAAAATTGGTGCACTTGACCACAGCGTCAACAGCCTATAAGTAAGTATTTCTTCCTCATTTCACTTATTATTATTAGTAAGTCACGAAACGTAATGATTACGTATTCCATGGTTCCCATTTCTGACAAAACTCAGTTCATAATTCTTATCCCCTTTTATCCTCCCTCTTCCTCATTCAAGATATTAACCACAAAATCTACGTAGTTAGCCCTTCCTTTACACAACTCTCGCCGTAGTAAGACATCATTACGCAACATTTAATCTAAACTTGATCTTTGGAAACGAACAATTTCATAATTAGGATCAGTATTACTCAGTAATTACGACAATTTAACTTCCATTTTGACGGAGATTTCTACAGATAATGATTATTTATGTCTGCTACTGTTATTATCATGTCCGATTATGGTTAATTGTTAGTGTTTACGTTCTTAAAATAACGGAGAAAGTTTTATATAAATAGAATCACTTAAGTATTATGTTTTTTCTATATAAGAGAGGGGCAAACGAGCATTCGGATTAACCCTGCACTATCCAAAAAGACTCTAAACACTCACTATCCACTATTTGTACTTTTTTTATCAGTTTATTAAGATGCTCTTGTTGGTTTACCACATTCTTACCACTAATTTAACACTCAATAAAATACTGACATAGACAATAATATAATAATAATATAATCGCAACTCTCATTAACACACACCAAGACAGAAATTGCATGTTTTCCAAATAAATAATATAATTTGTCATATCGGAGAATTTATGATGAATACGATACGAGTTCCACTGCCACTGGTCACAGAAAAAAAAAGTGCAAAATATCAATTGAGAGATTGAATTATGATGGAATCAAAATTTCTATCAATTTATTTAGTTTTAGATACCAAAAGAAGTAGGGGAAGATAACCGATTGATAAAGGTCCAAAGGTGATACCAAAATCGCGGGAAAACTTAGTGTATGGTTTGATAATTGGCGTGTATCTGTATGTACAATTATAATAATGACTTCAGCCTTCCTAAAATTATTAAAAAATATTACTTTAATAGGGAATATCCCGTTACAACGAAGCCAAGATAAGATGCTAATAATGACCGTAAGGAGTACTTAAAAAAGATTGAAAAAATAGTGAGATGCATTAAAATTATCTCTAGCCGCAAAAAAAAACAGCAGAAGCCCACACATCCGCTCGAAAGCCTTAATGATGCCACTGGACTAAATCTAGTTTTTATCCGACTATGAGATAGTTTTTAAGTTAAAAGAGAGTAGTCAGAAGTGGTCTCATGGGCAATGGACAAAATGTGACATATTGGAAGAAATAACTGTTTCACACGAACTTCCCTCATTCAAACTCAAATTTAAACACACATTTGTTTTACATTCTATGTTGACGTCTTAGTATGTCGGGTCAAAAAAGAGCTTGTTTTAAAAATGATAAATGCAAATAATACTTAAACCAACTACTAACTACACAGTAAAATTACTTTCTTAAACTCTTCCTTTCCCATCTTTCTTCATAACTGCTCCATCTTAAAACAAAAGCATGTGTTTATTTAACTTTACTTACATTCCCAAGATAAACTCTAATTTATCGCCTTTTGCGTCTTTCTACTCATAATAATCATCCTCATCATCATAATTTACCTCCTCACCTTTAATAACTATTTCAACGGCTTTGTCAACTTTATCAACCAAGTCAATATTAAGACTGGTCTTACCGCTGTCTGTTCTGCCTTGTGCCAGCACTTTAGTTTCCGCTGCTTGTCCCTGAGACGCAGTCCCGTTACCGAGACTGGAAGGGCCAGTGCGAGTTTGTACTGTTCTTATAATTGCAGTTAATTCTGCGGTACTGGCCAACCTGAGCGAAGTAAACTACAGGACGGACGAGGAATAATGGAGCGAGTTTTAAGTTTGATTTTTATATTTATGTTGTATCCAGAAGGCTGAGTTGGAACCATTTCGTGACAACAGGTATTTTGTCTATGTCAGTATTTTGTTGAGTTTTTTTTGTCTGTTTCTCACGAATAAATGTTTTTTCTTTCTTTCTTTTCTTTATAATGGTCGCGTATTAATGTGGATAAACGTAGGTAAAACATCTATCACTTCCTGACCTGTATCGTGCGTGAGTGGATGCTTAATCTACATTTAGCCATCGCAATAAAGGCAACCATAACACGAGGGCAGTTTATAGGTTTGCTTGGGATGTATAAGGTGCTGCAATTTTAACTTTACCTACTAATGATTTTAAGATTAGTGATTAGTCAAATTAAAAATTAGATGTTAAAATTATGCCGGGTATTTAAAATCGTCTAGGTCTAGTTTCTGTAAAACCACTTCAAAATAATGTAAAAATCATTTTGGTTTACAAATACATTTTTTTGTCGTTCAGCAATTTATTAATTTGATTACTTATACCTTTATTCTTTAGCATACTAAGCAATTCTTTAAAGGAATTGGATTCAAGAGGAAGTTTTTTATGTATAATCATTTCTGTATTATGTACTTCTGTTACAGAAAACTCACACAAACCAAAGCGAAGAAAGGACGGGTCGCTAGTATTTCATATTTAATTGTCAGTATTATCTTGTCGCACTCTTGTCAAGTCCGCGCAGTACAAACCTGGCAGGACACAGGTGCACGCCGTGGGAGCCTGCCTTGATCTTGAACTACGATTGATTGCCTTTTTATCTATTCAGCTTCTCTGTTTTACAAGACATTTACTGCATTATTATGTTCAATTGATTCTACACCTTATTTGTTTATTGCAAAGTCATGAAGTACTTTTCTGAAATTTGGGTCAGCTAATGAAAAATTAGCTGACTTATTTTTTACTTTCTCAGTCAATAAGACATTTAGAGTCTTATTAAATTGCATGAATTTTGCACTTTATTGATGTTACATTAAGTCTTAAAATATTCTTTTCATAATTGGGTCTGTTGACCCATGTTTTGAGAATAGCCTAGAAACCTGATAATACCACAGAGAGAGGTGGAAATTATTTTAGGCTGATAGGTGCTTCATGGTCTTTGATGGTAGTATGCTTGTACGTAAGCTATTTATTGCACATAAAACAATTAACACGTACCTACGTTATATCAATGTGGTATTTTTTCTGAAATTTGGATAGTTACCCGTTTATGAACTTTTACTTATATTTCTTCTACTCTATTTGCATAATTATAAAATATGAAAGTTGTTTTTATGTCAGGTGGGGTAATTCCGACGGAGGGGTAAATACGTCATTAAAAAAATTCAACGGAATGCGACGTTTTAAAACTATTTTTGCACGTTTTTAATAGTTTAACTAGAAAAAAATAGTTTTAGAACGTTTTATCTTAAAATCTTTTTACCCCGCCCAAAGTTATTTAATTGTTAAAGTTTAAAGATAAAAGGCACCATATCGTAAAAAATGTCCATCATAAACAAAATTCTAAATAACATACTCAAAATTAAATACAATAGTAAATACTAGGGATAACCTTGAAAAAAATACCTATCTATTTTCAAGCTCAGCTCTAGGCTTACTACCCTACATGGTACTGGACAACTATGAACATACTTAAATAGAGAAATACCTAATTACTTGAAAAAATAGAAAACATCAATTCAGAAGCAAAGGTAATATGTCCCGTTTAATTGACTAAGTAGAAAGACAATTTAATTTATTCTTACAGGTTCCATCAATAGCAACTAGTTCGGCAAGAACATATCAGCAAAACCGCAGTGAGTACGAGTTTTGTTACGTTTTTTTAAAGTCTTGATCCTTTAGCCGCATCCGTTGGGACCGTTATAAACTAAACATAGATGTTTGAAGAAATAGAGATCTATGAAGACCTATGGATGTAAACAGGGCTTTTGGAATGGGTAAAAGCTGACATTTAAGGATGTCATTTAATTATTAGTCTTAAAACGGTAACGGTGGATTGAATATTAAAGAATTTAATAATAGTTAACCAAATCATAAGCCACTTACTTTTGGCACTAAGAGGAGAAATAATAATCACGGTCTCCTAGTAAAATTAAAATCTAGATAAGCATCAAAAAATGATACTTTTCAAAATAAGATATTTCATTGCTTAGGTAGGCATATAACATATAACAGAGAAGAAAAGTAAAGTTAGGAAAGAACAACCAAATTCTGGATATTTATTAATGTATTAAGCTTGATTGCACCGAAAGGTAATAAAGTATAAATGTCGGACGTTATGCCCAATGGTATTCTTTACCAGTCAGCCAGTATGCGAAACAGAAATTTTCGACAGACGGTGTAAAAAAATTAGGTATTGAAAACAAAACTGATGAATTGCTGTTGTGATATGAATGTTGACATTGAATTTATATTCTTGTTATTGGCATTGTCTCCGGCATTTCACACATTGAGTTCCGCTAGGTCACTTGCTTTTGGTTTCTATTGACTGGGATATGCTAATTCAATTCATGTCTAATATTGACAATCACTTTAGTTCAAAAACAGTGAATGCACTTAAAAATCAAGACACACAATACATGATCAAGGTCTTACGATAGAGCCTATATTTACAATGTCCAAGAAAGAAGTCCAAATCAAGTCATAATGATAATCACTTATTAAAACCGAGAAATATTAGATATTACCGTTGACGTTGCATTTTTATTGGTACAAAGAATGTACTCGTAAGTTGCTTATTTTGAAATTAAGTTTTACAATTTGTTCTTTTTGTTTTCGGTATACATTTTTTATTAATTACATACACATACATACATTAAATCACGCCTGTTTCCCAGAGGGGTAGGCAGAGATCACTTCTTTCCACCTGCTACGATCTTGACAAATCTCTTTCGCTTCTTCCACATTCATACATCGAATCATGCACGCACGTCGGTTTCGGGTACTTAAAATTCGGCCCTTTTCCAGTATTTCTCCGATTTGATTCGAAAAAGTACGCCTAGGGCGGCCCCTTCCGACCCTTCCACTCACTTTAGCTCTGTATATCTCTTTCGTCAATCTTCTTTCATCCATCCTTTCCAAATGACCGAACCATCGAAGCATGCCCTTTTCAATCTTAGTCACTGCATCTTCTTTTAGTCCACATTTCTCTCTGACTTCTTATTAATTAATTATTCATTGTTATTGTTACTTTTTATTAATTGTTATACTTATCTAAAAGTCATTTAAAAAAAAACCTTCTAATCTAGCATCATTTACTCGAAAATTCTTTGGTCAGTAAAGGATTAAATGTAAACACACACAGACGCGGAGCATCTTCATTAAAAATACTAGCTATCTCGTTGGTACATAGCAACTTTATCTTTAATTAAACCTTCGATGTGATCATCCTCGCCTTATTCCGTTGTCGTCTGGAACCAGATTGGCTAGATCTATCTTATCCACTTAATTGCACCCTCCACCTGGTCTCTGCTTATTTTTTTCTTATTTCCTTTTCATGGGAAAAAGTTCGCGACACCTGCATATAGAAATGCAGTCTCGTTAAAAATGCTTGGTAATTTAATATACAGTATAAATATAGTTTGTTTTATTATAAAATTATATATTAGCTGTAAAAATATAGTAACACAATTCTTAGATAGATTTCATGTTTGTTATAACCTTCTATTCGTATGTGATTAATGGCCCAAGTAATTATTAACTATCATACATGAGTTAGTCCACATACAAACAAGCTTTATTAGGTTTCTACTCCTAAACATACGAGCAAAGGGGTACGTATCAGAACGCCTAAAATTAATAAGCCTAATGTATCATAATCCCTAAAAGTTTATAATACCTAATGGTTGTTTTTTCTGAAACCGTAAACTTTTCAGGATTGTTACAAAACAAACCTAACCTAACCTAATGAGTTCTAAACAATGGCGTTTTAAACAATCCTGAAATGTTTACAGTTTCAGAAAAATAAGCTTTTAGGTATTATGAACTTTTAGGGATTATGATACATTAGGCTTATTAATTTTAGGCGTTCTGATACGTAACCGAGCAAAGACATGCTTATATCCCTTTCGTTATTTTGTCTGTTTTGAGTTTTTTTTACGTAAAAAATGCTTAGGTTTTCCTCACCTAAAAGATTAAGAGTAGAATCAATCAATACTAAACACTATAATATATTACATGTTTAATTAAAACTATTAACACAGCACAGTGTATTCGTATCGTGCAGGTCACTCTCAGCTGACAGATCAGTCAGAATAATGGACATGACCCGAACTCCATATCGGCCTTGCTCTGCAAGTCAAAAAAAATGTTGGACAGCTGGTCGTGCTAAAATTCAACAGGTTATAAGCCACAAAATGAAATTTTGTGACAGTGAAGCTCTTGATCTTGGTTGACTTCCAAACCTAGGGGCAGTTAAGGTATATAATAATAAGAATAATCGAACGTGTATACGTTTTGACGAAGCTGTACAGTAGGTCAAAATACTACTTAATCTTCTTTTTTCATTTATGATGGTCCACCTCAGTTTCGCAAGTGATTTCTCCAATGTCAAGTGAGTGAGTGTAAAAAAGAATAAATCCAAAGCAAAAGCTGAACATATAAGTAATTCAATCGGCCATCTTCCTTCCCCGAAAGTTACCGGAATGTCGTCAAAATACTTATCACATGTTTTATTTGTTTTTTAATTCTTTGCAATCAAGAGGCTGGATTTAAAGATTGGAAGTTTGAGCTGTGACGTATCCGTAATATCGAGATCACATTTTTTTTCTCCTAAAATTATGTTTTTAAGTTGTTAACCTTTTCATAATATTCTAAATATTGACATAATAGGCACACTTAACCAATCCCCAATTCCTCATATATTAACTTTTAAAAATCATCTCTATATATCTCAAACATGTTTCAAGAAACCAGTAACGCATCCGTCTTCGTCGTTTAGATCCAATAAATTATGAAAGGTGTTCCAATACCGGTACCAATGGTTTCATTATCGTGGAAAAACGTCAACCGGAACTGCAGATGGTCGCAGTGCATCCGGTGATCGACAGCCTTCATTGATGAGAGCAGTGGGTGAGGTTAATAAGCGGAGCGTGCAGCTGAGCGGGTAGCGGAGCAGGTAGCGGTGCAAAAATATTCACGGTTTTACAAGGTAAGTACAAAATCAGCTCTTGCATCATGGAAACAAAACTGGTGTCTACTTTTGTTTATTAAGAGTGCCAGAGGCCTAAACTCTCCTTTCTCTTCCCTTTTCATTATTTCTTTTTTTCCGTAAATGCTGCCTACACTTTTTATGTTGCAGTTATTCGAGATAGCGGTGATTATTTACATACCATTATATCATTACGACTGTTTCTTTGCTTGCTCCCATTCCTCGTCCTATTTCCAAACTATTTAATTATCCATCTGAGGCTTAATTGTAAGATCTGCCAAATTGCAGTCAGAGAAAGGGATAGTTATAGGAGTCAAACAAATCTGTTCCTTTTAAACCGATTTGAAAAAAGAAGTAGGTTCTATGACCTACCTACCTGTCAGGTTTCAAAAACTTATACGGCCTCATGTTCTTTTTGCAATCTTCCTTTTGCCATTGAATTCGCTCATCACTTCACTATGTCCTATTCCTAACCTAACCACATCTTGTAACAAGGGACTAAGATTAAACAACCCATGATCGCTAATTGCAGACCATGGGTGTCCAGACGACTAATATGGGCACAGCACACCTGTTGCATCCTTAAACTGTAATTACAGCAGTTTCTATATATTGCTTTATCGACTAGTGCTGAAATGTTGGATCAGCAAAAACGGCGGTGACAGTTTTTGCTTTACTCAACGATTCTATTTTAAAAATAAAACGTTAACGTATTTTATCGTAGACAATATCGAACACACTCATATAAGCTTCACTTTGTAACTTACTTACTATCAAACATAAAATGAAATTTCGGAAGTCTATTTCAATCTACTTCTGATTATTAGATACATATTTTGCATACTTATGCAATTCCGATGATCAAAATAAAATAATGGTAATGGTAGGTACTGTGGGATGACTGGGGTGCCGGCTTCCTTTTCTTCAATTGGTTAACTATACGAGGTGTCCCAAGCCGAAGTGACCGGCGAGTTGTGGCTGAATATTTACACAAAATTATCGATAAAAAACTTTATTTTAGAGGTATATCAAGAAAAAAAATTTATCGCCCGTAGTACTTTTATTTTAGCAGAGACGGCGGACTCAATGGCGATAAAAAAAAAATTATCGTTATACCTCTAAATTAAAGTTTTTTATCGATAATTTTGTGTAAATATTCAACCACAACTCGCCGGTCACTTCGGCTTGGGACACCTTGTATAATTACTGAACTTTTCCCTAATTTTAGAAATGCTGCACAACCTAACTTCTCATTTACTTTTACTTTTCCCTAATTTTAAATAATACTTCACACGTTGACTTCACTACATTTATTTTCTTGTACTTTCATATAAAATACATTTCTCGAAGGGCTCCGACTACTCCATTAAAACATAAGCGACTGACGTCGTTCCTAGAAACTAAAGAATTCTCACCATTTTCAAATACCTAAAGAATTATTACTGACGTAAATAATCAGCCAGTACCATTTAGATGTAGCCAGCACGCTACAAGTAGCGAACCTTCACAGTACCATTGAACTGGTATGATGATGAAGACGGAAGGTGGCCATATGAACTCCTCAATGTAATTCAGTCGAGTTTGGCATCATTTGACTGGTCGTTCTATAGTGAGTTTTATCATAAGAGTTAGACATAAAGCCGGCAATAAAGTGTATAATTTACACATGATTCGTCGTCCCCGTCTCCGGTTTTTTTCTGTTCAATATTTACAATGTATCTATATTTTTTACTTTATTATGTAGGAAGAACTTTCTTCGCTTGGTTTTCATTACTATTGTTTAGCATCATCTTTTTCTTAATTTTAATTCAAGCGCATCAAATTATCTTGGTTACTGCAATGAATCTTATATTTAACTACGAGTATATTACGAGCGGTAAATTACCTTTATCAAAATGAATCATTATAAGGCTGTCGATATCCAATATTAACCACATGACGTAAACTCGCTCGGATCACTCGACTTTAAAAACACGTTCGCAATTAGCTAGAATATATCTCTGCCAATTGTTAATCGATCAACAGTCCTTTATTTCTTTCACTTAGTCCCTGTCACATACTCGTGTAATGGAGAAACGACGTTTAATTTCTCATCCAACAATAGCAAAATCCAAAAGGCATCGCGTGATGAACTTTACGCAAATACAACTAAAATGATCCATTAACAGTCTTGTTGGTAAGAATTAAGAACGGTTAAGGCTGTATTAATGTTTTATAAGATTGTCAGTTTCCAAAAAGGGCAGAACCGATTAAGCCATACGGCAGATCAGAAAGGAAACCGCTGAGCATGAAAACGGAATGTCAAGCTTAATTAAAGCGGCATAAATCTAACCACTATGAACTATGCCAAGCTTGCAGCAAGCAGATGTCTTGACAGGTTGCCGTTTAGTGCAAGAAGGAAGTTTTTAACAGTGATTCAATTGCTCTCAGGGCTGAGACTTATTGCTAGTTTTTCTACTGACTGAATAAGCAAGCATGCTCGTCTAAACTGCTTCTAGTTTAACTGCATTATGAGTAACTAGTCAAAACTTGACAGTTTCTAACTAGGCAGTAAAGATTAATATATTCCTTTTATTAACTAGAACATTCTCGAGATATACTTTGAAAAATGTCGCAAATCGCTCGTGTGATTTAATAGTATATAAAAAAAAAATCTTTTACTCCAAAATCCTCTTCATTTCTATATAAAGCGAAAGGAAACAACTCAAATTGTAAAACTTGCATTATGAGGAATTCCACTTTGTATCTTGGCGATTAAAAAAGTGCTAGAAAGTGTCTTAATAGTCATATTCATTATTTTAATGGGACATAAGTGCAAATGAATGTTTGTGCAATTGAGTGTAGGTCAGTTTATAATTGAAAATTAAAGACAAACTTAGTGCCCCTATTTTATGGAATCCCTTAATAATCAGCTTGACCAATTAACAAGAGATTTTGATTGGATATTAGGCTATAAATTCACATTTAAAATGCCATAAAGTCAGATAACCAATAAAACAATCTTGTTTACATAAATATTAAAAGAAAACAAACTCAGCTAATTAGGAATAATTAACATTTACTAAATAACAAACTGTTCTGACATTGACAAGTATAAACATTAACATTCGAAGGTTTCGCATTAATTCAGGTAATTAAACATCATAGGCAATTAAGAGATTTTAATCAATTTTAATTATACACGTTTTTTTTGCGATTTTACTCGCGTGCTGTATAACCCTAAGAAGTTTAATTTAATTTAAAAAATGTACTTTTATTATAGCATGACGATGGCAAACTAGCTAACACGCCCCACGCACGGACACACGCACGCACGCATGGTAAGTGGCATCTGTGACCAATACACATTTATAATCTCAAGATTGCAATCCTAGGGCCGTATTAATAATCTAATGTCTCTAGTCGTATCTTGTGACGGGCATCTCAGCTCTCAGCCAAGATGATTAGGTACCTAATACGATTCTAAAACTGCAAATGCATTTCCAACCATGACGACTAAAATGTATTCTTTCATCGGTTGCCTTATCCCCATATTAGAACACAACAATGTGAGTACTGCTGCGTGGCCGTAGCTTGTATAAGGTCCTGCCACCACTTGATTTTTTTTTGCAGAACTTTGGATAATATTTTATAATTGCATTTTGTACCTACTCTACTCTTTAGTCTTGAGATTATAGCTTTGAGATAGCAAATGTGTTTGGGTTTGAAATCCCATTATTATAGTCTGTGTGCTCGTCAGTCTTCTCCATAAAAAACCTTTTTAGTTCACTCTTGAGTTTAGTCTTTATTATATTTTAAATCCTCGGCAAATTGAAAAAAATATTGTTTTAATTACACCGGTCCAGTCAGTCTGGAGCGCAACAATTTGACATTTACCAGGTGTGTTTTTTCTTCCATTTACATTACGGCCAGAGAAATGATCTCGGGCTATTTCCCTGGCCGAGAAATGCAGCCTTGACGGGGCATCGAACCTGCACCAGAGAGCTGAACGAGAGTGTTTAACGAGTATTAAAATGATTAATCAATTTTTTTTTGCGCAAATAAGTACTTACGTATTTATGAAAAGTAGTACCTATTGTTGTAAAATACTCCAAATTTTTATCTCGTTTTTGCCACAAGTAATTAGCATTAAGAAATTACTTTAAATTAAGTAAAATTTAAATAAAATCACTGTGTAATTACTAATTTTATTCAAAATTTTACCGTAGTGATATAGAAAATGCAAATATAAGTACATTACGCAGAACATAAAAACAAAATCTTGTTAACATACCTACATTTAAAGACTATTCGGAGGCACAATTTATTCTTATTTTTAAATAATTAATTTACAAGAGCCAGTGTCGAAAGAAATGAATGAAACTTATTTTAATTTCTCATTGTGTGAGTGCCATTTTTTTAAACATTAAAATTTCATACTCAAAACCTGTAAGTATCTATTTAAACAGCAAATTCACAAGAGATAAGAAAATTTTTGGCTGTTTGAAACGGCTTAAACTTATGATATAAAAAATAACACTTACCTTATCATGACATCGCATCGCAAGGCATTTCTTGCAGCATGAGATTTTTTTTTTGGTAGCGACAAATCTAACCTAACCTAACCTACGTGATTATTTTTATATATACTAAAACATCATGGTTTCAGCAGAAAATAACTCTCGATAAAATGATTCAATAGATAAAGCAAAATTCGATCCCTAAAAAAGTGAACTCTTTCCGTTTCTCTCTGCCCGCACGCAATGCCTCGAGAAGTTACTTTTTCTACGAAAATAAAAGTAAAATTAAAAGCTCTCGAAGGACCGTTGAATGAGATTATACTGGACCCTGAATGAATGCAGCGCTCTTTCGCCATATGGTCCACTAAATAACTTGTCGTTTTTATTATTTACTTACCGCCTTTAGCAAGGAACTAAGGACTTTTTATTGATATGGGACACTAGTAATACAGTGTTGATTATAATTGCTGGTGCTAAAAACAAAAAATTATATATAATAAAACCGGCCAAGTGCGAGTCGGACTCGCGCACGAAGGGTTCCGTACCATTATCTATACAACATTAGCAAAAAATGGAAAAAAAACACGTTTGTTGTATGGGAGCCCTTGAATATTTATTTTATTCTGTTTTTAGTATTTGTTGTTATAGCGGCAACAGAAACACATCTTCTGTGAAAATTTCAACTGTCTAGCTATGACGGTTCGTGAGATACAGCCTGGTGACAGACAGACGGACAGCGGAGTCTTAGTAATAGGGTCCCGTTTTTACCCTTTGGGTACGGAACCCTAAAAACAGAGATATAAAAAAATTAGGAAAAAAAAACTTGATACTTGTAGAATCGTGCGAAAGAAACATGAAAATCACTTCATAAAAAGTGAAATTGTCGGTGATAGATAATGCAATATAGCGTAACGAACATAAATTAAATAAGGGGCAAAATACACCTTAGTAAGTCAGTAAGGTTAATATTTGCATCTTATTGGATAAGTATTTTAGTAAGTGGTATTGCAGTATCACCGACGAATTAATTATTTATAACATTTCTGAAACGTAATAAAAAGGTAGTAGCTTAAGTAATACTCCTTATATTTTATTATTAGCCAAGCAAAGGTCAATAAAAAGATATGAAGTTACAAATATGGCATGGATTCACCGGACTCCTGCTGTCTTTAACTCTATGTCGCCAGATCACCGCAGGAGGTACGTACCTACTAAATGTATGGGATATCTCCAGTGGCTGACTTTTTTAAACGAATGTTCCGATATATACCTAGTACGGTAGCTGTTTTATTTCTGTGGCAACATTTCTTGAGTCAAAACTATGAGTAAAATTTCTATTTTTTTCTTTCGAATCGCTAATTCCCAAAATGCCAGAATTTCAAAGTACCAGACTGCTAAAACACCAGATATGAAATATAAGGTAAAGATAATCAACGATCCCTAAATACATGTTGAGCAAAATAAATAGGATTGTAGTAGTACCTATATTAAGAATCTTGTACCTATAACATAATTCTAGCATTTCAAAAAATTTCGTTTTGAAACAACGATTTCTTTCAACGACTTTAGGTTAAACAAAAAATCGGACAAACGATGCATTAGGACAAAATGACGATTAGGGATTCCATAAGGGAACCAAATACGACAATAGCAAAATATGCCGTCGAGTTTTATACCCGCGTGGCTCAAAAAGGAGGGTGTTATATGTATTTTTCGTGATAGGACCTTGTGCAGGGTCCGTCCGGATCGCTACCACCGTCTCATCATTTTAACCTACCGCCAAGCAGCATTCGCATTGTTGTGTTCCAGTGTGGGGCTTAGAAAACCCGTGATATTAGTAACATAGAGGCATTCCATCTTAGTGCTCAGGGTTAGCGCATTTGCGGTCTTAAGATTATAGTCTTGAGAATGCACATGTCTATATGTCACAGACCGCATTTACTATCAAATGATAAAAAATAAAAAAGATAAAAGACATTTATTCAGTAAGTAGCGCTTCCCGAGAGGAGACCACTGCTGAAACGCCGCCAGAAACTCAGCAGTTAGTCATGTATCTGTGAATCTGTATATTTGTGAATCTATGTACCTGTGTAACTGTATATTTGTGTGCCTGCTTGTAGCATCGTCGCTCCTAAACTTGTGAACCGATTCAGAAGTTGTTTTTGATAAAAGAGAGCTAGTTTAATAACAATGGTTAGTTAGGTTTCATGAAAATCAATTGGGCTATTTAAGATATATTAACTCTAAGTTAAAGATCGCCATTATGTCGGGGTTTTAATATATTACATTATTATTTAAGTTTCCTTTTTGTTACACTTGTGTAATCTTTTATAGGCTTTTTATAGCCCCGTAGAAAAAACGTTCCATGAAAGAAAAAACAAACACATGCATTGCAAACTTATATTGTTAGTATTGTCTTGACATTTAGGTTCTAACATATCTAGCATCTGCCTAGTGTTTTTAGTTCCATCCTGCATTAGACGCGTGCCAAGGTAAAACACCTGTGAGACCTGACCTAGTAGGGCTACCCATGGTTCTATTGAAGATGAATAAAGGTGGCAATCTTTTATAAATTGACCCTCGACTACATCGTCATTTACCATTCGGTGAGATAGAGGTCAACCGCAGGATGGTTTTGTTTAAAAAGCATAGTCCGAAGCCTCAACTCTCATTCTTCGATAGATATACCTACAGATATTACGAATAATCATAATATATTTAAATTGCTTGGAACAGTTGTATTTATCTTGATTCTCGCTAAAAAATTCTTAGTCAGCTTGACTTATCCATATATATGTGACAAACAAACAGGGGATTACCATGACATGGCTAAGCAATTCTGTTTAGGACGAGTGTAAGGGACGTACCTATAGCAGTTATATGTCTCTGTCTATTTCTTTCACCGTAATCTGAACTGCATAACTTAATCATGATAATCCCCAAGGACTCAAGGACAAGTATTCGTGCTCATTACAAAACTATTGTTCCTAATTGGGGCTCAAACCCGAGGGTTTATTGTCTAACGCACTCGCAATCACGATCGTTTTCATTTTGAAAATCGAAGGCTTGTCTGCATACAAAATGAAAACAATTTCTCCACTTTAAAGCCGGTTGCGATTGCGAGTGCGTTAGACAATAGCCCCTCCGGAATACGTATGTATTGTCAGCCCTAGCCTATGTTTTGTTTATTCTTAAAGGTGACATTTCAAGCAGTTTAGCAAACAACTTGTCTCCTAAGCACATTGTCTATTATTTCCTAGGTGCTATTAAACGGCTCCTAATATGGAAACCAATACATTATGGTAATTAAAGGCAAAACTAGAAGTGACCTTTAGTGCCAAAGAATTTTATTGGCGACGGCTTTTTCTTTCCTCATTCATTGAAATGCTTTAAGGTGCTAGTTGTAAAACAATGCTGAGCTAAAAATATGCCAAGTTCCAATGAGTGAAAGGGATAGGGAAATAGAAGTCATAATTACTTCGTCCCGCTTTTTTTCCCTTAATTATCTTGTCTCACTACTTATTTTAACAAGGTGTATTTTGCTAATATCTAGTTTTACACAATCACCGAGGACTTATTAGAGAAACAAGTCCATGCACATCACACGCAAGGACAAGTTAGGGAGCAGCACATGGGGTCAGCTCCACGCGCTTCTGTAAAATCCTCCGTCCCTCTCACTGCCAGAAAGTTTTGTCAGTTATTAGCACTTAATGGCTTCTGTACTTTTGAAATCTTGTTGGGTTGTATCAAAAAAAGGAAATCAAATAATTGTGAACCCCTTTTTTTGAGTAGAGGTGTTAGACAATGTTTAGAGGTAGTTTTTGATTTTATGACACAAGAAAATATTTTTTGGCATCTACTTTTTCATAAGGTAATAGCAACAGTGTTGCACACATTTAAGAGACAGGTTCATATAATGGATGCTGTCTTTATTCTTTATACGACGACGATTGCAAAATACATCTTCTTTAAAATAAAATAAGAATCTAGTGTCTAATATCCTCCTTCCTTCCATCCTCCTCCATTCTTTCCTCCTTGGTCCTTGTCCATTACTGGAGTCATTACCTTGTTTAGTTTTCATCGTATCGGTTCATCATTAGGCAGTACCAAAAATAAAACTACTACATTCATGCCATTAACTTCAGAATATTTATAAAGCCAACTCAGAAAGAGAATCAAGGCTTTCAAGAATTCTTAACCAGCAATAGAATTATAGTCTATAGAATCTTCACAACCAAAAATGGTTGTGGCATCGTACTTTTACCTTAAAGGAGTTGAAAGCCAGTTTCCGACTTAGGCCGGACCTTGCAGGTTGCGACATCTCCGACCTTTCGCTAGCATTGCGATGCTGTGTACATTCTGTACATACCAATTTCAATATGCTTACTAGCGATTTTATGAATGATGCTGTTCTTTGTTTCTATTTTGATTATGGGTATCAAATGAAAGCTATTGCATGTATTTTGATTATTAATTTTCTTCTCCGCGAAAAGGATAAGAAGTTAAGTCCTTTCTTTTAATTAGGCGGCAGTTGTTTGAGCAAGACACAACATGGTGGGACTTTAAATCCACATGTTGATCTACTCAAACAATCTAGGATTTCCTGTGCACAGAAAGACAACAATTATGTAGAAAAATACGAAGTTAAATATTTATTTAACACACGGGGTGCAATCATTTTGCATCCTGTTTTTTTATGCCATAAGCATAACCACATCATAAACAAAGAAGCAACTACAAATAATGTTTTGATAAATGAAACTCGTATCACCTTAATACTTTTATTTGTATCGTTTATTATGTATCTCTCCGTTCAAAACCATGTCATATACTAAAGTCAGTTACCAAAACGACGCTTAAAATACTTGAATTTACTTCTTTGACGACGATTACCGTTCACAGACAATAGCCAATATAGCAAAACAACTAAATAACAAATAAACAACTAATTATAATTATAAAACTAGATTTTTTAGCACTATCACCCCAGGGTTTCTAACAAAATCTGTCAACAGGTGCATGTAAATGAAGAGCTAAATGTCAGCGCATGATTATCTTAACAGTTCGGTGACCTACATGCGCGTGCGCTAAGCCTCACGAAAATGACGTCATAGAGTTATGTCTAATTATAAACGCATTCCGTGCCAACGTCCTTGTATGTCATTAAATTTTGACACCAAAGTAAGTCCTTAGTGATGTAGTATTCTGCTTAAAGAGGAAGTTGGCAAACATGTTGGTGATGGTGACGAAAACGGAATATGGCAAACAGTTTGTTAAAAAAGAGTTTGGCAAAAAAATGAGGGCATCGTAAGAAGTATATTAGCAACAGGGGCAGGTAGGTAGCTTTATGTAATTATACACAATTTAACGATAGTTTTGGAAATTATTAGTGGTGAGAAAGTAGGTCCTGTCTCGGCTTGGCAAAATTTTAACGTTTTCCCCGCAGCTGAAAAAGCTTATGGCTCGTTTTATGCCTCCGTTGTAAAATATGTTTTTTTTCCTTGAAGAAATTTAATATTTACGAATTAATTCTCTAAATAACCAATTACTCAGTTTATAGCTCAAGATTGTTTGTATATGTACGCGTTGATGTAGTTAGATGAAGTAAGAAAAGATTTCGCATAGCTATAAAATTTGCTCAGTGGATTATTCTCAACTATGTCACATCGAATTCAATTTAAAACCATTTCATTAAGATTTCTATATTAATAGGAAATCATTTAAATCAAAGATCTAAGTAAGTATACCTACCGTAAACCATATTATTCATTTATACATATGAAACTCTTCCGTGACTAATACCCGTATTCACAAACGTCACTATGAGGTCTCACAGTGCTCACGAACGCACAGGGTAGTTCAAATTGTCTCATAAACAAAAGGTCAGTCAAAAAGGACCAATCACAAAGCTTTATTGAACGCAGTGCGTTTACTCAGTGAAGGATCCCTTAAGTATTGTTTGTGAATACGGGTGTAACACACTGCAACCATTTCAGATGAAAATGACGCCCAGAACTGACCATGACTGACAGACAAGACAACACACAGCCTAAACACCTGAACCCCAGGATTAAAAATCTAAGGAAATTTTCCTTGGGCACTACTATAGGGGTGCATATTTTGAAAATCGAGCCCCAACGGGAACGACAAGGGCAGTACCGGGAATCGCACTCAATGCCTACATATTCACGGGTGTCTAGTCTACAATATCCGAATAGTTGTTAAGTAGGTACCCTACCAAAGACCAAAGTGCAAAATTACCATTACTTAATGGTAGGTACACGCAAATTTCTAAGGGGTCATTTGTTTTAATTCTCAGCGTGTTAACTGCTGTAGTTAAATAATTTACCATAAGTTACACTTTAGTACTTTTAATGATATACTATTAACGATAGGTATGCGTTAGTGATACTTGTATGTTTTAAAAGTACACCAATATACTACACAATTAATTAAAAAATATTTATAAGTAAGTAAGTACATAGTTGCAGCTGCATGCCTAGGTTCATAGGAAAAATTAAAGAAATAATTACCTATCCCTGTATTTTTTTTAAACAAAGACTTTGTCCCTCAGGTTATCAGCTACCCGACATCCGTGACGAGATCATCAGGGCAATGCCACAATAGAACGGCCCCAAATGTCTCCACGAACAATAGGCCTGTCGCTTAGCATGCTGTTAGCTGGTCTTTAGGGCTGGCAGACAATCTAGATTTATGCAGATTACATTACATTTTAGTCTAAAACTATACATAAATGAGAATGGTTACAAAATTATGATGCCAAATCACTTTAATAGATTAATGTTCGTATTAGCTAAAACCCAATTTACTATAGTAGCGCCGCTCTAAGAGACCCGATTTGACAGCTGTCAATGTAGTACAAAAT
This sequence comes from Acleris cristana, assembly GCA_948252455.1. Lineage (NCBI taxonomy): Eukaryota > Metazoa > Arthropoda > Insecta > Lepidoptera > Tortricidae > Acleris > Acleris cristana. The sequence goes on along the minus strand of OX411774.1, from coordinate 4,305,979 downwards.
ATTACGTCAAACATGCCTCAAAAACGGTTCTCTGCCTTTTGGCAGAAATATGTTTGGCCGAATGTATCGTTTCCCAATCGTTTCATTTGCCAACCCGCTTTTATTTCTGCAACTGTAAATATGTCAGTATTTTTATAAAAACTAACCTAACGTAACCGATCTACACGTTGGTACTGAAATAAATCCTGAAATATTTACAGTTGGCAAGCAAGCGGGTTGGCAAATGAAACAGTTGGGAAATGATACATTCGGCCAAACATATTTCGGCCAAAAGGCAAACCCTCAAACACGGTAACCCATATTTTTATCGAATTTCACTTCATCGAACGCTATTTTCTGCTGGAACCATTTTGTTTTCAGGATATCTTAAAAATTAATGACGTTAGGTTAGGTTAGACTTGTTACTACCGAAAAAAAAACGAATGCGTCAAGAAATGCTTTTCGATGAAATAACAATTCTGCCAAATTATACGATGAAAGGTGTTTTGATAAAATAATAGCAACCCCTCAAATACATATTTTGGACTGAGTTAGGCAATTTAGAACGACACGACTATAGTCGGGGACAGTGCGACATTATTTCGCACTCATTGGGAGACCGTCATCAGAACAGTGGTACTGGCGGTGTACAGTGCGAGGTGTAACACCGATGTAAAAGCACTAATCCAATAATATAATAATATCCATCACTAATTTGGTAGATTTTTTCCATTTTTATGAATCACATTTTACGTTAGTTCAAAAAGCAGAATTTTATTTCCTTTAACGGCTTTCTTATAATGTTCTCGTGCCTTATTCGTTTGCCATTCCCGACATAAATTTTCTATAGGTTTGAGAATTTTCCATAGTTTTATTCTTTAACTTTTGATTACTACTTATTTAGTCACCACTTAAAGCTACATATTTCACCACTGCGAAGAAATAAGTACTAATCAAATCTTCCTCACATAAACAAATGTTACTATTTTTTCCATAAAGTAAAAATACAGCGCTGACGACAATGATTTACTTTCCATCATTAGCTGAAAAAGTACCAAGGTTAAGAGTATTAATAAATATTGTATCATCATTCATTAGAATAAAACAATTTCGTTAAAAAGTAACACGATGTTTAAAGTACAACGTGCAATTTAACCGCAAATTTACTGTTTAAAAGAGTCAAAATACAATACAACTAATAACAACGCTTAGGTATTAATAAAATCATTTACCAGACGGACACGTTTGCATATTTACGCAGAATACATTATCCTCTCCTCAACAATGCTTTTTGCGGTGTGAAATTGAATCATAATCGGGATAATGATTCCACGTAAAGGTATGATTATATCTCACCTAGCTAAATGTTGGGCAGGACAGAAATTTAAAATGAGTTTGAAGCAGTGACTCATTTCATTAAAATGAAGTGGTACAAATCCTACCTCAGATGAGGCGAGTTAATGTATGCAGTCTTACTCACGCTTGGAGTTACCCGTTTCTACTAATCTTTCTAATATTTCGCTCCTTTTCCCTTGGTGTGATATCAACAATGAGGTGGGGCCTTTGCACGAAGGTAAATGAAGTGATAATATACAATGTGAGTACACTACAACTAGCTTTATTAGGGTTATGTGCACTTCGTCGACAACGGATCTTAAAACGAGTGAATGCGAAAGGTGGAAGGTCGATCTGATGAATGAAACAGATTAATTCTCAGGGGTCTCATTCTCTTGAAACAAATAACTTGCCAATGAAGTGAGATAGTAAAATACCGAGGTAGATACAGGTACCTATCGCTTTGGCCAAACAGCTTTATCGGAAAAACCTGCAACCAAATATAAAATTGAGTTGGCAACGCATTTGCAGTCTTGGTCTTGTGATTCTAGTCTCGAAAATTCAAAGGCCTTTGAGTCTCAAAATTATTCAGGACCCTCTTACCATCAGGTGGTCTGGGTGCTCGTTTGCCTTCCAAAACTGTTTGCGTACAACAAATTAAAGTCAGAAAAATGGCCTTGAATCGTAATTCAATTCGTGATGTATCACGTAGGCATCAATGCATCTCTTTCTCCAGGAAGCTAGAAAATAAATAAAACCACTTGCATCACTTTTCTTCATTCTTATGGTAAATGTAGGTACGTCAAGTTATATTTTCTAGTTTCAATAAAAACTCTGCTCTACAATCTCTATAGTATTTAAACTTGGCTTTTCCACACCCCTGCAAGCCCAAATGTAGGCTGAATGTCACCGGCGCATTATATTCAAACAATCCTGCGCAGGGCAGTGTCAATCACGACTCTGGCCGTAAACAATCGCTAATCGATCTTGTGTTACCTGTGTTTAGAGCTTAATGCGCTGCTAAGTGCTATTTATGAGTTATATAAGGCTCTAAGGTCTCCATTCTTGTTGATATTATCATGTCATCAACGTAGTCGCTTAATCGATCAGAGTAGGACTGCTGATATGATCGAAATCGAACACGTATTCAGAAGTGGACTATTAGATTCAAGAACAATGATTAAAAACACTAGGTTGAACTAAAAGGGACTTCTCTTCTTAAAATGTTAATGTTTTATATTCGACTCAAAAGAAAAAGTTTCATTTGTAAAAGACAAGTCATCAACTATATTACTCTTCAATGATGGAACTTCAAAATTAGAAAATAATTGTAAAACAAGTAGGCATACTTTTCAAGAAACCTGATCAAATCTTAGAAGCAAAAGGCTAAGTGTATTAATTCCCCTTAGAAATATAAACCAGTCCTATTAAGTCATAAGATGCCTATACTTAGAATTAGGTGATACATATAATATTAATATACGCATTATGTGGGTGTTGTTTCTTTTTTTTTAATTTGCGACTCCTCGCCCCGCCATTAAATATGACGATGCGTGGTTGTGTCATTGCATTGTACAGTCGGCTTGATAAGTAACAGCGCACTTTCATGCCTTGTCACTAACTTCCTTCACAGATTAGTGAAGCAGTTCAAACATGATGTTAGCGTGACAAAGCACTAAAATGTGCAGTTACTTATAAGACCAACCGTAACTAAAAAAAAATAAGTGGTGATACTTCGTGGGATGAATACACTAAAGATGAAAGGAACACCAACTTGGTAGTGATTCTCTCAAAAGCAAAGGTGAAGCGCGTGCATTCTCAATTAGGCAGCCTTATACGTTCGAGAAGCCATGCTGCCAAATTCAATACTCGCGCTGAAATGTGTTTTGTTCGCTTTGACGGGACTACTTAAACTCGCCCCTTGGACATTCAGTCCTGCGTTCGATCACCTTCGCTTTTGAAAAAATCACTACCCTATTATTAGTAAACTTACAGCTATTCAACTATAATTATTTTTGGTTCGTCTGGGCTTGCGTGCAATACAAAGCATTCACATTTCTAAAAAAAACCTATGTATCTTGTTTGTTTTAAGCATTTCTCATGAGTTTACATGTTGACTATGTTTGTGTACTCTTGAATTAAGTAACTGATGGATAACTGTCATTGGCTCTTTTATGTAACTAATACTATGTAATAAGTATATTTACGGCTGTTGTTGTCCTAAGTAAATAATAAACAGTACGTATAGTATCCTGCCTTTTGGCCGAAAATCATTTGGCAAAATGTATCGTTTCCCAACCCGTTTGATTTACCAACCCGCTTTTTTTTGTAACTGTAAATATTTCAGGATATATTTCGTAACCATCGTGTAGAACCCTATAGGTTAGTTAAGAATAGTTTTTATTAAAATCCTGAAATATTTACAGTTACAAAAAGAAATGCGATTTGGCAAATGAAACATTTGGGCAAAGATACGTTTTGCCAAACATATTTTTGTCAAAAGGTACAGAACCAAACAGTATATCAACATAAAATAGATAATAGACGGGGCAGGCCGTGTGTCGATCTGAACTATGTCAAGGCGGTTAAACTTAGATGTGCACAAACCACTGCGGTAAATATTTACGACGCACTGACATTTGAGTACCTTTAACACGACAGTGCTTAAGTTAAGAGACTTTTCTTTGTATATTTTTCACTAATTCCGAATCCTTAATTGGTTCGTTTCTGTATGAGGGATAAAACGGATAACGTTAAGTTATCGATTTTCGAAAATGGACCAAATGTATAATGGTCCCGGCGACCGCTTACCTGTGTCAACTCAATACATTATAAGTCGATAGAAAACAAAAACCTTAACAACGTATTTACAAGGGGTGTGTAACGTTTACTATAAAAACAAATGGTCTAATTGTTATTTTACATAACACAAATTGCATAATTTCGATCTCTATAATAAACCAACGATATAATCATTATGATTATGATGCATAAAACGAAATGCATATTTTCTAAAACTATGTCCATAAATTAAAAAATAAATAATTCTAACGGCTATTAATGTGGTCATAGTTTGGTCAACCTAACCTAAGCTAGTTAGAAGAAATTGACTAAATATGCATAATAACAAGAAAATGATAGTTATAGTAAATTAGTGTTATGTTATTCGATCGTATGCCTAATTAAATTATACAATTGGTTTTTATGCTAAACGTTAATTATGCTTTTCGTGGTTAGTTAAATGAAATTATACAAAATGTTTTTATACTGATTGAAGAGCACCCCTTTACAAGGACTACTGAACTTCAATCTATTTACCTATATTGCTAGAAATTATCCGACAGACGTCACAAATTCACAAATCACAAGAGGAAAAATAATATACAAATAAGTAGGAACGCAAAGTAAAACACAACTTGCGTCAACCCGTTTTGATAGCGCCCTTTCTGCTCATACACGTAAATAATTAAAACCCGACCACATACGACGTCAGTAATTCACATATAAATCAAAGCTTCAAGATAATTCCATACAAGGGGAAAATATGCAAATAAGTACGCAAAGTAATACGCAATTTGCGTCAATTTTTGATATCGTCGTTTCTGTGCGTACAGCGACGGCGGCGTACGCTTAAATACGCCGGTCTCATCTGCGTCACTGCGGTCGCTATTGTATTTTACTGCAGTTCACAGGAAAATGTAATGCATTGTGTGGGTAATAGCTTAAATTAGAACCCTTCTCTTACTTACGTGTATTGTTTGTGAAGGTGAAGTAGCAAACAACAATTTATAAGAACACATCGTATTCATGTTTTGATCACAGGTACATACAATTCTCATTAGTGTTGTTTTTAGTCTTAAAAAAACTAAAAAACATTGTACTTTTTTACAGCTTGCCTTCTATGGTACTGCGCCTCTATTCCCGACGGTAAACACGATATCGTAGTTAACCTGTTATGGTATTGTTATGACGTCAGACGCCATTACTGTCAAGTAAATAAGAGCTATCACAACGGTGACAATACGATAACAGATCAAAAACGATATTGTTTTTACCGTGTTGAATAGAGTCCCTGTTCGATATCGGGCTTGAGACCAAACCTGAGGGCTTATTGTCTAACGCACTCGCAATCACGATCGTTTTCATTTTGAAAAACGAAGGCTTGTCTGCATACAAAATGAAAACAATTGCTCCACTTTGAAGCCGGTTGCGATTTCGAGTGCGTTAGACAATAATCCCTCTGTCTCGTGAATGCCAGTTCAAATTTTCCACGTGTGAACCGCAGATCTGTTCCTGAATTGAACGAACGGAGTGACCGAATTAACTCCTCCTCTTCTACCATGTGGCCATATTTATCTCTATTCTCATTTCAACTTGCGCTAATGCCAACAGGCGCGTATCGTTCTTGCAAAAATCAGAAACTGTCAAATTCCAACTGGAATCTACATGAGAGTGCTGTGAAAGCACCTCGATCGTTCACCCTAGAATAAGTAACGATCCATCCAAAATTGACTAGTTCTTTTTTCCTATTTAAAATAATATCACTACCATAGATGTGGGTTGGTTCCTATGTGATTTTAAAATAACTTTCCGCAATAATTTTCCGGATCCTTTTTGCTGATTGATAGTCTAGAACCTAAGGACCATCGTGGCATACTTAACTGCACTTCCGATTATTTCGTGGATTGAGTCCTTTTCCCTTAACTACGTCCAATTGTTGGGATGAAAATCACAATATATTTCATTTCATGGGTAACTTCTGATTTTTACTATACAGATTTACGATCATAAGTAAGTATTGAGGGATAAGTTTGTGCCTTTGTACACTTTTATCTTCGTTATATAGATTTGGTTTTGCTTCTGTATTATAAAGTACAATACATACGATCAGGAATTTAGTTTGAATGATATTTATGAACTTTTTCTTTTAAATAACCAAAAAAAAAGTTCTCTGAAATGTAATAATTAAGTAGGTATAATTCGATATTATTAAATCATTGTCAAGTTATCTTAAACCATCCAATTTGTTCATGTGTGGTTTAAGTGGATGAGACTTCTATTATTGTTTCCAAAGCATCACGGGAATAATCAACAGGGTCTTAAAATAATTAGTTCTCCAAAATATATAATTAAAGATGACCTAATTCTTCCAACTGCTTGCGCAAGAGTGCATGCGGTGACAGTAAGCGACCGCAGTGACGCAGAATGCGAACGAGCCGCGTTACGCGCAGACTAGCGGGCCCCTTTTAGGTAAACTATAAAAAAAATGCAAAATGCAAATGCTGGTCAAATGCAAATGTTATATAAAAAACCTGTTTAACTATTGTTTGTGTGATGAAAATAATAAGTAATTACCTAAATCTATTTAAAAAAATATTGCCACGTTAAGGACGGAGCATCATTGAGAACGGCTCGACCGATTTGGCTGCTTTTTAAGGTTCCGTAGTCAACAAGGACCTCTTACAGTCACACTCAAGTAGATATGCACATACACTCAAGTATGCAAAAATAAATGACATTCTTACACTCAAGTACCTATGCAAAAATAAATGACAATCCTACCAATCGCGTCACCAATGCGTTGCCGGTCTCGAAGAAATTTTGTGTTATCATGATACCCTAATAGTGAGTAACTTAGTGATTTAATAGTCTTATTCTTCATTTTCTTTTATTTAAGTATATCATTGATATGCATTGGCAGTCTTGAGAATGGAAGTATATATGTATGGGTATCAGATCCCACTAACGTTGTTAATAATGCAATACCGCGAAACTAACAAATTAAATAAGAAGCAAAATTCACCTTCTAGTAAGTCATTAAGGTGTATTTTGCATCTTATTTTATTTGTTACTTACGCGTTATTACATTATCAACGATAACTAATTATAATTATAATATGTAGCCTGTGCGCTCATTATAGCCTTCTGAATGCCATTAAAAAGAAGAAGATGGCAACGCTCAAATAAATACCTTAATATTCGTATTTACAGGACCTTAACACGCCGATACATCGTGTCAGAAGTTCTGACTCAGAATAAAACTTACTTATTACGATAACAATACATAAACACAAAAACTACTAGGAAATTGCCATTGTTTTCATTAAAATTGATTAACTAATTATTTATAGCTTAAAAACAATATAATATGCAAACTGCATTATCGTACCTAGTTGACTTTGCGGTTTGTATTCAAACAGTTTTGTATTGTTTTCAGCTAAAATTACTTCTCTCGCTATCAGTTTAAGGTAAAAAGCTAAGACTATGTCAGCATGTATCAAATTTTGAGAAATTACGACAAAATAAATTGCTAGGGTGAATCGCCTATTACTGGCCACCCTCCGGTAACTGGGTAGTGATTCTCTCAAAAGCAAACGTGAGCGAATGCAGGAGTGAATGTCCTAGCGGTGAGTTTAAGTAGTCCCGTCAGAGCGAGCAAAACACATTTTAGCGCGTGCATTCTCAATTAGGCAGCCTTATACGTTCGAGAAGCCATGCTGCCAACGGGACTACTTAAACTCGCCGCTTGGACATTCACTTCTGCGTTCGCTCACCTTTGCTTTTGAAAGAATCACTACCCTGGCCATGATAGCAATAATTATGTGTAAAGCAAGAGATATGCTGATATTTTTGCGATTAAAATAGAATACTTAGATCCTGAATTATTACCCGGAGTAGGTACTGTCCAAATATCTTTACTAACAGCGTCAGTAAATAAATTTGATGGCTAGTAACTAAATGACACTTTTCTTAAGTGGCCAGTTATTAACGATTTACCCTAGCTTGATTAGTAGTTCTGTAATACGAAAGCTAAAGTAATTAGCAATCTTTAACTAGAATACGCCGTGAAATATCAAAGAACGGAAGCACAACTACCAAAGAATAAATAATGCCATAGGTATATCAGATTATAGCTTCTGCCCACGACTTCGTCTACGTAGATTTCGATTATCGTTATTGCCTCGGTAATTTTTAACTTTCCGGGAAGAAAAGTAGTTTATTACACAGGCCTGTAGGGTATATATAGTATTAAGCTATCTATCTTCCGCTGCAGCCTGAACGAGTAACAAGGCAACACACAGGCCAACTTACGCATTTATAATAAGAGTGGTCTTTCTGCCAAAGTTTCTATGGTATAAAGAAACATACTTAATGTAAGATATCACATTGCAGAAATTTTGCTAAAGTTCAATATAGTTTTTCTCGCAAGAAGTAAAAAGGACACCAAACAATAGCATTACATTTAATGTTCAATATTTCAATGGACTGGTTTCAAAGACCCGTGTCGTCAATCAAAATCAAGAAGTCCCACGTCCATTTTAGTGGGCGATAAAAAGAAAATTAAGTAATAATTCTCACGTCGCCGGAGAACGTTTGAAAGTCAGTTTCTGTGTTCGGCCAAAGACCTGGATAATTAGACAGGTCGAAGTAAGGACGCGGCGCAAATACCTATAGCGGTTTAAATTGCTTACACGGATTTTTTCAACGGGAGTTGTAAATCGAGGCGACGTTGAGAACCGGCGGAAAATATAATTGAAAATCGAAGTTCAAAGTTACGTTACCTTCATTATTCTTCTGATTTAGTCTCAAATAACTATCAAAAAAAACCATACTAATTTAGCTCCGGGCGATAACATTTGTCACCTCCTATATTAAGTCTGATTTCCACGATTTGTGAATATGTTGTAGTTATTATGAAAAAGTAGGTTTGAACGTTTCCGTTTGTGTTTCTTTTATTCTTTGCCGAGAAATATTATCTTGAAAAGGAAGACGTACAGACCTAGCTTTCATAACATCTACAACATGTTCAAAATATCGTACCAAATTGGACTAGGTATAAGGGGAGAGAAACGTTATCGAATTTTGTACCGAAAATTTCAGCCTCACAGTCTTCTTAATGCTAGGTATATGGTAACCACCTAGTAGCGATGCGAGAAGCACGTGTTAATTATAAACAGGTATCAGACGCCTTCTATGTCTACCTATATGTCCTGGGCCCGTATTATGGTCAATTTTATCACGGTGGATAAAGCACCGTCACTGTCGCACTTACATACTGGTCAGAAAGTGTCAATTTTTTTATCCACGTTTATCCACATCGATAAACACGACCATAATTAGGCCCACTAATGAAATAACACATTTGTAGTTGGTCTAATAACCTTTTAATTTTACGTTCTTCAATTTATTGATCTATTTGTAAATCATGGATTACCTATATGGATACGTGGTGAATACAAATTTTTAATCGATCTATCTAGCATGGCAAAGCAAAATCTACTTTTCCGATTTGGATTTGACTTAGTATTGCGAAGGTAACGTTCGCTCTTACTAATGTTATTGAATAAAATAACTTTATTTCAGGAAACAAAGGCCATATTTACAAATACCTTAGGTAGGTACAGTCACGAGATTAAATTTGGCACCCACCTTAGGTCCAAAGTCAATCTGACATTCTACAACAATAAGGTTGAGTTTCCTAAAAGTTACAAATGACTTGACATCTCTAATGACATTGACGACTTCAAGCATATTTTTCTTGAAATGGGTCCCAAATTAACGCTCGTGACCGTACAGACTAACATGCATAACATTGCAATATCGTACTACAGCCACAAAAAATAAGTGGCCTTACCGTGACATCAAATTACTTATCATTATACGAACGTAAACACCAATAGTTACCTACAGTTACAAAAACAAAAGATCTGAAAAAAAAAATCCTACATTATGGAAACTAACTATATAAATTTACCGTGTAGAAATTCAAATATTCCTCGAACCATAATGCAGTATATAGGTATTTGCAATGTTGTATACATATTAGCATTTTATTACACTTTCATTTTATTAGCAACTATGATCGACAGACAGAACGAACTGTTATTAACGACGGCGAATGCCCCGGCGCACATTAATACTCTCATATTGACACTGTCGTATTGAGATCAATGTTTGCAAATAAAAATGCTAAGTCCAATAAATAGCTACGCGATAGGTCAAATTTAAATAGAAAGGTCAATACTTTATCGATATTTTGTTAATAATTAAGTTTGACACAATTACAGTTTTCTTATAAGAATTAAAGATTAGAGCATGCGTAGGTACGGCAAATAGAAATATAGAAACGTAAAAAAAAATATATACTTCAAAACGTTTAAGACAATTAACGTAATATTACGTGTGATAATGACGCACAATATGACAAGTAAATTTATAGTGACTGGTCAGCAATATGACCATTAGTTCATATTTAATTTACTTTTTTATATTTCCTTTTTTTTTAATATTTTCCATGTATTCATATTTTACTTGCATTTTATAAAATCTGTTCGCCATCCTTTTCTTCATATTGCCCAAAGTGTAATAGAAACTTTACTTGTTTTTATATTACTTGATCCCAGAAAATTGGCTCCATTATCTAAATTACCTACTTGGCTTGTTGTGTTGACAAATAAACTAGTGTTAACCCTTTGTAATTCCCATCAAACTATGTCATGATTGTTCTCTTCTCACCAATCATAATGTAAGCTTGTCCCGAAAACATGTTACCAAAACAAACAACACTGATGTCGTCACGTCGTCAATTCCTTTCAAACAACCATCTTATTCCCTTACTCAACACACACCCGACATCAAATCAAATAAACCATTTTCTATAGAGCTCTAATATTCAGCAATTGTTTGAAATCTAAGATCACTCACACTGGTTTGTCCAGAGCATCTCTGACCAGCATCTAAAGAAATCCCATTTCAAACAGTAGTTTCTTAATCTTGGGTTCAAGAGAAGATGGTTAACGATGAAGTTGTGGTGTTAAATAATAACACCACAGCTGTGGCACGCAATGCCCTATTTCCCAGCTACACTATCCCTTGTTAGTCACAGTGACCTGTATATCACAAAGAGTGCTTGTGCACGTGCGTGGACTGGTTTGAGTCAGTGTGTGTGTAATTTGTGTAGGGATCGTAGGATGAAATGCGCTTGTAATAGTTCGTTTACTGTTGAAGGATTTAGATATTAGATTGATTTTAGCCATGGAAGATCAATTTATTATAAATCGTCATTATCGAACAAGGTAATAAGTAAATTTGTAATGTCTCAATCTTGTTGCCTATTTCTTGAACTATCTGTATCGATTTTACTATGATATGTCGTGGCCTTTATGTCACTTATTGGAATATCTTTCCAATTGGTTTTCACTTGAATGATTTTACTGACTGATTTCTAATACGAGTAAAACTAAAGTTTTTTCGTTTTATGAACAGCAAAATTCAGACAAGATGGTTTTTGGATGTTATATTTTCATTTTTGATGATTCAGAAAATAAATTATGAGATTTTTAAGTTCATACTTTAAGCTTTTTTAACAGCTACGAGTAGTTTTGCAGGCTTAGTCAATACTAACAAACTAAGCTGTCGCATCGTCTTGAATATTGAAACAAATATGATGTCTTCGTGTATTGAATGAGCCTGAGAATGAGTATATTGAGTGTTATTCAGCGCTAAGTAGGTATACCAAGTTAACACAAACACATTTTCCAGTTGACTGATTCTAAAATCGGTAAGATCTTATAAGGCTATTGGGGTCAACGTATTGTCTCTGGTAAACTAAGAGCAGAGATGGCTCAACTGACCTTCTATTGAGCGAGACAAACTTTAGACTACGGCACCGTTTTATTACTTGTTAGCTTAGTTTTATTTGGGATTAGGAAAGATTTTTGGAATGTGATGTGCGATGTGCGTCGTTTTGCGAGAAAACTTCTCATTATCACGTTTCGCATTATATCTCCTAATGTTATCTACTGTATTTCGCGTATGGTCTTGTGTCACTATCTTATTGACGAGTACTAGTGCAATAAAGCAGACTTTATCAAAAGCCCTATCCTATCATCTACCTTAACTACCTTTCTAGCATCCTGTTGGAAGACGTCTTCTTCTGGACAGGTCTCTCTCAATCTCGAAACACGTAGATTCCAGCTATTTTATACATATATTTAGGCTACTCCACTTCATGAGGTGTCTACCATCATTCTTACTTCCAGAACGTGGTCGTTACTTTAGATTTTTCAACTTACTGCATTGGAAATACATACCTTCATCAAATAGGTATTAATATTTTCACGTTTTTAATTTGTATAGAATGGTGAAAAAAACCAATGAGATTTTTTTACCTTGAAATCTCGCAAAACGTCTCATCCCACACGTGTTGCGCAAGCGCAGCATTGTTGTGCGTCACAAAAGGATTTTTTTCCCACTTCAAACATGGGAATGCTTTTACTTTCTTCCAATATTTTTTGTCTCTATCCCAAGTTTGGGGTAGTTTTACCGATTATTGTTTATGTAAATAATTTATTTTGGATAGATTGCTTGGTTGTAATGATATTTAATCGGGCGCTAATTTGAATATAGAAAAAGATATTTAATCAGTAAATTATAGACCGCACGGTTTTACAAGTCTATATTCTATATTCTTTACGACAGAGATAATACCTATTTAACGCAGCATTATGTATATGTATATGAATAAACTCTCAATGTACAATAATATAATGCGAAGTCTGCAAACGTGTCATAATAATAACAATAAAAAAACAGAAATGCGATAGTTCAAGACTGTTAGATGAAAAAAGTCCCGAAATGATATTAAATTAAGATCATAAACGCATAATAAAGTAAGTTAAGTCAACAGGTGGTCGTTGATATAAACATACTAGAGGATGCCCGCGACTTTATACGCGTAGAATTAATTTCCTGTTACTGTTTTCTTCCCGTTCTGCCACCCCCAAGGAATATCCCCTTCAAATTTCAATTCCAGGTTCAGTTGTTTGAGCCAAATTCAAAATTCAATTATTTTTTTGTAAATTATCCACATGAGGACTCTGTTACACGTCAGTAATATGGAGCGAATTTATTAGTAGCAGTTCTTTCATTGCGTCATTGCGGAGAAGAAGCGCCGCAAGAAACTCCAGAACGCAAGAAGCTGTACCGTTGTCTGTTAGACAATTAATTAACTTAACAATTTGGATAACTCCGATATCCTTTTCGTCACAATCGCGCTGTAGTTGAATATCCTTTTTTTTATTACTTACAAGCATTTATACTTTTTGATTCACGTGACGTTCACAAAATGTTATAAATATCTATTAAACCATAGCGATACCCAAATCCTGTCCATGTAGGCTACATATTGCATCGCTACCTGCATGCGTTCCCACAACGAGCATCAAACTCGTGATTGTTTACCTATCCTTGTCTCCCACGCTATCGCGCAATTAAGCCATCTCGCTCTACAAATGCACTCGACGTCATCTTTCACTCTCACTATCGACGGGTGACTATGCAAAATTTACGGATGCATCTTTTTTGTTTGTAAATGAACTTTAATTATTCATGGAAGTTATAAATAAGGCTTTGTAGACATTTTTACTAGTATGGCACTGTTTGGTGCAATATTATCGTCGACACAAATTGTTTTTTTTTTTGTTGCATGTTTTTTATTACTTTTATATTTAGTTACATACAAAAACCGCAATTAAGAACGTATACTAAAGTATTTCTTTCTTCTTTCTTTTCTTTCTTTTCTTTAAAGTCAGTAAAAGTACATGATTCATCTGGTTTTTAACATTCTACATTGTGACGTAAACCCATTGAAGTGAATCGACTCGTGGACTTTCTTTAAAGCGCGACAAAGCTACAATTTGCCGTTAGCGGGAGCAGGACGGCTGTATAAAACAATGCCTCAGGGTTTTTATCGACGCCTCCAACAAAGATCTCGTAATATACTTTCTTCAGGAGAAGTCGACCACGAAATATTAAGAGTTGGCCATTTTATTCAGTTTCGTTACTGACCTATGCTACTGTTTTTGGATTCATTTATAGGTATAACATGAGCTGTGTGATGTGATAAAGTGATAATTCCGTGACTTTTGTAAAAGCTTGTTCTAAATAGTGTGATTGCCACTCGATGGCATAAATGTTAAAACGAAAGTCAAAATTACCGCAACCTAGCCGATTTTAACAGACGGTTTTTTGGTTTTGAAGTTGACGAAAACTGGACTACTATGCTTGGCCAAAAATATAGTAACACGCTAATACCAGCCGAAATCTGATTCTCGGTTAATCACTAGCATATAGATGAAAATTCTATCATAGAGGCATTCCATCTTGGTCGTCAGGCTTGGCAACTCATTTGCGATCTCAGGATAGCAGTCTTTAGGTTGTTGTCCTGAGAATTCAAACGTCTATAGGTCACAGATCCCACTTACCAATAGGACTGTGTGATTTTGCCTTCTCATGCCACTGGACTTGACAGAAGCGCGTGGAGCTAACCCCATGTGCTTCTGTTTAGTCCATTAGAGAAAATACTCTTTTACCGAACAATTGTCCTCGCGTGTGATATCCATTGACTCATTTATCTAATAAGTCCATTGGAGTGTCTATAAATAACTTGACATTGGCGAAATACACCTTTACAGGAGTGAAAGCTATTAATTAAAATTAGAATTAGAATTCTCATGACCTTCTGCTGGAGTTTCTTGCGGCGCTTCTTCTCCGCAATGATGGTCTTGTCCGACCGAAGCGCTAGTAGATTCACTACATATTACCGACGTGTAAAAGAGCCCTCATGTGGCCAATTTACTGAATAAATATTTTGAAATTTGAATTTGAATTTGGCATGCCATAAAAAAAAAGTGAATTAATTTGAAAAATTATCCAAGTCCTCATCGTCAGTAGTCATCAGTAGCGTGCTCAAATCATTGACTCGTATTAATCGGTGAAAGAGTGAGAGTCTGATGTCACCGCCGTCACCGGCCGCTTTCTGAAGCGACAGTTTTTCTCCACGCTTCGCGGCCCGTGGAAATCGATGCTTTCACTTAGTGATTGTAATTAATTAAGTGATAATAGATAGTTGGGATTACGTGTACAGGTGTGAAACAGCAAAGAGCTGTTGGAAATCGATTACGATTGAGGAGAGTGATATAACGCAAGAAAAGTATTTCTAATAAATCAAGGAATTTTTAACGGACTGATATACTTACCCCCTTACTAATAAACGTTGAGTAACGGTGGTATAGCTATACAAAACATTGTATAGCTATACCACCGTTACTCAACGTTTATTAGTAAGGGGGTTACTATATTTCTGTTGAATAATTTATTGGTAGGTATTTAAGTATAATGCGTGGCATTCTTAATTTAACTTTGTATAAATCTGTTTGTACACAATTGTTTGCGTGTCATTGTATGACAAAACATGTGATACTCACCTACTTGCTAGTATTAGGAACCTTGTAACCATGTTTTCAAGCAAATAAATGTATTCTATTCTGTTGTAAAAAAATAAGTAGAGCTATATTAAAAGCATTAATAGGATATAATTTTCATGCAGGATAAAATGTTAATGCTAGAGAAGACGAAAAAAATATAATTAGTCAATAACACGTGAATATGGTAGTTGATGACAGGTACTGCCTTTTTTGACTACTAGAAACCAATGATATGCTTATCGATAGTGAATATATCGATGTTAAAAAAATACATTGAAGAGGTCAAAATGATGCATTAATAATTATTGGTAATCTTACAAACAACAAGATTGTTATTAAAGCAATAAAGAAGAACACTCTTTGCTTAGTTTTAAATGACGCTTGAGACTACGAGATGCCTCAAGTAGATCTTACTCTTGTGTCTCTATTTATAAGACAGCGTATTCCTAATTACATGAATAGCACATAGTTGAAAAATAAATTTAATAATGGTAATAATAATTTTGTAGATATCTTCTCTATAGCAGAAGCTTTCTAAAGAACCGCCCGATCCCTCTTTAAAATCTCTACAGTTTTTCGCATTTATAAACCGAATCAAAGCGTCTACGCTCCATTCTACACAAAAGACCTTTCAACCATACAATACCTATTTATCAATAGACACGCGTAACCTGTAATTTATAGAACGACGCAATTTTTTTTCGATTCCATTTTTTTCCTATTCAGAAGCAAACGTGTGCTCACAAAGATTATCGACCGGGCTCGGAATTTGGGGTCGATTTAGAGAAAAAATAGTAGAAAGAGACGGAGAAATCAGTTTTTTGTCCGTCTGTCTTTCACATAACTTTCCCCGGAATATAATGGGGCCAGGTAGGCGGGTCAAAAAAAGGTCTAGTAACGCACCCCGGGTTTTGATTGTGACATCGTATAAATTCAAGGTTATTTCTATTTTAAGACCATGATACTCTACGATATTCTTACAAGCGAGATTTTTGAGCTAGTTAGAAATGTCATTAAAGTAATTGCAGTAGATATTAAACTTGGGAAGAAATAGTGCAACCGATCGTTGATATTCGGAGAAACAGATGGCACGTGGTGTATAATAACTTCTGTTTGGGTAAACGCTGACCAAAAGTATGTATGCAGTATGTATTTTAATTCTTTATTATACATACCACCGTACTCAAAATTCAAAACATTTATACAGTAAATTGGCCACATGGGGGCTCTTTTACACGTCGGTAATATAGAGAGAATCTACCAGCGCTTCGCACAAGACCATTCTTCCGGAGAAGAAGTGCCGCAAGAAACTCCAGCAGAAGGTAATTTTTTCAATCATCAAAACATAACAATACTTTAAAGTAAGTTACATTATAAATTATATTATAAGGTAATAAAGTACCGAGAGTCATTTTAGGGACAGTAAAGTTAACTCGTTCCTTTTTCAAACTTGTGTATGAAAAAAATCACTATAAAACGGCTTAACAATTACAACACTTAATGTGGCTAGGCGAACCGTCCATATAGGACCTCTTCCAGTAAAAAACCCAAGGTAACATTGACAGAAAAAAAATATTGCACATTGCGAAAAACACAAGTTTGAAAATAAAATTGCTTTAAGCTTTCAAAAATCTGTCTTGCCTTGCAAACATTATAAATTAAATCAAATTTTGCGCGTAACTGCGTATTTTTCTCAAGCTCCCTCCTGTTACGTACAAAAGGTCTACTAAAATCAAACTCTCTTTCATCGTACACCGATCCACGTGTACACATCCTTGATACAACACACAATAGCACCCATTATAAGGGCCCCCGTCCACGTGCTTTACCTGCCTTGTGCAACGCGACCCTAACAGTTCAAGTCTCAAAATTACATTAACGTTAAATACGTTTCATTGTTCTTTAGTTGATTGTACTTCCTTGGTTGTGTAATATTTGACATTTTTAAATTGAATACCTTCAGTAAGTACATAATCAGTTATGATCTGATATGCATCGATAAATCTGTCATTGAACGGACCTATTAAAATTCAGCCACTAACTTAAGACAATGTTAAGCCTGTTTACTATTTCGTAATGATACTTACTTTTTATATGCTTGCTGTCTTTGCTTATCTTTGAATGAGTTTCTTTGAATAGCATTGTGAAAATAGCAGCTAGTCTAGAAATGAACTATCGCCTTGTTCATTATCTTTGGCAGATAGAATAGAATATTGTACAGAGACTTGCACTGCATATTGCTGAGACTCTTTTTAACGCTGTATATTGGTTTTTGTTTTATTTTTATTCGTTTCATTTTCCATGATCTGCGTGTGTACTGGTAAATAAATGTTTCTTAAACTTTCTGTACCGACACAGATCTCATGATGAAGCATTACATAACATTTGAAAAACAGTCTGTCCTTATTCGTAACATCTGAAGATAATTGTTACCCCTATTACGTCAACAAACATTGTTATCATTATCAAGTAAAGTATATCCGATAAGCTATAAATCGTCTACGCAAACGTGCACGCGCGACAGCGGTCCCTTGTCCGCGACCCTGGGGCAGCCTTCACACCTTCTACTCACATTTGAACGTGCTGTTTGTGCGTCTGTGTAAATATTAGCTCCTTGGATGGTTTAGAGAATTTTAGTTAAGGTTAATATAGGTTTAGACAACCTAAAAGCGTTTTGAAAGCATAATGTTTCATCAAGAGTGCTAGTTATGTTACTGTAGGAATTTCATCTAACTGTGACAGGGGAATTTGTTCCGAATTTCAAAATTCCATATTTTTTTGAGGGTTTTACACAAAACCTTTATTACCGGGCCTATCAAAGTACCTACGGAACTACGCTTTGGCATTTTTATAGTCTTCCTTAAACTTGATGTAGCAAAGACTGCGTTCAAATATTTTCATTGCACTACTGGTATGAAAAGTTTTCAGATGAATCCGTCAATTTTAATAAATAAGCAGCCATTTTCATGAGCTACCCCTATTTTGAATGTCAATTGAGTCCATTTTGTATTTAACTTATACAGTCTCTACGTTCAATAAAATTATCAATAACTTCATCTTCCCTGAACTAGATGGCGCTAGAAACCGCATCGTTTGGTAGATACGAGTACGGCACCTTACTTAATACAACTCAGCGGTTTCAAATATTTTATGCTGAATGTAATATTTCTCTAAAAAAACCTTAACATCTCAAAAAAAAGAACTAAAATAATATAGTTAGTCCTCTATAGAAATTAATGATGTTGCTTATGCAGCTGAAAACGAGAAACTTTGTTACACAAAAATGTCTAAATTCCTACACGGATCAGGTAAAATAGAAACAGAAAAATGTGAAACGTTATATAAGACCTTAAAAATAATAACCAATCGGTAGGTTATTTACCTAATCCCAAATCAAAACCACATTACATTCAAAAGTCTACTTTGTGTTTTTTGCCCATATCGGTCGGATTGCAAAGTGGAAGTAAAATCAGATAAGCCAGAGTTATGAAAATCAAGTGGAAAGGAAAGTGCCCGCGGTGTCGAAACGGCCGGCGTGGGCGCAACGCGTGAAAGGGGATTTCGTATCAAGCGCGCCCTATTTCGTTGAGTCTGTTTACTATTTATAATACAGTATTCTTCTATATTTTTAAAAAAAGTATAATATATAATAAGTTTATCTTATGCTGACACAGTGCTACAATTGTACACGACAGAAGTTTTAAACCAGAGCCTTTTTTCTTCTTTATTGGTGACCATGCCGCTCCTCACCCAATTCAAATTCGTCATCAGAAGTACACTTATTACTACTAAATACTCGACGCTAGGCTAGAATCTTCAAGACAATTAATATTTTATATGGCTATATTGATCTATGTATTAGTTTTGACCATGTTATGTCGACGATTCGACGTAGTGGTTTACTACGAAGTAAGTGGGGTTGGTTTCCATAAAAATATGGTACTCGAATCGATAATGTTTATAATCTGGCAATTTTACAACTTATCTAAGAGGATTTGGGTAAAAGAGTTGTCATTTGTAAAAAAAATATAAGGCCTTTCGTTAAAGTATTATTCAAATTCAAATTTCATTTATTGTGAATGATGACATCTGTTCAAAATAAACATATTTTGATATTTAATGTAATACTAAGTATTAACTGCATCGGCGCGGAGATATTAAAATATTGATACGTACTTGGACGTACTACTTTTAGTACCAAAAACTAGAAACGTAAATCTTTGATATTTTGGCTCCAAGCGAATTAAGCGCATTAAATTATACCCCCCTTTCTTTAATAAACGTTGAGTAACGGTGGTATAGCTATAAAATATTTTGTCCTTATCTGTAATTGTGACATTTGGATTTGACAGATAAGGACAAAACATTGTTTAGCTACCATCGTTACTCAACGTTTATTAGTAAGGGGAAAAATATTTATGTTTATTTAGAGGTCGTCTAAACCATAGTAAGAAAATCATCCGTGGCCGCTAAAAAAAAACGACAAACATCCATACAAACTTATGAATACATTTTTTAATTTGTCTTCTCTTCTCAGAAAAAATGCCATTGGTAAATGTTGTGACCTTATTTTTCTAAAAATGTCCTTCAGTCATTTCGTCAACCATTTTGACTTTATCCCGTACGTCTACATTGACGACATTGTAATAAGCTAGTAAATGCTAGCAAAGCCACCATTAATCAAAGGTGACCTTTCTAACTTTACTCTGACATAACAATATCTATTGGAGGATCATAAAAACGCAATGCACTTTCGTAACAACATTCGTTAAAAAGCCAAACAAAATCGTTTCTCACGACTTTGATTCCACTTTCTAAATTGATTTCAAATACGAGGGAGATTCTTGGATCATTGAAACGCGCCTTATCGAAAATGGATCGGATGGTTGTTTATTTCGCTGGCTGCATTTTTTGTAGATGTTACTTTAAAGGAATTTCTACATTTTCTTGGAATATCTGTTGTAAAGAATAATTTCCAGAAACTTAGTTATTTTAAATAACTACTATTGATAAAAGAGAACAGGGTGTGTCAATAATTTTAGACGTTCAATATTTAAGTCTTTGAGAACGCTTAAATATATATTTTTAGCGTTGTTCGTAATTCTGTAGCTCTGCCTATCCCACTCTGGGAATGGAGGCGTGAGTTTATGTATGTATGTAATATTTAAATTAAAAGCTGCACTAATAACAGGAATAATCATAAATCAACATAAGGACCTAGAAGATGTGCGGTGATTCACACCACTCGTAATCTCTATAATCAAAGTTGGTGCTGTGACCCAAATCCGCGCAACCGCCGCGGGTACTTTCATTGTGAACGCTAACCACACACACACCGCACAAACACACCCAAACCCAAACATACGCAATATCCCACCACAAACACGAGCCACGCACACCAACAGACCTAAGATGAATTTATGAAAGGCATACAGCACAATATCACATTAAACCTAAGGAATTCCAAGCTGTTCCTTCTAAAGGCGGGTATAGGATTTAATCAGCCAAATTGGAAATATCACGTTACGTTTTAAGTGCAAAAACTAGGTGAATGTTTACGTTCATAAACTCACACTAAGAACGTAAGCTGGATTCTCGTGTGTGTGTGCATTGTGCTATATCATTAGAGCGAGATGCGTTGAGCATTTGAGAATTAGAACATCATTTCTGTCCTAATTAAGCAGATGTAGAAAGGATAGATTACTTGCTGACAGTATAACCAAGTGGATGAGAAAAGTTTCGGGACAAGTCATGTACAAAAAAGACATCTGTGTCTTGTACATTCATACTGAGACATATATTTGCTGTTGGTAATATTATAAAACAAAAGTGATTCCACCTTTCATTCATTTTTTATTATTCTTGTTGGCATTGAGAAGGTATACCAGCACAGGTTGGTAAAGTAGAACATTGACCATCAGATCTCAAGAGTGCAAATGCGTTGCCATCCCTAAGGACCATGACAGAATTCCCATAAAAGTATTTTAATAAAGCCATTAGGTACTCGAATGGTATCATTAAAATTCAGACTAAAATATTGGAAGAAGAATGGAAAGTTCTATTAATTATAGCAGATAATAAGTCGAGAAATAACTTAGATAACAAAGGGAATGCACATAACGCAATTACAACGGAAGATCAACTACCTGTTACTTACTACCCGCCTTAATAATCATGGAATGTAACATTATCTCCCGCTTGATAACACCGTGTAACGTAGTGAAAGCAAATGGCATACAATTTCATGTAAATGGTATGTATAACACAACAGACAAACGGACGAACAATGACGGAAGCATCAAAAGACGATTAGAGAATAACCACCATGCGTGACACGGTTTGTGTAATGTTTAGTAATAATTTTCTCTAACTGACAATAAACTGGTTCATACTAGTTTTAGGACATATATTTAAAGGAGGATAAAATTTTGTTACAATGAGGTTTTTTATAGCTTTGGGCCTTGCTTATTATGCCTTATGATAAATATGTTGATAACGAAGTGAACCACTTACATTTTGTCTGGTGGTATAAAAACGTCCTAGCCGCCCTTTTCATTAACTTGTAATCAGAAACATACTATTAAATATGAACCATGTTTCAAAGTGTCGATTTCCATTGTCTTTTATTCTACTTATTATTAATAAATCAATTGCATAAATAATATCCCGCTTCAAAGGCAGGAAACGCATAAAACTAATCGATGACTTCCAGCGATCATTCAAATCAGTGTCGTACTCATAATCTTCAAGGCGTTATGCAAGCGCAAGCGCCTATGACGTAACAGAAACGAGTTCAGCGAAAGTTGCTTCAACAATTTCACTCTTACTTACTCCGTCTTTATCACTCGAACCACTTTCAATGGTCCCTCTCACTTCACTATTCAAAGCTGTATTAGTAAACGTATATTCGTCTCTGTCTTTAGCATCTTCACGTGGGCTACTTTTTTCAGTTTCGCACGCGATAAGGTGTTGCTGCGTAATCGATTGTCTTCTCGCTTATATGCGGCGAATGTTTTGTTTTTTAGGGTTCCGGCGGAACGGAAATTGTTGATGTTTTTTTAAATTCCTTTTGCGGATTTGAGAAGGGACGTTTTAAATTTTAAAATGGTTTTTAATACCAGACTAAGAACTTTATACAAACAAGGTATCATTTCGCTTACAAACATTTTGTAATGTCTTTGGTCTTTTTGTTTCTAATAGGATGTTTGTAGACTTGAATGGGCTTAATGTGGTTTTTTCTAACTCCAACCAAAAAAGTGAACAAGCCACAATTAACCTTAACTTAATGAACATTAAATATATTTCGTAAAAAAATGAGTTCTTTTCCCACATCAGTTTGTTATATAACTGCTACAATTACTTTTTAATAACATCGTCAGGGTCCACGGCCAATATCTATATTAAACACTCATAACCAATAAATATGGGTCACATACCATACTAATGTACATACAAAGTGACCAGTTTTCGTTGCTTTTAAACACTTTGCGTGTCAAGCTCGTAATTATTGTAATTCGACCATAATATGGTGTTATGTAATTTTGTTGTTTAAACTTGTCACGGATGACAGAATGATCGGCTGAACCTTCGAATGTGACATAATTAAACTAACAACCATAATCCGGCAACCGTGAAACGTTAAGAAGTTAGAACTGTATATTGTGTCATAGTTTTGAATAGGTAAGTATTAGCCTTTTATACAGGGTGGCTAACTTTCAATTGGTGAACTTCTTTTGATGAACACCCTGACCTCTCATCAAGGGCACCCAGAAAAATAAAATGATCGAGATCAATATTAAATTGAGGAGCTACCCTGGAGAAAGTATGGATTACCCAATGTAATCAATACTTATAATCAATATTGACAAAAGGAGTGGAAGTAAACAAATTAAGGTAAAAGCAAATGAAGGAGAAAGTGTTAAAGTCACTGTTAAAAATAAATGAACAAAATTCACAAAAAAACATTTAAAAATCATTTACACTACTAATATCTTCAATGCGAAAGTTTGCGTGTTTGTTTGTTACTTCTTCACGCTGCAACAGCTGGACACATTTGGATGAAATTTGAAATGGAGATAGCTTATACCCTAGATTAACACAGGCTGTCCCGAAAACATTAAAAGTTTCCGAGGGAATTATGATAATCGAAATCTAGGCGGACAAAGTCGCTATAATTATATAAAAACAAACGCGTGATATATCGAACACAATAAACAACACAACAGAGACTGATCATTGCGGTTATTGAAAGTTTAACTTTTAAAACTTATTAACAATCCATTCTGAACTCTCTAACAGTTACCATAGAGTCCGATTTACAGACGAATTGGCTTTGGATCATTCTGCACGCTAAATTAGCTATGATAATGAATTATTAAAAAAACAAATGAATCATCTTGAGATATTTGCCTATTAAAGATATTATAACCGAGGTGTAACCGTAATGTAAATTAGCATAATGATAAACATACGAATATGTTTGTTTTATTACGATCCATTATAGGTATTAATAGTTACTTTAGTTTGATCATGCCCTTTTGAAGTCTACTCATGATTATTGATAATCAATTTATCATTAAAGGCAAGTAAAGACAAAGTAAACGAGTGAACTTAAAAGGTATATATATAAACCAAAATGCGCCATTTTTAACTATCAATTTAAATAAATAAATGTCAGAGGAAAACTTCAAACAAATTGACCTAGTATCAAACTAAGCTCTACTACTACTAATACTAATTGTACAGTCACCCAATAAAATCGTTGAGCATACTTAGAACCTTGTCATTGTGAATATCATTGACATTGTCATGTGTGTCATTTGATGTTCTGTTTGAAGTTTACTATGACAACGCACTAAAGTGCTTAACATTTTCGTTGGGGTACTGTACTATGGGTACTACTCGTATGCAACAGTAAATATACTTATATAGAAGAATAAAAACCTGCACTGTGTGCATACAAACTAATGATAGTTTTAATTGTTGTTAACGATTTTACAACCCGTGTAGTTGCCGGGGTAGAATAGTACCACTCCATCTCTTCCCGTGGATGTCGTAAGAGGCGACCAAGGGAATATAGGCTTGTAGTACTGTTAGGCGATGGACTTGCAACCTGTCACTAATACACTGGTAAACATCTAAGCCTAATTGTGTAAAATGTGGTTACAAAATTATCAACAATTTTTAGAGTTGTTGGGAATTCTGTAGCTCTGCCTACCCCACTCTAGGAATGAAGGCGTGAGTTTATGCATAGTATAAATAGACAAGTAGCTCGACTCCGGCCCTTTAGGAGATTCTGATACCTATTGCCGCTCGGGCGTCAGGGTTGTCCGAACATGTTTTTAAATTTTTGTCACCTACTTGACCATACCTAATTTGATTTATGATTTATAATCATAGTAGTTTTCATAAATTACACAAACCTAAAGTAGGTAAGTGTAAATATTGTTAGGTACCTACCCAAGTACGAAATTTAAATTATTTTCCTTACATACCTACTGTTTGTCTGTTGACCCTAAATAATATGTTTAAGGCGGCTTCCTTTGACTACATACTTGTCTGTTAGAGTGTTTAGACTTTGGGTACTAGGCAACGATACATAATTACTTATGTAGTGAAAAATACATACTTAATATTACTATATAGGTACATATAAAACACCTAAGACTCAGAAACAAATGCCTACTCGCACTCATCACACGAATATTTGCCCTGACCGGGAATCGAACCCAGGACCGCTAGCTTCGTAATCAGTACTTAGGCCATCCACGTCGTCACATGTTAACTGACACGTCACACTCAATAACTTAAATTACCTACTTAATACGTATTTATTTCACCTAAGTAGGTATCTATTCTATAGGTATAGGCAAGCCGGTACGAAATACCTCATTAATTGAGTAGGTATTTACATTAATCACTTGCAGCTTTTATTAAATCTGGATAGTTGTAAGTACCTACCTAAGCTAGGTTTAGGGCACAGTTTAGGCGTTTTCAAACGAAAGAAAATGTCACGCTGACAATAAAATAGATTTAACAAAAGCTGCAAGTGGGCTATAAGCTATAGGTAAATATCAAAAAATAAACAGCATTCTTCACAACACAAACTCTAAATAGGTACCTATGTAGGTACTCACCTTTCCGACTCAAAAGGTATGTGGAAAAACGATAGCTCCGGATTTCTTACACCATATTTAAACACCCGTAAACTGAACAATATTTTCGATGTTTTAATTGAACGCGCACTACCTACAACCAAACGTGACCGAACGCAATGACGCCGCGACCCCGTCTAATCACCATACCCGCACCTCTGCTTGTAGTTTCGTGTGCGACGTTCGCCCCGCCCACAGCCGTACGGTCGGCGTAACGCACACGTGCAAGCCGCGCGATGTACCTTTGTTTGAAGACGAGCTACTTCTCTATTTATACTATGGTTTATGTATGTGTAATGATTTTACAGTAAAAATAGCTGTGATTAAAAAAAAAAACCTAATCCGTGTAATTATAATAAACGTATTAAAAATGGGATATTTTGGTTTACATCTTCTATCAACTATCTCGAAAAGAATGAATCGAGATTTGTCAGTATGGTTCATCAATTGAAATTACGACTTAGCTAAGAGCCATCGAGATTGAACTTGTCCCGCAGCCCAAAAAATTCAACATAGATATTAAATTATTAAATAAACCGATAAAATCACTAGCAATTGTAGACATCAAAACATTCAAAACGTCACAAAACAATGCCGGAAGTAAATATCAGTAAAAAAGATACAACTAAAGTTTTTGGAGTTGTTGGTGAGTCTGTGGCTCTGCCTACCCCACTCTGGAAATGAAGGCGTGAGTTTATGATTGATTGATTGATTGATTGAGATACAACTAAAACTAGGAAGAATATCTGTACATCTTAATATCTACATTTAATTTAGGTTACATATTAATATCATTTCACTAGATACCTATATGAGAATGGGTATGAGAATTCGTTGGGCAACAGTTCTAAACCAAGCTATACCTGTTTAGTTCCAACAACTCCAACAACTGGGATCTTGGAGTCACCTCCGTGACTCAATTCGACCTTTCCTTTTGCCAGTCGCCGGAAGGACCCAATCAGGATTCCTGCCCACCTTTTTTTAGTAATTTCGGTTTTTGTCGTTTTACTTTGGGACGTTGTGTTTTGGCATTTAGGAATATGATACCAAGGTTACCGGATTTATGCTGATCTCTTTGACCTCGCGTTAGGCCGATTATCGTTTTGCGTTACATATTATTTTTTGAGATTTGAGTGAAAGTAGTTATTTCCTAAGCTGTCGTTTTTTTTTCGGATTTCAAAGCGAAAAAAGTTGTCGTTAAAATTGTATTGCAACTTAGTAAGCAGGACAGGAAAGCGTGATTATTCGGCGTTTTAACCGCCGTCATTATTGTCTTCGCATATTGTTCAAGACAAAATTTATAATTTTCTTGTTTTTTTAATTGGAAGGGATACTACCACCAGGGTACTGATTCTCTCAAAAGCAAAGGTGAGCGAATGCAGGAGTGAATGTCCAAGCGGCGAGTTTAATAGTCCCGTCAATATGGACCCGAGCAAAACACATTTTAGCGCGTGCATTCTCGATTAGGCAGCCTTATATACGTTCGAGAAGCCATGCTGCCAAATTGAATACACGCACTGAAATGTGTTTTGTTCGCTTTGACGGGACTACTTAAACTCGCCGCTTGAACATTCACTCCTGCGTTCGGTCACCTTTGCTTTGCTAAGAATCACTACCCTGGTCTGCTATTTTTGACATCACAAGTTGCTAGTAGTTATCATTGTTTTCGTCAATATATTGAAGACAACAATGACGGCGGTTGAAATGCCCGAATATTCACCCGAAAAAGCGTACAAAATTGGAGAGTTGTTGTGAAACGGTCCCAAATCAGTGATTTACCGGCTGTAGCCAGTACTGGTCTTCGATTAGAACCCCTAGGTGACAACACGGAAGGTGACACAAAACCTTACATAAAAACCAGTAGACCAAAAAAATACATGAATAAATAAAAAGAGAGCACAAGAACCACGAGAAAAGAATGAAATAAAACAAGAGAAAACAAATTAAAAACACTACGGCTGACTGTGTACCTTTGTACAGGTTCACAATTTATAGCGCCCAGGTAGGCGGCAAGAAATGGCACTATACTAATCTGCAATATTTTAATACATTAAATCAAATTTTCATAATAGTTTTAACAATAAAACCTTTGAAATTGTTTGGAAATGGGATATTTAAATTTTTTTGGTAGTGATAGATCATCTGTTACAGCAATCATACAAATTAGTAAAAAAAAATTGCTGTTCTTTTGGAAGTCATTAACATGGTAAAATTTTCTTCTAAACCTAACCAACCTAAACAAAATCACTTTCAAAAAGTATACTTAACAAAATTGCTAAGCCATAATTTCCGATTCTCATTTATCACAGGCCGGCTGTATACATCGATATTATAAATAAACGTTTCATTTCTACGAAACTGTACTTCTAAGAAGAGTTAAAAGTAGCCGAATCTTTCTCAATCTTCCTTAAACTTACTGAGAACTACTACTTTACTGACTGGTTGAAGTTGTTGGAACGCTCTTTCACAACAGTTCTCTTCTTTTTCTTCTATTTTTAACATCTGACGCGGACATTATAAGTTTAACGTCTCTGTGTTTCTGTGTATCTATGTGTCTGTCGAATAGACTGGATTGGACAATTTTTTTTATTCGAATGCTTGTCGAATTAGGGTAGTTCTTTCGTTCTAATTATAATAAGACTTACTCCGAGATTAGTCCATACAAATGCGGCGTTTAATCTAGGTATAAGACCTTATTCCAGTTTGGTCGAATCCGCCCTAACAGTAATCAGCTTTGTAACTAGAGGGTCTATTTATCATCTGGTGTTTTTATTTAAAAACCCCGGTATAAAATATATTGCATAATATTCTATTATAACATGGAAACTGGCCAACACACAGACAGTGGTCTACCCCTATTTGTAGAAGTGCCTGTACCTATTGACGGTTTACGCAATCAATTCATTTACACTATAATCATTAAAAAATCCTCACTTCATCAAAACTGGAGAAGTGAGGATTGTTTTTCAATTAGCATAACAACATTAATTTCTAATGTAATTTTATTTCAATTTCAAGTTCACGCATGTTAATAATGAATCATACTTATTAAAATAGATATAGCAACATGTGTACAGGAAGTCATGTGTAACCAATCTTGTAGCTCCGATAACATGCCCAATCCTAACCATTGCATGTCGTGTAAAATTTAACACTTCATATCGCTCACTCAACGCGATCAATTTTAAACCATGTCGCTTTGACTCGTTTCACAAATTCATATGTCAGTACAAGCCTTATGTTACTAAGACAAAGTCCAGAAGTGATCACTGACTTTTGTCAATGCCTGTAGTCGCAAAAAAACCTTCGCATTCGTTGTGTCTTGATAAAATTTCAACCAGCTAACGACTGTTTAAAATTGAAATTTATAACTATTAGAATTTGTACTTACGTCCTGTTTGTTTTCGAGTAGTAAATAATTGTATATTTTAAATAATTGTAGTTTATAAAGGACCTCTCCTCACGCAAGAGGCAGTTAGGGTCAGAGTTCACAGTGTAGCCTTCGGTCCAATCGACTCTCAAATAAGCTGCCAGCAAGAAATATTGAATTGCACATTGTGAGCGTCTTCGGAATTTGCATTTACAATCTGATGAAGATGCAAGATATAACGAAAACTGTTGAAATATAATAATTTTATGAGAAACTGGAAAATGCTTGACTGGCTACTTTTTACGAACATGTCAATCTTAGCTTGTATTGAAAAGTGTAAAAATGTTACTTGGTGACATTTATTTACTTTAAAGGCAACTTCACCCATGTTACGGTAAAATCCAAACACTAATATATAACACTAATATAATATGTATTTTGCTTAAAATCGATGATACTACAAATTCAGAAATAGCATAGTTACTATAAATGCATACACTAAAAAAAATGTAAGCTAACCAAGTGAGGTTTTCTTTTAGTTGACATAAAATGAATAAACTATTCATGATATTAGTTATATCAAACAAAACTTATAGTAAAAACAGCAAGTTCTTTAGCGATTCAACTAACATCTTAGTTGATGCTCGTATGGATTCAAGACGCCTATGCACAACAATCACAATCTTGTTAGAAGCAACCAATTATTATTTTTTCAGTGTAAATGTGTTCTATTGTCCATTTGTCACGTAGGTAAGTAATGGTACACACGGTTAATATATTTTTTTGCACAAAGACAGTTTAAATTCTGAAAAATCACACGCCTGAACCGGCTTATAAACTCAGATAAGAAGTTTGGTGATAGGCGTGATATGTGTCTCATTTAATTCTAGAAAAAGAACTATGAAGGGAATCAATACGTTGATGGTCGGACGATATCTGAACTACGAGTGTTGGTTCAATCTAGGATGATCCCTGTGAGGCACTTGTCCATCTGCCGGCGAAGAAGCGATTAACTATCGACTATTTTTTCGCTCAAGAAATGGACAAAATATATTGATCCTGTGTCAATAAAAGAGACACATATATTAATAGTTGGTCGCTGGCTGTTCACACTGCCTGCCCGCGAGAACTCTCTCCACTATACTCGAAACTCGAATTCAAGACCAAAATCTGACAGTTCCCATCTTGATTATTTAGTTATTTTAACATTATTTCATAAAAACATAAATGAGAACTCGTGTAACCAGTAATATTAGGGTATAAGTTTTATTGATAAAAATACCTACACTTAAACCAATGCAGTAATCACAGCGAATGTGCGCCCGTTGAGGTTAGGATTTTGGTCTTGAATTCGAGTTTCGAGTATAGTTTGTCCAAATAAGTAATATAGATCCCGAGTCAATAAAATAGACACATGGATATAGTTGATCGCTGGCTCTACTCGCTTCCCGCTCATCGTAGGCGGTGGGACGAATGCCTGACGCTCATATTACACGATTTTCTTTGACTTTTCATAAATACTACATAGGTACATTAATTCAAACCTTGCGAATACGTCCTGTAATTTAAACGTAAAAAAACAGTTCCTAAGTGCACTGGAATAAAAGTTATGAGGGTGAAAAATAGGGCCTGAACCCATCGTGTAAATATGTATACAAACTGCAGTGTCTCGCTAGGCTTTAACTTCGAACATACACACATTGCCGTGAGTCTACATGATTTATTACTTTTTTCATATGCCTTGCTTGCAAGTTCCTTGTCACTAGGGATCATCCTACAGGGACTAAGTTAATACTGAACCAAAATTCGATACTTAAATAGAAAAGTGGCACTATTCAAAAATGAATTTTCATTGCATTTAAATTCGGAACGCTATTAACTTAAAGTTTAAAATCGGACTGTATTTGTTTTTGAAAAGTGCCGCTTTTCTATTTTAGTATCGAATTGTCGCAATAAAAACGAAATGAAAATCGAAAATCCACGGAACAGGCACATATTCAGCAGTAGACGATTATAATACTCAGAAATGCAAAATCTTAGTAATCACAGAGGGATATTGTTATCCTGGGCTACTTAATATCCTGATAAAACCAACCATAAAGGGTACCGAAGCAATAAAAGACGGCCATCGCATCCTAAACCCCACAAAAGCCTAAACAAATCTTACCACTTTTTTTATCAAAACCTTATAATAGACAAACACAGTTCCTGTTCCGCGTTGACCTATGGTTTCGCAAATGGCCGAGCACCATGGGCCTAGCCCATAGTGTCGCAAGCCAGTGTCGTAATGTACACAGACTTACTTCTAGTATATACATATGGCATTTGAAATGGGTCATACCGGTAGATAAATATTTACAGATCTCTTGATACCGAATACGTTTCAAATGTGTCGATATTGCTATCTTTGTGTGGAAAAGTGTGAAGTACTGTGAAGGTCAAAATAATACAACTCACAAGCGAAACTCAATTTATAAAGGGTGTTTTTGTTCTAATAAATAGACTTTTAAAATGTGATATACTTATATTTGTTTATTTATTAATTTAAATTGTTACAAAAAATAGGTCGCTTATTAAGATAGTTATGATACGCGAGAAAATAAACATAGTTTAAAAAACATCTGACAGAGGTCAACAAGACAAGACAAGATGAGACAAGACAAAATGTCTTGAAAACTTAATCTCTTGAGACCATGTTTTAAGGTACTTTCATTGACATTTTATTAGCTGAGGAGAGTCAAAAATTATCAATGTGTAACATAACATTTGTCCGTTTCATGATTTAAATAAGTAATGACGATTTCGCAGCAGGGGCAATTCCCGGAACCGATGGTATGAATCCATTATGACACATCTTCTGAACATTTCTCTGACACATCTGTCGTCCTTGAACTTTGATTTGCTATCCTGTGGCTGTATTATTCAGTGAAATTATTAAGAAAATCATCATCAATCACCTTTAAAAGGTTATACGACGTAGTACTTTATTCGCCGGATTTCGTTTCATCCGGTCCGAGAAATTTTATTTAGAAATGACTGGCGGGAATTCCAAATTTATTGCGCAATCACTCATATAAATAGTATCTATGCAGGCTTATTAAATATGAATTTAAATACAGATTTTAACGCTATTTTCCGTAGACCGTTTTTTCTCGGATCTGAATCGAACGACAATCCAAGTTCCAATTACAGGGTGCTTTAATTCTCGATCATTTTATTATAAGATTTACAAGTCACTAAACAGAGAACATCCTGTAATCAAAACTATTACCGATTTACTGAGGTGTAGCTACTTACGAGAAGAATCTACAAACTGCTGCAGTGGTTAAATTGATAAATAAAAAATTGAGGTCTTGTAGACTTAACAGTTTGAAGGCATTTAAAGCGTAGATAATCATTGTCATCATCATCATCATAAACTCACGCCTTCATTCCCAGAGTGGGGTAGGCAGAGCCACAGACTCACCAACAACTCCAAAAACTTGTTGATAATTCTGTGACCACAGTTTGCACAACCAGGCTAAGATGTTATCCAGTGTATTAGTGACAGGTTGCAAACCCATCGCCTAACAGCACTACACAGCCTTTAGTCCCTTACTCGTCTCTTACGACATCCACGGGAAGACATGGAGTGGCAACATTCTAAACCCGGCACCACACGGCATCATTGTATACATGTAATTATACCCCTTTCGTTACACCAGGAGCGTCATTGCCCATATATTAGCTGATAACATGATAAGTTTACAAGCTAGAGTTGTGCATAGGGTGCTTTCTTTATGGTCAACTGTACAATACGGAACCCGGCCGGCCGTGAGCGCACGTAGCGAGCCACCGGGAAGCGACGGATCTAAATGCACGACGCAAAAACGTCCGCGGCAGTTTTCGGCGCTACGTGAGTTAATCCTTCCTTGTTAAGCTTGTGTTGTACAAAGTTTTATGAAAAATGTTATATTAAAAAAAAAACAATAGTAAACCCCCGATATGATGGCGTCATTGGTGACCCCTACTTTCAGAACTGATTTCTCTTGAACGGCCGAAACGACTTTCATAAAACCTAGCTAAGAATCATCTCGATCAATCAAGCTTTATTTTAAAAAACGCGTCCGGGTCAGTCTTATCTTTTGGGAGCTACAATGTCCAAATGGGAAGCCTTTGCAAATTTATTACACTACATAATTATTTGTTGCGTGACTACTGTGTCATGTCATAATTTAGATACTTTAGATACCACACCGACGACAACATTTCGGTTTTTTTTTAAGCTTCAAAATTGAATGCCTGAAGTAATTGTACTGCCATCCTGAGCCTTTTCTGCTTTTAATTCAGATCCCAAAAATATTATTTAATGAGGACAGTCTAAAATCTATGATCTATGAGCAACCGCTCATACTAACAGTAATATTTTACTTTAGATATAGCTACAAAATTTTGAATTCATAACACGGTAAAACTTCGTTATTAATATCACATAATTTTTAGATCAACCTATATACATCCAACATACACTGCTCCCAGTGTACCCCAGAAGGAAATCCTCATCGTCTTTACTCGTACCTGCGCACGCGTCTCTGCGCCAGTCGAATGACAAATTTCATGCGACCTTGAAGCCATACTTTGATACTGGCAGTTTTCCTCCTGCGATTCAAACGCCATATATTTTAAGAATCGAACGTGATTGCCCTAGAAAGTGTTTTAAACGTTTTATTGACGTGAATGGTATTCGAAGAAACCGACATTCTTTTGTTTCAAATGTAACTGATATTTATAGAGAATTTCATAGAATGACAACACATTGGAAATGAAGCAGAAATTCACTGTCAAAGACGCTAAATATTGATGTTTGACAACATTTATTTTTGTTTAATACAGGGCCTCTCGTTACTCAACTGTACCTAGTCATTAAGATGTTTTACTTTAATATGTCCCCTTGCATTTTTCCACTCGCACCTAACCCAAGGTCAACTGGAAGAAGTCCCATATGGGTAAGTTCACCTACGTAACTTTAGGGTATCAATGCAGATTTATTATATTGTCATTGTTTAGGTGCATTAAAGAATCCCAAACTTACACACTGTGTTTGTTTTTTAACCGGAGTTTTATCAAAAATACCTCTCTTTTCTCGTTAACATATAAAGCCTTTTCTTATAAGATTTTCAAATACTTAACTTAAACCAAAACTTCCATGCAAAATTCACATATTTTTCAAGTGTATCCATTATAAACCCAAGATTTGAGTTTGATAAAAACATTATAACACCTCTTAGAAATCAAGATTCATCGGGCAGTACAATCTTCACATAATCACCCCATTGTGAGCTAACAAAACTAAACAGCTAATTAAGGCTACAGGCGTCGATTCATCACATCGTGCCCACGCGCATTCGGCAAACCGTTATCCTACGAGTTGTTAGTGACACCACAAGACACTTACATTAAATTAAATAAATCCATGTTTATTTTCAAAATATACGAGTATGACAAACATGGCAAACTAGTGCGAATGCACAGTAACCCGCGGCGTCGTGGCAGTAAACTTTGTCCATATTTACAGGAATGAAATTAGAAATTCTTTAACTTAGAATATTATGGATACTGTCAATAAAACATTGTTTTTTTTACCAAACGCCATAGATAAGTACAAATAAAAACCGATTGAATAGTTAGGTATGACAAAATTGTGTACTTATTCATCCTCATCGTCATTATTTTAGCTGAAAGACATCCACTGCTGGACGCAGGCCTCCCCCAAGGTATGCCACAAGGAACCATCTTGCGCCATCAGTTATTATATATTAGTAAATTATGCCAAAAAAAGTGAACCAGCGAATACACAAGCTACAAAGACTTTCCTCAAACCCGCGAACCCATGGCCACCGTACAAAGGACAAGTCCTCACACTAGGTGTTCGCGCATTGTTTTTGCCCCAACAATCATTAATTACTCGTATTCAGGTGGGCACAGATGTTTGCACACTCTGTAATTGTCCGCCCACTCTCGTGTTCATGGTTGCTTTGATGTCATACCCAGTGGAAGATGGGTTTGTAGGTAACATGCTGTATATCTAGAATCTAGGGCTTTAATTAAATATTATCTAAGATGTTGATCTTTCTTTGGCTAGACGCAGAAGAGAAGGAAGAGACAAAAAAGGGCTCTATAAACTTCTAGAACATTAGATAAGTAGGTACCGGCAATGAAGTCGCACCAAAGCCTAGGCCGTTTAATAGCAGGCCACAAGATTAAAGTGGAAGTAAGCAGGACTCTTCGCTAGGCGGGAAGACGGTCGGTAGACCTTTGTAACGCCTCTAGAAAAACCGCACGTGGCTGAATATTGGTCAGCTTTCATCTATAGTGCAGTCGACATGCTTAGAAGCACCAAGAGTGGTGGCGATCAGAAACAGGAAGCTGTCAGTTGGGAGACCAGGCCCATGGTCAGGTGCTCTGGTCAGGTTATTAGGAAAGCGCTGGATAAGGCAAGCGAAGAACCGAACAGCTTGGAGCGAGAGGGAGATAGACTATTTTCTGCAGAGAATCAATGTGGTTTGATTCGGTGGATGGATGGTTAAAATAAACATTAATTGAATCAAGACAAGTATAGCGCTCACGTCCAAGATATTAACCCATTGAAAGCTGGTGACACGCAGTGGGGTTTTAATTACATACAATGCCTGTAAGCGGCTATTTCAGGTACTATTATACTATTAAAAATGTTTAATTAGTAAAAATTTAAAAATTTAAAATTTAAAAAGTATTTAATTGATAATTAAAAGTATTAAAAAAGACAAATGTTCTGACTACTGAATCAATGAAGTTTTATCATAAAAAACACCTTTTCCGTAAGATTCCGAATTTCTTATTCAACGTGGACGAAGTTGCGGACACAAGCTTGGTACCAAGTTTGGTAAAGTCATGTATTTCTCTGTTTAACAACTAGTACACTGTGGTCGCCTTGTAACACCTTAACAGTTAATTTACTGAATATAATAACTAAACTGACGTTATCTCGCTTTTGATTGACGTGACCCACACGTCTCGTGTTAATTTCTGCAAAATATTTCTTATTTCCATCCAAATACGGTCTAAGTATAATTCAATCCAGTTGCTAACGAATACATAAATATAAAATTTTACGACGTAAATGTAAACTATTTCAAATAAAACTGTTATTGAATCGAGTGTCAGAAGTCAGGGATTTGTTAACAATTGCATAATGACCTTTATTATGACATACTTAATGTATAATGCACATTTTCCTGCTCAACTACGCATGATATATATAGACATATTTTTGTTACATTCATTGTTTTATATAATACTAGGTTAAGTTTTATTTTTCGTTGTATAATATCATATCATAAGAAATGTTTAAAAAACGACTGACTGTTGAGTTTCTTGCGGCGTTTCTTCTCAGCAGTGGTCTCTTGCGAAGCGCTGGTAGATTATTGACGTGTAAAAGTGCCCGTGCGGCCTACTTACTGAATAAACATCTTTTATCTGTTTATCTTTTATATTGGGGCCCTGTAAAAGGAATGCCGCATAATATAGTGATAATTTATAGATATGTGTCAAAGTCGAATTATAATGATAAAGTCAAGTCCGCATCACATAATCTTGTTATTATCTTGACAATTTACGTGTAAATTACGTAAACATATTCCTAAATATTATTCAATCGTTAACGCGATTTATTGTTAGTGTTTAATTGTTGGCTAGCATTATTTGGTAATTTTTTTGCACGTGATAATTGTAAAGTTGATGAGTAAGTGGTACAGTAGTCATTTTTTTATTACAATCAATAATAAAAATGGGTAACTCCACCGATTTTATTTCATTCCTTTAACCCTTTCATTGTCAAGTGTCCTCAACCGCACTATGCTGCTATGCCGACGCCTCAAGCGTGGCGCCGATCAACGTCTGCGGCATCCAGGCTAAGCTAAATATGACGCCGATCGGCGTCCGGAACATCCGAAAACGTTCCTTTAAATCGTGACGCCGATCGGCATCTGCGGCATCTAGCTCAAGTTAATTGGACGCCAATCAGCGTCATCCGAGATGGAATTTTAGTAATTAACAGTATGTGTAATTTTTTTGTAAAACCGACTAGAACCTAAAACGTTCCTGAGTGGATACCATTTTCGCAGCACTGTTATTCACAAAAAGTAAAAATTAAGCGAAATTAACATTTTCTATGCTAAGGTTGGTGAAGTTACGGGTCATTATACTTTAAAGAGATAGGAGTAAGTCCCGTATGAACGGACTTCTAAAAATGAAGACAGCAAGCAGCAGCAAGTGTCTAATACTTCTAATATGTCATACAAATAGGTGCAGGACTCTCGGTGCTCGAGTCCGACTCTTATTACCGTGATTTTATCGGTCGCTTGCAATTCACACCGACGTTTGCACTGGAAATAACTAAGTACATTCACGGCAAAATTTACATAAAATCATACTTGAAACATACATTAAGGTAAGGTAAAAATACAAAAAGGCTATAAAGATTTGTACCTACTTTGCATTTAATTGAATGTGAATACAATGGTATTTAAATTAAATGTGCTCAGGAAGCTTGTTGTTCAAACTTTACACTAAAATTTTAAACACCAGTTAACAACATGCCTGAAGCTTACGTAAACGTTTTTCGATAGCTGTCAATATGTATAGAATTGACATACGGGCTCAACGCGACTGTCCGGCAGCGTACGTCAATCAATCAATCAATCGAAAAATCAATCCTATACTTACATTTTAGATAACGATAACTTTTACCCAATGCATCGTGTCTAGGGCCACAGTTCGGAGTATCGGATTGTTGCAAAAACATACTCAATATTTATAAACAGACGAATGCGCGTGAAAATATTACCCTAGCTTTTCAAGTATAAAATGTTATTTATATTTAAAGGTTAAATATTATCAACGGCTCTTTCCACAGCAATAATAATTACTACCTTTTAGGTCTAATTTTAAATTGTTATGCAAGTATGTATCTGCAGATCTTGAATTAAAAAAACTATAAAAAACCTGTAAATAAAGATCACAAGACAATTTCACACAAATTCACCCAGCCCCAAACTAAGCTCTAAGCTTGACTATGGTTCTATACAGCGATAAACATACTTATATACTTAGAGAAATAAATAGTTCAAAACATAGAAAAACGAAATCTAAATCAGAAACAAAAAATCTTCGAAAAGTTATATTTGTAGGCATGGGAAAACGCAAGTGTTTCTGATTACGAGGGTGTTGCCACCTATGTACCTACGAGTATATAAATTACACGTATATACAAATGATAAACATAAGGAAGAATTTATATTTTGTATGCATATTTTGAGTATGACATCTCTTGTTCACCCGTTATTTGGTTGTTTCTGTACGGAAAAACGTGTTATTATTAAGTTTCCCTCTGAAATTGGCATAAATTTTATGAAGTAATTATGTTGTAATTAAACCTGTTATTTAATTTTATCTACAGTGACAGGAAACATGTAACTATCAGTTACAGACGGTTTAAAATTTGACGTGCTAACTTCATTGGATATTTGCTAAACAAAATGGCTCCTGAAACAAGTAATAATTGGACTAAAGACACACTAACGTATTTTGTATGTATTTTGTTATGCTCCTTATAAATATAAATATCTATACTTACATTATTTTACTGAAAGTCATTTTGAATTTATTTAAATTATAAAACTAACATCAAACTGCCCCTTGAAGTGGACTGTTCTGATTTTTGACTGTAGAGACGTTGAAGCTCCGTTTTGCGGGGCTTTTATTTCGTGTACTTTCAGCCGTTCGAGCTGTATTCTAATCTAACCAGTCTCGTATAAATTCGTTCATTAAAACTATTTATCAAGCCCTCTATCAGTAAAACATAATGTTAACAAAAATAATGCTTTGCTTGGAACCAACTAACCTACAATTAGAGATATTTTCCATCTAAATCAGACCTAAAAAGAATTGTGAAACGATCCTTAAATCAAGTAGATGTCAAAAAAAAACCACACGAAAGCTCCGGAAGATAACGTTTTGACTTTTGACGAATATTTTCTTGGAAGGAAAACGTACAGACCTTTTCATAGTTTCTACAACATATTCAAAAATCGTAAAAATCAGACTAGGTTTAAGCAGAGAAACGTTCTCGCTTATTGTATGTAAATGTTTAGCTTCACACTCCTCTTAAGATATATTTCCATTGATATTTGCAGTAGATATGCTAATTCTTACAATGATCAAAAACGTCATACATAAATTTTACTTCTCTTATAGAAAGGAAAACTAACATATGCAGTCTCCAGGCAGAATGTGCAGATGACCAGCGAAGTGGAAGAAAGGGCAGGAATGTCAGCCAGCAAGGTCGCCCGGTATGGCACGGCGGATAGGTACTGCGAGTACGTTGCAGCACGTGTAATAGTACGAGTTTAGTAGGCTTCCTTGTTGGATATGTTGCTGCTATGATGGAGAGAAGTGGTGGAAGAATTTTCTTAATTTCTGCGCCCTTAGTGAAAATGGATACCAGTCGACTTATGTTGTAAAAATAAATGGTTTAAAGCCAAGTGCGAGTTGAACTCGCGTGGAGAGGGTTCCGTAAATACTTTTTTTTGATAGAATTCTGTATTGGCCGGTTTTTTTAAGATTGTTTTCACAGATTGCATCACTTTACTACAAACTAAATATCGTTGGTAAGTACTTATGGAGTTCAATATTTGAATCATAAAGTTTACCCAAATACCATTTCAGAAAGTTTCAAACAACTCATATAAAAGTAGGATATAATAGTTACCTTCTTGGTAGGCTCGCTTGATCCTCGTCTTTGCTCTGACTGACCCATTTAATACAAAAATAACAGCTAATTAGTTTGTGGATAGATCATCATAGATTGACCTTTTATTTCTAAAAACTACTTACACACATCAAAAATATCTATGATTTTGAATTTTTGCAATGTCGCAACACTTATATTCTTGATCCTTGGACATTTTTGATGTGTTTACAAACTCCAATCAGTGTTGGTAAAATTTTCAGCAATTAAAAATCTTTTAACCCTTCACTGCCAGCCTATTTGCTATCCATAAAAAAATGACCCCATCTTGAGTTCTGGGCCCTGACCGTCCGCTAGTAGTGACGCCAGTTGCTGCACATAAAACAAATATTGCTCGCATGTGTTTAGGTATTCGTACATACTGTGGCCATATGGCAAATGTGCATCTGTCTATGGTTGTTGAGTTTTGAATAACTTCTCAAAATTTCAAGACGTATTTGGGTATATAGTATTTGAGTTTGAAGGTGACTTGTTTGAAACGAGAGTTTGGTTTATGGCATAGAGAAGGCAAACGAGCATGCAGGCCACCAGGGGCCTGTTTTATAAAGCTACAAATTACAATTTACAGGTTACAAGTTTCCATTTGACACAACCTCGACCAATGACGACCAGCCATTTGAGCAGTGTTGCCAGTTAAACCCTGTAAAATTGTAAATTGTAGCTTTATAAAACGTGCCCCTGATGGTAAGTGAAAACTGTGACCCATAGACATTCGCATTCACAAGACTGCAATCCTAAGACTGCAAATGCTGAGGACTAAGATGAAAAGCCTCTATTTAGTACCTGAGGACGCCCGCGACTTCGTCCGCGTAGAATTAGTTTCCCACTACTCCCTCTTTTTCTTCCCGTTGGGGGTCGATTTTTGGAAACTCCTTTCTTAGTGCACCCCTAGACCTCATAAGGAACCTACGTGCCAAATTTGGAATATCTAGACCCAACGGTTTGGGCTGTCAGTCAGGTTCTTCTTTTATATATTTAGACTAGCCGTTGTGCCCGGATGATACTTTTATGCAAACCTTGTCCTGACCATATAACAAACACAACATGTTTTTTATTCAAATTGGTCGAGCCGTTCTTGAGTTTTTCGAGACTAATTGACTTTTATTATATATCTTTACATAGTATAAAAAAGTTGCTTCCCGCCGTCTGTTCCTCTGTATATAAGCTTAAATCTTTCAAACTACGCATCGGATTTTAATGCGGTTTTCAGCAATAGATAGAGTGATTCAAGAGAAAGGTTTGAATATATAGAAAATTGGGAATGTCTCAATTGCGACAAAAATTAAGGACGAAAGAGTCAAAGATCCAATAGTTAAAACCCATGTAAATTCACTTAAATTATAAATAGTTCGGTTTCT
Organism: Acleris cristana; assembly: GCA_948252455.1. NCBI lineage: Eukaryota > Metazoa > Arthropoda > Insecta > Lepidoptera > Tortricidae > Acleris > Acleris cristana. Next base: position 4,264,691 of record OX411774.1, on the reverse strand, counting down.
TAATATAAATTGCGATGAAAACAGTGAACTTTACATGAAAATCGTCTCGTTCCTCTTTGATTGGTACCTGTCAATATTTTTAATAACCCACAACAAAATCAATTATTATGCAAAGTGTCGTTAAAGACTGAATTTCATTAATAATTACGACACGGCTTAAGTCATGAACTTTAAGCATTAACAGTACTTACCATTATAATCTAACATAGGTACTAGTGGTGCAATGCGTCTTAAGAGAATTGTAAAGCGACGCTTGAATTGCGTACAGCTGTGTTTTCTTTTTCCATACAAATTTAGCTTCGGTAACGTTTCTCACCCTCTAAATCAACTCCGATTCACACGACATGATGTATCTAGTTTAGTTAATTTAAGTAAATTTATGAAAAACTTGGTTTCCTCCTTTTATTTACTAGTTTTTATTAGTTTTTCATAAATTTACATGTTCAAAAATCGCAAAAATCGGACTGGGTTTAAGGGGAGAGAAACGTTATCGCATTTGGTATGTAAATTTTCAACCTCAGAATCCTCTTAGTTATTGTCTCTCAATTTAACTGTTTTACAAAAGATAAACGGTTACTTAAAACCGTATTAGAGGTTATCCGGTACAAGTAAACAACCCGGCAATATTTGAGAATGTTCTCAGTAATTTCTAGAGAAATTTTCCAAAATTTCAAAATACGATTGTGTAAGTTGTGAGAAGCGTTTTCTCAGCCGTTTGTTACATGAATCAGTTTTTATTTAATCTGTGAAAAAGTTATGAAAATTCCCTATTGCTATATTTTTACTATAAAATCGTTAACTGTACTTAAAACTATCATTAGTTAAAATTTATGTTCTTACTAGCTTTTTCCCGCGACTCCGTCCGCGTAGAAGTCGTTTATCGCCGCTCTCTCCGGGATCTGTCTAATTTTCCGGTATAAAAAGTAGCCTATGTCCTTCCCCGGAACTCAAGCTCAAGCTATCTCCATACCAAATTTCATCTAAATCGGTTCAGCGGTTTAAGCGTGAAGAGGTAACAGACAGACAGACAGACAGATAGACAGACAGACAGTCACACTTTCACATTTATAATATTAGTACGGATATTAGTATGGATAGTATGGATGGAAGACACACACAGTGCATTTTTTATTCCTCTGTATAAGAATGTTTACTGGTGCGTAGAATCAGCATTGAAGTTTTGTAAAAAAATAGTAAATATTCCCTTTTAGGGAAATGAAAGCTCTTTTCTCGAAGGCATCCATGTCATAACCTAAATACATGAATTCTCCCATGACTTGGCCTACTCCCCAGCAACCATAAAGTCGGTGACAACAAATCGTCCAAGACGAGACCTTGAAGCAATTAATTAGATTCTGCCGGCGGCGCGCGCATGTCTTGCTGCAGGATAGTGCTGCGCCGGCGACGGTACGTGCACTTCCAATTGTCATAATGATTCAAACATTAATTGATCATAAATCATTGTAAACCGGAGCAGAGGACAGTAAAAGATGTTTTTTTATGCCGCATGGTAGGTAATAGGCACAGGCCAAACAGGGTATTTCAGCATCGTGACAATGACAGGTGACAGGTGACAATTCAACATACATTGCAAAGTGAACAATTTTTAAATCATTGGCATTCATAATAAGAATTATATTATAAACTGCGCAATGCACACTAAAATGTCGCCGGTTACCTGTCATTGTTAAGACCAATAAATATTTATTTATTTATTGATTAATTTATTACTTAGGAAAACGTAATGTAGGACGCCCCCGGCTAGATGGACCGATGACCTGAAGAAGGCAGCTGGCAGTGACTGGATGCAAAAGGCGGGAGATCGCGCGCTGTGGCGCTCCTTGGGGGAGGCCTATGTCCAGCAGTGGACTGCAACAGGCTGATATGATGATGATGAATTTATTACACAATGAATCCACAGCACAAATTACAGTGTAGTATGACCAGTTTTAATATTCAAAAACTTTTCTAAGACGTCACAGATCGCATGTTCAAAGTAAGAAAAGGCATTTTCTGGTTCCTTAGACAAACGGTCCCCTTTTGGTGACACCATACTTAAAGGGTACCATAATAATAATTAAACCTAAAAATCGATCACGTCACCTTTGCCCCTCACTAGTCACAGCTCTATTATAATCTATGGATAGGTTTGTAGTGTAGTCGGCGTCATAAATCTAGAAGAGTGGGACGTTACGGGCCCTAATGGGAACTTAATAAGGACCGCCATTGTCATATTAATTAGATGTCTTAATTAATTTGGAAATTCTGCATTTGCATTGTAATGCCGATATCCTTTAACTGATATTAGTTTGTTGAGTATTAATTTTGTGATTTTTAATTGGAACATACTGTTGAAGAAATATCAAACACATAGTATTCAGTATTTGACCTAAAGCTTAACATTTTTTGTTGAATTAGTGTATTTACGAACAAGGAGACCTAAATTAAGGCTGGTTGGCAGTGTAGGCATATATATATATAGTATACATACATATATATATATATATATATATATATAGTATACATACTTTTATGTAAATAACATCATCATTGAATGGAATATTATAACCACTAGTGTAAGTACTAAACCCCTTACTAATAAACGTTGAGTATCGGTGGTGTAGCTAATCTAATCTAATTTTAATTAATGGATTTCACTCCTGTTAAGGTGTATTTCGCCAATGTCAAGTTATTTAAAGACACTCTCATGGACTTATTAGAGCAATATGTCCATGGATATGATATCACACGCGAAGACAATTGGGATAGACCAAAAAAAATAACTCACGGTTTTTACATTACAATTTGAAAGAATGAGTAATTTTAAGAGACCAATTTCATTAATTTTGTATTCGACCCAATAGTTTTATTTGAATATCTTTATTTATATAGCAGACATTTTATGGATGACATGATTATTTTAAATTTGGGCTGGCATTTTCTAATTAATTACAACAATTAAATAACATCTAATGATAAAAAGTGATTGTAATAATGTATTAAAACATACTATTTCAAGCGGTCTTCGCCTAACCCGTAAGATACACCTAGGAGGGCTTCAAGCCGAAAACGAAAGTCAAACAAAGGTTATATACTTTTGTCGAAATATCCAAAATAGATAAATATTTCAAAAACTTAATAATGCAGAACGGCTTTAAAACCCCATTCCTCGAAATGGTTTTCGAATTAGAGTAATTTTAAAAATATGAACAATCCCAATTGTTCGGTAAAAGAGCATTTACTCTAATGGACTAAACAGAAGCACATGGGGTTAGCTCCACGCGCTTCTGTCAAGTCGTGGTGTAGCTAAACCATACTTTGTCCTTATCTGTCAAATTCAAATGCCACAATGATAGATAAGGACAAAGCATGGTTTAACTACACCATGGTTAGAGCGGTTGCGCACAACGCCGATCCGAATCCGATCCGAACCCGTGAAAATCCGGATCTAGACCGGATACATAATAAAATCTGATGATGGAACCCGGATCTAATGGGTAAACTACCATAGAAATAGTTCTACGACTACTCCGGACTGTATTTTCACGGGTTCGGATCGGATTCGGATCGGACGTAGTGCGCAACCGCTCTAAGTCAACGTTTATTAATAAGAGGGTACATGTGTAAAACATTTTTCCGTTCCATACTAAATTGAAGTAAATTAATTTCATAGTGATATTATTAGTCGTGGGATAAACATTTAAGTTTCCTGTTAATGGGTTATTTATTTCCTATATTACAGGGGATTCCAAAAGATTAAAAAAACACAATATTATGTCTAATTCCTTATAATCACTTGATTACATAGAATTATTTGCTACCATTTCATAAGAGCACTTCATTTTCTTATGTTATTTTCCTGGAGCACGTTTGTACAGTTGTCGACCGAATAAATGCTTCGCCCTTAAAGTTGACATTCGTTTGCACATCATAAAGCAATAAGGTCGATAAGATGCGTCTGTCAATTTGAAATGTCTACTTTAACGACATTATCATTTGATAGGAAGATGTTAACGTTGGTAGCAATTTTACAATTTTCTTATCATAGTAGGGGATCCGAATAGGAGACGACCTTCACACATCTGTTTATTCGATAAAAAGTAATTTTATATCAAATTTAATATGGTAAGTAATATATGACGAATAAGTAGACTGAAAATTTTCAGTCCAGTAGAGCCAATAATAATAAAAAAAAGAACTATAAATAAATAAATGTTATTGCTTGTTTAATAGACCAATTACATACTAATCGAAAATAAGAAGCCTATAGAATATGCAAACGTTAGGGTGACTATTTTTTCCCATCATAACCATTGGGTAGGTAGGTAAGTCGGTAGGTACTAATAATTTGCACTAAACCTAACGTTTGCATATTCTGTAGGCTTCATACTTTCGATTATACTCAAGACCAAAATCTGACAGTTCCCATCTTGATTATTTAGTTATTTTAACATTATTTCATAAAAACATGAATGAGAACTCGTGTAACCAGTAATATTAGGGTAAGTTTTATTGATAAAAATACCTACTTACACTTAAACCAAAATGCAGTAATCACAGCGAATGTGCGCCCGTTGAGGTTAGGATTTTGGTCTTGAATTCGAGTTTCGAGTATAGTATGTAATTGGTCTATTAAACAAACAATAGCAATTTAAAAAAAAAACATTTTTTTTACTATGGACTAGAGTAAACTGGACTGAATATTTTTCAGTCAACCTATTCGCCATATATTACCTACCATATTAAATTTGACTTAAAATACTTTTTGTCGAATAAACAGCTGGGTGAAAGTCGTCTCCTATTCGGATCTTAGACCATCATTAAATATAAATGCCGTTCAATAATGCTACAAGTCAATAAGGATAATTTATTGGCGAAAAGGTGATCGTTGGAGTATGGCGTCACCGGGCGAACAATAAACCAGGGAAACTTACATACAAACAATCTGCCCTCCTAAGCCCAAAAGCAGTATCTTCAATTCAATCACCAAAGCAAATTCTATTCTATTCCGTTAGAAATAAGGTTCATATTACTACTGGAGGTTTATCTTAGTTACTGCCTATTAGCTTAGGACGGTAGCAATGGGTTCCTGTGATACGAACGAGTAAGTTTACGTTTTCCTTGCTTTATATTGACCCATTATAAGCTCAATTGTTTGGTTATTAAAATGTATTTTGAATTCTAATATATATAACAATAAAGCATACATTCAAACACGACATAGGGTGCCAAGGCACCACTATCCTATAGTGGATTAAAACTATTACACAATTCTAATGCAATACTAACGGTTTTATTTATAAATTTAAAAAATAAAAGTTTAAAAAAACAAAAAAACCGCCTTCAAAAAGCAAAAAATAACTTCATTTAAAATGGTAGGTAATAGGTCAGTCCAACTGAAGTCTGCTTTTGGTTAAAATATTGTTGGACGCCGACTTCAGTTGGACTGACCTATTACCTACCATTTTAAATGAAGTTATTTTTTGCTTTTTGAAGGCGGTTTTTTTGTTTTTTTAAACTTTTATTTTATTTTATACTTTTTTGTGATCATAATTATACTGTTATGTTATGTAGTCCCACTTTAATTAATAAGAATTAATAAGAAACTATAGAACATTGAAATTCAATCTCGCCGCAAGCAACGCCGTGGGAAAGTCATAGTCAAATACTTAAACATACATATGCTTCGTCATAGTCGCTCAACTATCTTAATCGAAATATCTTGTCGCCACCCTTGAAATATATACCGTTTAGGAGTTCCGGTGGCCATCTGTAGTTTTCATCATCAGTTCCACTTTACCAAATAGTGTTTTCCAAGAGCAAATACACGAGTTACAATGAAAAATACCAAAATCGCTATAGGTGTGCCTATAAATTTTGAAGAGTTCCGTCGATTCCTCATGGACTCCATCATCAAATCTTCATTATGATAAGAATGGGACCAAATGGGAAGCACCAGCTTTCAAACAAAAAAAGAATCTTCAAAATCGGTTCACCCAGTCGAAAGTTCTGAGGTAACAAACATTAAAAAAAAAAAAAAAAAAAAACATACAGTCGAATTGAGAACCTCCTCCTTTTTTGAAGTCGGTTAAAAACATAGGGGAAAGAAAATGATATGAAGGGAAACACTGCAAAGGTCGTTTGTGAGGTGAAAATCTATTTTAGAAACTTTTTACTAACTTACAATGTTTGTTTGTATGTCAGTTAGGTCTAATCTTGCTAGTCAATTTTAAACGACCACACATATAAATCCAATGAGAACGTAAAATAATGGTAGGTATCTAAGAGCTGATCTGAAGATGGAGTCAGAAGGTGGCGACAGGATCTCCTCTATACTTAACTAAGATCTAATTTGTTGGGACTCGTTAGTTTGATCTTAATAAACTAATATTGACCTTGCACTACAGTCTCGTCGTCGACAAAAGCTTGTCCTAATAAAGAAGTTTTTGACAGAAACTTATTACTTACAATCAGTTATATAGTTATAACTACATTAGCCCTTATAGTTTCACTAAGAAATTAAATTTTAAGTAAGGACAAACATAAAGCTATAAAAAAGGATAGGTACCTATTCAATCTTTAAGGTCGAGAATACGACTCATTTAATTTTCGCATTGGTACGTTACTTTTTATATAATGGTAACTTTCAAAGTTTGAAGTTTCCACCTTAAATAAATAGCTCTTTAAAGGTGGGTACCGACTGGTGAAACGTAACATGCAATGTGTCATGCAATGAAAGATTTCACCGTACAAAGTTGTTACCTTTCATGATACATTGCAGCAATGTGTACGGTGAATTCATGACACATTGCATGTTACGTTTCACTTTCACCAGTCTGTACCCACCTTAAGAATTAAATCAAAAATTAATTTATTAATTAACTATGTCTGTGGTTATAAATGTAGTAAATACCCTTTAGTACGGTTTTTGTTAACCAAAAATTCATAACCACCTACAGAATTGAAAGATGGTTACGAAATGTTGGTTACCAAACTGTACTAAAGGGTAAATATTATTATTGTTAACAAAACATGTTTTTTTGCAAAGCAGACTTACAAACCATGCTTTTTCAGTTTAGTCAACTGATACAGAACATTTTTGTTGGCCTGTATGTATGTAATTATGTTAGCATGGTCCTTTGGTCCCTAAAATCAAGACAAAATGTGCACTCTGCATGTCATGCAGTTTGCTTTTAAAGTATAATTTTTGTAATTAACTATACCGTAACCTTACATTCGTGCAACGCCTTTCCAACGAAAAATATGAAAACAATTGTGGTCCGTCCGTCCCTAAAAAACGTTGCCACCTTCATACCATCTGTTGCGAAAAAAGAAACCCACTGTACAGTGGGATTGATTGTGGCATTCCACAGCCATTCTTCAATTACTGGTCATTACGACGCTCCATATCCGCAAGGCCGGCGCGTGTGAACAACTAGACGTAGAATAAACCAACCAAGTGCAAGTATTGGTGTATTATATGTATATACAGCATGCTACAGAATCACCGTTCAAGCTAAAACTATTTTGGGGTTTCTGACAATGAATACGAGGAAATGTTACTGTAACTTTTTGTGCAAATCCTTGTAATCTTGCCTATCCTCGTACAGATTCCTCAATCATGGTCAAGTTAACTGGAAGAGATCCCTTAAAGGGAAAGTTCGCCATTGTAAAAGTTTACCTAAATTATATGTACGAATTGACTAGTAGGTAATTGTTATTTTGTGCAATAAAGTTTTTTCATACGTACAATACAAATGAAAAAAAAACGTTCTTGTATTATTTTTTGGGAGTGAGATCTTGTCTGGACTGCTATCATAATAATTATTACCTACTTACTTATCTACCGCCTAGCAGCAGTGCTCTAATTCCTAGTGTAGTGTGTCAATATTATGAAAATGTGTTAAAAATTGACATTATTTGAAAGGAGCATCCGCGATAAAATATTGCATTCACCGTTAATGGAATACCTACAGTTTAAAGTTTTGTTCAAAATCACTTCATCCATCTAGAAAAACGACAATGACAATGCGACGTTGCCAACATTCCATTGTAAGACGTCTCTTAATACCGTACAAACAAACATAATTAATTGTATTCGTAATCATAACTCAGTACAAGAGTTACGGCACAGCCACACTTTCTCACCTGGCGCATGCGTGTGAGAGATCACAATCTTTATGAATGCCTTGTCCAAAATCTCATTGCTTGATGCCGCGAGATAATACAGGGTGTTGACATAACTGCAGACCAGAAGGTGAAGTTTTTTATGTGTTGCTTCATGCTCATCACATTTCGTATTTATGAGGACGACAGCTTTCGTATACTTGTATGATGTTGTGGATGAAGTGTAGTTTTCCGCTTTTAAGGGATGGTAGTTTTTATATTTGTGTTAAAATAACCCCTATGACAATGAGGGTCTTTATTGCTTGTAATCACGCGACCTTCTTGCTTCTTTGACCCCTTTTCACATTTAATTACACATTTGCAATTTAATACTATTTTTTGTTGTATGAATTTAAACAGGGTGGGTATGAATTTGGTCTATAAAATAGCAAGCCTATTTATAAACCTACGCAAACACATAAATAATATGTCGCATGTCAAAGCGGCCACCGGCTGTAAGTACGTATTTATGGGTCATCGCCAAAGACTCTAGCATATACAGGGTGACTCTGAGAAAAAAATCAGGCGTCGCGCCGTCATTTGTTTGTTTGTATATTTATTTCGTCTTTAAGGTTCAACTTCTTAGCCGACCGACGTAACAAAAAATACAGAAAATTGGACACTTTCCAACGGAACAGCGATAAACGACTTCTACACGAACGGAGTCGCGGGCAACAACTCGCATCGTCATAAGGTCTCTTAATTAATATACGTATGACCACAAACAATAACCTTAAAACTATGAGAGTACTTCGTGGTCAAAGTAAAGTGTGGTGTAAAATGGACGATTCTATTCTATGGTCATAAACATGTCTGAAACCACAGTATATAATCGAATTGTAGATCTGCGCAAGACCTCAATTTAGGTAATTAAATTAAACTGGCAATTGTTCAAACGCTGGCTGCACGGTGGGATATTAGTAATTTTATTATGCTAAAATATCAAATATTTATTTACTAAAAAATACGTGCGTATCTACTTTAATAGGTAACTATAAGGTAACGTTACGGCACCAGTGTTCGACACTTTTAGCTGACAGGCACCAATAATCGACAAGAATTTTTAATTCAAAGATCATAGGGTTATAATTTGATTGTTGCAAAACAAATGAATAAATCTTATCTTTGAATAAGAATTAAGTGTCGAACATTAGCCCTTTGTTGAGTCCTGGTGCCGTTACCTTAGTTCTATTAATTTTTACTATTTTTCCCCCGAAAACTTACAAATTTACATAGAAACCGAGTATCTTAAATCCTTCCCCGAGATTTGGGCTATCTCCGTACCAAGTCTCATGCAAATCTGTGGTTTAGCCATGACGGCTTAGGCAATCTGGGACGATTTACCATAGCACATGCAACTACAAAAAAGAAAAAGATACCGAATATTTTCCGTAGCACTACGTATCTGCATATTTTATGCCTTTGTTTCTGTGATGGTGATTCTAAGTCGAAATGTAGTACAAAAAGACAATGCAATGCGACCTTGGTCGCCAAGTCAAATTCTTACGATGCCCCGACGCGTGGGCAGCGCAAAAACTATCCTATGACATTGCCTGTATCTTTACGAAAACATAGTTCTAAATCGAACATCGCTCAAATGTTGTTATAACCTTGTCGTTGTAAGTATAAGCTCGAATGTCGGCAGGACAATTGCTTCGTCCCACACTTTTCTGGGGGACCTGCGGGGTTCCAGTGTTAGCGGATCTAAATAATAAAATATTAATCAATTCTTTGCACGTAACAACTTAAATTGCATCTTCATTCATCTATTGATGAGTATGGAATGCGTTCCGAATGGCGCGAGCAATGCTTTTGTTATGTAAAGTATGGTCACAAACTTAAATATTCATGATGCTTGTTTAGGCCACATCCATATTTTAATTTAATATTGTCATTAAAACTACATCAAAAGCTATTTATGCGGTGGCGAAAGGTTATTAGCACAATAAATTTTGTGTGTGTGTGTGTGCGTCTGTTAGTATGTTTGTTATTCTTTACGTTAAAATGGCTGGACGGATTTGGATTAAATTTTGAATTGTAGATAGGTCATACCCTGAATTAACACAAAGACTACCTTTTATCCAGAAAAATAACTGTTGCGTTGAGACGTCTGTCAACGCAGACGATGTCGCGGGCATAAGCTAGTTACTTTATAAACAAACATACTTACATACATACCTTCACGCCTTCATTCCCGGAGTCGGGCAGGCAGAGCTACGGAATACGAACTACGAACTTTAAAAACTTGTTAAAATGGATACCTAATTGGATATATCTTTGATGAAAATCTTATAGTTTGCTTATTACGTTCTTTTCTGCACAGCATTGGCATGCATCTGCCATTAAATGCAATTCAATGCCGGAACTTGCGCGTTAGTTTAAATTACTAGCTCTTGGCCGCGCATCGTGCATATAGAAGTAGGTATGCGTGTATGTCTATACACATACCTATAGTTGTTTATACTTATGGTATACAATAAATTATCGAATGCAGTCGAGTTTTAAAGTTTTTAAATAGATATAATTTCGAGAAGTTTATGAAAATGAGTCTTTTTTTCAATGTTCTACATAGTTTCTTTCGAAAATCAGTATAAAAGATAAAAAAACCGGCCAAGTGCGAGTCGGACTGGCGCACGAAGGGTTTCGTACCATTATCTTTAAAAAACCATGTTTGTTGTATGGGAGACCCACTTAAATATTTATTCTATTCTGTTTTTAATTTAAAAAAAAATTTCAACTGTCTAGCTTTCACGGTTCATGAAATACAACCTGGTGACAGACAGACCGACGGACAGACGGACGGACAGAGCAGTCTTAGTAATAGGGTCCCGTTGTTCCCTTTCGGTACGGAAACCTACAAAACTCAAGACATTTAGTCTCTAGTCTAGCGCTCAAGATATTTTATTCATTTAAAAATTTGGACTGTCATAACTATCGGATCTAAGGCAAGGTACCCTTTCCTATCAAGACGACAAAGGCACTGAGGGCCCTGCCAAGATGCACTACGCTAACTAGCGTTTCTATCCGTTTCGTTTTTAAACCAATCACGTCACTGGTAGATCACGTGACTTTTCGTATCAAGTCATCTACCAGCGACGCGATTGGTTTTAATACGAAACGAATAGAAACGCTAGTTAGCGTAGTGCATCTTGGCAGGGAACTCTGGATTATTGATCAAGGCGTTTACTTTCCCGCTGTAATTGGGGACTCGGCGATTTCGCAGCGTAGGCGAGGAAATTTCGGCAGGTAGTCTCATGTTAATTTAAAATGCTGATCGTTGATAGCATCGCATTGTTCGCGGCTGCTGCATCAGTCTGGTGATTCCGGGTGGAATGACGCCAGTACAGTCAGCAGCGTTAGTGATTGAGTAGACAAGGTTAACAAAAGTCTCAGGTGTCCCGGGGTATTATATCTTTAAATTCTTCTTTCTTATAGCTGGTGGTAATTAGTTGTAAGATCGAATAGCAGATTAAACATTACTGAAATAGATTGCAAATTACACGGCTTCTAAACGGGCCATATTTTCACTGCAATATGTGGCCGGCAACTATTGGTGTCTTACTCGTAAGTTAGAGAAAGACATCAATAGTTGCCGTGAAAATATTGCCCGTTTATTGCAGTGAAAATATGGCCCGTTTAGAAGCCCCTTTAGGGCCACTTGCACCAAAAATTTAACACTGGGTTAAGACACTCGAGTTAAAATGACAGTTTTTGTATGAATCTGACGTTTACTAACTCGACTAGGTGTGGGCCTCTTTTCTAATGGGTAAAGTTACGCCCACACCGGTGCTTAAAATACGGTGACGGTACGGAATCGCAGTGACGCGTCGTATCAGCACCGTTTTTGACGCAAACTCCACACACCAATACTTAAAAAACGGTGACGGTACGGAATCGCAGTGACGTGTCGTATCAGCACCGTTTTTTACGCACGCTCTCCACACCGCTGCTTAAAAAACGGTGTCGTTGCTTAAACAAACGACGGGGTCATAGTAACAACATGGCGCCGTTTTTTGACGTACCGTAATATACGCACCGTTAAGCATTGGTGTGGAGGGCATGCGTCAAAAACGGTACGGATACGACGCGTCACTGCGATTCCGTACCGTCATCGTTTTTTTTAAGCATTGGTGTGTGGAGCTTGCGTCAAAAACGGTGCTGATACGACGCGTCACTGCGATTCCGTACCGTCATCGTATTTTAAGCACCGGTGTGGTCGCAGCTTAAGACCATATTGCCTTTGACGTGTTATTTTATTGTTTTGACCTAATTTGAACTCGGTCGCCATTGACAAGACGAAAACAGTGGTTGTAGCCAGAATCCCTCCCTTCTAGTCAAGTAAAACATACCGGCGGTACTATTGATAATTAAGGTAAGATTCTATGATTGGGTGGCTCATTCATCTTGCAATAGGGTAGGGGTGGACGTGTTGCCCTTTACAAAACGTCAACATGTCCACATATATACGACCTGAGGGCCCTGCCAAGATGCACTACGCTGACTAGCGTTTCTATTCGTTTCGTTTTTAAACCAATCGCGTCACTGCTAGATGACGTGATACGAAAAGTCACGTGACCTACCAGTGACGCGATTGGTTTAAAAACTAAACGAATAGAAACGCTAGTTAGCGTAGTGCACCTTGGCAGGGCCCTCTGACGGCTGTAATAATGTAATTGTATTTGTAGAATTGACGTGCAATTGACATATTAGTTACAGATGGCAAATTAAAAATCTACTACTCGTAGTGCACGCTTTTTGTCGCAATTCGGTCGCTAAAATCATATTGATTTTGATATGTTATCGTATTATTTTTGAATCGGCCGCCATTACTGTCCACTAAACAAAGCTATCGTAACGTTGACAATTCGATAACATGGCAAAAGCTATATGTTTTTACCGAGCAGAATAGCTCTGTGGAATCGGCATTACTGCGGATGTATGTGTGTATATGTATGTGTATACCTTTAAAGAGCCTTCTCTTTTTTTAAAGGTTGGCAACATATCTGCGATTTATCTCCTGGTGTTCTTCATCAGGTAACCTTCTAGGGCTTCTATTCTAGGCGGTAAGAACCACAGTCTTTGACCTGAGGGCTTATTGTCTAACGCACTCGCAATCACGATCGTTTTCGTTTTGAAAATCGAAGTCTTGTCTGCATACAAAACGAAAACAATTGCTCCACTTTGAAGCCGGTTGTGATTGCGAGTGCGTTAGACAATAAGCCCTCTGTTATGGCATTGTTTTAACCCGACCGCTATCAAGTAAATAAGAGCTGTCAAAACGTTGAAAATACGATCAGGGGGCCTAATTTGGCTGCATTTCTCGCGTGACAAAGTGTGGATAAGGCATGCGTCACCTTCTGACACGTAAATAAGCACGAGAGTGACGGATGCTTTATCCACATTTGACACGCGATATAGACGCAGCCATACTAGGCCCGCAAGTCAAAGATGAAATAGTTTTTACCGCCTAAAATCTCGGCCTAGGTCTTTCACCTCCTCTAGCGTAAAAAAAGAGACTTCAGAGACCAACCACATCTCTTGGATAAGCAAATCGCGAATTAAATACAGCTTTATCCATATCCGACACTACTTGAAGCGTTCAAATGCTTGTATTTGGGTTATGTCTGTTTTTATGGTCGTTCGTGTTTATGGTTATCCGACCGATTTACAATTTACCCCAAATTTGAATACGAGACGTTGTAAAAGACGTTTCTTTGGCTTCATTGCTCGTGAAGATGTCGCGATAAAACTTGTTTTACAGGCTTTATGATCTTTCCATTTTGGAGCTTGGTGTCTTTGATCCTTAGTAGTTTTGAGGTCATTGTTTTTTACAATTTGAAAGAGATTTGTGAAGATCGTAGCAGGTGGAAAGAAGTGGTCCTACTCTTTCTACGGTCCTGTGGCACCCACTCAGATACTATCTGTGCCAACCTGCCTGGGTGGATTCGGCAAACGTAACGGCCCAATCCCACCGTATCATAATCAAAACATTCATTATAGTTTACTGATAATGATATAACAACTTAGTGCATTCGAAAGGCCTGTAATCCTAAGTTCAAACCTATTTTTTTATGTTTGCATAATAGTTAAGTTACGTGCTACGTACGGTTCATGTTTTTGTCTAGACTCACGATATACGCTTCAAATCTTATAATTAAATTGGAAGTTCTCTTTGCCAGCACGTAAGGTTGTTTTTTGTGGCATTGCTAAATTAGCCGTTGCAATTTTATTATTTAGAGTTACGTAGAGGTCAGAAACTGATGTTTTAAAGCATTACTTTTAGCGTTCAAGTTAACACATAAGACATAACAGATAAAAAAAAACAGTAAGTAGCTTTTGATAGATTTCAGCAAATAATAAACCATGAATCGTTTGTTGGTCTTTGTGTAATTAATTTTCTATCATGTATGTTTAACTCAAATAATTACAGAAAAATACGACTTAAAAATCTTATATCGGTTACCACCGCACTCAGAGATATTTAACTCGTTCTTTTATCACTTTAGTATGAATAAGTTTCTGTCAATTTTAATTTTTTGGGACAAGCCCTTGTTTCCGACTGTACTTTTTTTTCGCGAGTCATTATCTGCTTATCTAGACCAAACTAACGAGTCTAAACACGGTGGGTCAACTTTAATTATATTGGAGATCCTGTCGCCTCCTTCCAACTCCATCATCAGATCAGCTCTTAGATACATTATTGCATTGTCATTGGGTTTTCATGTGGTCCAAATTTTAATCCATTTCAATAACGGACATATTACAAACATACATACGAACAGTGCAAGTTAAATAAAAGCTTGTAGAAAAGTAATAAAACGACTTAATCTTCATTTACTGATTAACTGAGTGCCGCCGTTAGAGTACTATAGCGTATGAATAAGAGCTTATAATATAAGAAAGAGCGAATGATATAAAGCCGTTTTAAGAGCTTTTTCATTCTCAAAATTCAATCTGCCGCTTCGCATTTTACGGAGCTCTCCAAAATGCAACACATAAAATGTATATGCATTTATTCTAAAATAAATACCGACGAAACATTACATTAGGTAATTAAAGTCTTGTTTTTTCACCAAAAACAGACAATTTGCACCAGGAAACTTTAATCTCCGCCAGACAGCTGGACGTACTAAAAACAATTTAACTACACGTTTCATTCGAAACTAGACACGATCGAGAAAAAAACTTAAATATTAAAATGCATAAATATCTGTGCACCGACCTTCGCAAGGAGATTCACAACTTTTTGCTACCGAGTCCAAAGTCACCTTCTGCGTTTGAAGCGAATAAAAAAAGTAATAAGACGGGATGGTTTTCTAAATGTACTTGCATGAGTTTTTACAGTAGAAGTATTACGTCATCAATGCGCCTTACGACGTCCGTCCACCAGCTAATTTGACTTAATCATAGACCATATTGTATTTTAGGGTCTCTTACTTCCTTTCCCTTTCTTGGCAAAGTAAGAGGAGAACACAACATAACAATACATAATAATCGCCACAATGTCAGTGCTTTCACTGCATGAGTATACTTTCATAAATTTGCAACCTTACCCAGATAGCTTAAAGAAATGTGGACTAAAAGAAGATGTAGTGACTAAGATTGAATAGGGCATGCTTCGATGGTTCGGTCATTTGGAAAGGATGGATGAAAGAAGATTGACGAAAGAGATATACAGAGCGAAAGTGAGTGGGAGAGTCGGAAAGGGCCGCCCTAGGCGTACTTTTTCTAATCAAATCGGGGAAATACTGGAAAAGGGCCGAATTTTAAGTACCCGAAACCGACGTGCGTACATGACTCGATGTATGAATGTGGAAGAAGCAAAAGAGATTTGTCAAGATCGTAGCAGGTGGAAAGAAGTGGTCTCTGCCTACCCCTCTGGGAAACTGGCGTGATTTAATGTATGTATGTAACCAGATTGCTTCTCCATCTTGCCAAGGATCTGTCCACACTGTCTTCCACACTCCCCAATCAAGAACTTCTCAGCCCTAATCCGCTGTCTCATAGATCTTCAAACAAAGCTCAGACTACTGCCACTATTTGCCTGTACATCACCTGCATAACCACGAACATCGAAGACGGTCAATTACTACAGACTCACTTAACCGCGTCGTCAAAATAATGACAGCCATTTCACCCGTATGCACAAACGTCACTATGAGGTCTCATAGTGCTCACGAACGCACAGGGTGGTTCAAATCGTCTCATAAACAAAAGATCAGTCAAAAAGGACCAATCACAAAGCTGTATTCAACGCAGTGCGTTTACTCAGTTAAGGATCCCTTAAGTATTGTTTGTGAATACGTGTGAAAGTAAAATTCCAACGGTTTGAAGACGAATACATATTGATAAGGTTTTTTGGTAAAGGGGTTTTTCCTATACAAACAATCACAGAGATAATAATCAGGGACAGAGATGATGATCTGATTTTTTTATTATACTGTAGAACTGATCATATAAGTCCATCTTTGTACATCAAACCGTATCAGTATCATGATCTCAGATGTTACTTGTAACGAATTTAATGCTATGCTTATGCTCCAACTTTCACCTTTGGCTGTTAGCATGATTTCCTAATATGGACGACTATGTTACTCTCGTGTATGCTTCGGTTAGAATGCATAGACGGTACCAAACTCGTATGAATGGTATGAATATGTTATGTCAAAATACTCATAGAACGGCGTGATATTTTTTTAGTATACTTCATGATGCATGTATGAGACGAATTTTGCAACCATAAAGTAAATAAAATATTTCCAATATTTTTTATAATTAATTATAATTAATTTAATTAGCTGAAATTTAGACGGAATATTCCTTGGATGTCCTAGGCAGTGGGAAGGTATTTTTGGGAATTCATCCCGTAAGGGGTTAAATTAGTGGTAGTAGAGCGAAACCACAGAACAGAAAAAACAGTAGAAGTGTCAAGTGGGCGTGTAACGTGTGGCATAGTTATGCGGAGTTCCGCATAACCTACCATACTTTGGCCGCGATCGCTTATTTCGATTTTTCGATATTTTGATATTCCTAAAATAGGAAATAAATAAAGAAGCATGCCTTATTGTGCTATTTTGGAGTGTAAAAACGATAGCCGCACCAAAAACATTTTCAATGGTGGCGTGTTATTTTTTTGATAGTTTGAGTATTGGCGACAACAGGTCTGATACTAAGCGAAGCTCATGCCACTTCCACTGTTCTGTGAGCGAAACTAATTCTACGCGCACGTAGTTGCGAGCGTCCTTTAATATTACATAAATAAATTATCAAAAGAAGTATAAGGTCTTATCGGGTACATATTTAAATATCGAAAGTTAATATATCTAAATTTAAAAAAGTCCAAAATATCGAAATTTACAATATTGAACGGTCAAACATATCTACAGTCATAATATCTACGTCTGAAATGCCTACGATTAAAATTCTTCTTCTTCTTTCGTGTCGGTAGGAACTCGGACTAAATCTTACTTGCCCAGAAAGCGGCTACCGTGGTAGCCCTCTGGTTACTGGCTAGCGTCTGCGCTACTTGAGTACCCCCACCGACACAGGTTATCTTTGCTTCGGCCAACCTGGGTCCTCAGCCTATTTAGACTTCTCCAGGTGGGCCAAGGTTCCTTATAGCCTGGAGGCAGATTTTCGTTGGGGGGTACAGTGAATGTGGATACTCGCTTGCCCAAAGCCTGCACCTCACGTCAGTTGGGTTTTCGTCGGTAGGCTGCGTAGATCGCAGGAAGCTTTTGCGGCTTCGCAACCGACCTGCTGCGGTGGGGGAGAGCCCTTAGAGTGGGTATCTCGGGTCACTTTCCTGTTTTTGTTTTTCAAGCGAACATGTCACTTCTCTACGGACTCTGGGTGGAACTATTCCCGCAAGAGGAAACAGCGGATTAAAATGCCACGCGTTTAAAATATTAAAATATTAAAATATCTACAGTTATTTGAACTTTGTGTTAGAATATCGAAAGATAATTATTATGTACCCAATTTTATCTTCTAATTTATTCTTAGGTTAAGTAATAGGCATACTCCTTGTAAATGCCATGTGTATATTAATGAATTCGTGTAAATAATGTACAAGTAAATGAGCAATGGAAGGTTTGTCCCTCTCTAAATTCTTTAGAGCGTTAACCTCCTTGTTTTGTTG
This sequence comes from Acleris cristana, assembly GCA_948252455.1. Lineage (NCBI taxonomy): Eukaryota > Metazoa > Arthropoda > Insecta > Lepidoptera > Tortricidae > Acleris > Acleris cristana. The sequence continues at coordinate 4,246,384 of OX411774.1, read as the reverse complement.
TTTATAATAAAAACCCAACCTGTCATAATTTTAAAAGAAACACGATTTCACGTAATTGCTGTGTTTAATTTTAAATCTTCACTTTAAAAATCTAATTTATAAACAAGTTTTTAGCAAAATTTGTCTTGAGACCAGCATTTTTTCCCAGTATAAAATAAAAGTTTAAAAAAACAAAAAACCGCCTTCAAAAAGCAAAAAATAACTTCTTTTAAAATGGTAGGTAACAGGTCAGTCCAACTGAAGTCTGCTTTTGGTTAAAATATTGTTGGACGCCGACTTCAGTTGGACTGACCTATTACCTACCATTTTAAAAGAAGTTATTTTTTGGTTTTTTGAAGACGGTTTTTTGTTTTTTTTAACTTTTATTTTATTTTATACTTTTTAGTGATTATAATTATGCTGTTATGTAGTCCCACTTTAATTAATAAGAATTAATAAGAAACTATATAACATTGAAATTCAATCTCGCCGCAAGCAACGCCGTGGGAATGTCATAGTCATATATTTAAACGTACATATGCTTCGTCATAGTCGCTCAACTATCTTAATCGAAATATCTTGTCGCCACCCTTGAAATAGATACCGTTTAGGAGTTCCGTTGGCCATCTGTGGTCTTCATCATCAGTTCCACTTCACCATATAGTACTTTTCATAAGCAAATGCACGAGTTACAGAGAAAAATAACAAAATCGCTATAAGCGTGCCTACAATATTCGAGGAGTTCCCTTGATTTCTCCAAGATCCCATCATCAGATCGTGACGTGCTGACAATGGGACCAACTAGAAAGTATACCCATTCGAACGCCGAAAAAAAAATTCAAATCGGTCCAGTAGTCTTCGAGTAATCGGGGAACATACATAAAAAAAAAAATCCGACGAATTGAGAACCTCCTCCTTTTTTTTGAAGTCGGTTAAAAATGATTAGTTTTAATGCAATACAAATCTGACGAATACAAATGCTACATTAAGTATATATAGTCTATGTTAGTACCAAGTGACACCTTGAGACTCCAACATAGTTTTTATTAGTCAGGAATAATGAAGCTTCCAATTAATTGAAAACGTTTTAAAATCGATTTAAATTAGTGCAATAAAACCTTTTTATTGTAACGTTAGTACACATTTTCAGCTCAATTAAGACCGGTAAGGTAATCAAATTTTAGGATTTGAACACTTACAGTCACCGGGAAACATACTCTAGATTAAGGTTAAAAAAAACTTGTACAAAAAGGATCCCCAAATGGGATTATAAAGTCAGTAACCACGTATCTATAGGACTAACGGGTTTTGCAGGTTGGACCTTGTGCAGGGTCCGTTCGGATCGCTACCACCATCTTATCCATTAACCTACCGCCAAACAGCAGTGTTCCCATTGTTGTGTTCCAGTTTGAGGATAAGTCATCCGGTGTAATGACTAGCATAGAGGCATTCCATCTTAGTCGTTTGCAGTCTTAGGATTGCAGTCTTGTGAATGTGAATGTCTATGGGTCACAGTTTCCACTAACCATCAGGTGGCCTGTGTGCTCGTTTGCCTTTTCTATGCCATAAAAAAAATAACAATCACCATACTTATACCTCAAATAATTGATTTTAATGTAGGTAATTAACTAAACAAAATGCAACACAAAACTCGTCCTTTTATGTTACCCAAATTGTGCAACCCAAATTTTCGCCGACAAACTGAGGCCGTTTTTTTGCCGCCCAAAAGGCTTAAGTATGCCGTGTTTTTTGTCAATGAAAACGATATCTTGCAACTCTTTGTCCGGAATACGCTGTCTAGAGATTAGATGAGTCATGAATGACGTACGTGTGAGACCGGCGCGGGAGTATCTGAAGGTATTGTGATCGGTGGTTAAAGCCATTTAATACTGAATAGTCAAATGTTTATTGCATTTCACAATGTTAGTTAACAGGATTTAAATGTTGGGATGACCGATTTATAAAGAGATTACTTAGTGGCAATTTAAAAGCACAATCAAATGCTGTGATGGCTTACCAAATCTTAACTAATGTCTGTGCTAATGTTGCAAATGCGTGTGCATGCAGGATACCTTTTCATTCTCGTCAAAAAAGTGCAAATGATACGTAATTGTTTTCTCAGACTTGTACATAAATTAGTACAGTTAATGTAGAACCGTTTCGAATCCCAGAAAATAATGATTTCGATGGTATATTCCGAATTCTCGTATAAGTACATGTCCACTCTAGAAATAAAACTACAGCACCATTAAAATGTGGTATAGTGCGATAGCTTTTAAAAAGGACTTCGGGTCTGTCTGTACTTATCTCTCTTTCGCTCATATACATATGCTCTTATGCGAGTTTAACCGACTTTGCCCGAACCCGAAAGACTTTCTAAGACCTAATACACTGTACAAAGTTTCAGATTTAGATCGGACATGGTGCAAACATGACCTTTTGGACATTTTATTTTAATCTCGTTATATGTGGCTACAGTAGCAAATAAAAAATGTGAAAGTTACTTCGTCCGTTTGTAACGCTTTCACGGCCAAACTGATGAACCGATTTCGATGAAATTTAGTATAAAGATACCTTGAACCCAGAGGAAGGACATAGGGTATTTTGAATCCTGGAAAATTAGACAGTTCCCGAAGTAATCGACTCCTACGCGGACGAAGTAGCGGGTTACAGATAGTACAAAATAATGATAACTATCCAACAGTTTCACGCGTGTTAGCGGGGATTTTACCGAGCGGTCAGAGTGTGGTTAGGGGAAATTTCGGGATATGGCTTCCGGTATGATTGAGATTATAATAGTGAACGTTTCCTATTAAATCATACCTATTACAGACTATTGCTTGGTTTTCACACATAAGTAATCGGGTTTACCATGGGTTTACCCTAGTTTTCGATGTATCACTTCGCAGAAATTCCATTTTGTCGACAGGATATGTAATAGTACGTACACGTCTAAATACCGATTTCGCCAAACGATGTTAAATTTTCATCAATGTTAATTGATTGTTATTTTATACATTTTGACAGCTGTTAACACTCTAATCGCCTGATAAGTTGTTGGTGAAATTCGTCATAAAACCAAACTTGCTTAATAATTAATATTTAAGATATTCTGAAAACAACAGAGCTTCAGCAGAAAATAGCTATCCATGAAGTGAAATAATACATTCAATGAAAAAATTTACGGTAAAACAAGGGGATACCAATAAATCGTGAAATTTTATAATATTAATCGTGAAAACTAAATTTATAAAAAAACGTTAACTTTGAGTAAACGTTTTAAAATGAAACTGCGTAAGGATCGGAGCCATGTTTTTTTCCGGGCATTAAATAGGTGCATCTTTGCACCTTCATAAAGCACTGCTAGATCAAAACAGTAAGGCCCCGTTCCCACTATGCCGGACCGGCGAATTTGCCTGATGCCGGTAAGGCTGTTCACTGTTCACACGTGTGACGCTGTTCACACGGCATAATGTGAACAGCTTCATATAAATTGTACAGCTACTACCCTTACCGGATCCGGCAAAATTGCCGGATCCGGCATAGTGGGAACCAGGCCTAGTATCAAAATACAACTGTATTTTAAAATCAACTTTAATACAACTTCTATGAACTTGAAAAAAAACTAGCAAAGATTTTGAGTTGATACTGTTTTGATCTACCAGTGCGCAGTGTACAGTATTCCCAGCTTCTTAATATCTTTCGGCCGGCTATCGCTATCACGCTTGCACTCGCAACTGACAGTATATTTGTCACTCGTGTGTCATAGAAAAACGAAGATTGCCGATCGCTAATAAGAAAATGGTAGCACTGTAAGCATGAACTTTTGCGGAATGAAAAGTTTCGTCAACTTTATACTCTATTCCAATGTTATTTAGGTCCAAAACCAACCTTCTCATTTTGCTTTAATACATACACCCCAGACCTAAATCGCAACTGACATTGACACATAAATCGGCCTTATAAGAAGCTGCACACTTTAGTGTTTTGTCACTTTAACGTCATGTTTGAACTGCTGCACTAATCTGTCAAAAGCGTTAAAGCGACAGGGTACAAAAGTGTGCAGCTTCTTATAAGGCCGACTATACGTCAATTTTCTCTAAATCATGATAGTGTTTGCTTTACCACTACTCCCAAAGACCGCAAATAGGGTTGCCACCTGTACTATATTATATAGTATCGTACTATATTGCGGTCAATTGTACTATATATTATAGAAATATAATATAGTACGAAAAATACTATATTTTCATTGCTAACTCCACTGCTGCACTTTATTGTATTAACATCGACTAAATTGGAACGTACCCGTAGTGAAGCGTTGTGATATAGGATTGTAATTTGTATATAATGTATAAACATGATAAATGAATGAATGTGTACTATTTTTTTTCCAAAATTTCCCAAAAGTACTATGTTTTGGCAAGGTTCTGAGAAAAATACTATATTTCTTCAAAAAAAAGGTGGCAACCCTAACCGCAAACCTCAAATGATTTACCAATAGTTTACGTTAAAAACACGCACACAACTGAGTAGGTGACTCAGCCTTGGCAATAACATCAACAGCGACTTAGTACTAAAACATCGTCAAAACAAACACGCCATGCGGCTATAGATGCATAAATTTTATCTCAGTCTCATAATAGACGTTTTTCTTTCTATTCACACAATTTCCAAATTAGTCATCAGATTAAACATAACAATACAATACAATACAAAAAACTTCATTGTACACAAAAAAAACATGACAGAGAAACAGTAAGTAATTAAAAATAACACAGGTAAACAACTAGGGTTGCCAACCGTACCGTACCGTAACCGTATAATATATAGTATTGTACTATATTTTGACTCTTTGTACCATATACTGTTGAAGAAATATATAGTACGCAAAAATACTATATTTCAGTTAGTGCTTATAATAAATATGCCAATGTAGTTGAAGTGGAGAAATAGCCTTTTTTCAGCTATAGCAGGCAGAATGTTAGTAAGTAGTAAATAATAGTGCATTATATTTTAATGAATTAATTTACACACTTTTTAAAAAGTTTTTCTTCGATGTAGGTATACTATATTTTCTTTCAGTGTACCTACTATAATTTTTATACCTTGGGCTTGAAAATACTATATTTGCCCCAGAAATAGTTGGCAACCCCATAAACAACCCTCACCTTCATCTTCTTTCACTTAAGAACTAAGCTTTAGTTAGTGGAGAGATACTAGGGAGCGTCCTGGTGAATGTTGAGTTTCTTGCGGCACTTCTTCTCAGCAGTGTTCTCTTGGGAAGCACTAGTAAGTTTTTGAAGGGTAAAAGTGCCCATGCGGTCTCCATTTTTTTCTTCTTTTGCCGTTTCCCTTTTCGCTTAAGTGGTCCAAGGTACCCCGTTAGATCTAGTGTCCTTACGGCGAAGAAACTCTGGTAAGGAAACCTGCACATTCCGCTAGTTGAATGTGTAAAAAGGTTTTTGGTCAAAAATCACACAGGGATGATACGATCCTGGAAAAGATCCTTCCTGAAGAGCTTTCCTTGTGATACGGCAATCAAATGAACAGAAAATTTAATAGGGAAGATGTGTGATCCCCTGTTTAGAGTTCATCCAAATGATAAGAGAAAAATGATAGAAGAAAAGATCAAAAGAGGGGGAACGTGTAAAGAAAAATAATAAAAACCGGCCAAGTGCGAGTTGAACTCGCGTGGAGAGGGTTCCGTACATACGTATTTTTTTACAGATTTTTTTTTATGGAATTCTTATAGGTTTTCCTAATGAACTAATTTTGTATTTTTTTCAAATTTTTTGGCTCTGTAGTTTCGGAGATCTTCTTTCATGAATAAAATCAAAACTATTTATTTCACAATAATAACAAAAATATATTTGAGATTCGCATAACGATCCCTTTCATTTGATATATGACACAGTAAGGTTTGTACAACTTTTTTTTTATGTAGAAAAAAAAGCGATCAACGTAGAACTTGATATTTATTTTAATTGAGTCCGCAATAGAAATGCGAGACGTGGCTTATTGTAATTTATTTTAATCGAGATGATCTCAGGGCGGTTGAGCGCAAATCAACGGAAATAGAACGGGATGTGTCACAGCCGTACCTAGAAGTCATCGGTCATCAAAAGCAGATGAAAATGAAGGGTCCAAAACACATTCATCACCATCATTTCAGCCTGCAACCACCCACTGTATGGGACAGACCTTCATTTTCCGCTACTTTGTACGGTCTCGTGCTAAGGCCATCCATCTTTTCTCAACTGCCTGATTTTTTTTTATGAAAAACCTTATTTTAATTCCAATGTATTGTTAGTTGGAATTCAGGCAAAAGTAGGCAAATAAGGACACAGGCCGCCAGCGGTCATACAAACTATCAAACACTTGCAAATTCCAGGCGGTAAAAGGGACAGAGATATAATGATTCCTATAGCTCCATCCCTTAGAGCGGTTGCGCACTACGTCCGATCCGAATCCGATCCGAACCCGTGAAAATACGGTCCGGAGTAGTGCTAGAACAATTTCTATGGTAGTTTACGCATTAGATCCGGCTTCCGTCATCCGATTTTATTATGTATCCGGTCTAGATCCGAATTTTCACGGGTTCGGATCGGATTCGGATCGGCGTAGTGCGCAACCACTCTTACACTCACTAGAACTTGGCAGGTTTTAACAGCTCATTATTCCGCTGATGGTAAATTACGTAGTACCGCTAAAGTGTTAATTACAGAATCCGATATACCTACTGTATTAAATTGTATCTGAAGATGCGTTACTCATAGAATTCAGCAACACAATGTGTACAATGTAATATAATATGTAGCCTAGCCTGCTGCAATTATTGATTATAGATAATTTTTTTGCCGTTCGTATGGAATATAGAATGATAATATTATAGAATACTAGCTTCTGCCTGCGACTTTGTCTGCGTGGACGGCACGGTTATGGAGAACTGAAAATGAGTTTTTTTTTTGTAAATTTTGTGTACGCACACATCAAAAACGATTACAGGATGAAACCTAAACAGAAATAAAAACACTCTACTCGTCCATACAAAGTGGCGACACCTTGTGAGCAAATTCACAGCTTTCAACGATTAATTTGATTTCCCGTGGGAATGAGAGGTTTTTTTGGGATAAAACTATCCTATGTGCTATTTTAGAACCTATCCTATATGTGTGCCAAGTTTCATCCCGATCCATTCAGTGGTTGAAGCGTGATTAGATAACAAACATCCAAATATCCAAACATCCAAACTTTCTCATTTACATTAGGTATGTACCTATACAAGGCACAATTTGGAGGTAATATAGTAACTTACGACCTATCAGCAAGGTAAGAAGTTATACCTCAAACACAAGAATGCCTAGGTTATAGGTAATTAATGTATTGCAAAGACAGCTGTCAGAGTAGGTAATATGCATGGATTTAAATCGCATTTCTCAACAAAATATGAAAATACCGTAATAAAGATCATCAAAAGTGAAGTTAAAATTAAAATCGGCGAAGAAATACGGATGATACAATAAAATGCTTAAAATCAACACGGGTTCAGCAGAAAATAGCTTTCTACGAACCGAAAATTCTGCGAAGTCATACATTCTATCCAATGAGTTTCGGTGAAACAAGGGGACACCATTTTAAACCGCTAATCAGACAGCGATTAGACAGAGACATCCGCCATATAAACTCAGTGTTAAATTCTGTTTTGCTGGAAAGAGATAGGAACAAATCTTGGTCGGCTTATACCTTAGTTATTATTATAACATTTAAAAAAATGTTTTTTCTCAACTGTTTGCTACATGAATCAGCTTTTATTGAATCTGTGAAAAATAGACATGAATATTCCCTAATGTTTATTTGTCCTGTTACAGTAAAAAGAAATGTCAATCCAGTTAAAATTATAACCAGAAATCCAATAATAGGTTATAAATTGTAACTGCGATGACAGCTGTCAAAATTGACTTCCATATATGATATTCTTCCTATAACTGTAAATTAATAAAACATGGGGCATTGAACACTGGCAAGTCGTTAATTTCGTGAGAAAAAATACATTGTTTATAAGGCTTACAATAAACACAAAGAAATAGTGCAGTAAAGAAAACTTCCGTCTTTAATTATATACTATGTATATGAAAGAATAGGTATTATTATGAGCAAATCAACATTGATTGCAGCCGATGGTTGATTCTGATTTCAATAATTGATCCATAGGCTTGGCTTAGTCATGGTTATTGATCCATTAAAACTAGGTTTAATAGATCAATCTTCTAAGAACTATGTGTATTATGCACTTTGTACCGTACACAAATGCAATAAATACAAATAAAGTACGAGTATATGTTACAAATCTTGTTGCGCTCTATTTAACTGCTTGCTACTTTGAGAATGAGATATTTACGGTATATTTTTTTTAGTACGGAGTCCATCAACAAATAGGTTGGTGTCATGGCGTTAAACAAATTCAAATTATTGTATAAGGCAGAATCAGGTTTTAACCTTAACGCTATAAAAACTAACGAAAGTTTAGGTTAGGTAAGACTACACCTTCCTACCTAATACTTAGGTATCGCGAAAAGACCTATGCTGTCTATAATACTTATTTGATGTACACGCAGAAATAAAACCAATTGCTGACAGTTGACAAATATATATCGTCCGTGGTACCGGTAAATGATGGGTTAGAAACATACCGTAAAATGTATCTACTAGCTAAAATGTAAAGAGCTGACGTACTTTGACGATCTACCACATCGGCCGCTTATGTCAATACTATACCTACATTTTGTAAATTTTCGAAAATTTATAACTTTAGGGTTATGCGTCTCGTCTCAGCCCCTGTTGTTGTAAACTTCGCACTATTAAAGTTGGTAAAATACGTTTCTCGTGTCGTGAACTACTATCAACTCTAGTGAGAGAATTCTAGACCAGTTAGAACTTTCCGTAACCTGTCCTTTTCCTCGATTTGTGATTAAAATAATAGTAGGGTCCGAGAATTTTGGACCGAATTAAGGTCCTCTAACTATGTCAGACCTCATTTTCTTGGGTCTACAGGATCTCTGACAATCACTGGGTTTTAGCTCACTAGTTTCACAAGCAAAAGGCTGATCACAAAATGACTATTATGAAACTTACGTTGATTGATTATACACTCAAAAAAATGTGAGCTAACCAAGAGAGGTTTTCTTTTAGTTGACATAAAATGAAAACACTATTCATGAAATTAGTTATATCAAACAAAACTTATAGTAAAAACAGCAAGTTCTTTAGCGATTCAACTAACATCTTAGTTGATGCGTCTAACGTCTTGTTAGGCTCATATGGATTCAAGACGCCTATGCACAACAATCACAATCTAGTTAGAAGCGACCAATATTTTTTTTCAGTGTAGCACCTTTTTACTATTTCCCATCTCCATTAGTAACATGTAGGATTTCCCTTGCCAGTCCATTCTCACCACCATTACGCCACTGAACACCTTCTGTTCTGCACTTAGGCCCTGTGTGGTAATAGCTCGTCCCACTTCAGTCAAGGTTCCAACGTCACCACAGTAAAAGGGCCAATCAACACGCAGGCACCACGCAAACAAACACTCTAACACTAGCCCTTAAGGTCAGTTACTGTTCGGCAGTTCAAAACTGATGATACTTTTCCACGTTTCTGCCAAGGTCTAACCGTGCGCTACCGCACGCATTTTTGCGTAGAATTCAACTGTTGTATGTGAAGTAACATGAATATTTGAATTTGAACGTTGTTCCGAAGATTTTAAAGTATCATGTGGGTTTGGTTTTGATAGAGAGTTAAAGGTTTTGATAGTTGTAGCGAACACAAAGGAGTAGATAGTATTGAAATATTACGCTGTTGTACGTGTGCCCGTGAATGTCACGTAGTTTCAACGTAAGTACTGTACAATTTTTATCAAATTGCGACCGGTTAATTGTCGGTTTTAAAGGCGATAAGTCGGAGAGGAAAATACACTTATTTTTGGTATATGGCGAGTAGGAAAAATAATGTAATATGGTCATTACGAGTATATCTTTTAGTTGGTATTTTTTTCCTTTTTTGTTCTGACTGCGTTGACCGAAATTAAGTACCTAATTTAACTGATAAGTTATAAATGTTATAATTAATCGGGAAGTATTGTAGGGGGAGCTGGAGACAACTTAGTAACTAATAACGCTGAAAGTCATAGATACCTAAACCCTGCAAAAACAAACAACCACTTGTCCGTCACAATGACTCACATATGCATGACGATATTAGTAATGCCTCTCACAGACTACGTATTTGCCAGTCGGTGATTAAATTTGAGATCAAAATCCTAACCTAATGATAATGATACTATTAATTGACACCGCAGGGCTCGTACAGAGTAATTACCTTAATCCACTACCCACTTCAAATTAACCGCTAAATTACTTTAGAAATGGCAGTGAAAGCGCAATTATCTCATATCGCTTTCAAGCGCGGAATGCGCTTTCCGCTGCGGAATTCCCAATGTTTACTTTTGAAACAAAAAACAGTGCCACCTGTTAAATATTTTTAATTTATGTGACCATTGTTTTTTTTTACTGTAATCAAGCGGCTCTTCTCATCCATTTAGATGAGTTAAAGTTAGGTGAGTCTAACCGCCCTACTCAGAAACCTTTGTAATACAATTAAATAATTCCTTTTTAAAAATGCGTATGAAAAAAAATCGTCACTGAGGAATAACTTAGGTTATCGGCAACAACTAACTCTAAGTTCGGCTATAAGTCACTTTAAGTATCTAGTAGTAAGTAGTTTGTATAAAATTTCAGGACATTCGGATAAAAAATTCACATAAATGCCTAATTTTTAATATACCTATATTTTTGACAGTCAAAACATAGAATAGTTGTTGAAATATAAAGCGAGGATATACTTATTTTTTGCCCTATTTAGTGTCCCACTGCTGGGATTTGGCATCCCCCCTTTTCCGCTATTCGTCCCTATTATGTAGGTACATGCTCCTGCCACTCGCTTCGAAACGCGTCCCTTTACCTGTAAAACGTTAGTTGTCTTTGTTAGAAAGAAATGTAAATAACAAATGAACGAATCAGAAAGGGACAGGTTTATTACCTAGTTTTTAACTGAAATGAGCAACTGAAACCACAAAACTGCCCCTGGTACTGACGGCATAACAAAGCTATTGTTGAATTCGGTAGTCATTTTATTCCACACTGTATTAGCCCAAATAGCTTCGAAATCATAATCACAGCTTAAGCTTTTATTATCAAGTGTATAAGAGCTGTCATAACGTCTAAATTATAATTACGATATGAAAGCCAGATGAACTAAAGGTCTAAATGGAATTGATAAATCGATAAACTCGCAAATCGATACTTGTCTCCTAAACTAGTATTCGTTCCTAATATTTAAATATAAAATAACCAAAAACGTCTTCAAATTACTCCTAAATGGTGCTGCTTTTTTAAATTTATCAATACATCATTATAAAACAAAGTCCCCGCCGCGTCTCTCTGTATGCTCGCGATGATTTCAGAAACGACTAAGCGGATTTTAATGCGATTTTGAATATCAATTAGATAAATTTATGGGATGGTTTTTATGTATAATCAATTATGGTTTATGTCTAAAAAATCATATAAACCGAAGTAAAGTGAGAGCGGATTGCTAGTTTTTAAAATATTACAAAAAAAACAGCGTAAAGCCACAAACGTACAGAGGCCGGCGCGGCGGCGGCGCGTAACTGGGCGAAGCGCCGAGTTGCTATACAAACACCGCCTTCGCCACGCCTCATCCAATGCGATACCTATACTTTTATTTATAACAATACACGCATTGTGCGCCTGCGACTAAACTATCGATAAAGAGATGAAGCGTCTTGCTCTGCAACGAAAATAATAAATATCTGAGAACTCTCTCACGAAAATTGTCCCGAACAAAGTTTCAGGCTTGCTTTTAGGATGGGCAGATAACGCGGGCATACCTAAACTTAGTAGCCTATCTATTACAATCTTGTTACAATCAAAACATTTAAAAATAAGGATATTTGTCCTACTGACTTTCGGCGCAGCAGGGCGGAGCTCCTGTTTCTGGGTGGTTTGCCTTTCGGGCATCTGCAGAAATCTAACGAACCTAACCTACCTACTTTTACAACACAATTAGTATTTGGTAATAAACTACGAGGAAGTATTTGAAAATTAAAGATCCCACATACAGATATACTCGTTAAAATTGTAAAACTTATAACACCCGTGGCCTGTTTCACGAAGCTACAAGTTACAAAAATGTTACAATTTTCCATTTGACACAACCTCGACCAATGACGACCAGCCATTTGAGCAGTGTTGTCAGGATAGACCTGTAAAATTGTAACTTGTATGTAGCTTTATAAAACGTGCTCCTGCTCGTATTATGGTAGTTTTTATTGCGGTAGATAAAGCATCCGTCACTCTCGCACTTACATACTGGTTAGAAAGTAACAGATGTTTTATCGTCGTTTATTCACATCGATGAATACGATCATAAATAGGCCCGCTGATTAACTAATTTCCCAATTAATTCGTAGTCTTGAAAAAGTCAAATTGAGATTAGAGCTCGCTCAAACTTCTAATAATACGAAACAAAGGTTTCAAGAAAATTCCAACTCAACTTACTTAATACTCTAATAACACAACTGATAAAATAATTGGCACAATTGCTTTCCTGAACTTTTTCCTTAGCAATTGATTTAGCGGTAAGTGTATAATTTTCCTTAATTGAAAGTGATTAACTTTCGTAATTATCAAATTATTCACATCCTGTAAGTTTTACCTACTACTTCGATCAATGTAAGTATAATTTTAATGCCAATAAATATGAAATTTAAATTGATATGGTCTTTATTGGGTTGTAATAATGATGTAAAAAATTTAGTCTCGGAATAAACTGATGTCTGTAGTCACACTCAGCTGAAAAATAAATCCTTGAAACAACCATTATAAAAACTTTGTCACCTCAACAACAAAATCCGGTCAAGTGCGAGTCGGCGCCGCGCACTGAGGGTTCCGTATCATACGACTTTAACTAACATGTTTTTTAGGGTTCGCCCTATAATTACGCCAAGTTTGATGTTTGGATGATTCCCCTTAATTTTTACCATAAAGGTTATACAAAAAGATATTAAAATGAAAACGTTTCTCGTATGGGGATGGGGATCCATTATACAGCAGCAAAAATCAATATCAAAAAACTACAGCTCCTTAAAGTCGGACGGGCGGACAACGATGGCTTAATAGCGGCCTATATTTTTTACTATTTTACTATTACAGTTGCATTTACACGTACGATTCGGAACGAAGATTGGAACGGCGCGTGGCGCCCGCGGTCCGAACTTTACGTGTGCAGGCCGCTAATTATAGAGTACGGAACCCTAAAACCAGAGCTCAAAAATCGTCATGAAGCCTATGACGGAACTCATCAAGCGCGACCTTTCGTCGTAAGTGTAATGAACAATAGGCGATACGTTCACTTCTGCGTGGCTTTTTTTGGCCGGAGCGTCCTCGGCCATATCCGCCTAACGTTTGCTTGGCTCTCATGTGGCGAGTCTGTGAACAGCCTGTATCGTTGAATACACGTTTTTTATGGGACATGAAAAATTAGGAACATAGCGCATGTTTCAAGATCTTTAGGGGGATATACAGTGTGTCTTCCATGGGAACATAAAATAAGTAACGATAGCCTTATAACAATTTACCCTTGATAATATACTAATTTTTAAAGATTTCTCGAGCTGCAATGTAATGCAAAATTTTATTTATCACTTTTGAGAAGCATACTAATCCCCTTATTTATAAACACGCGATAAACCTATTTAGTCAAAGTATGCTTGATCCCATATATGTTATTACCTACTTAAAAAGTTGATTTAAAGTAAAAACGACCGAAAGAGTTTAAAAACTTCGCTGATTCGTAATTATTCTAATAACGTAAGATACCACTGAAAAACTTCTGAAATAAAACATTAAATTAAGGATTTTTCGTGACAAGGACATAAGGGAAAATTACAAAAATTCAGGTTATAATGCTCAATATCTCGGAAACTCGTAAAAATCGCTAAACATACTGGGTTAAATGAAAAAATGAAAAAAATAATTAAAAATATTTATTGGCAATTAACTTAAGTACAGTTTATCTTTAGTCCTGGATCCCGAGCTAGGAAGCCCTGTGTTACAGGACCTAGTGGTATACAACTTTTAAAGTAACACTCTTAATAGAATAAATAACTTTGCAGAGGGTTATTACATATTAAACTAAGACTAAGAACTTAAATATACAAATTCTAATAAGCGGGTGCGTGAGTGAATGTGTAAATTTGCGTATCTTAAAATGTATATGTTATGTTATTGGTGGGTATCATTTAAATCAATAGCTTTTTAGCTGCTCTATCAGCCCTAGGCGGGTTGACATCGATTTATGGGGTATAAATGTCCATAAAAGTGCATTTACATGGGCAATTATTTGAGCAATAATTGCCCGTCGTCTTACTCTTACTTGGTGTTATAGAGTGAGAATGAATAGAATGAGTGTACAGTCGAGTTCATAAATTTGTGTACACTTTAGTACCTTGTCTATTTAATGTCATGTTTAGACTGCCATATGTGAATTGTCACAGCGATTAAAGTGACAAGGTACTAAAGTGTACTCATATGTATGAACTCGACAGTAAGTGCAACTTAAGACGTAATGCTTTGAAGGTAAAGCCGTAGTTAGACGAAAAACTGCAGTGCTGCTCTAGTACTAAGAACTGTAAATTGTAAAAAAAGTTAATTCGCAATCATTACAAACTTATTTGCCATTAGGAAACACAGATGCAACTCTCATTTATTGCAATTCTTCAATTGCAGTGAATTCGCTGTAAAAAATATATTAGGAGAAACTCTTTGGCAGCTTTGAGAATGAAAATGTCTATAGGTCATAGTTTCTACTTACCATGGTGGCCTGCGTGCTCGTTTACCTTCTCCGTGCTATGATAAAAAAAGATGGTAACTCCTGCTAGTTCGAGAGATCAACATTATAAAATAAAATAAGAAAAAAACGTGTACCTAATAAACTGAAAATCAAAAAGCCGACTGCGTAAAAAATCTGTGTAACACCCTAGCACCATATCACGACTTTTTAATCGTTAAAAATTATCCTAAATGATCATTCGAAATGAAAAATTATAAAAGAAACCTGAAGATGATTTTTAAATACCTATTCAACAACCTCACTTCACCAGTCTTATCTTATCTTATCTTACACATACGGCCCTTTCTACGGATACACTTCGACCCTTTGGGATCTTTTGTGCAATTAAATGCCCTCTTACACACTCAGCTGTTCGAATGTGCAGGTTTTCTCACGATGTTTTTCCTTCACCGTAAGAGCATCAGGTAATGCACTTATCTAAGTTAGAAAAACTCATTGGTACATGGTGACCGCGGGGGTTCGAACTCGGTACCTTACGATCACGAGTCGACCCCCTAAGCCACTGGGCCGCCGACGCTCTGCACTTCACCACTTCGTCGACTTTCGTTTTTTTTCTTTTGCTCTATGGTATTTGGTTGCCGCCATATTGAATTTTGAAAACATTCATATCTTTAGTGACACTCACAAGATTAAGACAAATGGATTGACATAAAAATCATCAAAATCGCGTTTAGTTTTTCGACCGCCAAAGGAACAAACATACATATTTATTGGCTGATAAACACATCACTCTCCTTTGCCTCGCACAGTCGGGTAAAACGCAGACTTTACTATAACCTTAAGTATCGGAAACGCATCTGTTAGAATTAATGATCTAATCAAATTGATGTTTTAGCAAAAAAAACACCAATCAATCATTTGCTAGTGATTCCAATAATGAAGAATGTCAGTAGGTACGCCAAATCGCTTGAAACTTTGTAAGAGTAAAGCTTATAAATAAACAAACATACTACTTTTTGTTTCATTCAAATAGACCCAGTAGTTTTGATTCTACGAACGTATGAAATTACGGTCAAAAATATTAAAGGGTGCGGGCGCCATCTTACTGGAGTGACGTCATGGTTTCGTTGCGGTACGGCCCCTTATATGATTGAGTAAGTTTACAGGGCTATATTTTTTTAACCGTTATAAGTAACCAGTTGAAATTTTCACAGATTACGTGTTATTATAAACTCTATTGTTTAAAATTACAAAATGAACAATAAATCAAATCCCAAGAGGGGTCCCCATACAAGAAACATGACAAATAACCAGTTTTTTTAGCATTATTATACGGATTATATTTTTATAATGGCTTACTATTTTGATGCTATTTTAAGCTTAAATTGCAGTCGAACTTTCATAGTTTACGACTAAATAACAATCTCAAGTAAAACTGCTAAAAATATTTGACCAAACTGATTTTATCAACACGATGTTTTAAGCGGTCACTCATCCTGTTTTAGAATACGCTTGTAAGTAGGTAGTTGCTTAACTTTGGAAGCCGAAGTACGGGTTGTATTTGTATTAGCTTTTTATTTCGGTGTCACACAATAATCTAAACTCCATACTTACGACCAAACAGTAATCTGTAGTAAAACAACAAACAACAAAATCTTACACGATGTTTAAGCGGTGTTTACTTAACTTTGGTAATAGCCCTTTCTTTACAAATGTCGTATCTAATGTAGAATTCATATCGCTAGGTACCGTATAAAATAATGAACTATAAAACATGAGTTTTTGATTGACCTAGGTAGTAGTTCTGATATTTTGTGTACTTATTCATTACATCGATTTCAAATTTCGCGGGCGGGCGCTGCCAAGTGGCTCACTCGCCATAAGTTAGGTACCTAGACCGCCTCTCTCTCTCTCTCTCTCTCTCTCGCTAGTTGTTGGTATTAGCGGCCGCTGTAGCAAGTAGGTAGTTTTTGAACTGTTTTTGAGCATTATTACTGTTATTTCGTGTATGCAAGATAGCTTAGATACCGTGCGTGCGTGTGTGTGTGTGTGTGTGTGTGTGTGTGTGTGTGTGTGTGTGTGTGTGTGTGTGTGTGCGTGCGTGCGTGCGTGCGTGCGTGCGTGCGTGCGTGCGTGCGTGCGTGCGTGCGTGCGTGCGTGCGTGCGTGCGTGCGTGCGTGCGTGCGTGCGTGCGAGCGTGCGTGCGTGCGTGCGTGCGTGCGTGTGTGTGTGTGTGTGTGTGACGTGTGTCCGTCTATCCGCAGCCTAGCTGAGACTCTTAGTACTAGAAACGTGTAATTTGGCATGAATATACATATTAGTCACGCCAACATAGTTAAATAAAAGTAAAATCATGATTTTTTTTTTTTTACGTAACGTGGGGAAGTTTTTTTTTCTCGTCTACCCCATAGTGTGGGGTGTCGTTGTATAGGTCTTTCCAAAATATTGCGGATTTGTGAAAACAATATTTTAATTAAGGTATCCGTTTATGAAAAGCTTTAAAGCGCAAATTTTTGTTAGAGTCAAGTGTCGTCGTCCCCTCCCCACTACAGCCAAAACTACAAATAAAAAATATGAAAAATATCTTCAAAGGAAAACTATCACGACTAAGTAGACTTCATTGGCTCTTGAGTTAAACGGTTTAAATGTTTATACCTGCCGAAAACTTATTTGCGGTGTTGGTAAACTGACCGCGACCTATATCGATGTATGGGGATAACAGTTTTCCAACGGCAAAGTTAAGTTTGTCGCGAGGTCTAATTTGTTTGTAGTAACGGCTTCGGAACCCTACACTGAGCATGGTTCGACAGGCTGTTGCCCGGTTTTTTGCATTAATGTTTTGGTATTTTTATGTAGAATACGGTGAACCCTAAATTAAAAGTGCTTGATTATTATTCTATTTTTATTTAACCAACTTATTCGACAAACATTACAAACAGAAAAGCCGGTCAGCAACGGACAGTTAGTTTAGTTAAACAGGTTAAACTGTATGTAAAACAAAACAATGGATAACCATAACTATCATAGTCACATCAAAACGAATTCGTAAAAAATTACGACTTCCAAAGTTAAGCAACTACGAGCGTAGTCTAAAACAGGATGGGTGACCGCTTAAAACATCGTGTTGATAAAATCAGCTTTGTCACCTATTTGTAGCAGTTTTACTTGAGATTTCTATTTAGTCGTAAAGTATGAAAATTAGACTAGAACTTAAGCTTAAAATCGCATCAAAATAAGAAGCCATTATTGAAATACAATCCATATAAAAAAGCAAAAAAAAATGGTTTTTTTCATGGTTTTTGTACGGGGACCCCTCTTGGGATTTGATTTATTGTTCATTTTAAAAATTTAATCGATAGAATCTATAATAACACGTATTCTGTGAAAATTTCAACTGTCTATTTATTACGGTTAAAAAGATAGAAGCCCTGTAAACTCACTCATTCATATAAGGGCGCGTACCGCAACCAAACGATGACGTCATCATCCGTGAGCGCTAGCCGCCGGGTTTCGAGCGCCGCATACGAAGTTTAAAATTCAATATCTCGGAAACTATTAGACGTATCGAAATGATTTTTTTACAGCATTTTTTTGTTTTTAATGAAGAATACGATAAGCCAAAAATCTAAACTGGTTGACATTCTCTATTCTAGAAACCAGGTACGTTTTCTAAATTGTAAATTTGGCTAAGAACTAGTCGATAGATGAGTTATTACGGTTCCGCATATATACTAGACAATTTTAAATAAAGTATTAAAAACACATACAAAAATCTGTTAAATAAATCTTTCATATTTTAATTACAGTTCATATTTCCTTTTGTTCATAGTTTTATTCTTTACCTAATATTTATTCGTTCTATTTTAACCTACCAGGAAAATCAAAGCCGAAACCCATATCACCACATACCATAGAAGGAGGCCACAATTCAGATTTTTACTATTATTCATTTAAATAATTGTACACTAAACTTGGTATACTGAACCGTAACACTATAACTAATTTAAGGTCTGGCAAGGCACTTAATACTAGTGAACCTTTTGACTGAGGACCTCTAATGCAGACGAATATAAAAAAACAAATGATAAATCAATTAGTCAAGGTCAAAAAAAACTAGCTTTTATAAACCAAAAATTACCAATACAGAAAGATGAAAAAACGAACAACAAAAAGCGAGTCTGGTCATAAACCGCATTTCACAGAACCTGTAAAACCTTATTTGACACATCGCTTATTGCAAAATTTAAAACCAATAAATCGCTGTTCGATTTTTAAAACTCGTCAATTGTTAGAAAAAAAAAGCACCAGCCAGCCAGTAACACATGCGTAGGACTTTTGGGACGCGAGTTCAATGTAACCTATTTGCATTCGAAAAGGCAGAATGACGCCATGACTTTGTCGGTCTTTGCCTTCACTTTCGTCGAAAAAACAAAACAATATTGTAAAATTCGTAAACAATCCTACCCAGAACGGTTTTTGCCCTAATAAAGTCGTAATAAAACTTTGTTTAGTTGTCTTTTTTGTTGTATGATCTAATTTTTTCCGTAGACTTTTGTCGAAAGGCATTGACAATAAGAGATAATGTCGTAATGGCTTGACAATGGATTGTTTGTGTTTAGACTCGGCGGGACCTTTAAAGGGTGCCGATGTGTCCCTTAGGCGAAATGAATAATGGATTCTAAATGACGCAATTTAAAAATTTCACTTTCTGCTCTCCTTCAACGAAACTAAAAGTTGTCACTTGGAGCTTCGCATAGACCATCTATGTTTTTTTGCAGTTGCTTCGGGCGAGACTTTGGATAAAACATTCCGTCTTGGAAACAATGTTTCATTTAGGAATGTGTTTTTCCCATATATAACGAAGTCAAAACAATAGGTATACCTACTTAAATATTCACCAAGAGAATGTATTAGGGAGGCACAGGGCTCACTAGGGGAGGATTGTATAGGGAACTGAATTATCACAAGTAATTAATTAAATACCTACTCGTACTGAGTTGGACTTGCTGCTTCTAGATTTTAGTACATGGGTTTTATTAAATTATTTATTTTAATCTTTCTAGCACAATATTGTCAAACAGTTTGAGTGCGTTGTGAAAGTTAAAAACAAATGGTAATAAATGAGTACCTTAATATCTTTTTTTAAATGAATTTGAGGATATAACGTAGTAAACATTTCCACGATCCATAACAAATTAATTTCATCGTACTCGAAGAGAGACGTTAATTGAAAAAGCGCCCATGAAGGGTTCCGTGAAAGGTAAATTGCGGTTTACGATTTATTACGTATTAAACAAAAACTACTAACTAGATCTCGTTCAAACCAATTTTCGGTGGAAATTTGCATGGTAATGTACATCATATATTATTTTTACATTTATCATTCCCTTATTTTAGAAGTTACGGGGGGGGGACATACATTTTTCCACTTTGGAAGCGTCTCTCGCGCAAACTATTCAGTTTAGAAAAAATATATATGAGAAACCTCAATATCATTTTTGAAGACCTTTCCATAGATACCCCACACGTATGGGTTTGATGAAAAAAATATATTTGAGTTTCAGTTCTTAGTATGGGGAACCCCAAAAATTCTTGTATGAAAATCTTAATGCGGTTCACCGAATACATCTACTTACAAAGTTTCCATTGTATAGATCTTATAGTTACGGAAAAAAGTGGCTGTGACATACGGACGGACAGACGGACGGACGGACGCACAGACATGACGAATCTATAAGGGTCCCGTTTTTTGCCATTTGGCTACGGAACCCTAAAAATGATAACGAATGGGATAAATTTCGATTGTATTCTGTACATTTATTTGTATAATTTTAACTATTATATAAATATCTAAACTCGCACCAAGTAACCATATAAAATGTAGTAGGTACTTTACGACCAACATATTTTATTTTATATATTGTATTATGCCGTGTAGTGGCCGGCTTAGAATTGTGCCAGTCCATGTCTTCCCGTGGAAGTCGTTAGAGGCGACTAAGGGAATAAAGGCTTGTAGTATTGTTAGGCGATGGTTTTGCAACCTGTCACAAATGTACACTGGTAAACATCTTAGCCTGTTTTTGCAAACTGTGGTTACATTAACAACAAGTTTTTAGAGTTGTTGGTAATCCTGTAGCTCTACCTACCCCACTCTGGGATGAAGGCGTGAGTGTACCTATGTATGTAAGTATGTATGTATTATGCAGAAAAACAAATTTTATCAGCGATCAATAACCGCAATCGATAGCAAAAACTTACACCGAATACATCTTATGTCATTGTACTTTCAAGTTCAAAAAGTACATCTTAGTGCACTGCCCTCACTTTCAAGGTGCTGCGATTGAATTCTGAACTTTCTTCAGTTATACTTAGACCAATATTGCATTGCAACAGTGCAGGTATGAAGAACATTGTGTTTACGACTTTCAACCAAGTAAAAATACCTAGGTATCAGTTTTTTGACTTGTGGCGTATTTGGGTGGTTAAATTAACAGCGGTATAACTATTCCATTTCGTCACGAAAATTACCTAGGTATACTTCTGTAAGACAAATGGTGGTATCATAAACAAAACTCCTGTAGCGAGTACAACCATACTACCAACGGGTGAGGGTTGGATTGAACTGTAGGTAATCTTCAGCTTTAAAAGTTTTAATATCCTAATAATGTTGTACCTACTTTAGGGGAAGACACTGGAGGCTGTTGTTTGGGCGACTGACTTCTAACATTTCGGTGTAATCTAATTACACGTACATGTCGATCGTTGATCTTTATTGCAAACAAATATACAAATGGCGGACTTAATGCCTAATGGCATTCTCTACTAGTCAACCAAATAACCATACAGAAAATAACAAAATCGGTACACAGAAAAAGAAAGACAGAAAACATAGCAAATAATATAATTTACAAAATAATTATACTGTACCCAAATCAGAAAACTAAAACAATAAGAAATGCTTATAATTATAATTACTATCTTTCCCCTTATTCATAAACTATAAACCTATTTTAGTTAAAGTAACTATTCATTGTCCCTTTGTGTCCAATTCAATAAATCAATCAATAAATATTTAAAAATCCCGTGTCGTAACTTTCATTATAATGCCTATGCCACTCCCACAACAAAGATGAACACCTCATTATATTAAATTGATCAAGCCAAAAAAGAAATAGACATACGTGCATACATACACATATTCATACAATCGAGTAATATAACCTGACAGTAGGTTAAAAAAAAAACTTATTATTTATTCTTAGTGTCACTATACGATATTGCAGCCTTATGTCAATCAAACTAATAATCTCACTGAGACTACCTCTAGTTTCATATCTTCAAAATAAAAAAAACTTGTGTTTTTGGTAAACATACATACATACATACATTAAATCACACCTGTTTCCCAGAGGGGTAGGCAGAGACCACTTCTTTCCACCTGCTACGATCTTGAGAAATCTCTTTCGCTTCTTCCACATTCATACATCGAGTCATGCACGCACGTCGGTTTCGGGTACTTAAAATTCGGCCCTTTTCCAGTATTTCTCCGATTTGATTCGAAAAAGTACGCCTAGGGCGGCCTTGGTAAAGATAAAATAGTAAATTTAAACGATAACGTCTGAATTTCTTCTAAATTTTTTAAACGAACCAACGCCCGGGTTTTAAGATACCATAAACCCAATCCTATTCTTTTTAAAGACAATGGCTCCGCTTCAGAAGGACCGACTTTGTTCGCTCTATTGCATAATTGCCCCGGTGCTTCCGACAACCATTTAAACTATTTAAAAGAAATGTGAAAGTGATTCTAAGCCCTAATAAAACTTTGTTTTGCTACTCGTTCTTTTGTCCAATATTTTAAACTTTCGCTTTCGGAATTTAAAAATGATGTTCGAAACAAAAGACGACCTATTTTGGCTGCAAATTTGTTGCTACCGCTTTGTGCAAAAAACAGTGTGTTGTTTTTGGGGCGTGGTTTTTTGCCTTCTGTGAATTTATTTAGCTGCAAATTCTTAATTTAAATTAGCATACGTTATTCACAGGACTTCCATATTAATGTTACTTATCAGTGTGATATTTATTTATGAGCTTCAATTAGTCAAGTTTTTATTGTTCATTATACCAAGCCCGTAAAGTTTAAAAAAGTGTTCAAACATTCGTATTGAAAAGAAGAAATCAATCAAAATGAATTACACTACAAGAAGTATTAAAAATTATATCTATTAAATTATCTCGCTCAATTCATCATAATTGAATTTAAAGTTCATAAGCTGAATTCAATAGCGGAGTCGATTTGCAATAAAAACTATTAACAACTAGCAAAATATGCATTCGATTCCATTTATATCGATTTATGGCCCCGAATGGGTATAGCAGAGTGTTTTAATTAAGTGCTAGTAATATTTTATCAATTATGTCAATTTAGTTTACAGCCATTCGTTTTAGTTATTCAAAAAACGCCAGTCCTTTCGACCAAATTAATTAATTTACCTGACAAGAGATAAAACTAAAAATCAAATGTAAGGGTTTTGGAGATTGACCCTTTTTCATTAAGAATATTAGAACATACATATACGTACCTTCACGCCTGTAATCCCAGAGTGGGGTAGGCAGAACAACACAGAATTACCTAGTTAGAACTCTAAAAATTTGCTGATAATTCTGTAACTACATTTTGCATAATCAGGCTAAGATGTATACCAGTATATTAGTGACAGGTTGCAAGCCCATCGCCTAATAGTACTACAAGCCTTTATTCCCTTAGTCGCCTCTTACGACATCCACGGGAAGACATTGAGTGGCACTATTGTAACCCGGCAACCACTATTAGAAATAAGGAGAATATTAGAAATAAGAAGGAATGTCGCCAAAAGAATTTAGAGAGGAGAAAGGGGCACCTATTCATTTAAAATAAGCATTTAATATAAAATAACTCCATCATAACATAAATCTTTGAAAAATCGGACAAATGAATATAGGTATGTATTCGAATAAAAATAATTTGGAAACTTAAGATGTTTTAATTGTTTTTCCATAAAGAATAAATCTGTTTAAACTCATAAATAATCGTTATTTTTAGCTAACGCCGACACCAAATAAAGTCTAAATAAACATGTTTTTTTAACAAAATTAGAACGCCAGATTAACCACAAAAAGCCTCAAGAAAACAACTAATCCTTAAAACTAACGGCTTAGAATATAACCTACTTTTTTTAATACTGGCGCTTCCTTCTCAGCCTGTCATGTTGGCCAAACAAACCAAACATTTAGCCTTAAATGTGCCACCGACACACATTTCTTCATCAAATTACATACAATAGCCACTTGGTGGCATTGAATATGTAAGCCTCTCTTCCTGGTCGTGACTTGATGCCATCAGCGGTGCGTCATCAGCCTTCATGATGACAGATTCCAATGCAAATGATGGTGCAGTCATTTGCTAAGATAATTAAAGCACGTAGAATTTGACTGGGTAATTATGTTTTGAACATTTCCTTGTATATTGATGAGAGGCCCACATTATAATTTGATTTATATAATCTATATATTAATAAATGTTCCAGGGATGCTAAAGTAGCATTTTCGGTACCGGCATGAATCTCAAATTGCAAAACTTTCCTTCGAGAAATTTGCGATAGTGATCAAGAATGCTCAATATGCTCATGTTTAAGAATGTTATCAGTGATTTCTTGAGACGGTTTCCAAAACTTTGGAAATGGGCTGGAATTAGTAAATACTACATTGCTAGTTGCAACGTATCTTGGCGACCATAATGATTCATTCGAGTCCTAAAGATAATTAATCAAACAAAAGTCTCCGATTTTGAAAAAAAATACTACTTTAAACCTTCGAACATTCTGAAAACTAAAAGTTCAATAAAATGCGATACAAACATGTCGGTACAAAGCAAGATCTACACCCGCGATCCCCAGCAAAGGCAGGCATAGGCAACTTGTATGTATACTACCGCTACTGTACCAACAAGTCACGTAGCTAATGTACACAATAAATACAGTTAAAATAGCTAAAAATCATTTATGTTATAAAGTACCAGCTGTAAATATTTTTATAGTCCTTAGGCTATTTGACAGGTTTCTGAAAACCATCTCAGATGTTTTGTTGGTGTTTATTGAGTACTCCGAAAGTGGAAATTTTAAATTCTTTCGTGTACAAGTATTTCTTCTAAAATTCTCGAAAATAAAAAATCCCTTTTAAAATATGCCGCCAAAACGCTATCTTGGGCAATATGGCATCGCACAGGAATCAGTGACGTCACTGGTCAGTAAACAACCAAATGTCACGTCAACTCTCGGGTTCTCTCTGGTAAGAACGACATGAACAACAGATGACAGATGCAATATTTACAGACCTCATCGTCATCATAGATTCGCCGCCATTTTCGATAAAATGGCTACAGATAAAAAAAAACAATTTTTATCCCAGTTTTTTGGACAAAAGATCCATTTTATTTTAGTTAAAATACCTTAAATCGCTTTTAAAACTCATAATTTATACGAATACCTATACATAATTATTACTTTTTTTTTTCACACTGTTAAAAAACCTATTTATACAATTAAGAAGCGCCGGACAACAAACTAAGAAACAACGTAAAAGACTAAAAATTGCAATAAACCCATCACAATCAAAATGTTGCATGTGGCCTTGAATTTGTACTATACCTAACAAATGATGTCTTAAAAGCTATAAAACATAGGTATAGGTATTTACATTAGACCATAGTGTTGACTCACCGATAATTCTATCTGAATCACTTTTCACGTGTAGGAGGTATGTACAACCACATCCGTGAATGTATTTAGAAAGTAAATGATAAATCTGCTTAAAAAGTCTCAAATGATAACCATTTGCTATTTTTTAGACATCGAACCTTAGTTTTATAGCAACTTTGACATTACTCAAACGCGACGCGTTATGGTAGCACTTCACTTGGCCATGTTTGCCAAATATTGATCTTACATCTCTTTCGTTTGACATACTGATTGAAAAAGATGCAACGATAATATTTGACAAATAACAAGCAAGTAAAGTGCCACCTTTAGATATAATGAGGTAAGTATTCCATAAAGTAAGTACAGTCTGTGAGCACTTAGAAGGTGCCTGGGGTTTGTACTTCTCTCTCACTCGCTCTTAATAAGACCGTATGAGAGCGAGTAAGAGACAAGTACCAACTCGAAGCATCTTCTAAGAGCTATCGCACTGTACAAAAGGAGGTAAAATTTAATGAGCACATAAATTCATAAATTAATCCATGCCTTGAATCCTTACTCTAGATGATAATTTATAACCTAAATATCTACTTAACAACATTGGATTTACATGAAGCGATTACAAGAAACAATCCCTCTTCGAGATCATTCGATCATTCCTAGCGCGCAAACTTACATTGTATGGACAAGACTTACATTACAACATTGAGTAATTTGATCACCTATTAACTCACAAACGACAAGGCAGAATAAATTTCAAGCATCACTACGCAAATCATAAATAAAAATAACAATTATGTTAGATCATATTAACCTTTGTGTACCAATTGGGCATATCTTAAGGCCATTGGCATTGAGGTAGCATCGCACAAGACACCTCGGGCGACTTTCAAAATAAATCATTATCGTGTTGGCCGCGTCACGACTCGTGTGGGTAGATATAATTTGCGCTCCAAGAGGTCCTAATTGCTTTAAAATAGTGTTACAATAGGAGATATATTTAAACTAGTTTATTGCCAATTTCCTGCCAATAAACATGTTATACAAGGTATTGATTAGAGAACTAGCGCCTTAGGGAATTAGTAACAATTAAAATCAGATTAATGATGACTAAGACGATGTATTTATTGATTTAACAACAGATCATTATTACTTCATTCATAGACAACATCAAAAAAGTATTATTCATTTTTTATACTTTAAATTCATGAAATAAAATTAAAATTAAAACAAGATTTTTAGCGTAACCTAGTTTGTATACATCATCGAACATAGAACTGAAACATTCTTGAAGAAGAGTCTGTAAAGAAAAATCCCCTTCTTATGCTGTTTGAATACATGTACTTACATAAATTTAGTTCAATGGTACCTAACTAACATGTTATAAATGGTTCATCAACGTACAGTTTAGATGTGAAATGTAATGTTAACGGACACTTTAAACAGAAAAAACTTCAGAAACTATTAGCACAATACTGAATCATTACAATTTTAAAGTAAACATACTGCTTTAGATAGACGTAACTGTGAAAAAATGCTAACTTTCTCAAAAGGATTTCCACGAACACTCGTACAAGCGTCATCAGTAATCAGCTGGCAAACATTACTAACAACCTTGGAGAAAGTGAAATTAATTCCACCACTTATCTTGTACGACTAATTTGCATAATTACCCGTGAAATGCGCGTAGTTATTGGGTCACTAAATTGTTATTAATGCGTTTTGCAATACGCTTTGTAATATTTACTAGTCAATGACAGTAATATATAGGAAGATTTACAGGGCTCTAAAATCACAAAAGAAGTTTTTGTTACATTTTTAAACTGCTGTCTAACTTTTTACATTTTTATCGCGCTTTGCTTATCCAATGTTACGAATATTTTGCTCAAAACATGCACAATATTTTTAATCAATTGGTTTATCATTTTAGCCGGAAGGCACCCACAGCTACAACGACTAATGCATGTAATACTTTTGTTATTCATCTTTTAATGATAATGAATCATACTAATTGCCCAGTTTTAAAAAGTTTAGAAGTTTGGACTTTATCATCCAGTGAATTCCTGCCTCATTCATATTTATCTTTTGGTGCAGTAAAATTTTCCCCTTCACTGTTCAATATCGGTAAATCGATAACAATTTTCGTATTACCAACCCGTTGTGTAATTTCAAAATTATTGTGCTAATGTTAAAGTTATGGGCTTGAAAGTTGTATGTCAATAAAATTGGCCTGTTTATGATTGCGAGCTAATCGATTAATAATGATGTGGGCTCTAATTTACCGTCCAGTTTAATCTATAACGTGTACGAGATATTTGCTTAATTGTTTTTAATTTTCTCATTATACTTGGTGTCAGGTTGTTCATTCTAGGTCAGACTTGACATAGACGTAAAATTTGTTAGTTATTGATCCTTTGCCTGCAAAATAACAAAACAACAAGGACTTTAAAATTTACTTTAAGTTATAACACCTTGTAAATAGAAAGCTAGTATTCTCTACGTTGATGATAATTTTAAACACATCGAAAAAGTGTAAGAATGTGTGGAAATTTTAGATATGTGTAGTTTATTACGTTTTATATGGTCACAATGTCATAACCAGGTACCTATATCAGATCCAAATTAAATAAAACTCCAAAAGTCTAGTACTGAATGGTGTGTTACCACGCCCATAATTTAATTTCCCGATCGTTTCCCATCAGGATCTGACGTAATCTAGCCTTAACCTTTTGTGTCGTGATAGAATAGCGATGTAGCTGTGTGGTTAATCAGTGCATGAGATGATAATCAAGCTAGAACGCTAGAGATGAAGGAAAACTTTAATGATAGTGGCAATAATGTAATCTTTGTTGCATGGTAGAAGTTGGAATAAATGGAAATGAGCCCTCTCATTCGCAGTTATTCCATTTTCTACCATGCAACAATCGATGATAGGGTTAAACGGGCATCACATTTTGACCTCTAAACCCTGCCAAGTTCCAGTCAGCGAGAGGGACAAAGTTATAGGAGTCATATTTCTCTGTCCCTATCTTTGCCTAGAACTTGTTAGGTTGTTGTTAGGTGTCAGGACAGGTCTCAATACGGCGGTATTTGAGATATTGTCATTTTACCTATCCTTTTTGATGAGCCTGCACAAATTTGGAAATTCTTCAGAAAAAAAACCGCTCGGTTCAGAAAAGTACCTACCGCGGTTATAGTTTCCTAGCGATGCTTCACCAAAACTCTGTTTAAGAGATATTACTTATAGCGTGCTCACGTTTTCATAGTATCACAACAAAACCTTCACATAGTTCTGTAGCTCACTAAAATACTTCGCACATCTCAATGCCAAGCGAGTGTGGCTGGGAAGAATAAAATTACTATTATTTGCCGACTGATTACACTTAGTCCTTATAAAAGAGCAAAGTTCATTGTGTGATCGACACCTGTAATTTACGCATTGCGTAAACATCTATCCTAGGTAGCCTATTGTTTTAGATGGGCAGTGCAAATGGAATTATGTTGTGTTAAGCAAGGTCATACCCACGAGACAACCGCTTGGCTAGAGCGATTTAATGGTAACCAGGGTCACTTATGTCTTATCGAAACCGTGATTTTATTCTGCTCAGCTGGTCAGAAGGTTGGATTAAGTCTGTTGGTGTTCCAGCTGCGGTCGCTTCGCTACGTGCACTTCAGTTCGTTTGCATTACACGTGTCGGTTATCCTGGGGACCTTCGAGTAGCCAGCAGCGTCCATGACGCCAATTTTGAAAAACAGGACCACGCTGTACTGTCGCCTCTGTGTTAGTTTTAAGTTTTATATTGTTATGTGTAGGTTATAAAGTATTTGTAGTTATGGACATTGTTGCGTGAAATAAAAAAATCTTATTCTTATTCTGATTACTGCTGGGCAACATTTAAATGATAGCACTCTTAAATTCTGAATTGTTTTTATCCGATTTTTTATTATTTCCTACGCTATATTATAATAAAGCTGTCTTTATATTTCAATAGCTATTGCCTGCGACTCCGTCCGCGTGGAAGTCGGTTATCGCTATTCTCTCGGAAACTATACATTTTTCGGGTAAAACAAGTAGCCTACGGGCTATTCCAGACCACAATTTATCTCTGTGCCAAATTTCATCTAGATCAGTTCAGCCGTTCGGGCGTCGGGCGTGATTGAGTAACAAACATCCATCGATCCAAACTTTCGCATTATAAATAGTATTTTAGTTTATATTTTATTTGTTTAACTACCTACCTAGGTTAGATGACTAAAATCTTCAGCCAAATCGATTAAATTCCATACTAAGTAGCTTTTTACTCTTAAGTTTACTCTGCACATTTTACGATATAAAATACAAAGGTACCTATGATTATTATAACCTTCATCAAAATGGCCGACAGCATCATTTGCCATAGAATAGGCCCTTAATTTAATCGAATTCCGTTATAACCGACACTTCGATTGAAGACGAGGACCAAAAGCCAAAGGTGAACGTAATTTGTCAGAACACGTTAAATGTGTGTGGGTTTACGTCCGACCCTGGTGGTAACGTTATAAAATTACAATCAATGATTTTTCTATAAAATTACCTATTTTAGCAACAAAACCAGTAGGGACACGTCCGCGACGCTACGTTATGACGCGTTAGCCTAGTTGGTAGTGACCCTGCCTACGAAGCTAGCGGTCCTGGGTTCTAATCCCGGTAAGGGCATTTGTGTGATGACCTCAAATATTTGTTCCTGAGTCATGGATGTTTTCTATGTATTTAAGTATATATTTCTCTAGATAAGTATTTATATCGTTGTCTAGTACCCATAGTACAAGCCTAGAGCTTAGTTCGGGACTAGGTCAATTGATGTGACATTGTCCCATGATAAATATATGGGAACCCAACAAGTATTCTTTAGAATTTGCCTGTAACAAACACCACATTTTAAATGCCAAGTGCTGGTCAAAGACTCGCATCCGTATAAGAGTATCCAAACCTAGCAGCAGTGTTGCAGATATGTACCAAATTTACTTGGTCAATATCAAAAGTAGATAATCACTTTTGTACTTTATCGCAGTAACCATCTTGTTTGTAAAGGGACAAGGTACAAAAGTGTGTATCTACTTTTTATGTTCACTGTACTTACATATTTATTAAGAATCAGATTACTTTAAAGAAAATCAGTACCTATTTTAAAACTACTTCACGTACGGTCAACAAAATGTACGCGGCCACCGGTAAACCCTTTCGCAATGATGTGATGTATAAACGCCATATTACTTATTTTTGTTATCCCACGACTTATTATGTAAAAAGGTTTTACGTACCACCGTTAAATTTTTATATATCTTCTTAACTGTACCATAACTGTGACAAACTGTGATGAAATACCATAGAACTAAAATTTAGAGTTAAGACTACAAAGAAAATACATCAAAATTAACTATTGACTGCTACAGGGTTCTAAAGTACCAAATGTCAAGCAGAAGTGTTCGCATTGTTGTGTTCCGTTGTGGGGATTAGACTACCAGTGATATTACTAGCATAGAGACATTTCATCTTGCACCTCAGGGTTGGTAGCGCATTTGCAGTCTTGTTACAAAGAATTTAAGAAACAAAATTGAAGAATAACCAACGGTGTGACCTATTTAAAAGTTATATCCGCGATTAGCCATGTTCTAAGGCTGTGACCTCGAAACTGAGCCGAAATCATCAATCATTGTTCGACCAACAATATGCTGTCACTTTCTACGTCAGTCAGCAACGCGCGAACCTAATTGTCTGTCAATGGAGTTAAAGGTCTGTCTAGTGCTTGATCTTTGCTTAAACATTTTAAATTGACTCGAGAATAATAAAGTAGACTAATTAAAAATCACATTTTGTAATTTGTAAAGCACAAGACGATACCTTGAGTACATTTAAAGCTCCGAGCTTATCTTTACTATTCTTAATATAATGCTACATACTCTTAAACAAGTTGGTTTTCAATTCGTTGTCGATTTAATAACCAGCGAGCCTAAGTTGTCCCGGCTGTTTTTTTTTCTATTCTATTCTATTTGGAATTAGTCCCCTGGTTTTACTAGATATATACTAGGTATTGTCTGCGATGGGGTTTGAGCATACTTTTGCAATGATTCATCAGCCAAACGGAACCTTGTCTCTCCATAGTCTCCATAGAACTGTAACACAGTGACATTCGTTTGTTAATTCTTATGATTTGATTTATAACGTTCTATGGTATGTTAGGGTTCCATGTTGTAAATTATACCTATCCTTACTCTAAAACCATTTCGAGGATTAACATTGCACTTTAAAAATAACACAACGATATAATAAGTGCAGATACTTACCACTAGGTCAAAGATAAAACAAGTACACAAAAAAAAAATACAAACAACAAAAAAAACAAAATGTACAAAAATATTCTATTGAAAATAAATAAAATAGATAACGTATTTTATTCTGGCCATCCCGATTACCAGATTGTCAACCTAAACATTCATGTTTGACACAATTATAGCGGTGAGTCAAGCAAAATGGCACAGCGATCCTAAGATCAAAGGTAGTAATGCCTCAGTGTATGCTAATCAACATCTATTAAATAATTTAATAGGAAGCGATTAGCGTTGTAGATAACTATATGCTAATAGTAGTCACTTTCCGCGGAGCAGTCACGTCTGTGAAACACGATCTGTGATATTATTCTTTAACAAAGGTACCGTGAGATCTCTAGAGCCAGATACCCCAAGGAGTTGATTTCTGAACCTCACTAATGACTAGTGAGCAATAATGAAAATTAAGTCACGCACGCGGCGATCTCGTTCACGAGTGGGTGACTTAATGGATACAAACTTCTAGAAATCAGTAAAAATCATTTAGGTGAGCTTTAGTCACCGGATGAAATTAAAAAAATGTCTGTTCCAAATTATTAAACAGATCTTGACTGATAAAGTATAGCCGTCTCAAGATATATCAAAAATATTTGATTTCAAGACATTACGTTTACTTTGACATTTGTTGTGGCATCTTCACAAACATCAGTTTCATAATGAGGCCCTCAGGGTCTCAAAACAAAACATTTCGACTATAGTTGTTGGCTTTGATGACATTATTATGGTACTGAAAGGTTGTCCTTCAAAAGCTTTTTCTATGGCCCTTTAGGTGACCTTGAAGCTTCTTATGCGACCATGGCTTGGTTGGAATTCCTCAGGATCGAATTACAAATGAGGAGAAGAACTAAAGTTATTGACAGCTCAGTGAATTGCAAACCAGTTGCAGTGGGCTGGGCACATTGCTCGTAGAATTGTTAGCCATCCAGGCGGACATGCAATTGGCAGGCCTGCTACAAGACAGGAGAAGATTCGAGATGCGAGTAACAGCTGGATGCGAGTAGCATAGGACTGAACATTGTGAAATTATGTGGGGAAGGCAACTAGCAGTGCGCTGGTAGCTATGAACGATGATGGTGATGAAAGGTAAGTCGATGTTGATCTGTATAAGGGCAGATCCAGCTGTGCGTCGACGAAGGCACCCGTGAGTTGATTTAGAAATGTGGTTGTACCATCAAGCATCAGTGAATAAACTGGTGAAATGACTAAATAGCATGAAGCATTCCATCTTAGTCCTTAGACTTTGCAACGCGTTGGCAGTAGTATTAGGATTGCAATCTTGAGATTGTGGACTTAAGACTACAAATGTCTATGGGTTCCAAATCCCAGTTACGGTGGTTTATGTGTTTCTTTGCATTCTCCATGCAAAAAAAAATATCGTATCGACGTTGAACTCGACACGAATTCGATATGGAATACCAGAATTCTTGAACTTCTTGATATTGTAAAATATACAGTTTATAATACTAATAGCCCGTGTGACTGATTGCCGCGAGAATACTGCGTGATCTCTAGAAATCTAAATAGGTTCATTAATGCGGTTTGTATATACCGCCATTTTAATAACGCCTTGTTATGTACAGTCGAGGAATTTGATTGTTTAACAGTTTGACATAATACGTCAATTTGCCGGATTACCAAGAAGCTTATCGAATTTACTGCCAGTACAGTTTTTCGAACTTTCGCCAGGTCCCACATCTTTTGTTTTAGATATACGGAGTTTGCCTACTGTAAGAACGCACATATGCGTTGAAGGCATTGAGTGGAAGTCAGGAGAACGGTTAATGCGTTGCTGGCAGTGAAAGCGTTATACACTATGAAGAATGCGGAGCTTTGGATTGAAGCTAGAAAATATAACCTTGAATTGCTACGCGTATGCTTTGCAACTCTTTTCCTATAGGAATGAAGAAAGGAGATGCAAGATGTTAACTGTTTCTTTTCTTCCTTCCTGGAGAAAAAGATGCAAAAGATACCTGACGTAACTCGAGGTAATTTTTCCTAGTTTCGATTGTTAGTTGTGCTCTCTCTAGGTTATATGAAAGCTTCTATTTTCCACGTGTCATTAGTCGTGTCACGCCGGGAAATGTATAACACAGCTAATTTACGTATTATGACAAACTGCTAAAGAATCAATTTCCTCGACTATACAAAACAAGCAATCGAAATGGGTTAGTAAGTAGGCTAAAAATTCTATCAGGGAATGATCTCACGGAAACTGAGGTCAGGGAGCCTAATATGGCTGCGTTTATCGCGTGACAAAATGTGGATAAAACACCCGTCACTTTCTGACACGTAGGTATACCTATAAGTACGAGAGTGACGGATGCTTTATCCTCATTTTGTCACGCGAAAAACGCAACCGTACTAGGTTCCCTGGACTTCTAGTGTAGGTACTTTGGGTACTAGACAATGATGCATGATGAACGTACTTTTGTAGAGAAATACATACTAAAATTATGTACCTACTAGATGACGCCCGCGACTTCGTACGCGTAGAATTAGTTTCCCGCTACTCCCCCCCATTTCTTCCCGTTAGGGGTTGATTTTCGGAAAATCCTTGCTTAGTGCTCCTTACATCATGAAAGGAACCCATGTACCTACCAAATTTCAAGTTTCTAGGTACAGTAGTTTCGGCTGTGCGTTGATACATCAGTCAGTCAGTTTAGCCTTTTATATATATAGATTTATACCTACACCTAATCCTATTAACATCCTGATTAAACAAGCATTCTTTTAAAAACGCGTTAATATTGGTCTATCCATTTTGGAGCTATGATGCCACAAACAGACATATACTAGATACACAAATAATACATACACATACTTTTTTATCATGCATTCATTAATGCATTCTCCACGGAAAATAGTTACAAACAGCAAACATTGAATTTCCTTCACCGGCAGCTTCGTTGGTACCAATTATTCGAATTAGGCAAATTTCTAATGGCGCTTGAGCAAAATGAGCAAATAGCCTGACTCACGACTAACGAAGTGGAGCAAGTTCCTGAATCACCGGATTGCTCTTCGTTGTTCAGTGTTGCTAGGTCTCCTGATTTTTCAGGAGATCTACTGAAATCACAGTATGCCTACGGACCTAGGTCTTGTAGATTCACTCCACATTACCGACGCGTGAAACAGCCCTCTTGTGGCCAATTTACTGAATAAATATTTTGAATTTTGAATTTAGGTACTGATTTTTAAGTTTTGCACTTCGCTTGCAAGGTTCCACCATACCAACAATATCCAAATACCAAACCAACCACTTACTGACGTCACAGCACAGCATGATGTTCACATTTGCAGTGTAGGTACTCGTAATAATAAATTTGGCCAACAATCAGGCGACCTTGGAGGCCACATGTCCAAATTGCTATATGTATGACATTGCGGATAAT
This sequence comes from Acleris cristana, assembly GCA_948252455.1. Lineage (NCBI taxonomy): Eukaryota > Metazoa > Arthropoda > Insecta > Lepidoptera > Tortricidae > Acleris > Acleris cristana. Next base: position 4,210,986 of record OX411774.1, on the reverse strand, counting down.
GTGGAAACTAGACACTTTTCTTGAGACAAGGGAAGTCATGCATCACCGCCTAAGGTCACGTAATAGGTACCTATGATGATAGCTAGTTTGTGTTATTATTAGTGTAGTTACTTACCAGTTTTTAATGGCATCGAAAAGACAAACGGGAACTCCATAGAAATTTGCAATCTCAAGATAGCTATCTTACGATGACAATCTCAGGACTGCCGATGCATTGCCAGCCCTGAGGAATTAGATGGAATGCCTCATAATATTGATATAATAATAGTAATAACCTACTCATCACGGACAGGACTATCATCGCCCATAAGTCTGATATCGTGTTGACAGATCGATCTCAACACCGGGCAGTGCTCGATGACATCATCATCCCGAATGACGAGAATCTTGTGACGGCTGAGAAGGAAAAGCTCAGCAAGTACTTTGACTTGGCTCACGAGGTGACCACCATGTGGGATGTTGACTCGACGACCACTTGTCCCGATAGTTTTTTCGGCGAATTAGCAAATAGCGAAGATTTTTGATGAAGACCTTAAGAGACAACGCTAGATGGCTGGATCAAGGACCAGATACAGAAAGCAGTACTCCTCGACACGGCTTGAGCCTGGCCTCGCTGCCGGCGGTGTTCTTTACAGCCATGATTTTCAAATACGTTAATAAGATAAAGTACAAAAGTAAGTACTACAGACTACTTACAACGTTGACTGTACCAAAGATAAAGTTCACCTAAATTTGTGACTTTCCCAGGAGGTAAACACTCTACTTTTCATGTCAATTGTCGACTATGAGGAAGCTTGGTATAACTTATAGAAGTAAGAATCAGTATAGTTTTGCCAAAGAGAGTCAGTATAAGATTTTAGCATGGTTCAATAAAGGCTCAGCTGTTTTTTAATAATATTACTACAGAGGCTGTATAAGTTTCTGCTATTGCACAAGTCCATTGCCAAAGTTATTTTTTCAAATTACTTTTGTTTAATAATCTTACTACAGAGAGGCTCTAGGTATAGGTTTCTGCTACTGCACAAGTCCATTGACATGTCATGGATCTTTCTTCAAATTACTTTCCTTCCCTATTGTTTACATGCACCACTTTCAACCCGCTTCTTCCATAAACAATGGACTACTTTCACAGTAGGAGACATGAAAAATGCATTTCTAACTAGTGAATTTTCGGACAAATTAAACTGGGCAACGAAACTTCGGACGTGCGATTAGTTACCTCGACAAACTACAACTTCATCGATGTAAGTACAAAGTAAATTAAAAGCAGAATCATAAACAATATAGATAACATAGTAACATTTGTTTGAAGCAAGTGCTTTTGTATTCATTTGATATGGTACCTTTTCGTCAACGTACAAATGAATACCAAATCGCGCAGTCACAAAAGCACCTGTTGCTTCAAACAATAACAATAACGTGTTTGTTTCAAACGTTATTATGTAATCTATATTGTTTATAATTCTGTATACATCCGACATAGGTCGGGCGGTTCAGTTCCCACCACCGCGTGCGATAAAATGAGTTAACAAAATAAATATTCAACAGTTAGCGACGATAAACAAGCCGCTCTTATTCCTGCTTCGCGTAGCGTCAGCAACGGAGCTCGGATTACTTGACATTTATTATCTGTCAAGAGATGGCAGCTCTGACGCAATGTTTAGCTGGTTCTGACTTTTATTTGTGCATAACTAATGTCAAAAATAATATATACACGGTAAAATTTTATATAAATAGAACTGATCCTGAGCTTAGGTGCCTAGGTTTGGGTATAACAATAAAAATACTCTAGAAAATTAATTGTAATAAAAACAACTTGGTTGGTAAAAACAAAGAAACAAATACTCTCGCCCATACGATAAATGTATGGCCTTACCGGGAATCGAACCCGGGACCGCTAGCTTCAAAACAACGTCACTATCAACCAGCTACTAATTTATTTAGTTATTTATTTATTTAATGCACCTAAATAATGGTCCATGCTATATGAAATAATCTACAAACTAAATTCCAATGAGAGTTTAGTTAAGTAGACGCGTTGGCTTTGAACTCCCTTAAATACAAAAAAAAGGTAAAATTATAATTGTAACATTTTAAACCAATTATACTAAGGTTTATAAGATAGGAGGAGATGTGGTGATATATTGAAACAACAATGTAATTTCAATTTCAGGCGAGCCTTTGGGTACATGCTAGATACAATTTATTATGCATGAAGTCGGTTAAAAATGGTACATTCGAATAAAAACATTAATTACACCCAAACAACAGGCACCATAAATAATTATTCATCGCCATACTAAGTTCTACTTAAAGTATAATTTAAATTTGAGTCTAATCAAACATTTCCTGTTGTAATAAGTATGCGTCCCAAAATAATTGATTACTCCAATGAAATATTTATAATTGTGCACAATTTATTCAGTTCAGTAATAGGACAACTAAATTTTAGTTTTTTGATAAAATAAGTCTAAACAAGAAAATTTTGCGGTAAATGTAATTATTTTATTTCCGAGTGCTCAATAACAATTTATTATCGACTTCATTTCCTGTTATTCTCGAGTAATATTCAGAGTAGTATTCATATTATTCATATTCATTATTCTCATTATTCTCCCTTGTTTCCTGCATAATTAAAATTTTATAATTAGTACGAACGAAAATCTAATCGCTGAGCGTATTTCCAGTGGTGACAGCATTTGGTTGATTTCATTGAGCTCATGTAAGCTTACGGGAATTATGTTAAAAGCAATAACAAGATGTAGGAAAACGCAATTATTAATCATAAATAGATTGTTTTTTCCTTACCGGGAATTTTGATTATTCGATGATTACTGATGCAGGGTTTTTTAGGGGGAATCCTAATACTTACAATTGCGCCAACAATAACATGTCAATTTTTTTAACTTACTGAAATCCTTATTGTTTTTAATTATTTATTTATTGAAACATGTTTTTTACTTTAAGTAATATATATTTTTTAAATATGTTTCATAAAGTTTAAAATAAAATCTTAAACGACTCGCATTTAACAACTGAGTCCTATTTTGGAAAAGGTTGTCATTGTTACAGTGTGATAGGTCATATAAAAAGGTCCTTCTTGTTTAATCTTCTGTCTCCTTCCCTCTCATACTCTCTTATCCGATTCTAGCCGACTTTACTCTTTCTTGCACTTTACGTAAAACTATGTTTCTTGCCATATGGTGTAGCGGTATTATAACATGTATCAATGTGCGTAAAGAAAAAAAGTTTTTTACGTTTGTTAACCTCCACTTTTAAATCGGTTAATAATAAATAGATTAATTTGGTTTACTAGTTTTATGCTTTTGCTGTCGGTACCAGGGTAGCATAGCTTACGCTATGTGGGACGCCCGGAGGCTGCGATGACGGCAAACGCATTTGAGTGCCACGCTCCTCGAGACACTGATAAAAATGGACACGATTACGAGGTTGCGGCACCCAATAAGAACCACAGAATTTTTGACTTCTATACTCTCATGGAATCCTAGTAACTTCTTAGTTAAATATTTAAATTACCAAGATTTTATAAAAAAAAAACAATTTTAAAAATTAATAAAAATTGGTAGGTAGCTAAAAACGAAAGGTTTGCATTCTTGGGCTATGGGCAACGCTGAGATAGGCATTAGGCACCAACTGTTGCGTACCATCATGATACGCAACAGATCCCGTCTGCTTCGGCCGCGTCCCCACTCATCATCATCATCATCATCATCATCATCATGATGGGGAAATCCAAGGAAAGAGAACGGCTGGAAGAAGGAAGATGTTCTAGCCAATGTTTTCCTAATGAATTTACGGTACGATTTTTTTCTCGATTTGCCATAGGAAATTATTGTGAAAAAATCCTATGTCCATGAAATTCGTCGTAATTATTGACAGGTGACATGTTAAACAAAAGACAACTCAACATTTTACTGTTTTAAGGAATTATATATTTTAAAAAGAGGTTCAACCAGACGGCTTTAACCAGGTTTTTTTTCAGAAAATAAGAAATAAATACGCTTCCGTATTTCTTAAGAACAAAATTTTCGAGTTTTTCATTTCGCTTTTCACTTCTTAGGACGAGTCTAAAAACGACCCCTAATTCGACGTTCATAAGACATTGTTGCATTGCTGCTTTGTTATGGTCTTCAAGATATATTATAACTTTTTTTTAAGCAAACAAGATAAGGCCAATACAATAACTGTATGAATAAATTAATCTACACGCCCTAAACCTTGACAGTCCCTTATAATTTGGCTATGCATATGCATCCCTATGGACACGCATTGCAATATTAAAAACAAAAAGACTTCAATATCATCACGACAAATTACCCGTGACTTAGTATTTATAGAAATTTATTTCGAGCCACTACTGTTTACTACGCGCTATCGGGCACAGATAAGATAAGAAACATTGTGAAAGTGAAGCCCGGTGGCGTGTGTTTAAACGACGTTTAATGACCCGTTACGAGTGCATGTTATTTACGTATGTAATTCGATTTATAGCGCATAGTAATCGTTTATCGCTATTCGTAGAACTGTCTACATTTCCGATAAAAAAGGACCAAATGTCCTTCCCGGCGGTTCGAGGTATTGACAAGCCAAATTTTTATGGATCTTTTTAACAGTTATAGGTACATGTTAATCAAAACACGAAACTCAAATTTTAACAGGATGCTACATAATAAAATAACATCTTAAAATATTCAACAAGTTTCTTTTTCGATATTAAAAACAGCACTTAATTACAAACAATAGAGTAACAATGTCAAAATGACGGTCAACAAGTTCAATTCATGGAACCTCGTCATAATAACAGCGACAAGTCACAAGAAAGAAAAAATGATAATGATAATAATACATTTCCGGAAACATACGTCAATACTAATATTCGAACTTTCTGCGACAGTCAAAGTTTTCCGTACTCTACGCACTTCTAACTTCTATAATATAAAAAAATATTTAAGCTACTAAATATGGTTAATCAGTATACAAGTAAGTATTCGCATTTTAATCTTAGTTTTATCTTTAGTTCCACCGGCCTAAGTCGATATATCGCACTTTTATCAAAATATGCTTCGATAATATGTTAAAATAATTTAGATTTTTTCCTGCATTAATAGACAATAATCGCAATGTAATAGCAACCTAATTTCAGAGCTGATATCTTTTAAACGGCTCAACCGATTTTCATAAAACTTTGCTAAGAACCATCCCGATTAAACTGGCTTTCTTTATACAAAAACCGCATTTGAATCGGGTCAGCCGTTTAAGAGCTAAACATTGCTAGACAAAAAACTAGCTTACACGCCGAGCAAGCCCTTCCGTCATAGCTATGAAACCAGCACAACTAGCACAAGTTGCCCATTACTTGGTTGTTGCTCTCTAGTCTCTAGTCAGTAACGACAAAGAGGCACTGAGCGACAATCGAGAAAATACAACTTGTGCTACCAGTGCTGTCTCAACGATTTTCTTTAAAAACTATTAGATAGATAAAAATGACTGATATAATGGTGACCCGTTCTTTCAGAGCTGATATCTCTTAAACGGATCAACCGATTTTAATGAAACCTAGCTACTAATTACCGCAAAAAAACCGGCTTTCAAATAAAAAAAAACGCATTGAAATCCGTTCGTTGGTTTAAGCGCTACGGTGCCACAGACAGGCACACCAACAGACACACATATTATAGCGGTGAAATTTATAGCACCCATCTTTTTGCGTCTGGGGTTAGTACCTTGTCTATTTCATGTGATGTTTAGAACTTTAGACTGCCATATATGAATTGTTACAGCGATTAAAGTGACAAGGTATTAAAGTGTACATATTTATGAACTCTACATACAACCATTCATTGCCACAGATCCCACAGCGCCCCATGAAAAATGACGCCCGCGAAAAAAACCTAACATGGCTGGTCACAATAGACGACATGCGACCATAATATAACCCTACCAAACCACATACGCATCACTTTTCCCAGGCCCCCTTCTAATTCCCATAGCTTGCATGTGCTCTTTAAACCGGACGGCTTGCACGTAGAAAAAAACGGTGAGATCACCATAGTGACCTTGGCTTGACGCCGCCTACAACGTGCGGCTTGAATTGGTCACTGTTATTATTTTCGATTTCTTTTTGTTTGTCTAGCCCATTGTTCCTTATGCGGTTACGAATTTTGATTGCATATTAGCTTTTATGAAAAACTTGTGATTAGCTTAGAGTGGTTTTTGTTAGCTGGTGTTAAGTGCTACCATGAGCTACTTATTTTGCTATTATAGTTGAACTGTCGGTTTTTTATTTACTAATTCCAAAACATCGACAATTTCTTTATTAGTCATATTAAAAGCACATAGAGTTTATCTTTATTTTTGATTTTGACTAGTAAATTCTCTCCATATTACCGACGTGTAAAAGAGCCCTAATATAGCCAATTAACTAACTTTAATACGTTGCGTTTTTTTTTTTAATTTGGGTTTTGATTTTCTTTGTTATGTTATGTCTAAAGCTACAATGGCGATGGATTTCCTCATCAATAAATCAAGATAGCTTTTTAAATATGAAAGAATTTACATATTTATTTGAGTCAAGAGGCCTTATACAATACAAACATACAAGCAGCTTGACCTCTATGATAGTGAAAAATAAACCCCTTACATGAGAAAAAGACATCATAATCACAAGGGGCTCTATTCTGCTCGGTAAAACGTAATTGCTTTTGACATGTTATCGTATCGTTATTAACTCGGCCACCGTCACTCTCAAGTAAATAAGACCTATAACGTTGACAATATAAGCCCCTGATCAAAATAAAAGACTCGCCAAATATTCGAACCACGGTTAAGAATAGGTACCTACGTTATATTATCATAAGTATCATAAAATAATAAACTTTTCTCACCACGTACCAATTCACACCGGTTTGACTCGCACTGCTAGATCAAAACAGTAGTAACTCAAAATAGAACTGTATTTTAAAATCAACTTTAATACAACTTTTATGAACTTGAAACAAAACTAGCAAGGATTCTGAGTTGATACTGTTTTGATCTAGCAATCGGCGGCGCGTTCTCAACGAGCGCGAGAATATCTCAGTACAGAATCGCCCGCGCAGCTTCCTGCTTCTAGTATAGTCGATCAAGAAAGTCCTTTACCACTTTAGGATCTTAACAGCATATAAATAGAGTCAAAAAAATGAGGATTTTGGCCGAACAAAAACCGATACTTAACAGTACATAAGTATTTTAAATTAGCTTAAATAGGATGAACTTGTTTGTCTGAGTTTTTGCTTATTTTCACTGCTAAGTTTTTGGGCTTGTTGGGACAAAATAGGTAAGGGTGACTTGTAATTTAACGCAGATTTTTTTGTTCGTTGAATAAAGGGCCTATCAAAACCGAATCTACTAATATTGTGAAAGTAAAGAGAGACGGGTGATGTTTTCTCCATACAAAACACCTCTTGTCTGCTGTGTTTAGTTTATGACTACTTGTACGTTTACAATTTTTTTTTCCTTTAACAAATAAAATGCATACAATTAGGTTATTGTGTATTCATTTGTACATCAAATATTTCGATTTCAATACAATACTTTAGTTTATCAGAAAACACATCAATAGTAATGAGGGCGCCACTGTACGCTCGGCGTAATCGCGAAAGTTTTGAAGTTTGATTCTCAATCACGCCAGAACGGCCGAACGGATCTGGATGAAATTTGGCACAGAGATAGATTGTAGTCCGGAATAGCACAAAGGCTACTTTTTATCCCGGGAAATTGAATGGTTCCTAAGGGGATAGCGATTAACGACTTCAATGCGGACGGAGTCACACACAAAAACTAGTACTATAGAAGATAAAGATTACTTCAGAACCCTAAAAGCATAAATAAAGTAAGATCTTAGTCAACTAAAATGGTATTCGTGTATTTGTACGTTTGTTTGACGATAACTTGAGTATTGTCGATCAAATTTTCATTAATTTTTGTACAAAAGTAGTCGAAGCCAATATAATTTTTCAAATTTGACAATGAGTAGGATCGGTCTGGGTGTTACGGAGTACGGGGGGCAAAACGAACGCACGCAGGCCACCTGGGCCCCTGTTTTAAAAAGCTACAAATTACAATTTACAGGTTACAAGTTTCCATTTGACACAACCTCGACCAATGACGACTAGCCATCTGAGCAGTGTTGCCAGTTTTGACGTGTAAAATTGTAACTTATAACTTTATAAAACGTGCCCCTGATGGTAACTGGGATCTGTGACCTATAGACATTTACATTCTCATGACTCCATTCTCGGCTAAGCACATCCAGCCAGCGAGCAAGAGAGCGCAGTGCGCGCTAGAGGTAATAATATACACCGAACTACCTTTACAACTTCTGCGATCCTGGTACCTGCGAGTCAGCGGCTAAGGACATCCAGCCAGCGAGCGAGCGCAGTGCGTGCTAGAAGGTTTAGGTCTCCTTAGAAAAGAAAGAAAAAGTTTTATGTTCATGCAATAAGACCGAAAATGACGTCGCTCCGTTCGCAAGGCCGAATCGAGCCGAGCCAAACCGAACGACCCCTTTTTCACTCTTACTGCACGGACATAAAACTTTTTCTTACCGGTTCAAGCCGATTCCGCATCGATAGGTCTAGGGAGACCCTTATACTCCGACCTACCTCAGACCATTCCTGCGATCCTGGTACTTGCGAGTCGGCGGCTAACCACAAACAGCCAGCGACCAAGAATGAGTGAAACATCTACCTTTACTACGTCAACAATTGAATTTAAATCAACGCAATCAAAATAAATGAAGAATCCAAATGAAAAATTGAAGACGAACAATCAATCGACTAACCAAGAATCGAATACTAGACATTGGCAAATCCCATAGATTGCCATACCCCAGCAATACGGGGAAGAGCAAAAAAATGAATTTAAAGCGCATACCACACGCATACCTTCGTCTTGTATTGGAAAGAAAGAGTAGGATCTATTTATGGACATACTAAGGACCGCAATCCGCAAGGCATGCCATCTTATGCCTAAATACTAAAACTGCTACGATAGGTTAAAGAATGAAGAAGAATGCATGTTTGTATCAGGTTCTGGTTACTTTTGATCCACTATGCTCAGAATACTGTGGTTAATAATGTTTCCTGTATAAATCACTTACCTTCCACTAGGTAACTATTTGAATTAGCTACAGCAAAGGGAAGGATACTTGTTGCTTTTATTTATAATACATTTTTAAAGTGAGTAGGTACCATACCCTCCGAGTATGAAAAACAAGCGATTACTAATTTCGTGGATCTTAAGTAGGGTCTTGGTGGCATAATTGGTAATACGCCTGCATCGGCCCGGAGAGCCAGAGGAGATGTAGGTTCGAATCCTGCCTAAGACCGACGAATTGTTTTCGCTTTAATTTAGTTAAGTAGGTACACTCTTTAATCCATTAGTAGGCATGTAAGTAAAGTATGTTGCACCTACTGTAAGTATTGTTTTGTCGTTTAAAAGTTAATCTGCTTGACTCATGTCGGTTAAAGTATCCTGTGACGCAACGGAAAAAATGACGTTTGTTGTATGGGAGCCCCACTTAAATGTGTATTTTATTCTGTTTTTTTTTAGTATTCTGTGAAAATTTTAACTGTCTAGCTATCACGGTTCACGCGATACAGCCTGTTGACAGACAGACGGACAGTGGAGTCTTAGTAATAGGGTCCTGTTTTTACCCTTTGGGTACAGAGCCCTAAAAAAAACACAAAGCGTTACTGTCTATATTTAACTTAAAAATAAAACTATTAAGGTTATTTTCACCACACTGTCATGCATCACAATAGACTTTAACGAAAACGACTCAAGTACTGCGCGTCTATTCCCGACGGTAAAAACCATACCGTATTTGACCTGTTCTGGTATTGTTTTGACCTCAGCCGCCATTACTGTCAAGTAAATAACGTTGACAATACGATAACAGATCAAAGACGATATGGTTTTAAGCACCTAGAATACCGGCCCTGTTTTACGACAAAATAATGCATGTATACAGTAGGTGCAACATATTTTACATGCCTATGCCCACTAATAAGTATGAAAAAACGTCGAGGTTTTTCCTTGTTTGTGTTTACAGGAATTTCCCAAAATGCGAATATCGTCATCGTGGGTAATTTGACACAATATCGGAAAGTTTCTTTTTGGCATTTAATTTTTTTAATTACAATTAAAAAACCTAAAAAATTAAACGTTTCCCCATACAAGAAACCTCAAGATCATTGCCTTTTTAAATAAGCTTTTTATTAACTTTCAATGTTTGTATCTACAGTCAAGGCCTTTATTGTTATGCCATTATGGAACCCTGTCGCATCACTATTTTTTGCATAATTTCTTTCATGTGATTTGACGCTGTCATTATGAGAGGGTTCCATAGTGGCATAACAATTAAAGTCCTTGACTGTATGTCAGTTAAGGTCAAATCTTTCACGTAAATTTTGAACCAGTTCCCGTTATTGGTATGGGCTGAAATTTGAACCACATAGAACAACATGATGACAATGTAATATTATGGTAACTAAGAGCTGATCTGATGATGGAGTCGGAAGGTGGCGACAGGATCTCCGCTGTATTTAACGTAGACCCACCGTTTGGTCTTGATAAGCAGATAATTACTTTGCAACAAAAAATGTAGTCAAGAAACGATTGTGCCAAAAATGAAATTTTTGACAGAAACTTATTACCGACTGTATTTCCGGAGATTTTCAATAGAAATATAGGAAATTTAAATTTAAGGAACGGAAAGTTTCAATCCCCACGCACAATTGTGAGAAGTTTCCGAAATTTTCCTACATGAAATGTTTCGCAATTTTGGAAAGTTTCGCTTGGCACATCAGTAGTACCTACTAATGAGCAGACTCATTAGTCACTACACAAATATTTCTCCCTAGTAACGAACTTGAATTTTTTCTTCCTCAAGTACATATACGAGTACTTACCTATTGCATTTCTTTGCAAGGCTTTGCAACTTGTGTACGTAGAGGTCATTTGTTTTAACCTTTCCTCGTCATGCTGAACCACTAGTCACAAGTACTACGTGACTGAACGAGTAAAGTATGGATGAAGTGTTTATGTTCAATGTCACATTTGTCGTCAATATTTTTCTGCGAACTTGAAAGTGGAAAAATGGATCGAAAGCTTTTTAAGGGAAATGTCAAATACTTATTTATTTGATAATTGAAAAATAATAATTCAGGAACCTTTAAATAACTAAGTAGCTAACGTATTAAGTATTAATTAAATTACTCAAGAACTTAGAAATAAGTAATTTTGTAAATCTTACAAACAACAGGAAAATACATTTTATAACACTCAGACTGAAGATGGAAATGAAACATTTGCCTCAGTAAATATTGCATGTATACTACTATACTTTCTTTAAATATTGGCCCTGGAAAAAGTATTTATGCTACAAATGCTACAATTTACAGTTCATAGCTAAAGCGATTCTTTTCTTTCTGATATTCTTTACATGGTATAAAATAAAGTCGCTTCTCGCGTCTGTCTGTATATCCACTAACTCCTCCTAATCCACGCAACGGTCTTTGATGCGGTTTTCACCATCACTTAGATATTTTCAAAGAGATTGATGTTGTTGTTAACAACTTATGGTGTGTTACGGAAAACTTACAAAAACCGAATCGAAGCCAGGGCGGGTCGCTAGTAATAATATAATGTGGAAGTGTATTTATTTGCTTGTTTGCTCCGAATTTACGATCCAAAACCTTGACTGATCTACATGAATTTAAGTAGGAAAGCCTGGAAACAGCCCGAGGAGACTTTTTATCCCGGCCCATCGGATAATTCTGAAAAAGCGATAAACGACTTCAACGCGGACGGAGTCACGAGTAAAAGCTGGTAAAGTATCTAACCACTCGTTTGTGCTTATGTGTACAAATATTATAATTATTATTATGAGCCCATAATGTCCCACTGCTGGGCAAAGGCCTCTCACCCCTCCTTCAATTCTATCCGATCTTGAGCGGTTTCCCTCCAAATCTTGTCCCATGATCCCAACTCATCACTCTATGGGCCTGGACACATGTCGCCGGGTACGGTGCCGTCTACGGTGTCACGGCGCGGCGCCGTCAAAAATACCTACCTACCGTACACCGTACACCGCCGTGACACCGTAGACGGCACCGTACCGGCGACATGTGTCCAGGCCCTATCTCTTCCTGGGGCGGCCCCACAAATGTTACCTATTAGTTTTAATTTTAATTCGGATATCTTACTAAAGGGGCTTCTAAACGGGCCATATTTTCACTGCAATATGTGGCCGGAAACTATTGGTATCTTTCTCTAACATACGAGTAAGAGAGGGACACCAATAGTTGCCGGCCACATATTGAAAATGTATAAATATGGTAAATGTATAAATAATACGTGAAAATATGGCCCGTTTAGAAGCCCCTTAATAATATAATTACAGTTTCAGCAATATTGAAACCTTTATAATACCTAATATTGGAAATTAGAAATAGTAAAATTGCACATTATTTGAAATATAGCTTTTCAAATGCTGACTTTGAAACCCGACTACCTGCGCTATGAGAAAGAAATTCATGAACCAAAAAAAAAAGAATACACATTTTTATTGATGTTTTAATCCGGTAATTAAGTTCATAGTGTCGTCGAAGCGCGGAGCTCCTACTTCCAGATGGTTTGACTGACATAACCTATTTCGACATAATAATACGAGGAAAAAATTGGCACTTGAGAGAAATACGGATAGGAAAATATGCAACTAGAAAAAACCAAGATAGCGAATAAATGCGAATGAAAATTCTGCTGAGTACCAATAAAATTTGACTTTCGGAAATTATGATCCCCACCCAAAAAACATGGCACTGGGAAAATATGGAAATAGAACAAATGACACCAAGAAAAAAATATTTTCGGAAATTATGAGACCTACTAACATGGACTACCTATGTTCCAAATTTCATCTAAACCCATTCTGCTGTTTATGCGAAATTGAATATTGCGAAAATATTTTAGGCATTAGGATTTCAAACTGTTGTATGACACTTACTTGAACAAATTTACCTGTTTCGCAATGTTTTGACATAGTTTCCATACATTATACAGCATTGTTTTTTGTTTCATAATATAATTTGAATAAAGTTTTTTGTGAGTAAGCCACACTTTATTCATCTTGGCCAAAACACTACAATTTGAAAGTTTATACAAGTCGGAGACACGTGCGGTGGAATTGGGTCAATGCTATATTTTTTATACATTCTCCGTACAAAATACACAAAAAACAAGTCATTTAAGTAACTGACTTGAATGAAACCAGGGCCTCTGCTTAAAGCATGGTGTGAAGTTATGTTATGTAAGAAAAAAAAGTAAATGTATGAACCGACTTTAAAAAGGCTTTCATTTAACCTATCGCCAAGCAGTAGTGTTATTCGCGTTGCTGTGTTCCGGTGTGGGGACAAGACAACCGGTGAAATTACTAGCATAGAGGCATTTCTTCTTAGTCCTCAGGATTGGCAACGAATTTGCGGTCTTAGGATCACAGTCTTAATATTATAGACTTAAGAATGTAAATGTCTAGGGCACAGATTCCACTTACCATCAGGTTTGCAATTATCTCAATAAGTACGTCATCGATTTTAATTACTCTTCCGACATTGTAGATCTGATACTTTTCAGGCTGTTAAGTATACAACACAACTATTGGATTTTATACGACGATGCCTCGGAAAATTAAAAATGTTCATAGCGTTTAACTCCGTTTAATATTCATTAATTTCGCGTGGAAATGAACATAAAATCGCTACATATAATATAAAACACTTCGTTTAGGTAATTGGGAGGAACCATTTTCTAGCCATATTATTGTAAATCGAAATCCGTGTGAAGAAATATGCCTCTTGGGATACTTATAATTATTTATTTATTTATTATTACTATTATTATTTAACTATGTCCATTTATTTAAATGTGATATGGTTATTTAAAACGGTTCGGAGCTGTACCGTATTTCACTTATAGGTAGCTACCTATAAATCACAATTATTCTAGTTCCAAACTATGCTCTAGGCTTGAGCTATGGGTACTAGACAACGATAAACATAATTATAAAAAGTAGTACATAATTAAATACATAAAAGATAGTTATGACTCACAACAAATACTCGCACTCATCACATGAACATTTGCCCATGTACAGGGAATCAAACTCAGGACAGTTAGCTTCATTGGCAGGGTCACTACCAACCGAGCTTACGCGTCGTCTGATTATTTTTATATTTTTGCTAACTTTTTTAGGTCATCAATGAACTTAGTCGACGATCAAGTAACTTACCTTAAAAAAAATAGTCATTATATTATTACTTAGATAATGTTTAGTCCAAAAATCGGATTACTGCAGAATCGAGTGTAAGCATTGAAGTCCATAGTTATGTGATATGATATGTACAAGAGTTTGCCAAGGCTGTTTTATCCCGACAATAAATGGACACCATCTACAACACTTTAAGCGTGGAATTCTCAGAATAACAATAAAAGAACAGGTAATAAACAGCCAAGATCAATAAAGATCGCCTCGTGTACGAGCCTTTACAACGCTAATTAAAAGTGTCTATCAAACGTTCAATGTTGACAAGGAAATAATATATAATAGGGAGAATTAACCGTATGTTGAAATATCAGCTTCTAAATACCTAAATACCAATGTGGCACCACTCACTGAATCATCGTAATCTCGGATGCCTATACGCGTAACAATAAGTGTCTTTAATTTCTATTGGCTGAAATATTATGCTCCGTTATTAATCATAACATGTTTTGAAGTCCCTCGGTCCTGTGATTGGATGTTTTATTTCAGCACAAGATGAAGATGTTTTGTTTTATTCATAACAATGTTGGTATAAGGTACTCAATATATAGAAAAGCATTTACCGTTATGCAGGTATTTCATACATCTAATGTGAATTGATTATTGTAGTTAACCACGATTATGGTGATCGATACTATACATTATCAATTTATGCAGATAAGAATACCATATCGATTTATTACAAGCGATCACGAACTATAAAGCGTGCAATATTGAAATTTAGTATATGCGATATTGCATTGCTAAAAGTAATTTAAAAACTCTTATAAAATTATAAAAATAAATTCAAATTCATTATGTTTTTAGCAACATTAAAATCTGCCCGACTCCTTAAACTTGAACGAAGCGTTTTCATAACTGTCCTACCTTTCCCTTGAATGAAGAGAGATGGGCCTAAACCATTTCCCTGTGGCAACCAGTGGCAACCACACGGGCGGTACTTAATGGTCTTATTTTATTTCTCAACTATGTTGCTGATATCAATATTAAAACATTAAATTATCATATAATAGTAAGCATAAAAACATAGAAATACTATTTGCGTAAACAACTAGTTTATCGTTTCCCGGTTGCGCAACGCCCAAATCTCGCTCAAGTGATAGACAGTTCGATTCCCGGGGTTATCACAGTTTTGTAATGTTACTGAAGGTTGTGACACAGTTTTCTTCGCGCTATCTATGGAGTGTCTTCGTGATAAGCGTAATTCGGGCTCAGTCTATAGAATTATTTGATATTAAATAATAAATTGATTGGACTTCTCTGGACAGTGCGGTTATAATGTCTCCTGAATCTGGTTGGAAAACCTCGTTTAGTAAATAGAAATCCGAAGGAAATTTTTAAATACCAGTAACTTTCACAAACTTTCTTTAAGAAAAGCAACCAATAAAGCCAAATTTTATGATACACGATGCTCTAAAAACAATCTTTAATATCTAAAGCAAAATAAACGATTTGCTAAGATTGATACTTTAGTTAGCTCTTTACAACATAATGTAAAGACGTATGTAAGCTTATATGCTGGACAATTAAACTACAATCCTGACTGCTATACCAACCCATCTGTCGCATTACTTATTCACTCATAGCTTCATAAGATGTAGACGTTCTCGTATTAGTTTCTATATTAGCTACCAAAGCAAGTGTCTAAGATCTCACAGGTATTGAAGTTCATCATCTACAATATAAACTATATTGATCAATCATCATGGTGATGATCTGATGATAATGATGATAAGGATAGGGAACTACAACCCTGGTAAGATCATTGATAGACCACTCTGATTGCACTGACACCTAACATGAGGTTACCTAAATTAGAAAGAGATTTGACAAGTTCATCCAGGAACATTAGATCTTCTCTGAATTCTCGTATAATCTTGTAATACTACACTGATCATCAAAAAAATTGCTCACTTAGTAAATCATTTTAGACAACCACTTTAATTGTCGACCCATTATAACCCTACTGCAGAATGCCAATGATTTTGGTGTAATTTATTTTCCTGACCTGAAGCTGCCATTGTTAGCGTATGATTTAAAGTGTTTTTGACTGTACAACGTGACTCCGTTATTTTTTTACACGTACCTAAGTTTTTTTTTTAATTCTCTACGAAACTAATGCTGTTGGACTAAAAAAACTTGTGAGTTAAATAAAAGTGTAAGTTTTTTTCAGGTTGGTTTGCACCCTTACCTAATGAAGTTGCATATAAATGTATTACGTATTTATGATTAACATAAAACACAAATTAGACATAAAATTAACATTTTGTAATATGTAACCGGTAAACGAAACAAAATTTCTGGGTATATTATTAGGCCTGCTCATGGTAACAGCATAGTTATTCCAACAATTTACCTGTGGAAAACGTCAGGAGAGGACCGTGTTAGGTCTATCACCACGAATTACGATTCGGCCGCCTTTACTGTGCATTTAATACTATACTAAAACCATATTCTAGCGTAACATTTTACATATTGTTTATTAACGTCAAATATAGGCCGTGAACGATTACCTCAAGTAAACCTGGACCTGGGCCTGTACCTGGAGCGTAATTGACACATTATTACAGAAACTGTTTCTAACATAATGAGATAGTAGGTACTTTTTAAGGAGATTTTTGAGGCGTATATTTTTTACTTCATATTGCAATATAGATCTTTCTTTGAAGGCCTATCCACTTTGGAGACTAATCCATATTACTTGACAGAGTTGTATAAGACGATTTTGATCAATCTTTCACTACCTAGGTACAGTCAAGTACTTTAATTGTTATGCCACTATGGAACTCTGTTATAATGACAGCGTCAAACCATGAAAGAAATTACGCCAAAATTAATGATTAACGTTATGCGATAGTGGCATAAAAATTAAAGTCCTTGACTGTACTAGAGTCATTGTAAAAGTAATCGTATACAAAAAAACATTTTAAATAAATTCAAAGAATACTGGTATGTGGAAAGGTTACTTGTCAAAAACAGATAAAAAATTCTCAAATTTAAATTAAGCCAAAATATTCATGACTTTTTTTACCAGCTTTAATAAAAGCTGATTCATATAACGAACAGTTGAGAAAAAACTTTTATTTAATAGCTAAAATAACCAAGATATAAGTCACCAATGATTTGTTCCTATCTCTTTCTAGATACATAATTTAACATGGAGTTTATATATGGCCGACCTGTTAAATGACGTCGTCACAGTGCACATCGAATCTCTCTGTCTAATCGCTGTCTTATTGGCAGTTTGAAATTCTTATATATGTTTTGTGGGGCAATGCCTGATTGTCAGTTTTAATTAAAATTGTACTTATTAAATAAATAATAATTATAATAATAATCCATATTTCTAGGCCGATTTTAATTTGCATTCACTTTTGGTGATCTCTTTTACGGTATTTACATAGTTTATTGAGAAATGCGATTTAAAAATCCATGCATATTCCCTATGTCTGATTTTTGTTTCACAAAATTAAGTACAATTTTTAAAACAAATAACATTATTTCTCGTTAATATATTAAATAACAAACCACGGCCATTATCGCCTTTAAACAAACATGTATCGAACACGATCTTACTGAGTCATCAGTAAGCTTTTACCGCTTCTACATCAAATGCAGTCTGTCATATTATGACACACGCGTTACTTGTTATATTGGTATAGTAGAGTGTGGTGAGGCCACGTGCGGGTCGGTGTGATATTCTATACATTCGCCGGCCGTTTCTACGGTTACGTAACGTAATGCCAACTTTCAATGTCGCTCCGCCGCGGGTGCACATGCAGGATCTATGAGGATTGATGACAGGTCCTCAGGCGATAATGATCCTAATAATACATGTTTAATGAACATGTTCATGCTCAAATGATTTAAGGCAAACAAGATCTCAGGCAAACTAATGGATAAGTAGTCTGTAAGGCTCATTTTAATAAACTGATCTCAACTGTAATGTCCATCTCAAGATGCGTCAGACTCATAAACAAATACATGCGCTCATCACACAAATATTTGCCCTTACCGGGAATAGAACCCGGGCCGCTAGCTTCGTAGGCCCCTGCCTACTAGGCCAATACGTCGTCAAATAGTGGCTAGCACTTAGAAATAGCAGTTACGATATCTATTTTTTTAGGTAGCAGCAGAACTTTCATTCAAATAAGACAAGTGCAGAACCTAACCTAGACCGGTGATTTTTCTAAATAATCCTAGTCAAAGATAGGATAAATGGGTAAAGTTGCAGAAGTTTATAGTTATGGTTACCCATATCACTAACATTCATGAGCAAAAAGCAATTAGTTTCACTTGGTATCAATTAAACTGTCTCTCGCAATCATGTGGTACAATTTATTAGCAAAGTTCATCAGATATTGAATACTGCAATTAATGTAGAACTAGGTTAGTTCATCATAAAACCTATACTGACGTGCAATTTGTTTAGTACGTAAAAATGTCGTCATATATTTCGATCGCTGTGCAGAATTTCGAGTAGACGATCTGATTAGAGCACTTTGCACTTAAATGCGAAACTAAAGTACAATTTTTCGATTATATAATAGGTATACATTAGGAATAGTACAACGTAAACTTCGGAAGAAGTTAACATGACAGTTACACATTTCAAAACATTGTAACGCATGTTGTTGGTACATAGTAAATACAAAGTAAAAGAAACGTTCCTAACAGTGAGTTAGTGTAGGTATGTAGGTCAATATGTGCAGTGCTAAATCATTCCAGTAAGTCAGAGCAAGGTTTCTTATCCCCACAGGTAGTGTTTTGAATTTTATGAAGGTGGCAGTGACAAATTGTCATCAGATTGACCTCTATCCTGTCAACAGTTTCTGTTTAAATCTTCTATGGCTACTTTTCACTCGTGAATGTTGATTAAGTCACTCGCGCTTTCAAGGTTTACAAGTTAAATCTGGATAAAAATACTAGTTTCGTATCATGATTTTTTAACTTGATCAATTAACAGATTTTCCGGTCCGTATAGTTCTATGTTGCGCTGATGATTACATCGACGAAATGTGTCGACCTAAATCACATACTCATTCACGCAGCCACATGTGCCGATTATCAGTGGCACCGTTAACTATTTGAATTTGTTGTGGTAATTTAGAACGCTCCAATTATGTTGAAACATTTTTTTCCTACAGGAATGGTTGAGCGTGTAGTTGAAAGCAGGCACGCACGTGCCAGCGTTCCCAGGTCGCCGGGAAGCGTCTGGGAACCGACCTTGGCGGCGTGATTCACCGGCGAAAGTGGGAGAAATGCGCGCCGCGCCCCGCGCCGGACACTTTTACTTTCCAGTGTGGCGCAACGGCAGCGGCGCCGGCGCGAGCGCCACTCGCCCGGCCCGCGGCCCGCAGTGCCGTCGCGCCGACACCCGCGCCCGCGCTCCTACTAATCCGGATTACAGTGCTACAGTGCTAAACCCCTGGATTGTTCTGGATTCAGTGCCAATACCACTGAACAGTTGTGCAACGCGAGCCCGCAGGAAGCCCGCCGCGGGAAGTGGCGCAAGCGCCAGGAAACGCCGCGCCTGCGCGCCACCCGCCCGGGACCCCTTCCAACCTAAAGTCCCTTGGTAAGCCACGCGATGCGACTTTACAGGGACTTTCTCGCCGCTCTCGCGATCACTTTCTTTTCGTTTTCCTCACGATTTTTAATTGGATTAGAAATTGTCAATTCAGATTTAAAGTGATAGTGGTGCATTTGTTTAATTCGTGTGTTGCGGTGTGACTGTTAATACTTGTTAAATCAGAGTAGTGTCAGAAACTCAGTACTATAGGTACTGTGTAGTTTGCTCAGGGAACATTCGCCACATCTCGCGCAACGAAATCTAGATAGTGATTGCAGTGAAGGGGACCCGAGTACCGACATAGGCAAAGCGCACAATTGGCGTCACCCGCGACTGAACTTCGGCTCGGGTGTCAGAAACGCAGTAAATAAAGAAGTGAAATATCCAAGGACAATACAACTTTCAAGTGATTTCGCGCGCAGCCGACAATAAAAACTTCGTAACGTGCCTGCGCAACCTCTCGGTCTCACTTTCGACGTCCGCCGACGAGCGCCGCTTTCAATAACCACTATTACAAAACCTTTGCCATGACGAATTTTCTTTCGAAAGTTGGTCATTTATGATTTGATATGAAATAACTGTTTCAATTTCCGACAAGTTGAGCAATGTTAGTTCTTCGTAGAAGCTAGATGCAGTTTGGTGTTAATGATTCGGGAGCCGTGACGGAAAATCATGGCTCGCAGGCATAGCTGGCGAAACCTTGCCGGCGTGACCACCTCCGTACGGTCAATGGGTTGGTGCCATTACGAGCAGCACGTTTCAAGCAACTGTCATCATTAAATAGAACTGAAAGGAACGTAACTCAAGGCTAGTTGGATAACGAATTTTCGTTTAATATTAATAAATGGCAGCCACGGTCGATCGTGACGGATCCAGTGGATGCGGATACATGTGCCGGCGCCGGCTCGCAGCACTTTCACGCGCGTGCGTGATCGAGATGCCCAAAACCAATCGAAATAGTACACGATGCATCGATGACATAATCCGCCGCATCAATAAACCTAGAAGGTGTAATTAAGATGGAGATAAAGTATTTAATTACGGGCCAATACGGAAGTAATAAAAATAATCTTCAACAGAAATTCAGATAACGTACTATTTTAGTTTTCTGGAACTTGTTAAAGGTATTTATTTAAATTGCGGCTATTAATCTTCACGCAAAACGAGAAGCTACCTTCAAAGAAATGTCAAAGGACTAAACTGCGCAGCATTTTAATTCTTCAATCAATACTACAAAAAAATGATTTCAACCAGATTTAATAGTGCAACCTTATGCAATGCCAGAATTACTATTAACTTTCGAATAATGTAGGCGTGGTAAATGTCAGAATAAAGATTAACGATAAAGATCGTGATTTGGCAGTGACAAAAAGTACAATGCATATACTTAAAGCGTTAAACTTTCACCCGGAGAAATGGTCGCGCGAAAGTTTGTAACGTAACCTCGCGGATGACTTCATCCCGATTTCACAGAGTGTTTTTTAGTTCAGTGATTTTTACGTACTTACCTACTGCAAAATTTAACTGCATATTCAGATATAGAACTACTAAGAATTTGGCAATACAAATACTATAATTGTTCCAAAACCGTAGCTTGAAAACAAAATTCCGGTAATTTTGATGACATTCGTCCTCATTCTTCGAAACAACACCCACCACTAGACCGGTCAGCCTCTCAGAAGCTGATGCGGAACGGTCGTAAAGTTCAAATATAACAATTGCACAGACCAAGTAGTTCCTCCCACAGCAAACAATTTGTCCAAGGATGGCTCGGAACAAAGTAGCAGAGACCTCGAAACTCATCTCGAGAATGCTGATGAAACGGCAACAAAAAAGGAAACAGTACAGGATGGTAATTTGTCGCAACAGACGTCCTTACTCGATTAATTTATTCACCAGCTGACGGATTGTTATGAAATATTTCACTGCAGGTAATCATGCATTTAGTAACTGCATAGATACTTTGCAAAACCCTGAATAGACCATTGTTCTGCAATGCATAAGGCCTGTTGGTAATAGAGTGATAAATGCGTAGCTCTCCACAATGACAGTATCCTATTAATATCCAATAGTAATCTCTTCACGGCTATCATGTTTCCGCGTTGTAATTTAGCAACGAAAGAACGTCGGAGATGCTAACGGACAATTACCATCGTAACTTAATGTGGGATCCTCCCACAAAATTAAGTTTCAATAACACGAGTGAATTAAATAAATAGGTGTGCAACAAGTGGCAATAAACGGATGATTCTCACAGTAAGTTTATGTAAGTTGTATAAAATTCACGATTATCCAATCCGCCATAGACAATGCCTGGGGAAACGAAAGTGGAAAGCTGTTACGTTAGGAGTTGGCTCGAGCGAGCATCTTTACATTAAGTAACTGGTTAATGTTATTTTAAAATCGGCATGTAAATGTGTTACTTATTGTGCGTTCTACTTTCAGCATATTCGGGAATGCTGCTACGAATGCGATGCTTTTAAGTTCAATAACAAATGATTTCAAAAAAGTAATATCATCTTTTTATTATTTAAACAATTATATACTTACTGTAATTTCGACTATTTATGCAATCCTATGTATAAACTACATTCCTATTTCGTAATTGAATTCGTCAATGGTAACTACTGTTATTTAAATTACTTCAAATAATTTTAATTGCGCGCGAAAGGAACAGGTTTATAATGTTTTCTTATGAAATATGAAAGTTAACTCAACAGTAGTCGTTATTTCTTTATTACGATTGATTAATTGCTTCTGTCTCTTCCATTACTCCACACTTTAGTCTTTAAGTATAATTATTTAAATTATAATTATGCAGTTATAATAATTATAAGGTTATAGGTACCAATAATGTTGTTAGTTTTGTCTATAACGGGGCTTTAATTTGTGTGATCCTTATATACTTATAATATGTTAAATATTTCAATAATATTGAGATTTTGTGTTTGTTTCTTTAAAGTTGCTGCCACTGAATGCAGCAATAGCGTGCCTCATCTCACAAAAGAAAGTTATTTATTTTATGGTTTGCTATCTATTTTAATTTGAGCAACGCCTTCTCTAATAACAGTAATGACTTAGTTAACCGCATTGTCTTAAACTGCTTCATTTACTCAAATTGCGCCACTGGCTCCAATTCCTGGCCACCCACGCTAACTACGTGTCAAATTGCTAATGCCATTATCAACTTTCGTTGCATCATCGTCAGCATCAGTAGTAATTACAGTGTTTGTCCAGAGACCAACGTTTGGTTAAACGATACAACAATGTGCTTTACTCATCAACAATCAACTAGGACATCGTTTTCCACCAACTAACCACCGAGGATGTTGAGGAAATATATGATCATATGTATCATAATTTGCGGGAACAGTGTGGATTAAGATTAATTTATGTGGAAACATCGTTTAAGCTGGAAGCGTCGGAGTCAAGTAGGTAACAGCGGCGTAGGCGATGGCAGTACACATTGCAACGTGCCGATTTGAATCCAAGGTCTTTCCTAGTGGAAGAGAACGGAGTTTCCTGCGGCCGCCTATCTCTGCGCACACGCACACGCGCACGTGAACGCACACGCGCCCACGTGTCGTTATTCTTTGTGTTCAATCTTTCCTAGCTACCGTTGCGAGGCATCTTCTTTTTGTGCTGTCGACTAACGTTTGAAGTTTGAGCCTGCGAGCGGTTCATTATATAGGCGACGGCGATGCGCGCGGCGCGCAGTTAGTGTGTCACTAGAGCCGCGGCCGGCGCGAGAGGTGGCCTGCAAGGACTGAGCCGCGCCGCCGACTTTTTTTTGTGCGTGCGATGTTTTCACTTTCGTCATTTTGACCGGGCCAGTTTGATTTGACTTTACTCGCGCGCGGACGTGTCTAGGATCGGCGTTGTGTTATCCTGTGAACGGTGCTCGGGGATTGTTTGGATTTTTCTATTTATGTGAGAAATATGGCTGTGATACAGTGCTAATATGTTCGATAGCAACATTTTTTTGAATTTCTACAATGAGATTGCGAATAGAAGTGCACTACAGTTGGCAAGGTTGGTAAACATGGTTTTTAGTTTGGTGTTTTGGTCGGGTGGGATGGGATCAACCTTGTGTTTAATGAACGCACTATTCGCCTCATCCGCCTCTCGCCTTCGCCTCTGAGCCTCGGCGGAGAGGTTAATAGGTTCACATTAGACGGTGGTTTGCGAAACCGCCTCAGCTCGTAAGGCTGCGCTCGCGCCGCTTTTCCACGCTCAGTTTCGCGCGCATTTCAAACCTAATGTTTTCGTGTGCACTGAATGCACTTCGGTCAGATTGAAGTATGTATAACAAAGTTTTAATAACTAGGACACCTAGTTTAAGTACTTGAATAGAAGATTTCAAATTATCATAAAGTTGTATTTTCATAGTTTAACAAAACAATTTAATTAACTTTACATGATTTACGTAATTATTCATTAAACAAATTTATTTCATTATATGTTGTAATTGATTTATTTATTTATGCTACTATTGAGTTTTTGCCAATCTGCCAATATTAAAATTCAGCGTACGTATTTGCGTGTCAATGACACTTATTCATTTATTTGGAACGTGTATAGCGCTAATTAGGTTAAATTCTAAAGTCGTATTGAACTATTGACCCCGTAGAACAGACCCATTGATGAAACAGATCTTGGTATTGTCGAAGAAAGTTCCGCAAACACTTAGATAACTCTATTTATTATCTAAACAATGACTGTATAGATAGTAGTGGTGTAATCGTAGTAGAATTACACAACGTGCATGATACTGTTTTTGAGATAAAAGAGAACTGTGTCAATGGAGTTACAGAACCGACTGACAACGCTGAAGTACCAAGCTGTTTAGCTAATGGGTGCGTAAATTCAGTTAAACAGACATATCTATCATTGTTACCTATTTAATTTGCTACACAGAATAATATTAGTTTTAAAGGACATAAAATACATAGTTGCTATTTTAAATTTTGACGAAAAACATTTACCGTTTAGTTTAGGATTCAATTACTAAAGCAACCTTACTGAAATTTATAATTAAAATAAGGTTGTACTAACCAGTTTATATCTTTAAAATGTGAATGACGAAATCAATACTAATTTAACCATTAAACAGCATGACATTCTGTTAATATTGAATAGGGATTCACTACGCCTTCTAATTATTAATACCTAAGTATATGTGCACTGTGTACACACGCAATTTTGAAAGATTGGATCATTATTATTGGAAGTTTAATTACAGACATGAACACCAATACCGATAGCATAATTAACAATATGAACTTTTGCTTAATAAACAAGTACCTCGTGTAATCACACGGATATTACTAGAAATAGGTACCATCTACGACATTTAAAAGGATTTCGGCAAGTAACGTCCTTCATTATTGATTACTAAATTATCTAAATAAAGATATAAATTTAATCTGCCTATAGCTATAGTAACAGTTTGATAAGATTTTATCACAAATACTATTTTTTTATCTAGTAATGTTACTGTAGGATCCTCTTTTTTGTGTTAAACAATTTTTTTTCAACAATTACATCTGAATGGTGTTGTCTTATTAGAAAAGCAACCAAACTCATATTAGTCCTCATATTTATTATTACGTTCTGTTCTAGGATATTTTAAATTGGAGATCATTTTTTAAATTAATTTATTGACATAGTGGTCAATAAAACTACCAGACATTCTTTTTTATGTATTGAATTAGAACACAATACTCATATGCGGTTATCATTTACAGCCAAACTATCACTCAACACATCCGGTTTTCATGACAACCGCATTAATCGAAAGATTAACCTAGTACCTACCTACCTACCTACCTACTAAAATCGTTTCCCAAATCTAATTGGAAAAGTCATCACGCGTAGTACTAATTTCTACTTCACTGTTGACATCTTGTTATACTTTACTTTTAGTGTTTTAACTAAATCAATTTTGGAATATTTTTAATATGCACCAAAATCTTTTTATTTCTTCTCTATTCTCGTTCAATGCGCTATTATCAATTTGTAGATACGTAATCATTTTACTGTGAAGTACCTATCCAACTGAATCCATCTTTATATTATCGTTCAAATTATTCAGTATCTCATAGGTAACTACTTGTCTCCAGCATGCGTATTAATTTGTTGTTCATTATTCATTGGCTGTTATTTGTAATTGATCGATATCGTTATTTTATTCGTCTCAGCTTTAACTTCCGCGAGGTTCGTATTGACTTCTTCACTAACTGCGCGTGGTTATTTATCAAATGTTTTGTTTCACTGTTTTCATATTCATGTTGCGTTGTATTATTTATTGTGTTTGTATTTGGATCAAATTTGCCAGTTATCGCTTACACGCGCGTTGGAACTGGTTCTTTTCCTCAAGTTTGCACAAACTAATTAACAATAATCTAAGGGTCCTCAGTCTGGCCTGGATTATTACTGTTATTAGCAAACAAATGCCTGCGATATAAGAACCAATACGTTCTCATAATTAGACCACGCTATGATTCCATCGCAACCTGCTTCCTGGAAACTAGGCGTAGCGATGAATTTATCTTACTCGTTAAAACAAACCTTATGAAGGAAAAACGTTATTATAGGTAATAAAAATATTTATGTTTATCGCACAATTTGTTACAAACAACGCAGTCAATTAAAATTTCTATGGAATTCATGTTGTTTTAAATTAATAAAAATAACAAAAGGTTTAATTTAAATAACCAGTTCTTCAATAAAATATTCATTAGAAACAATCTTCCTTAACTGGTATGTTTTTTATAGAACTGTATTCATTTCCTCGTTAATAATCGATGTAAAAACGAATAAGCTGGCAACAGAAGGTAGGTATGTTGAATTTTCCATATTCACATTTCCAAACACTAATGTTAGAATCTAGGTTTACAACTTGGAAACACAAACAGTTCTGAAATCCCGAATGCAAAGCTAACGGCTCAATGTCGCAATCGGCACTCACTCCTTGCGGAGTCGGCATAAACATTACTCAGAACTACGAATTCAGTCGACGACGACACGAAAACATTTCCGACGAATGTCCCAACCCTAATTATCTTTCAATGAATTTCTTCATAGCTCTTTTGTTTTGACATTGAACTGAATTAAAAAAGTGTTATCAGACGGAACTGTGTTGATTAGAGCGGTATGATTGAGCAACATCGAACCATCAGGGCGCTACGTACGGAGATCCTGTAACATCATTTTCGTCAACTTTTAATCATTTATAAATCACATTTTAATGATCTCTTACCATGCTGTGACCGTCACTGTCAACTAACATTAACACATATACTAGTTTCGATTCATTACGAGTTTAGTTTCTGGCACCGTCAATGCCATTACAATTATAAAATTTCATTACAAATGGATCTCCTGCCGCCGTTTTAGTGCCTCTCTTAACACTGAACTTAATTCAAGGCCGGCTATTTTAGGACTGTGCAAAGCTAGAAGTACAACAAAAAGAGGTAGTTAGCTCATCAGTACAAAAAGCTATTGTGTCGGCGCATGTTCAATAAAGTTCGGGACGGCCGCTGTCAAAATTTGCTCCCGGCCCTTCTTGTTCCCGTTCTGGTACAAATTGCCGAAGGACGTTCGAACTGGGTCACTTCGGAAATAGTTTATTGTTATCGGCGTCGGCGCACACGCACGGACGGCGTTCGATTTTCAAACGCTCACGCATACAAACGAGCCCCCGGCGTGTTTCAGTCACTCGCACTCGCTTTTAACCCTATTTCATCTCTCGTCTTTATTCAACGGTTAACTATAAACTAATTCTAATCCGCTTCAACATCTAAAATTCTCAAACCAACTTTCTTAAGGCCGACGTGTCAATAAAATTGAAAAGTCGAATTTATGTTTTCATAACATTAAATTAATGTCCTTACAAGTTTCAAAGGCCACATGTTTTGGTCTATTAGTTTTATTACGCGGTTACCCTTGCGTTGAATATTTATTATTTACAATCTAATGCTTTCGACAGGCCCTTCCTATTGCGTATTGCCTATCATTACCGCCGGCGTTACAAGGACTTTTATATTCTGCTCGGTTTTTTTAAACTGTTTTAAACGAAACATATGTAGCATTAACGATGTATTTTACTTCAGTAACATTTACGATATCATGTCATTAGGGTATGATTGTTGAATATTTATCAAACGCAACTATTTCGTTAACGTTTTCACCTGCTGCTTAGTGTGCTGTACCAATTTTCAAACAATACTCTATTAAATGCATGTGTAAATAGGCAGCAATAAATTAACATCAATCCTTGTAACCTTGACCACTTCAATAAATTAAATTAATTATCTTCTTTTGTCATAGAGGCCATAAAATGCCCATCTATGCATAAATTCTGATTGTTACAGGTTTATAGCCAATTTGATCGCTGGCAAGTTGTAAAATAACTTAAGGGCCTCAAGGCTTTCGAACAATAACGCACACATAGGCGCTGGCACACTGCCACGCATTGTATAACCTGTACGCACAGATAACGTAGACTATCAATTTGGTCTAGTACATTCACAAACGTACAAATCTGCGCTCGCATCCGGAGTAGGGCGCGAGTATGTGTGAGTGGGACACGCTGACTACCGTGCTTACAATACCCCACTCTGTATTCGAGGCATGCGCACGTGGATAGACTTACACACACAGGCGCCGGCGCGGCAAACTCTAGTGAGTACCGAATACTACCGAAGCCGAAGAGATCGTGAACGAAAGCGCACGCCTCACCCAGTGATGTATTTTTAGCGAAATTCCATTCAACGGGTAGGTCAGTAACTACTATGACGAAAACTTTGACAACGATAACTTTACAATGTTTTTTATCCACATTTATAATTAGGCTCAATTAGGAGAACTTTTAAAATTCAAATTATTAAAAATGTATGCAGTTCATGCTCCAAAAAGCAATTCGGCAAACACTTTTCGTCAAAACTTAATTATCTTGATGCTTCTTTTTCATATTTAAATAATACGATTTATAAGGGAGACTTATGGCCCTCGCTTGAGGATAAGCTTATTAACTCATTACAAAATAAACAAATTAAAACCATACAATACCAAGAAGAAGAAACACCTCATGCCATAGATAAAAAATGAAACCATCATATTATTATTAACAATGTATTCTTACGAAACCTGCAACTAACTAAGTACACAGAAACGCACCCTATCTTGTTCCACAACGTTCACGCTCTATTATGGCTAAAAATCATAACTCTAGTTAAACTCTACGTGACCGTAGAAAGTTTCCGAACAATGCACAACCAGTGTATGAGGAATATATCGACTCCATGACTCAGTCCGCGGCTGTGATCGGTTGCATGATTCAGTACTCAGAATATCCATTTTTGAGAAACGCTTGTTTCTACGTCCGATTTTATTTATTTGCTGTAAAACGTTGCGTGGATCAAATTTCTTCCAAATCTTGTCATTTCGTCTAGAAACTTTGTCCATCCACAATAAAACATTTGATCTGTGTCTCCTTTCATAGTCGCTTGAAACTATTTTCGTTCCGTGTATTGTGAATTCAACTCTAAAACATTTTGCGCAGTTATTTTGAATAGTGTTGTTATTACGTTGTTAACAAACTCCGACGAAGTTTACTGCCATACCTTTATTGCGATCTTCTGGCTCTAAGTTACTGTCGCTTTTGTGTCATAATGATAGATGCTACTAGTATACTTATTATTATAAAACGACATGAGACCTTTAAATTAGCAAGTAAGGTGCGCTTCCCTATCAGAGCGCATCCTTACATCAAAGGACAGATGTCAAGCGAAGCCAAAAGGGGAAACTAGTCCACAAGATACTATGCTTATCTACAGCACCCGCACATTTAGCGTTGCTTATATTTGACTTGCCTGATAACTCTGAAATTGGGACAGAGATTGCATTGTGACCGCCTGCTACCCGACACCAAAGTTTGCCTAATCGCTGCTTCGATAGCGTTTTTTGCGCTGCGATGGCAGAGATGGGTGTTATTAGGTACTCATTTTATTATGGTGTCGGCATTCACAAACAAAATATCATTTGGATATTTATAAATCTGCCTTCAATCTCTAAATACCGAAATGTTACTTACGCGTATTTTGATCTAAAACGAAATAAGAAGCTTCTTAGGTTTTAAGGAATATTTCAAACCAAAGGAAGGATATGTCGGTGATTATCTAAGAAATTTTGATATTTATGTGAAATACCTACCGATTATTTATTAACAAAATAAACTACTGTCGGCAAATTTGATACCTGTACCTACATAAGGTAAGTGCAGGTACCAAAAACTCAGGTAGGTACCGGTCTCGATACAGCTTCTGAATTGTTTGACCTTAGCTAAATTCTTTAGTTACCTGGAAATTCGCATCAAATGCTTACAAGTCATTAAATATTTAGACCTAAGATGATTTAATAATAAGGATGTACAGCCAAGCATTATGATTTCAATTTTCACACAAACATTCCCAACAGAATTTTTCCTAGCAAACACCTTGAAAGTTTCTGTAAAGTTAACAAATTGCTGCCATTTCTCACAAGTCGTAGTGCTAAATGGGATTTCCATAATGCGCTCTAAAGTTTATATTTATTCTTCCATTTATATTTCATAAGTAGATGAAAGAAAACATGGTCTCTCAAAACTCTTTGTCGTGCTAAAAATCCATTTCAAAGCGTGACTCACTTCTTGCTTACTTCATTGAGTCAGGAGTCAGGTGTTAGTTTCCGGAAATCACTTAAGACTCAAGAACCCAAACATCACGACGGCACGAGAATTAGATAACCTTTCGTGTGAGCCAATAAAAATATCAAATTACGAGTACCTACGTACAGCATTTCCATACAAAATATGTTATTCCAGTTGTTTTTAACACGCACTGTCGCTTTCAAATTATTAACTAGGCGAGAAGATGAATCAAAGCACGCCATTTTTTTCCATCAAATCGTTTATTTTTCATTTTAGTTCACTTTAGTTAACATGTATCGTTCGTTGATGCTGCAATAGTTTTAGACGCTGCTTCTAAATTTTAGCCATTAAAACAAAAATTGCAATTTAAAGTAGGACACCAATTAATCATATCCATATTGCTCCTCGATGCAAACCAGTTCAAGATGCTACACAAAAAAACCCGAAATTCACGTAACCGTGATAGATGTAAAAGTAAGGAAATCAAAACTGCGCCAAGTTACGTGGCGCGTTACGTAAAACCTTTCGTATACTTTCTCTGTCAGCAAAATTTAGCGTGGACGTTGCGCAAGAGTACAAAATGGCAGTCGTCGAAATTTCATCATTTCGGACGAGGGAAGATCACGGCTCGGCGAATAAGGCGGATGATGAAACGCGTTGTATGGTATTATGTATAACACTTTCACGATGTGCGGTAAGGAAAGTAACTGGCTCACTTGGTTTTTTATTGTTTTATTCGTTTAGTTAGCTAGTGTAAATTGCTGTTGTTAAAATTTCGGCATCGTTTTTCATCTTTGTTAAGGGGATTTTAAGGTCAGGGGAAAATGGTCACTCGAAGGTACGCGTAAGACCATGATGTGTAATTGGAAGAATGAGAATGAATGACAATAGCAACTGGTTTCATTTGTGGTCGTCATACATTTATTGCGCTCCTAGAAATTGTAACGGAAATGTCGCAACAAAAAATCATCAACTAAAAGCACCCATGAGAACTTAAATGACGTCAACAGTTTCGTCACTGGTTACTGCGTAAACATTATTACCATTAGCATACAATTAAAGTGTTACGAAACCCAATTTCAGTGAAAGAAATGGTAAAGATTTTTATCCAAGATTATGCATGTATAAGGTAACTTTCTAAAAACTGCTCGTGTGACCTTGAAATAAAACGCTATTACAAAACCGCGTGCCGCTCGCCGCGCCGGCCCCCCCTTCCTATGCAGCGCGGATCTACGCACACGCACACCAACGCTGCACGCGCGTGTGCGTGTAACGCACACTACTAAACTCCGCGTAAACCGCCGTAGAAAGGCCCGGTGAAAAATCTAGTCTTACAACCTTTCAATACATTAGTAATAAAACGCTAAAACATTTAAAAAAACGTCTGCGGCCACCAACTGAAACATAGCTGCGAATGAGTCACAATATGGCGGTTTACCTAATGCATTGTATACTTTTTACCTATGTGCGTCAATAGAAAACCCAGAGAAAATTCTCAACTATGCGATCTGTAGGTACCATGAGACCTTTGTCGCCTTGCCGTCAAATGCTTAACGCGTTAAATATTCAGTTTTGAAATCATCGCCTTCCAAATATGTGAAATCCTTGAACGTGGGTATGTGGGTCATGACCAGGTCCCAATATGTTTCTCGTAGATGCTTTATTAGCATAGTTCTGTGCGCGGCGCGTTGCGCAATACTGTTGACTTTCATCCTGAAGGTCAAGAGCCATCCTATTTCAAAACGAACCTTGGTCGCGTCTAGTTCACCTCGGACAAAACAAGCGTCTAACGGAAGCGATCGCCCATAATCAATAGGAATCCAAACGATTTTCCACTTCAAAACGCTTGTTGCCTTAAATCAACAGCCATAGCAAACTTAAAATACATGTATAAACATATGAGCATAGACAACGAGCACCTACAGAACCAAGGTTAAGTAATTTCGCGGCGTGAGAACCGCCTCTATGTAGATGACTTAATTCATCATAATTTGCAATAATAACACAACACAAGAGATATTCAAATGACTGCCTACAATCATATCCGACCTTTTCTTAGACACGTTCCTTATAAAATGTCATCTAACTGCTGCAGTGATCGCAAAATGTCGAACACGAACTCGATTTGTTTCCTCCGATCGTTGCGAAAATGTGGAAACACGCCGGGAGCGCTCGCGTCAATCAGATCGAGAAATTCTATTAGAAAAGCCTCTATAGAGTTAACAAGTGACGGAGTTTCACGACCGATCGCTTTGACCGTGACGATGCTTCCTGTCAAGTCATCGCCAATTAACACGATGATTGCGTTATTAACTTCATCTAAAATAAGCCCGATGTTATTTAGATTGCGTTTGCTAGATGTCTCGTAAAGTATGTTTACAGTGCAGTTGTTTGCAGTCATAGTTAGCGAGTATCTGGCACAAGGGATCGATCGTCAATCAAACGCAAGGTGAGAGTGTAACTGCGGAGCTATTTTAGCATCATCGAAGGTAAAACTCATTCGCGCTTTCGGCCCAAGACTCTCTCGAGGGTACGACGCTGTTTATAAATAAATATTGTCTGTTGCCAACGAACCTGAAGTTAGAGTTAGTGTTTAGTCTAATGCAACAATGAATTATTCCGCAGAACAGTGTATTGTGCATCATATGACTAAGACAAAGACTTGTAAAATCTATATTTTTTGTTTCGGGCTCCATTGTTGTTCCTATATATGATTAGACACATGTCATATAGGAAAGCGTTAATTATTAATAAATATTTCTGTTTCATTTGAAAGTATTATATTCTTGACACATTAATTTAATGAATCAAATGTATTCAATTATTAGAGGCAATGACTGGCATGTTACACTAACTAAAGCAGACTACGTTGATTGACAAATATTATCGTACCGATAAGATCTCTGGCATTCGCATTTGATTAACTTATTAATTCGGACAGTTCCGTAACACTACAGTAACGTCGCAAAAGAAATTATCGCCACCTTATCACCCACCGATTTTCCGCCGTCGATAGTAAACAAGGCGGTCATAACTAGATCTCATGCGCACAAAACAATCCGGAAGCGTGAGAAGAATTTCGATAGGCTTACATAGTGAGATAAAAATGCCAAGGATGGTCCATTGGTCGTTGTTGGCATCGTGTGTTATGAATGAACTGGCATTTGTTGTGGGGCTGGTTACATAACGCTTGTGTGGAGCGCGGGCACAGCCAGGGCTCCACATTTCGTCCGAAGGCCGCAGCACAAAGCGCGTGCGCCGTATCGCTCACCACGCGCGCCCCGCCGTTTCCTGTTTGACAACTATCCACTTACATCACTATCGCTTTCTGCCATTTGCAGTGTTAGAAGCTTGTAAAGGGGTCTGGCTGTTACTAAGTACATGCTTGTCATTGACGCGCACATTACCGGCATTTTTATGACCGCCTCCTAATCTTGTAACACGAAATCCCTCCCCGTTATTTAATTTATCGCCTCTCGTTTTTGTTGCATCATTATAAAATCATCCGGCGTGGTTAATTGCGGAATTAGCATTTCGTTGTTAATGAGCGTGAAATACAATGTCTATTTTGTCGCAAATTGTGATTTTAAGTGCAAATTGGTAACAGACGATTCAATTTAATCAAACATTTCAGTTGTGCAAATAGAGCGTGAAAACGTTTGCGAGCATGTTAATGCACCTCTCAAATAGGATTTTCTGCGTTTGTGGCCAACCAGGCCGCGGTGTCGCGGACGCATCGAACCGTGCTGATCTAGCTCGGATACCTAGACAATATAATTGTTTGCAGCATTCTTAGCGTACAGATTTATTGCTTCAGTTGTGAATACATTATTATAATTAGCAAGTTTATAATAATCGCTGTACGAGAACATATTATTAACATCGACATTGCACCGTAATAACGTTGGACAAATCACACCTTATGAAGCAATCTAAGATCATCTCAACTAGAAGTGGAATTCTCAGTGCTGTCCTATTCTTGGCAGAACCTGTTGGACTTTTAGAGGATGCATCTGTCACACCCACTAACGCACAGGCGTTTAGATTATTAATAACCTCTGCGAATGAAATACGAACATCAGCCAAACCATTTTAGATGGGCTTACACTTGACCTCATTCTTTATTCAAATACGACGATTTAAATAGTTGTCACTATCAATAAAAGGTAATGTAATGTCGTCAAGATAGAATACCAGAGGTAAACGATTTGAATACTGATCTGAGTAAACAATTAGGAATTCAATTCAGTCCTGAAGCAATACTGTAAATACTTTTGAACCAGATCAATGTTCGAACTACAGTCAAATTTAAACCAGATTGAGGGTGTCCTTGGCTACCACATGTAAGACGTAAACATAATTGTAGCAAGAATACTACTTTTATAAGTTGAATATTTCCCATTCACCTCACGACAAGACTCTGCGCAAACAAACGCGCTGGTACATGTTTGTATGTATGACATACACGTGCCAGACATTCTACTCGGATAATAGGTAGGAAACTGTAGATCTTGGTACACTTATAGCTTATTGGATGTTTGTCGTTGCCTTAATCATTTTATAAAAGACTTATACCTACCTCACTTTACTACAAAATAACTCTTTGACTTGACCTCTTTGGCGCAATACGCATTTAAAAGATATCATGAAACAATACGGGTAAAATTGCATTACAATTATCTATCGAAGACAGTCATTGCAATGTTGTGTAACTGCTTACTTTTGGGCATTTACCTGCTAAAACAGTAGATATTCTTATGTTTCTTAATATTTCGTACTACCTATATTTACATGTTAAGAAACCTAACGCTTTCTCCGTTGGATTATAGATTTCCACCTGTTCGAGCCGTTTGCTGGCCTGACTGCTTTCGCTTTTTCTAATTACATTGCAACGTCGTATACCACGACGCAATCAAAACGCCCTGAAATGCTATAAAA
This sequence comes from Acleris cristana, assembly GCA_948252455.1. NCBI lineage: Eukaryota > Metazoa > Arthropoda > Insecta > Lepidoptera > Tortricidae > Acleris > Acleris cristana. The sequence continues at coordinate 4,175,403 of OX411774.1, read as the reverse complement.
TTTAATAAATTGTATACCACTAATTCCAACTTTATTCATGCAAACCCATGAAGGTTTGTTTAAAATCGTTGACTCAATATTACGAAACTATCATAAATTCACATTCTAAATTCCTATTTAGTCTATGCTTACAGTCTAGCTAGATCATTTCGCCACTTTCAACTATTAGGCAACAGCCAGGGAAAGTGAAAACTTTTTTCCCAATCCTACGCTCCAGTAGTCTAGCAGCTTGTCTTGTACAATTTCTCTTGCAACATCGGCATCGCGAAACATTTCGTAAAACACGACTTATTCGCCGTCAAACACTACCTTTATTGTTTATGGCGTTTCACACAGTTCATTGTCATCTGTATTTAAAAAAATGTAGCATTTACTGTGTTAGAAGTATTAGTTTGAAAAAAAACGAGCGCGCGCTTTGATCAGAACTTGTTTACGTCTATAAATAAATTGATTTCAATAGCTTCTCTAAACATAGGATCCGCTATTTCTAAGATTAAAGCAAATAGTTACGAGACCGCTGATAATAATCCCCGGTGCGTAGAAAAGGAGTGGTTAGCTGTCGCGAACAATTATCACATTACTACTTGTCAATACAGCACGCCACAATTCTCCCTTACTCCTAATACGGTGACATACTCTCATAAAAACGTTAATGGGTATCTAGAATCGCGGTGAATAGAGTAAACGATTGTAATGTTGCCTTCTAGGTCGCTACGTGCTTAATTAGTGTGGGCAGTCATTACCTATGGCCGGTGTATTTCTTTTATGAACAAACCTTGGAGCGCACGCTTGATTCACGAAATGATTGATGTAATTTAATTATGGGTGCAGACTGCAGAGTGCGATTGTCTCAAATTCAACAGGTTATGAAATAGGTACCTAACTAGTTAAATTCAGTACCTACCCTTAAATGATCAACATGAATGAAGTCATTAACACGCAAAAACACATGTTACGTCACGTTATTTTTAACGTAATATTTGAAAACAAAATATAACTTTACTTACTTACCTTCGGCTGTCTCCAAATTGGCAAGCGACAGGCGGCTAAAGAGATTGTATTTTAAGTTTCCTGAATTCTGTTTGTCCTGCTGGTGAAAGTAATTTCAATTTAAAACGAAGGTCGCCCAATGATTATAGAGAAAAAGGCCAAACCAACACAAGATTGGTATTACTTTTTATTCAACTTTCAGACAAAGGTCCTATTTTAGAAGCATGTGGCGCCATCTGTGAGTAGTTTATAAAATTGTAGACTATCGCCATCTGCTGTGGCACGGCTGCTTGAGACACTAGTTTACTAGAGAAAGTCGATAGTAGTTTTGTGATTACTCGGTAGATGGTGCTGTTTTAAAGCAGCCTTTTTGCGCCGTTCTTTTTCTGAATGCACTCTATATTGACATTCAGTCTTATATTCGTAGTGTGAAGGACGAATTCATTTCAGGGTTAATCAAATTGTCACCTTTATTAACTATGAGGTCGACATTGTTCTTCGTGTCACATTTCTAGATTGGCTACAGTTTGTTAATAAGTTTGTTATTCATTCTCTACGCAAGTGTAGGATAATACCTACCGTGTCTAGAGAAATGCTTCATTTATGTTACTGTTCTACGTTTCCAACGCAAAATAATCTCTAAATCTGTTGATATAGTCGTCATCATAATTTGCCTACATTAAAGTTAAAATAATCTAGAAAAGAACGTCAATAAACTTAGTAGATTGTGCCTGAGGTCACGCAGGGTGGTACAACCCTGGTTTGATCTGATGCATGCAAAGTGCATCGCCGCATGGCTTCACACGGACAATGGCGGGCGAGCCTGCGCGCTCGGCTGCGCACGCGCCGCCCTGAAATACTGCCCTCCTTAGAAAAAGGGCGTATGGCTCATAGAACCGCGTATTTATTAGTGACCTTATTTCTTAGTATGGAGGGTTAAGTTTGCTTTAAGTATCAAATTACGCATACGTCCTTTTTATTTAGAAGGGCAGAATACAGCTCTGTATAGCGTATGACATAGTTGGTCTTATGAATGTTTAGGTAAAGGATTACAGATTTTGGGTGCAAGATTTAAAGTTTCTAGGATTACATTTAATAAAGAGATTAGGTTAGGATTTAGGAAGGTTACGATTCGGTTATAATTTTTTAGGTTGTAAACAAATAGAACTTAGTCTTCTAGACTAGGTACTATAGACTTCTTCTTTTTAATGGTTTTAAATTGCATGGTAAGTACTTCAGATTTCATTAAAAGATTCAATGTTTCTAAAGTACCTTAAAAGTAGACTATCTTGAATTCATAAAAGTAAAAAACAAGGTTAAGCCAACGTACAAACATTAAAAAAATATCTTATAATCTTTATTATAATTTTAATGGTTCAAATAACATGCCACAGGCATAACTTTAAGAATTAACGTATTAATTATAAAACAAAACAATAATTCATCTCGTTAAATTTGTGTGGCAGCTATTAATAAGGCGGCCTTCAATTAGAGCCTTATTAAGTCCAATTCGGCCCACATTCATCGCCTCAGGAAAATTCAACATCACGCTGTACACAGAGATTATCTCACAGTACCTACTGTTTATTTGTAATTTGAATGACTTCACGTTTCCCGCGCTCAAGGAAATGTTAACTTGTTTCTCTTCTTTGTTCTGGCTTCATTTTTTCACAAAGGCCCATTAGAATACCAGCGAGCTTGATTTTATTTAGCTAGACACGTTTATGCCCGATATCCTAGTAGTTTGCATAATATTATCCGATTGTTGTGGGATTTTCCACGTAATTGTGCGACAAGCGTGAAAGGTCTTAGGCTGTCGATGTACGTAGACGACCTCGCCGGCTTTTACCCACGTAACATTCGAAAACTACATTTTCCTTTCTATTTTAACCGCAGCAAAAAATAAATTGCCTCAAACAGTACGTTCTAAACACTTCATCGAATAACCTTCGAAAGTAGATTAAGCCGGCGCTCGGCAAAGCCCATCTTTATAGCCACTAAAATCTTCCCATTTGATTTACGTGTGAATTTATTCAATGCTTTGTTAATCGGTCAATATTCTGCGACCTTGTCAGTAAATGATTACAAAATCGTGACACGACACGACACGCACTTAAAATCATTAACATGTGCGAGAACATTTTGAGGGGCAGCAGTGTTTGTATTCAGATCCTGCAATTAGACCTAAATAGTAACTTATGAATCCTAAGCACTAAATTTGAAACTTTACATGCCCCATTCCTTTCAGTCGTCATTCGGAAATAATCGTGAGAAAGGGATAGAACTTACATACCTAACTTTGAATTTCTAAGTAGGCCCCCAGGCTTTTCAGGGAACCGGAGTAACGCAACGGTTGCTTACAATAAGCATGCTCCGACCCCAGGTTGGCTAAACGCCGACACAATGCTAAGAAGCGCTGCTGATCGTCTTTTAAGCGATCTTGCGCTATTGTTGCTAATAGCGTTGCGTTTTATTGCGCCAAGGTCGGTTGCGACAGGCTTTCTACCTGAGACTTCTGTTTAGGCGGCCCAAGAACACATGCTGTATGTCCACGTTCATTAAAATTCTTGCCACCTCCCGACCTTTGAATTTGGTTAGGAAACTATTTGAATTGTTTAGGTAATAGCCATTGTGTACCATCTTAAGGTAGCAAAATCGATTTAGCTACAGTCAATGCTATTGGAACGATTGTAACAGTCGATTGGCTGCAACCTTGTTTTCCTTTACACTATTTTCAGTCTGGCATCGAACGAGATCAATGAACCGAAGTCGTTATGAGTATCGATGTTGGCATGATTTCACTTATTCGCACAATGAATTACAAAACTTGAAGGATCACGCAGATTCAATATTAAAGTTTAGGTTTAATGAGTGTTGGAGCTTATACGGGATAGCAACCATTATATTATAATATTTCGTACGATTCTCACGCGGTTACAATAGTTTTTATTGTCGCAATGATTTCACACCATTTTGATAAGTATGTCAGCGCGACGAAATGTTTCTTATCTTGGGTTGGTAATATCTGCGACGAGCTTCCAATCTCGAACCTTTGTCTTCCAAAAGATAACTGTTTCAAAACGAAGCCCTTGTACCGACAAGACTCAAAATCTTTTGTTTTAAATATCATTGCATTTAATTTACAAAAACACAGAAAGGCTGGGTAAAACAATCAAATATGGTTTAATTATGTAGAATTCAGTTATACCTTAGACCAAGAAACAGTTGTAACAAGAGCTAAAACCTATGATGGCAGATTCTAGTATAAGCCCTTAAACATATCGATTTTTAAGGTTTCCAAGGTAGGTTGTAGTATCTTTATTGCCAATGGTGTATTTTTCAAAATTTTCCTGTAAAATCTCCTAGATTAAAAAACCTGTTCAGCCCATACTATGATAATGATCTATATTGATGGAAACAGGCCTTGTAATTGTTTTTGTGCAATTAAAAGTTTACATACATATAATGAGCAGAATAAATAGGTCCCCAGGCCATGTTTTGCAATGGTATGGAAATTACATCTTAATTGATACGAAACAAAGTCTCTTTTAAACTTGAACTTGTGTCGCCTGTAACCGACGGTTGCTTTTAATTATTGTTGTAGAGCCAACTTTATCGTTCAAAAGGTACAACAGAATGTCTTCATTCGCTTCACATAGTCTAACCGTCCTCTCTTTTGTCCTCAGTGCTGGAATGATGGGCGAGGGCCTGCTGACTCTCACGTACGGCAAGCACCACGCCTGCATCCTAAACGAGGTCGGCGCGGCGTGGCGCGGTGCGCGCTACTCCGATCTGGTGCTGGTGTGCGACGACGCGGTGCCGCTGGCGGCGCATCGCATCGTCATGGCGGCTGCTAGCCCTCTCATCAGGTACACACTCACGATTTTGTTTGCCTATCTCGATTGGGTTTAAGTTCGAAAAACTTTTGTCGGCTGTTCCGTTTGTGCGAAGTTTTCATTTTTCCGAAAATCATTTTTCTTTGAAGCCGTTTATCGTTCATGGATTGTTATAAAAATAACCTAACCTACAGTTTCTGTAGGTATATGATTGTTATAAAACTAACCTAACCTAACCTTCAGGTTCTGTAGGTTATGAAAAGTTAATGGGATCAGAGAAAAATGATTTTCGGACAAATGAAAATGTCGGACAAACGAAACAGCGGACAAAAGATTTTCGAAATATCGATAGGTTACCACTATTTTACTCGGCTACCCAAAAATAAGGGTAGTGTTTTTGAGGTGCATGTATTTATGAATGTATCTATGTTTCTTTGTGAACTTCTGTAGGTGTGACGTATTTTATAGAGCGGGGTACCGTTGGATTGGTGTTCACCTTATGGAGTGTCATAGATTATATTAGAACTTCCTCAGTTCTGATGCTGCAGGGGTAGTTGGGTTTTCAAAACTTGCTTATTGTTGTTACGATATGCGAAGGTCGAGCACATAAGCCACCTGTTGATAAGTGAGATCTGAGGCCTATGGACAAAACTGTACAATAGAGCCCTAATATTTACCCCTTATTCATAAACGCACTATAAATTGTAATTATTTAATGTATGCTTTGACACTCTATCAAATTGAAATGGCACAATGACAGATCAAGACTAGCTATATTATAGAATATTTGAAGCATACTTTAGATATGGTCCGTTTATGAATAAGAGGGAAGGGGAATCCCTGTTGCACAAAATAATGTACTTAATATACAAAAGGCGAAATAATGCCTAATCTCATGAATGCCTGTGTAACTCCGAAAATGTGAGCAACAGCTAAGACAAAATGTAGTGGAATCACATTGTGTCTAAATTAGGTGTTGAAATGGTACATAAAATACAGACAGGTAGAGAAAGATTACTTTAATGTCATCTAGGAAAAAATAACCAATGTCACTGGCTTGAAAGTAGATAAACACACAGGATTTTAGAACTCATCATTGCCACGCTCCTTGCGTTCTATATAACAGTTGCTGTGATTGAGTATGATAATACCTGCTGCAAGGGTAGATGTTCAGTCACAATAGGTACCTGTTGAGGGTAATGATGAATGACTAAGCAGATGCCCTTTTCCTAGTATGCGGTCGTAAACCGACAATGGCTCAGAGGTAGCGTAATGAGAGCAAATGTTTTCCCCAAGTCATCGAAGTTTAATATCTATGTATACAGGTATTTCTCTGTTTACACGTGTATTTGTATCACCTATCTAGAGTTAAATTCGAATTGCAGAATGCCTTTAAACTAAGTAAGTATTGCATGTCGGTCTTTACTTGATCTAATAATAATAGTTTTCGAAAATAACTAGCAAATATATGTGTATTTACTATCAGAGTATATATACAAACGACAGTAATTTAAGCCAACTTCAATTTCCAAATGAATATGTCTTAATAATGTGTCTTTTGTATTAATAAAGTTTTGATAACGACAAAAAAAAACAAATGGGAAAATTGTTAGTTTAAGTGTGTGGTTCCCTACACAAGTATTATTCATTACCGTGACACTTGTGGGTTACCACGAGAAATCCTTGAGAAACAATAAAGTCATAAAATAGTACTTATTGTTTAAGAAAAAACATTCTTACACATTAGTTTAACTACAAATGAAATACATTTTGTCATATTTTTAACTCATGGTCGTGAACATGAAAAAATACATTTACACAATGAATTTCGGTAGCGTAATGAGTAATCTATCTACTTTTACTAGAAAAACTGTGACTAATACTAGCGTTACTAATTGCTCATTTCCTGTGTTTTCAGAAAAATCCTCGATGACACGCCATCAATGGAGAATCCGGTTACCATCCACATGTCTGGCATTAACAGCACCCTCATGAGGCATCTCCTTGTCTTCTTATACAGTGGCCAAGCTTACATCGAGGTGAGAAAGTAAATAAATCTGGTGCATTTTAAAGTACCTACCATCTACAATATTTTAGAGGTCATGGTATTAACCTTTGTATCATTCCTTTCCTTTTCCTCACACTAGTCACCTAAAAATATAGAATATTTTTTCCTCCACGTCATTCTTCTCGTACGTATAGCAAGTTTCCGTGATGGAATCTGAGTAATTAGACACAGAGGTTAATTAATATTAATATTATTTTTTTCAGTCTGGAGAAATCGATGACATGCAAGAACTATTTGAACTACTAGAAATCAAATCAGACGTTTGGAAATCAACAAAAGAACGACAGCAAGCAGAAGAAAGAAACAGATCATGTGACAGATTAAAAGCGAAAACTCTCAAAACGGACATCAATAGCAATGAAAGCAGTAAACACGAGGCACCTTCAGGCTCTTCACATTCAGAAAGCGACAGAGTTACACCAAGCGCAGGCTTCAGTAAAGACAAGGATGCAGAATTAAGTATAAAGAAAGAGAATATGTCCAGTAGTAATGATGAAAGAGATGAAGAGGACCAGGAAGGAGACAAGGAGTGCGGGCGGCTGGCGGGCCGGCGGCGGAGTTCATCGAATCCCGTCAACTTATCAGTGGCAAAGAACTCGGAAAACGCAGGCAGTGAACACGAGGACTCACAAGACGTAGATGTGGAAACAGTTGCAGCCAAGGTACTTACACAGTTTTGCATTTTCATTTATTTTGTAGCCGTTAGTATAAATCCTGTAAAAGTCTTGGAAAAAAAGCAAACCAAAATTATTCCTATTTGATGCTAACTAAATTCTACTATTATTATAAATGCAAAAGTTTGTGTATTAGTTTGTTACTCCTTCACGCTGCAACGGCTAGACGGATTTAGATGTAATTTGAAATGGAGATAGCTTTTACCCTGAATTACGAGTAACACATGGGCTTCTTTTCATCTCGAAATGTTTTAAAGTTCTAAGTTTCGGAGGGAATAACGATAATCGAAATGTACGCGGAAGAATTCGCGGGCAGAAGCTAGTCCAAAAGAAATATCGAATAGTCAATATTACTTAATAGGTACTATACGAAAAAATACCAGAATTAAATGTCTATTCTAATATTTTCAGAACATCAGTAGAAGAAGATCTACTACATCCAGCCAAGAAGATCCACCGCCTGAACCCATGTACAGACGACAATTACTAAGTGATCGGTTAGGTCGAAGTACCGAGAGAACGAAGAGAAAGTCCCATTACATGGAACCGCCGGAACTCGACTTACGAACTGTAAAATTAGAAGATTACGGACACCTTAAAGCTCCCGATCCAGATCTGTTGTCACTTGTCCAATCATCTCCAGAGAATTACGTCGTAACGCCTCATCGGAAAAGACGCCCCGGTTTCCACAACTCGCCTTCACAGAACCCTCCTTTCGTTGCATTTCCTCCAAGTTACTTGGATGAAATGGCACATTTGCAGTACGGGCGAGGGCAGAGCGTGGCTGGAGTAGCGGCTAGCGCTCGCCTGGGGCCCCTACATTCACTCAGCGCGTCAGCCCCGCCTTACTTACCCGAGAGAAGTGTAAGTCCTCCTGCGCCTGTGCACGACGATGCCTTAAAATACCGACCTCCAAGCGCCGGATCGTGGGGCCCTTGGCTGTGTCAGCCGCAAATGGGCGTCGATGAGCCCCCATCGGCGGACCACGAACAAGGTTCCAGTAAACAAGCGCCAGTCCGAGAGTACCGCTGCGAGTATTGTGGCAAACAATTCGGCATGTCGTGGAATCTCAAGACTCATCTCCGGGTACACACGGGCGAGAAACCTTTCGCTTGCAGGCTCTGCGTGGCCATGTTCAAGCAGAAGGCGCATCTGTTGAAGCACTTGTGTTCGGTGCACCGCAACGTGATATCGTCCAGCGATAACGACGGGCGGACCAACACGCCCGGCCGGTTCAACTGTTGCTTCTGCCAGCTGACCTTCGAGGCGCTGCCGGAGCTCATCAGACACCTGTCGGGCCCGCACAACAGCCTGCTCCTCAGCAAAAACCTGCACGAATGACGCACCACCTGACGCGTGCGCGCGTGACCATGGACATTAAAACTCTTCCTCTCTAACCGAGAGATCAATTGTGATATGTGTTTAAGAAGGTTATAATTTTAAGTATTTGTAGGACATGTGATGTCGCAGAGCGATACTCATAGTAAGGCATTCGCAGGAGAAGGTCCCTGCGGGTGTGATGCTGGTCTAAATGATTTAAAAATCACATGTTTGCCGCATGGGTCCAAATTGTTATAATTTGTTTAAAAATTATAATCCGGGACCAATACCTTCCGAGATAGTATTTATTTGAAAGATGTATTTCAATAGGGTAAATGTTATTTAAAAGCCACCGACACATAATTTCTTAAGAGTAGAAAATAGACGCATGTCAACGGAAAGTTGCGAAGTGTAAAAGGCCTAAAGTAACGTGAACTACCTCCTAATTTAAATCAGTTGAAGAACTACGTGGTGATGTTGTAAAGTGTTTATCATTGACCCATGACTTTGCCTACCGCAACAGAGTGGTCAGTGATTCTAGTCAGAATTGGAACTAAGAATTAGTTGGTCAAAGTCAAGGTTACACTTTAATTGATATATTTGTACCTGAGGATTAAATAGAGAAGGTATAAGTATCTGGTGCTTTCATAAATTTTAGGTTTCATTACGGAAACACTGGAATTCTAAGGCCTGTTAACGTAGTTTAGCTTCATAAAAGATGATCAAATTCAACACCACTTTGTTCAAATGAATGCAATCTGACTGGGCATTTCGCAGCTTTTTACGACATTTTACAATCTCAACATTAGATATTACCATTTATGTATAATTTCTAAAGTAGATGAAAATGTGTTCGTATTAATTATATTTTTATAATATTACGCCGTAACCTTCCATTTGATTGTGCCGAATATTTGCTATGTGGATGAGCACCAAAGATTTGTGAAGCATTAGATCTTTTGGTGTATATGTTACGGGCAAAACTTGTGATTACCACGCCTTCGGGTCGAGTTCCAAAGAAATTCATAGGGAAATTCGTATTTCGAATTCTGTTGTCAATCTTGTTGCCAATTCTAAATTTACTAGATCAAGCTTGGCCCGTAACATACACAATTAAGAGAAATTAAAGGGACCTGAAATGATTTTGATTTGTAATACTTAAGGTATAGGTACCAATTGAACAATCTCAGAAGTAGGTATTGTTACCAACTTCGTCTCTATTGACATTTCCGTAATTCCACTACGGCCTTTTACTCTAAGCTTGAATATCTTTCTATTTTTTATCGTTTACTTCTTTAGGCGTAATTTTGAAGCTTATCGGGCAATATTTCCAAATGAGTAATTTAATTTAACAGTAGGTTTATCCTTATTGCGTTAATTATGTTCGGGACTTATTTTCGAATACGCTTCATAACGAACACATTTGTGGCCAGTTGATATTAAAACTATTGTTGTCGTGAATGCTGGTTTGTATGTGTTGAATAGAGCTGTCTTTTATTTTACTGTAATAGTCGAATCTTTTTTATTCCTCGCGCAAATTCTGTTTGATTTCGAAAAAATATCGTTTACCTTAACTTTTTCAGTTACGCTAATACATTTTGTATTGTAAAATACTCATTTTTGTACTTGTTGATCTACGTAAGCAAAATACGTAGTTTTGTTCTAATTGAAATATTTTTTACTATACCATACGTGTTTTATTGTTTAACAATATGCGGTTATCTGGCTGTGCTGACACCAAACACACGTTTAGAGCAATGAGACGTACGTTAAGATGAAAATAGCATTGATTTTAAACTTTATTGAGGAGTTTCAAGGTTCTAAATCAAATTTTTGGTCGTTTAACTTGTGTTCCTTGTTTTTAACGTGGGTAGCCGCTTAGGAATAGCTGCGATACGAATGTTCAAAGATGTGCCTTGTCAACCTTCGCACAGCGCATAAATTCCAATAATACTTATTTTTAAAGTAATTGTACTTCAATGAAAACTAAAGTTACCAACGTGTTGTTCATAACATAATTTTAATTATAAAAAAATCGCTTTAATATTCTTTCGAACGTTACCTTTTGTTATACCTGATCTTCTTTGTTTTCCATCTATTTTGTTCTAAGTCGAATATTGACGTATTTCTTAAAATAATTGGGGAACAATTTAATATTAAGGAATGTGATTTTGTGGTATCGTTAGTTTATTCTTGTGATAATTCCCTGTCTTGTTCGTAAGAGGACCGACAACGCCGTCTTCCATTGCGTTTTCCATTTTGTTTAGTATAAAATACGGTTAGGATAAATTTGATTACGCATGCCAATAGTGGCACTGTTCAAGGAATGCGTTCTGCGTAATTGATACAGCATGGGAGCACCGCGGTAGCTTCAGTACAGGTACTGCCCTGATAAGCCAAATAGCAGCATCTCAAATAACTCTTGTAGCAATCACAACCTCATTACTAAGAGCAGAGGATTCAATCAATCAATTTAATCTGAGATACAGTTTATAAGCTTAGGAGGGCGGTATAGTAACTAGAGACAGTGGGAACCGCTTGGATCCTACTCAACAAAACTTTACAAGTGCTCAATTTGAAAAACATGATCGTTCTCTTAAAGAGCTTAGTACACCTTCCTGAATTAGGCACTAACAAAAGGGACGCAGCAATACATTGGAATGGAATGATATCTTCATACGTATCTAACGTATTGCGGCGTCCCTCCTGTTAGTGGCTAATTCAGGAAGGTGTCTTAAGGGACTTGTAAACGATCATTTTTCCACGGCAGGTATGGACAGCAAATATTGCTGTCTTACTCTTACTCTGTATGTTAGAGCCAGACGCCTTGCACAACACATTGCTGTGAAAATTTTGCTCGTTTTGAAGCCTCCTTACATAAAATTAAGGATATTGTCGAATTTTACACTTTGTAAAGTTTCGCTGACGAGATCCGTATCTCTTGCGCCTAACGCACCCGAATCCAGAACAAATCTTATTCAAAACATCTTCAGTGGATACGTACGTACGTTGTGATATGTCGACGATTGTCGAAGTTGCCTTAAACTTAGGAATAACAATGCAGTAACTGTCTCGTTCTTAACGGACACCTTTCATTCGAAATAATACCTTCTAAAAATACATGACGTTGTAAATAAGTAGATATTGTAAATAACTAATTAGATTTAAGTTTAATAATGAAAAAAAAATCTTAACTTAAACATTGTTGAAATTGAATTTTGATTTTCTGTTAATTGTAAATTAAAAGTTATTTTGTAAGTTTTCACATAGTGTACAATTTTTTTGTAGATACTATTTAGAACATTAACAATCTGTAAAAATGTGTTCTTACCGTAGTAAATTAAATAATGAGAATATTTTAGTTACACACGTGGCTGTCGGTTCTTTTATTACCATTTATACTTTTAAGAAGAAGAAGAAGAAGAAATAAATAAAGAAGATGAGTAGAATACGAGCTATTATAATCCGGACCTTATACAAAATAAAAAGTGGCTATTATCTCCTACTTCATTGATATTAAGAATCTGACCATACGGAGTATGTATGAACACAAAATACTATCTACTACTAAATCAGAAATTATTTATTTTTTCTAAAAAAAAAAGAAATAATTTCTGATTTTCTGAGATGAGTAGAATACGACCTTTTATAATCCGGACCTTATACAAAATAAAAGTGGTAATTATCTCCTACTTCATAGATTTTGAGAATCTGACCATACGGAGTATGTATATACGTATATATTCAAATTCTTTATTTACCAAAAACACATTATACATAAAAATACATTGTTTCAAGCTAGTATGTATGAACACAAAATACTATCTACTACTAAATCAGAAATTATTTATTTTTTCTAAAAAAAAAAAGAAATAATTTCTGATTTTCTGAGATGAGTAGAATACGAGCTATTATAATCCGGACCTTATACAAAATAAAAAGTGGCTATTATCTCCTACTTCATTGATATTGACAATCTGACCATACGGAGTATGTATGTACACAAAATAAGTACGAGTACAATAGCCCTCGACAAGATGCTTTACAAGATCGTTATCACTATCGAAAATGTAAAGGATTGACGTAAGTTTCCTGACTGTCGCTTCTAGCGCTTGTCACACTGTTAGAACAAAACAGAGGGCTTATTGTCTAACTCACTCGCAATTGCAACCGGCTTCAAAGTGGAGCAATTGTTTTCATTTTGTATGCAGACAAGCCTTCGATTTTCAAAATGAAAACGATCGTGATTGCGAGTGCGTTAGACAATAAGCGCTCAGTATCAAGTTCCTTGATCACTGACAGTTTTGAACTCAAAATCCTTGACAGTTTTGTTTAAAGTTGATTTTTAAATATAGGTGTATTTTGAGTTACTACTGTTTTGATCTAGCAGTGCGTTGTGTCAATTCCATACATTTTGACAGATTTCGAAAATCGTTTACGTTAGCGTAATGCATCATGTCCATGGGTCTTCAGTTCTGCCCTGGATTATAAAAAGTGAGACTGCCCTGTTGTTGGCTTGGCATCGTTGCAATTATTGGCACCATCTCAATAATAATAATTCTATGATAAGAATAATCCCTAGGTGAGAATTACTGGTACCTATTTAGAATATCAATAATTGGCTGGTTTACCCTATCAGTAAATTTTTTGGTGGAGCATTAGGGTTTGCATTATAATCACACAAAACTTGATGTTTGTATGTAGGTATTATAGTTTTGGGAATAGAACAAAAACAAAATAAACTCGATAGAGGGACAAACTTAAAATAAAGATAGGAACTGAGTTTTGGTTTGGAGATAGCTTGAGCCCCGGGGAAGGACATAGAGCAGGTACAAAGAGGAAAACTGCACAGTTTCCGAGGGAGTAACGATGAACAAAAAAAACTACTTCTACGCAGACGGAGTCGAGGGCAACAGCTAGTCGACTAAAGTAGAATCCATATTTAGACAAACTAGTTTTACAATTAACAACTCACAATGCACAAAATATTGGCACAGTAAAGGCCGGCGCGGCTTACATACAGCTGTAAGATGAAATGGAACGCAAGTGTATGAAAGGGACAGAATGCGTGATAGGCTGATGAGTGAATAAGAAGAAAGATAATGGAAAGTTAGTGTTTATGAAAGAGATGCATGGTATTTTTAGAAAAAAAATAAACAATTTGGCGGTAATCATTGTTTTAATCTTAGGGTGGGTTTAGACCAAGCGAACGAACAAGAATTGTATTGCATTATCTCTTAAGTTTACGTTGTAAAAATAAAGACGAAACATGTTCTAGAGCATTCGCTCGTTTGGTCTAAACCCACCCGAATTTTTCACTGCCAAATATTTCAACACGTTGAAAAACGATGATGCTTTGGCAGTAAATATATATGCGCTGCGCTTCGCTGTATGTGCACTGGCCCTAAAGGCCCGTACAGACTACGTTAGTAATTAAGTCGAGTAATGAGTATTTTAGGAACTAAATGTGTCTGAACAACGAAAATTTAGTCGAGTGGTATTCTTCTGGACTAAATCACAACTAAAATACTCACTACTCGACTAAATTACTAACGTAGTCTGTACGGGCCTTTAGAGTAGGTAGTGCTGGGTTGGAACATTACTTATATATTTTTACATAAGTTCTCTAGTCTCATATAATTCCGTTGATAATGGGCATCTGAGCATTTTGGGTTTGAAGGATTAGAAGAAATGCAGCTGTTAACTTTGTTCTCAATAATAATTCATACTTATTGCACGATTTCGAAATCTTGATTAACTTCGCTAACTTTTGGTGAATGAAAAACGAGGAATGCTTCAGTGGATTAGAAAGAATAGATTTATTTCAAACGCATTGCTTTTTGGAATTATGGTGTTATTCATTACATTGCTCTTGAGAATGAGATAGGTACCTATCAAGTTTCGAAATTACAACTTGTAGCTATTTCTAGCTAAGGGAGGTTAAGGTGTACAGTCACGAGTAATTTGGTACCCACCTTAGGTCCAAAGTCAATCTGACATTCTAAAACAACAAGGTTGAGTTTCCTAAAAGTTACAAATAACTTGACATCTCTAATGACTTTGACGAATTCAAGCATATTTTTCTTGAAATGGGTCCCTAATTAACGCTCGTGACCGTACCGCAACACCGCAAAACCTTGATAACTATTAAACTAACCAACATATTGCAAAGTTAAAACTATGTTCTATAGTTAAAGGTATATTTTGTTTTAATTCTGGTTATCAACTAATTGGGTGCCAAATTTTATCCATATTCGCTAATTAGTATGTACGTGAATGTCGGACAAACTTCCTTACATTTTTTTATATGATTAATATTGGATAACATGAGATCACAGTTCAAACTAACACGCGTCCTCGGTTATTAAATTATGTATAGTTATTCATTATAATATGGATTCAGTATTATGAGACGATTTGCACCGGGCTGCTTATTCGATCAAAAGTATTTTATATCAAATTTGATACGCTAAATAATATGTGGCGAATAGGTTGGCTCAAAAATTTCAGTCCAGTACACATATCATTATTTTTTTTATTAAAAATGTACTTTTTTTAAAATTGCAAATGCTTGTTTAGTAGACAAATTATATACCAATCGAAAGTAGCCTATAGAATATGTAAACGTTAGGTTTTGTGCAAATTATTAGTACCGACTTACCTGTTTATACCTGCCTATACAATAGTTAGACGGGAAAAAAATAGTCAACCTAACGTTTGCAAATTCTATAGGCTCTATACTTTCGATTGGTATATAATTTGTCTATTAAACAAGCAATTGCATTTTTTTAAGCCAAAGTTAATTTTAATTTTTTTATCAATTATATAGTGGACTGAAATTTTTCAGGCAACCTATTCGCCACATATTATTTAGCGTATCAAATTTGATATAAAATACTTTTGATCGAATAAGCAGCCCGGTGCAAATCGTCTCCTATTCTGATCTCCAACTATTATGATATTTTATCATTAGGCGATAAATGTTATGCGTAATAATTGTTATGACAACTAATGTCATGCTATTTAAGGGACACCCATACCAAAGTGAAGCGACGGCGGTTCGCAAGTTTATAATATAAGTGGAAAGTGTGATACGTAATACCAAAAGCATTGCGTGACAAAGAACTCTCAAGCATGCTGAGGTTTCGCGGTGGATAAATCTTCCGTCACTCTCGCACTTACATACTGTTCAGAAAATGACAGATGTTTTATCCACTCTTATCCACGTCGATAAACACGACCATAACAGGCCCGCAGGTTCATAGACCGCCGCACCCTACCGGTTCGAACTCGAAGCCGTCTCCGACTTGAAGAAAATATGGTATGCTATAAATACGGTATGGTATGAAGACTGGCTACCTATTATTTTATCGAAATAGTTTTCATCGAACGTATCATTTCGCTCAATTTTCATTTCATAGAAAGGCATTTCTTGCCGCATGTGGTTTTTTTGATAGTAAAAAGTCTAACCAATTTAAGATAACCTGAAAACATCATTGTTTCAGCAGAAGATAGCGTTCGATGAAATGATACAATCGAAGGAGTGAAATTCGATAAAATGATGGGTTATCATGAAGAATATGGTGACGTGAATGCTCATTAGCTGAACAGAAGCGAAGAACAAGAGCGAACAAAACACATTTTAGCGCGTGCATTCTCAATTAGGCAGCCTTACACCTACCTTCGAGAAGCCATGCTGCCAAATTGAATACACGCGCTAAAATGTGTTTTGTTCGCTCTGACAGGACTACTTATACTTCCCGCTCGCTTGGACATTCACTCGTTCGTCCGTCCGTTCGTCGTTGTTGAGAGAATCACACCCCTGCTACTTCGTTCTTACGCGTAGCATTAGTTTTCCGCTACACCTATTTTTTCCCGGTTGGAGATTGGATATTAAAAAAAAATGCCCTCTAGGAAAGTTCCATCCAAATTTCCAGTCTCTACGTTCAGCGGTTGCAATGTCGGTCAATCTGTCTCTACATAGTATGAAACAAAGTTACCTCCCGCCGTCTGTCCCTCTGTAGGTACGCTTACTTAGATCTTTAAAACTACGCAACGGATTTAAATGCATTTTTTATCCATAGATAGAGTGATTTAAAATGAAGGTTTTAAAGTATAGTAAATTCTGGTTTATGTACCTACGGGCGTTACAATTTTTTTACATAAACCAAAGCGAAGCGAGGCCGAGTTGCTGTATACATGTGTACCTATAAAACTCTTCAGTGACTGTCTGACTGATCTCAGACAAAGCAACCGCTAAACCTAGAGACTGGAAATTAGGAAGGAATCTCCCCAGAACTCTGGCATTATCCAATTCATACCCAATGACTGCTGCTTACTATTGTTGATCCCGCTTGTTTATTACTCCTTTACGCTGCAACGACTGGAAGGATTTGAATGAAGTTTTTAAGTGGAGATACTCGTATATCCCGGATTAACAGGTCTATGTGTACATACTTTTCATCCCGGAAAATTTAAAAGTTCCCGAGCCAATAACGATAATCGAAATCTTATAAACTCTAGACTATAAACTATCAGATCTCTGTGCCGAAAACCACATCGATCGGTTGAGGCATTAAAACCTTAAAGACGGAACAAACAAACAATCACACTTTTGCATAAATAATATCAAGTATATAAAATATAAAAACATAACGTAACATACAACACATCGACATATAACACATTAACATACAACACACGAGTATAACCCGGTTAGAACGGAATTGTTCCACGAACTCACAAATCTTATTAGGCGTGACGTCGGCAGGCTTAGAAGCCTTGCAGCGTAGGACCTGACCAAGTCTCAGGGCAGCAGTTCTACGGGTAAGTTGTTCAGTAAATAATTAAATAATATAAATATAACAAAATAAAAAATATCAGTCTACTTAATAAAAGCGTGCGGTTCAATCTGATACAGCTATATTTTTATTCGTCATTTTATACAATTGGACCTAAAATGTACATAATAAATAAATAATAAAACTAAAATAAAATAAAGGTAAAACTGTAGGATTAGAAAAGTGGCATTTAATGATAGTTAACAATTCGTAGAAAACAAATAACAATCAGGTGTTTATGATTTGGTACCGCTTAATCGTTCTTTTACTCTCCATAAAATGAGCTCGAACTCGATAACATAATACTCTTAAGTAAAATGCGTCTAGGCTACCTGTGGGCTTAGCATGCGAGGCGAGGAGAATACGTCAAGCCTCGTCAAACGCGATTTAGTGTCAAATATGTCTATTCCATATATCCGTGTATTTTGTGTGAATTGAGTCCTTTTATTACTAAGCATCTTAAAGTGTGACGTTATGTCATATTTTCTTATTTTCATAGGAATGACGTAAAATATGACAGTAAATCTCGCGTAGCATACTAAGCCCCCTGCTTATCTATGCCCAAAAACTATTATCTAAAGATATTCCCCTCAAGAGTAGATAGATAGGATTGTTAATAGAAATACGTTTCTATAAAGTAAGGGACTCTCATGTAAAAACACTAAGGTACCCACGATTAGATTTAAGTTTTCTCTAAAAATCTCCACCACGATAGGTCTCATCCAGGGTTAATTATTCAAACATACCCTACGTATATCTTAAACAAAAGCTTCTCATGATTAATTGTTTTATGCCAGCAGTTCCCTGTAGTCTCCTCCCATCAAAAAGTAAAACATCACATAATACCTCAGCGTCATCACAATAAACCCCATAAACAAAATATTTTACTTAAAACTCAACCTATAACTACAAAATATTTATTCCATACCCCTTACCACGTAAGGACATACCCATTATTAGAGATGGCCTCATACAAAGCGAATTGCAAAAACAAGCTAGCCAGCAATTTACCCGTTCTGGGCTCTCGAGTTAAAAATAGAAAAGATAGAAAATAAAAAGCAACTTAGACGGGACTGGAACCGGTAGGGAGGCAGATGGCCCTTGCATCTTTTTGCAGTGAGGATGGGAACATTCCTTAATGTAAAGATCATTAGCGAAGAAGATAATTAGAAAGACCTAAAAATAATCTTTTAGACGACGGTTCCTAATGAATTATGCGCAGCTAAGATAACTGAAATACCTAAAGAAGCCTGCAAGACTGAAGCGCAAGGGTTTATAAAAACCTGATTATTAAAGGCAGTCCTAAGTTATCAACTGAGAATGCAGCACATTATCCTAATTATAAAGAAAACATTACAAAAGGAATAATGCCTGTAAATAATACGTTTCAAGACTTAATTTTATTGTACTCGTAAATAAAACAACAATCAATTTCTCTCTAATTTTATGCTCGCATGAAGATGAAATTTTCTGATACAGCCGATTAGTAGTCATTCCACGTGAATATTGAAGTTGTAGAGAGGCTTATATATCGTATTATCTGAGTCACGCAGACGCCTTGCAGCTATCGCTCCATCAGGAGAGCATTCCAGCCCAACCCAGATCTGTTCCTTCGAAGCCATGGTCCCTGACACAAGAAGGAGCCTATATAGTTCCTACTTTGAGTTTATAGTTCTGAATGCGTTAATCAAGTTATTCCTCCTGCCTACTGAATTGCAGATAGAATCGTAAATGGAGTGGAGGCTTTGAGGTACTCGGTAAAGAATAGTAAGTAATATAATATGTAATCTCAGCAGATATTGGAACGCGTAAAATAATTAGCTTCCATTCGGACTATGCATACCTACATATCGTTTAACTGTTAAGTGCTTACTTAGTTTACGTACGCACAATATTAAATTTATTATAAATATTATTAGTTGTAAATTTTCTTACAATATTCTCTTTTAACGGTAAACGTGTGGTAAAACACAATTTTCGTAAACCTCAGATGAGATTGGAGTCAAAAAAGGAAAATGCAGGCTGGGGTATGAAAATACAACACTTTTTGAGTGTATCGATAACATCTCAGTTGATAAAGACAAGATGGATTCTGAAAATATTATTGTTATCGAAAAGGCATAGAATTAACGGAAGTTACCGGAGGGTCGCGTCGAGCGCTTATATCATTTCCATACATTTTAAAAGTTGCTGAAAACGGTTTACGTTAACCTTATGCGTCTTGTCTTAGGCCCCTGGTTAATAACGTGGCCTAATCGTTTCCCCTGTCTTTATGAAACCCCCTATTCACACAAGGTGGAAAGGGACGACGGCCCAAATAGAAAATAGTCGATTACGTATCTTTAGTGCCTTTTTTTCCAAAGAAACTAGGCTATATAATCATTCGAAAATCAGCTTGTTAAAGTTGCAAAATACTTATTATTTCCAAATCTAACAGACGATAGGTTCAATGACCGAACCTTGACCTTACTAAAAACAATGTGTATTTCTTAGGGTTGACATAAAACAACAATGTTATTTTTTTAACCAAATGATATTATATTTCCGGAAAGGGGCTTCGTCCCCTTCCAATCGGCATAAACTACTTTAATAAAACTCCTTTTAAAACTACAAAAGCAAAGAAAACTTTAAATTCAGAAACTTTAGAAATACATTTTATATTCAAACAAGACGATCACTTGCGCTAAAACCAGTAACCGTGGGGACGCGCCAGCGCAGCCATATTAACCTCCCTCAGCAAATACAAAATGCAAACAAAGAAAAACCCATTAACACACACAAGTAGCGAGGCAAAATTCATTATTCTCAGTCAGTACCAACGGGCATAATAAATCAACCTAGCTTACTAGATAAGGAGTTCTACTTAGAAGGGTGAGGACCGGTTCCAGGCGGAGCTGCGAAGGTATAAGAGCGAGACTGGACGTCCAGAGATCATTCCCGTGCTGCTCCCGATAGCCTCAAGACCTCACCATGTGGCGGCTGTACGTTCTGACCCTGGTCGCAACTGCCTCGGCGCAGATCCCCTCGCTAGGATGGTGCCCTGATTATCAGGTAAGTTCTCTGTTCTACTACGTTTTGGTTATAGTTTATTAAAATTTTATGTAGCCTTTGTTAGTAAAATTAATTTTGAATTCGTAATTCCCATTTTATCCTCCAGTTTAGCTATAATCGGTATTATAGTGTTAATTGACAACTTTGCTATTTATAACTTCACTAACACTGTCGTTTTCAAATAGGCCTCAGTCATGTTTTTTCTACTCCATTGTTCATCTACAAAAAGTCATACATCGGCATCTATTGAAAATAAGTCATTGGTGGTGAAAGACCAACTCCTAAAATACTTGTAGCAACCATTCTGACAATTAGGATTTACTCATTTTCCACATAAATGCATAGCATTGTATTTATGAAGGTCATTACGAATTTGGGACTTACGTTTTGTCATTCAAATTTGGTTCAAGACTTGAAGCCTGAGATGTTGGAAGTCCAATAAATGAAACAAAAGGTTTTACTGAACCTTGAGTCATCATTATCGGGCTTATATAACGCGTGTACGCAGGATCACTGACCACAGACAACCGGTCAGATCGCGGGTCGCCGACCGGCTCGATCAGTTTCAATTTTATATGCACTTTCGATTTCAATGGATCTTGAAATAGGGGTTTTGGCAAAGATGTAGTTTAGTTACTGGATGTTTCGTTTGTATTTAGAAAATATTTTGTATCGTCTTGATCAAAACGATCAAGAAGTTATTTATAGCCCTGACTTCAAGAGAGGTAAACCCTTTATTTGGCAATGTGTATTCATTTACATACATTCACTTACTTAAGTACATTTCTTTTTTGTTATTTTATTTTTTTCAACAAAAGGGTAGGTACAACATTTTAGATTAACTTTACAAGAAACTTGCAACCGGCAACTATTGGTGTCTTTCTCTAACAAAGGAGTAAGAGAGGGACACCAATAGTTGCCGGCCACATATTGCAGTGAAAATATGGCCCGTTTAGAAGCCCCATTATATTCGTATTTATAACGCTTAGTAAGTGTGGCTACCTACTAACTGTTTCTCGAGTTGTCACGCTTGCAGAATATAGGTATATTATTATGTCGTTATTCGATTAGTAATTAAGGTAATAGGCTTTCATGTAATTTATACCACTCAACTCAATGGCTTACCGGCAGCATAATTTTTTAATGAAGTATCTAAATATAACTAAAATAAGTGATTCCTTTGGTTTTCAACCGTCGAAACGTAAGTTTGGAGTTAGCATTTAAACTGCCTGAAAATAATTTAAATCTTTAAAATAACGTCGATTGAACCCCTATAAGGTGATTATCATTTCATTAGTGAATATGTTATACAACGAATGATCTTGAATATAACAAATTAGTAAGTATTTAAAAACAATAAGAAACTATTATTGGATAAATCGAAGTTTTCTTGTATAAATTCAGTAGCGTATTGACCATGGCCGCAGTCACAGAGTCCCTGAACGGACATAACCCTTTGATAATGGCATAACGATACGTTGCGTTATTTATCCGTGGATACTAATATTATAAATGTGATAGTAACTCTGTTTGTTTGTTCAGTTGTTCAGAACAAAGCTTAATGAGGTATGGAGATAGCTTGAACCCCGCAGAAGGACATAGGGTACTCTTCATCATGGATTTTTTTATTTCTGAGGACGTAGTTGCGAGTCTCAGCTAGTTTATTATATTACTAGCTGTTGCCCGCGACTCTGCCCGTGTAAAAGTCGTTTTTTTTGCTCGTCTTTTGTTTGCGTTAAATAAACATTTTGTATCTATTTTTTCTAATGAGTAAAAATATCTTGAGTGAGTTGCCCATCTCAAGACGCGTCACAGATTACAGTTTTCCGCAACGCACCTTGAAACAGGCAACTCACTTACGCTCAGTTTATCAATACGGCCCTACCTCCTCACCAGCCCATGGCCAACTTCAACATGAACCGCTTCCTGGGGACCTGGTTCGAGGCGGAGCGTTACTTCACCGTCAGCGAACTGGGCAGTCGCTGCGTCACCACCAAGTACGAGAGCACCCCCGAAGGCAGGATCCTCGTGTCCAATGAGATCACCAACTCTCTGTAAGTAAATAGCAGGTTCCAAGAATTTTAAGCTCTCCTAATAAATTTAATAAATGTCTAAAAACATACCTACGTAAATTTAACCTGCCACTACAGAGCAGTATTTAATCACATTGTTGTATTCCTATAGTAAGACAAGTAGGCACAGTCAAGAACAAAACTAGATACATGCTTTATTACCTTGTTGCTTTACGGTCACGTAAGCAATGTCGAAGAAGTTAAATATGTTAATGCGATCAAGTACAAAGCGATTGCACTTACACACTCAGCGGTTCAAATGTGCAGATTCGCTTCTTTATTTTAATAGTATCGGGTTACTTTAGATAAAGTCGCACAAGGCAAGCATTGGGGCTTGAACTCTATAGTCTCGATAACTTACGATCACGAGTTGAAACTCTAATGCCCGGTTTCAATATTCAAGAAACGAATCGTTTTCCTTACGTCTCGTTAAGATTTGACACATTTTGTACGTAGCAAATGTCAAATTTTAACGAGACGTAAGGAAAACGATTCGTTCCTTGAATATTGAAACCGGGCATAAGGCACTTGTCCCACCGCCAGCGAGGAAGCGATAAACTATCGACTTTTTTCTCGCTCAATAAACGAACAAAAGATATAGGTAGGTATTAATAGTTGACCGCTGGCTGTACTCGCTTCTCGCTCATCGTCGGTGGTGAGACAAGTGACTAAGCCACTAAACTACAGAAGCTCGGTACTGGAATCATTTCCAACTGCATTGTCTTCACGATCCTCATCATCTTCAGGACGGGCATGAAGCGCGTGATGGACGGCCACCTCCAGGTCATCGGGCGCGAGGGCGAGGGCCGCATCATCGTGAAGTATGCCTCACTCCCGGTGCCCTACGACAACGAGTTCAGCATCCTGGACACCGACTACGACAACTACGCCGTCATGTGGTCCTGCAGCGGCATCGGCCCGGTGCATACACGTAAGTACATAGCTTAAATAGGATATGATGACTCTACTGTTGTTTTCGACTAGTTATAACATGACAGCCTTCAAGAAAATCATTTTCCGACAACGCCTCTTAAGTTACCGGTGTTTAGTGACGGCGGTGATTACTTTCCATCGATGTATGAAAAAGGAAATAGTTCGTACAATAGTCTCCGTCTCATACGAAAAAAAAAACTTGTAATAGATTAAATCCCCGACCGCATTGCGTTTTTCATGAAACTTATAAATCGGGAAGTGTTTGTATGTTTTTGGTTCCGTCTTTACCATTAAACGCCTCAACCGATCAATGTTCATTTTGGTGCAGATATAGTTTACAGTCCAGAGACGGAAATAGGGTACCTTTTATCTCGGTAAATACAGACGAAGTCGAGGCCAAAAGTTAGTTAGTCTGCCTACGTCCAAATGCTGGAAATTCGTTTCTCTTTATTAAGAGGGTCTAAGATACGTATAGTCCCCGCGCGGGCCCAGACCGGATAGGGGACTTCACACACATTAAATTGCTTCGCAGATGTGTGCGGGCTTCTTCACGAATTTTTACTTCACCGAAGAACATGTGGTAAATTAATTATACATCATACATGTTGCCAATTTTGCCTAATTTTTTTTTAAACTTTGCCTATTGGTAGACTATGCACCTTTATGATACAAAACGTACCCTTCTTAAATCGCGTCATAAGTAACAGTTTTCTGTGTCTTCATTTTCTATCTTACATACAGGCATATCTTAAGATCAATTTTTTGACATGACCTTAAGACAATTAAGATTTTTGATGAAATACACAAATGTCTTTACTTCATATTATCTTGTTTAAACAGAGAACGCCTGGGTGCTGACCCGTGACCGCATGGCGAACATGCAGATCATGCAAAGCGCCTACGGTGTTCTGGACCGCTTCAAGATCTCCCGAGCCTTCTTCATCAAGACCAACCAAGATGACTGCAGCGTCCTCCCCAGCCCTGCCGCAGACCCTGTGGCTGCCAAATCAGCTGTGGTTGATGTTCTGGCCAAAAACGCTGTACCTGAAGTCCTTGATAAGGTGGAGCACGTAGTTGAGGTTAGTGAAAGAAAGAGGGTGAACGCATAATCACAACACGAAAATACACTGCAATATATAAAAGGATACACATAAAATAAAATAAGTAGTAAGTAACGAAACAGCCAAATTTTAAGGATATACTGACTTTTAAGCCAAAGTTGCTGAAAAATGTGTATTGGTCTCGAGAGAGAACCCGAACTTGAACTATTAGGCTCACAGCATTCTGTAGTCTTCTTTTTGGTTGGTTGTGTTTATAGTTCAACTTGAAAACTTCCTTATTTTCGAATGTTTTGAGCTGATTAAATTCTAAATTATTTCTCGTGACGAATTTGTCGAAAATCTATTGACCCAAAATGTTTTTTTTAACAGAAGAAGGTGGATCCCGCTGTGAAACTGGACGTGCCTCAGGAAAGAGTAGCCGTTCCCGAGAAGATGGAAGAAGAGAAGAAACTAATGCAAGTTCCTGAACTGATCATGTCCGAGTCAGCTGAGAAAATAGAAGATAAAATGGAGAAGCTCGGAGAACCTGTTAAAAATATGAAAATAGAATTGCCTGAAGCAGAGAAAGAGAAGGAGGAGAAGGCGCAATAGGCCGATTCTCATTATACGAATTTAGTTCCGAGAGAACTTAGTGATAGATGAGTGTGAGAGGCTTTACTAGTAACAGGAAATAATGGGCTACTGTACCAAATAAGTCATAAACCACGGAGAGTGTAATTCTGACTAGCGGGTCCTTAAACTCAGACGTCGAAAAGGCATTAGAAAAATCGATTTTTGTAATGATTTTTCTAATGCTTACGTAACGTGTTTTTTCGATGCTCGTATTGAGTAAGGACTTTGCCTTAGAATCATGGTTTCGCATAACTGTGAATCACATAGTCATTAAAATTGTAATAAGGAATTTTGAAAGTCAACGCTAAATAAAAAGTAAATATAATATCTGCGTGTATTTATTGGTTTTCCTTCTGACCTTACTTACAATCTGGTTTCTTCTATTAAAGATGACCAGCATGTGCTAATTAAAACGTTTAGCTAAAAACCTGGGGCTCTATTCTACTCGGTAAAACAATACTTCTTTTGTCATTGTTATCAATACTGGCCACTTGCGTTTTTTTGGAAATAATTCGATATTGGGCTTAATTTTTGGTGGAGCGTTATTTTGACGTAGATACTTTATTTTTGAATCTGACCGAATATCATACGGGAAATTGCTAGAAAAAGTTGTACAATAAAAAAAGCTGTAATTTTAGCAAAAATGCTACCGATATCTATTCATATTGTGAAAATGTATTGATTGACTCCAGACACATGCGAGGCAGGCAAAGGATTCTAGAAAAATGTTGTAACAAAACAAGGTATAATTTTTAAGCAAAAAAATTTGAACAATTTTTATGGTGAAAATTTATTGATTGATTTCAGACACATGGACCATAGTGTTTGTCTTTATGTCTGACCAATCCAAAAAAAGGGTTTTTTTCATAATTTGAAATATTTTCAATTATCCGGTTTATCTTCGGAAGGGTTGAGGTTGAGTTCAATATATCACAAGAATCGTGTATAACATTACGAGTAGCATACCAAAAATGAACCGATATGATTTATTTCATCCGAGTTATGCAATTAAGTAATTGCACATTAATATTTTTTTAAGCAGGCACAAAAATAAGAAAATGAATCAATCTAAATATTTTCAAAGTAAATGATACTTCAATTTTAAAATAATGTAGGTGGATATGAGGAATATAGTCATAAACTTGCCAATCTAGTTTTTGACATTAGACAGAAAAAAAAGTAACTTTCCCTCGGGCTGTACCTTATGTTATGAACCGTAATTTACGGTTCTCATAAGATACAGTCGGCTGACTGAAAAACGGACTATGGAGGCTTAGTAATGGTCCCGTTGGCACATTTCGGGTAAAGAACCCTAAAGATGAAACGATTATCGAAAACTTTTATGATTTTTATTGTTGTTTATTTACTAGAGATTTAGTTTTTTTAAGACAAAAACAATACTTAAGTACGTACTTACTACACAGGTTTCAAAAACACTAAATATACTACGAAATGTCGTCAACCGGGATCCTGAGATCCCAGTGTTAGAAAACCTTTCGATACAGAACTCAGAAAATGAGGTTTTTAGTATAGCAATACGAGTGAGATTTGTAACATGGTGTTCCTAATCTACGAAGTCGCACTACGCCCAAATTGACTCAGCGTGCAAAAATTTAATGTGCTATTCTTAAGTAAACTCTATCTTCATAGCAATAAAAGCGGAGCGTTACGTAGGCTAGCCATACACGGTGCTCCCGAATGCAATGACGTGCCACATTGATTATCTACAAAGAAAACTGCTGTTGCACGAAAATCGACTTTATCGCGTTGATATAAACTGCGTTTATCACTGAACCACTGTTTGACATCAGACCTTCTTCACTTAAGCACATTTTTGCTCCTATGCTGAAATAGAGTTGTCAGTCCAAAATGGATTTTAGCATTTAAGTAATAAGAGCTACGTTGGTTATTTAGATGTCATTAAAAAATGCAAAAGGAACAGGTCTGGTTGTATTGGTCAGGCTGTCACTGAGCACCCACTCCCGGCCGCTATCCCACTACTGCCCGATACGGGGGACTTTTGGCTGCTGGGTTTCCCCCCTGGCCCGGTTCGCCCCTCTTTAGTCAACCTGCGCCTCTCAGACTCCTCCGAGAGGTCCATATTGATACCAGGCTTAGTGTGGACGTCCAGTCAACATGGGCCACTCAGCACCAGGAATCCCGACCTCAAACCATCCTCCGGCCCCGACCTCCGAGAAGCCGGATTACAGGAGACGCCACGCTCCCAGTCGAAATATACGGCGAATTTTACGATCATATGAATGTAAAGGTCGTCTCATCAAGACCCAATAAAAAGTATTTATTGTTCTTTTTTATTGCAAATTGTTTTTTTTTTCTTTGATTTTTTTTTCACTTTTTGTACTTAATTTTTTAATCGAAAATGTAATGTTTCGTAAAAATTTAAAACCTTTTCATACGTCGATTGCAGCGCCCTCTGCTACACTATGATGGAAACGAGTAATGAAACCAACCCGTAGTAAGATAGCTGACTCACTTCGGTAGGTTACTAGCTCATTCACAAAGTAAAGTATAGATGGCGCTATTTTTCACAAAGCTACCTACTTGCAATGGTAGGTAAATAATAATAAACAACTTTCCTTCCTTGTAGGTACCTAATAATTATCTTGCATGTCTTAGCAATGTTCCTGACAATATATCTTCAGACGCTGCTCCAATAAACTCTCCTGCCTTTTACTGCTAAATTAAAAATTCTTATGCCATTAAGTAATTCTAAAACAGCTTCTTGAAAATTATTTACACTTTCCGACTCAATTTTGTAATGGTTACTGACAATCAAAATTCAAACATACGCCTACATAACTATATCGTCATCATCACTTCCTAGTTCTCCATGAATCGTTACACCTGTTATGTCATGCGTGACTGTAAATGCCCTTGAAATGGTCAGTTAACATAATCAAAAAACATTCAAAGGTCAAACATTGAAGACAAAAAATTCTGCATTATAATAATTTGCCAATTGAAGGGAAGTGTAACAAGATATCATGGAGTTAAATGTTTCCTTGCATGAGCTAAATAATTTGCAGACCTTATGGACAAACACAAAAGAGAAGAAGAGAGGTTTGTCTTAAAGTAAAAGAGAAACAAATCTGAAGAATACAAGAAGAGCATAATTCTTGATTGCCTTATTTGACTTAATTATTCGATATTCTTACATGACTTAAATTATTGGTTACCTAAAGGACATACCTAATAAGTAAGAGCTAACTTATATGAACGGAAAATAACCTGAGGGATCCATGAGAATATCCTTCACACTAGTAAATGGTCCTGTTTAGCCAAAATTTCGTTTATTCCTGATTATTCTGCTGCTGTTTAAAAGTCTTGTCTAAATCCAGTTACGCAGGATGCAGGCATTTAAGGCCGTTCCCAATGAGACCAGATGCTAATATGGCATTTAAAACTTCAAATCAGACGTATGTATTCTTTATCGCGAACTTTAAATCCAGAAGTAGAACCTGGGCCCCTATTCAACTTGGTAAAACCATATCGTCTTTGACAGGTTATGGAATTATTTTTAACTCGGCCATTACTGTCGAGCAAATAAGAGCTATCAAAACGTTGACAATGCGGAAACACGTCAAAAACTATAAGGTATACTGTGTAGAATCTCATCTCTGTTTAGAACATTCAGGAAAAAGACCATGGAAGAAAGATCTTTTGGATGTTTTTGAAGAGTTTTATGAAACTAAGATCAAACTTAATGATACATTCAACGAGAAACTAGATATAGTTAATAATAATAACACCACACTGACCGGTGCGCACGCGCCTCTATAATGTTAGTGTTGATCTTACGAAGTGGCAGTCTCAGTTAGAACGGTGAGAAGGACAAGCGTCCGAGTGATCACTTCCTTGTTTTAAAGATAAATAAGCCATATTTTATAAAGCGGTTAGCTCAGTGGGTTTATATACGATTGCTGATATTAATCTAATTCAAGGTAAGCAAAACATTCATTATAACAATTATGTATATTATCAATAATCAATAACTATTGATAAGTCAACAGACATTAGAATTAAAAGTTATAAATAAATATTAGCAATATCAATACCTAAAGAAGAAGCAGAATTATTCGTTCATTATAATTATTTACCAGGGAAAAGAAAGCGGCAAAAGTGATGGTATTTAAAGTAATCAGCAATAATTGTATTTTATTCTACCAACCCCAGATTGGTGGATTATAATTTACTAGTTTCTGCCAAAGACTTCATCGGCTTAGATTTCAATTACCGTTATTTTATCGGGAGCTTATTAATTTCATCCAAATCCGTCCGGCCGTTGCAACGTAAAGGAGTAACAAACTAACACACACAAACACACTAAATTTCGCATTTTTAATGTTCGTAGGGTAAAGTATAACCCAAAATAATAACAGCAACTAGATTTTAAAATCCCTTAACCAGTTAATATATAAATAAACCATTAAAATTTAAAATAGACTCAACCAGTTTATAAGTAACTAATAAGTTAATAATAATAACAAAGATCAAATAAATGAACATCCCAAGAAGACCTGCCGGAGAATAGGCTTCTTAATATTTTGATGCAGGAAGTAAAACTTGAACTATATTTACAGCCAAATTGCCTCAAAGGCTCAGAAAACCTTGAAATTATTCATAACGTGTAGTGATGATACTGATGATACGTAATGATAATTTGGTAAATTTTAAAATAGGTTTTCTCTTGCTTAAAAAACTAATTAAAGTCTTTCTAAACACACTAAAGACTATGTATGGCAGCTATAAATAGGCAGTTAGTAACTTACTTGCTACAATAACATTATTCGTCTAGTAATAAGTAGTCGCAGCAAAGGTTCAGTCAAAAATGAATTAATCAATCATAACATTTCATCTAAGTAAAATTTTACTTTTAAAATTAGTTAACTAGCCCTTCTATGCACTGACCGGTTGCTAATAAGGCCAATAGCACAAGTAAGGTAAATGCAACTGCAGTCTGCACGATCAATGTCAGTGGAAGTGGGTGAGCGCTGAGAATGCTGCACAGGGAATGAGTGACAGCGATTTACTCAACAGTATTCATAAATTGATGATTTACATCACATTTGCAATGCTACTGACGAATATTGATTCTGATCCTTCTAGTGACAACATGTGCAAACACATTGTTTGTAATAACCTACTATTACTTACTCCAAAATATAAAGTTAATCCCAGAGACACTTTGAACGAATGGAACGCAGATGGTATGACCTAGAAGCTACAGCATAGAACTGCAAAGCATGGAATTTCCTTCAACGGGCCAAGTATCCCTGATCGGACATCATATCAAAATCATCAGAAAATTGCAATGACACAGCTACATACAAGTACTCCCTTCATAAAATTATTGTTTAAAGAGATTAAAAGCAAGAGACTTTTGCATGGTTATTTTCATTCAGTCATGCCTCATACGCAAATTTCTTTGAAAAGTTATTTTGCCAATACTTGAAAGGATACCTAGTCCAACAGTATCCACTGTTATAGTGCATTATCTGTCAAACTTTAATTTTGTTTTGCTTATTACTAAGTAGTTCACTAAGGATCCCAACTGGTTTAACAATCTTCACATGCTGTTCTCCACAACATTTCAAGTTATCGCTAATCGCAATTCTTTAGATAATACCAGCTCGCTAAACTAACCTAACCCAACCTTTTGAAGATAAATTTTATTGCTTTTAAAATGTCAGTTCGCTCTCCCCTGTCACCTGGACACCTTGAGTGGCACAGACCGTTAGACGATACCGTAACAGCAGCCGGAGCTTGCCTACAAAGGATACTTTTACTCACTTGTGGGCCACTTGTGACAACCTATAACAGATGCATTTCCGTTACCGGAGAAATGCAATATAGAGGTCATAAAATAAAGTTAGTCTTCAGAAAAATGCCAATTCCATACAATTTAACGTAACTGAACTTGAGATAAAATTAGATTTATCTTTTGTCCAACTCTCAAATTATCAATTAATGTCTCATGTGTCAATGAGAAATCTTCTTTACATATTACAAAAAAAGTAGCTTCTCGCTTCTGTCTGTCTGTCTATTTGCTAGCTCCTCCTAAGCCACGCAACGGATTTTGATGCGATTTTTACCAACGGTTAAATAATTTTTCACGGAAGATGTATATGTATAAAAAAGTCTGGTTTATGTACGGATGTTACAGAAAACTCATATAAACATGCGAAGCGAAGGGTTGCTTGCTAGTTAGGAATAAAGCATTAAGATCATGCCAAAAAAACCTTTAATGTTGAACCTCATCAATTACTTACAGGCAAAAGTTGAGCTATCATTTCTCAAAAGCTTGGAGATATTCATTTGTTCATTGTTCAAATTGAGGCCACACCACACCTAACACTCTTCGGCTTACTTCTTTTGTTTCAACGTTCCTTTCTCCATTCGAAGTGGGATCTACGGAATACAAATGACTCCGTTCCGTTTTTGTTAATGAACAGACAATAAGATCATTTGCATGTGTATAGTGTCGATTGCTTTGAAATTCTGGGTTACCGAACCGAACTCAAATGACCAAGGGCTTAAAAGGAGCTTGTTAGTGCGACTTTGTGCTGCAAAGCTGAAAAATAAAGCAGATAGAAGAGCAAGAGCTGTGAGTATTATGACGCACTTGTTTTATTAGGTGTATTTAAAATAGCCTGGATATAATTAAAGTTAAGCTACAGTGCTCCTATTGTGTATATGTATCCAACTAGTATTACGAAAGTTTGTGTTACTTTGTTACATCTTCAAGCTGCAACCGCTGGATGGA
This sequence comes from Acleris cristana, assembly GCA_948252455.1. Classification (NCBI taxonomy): domain Eukaryota; kingdom Metazoa; phylum Arthropoda; class Insecta; order Lepidoptera; family Tortricidae; genus Acleris; species Acleris cristana. The sequence goes on along the minus strand of OX411774.1, from coordinate 4,143,162 downwards.
TTTGGATGAAATTTACAATAGAGACAGTTGATACCCTGAAATAACAAATAGGTTACTTTTCATCTCGAAAAATTGAATGTTCCCGAGGGAAACATGATAATCGAACGAAGTCGCTAGCAGAAACTATTATCGTTTATAAAAACTAAATAGAATATTCCAAATCTTGTTCAAGCTGCTTATCTGACCCTAATGAAGTTAAACCAAAAGAAAATGATTTTTTATTTTAACTATTATCTCACCGGAAAGGAATAAAGATTGTAGAACTATGTGTAACAACTGGGTGCAGTAATATTTTACCCCACCCTATTCGTCAACATGATTGACGCATTGATGATTTCATAAAGTCAAACAAGATAAAGGTATGATTGAAAACCTTTGTTTTTTGTCATAATAGACAGAACGGAAATTTAGTTCAGTTCACTTAAGTTTAGGATTCAGTTTAGGGAAGGAACGGAATGACAACGGACGTACGCAAAAGGTTTATTTATTATCACTGTGCTTAGGTACAAAAATAATAAATAATAAATGAGGGGTGGGAGACAAGGGGTGTGAATCCTTTTGGCACCTAGGTACTACACATATTTTATTAATGTACACAGTAAACTGTGTTCTCAATGTTCTCTTCCCTTGTAGCAATTATAATATAATACACTGGTTCCATTTTAACGCGATTTGAATAGGTTAAAAATCTGTTCCTGCCATTTTAATTGCTTGACAGCGAAATAACTGGTATTGAGCATTGACTTAATTCGGTTGAATTTTCGTTTCTTAGAAAGCTATTTTCTGCTGAACCCGTGTTGATCTCAGGTTATGTTGTGATGATTACAAGTCTAACCTAACCTACCCTACGTTAATCATATTTAAGATAACCTAAATTCAACACGGTTTCAGCAGAAAATAGCTTTCTATGAAACAACAATTCTGCGAAGTGATACATTCTATGAAATCAGTGTCAGTGAAGGGGACACCGTATTAATTTGTATGAACTCTCTAGGACAATAAACAATAAGTCTAGCACAGTGTTTGGTGTAAAAATTCCAGCTGACCATGACTTCACAGTGATGAAGTCTCCGAACGAAGTAGGTCGATTAGTTAATATGAAAAATGCCGAATTGTGTTGTTTTTAAATCTGTGAGACAGTGCTATTTAGTGGCACTTGGTTTGTAACAAATCTAAGAGATGGCGCTATTATTTATTGATCAAACATAATTATAGCATGATCAAATATAAGTTTTCGGTGGAATCGTAATCTTGAATATTAAGTTTGCAAATGTACATGAGCCTTGTGTGCTCGTTGTCACACCATAGAAACGAATAAAACCGTTGAACTTTTTTTAGCTTCATCATTAACAATCATTATGATGCTGATAGAACTATGATTTTCGTTCCAGATGTCAGTGATCAGGCAAATAGCGGTGTTTCTGTGCGGTTTCGTGATGCTGAGGCTTTGTGAGGCACAGGTACCGTCCCTGGGCACATGCCCTGATGTAGGAGTCATGGCAGACTTCAACCCCAGCCGGGTAAGTTACTAATAAATATAGTCCCAGTTAGTTCTAGGGTTGGTTAGCTAGCATAGACTGTCCATGTCATATACTCATACATACAGTTCAGTTTGGCTTCGGAATTCAGTATCGTGGATTTATGAACCTAGATAGCCTATTCACTCATGGCTAAAAAGATTCCGATTATGTTGTCTGTGAGAAAAGAGAGCATTATATTCCAGTTTAAGGCAAAGAGCTGTAGTTTTTATCTTGACAGACTTACTAAAGCTTACGTTATAATATGTATGTATATAAATTATTTATTGCACATAAACAATTACTAGATATGTTTTGCATCAATATAGATAATGTATAAGTATATAGGCGATCTTATCCCGTATGGGATCGCTTCCAGTTAACCTTGGAGTAGATAAGCAAGGAAAATGCAGGAGGATAGACAAATAAACAAAACCACACAAAAAACAAATAGTATATACATTAGAGAAGCAGAAATAAAAATGCTTTAATGAAGTACGTACATACATAGATAAATGTTACATGTAGTATATATCCTTGATTAAGGCCCATCTAACCACAACAACGCTAGTGACATTTGATCCTGCTGCTGTTTACATAATTGTATAATTAACTTAATTGAGAGCCGCAGTTTATGTGTGTAATACATAAAGCTAATTTAATATCAATCAATCAGAAATCAATTAGAACGTCACGATAGTTGTCTACAAATTAATTTAAGATTTTCCGCCATTTGTAGTACACTGTCCACACACTCAAAGACGAAGTGACTATACCAATAATCCTAACCGAAATTAGCTTCAAGTCTAGAATGAAATTGAACATTATCGAATGTTCCTACTTAATAGATAAAAGGACTTATTTTTAAAGTTTAAATTATATTGTTTTTGCCCATATTTGAGACACAAAAAAGGTTCAATAACATTTAACCGGCACGATCACATCATTATGCGCTGTAAGGGCTATATAAGATTAAAATGTCTATCTGAGAATTGACAATAAGGGAAAAAATATAGATGATAACTGCTACATTTATACTATATTATACTATGATTACATCATGTAATATGACCGTTTTTAGAATATTTTTCTGTGTCAGTCTGAAAATAGGTCTCGAATCGGTTCCAAAACGGTTCAACGGATTTCAATAAAAACAATAAGGACTAAAACAGAAATGTAACGTTGACAATACGATAACATACCAAAAGCAATATTGTTATACTTACCGAATAGAATACTCACTTTGGGTGAACTATTATTTTAGGGTACGCTACATAAATCCGAAGAGTCATAATTCCGAGTTGATCAGAATCCCGAATTATCATAATTCCGAATGCTGAATGTTTTGATAGAAGCCTTTTTTTACTGCTTATTAATCAACCCTAACCTAACCTACGTATAGTAATAATATTATAAATTTAATTTAAAATAGCTCCAGCATAACATGAAAAACTAACATTTTAATTTTTGGAAACATGAAAATTCGGATAAATGATTTTTGGGCGTTCTCAATGTTTTAACGTAGCAACCATTTGTTTCCAGTACTTGGGCAGATGGTACGAAGCCGAGCGGTACTTTGCAGTGTTCCAGCTGGGGGGTAGATGTGTAACAGCTGACTACTCCGATGGAGATAATGGTGCCATAGGGGTGGTAAACAAGCAACTGAGCAGCATGTAAGTACACTACCGGAATCCATGATTGCTATGCTGTGACTTTGAGGGACTTAGGGTTAATAGATATGCGTCACTGACCTTTCGATAATTCTGCTGTATTTTTATACCGCGCATAGTAAAGAGTTGCAATGAATTCATTATTATTCATTTTCCTGCCTACGAAAGCAAAAAAACTTCACACTGTTTAAGAGATTACTTATTATAATTGTTCAAATCTAAGAATTTGGACTGATGTAAAACCGGGCTTTAATTGTTATTTAAGGGTCAGTGTATGTCAAAAACTTTTTCTATTTCTATTTCTTGCCTCCGAAGACACATACATACACTTCACGCCTGTAATGCCAGAGTGGGGTAGACAGAGCTACAGAATTACCTACAACTCTAAAATCTTGTTGATAATTCTGTAACCACATTTTGCACAAATCCCCCCGAAGAATAAAATGATAACTACTATTACCAGAGTTCTATGAGTGTTAATATGCCATATTTGCGCTCTATTGGTGCCAATACACCTGTACAATTTTATTCGTAATTTTCAGGGTTCCGTACCCATAGGGTAAAAACGGGACCCTATTACTACGACTCCGCTGTCAGTCTGCCTGTCCGTCTGTCTGTCCGTCTGTCTGTCACAAGGCTATACCTCGTAAACCGTGACAGCTAGACAGTTGAAATTTTCACAAATGATGTATTTCTGTTGCCGCTATAACAACAAATACTAAATACAGAATAAAATAAATGTTTAAGGGGGGCTCCCATACAGCAAACGTATTTTTGGCTAATGTTGTATAGGTAATGGTACGGAACCCTTCGTGCGCGAGTCCGACTCGCACTTGGCCGGTTTTTATACAAAAACTTAAAAAATTACAAAACAACACACTTTTACCTTAACCTGTGAAACTGTCCAAACTTGTGTCGTACATAATTATTTTCTATCATTTTAGCGACTAACATTTATGGTGTAAACGTTTTAGGTGTAGACATTTGGAATGTTTACAGTACAACAAGGATCTTAATTAAAGCACTTATTATTATTTTACCTTGAACGTTTTAAGACTCAAATTAGTTGTGAGCTTATGGGGTCGATTTTTTTTATCTTATCCGTTGACTTTAAGGGGATTGTGAGGAGACGGTTATATCGTGTAGCTGTCAAAAAATCCATACTGGGCTTAACATTTCTTACTCCGTAAATCAAATCAATGAGGTCATCACGTGCCTTAGTTTTTATTATTACTCAATTTTTATCGGTAAGATTTTAAAAAGTCGCCGTTGAATTTTGGATCCTTGTTGTTAACGTTTGTGTTTTTCTGGAAGTTTTGGTTTGGTCTAAGCTTTACACATGGCTTTGTATATATTCCAGCACCCCCCTTCGGTTGCTCGTCCTCCTGGCCCTCTTGTCTACTCCTTCCACCCTCTGAGGATCCACGGGGCCTGCTCTCTACCTCAACTTTATCACTATTGTACATACTGTGAATACCTATATTTATAACCTAGATCTGATACCCCTAGAGATTACAATACCAAAAAAAGTGTTTTTTTATGCATTTCTCCATTCATAAAATATCCTTAAACAAAATGGAAAATGGTAAGTAAACGACATTTTTAATTCCCATCCCCATTTTTAATTCCCATTCCCATTTGAACACATTGAAATTGGTACTCGGTACTCGATATTGGTTTAAAACTATTTTCTGGATTCTATCGCGGGAACGTACCTATCCTAACATTTTCCTTCCTATGCTTTTTCAGGTCTCATAGAAGACTCAGTTCTCTTTTTGTATTACGCGATGGAATCCATTAAATAATTTAAAAAAGTTGCTTAATAATTTAGTTCAGTCCTAAGTAAAATTAATAGCATTTTCGCTATTCTTAAAGCATAGACTATAAAGTTGGGAAACAAATCCAAAGCATGTCAATTTTTTAATTGTGTACTGTCAATTTTAACATCATCAAAATTTACGCAGGCTAAGTTCTTAATTGCTGGAGTAACCGCCTTTCTTCCTAATTCTTGCTGAAGTTGCATTGTGACACATTTCATTTGATCACCATAATCTACTTCCAGAACTGGTATCATGTCGGAAATCCAGGGTGAGGCTCACCAAGTGAGTCGGTCTGATGAAGGCAAGCTGTCTGTCCGGTTCCCGTCGCTGCCCTTCCACTTCTCTGCCCCCTATTGGGTGGTGGACTCCGACTACGACAGTTATGCCGTCGTCTGGGGCTGCAATGACTTCGGAGTCTTCCACACCCGTAAGTACGGTACTCACCTATTGCTACCAAGGAGATCATTGGTAGCTCAAGGCTTTCTTCGTGTTTCTAGAAAACGCAAGTGACAAACATACTGTTAGAAGCAAGTGCGAGTGTAATAGCGATGAAAGAAAACGGTAGTTAGATTGTGTACCTAAATTGCAATTTCACCGGCGCCAGCGATCGTGAGGTCATCCAAATAGAGGTCACTAAAAATCAGCGCCGCCGTGGCTCCCGACGACATGCGACACTACGCTGAGTTGCACCTTATTAAATTTGATACCCTTTGACATTGATTGATTTTGCGTTGCTTGCTATCCCGTTTTTGTTTAATATATTCAAATGTCAAATAAACCATATTTTTTCTTTCGTTCCTATCTACTGTATAGTTGAAATATGACTGATAAATTTTGCTTTGAATTTTGATTCTATGCTAACTATAACTCACATACAACATTTCGTAAAATATTTTGTAGTTTTACTGTCCATGTTTGGGTTAATTCCAAAAATATTGTACGTTAAGGACTCAATTAAAAACACCATTTTTTTCCTTCGTGTAATGAAAATTAGCCATATAATTGTATGACTAATTTTCGTAACACAAAAAAAAAGTTAACGTTGTCTCCTTTAAAGCCTTAACTACAAACATTTTTTTCGAAATTCACTCATTTAAAGAAATAATCAACTTAAACTGCTAAATCGGAAGCTGACGTCATTAGCTATTAGATGTGCGTTAAATGTCAATGTCAAATGCGAGGTGTTAAGTCTTGATTCTTGACAAAGTCTCAACTTAATGAAGTCATTTTATTTTGTTTGAAATTTAAGGATTTTATAGAAATGCAAAATACATACTAAAATGATGTCATCTTTCATACTAGACAAAAAAAAGTCTTGTTAAAAAAACCAGTAACTTTTCATTTCATTAATATATTTTAATCAATGAAAATCTATGGACTTAGGTCCATAGCAGTCCTTAACGATCCATGACCGTTAGCTGTCATCGCTAAAACACGTATATAAACCAAAAGGTACCTAAGATTTATTTCTAATATTAAAAAGACTGTTTTTTTTATAATTCCAGGAAATGCCTGGATCCTGACAAGGGCCAGGAACCCGGAACTCTCGGTGCTGGAGAAGGCTTACGCTGTTCTCGACAAAAACAACATCAGCCGAGCCTACTTCATCAGAACTGATCAAAAGAACTGCCCCGAAAGCGAGTAAATGTCGGCGACTAGCATCTGTGCCCTCACCATGAGTTACAATTACCGCACTAGCTAGCGAGTCGAATGTGTGAGGTTGTGAGGGACGGAGCATTCGACTCGCAAGCGTTTACGTTAATTGTAACTCATGGTAAGGGTACTGAAAGGGAATACTGCGAGGTGTCAAGGCCAAGTTCCAGTCAGTAAGGGCCGTATTAAACTGATGTCGACTGTAATGTTCGTCTTGAGACGCTTCAAAAATGACAGTTTCCTATGAACTGACGTTTACTTTGACCTATCATGTGACCACAGAACAGAAAAAACCGTAGAAGTGTCAACTGGGCGTGTAACGTGTGGCATAGTTATGCGGAGTTCCGCATAACCTACCATACTTTTGCCGCGATCGTTTATTTCGATTTTTCGATATTTCGATATTTCTAAAATAGGAAATCAATCCAGAAGCATGCCTTATTGTGTTATTTTGGAGTGTAAAAACGATAGCCGTACCTACCAAAAACATTTTCCATGATGGCGTGTTGTGTTTATGATAGTTTGAGTATAGGCGACAACAGGTCTGATACTAAGCGAAACTCATGCCACTTCCACTGTTTTTTCTATTCCGTGCATGTGACGGACATCTCAGCCTAGGTGAGTATATTAATACGGCCCTAAGAGAGAAGGATATTTGTAACTGCTATAGCGATGTCTTTTATACTGCCTGGGATTTGTCACGTTTTACAAGTTATAATATGGCCTCTGAGGTTAAACATAATTATGTAGGTAATAGCGACGTTGACAAGGCCTTTTATTCTTCATCTGTACGTCAATAACCTCTAACCTCTGTCACAAAATGTGGTACGGAATTTTAACTCCACCAACGTTTCATCACGTTTGTAGGGTACATGATTTTCAGGCTTTTTACTTAAGTCAAAATAACGGCAAAATGTTTGCCACGGCCTTGAAAAAGCGTCGAGCAGCGATTAGGCTGATAGCAGCAAAAATAAAACTGACTAATGTTTTCTTTTTAACTGTCTGTGAGTTGGTATTGTAAATTGACAAAACACAACACAGAGCTTATAAATTATATATCTGTGGTACAAAAGGTGAAGGGAATAAAATGTAAGTGTATTTTAGTTTAGTTAGTCGCCAGAATGCATTTATTAGTGTTTAAGTTAAATATATCGATATCGTGCCTAATTTCATGACCTCTGACCAGAAATATTTTTTTTACTATTATTAATTCGAAATAAATCGTACACTTATGAAATTAGACACGATTGTAAACAAAAAATATTTATGTTCATGTAAGAGCATTTAAGTATATCAAATCGTGTAAGATTTGTATTTTTATATGTATTATTGTAATTTGATTATAATGGATTTAATAAAAATCAAATGAACGAAATCATAGTGTATTAGCAATCTCTATCTACACCTTATATAAATTAAAGCCTTTGACAAAATGTTGCTTAACATTTAATACAAAACATATTAATAAATATCAGATTTAAAATTGCATTCAACTTAAAATACTAGACACTTAATTCCTCAGAAAAATTAACTAAATCGTCATGAACGTAAGACTAAAAAAAGAATCATTTTTGAATAGTATTTTTTTAGCAAACAAACAACTTCGTTATATTCGACAAAGGTAAATTAACATTGCAGATTTTTCTAGGTTATGTTAATCATACGCGTAATTCCGATGTAGGACTTATCACATAAAGCAGATTTGTACGAAATCCCGAATATTCATTATTCCGAAAATAAATGTTGTAGTTTTTTATATTACTTACAATATTAATTTTCAATTTACCTACGTAGGTCATTGAATAGCATATTTTAAAAATAAATTTTCGGTCAAGAGAATATTTGTATATATTTCGGAATTTTAAGGTGTACTGCAAAATATGCTGCATCCACATTTAGATCTTAATTTTATTAACAGTTTCTATTATAACATATTTATGACTATAAAAATTGAGTCTATACAAGTAACGGACAAAACTCTTAAAATAAGCCAAAAAAACACGAGACCCAGATAAGATGCATAATGATAAAGTTAGATTTTTTTTAAATACAAATGTTTGGAACTGACGGTAACCCATCATTTTAACGAATTTCACTTCATCGATTGTATGATACCATTGAATTTCATTATCGAACTCTATTTTCTACTGAAACCGTGATGTTTTCAGGATATCTTAAACATTAATTACGTAGTTTAGATTAGGTAAGACTTATGACTACCAAAAAAACTCATGCGGCGAGAAAACCTTCGATGAAATGAATATTCTGCACCGAATTCTGAATATACGTTCGTTGAAAGGTGTTTCGATAAAATAATAAGTAAGTACCCGGAATTGACATAATTATAGACTAGGCCCAAAACTGGAAAACGCGTCTCTAAACAATGCGAGCGGCAAATCATGTAACAGTTGGTGTGACAAAGTTATCAGAGGGTTTTGACCCTGCAGAATACGAATCTGCCTGTCGCCATTCCGAAATTTGAACCTGAAGTACGCTAGACCGGGAAAGGTAATACAAAAAAAATCGTCTTACATTTAGTAAATCGTTGTTCCAGTACCCTACAAAAGGTCAGATTAATATGGTTTTTTGATATGTTGTAAAGGACCACATAGTTATGGTAACCTAAATTTTTCGTCCCTCCAGCTCTATTTCTCTTTCCGCCATCTTGGAAAAACTGTCACTTTTTTCAGTTTCTTGCCTATACCTACTGTGGTTTAGGTCATTCTATTTAGTGCTAATCATGGTTCTGCAATATTTGCTAAAACTTTTGGGTTCAAAGATTTTTTCAGGACCCCTCTAGGGACGAAGATATGGAATAGTCTCCCCATAGACTTACTAAATGTATGACGAAAAGTTTGGTATGGGCTGCACCTTTTCCGGTATACCGTACTTCTGGTTCAAATTTCGTAATGGCAACAGGCAGATCCGTATTCTGCAGGGTCAAAACCCTCTGATAACGTTGTCACCCCACCTGTTACATGATTTGCGGCTTCCATCCTACTTCTTCAAAAACAGAGCTGACGCGATAGAACCCTATACATTTTGTCAGATTTCGAATATCGCTTACGTTAACATTTTGCATCTGATCTGGGCTCTCAGAAGACATCTAAGTAGGAGTACTGTCATCGGAGTGCCAACTTTTTCTATGCTCGTGGATCACTTCGTCATAGCTCGGAGGGGGAGGCAGGTGGTCACTCCTGGTTTTCGTCCCTTGTTTGTTGTTCACCAGTTTATCTTCTTCTGCCTCTTCAGGGATGGAGTCGCGACGCCTCAGGTCGAATTCGCCGAAGCAAGGCTGCGATATGTTGTTGCGCTGTGTCAGTTTTGGAGCACTGTTTGCTAGCTGGAAATAATAATAAGTTTATTTTAAAAAAAGATCCATACTTAGATGGACATTCCGCGATATCCAGTAAGATCACCTCGTAAGATTCCACACGTACAAAATTAATAGGTAGGGGATCCTACCAGGTGATCTTACCATCGCGGGACATTCTGCACTGAAAGCCTGATATACTAGAAAAAAAACTTTTATTTGTGTATTTATTACTACTTATTACTCATTTGATACTTCATGCGTGTCCTTTCGTTTGCCATCTTTTGGTGGGGCGGGGTTGACCGCGTAACAAAAGCCGTACAGGCAGGACTTGTATTTATTTGGCCGGATATGACAGTAAAAAGCCGAAAACCTGGCAAACCTACTTGTAGATGTATTAATAGACCGATATTGAGAGAGAAGTCTGTCCCAAGACACGTCATAGACTCATAGTAAACTACAAGTCATAAAAAAGCTGTCATTTTTAACGATCTAGGGATCTATTCAACATGGTTAAACCATATTGCTTTTGCCGTATTTTATTTTATGTATTTGTGTATTTATTACTACTTATTACTCATTTGATACTTCATGCGTGTCCTTTCGTTTGCCATCTTTTGGTGGGGCGGGGTTGACCGCGTAACAAAAGCCGTACAGGCAGGACTTGTATTTATTTGGCCGGATATGACAGTAAAAAGCCGAAAACCTGGCAAACCCACTTGTAGATGTATTAATAGACCGGTATTGAGAGAGAAGTCTGTCCCAAGACACGTCATAGACTCATAGTAAACTACAAGTCATAAAAAAGCTGTCATTTTTAACGATCTAGGCTAGGGATCTATTCAACATGGTTAAACCATATTGCTTTTGCCGTATTTTATTTTATGTTATTGTGTTTAACACGGCCGCCATTACTGTCAAGTAAATAAGAACTATATGGTAACGTTAACAATACGATAACACGTCAAAGGCGATATGGTTTTACCAAGTTAGAATAGAGGCCCAGTTTATTAAGTGTGTGTCTAAACACACAATTTTCACGCAAACCTTCAGCTAAGTCAATTTTCCGTATAGTGTTTCAAACAAACTCATAAACTGTTAGTTTACTTAAGCAGGCCTACGACCTCTGTGTTGCAAATAAACCTTTGAGCTAATAATACTCACAACTAAGATAACGTTCTAAAAAAAGAACTAACAAATCTAGACGTATCAGAATTAAATAAACACTAGTGTAAAGAGACCGCTGTGAAAATAATATTGGTATAGATATTTGTATTTGTCTATAGTAAAAGCGACAGGTTCGATGTTAGGACAGTTCATTTTATATATTAGAAGAAGACAAACGAGCACACATACCACTTGCGGGCCTAGTATGGTAGCCTATATCGCGTGACAAAATGTGGATAAAGCATCCGTCACTTTCGTACCTATAAAAGTGTCAAAAATTGACGGATGTTTTATCCACGTTTTGTCACGCGATAAACGCAGCCATATTAGGCATCCCGGGAGCCTAGTCAAGATGCTTAACGCTAAGTTAGCGATTTTAGAAAATCGACAAAATGTATAGGATTGACGTAAGCTGATGACAGCTTACAAAACAAACCTAACCTAACGAGTTCAATGCAATGGCGTTTTAAAAAATCCTGAAAAGTTTACGGTTTCAGAAAAAAAACATTAGGTATTATGAACTTTTAGTGATTATGATACCCTTTAGGCTTATTAATTTTATGATATGGAACCATATTAAGTCGATAGAAAACAGAAACGTTAGCAGCATTTGCATCGTGGCTAGACCTACTGAGGGTAAGTGGGATCTGAGACCCATAGATATACTGGGGTCCGAATGAAAAAGGGTATAAGTCGACTTAACTCGTAATAAAAAAGGGTACATACATAAACGGAGTATACTAGACTTAAACCCTTTCTCACTTGATCTTCAAGAGACTTAAACTCTCCGCCTAACAGTACTTTATTCCCTTAGTCGTGGCACTATTCTAACCCGGCAACCCCACGGCCATTTATATGACATAGTTTTAAAACCTTTAACCTTCATGTTATCAACTTACGGAAGATGGCCACTTTTTTGCGTTAAGTTACTCACTCATAGGTCAATTGTCAATAAGTTAAGTATGTCACATACCATAGAAATTGTGTATTCATTTGTACAACAAAAAACACATAAATTTCTCAAAAACCTTTGTTACAAAACACAATACTGCTCTAACCAGGAAATTCATTCATAGAGTTAATTTTAACTTAGTGTTATAATTCTTTTATTTTCATCCATTAGTTTCAACTATCTGTGATTAACATGTTTGGCTAGACTGTAAGTGCTCATTGTGGGTCCATATTGGCTCATATAATTATTTTTACTCATAACGTAGTGTAAGTCATAATCATCGCAACTCATAAAGTATTTTTTTCAGCAACTGTTACTTTTTCAGGATTTTTATAAATCAAACCTAACCTAACCTAGGTCTTATCTACACATTGAATGTTTCAGAAGTTCTGAAAAATGTACGGTTCCAGCGGTATAAAAATTACATTTTTGGAGTTCCAATAATCGGAGTTGCAATTTTATATGAAATTTGGCGCTCCCGTTCACTGTAGTTAGAAAATGAAAAATAAAAAAATAAAACAAAATGTGCCTAATGGGGGCTCCACTCGGCGTTTGCTTGGTGCCGCAGACAGGGAGGTATAATACTCTGTCTCCTACACTTATTGCAGTCTTAACAGTTGCCACACCTAATTCTAAGTTTAACCATTCATAGTATTCGTACCCATATCTTCAACTTAAATTACATGTTTTTAACAGTTAAATAATTGTACAAAAAATCAGTTTCTAAACAAAAAGTATTTCTGACTGTACATCTGGATCAAACTACTTTGGAGTAATCAGTCATATAAATTTGCATTAATGCGTCACAGCATTACTTAGGATAGTAAATACTCAGTACTTATAAGCAAGGTTGTATTTGTATTATTTTTTGTTGAGCAAACACTACGTTAAATTCCTTTTGTTTTGTTATTTAATGTAGTTAGAATGACTGGATTTAAAAAAAACTAGTTGCTTTCAATAAACTTTTCAATGGAGCATTTAACATTTACCTACTTATGTAGAAATACGTAGCAACTTTATTTTGTACACACTATCCTTGCAGCGTGGTAAAATTACAAAATACAATAAAATACAAAACTCTTTATTATATTCCATGCAGAAATAGTATAGAGTAACAGTAAGAGCACAAATAAAATCAATTAATAAAACAACTTGTGTTCTGGTGACGAATTATATGATGATTGTGATTACCTAATTACGTCTGTTTTTTCAGTCTTCATATAAAAATATCTAACAGATACATTGTAGATCTTTACTTTTTTGCTTAAACAAGGGAGGAGAGAAATAACTAAGGCCCGGTTCCCACTATGCCGGACCGGCAATTTTGCCGGATGCCGGTAAGGCTAGTGGCTTATGACGCTGTTCACACGGCATAATGTGAACAGCTTCATATAAATTGTACAGCCACTACCCTTACCGGCATCCGGCAAAATTGCCGGTCCGGCATAGTGGGAACCAGGCCTAACGTGACATGTTGCTGAACCTTTTCGCCGCAGTTTTTGGTGTTTTTGTGTTTTTATTTATTCATGTTGTTGCTGAATAAACCGTTTTTTTTCTTTTTTTAATCTATCCGCGGTTTGAATATGGAGAACAGACATAAAAGTATTACCATAGTAAAATAACCCTGCACGCTAGCACAAATTGCCCGCGACTTGGTTGTCGCTCGGATCTCCCTTTCTATCTAGTCCAGGGGTTCCCAAACTTTTTTTTCTCATAGACCACTTTCAAAAGTTAACTAGTTCTGGTTCCCCTACACCACATTTCTACCATATTCCCAAAACTCGGCAAAAAATGAGAAGATTACGTAGGCCCCCGTCCAGTCTCCTGTGGACTCCTGGGGGTCCACGTGGACCACTTTGGGAACCCCTGATCTAGAGAAAATACAACTTGTGCTACCCGTGCTGGTGCTCTGTTCTGCTCGATAAAACCATATTGCTACTGACTGGTTATCGTATTGTTTTTAGAATACAATCCCTGATCGGCCACGGAGAAACAACGCCGAAGCCTTGTGATAGAGCCATCTATCGTGACGAAGGAACAACGTTTGCGACTTCAAAAGTTGTTCCTAAATCGCTATAGATGCCTCCGTCAATCCATTTTACGTACCCTTTTTTATACCAACGTGGCACTTAAATAGTAATTTATGCAACTGATGCATAATGAGAGGGTTTAAAATACGAGTGTGGTTTTATGAAACGAGCGCCAGCTAGTTTCATAATACGATCATACGAGTGTTTTAAGGCCTAATTATGTACAGTGGCATACACTACTTTATCTACACACATATCATAAGTACTCTAAGATGGGTTCATAAGCAGACGACTTAACGACAAAAATGCCGGCAAAACAAACTTGTGCTGTGTCAGTGTCACGAATATGAAGGGTTTTGTTTTTAAATCAAAGATATACGAATGAAGTCCCTATTCTCATGCTCATATTGCTCATGTCACTCGAGATCAATTTTCGTGCTGTTTATATTAAAAAACATACTAATTTGACGTTTCGTATCGATAACTGTTTTAATATCTATGGATACTAGAATAGAGACCCTCTTGAGTTTTGACATCTGTTCCAAATTTAAACTCATAACCTAACAAAAATCGATACTTACTGTAATAACATTACAGTACAAATTTTACCTATAACCACAGACAAGAAAGTTTTCATAGTAAAAATGGTTGTAATAATGCTGCGCCTCTATTCCCGACGGTAAAAACGATATCGTAGTTGACCTGTTATGGTATCGTTATGACGTCAGACGCCATTAATGTCAAGTAAATAAGAGCTATCAAAACGGTGACAATACGATAACAGACCAAAAACTATATTGTTTTTACCGTGTTGAATAGAGGCCCTGGTCATTTCCTACGGTTTCTGAACGCATAATAGAGGGCGTATGATACAACGCGTAGATAAAAGTTATTATTAATTTTTAGAATTGACTGAAACTCATTCAATTGATTACTAATTGAAAACTAATTAGACATTTTTAGGGTTCCGTAGCCAAATGGCAAAAAACGGAACCCTTATGGATTCGTCATGTCTGCCTGTCTGACTGTCCGTCCGTAAGTCACAGCCACTTTTTTTCCGAAACTATGAGAACTATACTGTTGAAACTTGGTAAGTAGATGTATTCTGTGAACCGCATTAAGATTTTCACACAAAAATAGAAAAAAAAACAATAAATTTTGGGGGTTCCCCATACTTAGAACGGAAACTCGTTTGTTTTTTCATCAAACCCATACATGTGCTGTATCTATGGATAGGTCTTCAAAAATGATATGAGGTTTCTAATAAAAAAAAATCTAAACTTAATAGTTTGCGCGAGAAACACTTCCAAAGTGGTAAAATGTGTGTGTCCCCCCCTTTAACCTCTAAAATAAGAGAATGATAAAACTAAAAAAAAAATATGATGTACATTACCATGCAAACTTCCACCGAAAATTGGTTTGAACGAGATCTAGTGTAGTTTTTATGACAACACAACAACATAAACTCACGCCTTCATTCCCAGAGTGGGGTAGGCAGAGCCACAGACTCACCAACAACTCCAAAAACTTGTTGATAATTCTGTGACCACATTTTGCACAACCAGGCTAAGATGTTATCCAGTGTATTAGTGACAGGTTGCAAACCCATCGCCTAACAGCACTACACAGCCTTTAGTCCCTTAGTCGTCTCTTACGACATCCACGGGAAGACATGGAGTGGCAACATTCTAAACCCGGCACCACACGGCACAAAGTTTTTATGAAAAACGTCATAAATCGTAAACCGCAGTTTACCTTTCACGGAACCCTTCATGGGCGAGTCCGACTCGCACTTGGCCGCTTTTTTTAAAGCGCATTGTAATTATTAAATTTAATAAGCTACTCCGACCTTAATTAGACTACACTAATTGGTAGGATTGACAATGTTGAATGGTAACGCGTTAATCTTTGACAAGAGTAATTAATAACTAATTATAAATAGATCGATCAATAGCACGACATTGTTTTTTGTCGGATAACTTTATTACGTTTCTAATATTTCAGAGGAGGTAAAAATAACGTAGAGAAGTTATTCTTTAACCTACCACCAAGCAGAAGTTTTCGCATCGTTGTGTTTCTGTGGGGATAAGACAACCGGTGAAATTTACTAGCATAGAGTCATTCCATCATAGATCTCAGGTTGGCACCGCCTTGTAAGGTCCGACTGAGATCTCGGTCTCGGCAAATCTCGGCCAAAAATCGGGCCGAGATCTCGGTCTCGGTCTCGGCCCAAAACGGTCGAGAGTCTCGGTCGCGGCCGAGTCTCCGCGGAAATCGATTTAAATTTAGGCGCGCGGTTTACCGCGGTGGAGCGGCCTTTCCTTTCGATTTTGAACGAAAGACAGCATAATTTGACAGGGTACAATGCCGAAAAATTGCTTTTTTTGTCGTACAATATTGTTCTTTTCAATTTTGAGTATTAAGTTTGGTAAAACCATAATAAAACCTTTTTTTTTCATTATTAACGGGGTTTTTTTTTAGTTAAAAAAACGCAAATATAGAAGAAATACCCATTTTTCCGTGTCTCGGTCTCGGCCGAGAATATATTTTATTCTTCATGAGAATACAAATTTCGAAAGTTCGAGTAAATAAACTCCGTGGCTCGCGTTTCAGCGTGCGTGCGAGAGAGAAGTTCAAGCTACAAATACAAATATGATGCCAGAGGGCCCTGCCAACAGGCACAACGCTAACTAGCGTTTCTATTCATTTCGCTTTTAACCAATCGCGTCACTGGGAGATCACGTGACTTTTCGTATCACGTCATCTACCAGTGACGCGATTGGTTTAAACACGAAACGAATAGAAACGCTAGTTAGCGTAGTGCATCTTGGCAGGGCCCTCAGGTCTACACAGTCGCGAGTCGACTCGAGGCCGAGATACACTGCCGTCTTTAACTACAAGACGGACTGCAAAACTTGTATAATAACATCAATGTATCTCGGCCTCGCGTCGACTCGCTCGAGTAGATCGCTCGAGTAGACCTGGCATAAGATAATTTTACAGACCCAAAGACAAGTCATTAATTATGAAGGACACCTACGAATAGTATGAATACGTAACGTGTTTTGATAAATTTATAAAAATAAAATTCTAGTAAGTACTGTTATTTTAGGATGACTTAAGTAAAAAAACATGTAACTCAACTATCTACAGTTGAGGCTGAAATCAAACGCAAACCCGATTTAAATTAAAAAAAATACGATATTGGTTCTATATGAGAAGTAGGTATGAATGAAAAATTTAAATAGCCTATTTTGAACGAAAACAATACATACAGGGTGGCTCTGACCTTGGGGCTTTAAATGCAACGATCGATTCTACTCGCTTAACTGAACTAATTTTGTTCTGGAACATTAAAAAATAACTTAAGTTTAGATAACTAACTGATGTTAAAGTCTAATTGTAAAATCAGTGTATTCAATAATGGCCATAAAATCACTATCTCATGGTACGGGGGCGACATTTCCTTGGTACGAGGGCTAAAGGAAAATGGAGAATTGGATCGCGTACATTGAAAATTACATTTAACTGGTATGAAAAAAATAAAATTTAAGATGGACATATTTTTAACAACTTACAGAATAAAAGAAGTTCAGTTTCAGGAGTAGAAACGATCCATGCATTTAAAGCCCCAAGGTCAGAGGCACCCTATATATGTTTTAAAAAATTAATTAATTTTTCATTGTTTGCAATGGTCAAAAATACTAGAGATACTTTGTGCATCTTTTTTCATAACACAAGTTTTATACAAAAATCACCTATTCTTCAGTATTTTGATTAGAAAAAAAATCTTAGGAATAAACTTGTTTTTTTTTTAAATGAGTCGGTTAACATTTTAAGGTTTTAAATGTTTTGCAATTTGTTTTATTGTTTATATAAATTATTTCAATTCAGACATATTCTATGACCAGATTAGAAAATAAGTATTAAAACAGGCCACTTTAATTTTTTTTTAATACATTTTCTTTAGAACCAATATCTACATGATTTATACGAATATTTTTTTATAGTCCGCAGAGTATTTTTTTATATTTATCGTCGATGTTTTCATCCATACACTCCGTGCGGTGCGGGATGTTATTTATGACATTAATTTATGTTAATTAATTAATGAATAGTCTACATTCTAGACCAAGTAATCTTCCCTTTTTCACGTTTATACAGCGCATGTTTTACAACCTAAAGCGCGTTCAAAAATCGTGTATACTATATGTATTCCAAATTGAAGAGCAGAATTGAAATTCTCTACTTAAGGATCTCGGTAGACACTTCGCTACCGTGTTTCTCTACGTAACCGCGCCATCTAGTGAACTAACTAGTAAACTGGTAGGTAGATTGTATATATGGAATCAATAAGTAAATCGATAATTAAATGGAATTCACAAAATCGATAAGTAAGGTGTTTCCAATCCACGAAATCGCGCCCCACTAAATTGGAACTTTCGCAACTGTGCAATGTTAATTAAATAATGATTGGATTGAAAGAAAACATCATACAAGTGGTCTATTTTACTCGGCAAAACCATATTGCTTTTCACATGTTATCGTATTGTCAACGTTATGATAGCTATTATTTAATTGACAGTTATTGCGATCGCGGCCGAGTTAAAAACAATACAATAACGTCATGTCAAAAGGAAAATGTTTTTGCCGAGAAGAATAGCTTTATAGCCCCAGTACAAGAGGTCTTACACCCGTATTCACAGACAATACTTAAGGGATCCTCCACTGAGTAAACGTACTGCGTTCAATAGAGCTTTGTGATTGGTCCTTTTTGACCGACCTTTTGTTTATGAGGCGATTTGAACCACCCTGTGCGTTCCTGAGCACTGTGAGACCTCAAAGTGACGTTTGTGAATACGTGTGTAAAAGTCTTTCGGGTTCGGGTGTAGTCGGTTAGACTGGTATAAGAGCATACGAGAGCGAAAGAGGTAGGTACAAACCCCAAGGCCTTTTAAAGAGCGCACTGTACCGAGCCGACCAATGCCTAGTAACTCTTGTTACTGGCAAGCCATTTAAGACGCGCATTAGTTATTCTTCCCTAGTCCACAGACAAGACAAAAGTTAGGATGTGGTATGGTTAAGGAACCCATAATGTCTCCTATAAACGTACCTTGTAAACATGAGGGGGTGCTCTGTTGGACAGCATGGGATTCGATATATGGCTCTTGCCGTGCTGGTGTCCGATTTCCAGCGCTGACCTGAGGAGGTCGACCTTGGAGGCGGAGCTCTGCGGCGTCTTTGGCGAGATCTCGATGTTGCTGCAACGACGCTGGCTGTTGCTGCCGCTGCGGCTGCGGTAGAGCTCGTTGATGTCACCTTGAGACAGCTGGAAAATTACGACATTTATAAAACAAAAATGTTACGTTGTGCAGTAGCTATAGCCAACTCCGATGTTAAAATTATATTCATTCATGTAAGATGCAGTGCAATTCGACTCATGCGACACACTAAAATGTTCGTCGCTGAGCACAAAATTAACATTGGTGCGACTTAGGTATTTAATTAGATACAGAGGATCCAGATTGTTTTTTTTTAATATCAATGCTGCACAGGCAAGACTCATTATGTGATTGCTAGCTATAGGGTCCTTACGCGACGCGTTAGCCTAGTTGATAGTGACCCTGCCTACGAAGCTAGCGGTCTCGGGCTCGATTCCCGGTAGATACCTATAGATACCTATATACAAATATTTGTGTGATGAGCGCGAGTATTTGTATCTGAGACTTGTGTCATGTTTTCTTTTTATGTAAGTATTTATTTCTGTATATAAGTATGTTTATCGTTGTCATTTTATAAGACGCGCATTAGTTATTGTTGTTTTAAGTACCCATAGTGCAAGCCTAGAGCTTAGTTTGAGGCTAGGTCAATTTGTGTGAAATTTTCCACTGACGTTTATTATTTTAAATGATCCTTGTTATATAAGCAAAATAACTGATTAGTGGCGATCAAACCAAAGTTTCTTACCCTAGCCCTCGACCCTCTGGGAAGAGAGTGCAGCGAGCCTAAAGGGTTAAACCTGGTGATTATGTGTAATCTCTCCAGCGATATCATGGTCTCGGCATCTTTTCGCAGCGGCTCCCCGTTCAATTTGTCCCCTTCGCCGCTATCTGTAACTAACAAGCATTTGATTTTAAAGCTTAACAAATTAAGATGCTACAACAAAACCATTGTTTGCAATTTGTATGAAACTAGGAACTGGCTGAAATTACATACAGGTACTTATATACGAATATTCCAACATTACGTCACAATTACCAGTTAACCATACGAATATAGTGTAAACTAAAACTAACCAAACTTACTTTCTGCTTAAAAAATATTGTCGATACTCCTCTTAAATAAAATACCTATGCTTTGGAACGCAATCTCATCCAAGTCATGATAGACTTCTCTTTTCTAGTGTTTATCCACAGATAACCATGTCCAGAGACTGGATGGCAAAATATTGTTTTATTCTGAGTTGACATTATTATAGCAGGAGTCTTTCATCACTCACCATTATCCGGCACGCAAGGCCTTCCCAAAGTCACCATGTTAATTTTCCTTAGCCAGAAATAGTGCAACAACCCATACAATATGCCTCCAAGGAACGCTATCAACCCCATGTAGCGAAAGGCTTCCCTTGTGCCAAGGGAAGCGATGAGAAGGCCACCACCAAAACTGCCGCTACCTCTGCCTAGAAAACGATTAAAAGTGTGAAACAATATGACAAGTAGTATGAACTAACACAAAAGTAAAGAAATGCATAAATATGCGTAAGTGCTGAAGTGGAAGTTCAAGTAGACGGGTTTCTGGATACGTACAAGATGACAAAAGCGATGATAGAGTTGATTATAATATCGTATTTAATTGTTTCTATAAATTAGTATCAATTTAATACATCTGTTACCATAACAAAGAAGTTAAAATAAAGGATTTTCAAAATTTACGACCCAATGTTTTCACGTGACGTCAACGTTAATACTACCGACGAAATCAGGTGTGTATTTTAGATTTTGAAGTTAGCAGAGCGATTATATTTACACGTTTTTATTTACCTGACGATATTGTAAATCATTGAGATTAACCGATAACATGAATACAAATTAGCATCTTAATTTCGAAAACAATCGTTGATACCTATTTCTTATGTTACTGAGTATCTATTGAAGCAAACCATGTCATAACTATCAAAAAGCCGCTTTCGGAAATCCTTTCCTTTCTCTCCGTTTCTTGGTCTTCTTTTTGTTTCACTTGCTTCCAGTTCCACGTAATGTTACTCGTAAACAGTAGGTAAAGATACAGTCAACGAAGTGAATACAGTTTTGTTCTAAATTTAGGAAACATGGCCTCGGAAGATAAGGATCTAGCATTACTCATCCCATTACACATTATGCAAGCATCATAAAGGAACTCACCAAGGCTGAAATGGGCCATCCCGAGTACTCCAATAAGCGTGGCTAATAGATTCTTAGGAGCCAACATGGCGCAATAAGTGGCCGCTGCTACCCACATTAGATGAACCGAGAGGGACTCCATAGCCTCGAAGGGGAAGCACCACCACGAGTTCCTGTGGAAACAAAGCCAATCTTAATAGTATCTACCACCATCGCCAGCAATTTATGGCCAAATTAGGATATAAAGGCGTTTTAAATTGCGCTTGTTCATTGCGTTTCATCGAAATCAGAAAGAAAATACAAAACAGACGAGCCGTTGTAATACATATGTATGATAGTGATATCTACTACGTACGTAATGAATGAGTCAAAGTTTTTCTAAGATACCTAGCAAAACGCAGGTCACGATGAGACCGCTAAATGTAAATTAAAAATTGTTGAAATAAATTTGACGCCCCTAGTTAAGTATATTAAATTTTGCGTTTCTAGTGGTTTGGAATACAAAAACCATCGCACCGTTGATGCATAACCTTTTGTTGAACTAAAAACCCTTCCTTGTCTATAAAAAGTTAAGTAAAGTATTGCAACATACAGCTGTTATAATGTTACACGAGGAAACAATTGAATGAAGCACATGCTCGTTTAGGTTTAAAGCATACACGGGAATAAAGCACGCCTACATTCTGCCATTGTGCTCATAAACTTGAGAGTGTCGGCAGTCATTCTGTAAATAGAGTTAATACTAAAGGATGAAACGTTCGGAGCAGAGATAAGGTAGGCGGCAATTTCAAAGGAAACCATATAAAGCAGGATGAAATAACCCACCAAACGATGAGTAGGTACTAAAAATAATGGCAATCATCATAACATAGATAATACAAGTTAATAAAATGATTGCAGTAAGGAAACTGTAGGTAAATACGCGAAATGATAAAGTTAGACGGTCACACTTTAACATTTTCACATTCTTGGAGATAAGTATCTGCGTCTTGTAGTTCATCTCAAGCAAGATGGACAAGCTAACGACTGCAACATGATTGACTATTATAAACATGCCATTGCCAAGGTTCTTTGCAAAGTATCACATTACAACAAATGGTTAAACAGAGCAGACACCCACAGTGTTTCCTTTAGATAACCAGACTATTGTTATATCGTTTAATATCAAGACGTTGTATTACCGTGTATATTGACGGTTAAATTATTTATGTGTCATAATAATATGTCTTATAATCTATGATTGTACTTATTTACTCGTCTACTTTTAAAACAATTATTTTTTCATATCATGTATAAGGGAATGCCGAACGAGCACGACGACGATGAGTAATTTAAAAGCATTACAACCCTAAACACATAACACGCTTAAGTGTTTTTACATAAAAAATATTAAAAAATTACTCCGAAATTAATCAGTAGAAAATTCAAAATATGAATACACCATGTCTTCAAGAAATCAAGACTTGTTACTAAATCATTATACATATGTTCAGGTGATGAAGCTGACAATGATGATGATGAACAAGACTCACTCGATGAAGGAATAACCGACGAGCCTGGCTGCGTGAGAGAAGAACGCGACGATGATGACGTTGACGTGGCCTATGCGGGCGGTTATGGCGTCGGCCCCGTAAAGGAACGGGATGCTGCTCAGCGTTCCCACGGTCACGGTTATTCCTGGAAACCATCACCATTAAACCTGACAGTATGGCAAATTAACAAATTATAACTAGCCAGCTGCCTGATTTTGGTGACCTTTAATGTACGTTACTCGTAATTTATACTGAATAGTAACACTTTTGGCTATTGGACTCTTTCAATTTTGTGATCAAAAACACTGGAGATTTTTTCTTTAGTGAAGTGGTCTTAAGAAGCGATGGTAAAAATGCTTTTTACCAAGGTTTTTAAATGATTTTTTAGTCTCGATGGTTGAGGCCACCGAAATACTCAAGAATAAGTAAGGCTTTGGGGCAGAATATTACTTTGTTCTTTTCGGCGTCGAGACCATTGGTCCGCAGGGTCCCGGTGCTATTGGCCTTTTTGGGAAAATCTCAAAATATAAATATATAAATAATGGAGACCCCGGAGCTGGCAGCTTCCTCGGCCAACGTATAAGTATAAGCATAGCTATACAACTAGAATACGCTGCCAGCGTCTATGGAACTTTTTCACGGGGGCCCTTTCGTTCCTAAGTTTGTATAATTAAATTTTTAGTTTTGTTTATAACATTTAATTGTGAAATTACAGCTTAATGTCATATTTAGATGACTAGTTGTAATTTCATAAACAAAGAAATAGGTACTTTATGTTACACATTTTCCCTTATTCAGAAAAACTTAGATAAGGTGGTCACACTCACCTAATAAGAAATTCGGCGCTCCTAATTCCTTCAAATACAGGAAGAGATAAGATTCAATGAAACCCCAGAAGTTACCCAAAGCAAATAGAAAGAAAATGAAAATTATGATGTGCGGCATTTTGATGATGTTGACTAGATCATGGAGCAAATTGTCCGCCGGTAGCTTGGCTCCCAGAGGCATCACCGCCACAGTTATCGCCGATATTAGGAGCAGCACGTCGTACGTGTAAAATGCAGCGGAATAGTCAGTGTAACCTGCAATCAAACAGACGTAAACACAACAAAATATTGACATATGATAACGATTACGAGATGGCGTTAACTTACCCACTTGTTTACTCCTCATATCTATAAGCATGCCTGTTATAGGTGAAAATATAGCCATCCCGATGCTCGAAAACAATCTTTCTCTTCCAAAGTCACCACCATATTTCTGTATCATAGTCAGCGCTATGGGGTCCATGATGGTCACGCCAGCGGATAACATAATAGTTCCCATAAATCTCATAAAAAAGTAGATGTAGAATGTTTTATCGTCACTCTCTTTGTAATCCGGAGGGCAAATATCGGGACCGCCTTTCCTGGAATATTCCGATAGTAAATTACCTCTATTCTAATCCCTGATAGCTACCGTGTACTTAAGATAAAAATTTCCTTAGAAATGGAAAAATAAGCGAGGTTTTACCTGAAATCACATTTCTGTACCATGCAGTCACGGGAAATTCTTTCCAGTCTTTGTTGAGATAATTTAGTCATGTTATGTAACATCACAAGACCTCCACATCTGAGATCTTCTTTGTCTAATGCTGTTACGTTTACCCCTTCATCTATTAGAAGTTTTTCGCCGAATCTTGTGATAAAATCTGTGACTGTGTCATTTGCGTCCTGGAACAGATACGAGTATGTTGTAGTCATATAAATTATTAATAATTTGCCAAAATCTTTAAGCAAGAATCAGCCTTACCCTTTCCATTTCTATACCGAGCTGCTCCTTCGGTTCTCCTAAGTCATCATGTACTTCTATTAGGAAGAATGCCGCATCATTGTATTCCTCGTCATCTGTCATGTTGAAGAAGCTGAAATTTAATAAACTTATTAAAATGAATTTTTAACATCACATTTTAGGATTTTAATCCATTATCGGTTATGTGGTCCTGGGCTTCGCGCTAGACAATCATTGCTGAGAAGAACCGCCCCAAGAAAGTCTCGCAGAATGTAACTTTTTTAAAGTAACATATCATTAAATAAAACGCTAAAAACAATGACTAAGAGAAGAACACAATGAGTCTGCGTTAAAAATTATAAACAGTAGTAAGTAAATAAGTAGTTATTCTGATATCTTTTGCGAATCTCTAAGAGTAAAACATCTTTACAAATTACTTACAAAGTAACCGCCATTAGCAAATGCCTAGTCGACGTCACAGCTAGATGACCGAGAAGCTATCAGCTTGAAGAAGCTTTAGAGAAGTGTCAGCGATTAAGCGTTACGATTCAAAATAGTTATTTATGTAACTGGTACATAATGAAGCTTCTTAAGGTACGAGCGCCGAGGTTAGAGCGCGAGCTTGCGAGCGCTCTAATTATAGGCACGAGTACCTTAAGAGCTAATTATGTACCGTTGCATACATAACTTTTTCTACAAGCTTAGAATGATAATGACAAAAATAAACAATCGCTAACTTTTCTCTCGTCTTCACTCGATTTTTCTGCTTACAAGTTACTTGTTAGCAAAGTAATTTTCTTTATTCCGATTGGCGTTAATAGTTTGTAAATTTTATTGCTAAATGTTTATAAATTTCATGCAATCTTTAATAGTTAGGTACTAAAACAGTTCTGACAATGTATCATAAAAGTTGGAATGCCAAACAAAACGCCATTTTGTTGATATCCATATTGAACGTAACCATGGTAACCAAATAACAAATCGATGGATATTACTCATCTATTTTTAGTAACTTGATAAAAATGTAATTCTAAACACATATTTAGTCTCAAACATAATTTTATTTTAATATAGATAATTTTAATTGGTGTTACAATTTTTTAACGGTTTATTATACAAATTATTAGGATGTCAAGTGTTAACTAAACGCCAAGACTGATATCCGGAATGACCGTTACCATGGTAATAACAATGCTATAATAAATTATAGAACTGTTATTACCATGGCAACGCTAATTATAGAATTGTTTTTACTCTACGGTTACGCTATAGGTGGTATTCTGACACCATTAACGATATCAATATTAGCGGTTTATAGTACGCGAGTAGAAAAAGAGAATATACTGCCAGTTTCTTCAGTGCAATGCCACGGACGGGAGCCATTTTTAGATATTTTAATTCAGTGTTATTTAATTTTAGTTTTAATCTAGTTTTTAAGACTTCGTTTAGTTATTTTCATTAGGTATACCTAAGTATTTATTTTTATTACATGTTTTTGTTTTATTTCTCAAACTTTTAAACCGCATGCGCAGATTACTGCAAGTTAAAAAAAATGGCGACTCCCAAATCCGTAAAAGAAAGTAACTGTGTAGTTATAATATTGTACACTGTGGAACAGTGTAAGACCTAAAGCCCTTGCTTTTTACTTAACCGACCCCTACCCCCAGGGTTCAGGGACACTGGCGACAAACAAGCTAAAGAAAACAGTGTTGTATTTGTTACATATTTCAAATTACCACGTAATTTTCTCAACGATTATGTGCGATCACAAGTTTCATACGAATACTCTTAGTTAAACCTATTTAATCTTTATTTGCTCGAAATAATTCTCAGTAGGCTGCAGTCATAAAAACTGTTCATTGTCGAACATAAATATTTACTTAGACGATGTATCTTGAACGTTAACTTTAGTAATTTTATGTCGTCAGTCACGAGAGTTTATAACGTTACGATATTATTAGCATAAGATTATTAGCTACGTTTCATTATTATTGTCAATTAGCTATTGACATTGGATAAATTACAAGCGAAGTAACAAAATGAGTTCAATAGTTTTCAACCACGCGATGCACAAATTCATAGAAATGATAGTACAGTTTATTCAATGAACATGAAAATATTTACGATTTGCAACTGTAAAGGAGTTCACTTTTTGCTTCAAACTAGGAGTGCGTGTTCTATGGATACTAAACTCTAGACAACGATACTTATACATATAAACATAGATAGACTCATACTTGGTACAGGGCTCTGGAACCTAAGATTGTACTGATCATCACACAACTTTTGCCAATAGGCAGCACAAGGCCTAACTAACACTGGATCAATGACTCAAATAGACAAATGAAATCAGCATCATAAGTAACTTGTATCAAAGATGATTTAAACAGCGCTAGTGAATCACTTAATTTTATTACACTCCCTTTCCTGACATTTACGAACACAACATTTTTTTTCGTTATTCTATTCGATCGAGCCATTTTCGAGTTCAAGAGTTTCGAGACTAAGTTACGGCAAATGATTTTTATATATTTAGGTCAATAAAAGACATAAAACAATAATTATTACACAAGACAGTTATTGAAAAAGAACAAATGAAAATAAAAACTAAGCTAAAACTAAAAAGCTAAATCTAAAAAAGGCTCCAAGGGCATTTTACCGAAGATGCTAACAGCATTGCCTCGCTGAATATAAACTAATTCGTTAAGCGAGGGAAAGGTCAGCTCATCGGTCTTCTGTGTCGTCAATGAGCTACTTCGTTTCTTTAAAGAGCTTTAGAGCGAAAAAACCTCACGGTCTAAGTGTCTTGAGGAGTTGACGCCGAATGGAACAAAAATATATTCTGGGACCAACTTTGAAGCTCTCAGCCGCTTTTCTTATAATAACCCATGTGAAATACCTGGTATTGGACAATTTCGGTGTTATTTTCTTGCTAATGTGGAAGTCCAGGTCATCCTCGTCGTTGGCAGGGTCGACCGGGCTCTCCGTCGCTCTGGACATGCAGTGGTCCACGCAACGATCCAGCACAAAGTCTACCTGCTCGTCTTCATCTGGACACTCCCTGCTTGGACAAGGGCTCCACCAAATCTGGGAAATAAGAGAAATTGCTAGCTAGTAGCCACTGTCGCGAATTCTTGTCTATATATATTTTATAGGTTATAGTCATGTTATAGTGGCTCAATAAAAATGTTAGCATTTAGAAATATGTCATTGTGATTGTTATTGACATCGGCATGCTTATCATTTGATGTTTGGTTTGAAGTTTATTATGACCAGGCACTAAGTGCATAACTTTTGCTCACTTATGCCACTAAGTGAGTAAAATTAAAACTAAGCGAGTGGCATAACTTTTTAACTGTACCCTGTCAGCTGGTAACATAGACGTAACAAAAAATTGTTAACCTATTAATCATTGACTTTCTGCGATTTGTTTACATCGTGGCCCCTGGTTCAGTTAAAAAAATTAAACCTGGTTCAGAACTCGTACCTTTGTCAAATTAGAATAGGACGGACTTTATCTCAAATGTATAAAACATATAGTAAAGAAATAAACGTAACCGATCAGTCCCATCATCAAAAAGGGTCATTTTAAAGATCATTCCACAACTTATTTATAGCGTACACTAAACGAACATTGCGAGAAGGCAAACCAAGGGGAGCATCGTAATTTGCCTATAAATTATCATGAGTTAGGTCCTTGGCCACACGTGACTCCTTGAGTAACAAAGGTAGTGCCCCTTTTAAAGTTCTTGAGTAGGTAATTGGTTAATCCTGCGTCCGTTTTGGTCAGGCGGACATCTCTGACGTAAGTTAAACATAGATACTTAATAGGAAACAATGAGAAAAAAAATCTGCGTTGTTTTTTTTTTTTGCCAAAATCAAATTAATTGCAACAAGAGAACAAGTCTAACGAAAAGCAAGCTTTAGAAAAACCCGACTGCTGTTTGGATAATGTCGTCAAAGTAATGTTACTTATCGTGTATATATTTTTAATTTCGCCAATTTCACGTTTAAATAATTTGAATACCTACTTAGCCTATGATACTCTAGTGGTTAAGACGAATCTAACCATGTATAACTTATTAAAATCGGTTTAGCCGTTTAGTAGTTACAAGAGGACATAGAGTCAGACATATAAACAGGTCAAACACATAACCCCCCTTTTGGGCTTTGGCGTCGGTTAAAAATAATAATATTTAGTCTGATTTAAGAGCACATAGTTGAAACACTTGAAACACTTCTCTTGGAAACGGCGTTAAGGAAAAGTACTATTTCACGTCTAAAATAACAATTACTTCGTGAAGAACTTGGAAAACTGTAGCGTCCTGCCAAGCTCTATAAATAATTTAATTAGTTACTAACAAAATATTACCTAAAACGATAAATTCGTAAATAATAAAATACTGACCAAGTACGTTATCTAGATTGTGCTAGGACTTTGATTGTTACTGGTTAATTCGTCCTGTAGCCGGATGAAACCGATTTGCTTAAATTCTTACGAGACTAAGTATACCTCTTTACCGTAATATATGTGACGAGGACCAATTCGCCCAAACACTAACGGATGGACTTTACACTAGGATTGTTAGCAAGTACTGAGGTAATGATGCCCTAATAATGCCATAATAATATTCAGGAAAAACCCTTAGCTCCTAATTTCGCACTGCTAGATCAAAACAATAGTAACTCGAATACAACTGTATTTTAAAATCAACTTTAATACAACTTCTATGAACTTGAAACAAAACTATAAAGGATTTTGAGTTGTTACTGTTTTGATCTAGCGGTGCGATTTGTTTGAAAGAAACTTTCACAACAAGCATGATAATATAATAGCTGGTTGTGTTAAATCTTCAATTATACCGGGCGACTTCAAGTAGGTAATACAAAATTAATCAATTGGTAAACTAAACCTAAAGTCTCATGCAGCTAACTTAATTAAAAGTATTTTTTTATGTTTTAATTTATCTCATTGGCTTAAATGCGGTTACCCTACCACTATACGAACCGTATTTTTTCTACTATTTTACTATTACAGTTGCCTTTACACGTACGGTTCGGAACAAAGATTCGAACGGCGCGTGGCGTTTCCTGCGGTCCGAACTTTACGTGTGCAGACCGCTTATATTTTAATTAGATTGATAACATCGAGTAACGTATGACAGTTAGGTAGGTATTAAATATAGGGTAAGTACACGTATGGACTTTAATTATAGTTTTATAGGAAAATTAACGACAATTAAAGAAGACTAATTTAAACTACTGAGTTAATGTAATACACTATTCGTAATTAACTGAACCACAACCAAGTTAATCTTTAAATGTTTTGTATTACCAATTTGAAGTCAAAGCTCTTAATTATCACCAGTTAGTGTGACGGTTACCTCTACGCTATTGGTATGTGGATGCCGCATCACATAGGCTGACGGCATCACTCCAGGAGTTTCTTGGTGCGGAATCAACAACAACGCGTGATGAAATGCTGCGTTTAGGATAAGAGCTGTGATGACCACCGGCTTGTACTCCCCGAAGCGGTCCACCAGGAATCCTACAATCACAATGGTACCCTTACATTCCCAAAAGAAACAAATTATTTAATGCTTATTATGGACCAAAAGTAGCCTAGAGACAACTCTGTCATCAGTTCCCTGGTGCTGAAGCTAACATTGTATCAATTAATTGTTTACTTCACTTACCAGTTATCGGCGGACTTAAGAAAGTAGTAAACGGCAAGGCTAGATACACAAATGATATTTCAGGCACAGTGAGCCCTATACTCTGCATGTGAATCGTCAGGTACGGGAGAAGGGACGCCGTGGCGCCATACATCACAAACAGAGTCACTTTTAGCATAATAAGGTTGGGGTTGATGTGGAGGCAGGCCATGAGGCGCTGCAGGCGGCCCGTAGGGGCCTCGCTGTCGTTATCCATGTCGGATTCACTGTTCTTTTTAGAGAGGTCATCTAATGATTTCGCCATGTCGTAAATCACACTGTCATAACGGTAAGGACATGAGTGTTAGTGCGGTGAGGGTTTCTTATCAACTGGCGCTCGGCAGAAGCGTCGCAGCGATTATTTACTTAAGGATTTGCCGCGACGATTGTGGAGCCAGGGTCCCGGGCGACTGAGCGGATCACGGCGACGGGAGACCAATTTACAATTTACAAATTGCCTCCGTTTGAGGAGTGCCTGGTGGGGATGTAAATCGGGTCCGAGCCGAGACCTTGTAGGTAATGGCTGGGGTCGGGGCGCTGCCATTAGTTCCTGAGGTGGCGCGGCTCGCGGATTCTGCGCAAAACCGAACGTGAGTTGGATAATTTATTCGATTTTTAATAATGTATCAGTCTGCTCGTGTCTGGCATATATGTAACCGTCAAGTGTTAGAACAAGATAGTTGTTACTAAAGTAACCGTGTCCGGTGAATATGTATCCATTCCACCTGCGTCATTCATTACATACGTGACCAAGATTATTGTCAAAGAGTCCTGCTCCTAACAGCCTGGTTATTCAGACAAGGCATAGCAAACCCCTATGTAGATATTTCAGTTGAAACGTCAGAGTTTTCTCTTATTCAGCAAGCATATTTTAATCATTTGGGCACACTGCGCAATAGACGACTAGTTCTAGCGACACGCAAATTATCTATCAATCGTCACTTAGTCTTAGTAAAGAGACTTACACACATTGGGATTTTTCAACTTTTCATGTTGTTTAATGTTAGCTCTTATTGACGTGACGGTAAAGGCGGCGGTATCGTTAAAAACAAAATGGTTTCAAAAACCAGATAGGTTGAAATACAATAGAATTAGAGATGGTGTGAAATATGGTTTGAATATTAATTTACATTTCATGAATTGAGATAAAATCCATAAATTGTGTATCAATTATTTCATTAATTTAAATACACTTTAGTATAGTTATTGGATTTTTGGGAAAGACCTAAGTCCAGCAAGACAGATCGGCAAGACAACATGATGATAACTTACAATTAGTAAAACAGGTTGTAATGATTGCCCAACGCGTATGAGTAATGAATATTCTTATTGCATGAACTAGTGTCCTAGCGCGCTACAATTTGAGGCTTTTTAAAAAGGGAGTCATTAAATTTCTTCGAGACCGGGAACGCATTGGGGACGCCTCCGGCGTTGCAAATGTCCATGCGGCGGTGACCAGTTTCCATGGGCCATCTGCATGTTAGTCCGTCGATGACTATAAAAAACCGGCCAAGTGCGAGTCGGACTCGCGCACGAAGGATTCCGTACTATCTATACAACATTCATTAGCACAAAACGGCAAATAAATCAAGTTTGTTATATGGGAGCCCCCCTCAAATATTTATTATTTGTTGTTATAGCGGTAACAGAAATACATCTTCTGTGAAAATTTCAACAGTCTAGCTATCACGGTTCGTGAGATACAGCCTGGTGACAGACAGACAGACGGACAACGGAGTCTTAGTAATAGGGTCCCGTTTTTACCCTTTGGGTACGGAACCCTAAAAAAGTGTAGCAGATATTATTGGAATTGGTAGGGTCAGGAAAGGCAAACAATGAATGAATTAATGGAAAGTACTTGGATTTTTGTAATATACCAACAAATGGATGCGCGTTCCTAAAGTATGTATTGGGTTCAATTGATAACAAAACATAAATAAAAACAAATTGCGCACAGACAGGCGAAACAAACGCAATTCCGGAAATACACGTTCGAATCACTATAATTATCATTGATAATTAAGTAGCCTTTTTATACCCTGGAACTTAATCTTTAACCTACAAAATTAAAAAATATTAACTCAGTAATATCAATTGCTTAATGATAATGAATATTTTAATGATGTCTACAATATTTAATTGCTACAAACACAACAGTACTTATCGCATTTGCAAAAATATCAAATAAAAAAATAAGTTTAAACATATATACATACATACATTAAATCACGCCTGTTTCCCAGAGGGATAGGCAGAGACCACTTCTTTCCACCTGCTACGATCTTGACAAATCTCTGTCGCTTCTTCCATATTCATACATCGAGTCATGCACGCACGTCGGTTTCGGGTACTTAAAATTCGGCCCTTTACCTACCTACCTATTTATCGCCATGGACCTGGGTCGATTCCCGGTGTGAGCAAATATTTATGTGAAGAGGGCTTATATTTGTTTTTGAGACATACTAGCCGACCCGGCGAACTTAGCACCGCCTCAGAATGTTTTTCTCATATTTTTTCTGGTATTTTAATAATAATTCTGCTTTTTGGGGCAGAGATGAATCCAACAAATCAAAGATCATAAAAATCGGTCCAGCCATGCTCGAGTTATAAATGGTGTAACTAACCCAATTTTGTTTTATATATACCTACTAGCTGTCCGCGCCCGGCGCCGCTCGGGTAAATATTTTTTTTCATACAAACCTTATGAAATATACTTACTTTACGACCTGTTCTCAAACCTACTGAATATACGCACAAAATTTCATAAGAATCGGTCAAGCCGTATCGGAGAAGTTTTATTACAAACACTGTGACACGAGCATTTTAAAATGTTAGAGATAGGTGTATTTCTTAATATACCTAAGCATGTTAATTGTTGTCTAGTTCCTATAGTACAAGCACAGGTACCAAGCCTGCAAGAGCTTAGTTTGGGACTAGGTCAATTTGGGTGAGACTGTCCCCTGATACATTTCTTTATGTCGATCAAACCTTACTCAACCCACTTATGAAACAATAAAATAAATTAATTTTTAACGCTGGTGATAATTATCCGATAATTCTCTAATAATGATCCGATCATTATCTGATAATTATCACGAAGCGTAATTATCTAGATAATTCGATCCCTGGTGTACACTGTACTTATGGCTCGGTGACCTTACTCGCCTCGCCCATGTCGCCGATTCGACCAAACTGGAATAAAACTTAATCCATACAAATTCGGCCTTTAATCTAGGTACGCTAATTTCTAAAGGTAAACACAGGCGAAAAATGTCGTCGTACTTACTCGCACGTCAATCTGGCACTTTAGTAACATTGCTATTAACTTAGTTTTTTCAAACATGTTCGGAAAATGTATGCGTTAATGGCACGAAATGAAGACATGAAGTTTCTTGTTTATGGCACCCTACATTACTTCTTAAGAAGTAATGTATGAAATCCCTAAGAAAAAATAATAATGGCCGCTGCTCTAACTTTTTAAATTTGCTTGCAACATTAAACTGACAAAGGAAAAATTACATTCTGCCAACCACCACCAGATTCTGTAACCATATTTTGCGACATAAAAAAAAAAATCTATGGTACTAATATTTATGTGCAGTTTTGAGTTGGCCGTCATAAGATTGCAGTCCTGAGATTGCTATCGTAAGATTGTTGTCTTGAGATTACCATCGTAAGATTGTTGTCATGATATTGCCATCGTAAGACTTCACGGCCTCTTCAGTAATGTACTATTTATTTACAAGTTAACTCACATGTGCTTTCACTCGGCTAAGTAGTGCCGAATGTTTTATAATTATAAATTTATAAATACGAGTTATTCCCGCCCGAGCACGTCACATCCAATTATTTCGCTAGATAACGGCTTCATCGCGCTGTTAAAGTTTTACGTTCCTACCTATAATTGCGATTCAAAGCAGACTGACTGTTTGAGAGTTTATTAAGTGGTTATCATTTTATTTTTGTTACTCTTATAGTATGTTATATGGCATAAACAAACAGCATTCTCTTACGCGGACACTATCGGAAGTAGTTTTGCTACTTACCGATAGATGTCTATAGTAACTCATTTTTTTGAGCGCTTTTTTATTTATTTTTAATTCCAACTGTTATAAATATTACAATATTTGTATATTTATAATAAGGCATGTACTAGCTTTTATTGGACAGCAATATTGACGGCAAAACGAGTGATGAAAACAGAATTTTTATTTTTAGGTATTTAATTTCTCCTAAGGTTGTAAGGTATATTTCCGTTTTCATGCTATTATATCTTAGACATAATACCTAGTTACCTGCCTGCCTTAATACCTGTCCCCCGATATTTATTCATTTTATTCGGTTCGGACGGCAAAATTTCTGACAATCTGATTCAAAAGTTACATATACGAGTATATAGTAAAAAATATATATGCAGGATATCAACGTCGTTGATTGCACTAGTCGCACTAAGAGTGAATCTCTGCTGCTGAACATAGAAATATTTGTTTCGCACTATAAAACTCATGCTTAAATATTATGCATTATTATTAAAAATTGAATAAATTCATTCACATTATTTTATTTTG
Source organism: Acleris cristana (assembly GCA_948252455.1). Lineage (NCBI taxonomy): Eukaryota > Metazoa > Arthropoda > Insecta > Lepidoptera > Tortricidae > Acleris > Acleris cristana. The sequence continues at coordinate 4,108,077 of OX411774.1, read as the reverse complement.
TACAAACATCAAGAGTAAGAAACTTTAAATTTCGCAATATTGCTTATGAGCGCCATCTATTATAAATATTTTAAAACATTCAGTTCGGAGCATAACATGAGCATGAGGAATCAAAGCGACATCTATTGACGAGTGGCCGAACTACGAACATAAGTTATTTTGATTCAAACCCAAAAAAAAGTTATATCACTCAGTGATTTATAATTAGTATTAGAAGACGTCTATAACATGCAAAACTAAAATAGATTCAATGAAATACTAATTGAGTATTGAGTGCAATATTGTTTATCATCTAACACGTATGCAAGAGCTTTAAATTTATAACTTCTAAGCGCTTAATATACGACTCCATTATGGCGTTCAATACGAAATCTACTGAAAACGTAAGATGCCTCTAAAATTTATATTAATTTGTGTTTAATTTAAGCATTTAAGATATATAACAATAGTTTTATTCATTCATATCCCTTTGAGATTATTAACAAGTGGCAAATATCGTTAAATCCTCGAATGTTATCATATTTTGTTAAAAGATTTTATCAAAATGTAATACAAAATAATTTTTGGAACCTATTAAAATTAAATTTCTTAATTAATATCGACCTATATTTTCCGACTACACCGCCATCTAGCGACCATAGATATAGAATAACAAAATAGGTCTACAATATCTATAGTCTATTGCAAATTGTCAACCATAATGCATTGCGCATAAATGGCCGCCATGTTGCTGCCGTCTGAAAGATGTTCGCAACTGTGTGTGTTTACTAATGAATTTTAAGAACTTTAAATAGTAAAATTACTGTGTTTGTGAAATTGTGAGTGTACAATGGTTTTATATTACATGTATATGTTCGAAAAGTCTGTCAAATGTCTCTGAAGCCAATAAACAGTGAAATTTTCTTTAGATAGTCATTCGATTCGGACGGCATAATGGCTGACAATCTGATTCAAAAGTCACATAAAAGTAGTGAAAAAAACAAGTATAACAACGTCGTTCATCGCACTACGAGTGAATCTCTTCGGCTGAACGAGTCGGAGAAGGGAGTGACTCACCCGACGAGTCTCCAAGCCGCCCATAACCCACGGAAAATATCTTCGTTTCAGATCACCAGTGTGACAGTTGGGTCTCGGGTGAGCACTGATGCGGGCGAGGACTCGGCAGACGATCTAGACGAATCTCACACCGACGACATCTCTCGGGTGACGGACTTAGAGAATGAAACGCCCAGCTACTCTGAAGACACCTTCTCTAAGGACGACGTGTTTTACAACGCGTCTAGCACGTCGCTAGGCTGCGCGCCTGTCATCCCGACCAGCTCGCAGTACGGGCTCGCGATCGTCGGCCAGGACCCCGCACCGAACCAGACAGGAGTCGTGCCAAATAGCAATAGCACTGAAGCGAATGACATGCACGTCAGCGTTACCAACGCAGGCTCCGGTAGCATCATCAATCTAATAGGGAATGCTAAACCTCAGGAAGGTATGAAAGAAATACAAGAACATGTTAGAAACGAACGATTTAAAGTGGTAAAAATAGAAAGTACCGAGCCCTTCCGGAGGGGCCGATGGATGTGTATGGACTATTTGGATCATACTACAACTCAACAGAACGCACCAATAACATTAAACAACAACTTGGATGTTTCGGAAACTAGCACGCTTCAAGCCCCGGATAGTGGTGTTGTGATAAATGACAGTCAGCATGATGACATGTGTAATGATCTGAATAATAGAGTGCCTAAAGATATTCAAGGAAATGCTCCTGTTGTGCAACAGCTTGATCAAAATGTACAGAAACAATTCCCGATGGCTTCCCCTGGGCAATCGCTAACGCAGCCTATAAACATGGTGCAACAGATGCCTGTACCACAAAACTTATCTGTGCAGTCTCCTCCATTAGAAAAACCGCAGCAGTTAACAAATCAAACTATGCAAAGTAATCAGCAGGTTGCTCAACAGCACCCGCAGAGCATGACGCACATAACCATGCAAAATCCTGCACAGAGTATGGCGCAGCCCCCGCAGCAACAAGTGCAGCAGATACCACAGAGTTTTCCACAGCACCAACTCCAACAAGTCATCTCTCAATCACAAGGCATGGCCATGCAACAAATACCCATGCACCAGCAAATGCCGCAACAGATGCAGCAAATTCCTAATCAACAAATGCAACAAATTAACCAACATCTACCGCAGACGCAGATGACTAATATGCAGCAAATGCAACAGCAAATGCCGCAGATGCAAGGCATGCCCAATCAGGCTCAAATTGCTCAAGTTCCGAACCAGCAACCGCAGATGCAGCAAATGCAAATGCAACAGATGCAAGCCCAACCAAACCAACAACAGTTGCACCAAATGCAACAAGCGCAAATGCCTAATATGGGGCAACCGCTTCATATGCAGGGGCAGCAAACTATGGGAGGTCAGCAACCTCAACTTCAGCATATGCCTAGCCAGGCTCAAATTCAAGCGCTCCAAAATCAACAGATGCCCAATCATATGCAGCAAATGCAAATGCCCACCCAAATGCCTGGGACTAACCAACAGATACCACAAATGCAGACACAAATGCATCAGTTACCACCTCAACCGCAACAGTCAGTTGTGCCTATGCACCCACAAATGCAGCAGCAGGCCATGTCAGGTGTCCAGCCACAGTATAACCAAGCTGTCAACCAGCAACCTGCTCAGTCAATGATAAATACGAGTATGCCATCAAATCAGCAAGCGATGGTTCAACCTCAACATAATGTTCCTCAATACCATACTCAACAACCACAAATGACTCAGCAAGGACAGACTTTACCACAGGAGGTGCTGACAAGTATTGCTACATCACAGCAAGGGGCCACGCTACCTTCAAACCTCCAGCCCATGACCAATCAGCCCCAGGGGTCGACTTTACCAGCGAATCTCCAAAGCTTATCCAGTCAACAGCCAAACCCTGTGCACAACATGGCTTCACAACAAGGGAATGTGCCTCAAGGGGCGATGCAGATGATAGCTCAGGCGCCTCAAAATATGCAGATGACTCTGGACGGGAATCAGCCTAGTATGCAGATACCCGCCTCAGATCCAATGTATATGCAGCAGGGGGGTGTGGCCCCTTCGATGCCGCAGCACATGGGGCAAGCCCAGGGCATGCTGCCTCAGCAAGTCGCGCAGCCAGCGCCGATGGGCGTGCAATACGTGCAGGGGCAAGCCGTGCCCCAAGTGTCTCTCGCGCACCAGAACATTCCCATGTCCATGCAGCAGAGCATGCCGGTCGGTATGGGCGCTGGAGTGCACGCCGGCGTCGTCCAATCGCAGACCAGCATGGGGCTCGCGTACGGCGGTGTCGTGCCGGTTATGTCGCAGAGCAGCGTGGCGCCCGAGGCGGCGGTTTCGGGGACTAACTCGCCAGTAGTGTCGATGCCGGTCAGTTCGACGGGCTACGCGCCTAATACCGCCCAGCCGGCCCATGACAGTCAGAGCTTCGGTAGCCCAGTGAGTGCGGTAGTGTCCCACGCGATTAGTAGCGCAGTGATGAGCAGTGTCAATGTGAATGCGTGTGATAGTGCCTCATCGGAGTTGCCTGCGGACAACCTGCAGGCCGGCGACACGGGCGACGGCAAAGAGGAGCAGGCGGCACCCAACAATGAAGATGAAAGGTCAGTACTGTTGCGTAATATCTAGTGTTTGAACTGACTATGTACACGTGGGAAAGCGATGATGGAATAGTAAAAAAAATATCTTTTGTACGCCCCAGTCAGCAAGACTGTCAGTGAGATGTTCAAGATATCTCTGGGACACGTTAGTTTGCCGGTTGTGGCGTTCAAAAGGTGCCCCGTACAATGTACCTGATTGATTGATTGATTACCCATCAAAACAGGCTCTACCTATGAGTTACCTACTTGTGATTTCAGACTTCTGGGTAGGTTACTAAGTATATTTTTTTTAAATTGTTTACATGGAAAGAAAGGTTTTAATTAAGCAACAAGACGTAAAAAAATGTTAATTGGTACAGTCACCAGCAATAATATAAATTATTCAACATTGGGCGCAAAAATATCTGACACTCTCTTATACCTCTAGTAATAAAGACCTGTCAGATATTTTTGCACCCAATGTTGCATAATATTTATACTGTACCTTTCATATTTGAATTTATTGAATCAAACTAGGTACCTACCTACCTATTTCAGGTTGAAGAGTTGTTGTACGTACCTACCTATCTATTGCCAGTAACGCCTGGTCGTGTGGTATTCCTTGCGTTTTGGAAGCGATACGTCTTTACCTACCTACTTGATATGATTTCCATATCATAGTGACTATGTAATGATATGGTATAGGATGAGGATGACCTAAAGTTTTGAAATTTCAACTGAAATCCAAGATACTTGTATCAAGAAGATTATTGCTCAATTAAAATTATTCACTTAGGGCTGATTTTTCAATTCTCAGATAAAACTATCCGTCAGTTAAATGTATTACTATCCTTTTCTGAAGTCATATGAAAGAAAAGGACAGAGCTAAAATTTACCTTCCGGATAGCTGTATCTGGGGGTTGAAAAATCAGCCCTTAGTTACATATTTAAAGTTACCACTTGCGTTTGTCATGTCATTTAATGCCTAGGTACCTAAAAAAGGATACAATATCTGTAGGTTTTTTAGTGTTGGTAGGACCTTGTGCAGGGCCCGCACCATCTTATGCATTTAAAAATACCGCCAAGCAGCAGTGTTCGCATTGTTGTGTTCCGGTGTGGGGATAAGAGAACCGGTAAAATTACTAGCATAGAGGCAGAGGCATTCCATCTTAGTCTTCAGGGTTGGCAACGTATTTGAAATCTTAAGATTGCAATCCTGAGACTGTAGTCTTGAGAGTTCTCGGATCTCACTTACCATCAAGTAGGCCTGAGCGCTCGAATGCCTTCCCTGTCATAAAAAAAGATTAAAAAAACAGGTTTTAATGTTGTTTATAATATTGGTAAGTACCTAGGACATGTTCTACTTTATCTCATTTAAAACATGTCTCGTTAAGTTATATGATAACAATACCCTTAAACTGGCAAATTTACACAACTCTCACCTTGCTAGTCGCAATCAATCCGTATAATATGCATTGCAATATTGTATTGTTAATATTGGAAACACTTTATTATAATATTATAATATACATTGATTCCAAAGTACAGTCAAGGACTTTAATTGTTATGCCACTATGGAACCCTGTCGCATAAGGTTAATAGTTAATTTTGGCGTAATATCTTTCATGTGGTTTGACGCTGTCATTATGACAAGGTTCCATAGTGGCATAACAAAAGTTCTTGACTGTACTACCCACCTAGGTAACTACACATACACATACAAATATATATTTTTACCGACAAACACAATTAATGCAGGTTTTGCAGGATACCCACGTATTAATAGGTGTCTTTATTGTAACGGGCAAGTTGCCACGGCTAGAAAAAGTTGCTACAGTTGACGGAATAGGTACCTATGCATTATTTATTATTATTATGAGCCCATAATGTCCCACTGCTGGGCAAAGGCCTCTCTCCCCCTCTTCCACTCAATCCGATCTTGAGCGGTTTCCCTCCAGTTCTTGTCCCATGATCCCAACTCATCATTCCATCTCTTCCTGGGGCGGCTTTCTCTTAGCATTTTCCGGGAGCCAGTCTGTGGCTCGCCTGGCCCAGCAATTAGGGTGCATTCGAGCAACGCGGCCGGCCCAGTCCCACTTTAGTTGGGCAGCCTTCTGAGCTACATCTATTATTTTTATCTGGGAACGCAGCTCAGTATTCCGAATCCAGTCTAAAAGCTGAACACCGAGAATGCTACGCTCCATCTTTCATTATTTATATTTCAATTTATATTATTATCCTTATAACATTATGTAGACTATATTTAACAGAATTTATTAATAACCCATTGTATTCTTATCAATTATGAAATGCGGAATGCCTACTTATATAATAGGTATTATTTAATTTCAAAAGCCGCGGTCGTTGACCTACGAAGTACTTTCTAAGCTATTGTGTCAATGTTTAACGTTTGGTACATAACCGGTCAGGTAAAAGGAATATTCATTTCTGAATGCTACCTAAGCTTTACTCAGCGAAAGTGCTTTTGTAAATATCTATCGGGAAATAGAAAGTTTTTATAGGTTTACGATATTTTGTAGTTGAAGAATGTCGGTTAAAATGGGATTTTCCACAATATCATTGGTTTATTTATTATTTTTATTAATGACTAGCGACCCGCCCTCGCTTCGCTTCGGTTTACGTGAGTAAACCAGAATATATTATTGGTACAGTCACCAGCAATAATATATTATCCAAAATTTGGCGCAAAAATATGTGACACGCTCTTATACCTCTACTAATAAAGACGTGTCAACAATAGGGAGATTGATGATCAGTGACCCTACACACAGGCTGCGTTCTGCGTTATGCAGGTCCAGTCAAACATCTTACCTACCTATCAGTTTGTTAAATTATGACAAAGATATACGATCCTGAACCGGACTGAAAACGCAGAAAGCTTCCAGTGTATATGGTCCATTAAATATAATGGCTGACGACGATTCAGAATTGCTAAATTTGTTCAGCAGTTGTGATCCTACACAGCAAGTGCAATGGTCCCACAATGCCGTGGTTGAAGCTGCTCAACTATTGGCTGAGTTATAAAGACTAGGTTAAAGCTACGAAAATACGCAACTTATGGCCATACAAACTGGGTGCGCGCTGAACTGACGTTAATATGCCATGGTATAGGATACAACATTTCCTGCTTAAAGGGCAACACATACTAACCGTCCGTTGGCTAATATTGGCCTGTTAGTTCATCGTGTAAGAACACAGAATATCAGGTTCCTCAAGGATTGTGAAGCCCTGAAAGAATGTTGGGGAAAAATGTATGGAACCCAGCCCAATCACCAATAGAATTATATGGTATTTGCCGTAATTGTTATTATGACGACTAGACTGTGAAGGCTGGGAGAATAACTATTTAATAAGTACTATTGTATTTAAGCAGAAGAGTTTTTTCGTTTGCGGGTTTGTGTGTTTGTTTAAACGGGGTAATCTCTGGAACTACCCGTCGGATTGGAATAAATCTTTTTGTAAATGATAGCCAGTTTCATGAGGAATAGTTAAGTCTAAAAAAATCGGTCAAGCGTGAGTCGGATATACGAGAAATAGCATTGCAACGCATGCGGGGCACAGCTAGTGTAGTAGTAAACGTTGTGTGTTTGTGAATATTTGAAGGTTCATAACTCTCTTCTCCGGGGTTTTTGTAGTTTGTCCCGTACGGTCTACGGTGCCCTTAAGTCTTACCTTTTCAACCTGCATGAAGCGCATGCGACGCAAGTCAAAGTTTACAATTTAGGGAGCTGAAAGGGATAAGACGTGCTTCCGCAATCGGTGGCCGAGTGCATGGCCGATTGCGGTGGCCCCGACGGAAGTGTCGCAGTTGCGGTAGGATTGATAATAACAAGGTCCTCCCAAACGATCCGACCACAATTGTAAGATGCAAGCGACACTAATTTTAGCGGCATTGCAGAAGTAGGATGCCCAGTCTAGGAGCACTACAGCTTACTAAAGAAATAGGTACTCATGTGAAATTAGTTTATGTTGACGAAGCTTGTTACTACTGTTATATCATAGGCGGAAGGAAATAAAATGGTGATGAGTAAGTTGATATTTCTTTCCAATGTTTTTTAAGGTAGACCGTACTTTATAAATTATAAACTATAATATTGGTGATATTACGGAACTATTAATTTTACACGTTAGCCGCGTTTCACTTGTAAGTTTTGAGACGCAACTATGGGTAAGAGGTGGCAAGTATCTGTATTTCTGTCTTGCGTCCAGCTTTGTTTCAAAACTTACATCAATAACTTGCAAGTGTAAATGCGGCCTTACTTACTACCTACGTCAGTACTAAGGCCCGTCAGAGCCTACCTGGTGATTGGCTTAGGTTTTGAAACATTTGTTGATACGCTTTTCGCTGCTGCTTAAAATTATCTTCATCATTGAATCTCCCGACAACGTGCGTCCTTAAACTGGTGTAAACGTTATAAGAGTAAAAATTGATGCTTCCCTATTCGAAACGAATGAACAGAGCGTTCGACTTGAACAAAGATGGTTGTCAATAGTCAGTTCAATACAGCGCAGCTTACTGCATCTATTTGCGAAAATAACCCATCCGTAGACAATGGCCGCTGTACCCGCGTACCGCCGTGCGGAATCCGTCCCTTTGATGCTGTTTATTTGCGTGTGCGCTTCGTCCTGCGACTGCGACATAAATAGGTGGTTGACACGTACGGTGCATGGTGCGCGTCGGTATGCCGCCGGGTGACTCACGCGCATCTACGCTTAAAAAAGCGACTGGCACTTTTGGTCTGGCTTGATTCGTGCAGTTTCTTTTCGATAGCGACATCGCTATGTGGCCGGCTGAAAATGCCCGCAAGACTGTCTGCTGTTAACTGGATGGTGGTTATTTTTATCTTGTCTGAGGACTTGCATAGTTGGACTATTCAAGTTACTGAAACGTGTCGCAAATGCGTTCTCTCTTGGCCTGCCTGCCTACAAACATTTCGAAGAATTTCGTCAATTTACAGCGACATTAAACAGTTATATCCGAATCTTGAGGGGGCATGTCACACTTTTAATATAATTAAAATTAAAGCATACGATTACCTCCCACATAGTCTTGATAAAGAGAAGTGTTTCTTCCTTGCACACTTGTACCGTATTTCCACCATGATTGCCTTTGCATAAGCCAGTAAAAATGGCCGAAGGTGGCGCCGACGCAGCGTCACTGGCGTCGTTGGTAATCGAGTCGAGAGCCGAAGGCCACGGAACCTGAGCCTTCCGTTCGCTCCTGATCGACTTACGTTCATCATTCGCTATCGATTTTAGTTGCATCGACTTTTGTATGGTTTTTTTATGTCCTGCACTTCCCAATACACAGTTCTCTTAAAAAAAAAGTAAGTAAGGTTTAGCAAATATTAAATATTGAGTAAATACAATATGCTATAGTGCAGAACTGCATACGTCATAAAGTATCCTGCATACCTTTGTTAAATTATGTGTGTTAAGTTAGTATATAACGGTGTAGTTTTCTTGGTATTATAAAGTTAATTTTCTAAAATCACACCCATATTTCCTTCCATTAGCAATTACGCACGGTTAAAAATGATCAAACGCCTCAGTTGATTATGTCTCAGTGAATCCTTTATCAGATAGGTACTAGCTTCTGCCAGCGACTTCGTCCGCGTAGAATTCGTACTTTTGTCATCCCACGGGGACCGTTCATTTTTCCGGGATAAAAAGTAGCCTGTTATACTCAGGGATAATGGTGAAAGAATTTTTGAAATCGGTTCAGTAGTTTTTGAGTTTATTCGTTACAAACATACAATAATACAAATATTTCCTCTTCATAATATTAATGTAGATTTTCACAGAGGTAACTTTATATTTGAGCATTATTTTCCCTCTATTATTTTTTGATTCGCATTTGAGATTGAGATTAATATATACCTTGAGAGTCGAGTCTTATTTTAAAACTAGTATTTTATAAATCTAGAAGAAAGATACTTCGTAAAGAATAAATTTTGACAGCACCATTAGTGATTTTACAAAGTAATATTTCTGTCCTGTATTACGAATTACGTTATACGTAGTTGTATCTGTTTAAGAATTCCAGACATTTTTTGAAATGTAAATTCCCCGAGTTTTTTCAATAGCCCATTGTCTAACTAAACGCTTGTTTCTGAAATTCTGTCCATTCATGGAATCGTCGCCGTATAGTCATACGATTCGCGCTCTGGAGCAATTAAATGACGATTTTACTGCCTTGTCTTCGGCGGAAATATACCGACTTGATCGTAATGTTCCATAAGTCCTTTCCACTTACTCTCTCCCCCTAGATAATCAATGTTGATGGCAGAATCTTACTTACGTTTCCTCTTACTGCTCGATGTGTTCAAAGACATAATTTTCCTGCACGGTGGAACCTCGGCACCGCATGACTTAATAGAGTTGAAAGAGTCATTTTATTGCAGTAAAACCCCTTCGAAACTCACTTTATTACGTACATTATTATTTCCCTTTGTTAGCCACGTAACGTGATGCGGTTATACTTACACAAAGCATTAAAAAATGTCAACCCCACCGCACGCAGCTAAAGAATGTTAATAACTCCATTCAAAATCTGTTTAACTTTGTCCAAAGAATAATCCGCTACTTAGCGCAATTTCTACTGTACGATATTGGCGTGTTATATCGGTGAAAGTGCATGCACAAAATACCGGCTTGGCTCCATTCTCATACTGGAGTATTGTCAACTGAGATGTCACGTTCAATATTCGTAATTGCTTGCTTTGTCTGCGTTTCAAACTGTAGCGTTGGCTCAGATATTGGCCAAAGATAATGACCGGTACACTTCGTATGTCCTACTAAATTAATCAAGTTTGTTTAAATCTGTCTGCTTTAAATGCGTTCGGAATAAGATTCGGTAGCAGATATTTAAAAGACAAAGTGATATTTGACACTTTTTTTAGCGAGAACTAAATTATTGTATACGCTGTGCAGCCAATTATTTAGGTTGCCAACAAGTTTCTCTATCGGTATAGGCTTTGACGTCATCAGTGCCACTACATCAAATTCTGATAAAAGACACTTAATGATAATTGATAATTTCGACGTCAATGCACTCTATACACTCTCACTCGAAAATGAAGGTTTTTTATTCCAATGTATTTAGCACAGTTGGCCGATTGGAAAGTAGCGAGTAGGCAACCAGTAAAAGCAAATAAAGCGATCATTCGTTATATCTCTATTATTGAAATATAATGAGATGCGGTTTGACAATTTCTTATAAACTACTAATGGCATAAGACGTGACGGTAGAAGTCGTTTACTTCAAGGACCTTTTTAACCTTACCGGCTCACGAATCTTGAAAAGGTAAGGACAATGAATGGAATAATGGTAGGTAAATAATAAACACAGTAACTCGTATAACTTAGGACATATCCATGACAGGATAATATTCCATCTTCCGTGAAAGGATCTTTTTTTCACACCAATCTGATTATAAAGCGCTACTTTTCTTAAGCATGGAGGAAGAATCTGACCAAGAATATCCGCGGTGGGCTAATTTTGTATAAATATTAGTGCTTGTCCATCGTCACTACCTTTTAAATGGATCGTTTTAAAAGGATGCCCTTAAAAGTGAGAATGTAAGATAATGTGCTATCACGCTTGTTTGTTGTCAAACAACCGACTGTGGGCTGGCTTTGGCAGTGCGTGACTGTAGACGGCGCCTCGCAAGGACGCAGCGCAGACCAATCCACTCTTTTATCTCCGGCAAGGTGCAAAAAAACATTTTTTGTCTATAGTTCTGGCACGGGGAACCGCCCGTCCGCATTATTCACAAGTATTTGCGACGCAATAAACGTCAAACTTTGTTATACTTGTCTGAGCGTGTCTTTATTGGCTGATCGAGCAAAGAGTACTTAAAGACAATTAGCATCAAGAATTTTGACTACGTTTATTACAGAAGCGTCGTAAAATTGTCATAACTTTTTGCTACTTATCAATGCGTTTTACCTAACCTTTTTTCGTCAGTAGTGGTTGGTCCGGTTTGCCCACTTTGGTTGTAAATGACGGCTAGTTATCTCCAGACCATTATCGACATTGATAAAGAGTTCGTTGCTTTGATTTTATTTACATTGTTTCGCATGCATTCCTTTATCACATAATCTTTTAACAAGTTTACCTGTACTTAGTTCGCGATTAATTCAATAACAATTTCCAGAATGCTCTTGTTTCTGCAGGTGCAAGACCTCATTTTTGTTAATGTTTACTTAATTGCGTGGATTTTCTTCACTGTTTCGTGTAATTAATTATTCAGCTTATTAGCCGATGAGTTAGATCTCGCGTACATTCCACAAATGTTTCCACGCTACTTAATTAGTGATGCGACCTTGTACGCTGGAATCAATTATAATATAACTTCAAATAAATAACAAATCGGTGTTAAACAATATTCAAGACGACGCTAATCATTTCGAGGAGTTATCTAACGCAAATCTAGTCTTTATTCCTCGAGCCGAATGGTTTAGGCGAAAACTCTTAGCATTCCTAAGTAACATGATACACTGCATCACATTTTTTGTTTGAGAGCTGTAGAGCGTAGCGGAATTTACTTTCTTGTCCTTGTGTCTATTTTATTCTAGTTAGCTAACCTTAAAACTGACGGCAGAAAATGCAAGCTCGAAGACGGCCCAGTGTCTCGCATTTCTACAATAATCTAAAAAACCTGTATCATAACATGACGTGACTCTTTCTATATAAATTAAATCATCAGTCCACTATGGCAGCAAGGTGCGAACCCATGTTCAAATTTACCATGACTGTGCTAAATGCCAATAAATCGATATATTGGATCATTACCCGTTTTGGCTGATAGGTTTAAAAAAAGATTACGTCAGTCTTAAGGCTGTTTCCAGTAAAAGATAAAACGTCACTAGTTAAAGATAAAGTTTCTGACTTTTGCGATTGCTGTTATCGAATGGTTTGCTACGACGTGGAATAGGGTTCAATAATCCGATAACGACGTGCACATAACGGCCATTGGAAACTGCGAACCAATGCGTATTGACCTCCGTACCCATACGATATTTCTAATAATACCCCTTTATCGTTCTTTGTTTGCAACTTGTCATACGCAAAAGCGAGTGAAATCTGCAATTTGACACCAAAGCGAGCTCATTGCAGAGAAGGCCACTGGTTTAATTGAAAGTAACATGTTTACATTTTGGTAGTGCAAAAATATTGCTGTACTCGGAGTTCTGTCTGTATGTTCAAAACGAAGAACAAGTATGAAGGGCCTAGGTTGAATGCTTTACCGATAGCGTAGGAGGCAGAAAAGGCCCAACGCGTACAGTTCCAGTTTGCTGTACGTACTGAATTGTATATTGAGCTTAATAAAGCATCTGGGTTTGTTGACCCACATCGGGAGTTTACTGAGAGGAAAGCTCTGCGCACATCTTAATGGTTTTCGCACATCACCGTGAACATTCATAGCTCATTCTAAATATAACAAAAATGATTGTTTACTGCTTGTGGTTTTTGCAATTTGCAAGTGCATATCTTTGATTACTTTTAAAAGTAAATTATGTTGAAAAAATAAACCACTTATTTTTCGTCAGTTGACTCATTTCCCAGTCAGCATACAGCGTTTCATAGCATCGCAATTGACTCACGAATGTTTCGTGAATGCGTTTCGCTTCCAAACATCTTTTAATGCATGTTTCCGAAGATAACGCTATGAAGCCGTAGTATATGCGTTATGCTTTATATGATGACGCATAGTGCATACGCGTCCGCTACGTCTACCAATTGCGAATTGTAATTCAACCGTCACCAAACCGAATCGGCGGCTGCTGGCGCTTGCCGGAAACATCCATGGAATGGCAAAATGCCAGTCAATCCTAATGAGTGTCATTATTATAGCGTTTATGTATGAAACATTCTCTATCAAATATTTTGATCGCTTTTTTCGATTGGATAGTTTTATGATGCAAATTTGTATTCAAGATACGTTTTGATTCCGTCGTTTCTTCCTTGAGGTATAGGAGTAACGTCCACCAACGATTTTATTAAAGAATTCAGGTGACAGGTATTTCAAGTTTTGAAAAAGATTGCCTGTTACTTTTCTTGTGGCTTTTCTTCTTAACGGTCAGTGGCCTCTACTTGGGAAACTGGTAGACTCAGAAATGTAAAAGCTCCCACAGGCCTTACTTACAGAATCAAGATCTTCGTTTGGTTTTTTTTTTAATCTTTGAATTACAAAATACTCGGAATTATCTACAAAAAGACAGAAATTGACTGTTAGCTGATCATTGTACTCATTGTTGTATAAGTCCTTTTGTTTAAGTAGTTTTTTACCATCAGTCAGACGTTCCATTGAGTTTCTTTCAGGATTGTTGCGGTTCTTTCCAGAAATCTTCATAGTTTTTGTTTTGTAACGTTAGTATCTTATCATTATTAATTCCAACACGATCCGGTTTGTGTTCGACCTCAATCATTTTGAATTAAGTACAACTAATAAACGTGGGAAAATAACTAGTCAAACTATTGCATTTTATAAACATATTTGCAATTCTAACGCTGTATTGGTCGTTTGTAAGGGGAGCTCAATGAGCATTCAAGTCGATGTGCGCTGCGGCTAAGTTGCGGAGTATGCTGTTTGTAGGGTCCCTCTGTGGATGTAAGTATTGAATGATTGTGTTCGGTTAGCACACGTTAGGTACATGCTTACCTGTATGACCCAGTGGTACTACCGTGCGATTGCTTTCCCGGCACGCTAAGTTCATTGGCACCAGTCGCTACACCCTCGTCAATAGGTAATCCCTCAATGAAATGCACACTCCGATAAAACTCCAATAACCATTACGGAAGAAATGGTTTCTCCCACACTAACACACCTGGATTCGTTACAGAGTTATTTTTAGACGAACGGAAGAATACTAGCTGTCTAGTAGTAAAAAGTGAGTCCAAAGTTGTTCTTCAAAGTAGAAAGTGCCAGTTGAATTACGAGTATTAGTGTCTGTTTTTAGCGGTAATGCGGGCGTAATGATTATGGATTTATAATAGTTCGTTTTGTTAGGGTTCGGGAATTTTAGCTCGTCCATTTTGCTCAACTTTTTTTGAGTAGTGACTGGAAGCCAAATCTGGCCAAAACACCACGTTAGCTCTTATGTTTCGATTTTATAAAATCCCTCGCAATTGGCTAACATTGCTCCATGTATTTGTCAGCATTAACGGGTAACGCGGATTCAAAAAAACTGCCTTAAGACATACCGCGAGGGCTGATCGCAAGCCACAGTAAAACTTTTTGGGAATTTCGTATATGCTCCACATATTTCACGTTTCTTCAGTTGAGCCATTGGTGTTTTTGTAAAAGGGCTTCTAAACAGGCCATATTTTCACTGCAATATGTGGCCAGCAACTATTGGTGTCTTTCTCTAACATACGAGTAAGAGAGGGACACCAATAGTTGCCGGCCACATATTGCAGTGAAAATATGGCCCGTTTAGAAGCCCTTTTATAATATTTCCCTTGCTATGCTATTAATTTCCGTCTAATGTGAAACGTGATTCGTTGTGCATTACGCAAAAGATGTCGTTTTTAGCGTGAAATATATTTTTGACCAAATTGCGAAGCCGGATTGTTTGAGTCAATTTTTGATTTGCTTGTCCCATGACCCATGTCTTTAAGATACTTTCTAATGATTTTGCCGTCTTATTTGAATTTTCTCCTGAGCTCTTGATGTGATTTTGCAACACGGCCGGTGGTCATTTTCTTTAACCGTCTCCTCTCAGTAGACTGGCTTAAACTGGATGGTCTTCCAGAACCGGGCTTTCTTGTAGTCGTTTTTCTGAGTGAGTATAACGCTAAAATCTAAAATACTATAAACTGTCTCTCACACCATCGTGTAAAATGCACAACGACCTTCGCTTTCGACCAGAGGCTTTGTGTATCAAAGAAATTAGTAATAAGGTCCCGTTTTTACCCTTTGGGTACGGAACCCTAAAAAGGGCGTCCAGGTTGTGTACAAATTGTATTGATAAATAAGCGAAGCTAAGTAGGTAAAGTAAACAAATAAGTAATCTATATATACCTATATAAAAGGCAAAACTGACTAACTTATATATCAACGCACAGCCGAAACTACTGTAGGTACCTAGAAACTTGAAATTTGGTACAGGGGTTCCTTTCATGATGTAAGTGAACACTAAGAAAGGATTTTCCTAAAATCGACCCCAACGGGAAGAAATGGGGGGAGTAGCGGGAAACTAATTCTACGCGTACGGAGTCGCGGGCGTCCTCTAGTAAATAAATAAACTTTAAAATAATGTCGCATTGTAATTCGGTTTTAAAAATATGCACGTTGCAGATATAAAAAGTCCGCGCGTGACCTTTTACATTTGATATCATTATTACCATATTTTTGGCATTCTCATCATGCTAGAGTAGTCCAATTAAGAAGGGGAATTCTGTCAAGTTATCTCAGTGGATGTCACGCTCATGCTTACTAAAAAGCATGCTAAAATAGATTGCCATTTTAGCATGATTTTATTATTGGTTTCTCAAGTGGATGTTGATGCCACTATTTTGCGCGAATTTTACGAAATGACAATTTTGTATTGCTGGGCCTCTATTCTTAGCGGTATAAACCATATCGTCTTATGGTATTGTTTTGTTTTTTAGGCCGTCGTTACTGTCATGTCAAGTAAATAAGAGCTATCAAAACGTTAACAATACCCAATTCAAGGACGATAATGGTCTTTAACGCAAGAATCTCGGCCCTCCTTAGACAATGGTCCCTTAACTTTTATGTTTGAAACATGTCAATGATTACGAACTTTTTATAAGTTAAAATATACTAGATAAATGTAATATTAAAGTTAAAAGTATGAACTATGAAACTCTGGATACTAGAGTCGGGCTCGCACTTGATCGGTTTTTAATCACGGAAAGAGCATGGGCGATGCCCATTAACTTCCATTAGGTCTTGTGAATACTGATACTAATTAGCTAATTAATTACTATTACAGCACCGTTACAGAACCTAGCTTCTATAAATAGTGAGCGAGCTAGTAGTTTGCGGTTTTGTGAGATGTTGTTTCGATTTGCTATTAATTGCGCTGAGCCTATCGACTTTTGCCCACGCACATGCCATTTGTTGTTTTATTTGTAATCTTATTTGACTTTGATTGGTTTTGTAGTAGTTGTCTAAGAGCGTTTTTACGATTTAAAGTAACGTCAATTAATTCTCTTTATTATTCACTCATGTTACCTACTAAAGCGTTGGAAAAATGTTTAGCCCATACTGTTAACAGTGGTCATATTCCACGTTAAACGTCGTCGGGTTCCTTATTATTTCCCCTTGTCCAAATAAAACGCCGATCAATTAACCTTTGTGGTTTACTTATATAAACTTTTCACAGTTAAACAACATGAATAGTCGTAATAACTAATAACAATTTATCAAGCAACAAAACATCCTCATCATCGTGACAACAAAAACAACCTCCTCCCGCGCAAAACAGAATGACAGCTGTCTGTTTCTGTTTTTTTTGTTTTACGTTATTTGACTTCTAGTTTTTAAAGTTAAAACAAATGTCGAGTTAATCTCTTTAACCGAACAATTGTCCTCGCGTGTGATATCCATGGACTTGTTTCTCTAATAAGTTCATGGCGATTGTCTAAAACTCGATACTGGCGAAATACACCTTGTTAAAACAAGGAGTGAAAGCCATTAATTAAGAACAAAAAAAAAAACAAATGTCAATTACGACAGCAGCTAACAATACGTCATTCTAGTAATTGAAGTACTTAGATAATTTGCCCTATTCTAGGCAGGCACTTACTTGACTACAAGTCATGCCAATTTACTCCACATCCATAGCAATTGCATTAATACAAAATGTCTAACTTGATTAAACTTATTACCTGTTATCAGCAAGTAATCTAGATAAAAATGTTTATAGTTTCCATTGCCTTATTAAGCTATAAATGAGTTTAATAGCTTAATATCTATCTGTTAGGTTATTCAGGCCTCTGCATGGTATGGCGCGCCTTCGTCATTACTAGTATCCAGATGCGATCAGTCCTATTTGCAATCAATGAAGATTTACATAAATGGCGACGCCGCTGCAAAACTGGTGCCATTCAGTCGCGCAATTCTGAATCAGGACATTCTATAGAATATAGTTTTATCCTGCTCCCTTTTCGTACATCTAAAAGAGAGACGTGTTTCTCGATGGCCTGAGAAATGCAATCTTCTTTTAAAGTATCTGCCATGTTGTTTCCATTTTTGGTTAGTCATGCGTGTTTACAACTTATCGCCTGCACCAGCCTCTTGTTCCGTGGGTCAAGGCTGAGATCCTGTATTTTTTGTTTTAATTGGCGTGTTAGCCATGTTTATAAATAAACACTAGAGATCTTACATCGATTAATTTGAGGTTCACTCCATAAACGAGCAGCCGGCAAGGTCACGGTACCGCACCAGTTTGTACCACGCAATTTTCTTGCCTCTTTATTCAGTTGTCTCGTGCCTCGTTTTGGATATTGATCGGACATTGAGGCACGCCAGGATAAAATTTCCGCGTAACATGCTGTTTCCGTGATTGGTTTACCTGTTAAGTAATGTAGTGGTTTCTGTTGTCCTATTTAGGTCGAGCAACATGGTTTTAACAGTTCAATATTGGTCTAAAAGTAATTTTTGACCACTTGGGTCATACGCAGATTTAGGTTAGCGTCTTTCCTGTGGACATACCCGAAGTTAACGTTTTCAAAGCCTCATTTTCTGGCTGAACTCACATCCGCATAAGAATTTGTGAGTAAGTATGACCCACTTGCGCTAAGTCCAACGTATCTGTGTGTAGCTGATGCCTTAAGTTTACACATGTCTTTGTTATTTCTCGTAACAATTCTTATCCTTACTTTTATAAAATACAGTAGAACGGATGATCTACGCATCCGATCATTTTTCAAACAGGGACCACGTGCCGGAAGACGCAACGTGGGTAAGCTGTTGCGGGCCCCCCCACGAAATGGGCAGGCTGGATGTGAACGCAGGAAAGGTGGGGTAGCCTAATGTTTAGCGATATACCTGCTAATATTATAAATCTTAAAGTGTAGTTTGTTGCTTTGTCTTTTTATTAACGCAATGACAGATTTTTGTGATATTTTGTACAAAGGTTGTCTAAATGCCGGAGCCTATCTTTATTTCCGAGAAATTGCACAGTTTCCGCGTGATTCGATTAACGACCTCTACATGAACTGAGTCTCGGACAGAAACTAGTAGCAAATACATGTACAATTAAACTAAAGTTACGTATGTCAAATTACGAGTAATACCAGCCTCTGAGTTCCACCAAAGGCAATGTACTTACCACCCGTCGAAAGTCCAAATTCCATCAACATCACCTTGATGTAAGCATTACCGTGCGTTTAACTAGGCAGTTTTTGCATTTCTATGAAACTGTGAAAGTTGGCACCAGCTGAGCATTTCTCATATTTTTTACCGCTGTGAGTTACACCTCCCGATCTGGCTGTAAATTACTTCACCCTTACTGAAATTCTTACTCTGAAGTTTATTTTTACTTTTTTAGCCTTATGTAATCAATTCAACAAAATATGCACAGAGTACATCTTACCTCACTTAACTCGCAACTATAAAATTACTTTCTTCCGTTATTAACCATTTCATTTTACGATTACATTTGCTTAGCTAGATTAACATTGATGTCCTAAGTAGGTATCCTATTAAATAACGTCCAAGTGCGCTTACGCATTACCTACATCCGATCCGAGACGGTCTGCAATGCGTAGCCTTAGGTATTATACCTATTTCCACGTCGTTTTCATTACAATACAATACAATACAAAACACTATTGAACATTACATCGAAAACATTACAGAGAAACAGCATAATTAAAAAACAAAATACATCAAAATACAAATCAATAATACGAATGTCGAGATTTAGACAGATTTATCTGGAGTACAGAAAGCGTCCAGTGGTGGGGTAGTTTTTGAAGAAAACGAAGTACTTGGTCGGATTAACGTCTGACGCAGTCGCAGCATATTGCAGAAGAGCTGGTGCTAGAACCTAAAAACGTTACGTCCGTATTTTTTTAGATCCGTGCTATGAGGAAATGAGGATAAATAAAAAAGGTAAAATGAAATGACTAGCATAGAGGCGGCCTCTGTTGGCAACACATTAGTCTTGAAATTGCAAGTGTCCAGAACCCACACTTACCTTCAGGTGGCCTGTGTGCTAGATTTCCTTCTTTATTTCATGAAACATAATATAAATAAAAGTTTGACAGAGACTTATTAACTGTCAAGCTTAAGTTATCTCTTCAATGCGCATTAATAATATTTTCGTGTTTTATGGCTTTGGTCACAGGTTTGTTCAAAGCGGTTTTACTCTGCCTTATGTGCGACTATGAGCAAGCAAGAGACCCGGGTTAAATATTGTCTTTATGTATTGAGACTTGAGAGGAAAGTTAATAAAGAGAATATCACCCTTGCTCCAGAAAATGACAATGAAATACACGGGTGTCTTCAAAAATACTAAACTGCAAACAAGTTTACAAAACTTTCTCTCCGATCATTGTCTCAGATTACGCGAAGTTATGCAATTGATTTTAATTAAGATTTTTTTCTTTGTAACAGAATAGCACTGAGTAATTTAAACAGTTTACGACTTCCATTCCAGGATTAAAACGCGATTTAATAGCCGTTTCTCACGTAACGTCGGGTAAAGACTAAAAATAATCGATGTCTGGAAAATGCTTGGGCGTCAAAGAATGCGATGTGATAATATAATTCGCAGTGACGTGAAACGTCCCAACTCGATAAGCAAGAGTGTGATGTTTAGCTCTGTGGCATACATAACTTGATCCCCCTGCCCGTAAAGACTACGCAGATTTAGGTACCGTAAAACGGGGTGAGTAGGAATTAAGGGGTGAGTAGGGACACAACCTAAAATGAAGCATATTATGTTACTAATTATAAGACTGAAATTATTTCCAATAGACGTAACGTTTTTGTCAATTTAATACTTGATCTTATTTGTAACAAGTTATGACTTATTTTAGGGTGTGTCCCTACTCACCCCGTTTTACGGTACCTAAACTACGACCTTAGAAGAGCGACGAAATGAGCGTCGAATATACAAGGGCTCATAAGACCCACCCACTAGCAGTTTCTTTTAGGGTCTAACTGCCGCACTCAGAGACGTCAATTAAACTTAATGCTTGTTTAGTGACGTGTTGTCTTATTCTATTGCTATAGCAAAGAAAGTGACAGCAGCAAATTTAACCAAGCATTAAATTAAATTGACGTCTCTGAGTGCGGTAGATACAATGTATTTTTATGCTAAATGAAAATTTTGACGACGATCGAGCGACTTTGTCATGTGTCAGGAATGGGTAAATTCGTTTATGGCGGATTTACATTTGTCCACCAAATGCATGCCAGTAGTAGACGTACATGGCGTCGTTACAATAGCTCTCGCCTCGAACGTGAAAACCAACTCATCAATGTACTTTTCTACTGGCATGCTTGTATTGCATTAAAATGCTACTTTAAGTTCTTCGACATTAAGTTTAATGGCTAATTTACATTGGTCCACCAATGCAATACAAACGACTGTGTCAACCCTAATTTACTCGTACAAAAAAATAAAAAACCATGAACTCTTACAAACAAGAGTGACCGTTAGTGTACTGTGATGAACAACGCCAAATGTTAAAACAACATGTTTTTTTAAATTTGTATCTATTTTTATATCTTGTCGATTGTAACTAATATTATGAATATTATGATGCCTGCCTATCATAATTTGTCCTCAGGTCTATCAGCCAGTCAGTTTCCTCTTTTTAACCGACTTCAAAAAAAAGGAGTAGGTTCTCAATTCGCCGGTTTTTTTTTTTTATGTATTTTCCCCGATTACTCGAAGACTACTGGACCGATTTGAATTTTTTTTTCGGTGTTCGAATGGGTATACTTTCTAGTTGGTCCCATTGTCAGCACGTCACGATCTGATGATGGGATCTTGGAGAAATCAAGGGAACTCCTCGAATATTGTAGGCACGCTTATAGCGATTTTGTTATTTTTCTCTGTAACTCGTGCATTTGCTTATGAAAAGTACTACATGGTGAAGTGGAACTGATGATGAAGACCACAGATGGCCAACGGAACTCCTAAACGGTATCTATTTCAAGGGTGGCGACAAGATATTTCGATTAAGATAGTTGAGCGACTATGACGAAGCATATGTACGTTTAAATATATGACTATGACTTTCCCACGGCGTTGCTTGCGGCGAGATTGAATTTCAATGTTATATAGTTTCTTATTAATTATTATTAATTAAAGTGGGACTACATAACAGCATAATTATAATCACTAAAAAGTATAAAATAAAATAAAAGTTTAAAAAAAAACAAAAAACCGCCTTCAAAAAAAATAACTTCTTTTAAAATGGTAGGTAATAGCATAGTATAAATAGACAAGTAGCTCGACTCCGGCCCTTTAGGAGATTCTGATACCTATTGCCGCTCGGACGTCAGGGTTGTCCGAACATGTTTTTCAGTTTTGGTCACCTACTTGACCATACCTAATTTGATCTATGATTTATAATCATAGTAGTTTTCATAAATTACACAAACATAAAGTAGGTAAGTATAAATATTGTTAGGTACCTAAGTATATACACACATAAGCACACAGATATGCACGTTTAACTTGTAAGATCCCTCTTTTTAGTCGGGGTTTAAATAGAGTATAGTGATTTAATTTTAAATAAATAAAGTACGAAAACATGGAGTAGCTCCCAGTCTATAGCTACTCAACATGGATAAAGAAAAAATACAATGTGATGTGAACAATAATAATATTAATGTACCGAAAATTTAATAAATATCTAAACATCACCGGAAAATCTCACACAAATTGACCTAGGTAGTCCTAAACTAGGTTTAGGCTTTGGGTAGTGACAAATACATACTTATTTAATATTAATATATAGGTACATATAAAACACCTAAGACTCGAAAACAAATACCTACTCGCACTCATCACACGAATATTTGCCCTGACCGGGAATCGAACCCAGGACTGCTAGCTTCGTAAGCAGTACTTAGTCACTAGGTCACTACCAACTACCTAGACCATCCACGTCGTCACACGTTAACTGACACTTCACACTCAATAACTTAAATTACCTACTTAATACGTATTTATTTCACCTAAGTAGGTATCTATTCTATAGGTATAGGCAAGCCGGTACGAAATACCTCATTAATTGAGTAGGTATTTACATTAATCACTTGCAGCTTTTATTAAATCTGGATAGTTGTAAGTACCTACCTAAGCTAGGTTTAGGGCACAGTTTAGGCGTTTTGAAACGAAAGAAAATGTCACGCTGACAATAAAATAGATTTAACAAAAGCTGCAAGTGGGCTATAAGCTATAGGTAAATATCAAAAAATAAACAGCATTCTTCACAACACAAACTCTAAATAGGTACCTTTCCGACTCAAAAGGTATGTTGAAAAACGATTTCTACGAGCGAGAACGAGCTCCGGATTTCTTACACCATTATTTAAACACCCGTAAACTGAACAATATTTTCTAGTTTTCGACAAAGACATTGTCGCTCGATGTTTTAATTTAACGCGCACTACAACCAAACGTGACCGAACGCAATGACGCCGCGACCCCGTCTAATCACCATTCCCGCACCTCTGCTTGTAGTTTCGTGTGGGAGGTTCGCCCCGCCCACAGCCGTACGGTCGGCGTTACGCACACATGCAAGCCGCGCGATGTACCTTTGTTTGAAGACGACCTACTTCTCTATTTATACTATGGTAATAGGTCAGTCCAACTGAAGTCTGCTTTTGGTTAAAATATTGTTGGACGCCGACTTCAGTTGGACTGACCTATTACCTACCATTTTAAAAGAAGTTATTTTTTGCTTTTTGAAGGCGGTTTTTTGTTTTTTTAAACTTTTTTTATACATACAAAGAAGATTGATGTGACTGTTTATAAACCTTAACATAAACAAATTTAAATAAATAAAGTGCGTTGAATGTCCGCTAATTCAACAGCTCAATTTGAAATGTCCGAAAGGTGCTATATTTTGGTGAATGAAAACAAATAAACGATCCTGTAGGGCACCGTATAAGTGGACTTAGCCATCACACAATTCTAAATGCTTTGCCAACCCCTAGGAGAAATATTTCTGCTTTTCGGCAGTTAAAATGGTGGTAGCAACCCTGAACTGGGTCCTACCACCCGCAAAATGTTATAAGAAAATTATTAGACATGCTATAATAATTCTTTCAGCGCGTATAAAATGGTATTGATATAATGATTGTATTAGAATTGTCAATAAATTTTACGTAGGTACTCGTCAGTGGTGCTTGATGCGCTTGCAGTGGCGGCTTGTACACGTTTACCTGTTGACCCATCGGTCAGAATTTCCTCTGAAAATAACTACTGTCGTAATTAAGCACAAGGTGATCCTATTTCGTAACGCAATGTTATTCTATTTTCGTCAGTCTTTGCAAAAGAGTTTTTCCACCTTGAAAACGGTACATGACCTATTTTTTTGAAATGCGGTGCCGGTTGTATGCTGTTAAAAAGACTCATTCATTAATGAAAATTCGACCGATTTCTATTATTTTACTCTAATTTGCTGTAATTCACGTGTAAAGATATCTACATTTGTAGTTTATGCATGGTCATAAGTGTTTGTTTTTACTTTATTCAACGTCCAAAATTCGTTAGGGTGTATTTTTTTTTATTTCAATCATCAAGACCTTTGTTTTTTTAAGAAATCATGATTTACACGTTCCGTCCTAGCGTATCTGTTAACAATTGCATTAATCACGACTGCTACTTGTGCGATTTTATCCATAACAACACCATGTATGTGTCACATATGTGGGTCATTGATTAAAGCACGAGCTACAGCTTTGATTAAATCAGTTATCGCTTGCTCATCCTATGATTTTGTCACCGTGTTGTTTCATTTTCATAAACATGCGTTTCATTGTCATTGTTAACAGTTTTGGTTACACGTAGAAATCGTTTAAAGCTAATCCTTCGAAAACTGTCCAAAAAATTTAATTCGGTTCAGCGGTTTAGCTGCGAAACCGTACCTAACAATGATTTTAGTGTGGGTAATGAAATTGAAATAGATATAGTTCAGCACATTTAAATTGCTTCATTAATCAAAATGAATAATCGTTCCTGACTCCCATCTCAAACCGCCTCAAAGGTTGCCAAGTTGCCAAACACTTGAATTAAAAGCAAAAACAAATCAAACGCGCGATCGGACAGCGTTGAACTTGATGAAAATCAAAAGCTAAATCGTCTTGTCGATAGAGGTGAGCGTTGGCAGATTTGTGCACTAGGTCTTGCCGACGCTGCTCCCGCCAGTCCACACTCAACCATGACGCGGGACGGGCCGAGATTACGGGAGACCAGACGCTACGCCGGTGAGAATTGTTTATATGACGATGCATTACTAACAATAACGATGCGTTAAGTAATTGGATGCAATAACTCTCAGAACGTTAACGTTACGATGTTAAATAAACGTTGGTTACTCAATCTGACGACAGCTTTATGGCTTGTGATTTTTCGTCCAGATACCCAAAAGCGACATTTAACACCCTCTTACCTTTTGTTTATAAGTTGTGAGCATGTTTAGATAATAATTTACTAAGCTCAGCCGCACATAATACCGCATTACATAAATCAACCGAATCGTTATAAAGGACGTTTTTCCCGCCAATAACAACGTATTGTATTACTATTGATGTTTACCGTGACAGGTTGGAGATGGTTCAGAAAAGGTTTCTGCGCCGTCTTAATTTCAGAATGCGATCTCGGCGATGTTCCTATGACCAGCTTTTGGCCAAATATGGTATGCTTTCCCTCCGCGATAGACGATTCATTGCCGATGCTATCATGTTGCGTAATATTTGTGTGGGTGACGTCGATTGCCCAGAACTCCTGTCAAGAATTCATCTCCGTGCTCCTCTTAGATCAACGAGGTCTAAACATCTTTTCAGTCTTCCCAAAACTAAGACTAACGCCGGGAAACGTGCACCCATATATAGGCTGTGTGGCTATCACAATAGATTTCTTAATGACATAGACCTATTTTCACAATCCCGCGCCCAGTTTAAAGCTTCTGTTGTAAATTTACACAAGCATTAATAGTTCAATGTGTTTCTGTTGTTTAATGTCTTTTTTTTTTTTTTTTTTTTTAATCATTAAGTCTTAATTAAGTACATTGCATGCTGTAATTTTAACTTAGTATCTCTTGTGTTCATAGTGAGATACATTCAGGGAAGCATCTGTATTTATAGAACCAATTTACAAATTATGTTACACTCTATGTATGTTTCTGTGTTATCTCCTAAATAAATAAATAAATAAATAAATAAATAAATAAACGTAACATATTCTATAAAGTTGAGCTTGAATAACTGTAAACATAACAGAGGATAACTTGAGTCATAAATCAACCAGCGATAGATTTTATAAAAAGTAAACTTAGACTCTTTCCATTCTGGCGAAAGTCTATTTCGAGCTTCATGATTGAATGGGTTTCTAACATTTCCTATTCAGACCACCAAGGAAACTGTTTAACAACAAGTTTTATAGTTATTAAATGAGTCTTGTGTTTACGGAGGAACATTTGCAACTTTGTGTCGATTGTAAACAACTTTTGTGTGAGTACGGGCCGTGAACTCAAAACTGGCAACGTGACAGGTTTGCGTTTCAGCCTGACACGACAATACTTAGTTACCGTGGACATAACGTAAAGTGTTGTTTTTGTGTACTACCTACAAGTACAACGTAATGAGAAAATGGGGAATATTTCTGTGTAACGTCGTAACATGCTCTGTTAATGGTTTGCTCACTCTTATTTAAAAGACAGATGGAGGTATCTTTAAGTGAAATTACTAACGTAGTGGCGTTCCATCTTGGTCCTCAGGGTTGGCAATGCATTTGCAGTCTTACGATTGTAGTCTTGAGAATTCAAATATCTACGAGTCCCAGATCCCACATACCATCACGGCCATGTAAACAAATCTAACTAAACCACCTCCTTATTGTGCCTACACTAAAAATCAGTGCAACTTCACGTACAAGGAGCCCTTTTAGAATACATTTGGGTTCCGTATAAAGCACCCCTTATAGACTGCGGAAACCAGCAGCTATAAAATACTTATATATCACCTGACATGTCCCGCGACTTCGCAAGGCTGCTCCAGACATCGTATGTGAATCGCTAAAAAATTGTGTCAAAATGAATGCGTGGTGTTTCTCGTACTAAGTACGAAATGTAGTTTAAATTTTTGAGGAGGTAGAGCATAATTTTGAATTTACTCTAAATACTAAATTATAAACTATCAAAAGGGACATGTACATTGCTTAGCTCAGCTTGGTTATAACATTTGTCACATGTGTGCAAGATTGTTACATGTGGCTTCCATTGCTGCACCAGTGTCTTTCCGTTTTCCAATATCCGCTCACGTGCTCACGCGCATGATCTACCTTTAATCTTCATGATCAATTTCCAGGTCAGTGCTCCGATTTTGGATACTGTTACTTTATTTTTAGCGTCAGCAATTCCCAGAATAGATTCGCTCACTCTCTTTTGTCTAGTGATGGATCTAAATCAACAATAATTTCCGGTCCGAATTCTGTAAGTCATTCATTGACAAGTAACTGACGGCTCATTTATTTCGCGCCGGAGGTTTTTTTATGGAACGAAGCTGACAATTAAAATTTAATGGAAGGATACTTTAATAGCAAAGTTTCGCCTTGGGAGATATTATTTCCACCCTCATTCTTCTAGTCTTCATTTTTTAACCATAAAGTCCGTAGAATTTTGAAAAGGCTTTTTGCCGAAAATGGCAATATTAGTTAAATTTATATCATAATTTAGTTTTTATCGGACTGCCCTGCCCAGAAGAAGGGGCATTTTCGGGTGTATAGTAGGTAAGTATCTATGTGTGTTCTTTTAGGATTCTGTGTGAGACTAAACGGCTGGATGGATATATGCGTTCTGTATCGCAAGATTAAAGAGGACGCCCGCGACTTCGTGCGCGTTGAATTATTTTACAGCTACTCCCCCTATTTCTTCCCACTGGGCGTCGATTTTGGGAAAACCCTTATTTAGTGCACGTCTATAGTACCCAAGGGGTATTCCCTCTAAATTTCAGTAGCCTTGTCAGTTTGCTTACTATATCATCTCTAAAAGTTTCCATTTAATAATATGGTGTAGTAAAAAAGTCATAAATCGTAATGCAAAGGGCTATAAGCCACTAAAAAATGATGGCGCTATAAATATTACACATTCGCGAGTACAGGGTGGGGCCCGGGAACTGTGCCGGTCGTCGCCCTCGCAGCCGAATCTACGACTTTCTAACGAGATTAAAGTTTCTTACTTTAAGCAGACGCAAGATGTCTTGAAAAACGATCGCACTGGAATGCAGCCAACACATCGAGATCATAATTGCGACTCCACTTAATTGCTATATAACCGATTGCTTGAATTCTTAACAATAAATAAGCCTATATCTTTATAAAAGAATGTCAAGATCGAAAAACCACTGCTTTACTCACGCTAACCAATACCAAACTAAAGTGCCAAGTAATGTGCTCAAGATTTACGAGTCTAATCCGTAGGTAGAAAAGCATTAAATTAAGTTCTCGTTGACCGTTAATGTCGTTGATTCATTGAATCGTTTTGCAGAACGTGTACAATTATGTTCTTGTGGAGCTAGAGATCGCAAGGGCAGACAGGCTTTCACCGTCTTGTCTCGCGAATCGCGCTACGCGACTGGAAAATTGTTTCTGCATTCTTTAGATAAGGTGGTTTTTTGGTTGCAAGCTCATCGCTCCCTAAGTTTCCGTGGCTGTCGCGTGGAGGAGTTATTGATTTGATTCTTGGTGCGACATGCCTCTGTAGATTGCACTGTGTCCGCTTGCATCTAGGCTTGTTTATGTCTGCCTAATGAGCAACATACTCCAATCTCTGGAAACGTGCGTCTACGTAGCAGCTTAGACAGGATTAGCCCAATTCTTCAGTCTACTTTCACGCCGCCATCTGTCAGTTAATCCTTTTAACGTTCGTGAAACTGGCCCCGAGGTCGAGGCCTCCCAGTCAATGAAGCACTGTTCT
Organism: Acleris cristana; assembly: GCA_948252455.1. NCBI lineage: Eukaryota > Metazoa > Arthropoda > Insecta > Lepidoptera > Tortricidae > Acleris > Acleris cristana. Next base: position 4,079,283 of record OX411774.1, on the reverse strand, counting down.
ATAAATAAGTCTTCTGTTTAAGGACCGCACTGTCCCAGAAAGTGCTGGCTTAATGCACGGCGTGCTGTCAAGCTGTCATGTTTATAATTCGATCGAATGATTAATTAAACACTCTGTATGGAAACGGAGATGATTGCGTGGTCGATGACAAACTAACAATTTGTTAAATGTAAATAACCAGTGTCTTATTCTATGAAATGTTTGATTCGGCATGAAGCGGATATTTCACGTGAGTATTGCTTTTTGTAAATGTCAGACCGACGTTTCTGCGGATCATCTGATTTTATGGATGATAATACTATGGTTGGCATAAATTTTATTATCTATATCGGTTTAACTTAAGTCGTATTTCTTGTTATACAGATACTTGAGTTACTTAATAGTAAATAACATGTTCGTACATACTGAACGCATGCCAAGCGATGATGTAACTCCGCTAAGAGTAGGTAAATGCGGCGTAAATGTTTCATTCAGGTCGTACTTAAATAATAGTAAAGTATCGGCAATAGTATCGCTGTTGAAATTGTATAACTTTAAATGACAGGTGTATGTTTGAACACCGCAATCGGAAATAAGCATAGAGCACTTGTAAAGCGGAAGTTTATTTTATCAAGTAGCTATCATAGGTCCGCATCGGGCGTTTCCGGCGCCTCCAATGCCGTATCTGTTAAACATTCGACGTATTTTATCGCGACCAAGCTTAAAATAGCCTTTATCTCGTCCACGCTGAGGTCAGTGGGCGCCGCTGCCTGCGCGGACGCACGACTATGATTAACATCTCCAATTAAAACCCTTCCACTCCGGCGCATCGTTTTTATTCCGTAATACCCGCTATCGCATCCATGCGCTGTTTTTCCCTCAATGGAATGGAAACAGCAATCACCGCCCATTCATGAAGATTAACCGTCACGTAGTAACTCCAACTCGTGTTCGCCATTTCGTTACATTGAAATATAGCACATAAATTAACTCACTCATAACGCGCAAAATTGTTTGATTGGCGTCATCTCCTATCTCTTCAGTAGCACATTTTACAGCTTACACTTATCCTGCAGGAAATGCACTTGTAGTTTTATTATTGTCGTAAAGGCGTTTGATCATATGGATATTGAATGCGTCTCTGTGGGTGCGGGGAAAAGCAATCATTTACCGCGTCGAGTCGCGGCATATGCCTCTTGATGATTTAGCGTTGGGCGGACCTACCGCTGACTTATTTAGGATGTGGCGTTACACTCAAACATCACGTGGAACTTGCTCGAAATACTATTGCGCCTCGCACCATGCAAATTTTAACACACTTACCTAATAGGTTACTCCAAACCTCTAAATACGAAACTTAGAATGCTCTATCCCTTTTACTCTACAGTGATTGCGCTCTCAAGAGAAAGAGACTGCTAATGTAGCTTCGAACTTCAATTTTGGGAACAAAGCTCCTGACGCCTCTCAGCTTTCAGTATTTCATGTTTGTCAGTCGTTCTGCAGTTTATGGTTGGATTTAAATACGGTGTCAATAGCATATTGGTGTCAGGCACCATCTGTTACTCGTACATCAACGACCTGATGAATGATTTGTTCTATTACTGTATTAACATCTAATAAGCTCACCAAATGTAAGTCCAATGGTTATTTGAACCGAGAATTATCAATATACCATCATTAGTATAATTTAGGTGATCTCATCTATAAATTTAATGCGTACTTCCGTTGGATTAGTTTAAATATGAATAAGTAAACGTCGTTCATCATAATAAAACGCCATTTTCTTTTCATTTGTATCTATTTGTAAATTCTAAACAAGTGTAAATTCGTTAATTTTACCGAGCAAACAAATGATAATCGTACATCCGAACCGAACATAACCCTGAAGATTGATATCCACAATGGAGTGATTGATAGCTCCTAGCACACCTCAGAAACCATTAAGACGATTTGTTTTACTTTCTAATTTTGTAATCCACAATTAGTTTTTCAGTAGAGGCTTTCACTTATTATAGGATTTGAATTTCGCTCTCCGTAAATTTAGCGCTATTATATAACAAGAATGCGTAGTAAGTAGTAAGGCTTTACGTCATCGTAATATAATTTTAACTGCTTTAATTTAGTCTTTGAACGTCACCGAATTCATTATGAGAATATATTCAGGAAGGTTTGGGTTTGCTTAACGTAAGAACACACACTTCGCTGCTTTGTTCTCTTATTCTCTATTTTTTTCTTTAGCTTGTGCTACGTCAAAGTATACTTCATTTAAAACTTGGCATGTTCAACAGCTACTGACTACAACTAAGATTTGAGGCCTGACGTTCTACGTTTCTCATAATCTTGTTTGTGATGACTTCAATATTAGATTTAATACGAAGCTGCGCAGTTTTTACAATTTACTCGTGCTTGTCATTTCTGATAGCACGTGTTTGCTAGAATAATGATCTACTTGTTTTAATTAAACTATTGGTTTATTGAGTTGTACCGTGTGACAGCAGGCCTCGATTAGTCACTGATTTTATTCATTATCATCTCGGTTATAATCTTAATTACGTATTTTGATATTCTTAAATTTAGGAAGGTTTAGACTTAGGTTAATGACTCATGTTAAATTGGACTTTCAATCCGGTTACTATTGTCATTGATCATAATAAGTGAGGTCTCTAGGTCGTTAACGGTCTAACACATTTTGTTCAAGGCAAACCAACTGACAGTCCAATTATACTATCCGTTTAGTCTTTTCTTATGTAAATTCAGAAATTTTACTCAAAGCCAGTGAAATGTATGACCGTCCAAACTGTCTGTTCATAATATTAGGTAACCTTGTGTGAGGTCGTCCCTGCCTATGCGCACTGGCGGTAATAAAGCTGCTCCTCAATGAATTTAACGGATTAAAAAGCACCATTGGACCAATGCCAGTCCACATCGGTATAAACATTGCGAATTTAAAGATATGTCGTTACGTAAGACAGCCGATTTTGCTCTTCCAACGTCAGGAAACGCTGACAGATGCGGTTCTATTTTAACGAGATTTTCCGAGTTCACCGTATCCGTCCTTTTTGCTTTTATCTCGTTAATAGAACTCCTAGATTTCCTACGCTGCCTCCCTTGTTATTTGCTATTTATTAAGACCCGTCCATTACTAACTCTTATACGGCTTTAAAATTATTATTAGGCATGAGCGTGACCGCAGTTCGTTTCTGAAGATCGTTACTAAATGTTATATACTGTAGTACAGTATTACTTCTTATTAGCAACACAAAGAAATCATATTGAACTAATAACAAGCTAGAGAACGACTACAAAGGGATTTAACTTGAATAAATTAATAATGTTGTACCTAACCATGGTAGCTCCTCTAAACTACAACCATCCTTACAAATCTACCATCTCTATAGTTAGTGCAATGTATTTCCCTTCGTGCCCAACAAATATTCTGAAATGTTCCTGCGAATTGTATTTGATTCCATTTCGGGAAACAGATACAATTTCTCTCCCGCGCCTACGGGAATAATCTCGTGAATCACAACTCGCGACTCATGCCGTATCTATCTGAGTTAGCTATAGTTTTGAATTGAAATTGTTTCTTTGTTTCTTGATTTAAGAGCTTATTATATTCTATTCTATGCATAAACGAAGACCTAATATAGTCTGAATAGTTTGTGAAACCAGAAATTTAAAAAGAAAATGCTTCGAAAGACGGTAAATATAAATGTGTAGTCCCTGTAAGAATATACTTTTTACTAATATACCCAATATATACTCTTTTTGCGTCTTGCATCATCGCCCTAGGCAATGTTTCATAAAATATCTCCCTCGCAAAAATGCTATTCTTAAAATGAATATGTATCTATCTAGAGATTATCAAGTATTTTATCTGTAATTTGTTGTACTGGCGTATTAATAGCATCTGTGACGCTGTGGGCTGGGTTCTCGTACCCAACGGAACAGAAACAAATCGCTTTGCGTGCGTGCGAGCAAAGGCGAACCAAGGCTTCGACTTTAGGGATTGGCGGAAATGCATTCTTTAGCTGAGTGCACAGCGCTCAATAAGAATTGTACCTATTCAAAATTTAAATTGAATTACGTGCATTACGACTACGTCTATTCTGTAATTCAACAGGGCACAGCAGAAGACAATGAAAATATTTAACCATATCTGAATTGCTTGAATAAAAAACTTGTCATGTAATGTCGTCACGGAACCTGGGATGTACGTGTCTTAACTAACAATGTTGAAACTTATTAAAAGCCAATAGAATCTAGTCATTTCTGCTAATTGGCATTCAAGAATCCAAGCGCCTATTCTTTTACTTGTAATACAAACAAAATTTTCTGCAAATTCTTTATGGAACCGTGTACCTGCAATAATAATTATGTCTCTACTGTCAATTCATTGGTGATGGAGACAGGTGGCGTCCTGTCCTGTTCGTTGACACCACGACCTTGGTACCCACTTGTATCAATGGCTGCCGTAGATACCGGCTTTTAACTTTTTCTTTTAAGGTCAACAACTTGTTTTTCTGACGCTTCTACGCATGCCGCCGAGTTATGCGAATGTTTTCCATAAAGGGCAATGTCTTAGTGTTTTGCGTGCTACATGTCCTTGGAAGTTGTTAAGTCCTTTGTTTAGTTAATGTAATTGCCTGGAATTTACGGAATGTTAGTACGTTTGCTTATACCACTGTTAATATACTCTGAATTTTTATAGCTTCATTTGACTAACAAAATCCCTCGTACGCGAAGGTGAATAAATACCAACAAGTTCCAAAAAACAAATTGTTCATGAATGTCAAAAAATTGAGCAAGGATCAGTACCTAAGCATACGATGTTAATGGTCTTATTAATAAACCCTTTCTGACTGAAATGTCAAGACACGTCAAAGTAAACGTCAACCCATAAAAAGCTGTAATTTTTGGCGTGGTTTATTACGGACATCCCAAACAAGATCAGTTTATTAATCAATTCGGGTTCCCTTATTCTTTGTATAGTTCCTCTTCCTCCTAAAACAATTCAGTAGGGCAACGTCCCTTTTAAATTCTTTGTTTGTCCCAAGTGTGGCTGTATTGTGTTACCAGATTTACTGCTTACTGGGCATGGCATCGTAAATAAAGTTATGTATTTTCTAATTATGCTCCAAAACGTTAGTTAAAGCATCAAAGTGTTCAACTAACAAAACTATCGTGTCAGCCCCGCTGCCCCATTTGGCCGATGGCCGGTCACGTCGTGACGTCACCAGCGTCTGCGCACCGTCTGCGGCCGCTTCCCGGAACGGTTGGCCGCAGCGCCTTCCTCTGTCCACGCAGCTACTATCAATGAACTTTTTGTTATATAGTTATATCTTTCAGTGAACTCTTCAAACTATTGTTGCTTTGATTGTTTATTATGACTTTCCAATTGTAAAATTTAACATCAACTGTTTTCTATTTACTGTACAGAATTTTCACTCTGAGCTTAATTGTCTTTTTTCATTTCTCTTTCATTCATGTCACTGGTGCAGTCTTCATTTACTATAATATATATTTCGCAGATCAAATTAAGACTACCAAATTTTGACATGAAATTAAATTTAATGACGCATCTCCCATTGTTTCATTAAGGTTTTAGACACTTACAATTTTACATAGCAGATTTCACTCTTTAAATGTTATTGAACTTTGTTCTGGTTTAGTTACCAACGCGTGGGTGTACAAAAACTGATTTGGAGTAGAGTAGAGAGTGATGTCAAGATGTCGGCCCGTGTTACACGTGTATTATCCCGTTACCTATTTTCTAGTAAGCTGATGAGTCATACTCTGATTCACTTTTCTTCAATAAAAAAGCATTATTAATCTGCAAATCGACTAGTCATCACTGAAATAAACTCCCGTTTCTCTAGCGTTTTACTTAAATCGACAGCTCATTTCGAAATTCATACTCATTACATTCACATACGTTCCGAATTTCCGCCCGATTGGTTAAGTAGATGTTGAGTTACGTTACAGACGCGCCAACTGGGCTTACGGTTTTGGCACAACCCAAAAATCCATTTACCCCAGCGAATTCCAATGAACAGCTAATTATACTTGAGAACCAAGTATTTTAAATTTGTACTGTTAAGAGGCAAGTTTGCCAATATCTTTAGCTGTTTCGAAACCGCGTTTAGTATTCGCCGAATGTCTGTGAGCCAGGAAGCAGTCTACCGTTTACTTAGCGTTATTGTGCTGTGAAGTATTGTTAACTTGCTGACGCTTTGCATTGAAGTTGACCATATCTATTCGAAAACGAACAACTTACTTTCTATCCTAGATGATGTCCTATTTCATGTGACCTTTTTTATGTAGTCTAGTGATAAAACGTATTTAGTATATTTTATTTCAACTATTCTGAATAGGAATCAAGGCCAAGAACTGAATAGATTTATGACGCAATTCTTCTAGAAATCAATGTACAAAGATGTCGCATTGCAGACCTGTGCACGGAGAAAGTCCAATTGCTTCTATATTCCGGTAACTGAAAATTAAACATGCGAGGCAAAAATGATACGCTGTAAAATATAAAGTGTCCATAAAACTTTCTCTCAAATTAAACGGTGTCAAAATACAGCCATTAAATTTTAATACTGACGAACCTTACGTTATTACACGATGTTGTCGCGAGTAACTCCGAATGAATAGTTTATTACAGTATTAATTTAGAGCCGTACAGAGATCGGATCTCCGCCGCCGGCGATGGGCGCTGTTGTCTTCCATTAACCCAGTTCTTGCGGGTCATTGTATGCTGTCTGCAAGCTGTCTGCTTTCTTTTGCGTAACAAGTATCAAGTTATCTACTGCGCCTAACCACTGAGATAGCCTTTACCTTCCATCATACAGATTTAACATCAGAATCAACAGTGGATTTAATCTTCTCTGTCTTATAATTGTCAGAAAAGAGTTTACAGAAGAAAGAATGGCTGTGGATTTTCTCATCATTCCCTCTTGATTATTTAATTTCAGAAAAATATTGTCGATCATCGATAAATTCAGGAATCTTATCAATAAATTATAACAAAGCCTACTATTTGTTCAGTTTTAATTTGAAAATCAAACACGCGACCTACCAAAGTAGACACCGGCTAGACGTTGCAAAACACGACGTCACCTTGTGTAATGAACTGTGTTGGATTGGTGTTTTTCTATAGATTCACTGGTATGAAACGAAAGAGTTTGTTGGTAATAGTTCAGGTGAAAACAGGCAATTGAAGAAAATACAGAAATGTGTGTAGTTATTGTCTACACAAGCAGTTTTAAATTAAACGGATAACGGGAAGCGAATAGCATGGATATTTCTCAGTTCTCAGCACAATTTAACGATGTACTTTGTTTGGTTGATAGTAATTAGTAAAGATAAAGGAAAACTTATGGTTATGTTATGAGGCTTCGATGCAAAGTACCCAACAATTATGTAAAATATCAAAGTCTAAATCATTAACCCGAATAAATAACACGGTTATATATATCTTGAAAGTATCCTATTTTTTGGGATGAACAAAATGTAATTAGTTATCATCCGAATGCTAATGGAACCAGTAATGGACGAGGACCAATGATAGACCATCGATTCTAATTTTACAGAAGATAAGGGTATTTATTTGTTTTGCAACAATCAATTTAGGATCGTATGAAATTTGAATTAAGAGAGTGTCCATTACTGGTGCCTGTCAGCCAAAAGTGTCCAACACTGGTGCCATCAACTTACCTTTATATTTGTCAAGCTGTTGTGAGACAGTAGTAAAACAACATTATTTTATTATTTATTAACTTAACAATGGTTTACGTGCGTATTAAGTTATATCACATTTTCTTTTATTTCACATCGTAAAACAAACAATTTTCTTAATGACGTATAAACTTCTGGAAAGAATACAAATTGTATTGGCGTACAATACATGATTACTTTTCTTTTTGACACAATGTCAGGCACGAGTAACCCAGTTGGCACGGAAATTTTAGATTATTGCTCTTCCTGATTTTCGACCTACCTGTCGTCATTGTTCTAGATCTAAAACAATCTGCCTACGTATGAAGCAAATTTAGCGCTTTGGATATAAGATCACATCCCACTTCTGACGAGTAGCAAATAGCGAATTCTAAACCGTGTTGTGAAGTGAATACGTTTTATTTTATTTTATTAACTCAAAGTCAACCTTTTTATTACGGTCCCTTTATTAAAATGACTCATACAATTAATGGATTCTGTAGCACTTAACTTTCTTGACCGAGAATACAGTTTTTGGCAAGTACAAACATCCGCCGCCTCATAGTTTGAATACTTCCGGACAAAAATGTAAAGGATAGAAAAGATGCGATTTTACGCCGCCATTCACAACAGTTAGCAAAAACTTTGACAAGCATGTCAGGTTGGCGCCAAGGGGACGCACCGATCTTCAAATTTCAATAACTCATGTGGCCTGCGTAATTATAAGATCTATTTATAGATTTGGTGTTGACTTGTAAATGCGTGCGCGCTAATCCTCGGCCACTATACGCTAAATAATTGGCACATGACATGATTGTAGGTCATCCATGCGAAGGCAAACGTCCGAATTAACTAACAACCGTTACTACATTAAAAGGTCTTTCCAGCACGTTAAGACTTGGAACAGATCGGTATTTTCTAAAAATCTAAGGATAGCATAGGATAGGAAGGACCTCGTCCACCTCAAATTGTTTCTTGGATTTAAAACTTTACGTGTAAAGTTTAAAATGTCCTGCACTTTCCGTCGAACCTTATTGAGGTGGCACATTACAGGACTATCAATAAAATAGTCTAAAGCCATAGCATGCCATTTCAGAATCATGATCTGAGGCGAAGCATTTAGAGTAAACTGCTTATCCAGAAATAATACATGATATCACATCTATGATAATTGGTTCCTAGAATAGCTTAAGTCGTCGGAATGGAATGTGAGATTACGAATAATGATATATTTGACAGCGATTGTTTGGCAAAATCACTACGGAAAGCCATAAAAAAATTAGAAGACAGCGATTGTTACACTCGAACCATGGTCACCCTTAATGATTTTTCAGCTGTCGTACCATTTTACATGTCCACTTGCGAGCCCAAGTGAAAAGTTGGCAATGCGTACGCGCTCTTTTTATCCTACGGCGCTCACTGTGTCAGTGGCGTCTGTGACCGGCGCCTGCGCCCCGGCCTGTTACAAAACTGTCGCAATGCCCGCCGCTGATGAGTCGAGCGAGACGTTAGGCGTTGGTTTTTAATTTTAATTAATCACTTTTCTCGGTAGAGTTGGACGAAATGAGCTGTGCTTTTGCGCAATTTGGCGGAAATTTTACGGGTATTTTCGTAGTTTTCTTATGTTTGTCATAACAGTAATGGATAGGATTATAAATTTTTGAGAGTAATATCTTTACCAAAGCGCTAAAATATGATTCAAAGTACAAGCAGCTAGACTATTTTGTGACAACAAAACGTCAGCTGATTTTAATTATACTTTTCTTGGCACACGTAAATATTCGGTTTTCTCGGGCACTTGTTTCCATGGTGCTTTAATGAATATTTTGATTTGATTTAATTTTCGGTTCGTGGTTGGTTACTCACCTTAACAGTTTTTCTTTTGGGCTCCAAATTTCTATGAAGTCTTCGCGAGAATGGCTTTCCAAATTTGCTCGTTGCAAATATTTGACGTTTACGATTATATTTGAACTTCTCTTGCGAATTCTCAATTATGAATGTTGTAAGATTTTTATTTAAACACGCGCTTTTTGTAATGCAAATGCTTGTTGATATAAGACTTTACGATGCCCGCGTATCTGCTTGCGCAGATTTTGGTCGTTAATATTGCTTGCAAAAGTAAGCTTGCAAGTAATATTATTTAAGCCTTAAGCCATAAAGTAAAAGACTATTCGTTTGAAATACGATTCGGTAGGTAATGTACAGGGATATTTTTTTTTTTTATCCCTGAACATTTTAGATAAGTGCATATTGTTCAATTCAACCGTATTAGCTTCCATATAACTGATTACCATAAATACTTTAGTTAAATAACCTTCATCCAATCCAACATATCGTGGTAAACACGAACATAAACTTCTTTCGAGTTCTCCAAAACTATTAAAATTTGTGAGAATACCACAGCCAAAACATCACTCCGGAGTGCTAATGGTTTCATATATTTAATATATATGAATAAATAAGTTTGGCAAAATCGACCACTGTAAATTATGAACGACCTTTTTTTTGGGTCGTAGATTTAAAGCAACGAGTAAGATCAGTCAGTAAAGTCAAGGAAAACCAGTGCTTATAAAAATTCGACACATTGATATGCAAGTTGAAAACGTCCAATATTTTGTTCTATCGTTACTACCGATGCCCATTAAATAAGACAGCATAAAAATCATGTCTATAATCTATATGCTATGCCATTCGTCTCCTTCCCCTTAAATAAACAATCCGACTGCAGACTTAAGTCCACAGTCTAGTCGTTAAGTCGCACGATTAAACAAACGGAGCACACCGCGCAGTCTGTCCCTGGAAGTGGTTTTCTGTGTAGTAAACAGTTTTATACGAAACTTGTTACTACATATTTACATACGTCGCCGTCGGAACCTGTTAGAAGACGAAATACCACACCTTTATCATCATTGATTTACTTGCTGTTCGCACCGCCTGGAACGCTATTTCCACCGAATATTCCAAATGTTTCATGACGATTGTCTTGGCATGCTTGTCATTGACGATGTATGTAAAAACAAACCATGCCTCAAATAAAATATCGAGCTCTGATTCAAATCTTCGCTCACGCAAATTCCTATCCTACGTTGAACTGCATTGTCAAATGTACTAATAAATCCTCACTAACAAATTCAAATGTAGAATACAATAGAATAGAAAATATTATTTGCTAGATTGCGTTATACAGGGTCTTAAAAAATAACATGGGTTAGATCGTACATTCATTGTCGACAGTACGACATGCAAATTTTGAATTAAATGGTCATTACAAATCATGTCAAACAAAATAGATAGTATTACCGTGCGAAGTGACGATTTTTCCGTATTATTTCTCCAGACAAGTAGAACAAGGAATTTTATTGCGAAAAAATAATTCAGAAGAGAGTTACAGTTACAGTTTAAAACCTTAAAACAAAGCGATATAGTCACCAAATGAACATAGCAATGACTTGGATTGGATTTCGTTTTGTCAATAAATTTGATAAATTCAGTAATAAATGTAATAATAAGTTACAAAGCTCGGTTCAATATGATTCTAATTAAGTGTGTGCAATAGGTGTTGCCGAAACTTTTAGACGGTGCTCGCGTGACAATGTGAGGTTCCGGTCGCTCGTTGCAATTGCTTCCTGCATTTAAAATTTTGTTTTCGCTTCTGTTGCAATAGCTAATTGTTTTATATGACTGACAGAACCTTTTGATTTCTAATACTGTTTGTAATGTGTTCCAGTATCGTTGTTTTAGAATGATTGATGTTCTTTTGAGTAGGTTTGTTGGTGTATTGCATTTAATCGGTTTAATTGTGACTTTTGCGTATTTCATTCCTGGTTTGTCCGTTCCTATAACGTTTACTTAGTTTGGTAGATACTACCTAAAAAGATTAAACTATTCGATGGGAGCTCAATAGACGAATGGATAATTTGAGTGACCTTAAATCTATTAACCTCGACTCGCCAGATGACCCAGTTATTTGCCGATTATGATGGACAATTGAACACGCTGCATTTTCAATTGAATTTACTTATATCAAATAGAACATCCGCTGTTTAAGCAAGATTTTGTACGCGCGTTGCTTTTTCACCAATGTGTATTTTCTTACCTGTGCTATTTCTGTATAATACTACTTCCTCGTGGATGGCCTTTGTAGTCATGTTTTAATGCTTGTAATTTTTCTTCCGTTGAAATGTTTGATATAATCAAGACTTGCCTTTCTCACGCACCTCTTAAAAATGCTATTTGGCCGTATTATACCGCGGCGACGCATTTAATAATTACGAGATTACTTGGAAGGTCAATATAATTTCCAAGGCCGATCGTAGTTGATACTAAACCTGTTCAAGTGGTTAGTTGTTGGGTATGTGGAAATTCTTGTAGCCGTTGTCCACTCATTACCTCATTTGTGAATTGAGGAGGTGACTAGCATCCTTGATGATGATGCCACGAATTTGTGTCGGGGCATTAAAGTAGAACACACCTTACATAGCGAACCCGTGTCGATGTCATTGGGTCAAACGCTATAAATCAAGCCTTTGTTACATAACCCTAATGAATCATTGGTGCAATGAGATCGGTACCATTTGTGCTCCTTATATGGACGACATATCATGTACCAGGTTTTGGTTAATTACGTAAACGTGCATTGGTTGTTTCCGATCAGATTTACGACACTTTACATTGATGTTATTATATATGAATGATGTGTTTTCACTAAATCGTGACACATCATAACAATTGACAGGTGTGCTGTTATCAAACACATTCAATATAAAGACACCTGGCCCATTCCTTGCATTTTTAAAATATTAAGTGCTTATACTCGTCAGTTGTGGAGAATTGATGTATTGTTATTTTGGAACGAGCTTTTGATAATTGGTTAAAGCTTGCAAATAACTTGCATATCCGAAATATAGGTAATCCAATCTAAACATTTCGCCAGCTAAAAGCGTATTGATTGGCCGTGCCTGACTAATAGACATATTTGTTGTAATGGCCGTCTGCCTGCCTTTCTGTCTGGCCTAGGCGCGTCGCTGGGCGTTGCCGAACTTAATTCTCTTATTACATTTCGTCGTTGCGAATATTGTCAGTTGTCACCAATTGCTGGTTGAGTCAATTGTTTCTAACACTGTTAATTAATTTGTCGATCGCCTACAAAATCAGCCCGTTGGTTGTTCGCAGGCTAACGAAGCGAATCACACGCGCTGCCAATTACGATTTATTATTATTATTTTATTATTATTATTTATTTATTAAAAACAAACAACATGATACAATAATATTAAACGCCCTGCAAAACTGTTAGAACAGTTTGACTGCAGGAATGTGTCCGTGAAACAAAATCTGCTTTTATTCTAATGTTAAATATAGTTTAAATATAGCTTACAGTATGTCTTATAGTATGTCTAGTATGGAAGTGACTCTAATAAATATTATATTGTATCTTGGATTCAAGTTTATTCGTCAGTTTGCCACTTCTAAATGTTTCTACGTATTTAGGGCTCATGTAAAACTACGTAATGATAGTCCTGGACTTAGGTTCTATTTGTGATTAATTTAAGAGTCTGTACTATATGCCTAATGGCGGCGCTGTTCGGAGTGAAATTGGACAATTTCACCTAAAAAAACTGCTTGATTTTGTCGTTTCACTTGTCAACTCAACAAAATCTTTTTTGCCCAGTCTAACTGTCCTGTCCTTATTTAGAAATAAGGACACTGCTTGAAATCTTTGATTCTTTTGACGAATCTTTATTCTTGTTTATCTTTTATACTATCAGAGGTCACGTTTAAGAATCATTTAGTTTTTTTGCGATTTAACGAAACAACCGTTCTGCTTTGTTGTGTCATTCATGTCTCAGCGGTTTTCGACTTGTTGGATCCTGTTTAGTTATGATCAAGCTTGAAATTTTTCGTACCTATATCTCTCTGCTTCGGTCACTCATTGCTGAGAATCGTGGTCATAGGATATTTTGTCAGGTCCCAAACTGCTTAAATATTTTCATTTTGTTCTCAAAATATTTCCCCAATGTTTTCTAGTTAGAGGAACGTCTAGAAGTAGGCGACAAACAAGACGTGGGCGTGGATGATAGCTATGAGCCTAAACGCACCCTTACCTACAGGAAAATTAGGCTCTTGTTTTTGCCAACTATGTGATGAAGACTGGTTACTATTAAGGGTATAAGGATAAGTCATAGCAAATTATAGTTATTTGCTATTAAGTATAAACCACATCAAATGGGTCATTGACCGCTTAGATAGCGTGCTATAGATTATGTCGAACGTTGCATAACTAGTATTCATTCATACTTTCTTATCGACAGGAGAGGCGGTTGATCTTTCATAAATAAAACATGATTTTTATATTATATAATAATTATGATATGACAAGTAAACTCTATCTTCAAAATTATTCCTAAATGTATCACAATTATTGACTAGGTATATTATTTTAGTCACTATATTGGTAGCTATACTATAGAAAATTGTATATATTATTGGTAACTAATACTATACGTATTATACTGTAATATTTACCGTAAACTAGAATCTACATAATGTGATAAAACTAATAGTACGCTTTGCATCGGTTATAATTGCTTATTGATACGATAATGGTGTTAACTGCGGCATTCGGAGCTGGCCAGCTTACCTATAAAATTTAATAGGTTTTATTGGTAGCCTGCGTAAAACCAGTTTAATGCGTACCTACCAATTTGCAGTCAAGATCTGGAAATTAATTAAAACCTAAACCGTATTATGGGGGGGACTCGATTGATGCGAAATGTGAGCGTTGCGTGTTGACGGCGGGTCCGTGTTATAAAAGAAATGAATTCTTGGTGCCCTATGCAAACGCACTGAAAGCTGCAGCGGCGCGGTGCGATGACGTTACATCAAATGTACGAATTTGTATGAAAAAGAACGCACTTGAAAGTCTTCTTAAACTGGCTGGTAACGTGGTAACTCGCGTGACTGTTTATCTAATGCAGTCTTGCAGTCTCCTGTTTATCGATGTGAATAGACGTCGATAAAACATCTGTTTCTTTCTTACCAGTATGAAAGTGCGAGAGTGACGGATGCTTTATCCAGCGCGATAAAGGCAACCATATTACGGGCCCGAGTCGCTAGGCGTCGCTACCGTTTCGCCTAGGTGTTACTTTGATATTTCACGAACCTAACTTATAGGATCGACCACATCGAAGCTTAAAATATGCTAAAGCAACGTTTCACGTTTTTACGCCGACACAGAGGCTCTACTTTGAAATCCGTAGTTCGAACTTCGTCTATTGCTATCCGTTTTACTCTCGACTCGTCACTAATTCGCAAGAAAGTGACGGGGCAATTCGAAGTTCGAATTACTGATTTCAAAGTAAAGCCCCAGGTGTGGTCATTTCCAAAAGAACGCCATGTAATTTCTTTTTGATATTTTGACGCAATTCAATTTACGCAGGTTCATGGTATTTTAAGATCTCTAATCCTTTGATGCATACGCAATTGACGACAGTACGTATTTTCTCTTTCTTTCCTTATTAAAAATCGTGCTTTTTGTCTCAGAAGCATGCATTTTTTTTTCGTTTTTGTTTTAAGTATTACTTAACTCAGAAAAAAATAATTGAATATTATCAGCGTTTGCTACGCCCGCTTTGAACTAGCTCGGAACGACGTCATGTTCTTCACAACCGTGTTTTGTTTTTTTAAGTCTAGCATTAACTGTGACGTAGAAAAGACATTGTGGCGTTTAAGTTCTTTAGCCATTAGCAGAAATTTGCTATGAGACATCTCCAGTTCCTGTTGTCAATTTTTAATACCTAATAAGTACAAGTGAGTTGAAAATATCAAGCTCCAACAATATGTATGTTAAGTCGAATAAATTAAGTTTTAAATTCGTATACCAAATTTCAAGTACATATTGGAGTTCGATATTTATCAACTCAAGTTTGTTTGTCTGTATTTTCTTCTATTCCTAAAGTAATGAAATGATATTACTGTACCTACTAAGTATAATATTTAATCATAATAATTGGTTTAATAATTCTCAACTCACTCAACTCACGATCTTTTCCACATTATCTAAATTAACTTAATGCGGCGGAGTAATAATTCGTAAAAAAAAGTCAGGCACGTTATAGACAGCGAGCATTAAAAAAATTAAAAAATAACTAGCGCGACCAGTACGTGTATCAATTTAATTGGCAAAGTCAAGACTGAGCTGCATTCCAGGGTTTAACCCTCACGCACGCTCTAGGTTAATTACGATGCATATCGAGTTCGTATTAAAACTGGGCTTAGAGTATTTAAAGTTTGAAATAGACTTTCAGATTTATATTTAGACTCTTAACTACACTCGATAATTAGACTGACTTTGTGGCGTTTCTTCCGAACCCACAAAGTACAAAATACAAAACGTCTTATATTTATTATTTTCATGTTTTTGTAGATGTTTGTGAAGATTTTATTGTATGTATGTAAACTTTATTGCAGATTGGTACTAGAGTTACAAGTTAGTACGTATATAAACTTGATTAACGTGTAAAATGGCGAACTTATCCATTTAAGAGATCTCTAACAGTTAACATGTTTGTTTGTTTTTGATGAAACACGAAAACTATTATTTATGAAAAATACGTCAGATTATTCAATCTTAAAACTTAAAAATAATCAATATAAATATATATATTAAAATAATTGGTGGATGAGGTCATCTTTAAATATTGTGTTGATTTAAAAACGAATTATTTCCACCTGATATATATTTAGATACGGTAGATTTAGCCACTGTATTAGGTACACAAATAATATGGCGCGCGGATTAAGCAATAGCAGACTCTTAGTCAACGGCGTAAGTGCTTTGACGCGGCACATTAAATGGGTTCTGGTATATTCTACTACGGATTGCATCCTCGCTAAATAGCACTAATCATTTCACTAACCAACCGACTTTCTGTTACAGGTACTGCAACCGTTTGCGACGCACACCGTGAGTCATTCTCTGATAAAAATGACGTTTCGAGACGAATTCTAAACGACTACTTGACTGCAATGCTAACTGATGACGTTGGTGCAACATAGGAGTTAAGGACAATGGCAATACCTTTTTAATGGTTGCCATTCAATAAAATGAGGACGTACACCAACGGTGGTAGTAGGTCGTTTAGTGAGAAACGCCTTTACATTAAAATGCAGCTACAAAGTTTAACAAAAGGCTTCTTGTATTTTTCGTGGAACTAGATAATGCCACAAAATCTTATTAATTGAAGAGAGTCATCCAATTTTTCCATGTCCTCTAAAAGGTTAACCAGGCACAGCCAAACATTGTCAATATTGGAAACGGTCGTTTCCTATATACTTACCTTATCTCTTTCGTCCCTTCTCTGTCTACGCAAAGCGAGAATGGAATAAAACAGCGATATCTATAGAAAATGTTAAAACAATGTCGAATTTATATCGGATAGCTTCTGAGGCCGCCTTTTCTAAATGTCTTCAAAACATCAAGTTTGCACCTCATAGATATTATTTACAATATTCGACTCGACAGGGTTTTTCGTTAGATGCCAGTGTGTCATAGGAATTTGCCGTTGCTTCTACATTGCGTCTCGATACGTCATTTTGTTTCACCTTGTCAAATTATCGCATAGCCTATACGTCATTCTAGCAAGTTTTATTTCCTATACTGCCTTCTATTAAGAACTCGATCTTGCTAATCTGACGTGTTTTTTCCACTCATAAACTTACATAGGTTTTCTCATAACTAACTAGAGACGGACTTACTGATAGCATTTTTGGACCCATTAGCAAAATCATATTAGTATAGGTATACTTGACGTAGGCTAGGTATTAGATTTTTGTGTCGTCAAGTGAAAGGCAGTCTCGAGTATTTTAATTAAAATTCCTAAGCCATACAAAGTATTTTCATTCCAGTTTTCTGAGGGCCTTCCTCTGACGATGTTAGAGATTCATTAAAACTTAGTACTTTATCGTTCCTGTCGTAGGTATCTTCATTGAAAGGACTTTACCGTAGCTTTTTAATTTTTATAGTAAGTGGTTGGCTAGAAGCAGCATATTGTCCGTGGGGTTCCATTAAACTGTATGCTGTGATGGCAAGGTGTTTTGCTTACTATTACTTCATCTGTGACGTCAATATCATTGTTCATTACATTGACCATTACAAATACATAGTCACCTAGGTCTATAGTGTACCTATCTGTACCAAATAAACATAAAGTTACTAATCAGTTTGATATAAATTATCCTTTATGCCGGCAACTCAGGACCATCTTCTCAAGCTGTCGAAAAGTGCGTGAGAGGGTCAAAAATGTAAGATATAGGTATCTATAAATGTTAAGAGCTTGAAAAGTTGCTTTATTTTTGTATACAATGTAACGCAATAGGTATTTAAGGATTTAACTCCGCAAACGATTGTTTTTATCAAATTGACTAGGTTTTAGTTTCTTGCGCTCAAAAATGTTTACAAACATTGCCATAATTTGTTTATTCCAAGTTCAAATATATCAGCTGGAAGTCGTCTACTGCCGGTCATAGGCTTTTAACAATAAAAATGATCTCGAGCTGCCCGGATACAGTAAATTCCTGCTACCTATTTTTTTATTACTAAAATACTTTTTAAGCTTCAAGTAGGTACTATTAGGTACTAGGCAATCACAGGCTGCAGGCAGGCATCTGCTTATTCGAACCTGTGGCAAACTCAAGAGCTCCTATCTGGCTACTTACGCCATCGCTAATTTCTCGTAAAGGCGATGATTCCAATGTTCGTGACCACGACCATTTGCATTCGGTGGCGTTAGTCAGCGCTCTATATCAGCGGGTCTCGCGCGAAACGTTCCCTGACGCCAATATAGGACTCATGCAGCTACTATGTATGTACGCGGGTTCAAGAACCTGAGGCCCTACTTTGAAAATCGAAGTTCGAAGTTGCTCTATCACCTCTCGATTTAGTCTCGAATAACGAGTGACAGGGGAGGAGCTAACGTAACTTCGAACTTCGATTTTCAAAGTAGGGCCTCTGGGTAGCTAGCACATCTTGCCCGCAACTAGTTTTTCGCTCCGTAATCCCCTTCTATCCAGTTAATAATGAAAGAGATACACTCTGCGACCACAGAGAAAATACAAGTAGAATAGAAGAATAGAATACAAATAATTTATTCAACGGATACACACTAAAACAAATTACAAGTACAACACATTTAACGTGGCGTTGAAAAGGTACCCTACTTAGCTTTGTGCCGCAGCAAAAAGCGGTGCTGGTTTTCAGAGGAACTTTGACTTATAAACTAACTTAAATAACGAAAACATAAAAGCAAAGTACCAAGTAGTGGCTACCCGTACTGGCTAAATCTGTACGCGGTGGCGACTGCTGTGGTCGCCGTTCTTCGCCGCCGCTTCCACTGTCGCGCAAACTCGTGGCCAAGACTTAAGGACCCGCGATGGAGATACGAGTAGAATAAAATCTATGCATAAACAGAGACGAGACGTTCTCGCTCGCGAACATAATACTGTGTTTGCTCAGATTTTGAGAGATCTCTGTCTCGGTCTTGTGTTTCAGCTTTATGTCAAGTGAACTGCTTTTAGGTTACCGGTTAGTCCGATAGCTCTTAAGTCTTTAAAGTTGTTCTGGTTTGGTTTAAGACGGTTAGCGAGAGAGAATAAATTAGGTCCTTTTAAGAGTTGGTATTACGATATTTTGACAAGGCAGCGATTCCTTGAAAAACAAAAGCATTAAGTAATTGTACAGTCTGTGAGCTCTTAGAAGATGCTTCGGGTTTGTACTTCTCTCTCACTGAGTGAGACAAGTATAAACCCGAAGCATCTTCTAAGAGCTATCGCACTGTAGCTTCTTCCTTAAGTCTTATTCTCAGAAGTTCCATAGTCTTAAATTGTAATTGGCAGTAACAGACCGGGGCCTTTATTCCACTATTTAGCTCACTATTCGTCAATATCGAAATCATAATCACTTGGCAGCTAGGTAAAAGCTTCCGTAAAGTCAACAATATTATGGTATTGATATAGAAGCAAGATTGGTTAAACCAAATATATTACGCCTGTCATATCTGTGACCTACTATAGATACCTATAATATAACAGGCTATATTTACTAACAGCCAAACCCTATATTCAAACCGCGGATAGATAAGGCTTACCTCGGGTTAAAATTTGACATTTGCCCATACAAAATGTGTCAAATTTGAATCCGAAGTAAGCCTATCTATCCGCGGTTTGAATATAGGGTTCGGCCATAAGACAAGTTACCAAAGTGCTTAACTTTCACTTTGGTACCTTGTCATAGTACACTTCAAACTGAACATTGATTGAATGGCAAGCTTGACAGTGACAAGGTTATAAGTATGCTCATCATTTTTATTGGCTTTACGTTTTAAGAGCAATAATCCTGACAAAGCCTGCCTTGATCTTGATAAGACCTCTATTAACTTATTTTCTCAAATAAATAGAGTCAATTCTATAAATATCATTCAGGCAAGTGTGTAACTATTCAACTACCATAGGTACCTCGTTTTGTGTTTGCCTATTATACATAATGGTTGTTTTTTTAGTTATGATATAAAAAAGAGCAGCTACCTTGATGGCCAATAATAAGTTAACCAAGGAACGTTGTGAGGAAATCTTATTTGAATACTTACTGTTGTCATCAAACAGGTCTGTGAATCGACGTTTTTAAGTATAACTCAACAATTCTTAAAATAAGAACCTACTCGTACCCTCCTGAGGTCCCTTGTACTAAAAATAGTACATAATGCAGCCATTCAAATAAAGATCTAGTGCCAAGGAAATTTACAATAGATTCATATTCCATCGACATTTTTTTGTATGGTGGGCCTTAGGAGGACAAGTTTAAGTTGTACAACTGTAATAATTCTTCGGGGTTAAATCTATTTATATATATTCCGTATGTTGAAAATTTTGCAAACGTCAAAATGATCAGCAGGAATTGAAACTATAAAGTTAGAACTAAACGCGGCAGATGTCGCTGAAAACAGCGCCCTCTAGTGGCGAGTAGCAATATTACTAGTGTAGTTGTGTGTCGTGACGTGAACAAATATATAAATGTCGGTCTTACATAATTTATATTTTACGATCCACGTGTAGGTTATAAAATTACGATTCGGTTATTTTACATTATTTAGAATTGAGATAATACCAGTACTTACGCAACATTGAATGGCTATATAGTAAATTCCAATAGTCCGAACCTCTACCTACTTTACGCCGATGAAGTAAGAGCCCGGATAGCTCAGTCGGTAGAGCATTGGACTTTTAATCCAAGGGTCCAGGGTTCAAGTCCCTGTTCGGGCGGTTCTTTTTTTGTTCTTTTTGTTTTTTCTTTTAACATTTATGGCTTACTTATTATTATTTTCTAATATATTTTTTATGAATTTACTTGTTTTTTGTGGTTTCAAAACTTATTAAAGTTTAATTAGAACTTCTATGATTCATTAAAAAAAAGGTTTTTTTAATATATAAAATGATTACATAAATTAATTAATAATATTTTTTATGTATTCTACTTCCTTCTTACTTCTGATTTAGATCATTTTTACAAACAATTTTATGTATATTTACTCGTGATTACTGTTTATCCTTATTTAGTTGGTAGTTGGTAGGTACCCGATAAATTATTTCTTGGTCTATATTATTAAAATTTAATATATCGTTAAAATGTAATCATTTTATGTATCTGTGCTGATTGGATTGAGTGTGAACTGGTTTTAGGAACTCTGAAACTATATTATTGAAAATCTGTCGGCAATAAAACGTTTTGATATCAGCGCCACCTAGCGTTGATCGTCTAAGTCATTATGTCCTTGATAATGAGACGCAACATTGCGAGGAGCGTCCTATATGCTTTCGAAGTTTTCAGCTAGATGGCGTTAGCTCTGTATTTAGTTCTGTTGCGAACAAATCAAAGAGATGGCGCTACCAGTTCATATGGTTCCACACTGCATGTATTTGGATGGCATTGTTTTGAACGTACCTGATCTTATTATTAAGCTTTTTACTATATTTTTGTCAATCAGACTATGTTTGCTTAAATTAAATTTATTTATTTGCTTGAATAGAGTAATTAAGGTGTTGCAAAATATGTATTTATTAAGTACCTACAGTGAATATTTAGCATGCGAGCAAGCATGCAAATATTTTGCTGAATTGTTTTTTTTTTTTATTAGCCTATTTGAGTGTCCCACTGCTGGGCAAAGGCCTCCCCTCTTTTCCGCCATTCGTCTCGGTTGAGTGCATGCTCCCGCCATTCGCTTTGAAACGCGTCTAAGTCATCCCGCCATCTCCTTTTTGGTCTGCCTCTGCTCCGGTGGCCATCTTACGGTGTCCATTCGGTGGCAACCTTGGCCCTTAATTAAACATTAAAAAAAAAATTGTCAATGGGTATGGTATTGAAAAGGCTACAACTTAATGTTAAATTAATCTCTGTTTTTTTCTTTTTCTACTCCTGACGAATGATTCCATTGGCACCTAGAACTTGGAGATGTATATTTTAACCACCCCGATAATACAAAATAAAAGTGGATGGACTGATTTGGACGCGGTTTAAAAAAAAAACTAGTTCAATCTGGATAGTCCTTAGCCAGGGCTTAATACCGGTATTAATTAAAATTGAAATATCTTCCTTAATTTCCATTATTTCCTTGATATTTTCGACTATAATTTAAGTAACAACACTATTCTATTATATAAATTCATTGAAAAGCAAAAATATTCAATAATAAGCGAGATACCGAAATTGAATACCGGTATTTTTGTATGAAAATAATACCGGTATTCAAGCCCTCTCCTTAGCTAGTTTAAGTTATATATATGCTCTCAAACAAGGTATTACCATTATATAAGGGGTTTTATCTTTAAAATCGTTATTAATAAATCCAGAGCACCTTCCACTGCTTCGTGACTAGGTCGATGACGACCATGACAACGACCAAGTACCTACCTACCAACTATTTTTTTTTTGAAATCACTGAATTCAGAGGCCCTCTAAGGATTCACGCTAAAAATACTGAACACGGCTTTTTAACCCATTAACCCATAAATTCTAACCACGACGCGCTAGCAAATAATGGGTATATAAATAAACTTAATAAAAAAATAAAAATCATTATTTCAGACCATACACAGATCCATTATTATGTTAGTAACAATGGCTAAAAGACCATGTTCGTAGTTAATTTTATAATATAAACAAACAATTAAATTAAACACTGTTAGTTAAATAGGTAGGTACATTCTATATTTCTGGACTCATGGTTGCTACACTAGGTATATAAAATGTAGGGATGCAACGATTACGAAACGGTGCATCGTTTTGAATCTGTAATCGTAATAATTAGGTGATTAGTAACGAAGCGATCTATCGTACTTTTAGTACCTACTTAAGAATTGTCACAATTATCATATTGTAAAAAATGAAACTAAACAGCGTTAATAGGATCGCACTTAATGTCTAGCCTAAATACAAGATTCCAATGCAAAAAAAAACTCCCGCTTAAATCTGATGGGTGACATTTGTCAAATTTTAGTTATGAACATAAATATTGCGTCGTGAGTAGATTCTTTTGTTTTGTTATTAATTGTTTATATAATTGTAGTGTTGTTTGAAAGTTTTTATTTTGCAGATAACGTCATATATCTTTTTTTTACTTGTATCACTGTAAAGAGAAAAAAAAACACTCAGGGAACAAAATTTTAATTTTAACTTTTTTTTATTAATAATCCTCATGCATCGTTTTTCGTAATAAATAACGAATAATATCGTAATCGTAATGGCCGACTCGTTGCATCCCTAGTAAAATGTTGTATATTTTGCATAAACGACTGTTACCATTCCGTGTGTTTACGCAACCCGCGAGCGAGTACGCATTAATGCAGTATGTAGCGCAATTCTGACACCTATTATTTATTTTCGCCAGTGACGAAACTTTTGTTATTTTAAAAAAGAATGCTAGTGGTGCGATGTTTATGTGCTACTTACTTAAATTATTTACCGATACAACTTTAAACAAAAATCGATAAAATAGCATAGGAAAACTGAAGACGGAGCTCGGCTATGTTAATTAATTAAGCAGCTCGGTTAATTATTATTATAATATCAGGATTTGTTACAATTTTGAACTACTAAGAAATCTACGTTCAGACAAAATATTTGACTTGCGATATGACTTTATACAATAACGAACGAACGAAAAATTTGTTACCTACCCTCTTATCCATAAACACACAAAAGCTAAAATTTGTCATTGTGACATTTGTATCTGACAGATATTGATAAAGCATACTTTAACTAAAGTATATAAGGGGGTTAACGTGTAACAGCCGCACCCAGTCAGTTAATGACGATGTTTTATAGGTACACAAGTGCCGACTCCATCATCAGATCAGCTCTTAGATACCATAATATTACATTGGCATCGGGTTTACATATGTGTTCCAAATTTCAGCCCATTCCATTAACGGCAACAGGTTCAAACTTGACGCGAGATTTAACCTAAACTGACATACATCCAAACATTGCATATTAATGAAAAGCTTGTAAAAAGGAACGAGCTAAGATCCACCGCTAGAAAACTTGGTTTCAAATAAAAAAATAGCACCCAAATCAGTTCATCCGTTTAGGAGCTACGATGCCACAGATAGATACACAGATACACACATTAAACTTATAACACCCCTCTTTTTGCGTCGGGGGTCAAAAATAACTGAGTACAGCGGTAAGTCACAAATACATGCTTTATTTCTGAACATTAAAAGTACTTACATAGAAACATTGCTCAGAACCGGTTTATTTTTTACCGGTTAATACCGGTTTATTTTGGTTCTGTTTTGAAGTTTTCTAGGGAACGCGAACGTTTTGAAATCTTTATTTTAACCTTAATTAACCGGTTAAACCCACGAGTTTGTTGCAACTGGTTTCTTTGACTTGTAATGTGAAGACGCGCGCGGTATGCGTCTGGGTTAACCGGTTTTTTTTAGCTCGAAACCGGTTCTTTCGAATAGAACTTTATATAAAGGTTCCTCCAAAAACCGGTTTATGCGAACATAACCGAAATGAAAAGGTTTTGGGTCATGTTCATAATAACGGTTTGAAAATTTAACCGGTATCCGAGCCCTGCACAGAAAACAGTCAAGACCCAATTACTACTACTTCAACAATTAATATTTACAGAGAACTCGTAGGCTAGGCACTCGTAGATCTAATTTTAGAGGCGTTATTCCCGTCTTAAAAATATATTCCAGAGCCTCCAGAGGTGACCTATGCGATCGGGCTTTGACCGGGCAATCGTACGCCGTGTAATTTGCAACGTTTTAGTTAATTCCAAGGATACTGAAGTACAAACGTTAGTATTATTTTTATGGTATTAGATTGGTTTGACCTTACTTGGGCAAATAAGCCTTTAAGTTCAAGAAGACAATAAAGACAACAATAACTTTGGGTTATAAAGTGATACGATTTCATGTTTTTTATCTTACTAATATTGTAAATGAGAAAGATTGGATGTTTGGATGTTTGTTACTCAATCACGCTTCAACCACTGAACGGATGGGGATGAAACTTGGCACACACCTGGAATGGCTGGAATAGAAAATAGGATAGTTTTTATCCCGGAAAGTTTAAAAGTTCCCAAGGGAATAACGATTATCGAAATCTACGTGGACGAAGCAGCGGGCAGAAGCTAGTTGTTTATATAAACTTGATTGATTTGAATACAGGCTCTGCTCTGCTTTGCTGGATCAGAAGAGTATGTAGGTACATACACGAATTATCAGCGCACAAAAATTTCACTAGCAAGTAATGGTTAATTTATTTATTCATACACAGACAAGATCAAAGTTCGTAATGGTTCTGTTTTTTTTTTAAGTTCGAGAAAGGCCTGGTTTTTATTTTTAGTTAGAGAATATCCCTAGTGACAATCGCGGCACACAAACAGCGCCTCTATTCCCGACGGTAAAAACGATATCGTAGTTGACCTGCGCCTCTATTCCCGACGGTAAAAGCCATATCGTATTTGACCTGTAACGGTATTGTTTTGACGTCAGCCGCCATTACTGTCAAGGAAATAAGAGCTATCGAAACGAAACGTTGACAATACGATAACAGATCAAAGACGATATGGTTTTAAGAACCTAGAATACCGGCCCTGTTATGGTATTGGTATGACGTCAGACGCCATTACTGTCTAGTAAATAAGAGCTATCAAAACGGTGACAATAACTAAAACTTTTTTTTTTACTGTGTTGAATAGAGGTCCTGTTTTAATGAAATCTCGTTATCCAAAATCTGACGATTTGTGTTCTGTTTAGGGGGAATAAAGTAGATACATGGTTGGGGAAAAACACAACCCTACCTTTTTGTGCTTCGTCGCACTCTGGTAATAATAATTCGCCCGGCCCTTCAAATTCCTCCATCCAATCCAACATAGTTGCCAATACTTTTAAAAACTGATTACTAAACTACGAGCTCCATTTCCGATTAAAGCAATCCATCATCAGCGCCTTCACATCGACTGTCGCATTGCGGCGAAGCCATGATTCTCCGAAAACCTACATGTGGCTTCCTTTTCACATCACACCAACCAACAGTTTATTCCATGCACTCCATTGTAGCCGCCATTTTGTTAAGTAATTAATGATCCAGGAATGAAAACGAAGATGCTATAGGGAATTTCCGAGGAGCAAAAAAAGTCTCGTAAAACCCCAATGGGGTTGCCCTTTCTTTTGAATACTGGGTATTCCCATCTTGTGTACAAATACTTTTAAACAGACGCAAAAAAACAATAGAATTTGCGTCATGGTCAGTCTAAATTTATTCAATACTGGAAAATGTGTACGTAAATGTTTAAAAATAACAAATTGTGTCTGTTTTTTATTCTTAAATTATGTTTGTAAAAAAAATCTACATCATTTAAGTAAATAATAGCTATCGTGACGTTGAAAATACGATAGGTGTCATGTCAAAGCAATATGGTTTTACCAAGAAGAATAGAGGCCATGGCTCATATTGTACCAACGTTTCACCATGTGACAGGTATCAATTCGATATCATTACATACCGCTATTAGCCCTAGCAATGTAGATAATCAAATAATCATAGAGTTTGTAATGTATTTCGAGTTGTCACTGTCACCTGTCGTTGCCACGTTCTCTAAATAGAATGCTAATCCTTTTACAGTCCACTGGTACCGTTCCTGTGTCATGTCCATTATAATAACCTCCAGCATTTATTAAACTATTTAAACCTAACAACACAAGCCCTTAATACCTAACTCTAAAAGCTAGAATTAAGGCCAGGTGTGCAAATACACGTTTTGCGTGTTTCCCAAGTTAATAACCACCAATTTGCTCTATGGCTTCCTATCAATTCCCTCGTGAACTATGCCTTAGGTAGTGATTACCTACCATCAGTCTTCGGCGTTGACATTAAGTTCTGCTAGTAAATTCGGTATTTGTCTCACAATAAATTATTTGATTGTGGTATCTACTTCTTTCTTACTTGAACCAAAAAATGAGCCGAATTTGCAATCTTATAGTAATATAGGTAGTGTATTTGTTTATCTAGTTTCGTTTTTGATCGGTAATGTGATGTATTTCTTTCTAGGTCGAATAAAAAAAAACAGTCATAACTAGTTGGCGAAACTAGCATCGATCGACGATATCTATAGGTAACGTTTAGTAGAATTATGAAAATTACTTCTATGAACAGCCTACAACTGTTTTAGTATGGAGCAATATGAAGTTAGGCTGAAATTACGCTGGCTTATGTTACTGGGTTATTTATTAGGTAAAGACACTGAAAGTGACTTTTTTTAAAAGTTCTCCGTCTGAATTGATCAAAGTGTTTTACTATTTTATCAACACACAAAAATAAGTTACAATAAATTGTGTAATAAAAATGCATAATATGGGAAAAAAACTAAATTAATCTAAATTAATGTTTCTTTGTTTACTTCTCCCTGCGCTACTCGTTACTTACCGGATTTGAATGCCATTTTTACTTTTTGATGGCATGTAGAAGGCAACGAAGCATAGGTACAGGCCACATGATTGTGTGTGAACTGTGAACTGTAAAGCGCATAGACATTGGCAATGTTACAATGACAAAAAGAGGAAAAAAAGGGTAGGTTTAAGGCCAAAGTTGTAAACAAATTGCGGTTGGTGAAACTGCTGACGGAGCAGCTAGTTGAATAAAAAAAAGTAGTGGATCTCAAAACGTCTAAAACTGAAACACGTCCCCGTTTCCGCCGCCAGTGTGGCGACGTTTTCTATTCCTGTTACTTTAATGGCTTTCCAGTAATTTATTAATTCCGAATGCATACCTTAAATCAAAGAGGTTTAATTTGATTTTTATGTCCACGTCCGTTTATTTTCAGAGCCACAGCTATAGTGCGACACAAAATGAACGTTTAACTTGCTGTAAAATCTACATTAAATCCGTAATTATTACCGTTGTTACTCATGATTCCTTGATTTTACTATCTAGAGTATCGTAAATGCGCATTTGTGAATTAATGATCTAGAAATATGTTGTGTTAATGATAAAAATCTCCTTTTATTTACGTATTAACATTCTTAAACGAAACAAATCATAAAACGAGAAGCCATAGAAAACACAAGCCGATTAAATTGCGTAAACTCCCAATCTATTTCCACGAGAACAGTGAAAGTAAATTGAATTCGCCTTGGAATTGCTTTCATTGACTTCTTGGTTTCTCTCCATTTGCCTTGTTTGTCAGGTAGTTTATTATAAACATGTATTTCGTAAAAGCCAATTTGTTTGCACCTCTTCACTGTACGAAGCTTCCTCTTCGTTCACTCAAGCGCTATCTTCAGCAACATTGTTGTGTGTTATTTTCCAAAATACGTTAAAAATATAAACTATTAACGAAAACTTTGCAGTTTAATGTACACCAAATCATAAACATAAAAGATGAGGAAGATACCAAGACAGTGTAACATTTACATAACAAAACAATTTGGAATAGTACGAAGGCTACTTCTACCAGTCGTTACGCACAATCTTTTATAAGTTTTCAAATTGCAAGGCAGCATCATAGTGAAGCGTTGTTGCGTGGCACTAAATGACTGCTATCAATGTGATTTGTGCAAGATTGTTTATGGCACATTGTAAGTGATGGGAAACTGAACTTACTTGGAAAAAAGACTGTTAAGAAGATACCATATGTATGTTCCTTTTCCTTATTGTTGCAGTTTGAAGACATCTGACCTGGCACATTCTTTTTATCAATTCTTACATCACGAAATATCATATTTCTTTGTTGCGTTCAAGACGCAAATGGAAACTATTCTCGGAATCGTAATATTTATTCAGGTCACAGTGGTAGGCACTGATCATTGACAAGTCCCTTTGTGTGGTATGGAAATTGCACATAATAAATACCTAGGCATTTGTGTAATGCCAGCGTTTGGAGTCATTGCGAGAGCACTACCTAAATGAGTGTGGCTACACGTTCAGACAATGCTTGCCGACTATTATTATTGAATACCTATGTGCTTGCTTCTTTCGCAAGGTCTTTATTAGTCTCTGCTCCTTGCACCTTATAATCCCTTTGTGAAATAGCGTTTAATCTTTTACCAAAGATCAAATATTTGCCTCGAGCCTTACCCAACGTAACCGTGCCCTGGTAAAGATAATGAAAGTAATTAGTTGTCACTACCTGTCTTGCTTCGCCCTACATAGCATAACCTCAATAGACATCCGCCAATGGTATAAGATGAATCATCGACTTTACAATCTTGATAATAATTGTTAGGCAATTAAACGTTACATATTCGCTATCACGTTTTACTTGTTCGTTTATTAGATCATGCTTTCTATAGAATTTCTCGTTACATTTTCCTCCGAATAAGTAATCGTGCAAGACAATTAATCGGGGTCTTATTTTAGTTCTTAAAGCTTTATCATTTTCAGATACCTCTTAGATGGTCACTATTGTCTGTAATTTAGATTTTCTCAAAAATGCTTTGTAATCTTGCCATAACACCAGTAAATAGTTGCTAATTGGTTGAAGTTGCTGGACAACTACGAAAGTGTCCAGTAAAGTCCAGTAACTATTTGAATTTAGAACAATAAGTACATACCTTTGACAGCCTTTAAAAAAATAAAGAGAACGAGAAGGTTACATGAGAATGTAAAAGTAATAATATGAGCACTATTTTTACTTCACCTAGAGAAGGACCTCTTTTACCACTGTGTGTTAAGGTTCAAAAGTGTTAAAGAACTTTCTTTATCGACTAGGAATACTATTACAACCAAACTCTGTGAAATATAATTACTATTATTTATGGTGTAGGTATTGTACAGGCAGGCCCCTTGTTTATTTAAAATGGATGTCTTATTTACATCATGTGACTAGACTAGCTAGAACACGTGCACCATAAGCAGTTGTAAACACGTTTTTTTTCAAGCTAAATACCCATAGTATTATAAAGGTCACTACTAACACGTTTAACATAACGAATTTAATCTTTAACTTGACGTCAGCGATTGAAGTTTGTTCGTTATTTTATTTTAACTTGTCACCACAAAAGACGTCTCTACCTTCTGCCAACAAAATTATAAATCTCAATTCAGAACAGAGTAGGTTAAAATAGCTGAACATTTACCCAAAAATCTAATGAGCGTTTGACCAATGCGTAATTTTCCAGGGACCCTCTCATTGATTGACTTATCCAAAACCAATAAGTGAGTATTCCTCAAATCGCGGAAGACTCTTATTTTGCTTCGCAAGCTCGTTAATATTCGCATAACAGTATTAGCTGAATGCTAAACAGTTTAACCGTTGTGGCGACAGCCGCTTTGCAGGCAACTGCTAAATCTGTCGCCCGCTAAACGTCTCACTTATGTGTTTCCACGTTTCGAGTTGTTTTGCAAATAATTATTTCTCTATTATTTCTTCTTCCTATGACAAAAACATTGTGTCAGTGTTTGTTTACTTATTTATCATTCAACTTAGTAACTTTTCACATATACGATGCACGCGTTGTATCTATTTTCAGCTCTTAATCAATCTTTATCAACAACTTGGTCTGCGTGGCATGCCTTTGTTTTCTTCGAGAAATTCACAACCTTTCGATTTTTCCTTCCTGTTTAAATTACGCTCGTTCATATCTCCACTTAATGTTAAGTTCAATCGAATCCATTGGAAATGTGCTATCTGGGGTCATCCAATTCCCGGGCTTCTGGGAATTCCACTTCCTCCAAAGTCAATTGGAATGACCCTTAAGTTGTTGGCACTTAACTTTCCCTTTTGTATTGTAATATATGTTATTATCTGGTGCTTCCTTGATAAGGTTAAGTCTAAGTATAGTTATCCTGGGGCTTCAGCGTAGTAAATGAACCAAGCTGTTTTACGTCATAACGTTATTTTTGTTAGGCTAATCCTACATGCCTCATTGCCTTTCAAGTTGGGTGCGTAAATTCTGGGAACCTTTTTAATGTAGGATGTATATCCATAGCAAGTTCCAAGAGAGCAATGAACCTAGTTTCTTTAAATATTACGATTACTGAAATTATGATTTTTGTGATTTACAGAATAATACTTTTCTTATCTAATCTGGGAATACGGTAAACGGATATGATCTCATACTCATATTTAATTTAATTTTATGTTGCGCGTAAAATTTACTGGAATGAGAAGTGACTCTTCAGTATTGTATACCTACGCTGTTTCTAGCTATCGTTAAAGTTTCCGTGTTGCGGTTTATTTTATTTTCACAGTTATCTAGGAGGACGGTCTTGCAAATTGTCCTCTACTGACATCTCCATTCACTCTTGCTCGGCAAATCACAAATCGCTTGCAAATTAAGTATAAACTTGTATAAACATAATGTATCATGAATTTAGCTAAGATTGTAGTGTTAATTATTTAACCTAATACTAATTACTTATAAACACTTAAGTATTGAGTATCCCATTATCTTCAGAAACATTGAACTCCCTGCTTCTACCTGAAAATTATCAGTCAGTCACAAGTCGTTGACCCCTTAAACTGAAAACGCTTCAAGCTCAACGAGGTCTCATCCTTCAACACTGCTACACACCCGGAACACCCGGAAGTCACTAGAAAGTTCATTGGACGACCTTCACCCGCGCCGAAAAATCAGCCTTGGGGTTACTCAAAACCAACCCCCATGAAACTTGAGTATTCGGTCGTTAGCCTACAATGCTTCCGTGTTAGTTCAATGAACGGCCTTCAGAGCCCAACAGGGTGTCACTTTACTAATGTCATTAGTGTTTAGTTACCGTGTGAGCATGCAGATCGAGGGCATGTTGAGCAAAGCTTTGTTGTTATTTTCATACGGATGATTCACCACTTCCGGTAATTTGGTTAACGCCTTAATTACAGCTATATATAAGCTATTTATGATTGGTGTTTATGGACATCGAGTAAATTTGGCAGTATCGCATATTAGGGTCAGTTTTAATACACATAGCAGTGTCCGGGAAAGGTTTATGCATTCCAGGTCGTACTTATCTTAGTTAAGCGCTAACGAAAACCACCATACATCACATTTAGCGTGAAATATCGCCTGATCATTTACTCATCCATCTAGCTGGTCTTCGCTGTTTGTGCTCACATTCGATTCGTCATAGTCTAATTTCGTACACAGTGGGTGGCGAGCGCTGCAACTTCATAATTCCATTAGCCACTTTATCTTTTGTCATTGCTATACTTTATTTGTATCCCGCTCTGAAATTATCACTACTGTTTGACTCATTTCCTTGTTGACGTCAGATTGTATACCAATTAATCCTGATTCCTGAATTAATATTAGTTATTTCGCGCAAATGTTAACGGTAATTATTATTTAGATATGCGCATCTGTGTGGCATATAGACGGGTCTGCTTTAAAATCTTAAGGGATCTTGTTTGCAAAGCAAAACTATACCATTACCACTTGTATTTTAATGCCTTGTTCGCCTGGCCTGGAACACATTCTGACGCTAACACATGAAGCGCGTGCAACATTTGAAAATCAATTTATTTCCTAGTGAAGATAGTTATCACGTGTTCAATTAGTGTCACATATTTCGGAATTTCGATCCGTGCGTCAGCGTAATATATTTAACGTGGGACTATTCCAAGGCTGTGGCCTGCTTTGCAAATAAATTCAGTCTAAAACAGTGTCATCCAACTCTTCTATCCCATTCGTAACAGCTACATAAAACACGTTTATCTTACCTAACAGTAATGATTGTCTTTAGGGACTCTTTCTACAACTATATTTCTGGAATTTCTTAGTACACACCTAAGTTAGATCCAGGGTCAATTGGTATTATCGGCGTTAGTCTGCTCTATCATCATTCATCAAACTCATTATCACTTGCTAACAGGGGAGTTGGTGGTCGAAAGAATAAGTCCATTAAATGAACTTCCCTAAAACAACATCGAAGTAGAAGTTGCAATGAAATAATTCGTCCATAATTTTATTTGCATTCCACAACAAATGGTGTACACTTTGTAGTGTTTACGCATCGTAAAACGTTGATGTCTCGGAGGTTATCGGGGGTGTATACAGTGTGTATCCGAGGTGCTCCAGACCTGCAGTCATTCCAGTCTCAATGCCACTCCGACCTTTCTAGAACGTTAACCTTTACATATTTAATACAAAGACGGTTCACCTTTGAAAGCTGGAATTAAATAGGATCTCTCAAATTGCAAAAGTTTTGAACAAGGCCCTCGTCTTTTCACTCTTTGTGACACTAACAGCAAGCCGTGAAAATTCTTGCAACGTATATTTTAAATTAGTTTTAAGCTAAATACATTCTCCTTAAGATTGCTATGTTTATCTAATTTAAGTATGTCAACTTTCTCAGAATCTTTGTAATTCGCGAATCAATGTGCTTGCAAATATATTTGCTTTATGAAAACAGACTGATCTGGATGCTTTCAGTTAGAGCAAGAATGTATTTAAAAAAATATATTGTTGTGCCTTTCAAATGCACAGAATAATATTTCATATCCAAGCCGTTAACCATCTTGTGAATCGTGTCCGACCAAACAAACCGTAAACTCTTTTGAACATCACAAAACAAAAATAGAAGAAGTGAACGAATTGCAATCTTCAACATCATCCGAAAAAAGGATGCCGTAAAGTTTGTTGCTAAAATATGTCGGACGTCGACAACAACAAACGCAAGCACCACGACCATCTTACCAAGACCTTCGGGATTTGACTACCGTTCCTTTTGTACGTATTCAGGAAAGAGTTTGTCCGGGAGAGTGTAAGGTCGTTCTTGTTTGGTGGATGTCTCGGTCAAGGTGATCGTGGCGCTTGTGCTTGCCTGCTCAAAGATTTGATAAACAATCGCGAAAAGGTAAATTATATGCGAGATGTTACCTGTTGGTCCGAGCGTAGGTGCTCTTACGTAAAACCAGTGTGCTAGAAATATTTATAAATCTTACATTAAACCGATTTTGATATAACTTTGCTATTTTAGAAATGATTGCTCATGAAATAAAGACGGAAGCAAATTTAAATGTTTTTCACGCGTTTAGATAAGTATAAAGCGTGATTGTGGCATTTGCCACTACGATTTCATATTTTTTGCCACCACAGAGATTATGGCGCATAAAGGCTGGTATTTAGAATGGTTAAGTATACAAATGAAAGTTAGCCAACAACACTAGCGATATTTTTCATTGTTAAGTTTGATTTAGACGTTTCTTCTGAAGTATAAAAGTTCAGAAAACATTTTTAATGACGGCAAAAACAACAATTTGTTTCTCAGATGATGTCAAGTCAAGCACCCAAAATTGCAGTTAAGCCTCGGCCCCGTCATAAAAACTGCATCAGCCGTAATTTCAGCGATGGGTTCGTGTTGACGACAGACTTAACATATGTTATTTTCTGTCCAAATTACTTCTTGACAAATAAGCTGTAACAAATGATTCCCAGAAATGCCTCGCGACCCGTTATAATACTTGCCAAAAGTTATAAAACAGGATTTACAAAAAAATGGGTGATGTAATAATCATGAAAAAAAGCTTTGTTCCATATATTTTTGCACCATAATAAAATATTAAGTTTCGTTTCAGTTTCCTTATCACAGGTCAAAGTCCCTTTGATAAAAAATAACAATAATTACAATTGAAGTTAGTTCATAAACGATCTTAATAATAATGATCTCATTTACAGCGCGTTCAGCCTTATCGTTGTTGTGGTCACAAACCACAAGTTGTCTAAACCTCTATTATAATGAAGGTCATGGCAAACCTGATTCTGTAAGAGCCGTTTGTTCCCAACTCACGCTTCACTACCCTTACAATAAAGCTAATTCTCGTATTAGAGTTATTGTTCTCATGAAAAGGCAGTTTGAAGCTGCCTGTCGCGTTATCGTTGCGCACGCGCCACAAACGACCGCTTGTATGATTTACAACGCTGCCGCTGAAGGGTGCCATTGTTGTGTTGACTTCGGCGACTATTACACAACCGGCTCCTTTGACGCCTGCCTTAGGTTATCGCCATTGTACTTCATTATCAAAAAGTACTTTGACATCTTTATCAAAATCAAACGCTTCATCTATCACTAAATAATTTTAAAGAAAACCTATTTTTGATCGCTTTAGTTGAATGTTAGTGCAATTTCTTAGTGGTATTTCACGTTGTTGATATTTGAATTGTATGTATAAGCTACCCTATGGCAGGTGGCTATGTCGACGTCGGTTACTATCGGTCCTGTTGCATTAACGTTGTACTTCGTTCTGTTGATTACAAATTACGTAAACTAATTAAAGGTTCGTAACGGAACTGTATTAATTACTACAGGCAGTGATGTAATTGCGTACTTAATAAATATAGGTTCAAAAGTTTTGTAGATTTCTACGGAGTAGCGTGTATTGGCAACGGTTCTAGCCATACCATTAGCTGGCATTAATCAGCCATTAGATACACGCCGACGGAAGTTTGCGCTATATTCGTTTCGGGTGTGGTTTTGACGGATCGCCTAATTTGGTATTATGCCAATAGATCACATTTAATCCAAACCTCTTCTAATAACAAATTTACTAAATTAAATTCATTATGTTTCGGCTTCTGTTCAGCATTCAGTAGCATATAGCTTGTTGTAAAGGTTTATTGAACAGGATTTACAACTGTTCGGCTTCCAGTTACGCCAGTTGAACTAACTTACGATCAGTTAGCGTGTCGAGTTAAACGGGTCTATTAAACGGTGACTCATGCGTTCCTAGAGCTGTATTATTCCCTTCTGCAAATAATGGCGGCGATTCCAGTGCGACATTGAGGAAAAATATATGTGTACATTTTTCCCGTATCAAAAACTCGTGGAGCAAAACTCAATCTGTCCTTATTTTATCAACAGACAACAACAACGCTAATAAATTGCATTCCTCTTATCTATACGAGCGTAATTTATATTTTAATTGTCTTGCGACCAACCCGCATTTCTAACCTTCATCTTTGACCATGAGACACCGGAACTGCAGGTGAAATGCACTAAACTTGCCTGTCTAGAGTATGTTGAAATTAATTAGTTTTTTTAATCACCCTAGAACTTTTTTAATTATTTAAGGTTGCCTGCGTTAGTCTCGCAGAGTCAAATCAACATTAGGTACCTGTGACACCTTGCCCTTTCGAAGGTCTAGCCCTTCATACGGCTCATGTTTCACCCCTTAATTATTCACCTATTATACATTATTCAACAAGGCCGACCCCGCATGTATGCACGCCATCAGTCCGAGAACAAAAACCGTCAACCGCAATGACACGATGAGGTTGCATAATATTAATGAATCCTTCCGCGCTGCAATTCTGCGAATCTCAGATGGTTCAATTAATCAACGCCATGATTCAAGTGCAGTAGTTAGTCGAAATAACTAGCACGTCTGAAATAAACAAAGTTGCTGGCATTTGGCATGCGCGTGCGAGTGTCTAACAACATTCGAACCTTTTTTTTTCACAATTTCTTGTTTGACTTTGAGTTGATTTCTTCTGAATACTTCATTGTTCACCGAAACGACGTGCTAAATGTAATTTGCAATAATCTCATTGTCATTTGTCGCTGATTTCAATTCTGACGTCAATGCAAGTATTTTATTGCCTCTTGTTACATGTCTTACATGACTCAAGTCACGGTAGGTACTGTAATGTACTGTAATATTTAGTACTTACGTCATAAAAAGTAAATTATGATAACGTGAACTTTAAAATATCACACGATAGCCTTTCTACAGACCTTTAAAATAAGTTTTAAGTGACAAACCTGAGCACCTTAAAATGCCTTTTTGATAACAAGGAAAATTTCAAAGACACGTTTATATTTACTACCGCCATTAAGTATTGTAAAGGAACAGTTTACCGGTTTTCATGCTAAAATAAGACTATAATTCTTAACAGGCTAATATACTGATATTCACGTTAATGTCCTTTGTCGAAAATTCAAACTTCCGTCCGAACGACCTCACGCCACCCTGCTGCTGTAACCTTTGTGTTTATCGCCGATTTACGGATATTTAATGTTTTAAACACGAGCCGAGCACACGATTAGGTATGTATGCAGGTTTATCGATATATTTTTTAGCACACAACTTGTTAATAGTTGTATTGTACAGTATCGCGGCAAGTCCTTAAGTTAAATCATTACCATTACCTAACAGTTTTAGTTAGTCACCAAAAACAAACCAGCCCTTGTTTGACTTATCAACCGCAAAGTAAACTAAAATATTCTACAAAATGACGGCCGACTCATGATGTAGCTCTATGTGATTAGCATCTTTTACACTGGAAAGTACACTTCAGCGTTGGATTTTCATGGAAGTGTTGACTTACCTAGTCACGACATCTCCTGATTACGTGGTGCTATTTTTAACTGGTTCGATTCTAAAATGGTACTCGTAATGCAACAGCTATGAAAATGATTTAACTTTTTAACGACAACCTATTTCTTATTTTATTAATAAGTAATATATCTTTTGGACATTTTAGGCAATTGAAATTATTACTTTGTCATGGAATGCTCACCCGTTTATGTGTTTGATGGAGTGGTCAAAATTGTATAATTTAACCTCTGAAAACTATGATCTCTTGCCAGAGCGATAACCTTATAAACGATCCGATAGTACCTATCTGCTGAATACTAGTTTACTAGTCCTGACTTAGGAAAATTATTCCTAAACGTTACCAAAGGTTTATCGCAACTTTACTAATAAGGAATTTCCTTCATAACAGGTTAGTACTGGCGTCATGTTGGCTGGGTTGGTCAGTCTCGACGTCTATGACACGGTCCTCATTCATGCGTTGTGCGTCTGTACGACATAATTCTAGTTCGTTGACGTGAGGCCGGCTAATTGCCTGTTCTCGCCCACTCGCGGCTGCGTGACTGTTTCTTCGGCTTCACTGTCTTCCTCGTCTTGATTGGCATCTGTATAGCCGTCCTAGCCCGACCAATTCTAAACGAGCCGTTTATTTATATCATCAAAGATTATCATCGGCTGATTTCTGATCACCACGTCGTTTAATTACTACGATACATCCAACCAAGCCAACTCATGTTTTGCCAATGACGCAGTTGATGTTAATTTATTTGACTTCCAATGGGATTGCCACGATGAGGATGTCTGTATAAAGTGATTCGCGTACGGAATGCTTGCTTGCCAGTACCACCCCAATGTTACTTACACCCCTTATGCCTTGCCAGTCTTGCCACTAACAGAACGTCAATGCTTTGTACTTCTTCACCCCGCTGAGAATGTACTGCTTCGCTCGTCTCTTGTAATAATATTAATTAAGATTGCAAGATTATAGGGAAACGGTATACCTATTGTGTTTTTTACAAAACGTCATATATTTCAGATTACAGATACTTTTAGTTAACGTTAAACTTATAGTCTACGGTTTTATTTATCACATAAAAACTCCTCAAGATCAACAGTATGAATTGGCACCAATTTAGGACGGGTTGTTGTTTCACTCCCTTTTATTCCTATTATGTGAGTGTGAGGGCAATGATTATTTTAGAAAAATGTACGATTCGCTTTTCCTAAATTTATGATAATGCTTTTCGTTGACACAAATACACTATACTGTTTATATACACTATAGCTTCACCGGACCATCTCAAAATGAGCTGTAAGATGTGTTGTGTAACTCTAACCCGAAACTAAACGCTTTCAACTGTACCTAAGCACTAGTTCCATATGAATCATCGGCTTATCTGCTTCAACCTTCGAGGGCTTTTGCGTGTAACCATTTGTAAACGGGAGCTGTGAAGTACGTGGAGCAGATAAGTCCGAGTTGTGAGCCGACGCCTAGGGCTGTGGTGACGTGGTGGTGTGTCGGCAGCATCAGCGGGTTGGCGTTGGCGCTCGGCGGCAGCGGCGCCGGCAGCCCGTCGGAGCCCCGGGAGCAGACCGCGACCTCTTCTCGCGCTCCCTCGCCGCCGCCCTCCGAGAGGCAGCCCCACACCAGGTAGACGCACTCCACGCGACGAACGTTTGGTTTTTCTGGCTGTGGCTGTTTCTTTTTCTATCTTAGAAAACGTTAATATGATCTTCCCAGCATAATAGATATTATGCTGCTTGCTGTTAAAGCTGCACACAGCTTCTCAGCAATTAAGATGTACCAAGTTACCTACAAATTATATATTTGACGTAAGCACGATTCCCATTGAATGGATCGCGCTGAAACACCCCGGCATTTTCATGCAATATGTACCTACCTTACTTTAAAGTAGGCAAATGTGATCATTCCATCTAAATCCACATGTTTGGCAACTAATTTGAAGTCTTGAGATTGTCATCGTAAGATTGCAATGTTGAGATTGCAAATGTCTATGAGATTCAGAGTCTACTTATCATCAAGTAACCTGTTTGCTCGTTTCCCTTCTCCATCTTATTTTTTTAAATACATAAATATTCAATGGGAAACGGTTATTTTTTAATTCTGTATAATTTTTATTTTCAAACATTCATGCTAGCGTTTTCTCAAGAGGAAAAATTGTCGAGGTGTTGGTGTTATTTTCGTTGATTTTGAATTTCTGTGGGCCACGTTTATGCAGTATTCGTTCCAATCATAATTTTAAATATCATTGTCTTTGTGCATGTTTGCCTGTTGTGTGTCCGTCTTGTATTTTCATGTGTGGTGGTAGAGCTTATTTGGTTTTTGTTCTGCAATTTGTATGTCTTTTGTACCTTTTTTGCCGACTCCGAGCGTGATTATCTCTAATGTTGTTTAGGTTTTTGCTACAGAGAGAAGTGAGTATTACTTATAGGTAAGTAACAACGTTAGGTACCTGTTCTGAATTGTCAATACGAGATGAAGCTTATGTATTATTCAACAAGGAGTAAGTTTAATTGCCGAACCATAAACGACACAATGTAGGAGTTGTTATGCCGTTGAGCTTCAACCGTATGACGTGTGTTTTTGAAACCTGAAAGATTACATACATCCTTAGGTACTGTCGAGAAATTTGAATGAATTTGATTGAATTTGAATGTCCAGCGGGTTGATACCATTCGTAAGTTTGCCGGGTTGTGCGTTGTCCACGTGTCACGTCGGGAAATGTACAGCGCGGCTAATTTACGTACCTAGGTATTATCTCGAACTGCTAAACATTCAAATGCCTTAATTGATGGTAAAATAATTAAAGACATCTTTTAAATAACAATCTAGCTAAAAACTAACTACTAACCTGATCACTTTCGCTAAGATCTATTAACTAAGATATTTTGTTACATATAAGTCGATGTAGGTTAGATTACAGAATACAAGTAATCGTCGACTTTCATAAGTGACGTCATGCTGCCATTTACTGGACTTCCCAATCAAGCAGTTAATATTATATTGCTTGATACAGAGAAAGTCCTCCGGGTGTTACACCCTTATTAACCGTTATTAGTTCTTGATAAGACATATTTATAGCGCAGTAATTAATGTGCAGTAAACTGAACGGTGCAATGATTATGTGCGAGTTAAAATAAAATTCTAATCTATCTAATTAAATCTAATTTTCGGAATAATAACTTTCTTTCAAATGAAATCACGTGACGATTTACATTAATATGCGCTAGCAATATTTTTTCAAGTAAATGCAGTAGTTGGCCGACTTTAACATACGTAGTCAGTTTACTGCACAGTTAAAAAAGATTACACAATAGAAGTATGCTAGTTTATCTTTTACTGAGCGCTGAAAAGATACAGGTATACGAGAGGCTAAATTCGGGTTCGCTAATTAGTAGCAATGTGCGATGTTCTAACCGTTTAACCTATCTACCTCTTTTTACACCTCATATCGGGCACTGGTCTTGTAAGTAGTAGTCCTTTGCAAGTTATGACTACAAGTCACGCACATGTCCTCAAACAAGCGGCAATTTAAAGCAGCATCAAAACAACGCTGATCATTTAATGCGACTCGTAATTTGACGATGCGCCCGATACGGAGCCTTACGTCACCGTCCAAGAATAGAACCCTGCCAATGTAGATTTGTTGTAATTCCTCTTGTGGGTTGATGACTCTGAATGTAGATGTCATGGCAAGGGTACAAGCGCATACTCGCGTGGGCGGTGTTACATTGCCGCGATTATTTAGCACTTGGATTTTAAACTTATTAATATAACATTGTAAATACGCTTTAAATCGTTTTCTCAAGATTTTACCGCAATTCTGACTCTTGGAATTTAGATCGAACTTTTTCATAATGTAACTTATTAACAACTTAAGGTTAGCTATGTATACCAGGGCCAACCAGGCAAGAGACAAAAGTCCTGTAGGTTTTAAAATGTATACACCCAAATAAGAGTCCGTGAGAACAGATTAAATTCTAATCTTAGTAGTAGACACTATGTAGTTGGAAGGAGTTTCAGAACTTAAGACGAGATGATATTACACTTTTTTGTACGTAGGTTGACATACAAGAAAAACATATGCCTGCTTTACATATAATGTAAGCGCTCTTTATAATGTCAGATGGTTTTTATAGTATTTAGCACTCGTTAACCATCTACACACCTATTTACCTCTACTGCTATTACATCATAAATCTTAAACACTGTAGAATATAGAAAATAAAGTCATTCATCATATCGCCGTCGTTAAGTGCCGCAGTGAAGAGTTACCTCATAAAATCTAAAACATGTTGCCAAGACAGTGCACTAGAGGAAAACGTGCAATCTGTCAATTATAATGTACCATAATTCTCCTTCGGGTTTCAACTGGCTCTTGTAAAGTGAGCAATTACACTGGCGATAATTGCACGCTGAGCTCTTGTGGGCAATTGCGTGCGTTGCACGTGTTGCTGGTAAGAATCATTTACTTTGAAATCAAGTGTATTGTTGAGACTGTTTTGGGGTAATACAAGCGTCTAATCAATCAAGATTTTGGGTAAAAATAAGATTTAAAAGTGAGTATCGATTAAACTTTCTGCTAAGGTAAAGCTACGCTGTAGCCCTCTACTTTAATAGAGAGCCTACTGTTTTCTCAAAGAACGAGGCAATCAATCTAAGATTCATCTCCTGGTGTTGTGTCTTTTGCTTCCTGTAGTATTAAAAATATTCATGCTCTCCGCGCCCCTTTTAGCCCAATTCGACAAATCATTCCCTACAAGTAGGCAACACATCTGCGATTGCTTTAGTACTCAGTTGATACTTTTGATTGCAGCGGTGATCGCTTACCGATATGCTAATAGACCGGATCTCTTGCCGGTTTCTTACAAAAACTTAACTGAAAATCTTATCTACACACGGCAATGTGCCAAGCCAAGTTCGGAAACGAAAACGGCTACTTTCCAAGTTTTTACTTGTAAAATTTAAAGGTTATGTTTGACATGCAAATAATTGAACCTAAGGAAGGCTTCTTAAAACAACAAAGAATTTTGTAAATTCCTGCGAGTATACTTTGAAGAACCTCCACGATTAGATCCCAAATATTTATCAACCAAGGTGACAATTTGGTTCTTCACTTGTCTACTAATTTAGCCCCTTTACACATTAAAATTTTTGGTGGAACATTATTTCATATGACTGTCATATTTGATTTAGTAACACAACGTAAATCATCAATGCAATAAAAACTTATATGCCATTAATTTCGTAAATCAACACTTGAATTAAACCCCATTTTGTCATCCCCTTCAAACACTACCCCTAGTGCCTACACTACCCCCTGCCATCTAATATCTTATTTAATACTGTCGGATAGCTAATTTGCACGCTCTACTTGCTACCCTGCAGGGGTTGAAGTTGTTAAGTATTAATAACGCCTAGTGGCCACCAGGCTCAACCGGTAAATAAAAAACACCAAAGGAAAAATTAATAACAGAAGGAAAACGAGGACCACATGATTTATAGTATGGAAATAGTAGTTTCAATATGAAATATCGGACGTACTCAATAATAATGATGATTAATAATTAATTCATAAGGAATATGGATGGACACACCCGTGACCAATGGCTGCCAATGAGCCATGCCATGGAGCCAAGTAAACAAACACATGTGACACACATTACCTACACATAATAGGAAAAGTAGTAAAACAATATTGATGATGTCACCAACGTCCCTATTTAACAAATGGTGACATTGGTGACGAACTCATGATGCATTTCTGATAATCGTGATTACAGGTTTAGTCTAAAATGGAAATGATTTGTAGAAGCTGGGAAACTCAGCGCCGCTCGGGTGGAAAAGTGTTTTCTAGAAAGATTACAATTACACAAATGGATTTCTGAATACGAAAATCCCTATTTAGTTACATCTATTAAAATCGGAGCCATTATCCAAGTCCAATACTTAAAATTGTGTAAATTAAGAACTAATGCCACTTTGGTGATTAAATAACTATAAAATGTTTAAAGAACTATAATTTGACTTCAAGTACCCAAACCGCTAAAGGTATATAAAGTTAAATGCTGTCTTCGGTTTTTTACATAGTGTATTATGGTGAGTGTACCCGGGAACTACATGACCTCATCCCACCCTCCACTTTCCATCCGCATTTAGTCGAATTCCCAATGATTAGGGCGTAGCGGTTTGTCTTATTCCCTAAGTCTATATTCCTGGAATCGTTTAACTTCGATGTTTTCAAGGCAAGAGTGAATAGGCTTTTTTCTGGGCAAGTCATACATCACTACTTTACATTAGGTGAGACTGACTTAAAACG
The DNA here is from genome assembly GCA_948252455.1 of Acleris cristana. NCBI lineage: Eukaryota > Metazoa > Arthropoda > Insecta > Lepidoptera > Tortricidae > Acleris > Acleris cristana. Next base: position 4,035,428 of record OX411774.1, on the reverse strand, counting down.
CAAAACCATTTTGGATAAAAAAAAATGGAGAACCTTCTCCTTTTTTTTAAAGTCGGTTAAAAACACAAGCAACACTACAAAGCGGTTTCTCGAGCAAAGCGTCTAAAATATACAATCATGTAAATGAGCACGATCAGGGACAAAAGAACTAAATACCAGCTGCAATCGGCATCGCTTCCGTACGCAATCTTGCAGATTGCTAATAATACAAGATCTCTGAGTCTTCCGCGTTCAATTATTACCTCAGGAAGAAACTGAGTTCATCACGTAACGATTAAAACACATTGATACGAACCGACTATTTGCAGAATATGCCTTAAGGAAGACATGGAGTGGTCGGATTTTTGTAATTGTAGAGGTCATAAGTTCGATTGAAGAGGTCGGTCTTAGCGAACTAGAAAAAACAGCACTTAGAAGTAGAACGGAGGAGTAAAGCCGTTATACCTTGTCGGCAAAGTAGATTAGAAAGAACAATTGCTAATTTAAACAATGGGACCAACAAATATGCTCGCAACGATTTGTAACTTTTTTGTTACTTAAATGCTCAGATTGTTAACCGTTACAGCTATCTCGTTACGTGTAGAGAGACACCCACGTTTAAATATGTTTTGCAGTTATCATTTTGATTTTGTCATATACTTTTTATAGAGGTGCTTTATCTAACATCTCCAGAACGTAACGACTTCCAATGATATGTCTAGCAAGCTATCATATAATTTGACCGTTGCGTTGCCCAGATATCTACCTGATTCTATTATTATTGCAATTGACATGGGACTTAACTAAATGGTTGTTCTTTTGGCTTTCAACCGTAAACGAGCCATTGTCAAGGTTTTGATTTCGCGAAGCCGTACCCCCGTAAAGAGGCTCCGCGCTGGGCCCCGTTACTCCGCCTAGCAACGGCCAACCAGAGCCGGGTTCGACGCCCGGCGAAAGCTTCGATCTCAATATACCGACCTCATAGATCCAACATTCGCAATTCATCATTATGTTGCTGCCAATCACTTGTTCGCGGTTAGGCGACACGTTGCGCGCAGCTTGATTTGAAGCTGACATATAACTTAAGTGGGTAACCTATTGTATCGCCCGGCAACAGTATAGGTACCTTCTAGAGCTGACAGCCCCATCTGGGTCGCGAGATTCGTTACTTACGCGTTTAGTTTTGGAGGTGCTAGAAACGTTCACGCACTGGACGATTTTGGATCCGTAACCATCGTGTTATCTATAAATATTAAGAGGAAATGTGGAATCCAATTAAGATTAATTCCAAGTTGTGCTGACGTGATACAAATCAGTTAAATCAACGTTGCACTACCTTCTTTTATATTACCCTGAATCACGTCACAGAATTTAACAAGCTTACAGAAAGCGGGAAGCGTTTCATGATATATATCCAGCTTCTTCCAATAATAAATCTTTGCCAATTTTCAAATTCCCGTCTCCGCTAGTGCGAAGAGTTATGATTACAATTATAAGCGCTTGTCACAGCATCTGTCAACATGCGGACGAATAGATACTCGTAAAAATATAGAATATATGTGTCCTGGAAATAACTGTACGATTCCATAAAAATATTCTTAGCAGACTCAATAAACATTAAACGTGTTGATGTAGGGAAACGTCGTGTTATTTCCAGAGTTGTTTTTAAAATAAAGTACTTTATACTTCGTCAGAAACCTTTATTAGATCCCAAGTGTCCAGACGTAGTTGTCAGGTTTATTTATCATTTGCGTTCCTGGCGTCTTTCTCAAATAATTCTGTCTTCACACCAGACCAGATCCATGTAACGCCAGTTTCTGCCCTTGCCCTTAGCAACAACGCTTCAAGTCACTTCATGCGACAATGAAACTAACACCGAGTGGTTGTAACCGCAGCCCCGGGATGCGTACGAGCACCCAACCGTGCAAGGACTCGGGCTTACGTCATCTAGTGACCGTCACAATCTTCAAAGAAACGTACACTTTCTCTACAAGGTTTAAAGGCAAAAATCACGTGGACGAGACATACCATATTCAAGACAATTTCAAATTATGATGCAGTCACGTAGGTACTTCAGTTACCGCAAGTACCCAAGTCAATTTATATTCAACGGTGACGTCAACTTTGAGCTCGCTCATAATAAGGTAATCACTAAATTCAGCGCTATTTTCCTTTGTATACTAAAATCGACCGATGTTATGACGACACCGTAATGACACAAAATCACGTCATACTAAAAAAGGCCTATGACTACATCGTTTATAATGTCAATTCATTCCTGTTATGAGTAAAAGGATAAAACAGGGCATTCTCAGGGCAATGACGTTCATATTTTGCAAGTTTCCGTTGCCAAAACCAGTGGCATCGTGATACCATAAATACCAAGGGATTAGGAGAAGATTATCATCTCCCATTAAGCTGAAACATAACTCCTGCTATTTAGAGACGTGACTCTATCAATAGTCTTGCAACTATGTACGGAGACAATTTATTTTAGCAGAAGACATGTTTGTTTTATATGAAGCAGATATGTTTTGCAAAACGTTTACATTTGGAGCTTTTTTCTTTTAGCAGCGAATGTTTGGCAACGGTAAGATTGTTCATGATCCAAAAGTTTAAAGGCGACAGATAGTAACCCATGTTAATAATACGTTAAAACATTAATGAGATAAAGAAATTATGTAGTATTCTTGGCCTTAGTATTGTGTTGTTAAAGCTTAATTTTAAACGCGAAAACTTTACTTTTGTTAAAAAATCTTAGTATTTATTAGAATGGCGTGGTTGGACTGTGACTAAATTTCTGTGAAGTATTTGTCTCATATGCGTAACATGTAAACTTGACCCATATCGAACAATTTCCGGTTTTCTCTTGGTCAACCTTGATGAATCAAATCGGCAGGAAGGTCGCAAGGCTTAAACGTTCACTTTGATTTATTAATTCGCATGGCTACCTATAATCTTGTTTTTCAATTTCTGTTAATGTTTTAATTTTATGATCATTATTTTACAATATCCCTAAAAGCTTTCTTATTTAGCTTTGTCAAAATGATTGACATGACAAACAATGTCCTCGTTTCAGCGACTATTTTAGCTTGTACTAACACATTATTTATGTTATTTGGACCTGAACTTGATCTCTTGAATAGTAAAAAAATTTTACTAGAGTAACCAATTACTAATTATTCGGAACCTTGTATTTGACATGTTGCTCTGAGAAGTTTAAAAAATCTGCAATAAAGTAATTTTATAAATAGGACCGGTTTATAATTCTTACACTTTTACGTCAAAGTAATACGGGTCGGGTACGTTTTAGATTTATCATCATTACTTGATAAAGTTGATCTAGTTAACCTTGGCCCAAAGAGTACTGTGTGTGTACTTTGAATTCTTGAAAATAGTCATCATAGGTAAATTTCATCGTAATATAACACCACAGTACGCACACATTTTGTTGTCACTCATATTTCTAGTCGAATTGACATCTTGAGAAATTAAGCTACAGTGTACCTAATGTCGTCTGAATTCCTGGCAACTCTCATACATACGTCAATTCATTTATATCTCAAAAGCTTATCGTCTCTCGTCTGATATAAGCGGTATTACAAACGCTGACATTAATATTAAACGGATTATCTTCAGAGATTTAATGATGCCGTTAGTTAGCGTGCATGCTTCTTTTGTTAGCACGTGTATCAGTTTTGAATATAATTATATAAAAAGGTATTGCTATGCTATGCTAACCACGTGTTTTGGGTAGTTTATAGTCGAAATCGTGACACTGTCATGGTTAATACATTGTGAAGTTATTTTTGAGATGTTTACGCTTAAACGCTGAACTACACTACACGTAGGCTTGATTTTGCAATGTTTCGACGTTAAGTTGGTGTAACTCACACCAACCAACCAACCAATCCACTAAATGGCTATCGAACAAAGACCTATACTAAAGTAGATACAATTTAATTTACAAAAGTCGTTCCCTGACCGCTTAACATCGGTAAAGGAAAATTAAATTGCTTTACTTTTATGTTCAACATCTTAAAAGTGTTCCATTTGAGACCATCGAGATTCAAATGGGAGCGCGACTTGGTATCAGTGCCAAGACTTATGCTCCATTTGCCAAGTATTCATGACGACTTTAGTCGTTTGGTGAATTGTAATGTAGACACAATGTGGCCAGTAATAACTTTATAAAATCCTCGTTCCTTTATTCATTACCGAAGTTAAATTTGGTGTTTAATCCTCCCACGAGGCAAGTGTTTTTTACCGTATCCTTTAATGGGTAAACTTGTAAAAAGACTTGTTTTAATACTGTGCTAAAAAATACAGTAAATATACGTCAATGTACGTTATAACAGAATAAATAATATCTTGAAAAATATTATCGTTTTGCTAACTTATTAGCTCAGCGTGAGATGACTCCTGTGCGCTATTTGTTCAACTCATTTGATAGCGCCTGAGTACGAAATGTATGCAGTCTCTAGGCACAGATGATTGTTAAACCAATAATGACAATGTTTATAGTGTACATGCTTTCATATTTGTGAATTGACTTCGTTAAAAATGAAACCTGATTTACAAAGACCATACATGTAGCCTCAAACATGATTTGACCATCCAATGGTTAGCGAACTCTATAATTGAACACGTTCACAAACAACCTTTCTATGGACATGGAAATTAATGTAGAAAATACATCATACTTGTGTTAATTATGAAGGTGTAATTATTCTCCGCGGAAAACTACTAATACGAATGGTTAATTGCAAACACTTCATAGCCTTGTATTAAGATTGACAGTCTTAGTAGAGCGGTCATTATTCAAACATTGTAATCAACTCGCATGTTAACATTGACCTGTTAAACAAATTGAAATCAACTATGAAATGTTAAAGGACAGTTATTTTTTTTATGATCACTATTTTTGCATCTTAGTTATCTTCCTTTGCGTCCATCCTGTTTCTGCAGTTACTACAAATCAACTTGCATTTAGCTTATTTGTATTACGTATTCTATTATTGTATTACTATTGTCATAAGAATTTTAATCACAGTACCTCTAACTTTTTTGCAAAACAGTTATGTTAAACATTCACATGCTTGCGGTTAATGCTTAAAAAACTAAAACAACTGTTATTAGCCGTAATTTGTGAATCCATGTCATTAGCTTCATTCAAATAATAGTAGGTCTAACAGGCTTCGAATAAGAAATTATGTCGAGTACCGTTATCTGTCAGTAGGCTTTATATCTGATGAAGTGCGTCTGTTACTTGAACTGAAAACGTCAGGTTAGCACGACTTTTGTGCGCCCATAGGACCTTTGGGATTTGCTTTGAATGTAACGGGGCTAACAGCAACGTACAATGCCTGCCTCGGGGTGCTTTAGGAACGCCTAATAGTGAACACCCCGTTGCTTTTATGTTACGTTTGTGTATAAGTTCATTCAATAGTCTTTTGTCGGTGATGACCTCTTTACTTGTCAGTTTATTAACTTGATTTTCAAGATCAGGTGCGGCTTTGTGTTTTGTGACAGTGGTCAATTTAATTTTAATGTTCTCTGTAACCAAGCAACGAAATGAAGCTGTAAAAAACGAATGAGACGCGTAGCACGAAACCATTTACAATAATGATCTAGACTTCAGTTGGCAACCAAATTCAATAGAAGAAGCATTTAAGAAATGAACCGGAATCCACTTCAAAAACGAATCCAAAAAAAGTGTAGTTCTTTACGCTCTAACTACTGCAGAAGATCGCACGCTCCGAATATACTCAATTGATTTCAATTCCAAAGAATGCCTAACGTAGAATTAAATGTACGCTAATAGAGGCATGTAATGTTACTCGTGTTTTATATAACACTCAGGTAATCTCGAACATCATGTATGTAAGAGCAATTACTGTTAGGTACTTCGTGAATTATCCCGTGGTTAAATCACTCGAGTTAAGTAAGTTCTATCTATTAATTGGATACATGTTGGTTTGTTGCAAGCACTTAATTCCTATGAATGATTTGTATTTATGGAGCTTGTTTTTTCAGTGCGTTTAAATTTTAATTGTCTTTCTATATTTGGAAACAAGTCAACTAGCTAGCTAGTAGGTAAGATTGTGCTAGTGATCTGGACGGACCGGACCCTACATAAGCTAGAGTACTAGTGAGGGTACAGGTAGGTACGAACAGATGGTATGTCGATATGGCGTCTTTGACTTTTTTACCATTTTTTTATTGGTCTAGTTAGTCATCTATTTTTTTACGTCGGAAATATGTGAGCCGTAGTCATAACATTTGTTTCTTTACCTCGCGCAACGAATGCATACGTTCTAGCATTAGTAAGGGCTATTATAGCTATGATAAAAGCAGCCGCATGGAGTGCAACGTGATCTATGCACCTCTACAGGATGTTTAGTTACTATGTAGAAATGTATAAAAACCGGGCAAGGGCATGTCTGACCATGCTCAGTGTAGGGTTCCGAAGCCGTTACTATACAAAAAGTATCTCAAAATACAACAAGTATGAGTCTTAGGTAATTTTAGTAGGTATAAACACTTTAGTCGCCTGTATCTCAGGAACCAATCAAGTCTACTAAGTCGTGATAGTTTTTCTTTAAAATTCGTTATATGTGCTTTCATTTAGGATATTTTTCAGATTTTTAGTGTTTGTAGTTTTGGCTGTGGGGGGACACATGACTCTATCAAAAATTTGCGCTATAAAGCTTAATATTTCATAAACGGATCCCTTAATCGAAAAATTGATTTTATAAACCCGCAATATTTTTGAAAGACCTATCCAACGACAGTCCAGACTATGCGGAAGACGAGAAAAAAAAATACAACACCACGTTAAGAGTAGGGGAGGTAAACTAAAAAAAAAAACTTGATTTTATTTACCACTTTGATGGCGTGAATAATATGTATTCATGCCAAATTACAGCTTTCTAGTAGGTACTAAGAGTCTGAGCTAGGCTGCGGACGGAAGGATGGACGGACTAAAGGACATGGCGAAACTATAAGGGTTCCTAGTTTGACTACGGAACCCTAAAAAGGACCCTCGGATGGAATTTAAACGGAGTCTACTGAACTGACCGTTACCGGAAGTATAGATTATAATAATGATGGGATTGTACAATTGGTGGGTCGATGCCCATCTGTGGTGTTTTAGCTTAGCCGGAGTTAAATAGAGAGCACCCGTACCTGTAGATATTTATTAACGAATAAACTATCACAGTATGTAAAACGCAGGTAGTAGTTAAAAATAGCAAGAAGTAACTGGCATGATTTATGTTAACTAATACAATATTTTATGGAGATGAAGAGCGTCCACGCCCAAACATATTATTAATATTTATGAACGATCTCTAATAAAAAAACTATGTATCAAATTTAGTTTTTAATTCCTTTTGATATTATAACTTATTGCAGTGCCCCTGAAGAATAAGTGGAGTAGTCAGCCTGTATACGGGATAGGCGTCCACGCCAATACGTAATCTTATGTACTCGAGTTAATAATGGACATGTTGCTCGTGTTACCATGGTGTGTAGCGAAGTGGCACTTTATTTACACTACGTTGTATTTAAATGTTGTAAATAAGTATATAGTTTCTAGCTCTAGTAGAAAAAAAAAAGATCATTGTCCTTAACCTTCCAATTTACGCGCAGGGCTTGCAAAAAATCTCGTTCCCTTTAGAATCTAAAATTTGATTGAGTCAAAACAGATACCTTGGAAAATTTAGAATTGTGCCGCTGCCATTCTCTGTTTACCGTGGCATATGCCGCATACGGCGCCCCAGGCAAACTTGAATACCTCATTACGCATGCGGTGTGAAATCTACCATTTGCACATGTTTAATAAGCAAATACTAAGCTGCGAGCTGCGGTTCAATGTCATACAACCATGAAACTCTTATAAATTCAGTTTCATAATGTTTATATTTTTGGTAAATATCAACCAATAATTTATTACCTTCCACAGGTCACGGTCGCCTTTGATCTCCCTTTAACAAAATATATGTTTGAATTATTTAAGTTAGTCGCACGTGTTTATATACCTACAGTATAGCAGCATGCCTCAAAACTGTTGTTTACGATATCGATACATATGTTCGACTGACCTTGTTTCCTCATGTATGTAAACGTTTATCGCTGGAAAATTTTCTGGCCATGCATGCTTATTATTGTCACTATCGTTTCATTACATATTGTATTCATAATGCTTGATTGTTATTTTAATACTGAAAACAATTTTGCAAAATAATCGATCTAACAAATGCTTCATTTCGGTTCCAGGTAAGGCAATGGCTTCCAAACGGGTCACTTCTTTTCCAAAGCGAAGGTACGTAAATCAATCAAGATCGAAACTCAACAGACGTGCTCAAACGTCGTTCAGGACAATGTGCCAGATTCGTGAAAGAGTTTCAACAGGCCGGCACCGATGGAGATTGTTTCACACGTCAAAATGTCCGCACTCTTGGCGGGCCTCGGAATACGTGAACCTGTCCTCGGTGCGTGGACAAACAGAATCGGTCATCCACCCCGCCGGTGGTTACTTAATGTCCAACCAATTACTCATACGCCAAACCAAATATTTGCTAAATGCTTCGCTGCGATGAGATGAGCCACCAATTCGCTAAAAACCAGCCACCAGTACCCAAAGTAAATATTTAAATCAACGTTAGTCATGCCTTTACATGATGGTTAATTTGCGTCATTACTGAATTTACTGTAAGCATTTTAAATTAAGAGTGACGTTTAACAAACATCTCGCAAGTAAAGACTTAAGACTTCCTGTCTGCATTGATCTTTTTCTTTTAAAATGCAGATCAGGCCGCTAATTTGCAACATTGTAACGCAAATTTATATTTAACCTCTGTCCGTATGTATGCTCTACATTTAAGTGCTCAGCTATTATGTTCTCTTAACCGCATACCCATGTTCAAAGTTCACGTTTCAACGTGAGCTGATAGAATATGAATACGGAGCTCGAATTGACTTTCAGATCTGAAATAGATTGTTTACGCAGCAAACGGGCGCACTGCCAACGGTCACCTGAGACGCGGTTTAATATTTTGGCACATAATTAAATTTTTATCAACCTAGGCTAGCATTTATGAATTGTTTTACCATGGCAAATGATATATCAGTTGAATTTTATTGGGAATATCTATGTGGTTAAAATTGGGATGAAAAAATATACTTAATCGTAGGTTTTTGCAGTAAATAAGCTGAGATTCATAACCACGGTTATGTATGCGTCAGATTTGATAAAATTGAAGTGGTTGTTACACGACTGGGCACTCATTTCATTATAGATAAAACCTGTGTATTTGTTCAAGATTGCGCGTTCTAGGCTAGCTAAATATTGCGAACTGTAATGTCATAGAACTCATAGACCACACCAATGTTAAGTTCAGCCATCCGACAAAGTTAACGACCCGCGACAATAGTCGATTGTGGATTGTGATGTTATCACCACAAGTTACTTCATTACCAGCTATCAGCTATCGATGCGATCGTGATTGTTAGTGCATCGTTAATCATGAATCAGTTTTATTGTTTAATAATCGTGACTAAAATTCTGATGGTCGATGTAATCTGCTTGTCAAGCCTTTTCAGCATCACCATACAAATGCGGTAGGATCTAACCGGGAGCGTAGTGACTGTATTGAAGTTGTCAGATATTAATTCTGTTTTGTATTTATTTATATTAGCTTCTCATTCAAACCTTATTCGCATTACAATCGTCGCCTATATCTATCTTCATGAGTAGTCGTTACACTCGTTACGCACGTGCGCACATTAACTATAGTATTTTGTTAGGAAGATCATGGATCCGAACCAATTTACATTACTATTTCGGTATTAGGAGGATGTAGATGTTGATAACTATACCACAACGTCACTAAGTATTTCGTTCATCACAAATTTTAAATAATTGAAGCTTGTTAACATACGCAACATGAACACCGTGTTTTAAATTAGTACATTTTTACAAAAGAAAATCAATTAGTTTCTGACAGGTAATTTAAAGGAGCTCTGTACCGTTTTTAATTAAGATAATTTCCTTTACATTGCTATAATCTAATGATGTGTACTGGGTTACGTTATTGCTTCTCTCGCCTGATGCTTGCAGATAACCCCCGGCACTCGGTAATAGGGTCACATCACTTCCGATAAAGCAACAGCAGCCATTTTTACAAAATCCCTATCAACTTTATCATCGGTTATGTTTACATTGGCACGCTCGCAGATAACGTTAATGGTGTTGTGATGCGCGGATCCACCAGACTTGAGGGGATCTAAATGTTTGATGTTGTGATGACATCGTGTTTTGTTTGCTGTTATTTGAGATTTTTTTACAAATAATTCTCCGTCGGTAGCAGTATTTCTAAGTTATTGATGCTAATGAAATTACTGAATACGATATGAAATTTATCCTCTCAAAGATACTTTATATGTTACTACTGCTTTGGTCTTATCTCTGTGAAACATTAAAATAAGCGTTTTTTGTTACTCTGATGGTCTTCGGCCACGAAAAATATTATATATTCAAATATTATTATTATTGTTATTATATTACATTGTATATTTTAAATCTATTAATAGGTTAATTTATCAAATCTTCCAAGAAATGTAATTTAAAGCTAAGTACATAATATATTGTAGACATTAATAATTAGCTGCATTTCAATACCCAGGAGACAACTATCTATACCTATCGAATCACCTTAGACTTACTTATCCGATTTGCTTATGATTATATTAAATAATCATAATATATCAAAGTTTTTCGCAAGTATAACTGAGTGACAAATATAAGCATGGCCTGATACGTCTGTAACAATATTATTTACATTCAGATAACCCGTGCAATCACGACTTGTTTGCCGTTCTTTATTAATCTTATTGGTACAAATACAATTAGGTAATCTCATGTTACTCGCAGTTTGCATTTTAGAATTTACTCTTGGTAAATCAGAATATGTTTTTTCTACTCGCGTACTATAAACCGCTAATATTGATATCGTTAATGGTGTCAGAATACCACCTATAGCGTAACCGAAGAGTAAAAACAATTCTATAATTAGCGTTGCCATGGTAATAACAGTTCTATAATTTATTATAGCATTGTTATTACCATGGTAACGGTCATTCCGGATATCAGTTTTGGCGTTTAGTTAACACTTGACATCCTAATAATTTGTATAATAAACCGTTAAAAAATGTTAACACCAATTAAAATTATCTATATTAAAAATATAATTATTTTTGAGACTAAATATGTGTTTAGAATTACATTTTTATCAAGTTACTAAAAATAGGTGAGTAATATCCATCGATTTGTTATTTGGTTACCATGGTTACGTTCAATATGGATATCAACAAAATGGCGTTTTGTTTGGCATTCCAACTTTTATGATAAATTGTCAGAACTGTTTTAGTACCTAACTATTAAAGATTGCATGAAATTTATAAACATTTAGCAATAAAATTTACAAACTATTAACGCCAATCGGAATAATGAAAATGACTTTGCTAACAAGTAATTTGTTAGCAGAAAAATCGAGTGAAGACGAGAGAAAAGTTAGCGATTGTTTATTTTTGTCATTATCATTCTAAGCTTGTAGAAAAAGTTATGTATGCAACGGTACATAATTAGCTCTTAAGGTACTCGTGCCTATAATTAGAGCGCTCGCAAGCTCGCGCTCTAACCTCGGCGCTCGTACCTTAAGAAGCTTCATTATGTACCAGTTACATAAATAACTATTTACACATTTTTCAAATTATGCTATTCATTGACTAAGTGTGCAATGTTTACGGTCTTATTTGTTTACACAGCATCCTACATTTTTCGTGTTTGCTCGCCCTTATAGTTGCTAACAAATTTGTTTACATCCTTTAGCAAGTGCAGCGGTTGCGTAACATGCGATAACTGAATTGACCCTATTTTTAGTATCATGGTCTATTGTATCACGATGTCTTTTGGCAACTCTACTCTACGGTTATTATGATTAGCGTTAGCATTTGGAGTTAAATATGTATTAATAATATATTTAACTATCAGAACTCATCTTGTGATATTTTTTTCAAGCTGTTTCCTGCATAATTGTAAATGATCGTTGCATGTTAATTGACGTATGTCATCGCTTAGTTTAACACGTAGATTTGCGGTTTCCTCCAGCCAGCCCAAGCGCTAGTGTGTTGCGTAACACATGTGTCGGTGTCTTAAGATTTATCTACTCTCGTAGATCGTAGGACATGTTGAAACCTCGTCGCATTCGACCCGAATTTTTCGCGAAATGCTCCAACGTGTTTATTGCCTGATAAATTAGCAGTCCAATAAACTTAAATGTGGTTTTTATGCGCTGCAAATATAACAACGCATTTGTTTTACGTAAGTGCTCCAAAAACACTGCGTAGGTTTCTGTTGCTTTTCCAACTGAATTTAATCAGTTTTGAAATACACGCCAATTTAAATTTCCAGATATAATTATTTAACACAGTTCTCAATATAAAAGCTATTTATGGATTGAGTCTAGTGCAGTCGTTAAAAAGGCGATCTTCTATCTATAAATTGATTAGCATAGGATAAACTATGTTAATGATATTTCCAAAGCTTATTATAATCGTACCGTATTCACATGATCGGATTAAGCATTTGAAAGGCTCTTAACCTACTTACATCTTCATTCTAAGGCTTCCACGCCTATGCGCTTTACCCACTAGCAACCATTCTTCGATCAATATATACTTATTGGTAATAGATGATTATCCAATTCAGTGTAGGCTTTTACTGCTCGAATAATGCATCTATTCAAGCCAGTTTATTATTATTTACAAGGCTAGCTTGAGCCATAATAAGTATGACAAATGATTTAACTGCAATTACTAATTGAATTTATTGTGTGTCAATTAAAATTTATGCTTTCAGACCTTACTGAACATTCTCGTAATTAATTGTGATAAATTTATTTTGATCACTCTGTCTTGTCAACTTAGGGTTGTAGTAAAATGTAGGTTCAAAAAGAAATAAACTGGATGCTTTTAAATTTTGCAACGGGTTAGCCATAATTTCAAATTTAAACCATAATAGGCATCGAATCCCAGTCAGGTGATCGTAATTGCATCATGCCACTGATTCACAAAATGGTTTGAGTTTACCGCCCTCTACGATGATGTCATTTAAGACAGCAAAAATATTATTTCCTCTTTGAAAGGTTACAATAACATTCGATCCTGTCTTGAATATTTATGGTTCATCTTCATCTTTTAGATTTACATCATTAATTTGTTGACTGCTTTCTCCTTCTAAATATCTCATTCTTATGTATGACATGGAAATAGCTAGTCGCCATTGAGTCTGTATCGTTTTGTGACGTCACCTGTGCGTGGCTCACAACGTTTATTCGCATGCGACCTCTGTGATACGTAATTATAATATTTATAACTGATGATTAAGTATCCCTTAGTACTGTATTATTACTTTTGCTAGTGGAGTTGCTTGTCTTTCTTATTACTTAGTATTTACTCGCTTATTTCAAATGGGTCTTATCTGCGAATGCGTTTTAAAACGCTTTTGAAGAACCATTACCATGTTCTGGGCATTCATGAAGTAATTGACTTTAAGAGAGAAATGTCACTGACGTCATCGGTATGCGAGGCAACCGGTCGGACAACTTTTCTCAACGTTTCATAAATCTTTGCCACAAAAACAAGCTACGAAAAGTGGTTGGCGTTTACTAACCGAAGCATATAAAAGGCGAATTACGAAACAACACAACAGCATAGGATGATATTGGGTTCTTAAGACTGGCAGAAGGGGGTAATAACTCTTGTTTTACAGTAAACATAACCACAAGTCTAATAGTAAAGCGCAATTCACACAGCGGGCGGAAGGGGTCGGGCGCCGAGCATGTCGTTTTCATCGCGGAAACCGCGCGGAAGCCGCGCGGGTCGTCGTATTCACACATAGCGCCGAACCGCCGGCGGGCCCGGCGCGGGTGCGCAGGCTGGCATTCTGGATCGGATGGTAATGGCGAGTATATTATATTGAGTAGAATTTACAACGCGCTCTGTGAGAATGCCTATCGGTGAAAGCGTGTTATTACGACCAAGGACGCCCGCGACGGACCCGCCGCACCCGCGCGCTGTTTGTAGTGGCGCGCGGCGGGCGCGGCTCCCGCGCTCAACCCGTCCCGCCGCGTGTGTGAATGCTTCCATATACTCCACGTTAAAACACCCGCCGAACTTCCGACCCGCTCGGCGCACGACCCGCGCCCGCCCGCCTGTGTGAATTGCGCTTAAGGAAAGGACTACACGCAAAATGCCAAAGTGTATAAAATCAATTAAAATTTTATTATCAGTTGCGTAAACGTTATGAACTTTTTACGAATTCAAAATAAAGTAATCGTAAATTATGCGTCTTGGATATTATTATCATATCAGAGTATATAGAATTAAAGTACATATTCCTGTATGTTGTTTGCTGTTAACATTAAGATAACGAAGATAAGCAACAGTCGCGTGTAGATTCTTATTTGTGTTTCTCATAACATCGATCGATCTACTTCTTTCGATCCAGTTTTATAATGAATGACTCTTCCTATTTTGTAAACAACACTTTTTTGTGGATCATCATAAAATTACGTTTTATGTGCCCTCGCATTACGTCATCGACCACGGCGTAAAATTCTTATTTTCGCGCCATAGCGCATCATCTATCTCTCTCGCTCGTACTCGTCACCTATCACCCGTTCTCGCTCGCACGCCGCTGGCGACAAGCCGTCTGGTGGTTTCGGGCGCCCGCCGCGACGCAAAGAGAACCCTAGGTCACGGTCTGTGAACACATTTTCCTCAAGTTCGAGCAGGCTGGTAATAATCGCTTTTCGCACTGCTGCTCCCTAGATGTGGACGGTCGGCCGTGAAGTTAGTACCACGTGTCTACTTCTCGTAAATACCGTGGCCTTGTACAGTGTTGTGGGGCTCGGAGGGAGTACTCCCAGATACAAAGTTTATTTACTCGAGCTCGGTAAACAAGTTTGTTGTTATTTTCAACCTCAATAAGTGATAACGTTTTTTGCATCAAGAACGCTTCGTTTTAATCCAGGGAAGGTTTAATATAACGTTTTCACAAAACATAATTTACCGGAAAAAGCAGATCCTTATTACAACATAAGGCGACTCACCACAATACGAATTACACTGCGGAACAGGTCGAGAAGGTCAATGTAAATTTAATACCCGCAGTCACGTCACTTTTCACAAACACTAGGAGACCGTGAAAAACGCAGAGAACAATGGCAACTGCCCTTACGCACGGCTAATAATACATATATTTCAACCGGCCGCAGAGTTGACCGTGCCAAGTAATACATTAACATCTCATTGGAGATAGCATCGCGCCAACACACATGGACTGACAGACGAACGGACTCCCAAAATTCACTAACGCAGAATGACAAGTCCCACACGACCTGACTCTTGATCACTGTTGATGCTATCTACGATTTCGCGCAGAAAAAAAACAGATACCAATCGCAATACAGACCACTGCTTCACTATATAATGTGATCTATCATAGATCGGATTTGAAATCACTCCTCAGCTCATACATCATAGGCGACTGGTTCCAGAAAGAGGAAATTTTGATTATAAACAGCCCGTATAGCTAATTACTATGCTTTACTAAATCGTAACTGTAAACTTGTTGAATTATTCTTAAGTTATACATTTGCAAATTTGCAATTCTAGGCTTGTCTACCTTACCTATCCGAATTTGATTAGGGATATCCCTCGCTGAGCATTTTATTATTTACAGATATTGAAGGAACACCGCAACGATTTCGACTTCACTCTGCGGTGGTCTAACATTGTTTGTTATTATTCTTGTTACCGATTTTTACGGTTTCCTTAAATAAAGATTGACTCACACGGGTAGTTTTATGGCCGTCTATTTTTACGGCAATTTTATTACCAAAGGTGTCTATCACTTAAATTGATTGATACGCTGCGCTGTCTCATGTATGGTGTTTCTTTCATCTTTTACACTACTATCGGACCGATAGTATCGGTGACTTATAACTATAAACATTCTGGATAGGTTCGTTGAATTTTCATTCATACTTCATTAAAGTCACTTTGAGGCTCATTTATAACAATACTTCACCACTGAGGTCTATAGGCGCGTGGAATCAAGTGTCACTGATAGTCGTATTGAGTGACGGATGTCTTCCTGCCGGTTTCCTTTGCTATACAGCTTTTCCAACAATTTCACTGTTTCATTCTGATTTGAACGTTATGCTCTGTACTTAGATTAGCTTCTGTCATGGGTTATGTCTATTAGTTACTGTTCTTTTCACGGCGGCGATCGATTTGGCTGCGAGAGTGCGGTCGACATTGCCAAAGAGCCAAAGGCGATCATCGACTGTTTTGTCGACCCTTGCACACAAACTATTACCTTGAAACCATCAAAGCGTTAGTTATTTAAATCTACTTACTCTGTAGCTTCGAAGGAATTGAACATATTTCATTTAGTAATCGCATTTAAAGCTTGGTACAGTTTTTAAACCAGTTTGTGCCTTTGAACAATCGTTTTTTATCACACAATCTATATTTAATCAGAAACCAAGGGTACTACGGACATAAACTTCAAACAAAAAGCTCGCCTTAACGTCCACGCTGGTCGCAAAAAAGCATGACATCATGCCTTTTAATTTAACCGCGGCGTACGAAGCCTGTATTTGGAACCAGTTCCAAGCTGCAGGCTATCAAATCGCGATCGATCAATCCACGAAAAAACTACAGTTAACTACACTTAGGTATTTTTGACCCGAATAACTGTGACGGCCTGTCCACAGAGACATCTAATATCTTATTCAATGAAGCGTAGCACTTAGGATGTTCTACAAACTATATAATTGCGACAATTTTATAGCAAACAAAGCTATATTAATCTCGATGTAGAGCGGAAATTAATGTCGTAGAACTGTTATATGATCAGGGATCAATTTTCATTAATGTCTTCAAACAATAGGCGATTTACGCTCCTACTAATATGGAACGATCGCTCAAATCTGCTTGAATGCGAAATATAACTACATTATTACGCAGCGAAATTTTATTCGCATTCTTCCATGTCACGTTTGGTTTAAAATTTGTATATACAATCTTTATTTTTAGGTTAATTGGTTGATTGTTTGGTATATGCCTATGAGAGTTCTTAATTGCGTAGCTAAGCTGAGTTCTTTTTTTCTCCTAATACTTACCTGCTCGTTAAAGAGGTGCTGTATGTGTGTCAATCTTCTGTACAATTCCATCGGCTCACGCACTCTTCAATTTCATTCCACGAGTTTTTACGGAGGTTTTTTGCGCGCAACTCAATAACGGTGGAACGAAACAGAATACACAGGTCGCTTTTTGTGAGAGGCTTTAGGGTTCCTTAGATATAACGATCATGTTAGTTGCTATCGAGGATTGTAACCTGTGAAAGTGTTGTTAAGGCTGTAGATTCTCATTTTTTCTCCCCTCTCTCGATGACATTATTGAATACTTTAATGCTAGTCATGTTTGACTTTACTTTACTTTTTTATGATTGAAGAAATTCAGAACACTTCAATAAAAACCAAGCATTGGCTTTACTGAACTTCCCTTTGAGATTCTAAATTATCTTTAGTATTTTAAAAACTGACAATGATTGATGGTCTGATGGTCCGTCGTTATTGCTTTGAATAAATTGAATTCAGTATACGTCTTCGATGACAGCTACAAATTGATAATTCGAAGCAAATGCGCTCATTTTTTAAATACCCATAAACCTTTTTATATTCGCGCTTAAGTGAGTTTTTTTTAATGCACATTAACCCGTTTCTGTTCTTTGGCTATATTGCAGAGTATACCAGCCACTTAAAACATAAAACTATTAGGGGGGCTAATTCTTGCAATTAGTTATCATAAATTCTAATTTAAAATTACTGCTTGTTTAAAAACAGCCATAAACTTGTCGTATATTTAGCTCGGTCAGATGGTGGTCACGCGTTGCACACTAACTTAGGCACAGTTTTCACTTATTGCTAGAGTTCTCGAAGCTCATTACCGTTAATTTGCATATAGAGTGGAGCTTCGTGTTCCTGCCGTCCCTTTACTGCCCCACGGGAACGTAACAGGCACCCCGCTCGTCAAGCAGTATCGCTTTAGCGATTTAATTATAATTAATTCTCAAACTGGCCTACTTCATCTGTTGGATTCCTAAGAAATACGTCTTAAGTTCTTTCTTTTCCCTTTTCGCTCATTTCTCTTTAAAATGATACGTGAGCTCGAAACCACCCACTATGTCTGATTCTTTTTCAGATCGCGTGTAGCCATGCTCATTTAAATGTTATTTAGTATTGAAGGTTATCGAAGCTAACGTTCTGATAATAACTACAGTAGCAATGACTTGTTATTCATATTTAATTCAATTCGACACTAGTCGTTAAAAAACTGATGGAAATAGCTTTTAATGATTTATTTAGGCGGGCCGAAGTGATGTTTATTTATAATCAATAAGCAATCGATTGTGGACCTAGCCATCGATGGATCATTTAACACAATGCGTGCAAAATCGTTCGCAATAAAAATCAATGAACCGACGAATTACTGCATGTAATCGGACGCCCGTGACATTGAATACTAAGCTGGTACGCCTAACATGGAAAGAATTTCCCTACTGAATATTAACTTGGCAACAATGTTTAATATTCGTGCCGGTTTGTGATAGCTCATCTCGCTTCTTTCGCTCGCCGCGGCGCAATAACAATGCCCTGGTCTAACTTGGGCGATGATGTCAGACTTACTTCTCTCCTAATGACCACTGCCTGTGTAGCATTTCGCGCACGTAAACAACCTGATATTTTTTGCTTCAAGAATCGTTAACACTTAACAACATTGATAACCATTTTTAACTACTTGCTTATGCCATGTTTGTTCATCATCCTTCAATGTTATGCTATGCATTATTTTACTACGGAGGTTTACTTGAAGTTAATTATTATAACTTTTAGAAGCTCCTACCAAACCGGTCGTTTTGCAATTTGGCATGCATACTCGTAACTGAGCGGTCTCGACCCTCGAGATCTCCACAACCAATTATTAGCGTAATGTTCTCCTGCCATAAGCAATATTTGGAGAATGGAATTCATCACGAAAATGATAGAAATTACTCAAAGGCCTGCCTTCATGTTCACTCTTTTGAAGGTTTATTTTATCTCTTTACTTTACGCCAAGTTTCGGAACAAACTAAATTGCCTTTGGGCACGCTTGGATGCTCGACTGAGTTTCGGTGTGATTATAATCGGTCTTTAAATTTCCTTCAGCTCAAAAACATTACCTATTTTGCCTTATTTATTACCGCCTAGAATTTTCTTTTTTAAAGTAACTTGAACGGAACTTGAAACGGGATACTCTTTATGATAACGCTTTACATTATTGCGCTATCCAATAGCAACACGACAGCTTCAGGAAGCCTCCTCATTCCAACGTTATTATTTTTAGGCATTATGTATGTTACGATGACTTCTATAACTTATGCCTATGAACATTACTTACATCCTTTACTTTATGGTAACAATTGGTTTTTATTTAATTTTATGTTTCCTCGGTATCTGCAGATTTATTTCCAAAGAAGCTGTCTTTTTTATCGATGTCATTTAATCAGAATCCTTGTATTTTCTAAAACAATATACAATCGGGTAAAATATTGTTTGATGCTTAGCATTACTGCAAGTATACCTTCGAGCCATTATTTTTTGCTTTGAACATTAAACAAAATTGCGGGTTGCATACAAGACCACATTGCTGCGTGACGTGCTTCTCACGAGGTGCCTTTGGACACATTAATTGATGTAAAACGTTCAAGTTTACCTCGAGTTAATAGTTTGCAATAGCAGGACTAAATGTACTAGAGACGCAGTGTTCTTATAAAACAGGCCGTACTCATTAAAATATATTTAATTTAATTCCATATATTTCAACTGCTGGTCCATAAATTGCAGACGCATATAAGCGAAGGTCAAAGATTCAATTTTCTAAAATGAATTGCCACTTTTTTAAGTGCGTAGTAATTTATTATTACACCATGCAAATAAGCGTTTCGAAAAAGTCCATCTAGCTGCTTGTATTTTTTATTTCGCTACAAAGTTAACTGTTCAGTGATTAAATTATTTTCGAAAGGAGAAAAACTTTACGACGTCGTATCGAATGCTTTCGATCTGCTGTAACTTTCTGTGTTGCACCAATGCTCACGGTCATCTGCAACATTGTTATTTTTGTTCGTTATTTCCACCTTCGTGTTTTCTGTATCTTCAAGTTCTTTTTCATGGTGTAAGCTATCATCAACTATCATTTTCAATCCTATCAAACACTGAAATATATTTTCATTCAAATGGCCTTATCATTTTCTTCAAGTTTGTGACGGGATGACAGTGTAACTTTCAGAGGTATGTCAGAAATAGCTTCCTTACTGCAGTTTTACACATTTTCGCATCCTTATTGCACGCGGGGACCATTCGAAATAGTTATTTGCTGTAACATAATAAAACGTCAGCTTGCAAAACTATTTAGGTTTATTGAAAGTCTATCTTCACATTACACCGTTCTGTAATTTGCTTTGTTTTTGTTAGAAGTACTTTTAAACTTTATCTTAGTATTTGTTATTAGTATAAATACGGTTGTCCGGTATAAAGGTAATATGCTGCAGTAGTTTTAATTTACTCTAACCCGACTCCTTAGTTGACCGACTCCAACTATTCATGTCATCAAAATAGTTGAAATTGCTTCAATGGTTTACCTACTTAACCGTCAGCATGAGCGTCTCAAATGCTCGTAAAACCATTTATTTGCGACCTCTTTTTTTTCAACGTAAATTAGAGCGACAATAACAAAAATAAGATCAACATAGCGACCTCTTAATTTAATTGCCGCTTCCTACCATCTCCTGGTTTTGAGTTACAACTTTTATGTCCAGTGACACGGATACCAACGCGCTTTATTCTTAGAGTATCTTAATATTTGTTTTTCATCATTTCGTTAACCTCTTTAAGACCAACAACATTGTGGTAATTTTAGCGACGAAAATGGTGCTCATTTTGCACGTCTACCGATGATCAAAGCGGTTCTTGTGAGCCTGATTTTCAAAGTGACGGGGTTACTAATTGGTCAGATTACAGAGGCCCTCGCCAATTCTTAGTACCTGCTAGATACGAGGAAAATCGTTACCGCTGAATATTTTTAGTTTGCGGAAAAAGGTATTTTGGTGACTTTATAATTAAAGCGGATGAGATTGAGTGACAGGTCAGACGGGGTGAGGGAGCGACGTGAACCAGTTAATATTTTATCATCATTACCATCCCGAATGTTAACCTTTGTCAATTATGTACCGTAAATCGGGTTTAGTTTGATTTACGGGGTGGCTTTGTTAGCAACTACCACTCTATACAATAAATGTAAAATTTTTGAGGAGTTGGAAAACATCTTAATTTTATTTTTTTCCCCATAAACATTGATATTGGCTCCGTCTTCAATTACAGTGCCGCGTGTTTTTACAGTATAGATGTTTTTATTATGTCCATTTGTTCTTTTTGTCTTGATTTTTGGGGTAAAAAAACTTTACATTTTACATGTTAAGCAAAAACGTTTGTGGTTTGTATTGTTGCTTATGTTAAGCAGACCTGATTGGTGAAATGTATGTATGTATGTAAACTCTTTATTGCACAAAAAAAAACAATTTCAAATCATTTCGTACATAAACTTAAGATATCGAAAAAGAATAACATCAATTCATTTTGTTCTTTGTTTTTACTTTCTTTTCAGCGGGTTTACTTGAGATGTTCATTCAAATATTTAATCGTTTCAAAGTAACCCCATTCTCAGTTTAACTTTGGCCGTAGTGTTTTTATTTTTTCGAATTTATCAAGTCGATAATACAATAAATTCGATTATTACATATTTTTATTACTTATATGGTTTTGTGTTATAGTTTCTGTAAAAAAAGCGTGTTAAACTTTGAATTGGATCAAAGTTTACGGTACCCCGGTTTACGATACGAATTTTCATTATAGTGCTAGTCACGAGTCTCTATCCGTCTAAAATATTTTTTATTTTTATTAAATCTAAAAGTATTTGGTTACATACATGCACCTTCTCTGTTCTGATAATATCAAGCCGTTGATTATTGATAAACAAGATCCGACGCGAGCCAAGTTGCCTCTGTAATAAATTACGTGAACTCTTTCCTGCTTGTCGTGTTGTAATAATCAAAGATTGGTCCTGACTTTTCCCCCTCTTTTATTAGTACCTACACGTTCGAACTAAAAATAAAGCAATGCGAACAAGTGCTTGTTCTGAGAACACGACAAATTTCCCTTTGGCACCAATTTGACATTTCATTTTACCCGTTCCATTGTTCATAGTTCTTGTGCTATACACAATATCGTGAGACATACAGACGACAAAGATATCACGGCTATTAATCTATGACATAGGTCAAACTCGGTTTGCTTGAAATAACTGAGCAACTGTTGCAAATTTAACTAATGATTGCTCCATTGCAGGGCTAGCATAGACGATCAGACTATCACGGTTTCGGCTATCTCGCCCATGATTTATCGGTTCTCGTGCCAATGCCAAACTATCTACGACTCTGTTAACGATGGTCTATAGGAGTCTGTATTGATCCAATATAGGTCAATTAAACAGATATAAATAAAACGCTCTTTGTCCCCCTAGCAAATCTTGCGACAAATATTAAGCATATTGATCATGCAGAAACGCCGCGCTTCTATAAAAGCTACCGAAATATGTATAGTTCATAGGCTTAGTATTACATTAGATCATGCTAAAGCAGCAATAGGCAATTGGGACGCGTGCAGCAATTTGATAAATCGTCAACCAAGCTGATCGTTTATACCTGACATTAGGACATGTTCAACACTAATGGAGAGCAATGTTGCAAGGACCACGCGCGCTATTTCAGCCAGCTTTCTTCCCAGAATACCCGCCAGTTCTCTTCCTGAAACATGGCCCGCTTGCACTCCCAACAGTTTCAACATAGTATGTTTACTAGCGGCGTCTTTTGTTTGTTTATGAATTTTCGCACAAGCTGGAAAATCATGTAGTTCAGCTATTTGCGCTCAGGTACATGAGTCACACGACTAATTTAGTTTAGCCGTAGTATATAACAACTGTTAATACTAATCACATAGTTTTAAGCAATTCCGCGAACAATTGAACATAATTACACTGTGGTTAATAAACTAGCGGAAAGCTAAATTATACACTTACCGAGCGTTTACATGCAGCGAAATAGGGCAGTTCTAAATGTCAAATGACCAGCGATCAATAGTCATAGAATTTTTTAGCAAGTATAAACTAACTTCTAACCGTCTACTGCACATTTGCTGAACGTAATTATTTGCTACATGTACCAATGCTTCATTGAGGGGTTACGTCTCTTTCAAACATAGGAAGTCATATTTTTCTCAACGTCCGTCAGATAAACATTGTCATAGATAGGATGTAAATATTATCTTAGTATAGTAGTTTTTCTTGGAAGCAACAAGACGCAACGCTACTGAGAAACAAACAAGGCATTCTCATCGTCTTAATTCTTAATTGCATTTTATATAAACAGAGGCGTGAGAACACTACCCATTGGCGAATCGTAGTTCACACGGGTATTCCCCGATACTATCCTGTTACTTTATCCGTATCTGTCTTCAAAGCCTACGTGCCTTAGCCGTCGTCTGATATTCTGTCGGTGCCTTTTTATCTTCGAAAGTTTCAGTTTACTCGTTATTTGATTACTTAACAACTTATTTCTGTCATTGAATAATTCATGCTATTTTTTCTGTATTCCTTTTATTACTTCAATCTGGTTTTGCAGTTATTGCCATACAATTTCCAACTCGCATTACTTTTACATTGCTTCTCGGTAATAGGACACTCGAGGCCAACACGTCAAACGCTTGACATTCCTTATTAAAGCTTACACGGCAAATGTCAATGTTATTATAATAATACAATCAATTACTACTATGTGGTCTACTGTGTGGTCCTCTTTGTCATTCATAACGCGCAAAGTCTTGAATCAATGTCATATCGTGGGAATTTATTTGTATCTTAATAAATTGAAACTGTTCTACTTTTTAATAGAAAAAGATTCTATCAAGATATTAGTTTTCAGGCAGCTTTTTTGGCCGACTGTGCTTTTTCTTAAACAGTTATCAGCTGCTATTCGACCCCGATCTATTTAGTTCAGACTCTGTGCGTATAAGTTGGGTTATTCCCGTCTTCCAACCTATCCAACCCAGGTATATGGAAATTTTACCATATATTTACCTGGGTTGGATAGGTTGGAAGATGGGAATAACTCTCTACGTTTAGCACAGCCATGCTACCTTCCGATTTCATCATCAGATCAGCTGCACCAATAACTTGTTCAAAATACAATATTTGACCCAAACATACCAAGATTACCAAGACGTGAAGAAGGTAAATAAAAGCTTGTAGCCGTGTTTAATGAAAAACTCTATAGCTCAATTTTTAAATGAATTGTTATGTTCTGAATCGGGACCTGGGAACTATTTCTCTGTGTATTTGTTCAGTAAAATCAGGCTTCATCAACGTTCGCGTTGTCACGTTGACGCTATTGAACAACAACAAATCACGTTGTCGTTATTTTTGAACCGGCGGTCACAGGCGCCGTCACGTGACTGGGGCCATGAAAATGCAATCAAGTTCTAAAACTGAAACTGTTATTGGACGTTGTTTGTTATGGCATTCTGCTGACTGCGTTTATTCTGAAATGTACCTAAGTTATTTTAATTGCGACGTTCTCTGACCCTTTCTGGTACACGTGAGAGTTTACGGCGAGATTTGAATTCTTTTGTGAGGAGTCAGTTCATTACGGCTTTTTTTAAGTCTATTTACTATGGTTGCCTTAAGACGTCGAGCCGACGTCGTCCGTACGTTAAATTAGTTCTTCTTGATTTCGTGATTTTGTTTATCTAATACAAACTTTATCAGTTAAATTTAGTGTTTCTCAATACGTTTTATTGCTGACGACTAGTAATAAAGTAAGTACCTATAAAGTGTATGTTCTTTGTAAACAGCTAACGGAAGTTGTTACGTCATAAGTCATAATCATAATCACTCGTAAAGAAAAGTGGTCGTTGGAGTAGATAACGTTAATCCCTAATATTATAATTTATTACATTGTGCGTTTCTTTGTTTTTATCTCGTGACGTAACAATGCTGTTCTTAAATTGGGCTTTCATCATATTTTAACAATCTATTATCACTCCAAATCCATTTCAAGGAATAGGTTTACTCGCACGAATCAATTGTAAAAAAACCCTTTTAATTTTGAGGGTTTGGATGCGAAAGAGATCAGCGGCTACAACGTTGCAACACCCGTAACATAATTAAATAAACGTTAACATTATTTAAGTAAATCTTTTCTAAATAAACTACAGTTCTCTTTTTAGGCCTGTCTGTCTCTATTGTGCAGACGTAAACTTGCATTTCCGAATATAATTCTAAGTTGACCCCATCATTGAATACTTAAGCCCACGCTTACTGCAAATTGTGATGTGCAATAAATTGTAAAAGGCGTGCACAAGTAAGGCGGTAAGACCTAGCCACTTGGCTCGGTAATAATATAAAATTGCTCGTACTAAAGTTGTCAAGTCACCATTTGGAGCTAGCGTACCTAACCTAGGTGCGCCCACGACTGCCACGCTAGTGTCGTGCCTTTTTGTACCATTTTTGATTCCGGTACTTTCTATGGCCCATTTTTTTCATAGTATCTATTAGCTTATTGTCTTATAGGACTGTTGTTAATGTGGTGCCTAGTAACAGAGGATGTAAACTTGCCCTAAATTTAAGATTTAATTTTGTTGATTGGTGCGCACAATTTGCCAGCAATCAATATTATCCCAAAAACTGGTACACTGCAGTGCAGCTCAAGCGTCTGCGCTCGTAATGAGAATAATGATGGAAGCTTGCGCCATAGATCAGCCTGCGCACGCGTGCAGATTGCCGATGGCGGGAAATCGCTGACACTTGCGTAAACGCGCCAGCTGCTGGGCTTAACGCCTTTCGCCTCGGTGCACCTCTTTATCTATCCAACAGTCTACTTTGTTTATGTATGATCGCCTTCAACAATTCTGCGATCTATTCGTTTACTAATTTGTGTTTAGGGATGTAGCATTTGCGTGCAGTTTGAAAGCAATGATTCTGAACAATGTTAACGGGCATACCTCAAGGTGTTGAGAGATTTTCAGTTGCTATTGCCATCTGTACGTACATGCTTGTGTCAAAAACTACCCCAGGACAAGAGTCACAAACATCATCATTATTATCATCATTATCATCATCATCGTCATCATCGTCATCATCTTCACCAGCCTATATTAATTTGTCCACTACTGGATATAGGCCTCTTTATATGAGCGCCAAGAAACTCTAGTCGTAGCTCGTAGTGTGCTGCATTCAATATTTTTTGATCTCTTTGTAGACAAGTATTATTTAACTACATAACAAAAGCATTTGCGACTTCAATGCTTGCGGCTTCCAAGTGAAGGCCTTCGTCGTAAAACAGGCGAATCAAGTAAGCAAACTATCACGTTTTACAACACGTTGCTAGGGGAGTTTCATAGAAATAACAACTGGGTCATATTGCATCAATCGGGCGATGCACGCGAACGCTAAAGACACCATGCCACTGATTGCAATGCAACTCTGTAATTTCCTCGTGTCACGAACGTAACATGCATCGCATTGATATGCAATCGTTTTCGATGCGATTTAGTTTTCAAAT
This sequence comes from Acleris cristana, assembly GCA_948252455.1. NCBI lineage: Eukaryota > Metazoa > Arthropoda > Insecta > Lepidoptera > Tortricidae > Acleris > Acleris cristana. The sequence continues at coordinate 4,008,607 of OX411774.1, read as the reverse complement.
TGCTAATATTGATAAATAACAAATCCTACTACCTGGTTTCTGGTCCCTGGTACTTCATGATATCCAATGATAAAGGTAAAAAATCTTATGAATTGGTATGAGAATATCTCTATGAAGATTGTAATAGGATTCCTGTATTACCCATATCCTCAATAAAACATAGTCTTTACTACCTTGTATTCCGCAAAAAATCAATCAACATGCGAATCCATCAAATAGTGATTTATAATTGCCTATTTGAAAGGAAGAGGATTCAGCATAGTTGTAGGCTTGTGTAATACTCGTATTTCCAATTAAAATTACAAAAAAATACCGCTCCCCAGTGTATAATTAATTTATTGTTTCACACAATGTGCAATTTAAAACATGGTCAATTTAAAACCTGATCAGTTAAAGGAAACTCTGGGTTTCTTTGCGGCAGCGCAGCGTTACAAGTTACTGCAGTTGGTTATAATTGTAATTTACAACTAAACACTTCTGAATGTAACGTATGATACGTTTTAGGGTAGGTATTATAAATGATCAAATGTTTGGAAAGTTATGATATCAGTTTGATTATTCGTGCCTTAAGCTATGAGATTATTTGGTATACATTCAAAATAGACACAGATAACAAATAGTTCAATCAAGTAAAAGTTACTATTAGTTACTATTTTGTAGATACTAGCTTAAATAGCATGACATTTTTAGGGTCCCTATAAGCCTTCGTTATCCGTCCTAACATTAAAGAGCTGTTTCTTTTGAAATTTAATATATAGCCGGTTTTTTGTGTTATCGTCAAAACGGTATAACGTCAAAGTATGTATGTAAACACTTTATTGTACAAACAAAAAAGATAACAATATAGACAAAAATATAGCAGGGATGTACATAGGCGAAAGGCGAAGGTGATGTGAAAGTTGGTGTGATTGATTATAAAACAAACCCTAGTGTAGGGTTTATTGTAAGTTGTTGAATTAGTAACTATCAGGATTTTTCTAAATTGCTCTTAGATAAGGTAATAGAGTTCCCGTTCTGAGGTTTGCCTTTTGTATTCAGCAGTATAACCTTATTATTTTCAACATTTTGGGTGTTGTGTTATAACTTGACCAAAGTGATTAATTGTAGTTAATATGTTTTTAGAGGAATTCGCTGGGAAACGCCACGTGGATTTAAATGCAGTTTAGCTCGGGCTGCGTCGCAATGCATTCGTATCTGTCTGGACTGTTCCAAGAACTGAACAGGAGTCGGCCGGGAAGCCGGCGACTTTCCCAGAACTCGCGTCATGTTTGGCAAAAATAATACTAAATGCAGTGACACTTGACATGAGCCCGTTTTCAGATTAATAAATGATTGACATTGATCGCAATTTCCTGTGCATATTTATTTGTTTTTGTGTATTAATGGATTTGTTGCTTGCTTTGGGAACGCCAAAGAGTTTAACACCTTGTCGATGATTAATTACTGCTTCAGCCCCGTAGCCTTTCATCCTCGCTCGTACATCATTACTAGAGACATTAACCGAAGCTTTGACGCGACGGATTAACCAAACCCAAGACTTCAGGTCATTGTCCTGGATGCTAGCGAAGAAATTCAATATGTCGTACGCATCAGTATGTAGCGACTCAGCGTCGGATAGAAAAAGCTTGGGTTCATTAGACGAATCCGCAGTAACACTTGTGGCCGCAGCAAAAAGTGTTTTGCGTCACTTCAGCCCAATTGATGGTGGGAGAGTTTCTTTTTTCATGATAACTTGTCGGAATTCTTCATACAACGCTGACACGCGGTCGTTGACCTTGACTACTATTTAGGGGTTCTCGGTGGACGGCAAAGCTTAACAAGTCCCCTGTTTGGGGACAGATAGAGTTGTGACTTTGAAACAAATGCATTTTAATGTGATAGTAGTAACTTTATAGATTACTTAAATGTACCTCTGTTTACTGTTATAAAACGGCGTTGTAGCTTGATTTATTGCATCTAATTGAACGATTATTTTATAACTGCCCCTTTTTGTCGAATTTCCGGTCAAATTATGCAAGAATTTTTTGCGTTGATAAACATTTTGGTTTATCTGTCAAAGGCATCTGGAGAAATTTTATAGACTTCCTCCTGCAAAAGTTATGGTTGTCACACCTTCTGCGTTTGAATCAAGGTGTGCGGGTGCGTGTGTCGACTATAGGCACAAGCACGGTGTAGATATAGCGGTGAGCGGATATCGGGCGGGCGAGCACGCGCAGCGCGCGCGCCCAGTCAGACTGCCGCCGTGCAACCAGACAGACGCGCGCGCCCTGAACGTGCACCCAAACAACGTTCACGAGTAGTTCATCACTGAACTCTTCCCTGAAACACATTATTTAACACTCGTTATCAATCCCAATATGTCAGTTTGCATGTACTTGTTCTGCCCGTGGTTTTTTCTCGTGATGTATCTCGCGTTCCTGATGCTGGACGTGTGAGCTCCGTCTCGGTCCAAGTGCTTGGTGTAGGACAGTCAGAGCGCAAGCGCGGCGTCACGATCGATAGCCCGCCCGCCGTAGGAGAGTGTCGGGCCGTGTCGGCCGAGCGCCGTGTTAGAGAACACGCGGGTTGGCGCGCTCCGGCGACGGTGCGAGCGGGTGCCGCGTGCCGGGAGCGCCGGTGTTGTTATGCAGGGCCGCCGGGGCCACTGCTGAGCCAGCTGAGCCGGCCGCCACGATCGCTCCGCACGCGTCGGGCACGCGGCCGCGCGCCGCGCCCGTCATGAGCGCCGCTACGCCGGAGGTGCGCGGCCAGCCGCTTGACGCCGCCTCCCCGGCCGTCGCCTTGCCCAGGATCAAACCTGACCTCGGCCTCAACGATGCGACCCTCTTCGCTGTTTACTGCTTCATTAAAAATTTCATTGGGTAAGTCTATTACCAGCTCGACACTTTCCAGCTACGTGAGAACCCCGTTTATGCAGGACGCTTCTTTTTTATACTGTCTATGAAGAGTACGGTGCAATCGCGCGTTCGATAATTAGATTAAGATAGAGCGTATTAGCTAAAATGTTTACAAGGTCGTGCTGACGTTGCCAAACGCATTTGAGAAATATCACCGCTTGCCTTCACCGCCGTTTAAATACGCTCGTGACATAATGTACAGTTTAACTGAGACCACGCTGTTACTATGTGCCTCGACTCGACGTTGGTGTTGTTCAGTTAGAATACTCTGGAGACTTGTGGTCGATTAGTAGAAAGACTGCTAGCAGCTCGCTTTCCATGAAAACTATGAAATAATACGTTTGTTACATATCAAATGACTGACACACCAAGCAATATTTAAACTGCTTTAGCCATTAATTTTCTAAACTATACCCTATGCATTCAATTATTTTTAAGGCTTAGGTTTATTTTATTTTATTAAGAGCATAGTAAACTGGTAAATTGTAAACAAAGAGACTAAAACCTTGGCCAATTCTAGGCTTGTTAATGTTATATAAGAATTGTTGTTATGTTTTTATTGTGACTAAGTGTAACGTTAAAATATTGATTTTCACTACCCTTAGCTCATTGAAAGAGTTGAAGACTAGCTTTTCTAATACTATGTTTTTAAAATTATCTTAAAGAGCCGAGTCATTATTCTCTTCTGCTATACCTCGGTGAAAAGGGAATTTCCTTATCTGTTCAATGTCTCCCATGACTTATGTTATGAATAAATGGTCACAAACAGTCATGCAATTATTTTAAAACATCAAAAACCGGTCAAGTGCGAGTCGAACCCGAGGGGTCCGTAACGCCGCATTATTATTATATTCCAGTTTGAATTCGATTTTGACTCTAATCAGGGCGAGCCCAACTCGCACTTGATCATTTTTAGTACGTGTTTTTTTTCTTCAGGGTTTGTTATATAGGTAATCATAATCATACCAAATTTGACGCTTGTATGTTTTACCTTTTTTAAGATACAACAAAATTAAAAAATCATACGTTAAAAAAAATGCATGCCGCCTCTCTCTTATTATTTCACTTTCTGATTATTTTTTTAGTAAATCCGCCGTAATAAAACATTCACTGAAAAAATCCCGCTACAGTCTGACAAGCGAGTCGTGACACAAGCATTTTTTTTCTAATTCTTCACATGGCAACAATTTTACCTATGAAACAAGCTGTCACATTGTCCGTACCTATCCAGTCGTGATGCATTCCGTGTTACCAGCTAATGATATTTTAAATTTGCCGCATTTTTTTTGTGTCACCACTCTCTGGTCATTATCTATTACAGTTCTTTATAGTTAGGATGGACGGACAGCGTAGGCATATTAGGTACTCGTAATAGGAACCCGTTAGGCTGCCTTTGGGTACGGAACCCTAAAAAACTAATTAAACGGAGTAGAAAAATACACACGAGGTCTATAAGTGGGGGTCAATCAACTTTTCGTTGCAGCTCGTTGTCACGGTGACGGGTCACTCTTTAAAACTATGATTTCAAAGGATATAAGTCCACTAAAAATCAGTTTTATTGGCAAATACAAACCCATTCTTCTATAGGTTTTCTCTCCTGAGTGTGCTAGAAGTATACAGGGTGGGAAGGAGTATACCGACAGATTGAAACCAACTATTCTAGTGCCTATTTGGACAAAAAAAAGTAATACAAATGTCTCGGTAAAGCCTTAATTTTCGGTATCCCTTTCAGCATCCTACCGCCGTTCTCGAACTGTGTGTGTTACGAGATATGGAAAGAATTGTTCGACCGCGGATCTAAAACTAAAGGCATTTGGTACAGAACTATCCAGCCTCAGCCTCCTCGAGGCCCATGGTTTGATGACTGCGACATGAATCGCCGAGATATAGTATTAGGCATGAGGTTACGCTCCGGACACATTCCATTAAACAAGTTCGCGTTTTTAATGCGTAAAGGTTCCATCACCCAACTGTATAGAATGCAATGTAGTTAGAAGACGTGTACCATTTTGATGGAATGCGTTCGGAACGAGGCCGCGAGAAGGCAAATTATTGACGAGACATTGTTTTTAATAGGGGTTGTAATTATTGTTTAGCTCATCCATTGTCTGATGGCGCCAAACAAATGTATAAACTGGCTGCAGTAGGTTTAAGTAGAAGATAAGATACTGTCTATAACAAACAGAGCGGTATGGTCACTATAGTGACCTAGCTCTTTAAATAAAGATTTAAAAAAAGGCTAATTTTCGAAATACAAAATTATTTAAGTAATTCATACGTTGAAAAATCTAAAGGGTAACACGCCTTTATCGTATTTTGTCGGAGTCGTTCATGAAGTGTGAAGTTTTATTTTTCACTCTTGTGACTAAGGCTGCGTTCACAAGGAAGTACTATCGATATTATTATTTTTAAGGCAGTTTTTGACCCATATTGTTATAACATTAATTAGTCGTAACACCACCAGAGATCCATGGTTAAAATCTGTCGGTATACTCCTTTCCTACCATGTATATTATAACGTTTTTTCTAAGAAACACTATCATTGTTGTCTCCTGAGGGCTTATTGTCTAACGCACTCGCAATCACGATCGTTTTCATTTTGAAAATCGAAGGCGTCTGCATACGAAATGAAAAAATGCTTCACTTTGAAGACGGTTGCGATTGCGAGTGCGTTAGACAATAAGCCCTCTGGCGTACGGGACAGAATAACAACAACAAAAAGTTGATCCACCCAAGTACATAATGTAACTCGCAAAGTAGGAAAACAGTTAAAACTATCTATCTTTTCTTCTGTGCTTCTGTTCAATAATGTAGAAAAATTATATATTTAGTACCTTGTTAAAACTTGGTTTGCGGTTTTACTTAGTAATTTTAATATGATTAACGTTTTAATTAATAATACTGTCAAAACGATTTACTTACATTTGTATAGGAAAAAAGATGCCAGGTCATAGGCTGAGTAAGTAAAATATCATCATCATGAACAATAAGAGACACGAGGACAAAACAAAGCATTTTTTTTTTTTACCTAATTTAAATGTATGTATCGACCACATGGTTTGCTCATCGCTTATGCGAGGGTTATTACTTGATTAGTACCTACTGTTAATACAATAGAATAGTTTTCCTTGACTTACTTTGACTTCGCTATTTTAATAGACGATTCCAATTACTCTAACATAGCATAAAGTTACTGTGTTATGTTTTATACAACTCTGGCAGACAGCATAATGAAGGTTGAAGAAAATATGTTACGTCGATAAATAAAAACAGAAATACACAACACATTCACTCGTAAATATGTTGTTGATGATATGTCTACTGCGGCTGATAACTTCCCGCCAAGCTACAGCGCTCGCGGAGATAACCTTGAGTTTAACATACATAACCGACTCACGCCCGCGCCTGTGTTTGTCCATTTTTACAACTTAGGGATAGTCAACATTTGATAACCGATAAGTTTTGGTAAACAGACACTGCGAAACTCCCTGTAGATTCAACACAACAATTTCAATTTCAATCCATTGTTATAATGCCATTTCTAATTGCTGACCGTTGCGGCAAGCATTTTAAAGGGCAAGTACTAGCCGCACCGGGCATCGCCAGGAGAAAGTCTTCGCTTAGAAAGTATACTTTGTTTTGTTTTCGTGCCCGGCATTGTGGCCCTAAGCTCACCCTAAGCCAGATAAACAACTGGTTGACACACTCTTAAAATCTTTCTAGAGCTAACCGATTTCAATGACCGAGTTGGCAATCTCCAACGATACTCGCCAGCGGTCTTTAATGCATTTGCAATTAACATAGTGAGTTCTCATTTTGCATTACTAAACAGATAGACGTTCTATATAACCGCTGCAGCGGCATCATGATCGAGTGCATTGAAATGCTGATCGTGATTGCGGTTTCTATGAAATTTCATTTTCTGTAGCAGTAACTTGATGATACCATTTCACACGCGTAGCGGAGTGTAGTAGTTTTTGCCGATTAATGCTATCAATATCGATTCTTAGACTGTCTGTTCGTTTTATATACGTTGTTTTACATGCCGAACAGTTGTTTCAATGGGCATCATCACTTTCACAAGAAGAAAAGGGAAAGTCTCGTGGCGCCCGCTCCCTTGCGGTCAGATTAACCTAGGCTATCGGCCGGCGCTAATTCCTCTTGTTTATTTCATTTCACACTAATGGCTTTACGATTACTCCCTCGATTTCTCCCAATCATTTATTATCTAACAAAACTGCTCACTTTTAACAAGGGTATTCTCAAAATATTGTCCGAATATGTTTTGTACCAGATTCTTACATAACATCTGTCAACTATAATTCAGTTAACCCGATGATGACAGAATGATCATATCATCACGTTTATTTGTGTTATCGTCGAATCAATCTTCCTTGTAAATTGCTTGAGCATTCCACATTTGACGTTCACGTTTTGTTTTATCAGTCTCATCATTTATTTTAAGGCAGGTCCACACGACACAGACTTACGCTGTTGCGTGCACAAGAATCTGTGTTACTTGTAGCGTCTTTAGGATATAGACGTTTATTAACCCTTGTGGTATGGGGTCACTTAGCAAGGATACCTATCGCAGTCGTTGTTTAGGTACTTCAGTTAGCTGGTTTTGTGAAATTTCCGAGTGCAGGTGGCCGATGGCCGGTAGTTTACTCGAATTAGCCTGAACTCAAGTCTGAATGTGCGTTAACAAAGTGTAGAATTCTGCGGCAATCATGTACCTATGTCCACATAGGTCCACATCGACTTTTTGATGCTAGATACAAATCACTCAGACCTCGGCGCAGGCAACACGATGAAACCACACGTCGCATTTGCACCCGCATAAGTATATATATATGTGAAATCTTTATTGCACATAAAAAATTACAAGACGTTTGCATCAATATCAAGACACACGGCAGTGTCCGGCCAAGTTATTTTTCATAAGTACCTATATCATTTTCTACAATGATCCCGTCTCCTTTGTTCCACATCTCATTTCTTAAAACTAATAAAGGTCTTCATTAGTTTTTCCTGTTTTACGTCCGGCTATTTCCCCTCTGATTCATTATTCCTTGTTATTTTATCACATGTTTTCATCTCATCTTCATTAATAGTTTTAATGTTTAATTAGTGACTTCTTCTTAAGTTTATTTTTTCTGTTCTGTCAAGGTTTGGCGTCTTTGTTGTATTCTTTTATCTCTCCTGAAAATCTGAACGGAACGCGTCAAATATTTGTGCTCCATTTAATATAAACTTATTTTTAACTACTTTTTCTTCTCTTTTTACATCATTTGGAAGATTTGTTGCATGCTCCAATTTCAAAAGATGTAAACAGCTATGATAGTTCCCTTACTGTCTAATATCATTAGCGCTATACCATGCAGTATATGTATATTTATTTGCGTTAACATCAGCTCCCGTCGATCAGCTGTCCGTTCCTACAACGATGCGTACCGATTTGACGGGAGATAGTGCGTGTCCGACTCATACGTAACATAACATCAGGCGTTACGCAACTAGGTATGTACATACAACTAACTGTATTCACATCTGGTGCACCGATGTACTCCGTTATATCACGAGGTATTGTGCTTTGAATTATTCCGATAAGTCACTTTGGAATTGCATAATGCATTACGCTTTGTTATTTATGCTTTTAATATTCGTTAGATAGTTTAGCCCTTATTAATTACTTCGTACTTTTACTGTAGGGTTTTACAGAAGTAACGATGTGCACATGCGTAATGGTAATATATTAACACTCCTCTGACCTCTTCGAAGCTATCTAAACTATCTACTGCATATGTAAATAAGATCTCTTGCGTTACCTTACATACTTCCTTATCTGCAATGGTTATTTCATCATGCCGACTACGTTTTTCATGTAAATTTTCTGCAATCATTCCTTATCACAATTACCGCTAAGTATTCAATCACGCGTGTAAAAACTTGACGATTAGCTTGGGATCTCCTCCCGTTCTATTGATTGACGCGTTGCCTTGACGTTCCGCCATGCCGCCACCCTACAAAACCGCCCCTTCCACGCGAGGACCTCGGGAACAGGGACGCGCGCATTGTCAGTGTTTGCACGACCACTGAGCAGGGAGGACGCTCCCCCAAACTGTGCCCCAACAAACCCCGCGAAAGTGACACAAAGTGTATTCCTAACTGAAGGGAATAGCAGGTGCGCTGGAGGACACGTTAAAATATCGACTGTAAGTACGACATCGCGTCCGACCAAACGCCCAGCGATACCTAAACTAGGTCAAGCTTCCGCGTCCTCAGCCTAAAACGCTTTTTATTTATGAATGGGCGTGTTGTTTTCCACTCCCTACTACGCTAAGCGAAATTAGGATGATAATATAATTTTATTTTTCTTTCTCAATGGTAACAATTTTACTCTATAGAAGCTGACGTCATTGCTCTAGTTGTGCTTGGTCGTTGCATTGACCCAATTACTGGCGGGTCAAATGGAATTCGCAAAATGTTTACACTTTGATCATCTCCTATGGATCCTTTCGAGCAACTCAATGTGAAATTGAAAGTAGTTGCATTGGCACGAATGCTCGGGCTCGGGACTCCCGTATACCGAACCCTTGCGCGTACCTGCTTATTTTATTGACGATAAAACGCCGAAAGCGAGGAGGGCTGCCTAGCTGCGTGCATTGAACCCTAATCAAGCCACGATACACACCGCGTGTGTCAACTCGACCGTGGCTTGCTGGCATATTTAAATACTGTTATAAACCAGAAATGTTATTATCACGTGATCCTGTTGCTCTTTTTGTTTATTTTGTAACATTATTATTATATTATTTTGTCTATGCTGTTGATGCTATGACTCCATTAGGAAACGAAAAGGTACCTTCGCAAGATCCAATCTTCGTCTGATGTAATCCGGGTGGGGCTGTAGATTATCAAGAAAATTGCTTGTAACACTTCCTCTTTACTTTTCACGATTGTGTTCGCGCCGGAAGCATTGATTTGTGCGTTGGTCGATTGCGCTCGGATAATCTTTGATCTAATCTCATTACTCCCCTCAGTCCGATTGGAGAAAGTTTGTTTAATAAGGATAAGGATTGAAACACTGCTCTTGTTCAAGCACCGATAACATCTGTTAGAGTTCCTGTGTTATCTATTTTACCCACTACATTAAATATACATAACATTTGAATACTGATATCCAGTCCACCATTTCAAGGCTTGGTTTTACCACTATATTTGCACCTTTATAGTTTACGCAGCTGTTGCCTTCTTCGAAAATAAAATGCGTATCTAACACGCACAGACGCATATTTAAAGCCAGCATGCGAAAGGTCGCTTTCGAGAGTGTAAGAAGGACGCAATGTGTTGCCTACAAACCAGATTGCGTTTCAGACAACTTTTGATGATGAAAGTTGCTGCATACACGCGTCCGCCGTCTTATGTTAAACTTTAATTTGCATTCATGTTTATTTTCTGTTTTTAGATTTGTGGTAAACTACTGGTTTTATATATACATACTGCTAAATCTGCAAATCAATCGTCATTATTGTGACTCATCAACATATCATCTTGAGTGACTTGAACGTCGGTTGTTGCTCGGAGGAACAAAAACGACGCATCGGTTTCCTCTGCATCTCTGATTATAGTGGTCGTGCACTCGACCGGGCACACTTCCTGTACTGTCGCTCGGCCGGCGTCAGGTGGTGCTATTTCTGCCTCTCCGTGAACCGACTCGTCTCACAATTCACGTTCAAAGTCGATTATTTTAAATACGGCAACGGAACCGCGTTCGCCTGAAACAAACATTCATTCAAGGATATCTCAGATTCTGGATTTTATTTTGAGACACACGTGATGTATTGCCTGTTTTTCCTGGAATATCAGCAGCTATGTATTTAAATAATAAGTAAGCGTTCGCGTCCTTGCTCCAATTTCACATCGGAAGCGTACAGCGTCCTATATTCCTCATCTCATGCCGAACTAGCACAATTGCATGACCCCGTTCTCTTTAACCAACACCGCCGTTCTACGCAAATCTCAACTTAACAAATAAATAACTGGAAACCAACAATCGAGCTAAACCGGCCGACCTTGATCAAAAACTTGATTTTGACTAGTTTTTGATTAAATAATTTGCCACAGTGCTCCAAATCTATCGTGCGTATCGTAGCGTCTTTCATTCGTGCCCAACGTCCCCACCTAAATATAAACGTGAAATTTATTCTGTGTCTCGCATACACCACCGGGCGCACTCATCGGGCACTTATAAAAAGCGGCGAGGTCATAGGCGGACGCGCACCGGCAGTGCGGACTCCGCACGCGGCTCGCTACGACGCCTCTATCGATATCGATGCTTTATTTATCAGCACGTGCGCCAGTGACGTACCGATGTGTCGATGCAACGTGTGAGCCAATGGCTCTTGGCACGCCGGCGTTGATTGATTGAAGGTTTGGATACACAAGTGTGCGTGTCGCGGTGTTGTTTGGTCGTGTCCTATGGTGCAAAAACTCATGGCGGATCTGAAGGTGCTGATCGGCAAGCGGGCGCCGATCGAGGCCTTGCCGCCGCCAGCGCCCCCTCCCCCGCCCCTGCCATCGTATCCTCAGCCGCAGTATACACGAAGAGATCTCAAAGCAAACCTGCATCGGCATATGAGTATTGTTCTAGACAGGTGAGTCCGTGGCAATGGACTTTTATACTAATAACAACAAACGATTAAAAAAAAACTCTGTATAACATGAGAAGTACCTTAGTTTTGAAGCATTTTAATTTAACGCATTACTCGAGATATTCTAATAAGAGAAGCACAACATCAAGCACGCCTCATTTTTCCAAGTGACAGTGTAAATTAATTAAATTAATTATAGCACCACCACATACCGCGTTGAGCTGTCACCGAGACCGGTCGTTACTTGCGCGCGTTAGTGAACTACATTTTCACGAGTTTGATTTCTACCCTCTTTGTGAAAAGTGCTTAATGATGGAATCGGACTTTCTGATTCTCCAATAAGTGGCTATATCGCAACTTTGCAATCGTTTCTGACTACAGGAACAAAATGAACTCCCAAACGTTAGACAATAACCCTAGTTATGCTACTGTGACACAAACCTCCACGTTCCCTAAAAAGGACCAAGCAATCGTCATCGATGCTTTAGAAAACGTACAAATCAAAGATTATGCTCAAGCTTTAGGAAGAATAATCGACCCATCTCAAATCCGCTTTTTGTCAAGAATATCAAACAATAGAATTTGCATTTACGTTTCCTCGAAGTTAATCGTTGATGAAATCATTGACAATAAAAAGTATGTAACTATTCAAAATCAAAAATTACCCATTCGACCGCTGATCAGCAGAAACAAACGTATCATTATATCTAACGTGTGCCCCATTATACCGCACACCGAAATAGAAAAGAAACTGATAGAAATGCATATCACGCCACTGTCACCCATATCTTTCCTGCGTGCCGGTCTCAATGAAACGGGCTACAATCACATTCTAAGTTTCCGAAGACAAGTTTACGTTACCCCTGAGGATTTCACCCGACTTCCAGAAAAAATATCTATGGATTTTGAAGACACGAATTACTGGATTTATTTCTCATCGGATACAATGACTTGTTTCATATGCAAAAAAGACGGTCACGTAGCATCTAAATGCCCAGTTAACACCAACGACATGAACGTTTTGACCCAAAAAACACAGGAGTCTACGGTGACACAAATATTCAAGCGTCCACATCCACCCACTGAATCTTCTACTACTGCTGATTTCATGGAGTCTGAAACGACAAAAGAAGACTGTATACCTAGCAACGAAAACAGTGATGAAGACTTTGATAACTCCTCGTCCAGCTCAGACGAGGTTTACAAATCCAAGAGTGGAAAGAAACCCAAGAGAACGCCGCATGGTGATCTGGATTCAACTAATTGGGACTTCCTGGAAAACTTTATAACCGATCCCTGTAAAACGTATCCACTGTCTGGAAACCAAGTTAAAGAATATCTCAGACGCACATATGGAGTTAAGGATATATCGGAAATCACTTTCAGTTACACAGAAGAAATTGATGCCCTGATTGAAATGTTTACGGACTTGATACCTAACATCTCATGTCGTAGTGTTAAGAGCAGAATCTCACGTATTGTAATTAAACTAAAGCGCTTATCTGGTAAGTAAGATCCTAAAACAAATAGGTAGGTCGCTTTTAGGTAGGTATACAATATATATTTATACTTATATATATATATATATATATATATATATATATAAACTTATTTATTTATTTTTATTCAATGGATTTGTCTAAAAGTTTCAAGCTTAATATTATTCAATGGAACTGTCAAAGCCTAATACCAAAATTAAGTGATCTGGATTCATATCTTCATAATGAAAAAATACACATATGCTTTCTTTCCGAAACATGGTTAAAATGTGAAAACCAAATTAATTTTACAGGTTTCTCTGTCTTCAGAAAGGATCGATCAGATGGATATGGAGGTTTAGCGATCCTGGTCCATCAATCTATAAGCTGTAATCTCAAAATTCTTCCAAGAAATCATGATAATATTGACCTTTTGTGCCTTGAAGTCCATAATAGCAATAAACTTCAACATATTATAGGTGTCTATTCTCCATCAAATGTCACCGTAAGCGCTGGAGACTACCAGGAGCTTTTCAGCCACTTTTCTGAGAAAACTCTAATAGTCGGCGATTTTAATGCTCATCACACGGCGTGGTCATACACAACTGACACACGGGGTAGAATTTTATCAGATACTAGCTTACAACATAATTACGTTTTTCTTAACAATCGAGACTTTACCCGTTGCGCTAAGTTAAATGACAGTATAGTGTGCACATCACCTGATATTTCATTTTGTAGTGCTGATCTCTCACTCTACTTTAATTGGAACGTCACTAACGAATCTTTTGGCAGTGACCACCTTATTATTTCTATTAAAACGTTAGACAGTACTCAAATTAGCCCCGAATTGAAAAGAAACATCAAAAAGGCCAACTGGGTAGAATATACACAACACATAAAATCTGCATGTGAGGGATTAGATTTCGGAGATAATGTGCAAAGTAACTACGATAACCTTATAGAGGTAATTGAGGAAAGTGCTAACAAAAACATTCCTTATATTAAAATCAGTATTAACCCTAACAAATTCAAGCCAAAACCTTGGTGGAACCCTGATCTATCGAAGGCAGTAGCGGAACGAAGATTAGCTCTTAAGCACTTTAGGAAATTACGCACGGTTGAAAATTACTTAATTTACAGAGAAAAAGTAGTTATTGCTCGAAAATTAATAAAACTTGCAAAAAGGAATTCCTGGCAACAGTTTTGTGACAGCATAGACTGCAACACGCCCAGCAGTGAGGTTTGGAGGAAACTTAGATGGCTTAAAGGTTATCGTAGTCCTAAAGACTATTTACCAGAAAGTAGCGCAGTTTCCTTTGTAACAGAACTCACTCCTGATAGTGTTTCCTTACCGCCCCTAGATTTTAATACTAGTGTTTCCAACCCCCAATTTTTTACACTTTCAGAACTAAATCTGATTCTTAAAAGAGTAGATACTTCGGCTGGTTTAGATACTATTACTTATTCTATGATTAACCATTTACCGGATAATGCAAAAGAATACCTCCTTCATATATTTAACCTAATTTATAAAAAAGGTGAGATACCAGAGCAGTGGCGTAGAATCAAACTTATTGCAATACCAAAAAGAAATACTGACACTCTTAAGTATCGTCCTATCTCACTTATTAACTGCCTTTGCAAGATTTTTAATTTAATGATAACTCGTCGCCTTGAATTTCATTTTGAAAGCAACAAATTATTTAATGATTGTACTTTAGGTTTCCGTCGTGGACTTTCATGTCAGGACAATCTTGGTAGGTTTATTGTAGACACAGAAACTGCATTTATGAACAAAGAATACGTTCTATGCGCTTACGGAGATATAAGTAACGCTTATAATAATGTGGCAATTGAACCTCTTATATCCACTTTAGTTGAATTTGATGTGGATCCGCTCCTATGTCGATATATAAGGGAATTTCTAAAAGAGAGATTTTTGATATATAAGTTACGGGATGGTAGGGAAATAACAAGAATATGCAGACATGGTTTAGCTCAAGGTGACCCAATGTCACCTATTCTATTTAATATAGTTACAATTAAGTTATGCAACACACTCGTTAAGACAGTTAAGGTCTCTCAATATGCCGACGACTTCGCTTTGTATTGTATTAACCAAAGTATTGATTTTTGTGTTAATGTCATTCAATCAAGTCTTAACATCTTTGTATCAATGTTAGAGGAAATTGGATTAGAAATTTCTCTCTCAAAGACTAAACTCTGCATTTTCACTAGAAAATACAAAGTGCCTGGTATTGATATACGAATAAATAACATTGAAATCGAGGTTATAAATTGTACAAGGTTTCTGGGTGTATGGGTGGACAGCCGCCTGAATTGGACTCGACATGTTTTAGAAACTGCTCAAAAATGTATTTCATACGTTAATATCCTTAGTTCCATAAGAAGTTCAAAGTGGGGTGTCCATCCAATTCACTTAAGAAGACTTTATATAACATTGGTGCGATCTCGAATTGATTACGGGTGTATCACTTTCGGCAACGCCAGTTCTAGCCTCCTCCAGAGGTTGGACGTAATTCAAAACCAATGTCTTCGCCTTTGTGGAAGCTTTATTCGCGACACCCCAATTTTTACTATGGAAAGCGAGCTTTGTATTCCACCCTTAAATTTAAGAAGAATCTATTTAAGCGACAAATATTTCCTGAAACTTTCTTCTAGAACATCCGATTATCTGAGAAAACAAATAGAAGCATTAGACAACACGTTAAATTCGGGCGCTAGATATTGGCGCAATAACCAACTTCCACTTTTGCTTGAGAGTTTCAGAAAGTATTCCAATCTACCTATGTCACAATTTGAGATTTTGCCCCTATTTTTACTTTCCTCTGAGATTAAAACACTCCCCTGGGATAAAATCATAGTGCATAAAGTGAACACTATTAATGAACCTAAAGCTAAACTACCCATTCACGATCTAAAACAACGTTGCGAAGATATGATACAAGTGCAGTTCTTAGATCATATTCACATTTACACTGACGGATCCAAAACAAGACACGGTTCTAGTTGCGCGTTTTACGATGAAGCTGCGGATTTTGGAGCTAAATTTTGTATTGAAAATCCATGTATACCAATAATGGGAGTCGAATTGACAGCAATTAATGAAGCAGTGAATTACTTAGAATCGACACCATACCATAAAATTGTAATCTTTACAGACTCTAAGAGCAGTCTACAACATTTGTTGGGAAGTGCTAAGGGCGCCAGTGTAGGTAGATACGAAGCTTACCTCATTATTAAATGTATCCATAGATTGATACGTAACGGGGTTGAAGTTCGTCTACAATGGATCCCCTCACATGTGGGCGTCCGGGGTAACGAGGTGGCGGACTCACTCGCATCCGAGGCTTTACAGAACGGCATACCTCTCGACACGGTACCGCACTATACTGATCATCTTCCAAAAGTGAAAACCGACAATCACATTAAATTTAAATCCCATTTCAATGAGTGCTCTCGAACCAAGGGCATTTGGTACCGAACCATTGTAGACGAACCACCACGCGTACCTTGGTTTGCCTCACGAAACCTCAACAGAAAAGAATTAGTTATTTGCTTCCGAACCCGAACTTATCACATCCCACTTAACAAATTTAACTACATTATGAAAAAAAGAGACGATCCAAACTGTACGCAATGTGACAAAGAAGAGGACCTCCTCCACTTAGTTCTAGAGTGTAAAATCAACGAACAATCTAGGTTGGATCTCTTAAAAGAAACTGGTTGCTTTGTGGGGGATCTCCTCTTCTTTGTCCATCAAATCTTGAGCTCAGGGTTCACTACCGAACACAGTGGTACATTTTTAAGTTTCATTATACAGTCATTGAATCTAAGATCTGAATATTATAAAAATACTCCTTAATTATCAATCGTTATCAATGTTTAAAGTAACACCTAAAGTTTAAGTAGCATTGTAATTACTTTTAAGCCGGCTTAATCATAAGATGTATGGCTTATAAAATAAATGAGATTAAAAAAAAAAAAAATTATAGCACCAGTAATTAATTAAACTCAACATTACACTAATCATTTTCGGTCACGCAAATTACATATATTACGTGGTGATATACGATTTTGTTTATCCTACACAGCTCGCAAGCAGCTTCTTTCAGAGCGAACACGGCAAATCATGTTTAGCGACCAGCCACCTAAATCAAATGTAATTGGTTAACAATCTTGTTTTTGTTCAGCTGTGATTGATGTGACAACAGTACAAATTACATAAGGCTCGTAAAATGCTTTAAATAAGCTCTGTAAAAGACAAACTATTTGTAAAGTTACTGCCGTAGAGTCCGTATAAAAATGCGTAAGGACCTTGCTGATGTATGCTAATGTACTGAACTCATTTCTATGCTGCGGCCGATGCGGCGGGGTTATTGTCCAGTGAATGAGGGAATCCATGCAAAATCTAAGTATCTAGGATGCCGCACAGTGTAACAACGTGTCAGAAACATTGACTGACACGAATGACTAAAATACTATTAGTGTAATGACAGAATACCGTTTTACATCATAATGATCAGTATGATCACTCTTCATACTCTTCATAATATTTTTTAATACTTAAACGCCAATATTCATGGAACCGTACACTTTTCAGAATTTCTTAAATATCTTACGTGTAGATAAAATTAGGTTAGGTTAGGTTAGATTTATAACAATCCTCAAAAAGTAACAGTTTCTTAAAAAATGCATTATGAGTTGCGATAATTATAAATCAAAAAGTATGAACAAAAAAGTATGAGCAAAATTTTTCCAAGAAATGATGAGTATAGACCCAAATCGTTATTTGTATAAAAAATCTAAAGACCAATTTTGTATGAGCCAATATGGACCCAGTGGTGTTACATTACAGCTTGCAAAGTCATGGTCATATGAATAACTACCAAGTAGATATAATACTCGGTGAACATTTAAATTAAGTTACAGTTAAAAATTAAAATGCACGTTAACATTGCTACCGGCAAATTTTATAACAGCATTAGAATTAGAACATCGTTTGCAGCGAAGCGAATAATACCGCTGACTGTTAAACTACCTTTTAACTTTCACAAAGTTTGTAATATATTATACGCATTCCAAGGTCGTGCTCACCTTCGCGCATTTAATGACAAAATGTATACTATAAGGTATGGTAGAGCCGGGTGTTTCATAAGTTGCACTTACCTCACAGCGGTAAGCAGGCAATAAGTAATCGCTCTAAGTGTGCCATTTACCAGTTGCCACAATAATTTTAATACAGGAGAAATAGACGTTTGCATTTAATTATTTCGCCATTGTTTTGGCAATATAAGAAAAATGTTAACGAACCTCAGATCTTTATTACTTTAGTAAATATATAATAAACTCTAAGGTAGAGACCATTGCGTTTACCTACTGACTATTCTATTAACTATGTGGTGACTATATCATTAATACATCCGAAGTTTATTGCTAGTGGTTCAAGTTCTTGCAATTAAAGCGTTTTGATGCAAAAAAAACAATTGCAACATTAATTGGTCAATAGCATGCAATACCTCAATTTCCTACACCAAAACCTTTACATTCTTGTTCATTTATCACTTCGGCATATAGGTAGTAATAATATGTTGTTTACATTACGTTAATTTGTCCAACGAATCGAACTGTCAAATAGGGACCAATACGAAGCCAATATTCTGTGTTGTTTATAGTGGGCAAGACGAATGTCGAAATGTGTCGAATGAGACATTTGGCAGCTGCCCTACTTATAGTCGGATCAACTAATGGCCGATTTCAGATGATCAGGAATATTGATTTGGATTGACTTATGGCATTGCTATTCGATGTAGCATCATTCGCTTTTGAGCTACATGATGGTAACGTCGCTAGGCATAAGGAAATGTGCGAACGATACACGCTTTTAGCATTAGTCGCTCGTGTACCTACATTTTAGGGACTCGACAACATTAACGACAGACTTATAGTTTTGGAGCAAATTTCGTATTATTGCTTCACGGAACGTGTGAAATCTTGGCTACCTGTTTTGGTCACATGAGAGTGATGCTGTGTTGTGGATATTTCTATGCAGTAAATTGCAATTTAAAGTGTCAAGTGGGTATTGCAATAATTTAACTATGAAGAACTGGTGTCCAAAAATAACAGTAATTCTAAAACTGAACAAACGTCCTTGTACTGAATTAGTTTGGTTAAAATCCGCAAAATAAACACTGAAACAGAAACACTTGCTTGCGCAAGTCGAAATAGTTGTTTGCAAAACCAGCAAACACCACGCGCTTCTCTGCATGTTTTCTTCGTAGTAAAAAGCATTGAAAAATGTAATGGGCTATCATCATCATAATATAACGATTATTTATTGCGGTAAGTTAATGGTCCCAAGCGAAGAATAGAGGAAAAATACTTACAACCGATTATTTATAATGGGCACCTGGATGGGTTCCAGCGGAATGTAGGAATGGCACCTCGAGTCGCATGGCCTCGTCACACTATGTGACACACGCAGGGCGGGGTATAATAGGTATTATTCACCGCAAACATCGATATCTTCTCAAACGTTCGGATTACGGCGTTCGGCGATGCTAGTAGCGAAGACCGCAGTCGCTTGCGCCGAGCCGCCCGCGCTCGGCCACCCGCCGAGGCCGTCGCGAAGCCGTGCTACGTCTAGGTCAATACACTTATTTGCGTGTACTTCACCTAAACCCTTATCGCGTTCCTACTATCGCTTTAAGCCTATTTCGGTCGTGTATCGATCGATTCCGTGTCCGAGCCGCACGACGATACCGTTTCTTAGTACGGCAAGAGTAGTCGCACGCGTGTCGCTCGTTGGATGACATCAGTTAATTCACCACGTCCGTCGGAGGCCAGACGCGCTCAGTGTCCGCGGCGAGGCCGGTTCGGACGCACGAGGGCTTCCATGGAGGACGGCAAGTGCCCGACGTGCGAGGCCCTCGGCCGGCGGAGCCTCTCTAGCAAGCTGCTGCAAGTGGCCACCGCGCAGGCGCACTTGAAGACCTGCTCCAGCGCCGCCACAACACCTGAGCAAGGACACGACACGGACCTAGCCTCCCGTGCTCTCGCCGCCAAACGACGCAAATCAATCGCGAGCCTCAAACTAAGCCTACCTTCCGACCTACAACCGAAACCGACAACGACCGAACAGCACCGATTACATTTCGGGCGTCGAAACACGTGGTGTTCAACTCAAACAGAGCTGTAAGTCTCATTGCAATCTTTTTGACTTTCAAATTTTCTTTCGCCACTGTGCACAATTACTCCATCGATTATTTTGTGAAACTGCTCGTCCTGTTATCATGTTTGTGCTTACTATCTTACATATGTCATATCTTACCTGACACTATCACCTCTTGACAATATTGATTAAGTACGTGATTGTTGCTGATGATTCTTGTATGTACTGCGAATTGTCATAATTATTATGCAAATCTGTTTAGCGTTTCGGCTTCGACGTCAATTATTAACAGAAAAAGCTACTGTACTTTTAGATTATTGGTTGTTGATGACAATGATGACCTTGGGGTATTGTATGGGCCGGCTGGTTCACTACATCGAAACTCGAGTAGGTACTAAAATTTGCTTGAAGGTCTCACCGTTCGCTGTCTATTTTACCAGCTGATCGATAAAACCTTGGATAATATCGATTCTCATACAACGTTGCCTGTTTAAAAATGCATTCTAAACTCTCCATATTATTGACGTAACAAAGGTATTGGCTAATCAAATGTATCTGATGTCCAACCTTGGCTTGGCTGATAATTTATTATATTGCAACTGCTTTGTTTTTCAATAGTCAAAGAGCCATAAATGACCATAAATTTACAACTTTAGTATTATTGGATAGATTGTTAAGAACACTTTAAAAATTAAAATCTCTTATTGTCGCGGTTTTGACTGCAAGGTAATCGGTGTTTTATGATGTAAGGAATATAAAAGTATTGTACAAACATAATTAACTGCACCGGCTTAACTTTCCAGATTTGCTAATGTATGCATTTTTGGTTTGTGCTCTTTTATAATAGATTAAAATGCGATAATTGAGATGTTTCGTAACTCTTTACTTAATTTAAGCATCTTGCTTCGGCTTTATTTTGACTTTCAATATTTGCAAAAGATTTGGATTGACGTTCATGTTTTCTTTTATATTTCTTTGGTGACTGAAAAGGACTCCTTGCAACTTACTAGGCCTGCATAAAAGGAGTAAAGCCAGTGTCTAGACTATAAAAAGATATGACATTCCACGCAGTCACAGAAAAGGGTATACGAGTGTATTCCTGACAATTTCCACTTAATGTCCAGTCTTAGTAGTCCTTTAATAGGGTACTGGCGGAAATCTCAATTGATGATACTTGTCCACTAATAAGGCAATGATCCACATACAGGAACTACTCACTTAAAGATAATTTCTTTTATTTCTATGCATTTATAAATCTCTTTCTCTCCTGTTACTAGATACTCTTGAGGTGTTGCTTAAAAATCACGAAGGATTATGTAATCACTTCAAAATGTGTAATGCCGGCTGTACAGTCAACCAATTTGATTCCTAGGCCACTATTGACTTTGTCAATGTGACGTTGTAAACCAAATCATAAGAAGTCTGTAAAGTTTGGTTGTCAACGTCACTTTAACATAGTCCAAAGTGGCCTATAAATCAAATTGGTTGACTGTACACACTCGTCGGGACACCCCGAGACGACCGTTCATGATGTCTTGAAGTGCCATGAGCTTCGCTTAGTATCAGACCTGTTGTCGCCAATACTCACACTATCATAAAAACAACACGCCACCATGGAAAATGTTTTTGGTGCGGCTATCGTTTTAACATTCCAAAATAGCACAGTAAGGGTGCGGTTCCACTGAGGCGGAGACGAGCGGAGCAGAGTGGAGCTGTGCCAATATTAACCAATAGAATCTAAACTAAAGTGAGCAAGGCGCGCTCGACGTGACCGCATGCGCCTTCTATTTGTTAATATTGGCACAGCTCCGCTCGTCTCCGCCTCAGTGGAGCCGCACCCTAAGGCATGCTTCTGGATTTTTTTCTATTTTAGAAATATTATTCGCACAACTTTCACGCATAACCGATCACGGCAAACTGAGCTAGGTTGCGCGGAACTCCGCATAACCATGCCACACGTGACACGCCCACTTCACACTACTATTGTTTTTTTCTGTTCTGTGCTCTTGACCAACATAGCAGAATTTAGCAGATTAATCGGTATGACTAAATGGTCTATGGGTCTCAGCTCAGGTCCCATTTACCATCACGTGACCTGTGTGCTTATTTTCCTTCACTATGCTATAATAAAATTTAAAGTTTGTATGTCATGTCGTCTTAATCTTCAAAGACTACTCTTATTCTAAAGAGTCCTGTCTGGCGTGTCAAAATTACATATTCACTATATTTATTTAAACTTCTGAAGAAATACAGTCACAGTATGAAAAGAATCGTTACTTTTGGACTTTAATAGCTTTGAAATGGAGTCGAAAAGTGACGAACCTTTTCATACCCTGACTATATGTACAAACACACAACGTAGATACAAATGGCGGACTTAGTGCTTCAAGGCACTATCTACCATGCAAACAATTACCCAAACATAAACAATTGTAAATCGGTGCTGGGATACATTTGATACATGCATTGTTAGTTGACAAAAACAAAACAATTGAGAGAAGAAGAAAGAGATAACGCTACTTTGTACGACGAGAACATGGTGGCTTGCATTTTGTTGGTCGATTGGATTTTCCTTTCTAACTATTCTGTATAAATAAAGACGCACTGAGCGACAAGCGAGAAAATACAAAATATGCTAGGCAGACTGAGCTTCTTGATTCTTGAGCACGCAATCTTAAATTGTTTTTTTTTTTTATAATGCTTGAGTCGTGTTAAGACACTGACCCTAGTATTTGATAATGAACAGCAGTGGCTATTATTATTACAGTCCAATTATTTTCGTCAATGCGACAATCAAATATAAATAATTGTCCTTCGGTCGAAGGTGATTCGAATCGATGAAAATAATGTTATTTCTGCCAGCATCTTTGTAAAAATCAAAGTATCATGACTACGATACAGAAGTTTTTTTTTTTCAAAATGTTTGCCATGTGAATACCTACGTTAGGTTATGGTCATGTTTTGACACGATTCTGTTTTTTTGAAATTGTAACAATCGCAACTAATCGTAGTCATTTATCAATTTCGGCATATTTGTGACATGTCATCAACTGGTAGACATGCATACTTATGTCTGTTGCATGATCTTCCAATAACATAATTATTGATGCGACGAATCTGGCACAGGGCAAGCTTTACCTTTGACACTACCTTTTTAAAAAACACTGCTTATATATTCTTTCCTTAGAGATAAAAAATAAGATTTACAGTGATGTCTACAGTATTATTCATAACCAATATTTCTTCTAACGTGGACGAGGTAAACCAGATAGCCAATAGAACAACAACGTTTAATAGGTGTCAGTTTATAAACCGCCAAGGTTAAATAAATAGCATATTCGCTTCACCCGGCGCATACAATGCTCTGTTTAATCCTCGCAACAATAATGATATTTAGTATCATAAAGCTTCACTCTATGACAACACTACCGCCGTTGCGCACCATGCGAACATTTGTAATAGGTATATCACAACCAGTAGCCCAGCTCAATGTACTACGTATCTGGCAAGAAATAACCACCTCGTTAATGATAACATCTTTATGTCTTTCGCGCAATAATAATGATATAATACCGATTTCAAAACACAACAAAGTACATGTCAACATATTGCTTACAAAATTCTCTCATCTAGAATGATTATGTTCAGATGTTAGCGTCTTAGCGTTGAAATGAAACGGTGCCAAGAGACTTGTACTAGATTGTGACTGCCCTAGGTCTATGCTAATAATTGCTGCGAATTATGTTGTCAATTTGCTATTGTGTCTGCAGACAGCGTCTTATCAGTTTGATGATTATTTGCATTTGTATCAACTATCAACTGCAATTAGCTGTGGTGCAGCGGAGATAATGGCCGTCGTTGTGACAGCACTTGATCTGTCTGAGTTAAGGCGCGAAACGAGCTGCCAGCGTGTTAGACAATACACGGAAGTCTGCGTTACGACAATTGTTTGATGACACTTGTCTAGCCGGCTTGTTGAGTATTCAGATAAGTTATTATATCCATCAATCTTGACGTTACAAGCCCTACAATGCAGTAATGGTAACAGAACAGAACTGTGAAACTTGTTTATTTTCAGACATAACCTTATCTCGGCCTTTGGGTTAATTGTGTTGACAGACTTTTTTACAGAAAGCAATTAATTAGCTACAAAATTTAACTGTTCTTGATTCAAAAATAGACCTGTGTTTTAAGCCTTCGCAGTCCGTACAAAAACCCGCCTAAATCTGGTCAGCCTTGAACTTAACGATCGTATCATTCAAATGAAGTGCTCCGGTGTTGCTGAAGTGGCGAGGTGCGTGGCTGTAGCAGATTTACTTGCGCTTTAAAGTGCGGCGGGTGTGTCTCGCAACTCTCGCAGCGTTGCCTAGGTGTTCGGAGGCGCCATCGTAGCCCGTAGTAGGTAGAGCCGTGCGCGCGCCGCTCGCGCCCGCGCCCCCGCCGCCTGCCGCGGCCGGCCCCAGTACGCCGCAACGCGTCGATCCGGTCGCCCGCGCGCCGACACAAACCAGTTTAAACATTGCATTTACTCGCACACGCCCCACAACCAAGCAAAACGGCGCCCTCAAGCCCTTCCGCGGGGACTCGCAAGTCCCGCCACGTGCAACTCGTACCCAAAACTAACGCCATGCAAGCTAAACTCATAAGTGCCAGCTACTCCTCCATCATGAACAAGCAAGATCTACTCCGCGAAGTGGTCGTCAAGTACATCGACTACTTTTACCCTGTGTAAGTACTTAACCTTAAACGACACTGCCCTCCGCAGACGCATAGCACTTGACGCATTGCAGCTTTTTTCGACACGTTACATTGACACCGCGGAATGGTACTCGGCCCTCCGTTCACGAAGGTTCTCACAGTACATGGCTAATTACGGACCCGGTAAGTCGGTGAAGGTTCCTCGGCAACGTGGCCGGCTGCAGCCAGACAAACCGTTGCGAATGGCTGACGTCAGCGCCGCCTATTGACCCTAGGCGTCTCTGTAGTCTCACTGCTGTATCGATCCGTTGCACTAAACAACACAAATTGTGCTCTCGTGCAAGGCTAAACCTTTAACTCGAAGTTCAAACGAATCCGCTAACCGGATGCATTGATGAGTAATTAAATTCTACCCACGGTCATTGTTCAGATTAAGCTAGATCAACGTAACATTACTAACGAGTGCGTTACTGATGCAATCGCTTTGTAATTAACTCTATCTACTCTTACTCTTATATTTTTATTTAGTCTTTTGAATCATTAATTCGGTGGGCCCTAATTGAATCGCCATGTTTTTTAAATCATAGGGCTACATCGCGTGACCGTTTCGCGTGACAAGCATTGAGTGCTTCGTTCCCGTAGTGTCCCATTAATGTCCTTTGTGACCGATTCGTTTGATTGTCCACGTACACCGCCGCACTGCTGTTTAACGACCGTGGCGTTAAGCCGCCATTTTCGGCATGCTGTGTCCCCTGATAAGGTTTTATAGTCGAATCAACTTGAGGCAATGCGATAGAGACTGTTTACAATTCAGAAATCAACCAACATCGTTTAACACCTACAACTTGTTATGACAACAATGGCTCACGAATTTCTTTAATCAGGTACCAATCTTCCGGTGAATTGAAAGGAAATTAGAGTATTACGAAATGTAAGTGAGATGTAATGATCTCGACGGAGGCACCGGCGGCGCTGGCGCCAGCTATGTCGACACAACTCGACACCGTCGATTTCCCTTCAACGACCTTGCGCTCACTGCTCACCACCCGATAATACAACAATACAAGAGCAGGCGCACACGATATAGCTTATAATCTACGCTATTTGATCGCACGCCGAGCATGTGTGACAGAGGACGCTCAATGGTCACGACCGGCAATTGAATCGGTGGCTACAATCGCTTAACGACTATTATCACTAAAACACCGCCAACAATATCGTTACGGTCGCCATTTGATGCAACTGACAATGAGTCAGCCATAAACCCACTTATTAATAGCAACAACGTCTTCATTAGGATCTCCGATCAATTGAAAAACAGCCAGCACACAAAAGAGAAACAAAATGCATTATTATAAATTCAAGAGCCAACACAAATAACACATATCTATCAAATCCCTTAAGATTGAATAAATAACATCTCAAAGACAATCAAAGTTTAATTCGAGCAACATTTTACACTGAAAAAAAAAAACTATTATAGTTAAAATGGATGTCAGCAACATAGCTTCTGCAGTATGAGTCAACCGTTTCGTTTAACATGAACACTTCAACCTTGAAAGCTCTAGTGTCAAGCCTGTTGGTAATACGTGGCGTGTTATGGGCAAATTAATAATGTGGAGGTAATTTCAGCGAAGAGCATTAACTTATTGTAATTGTAGTCCAAATGCCACGTGCACCTGCAACACAATCTATTGTCTGCTTACCTACTTAGCATGAGTCACGGAAGCAACCTTTATTTCGAAAGGCCTATCAAGTATTGTCTTGTCTTTCACTCATCAATTTTAATAAAATTATCGACGCAATTCATTACAAACAAATTATCCTAACCATATTCTCATTTTTAAATGGATAAACGCCAACGTGAATGATGGGCAAATATTATATTTTGTTTTTTCAATGACCTTTCTTGTTGCCTTTAAGGTTATTGACTTCAACTTAAACATTAATAGTTATGTTTTGTATACATAATGAATTTAAAAGTTCAACAGAATGAAACCGGCAGTGACGCCATTCAGAGGACCCTTTCGATGCATTGCTCGGTAACTAAGATGATAAATAATTCATCGAGGCCCTCACAAGTACTCACAACATAGATGTCCTCGAGTTAAAGATGTCTTTGCATCTTTAACTTTATCGATGCGTTTAGTTATTACTCAATCCTCGTTGTGCCTGCCAAACAACCCGAATATTTCATTTCCCAACCAAAGATTCCTCAATAACTGGTTTTGTAAACAATAACGTGGCTTGTGAGTTAAATTTTGGCGGTTGCTATTTAAAGGCACTATTATGACGGCAGAACGAACAAAATGCGGCATTTATTGTGCTTTTTTTGTTCTTTACGATTGCGATGAAAGAGTTTTGAAAAGTTCTTTTATAAAACCAGAAGTGGTGCCTTTGTTCTCGCGTCTTTATGCATGCGATGAAGTTGATCTACGCAAACACGCACGTGCGTGGAGACAACTGCTGATATCTCTTGTTTCTTTGTTTGCATTGTGTGTTTACCTAACAACATTTACATCGCACTCCTAAACGTACCCTGTGTACCTACCTATACGGCCGAATCCAACAGTTTTCTCCAATTTGTGATAACTTAGCGCCTTAATTTCACTTAGGGAAACGTTTTAGTTTACGTTGTATACTGCAGTGTTATTTTCGGGGATGACTCTTTTAAAACATGAGCTTAGCAAGTGTTCTTTGTTGCCAAGCCGCTTCGGTTGACGGACACGTGTGAGGCCCGACGTCTCGAGTTTATATTTGGCAACATATTTGGTGCCTTGTGCGTGAAAGTCACGTCAGTCAAACTTTTATAGTTCTCAGTTCGTATTGAGCAGAGCTGATGAAACCCTAAAAGGTTCAAGTGTTTCAGCCGATAATTATCATGTTGGTCCTCTTTGGCAAGTTGTTGCTTCCAAATACTTTCTCTCGTTTCGCCTCCTTATGTTTCAACTTTTTCATGTATCACGCCACCGCGAACAATTTTGTCAACGAACTTGCGTAATCGCTCAAAGAATACAAAACTTGTTTTCGTCGAGTTCCGCTTAGAGAAAGCTGTTTTTTTTATTGTCACCCTGAAGACTAGACTGACTTTCGAAGTTAATCTTCCAGTTAGTTGCGAAATTGTTTTTACGGTCACAATCTTATAATATTACGTGTCACTTACACGTATGGATTGCATAATTATCGTAGAGGCGACAATGTTGGTTGAAGCCATTGTCAGTGGCGGCCATGTCGTGTGGTCAGCGGGCGTTATTCAATATCGGAGAGTTCAGCTGCGGACCGGTCGCAATCGATCTGTTGCTGCGCGCTTATTTTCAACGCTCCAATGGGTTCAAGTTTATCATTGTGTTGTTCACCTCATTGACGCGACGCGGAATCCGACGGGAGAAAGTCAAGTACGTTTGCCGTACAACGTGCCACATACATCGGCTACCGGACGATTACACCAACGAGATTGGATCATAATGGGTAAGTCCGGCAATAGTCGGCAGTAATCGACTTTACAGACGAGGCAAAGTAGGCTGTGTCGTCATTTCTCGCTCGCACGTGGCCGCCGGCCGCGTGTTCTGCTCGTGACACTTACATTGCAGATTTATTGTTTCCCCCGTTAACTCAACAATGTACGATTCTGCTTATTACACTTAATTAACTCAACGCTGCAAAAAACGTGAATTACTGTCTACGTTACAAACTTACCTCGCCAGTCTAACAGCATCAACCGTTTTTCAACTACTGTCTAAGATCGATACGGGTTTGTGGGTCAAGCATCGACATCTGGCGAAAGTCTACGTTTTTATGAACTATGTTGCTTATTTTCTTATTGCGCACTATTTTTTTAATGCACTGAGTCAACGCAGTATCAATAGGGGTCTCGCCCTAATTTAAGCCGGACACTTCATTGTTCGTAGATAGTGTCACAAACAAGTTAGTTCACCGGGTCGTTGCTTTGGCAATGTTTACCCGCAACGCGGTAAACGTAATCATCCGTACAGCGTCGGGCGGAAGCTATCCTAGAAATTAACCGCACACCCCATTCATTAACTATGCTGATTACATGGTTATACATGCATCTGGTTTAACGCAACATTCGCCCTTGCATCACCTCTGCAATTGCACCAATGCAAACCGTTAAATTTTTTACCGTAATATTTCTATATGTTTTCATTTTTTAACACTTACGACTCCGATAAAACTATTTATGCACGCATTCCAAAGCGATAAAAATGATTTGAAGTTACGTAAACAAATCTTAATTATACGACAATCCGAAACGAATGCATTGTTTTGGTCAACAACGTTATCAATTTTAAGTGCAGTTTTTTATAAAGTTTTCTTTTGTTACAGCGCATCGGGCACCAGCGCGGTGGCCATCGACAACAAGATCGAGCAAGCTATGGTACGTACAAATTATTTATACTTACTCTATTACGGCCTACGTGCGTTCATTATCGATTCCCGGAAAATATATTTCTCGATTATGTCGTCAATGCCCTTATTAGGTCCTCGCTCACATCACCCGCGCCATCGACCATTCTACGGCTGTCAATTGTCAATTCAGTACTTCAGTTGTGATGCGAATTATCTTGCCTACGTGCATCGTTAGCAAAACCCTTTTTCTGTTGCCGCCGACTATTATCATAATTGACTATAAATGGAGGAAATCATGTGCATTAAACGTCTATAAGAAACATCGGCTACAATGACGAATGGAATCCATTAACGATGTAACTATCCGGGCTGTTGTGCTACTTTATCCAACGCGAATCGCTCAAATCGACGAAGATTGTCGCTTGGCCATTAAGAAAATAACTCCTCTCCATCAAATAGAAAGACTGTTAAAGGCGACATATCATTTGCGAGTAATGTGCTTCTTTCCATTGAAACCCTATGATAGGCGAGATAGACGTCTAGTAGAAAGCATGCGCTGAATACTTGTGATGACAATGTATTGGAGTACGGTGTCATGTCAGTCGGTCGCAAGGGTTCCGCTTGCGCTCAATTCTAAGGATTCTGGGAACCGCCAACCGGCTCTACACAGCACCGTGTTCAATTGCGTGCATAGACAGCCCGCTTTATATGCAGTATGCGTCAATATCTTGTAAAGATCGCATTGACGGACGGCAAGAGTTACAGCAGTTAAGTTTGGTGTTTTATGTAAATGCGGTTCCCTTCGTGTCTTCTTAATTCTGTGATCTACAAATAGGGCATGCAGTACCAGGCCCGGTTCCGAGAAATCCATTTCCCGGTTCTAAGCAGGGATGGTACCGGAATTCCCAGTTCTTTTTTTTTTAATTCAAATTACCGCCGCTCTTGGACATTTGAGAAATTTTTAATCACATTAGAAAACTTTGTTTTAAATAAATACGAAAAAAAATATGATGGATGTTGATGCGATGTTGCCGCTTGTGCCGGCGTTTACGCTCAGGTGTGAATATTTGTGGTACTCGCCACAATACTTGTTATGTTTGGTATCCATGGAAAGAACCGGGAGAACCGGGATATAATCTTCAGTACCGGTTCTTTAGGCACTATGAAATTCCCGGGATTTCCCGGGAATTACAGAACCGGGGTTTCCCGGGACGATACCCTATCTACAAAGAAGTATACCACCCTATTTTGTTAGGGAATGATAGAGCTTGGCACCGAAGTTATCAAGGATGCAATCTTCAGACATCAACGGCGTTTGCAATAGTAAGGGAACTACATAACACCTTTATTAACGCTGGTTGGCTCTCTAATGACTTCCTCCGGTTGATCCCGGGAAATGCTAAGCGTAACGGTACCGCTTTATTACTGGTTACGTGGCTTTTTGTTTCACATCCTGGTCTGGAGTGTGAAGTGTATTCGCTAGACTTCCCACGAGAAGTGATCTGTAAAGCCGAATCGGATTAGATCTTGTCTTCTAGATTACATTGTTATTGAAGTTCCATTTGATAACCCTATATCTAAAATAATGTTTTGGTTTAGCATTGAACTTGCTAGTTTTTATTTTCCAATTGTTCGTAAACACTCCTTTTCAAAGTGGACCAACGGTAATTCAGTAGTTCATTATCAACATCCGCTAATACTGCATTATTAGCACTAAGTTTCTCCTCGGTACCCTACATTCGCGTTCGCGTTTGAGATTCATCTATGTACGCTATCGGAGCCTCGCATCCTCTATAATTAGCCGCAGATGGCCTCAAGCGATTGACCCCAATCCCGCCCTAATGCTCACTGCCCAGTATTTTTATCACTCCCTATTCAGTTACTTGCAACATTTACAAGTTCTACTAAAAAAATATTTTAGTTGTTGACCCAATCTATTGCCTGATTGTGTCTTGAGTTAATTGTCTATTTTCGTATCACGTTGATACGCCTAATCTATTTTATTGTTTTAAATTATCATAATTTATTTTACAATCAGTCGATCAGTTTAATAATAAACTCATGATCATATCCAAAGATAGCACAATGCTTGAACAGTCAGATGCTACGATATAAGGTGTTCGTAAACAGCACTTAGCACAAACATGTTACTCAATTCGGTACTCAGCTGAAGGTAAAAAAAGACACGTAGCCCTGTCGTAATGGACCGAGGTAAGCCCTGCGTTGCGTCATCTATATCTATTGTAGTTCGTACTTGAAGTGTTTTAACTAATAATCAATACCGTCTTTCTAATTTAATAACATTTTCGCAACGCTTAGAAAATAAGAGCACTCTAACATGTAAAAATTTCAGCGTCGAGATTATTACTCTCCAACAATATACTGGATGGCCTTGGAGCAATAAATTTACGCCAATTCTCGTCTGAGATTCGGACTCGTTCATTTCGAAAGAGTTTTCGTGTTACATCACTCGGGTAATGTTTACTAACGATTCGTCGTCGCAGGAATCATAGTTCACACCACTGACCCACTTCCACGCATCTGTACAAATACAAGCTTCTGTGATTCTCTCCACGCGTTCTTTGAATTTGGCTCTCTGAACTTTTAGTAGGTACTTTTACCCGATCACCAAAGTTATCGTCTGTTTAAATACACAAATGCGTAACGGCATTTTTACTGTGTCGGAAGTCGGCATTTGTTTATAAAAAGTCACGTGTGGTAATTTTCATTTGTTTGGAGCGCCACGGCATGCTAATTCCTTCATTGTGTACATGACTTGCATGAGTCAGGCGTGACCCGGCAGGGCTCACCCGACCAAGAATAGATACGGAAGGAAAGCTGCCCTCGATGTACCGCTGGACTGGAGACACGTGCTCTCCAGATAACACGACCAAATCAAATATGCCCACCCTGGGATTAAGCTTTAAAAGACGTAGAGGCTCTTGCAAATCGGTTGCCTACCCGATATCGAGATCGGACGACGAATTATTTGCAACTAAGAGTGGCTACGAGAGCGCACGGCACGCGCCAGATCAAAATCACAGCACGAAGCCATTCCAAGTCAGGAAATGCAGTGGAGTTCATGGAAAACAAATCTTGGACCCTGTAATGAAGCTGTCACGTTTGTGCTATTGAGACCCGCACTAGAATTGAGACTTACAGCCGTCATGATCTAATCCTATAGTTTGCGCTTAAATGCAACCAACAGTATTAGAAACTAGAGAAAGACTTCGAGTTATCACACATATAGTTTTTATGACGCGAGCGACTGAATTAAAGGTGCGGTGCAATTTATTATTCCTTGATAAACTACGTAGTCTTTTTGGATTAAACGTAAGATTAGACTTAACAAAATATTCCATGATGCGATCTTGAATCTTCCTGTCGATAATCCCTATCGCTTTTAACAAGATAAAATATGGAAGACTACCCAGTGACCAAGCAAATATAGATTATTTTTATCGCGTGGATCAAAACGCTATACCTACACGAATAATGACTGGGGCCTGATAAAAAACCAGATTCGTCGTTCGATTCAAGTAAACATGCGCTCGAAATCAGCGTGACCTTTCGATCTTGATTACTTATCATTATCAGTATTACTCAATTCGGCATCCACTTGATTTAGTCTTAAAAGGCTGTTTCCATTTATCTTTGAATAAATATCATCTGAAGTTGCCCAGTTATTTAAAAGTAGTGGGACAATAGAGATTTTTTTTCTGGTTGTTACAAAATTCTCAGTACCTATTAATATAACATTCCTAAAATTACATTTCAATATGGTTCCTAAAGAGAGTAAGTGATTTTTTCACTTGGACACTTACTGAATTTGAACAAAATGAAATTCTTTTCACATCAGTGTAGGGATATGATCAAAAATCACTCCCATTTGCTTCAGATATATGTAATGAGACCGTACTAGGGTTGCTGAATACTATAACTATGTTAATTTTTTTTTCGATAGACTTAGCCGTTTTGGTTTTGGAGAAAAAGGGTCTCGACCTCGATGCTTTCTACTAACATAGGTAATAATAATAATATGCCGGACAACAAAGTGATCTCGAAATCTTTAAATCATACGAAAATCTAAAAATCTTCTCTCTTTTATTTTGGGGATCAAAAAACAACTTGAACTGATAAACACTGGATATTATACTTGCTTGTAACATTTCCACTATTTAATATTTTATATGCGGAACGTTGACGTCATTGCATAATTAAGATCTGGATTCGCAATACAGAACTTCGAAACCGGTTTTGAAATTATATTTACATTATATGAAAAAACAGATACCCACTTACAATGTTGTTAAGTGATCTGATCTTTGCTATTGAAGAGTGCTCTTATCTTATAGAAACTAGTCATTTAGTTGCAGATTATCTCAGATCCGTCGATTCGAATTATAGGTGACATCATCACACTTATATCGTTGCACGGGTCAACCAGCCACACCAGATTATAAGTTCATGTGATTGTAACTTGTTTGTCTTACAACCGTTATCTCAAAGATAGCGCAGTAACGTCAATACATGTTTACCTTTTTATTTAAATTGTTTTCATGATAGCCCATCGTATGGAACATTACAAACACGAGGAAGCGGATAAGATTGTCTGGTGTTGTTATTGTACAATTGATTAAATTGCTAATGTTGTTTACAATAGCATTGTCAAACTTTACGTTTACTGTATCACATAAAAATGTTTAATAGTTTTCGCTTGTTATAACTTCAAAGTACGGACCCTCGAAGTAGGACCATTTTAATTTAAAATTGTGACCTCATGCAAATTATATCATGAATATTTATAGAATTTATTTTTCTACGATACAAACATTTCAGCGGGTGTACATAGGTGCGCGGTTTGAAAATAACAATTTATTTTTCCATTTCGTTTTTGAAATTACTGTTTGCACATGTGCTCCTGGGTCAACTCCACCACCTAGATGCGCAATTGTTTCGTACGAGTGAACGTCGATTTATGTAATTGTCTGAAATTATTGTAAACACCGCATATTTCTGCAATGCGCTCATTATTTGATCAAGAAGACGTATTTGAACAACGGGCTTGATATCAAACCTGAATCATCAATTTGCACTAACTTGTCTCTCTATTTATTCAGGTTGTTTTTTGATTTTGCGTCGTGCTCTTGTATTCAAAACAACGCATCTTACGATCCACAGTTGAACATGTGGCATGCCATATCTATCCCAAACCTTTAAACGCTATCTGAGGTTTACAAAAAAGACATTTGTAAATATTTGTGTAACCTGTGGCTTGGTGCCAGGCAGGCGGCCTCCTCGGCTCGGCGCGTTCCTTCTGTTTATTATTACGGCTTGCCTTTAAATCGCTTTTACTTGGGAAAGTTCCTGATATAAAACGTTGTACACACCGTCCAGGCTTCCTGTTGTTGTCGTTTTTGCAAACTTGTTACTCATTCAAATAATGTTTTTATTAATATTAACTTCTGATTGATTACACGTGTCGGTCGAGTAGAGTCTACCAACAATAACACAACATCAAAAATACCTACCGGTATTATCGTACCACCCTAATTCGAATGCCATATATGGCTTTGTTTTGCTTCCCACTCGCACAACGACAATGTGCCTACTTTAATAAAGATGATGTCATTTATATATAATTAAAGCTTACGGCCGCCGTCCTAACTTTGTTTTGAACTGTTGTTTACGTATTCAACTTAACCAGTTTTTTACCTTGGACGTCTTGTTGAATCATTTATTGTTTATTGTTGTCGGTCTTAGTAATACACGTTACAAAAAATTATCGCTTATTTAGTCGATTTTAGTATTCTTTTTCTGAATTTACCATAACGTCTGTTTTTCTCTTTTCTGTTCTTTACTAGCTTCATAAATCTAATCAAGGTTTGTTTGATTAAGATCTTAAGCAAATTACTGTTAATGTAACAATTAAATGTCAACTCGTTAGATCACGAGATAACGTGCGCACTAATTTGCACAATTTGCACCGGTTTAGTTGAAAATCGCCTGGTTCTGTCTGGTTGTCGTTAGCAACGCGGCAGGTATTATCATACGCCCTTGTACTAATTATATCATCGCCTACAACACTCAACAGCGGTTGCAAACACGAGTTCACTGCACTGTTGATAACGGTGCGATTTCTATTGAAATCATCACAACTGATACTGCCATATATATTTTCATACTCCCGTCCCGTCACACTTTATCGTGTCCCCGTAACATGTTTTTTGTGTGCTCTTTCTTTATCAGATTTTACCTACTAACATTAAAATATATCCACGTGAGATATCTCATTACATTTTATCGTTGTTATGTTTGGCTTTACAATCTACGTCTTATTGCTTCTTTCCTGTTTTCGCCACATTTTCTAAGCAGTTTCTGTCACGTTTTTTATTACTTATTAAGAATCGATATTGCAAATTATATAAAAATCTATTCTATTGGCGTCTATTGGCGCCCCGTCAATCTGATACCATGACAGTAGTCAATACGATCTGACGAGATCCGGCGTGGACCGGTGCAATTTAGCACTCGATTCCTCTAATTGAGACGGCGGCACCCACGCGAACCGGCTCGCTAAAAACATCTCATCAAACCCCGGCTATTTATAGCCTGTTCTAATTATAACACCGGGCCAGTTGGTCCTCAGGCCTTGACTCACGAACGCGTCAGAAAGTCTAGAATTGTTTAGCTCAAATCTGTTTTTCCACATTTTCGCTGTGGAGTGTGGGCGTAATGACCGACTTAACTGAAGAGGTGCCTAATGCGAAATCAATGAGTCTGTTACTTCTCTTAAGGAAAATTTTGCTTCTTCTAGAGGTATACATATCTTATTATTTATACTCTAGATTATAGCTGAATTATTCATGTGCTTCTTGATCAAAGCTTATATTAGATTTAATTTGCTATTTAATTGCTCCATTCATTAATCGCTGCAGAACTATCCGCATTCTTACGATTCATTTCAATCATTGTCAATGAAACGTAGGCATTGCTGTATTTCATTGGAATCTACCAGGATCCCGTCTCTCAATGGTCTTGTTTGTAAATATTCCCGAAGCTCTGTTCATTAACTCTATTAATATACAGGCCCTACATTGTTGTGTAACAAACTTGTTGACGTATAGATTATTTTAGACGGGGCTTGCTCTCGCATTCTTTATTGGGCGCAAAATTATACGAATTAATTTTAATTGCGGTCAGCACTCGTTGTAAACAACCAGTGGCGATTGCTGGGCGAGAAATTACTTTAGTATATTCAATGTTTTTCAAATTTAACATAGCGGTGCGTGCGAATGATTTCTATAGATAGATACATTTTGCTACGGAACGTGTCTGAAATCCGTAAACATTTACGGAAAATTTTACGCGTTAAACTTGGAACCGCAGCAGAAGCAACCAGCGTTATTTATGTCTTTGTTTATACCGTCTTCGCTTATTAGTAGCGCTATTTCTTCTTAAACTAGTTTATTAGAAGCGTGCTCTCCAATTAATTCCTGATTCCATATAGAACCTAGTTGTTTTCGTTATCCGTTGTTTATTTCTTACACAAAATATACCTAGCGATTGAGAAAACAAGAGGCGCTGATATCGGGTCGGCGGTGTTGTCGAGCCGGGCTGCACGGGCGGCCCGCGTGGCGATGACGTGTGCGCCGCCATTTTAAATAGGGCGCGCGCGAGCTCAGACCATCAGTCGCCTGGCAGGACGCGCGCGCGCAACAACCTTTCTACTCTCCTTACTGTATCGTTCGCGTTCAGCCACGACCGGCTACTTCACTTTACCTACACTCAGTGACCCTCAAACATTTCCCCTCTCAACATGATCGACGTCGTCGCGCAACCCAGAGATGGCTGCCTTTACGAGATCAGGCAGAAGGGCCACCAAGACGCCTGCTACGTCGTTATACCCGACACCAAAGTACGTTACTTTCTCTATAAAATCGGCAACAATTCAAATGCGGTGATAACTTTTTATCATATTTTTCGTAAAGTGCGTTTCGTTCTTTTCATGATTGCGGGGCGGTCATGCGTTCAAATCAATTTTGGTAATCGACACCAACTTTTACCAACTACGCGTCTGTCAAATTTTACGATTTTTTTCATAATTTCAAAAGAAGCTTGACTCTACCAAGTGTAGGCGTTTATACCAATGGCATTTATAACTTTCTATGCATTGCTTATACATATTTTATTGGACTACGATTTTAATAAGCCGGTATATTTTTAATTTTGTTATTATCAACAAAATTATTAATTTATCAATCTTGCGATATATATTGTGTTTAGCTTACCAATACCTACCGCATCGACATCCATAATCTTTTAATGTAAACAAAGTAAATTCTACTCTGTTTTCAACAATCATGCGTAATTCATTTTTTCTTCGTATTTGTCTTCAACGGAAGTTCTCTATTGGCTTCTTATAAGAGTATCTATTGAGTTGTCAAAGAGGTGCACAGTGACGGCCCCAGTCTGCTATTTTCCGATCCCTCAACCTCTTCCTGCGCCTACTGTCTTTACCTTACCTATTGTTATGATTAGGAGCAGAATATACTCGTACCTTTAAAAATATATTTATATTCGTTCGAATTCGGGTTCTATCCCGTTTGATCGCAATTTTGATGTTAAGTCTTTAGGGACTGATCAATTATACAAGGACTCACGGTTGTCGTTTGTTTGTTCCAGGATCTGGTTAAGAGCCACCTGATGTTCGCGGTGCGCGAGGAGGTGGAAGTCCTGAAGGAGCGCATCGCGGAGCTGATGGAGCGCATCAACCAGCTGGAGGTGGAGAACACGTACCTGCGCGCGCACGCCAGCCAGGACACGCTGGCGCAGCTGCCGGCGGCGGGCGCCAAGCCGCCGCCGCAGCCGCAGGGCCCGCAGCCGCCCGTGTCCTAGGCCCGCGGAGCGCCGCCCTGCCCTCCGCCCCCGGGCCCAGCCCGGCGCCCGCGCCCCGCGCGAGGGAGTCACCATGGCTGTGCTATGTTAATACGTAGGTTAACGAGTGTTCGGCGGTCGCGCATCCCCGACCGCCGCGGACGTCCGTCTGCCGTATATGTTCGAGACGACGCCCCACGCTTGAAAAGCTACAAATTACATAGAAAATATATTTTCTGTTACTAATAGTTAGTGCGACGTGCTATCTGCCATGCTTTTGCTACGCATCTCGGCGACGTAGGAACACGATGTATGTCTACCTATATTTTTATGCAGTTTAAAGTTTAGACATCGCTATCCACATAATATATTCCATTTAAGATAATCTAAGACGTGTGTTATAATAGATTTAATGGAACAGTTGAATATCTTACGCATTGAACAAGGACTGTGTGTTAATTTATTTTTTACATTTTTTGTAATTAAGTTATTTATCGAGTTTTACCTACTGAGTTATAATTTGTGGCGAGAGTAATGATCTGCGGTGGAGCCGTGATCGGCGCGTGCGTCGCTGCGCCGGCGTCGGCTGAATGTGTAGCAGGGCCGACTCGGCCCGCGCGTAGCTGGCTTTAGTCAAAAGTGCACGCTAACTAAATATAAAACTATTTAATTCCAACCCTATATCAGTAATAGAGATTATAGCGATTTAACATTGTATTTTTTTAATGTTTTAAATTGTTTGTATATAGTACAAGTTGTAATAGAATTGTGAGTCGGAATGGTGTATATAATGTGAAAAGAATGTGATGATGGCCGATTCCTCAGCCTTGGGTCGAACCGTATATATAAATGTATTAAGTTAAAATATACGCTGTATTTAACGCTTCGTTGTCGGAACGATCGAACAAAATGGCTGGTGACTGAATGGTCGGATCGTCGGTGCGAGAGAGAAGGAAGAAAGACAGGGTTCGTAGTTAGTGAAGCCAAAGCGAGGAAAGAGTCCCAGCGCCCGGAGTTAGGCTAGACTTTTGTACAACGTTACTATGTATGTGTATAGATGATTGGTCCTCGTAATTATTGTGAATATACAGTAATTTACTCGTAGAAACATTACTAGTACTAAATATGAATTTTATTATATTATGATACTGAAATTGTAAATATACTGTAAACAGAATGTCCATTGTAGCTTATGTTAACCACAAAGGTTCCTCATACCCAATAAATAAATGCAAAACTACTCCATGTGTATTTTGTCCACCAACTCCTTACCTGAGCAGACAAAGGCCTTTGAAGGGTTCTTTATGCAGTAGCAGGGAGATGAAGGTCACATCTGTTCCGCAAAAGAACAAGCAATGCGATAAACGCTGGCAATTCCAGGACTACTGGCAATTTATGTTAAGCAGCTTTTTAAGAGTATGATCAATATGATCATAGACGTTTACAATACTGTAAGCGGTTTATGGTAAGTAGCCTCAAGTAGGTAATAAAGGAGGAAATTCGTAGCTTTATAAAAGTAATGAAGGACGAAATTCGTCGCATTTGATGCGTAACCGCCTGTGACTGTTTTTTTGTGTAGAAGTTGCATATAAGACCCGCTAGATGGCGCTTATACTAATCAATAAAACTAATACTGGCTTTTCCAGAATATGGTATTTGTGCTCTAGGCCTTTGTCCGTCGGTGTGTCATGAAAAGATAACCGATTATAATACGGTATTTTTTAACCTCGGACGCAAGCTGACAGGTGTTATAAGTTTGACGTGTGTACCTACACCTAATTTATACATCTGTGGCATCGTTAACCGGTTTGTACGCCACTGTCGAGCCGACATCTGAAAGTTGAAACTGAAAAGAGACTTTGTCTCTTATGAATTAGGTTGTAATTTGCATAGCATAGCAAACATGTTTGGCGTGTGAGTGACACATTTTGCATTTGTCGTAAGGTGTTCAAACGGTTAACCTTTTGAACGTCTTTGACTTGATACAAACGTCGTCCTCACACGCC
This sequence comes from Acleris cristana, assembly GCA_948252455.1. NCBI lineage: Eukaryota > Metazoa > Arthropoda > Insecta > Lepidoptera > Tortricidae > Acleris > Acleris cristana. Next base: position 3,968,434 of record OX411774.1, on the reverse strand, counting down.
AATGACAGCTTAAAACCACAGCTAAAGTCAACCTCACGTCACAAATATTCGGTTCTATTTTGCACTGTATCTGTGATCACTATATAGGTCAATGGCGTGGTAGGCACGACAGTACACGGCCACTTTATATAGTGGTTCTTGGCGTTCAAAGGGTTAAATGTAAATTGTCGCACTCCTGTCCACATCCATTCTCAAACAATAACTAAACAATAACTATTAGGTAAATAGATAATTGCCATAGACAGGTAATTAATTTCGGAGCTGATAACTCAACTGATTTACATTAAACCTTTCTCTTTAAAAAAACCGCATCCTAATCAATTCATTCGTTTGAAAGCAACGATGCCACAGGATCCTCCTCAACGCGCGCCCTTCGCTCTTAGTGCGTTTCGGTCTTGTTAAACGCATCTCCTTAATTCTGACAGTTATTATTATTAATTTCATTAGAATCTGTGGAGCTAATATTAACAAGTGTTCAATCGCAATACTTCATTATTGTACTTAAGCATACCTACACTTGGGAGCAAAAAAATCGAGCCACTTACAGTACTGGATTTCCATAGAAAGTGGCTCGATTTCTTTGCTCCCAAGTATATTTTATGCCAAGCCAGTAATATTTTGATGTTAATATACATCGTTTCGTTAGAAACGTCTTAGATTGGAACATGGCGTCACTCTAACATAATAGCGGAACTTATATCCATACAAAATCTTTAAACTTTGTAACTGGCGTGAAAATGTGGTTGCGTTATTTATTGAGAATGTGGAATATTTTATTACAAATATTTTCAAAACTAAGTAGTAATGTGTATAAGTTTGTATGGGTATTCTTTCGGCGCTAAAAAATGAAAATGTTTTTTGAATTACAAAATTAACTGACTTTTTCTGTTTTTTAGATTATTGAGCTAGTTTCAGTGTTCCATCTCAAAAAGCATCTATTTTTAATTAAGACTGTGTTCTATTTCAAAAAAGTTGCATCGATTTTTAGTTAAGACTAAGTGATGCTTCCTGTCCTGCAGATAGTGTTTCTTTCTTTTTAATGTGGTTTACGTACATGAAACGCTGAAAGACCGTTTTCAGCGGACACTAATATTGAGATGACCACTATAGCACGGTATTCTATGAAAAACAATATAAAGAAAAATACTGGTTTAGAGAAAGATCACTATTATTTAGTAATAATAGATAAATAAAAATATGGACGGATACCAAACAGGAAAAACGTAATTAATAATCTAATGAGACGCATATTAAGATGAGTGAAAGGCTACTGTCGTAAAATAGAAGAACGATCCATCTAACTATACATCTGTAATTGGCTCTTAAGATTTTTGTAGAGTAACTTATCAATCCCAAGATAAAAATCACAGATAAGTAACCACTACACAACGACAAATAAACGTGTTCTTTTGTACTTGCGCGCTCATCACATCGCACGAATATTTTCCCTTAGCGGGGATCAAACGGGAGAGCTGGCTTCGTTGGTAGGGTCAGAGGGTCACTATTTACTAAATAAGCCTATGCGTCTTTCATTCGCCTGACATTTAATAATACGGGTGTCCCTCTGAATCCCTAACAACTTTTGTCCTAACACATCGTTTGTCCGAATTTTTCATTTGCCCTAAACTGGTTTTCAGAAGAGTCAGGCAACTTTGAGTTTCCCAATTATATCTGCGGTTCGGTTAGGTTAGGGTTGTACACTAAAAAGTTTTAAAATTTAAGCGGAAATGGCTTTAGGATAAACGAAAATTCGGACAAACGATGCATTAGGACAAATGACGATGGGGAACCTAATAACAAGTACATAATAAGGGGACAGTCTCACAATTGACCTAGTCCCAGTTGTAGTTAATTTATATAATCTATTTATTTCTAGATCCCCCAACTGATGAATTAACATCTGTTTTTGGAAAACCATTTTCACCGATCACTTGTAACTTCCAACCTTGATATTGGCAGAATTGTTCCACTGTACAGTAGCCATATATCAAAGAATGGAATTCGAACTTGACCTAATCCCATCCTAAGCTCTAGGCTTGAATTAGATGTAATAGAATAAAAAATCCCAGTTGTTAGTGGTTACAAAGTAGTGAAAATAGGAGGGAGGGAATAACCCGATGTATTCTTTGATTTTGACCTAAAATCATAGAAAAACAACTAGCTATATCAAAGACTGATTATCTCTGTTTACTGTATTGAATACTTTAACCCTGAACATGTTTTGGTGAATGGAAGATTTTTATCAAACACGACTCGTATAAACAAATATCAGCGCCTGAAAACATACAACTGAAACAGAAAAACGTGAAAACAACGTGACCACGGAGAATACTTTATCCGGTATAGTATCTTAGATTAAATATGTATGACAAGGAGTCACTGTAATTTATGATGATAAACATCCATCACCTAGGTAACTTAAACTAGGTACAATTTGATTGATAAAACCTACGATATAATTGCGACCTTTAATTTCAGAGCTGATATCTCCTCAACGTCTAAACCGATTTTTATTAAATTTGGCTAAAAACAACCGTAGATAAACTATATTTCCATTAAAAAAAAACTTAATCAATATCGGTACATCCGTTTGGGAGCTACAGACAGATACACAGACACAGACGTTCAACTTAGAATACCACTCTGATGATTTGTGGGTTAAAAAAATGCCATCGGATTACTTTTTTGTCTTAATTGCTTATTCAATTTACACCCGCATTCGCAAACGTCACTATGAGGTCTCACACTGCTCACGAACGGACAGGGTGGTTCAAATCATGTATTGAACGCGCACTGATCCCATAAGTATTGTTTGTGAATACGGGTGTTAGAGACTTCGCATTAACACCTTTACGGCGCCACATATTATTCAGCGGTTTCAATATTCAAGAAACGAATCGTTTTCCTTACGTCTCGTTAAAATTTGACATTTGCTACGTATAAAATGTGTCAAATTTTAACGAGACGGAAGGAAAACGATTCGTTTCTTGAATATTGAAACCGGGCATTACTTTTAGAAATAGGAAGCCCAAAATACTCAATAGAACAAAATCGGTTAGTAAGTGGTTTTTATGAAAAACTTCCTGAGTTCAAATTACTAATGAACTGAGAATAAACACCTGTTTCCGTAGTTGGTGACGACAGAGTGAGACGAAATTTCTTTACCGGGTTTTTTTTATACAGCAGCGGGATCTGATGTAGGTAGGTACCTACTTAGGCATAGAGCCAAAGAACAGATCGTTAATGTTAATTATTTTTTGATAAATTTAAATTTGCATATTTAGTCAATCTTATAATCTTCAATCATTTAAATATTCTTTGTTTTGTTTGTTTGTACAATTTGTAAACATTGTTATACATACAATTGGTTTTTAGATCAATTTCGCCATACCTATTTAGCGATATCATTTATCTAAAAAAAAAATGTATACGTATGAATGTTTACAAATTGTATAAATATAGGTGTTATAGGTGTTGTCACTTTGGGAAAATGAAACATAAATAAAATCACAATATTGTAAAACCCTACCCACGATACGATGATGGTTAAATATTAGGCCACATTTTAGCTGATGGTAATGCCCCGAAAACCCTCTCAAAAAACGTTTTTAATATTTTGAAACAGTTTAATCATTTTCTATATATATTTAAGAAACAGTTCATTTGTAAAACTTTTCATCGTGGCAATAGTGTCCTCTATCTAGTCATGTAGAAATAGCAAAACTCTTAACAAGTTGCTGTGAGTCAATCGCTCAATGGTATCACATAACACTAATAGATGGCAGTGAATATCAAGAAAATATTTTTGATGGCAATTGTATCATTTTCCACTTTTATTTACGAGAGAACCACTGTATATGTATACCGAGTATCATTTATATATTTTTAAGACAATTTGGGGAAATAATTGACGAACTAAATTATGTAGTAATTCTACTCGCCGACAGATGTCACTCATAACCCGATCTTTTAGCTACGTGCCTGCGCGTGGAAAATAGTTTACGAACTTAATTTTTAGTCATTCTACTCACCGATAGATGTCACTCATAACCCTATCTTTTAGCTGCGCTCAAGTACTACCTGGACTGTGCTTAGATTTGGCTTGGATAATTATTCCTAAGTTAAATTAAAAAGGCAGTTAATTGGCTTATAAAACAACTTTTTAATTTTAATGATGCATAAAGATAAAGTTAATAAAAGAACGCACCTTTTTTGTCCGATTTGGCATGAAACGTATCTTAGCTGAGTTTGGACCGAACGAAATGTCAAATTGACTCCAACGTCAACACAAGGGATTGGATTCTCAGAGTTCTGTTCTGGGTGATTTTCAGTACAAAAACATGGATAATATGAGCTTAAAAGAAATACAAAGTAAATTATTGTTATGGGAATCTTCTACTAATCCTTTAGCACCACTTACATCATCACAAAGAGAAGCAATACTTGATCTTGAAGCACTTCTCTTGGGCGAACCGACTGAAGCTGAAGATGTTCGTATTTTGTTATGTTTTATCATAACTACGGTTACTTTATGAGAAGTACCGAAATCATAAACTTCTTAATAACATAATGTCTATTCCAGGATAATACTCAAGCAACTACAACGGAGGAAGTTGACCAAAACGCTTTACCCCCGTTGGATAAAACTTACGACTTTCTAGAGTGGTACGAAAGTCTCTGCGAGAGAAATGTAGAGGCGGCAGATGCACCGTATAAAGCTTATTATAAGCAATTGGAAAATAGAAAGAATGAATGCGTCGCCTTGACGGATCAGGTGAGAAAAATAACTTTGTTAACTGTAATTTTCTTTTAGAGATTAAGAGTGATGACTTTGCTTTTGCTTAGGAAATATGCTAATGCGCATTCTTACTCTGTAGATTTTGGCCTCACATACAATATTTTGTTGTTTATTTTCCTGTTCGTATAATAAAGTACTATTTTACATACATACTTTTAGCTTATCTTTATATCTTTACCTAGATATTTGGTGTTAGTATTTACAACATTTGATTTTATTATTTGCAAGGGATTCATGTAGAAAGTCATGAATAATTTGATATGTGTTCAATTGCAGATTGGTGCCACCATGTCAGACTTGGATAAACTGTCAGAGGAATATAACTTGGTGTCAGACAAAACAAACGCTTTGCACACCATGAGTGAACAGCTATTGGCAGATCAGAACAAGCTTTCCAGTATAGGTAGTTGATTTAAAAACTAACTCTTTTGAATAAATTGTAGAGTACATAAATTGAAAACAGTGGTGACTTAAATTAATACAGTACAAAAGCAAATAAATAAATATTAAGGGATGATCTCACACAAATCAACCTCGTAAACTAAACTAGGCTTTTTTAGTATAAAACAAAGTTGCTTCCTACGGTCTGTCTAGATCTTTCAAACTATGCAATGGATTTTATTGCAGTTTATATAAGTAGATAAAGTGATTAAAGAGGAAGGTTTTTATGTATAATAAATTCTGGTTTATGTACACTTGTCACAAAAAAACTTACTCTACAAAAACACTATCATCCACCATCCATCATCATCAGCATACTATAAATGGAACTAATTTTCTAAACAACTATGAGTAAAAGTTATTTTATATTATACATATTAGTTAAGTCTGACAGATGACAACAGACAACTTTTGACTCTTTGTAACTATTGTCTAAAGTTGTCAATAAATTGCATAGATCTTGGGAAAACTAAAACATCATAAAATCTAACAAATTATTTTAAAGTTGCAAAATATAATTATTACAATATTCTGTTGTTACATTTCAGGTGATGACATAAGACATAAGCTGCACTACTTCACCCAAGTAGAACATCTGTCGCAGCGGCTCAACAGTACCACTATGTCCGTCAACAGTGAGGCTTTCTTCAACTTGCTGGCCAAGATCGATGAGTGCCTAGAGTACATGAGGACCAATGTAAGAATTTATGTATCCGTTTGCCGGTTTTTGTAGCTGTTTAGGGTTCCGTACAAAAAATAAAAAACGGAACCCTTATAGGATCACTCGTGTGTCTGTCTGTCACAGCCAATTTGCTCCGAAACTACTGGACCGATTGAGTTGAAATTTAGTACACATATGTAAATTGATGGATGACCCAAACGCAGATGTGCAAAGTAAATAATTTTTTTTTTAAATAAGGGTCATTTTCGGGGGACAAATTAGGAAATTAAAAAAATAAGTTTTGCAAACCTTACTGTGTCATAATTATATATCAAATGAAAGGGCTCATTATGAGGATCTCAAATTATATTTTTGTTATTATTGTAAAATAAATAGTTTTGATTTTATTCATGAAAGAAGACGAAAATTGACATTCCCCCTGATCTCCGAAACTACTGAGCCTAAAATTTTGAAAAAAATACAAAATATAGTAGCTTGTAGATTACAGGAAAACCCATAAGAATACGATCAAAAAAAAATTACGTATGTACAGTTCGGAACCCTCTCCGAGTTCAACTCGCAATTGGCCGGTTTTTTAAAAAGATCTTAATAAGTTTAAGAGGCCTTTCACAAAAACGAGCATCATCACATTGATGGGAACTGGTTGGACCGTTATGACTGTTATGAACTCCAAAATTAATCGTGACAATATTGTTTTTGTTACCCTTTACCTATGTTGAAACTATACAATTCCAATTCCATTTCCAGAATACATTCAAAGAATCACACACATACTTAGTAAAATACCGGCATCTGCAAAGCCGAGCAATTTCCCTTATACGGTCATATGTCAACCATGTGTTAGACCACGCGACCGAGCAAGTGCTGTCCCCAAAAGACGAAGATGCGACGGATGAGGAAAATATGGATACTGCGTATGCCGTGTACTTTGGAAAGTTCCAAGCCACTGTGCCCAAGCTGAAAATGGTTATAGAACAGATTGAGGCGCGAGCGGAGAAGAGTTCAGAGTAAGTGAAATGTTTATTTTCTATTTTGCATTAATAGTGCGTATTATATATACTTTGTAACTTTTATAAGTTATGAGATTTGAAAGTGTTATGTCTTTTCTTTTTCATAGAGAATTTTCAAAATCAAATGTCACCATCACTATTCAACGTTTATTAGCAAGGGGGTTGGACTATATTATTTCAGGTTATCTATGAAGACATATTTCTCGCTTGTAGATGACCAACTATAGTTCGGTTTTCTATGAGGTGAATGAAATTGTATCATAATACTCGCTTAAGTTTTCTTCTCAAGTAATTTAAGTATGACCCGTAGTAATAAACCGAGTTCGACTGATTATGCCCTCATAAGGGTGCGGCTCCACTGAGGCGGAGCGGAGCTGTGCCAATACTAACCAACAGAAGGCGCATGCGGTCACATCTGTGCCGTGTCGATCACTGAAAATAAGTGATATGAATAGAGATGTATGAATACGATGGTGGTCCGCCAGATACGGCGGTCTGCTGGCGGACGTGCAGCAGGAGTACGCGGCGCGGCGCGCGCGCGTGGCGGGCGCGGCCACGGGCTCCGCGCTGCGCGCCGCCGCCGCGCGCCACCCGCGCGACCACTGCACGCTGCTGCGCGCCGCCTGCTCGCTGCTGGCGCACGCGAGCAGCGACGAGTGCGCGCTCTACGACCATCTCTTCTCACACACTTCCAAGGCCATACAGTCAGTTACCATTTTTTTTCTATTCGCGTCCTATAAACCGCTAATATTCAAAAGTCTTCGGTGACATCGAGGATCTGCTAGGCTTCCTGGTGGAACTGGGTTGGCAAGAGTAGTGCAAACCCCCCACATAAAATTGTCATAGATTTAAGTCGTCGAGTTACGGGAAAGAGCCCACTACAACCTATACCTATAAATCGCTAATATTGATATTGTTAACGGTATCATAATACCACCTATAGCGTAACCGCGTGAAATCAATTCTATAATAAGCGTTGCCATAGTAATAACTAGCTCACTCTGCTGAGGTCTTCCAGCTTTGCCTTTTGCACGACTGATGATGAAAACAGAACAATGTCGTCGGCAAAGCGAAGGTCGATTGACTTTCTCTCACCGACAACAATGCCCTTATTCACCCTGCCAGCAGCCAGCTTTCTAAAGACCTCCTTCAGGTTACTTGTAAAAAGTTTAGCAGACAGTCGCTGCTTTACGCCTCTTTCTATGTGAAAGACTGGACTAGGAAACTCAAGCTTAGTAGAATAGGTTGTTGTAAATGTTTTTTAATATGTTAAACGATTGTGGAACGATATTCTGTTTAGTTGTTAATAAATATATTTTTTTAGATATGCTGGGAAATATTCAGCTTACTATTTCAAAAACCGCGCAGACCGTGCTTCGTTTCAGGCTAACGTAAAATTAAAAACCGTACCATACGTACCATTCTTGTATTGTTATGCACGCAACTATTAATTAGTTCCTTCATTATTTCCCACGCAGCTAAAAGATTGAGTTATGAGTGACATCTGTCGGCGAGTAGAACTAAACATTCGTTCTTAAATTATTTCCACGCAGCCAAAAGTTTGAGTTACAAGTGACATCTGTCCGCGAGTAGAACTAAACATTCGTTCGTAAATTATTTCCACTCAACTAAAAAACGTCGGCGTGTATAAACTAAATATTAGTTCAAAAATAATTGCCCCAAGTTTAGTCTTAAAATTATATAAATATAAATACTCGGTAGTCAGTATACTTATTAAGTTCCTCGTACATAAAAACCGGCCAAGTGCGAGTCGGACTCGCACAACAAGAGCTGCGTACCTTTTTTGTATAGGGGCACTAAAAACAAACACGTAAGTATTGTCCAATGGTAGCGGCCGCGAAAAATGTACTAGATTTCATTAAATCACTGTTATTTTATTTTTAACTGTCAAACACTTGTACAATCTAAGTCCCTGTTTGTTTATTTTGTATATTTTACTTTTTAATGTAATCTATATATATAAAAGGCTAAACTGACTGACTGATGTATCAACGCACAGCCAAAACTACTGTACCTAGAAACTTGAAATTTGGTACAGGGGTTCCTTTCATGATGTAAGTGAGCACTAAGAAAGGATTTTCCGAAAATCGACCCCCAACGGAAAAAAATGGGGGGAATATCGGGAAACTAATTCTACGCGTACGAAGTCGCGTGCGTCCTCTAGTCTATCTATATATATAAAAGGCTAAACTGACTGACTGATGTATCAACGCACAGCCGAAACTACTGCACCTAGAAACTTGAAATTTGGTACAGGGGTTCCTTTCATGATGTAAGTGAGCACTAAGAAAGGATTTTCCGAAAATCGACCCCCAACGGGAATAAATGGGGGGAGTAGCGGTAAACTAATTCTACGCGTACGAAGTCGCGGGCGTCCTCTAGTAAACTATAAAGGTTTTTTTCAACGAATAATCCTGGGCCGGTAACGGCGGTGGCTCACCGATCTCCACTGTAATTTCAGAGATTACCTTCAGTCCCTATGCACTGGTCTGTACGAGACGTTGCGGCCGCACATCATCCACATCAACCACCTGGAGACGCTGGCGGAGCTCTGCGTCATTCTCAGGGTCGAGGTCATCGAGGAACAGGTCAACAATGACCGTGAGTAGTCACAGAATACATACAAATTAGTACTAGTTTAGAAACCTCTTTTCCAAACAAACACCCACTAAATAAGTAAAATAATTACTGGTCTCTTTGGAATAGCTTTGTACCTGCATCTGATATCTCGTGAACTACATGAAATATTAGGTTTGTTTTATAAACACCCAGCGGATCTATTATGATTGTGTTTACCGATGTGGATAAAACATCTGCCACTTTCTGACCAGTATGCAAGTGCGAGAGTGACGGATACTGATTGTGATAGGTATTAAGATATAGCCACATTCTGATTTTTGACCTTGGTCGAACTTTGATCGCCTCAGGGAATCAAGAGAAGAATTCAACAGTTTACCAGTAAGTTCGCTAGATGGCGCTGTTACCCGAATACCCAGAATCATGGAGAGGATACTTTGCAATAAAATTAAATTCGCTTTGCATATTATAACTGAACGTAAGAATGTTTTTTTTAACGTGCTAGTTTTTCTACAAATTGACTCACTAACTCAAACCCACAACTAAGTTCTTCGCGCGGAAGCATTTAAGCCATCCCTTTTCATTCTTCTGTGGACGTGACAACATATCGCACGTTAAATCCAACAGTGACACACGTTAAATCCTTTTTAACATAGTGTCACTGCTGGATTACACGTGTGATAAACCACCTCTTAACCCTTGCTTCCCCTTGCAGCCCAGACGCTAGCCGCCCTGGGCGCGTGCGCGCGCGCGCTGCTGCAGGACGCGCAGGAGCGGCTCGTGTTCCGCGCGCACGTGCACCTGCGCGCCGACGTGCTGCTGTACCGGCCCGCGCCGCCCGACCTGGCCTACCCCGACAAACTGCTCATGATGGAGGTAAACATATACATATATGCTTTGTCTTTACCTGTCATTGTGATATTTCCGTTTAGCAGAAAGTGACAACACATATTTTGACTTGACAGAAGCGCGTAGGGCTAACCCCATGCGCCTCTGTTTAGTCCACCAAAGTAAATACTCTTTAGCCGAACAATTGTCCTCGTGTGTGATTATGCATGGAGTTGTTTCTCTAATAAGTCCACGGTGATTGTCTAAAACTTGACATTGGTGAAATACGCCTTGTTAAAACAAGGAGTGGAAGCCATTAATCAAAGAAAGATAAAACATACTTTACCCAAAATACGTTTACGGTTAAAGCGTTCAACACTGTTTCCATAACCCTAATTGTTAAATCTGAACCACATCTGAACCAAATTTTAACCATTAGTTCAGTTAACTACTCATCAAACAACAAAGTCTTTAAGTTTTTATCAGTATCTGCTGCTTTAGGATGAATTATGACTATAATGACAATAATAGCACTAGTATGAGAATAATGTTATCTCCACATCTTTTACAGCAAATAGCCCTGTCTATCCAACAAGAGCAGACCCTCAAACGCTCAGATTCCCACAACTCCATGGTATCTGATATCTCCGCCACATCTCAAGAAGTTGCCAACATCAACGTGGAAGCCCAAAGACGGCCGCAGGCTTCTCCGGCAGACCTACACGGCATGTGGTACCCTGGAGTCAGAAGAACTTTAGCAGCCCTATCGAGGCTTTACAGGTGTCTAGAGAAGAAGGTATTCCAAGGTCTAGCCCAGGAAGCGATCTCGCTGTGTGTCCAAAGCGTTGACAGCGCAGCGAAGCAGATTTCAATTAACCAAACGAATATAGACGGAGAGCTTTTCCAAATAAAACATCTGCTAATTCTGCGGGAGCAAATCGCACCCTTCCAAGTTGATTTTATCATCAAGGAAACTACTCTAGACTTCAGTAATATCAAGAATGCTGCGTATGGTTTGATTCAGAGGCCGAGGCAGATATTTTCCTTGAACAGCAACAATACGTTGTTGGAGTTCTTGCTGGAAGGCACTCCGATGGTGCGGGAACATTTATTGGATTCGAGGAAGGAGGTGGATAGGCAACTGAAGAGTAGCTGTGAGACGTTCATAAAGCATGCTACGGAGATATTGGCAGGGCCGATGATTGCGTTTGTAGAGAAGGTTAGTGATATTATGTAACCTTTTTGATTAATTTCCGAATCTAAATGAGATTTCTAGGGTTTTTGGTCTATTCACAGTTCGTTTTTCAAATCTGATTAGTTGTGAGCATGTGTTATTATTATTAACAAACTGGGGCTCGTTATATGAAAGTTTGTAACTGTTTCACTTTATTTTCTGTTTGTGCATTAAAGAGTTTACATACATACAAGTTAAGGGTAGTATGCCAATTTAATTTTTCTATGATATGACATTACTCGCTTCACGTGTCTTGAAATGGGATCTCGTTTTAGACTAATTTTAAAATTACGTTGTAGTTATTATTTTATTATAAGATGCGTTTATCTAACCGCTAAAGGTCTTTAACGCCGTCTTGGTCGTATATGTATGTATTCGAACTAATTCGCAATTCTACATTGCTCACAATTAACGCAGATCCCAAAACGTTTAAAAATTAACAACAGGATTTTTTTAAAAGGTTTTCTGATAAAAATCATGCTTAGAGGTTTTTTTTTCTGAAATGTTATTTAATTTGAAACTGCGTTATGCAGAAAAAAAACATGTGACGTTTAAGCTCTTTTGCCATAAGCAGAAATTTGTTTATTTATTTCCATACCTCTATAACCACGATTTTTTCAGACATACATACATACATTAAATCACGCCTGTTTCCCAGAGGGGTAGGCAGATACCACTTCTTTCCACCTGCTACGATCTTGGCAAATCTCTTTTCTTTTTCAGACATCTTTTAGAAAAAGTCCTGTTTTTAATTTGCAACCCTGATTGTACCAAATGTTGTCACAGGTCCAGGTCTTCGCGCCCTCCGACCAGATCCGAGCCCAGCCGTGGGCGTCCCCCGAGGAGATGGCGGTGGTGGTGAAGGAAGCCCAGAAGCGGATCAAAGCGCACCTCGCCACGCTGCAACGTTCCATGCAGCTCTACCTGGCTAACAAGGAGACGGAGTTTATACTGTTTCGGCCGATTCGGGTGAGATAAATATCACGGAACAATCTCACACAAATTTACCTAGGGCTAAGAAATCGAGCCACTTAGTACTGAATTTCCATAGAAAGTGGCTCGATTCGCTTGCTCCCAAGTATACATAGAGAAATAAATACTTAGAAAACTCCCAAGACTCTGAAACAAATACTCGCGCTCGTCACACAAATATTTTGTACATACCGTAAATAGAACCCAGAACAGCTTGCTCCGTAGGCAAGGTAACCTACTAGGCCAACGTGTCGACGGATATGAATCGGACTTTTAACACGTCGGCCCCAAGGAGCCCTAAAATTACACGTATTTTTTTTAATGACTACAGTCACCATCAATAAAATATGATCCAACACTGGGCGCAAAATTATCTGACACGTCTTTATTACTAGAGGTATAAGAGCGTGTCACAATATTTTTGCGCCCAATGTAGGATAATATATTACTGCTGGTAACTGGACAGTCATTAAAAAATACGTGTAATTTAAACCGCGTTTGGGATATTATATTATGTTAAAATATTTGACAATTACATTCAACATTACAAAAACATAACGTTACTTACACTAGACGATATTTCAAATTACAGGTAATATTTTATTTAACCTATACTTACACATACCACCCCCATACTATTTTTGACACTTTGAACTTAATCCATGCAGGAGTAGTAGGGCAGCAAGTGTGTGGCACTGTAAAATTTGTTAACTGGTGACGTAACTCGCACTCCGTTAGCCAAACTACACTCACAATTATTGATCTGATAAAGTTCAGATAACCCACTCAATGACAGTACTAAATTCCAACTATTTATTACAGAATAATGTCGTCGGTTACTTCGTTCAAATCGAGCAGTTGCTCACGACTTGCGGCTATTCTTACGAAGACGCGTTGCTGGTAGCGTGCCCTACTCCGGAACAAGTATCGGTCTTCATATCATCAGCGAGCTTGATCAGTCATAACGAGCCGGTGTTGCCATACGGGAAGAAAAGGAAGACCAGTACGGTGCGGAAGCCCAGTGTGACCAGTGTGCAGGAGAATGAGAAGTTGAGTGAAGGGATGCCCAGTATGAATGTGTGAGGAAATTGTAATCTTACCAGGTAATTTGGCTAAGGAATAAGTGGCGAGCCGAGGTGAGGGTGCAGCGGTGGAACAGTCAAGGCACAGGCTGGGCAGTTGTTTTATTCTTTAAGACCAAGCCTTCACTTGATTGGATGCAGACCCACCATACCCCTAGCAATACCCCTGGGGGTAGGGTGGGACTGAACCATACCACCGTAGTAGTGCTGGGTATGAGGTAGGTTTAGGTTATGTTAGATTTTCAGCTGGCCTGAAGGGCCAAAACACTCAGGTATAGGAGCTCGGCGGTAGCCGAGCTCCGTCGACTCTCTTAAATTGGATTTTAAAACATTAAAACCTGAAAGCACAACACTACGGTGGTATGGTTCAGTCCCACCCTACCCCCAGGGGTATAGCTAGGGGTATGGTGGGTCTGACATGGGGGTAGGGTGGGACTGAACCATACCACCGTAGTAGTGCTGGGTATGAGGTAGGTTTAGGTTATGTTAGATTTTCAGCTGGCCTGAAGGGCCAAAACACTCAGGTATAGGAGCTCGGCGGTAGCCGAGCTCCGTCGACTCTCTTAAATTGGATTTTAAAACATTAAAACCTGAAAGCACAACACTACGGTGGTATGGTTCAGTCCCACCCTACCCCCAGGGGTATAGCTAGGGGTATGGTGGGTCTGACATGGTTGACGATATTACTTTGAAACGTACAACATACATTCTCCACCCGCACCTTTATGTTTACCTCGACTTAGCACATGTCCTTTGACCCTAAGCTGGAACTGGTTTTGTTTCTCTCAGTACGCAATCCTAATATATTCTTCGCCTATTATTATTTAAGTCGTATAATTGTATTTGTAAGCGGTTTGACTATAAATTTTATTTATGTTAATAAAAAAACATCGTATAGGAAACAGAATTGTTTATTTACATCTCAATTACTTAATTATTCTCCTATAATAAATACACATTCCACAAAAGACGCGCGTTTTATTACAATAAAACAACAGACATTTGGGATCAGTAGACTTTTAATGTGTTCTCAATGATTTAAATAAAGTTTCTAAAAGTTATCTATGACGACAATTAATTAAAATTATGCTCTAAGCCAGTACATGCTAGATCGGAGCCTAGTGTAATCAGGAAGTCCTTCAGTGGGACCAACGGCAGCCACAGCAGGGCACTTGTCATAGATGTACTTGTAGCAGACGTCACGGATGTTGGCAGCTGTGACAGAATCAATGCGAGCATCAAGCTCATGGATAGGGATTCTGCGGTTGTAGCAGAGCATCTGGCGACCAATATCTTCACACACAGGGGTGGTGCCATCAAGCTGGAGTAGCATGTTTGTCTTAAGCAAATTCTTAGCGCGCTCAACCTCGCCCTCGGTGGCAGAAATGCAGAGCTTCATCCACTCTGACTGAATGTTGAAAACCATGTCTTCGATTTGTAGGGGCTCTGCCACAAAGTAAATGCCCCAGAGGCCGGTGTCCTTGTAGCAGGTGTTGAATGATTGGAAGCTGTGGCATAGGCCTTCAGAGGATGCAGCACGAGCAAGCACTGAGGCATTGTTAGCACCACCTCCCTGAGAGCGGTCCCAAGCTCCAATAAGAGTGTTGGCAACCATGAGGGGAATGTTGTCAGCATCAGTCCAACCAGCGCCCTCAACAGCAATAGCAATGTGTGCCAAGGGCATGGAGTCATCACGGACTCTGATTTCAGAGCCAGTGTAGCGGCAGGGAGCAATTTCAGGGATGTCGAGTGCGGTGTTTTGGAGTTTGCTGAAGTGCTTGTTGGCAAGGCTTACAAGCTTCTCATGCTCAACACCACCAGCTCCGGACAGAACGATACGGCCAGGCTGGTAATGGGTCTTAATGTACTGCTGCAAATCGGCCTTAGAGATTTTCTTAATGTTCTTAGTGGGTCCCAAGATAGTCTGTCCGAGGGGTGTGCCTTGGAAGGCAGTAGCGTGTAAGTGGTCAAATACCACCTCCTGCAGGTTGCTTTCGACATCTTGCATCTCACGCAGGATCACGCCTCGTTCGCGTTCGATTTCGGGTTCAGCGAGCGAAGAGTTTTGAATGATGTCGGCAAGGATCTCAACGGCCACGGGCACGTCGTTGGCGAGGCATTTAGCGTAAAACACGGTCTGCTCCCGCGACGTGTACGCGTTCAAATGCGCTCCCATGTTCTCTACGAGCAACTCAAGATCGGTCTGCGACCTCTTGCTGGTGCCTTTGAAAGCCATGTGTTCAAGGAAATGGGCAACTCCGTTGTTCTTGGAGTTTTCATACCTGGAACCGGCGTCGATCCACAGGCCCACGGTCGCGGTCGCCGCGCCGGAATCTTCGGTGGCGACTCGTAGTCCATTGTCGAGCACTGTAAGCCTTGTCGGAGGGATGTTAACTAACGCCTGCTTATACCCTACGGCGGTAGCAAGAGGCCTAATCTGTACGCCCTGACCGGACAACAATTTCAACGTACTCGCTACTTTTAACATCTTTATATGAATCCTTGCCACTTACTATAAAAGATCTTGTGCTCGCTGATTTACGTAATAAATGAGCAAGGAATGAAAATGGTTTGCAATATGTCAAAGTCAAATAGGAAAGGTTTTTTTTTCAAAATGGCAGCTAGCTTTACATGATTGGTCTTTAGCCTATAAAGGGCTTATAAACTGGGTATGAGTCTATTTACAAATCACGTGCAAAAAGGTGACTCGAACAATACAAAGTTGTGTTTACAGATAATTAAATCACCTCGCTAATATCGCCATAGAAAATGGACATTCGTTACGGATCTTGGTACTAGATGTCGCTGTAATAAACATAACCGTTCAGGGGCCCGTTTTATAAAGCTACAAAATTTCCATTTGACACAACCTCGACCAATGACGACCAGCCATTTGAGCAGTGTTGCCAGTTTAGACCTGTAAAATTGTTAATTGTAGCTTTATAAAACGTGCCCCAGCTCGATCCAATGGTTTGGCCAGATTCGTATGCTCTCCTCTTTAGTGTTCTTGTGCCACGACTGTTTCAATGCGACTAAGACGTCGAGGTATAGTCCATAATAATTATTTAAAGCGATTACTCCCGTTTAACTACACACAAAACAAATATGTTTCCAAATAAAAGTGCTTTACTAGTACTCTCTTTTTTATTGGGAAATGGGGGTAGGTTATAAAGTTTAATTTTATTTACTCCCAAATTCCAAAAATGTAAATCTAAATCCTAATACCCTTTCTCAGACCGTCAGTGGCCAGTTGTATAATAATAAATATTTCATAATGCTTAATATCTAGAAATGATGTTGTAATATAATCTTCCTAGAGTTGTTGTTTGTAAACAATGGGGCATTGCACGCAATTTGTAGTTACTGCAAAACAAAATGCAAAGTACACCTTTTTTACCCGACTGCGTCAGAAGGAGGGTAATGTTTTTTTGTAGAGATGCGCAAAACAGTGCTTTGAAAAGTAATGCCATATTTCATTACATCTCCAGAAACGTGATATTACAATGAGATATCACATCACTCGAAACATCACCCGTTGCTGAACATTGTAGACCGAGAAGTAGAGTCTGTCTAATGAATGATGAACCGGGCTTTTATTTGACTGGCAGGTCTGGCAACACTATTAAAATGACGTTTTGACATTGACAAACAAGTCGTTGTTGGTTCGAGTCTGCCAAATTAAAGTTTTCTTCTCGAAATTTACGGACTAAACATGCGTAAAACTATCAAAAGTGGTGTGCGACAGATCCTTTGTACCATTGTAAACAAATATAAAGAAAAACAAGAGAAGAGGGAAGCATTGTTGAAACAAAAAATAGAGTGTTTACATACGGTGACCGAATTCATAGGTTATAACAAGGTTAGTATGGCATGTTAATTTTGATACTTATTATTTCTATATCTTCAATCCAAAGTTTCATAGAATATATACCTTTTCTGTTCAACCTATCTTTTGAAATTGGTATTTCTTTTCCGTTAAGAAATTAAACGATGTATTCTTTTCAGATAAGCTGGACGTGGATGGTGAAAAACAAACGGTTTTGAAAAATCTTCAGCAGTTGAAAGAGTTGGAGCAAAACGATTTACTATGCCAGAGTCAAACGAAGTATTTAGAAGAATTATCATCAATGACCGGTAAATACTAAGATGATTTACTGTCATTAGGTACGAATGGAAAATGGTCCACGTGAAATAACCATTCTGAAAATGGGTCAAAAGTAATAGTGTCCAAAGTGAATTTAGTCCAAATGTAATTGTGCTCAAAAGTATTTACAACCAAATTTATTTTCGTTGTAAATTAATTAAGTCCCAATGGAATTTTGTCCATTATAAATTATGACCAAAATGAAATACGCACAAGTGAATGTAGTGTAATATGAATCAAGACCATATAATATAATATAAATTGTACAAATTTCAGGTAGGACGTATTTACAATTGGTCATATTTCTGAGTGTACGTAAATACAAATAGACATAATTTTTTCGTCCAATGTCATATTGGTCAATTTTACCATGGGACACGATTCCATTTTAGATGTTTTTCAAGATGGACAATTTTTCTTTTTGTTGTATTTCAAATGGTCATTTTTCTGAACTGACGTATAATTTCAAGTGGACGATTTTCCATTTGAACCTAATGACAGTAAATCACTAAGATTAATTAAATCATTGTCTTTCCCTATACATAGGTGTATTGTCTGTACCTATACCATGTTGAATCTCTTAACAATCGCAATTTTATTAAATTAATTAAATAGACAGATGATTAATATAACTGACACTCATACCTAGTTTCAGTAAAACACTAAGGAGGTGTTTATATACATTTAGTTAAAAGATATCATAAACATATTAATATGTACCTACGTACACTTCATGAGCTCTTGGAAAAGATGTTCGGGTTATACCTGTCTTCCTTGTTCTTAAACCATTGCGATTTGAACCTCACCGATGCAATTTGATTTCACCTAAACCCAAATGTTCTTAGAGCTGTCGGACTGTAAAATGGGGCTGTACTGCGTGTCACAATGTATTTGTAAATGGTGTTCTGTTTAATTCATTCCTTCTTTCTTCTTACAGATATCAATGTTTCGACATTGAAGAGAATGAAGGCAAAGTAAACCATGGTGTCTTCAGTACTCCAGGAAAGAAGCGAACTCACAAGGCCACAGTATCCAATTTAGATAGTTTTGACATCCATGCCATCAGAAATAAAGTGAACGAATTTTATATTGTAAAGAAGCAAGTGCCTACATTCCGATGCCTATTAGCAGAGTTGAGAGAAAGCATCGGTTTTACCCTAATAATAAATAAAATATTTTTACTTAATGACTTGTTATTGGTGATTTTATTTACTAAAAGAGCTCACATATGAGAAAGCATGCTGATGCAATCATTATTATGGTGGTCTGCATTTTTTTTTCATAGATAGTTTCAAAGCATCAAATACTTTGTGATACCCAAAGTTGCTAAATAGTTCGGTACACGTTTGGCGACTTTGGGAGTCACTATCTATTTATTTAATGCTGACTATACGGGTCAATCAACTTTTCTTTGTAGTTCGGTGCCAGGGTGACGTTTCCTGGGTCACCCATTAAAACTATGATTTCAAAGGATATAAGTCCACTACCATTCTTTTATGACTTTTCTCCTGAGTGTGATAGAAGTATACATTATAACATTTTTTCTAAGAAACTATCACTGTTGTCTCCTGGCTTACGGGACACAAACAACAACAAAAAAGTTGATCCACCCATACGTATTAAGTAGTAAGACTCTCGGGCTTCTACTAATAAACTGTACTTAAATATGATACCGTGTGTGGTCTTAATATGGATAAACGGACACATGAGTGCGGTATTAGTAGACTTGAGTACCTATAGTTTATTAATACGGGCCTTAGTATTGTGAAAAAGTACGCGTTTCCTCTACCTTTGTGCCCACCAAAATGAACAAAATAAGAAAAGTATCAAAATCGTTTATTCCTACATTGATCGGTAATACCATATGAAGATTTTTTGAATTTGCCGCTTTTTCTCAGGTTCATCTTTCATTAGACAGACTCTAACACCCGCACTTTTCGCTCGCACGCAGAGCGCGCGGAATGGCATAGCATAGCATTACATGGCATTACCTTATTACGCGCGGTATGTGATATCAAACCATCTCTTTCATGGCGTTGAGATTGAATGAGAGCCGATCGGTCGTCTCCCTCGGGTAATATATCGCAACGAGTGATGTTTAGCGTGATGCTTGTTTCTTTCGCGTAATGTGTAATATGGCATTACGCGGTCAAGTGATATGTCACTTGTGATATTACTCGCATTACTTACACATGTCTATTTTTTTGCTGCTTCTGATTGAGCCAAGACGGTTATGGATGCGAATCCTAGCACTAAAATTCGGATCCATAACGTTTCACCAAATTAAATTCATAGTGAGAATAAAAATTTGCTGAGCTAAGAGAAGTTCGGGTTTCTTACAGAAGATGGCGTTGTTAAACAAATGTGTCATTTTCCTTGTTACTAAGTTTGCGAATGCACGACAAATGATCAGATTCATTATAATCTGTGATCCTTCCTGAGTGATGGATGAAAGTGATTCGTACATGCAATTTCGTCGAATATTACGAAAGGAATAATGCTTAGTGAAAATTCTTTTCAATACACGTTTGTTAAAGATTTCTGGGAAAGTGTGTTCCGGTAGGCTTGTTATCGTTAAAACAAAATGCTTTGTATTTGTCTGTGATCTATAATAATCATGGGTACTATGAAGAACCCTAATCCCACCTCTTCGAGAGTGGCTTTGATGAGTACCATCAAATACGAGCACCTGGTAGCTGGTATATCGGGTGGCGTTACGTCTACGCTGATTCTTCACCCTTTGGACCTCATTAAAATTAGATTTGCAGGTAAGTACTTTAACATGTGACATAAAGACTATATCAGTCGCCATGTGTCCTTAGTACACTTCTTATAACACTATTCGATCAGTAAATTTATTATAAGAAACGTTAATGTTGCTTTTTGTATGTTATATTCTAAAGATGTGGGAGAACTAGACGTGTTAATATTTTATTAACCTTGAACTTCACGAGTGAAAGTGAATTGATAATTATTGAATTGATTACACATTTATTTGTTTAAATTGATATATAGGTAGTTGTACTGATATTACGTAGCATTCTAGATTAAAATTGTTCTTTGTTTTCCTTTTATTTTGTAGATATTGGTGCAGTATAAAAAAATGTTCACCTAAAATATTCTGTATTGCACAAGACTAAATTTAATGTTGAATAATTAATTTGATACTGTATAAAAACCTGCTGAGTGTGATTAGCACTTTATTGTGTCTGTTTAGAGTGCAAAAAACTATAGAAATATTTAGCAGGTTTACATTTTATACTCTGTCAAGAAAGTCATTATATGTAAATGATTTTATAATGGATCCAAAGAGCTAAATTACAGTATAAAAAAGCATAATAAAACACAGCAATATAGTATTATACTTAGTCTGTTTACTGTATTTTTTATCATGCTATTTTATACTGTAAATTAACTCTTTGGATCAATTATAAAATAATTTTTGTTTCATGACTTCCCTGACAGACATAAGCCGACAAATACAATCTTCATGGTAGATTTATGTTATAGAACTGTCAAGTAAAGTAAATCTACCTCATATAATATATACTAGCTATAAAATTAACTGTTTGATAGACATCAGCTAACCATTAGGAATGAATAATTAAGCTAGGAATATATTTTTCATAAGTACCTATCATGAATGGCTATTAAATGTATGGGGTATGGTGGGGTATTTTCTTTGTAATAGCTTTTGTTGAAAAATGAGAGAAGGATGTAATTTTTTTTATTTGATTTTGATTTAAATTAACCTACTTATTAAGAAGATATTGTTATTTTAGATACAATGGCTGTCTGAGAATATGTATTTATATAATAATTCCCTAATTAAAGAATATGTTGGCAAGTAACATATTTCGAATCCTTGATCAAAATCCAAACATTGCTATTTCAGGGTGCACCAAAGTATACATAAATTTTCAATCCTAATTATTGAAAGTCTGAAAATGTTTGTCATGAAATTTTACATCTTAACTATCACAAAACAACAATTTAAGGTATTTGGGTGGTAGTATTGAAAAGGCGTGAATATATAAAAAAAAATATGCATATAATTTATCTCTTGATATTGGGTAGACTTTAAATAGTTTACTCAGGGCCAGATTAACCATGTCAGAGGCCCGTAGGCATTGAAATTCTGGGGGCTCCTTTAACCCTTTGAGTGCCAAGAACCCCTAAAGCAGTTGTGTGCTGTCATGCCCACCACGCCAACAGGTGTATTTTGAAATATAAATAATAAATTCTATTATGAATTGGTTTCTTTGTCTCAAACGTTACATCAATTAATGTTTTGTTCCTTATAATAATTGATAAATGTTTGGACAGGTCAAAATGTGAAAATTTCAAGGTTATTCTTCAGATATAATTTGATAATGCAACAGTGCTTGGCGTGTGAGTGATGCCTTCATTCAAATATGAAAGCGTTCAAAGGGTTAACTTTTCTTGCTTCCTAAAACACGTTACTTTCCGGTGCGCGGGGCCCCTAGCTGATGCGGGGTCCCTAGGCAACTGCCTAAGCCGCCTTATGGATAATCCGGCCCTGGGTCTACTAGGGTACTACTGGAGTAAATACTTTCAATTTCAAGTCCTAGGTCCAGCAATTCAGGCTTAGGAAAACTACAACAATCTTTACATTTTAGAATAGTGCTCTAAATTATGCTAGTATATTTTTCAATTGCCATTACCCAATTCAAGAGCACTGTGTTTTCAGTAAATGACGGCAGGACCGCTACTGTTCCGAGGTACGATGGGCTAAGCAGCGCATTCGTGACAATAGTCAAGAAGGAAGGCGTCAAAGGGCTCTACAGAGGGGTCACTCCTAATGTGTGGGGCTCCGGATCCGCTTGGGGCTTCTATTTCTTATTGTAAGAATTATTTATGTTTATATTTTTTAAAGGTAGTTTCGTATCACATATCACGGAATGGATTATTCTATTATTCTACTATGCAGTTTCTTGCTTGCTACACTTTAGTTTAGATACTTTATCATCATCATATCAGCCGGGGGACGTCCACTGGTTGACATTGGACTTTCCCAGAGAGTGACATAGGTTTAAACGTTAAGTACAGCGTAGATCTTGTTGCCACTTTGAAACAAAGGAAAAACTATTAAAAGATTTGAAAGCAATAACTATACATACAAGGCCAAACTCATATAGTCTTATACAGATATTACTAGCCTATAAGCTAAAGCTGTATTGTATTGCATTGTCTTTACCAAAGTATCCATAACACAACGCTCCCTTGATGGGCTCAGGAAGGAATGACGGCTCTATTCTAGTTGTTAAAACCATATTGTGTTTGCATTGCACAAATGTATATTTTAAAGAAAAGAAACAAAATACCTGCCTATATAAATTATAGGCAGGTTGTTTCTGGAGACTATAGGGGACTGGATCGGGTAGCCCAGGACAGAAGGAAATGGGGAAAGATGGAGTAGGCTTATACCCATATTAACAAACCTATGAATTATAAATCATAAGTAATTTAATGATATATAAAAATATGGAAATGCTATAAATAAATAATACAAATTATACACGACAAAAAAAAGTAAAAAAGCATAAGTCAAATTACAAAAATTAATAGATTATAATTATAAACACAAATAATAATTAAACAAGTTGCACACAAAAATATAAATGTTAAAGCTCTTAGTTGACACAATGTCAGCCGAGTTAAAAAAAAACGGTGGTAACACGTCAAAAGCAACTTGGTTTTACAAAGTAGGATAGAGCCTCTGTTTGATTGTAACATAATATTATATGCAAAGGAGATATTGACCCTTGATGTGATTTATGTAATCAGAAACAGATAAAGCTAATATTGTTTATGTACAAAACACAGGGATTTCTTCCAGATAAACCTTGTTGAAAAAATAAAAATGGTAAAATAAGTATCTGTTATAGGGTCTTTTCTTTAATAGATACCTACGTAATTAAGCCATTGATTTTTATTTAGTCGTGATATCTCAAAGAAGTTTAAATTTGACCATTTTACATACATATAAACTAACTTTTCTCATTTGTTTTGATAGATTTCATTAGTTGTAACTTTTTCTTTGCTGGGGAGCACTTCATCAATGATAGTGACGATCTCCTTGTTTATCATTGACTAATAAGTTTGATAAATTCTCAAAGTTACGTAAAACGTAGTAAGAGTTATTCCAATAATAGTAAATATGTTGTTTTGAATGTTGTTTTACCGTGTGGTGCCGGGTTTAGAATGTTGCCACTCCATGTCTTCCCGTGGATGTCGTAAGAGACGACTAAGGGACTAAAGGCTGTGTAGTGCTGTTAGGCGATGGGTTTGCAACCTGTCACTAATACACTGGATAACATCTTAGCCTGGTTGTGCAAAATGTGGTCACAGAATTATCAACAAGTTTTTGGAGTTGTTGGTGAGTCTGTGGCTCTGCCTACCCCACTCTGGGAATGAAGGCGTGAGTTTATGTTGTTGTATGTTGTTGAATATCATTTAGATACAATCAGATTAATCGGGAAACGGTTTAGGGACGGAAAGCCCGCTTTTTGGTGGATGTTTATTTCTTGGCTATTGTAATTAAAATTGCCGACCGGCCCGGAGAAATGCTATTTAACCAAAGAAGATACCATACATTCTCTGCGGCGAGGTTGCGTTTAAAACCTATCGCAATTGTAAAAAAAAGTTTTTGCCAAGTCTGAGTCTGAAAATATTGATGACGTTTATTTAATGGCTAATCCGGCACAGCATAAAGGGGCTTCTAAACGGGCAATATTTTCACTGCAATATGTGGCCGGCAACTATTGGTGTCTTTCTCTAACATACGAGTAAGAGAGGGACACCAATAGTTGCCGGCCACATATTGCAGTGAAAATATGGCCCGTTTAGAAGCCCCTAAGTACAATATATTTATTGCGTCAACAAACACACATCCATTGAAATACTGTAAACAATCCATTAGACAGCCGCCTCGTGTCTACATGTCAACGTTTTAATCTGTCAAGGTTCAGCATTGGTCGTTAGCGCGCATGCTCGTAGCAATCCACTGACGGATTGTTTAACATTTTTGAGCCGAGACCTATTGCAGCAACGCAATGTATCACGAAAAGCATGCTCAATGAAACTGAGCTTTCAAGTACCTATTAATTTTTTATGTCTACCATCAATCCTAACTTAACAAACCAGGCTTCCAGATAGTACAAAATTGTAAAAAAAATATGAATCCTTAAGAGATTTACTTAACTGACAGGCCAATATTTTTGACGGACTCTTAGACTTTTGACCTACTTCCGTAGAAGGAGAATAATGTTTTTGATCTGTATTTATATATGTAGGTAATTGGATGTATTATGTATGGGTCGTTGTTTTCTCGAAGAAGAAGGTTGACCTATTATATAACCTGGGGAAGACAATGCCTGCCCTAATTGAGGAACATTCGTTCTTACAGAATGAGATTAATAGTATTTATAAAGACTTATTTGGCGTAATTCTAGATCAATTTAATAATAATTTTAATATGAAAACTATTTCGAAGTCAAAAACCAAGTTTAGTGAATGGGCTACTGCAGGCATTCATAAGAGTAGAAATAGGCTTTATGAGCTATATAGAGAGAGGGAAGACAATAAGAACGCTGACTTCCTAAATTATGTTAAAAATTATTCAAGGACCTTTAAGCAAGCTTGTTTAACTGCTAAGGCAAATTTTCTTAGTCTTAAACTCAAATCATCTGACAATAAGGTAAAAACTGTATGGAATATTATAAATAGAGAAACGGGAAAATCAAAAACTCGTGATAATCAAGTCACCATAAACACAGGTAACAAACAAATCACATCAAATAAAGACGTTGCCTTAGCATTCGAAGATTATTTTTCCAACATAGCCAGCAATACTACAAAATGTCTTAAATCATCCGCGGTTGAAGCTAAATCATTACTTTGCACTAATGTCAGTAAATGTAATATAAACTTTGAATTCAGCCCTGTAAATTCAGATTCAATAGTCAAGGTATTTAAATCGCTTAGTTTAAAAAAGACTGAGGATTTGTGGGGCACATCAGTTAAAGTAGTTTTTCATATCATAGATGTAATTGCACCCCACCTAGCATTAATTTACAATAATTGCATATCAGAGGGGACCTTTCCAGATCTCATGAAATATAGTAAAGTCATACCTCTTTTTAAATCGGGCGACATGAGTGATATAACGAACTTCCGTCCCATTTCCATACTACCGGTTTTAAGTAAAGTCTTTGAGAAACTAATGCTGAATGATATGTTAGGTCACTTTAATAGAAATAAACTACTTAATAGTAACCAGTTTGGGTTTACCAGAGGTCGATCAACAATTGATGCGGCATCTGTTCTCATTAAATACATATATAACAGTTGGGAGAAATCTTGTGATGCGGTAGGAATATTTTGTGATCTTTCCAAAGCTTTTGATTGCGTGGATCATTCGACCCTTATTTTTAAATTAAAACACTATGGATTGTCCAATAAAGCTTTAAGTCTTATGTCTTCTTATCTAAGTGACAGAACTCAAACAGTGGTTGTAAACAAAACGCAATCAATTGGAGCTACAGTGAAACTAGGTGTGCCTCAAGGCTCCATTTTAGGTCCTTTTCTATTTCTCGTTTATATAAATGACTTACCACCAACAGTAGATAAACTTTGTGATATTGTACTTTTTGCTGATGATACTTCATTAATTTTCAAGGTAGATAGAAAGTCCGTAGACTACAGTATGATAAACGCCATACTAGTTAAAGTACTTAATTGGTTTACTAGTAACAATTTACTACTAAATGCTAAGAAAACTAAATGTGTTAGGTTCGCTTTGCCTAATGTTAAACCGGTAGATTCTAGTATTTTTATAAATGACGAGTGTCTGCAAATGGTAGATAAGGCAGTTTTTCTAGGCATAACAATAGATAAAAATTTGCAATGGGGTCCCCATATAGCTGTACTGGCAGGTAAACTAAGTTCGGCAGCTTATGCCGTTAGGAAAATTAGACAGCTAACTAATGTTGAAACAGCTCGCTTAGTTTATTATAGTTATTTCCATAGTGTCATGTCGTACGGTATTCTGGTTTGGGGTAAGGCAGCTGAAATACAAACTATATTTGTTTTACAAAAAAGGGCCATTCGTTCTATTTATAACTTAAATTCTCGTGACTCCTTAAGAGAACTATTTAAAGAAATTAATATCTTAACTGTAGCATCTCAATTTATTTATGAGAATATTATTTATGTTATTAAAAATTTAGATTCTTTCACCAAAAATTCTGATATACATAATTTAAATACAAGAAATAAAAATAAAATTGCTATTCGAAAATTCCGCGTACGTAAAGTATATAAATCATTTGTTGGTCAATGCATTCATTTCTATAATAAACTACCTGACGTAGTTTTAAAGCTATCGTTTCCAGCACTTAAAAAATACTTAAAAAAGTCGTTAATGTCAAAAGCGTACTATAGGGTCGAGGACTACCTAACAGACAAAAATGCTTGGCCTAAACCCGAAACTTAGTCATTCATTAATAATTTGTGCAAATGCAAAAGTTGTATCTTGTCTAGGGGACACCGTTGATGTAGGAAAACATGTCGAAACTTTTATGTGGTTATCTTGTTGTTTTTTTTTTTTCGTTTTTCTTCCTCTGTCTCTCTCTCCTAATGTTTTGTCATGTTTTCCTGCTGAACTACGCATGATATTTGATATTATATTTAATTTAATATTTATAGCTTTATAATAATACTAGACTAAGTAGTATCATTGTAGTAAGAAATATGGTTAAAAAATGACTGACTGCTGAGTTTCTTGCGGCGTTTCTTCTCGGCAGTGGTCTCCTCTTGGGAAGCGCTGGTAGACTCCTGACGTGTAAAGGTGCCCGTGCGGCCTACTTACTGAATAAATGACTTTTATCTTTTTTTATCTTTTATCCAATTAGAGCTTCGGAGGCGTCAAGCTTACCTCTAAAGTCGGTTTTCACATTTTGTATTTGGTGGTTTTCTTGGTTAACTTGTAAAAAACCAAAAACATAAATATTCAAGTGTAGATCAAGTTATTTCAGTAATTAATGAGCGATCGAAAGTTTTGAAATCTAGACGCATTGTCCTAAAAAATATCCTTTACTTCAACTTGTATTAGGTTTGTCATTAAAACGAGCAGGGTCTGTATTTTTCACTAGTTTTTATTGAACTTCACGTGCGATGTCTGTTTGTTTGTTAGGTATATTAGTATAGTTAAAATCTTGCAAGTAATTTTAAACCAATTTTGCGTTACTTAAAAGGGCTGATATTTGGAATTCATAATGTAGATCCGACGTAAATTTCGAGTATGGTGTCTAAGAGCTGATCTGATAATGAAGTCGGAAGGTGGCAACAGGATTTCCGATGTATTTAGGCAGTTTGGTCTCGATAGGCAGATGATATATCTGATTATCTGTGCAAAAAAATACGGTCGACAGCAAAAGCTTGTCTCGGAAATGATTTTATTGGTAGAAACCTTTTATTAACATGGTCTACTTCCGTACGCGGGTCCTGCCTAATAAATCTTTGATATATCACCAGCTACAACGCCATAAAGACATGGATCCAAGGAGGCAACGCTCGGAACCCCCTAGGCCCTGGTCTCCACATGCTAGCCGCAGCGGAAGCCGGGGTGCTCTCCCTCATCATGACGAACCCCATCTGGGTGGTGAAAACCCGCCTCTGCCTCCAGTACAGCGAGGAACAGATCGCTGACAATAAACGATACAAGGGCATGGTGGATGGGCTCACGAAGATCTATAGGACTGAGGGAGTTAGAGGACTCTACAGAGTGAGTGGTTTTTTTTATAATGGTTTTTTCCTTTTCCCTAAAATCTATATTTATACTAGCTCGTTTTATTTTCTGAGAGTCCATGGCTGTATGTATAGTTGAGGAATACGTCAATTTGCCAGGTTATACAATTCCCACGTGTCATTAGCCGTGTCACGCCGGGAAATGTATAACACTGCTATTTCGCGTATTATGTCATTACTATACACATTACGTCTTGAAACTAACGAACTCCCGCTTTTCACTCGTGTTTGTCATATTTATATTTTGCTAGGTATAGTGTTACACTATTCATTATTCTACACTACTAGTGTAGAATAATGAATACTAAGTGAGTTGTCATTGCGACTGAAAGACGCACCAGTGAGTGACTAATGTTAAACACCATCATGTTATAATATCCCAGTTTACATATTTCATATTTAAATTTTTATCACTTTGGCTGGTGTTTATAAGCATAAATGTTGAATAAGCGTGACCACACGGCAATAATATTTACATTTTGAATAGATAACTTGTGTTGTTGAAATTACACTCTTACATTAGAGATAGGTACATATCGTAGGTATCTCAATTATTTGACTGATCAACTATATACTATAGCAGCGTTTCTCGAACTTTTTTACCGAAGGAACCCTTTTGGAAGACTAAATATTTTACGGAGCCCCAAAAGATTCGAAACCTGGCTATTCCTGTTTTTTTGAAAAGAGAAGCTTTACATAACATTGTAATTTAATAGTAAAGTCTAACAAGTTCGTGCCCGACTGTCCTGTGGGGAGACAGACGTTGGCGGGGGCGAGGCAATCAAGTTATTTTTTATAGAGACAAAAAGCAATCTAGTAGACGGGCTACCTGATTGTAAGCAGTCACCGTCGCCCATAAACATCAGCAATGCCAAGGGCAAGTTGTTGGTAGGGGCGGGGAAAGCAAACGCGTCCAGTTAAGCCCAACGTATAATTTTCCAAAGTAGAGGAAGCTGTCGTTCGAAGTGGCAACATGATCCAAACTTTACCCAAAAACTGCTGCATGTATTTCCATCTGTCACTACATCAGACGCTTGCTGTACTGGCGTGACACTTGCATATGGCAAAGTAGTTCTTATGGACAACGGCGTATTCAATTTTCGCATTTCTATGAAACACAAGTGACATGTATAGGAGGTCCTTTAACTAAAACCACGCTGTATAAAATTGTATATTCGTGTTGTAGTATTAAATGCGTTAATTAAGTCGAACGCATCGGTTAGTTTTTATTCAAAAGTGATAAGAATCTACTTAAATAAAACATTATCAGAGCTAGACGAGGTCGGCTCTTGACTTCCCCACGGCCGTTCAAATAAAATCGATCGTTATAGTTCAAAGCCTTTCTTTCGTTATTGATTGTTTCAAGGGGTTTGTTGGTGACACAAGGGCACAACCAAATCGTTAGTCATTTGTATGGCAAAATACCGAAATAATCTTTATACGATAGCCAATACTTTATACTCAAATCAAATGTTTGCCAATATTCTATGACTACTTTTTGTTTTATTCCTTCACCAGTAATTATATTGTTAGTATACAAAATTCCAGATTAAAAGCTATGAAACTTATCGTATTTCATAGCTTTTCCTCTCGAATTTTGTATTCAAAATATAACCGGACAATGTCCTGTGTGTAGATTGACGCTGTAATGTCAAATTGATCTTGGAATCATAAATTGATATAGCACGTGTTGATTCGGACGCATTTTAATTGACTGTTGGCTGGCAGCCGTCGGTCATTATGTCATTACTACATATTTGCAATCTTTTATCTGGTTCAGATTGCTTAAATAGTGTCTTATTCCTGAGATAGAGGTTAAAACTTGCTTACCAGGGCCCGTATTTTATCGCGGTGGATAAAGCATCCGTCACCCTCGCACTTACATACTGGCCAGAAAGTGACAGATGTTTTATCCACGTTTATCCACATCGATAAACACGACCATAATAGGCCCACAGGGGTGTTTTAAGTTTAACGTGTATAATGTAACCTATCAATAGTTATTGTACGTGGGACTAACAGAAATCAAAAAGTAGGCAGGAGCAATAAATATGCGTTATTCTTTTATACTGCATAATTATAACAATACGTTGAAGTTATTATAAAGTTATTGAAAGATGACATTAAATCAATGCTACAATAAACTCTTTATATGATTGACATAGTGCTACAGAGCTCTAGTGTACCTATAGCTGTGACCTTAGCTCTACTGGCGCGTATTGATCCGAACTGGCGTCAGCTGGTTCGTGGTAGGACGGGGAAATTCATGGAATTCTCGCCACTGTAGCAACGTTGGAGGATAATGCGGATGTTGATAGTAACAACTAATTGATCCTGGAAATGTACATCATACGTCATACCTCGGACAGCGACTTTTTATTGGTTATGTGTTAAAAAATGTAGCGTTACGTATTTTTAGACGCTGCTTCGTTTAGGTACTTCGTTATTGTCATTCTAGCCCACATCCACTATAGGGTAAAGGTCACTTCATTTTTACGCTCTGCCCGATCCTCTGCTAAGGTCATCTATCTTTTCTTGCTTGATTTATAGTTACAATAATGTTCTTTATCATAGTTATTTGTTGTGTACATATACGCCTAGAATACGTTAGATACCCACTTTTTTTCGTTTTTGGGTTGAATTCAGATAAAATAAAGTGATAAAATAAAAGTAAATTCTGTACGTTGTCTGTGAGTGTGTAGAAAAACTGTGTTGTAGTATAAAAACCGATAAATTAAAAGGATAACTGTTCTGTTGGTCAGATTTGTAACAAAAATAATGTAAAATGTTATAAATAGAGTTATTTTATTTTGCCTGAGGATGTTTTTCTCCTTCAATCATATTATTATTTTAATCATAAAACATTGTGTATGATTAAAAAACAATGAATTTGGTATAAAAATCCAGTTAAAAAAAATACTACCAAACAATATGGCAAAAAAAGTTTATTGAATAAACAGAAAACATTTTCTTAATTTACCGTTATTATTTATTTAGGTTACCGTGTGGTGCCGGGTTTTAGAATGTTGCCACTCCATGTCTTCCCGTGGATGTCGTAAGAGACGACTAAGGGACTAATGGCTGTGTAGTTCTGTTAGGCGATGGGTTTGCAACCTGTCACTAATACACTCAATAACATCTTAGCCTGATTGTGCAAAATGTGGTCACAGAATTATCAACAAGTTTTTGGAGTTGTTGGTGAGTCTGTGGCTCTGCCTACCCCACTATGGGAATGGAGGCGTGAGTTTATGTATGTATGTATGTATTTTCTTAATTAATCCTTATTTCAATATTTAGTTCTTATTTATATAATATATGCAAAGTGTGTCGGTCTAAATGAGAGTTCTGAAAGCCATAATACGTTATAAACTGATCTCGAATGTGATGCCCGACTCAAGTGCATTAGGTGCATAAGTGCATCACCTAGTCAAGTCCAAAATATACAGGGTGGAAAAAAGGAACGCCACATGGACGGCAACTACCTTAAATATGGAAAATAGCAAGTTCTACGCAAAGAAGACTTAATTTTATTTTGGGATGTTACAATGGGAGCTGGTGATACATTTAGCATGCACAGATTTCGTACGATTGTTAATTGACAATTAAATGCGTTGAAACTACTAATTCCTTCAAGCTGGCAATGACACAAGCCATACGCCATTAAACGTTTTATTACTATTCTAACTATTGCCAGCAACTAGCTCCTAAAGTTTAGATTTCCTTATTATTTTACGAAGTCCTGTCTTTTGTGTTAAAACCAGTGTTATTCTAATGGTAAGTGGGATCTGAGAGACCCATAGAATTTTGCATTCGCAAGAGTATTCTTACACAAGACTGCAATCCTAAGACCGCAAATGCGTTTTAAACCCTGAGGACCACGGTGGTATTCCTCTATGCTATGTAGTAATTTTACTGATTGTCTTATCTGCTACTTTGTGGTAGGTTTTAAGGATAAGGTCTGGAAGGACCCCGAACAAGCTCCAACCACCACTAAATCTATCACTACCTTCAAAATATCGATCCTTCGATCCATTTGGTCGTGGCTAGGAAAAAAGACACTATCTACTCGTATTTAATTTTGAGCACGTTTTGAGTTCAGTTCCTAACATATATTTCATTGAGGATTATTTTGCTTTGCTTGTGGATTGATCGGCTTTATATCTCTTTAAAACGCAAAAACCAATGTGTCTCAAGAATGCAAATATCATGGATGATACGTGTAGAAACCATAAGGCTGGCAATACTTGCAAATGGCTTCTAGAAAGACAAACCGCAGAATTTATGTCACGACTCAATAGGATCACAAGCGTACGCGTTCTATTACGACATTTCTCCGGTAATAAACAGAAATTCCACAATTCCATGAGTGTTGTTGTTTGTATTTTTGTTTTACGCAGAAAAGGCGTACTATACCAGCTTAGACTGACCTCTTGTCTCGTAAACAATATGGAGGAGCTTGTATCTAAAGTATGTGTCAATTGAAATTGGCAAAGATGTAAACAAAACCAAACGAACCAATTAGCCATTATTACTTGATAATCACGTACTTTTTAAGATCAAGTGAGGTGTTTGCAATTACTTATACACTCGATCATTACTTTCATATTAAGTTTAACATTAAATGACTATTAATGATAATGATTTTACCTAAAAACATGCTTGATGAATATTTGAGGTTATGTGTCAAACAGTACAAATTTGTTTACATCTTTGTCAATTTCAATTGGAATAGACTATACGATGCTTTGGTTTACGATAGCAGTACAGTTCAGAATATTTACCTACTGCGGGACGCTTCGAGGTCTTACATGGGTTTTCTGTTGAGACTTATGTGTGCCTCACAGTCGGTGATGGCTAAATCGAATCATTATCTGATATATTTCCTATTTACGAAAGTTAGTCATTGAAGTACTTGCGTACAACGCAACGCAAAGTGGTATACCTCAGCGCATAGACCAGAATTGTTGTTGCGTGTCGCTTCAAAATGTTGCTTGGGGTCATATTTTTAGGCGAAAACGTTTGTAAAATAGCGATCATCTTCTTTTTTAACCGACTTCAAAAAAGGAGGAGGTTATACGTTCCACTGTATGTTTTTTTTTTTTTTTTTTATTTATGTTCACCGATTACTCCGTCAATTGTGGACCGATTTTAAAAATTCTTTTTTGGTTTGGTAGAGTATACTTCCGAGGTGGTCCCATTGTCAGCAAATCTGAATCTGATGAAGGGATCAGTGAGGAATTGAGGGAACTCCTCAAATATTGTATGCAAACATATAGCGATTTTAGTATTTTTAGTAACAAGTGTAGCATTTGCATTCAGAAAGTGTCACTTGGTGAAGCGGAACTGATGATGAAGACCACAGATGGCCACCGGAACTCCTCAACGGTACCGATTTCAAGGGTGGCGATAAGATATCCCGATTAAGATAGTTGAGCGACTACAACGAAGCACATTTAATTGTTTTAAAATGACTATGATTTTCCCGCGGCGTTGCTTGCGGCGAGCTTGAAATGTCTTAAAGTTTCATATATCAATTAAGAAGTGGGACTAAATAAGCTTATTATGATCACTAAAAAGTGTAAAATAAAATAAATGTTTTAAAAAACAAAAAAACCGCCTTCAAAAACGCAAAAAATAACTTCTACTACTAGGTACTTAGTAGTAGGTACCTATCCTATTAGGTTAGTCCAACTGAAGTCGGCGACCACAATATTTTCAACAAAAAGCCGACTTCAGTTGGACTAACCTAATAGGATAGGTACCTACTACTAAGTACCTAGTAGTAGAAGTTATTTTTTGCGTTTTTGAAGGCGGTTTTTTTGTTTTTTAAAACATTTATTTTCTTATACATGGTATAAATCAAAGTCGCTTTTCGCGTCCGTCTGTCTGTCTGTTATCTGTATACGCGCCGACTCCTAAACCACGCAATATACTTTTTCTTTGAAGGACATTATGCATAATAAATTCCGTAAGGGTGTTCCAGAAAATTTACATAAACCGAAGCGAAGCGAGGGCGCGTTGTTAGTATGATCTAAAAAACTAAGTATTGTGTTGTGAAACATTCAGGTGACCCACTTTCCCAATTAAAGAATTCCTTAATTGGATGCTCTCCGCAATTTCTCATCTCTGCGACAAATTCAACTGCTTCTGTTGTTAATAGCTCTCCAGTTCTAGTTCTATTTGTACGTGTGTTTGTTTAATTTTACGACATAACCCCAGCTGGTGCTAAACGTGTGCACAAACAATAACAAGCCACCAAGGAAACAATCGATGCCCTTGAGTTGATGCGGATTACGTTATCAGAGCGATCAATAAATCTGACTAAATCTAAACATGTCGATAGCTCAACTCATGCAATTATCGATTTTTGGGAAATAAATTATTACGGCCGTTTTATAATGAAAATTGTGTAGATGTTTCTTTAGTTTATTAGGGGCTTGAATAATTTGCCTGCGACACAGTACATCTATCTTTAAAAAGTTCGAAAGGAAAATGTGTTTACAAGCGAAAAAAATCGATTTGTGCTAGCTGTACTGGAGATTTTTGGTCAGTTTTGTAAAATGTTAAATTATAATAAAAAAAACGCCAGGCTCTTGAATTTTAACATGATAAGACAGTATGTTTCTGGTACGATTTATAGCCTTCTGCTGGAGTTTCTTGCGGCGCTTCTTCTCCGCAATGATGGTCTTGTCCGAAGCGCTAGTAGATTCTCTCCATATTACCGAGGAGGTGTAAAAGAGTCATCATGTGGCCAATTTACTGAATAAATATTTTGAATTTTGAATTTTAGCCACATATGATAAACGACGAAAATAAATCTTTAAAAAACATAAAATTAGGTAGGTTTCACACAATCCGCTTTGTTATTTTTTATTTTACGGTGTTTTCTGCGGTGCAAAGAAAAAGGATACTATCATTTCACCGTATTGTACAATATCGTTGAAAATTTTAGTCGTTCTTGGTAAATGTGGAATTGTTAAATATTTAATGAGTTTCTGAAACTCATAAATTTAACGTGTCTAACTTAAATATTACACGTTTCCTTATTTGAGAGTTGCCTAATTTCCTTGAAAAATTACCTAATAACTACTCATTTACACTAAATGATTTAATCGTTCAAAGTGATCCTTTGCAGATAAATGATTTTGTTATCATCAAATCTATTCGTGTAGGTACACAAATGGTGAGGAGATTTTTAATCATACATACTGGTCGGGAGCACTTCAAAACTGTAATCTTTAAAAATACTCGTAGACGTGTCAAAATATCATTTTCACAGACGCGACGTCGAATTCGAATCGAGTTTGACGCTTGTGTAAGCTTGGATATTTGACAATTGAGAGATAATCGTTTTGAAAAAGAACTATCTTGGAACTACATAAATAGGTGTTATGTTCTAGTAATTATTTGAACTATAATTTTGTGCAGTGAGTACTGTCCAATCTGGTTTCGTGATTAATGGGTCGTAGGTCGTTTGCCAGATAGCACGAATTATTACGAACGCCAAAAGTGATTCCAATTTAACTAACTCTCATTTTACTGTTTGCCTATCTATATTAGAGGGAAAAATATGTTTTTTTTGTATCGCGAAAATTACTTAGGTGTTTTAGGATATACGACAATTATCGTATGTTCATTTATTTAATTAAACATTACACCTTTAATTTGGCAATGTATGTCACAGTCAACATACCATAATGGTCACTTTTTATGTTTGGAATGTGTTTTTTTTTCTGATTCAAAATCAAAAAGGGTTTGAATTCCCGACCCGACGAAATTACAACCTTTCGTGAAAAATTTGCTAAATCTATCTTATTTTTAATTCTGTAATGATTGTTGAACAAGGGGTATATTCGGTCATTAATTACTCATTATCATCCGTGTGGATAAATAAATGATGTGTTATCTAAACGTTGTTTGTTATCGCAAAAATTGTTGACTTGAATAATCACGCAAATCGAACATTTTGACTTTCTGGGTTGAGTTGTGAAAAACATCCTATAGGTACGTTTTTTTTTCGAAACAGCTTTTTTCCGAATGTTCATTCTATCGAAAGCCATGCGGCCATGTTATGAATGTTATGATGGAGTTAATATTTAATTCATAATTTAATCGCAATACGTATGATAGGTCTGGTAAATATGAGCAATAAAAAAAAAAGATTGCTGTCAAGATTATGGAAATTCAAGATTGCATTATTATGTCTCTTTGGAATTATGTTGTTTATTTTACGCATTTGATAGTCACTAGAACACTATAGAATCACAGTAGTTGCCTAGATTAAATATTATTTTATTGACGAAATTCGTGACGATATGACGCCATATTGTTTATCTAAACCACGTGCTAGATAACGTGGAACAGATTTCAACTAAAATGAACACGGTCGGTTAAGATTACTGTGAAAGATTTTTAAACAAGTTACATCACGTGATTCATGTATAAACGTTTAGTAAAAAACAATCGAAATAACCTATTTAAACTACATTCAATATTATTTATTTATTGAGAAGGAAATCAAACTGTATCATTTTAATGTAAGCTTGCCGCAACTCGCGCTCCACTGCAAACAGTTTCGCTTTAATTTTAAACGGCATGTAATAAGACAAGTGATGTTTTAAATTGTATAATGAAGTGGCAATTATAGATGTCGGAAATTATAGTATATTTATTAAAAAAGAAACAAAATAAAACAGCGATTTTAAGTAATGCATCAAAACTTCTGTAATTTCTACGTTACGTTGGCAAACTTAGCAAGTGTATCGACTAGCAACTTTGATAGTAAAATTGTCAGGTGTTTAAATTAATTCTCTCATCATCATCATCATCATGTTGCCCATATTCCAATCATTCGTGGTCGGCGCAGTATGTCTTTTTCTTCCAAACATCACTATCAGCTCTGTCATCTCAGTATTCAGTCTCCTATCACATTCCATCCATCCATCTATTCTTAATTCTCTCCCCCTTCCAAATCAATTATTCTCTAATAACTGTATAATTTTGCATAGTTACGGTTGCGGGGAATTACTTACACATGCCTATATCTTATCATTATCTATCTATCTTTAACAACACGAGTTTATTAATGCCAATGCCCCACTCCTCGTTAATCGGTGGCCATATTAGTAGAAACACTTGCGTTTTTTTCCATACAATTGTCTACAAATATCACATATCGAATTTGATCACCAATCAAAAAGTTCTTTTTCAATTTTATTGTTAGTTACAATTTAATTTTACTTTTGATCATTAACTTAGGTATAAACTGATGTAAAATGAACCTCTGTTAAAAACGAACCCTATATTTTAAAGGGATTTAAACACTTGTGCTGCCGCGTACATAAAAAATATTATAACTTTGTATTGTATGAACGCTTAAGTTGTTTTCCTGCAAATCCTTATAAAATAATAGTTTAGGTTCAACAGAGATGAATTGTTCTTAATTTTAAACTTCTAATTATAAAATTGGTTAACAGCTTTTTGCCTGGTCGTCAAAATTGAAGTCATATTTGTAGGCAATGGTATGGGAAAATATCAAGCATTGCTATTATGTGAATATTGTATATTAATATTCTGGTCGTTGGAAAAAAACGTTCCGCCCATCATCAACACTCCGCCCGCACGTGACTTGAAGGAAACCAGCTGTTTTTTTTATTATTGTTTTGGTTACATCTCGTCTCTGCCCTGAGTTTTTACGCTCATTCACAATAGTCTATTAATACTCATCGTACGTCAGAATAGGAGTATTTCCTCTGACGTTTATTTATAGTTGGAAATATACTGGTGCTAAGACATGTAAAATTATGTCACACTAAAGGCTAACAACGATAGCCAATTGGGTTGAATTTGCTTAAAGAAAATAAACAATATAATGCATGTCTTAATACGGTATTAGATTTTAAGTCGTCATTGGATGTATGTTGTATGAAGAAGCCGTATTGCATTTCCCCGTTGCTAATTATTTTTTACTAGATTGAATTATGATTTATACTGCTATTAGGCGGCTTTAAAAAACGTTGTTTGTATGACTCCCTTAGTGTAACCTAGGCATTCTATTTACTAGCTAATGTTAGACATCATGCACACGGTTTCAGAATTTATAATTAACCTACATTTCTCCAAGCTATTATTATCTATGAAGTGTGACTTTGTCGCATAATTTTAAGGTGTTTATGTTTTCGACAATAACGCGCTGTGGGCTTAAAGTGATACATCTTGCATTGACAATACCTGTCTGAAAAGGTTAAATATATAGTACTTGAAATGTTTGCGGGCTATTTAAAGTCATGTTTTACTGCTGTTACTTTCAGTGACCTTCGTAAGTGCATTGAAATTTTCTTTTATGTTGGTAATCAAACTGTAAGATTGCCCTTAAGATAATTTAAGACTATTAAAAGGTATTCTAATACAGATTTTATGGACAAAGATAAACAATATTTAACCTTATGTAAAAATATACGAGTAATAAAAATAAGTTCTAGTTTCGTTTAATAATAATTCACTATCTAGATACGAATTTTAAGTACCCGAAACCGACGTGCGTGCATGACTCGATGTATGAATGTGGAAGAAGCGAAAGAGATTTGTCAAGATCGTAGCAGGTAAGAAGTGGTCTCTGCCTACCCCTCTGGGAAACAGGCGTGATTTAATGTATGTATGTATCTAGATAGCCATACATGTGTAAATTAAAATGTTAGATATGCACACGGGCATAACATTAATTGTTCAATTAAACAGATAATTTTGGATGTTAGCCAAATGCAGTCTCGAAGTATCCATACTTTACGGCCCATTTCAGCCAAATCATAAAAAACTTTACATGCATAAACCGCATGTCGTCGTTGCACGTGCAAAATTATGCAAGGGTTTTATTTCTTTAATCTTCTGGTGGTTCTTCAACTGTAGCAGAGTGGACACTTTTCTTATGTCTGTCTTGTCCGATTATTCAATACCAGCCCCTTATTTCACCATCTTGACTATGACAGATGACAGGTGACATTTCAGTGTACATGGCGCAGCTTACATGAATCCCTGTGATGTGAAAACTTGTTAAGTTTGCAGTGTTCACCGAATTGTCACTTGTCACCCATCATTGTCAGGGTGGTGAAATAGGGGGCAGGTATAGAAAACAAAAAGCCTGGTATGTAATGTGTTTTTCAATAGTATAAATTTTTGTTTCATTTATTCCAGGGCTTCGTTCCCGGCATGTTTGGGGTTTCCCACGGCGCGCTCCAATTCATGACCTATGAAGAGATGAAGAACCGATACAACCAGTACAGGAATTTGCCTATTGACATTAAGTTGGTGAGTGTTGTGTATTTGAAGATATCACTGTCGGCAACGGACTTGCCGAAAAATAAGATCAGCAGCTTATGTTCAGATTGTTCAGTAAAAGTGACATTGTTACTAAGCAAACGTTAATTGTTGCACCTACGTATACATATTGAAATGTACTATTTAAATTTAAATATACCAATTTAAATTAAAAACTCTTATGATCTCGTTAATGATTGCTTCTATAGAATATTCTGATTTTAAATTATGTTGAAGGTATAACTATGAACAAATTTAGACCAGAGGGCTTATTGTCTAAAGCACTCGCAATCGCAACCGGCTTCAAAGCGGAGCAATTATTTTCATTTTGTATTCAGACAAGCCTTCGATTTTCAAAATGAAAACGATCGTGATTGCGAGTTCGTTAGACAATAAGCCCTCAGGTCAAATTGGTAACATAGTGGAATTTTATTTACTATCCTGATAATAATGATGATAACATACTCTTGTTTTTGTAAACATTATAAGTAAAAAGGTTTTTTATGATCTTCAATTCGAAATTCAACTGTTTTAATGCGTCTCACCTGAAAATATCCTCGTGTTTCAGACGTCAGTAGAATACCTGACATTCGCCGCCATATCGAAGCTTATTGCGGCCGGCGCGACCTACCCTTACCAGGTCGTAAGGGCCCGGCTGCAGGACCATCACCGGACCTACCGGGGCGCCTGGCACTGCGTCGAAGAGACCTGGAGGTATGAACGATTCCGTGGCTTCTACAAAGGCCTCACGCCGTACCTCCTCCATGTAACGCCTAACATATGCCTAGTTATGCTCATATGGGAAAAGTTCACCAATAATGATTAAATGCTAGATTATCTGATGGGAATGAGACTCGGTTATTTATTATGGTAAATCCCTACAATGACAAACGTAAACGTATAGCTTGATAGGTTATATAAAAAACGTTAACGATAGTGAAGCACAGATTAAGATTAGCTTGTTTATCTCATTAACTCTTATATGTTTGTTGACATCTTTGTATCCATTGTACAAATATGTTTATCGTGAGAAATAAAGTCGTCGTTCTTTTTATTTAAGTAAACCCTTTTTGGAATGGGTGTGTATCTCTAAACAGTAGCATATTACCATCTTATTCCAATTGTTTATGTATAAATTTCACTGAACATTTGGTAAATGTAATTATATAAAGTCTTTTACCGTCTTTGTCTTCGACAAACTAACCCTTTTAAAAACGTGGGTATACATGTATTTTTTAATTTAATAGTACTAGGGTTGTGCTTACTTTTCTCTGTTCAAAGTCTGAATTTGTTATTGTAGGATCTATCCTCTTTATTGCAAAGCTGTTTAATGTTCCACTCTTGAGTTAATAGTTGTGGGATTTGAACGCACGCGTCGATCCGTTCGTGTTTACCGAGGTAAGCAACTAGTTTGTAAGCGGGACTAGTATTACTCTTTTTGTTTGTAATCAATGCATTTTCTTTGTTAATGTTTTCGATTGTGTTTTTTAATGTTTGATATTCGCCTTGTAATTAGTTGAATGAAACCGAATGTATATTTTTAGTTTTGACACGCTTTGGCAGCGTTTGAAGCGCTGGCACGGGTTCAATTCGCTATACAAATTAATTTATAATGTCTTTTGGTATGTTAGCTATGGAAGAAATGTTCTTCGCTAAATGTCAACCTATGATAAGTATTTCGGAATGAAACTATATTGCCTATGGCCCGGATTGTGAAACCTGTCTCACGACATATGTTGTGTTTTTTTATTTATTTGTTTTGTAAACCTTCTGTAAATAGTCGAACTCTTTCCCATCAGACATGACCAACCTTATCTTATCACAACGCTGGTAACCTTGCTCTCTGTTGTTGCCAGCCTAGCACAATTTAGTTTTAATTTTTGAATTTGTGATAATAGGTATTTTAATTGATTTTTAGAACTTTCCAATCTCAATGTTTGTGTAAGTAAATTATAAAAGACGTGTTTTTTGTTGGAACGAAACGTTACATGTGTGGTGAGACGACGTTAGGTTCCTTAAAAGATAGATTTTTCAACTTGCCTCTATTACATAAATAAATAGCTAATTATAGTTGTAAAATTTAGAAGTTTCCTAGTAAGAATTGTGCAAGTTTGAGGTTCTATCTTAGAGGCTTACTTATTGTATTTTTTCCATTATTAAGTAATATCAATATTAACGACACAGTAAAGTATTCAGTAAATCCGAATTTTAGTGTACCCCTTTGAAATTTTTATCGTAAAATTTAGTAAAATTTTTAGTACTGCTTTTAGATTTTGGTGAAGTAAGCCATAATGATATCAGAGCTCTTTTAAATAACTTAAAAACTTATAACGCCCCTCTTTTTTGCGTCGGGGGTTAAACATCGATTCAGACGTATTATATCAAATAAATAATCGAAGGCACGTTGTAATTTATTTATTTTATAGTTATGTACGTAGCTAAGTATTTTATTTTAGAATAAGCACTTTGACAAAGGTTATTACATTGCAACTTCTTGTTGTAACTAACTTTCATGTTGTAAATACCAAGCTCAAATCATAAGACAAGTTTCGTATAAAGTAATCGCAGTTTAAATCAATTCCAAAAAGGTGTACGTTACAAAGGAAAAACATTCTCAACTACTACATGCTATGTTAATACAGTTTACATGCTCGGTGTTGTATCGTACTGCTACAAACACAATCTGTATATGCCAATGCCAACTTTTCCATATTATTATAATATAATATAATGTACAAACAGCCAGCCCCAGGACGTAGGTCCTTCTTATTAGAGGCATGCGGTCTATAAATAGTACATGCTGCATGCAATATAGTTGACACAATAAATAAGAGTCTGTCTTGGTTAGTAATCGTTTTAATTTATTTTTGCTACGTTTAACAGTTAGGTTATTGCGTCGATAATGCAAAAATATCATTGACGTCATCCGGTCTATTGTTATGCGCATTTACCGGTAACATTGTTTAACCA
The DNA here is from genome assembly GCA_948252455.1 of Acleris cristana. NCBI lineage: Eukaryota > Metazoa > Arthropoda > Insecta > Lepidoptera > Tortricidae > Acleris > Acleris cristana. The sequence continues at coordinate 3,925,532 of OX411774.1, read as the reverse complement.
AAAAATAAATACCGTAAAACGGGGTAAATAGGAACTAAGGGGTAAATAGGGACACAACCTAAAATGAAGCATATGTTACTAATTATAATACTGAAATAACGTAAATAGAACGTAACATTATTTTCATTCAATACTTGTTCTTATTTGTAACAAGTTATGCTTCATTTTAGGTTTTGTCCCTATTTAACCCTTAGTTCCTATTTACCCCGTTTTACGGTACGGAAATACCTATCAGAGACGGGTTAAAATTTTGTACTGCAATTAGTTCTGTAATGAATGGTTTGGCATAGCACGAAATACTGGAAATAAGCACGGGTGTGGTGAATAAACTTAACTCATAGTTTTTAGTCGAAAATATTCGTATTATTCTTGCTTTCTCAGTCGGCATCAGTATCAATCAATAAGCTAATTGAGAAAGCAAGATGATTACGAAAATTTCCGACCAAACATGATATGGTATGATTATTCAATTCACTCCACCTGTATCATACATGCCTAGCTATTTAATAGCTAGGTAGTCTCACGGTACTCATCCTCTTCTTGCCCTGCTACAGATGTAGTACATAATCATAGTACAGTCACGAACTGTGATTGTTGAGCCACTTGCCATTGTTCGTAATTTAGCCGTGTATTCAATAACCGATGTCACCGACTGGCTGACAGCTATTCGATTTGCATTACACGGCCAAATTAGAAAATTGGGTAAGTGGCTCAACAATCCCTGTTCGCGACTGTACATCGTATTCGGTCGGAAAAGTTCGTATTTATCTCGCTATCTCAGTCAGCCAATTATTCATCGGTAAGCTTATTGGGAAAGCAAGACGAAAACAAACTTACCCGACAAAATACAATGTCGTTTGTTTATGCACAATGTCTGTGAAATAAACCCGTTTTACATTATGAATGATAATAATTTTTGAGAACATTTTTCCTTAAGGTGACGTATGCTTAGTATTCAGTGCCTACACAATAGCCACACACTAATATGTGTTAATCGATGCTGCTACACCAAATAATATGTGATAACGTGAAATCTGACGCATTATTATTATTGATTTGTTAATAATTCTAGAATGTAGTTATTGGGTGGCTGGCCACTGTCAATAATAAGACATATATATTTTTATATAATTCCTTAATGTCCACTGTTTCGACTTACCTATTCAATTTGTGTAATCAATAAAAGATAGCAAATTGATAAATTATATTTATTTTCCTGATCCAAGTTAAAATATTGTAAATATTAGTATTCTCTTAGTATTTGCTATAGATAAATTGCCGACGATGCCACGGTAAGTAAAAAAAAGTAAGAAATAAAAATAAAATTGCCAGATATCGTATAAAGACAGGTCAGTAAAATATAACGAAAAAAAAACAAAGTAAATCTTGTAAATACGTAATTTGCATAAAAATATCTTTCGATTAATAAGAATATTATTCATCACCACGGTAGTTTTATTTTTATAGTCTTTGTACGATTTTCTGCTTGAAGATTTAATCATTAGAAATTTACTAACTTTAGAATAATCAGGAATTCTCCAAATAAATACATTTCCACCTGGCACTTTTGACCTGGTAATTTGACCACCACTGATGAAAGCTCCGGTATCTTTTTAAGACGATTTCAAGCACTGCTTAAAAATTGATTTTTTACCATTAACCATTGCCTGCTCTAATTTCCACAAAAAAGTGGCTTAATATATATTTTTGCCAATTATCTGATTTACTATGTGTTGAAATTATGAAACCTGCCTCTATATACCAAATTCACCAAACGATGTTAAATGGTAATGAATATTAATCTACTGTTAGTTCATACATTTTTCTACAGCTGTTAACACTAGCATCGTCTGTTAGGTGGTTGGTGAAATTTGACATAAATATCGAATAGGAAAAAATTAATTCGACGTAAAATTTCAAAAAATACCAAAGTACGCAAGCAACGAGAGTAGTCAAATTACCAGACCGAGAAAGGCATGGTATTTTTCTTTAATAAATCCTAGTTACTACTTACAGTTTAATTGTTTTATAAGGCCTGATTTACATTTTGCGAAGTGCAAGTGAAAAGTTTATACATTTGCTGTCAAGTAGCAAGTAGCAAATGTATGAACTTCGCACTTGCACTTCGCAAAGTGTAAATCAAACATGACACTGCGATGCCCCGTTCCTACATGACAACGGCTTTTTGTCAGTAAGTTGTTCTACGCTCCTTACATTTTGAGCATGCTTATGTATTTTGGACTGACACTAATGTGGATTGACGACAAGTCATATTTACTTTAGAGTTACTTTTTACAAAGTGTCGAAACGATAGCCAGTATAGAGTTTTGTAAGAAATAGCAAGCCGTGACTTTGCCTTTTACCTACTATTGAATTATGTACAACAGTTTTCGTTGATTTAAAAATTATAACGATTTCTTAAATGCGCCCGGTCTTTGATTTTTTAAAGTCTATTTTCCAGAACTTAATAATTTTTGTGGTTTGGGCGGAATAAACTATCTTGACTATAGTCAGCATCCCAATTCTAATTGAAAGTGGCATTCAAAATGTTAAAGGTTTTAGCACATTGGCTTTTATAACGAATAAACTACTTACATATACTTTTAAGAATGCCCATTCAAAAGTCTAATGCAGAGTATAAAATATTTCCACAGATATGAGGGGTGGCGGGGCTTCTACAAGGGTCTGAAGCCGAATCTGATGCGGGTGGTACCAGCGACGATGATTACCTTCCTGACTTACGAGAACGTCTCGCATTACATGCTAAATCGCTGCGCACCCATCAAACTGCCTTCTTAAGCATATGAACCAGTCTCATACACTATCACTATAGTTAGGTCAATCTAGGATGATCCCCGTGACAGCTCATATAAACACGTGTAGCGACATCTAGCGACGACTTGTTTCAAGCAGTTATGACAGCGCCATCTGTGTCAGACAACTAAACTTGACAGTGCGCTGCATCGCGCTATCGAAGTTTCTCCTGTCAGTTGATATACACACAACTTTGAACTTCGTCCCAATGGACTTCGGTCGGCAGGTATAACACCCGCCTGGAGAGAAGGAGGTTATAATTATGGTTAATTACCTCTTTTAATATGCCTTGCTTGCGAGTGTAGTAAGTAATTATAATTACGTAATACGGCTGTCATCGGAATCATTCCACATTAAATGAAATATAAGGGCCACAAAACTAGTATACCAAAAAGCAAACATTTAAGCTGACGGCCTGTTTTTGTTTTCGTGTAACTATTTATATAATTAGTAAAAATCACATAACCTTTGCAACTAAGAGATAGACCTATCGAACAGTAGGTACTTCCGCTTCAAAATCCGACGAGACGTTTAGCCTACATGAGGTTGCAGAATTAAAAAGTAAACCCCTCTTAACAGTAAACCCTTCTTAGTTTGGCTAATAAGGAAGTGTAGAAATGAAACTTTTGTCCATACTTTAACACAGCGCTGCAGCGTCATAAATACCTACCTGTTCGCTTAGCCCACCCCTCACTGTCCCCCTATGAATGCTACCAGGGTTGCAACAATTTTATAATTTACACACGGATCATTAGATCAGTTATATTTTTGGTGCTCAGTATTTGTAGGGACTTTCAAAGACATCTATTGCCAGATTTGTTAGAGAAAAAATAAACAGCAACCCTTGCCTCATCCCGGCCCGTGATAGCGCAAGGCGGTGCACGCCTTGGCTGGATATTCCTTTAGGAACATTTATTATCGTGATTCTATTTTGTTTTGTTCACGTCTGGGCCTTGAGTTTCATTTCTATATACCCTTTCTTATTGTCATAAAACTACCCAGATTTAACTTTGCTCGGTACTGTTGGTCAGACTTGAATTGAATAACATTCGGATATCTAAAACTTGAACACCACAGCTTCTTACGCCTCTTTTTATTTATACCTTTCTTATATATTCATCTTAAAGACACTAGGTGTGAACGTGTGCGTGTGGACTGAGTGAGCACCCTACTAAAAAAAAAAAAAAAATGCTGTTCATTTAGTAAAAGTTCTAAAACAATTGTAAAACTAATCCCTGTATTTGTAAAACCTTAATTTAAAAAAAAAAAAGCTTTAACATGTGCTCACTCAGTTCTCACAATCTACCAACGAAATCAGTGAATGTATTCATTTAACATATAATATTTATATACTAATATTTAGTAAAACCTATGCTAACTTACCTTTATAATTTGTAGATCTCCTAGTAACGTATTTAAGGTTTTACAAATAATTTCTTATGCTCACTCAATCCACACGCTTTCGAAATCCCGATTTCTGATGAAAAAACTAAAGATTTAAACTGCTATATATGTGTACAGTTTAGTAAAATTAATATGGGACTTTGTAAAATACAAAACGAACCACAAACGTGGCAGGTTTTTGGATAATAAATTTTTGTAAGTGCTCACTCAGTCCACATATTATAAGTAAGTTAAAAATGTATATATCTTTAGATTTGTAGTATCACAGAAACTATAAATTAGTTCAACTTTTAGTAAAATATTTTACTAAATATCCACAATCTAATATTTTAGATTCGTTGTCTGTTTATAAAGATATTCAATTGTAATTATTGTAATGTAAATATATCAATTAGGGTGACCACACTTCTATATTATGGTCATATCCAAAATACAGGACATTTTAAAAGAAAACAAATTTGTTTACTTAATCAGTCTTCTTTATTGAAGTAAGTAAGCAATAGAATAATATTAATTTATACTCGACTACGGCAAAGCAAAAAGGAGGTTAAAGAAATTTACAAAAATATTATTAACGGGTAAGTAAAGTTATGTATCAAAATAACTGCACTGTTAAGTGTCAATTAAAACATAGCTTAAAAGGTGTAACAGAATGTCTTGGTTAGTACTTTCTGTAATTTTAGTACAATTATCGTCGTAGCAAAAAAATGTGTCGTCTACTGAATGATGAGCTTTGTAATGACCTATACCAGTTGAATGTAAAGGTGCTACAAATTCAACTGCGCCGATGATTTTATATATTTTATTATTTATATATAAAGTACGAGGCACTTTATTTAGTGCTACTGCATTGGTGCCATTTAAATCAAAAGAGATCAAATTTGATATTACATAATTACTGGTTGCTATTCCTTCACATGACGCACATTTTAATCCACCTTCCGCTATAGAAATAGATTCTTCTAACATACTAATATCAAAAATATTAATAATATCGATGTTTAAGGGCAAGAAGACGTTTCTTTTTAATATGTTTGATGAGCACGATAGGTTAGTACATATTTTTGTAAAAACTGAGCTAGTAAAGTATTCCAAAAGAAAATGTTCATAAATGTAAGTAACGTTACATGCGACATTTTATAGTTGTACATTTTTCATTCTATTTTTGTTGGCATTTCGATAAACTGTTTTATTATATATTATAATATTATAATGTACACTTGTCGCAATACTCGCAATTAAATTAAGATAAATCTCATAAAAATATATCAATTTAATTAATGTGTATGTGGCTGTATCGGTTAATTTCCTTAGCCTTAAAAGAAGAAATTTATTTATTTAGGATATGACCATAATATAGAAGTGTGGTCAACCTAATTGATATATTTACATTAGAATAATCACAATTGAATACCTTTATAAACAGACAACGAATATAAAATATTAGATGGTGGATATTTAGTAAAATATTTTACTAAAAGTTGAACTAATTTATAGTTTCTGTGATACTACAAATCTAAAGATATTTACATTTTTAACTTACTTATAATATGTGGACTGAGTGAGCACTTACAAAAATTTATTATCCAAAAACCTGCCAGGTTAGTGGTTCGTTTTGTATTTTACAAAGTCCCATATTAATTTTACTAAACTGTACACATATATAGCAGTTTAAATCTTTAGTTTTTTCATCAGAAATCGGGATTTCGAAAGCGTGTGGATTGAGTGAGCATAAGAAATTATTTGTAAAACCTTAAATACGTTACTAGGAGATCTACAAATTATAAAGGTAAGTTAGCATAGGTTTTACTAAATATTAGTATATAAATATTATATGTTAAATGAATACATTCACTGATTTCGTTGGTAGATTGTGAGAACTGAGTGAGCACATGTAAAAGCTTTTTTTAAAAAAAATTAAGGTTTTACAAATACAGGGATTAGTTTTACAATTGTTTTAGAACTTTTACTAAATGAACAGCATTTTTTTTATTTTTTTGGAAGGGTGCTCACTCAATCCACACGCACACGGTGTGAACCAAGGCGAGCTAGGAACAACTTTGGACCTAGACGAAATCTTATTGCCACAGGCCATTTCAAGCAAGTCTAGCCTGTTACTGCGGGGCGCATTTTTGTCCAACAGCTCGCACAGTATAAACAAACCAGTAGAACATCTTCGAAGAAGGTTGGGTACGTGTGGCTTGTATTTGTGCCCGCGTTACACCTGCGCGGTACAAGCTAGTGTTGGGGCGAGACATAACGCTGATAACGCTGATTGACGCTGATTCAGTCGTGGCTGTGCCGCCTGCGTGTGAATAACTTTTCTCAATATACTTTGCCCATGGGGTGCCCGTGTAATAGCAGTCGCCTCACCTCCCCCGACGCCTGTCACCGCACAAGATGGTTGCGCTTTAACTTGTCGGATATAAAGGGCCTGCTAGACGGTCGCAAACAAGCACTTCCGTCGGCGCTTTGGGTTCCAGCTAAAAATCCTATTTGCCGATGGCCTTGGCGACAAGCCTCCGACCAAGGTCGCGCCGTCGAAGGCTTGCTGGCAACCGTCTAGCAGGCACTTAATGCTCGCAGCTTACTTTGGGACCCTTACGTCTGCTTTCAACTATTTACCTTAATTCATTATAAAAATAATTTAAATAAATAACTAGATAGAGTATTTTTGTCCGATTAATTTAACTTGTAAATATAATAACTACTACTATCTATACAAGTTAAATTAACCGTACAAAAATAGTCTAAGTACCTACCTAGTATTTCTTAGCAAACCGACGCAGACGCAAAATGTATTCTATTTGCCACTGATGTTTATTTATCTATATGATGCTATATGCTGCAATGGGCTTTATTAAAAAGGCATTACATAACTGTGGCGCCTTTAAAGCTTTGAAATAAATATTAACTAAAGGTTGTCTACAAGTCCCACGACATGGTACGCGCAGAATCCGTCTTCCGCTATTGCCACATTTCTTCCCGTTATGAGTAAAAATATAATGCACCTTTTTACTACAGGGCTATTAATTTTAAATTGCTGTAAATAAGTACATTACATGTAATGTATGATGGTATTTTAGATTTCCTAAATGTAAGAATTTTTTCGACTTGCTTTATCTTTTTGGAAATACGATTTTGAAGGATGATATGACCCTTTAGAATTATTGCATTTAATTATGTTTTAGTATATTCGACTACGTACCTAAGTTATGAGCATTGTTTTAAGCGACTAAGAGATTTCTTTACTTACCACCTTTGGATTCTAAGGGCCTGTTTCACAATCGTCAAGTAAAGCATATCTAACATATAAATTTAGCCCTTTTCTTTTCTTACACTTGAACATAAACAAGGAGAGAGCTAACTTTAACTGTCACATAAATTTACCTGTCGATTGTGAAACAGGCCCTAAGATAGACTGTCCAAATTTGGTAAATAAAAGATATTCTTGGTTAATTATTCAGAGAATTTACCAAACATCACAACATCATGTACAAAACAATGTTTTTTATTTATTCAGGCTGTGTTTTGTTCCTCCTTTCCTATGTGTTAAGTACGTGTACCTAGTTTATTTTAGTATACAGGGTGTTTAATAGTCCAGTAATGGTCGACAAATACGGAAATTGTAGAGGTAACCTTTTAGGAATGAGTGTTGACTTGTTTAAATAAAGTAAGTAAGTATTTAAAGAGTAGGTACGTCAGGAACTATCTCGGTTTGCTTACATAGTAAATAGGTATCGACAAGATTCAGTGTATGATTTATTACCCAATTTATCATCCCTTGAGACCCCTGTAGGTTCGGTAATCAAACACCCTTAGAATTGTAAGTCACTAGACAAATATTTAACTTTGGAACGCAATTATTCAGTAATATTTATGATTTTTTTACGTTAATTTAGGATCGTTTTAACCGCTCGATTGGAATATCATAGTAAAAAAGTAATTCCACCGAAATAAACAGAAGTAGTGTAGAATGAATAATTGCGATATGCATTGTATCATGTACGTACAAATAAGCTTGTTTTTGTTGAATTAATAAATATATTTCAAATAAAACTGCGTCTTTCTGTGCTTTAATTACTTAGCTTAATTGTATACTTACTTACTCTTTTCTCTCGTCGATCATTAAATTTAATTTTTTTCATCTTACTGTTAGTAAGAAACGATATGATTTCCAGGGTTTGGTCAATTACCTCTGGCCCTGTCATTTTCAAGTTAAGTATACCTACCTTTAATGAAATTATTATGAAGGAAAGCCCTCATATTTTCTTAATAATTTGTTATACGTAGCTACTTATCAAATGGTATATGAATGAAAAACAAGCGTTGGTTAATAAATTAATGGAACGACGAACATACAACACGTTTTAAATAGATGCTGCGTACAATAGTTAATGCTAGTGGCTCTGTTTTATCCAACACAATGCACTACAAAGCTTTGTGCAGAACGCTACAGTCACGTTCTGCACAGAATAATAAATAGTACGAGTACCTTCGGCAAAACGAGACGTGTTTGCCGCATAAAGAACCTTGCGCTTGTGGAAAAGAAAATGGCGCAGTAGAGGATTGGTGAATTAGGTAAATATGGTGAGTTTTAAACACATTTGTTACCATATAAGGTGGCAATAGTATGTGTATAAAATTAACATGAAATGAACCATGTGAACCAAGGATAAAGATGTTGGTGCTTGGCTTTCCCGCCTTTTCTACGACAGATAGTAAGTATACTTATAAATGGAGGTAAGTTCGAGACCTAAATGTAGATGGCGCTGTTAGTTGAGTCTTGTTTGGTCTATTGAGTGAGCCGCGTGTTTACAGTTGGTTAGTGTATTCAAGATTGGATGGAAAATGTGAAAAGTGAAAAGAAAATTATGTCTAAGAAGTATGTAAGTATTGTTGTTTATATATATTATTATTATTTCCTTGTTGCTGTAACATAATCCTCGCCAAAAAAAATCTATTGATATACCTATGTGTGAAAGTGTTAAGGAATGTTTTAAAAGTTGTAAGTACCCACATTTAAAGTGATATCAATATGTTTATTATTTTTATTGCTTTTTAAATTTGTACAAATAGTCATAAAAACCGCTTCACGGGTCGCCAAGCTCATTTCAACAGTTACTTAATTATGTTTTTAACGCATCGCTTAGAGTTAAACGAGCTCTAAGGAGTACCAATTACCTAATTATAGCTTGGTGAAACAGTTTGACGCGGTGACAGGGCGAACAATAATAGATTTAAGCTGCAGCGGAAATATTGAACAGCTGCTTATTTATTTTTCCACACTAAAGGTAGGAGGCTGTTAGGCCGCATTCACACTTGCAAGTTATTGCTGTAACTGCAAAGCTATACCTATGCAAGACAGGGATGCAGATATTTGTCACTCGCTCTAACCCATAGTTGCATCTCAAAACTTACAGCAATAACTTGCAAGTGTAAATGAGGCCTTAATGTGCTCAAGAACTTGTCGACAAACTTACCCTTATACGATCTATCTATATTTCTTCTATTATACATAGAAGGGATAAGTTCGCCTTTCTATCTATCTTTATGTCTTCTATCCATTCTATCCTATCCTACATATATAATAAATGCGAAAGTTTGTGAGTTGGTACGGAGTCACGAGCGTCCTCTAGTTAGGTACGTATAAAGAACAACATGCGACTTGAGTGAAATAAGCGGCTTTTACAAGCTTCCGGTTTATAAGTTTTCCTTATTGTACGAGTAAAATTGGCTTGTAAGTAAGGTTTCATCCAGGGCTATAATATGAACTGGTTAGACAAAGGGGAACCGCGGGTTTATCGTCGGCATAGAACGTGCCATGCATCGGTGAATTGTTCTATTAATTTATTGTTACAATTAAATTATTTAAATAAATTAGAAATGGGACATGCTCTCAAGTACCTAATGTAATTTATGTTATGACAATGATATTAAGTTTTAGATAGGTATTAAATGTCTTGTTAGACCTAAGTCACCAAAAGTTGTAGATAAGTACGCCGGCTATCGGAAGATTGTGTCGCACTAACTCTACTCTTTACCATCCAGTATCTACTAACAATATGACAATAAAATATTTAAAGGAGGGTTTTATTTAATTGGCCTATATGATCAATGAGGACAAGCGATATGTCACCGGATAGGTAATTCTAAGTTGTAAAACTATAACCATAGTTTTAGTTCGAAATATTTGTGTGAAAAAAAGTTATCGCCATGCAAACACAGCGGTGTTTCAAAGTAGTTATGCTAACGTCGTCTATGTAGGCGTCCCGATGTTCCAGATTCTTAAATATTTCTCACAGTTATTTGAGGTTTCCCGCTACACAAAATCGTTGTAGAATTAAAAAGGGTATCCGGTGATATATAGTGCTTATTGTTATTGGTTTCTAGGCCAGTGTTCATACATTTCTGCCCATTCTGCTTTGAATTTTAATTTGAAGGCGCCGAGTTAATCAACAATGTACGCCCTTAGTTTCATTATAATATTATACCTACATTGGTAGCTATTGCCCATGACTCCGTCCGTGTAGAACCCGTTTATAGTAATTCCCTCGAGAACTGTATAATTTTCTGGGGTAAAAAGTACCCAGTCCTTCTCCAGGTTTCACGCTCCATGCCAAATTTCATTGCAATCGGTCCTGCGGTAGAAATGTTTAAGAGTTTAACTTAAGCACCCTAATAATGTATCTTAACTTTTTATCTAATTTAAAGTAGACCTACTTGTTCGGTAGTTTGGAGTAGCCAAATGAGTAAACATATATGTGATATACCTACCTACAATTCGAAAAAAACCGAGTCTTAATATTAACAAAGAAATTGTTTTTTCTTCATAGGTGCATAACGTTTTTTTACCTAGCAGGTATTTGATTATTTTCAACAACCCTAGGAGCAATATTGCGATATGGGATCGCTGGGTTATTGTTACGTTACTTAAATCTTTAATGTGTTTTCCTACTTACCTGTCACAGTATCTTATTTACGACCTACGACAACCGCGAAACGTAATCTATCTAGCTGAATACCAGAGATTAAGCACAATAGTGGCACAATACCTGGGTCGTCAGCCGAGATTCTAGGCGGGAAAAACCATATCGTCTTTGACCTGTTATCGTATTGTCAACGTTTTGATAGCTCTTACGTATTTACTTAAAGGGGCTTCTAAACGGGCCATATTTTCACTGCAATATGTGGCCGGCAACTAATGGTGTCCCTCTCTTATTCGTATGTAAGAGAAAGACACCAATAGTTGCCGGCCACATATTGCAGTGAAAATATGGCCCGTTTAGAAGCCCCTTGACAGTAATGGTGGCCGAGTTAAAAACCATCAGGTCAAAGACGATATGGTTTATACTGCCAAGAATAAAGGCTCTGAATTGAGCTGCATTACAATATTTTGAAGGTTTGACTTGATTTGATTCGACCTAGGTACAGTCAGCAGCAAAAGTAGTATGGACAGTCGAACAGCACAAAATTATTTACTTAAGTATACTTGATGTAAATAATTGTCCAAGGGATAAGAGTGTGTGTGTATATAATGTGAGCTCTTTGATTTTCCTCCTACTTCTACTGCTGATTTTACCTTAAGACCGAAACATTATGACAGTCTTCCTTGTAATCTTTGTTAGGGTTAGGTATTTTAAAGATAAGAACAATGAATTTGAAGTATTACTTAACTTGATTGGCTCTTCACAGTTTAATGCCCCCGGAGATATAGATAGCTTCTTTTCACAAGTGTTAGGGATATTTTTTTCTGATTTGTCAAACAAAATTATACATTGAAAATCTGTAATTTTGTTTGACAAATTATTAGGGCATAATATTCATCATTATTACCGGGGGTTGATAATAACGAATGTTGTAATAAGTATAATGATATATTACTAACATGAAGATAACTATTCTCAATATGTCGGTGATAATGTTTCATATGACATAATATTATGTAGGTACCTATGGTACCTTATTATTACAAATTAAGGATAAATTACTGACTTCTCAAACAAACAAAAAATACACAGTCTTGACTTAGTAATAGTGGAATAAGTAAATATTTCATATAAGTATGCAGTAGTAGCGGTTAGATAATACTTAGACGCCCACTTACATTGTATTTATGTAAACAGAAATACGCATGTGGAAAATAACTAGGTAACGTTTTCAAAGGGATTAAATGATAGCCTCTTTGTAGTCGTTGACTAATTGTCATGGCAACATTATGAAATCTAGCCACGGCACGACATTATAAAAATTATAAAACCGTTAATGGCTTTTATTAAATTTACTATTAACTTATGTGATGCTGCCTTATCTGGTAAATATTACACAAATGTATTATCTTTTTAAAAATTATAATAATAGGTTGTTCAGTAATAAGAACATACAAGATATCAGAGATAAGTAAAGTAATTGCACTTTATTACATAACCACGCACGCCAAAACCGTGAACCAAAATTCATATCGCATATTTATACCTACCGTGTAAAATTGTTCCAGAAATTCATAATAAGTAGTTAATGGCCACGAGCGAACGGGTTGTTGTTGTTAACCGCACAATGAACCGTTAATATCCTACGTATCTGATTGGGATACCTATTTAAAGTCGAACAGATTTATTAGTACGTCGCACTTATCATATCAACAGAGGGCAAATACGCAAATAGTCATACAATGTACCAATAACATTACTCTACCGAGCTCTTTAGATAAGCTTACTTGTGTCCTGTGCCGGGAAAATTAAAAAAAAAACTTATTAATTGGCGCCAATTTCTGACGTTTCCGCGAGGTGTTTTATAGGGAACATTTTGTCTATTAAAAAGTGTACGTGTCTCTAAAAGTCTAATCGTATTTCTTATCGCTATTTATTATTATAGTTAATTATTCCCAGTGTATATATTTTTAATATGATAGAACAATTAAACAAACGAGCCGTTCACGAACAATTGTTGGAAAGAGAAAGAGTTTTGCAATTGAAAACTAAGCCAAAAATCAACATGGAAAACACCAGAAATGGCCGGTGGTTGGCTAAGGTAAATCTTTACACTTTTCTTTTCATCATTTTGCATAACAAATCAAACTTTGTACAGGAAAAAAGCAAAATATTTTCGAAATATTCACAGCCTTTAGATTTAGAATTTTCAGGTTGAATAACACCAATCAATACGCGTACCTACAGGGCACCAATTATGTGTACACCACAAAGTCTCAAAAATATGTACATTGACCTTATTACCATAAAAATAAATATTTATGTGGATACTTTTACATATTTTTGCAACTTTGTGCGGATATCAAATTTTACCTTTGACTGTACGATGTACGAAAAAACGCTATATTTAAATTGGTGTGATTACAGCGTAAAGCATAAAGAAAAACAAACAATTAAAACCGGCAAAGTGTTATGTCGGGCTCGCGCTAAATATACCTACATAAGCATAACCTAATATGGTCTAAGATCCGAATAGGAGACAACCTTCACCCAGCTGTTTATTCGATAAAAAGTATTTTATATCAAATTTAATATGATTAGTAATATATGGCGAATAGGTAAGACTGAAAAATTTCAGTCCAGTACAGTTCATAATCCATACTAATATTATATAAAAAAATAAAACTTTTATTTTAAATTGCTGTTGCTTGTTTAATTAGACCAATTACATACCTACTAATCGAAAGTATGAAGCCTATAGAATATGCAAACGTTCGGTTTAGTGCAAATGATTAGTACCGACTTACCTACCTACCCAATGGTTACGATGGGAAAAAATAGTCAACCTAACGTTTGCATATTCTATAGGCTTCATAATTTCGATTAGAATGTAATTGGACTATTAAACAAGAAATAGCAATATTTAAAAAAAAAACATTTTTAGTTTTTTTTTATTAAAGCCTATAGGTACTGGACTGAAACTTTTCAGTCAACCTATTCGCCTTATATTACTTACCATATAAAATTTTATATAAAATACTTTTTATCGAATAAACAGCTGGGTGAAGGGCGTGTCCTATTCGGATCTCCTACTAATATAAATTATTGGTATATTTATTTATGTATGTATGTATGTAAACTCTTTATTGTACAAACCACAGAAATAACATAAGATAGTGTATAATTAAATAACATAGTGTGGCTGTACGGAACGTGGGTGCACGAGTGTTTATCGCAGTTGACAGGTTATTTTATATTATTACGGGAGATATAAGATTTCCCGGAATAAAAAATACGTTCTTATTCTGGGCCAGCTATGTGTGCCAAATTTTATCTAAATCCGGCCTTCCGTACAAACTTTCACTTTTATTAAACCATGAAGGATAGTTCATAAAATAATTAATAGAAAGATAAATTAATGACTTGATTAAAACACTCATTACCTCTAATCAATCTTGACAATGAACAAAACAGCCACTTATTTTAATTATGTTTTGTACGATGTTGCGTCACGTGGTCCGCTTGAGAAGGCGTAAGCTAATTTCGTCAAGTCCCGCACTCGCTCCGGTAGCCGTGATCGTCTAGTGGTTAGGACCCTACGTTGTGGCCGTAGTAACCCAGGTTCGAATCCTGGTCACGGCAGTGATACACTGTCGCGGCGGAGTTATTATTTTTGTTTTTATACGTTAAATATTTTTATTTTTGTATCAAATATCTTTCACATAGTATAAAACGAAGTCGCTTGTTTGTTCGCTTAGATATTTCAAACTACGCAACGGATTTTAATGCGAATTTCATCAATAAATAGAGTGATTCAAGAGGAAAGGTTTTACGTATAATCAAGTCTGTAACTCACGTAAACAAGAAACAAGCGAAGCGAGGGCGGGTAGCTTCAGATTAAAATATTAAGTTTGGGCATTCTCGGTGTGCGCGTATTATTTCGTATTGGTTTGGGACTTTGGGCATATTCGCTTCCTGGTTTTTGACGAGTCTTACACATTTTATGTATTATATCGAATGGTTTAAATACGCAATGTATGTCTGATTTTCGTGCTCGAAAGTTCCTATCTCAAAAGTAAAAGTTACAATATCTCTGAAAGCAGCGGCCTTCATGTTTTTTTTTCACAGCTTCAATAAGCAGTTTAATATGCTTGGTGGATTTTAATCTTAATTTTACTTTTGGTGATCTCTTTTACGGTATTTTCATATTTTGTTGAGAAGTGCTATTTAAAAAATTCATGCATATTCCATAGTACGTTATTTTAAAACTAGCTACTTATCTAACTATATCGACAGTCGGCACTAAACTTCGAACAAACAATTTGACTAACGCCCGACTAATATTCAGATATTATTATGCACCTTATCGTATCGTACTGATAAGAAAGATATCGCGATATATGTTCAGTACCTCCATGGTTTAGCGTTAGTTCGGTAAAAGAAAAGCAATTAAAGAGATTATTAAATACGGTGATTTTAAGGACAACAGAAGAAGTGATAAGTTTTAGGAGAGTGTAGAAACTTTTTCATTTGGCAGTGTTGTGTTAGAACGATGGTCATTTGTTTTTATCTTTTTAAAAATGCACAACGCGTTGGCTGTTAATACTGGTGTGATTGGTGTGTTAGTTTGAATTCCGAATACTTAGACATATTGTTT
This sequence comes from Acleris cristana, assembly GCA_948252455.1. Lineage (NCBI taxonomy): Eukaryota > Metazoa > Arthropoda > Insecta > Lepidoptera > Tortricidae > Acleris > Acleris cristana. The sequence continues at coordinate 3,909,728 of OX411774.1, read as the reverse complement.
TGTGGCAATGTTCGCTGAGGACGCAATGGAGGTGGAATTGAGTGGGAAGTTTAGAGTAAGTTTTGGAACTAAGGCTTGCGATAAGGTGTTACTGCGATAAAGTGATAACTTTAGAGTCAGCGCATTAACCCTGTATTAATGAGAATTTATTCTCCCTCTTACATAATTATCTGCGTTAGCTAAGTAATAGATGATGTAAGAAACTCTATGATTAATATTCATACATCAAATGAAAACCTGACCGAATCGTGCCAGTCAAATAGTAAACCGGGCTCCTCTCTTTTCCTATAACTTAATGATTCACATTGATTTTATTAAACTAAAGCGGACAAACCCGCGAACTAAGCACAAGCTTCTTATTCAAATGTTCAATAAATCTTCATGTAGGTCGATATTTATACAAAAATGGTTACATCCTGTTGACTCGTCAAGCGATACAGGGACCTTGGCGATTCTACTTGATCTGATAAAGGTCTAGGTAACTCTAATAAATTTAATTTAATATCCATTGTGTATGGATTTCTCCACTAATTGGAAAATTTGAACAGTCCCCTGCCAATTATCTCTTCAAATAATAGTGAATTAAACAGTCAAAATGGTTTTGCATCACAACTCCAGTGTCGTTCATACCAAGATCAATGTATTAAAGTTAATCTCATCAATTATTTTAATTTTTATCACGATCAGGCGACAGGGGACTGTTTTCGTAGTCTTGGGAGAAAGTTTGATTAAAAGTGCTTATAAAATTAATTACATATTAATTGAAATACTACTGTATTATAATTGTTTGTGTATTCACCTTCTTAGATTCGAGAGAAATCTTTTTACATTGTAGGACATTGCTAATATTTTGTCATACTTATCAAATTCTGGGTTTGCGATATACCTACCAGGGTACTGTTTTTTAACATGTTTAAATAATTATAACTAAATAGGCCGTATTAATTGATATCATATATCAGCCACGTTTAAAAATATGGCTATTATTTGACACGAAGAGCTTTTTTATTTGACATTTATCTAAAGACATTATTCCAAAAAAGCGACGGACAGCGATTTTCCAATTAGTGGAGAAATACCCAAGGACGACAGGAAGGATGGTGATGTGTTTTGTTGAAATGTGTATCAGAGTTGATAAAATAGCGGAGATCAAATTAGACGGACGGACGGACAGCGGAGGCTTAGCAATAGGGGTCCCGGCGTTAGCACCCTTAGGATACGAAATCGTAAAAATGCACAAAACATAACCAAATACACTTCTGTACCACCGTAAAACTTTGTCACAATAACAGACTCTATACTCAAACTGCGATTTACGTGGCGTTCAATACGTCATCTCATAGCGACACGGTTCTAATACATCCTGACCGCACATAGTAAAGGTACAGCTCCATAATATCGTCGACGATTAATAGATTAATAGAACTCGAGTCATGAACGATACGATGACAGTTTATTGATATTTCCTGTCGCGTAGTTACTACTACTTGGCTTGTCGATGGTATCCCTTTGAAATGCGTAAAATTGTTTGTCGAATGCTCCTTTTGTTAGTTTTCGAGAATCGCTAACGTTAAGATGTTGGGCCTGAATATGGTCGCTTTTAGGGAATGCAAATAACCGCTTATTACCGGTTTTAACCGGTTATTATCTTACAAAAACGGTTAATAACCGGTTAAATTGCATTCCCTACGCTTTATCGCGTTACATAAAGCTTCCGTCACTCTCGCACTTACATATTGGTCAGAAAGTATCAGACGTGTAATCCATGTTTGTCCATATCAATAAACACGACCATAATAGCCCTTACTAAAGTCCATACCAACTGACTTTTATAACCTCAAAATGCATCGTTTTTGACTAAAACGGCCGTTTTCTGGTGATTAAAGCAACTAGAGACCTCATATTCATACTATTTTCCTGATTTTACATAATGGATGGTTTTTGTTATGACAAAATTGTAATTTTAGGCGGTATGAAAGCATTTTGAGGTTATAAAAGTGTTTAGGTACTAAATAAGACAAGTCAGAAGATATGGAGTATAATACTAGACTTCTAGCGAAGGTGCTCCGAGTCTATGACCACCATTAGCGTTATGTATAATACGCATCTCGTCGTCCCAACAGTCGTAAAAAGTTCGCAAAACTCGTCTTTCCACAATGGTGGTCACCATTACGCAACTCTGACCCTAAAAAAACTACACGTGTATCATTTTGTATATGGAATCCTTTAATCTAATACACGTGTAGTTTTTTTAACGTCATAAACAGGATTTTAGAAGGCCAGACTGAATTCGTTATTTATTTAAATATAATGATTTAATGATATACAAGATATATAATTAATTATTTGTAAATGTTTGTTTGATTTACCTTAATAAATAAAATAATAATAAATAATAAGTCATTCGCGTCGGGTTATATATTTTTAATATTTAGGGCCTTAATTAAACTCACGGGTTTTTTAGGGTTCCACATTCAAATAGCGTAAACGAAACCCAATTCCTAAGCGTACAGGTTTCATTTAGGTACTTGTGACCCAAAATAGGTACGTTAATGTTATTATGTAGGTATGTTATGTTATTGACACTTATGACTTATGAATTAGGGCTTGTCCGTCACAAGTGTCATACATGAGGTTGACTGGTAGAGAATGTTTGTAGCATTAAGTTCGCCTTTTGTACAGTATTTTAATTTTGTGCAATAAAGTACCTAGGTATTTAAATAAATTCTTCAGGTAGATAGTTCATGCCTTATAGTAAAGCAACAATGAATAAACTTAACTTAAGGTTTAAAAAAAACGATTTCTTGAATTAAAACTAAATAAAAAATAGTGTTGTTTTTGAAGCCGCGCGTATAATTTTGTTTACAAACGGTTTGTTACCAATAGTCGAGAAAGATCGATTTAAACGGGATTCCTTACCATGTATTAAGTATTGAAACTGGTTTCTATTTCTAAGAATTGTCCAAATCGTGTCGTTAACTGGTTTCTAATATCATACCGTTTTTTTCCACTTATAAAACGGTTGCTACTCTATTCTTAAAAGTTTTTGCTCTTGTCTACCAAACGCCCTACATAGTGCTTCTTCAGTTAACTAAAAAAAACTTACAGCTGACAGCTGAAAACAAACACAGAAAATTCGCAATTTTCTCGTAGGTACAGCGTGTTCCAGAAATCAACGACAAAGTGACATCACGGACAATTATTTAATAGATCAGAACAGAATATAAATGACTAATAGCAAGTCTAGCGACCTACGCCGGGTTTGCATACATGAATTTGAAATATTTTATTGTTCTAAACCGTAGCAACCGTTGAGAGAGTTAAGTACATACGAGAGCGCAAAATAGTAAATTAAATTTTTCTGGTTCTGAAATCATCTTCTTGACTACAAAAAAAAGAATTTGTATTGGATTTAAATTTGAATGTTCTATGTTATCGGCTCTGAAAGATCACTACCTTAGACTAAAGGGTGATTCGTTGTTCATGGATTTCAAAAGTTTTCTGCTCATTTGGTGGTGATAAAAGATTAAAAACCGGGCAAGATGTTGGGTTATGCTCAGTGTAGGGTTCGGAAGCCGTTACTGCAAACAAAAAAAACTCAAAAACAACATGCATGAACAAATTTTCTATTTACTGTCTTAGTAGATGACTAGAGGACGCCCGCGACTTCGTACGCATAGAATTAGTTTCACGCTACTCCCCCCATTTCTTCCCGTTGGGGGTCGATCTTCGGAAAATCCTTTCTTAGTGCTCACTTACATCATGAAAGGAACCCCTGTACCAAAATTCAAGTTTCTAGTCATAGTAGTTTCGGCTGTTTGTTGATATATAAGTCAGTCAGATTTGCCTTTTATATATATATAGATTTTTAGTAGTTATAAACTTGGTCATGACAGGTTTTCCTTTTAAGTTCATTATATGTGTTTGAATTAAATATATTTTTCAAATTTTTATTAATTGTAGGTTTGTGTGTGTTGGTGAGGTAGACACGTAACTCTAGCGAAAATTACACTTTTCGAGTTCAATATTTCCTAAACGGCCCCCTAAATCTAAAAAATGATTGATTGTTTAAGAGCTATCTAATGATACCTCACTCTTGTCATAATGTAAGTTTTTTTACCTTTGCTTTATTTGTATGGGAGGTGAGAGCATCTGAGTTAAATAGTAGACATACGGACAGACGGACATGGCGAAACTTTAAGGGTTCCTTTTTGACTATACATAAGCCTAAAAAAACCGTGGAATTTCAAACAAATTATTTTAAAGATACCTAATTATTTTGTAGTAGGTAGCCCTACGTAGTAAATGGGTCATGAATTTTGAAACATAATGTTACCTAATCAATATGAATGAAGTTGCTTCATTCATTATTATTTACTAATACATAAGTACCTACTGTTTTCTGTTTCGCTAATAAATGAACAACTGTACACTGTACGGACGAAATGGGTTCAATATTACAGATAAGTACCTACCACGGTATGATTGATAACATAAATCAACTGACATATAGGGACCTACGTTTTGACAACGTAATAGATACAAAGTAGTTTCTGGCTTGCTGTTTTAGATCAGTATCAAGAAAAGGATTCAATCCTCAATTTAAGATTTAACAAAGTAAAATTACATAATATCGATAGGTACTACAATAGCAATAGAACACGAAATTAAAATGGGCCTGCGTTGTGGGCTGAATACTTAATTGTTATCCCTTAACTACGTTTATGAATCATTCTAATCTAATTAGTGACTGCTTCACACAAATTCACAATAGCACGAAAGAAAACTGACGTTAGCTCAAGTAAAGATGGCGTCATTATATACTACCGTACTACAACCCTTTTCCACCCTGTATAGTTTTAAACATATCCATTCAAATTTCAACTTTATCTTCATTGAACAACAGCGATTGTTCCTAACGCGAACGCAGCGTTAAACTTGTGTATCGACGGTCGATATCAAAAGTACTGTGTCATTTATGTTTGTAAGGATTCCCTTCCGTTTACAAGGAGACCATACAAATGCATAAATATATAGAGCTATGAGCGGTTCATCAATTCCTATCACGGGGTCAATAAGCAATGAAGAAGGAGGACTTGGAAGCACTATTAGACCACTAAAGGTAATAGGATTGGTGACGTAAATGACTTCCATAATCACAGTTTGATCTAGTTTAGTTAGCTAAAAGATTAATAAAGTAATTGGCAGAGTGAAGTAATTTAGAACATTAAGTAGCTGTGGTGTCTTTATGCGCAACTGAATGTGGAAGTTTAGTAGATTCTAGGTTCGCAAACGGGATAATATTATTTTCATCTTTGACTTTAAACGAGTTGGTTGTCCACTTTTCGCTTAATTTTAACGAAATGAAGTATAATTTTTCGAGTCTATTAAAGTATGTCTACCACATGACAGCAAGATATCAAGTTCAATTCACGCACCGCCTCACGTAATACCGTATTGAATTACCGATTGTATACGAAAGTTTTATTTCGGAGGTGGTAAATAAATACTACATCCGCAGGTACACTCCGTCATGTCACTGTCGGTGCGATCATTTGTGTCGGGACTTCCGGGTAAGTCGGTATCATCGCCGCCGACTTGAGCCGCCCCCATGTTTTGGGTAAGAGATGACAGTTATTGATAACCGTTGTTTTCGTTTTGTTATCTTCGCTCGTTCGCTTATACATGGCTTCGTAGCTACAAGTTGTTGACGTAATTAGGAGCGGAGTCCGTTCCTATCAGTCCGCTCGCGGCTCGGGACATATCACTACAGTTTCGGCGTCGAGCCTATTTCAATCAGAGTATTAAGTTTCGTACTTCTTGGCCGCATTGATTCATTACAAGGCCGGTTACAAAACCTTTTCCTAATTCCCTTTCATAGTGGACAGGCTAAGTGGAAGACCTTGTCGAAACTTTATCCGAGATTTGCTAGTGATCTAGGAGCGAGGCCGGGCGCAGGGCTCGCGGCTCAGTCTGCGCGCCGCGCTCGGGCCACCACCATGCGGGACGAGGAGTCCCCGAGGCCGCCGCCCTCCCCCGCGCCCTCCGCGCCGCTGCCCGTGGGCCCCTCGCGCCTTCGCCGGACGCTACACACGCTCCGCTCGCCGTTCCGCTCCGGCTCGCCCTTCCACATCGGCTCTATCAAACGTTCCGGCTCCACGAAGTCCTCCGCCTCAGACGGCGAGATCGTTCGAGACGAACGCACGATGCGTAAGAAAAACAAGAAACAACGCGCCGACGCCGCGAGCGACGGGTCCGGCGCCTCGCGGAGCACCGACGGCTCGCCGCGCGAGGAGAAAAAGAAAAAGGAGGGCGGAAGTTTGCTACGCAGAATGGGAAGCATCGGGAAGAAGCGGGAAGGGCACTCGTCGTCGTCGACCCCGCCGCCTCCCGATCCCGCGGAGCCCGTCCCGGCGCCGCTCGCGGAGCCGGAGCCGGTCGCGCCCGTGACGGCGGAGCCGGTCGCGCCCGTCACTCCGGAGCCGGCCGCGCCCGTCACTCCGGAGCCGCCAGTTAGTCCTATCGCGGTGCAGCACGCGGTCGCGACGCGTCCTTTCACTAAAGCCGCGTGGAAGCGCAAGAGCGTTCCCGAGATGGAGAAGCCTGTGGAGGAGCCGAGCCCGGGGAACGCGCTGCGGCGGCGCATCGCGTTCGTGGCGCAGGCGTCCGCGTGTTTCTCGGAGGACCACGACGACGGGGAGCGCGGCGCGGAGGGGGTGGACTCGCTGGAGGAGGCGGTGGCGCTGGCGCGCGTGCGGCTCGCGAGCGCGCACTCGCCGGCGCCGGCGCAGTCGCAAGACAACGACACCGAAGAGGAGGGGTACGCGGACGCGATGCCGCCCTACGGAGACCTGCTCGAAGAATCCAAGCCGAGCGCCTCACCGGTGAGTTGGGCTCAGTGGGCGCGGACCGGCCGGGCGATGCGCGCGCGCCATGACCTTCGAGGAGGCCGCTGACGAGTGCTACCTGACCGTGTGCGAGTGCTGCGGCTTCAGCGCCGAGACGGCCGTGTTGTACCCAGTACGTTTTATTTCACGATAGTTTTCAGCGGACGACATTCGACGATGCCCTTCGTGAGTACTCGCCTGCTCGTGTGCCTTGCTGCTAGCTTTGTATTTCGGTCCTGTAATGTTTGATCAAGTGTTCGTTGTTTGTGCGGTTAGTTTTGCGACGTTCATTCATCAGCCCGCACTTATTTAATTAAAAGGGAATGTAGCGAGTGCACTAGAGCAGCACGTAGCCTGTTTTTAATGACGTCCTGTAGTTTTGTCGAAGGGTTTATATATTTTCTAGAGTCTTCTTTAAATCTCATCGCATAAAACGCAGTCCCACAAGTAATTCTCTAATCAATTTTTCGGTTTTTGTTTTAACGGCACGTTAACTGTTTTTCATGTTTTCCAAGTGGAATTTCGAATTGTCCTTGACATAAAGTGATCCTATTTTATCTTCATTTGTGATGCAGCAAGGCCAGTTACACAACTGGTATTTACCTGCAGGTGTCCCATTTTATTCATATTTTTAAAACATGGCATTTTAATTACCTACTCATTCTAAACACGTTTTAAAAAAGAAAATGTCAGACTTGAATTTACCAATCTCCTTTATATTTTAAAAGCTGATGAAATATTAATTTTCGTCATTTTATTATAGTGATTAATGTATTAAGAATGCACATTCTTGATATTTAAAATGCAGAGCCAGGCTACAAGTTAAATAGATTATATTTTATTCCTATTTTGAAGAGGGTTAGATTAACCAAATAAAACATGTTCAAAATCGTAAGTAATTTCATTTGTCTGCGATTACGAATGGAATGGAATGGAATGGAATGGAATGGAATGGAATGGAACCTTTTAGGCGCATTACTGAAAAAGTAGGTACTGGTTTTCAGCTAAAATTCATAAACAATTAAAATATTCTTTAACGAATGATTTATACAAAATAGGAGAATGGTAGCCTAAAAATTAAAATTTACGATAAATATTAGGATAATATTTATAATCTATTTGTATGACCAGTTTCTTTATGTCGTCATGCATTTGCATTTTGAAATATTTTAGCAATTTTAATGTACTTATTACGCATTTTTAACCTCACTAATGACATTTAAACGGTGGTTAATGACTTTTATATTAAGGAACACTTGATTTAACCATTTTGATTAGAAACAACTTCCAATGATTTACTACCTCAATTTATATGTTGGCCGATAATCCAATGACAACCTAAGTAACAAAAATCTAGTTTTAATCATTTTGTCCACCTTGACATTAACTCTTCTTCCGAATCGCTTTTGACGTAGACATATTAAAAATACAACCTTGTAGTTAACGTTAATCATATCCTTAAACTTATTTCCACTATTTATTTGCTCAAAAAAGAGGTCAATTTGTCTGGTTTTTTTAACACAACCTTCAAGTTAACGATTTATTTTGAAACTTTGTGTTTTATAAAAACTTAGGTTATGCGATGTAATTTGAACGTGCGGATAATCAATATCGTGACCGCTTGCTGTCTATCCCGTATAAAATATGTAGGTATAGGTATTGTGGTTTGGTTAGCTGCTAGAACTTCATTCTTTGAATACGTAGAAAAATATATATGTTCCTAGATACTTTCAGTGTACTTAGGTATTGATTAAAATATCTAAACCTAAATAAAAGAGAAGAACAATTTCGTCACAGTCTAATTGCGGTTAAATATTAATAAATCGAAAGTTTTAATTACAATAGCGATTAATAAATGGGTGTAATTCATAATTACGTTAATTAATTAGGTTGCATTCTTAATGTCTGTGTTCGTCTACAATGCTCGAAAAGGCGACATTAGGTGTCAACTTATTGCACTGTAAGGCGTTATCTTAATTGAACAGTGAAATTCTTAAGTTTACAAAGAACAAAGACGTTAAGAGAAGTAAAAAAGGATATATATAAACGTTTTATTAGAGATCATGACTTATTAACCTTTGTCTTTAGTATTTATTAGTTAATAACAAATGACCATGACCATTTTGCTTAACTTCTAAAACGAATATTAATTAACATAAATAGTATAGTTGCAGCTGGAACACCCTGTACACTATCCAAGTTGTCAATAACTACCTACCTTTTATGTAGTGTTTTATTTTATAAAAAATCTTTTTTTTATTGGTTGCGATCACACTATAAACTTTTTGGGCTACCAAAATCTTTTTAAATTTGACTCCAGCGGGTTTAACATTACTATCGCGCGCATCCATCTGATGACTAGTTCTAAAAGAATGTGTGCTTTATGCTTCAAACTAGTACGTTCAGCTCGGCGTCTAGTCTCTACCACAGACCCATGAAATACCTCGATCACTTTCACATGGTTGGACAAAGCTGAGGTCACCAACGGACCGTGGCTGAAACCTGACTCCCGGAGTAGCCTTACACGCCTGCGCAATGTGCGTTCTACTGGCAAACGGTTTACCGTTCACTTGGTTATTGTCATGCCCTTTTATTCGTAAAAAATAAATTCGAGAACCCTAAAACTCCGAATTATATTTTTCCGAATTTTAGATTAAATGCATAATTTAATTGCTATAGGTACGTGGGTTAGGTTAGGTTTCATTTATGAGCGATATCAAATATTACAGTCTTCTATCAAAACATTGCATTCAGAATTATGAATATTTGGTATTTTTATCAATTCGGAATTATGACTCTTCGAAATTATGTAGTGTACCCAATAAATTCAAATGTCACAACGAAAGATAAGTCCATACTTTACTTACATTATATTTTAATCATACTGTATCTAGTTATTGTGCGTTTATGACTAACCGCGATACTTAGAGATATTTTAGAGACAATAAACGAGTTCCTTTTTCAAACTTGTGTATGAAAAATCATCACTAAGGAATGACTTGCGTCATTAAGACATTAACTGACTGAGTGCGGCCGTGAAAGGGTTAGTTTAAAACCACGGGAAGATTTGATTACGTCGGGTTAAAATTTGACATTTGCTACGTGAGAAATATGGTAAATTGTAACCTAATGTAACCACATCTATCCGCAGTTTGAATACCTACCCGTTATATGTCATGTCATGAGGAATTCTGGTGCAAGTCTTGAGGAGGTAGGTCACTGTTTTTAACTGGTTGTTGTTTTATCCGTGGTATTGTGGTTTATTTGCGGTAAATACACTCAAGGCAATCCTGTAGATTTCAAACGTTTTTCTAATGCTAGCCGGACGAGCATCGGTTTTTCGAGTTGCGTTTTTTGATCATTGTATATGTTTTAGACACACATTTTCAAAATAACTAAAGTCAGAATCACTAGTGCGTTATACATATTAAACTGACTGCCACACTCAGAGACGTCAATTTAATTTAATGCTTGATTAAAGTGGTTGCTGTCACTTTCTTTAATACAGCAATAGAATAAGACAACACGTCACTTAACAAGCATTAAATTAAATTGACGTCTCTGAGTGCGGCAGTGAGTTAGATAAATTGTAAAATTACGCCAGTCTAAACCCAGTACAAAGAATCCGCATTAACCTTCCAAGTAGCCAGGGGCTCTTATTAAGCTACAAATAACAATTTACATGTTACAAGTTTCCATTTGACACAACCTCGACCAATGACGACCAGGGGCCTGTTTTATAAAACTACAAATTACAATTTACAGGTTAGGTACAAGTTTCCATTTGACACAACCTCGACCAATGACGACCAGCCATTTGAGCAGTGTTGCCAGTTTAGACCTGTAAAATTGTAACTTGTAGCTTTATAAAACGTGCCCCAGCCATTTGAGCAGTGTTGCCAGTTTAGACCTGTAAAATTGTAACTTGTAGCTTTATAAAACGTGCCCCCGTAATTCTACCTCCTAAACAATATTAGCACTAAGGTATTGATTGGAAACTCGATCCAGCTAATCCTTTTATCCATTTAACTCCGTTCTAGATGTACCGAAGATAATTAAATTAATGTTAACAAGTCTATTGCCGATAAGATAAAACTGTCAAACAAACAATAGTTTGATAATTACTGTGTTTAGTTAGTGTTAACAAAGGAGGTTACATCAAAATCATCGTCGCTCCTTCGGACTAGATTGCTGTCCACCCGTATTATGAATGCTTTTATCGCGGTGGATAAAACATCTGTCACTCTCGCACTAAACCACTGGTCAAAAAGGGAGAGATGTTTGGTCCACGTTTATCCACATCGATTAACAAGACCATAATAGGCCATAAATAGTAAATATAAAAGTATAATGTGAATAGAAGCATCTGTTTAAAATGACATGACTGACATGAGATACTCGTATTACGCTTTCGCCCGCTGATAGAGGTGAATCATAGACAAAGGTAGGTTTCTTCTACTGTGACAGGCCCCGCTTTCTTGCATAAGATTAGATAGATTAGATAGATAAATATTATAAAGGTAATTTTCTGGTAATTATTAAAATAAGAGTAAAAATTAGAGTAAAATATAAATAAATCTACGTAAAAATGACGTTACATTGGAAATTAACTTGCAAACGCTAGGTTTTAACAAAAAATCGGTCTTTTTTTAAACTTGCTTGATTAAAATTCAATTATCGGTTCTAGATCATCGTTAGCCACTTTGTATTTAGGTGTATCAAGAATTCTATTTACCTTAGATAACCTAGGAAAACACTTCGATCTCAGACCCCACCGCCGCCGGTCACGTCAGCGAATGACAAACGTGTTATCTGTGGCCGATAAGGACGTCGTCTGCTTACTTCATAAATAGCTGGCCATCCAACCGAGGCAGTCCCCATATAAAAAAATTGTTATTTTCCACAATAAAATACCCAGCTAACATTTGCTTGAATTTATTCACATTTGTTTAGACAGTTATTAGGTGTTTTATAGTGCAATGAGTGGTGGTGTTAGTGGTTTGAATTATAGTGCGGCTATTTCGTTTCCTGCCAGTTTCAATTTGGATTTTTTTAGTGTTTCTTGACAGTTTTTTTTGAGTGATAATGGCGCCGAAACCGAAACCGAATAGAATTGGCGTAAGTTACTTATTTGCTTTTTTTCATTTAATGAGTTTTTGTTTTGAAAAACTTCACATGACTTTTAAATAACGATGATATTTGCATATTCATTGTTTTTTTTTAAATAATGACATGACACTGTGCTTGTTGTTTTAATAATTTAAAGGAATATTTTACTTTAAATTGAGGTCGATACCGACTGATTGGTTTTGCGTGTCGTCAACTGACCTTAGATAAAGTTTTTTTTGCTTATCTTACACGGACTTGTAAATTAACGTCATGAACATTTACTGTTGGTTTATTAATAAAAGTTTGATTGTTACTGTTAGTTTAATTTTGCTTTTGAGACTGGCATTATTATGCGTACGCTTTCGCTTATAAGGTTATCAGTAGCTATAATGAGAGGTTTCTAGGTTTTGTTGAACGTTAGCAAATAAACATGATCATGTATTGTAATGTTATCTTTCCGTTTTTACAACTAAAAGGCTGAATAAGATCTACATTCGAAGTTTTCAAGTCGTTTTTGGTTCAGTCTGGGTCACGCAGGTTTGTTTTCAACTTCTAAGCCTTAGTATATTTTAGGCATATCTAAGGCTCTTGGGTCTCTCGGTTTTTAGTTATTTTATTTAATAGCTCATGTTGTGCAATGTTTCGGTATTTATATTTATTTATTTCTGCTCATGTATTGTTGTCCGCAGCACAATCCTAAAACCGATTTACCTTGGAAAGTCGAATTTGTGACAAACTTAGCTACCATTATGTATAGTACGTCTATTTTAATTAGGTTCGAGGTTCTTTTTAACTAAGAATCCTGGCAATTAATAGATCGTTGGTTCATCCGCTGTTTGTTTGTTGATTAGGGTACAAAGGAGCAGTACACAATGGAATTGTCATCAAGTCGATTTAATTGACATTAATAACTGGCCAGGAAAACGTAACTGTAGCAAAATCAATGAGTAGCTACTATGTATTCATTGACTAGGTACTTGTTTTTTACGAGTAAGTCCGCGTTAAATTCGTGTATCGCTGTTTTTGACGGAATTATATATTTTTTCCGGGGAAGAAAACAAAACTAGTGTAAAAAATTATATTTAACTCGATGAAATGAAAGATAAACGAAAATGTAAGTAAGCATACATTCGCATTAATAAAATTAGATTTGATGACACGAATTTGAAATTTTGATCAACAATGGAACTTTTTAGCACTGAACGATGTGTTTGTGAAAATCTTGGTACTTATGTATTTATGGCAAGGAGAAGGCACACGAGCTCACAGCTCACTTGGTAAGTGGAATCTCAATTCTCAAGACTGAAATCTCAGGACTGCAATCCTAAGACTCCTCATATATTTTTTCAAATTGTGATTTGACGTTCGTGACAGGGTTCTATGATGGCTCAGTAATTAAAGTCCGTCATAGTTTCTAGATCGATCATTGAGGAAGTAGGAATTTTGTTTTCGTAACTGGTCATATTTACTCCTAGATTAAGAGGAGGGGTGTCGTGAAACGTTATATCTGTGTCCTTTGGTTCGTTACTTAAAACTTTCTGAACCAGCTTGTATGGGAGTTCGAAATCTACGTTATGGATTTTATGAAGTAAATTGTTAAAAGACGTAGGTATTTTAAGCTTGGGTGTGTTCGATCCTTATACTTGTAGATATTTGTGTTCAGGTCTAAACTTCTATAACACTAAGTTGTAATTGACAGTCTAATGAATGCGAGCTTCCATAATAATGTTACCAATATTAATGTCATACCGCGTCGTTTCGAAGTTTCGAGTCGCCGTACTCCTAAATACTAGATACGCTAAAATACGTCCGTGCGGGATCGCGTACTTACGTGTCCATACGAAAACCTATTCCAAAAACCTATTCCAGTAAATTACGTTTCACCTCTAATTAATGTTACGTGTGTTTAAAAAACTGCAATAGAGGTCTTGGATGTGTGTGTGTGTTTTAGTGTTTCCGAGATATTAACATTCCTCTATTTTTGGAGCTAACCTTTCGTCTCGACAAGTTTATCGAGTGCATTAATAAACCTATACAACCTGTTCAAAAGACCCACATTAAATCAAGAAAATAATGGTATTCAATGAAATAAAAAGTAAATGCCAAAGTTCTGATGTCACAACCAAAGCAACAAAACGAAAAAAAACACAAATTTCTTAAAAGTCGTCCGTTAAAAAAACTAACTAACTACGTACAAAAACCAAAAAAACTTCTAAAACTGTTGTAAAAAAACCGCCCTACTCAGACATTTTAGAGACAATTAGGCCCCGTTCTCACGAGCGCTTTTTCAACGCGCGTTAAAAAAACGTTGAAATGACACAAATTGATAATCATGTGTTTATTCACACGAAGGCGGTTTTAAAGCGCGGCGCTTTTTTATGGAACACTGTTCGATTTTCGACGTTGGGCGTTGGATGTTAAATTGAATTGAGCTTACGGAACTCCGTGTTTGTGGTCTAACGCGTCGCTTTTTAAGCGCTCGTGAGAACGGGGCCTTAAGGAACTAAGGAATGACTTAGAATCGTCATTCGGACTCAAAGTGCGGTCGGTATATCATTTAAATTTAGCATTCAAGTATTTAATGATGCTGTAATACCTGTTTTAATATAAACTATTTTGACGCCAGAAACTACGAGTAGATATAATCGGTTTATAGAATTAGTATTTAAACGTATAACTGGTTAAGTAACATTAAGGTTAATTTACTAAGTGGTCCCTTGCGTATTCGCAAAAAAAGAATAGTGTCAAACAAATCGATACCGAACTTGCAAGGAAAATGACAGGAAATGGCAATGCCAATGTGTATTTTGTGTGGATTGAGTCCTTTTATTACTAAGCATCTTAAAGTGTGACGTTATGTCATATTTTCTTATTTTCATATGAATGGCATAAATATGACAGTAAATCTCGCGTAGCATACTATGCCCCCAGGTCACCAAAAGTTCCCCTATGGAATCCCTAATCGTCATTTGTCCTAATGCATCGTTTATTCATTTCCACTTAAATAAAAAAATATATATAAATCTTTTAAGTGTTGTTATAATACAACTCTAGCCTAACCGAACCGCAGTTATAATTGGAAAACTTAAAAAGTTGCCTGACTCATCTGAAAACCACTTTAGGCCAAATGAAAATTCGAACAAACGATGTGTTAGGACAAACGTTGTTAGGGTTTCCGAGGGACACCACCAAATGATACCCAAGTGCATTGAGACCCGTAGACACTCGCATTCTGAAAGACAGCAAATGCATTGCCAGCCCTGAGGACTAAAATGGCATGCCTGTACAATCCTAGATGCATTTTTTTTTCAGTATTCATCGACGTTTTCGTCTTGCTGATGAATCTGATGATCGATCTGTGCTTAATGACAAGGTCAAATGTGTCAGTCTTGACTTAAAAGTTAGCGTGAGATGTCAGCCTTCGCTTAAACATTCGAGTAAATGACGTCATTTTTCATCCTCCTAATTTATTATGAAACTTATAAAAAACTAGAGGACGCCCGCGACTTTGTACGCGTAGAATTATGTTCCCGCTACTCCCCCCATTTTTTCCCGTTGGGGGTCGATTTTCGGAAAATCCTTTCTTAGTGCTCACTTACATCATGAAAGGAACCCGTGTACCAAATTTCAAGTTTCTAGGTACAGTAGTTTCGGCTGTGCGTTGATACATCAGTCAGTCAGTTTAGCCTTTTATATATATAGATATTACGAATACATACTTAACATTGTTTATTCATTCTTTCTAATAAAAGCGCTTAGTTAAAAAAAACTGTTTTAATAAACCAAATTCGGATCCGTGACCTTACTCTTGCTTTAAATGCAATAATCCGAGTCAATGATAGTAACATCCTTTTAGAATATAATATAACTTCATTAGCTCTAGCGGCTCTCGCACACGGCTTACACGTTGTTTTCCATCGTTTGTCACCTTTTTCCACGCACACTCGACTCGTATCACTATTTCATAGAAGTCTCGATCTCTCCCCTCTCTAACCCATGTCTCTCTTTCAGTCCCACGCCTCCCCCAGCGCCGAGCGCCGCGAGCACCTATACAAGATCCTTGTGATTGGTGAGCTCGGGACCGGGAAGACATCCATCATCAAGCGCTACGTGCACCAGTTCTTCAGCCAGCACTACCGCGCGACCATCGGCGTTGACTTTGCGCTGAAAGTGCTGAATTGGGACGCGAACACTGTTATAAGGCTACAGCTATGGGATATTGCAGGTAATAAAATAATTAGGCTGGGTGCGATTTTTGTCCACGTGGCAATCTTTCAAAATAAGAGATTGAAGTAGAATAGCGAAAGATTCTGATAAGAATAAGATTAAAGAATTTTTATTCAGCTATTAAAACACTAAACTACACTAAATATTGAAAAAATAACATAGGTACAACTACATAGATAACTGATAAAGATCATTCTCAAGAAAACACAAAAATTTCGTATAATACTTACTCGTATGTGCTACATTTCGTAGCTATTTTTCGTAGTAATAGTAACCCACCGCGAATGAAGGAGGCCACAGTAAACCTTGCGCGACTCCTTTTACTTGTTTCACAATAAAACTTCTTACAAATAAATATTTTTCATTTGTTACCCTATTGACATCTGACAGGCGTTTTTAACAATAACCTCCTATCAATTTATGGTCGTAGTCTATGGTAAAGTAATATAAAGAAATGGAGGACGACACTGGACATGTTGCTGCGTGGATTTTCTTTATTTTAATGTTGCTTTACAGCTTGTTGTTTCTTTTAATAGTGATTATTATTCCAACCTAATTCCTGGGTTTGTATTTATTAGTCAATTTCCTATCATCTTTCGTAGAATTACCTCTCATACACACTCGTGTTCTAATGTGCAGTCTCCACAATGTTTTCCTTTAGTAAGAGTAACATAAATAGCAAAATAGCAAACAACTAACGGTTAAAACTAGTGTCTTGATCACGAGTCACCTGTGGCGCACTTTGCAGTTCAGGCGTGAAGCTAGATACAAGAACTTTGGCATGATATGCGCCTCTTCGGGGCAACTTTTTGTACGATTACCTATACGATAGGAACGGAAGCAAGCATCGTTCGATCTATCCAAACGCGTTAGGAAGAGCGGCTTTTGTACTTGTACTTTACTATATTCTGTAGCCTAACCAGGCCACCGACGCTTTTACTATCTGGGGTTGTATCTGTATGTTTCTCCAGGGCAGGAGCGGTTCGGCAACATGACCCGCGTGTACTACAAGGAGGCGGTGGGCGCGTTCATAGTGTTCGACGTGGCGCGCGTGGCCACGTTCGACGCGGTCGTCAAGTGGAAGAACGACCTGGACACAAAGGTGCAGCTGCCCGACGGGTCGCCAATACCCTGCATACTGCTGGCTAACAAGGTTTGTTTCGTTCTGGTATACTTAAGGGCCTAGATGAAGTTCGGCTTGCAGCTGATAGAAATAGCTTAATTCCCAAACACTGCCGCGTGGAATGATATGCTTCACATCTCTCTGTGCATTTGGCGATGGGTCAAAGAAAATACTTAGTATGGTTCTAAGTTTAACTTGAAAACTTACTCTTCAATGATGACGTTTACATCTCATTATTTAGTCTTCTTTTTAAACTGAAAAGTAAGAAAAATGTCTCTGAAAGGTGTCAGTCAACATAAACAAGTCACGCGAGTAAGGCCTATTATAAATGGCGACTCCTTGCTGTGCTTCTGTAGGGGACGTTACAGTCACTAATGGTTTATTTTTACCCTGATGAGTACCGCGAATCATAATGAAAACGCGCGTTTGCTGCAAGTCACCATGTGGACATCTGTCTTTTCATTTCGGGTAATAAAACAGTCAAGTTTTCAGAATATTTCTAAGAAAAAACGTCATTGGTATTTTCTTTACAGTGTGACCAGCAAAAAGAGGGAATAGTGAACTCTCCAGCCAAGATGGACGAGTACTGCCGCGAGCGCGGGTTCGCAGGCTGGTTCGAGACCTCTGCTAAGGAGAACATCAACATCGAGGAGGCTGCTCGCTCGCTAGTCAACAAGGTAAGGAATGTTAGACTTAGTGTGACCAGCAAAAGGAGGGAATAGTGAATTCCACAGCGAAGATGGACGAGTACTGCCGCGAGCGCGGGTTCGCGGGCTGGTTCGAGACCTCTGCTAAGGAGAACATCAACATCGAGGAGGCTGCTCGCTCGCTAGTCAACAAGGTAAGGAATGTTAGACTTAGTGTGACCAGCAAAAGGAGGGAATAGTGAATTCCACAGCGAAGATGGACGAGTACTGCCGCGAGCGCGGGTTCGCGGGCTAGTTCGAGACCTCTGCTAAGGAGAACATCAACATCGAGTAGGCTGCTCGCTCGCTAGTCAACAAGGTAATGAATGTTAGATTTAGTGTGACCAGCAAAAGAAGGGAATAGTGAATTCCACAGCGAAGATGGACGAGTACTGCCGCGAGCGCGGGTTCGCGGGCTAGTTCGAGACCTCTGCTAAGGAGTACATCAACATCGAGGAGGCTGCTTGCTCGCTAGTTAACAAGGTAAGGAATGTTATACTTAGTGTTACCAGCAAAAGGAGGGAATAGTGAATTCCACAGCGAAGATGGACGAGTACTGCCGCGAGCGCGGGTTCGCGGGCTTGATCTCGGCCAAAGAGAACATAAAATCGAGAAGGCTTGTCGTTCCCTAGTAAACAATTTGAAGGAATGCTGCACTAACATTGTGACCAGCAGAAGGGGCAGGGTGAATTCCACGACGAAGAGAACGCTACTCGGTCGCTTGTCAACAAGATGAGGGATTTGACTTCTTAAGCACTGACCAGCGATTAACCCTTTACCTATATTAATGAATACAGGGAAGACATTCTTACCGACAATCGTCATTTTCATTTTCAACGTTGTATCGTTTATCAAGACCGTGTGGTATATGGTCAAACATTAATAGAGAAAAAGCCGTAAAAAAAAATTTTTTTCCTTAGAAAATATGTTTTGTCAAACTGTACACTTGTAAAGAATATAAAAGGGGCTATAATTACGATGTAACCTGGAATAAAGTTTGCTTCTACTGTTGCCTTTTAAGGCAAGCTGAGATAGTTAATGATAGTAAATTAATCACAAGGGAATGCCATAGTCGCTGTATTCTGATCTCGCCCGTCGTTATCTCAGGTAATTTATACAAAGCTGAAGACGATTAATGTTACATCACAGCGAGCGTCTCAAATTTAAAGCCTCACGAGAACTTGTTTTGGGTCTCTAGAGGTTTCCGGATGCCATTAAAGTAGGCGACATTTGTTTTTATAGTTTATGGAACATTCGAGACTGTTTGGAAAGTTTCCCTGTTTGCATTGCTAGATAGGTGAACTTTTATAGTATGATTTTCTTCTAACTTTTTAAAGTTGGAGTATTTTTTGACTAGTTTATTTGCCTGCGACTCGATTTGTTTAGAATTATTTTGTGGCATTTTTAAGTATAAATTTCTTTGCAAAAACCAATCCCTTTTGATATAGTTTTGGGGAGTTAATTATTTGTCCTTGTTATTTTCGTCCTAATGCACTTATTGCCAATTTTAATTATCATTTATCCGAACTGGATAAATCATTTAACTGGGTAATAAATGGCAGCATGTTCTATGTAGCATTTTTATACTTGACGCGTTTAGCCTAGTCGGTAGTGATCTGGAGATCCTGCCTACGATGCTAGCGGTCCTGGGTTCGATTCCCGCTACTTGATAAAAGATAAAAGATAAAAGTCATTTATTCAGTAAGTAGGCCGCACGGGCACCTTTACACGTCAGGAGTCTACCAGCGCTTCCCAAGAGGAGACCACTGCCGAGAAGAAACGCCGCAAGAAACTCAGCAGTCAGTCATTTTTTTAACCATATTTCCTATTACAATGATACAACTTAGTCTAGTATTATATAAAGCTATAAATATTAATTTAAATATAATATCAAATATCATGTGTAGATCAGCAGGAAAACATGGCAAAAATATTAGGAGAGATATAGACGGAGAAAAAGGCAAAAACAAAAAAAATAATAATAAACAAAGTTTCGACATGTTTTCCTACATCAACAGTGTCCCCTAGACAAGATAAAGGTTTTACATTTGAACAAATTATTATTGACTAATTTTCGAGTTTAGGCCATGCATTTTTGTCTGCTAGATAATCCTCGACCCTATAATACGCTTTAGACATTAACGACTTTTTCAAGTAATTTTTAAGTGCTGAAAAGGGTAACTTTAAAACTACGTCAGGTAATTTATTATAGAAATGAATGCATTGACCAACAAATGATTTATATACTTTACGTACGCGAAATTTTCTAATAGCAATTTTATTTTTATTTCTTGTATTTAAATTATGTATATCAGAATTTTTGGTGAAAGAATCTAAATTTTTAATAACATAAATAATATTCTCATAAATAAATTGAGATGCTACAGTTAAGATATTAATTTCTTTAAATAGTTCTCTTAAGGAGTCACGAGAATTTAAGTTATAAATAGAACGAATGGCCCTTTTTTGTAAAACAAATATAGTTTGTATTTCAGCTGCCTTACCCCAAACCAGAATACCGTACGACATGACACTATGGAAATAACTATAATAAACTAAGCGAGCTGTTTCAACATTAGTTAGCTGTCTAATTTTCCTAACGGCATAAGCTGCCGAACTTAGTTTACCTGCCAGTACAGCTATATGGGGACCCCATTGCAAATTTTTATCTATTGTTATGCCTAGAAAAACTGCCTTATCTACCATTTGCAGACACTCGTCATTTATAAAAATACTAGAATCTACCGGTTTAACATTAGGCAAAGCGAACCTAACACATTTAGTTTTCTTAGCATTTAGTAGTAAATTGTTACTAGTAAACCAATTAAGTACTTTAACTAGTATGGCGTTTATCATACTGTAGTCTACGGACTTTCTATCTACCTTGAAAATTAATGAAGTATCATCAGCAAAAAGCACAATATCACAAAGTTTATCTACTGTTGGTGGTAAGTCATTTATATAAACGAGAAATAGAAAAGGACCTAAAATGGAGCCTTGAGGCACACCTAGTTTCACTGTAGCTCCAATTGATTGCGTTTTGTTTACAACCACTGTTTGAGTTCTGTCACTTAGATAAGAAGACATAAGACTTAAAGCTTTATTGGACAATCCATAGTGTTTTAATTTTAAAATAAGGGTCGAATGATCCACGCAATCAAAAGCTTTGGAAAGATCACAAAATATTCCTACCGCATCACAAGATTTCTCCCAACTGTTATATATGTATTTAATGAGAACAGATGCCGCATCAATTGTTGATCGACCTCTGGTAAACCCAAACTGGTTACTATTAAGTAGTTTATTTCTATTAAAGTGACCTAACATATCATTCAGCATTAGTTTCTCAAAGACTTTACTTAAAACCGGTAGTATGGAAATGGGACGGAAGTTCGTTATATCACTCATGTCGCCCGATTTAAAAAGAGGTATGACTTTACTATATTTCATGAGATCTGGAAAGGTCCCCTCTGATATGCAGTTATTGTAAATTAATGCTAGGTGGGGTGCAATTACATCTATGATATGAAAAACTACTTTAACTGATGTGCCCCACAAATCCTCAGTCTTTTTTAAACTAAGCGATTTAAATACCTTGACTATTGAATCTGAATTTACAGGGCTGAATTCAAAGTTTATATTACATTTACTGACATTAGTGCAAAGTAATGATTTAGCTTCAACCGCGGATGATTTAAGACATTTTGTAGTATTGCTGGCTATGTTGGAAAAATAATCTTCGAATGCTAAGGCAACGTCTTTATTTGATGTGATTTGTTTGTTACCTGTGTTTATGGTGACTTGATTATCACGAGTTTTTGATTTTCCCGTTTCTCTATTTATAATATTCCATACAGTTTTTACTTTATTGTCAGATGATTTGAGTTTAAGACTAAGAAAATTTGCCTTAGCAGTTAAACAAGCTTGCTTAAAGGTCCTTGAATAATTTTTAACATAATTTAGGAAGTCAGCGTTCTTATTGTCTTCCCTCTCTCTATACAGCTCATAAAGCCTATTTCTACTCTTATGAATGCCTGCAGTAGCCCATTCACTAAACTTGGTTTTTGACTTCGAAATAGTTTTCATATTAAAATTATTATTAAATTGATCTAGAATTACGCCAAATAAGTCTTTATAAATACTATTACTCTCATTCTGTAAGAAAGGTAACACAGAAAGGTTACTTTGAACTTTATTTTTAAATAATTCCAAACGTTTACTAGTTATAGGTCGGTATGTTATTGTCTGCGGTTTTTGATAAAAATCATTGACGAAAGATGCCTTCTGACCACTATGGTCCGAATTAAAACAATTGAATATTTCTTTATCCAAACATTCGCAATTACAAAAAATATTATCTAAGCAGGTTGCACTACTAACACCTATCCGTGTTGGTTCAAAGAACAGATTACCTAAATTAAAAGATTTAAATAAACTTAGTAACCTAGTGGTATTATTTGATGTTTCGAGTAAGTTAATATTAAAATCTCCACAAACTATAATATGCTTCTGGCTATTACATGCTAATTTTAACACATGTTCCATTGTAGATTCAAATGTGCTAAAATCAGCCAATGGTGGCCTGTAAACACATATTATTATATAACTTTCTAGTTCTGCACATGAAATTTCTACAATCCTTTCTATCGATAGCTTTACAATATCCTTTCTTTCTTTAGATTTAAGAGTACTTTTAACAATTATAAAAGAGCCACCATGAATGGCACATTTTCTGGCAAAATAACTAACTAATTTAAAATTTAGAAAATCAAAAATTAATTGGTCTTGTCGAAGCCAATGTTCAGTAACGCACATAATTTGTATGTTTTCATTATCTAAGAACAACCCTATTTCTAGTTCTTTGCTGGAAAAACCTTGAATATTTTGGTGGATTAAATTTATACTCAAGGGTGTTTCCGCTGTCCTATACTTTAGTTTAAATCATGAGGCAAGGCATTATTGCCAATATTTGCTTGCTGGGGCTGGGTTCTACTGTATCTATTTGGTTCTATATTAAAAGCTAATAGGTCAACCAAGGTCAAGATATATTTCCTTGGCAAATGAATTTTTCCTGATGTTAGGGTGAGGCGCTTAATAAATTTGTTTAAATCAAAGAAATGATAGTTTTTATTACAGCAAATAGCGTTATACATAATAGAATTAAAGTGTGCTATTCTATTATTATGACTAAATGGCATACTTTCTGAGTATGGTAGCGCACACAGTATAATTTTACCTATGCCACGACCTTCAATAGTGTTTAGTGTTGACATTAATTTATCTACACTTGACTTATCCACACTAAAACTATTTCCTACCAAAATTACTAAAGTGGTGGACCTGTCAAAACTTCCTTTTAAAAGTAAATCACTTAATTGTAAAAGAGTTGCATTGTGGTAACAGTAATTTGTAACCTTTTGTTTCAATTTGTTATTTAACATTAAACCTAGTCCAGATCCAAGTTGGTCAGAATAAACAATAGTTTTATTCCTACTTATAATTTGTCTAGGGGACTCCTTTGAAGTATCAAGAGCCATATCTGGCTGAATCACAACAGTTGGTGAATCTCGTAATCTATCTGAATTACCATAACCACAGTTAATTAAAGAGTTAAAACGCTCTTCATTCAATCTACTTTCTTCTACCAATTGAGTGAAAGCCAGGATATGCTCCTTGACTTCCTTCTGAGCAGTTACATACTTTAAAGAAGTAACTTCAAGCTGGTCCTTTAATTTACTTATCTCCGCATCGAGTTTTTGAATATTTAAATCATATGCTATCCTATTGGAATCTAACTTTTCATTGCAATGGCTCACCCTATCTTTCATTATTGATAATTCTAATTTCATTGTCGAATAGTTTTTTATACATTTTTGGCTTCTGATTAATTTTTGTGTACGCCTAATATAATTATTAATTTTGACATATTTCTTCAATTTATTATTGCTACTAAAAAATACTAACTTCTTACTGTCCTTATCGTTATTCCCTACCAGCTCTTGGTACAGGTTCTGCGTTGTTAAACTATCATAACACTGGCGTTCTTTCCTTAAATAATTTAATTCTTCATTAGCTGCGCCAAGTTCTTCCTCCAGGTTTGTGATGCGCCTTAATGCCACTTCATGGGTAGAAGCGCACTGGTTGAAGGTATCAATCACAGACTGCAACTGAACCAAGTTATCTTGAGCGTCTGATAACTTGTAGTCATACTCCACTAGATCGCTTCTCAACACCGTGTTCTTGTCCATCAGTTTCTTCAGTTCGTCCTCACTGTCATCCCTTTCCCTCATTAACTGGTCATTCAAGGTCCTAGCTTCCTGCAGCTGTTTCAAGGTGGCCTTGAGTTGAATTTCTTGCTGACGTGCAGTGGCCTTGCGAGATTTCATGTTCGAGGCGCTCATTGTCTCACAGTAACTCCACAAACGCACTGAAAGATATAAAACAACTGAGTACAACTGAGTAACTTGAGCAAAGGAAGATTGTTGGTAATTATAACAAGGATGCGAGTGAATAGATGTTAGTGAACAGTGTATCGTGTACGGCAATGTCTGTGGCGAATGTGATATGTCTCAACTTTGCTTCCACTATCCGTCAAGCAAAGAGAGTTCTCACCGTGCCAGTGTTTTGTGTTTGACGTCGCTCACGGCTTCAACAGTGAGCAATGAGAAGTATGAACATGAACAGTGTTACAAATAAACGAAAAAAGTGTAAGTAAGAATTAAAAATAAAATACTCCCCAGGTTTTCTTGATGAATTTGAAAACGTCCGTTGACGGTTGACAGGCGCAGTCGCAAGCGGCCCGATTTACTGTTTAGTAATGTTTATATCGAGACTTCGTTGTTATAATTCCACGAAAAACACTGTTATCTACAGTCTACAATGCTACTGAGGTCAATTACTTAATTTTTGATAAAAAAATCCTTTAATAAAATACGGAGATACAATTTGACGTCTATCAGCTGTCAGTGTTACCACAGATTCCTTGGTAAATCAAAATACTACACTAACATGTTGAGTAAATCTTTCTTATCTGCCGGCCCTTAAATTTAATCTCTAGTTAACGGTATAGGTAACGGTTTTTTCATCGTGAGTCATAGTTAGCTACGTAGGTAATTAATGTATTTTTTATTCAAATAAACATCGAAGGTATTTTCAAATGACTTTTGATAAGCTAGGCAAGATTGAATTCGAATTAATGATGAGCCATATTCAATGATTTGTTTTCAAAATAAAATTAAGTCATTACATTATCATTTAAAATTATAACTCCTCGTATTTAGGTACGCATTGTACATTAAAAAATCTGGCAGTGTGTATGTGTGTGTGTGTGTCTACATGTATTAGTACGTCGTAGAATAGAACGTACAGACAAACTCAGATATGTTGCGTTGGAGTATTACTTTTGTACTAACATTTGATTGATTTCTATAAAATAACCGTAGAATTTGAGATTTGTTTTTAGGATCCTGTACCCAATTGGTGCCAACAAGGACTCTTACTAAGCCTCCACTCCGTCTGTCCGTCCGTCCTTCTGTCTGTTAGCGGGCTGTATCTCATGAATCGTACTAGCTAGACACTTGAAATGTTCACAGAATCTGTATTACTATATAGCCGCTTTATCAACAAATAATAAAATTAAAATAAGGTAATATTAAAGGGGTCCCCATAGGAGAAACGGTTTTGAATATTTTTGATGTCATGAATATTATAGTCATATTTATAAGAAAACTAATGAGGTGTTTCTGCTTTCCTTTACAGATTCTCCTCAACGACAAATTACTCCAAAGTAGCGACAACAAGGATGGCGAGAAGTTTGCCCTCGACCACAAGATAGCGAATGGCGAGAACAATCGGGACGGTGGCGGCAAATCCTGCGCGTGCTGACCAATCACAGACCGCCATTCGGCAACGACCTATGAGCTTCGAGCAAATCCGCCAATCGCGGCGGTTCTTGGACCAATAACGTTTAATTCTAAATTTGAAAACTCTCTATTTATGATTTTGTTTGGATTTGTATTGGTGTAAAAAAGATCGTTAATTTGTAAGTTCAGAACAAGATTCTTTGGAACTTTTTCAAGGAATAGTGCCATTTACGGCTGAAGTCATAGCTCTACGTTATAACAGTAAAGATTATTGTAAAATACGCTAATAATAGAAATAAGTATTACCTATTGTAACGAATGTTAAACTTGAGAGTGTGAGAGATGTTATTGTAAAATTAATAAAATATTTAGTTGAAATTATTTATTTTCATTTTGATTACACCTTATTTTTACACCATAAACAGGTACCCAGTCCCCACAAAAGCGCATTTTTACAGTCGTATTGTCGAACTCGAAAGTAGGTAGCTGTACGTTTTAGTACCTTGAAGCAGCAATTAATACACTAAATTCTAACCATTCGCACTTTAATGAGTTACTGCGACAAGGTACTAAAAAGTACAGCTAGATAATGAGTTCGACCCCGTTCCCGTCTATCCTACTAGTCCCATTGAGTTGTCCCATTATGGGACAACTGACGCTTTTTCGTCCCATTAGTCCCATGGGACAAGTGGCGTTTTTGTCCCTAAAGTCCCATTACCGTCATCACCGTTTGAATGAAGTTCAAAAAGTTGGAACACCGGCGTTAGCCAGAAATCAATTTGGTAGTGTCGAAGGAGCTCCGCTATGGCGGAGCTCCTTTTTCTGGGTGGTCTGGCCCTTCGGGCCTGCTGCAAGACTAACATAACCTGACCTAAACCTACCTGGGACTTTTGAGACAAAAATATTAGTGCCACCTGTCCCTTGATTGGATAACTCAATGCGACTAGTGGCACAGTATATAATATTTAGCTATATTTATACTGTGCTGTGGGATAGACGTCGAACTTCCCTGTATTTAAAGTTATATCCAAATATGATTCAAGAAAATCATGAACGTATCAGACCAGTGACAGAACTGCGCCCATATATGAGTCATGGGACGGGACCTGTAAACACGTTTATAGTTTTAGACCCGAGCCCTTATGCGCGCGCGTTTTAGTAGAAACCAAGTTTACCCGAACACGAGTGTCATTGACAACGATCCCACTACCCCTGCATACTAATTTACTATAGCTGGGATATCGTTTAGTAGATCGTTAACAAGGAATCGAGACCGAAGGTTTTAACCCCTAGAGCGTCGGCAATATTGGTCATCTCATACAGTCGTTGATATCGACGCCCGATGGGTTAATGTTTGACGGAGTTGAACTTCGGTAAAAATTTCAACCAAATATTAAAATAATTTAGAATACCGCGCATTTTTTCTTATTGACTGCCGAATAACGCCAGCAATAGGTACCTATTCATTTTCCGATTCAGTTTCTCATGGACACAGTTTAATTGTGATACTTGTCTTGCAACTATAAATTCAGTGGATGCTCCTGTGCGGAGCTGCTATTACTGGGCAGTTTGGTGTTCGCGTATAAGAAGCAATCAAACGAACCTAACCTAACTTAATTAATTTAAAAGTGTCTTGTTGAAATTTTATCCATATTGATCAAAATGATTTTAGGGCTTCACTTTTTAATATTGCTCTCTATTTCACAAAAGTGAAAGAGACAGCTGACGTTATACATTGAGTAACTTAGATGCAGGGCTTGGGGAACGGTTCGAAAAATACCGATTAATTATGGTTCTTAAACAGATTTTTCGTAAACAAGCTGGTAATTTTTATTGCCAGTTTTTCGATCCCTGCGCCTCTATTCAACACGGTAAAAACAATATCGTTTTTGTCCTGTTATGGTATTGTCAACATTTTGATAGCTCTTATTTTCTGGACATTAATGACGGCTGACGTCATAACAATACCTTGGTAAACTACGATATCGTTTATACCGCCTAGAATAGAGGCGCTGCTTAGATGAAGTCCAGTGATGTAGGAACTCGTCGACTTTGCAATGTATAATTGTCACCTGTCAGCTGTCACTCTCAGCATTAAAAAAAAGGGGTTCTTGGTAGTGCTGTTTATGTGCAGCCTTTTAGAGCGCAAGGAAAAAACGACCAATACGGTTACACCATTTATTCGGCCTCGTACAACGCAGGTATCCTATTGGTTTATTTGTGGCTACCTCGGTCTGGTGGTTAAGCAGCCTTAGATAGGCAAACTACCGACAGGCTAATAGAGCTAGACTAGAGTTGCATTTTGCCAACGTGAATAGAATACCTACAATAGAATGGAATAGAAAACATTTATTCAGAAAATTACAACTCATATTATCGTTATTAGTTCCTTAAAATTAAATCTGACTCTTTCTTCGTATCACGTGATCTATTAGTTACGCGATTGGTTTAAAAACGAAACGAATAGAAATGGTAGTTAGCGTAATGCTTCTTGGCTAGGGCACCAGGGTACTTTAAACTCGTCTCTCGTTGTACCAAGAGAATAATTATAACAATAAAGGTAACCCACTTCAGAGGGGCTAGACAAGGCGCATTGCTAGCTAGCGTTTCTATTCGTTACGATTTTAAACCAATCGCGTCACTTGTAAATGACGTGATACGAAAAATCACGTGATCTACCAGTGACGCGATTGGTTTACAAACGAAACGAATAGAAACGCTGGTTAGCGTAATGCATCTGGTCTAGCCCCTCTGACACCCAATGCGTTGCCAACCCTTTGTGAGTACTACGATGGAATGCCTCAATGCTAGTAATTTCACCGCTGTCTCATCCCTACAAAACACAACATTGCGAATACTTCTCCTTGGTGGTAGGATAATAAAGGATAACATAAGGTGGTAGCGATCCGAATGGACACTGCCCAAGGCCCTATCACCACTGAAATCATTAAACGTCTCACCGGTCTAGTATGGCTGCGTCTATATCGCGTGTCAAATGGTGATAAAGCATCCGTCACTCTCGTACTTATTGACGTGTCAGAAGGTGACGGATGCCTTATCCACAGTTTGTCACGCGATAAACGCAGCCATATAAGGCCTCCTGCGGGCCTAGTATGGTTGCGTCTATATCGCGCGTCAAATGTGGATAAAGCATCCGTCACTCTCGTACTTATATTACGTGTCAGAAGGTGACGGATGCCTTATCCACAGTTTGTCACGCGATAAACGCAGCCATATTAGGCCTCCTGAGGCCCTATTATGGTCGTGTTTATCGATGTCGAGAAGCGTGAATAAAACGTCTGTCACTTTCTGACCAGTTAGTAAGTGCGAGAGTGACGGATGCTTTATCGACCGCGATAAAGGCTACCATAATACGGGCGTTTACTAATTGCCTGCAATATTTTTTTTATGTAAATTGCTGAACTAATGTTTATAATGTTAATGATCCAAATTAATGGATTCTCATTCATGTTCTAGGAATTCAAAAACCAGTTTAACGACGCATTTAATGATAAATTCGCTTATTGGTTCATTAAAAACATAGTTATGCAATATCGATTAAATTTGGTTCGTCAATTGCACTACATACTTTAAACAATAACATCATCCACGTAGAAAAATGTTTTAAAATATGGGATTTCTGATGATACTTTAGGAGGCAACTAAAGCCTATCTATATGTATATATTTGCTAAGATCCATTTAGTGAACGAGAGAGAGCTATATGTGTCATAAATCTCTGTCTCTTTCATGACCTTGAAATTTCCCTTGCGACTTAAGTAAGCATTAATCGTCAAGTATATTTCAAGGGAATTCTAAATTGTACTCATTTTGATAAAAAATACATAAGTTACGGTGAACTTAGCACAATTCAGTTGCCCGCGGACTTTTTAATTCGAAAGGAATACTTAAGTTTACCGCTTTCCTTAGGGAAATATGCTGAAAAAAGGACCATAAATTACAGATTGTTTGATAGTCGAGAACTTTCAGGGTTAATAAAGGGGGAACTTTTTTCGTATTTGCGGTAGTATTATTTAATAATTAAAAACGTATAGGGCAATGCTCAATGTAAACAAGGAGACTAGATTTTGGGACATGATCCATTTTGTTTAGCAATTTCATATGTTTTCCCTAATGTCCTCCTCTTGTTCAATGTAATGGCTTTCTAAATAATTGTCGGCTTTACCACTGCATGCAAAGAGCGTATGCGTCAAGTAATTTACCTTGTCAAGTAGCAAACAAATTTCAAAGATAAACAAGAAATGGGAAGACATTTAGATTAAACTTGAATTGTGTCAGTTCCTACTTAACAATGATGGTGAAAGAGTGACAAAGCCTACTGTCTTATGCCACTGAAAATTAGGACTAATTTGGTTGACATAAAGTCCAAAAAACGTATTTGATTATAATGTTTGGAGTAGAGGGCAAATGAACTGCAAGTCTCTACAAACTGACGCCTGTCATGACGGTTATCTTATTTGTTTTTCAACAAGCACTTTGTTTTGGATTTGTCTGGATTCTTAGCAGTATTTTTTTTTAATTTACATTACATTAGGAGTAGGAAATGTATAATAAACATACATTAGCATTATACACGTGATAAAAGCAATTATGAAACACCTATCGTGTTATGGTGTACAACAATTGACCACAAGTCAATATAAAATGTAAGTAAACACTGTTTTTTATTTAGGTACATTATTTTGCTTTGTAAGTACTAATCATTTAAACACATGTTAAAAATAAGTTGACTAACTTTGATCAATTAATAAAAAGATAAGACAAATATAACCTCACTTGTATTATATATTTTTATACAATTAAAGGCACCAAAAAAGCAAGCAAGCAGATTGGCAACGCATTTGCTGTCGTAAGATTGCAAATAATAATAATACAAACCTATATTATTTATAACGTTTACTTATTTATGAATTGAAAAACGATCCGCCGCCATTTCTATCGCTTTAATATTTAAATTTACTACTGGGCCGTTGAATGCCTCTATGGTACTTGTCCAATTTCATCGCCGCGGTCCAAAGGTTGGAAGTGTCGTCACAACCACAACTTGAGAGCTCTTCTACATTACAAACTAAGTACATCAATTTGGTCAAGAAATGTCAATGAAAGGCCAGAATATAACATTAGTTGTGGTCCCGCCGCGACTGACTGAGCGTTCAATAAGTTATTTTGTAGTTTTCCACTTGTTGTATTTTCTTAATACGAAATATAAAGTTATATCCAATGCAACCCGCGACAAGTGATGTGAATTTTTGGATCTTAGGAACTCCTTTATTTCCGAACATAAAAGGTGTCCTAATTTTATCCCCTGGTATCAACTATTCGTCTACCAATTTTAACCGTAATACGACCAGTAGTTTATTCGTAACATCAATCACTAACCGACCGACGGACTCATTTAACTTTTCATTTTCATCTTAGTATGCATTTACTTCTGATAGTTACTGCACGTTTTTTATCCCTTCTCCAAATAAAATGAACTTATTTAATTGTTCTTAACAAACATACAGAGTGATGATGATTACGTATCACTAGAGAGGTCTCATTCAGGTTTAGATAATTAACCGAGGAATGCGAGTTTTTTTTCCGGAAAGTTAATAGAGGCGCGTCGAAGTTTGATAGCAGTAAGGTTTGGTGCAGTGATGTGCAAAGTGATATTAATTTATTGACATGGAATTGACTAAGGTATGTTGATATAATTATTAAATTTAAAAGTACTACTGTCAAATCATTATTAGGTTAAGATTTATTTACTTACATTAAAAGATGTCGGCATGATTGGGAATAGTTTATACAAACTCCTGTAAGTAATCTCTGCTTTATTATATTTAAATGTGAGTGAGTTTTGGATAACCTATTTAAATAATAAGTCGTTTTCAGTCGATAATGATTGTAGGATAGGGAGGCGTTATATCTTCCTTCTAGAACTGACTGAGCTGATATATCCGCCCATTTTTTTTTAAACCCCTTGCTGCTTCTTGCTACTACGTCTCGATTTAGCTATTAGACCGGATTTAGGTATGATAAATCCATACATTTACACAGCTAAACTAAACTAGATTTATCTTTTAGCCGTGGCCGCAAATTGTTGAAAAAATAGGGAAGGTAAATTTTGACATCCTGTAGCTACCAATAGATGCCTAAGTTCTAAAATTTTATTAAAAAAAACACTGGCTACACTTTGTTGTGTCAAAGGGGTCAGGCAGTCATCTTGTTTACAATAACATAACTAGTTTTTTTTTTAATAATCTTTTTTTTAATCTAATTTGCATTTATTAAAGATATAAAAAAGAGTTTTGAAAACTTAAGAAAGTTTTTTTTTTATTTATAGATTATTCTCAATATAATATTCCAGTAGAATAAAAAAATATACCTAATGTTAAAGTCATTCTAGTTTTCATAGAAATATATTTTCTACTCTCTTATCATTTTTTCAGAGGGAACTGGACAGTTCTAGAGCCAAAGAGTTAAGAATAAGCGTGAATGGACTCAGCGTTTGGATTCCTGAGGAGAGGTCCAGATTCAGAGGAGTTACTAAACCAAAGACTACGGTGCTTAAGGATGGTAAAGTTTACAATACTTTTAGATACTTATAAATAAACACACAACATCACAACAACAAATGACCTGTTGTATCTACCTACCTGTGCTTGTAACATCTTGAGTTTTTGAGGCGCTTTTACTCGTACTTTACAGCGGTTTCTTCTAAGAATATTTTCGGTGGATTCATAAATGTTTGATTAAACGATTTACTAGTCGTTTTCAGGCAGGTCCTAAAATTCAAGATTTTGTTTTGCTGTTGTGGTTGTTGTTGTTGTTGTTGTTGTTGTTGTTGTTTTTGTTGTTGTTGGTGTTGTTGTTGTTGTTGTTGTTATTGTTGTTGTTGTTGGTTTTTTTTTTGAAGGAGTTTTGTTACGTAACATAATTGTTTATTCGTTTATTCATTTGTTGGCATTGATCTCTATTATCGCTTTTGCTGTACTTTTTAGATTTTTTAGTCTAAGGGTCCGTTGTTTGATCAGAGTTATCTCAACTAAATGTTTCGAAAAAAGAATCGAAAATTTGACACAGTTCCTTGAGTTTTAACCATTAGTTACGGTTTTTACGATTAGTTAGTTAGTTTAACTGTTGATCAAACATCAGGCCCTTGGACACAACATTTTGTTTCAAAAAGGACGGCATTTATAAAAAAAAACATGTTTTAGTTTCAGTTTGCATAAGTCAGGGAGAATTTGTGGCTGTACTCGGACCGAGGTAACTATCTATAATATATACACGTTCAATAAAAAAAGGTTAATCTGAACATAGAATAAAAAGCATTATTGCCAATGATCTTTTAAATTACACGAATCTAAGCATCATTCTCAATATTTCCATTGACCAAGGGGCCTAGATTTTAGAAAATCGACAAGATGTAAAGGATTGACGTAAGCTGATCAAGTTCGCGTCGACCGCTATGTCAATTCCATACATATCGACTCGATAGATAACAGAACCACACCTACACAAAAATAAGACGAGAATTTTAAGCCTTGTTGCTTACTTCGGATTAAAACGCCCTTAGGATTAACGTCGGGATAAACTAAGCCGTTAAAAGCACCATCGCATCGAAAAAAACATTTTCACCGAGCAAATGCCTTTAGCCTTTGCTTTTATGGTTAATATTTCTGCGGAACATTTCATACTTCAACTTATACTTGGGCTTTTTTATTGCCATTATGCGATAAAAAATTTAGACCTATCATAAATATTTCACGAACAAAAAAGGGTGGTCGCTAGTAATTGAACAGGTACGGTTAAATATTAAATCGCTTCTCTGTTTGTTAGAACTCTTAAAATGTTGGTGAAATCATTATAATCCTTACCTTTGTGATTTCTAGCGATAAACGAATTCTATGCAAAAATAGCGCGGGTAATGCCGCGGACTTCATTTATTCGTTACGTCAGAATCTGGTCGCAATTTTCGTGGATTCAATTCGGATAACATACATGAGAAGATCATCCATGTACTTACAATAAATCATAAAATACCTAGGTGATCCTGTAAGGTAGGTATATGTTACTGTTACTCAACGCGCCAAGTAACATGAGCCCCCTTTATTACATTACATACAAGGTAATTCTATGGTGTACAATAGTAAAAGTCCATCATAAAGTCAAAGTTCCAAGTTACATAAACCCTGTTCTAAGAAACCCCAAGGAACTGTGTTGATTCAACAATTTAAGTCCGTGGTGTACTATACTCCGTTTTTTTCGGTACTTAAAAAAATGTAAACAATCCAAACCACGTGGCATTGTTAAACAGGCTAAACAGCCAATCAAAACTGTTTTATCGCACTTTGACGTATCAGTGTTCTGCATGTGTTCTGCTTCTATTGGCTGACGAACCACGTTGTTAAGTTTAGTCGTTCACATTGTTATTTTGTTTACATTTTTTTAAGTACCTAAACAAACGGAGTATAGCTATATTTAATTTTCAGTGGGGCAGGAAAAACGACGTTCCTCTCAGCCCTGGCTGGAAAATGCAGGCTGCCCAATGAAGGATCCGTGGCGGTGAACGGCAATAACGTGAAGAGTGTGCAGGGCATGGCGGAGTTGGTTCCTCAGTTTGATGTCTTCCTGGATGCTCTTACAGTTATGGAGCACTTGGTGTTCATGGTAAGTGATCATAGATGTCATAGGGTAACCCATCATTTTATTGAACGCCATTTTCTGCTGAAAACATGATGTTTTCAAGACCCTAGCCAAGATGCATTACGCTAACTATAGCGTTTCTATTCGATTCGTTTTTAAACCAATTGCGTCGTTGGTAGATCCGTACGTGACTCTTCGTATCACGTCATCTACTAGTGACGCGAATGGTTTCAAAACGACACGAATAGAAACGCTAGTTAGCGTAATGCATCTTAGCTAGGGCCTCTGGATATCTTAAGCATAAATTACGTACGTTAGGTAGGGTTACACTTATGAGTCTTGTGACTACAAAAAAAATACTGGATATGTTCGTTAAAAGGTGCTCCGATAAAATAATAGGTACACATGTTAGAGACAATAGACCTTAGATGCTTCAATCTGGCCCAACCTGTACTTTCACTACTACTCTGGCTAACTCGTAGCTGCCTAGTGTCAAGTTACCGTTATGATGAAATGATTAAGTGATATTATTGACTCTATAGTGCCCGGCCGATAAGAAGTCAATCCTTACACATTGCATGCACAGCCATGAAGTTTATTTATATGGATAAGTTGACAGCAGTCAAACAATGCTGTTATTACTATTCCTTCACACGCAGCAAGTTTAGCATCGTTTTACTGCTGTCAACAATGGCAATAGTCAGAAACTTCATGGCCGTGCAATGTGTCACGATTAGACTATAGTAACAGTTCTGATGCTGCTATTGGAGAATCACAGTGTTCTTTGTAATGCATCAAAGTCACGTGCTGCAGCAGTGGCTACAGTGGTTTTCTTTCTCGCAGTTGAGGGAATGCAGCGCCTTCGTGTCGATTGACTAATTAAAAGTCTATCAAGGCTACGAGTATATCAATGGCTCATCCAATAAACTTATACGAAAATATGATAGTCTATTTAAGATTGCTCAATCAATTAAAGCGTTTGTGTCTTTTGAACCAATTTGAGGTTAAACTGGCTGATTCAGAATTTACTTACACAATATTATATTATAATTTATAACGTTAGAATTCAACGTAATTGAAAAGCAGACTATAGAGTGGTTGGTTCATACTATTATGTAGTTAGCCACTGATGTTTTAGACTTAATACGTAAAGATCAGATGTAAAACATTAGATCTAGCAATGTTTATATTGGTGTGGAGATAAACACAGTCAGAAATTGGGATAAGTACACCTGTTTTTATCAATGTATGAAAATTTAAAAACAATTTCGATAGGCTTCTCGAATTGATCTCTCTGTAGTTTGATAAAAAAATGTGACAATGAATTATTTATATTAAAAATTAAAAAACGACCTTCCTTGGTCGAATGCATAATACTCTGAAAGAATAAATATGTATATTGTATTGCGATTGTTTGTTTACATTTTTTGAATGACGTATTATGACATTAAAAAAAATCACAGAATGTTAAAAAAAACCTGTTTCCAAATAGCGCCGCCACATTTTCGTAGCAAGTAATTTTAGTAAATTATTTTAAATATCAATAACATCTTTATTCATTAAATGCTATAAATTAGATCCTTATAAAAGGCTATTCTTTCGAATA
Organism: Acleris cristana; assembly: GCA_948252455.1. Taxonomy (NCBI): domain Eukaryota; kingdom Metazoa; phylum Arthropoda; class Insecta; order Lepidoptera; family Tortricidae; genus Acleris; species Acleris cristana. Next base: position 3,873,577 of record OX411774.1, on the reverse strand, counting down.
AAGATGAAAAAGCGAGAGAGAGTTTTTAGGTGTATCCCAATTCGTAAGCCAGGAAGAAATTACTAGCACAGTGGCATTCTTAATCTTGGTGAGTATCAAACATGTGCAATCTTAAGGTTCCTCAATCACTTACCATCAGGTGGTCTGAGAACAAGGTTACCTTCTCCATTGCATAAAAAATAAGAAGGTAAAGTCAAAACATGTTACAGACAGAGATGAAACTGGGCAGTTCCAAAAAGACCAGCAACAAAGTGCTGCTGACGTCCCTGATGAGGGAATTGAAGATGGAGAAACATAAGAAGACCATCATCTCAGCGCTGTCAGGAGGAGAGAAGAGGTTACTCTCGCTGGCTAGCACGGTGAGCATTGACTTACTTACCCCACTGTTCTCCTCTCCAACTTACATCCCGCCGTGCTTAAAGTCCGACAAGTTCTCTCTCACGGTATGGTGAGGCGACTACCAGGTCTCGGTGCTTCCCCTCTTCGCTATACAACCCGCCTCCACTAACGCCTACCTCGACCGCGCTATCGTCAGTCCACGGGCACGGAACTACCTAAATTGTAAAGCTGCCAGATAAACTAGAGTGTTGAATGAAATCTTCCTTGAAGAGCAATAAATAAAGATTGTATAGTTGAGACACTAACTAACCAGTATTGTAAGGGTTTTATGGATTACAGTGATTTTTTTTTGTATATTTTGTCCTTTAAACGAGTTTACGCAGTACTGACTTTTGTTGATACTCAAGTACTTAACTTTAAAACGTTGCAGCACAAACGATTTTTTCATAAATTAACCATTCAATTCCATAGCTCACATTATATGTACAGTAGGTAAAGATACAACAATTCCTCTTTTTGACATGATTTTATATTTCCAGCTCCTTTCAGACCCTCAAATCATAATATGTGATGAACCCACCACTGGCTTAGACAGCTACAGTGCAGCTCTGGTCATAGGCATCCTGAAACAGCTGGCGTCATCAGGGAAGATCGTCATCTGTTCCGTCCACCAGCCATCATCAGATCTGTTTAAGGAGTTCAACAATATTATTCTCATGGCTGAAGGGAGGATGCTGTTTCATGGAAGTCAGGAGGATTGTAAAAGGCTATTTGAGAGGTGAGAGTTAGGCGTTGTGGTTTTTATCATCGTGATCACCATGAAAATCGACGGAATTAGTAGTTATTTTATTATTAACAAAAATAATTTGAAACTTAGACTTAACCCAAGAGTTGCCAAGGAGACCAAGGGTTATTAAGACGTAGCTATGCAGTCGTAGAAAAGGACAGAGCTTTATAAATGCTGTAACTCTGTCTTCTACGCTCGCCGTAAAATGAACTGCATAGCTATGTTATAATAACCCATCTGTTTAGAATACTTGCAGCAGAGCATCAGATAGGCTGAAAAGTTTTTTATTTCAAATTTCAAGTCAGTTTTCCAAATGCTTGCTTGCTTAGATTGGTTTGGGGCCATGTAATACTTAGTCCGACAAGCATTTATCGCTGCGTTATATTTCCAGAATTCCCATTAAAAAAAAAATCGGTACTTATCCCAAAAACTCTGAATGTAAATATTCTCTACAAAACTAGCCTTCACATTAATACATCGCATTTCAATTCAAATTGTCAATAATATCGTTATCTTCAGCATAAATCTACGTTGCCCCATCAACTACAACCCAGCCGAGTTCTACATTAGAGCCGTTTCCTCGGAGACAGACTCGACGAACTATGTGGAAATGATTTTGGAGAAGTGTCAGGACCGGTTCCATGCCTGTGAAGGTGTCGGGTCGCGGACGCAGTTTAAAATGTAAGTTGGTTTGCATTGTAATTGATGATAATTTGATGTGTTTTGGGCTGTGACGCTTTTCCACGTGTTGCGAGAGCGAGACAGTGTGTCTCAGGGACGTGTGTAATTCTCGAAAGGCGAGGTTTACACCGAATCGTGCGCATCCGCAGCGCGTAAGGGGATCAAATTAGGCCGGTTCGACGTTGCAGCACTGCAAAAGTACCTACATGATACAGTCGTAGTTTTATTATGCAAGTTCATAACATGTTCATATTTACTTTAAAATCAGAAATCTGAACTTCAGCAGTAATTTTAATACGAGTAGGTACCTAATCAAATTGTGCTTAACCAGTATTATAATTTCTGTAAATTACTTATTGGTACGCCGGGAGACGATGTGTCGGCAGGCCTTCCACAAGGTGGACCGACGATCTCATAAAGGTCGAGAGAAACCGCTGGGTGACAGCAGCAGAGGACCGATCTTTGTGGAAAACCTTGGGGAAGGCCTTTGTCCAGCCGTGGACGTCTTGCGGCTGATGATGATGATTATGACTTATTCGGAGAGGCGTACGACAGCCGCGTCTTTAAAACAGTAACCTTGGTCTCTTCTTATTAGGGTGCATCATCATTATGTAAAATAACCGTATACCTAAATACCTACTTATTTTAATTCGCCACTTTTTGTTTTGTTCTAGAGCACAGAGGAATTGGTTCATACAAGTATACTTACTGCTGTGGAGGTCGTCTTTGACGCTGAGGAGAACCATTGGAGACCACGTGTTCCAATTATTTATTCACATAGTAAGTTAATGTGTTTTTCATAGCTGTGATCTCGTTTCGGAGCAGAAAACTCTAGATCCGCCCAAGTATTTTTCATGAAATGTAGTTAAAAATCATCACCAAAGCACAAGGCTTGAAACGAAATCTCAAATTCTTTTGCTCTGATATCTTTTCTATTATTCTGTCGGCACAGTTTTTGTGATGTTAATGTAAGGAAATCCTTAGATGAATTTCAATTGCATGAACTGTGAACTGCATCCTATAGGACTCATAGGATATCGTACAGACAAGATAATACCTCTCTATTCCTTCAGGTAATTTCAGCAGTAGTAATAGCAGCTTGCTACGTTGGAATATCCGGGACCACGCAGACCGGGGTCCAGGACCTACGAGGGTTCCTCTGGCTCCTCAGCAGCGACGTGTGCTACTCCCTCTCGTACAGCGCCCTCTATGTCTTCGAGACGGATCTCATTCTGTTTCGGAGGGAAGTCGGGATATACAAGGGATCGGCGTTCTTTGCCTCAACGCTTTTGAGTTTTGTGAGTATATAGATTATTAAACCACAACCCTGAGTTTAGACCAAGCGAACGTAAAAGAATTCAACGTAATATCTCAAAATCTCGTGAAAATAGAGACAAAACAAGTTTTAGAGCTTTCTTTTGTTTGATTTAAAGCTTTAAACGCACCATATGGTGACATTGGTCGATTAAGGTAGTTTAAAGTAGATCAAAGTAGTTAATACTCCTGAGTCCATGTGTACAGTGGCATTGATTGAGACTACCTATGTTCAAGATAGATTTTTTCCTAAAGGCCCACTTAGAATTTCAAAGATTAGTATAATTATTTGTCTTGTGATCGAGCATGGAACATAATTTCTTAAAATGACAAACATAATATAATAATCATAATATTTCTACGTGAGCGTATATTCATCAATGTGCACATTGTTCTTCTTTAGAACGAGATAATTAATACATTTTTAACGGGCGCTAGTTTTATATTGGATAATTAACCTTGTTCACGCACAGAACGAGAATCGTCGCTTATCTAAAGTTTAAAGAGTTAGTGTTCCTCAAATAGAATGGCGTAACTTTGATCTGAGATCATTAAATTTTAATAGCCTTATTGCGTAAATTGTAGGATCGATAAGAGCCTCAGAATAGGGACTTCTTGTAAGGTTATTGTCATTTGTTTTTTAATCCTGTAGTAACGTTTTTATTTTCTTAATGGTAATGGGAACTTTTGAAAATATATCCTATTTATTCGAAGGTAGCAGATGATTTTGAACCATTATTTATTGAAGAGAAATAATTACTGACATATTTACCTATTTAAAATCGATCAACATTATCCAAAACGCAACAAATAACCTTTTACAAGTTTTTACTTCTAAAATAGTTGTAAAAAAAGGAAAAGAAAAGATCCTCTTGAAAAACTGGTACAGACAAGACACTGCTTTTTATTTTTTATTTTTTAAATTTGCGCTTCACGTGCCATTGGCTCAATATAAGGTCTGGTGCAGATACCTCGGTGCGTCGTGTGGTCGGTCAGCTACATAGTGATCGCGTCTTTAGCAGTGCAGCTGCCCAACCACCTGATCACCACTCTGGAGATCATGGTGTGTCTTATCTGTGGTGCCATCGCCGCTGCTGCTTATGGTAAGACTTCCACTGTTTGAGATGCTTTCACGGGTCCCACTTCACATGGTAGGATAATTATGTTGTGTGATTTTTTTTCTATGTACGAGGTGTTCGAGTAGGTATGTTAGCAGTTCGCCATCAATTTGTAGTGTGTTACGTCACACGTAACTTCTATGTACTGTTTCATTTAATCCCACAATTACATGGGTCAAGCGAACACATTGGTGAGAGTGTGAGTGTGGCACAGCAAATTAAAAACCGATCACCACTTATTACCACTATTTCCTTTGAAACCTTCAAATGATAAGGAAAAAAGTAACTATCTCTGTACGAAAATTAATTTTACCAATCGTATGGATTATGTAGATGATGTTATTGAAATGTCAGAAATGAGTAGGTATGTACTTGTGGATTTAAACATCAATCAGGTAGGCAAATTGATCTAATATCGAGTTCTTGACTCTGTAAACCTCAACCGGTAAATAAATATATGAAAGAGAAGCAGTGAACTAAACTTAAACTGCTAGATGACCAAGTATCTGTGAAAAATCAAGCTTAAAATTATTATTAACGAATGGTTGACTTCATGCATGCCTTAATTAAGGCAAGCAAATAACCTCCTGAATTTCCCAAGGTCTCGGCATGGGTGCCGTCTTCACCTCTTCAGGCCTGATGGGAGAAGTCATGCCGTGCGTGGACCTGCCTCTGACCCTCATGTCTGGCGCCCTGCTGAGGATCACATCCCTTCCGCGCTGGCTGCTCCCCGTCAAATATGTATCCCACTTCTACTTCGTCATGGACGCCGTTAGCAACATCTATTGGAGGCAGATTGGGAATATTGGTAAGTGGGAAAATATTTTACATACAGTTAAGGTACTGATTAACGTCACAGGTAGGTATAGGTACTTTTGTACGTTGTCGCTTTGACTTCGTACGAAATTTTTAGTCTAGTCACCAGAACAGTATGTCCGGTCAAAGGCATCAATATATACACCATAAAGTCTCAAGAATGTATACAGAATCCTTATTACTATCACAATAAGGTCTATATGAGCCCTTAACAGAATGACAGGTAGGACTTAAACAAAGGCTAAAAAGAGGTGGCTCTGATAATAATTATTAGTACCTACTGAAAGCTTTTGGGTGTAACAACACCGATTGATCGATGATGGATCAATCGTCGATAGATAAATTAAAACCCTTTCAGTCTTATATCGATCCTAGATCGATTTGTGTATGTTAAACAAAATTCTTAAACGGTTACGATTACGTATTTGGTATAGCTAAAAAGTGTACCTGTAGGCAAATCACTGTTTATTAACGAGTAATATTGATGTTCAATACAACACAATTAAACACTCGTTACAAAAAACCAATTCCAAAAAAAAAACGTTTTTTAGCCTTAGGCTGCGGCTCCACTGAGGCGTAGACGAGCGGAGCGGAGCTGTGCCAATATTAACCAATAGAAGGCGCATGCGGTCACTTCGAGCGCGCCTTGAGCTTGTTAGTGTAGATTCTATTGGTTAATATTGGCACAGCTCCGTTCCACTCCGCTCATCTCCGCCTCAGTGGAACCGCAGCCTTACGGTTCAAACAAGTGTTGCATTGATAAAAGTGTTTCCGTCGAATGGGAATAAAATGAATAACAGTTCCAAGGAATGTTTTCATTGCTTTCTGCTCTTTGCGATATTACATTCCCCGATGAAATGCGACGTAAAAGAATTTCTTTTTCTACAAAGTGCTTTGCGAGGCGAGGAACTCGTTTTTCAGAATGCCATACTTCTTTGTTTTAGCTCTGATAAAAAACGTTTAACTTCACTGTGGGATATAATAGAATTGTTTTACTTCATAGTGGGATATACTAGAATGTGTAGTTTTCACTAAATTTTATTAGGCACAATAACGACTTCTTTCGTTATTTGTTAAGAAAACACCTTAGAAATATTGACTTGAAAATAGTTGTCGTAGTGCTAAAAATATGGCAATTTACCCAAGCTAGTTTTGAAGCTGATAACAATTGGTTAGCTTAACCGATATTCACTAAATTTTTCTATGTAACACCTCCGAAAAACCCTTGACTAGAGTTCAAAAGAAAAAGGGCTTGTATGTGCTACACATATGTAAAAATCGACCAAAGTAGTTTTGTAGACCTACCGAAATAGTCAGACAGTCATAAAGACCTAGAGTACGTACTTTTTTGTCGGAAAATAGAAATATTTGCGTTAGAATATCGAATCCTACATGGAAGGAATGACAGATATGAACTAGTTATATTGTGTGAATTGACTACCTACCTTTAGCAATTAGGATTTACTTACGTCTGCCTCTGACAGGGACGGATCGAAGTGTAGACGCACCAGGGACATGACAGACGAGTGTATAGTTTTTAAACCTAGGCTGACCTAAGTAAGGACTAATTTTGGAGGTAGCTCCTTCCCCCACCATATTGATTGCTGATTATATCAAGAGCTTTCAGCTATGTTTACGGCTATGAAGGCAAACATCGCGATTGCATAAATACGGTTTTTTTTTAAATGCGTTCTGATCAAATTCATGCTTATACGGGTTGGTCTCAAAACCATAGTTTATTTTTATTTTTTTATTGTTTTTTACAGAAAAAAGAATTGTTGAATATTATCAGTGTTTGCTACTGCTTTGGACTATAGTGGTCGGGATGACGTCATTTAGTTGGTAACCGCGTATTGTTTCTTTTAACTAGCAATAGCTGTGACGTAGAAAATACTATTCGGCGTTTAAGCTCTTTAGCCATTAGCAGAATTTTTTATTTTCTCAGTAAAAAAAACAAAAAATAAAAGTAGGTACCTAACTATGCTTTTAAGATAAATCCAAGCATGTTTTTTTTTCAAAACAAAAAAGTTCCTGTAATCACGTCCTGGGGTTTTCCATGGTTTTCAATTACAGATAGACTACTTAATGTAATTTTATCTTTCTCATAAGAGGAAGCTTTTGACAACCGACGTGTTCGTAAAACAAAGAAACTGCCAAAACCTTCCTATTACTGTTACTTAGGTGTACTCACGCCACAAACGATCTTTAGAGCCGTATAAAATCTTCCTACACAACTGGTTTTCTATCTTTACTACACAGCTTTCCTTTATTTGGTGAATGTCAATAGAGATTAGATTTATTAGTTACAGTGAGCTATTAATAGCTTAAAGCTTTTATGGTAACACGTTTCTCATGTGAATAGTTGTTTTTAGATATTTAATTGCCGGAATGTGCACAAAAAAGTTCAAGCTATTATGGCGTAGTAATTATAAACTACTAGACAAGCTGTCCGTGCCCGGCGACGCCAGGTTGTTATTTTTTTTTTCATACAAACCTTGTCCTGATGCTAACAAACACAAAAAAAAACAAATGGTCGAGCCATTCTTCGAGTTTTTGCGTGGGAAACAAGAAACATGAAGTTATAACCAAAATCATTTAATGTTTACTTGGTATTCATAGATGTATTGTAGTTTTAAGTATTCTTTTTTCAGTAATGAATTATGTTGATACTTAAATATCTAGCTTTACTTCATTGGAAATTAATAACACAAAATTCCATAAACAGTCAGTCTCACAATATAATACTCTCCCTTTGAACGCCAAGAACCACTAAAGTGGTCGTGTACTGTCGTGCCTACCACGCCATCGACCATTTTAGTGGTCACAGGTAAAGTGCAAAATAGACCCGAGTATTTGTGACGTAAGGTTGACATTAGTTGTGATATTCAGCTGTCATTGGCGTGTAGGGACGACGTTTGTATCAAGTCAAAGGCGTTCAAAGGGTTAAGAAACACTAACCATAACGCAAACACCTAAATTTATTTGTTCTTCCTTTTTTTACTTTTCGTCCCCATTTTCCTACTTTCCTACTTATTGAATTCTGACCTCACACTTTCGGTTCATCTGATGCTTCACCCACGGGAAGAGAGCCCACGCTCTTCTGTACTTTAAGTAGACCATCCGAATTTGAGTCATTGGCCTTTTAATGGTTGTACAAAAAAACATTTTTGTAAAGCTTTTTTTCTTTCAGATTGCCCAACAAACTCAACAACGTGCGTCTACGACGGCATATCCGTGCTAACGCAAGAAGGATACTCCACGAACTACATTCTAGAAGACGGCGTCGGTCTCCTGGTGGTCACCGTTCTCTGGAGCCTCCTAGCCTATTACGGGTTATGGAGGGAAGAAAAAAAGGGATACGCATATTGAATTGTTTAATTAAAATGTTACAATCAAAAAGAGTTTCAATAACACCTTACAACAAAGATATTCTTATAGATAACATTATAAATACAGATAATGTTGAATCCTTAGAATAATATAATAACACATAGAAACCTAGTCCACGCACCAATGTGATGCCACTCAGGTATGTCCCATTCGTTCCATGGAAGATCGCATTTTGTATTGAACTATGACATAGTGTTCAAATCAAAATTCGTAGTTCCATGGAACAAAATGGGACCTGCCACCCAAACCAGACCAAATTTGGTCTGCTCACGACGTTATTTGTGCACTTGTGTGCGTGTTATACGCGAAGATTACGCCTAGATGCTTCTCTTTGTGACTTCAAGTTGGACGCGTCGGTTGTATGAAACTATCATTCTATGTGTTATTAATATTCTAAGGTAGAATCCTAATATGTCTACAAATAATTTGATATTTCACAAAACGTCAAAGGTTCACTAAGCAAACGAGTGGAAAAAGTGAGGACGTAGAGTGAAATTGGCAACATAATCCAAGTGCCAACACCTTTTTTGCCAAGTAAGTCAAGAGAAGAAAAATTGCTCATGTGTCTACTTAAATGTACAAATGCATGAAGATATGACATCTTATTTGGTCGGGAAAGCTCGTATTTACCTTGCTTTCTTGGTCGACTTTCATTATATATCTACAAGTTAATTAAGAAATCTAGAATACGAACTTATACTGAAAGCGTTCATTGTCGACCATTACCTTAGATTAAGACCTCCGTATCACACAGTCACTCTCATAAACGTCTAATACTTTAGACAACGTATGGTTGAGGGGGTTTTCCTGACACAGGTTTCCTTGTAAACTGAATAGGAGAACTGAATGTATAATAAAAGGTGTGATTTATGACAGGAAACAATGATTATTTTTAAACTTACACGACAAAGTGTTTCTTTACCCGATTCACTTAAATTATAGTAAATTGATATCTAAATAAGTTGCGCATTGCAGCTTAGGTACTTATAAGATTCGAGAAAATTATATCACATACGTAGGTACGTATTTTTAATTAGCCTACATCTCAAGAGTCAGAAAAAACATACATTCCCAAATACTACGCTAAACAACATTTTTAATAAACCGGCGTACCCCTACTTCTCTTGATAACCATTATAAATGCTATAGCATGGGCTATACAATACATGGCACATAAACATATACAATTTCTCCAAAAGTGGGTTTCTTCAAATCCGAATTTCCTCAAAACATCCGCACCTGTTCTGATGCAGGGGTTGCCAGGGATGTTCACACAGTTTATGGTTTCTATTGGGGCCCATTGGAGGATGGAGATGGATTCTACGCCGTAGTAGAAGCCTGAGATGAAACGGAGCCAGGAGAACCATGGAGAAGCGCTGGCCAAGTTGAGGTAGAGCCCGGAGAACATGGTGCCTATCAGGTCGAAGGGTACAGCCACTAGCGCAGCGGTTTCCATCCTGTCGAATACTGCTGAGAGGAAGGAACCTGAAAGAGTTAGTGTGATTGTTAATGGTAAGAAACTAAATGCAAACTCCGTGGAGTAAGGGCAAGAAAACTTTTTTCTATGAATTTCCTAAATCTTCATCGTCATTTACTGCGGCAATAAGCTTAATTAATGACACCTAATGGGTGAATTTCAAAAATATTGTACACAATTAAACAGTCCTTATTTTTTTCCTTTGAGTAACGAAAATTAACCAAATGATTGTATGACAATTTTTCGTTACACAATGGAAGAAAGTTACCATTGTCTCAATTAAGTCCTTAACTACGTATACTGTTTTTGAAATTCACCCTAATATCTATTTAAAACAAATGTTATTCTGATACCCAAGACTGATTTTTACAAAACCCATTTCCTAAATTGACTTGACATCAAGTAAAACTTTTTAGACAAGAACCCAATGAAACCTAAGTAGCTTCCGATGACTACAATCGAATAGCTAAATCTATGGTAAGTGTATGGCATTTAAAACAATAGAAAAAAGGCTTGAGAAGCAAAATCTCAGAGACTATCCTGCTCAGCTAGGCAAGGGTCATATGCATTAAATACTGACCATAGGCGTTAGCATAGTTAGCGCAGAGAACGCAGACGAAGCAGAACCAAAACCAGCCGCTGAAGCCTCCGTGAAGACCTGCCACGCAGAACACCAGCGACGCGAACAGCGTCGGCTCTATTATTGCGCGAGGGATCTGAAATTAAATAATATAATCATTGAAAAAACATGTTTTACACAACACAAATAAAATCTTAATAATTAATAATGCAGGTGTAAAATAAATCATATTTTGCAGCTAGCCGAAAAAGGGAACTCGATGGAATGCTTGAAATTACTAATGATACGCAATAAATGTAAGGAAATTGCTGTGTTTTATAATAGCTTTTTTAAATAGTAATCCTTGTTTAAAGTAAATAAAGGTAACGTAAAAAAAACTACACTGAACTCAAAAATCTTTCTGAAATTGCATAAGGATTATCCAAGTTACTTAACGATTAACGACACACAATCATAGTATTGCAAGGCAATTAATGATTCACAAGACTGACATTCTTATTTAATTCATGCAATTAGGTCCACTTCCTAATGTAATCGTTTATTAATTGAAATAATCATAAGATTAGTAGACACTACTTTAAGCAATAATTTCTATAATTGCATCAGTATATATAAAATTACATGTTTTATTTGCTTCAGAACAACTAGGCTAAAGTTGTAAAGTTATACACAATTTATAAAAAAAAAAAAATCAGTAGTCTTACTTTCACATACTTGGACACCAAATAACACAATGGATGAATCTATACAAAGAGTCACTAGTGCTATAAAGGAATAAGATAGTTCCAAAAGTATGATGTAGGTAAGTACCTATAGTCGATCAAGAACCTCTTTTACCACTTTTCGACTGTATTTGTAGAACATAACGTCTAAAAGTGGTGAAGAAGTTGCCATTCAAATAAATAACATAGGATTCAGTGTAAAAAATAGTACTCTGTAGTTCTGTTTCATTGTTCGTGCACACGGCTGACAGGATTTTTGCGAATTTAATTACAGGTCATAATTCATCGCATCACGTCAGTAAAAAAATAATGAACTTTGTATAAGTAATTAGTCTTCACGGAACTAATCAATGGATAATTTTGTTGTCTATATATTATGAAACCACTAATGTCCATCTCTATGTCATTGTTCCAATTTGTATTATGAGAATTACTCAATAATAACTCACTGGTTAATATTAATACTTTATTTCAAGCACAGCACACACATTTTTACACCATATTGTTGAGGAGAAGTTGTGTTGCCAACCACAATCTTAAATATCTAGATTCATAAACTTAATGTTGCCAACATGCTGCGGCCTTAAGAAAATAATTGTTACAACGTTAACCAAGAACAACAATTTCTAGCAGGTAAGTATGAAGTTTGAATTAATTAACTTAGTTACATTATTGTTTTCAGATGGAGTTTTTAGTATAAAAATTAAATTATTTCAGCGTTAAATAATAACAGTTATTTATAGCAGGTAAGTAAATATGTATCTTAAATTAACTATTATGTTTAACTTTTGTTTTCAGGTGGAGTTTGCAGCACAAATGAATGGTAGCAGGTTTAATTATTAACATTATCTTTTTAAAACTTAACAAAGGACAAGTCTATTTCAGCTCATGTAAGCATAGTAAATAAGGTAACTCTTATATAACAGTTATTAATTAAATACACTTAGATGTAACAATAATATGAAGTAAGTACATGTTAACTAGTTATTGAACCGGCAATACACATACCTTAGTAATAGATCTAATATGTGTTCTACCGTTTGGGGTTTTTACCTCAAATGCTCTAACTTTATTATCTTTTCCAGGACAAACCCTAATCACGCGTGCCATCGGCCAGCTCATGGGAGGCGTGTCACTCTCTATAAGCAATACAAGAGATCCAACTTCAATATTTGGTTGATCATTATGCCACTTAGGCCTATGTTGTAAGACATTTAAATACTGTTTGTGCCACACTTTCCAGAAGGATTGCACCATATGAGTGGAAATACGCCACATCCTTAGCCTGTTCAATGGAATTTCAGTCACGTCGGGTTCGGGGAACGAAGTTAATGCTGAACCGATTAGGAAGTGGCCAGGTGTCAAGTAAGTGAAATCATCACAGTTAGAAGTCATAGGAACTATTGGTCTTGAGTTAAGTACGGCTTCTATTTGTGTTAAGACCGTATTGAGTTCTTCATAGGTAAGTAGAGCCTTTTGGATTGTACGCTTTAAATGGAATTTAGTGCTTTTTACAGCTGCTTCCCAGAGACCACCAAATACAGGGGAGTAGCATGGAATAAAATGAAAGTTAATCTGTATTTCTGAAGCATAGTTTTGCACCTGGGTTTGATGTTCTCTGGAATTATTCAACTTGTATAAATCAGTTAATTGGGTTTTGGCTGACTTAAAAGTACTAGCATTGTCACAGTAACAGTCTGTTGGCAAACCTCTACGAGAAATGAATCTTTTGAAGCACGCAAGAAACGTAGCAGTGGTGAGATCTGAACATAATTCTAGGTGAACAGCCTTTGTACTGAAACACACAAATACGCAGACATATCCTTTACTAACTAAAGCACGTCTGACTCGGGACTGCTTAACGTCTATAGGTCCCAGGAAGTCTAGCCCAACCTTTTGAAAAGCTCTTAAGGGTCTTGTTACTCTATCAGTTGGCAAGGAGCCCATTAATTGCTTTGAAGCCTTTGCCTTCATTCTAAAGCAAATTATGCATTTGTGCGTTACCTTCTTTATTTCCCTTATTCCGTTTAACAGCCAGAAATTTTGATTTAAACTAGACAATATTAGTGTCGGACCAGCATGTAACAACCTAGCATGCTCGCCGCGAATTATTAATTCTGTGACCTTTGACCCTTTACAAAGTATTATGGGATGCTTTTGTGAGTATGACAGGTTTGAGTTTTGGAGCCTTCCGCCCACTCTTAAGATTGATTCGTTGTCAAGAAACACATGTAAATCGCTTAAGGAAGCGCCGACTGGTTTTTTATTTTGTAGCGCATGAATATCGTCAGCGTAGTTAAGTCCCTGGTCATATTTGATTATAAGCGTTAAAGCCCTTTGTAATTCCACACTGGTTAAAGTTTTAAATTGCAGTGTTTCATTTTTATCTACGATTTTCCGTTTTAAATAATAACAAAATCGGAGAAAATACGCGACTACTCTTTTCATTGTATTTATGTCTGAGAATTTATTTATCACCCCATCGAGAAAGGTATTGCCTTTTTTGTCACCGAGCGAGATTGAACCACTAGAGAGTACTGAGGAAGCTTTGACTTCAGGTACAACATCGGGCAGCAATGCTTTGTTACTAGTAAAGTCGTACTCAGCCTGAAGGAATAGTGGGCCTTCCCACCAAAGGTTGCAGGATGTTAGCTGGTTTGGTTCTACACCTCTGCTCACCAGATCTGCTGGATTGTCTGCTGTGCTGACATAGAGCCAGTGCCAGTCATATGTCTGGTCTTGAATGACTTTAACTCGGTTGGCAACGTAAGCTTGGAGCTGCGTTGGTTCTGTTGAAAGCCAGGCCAGCACAATCTGAGAGTCTGTAAAGAGGTACACTTGTTCTATTTTTAGTTTTTGTTTTAATGTCTCATAAACCCTTAATACCAGTTTAGCTAAAAGCAGTGCGGCATTAAGCTCTAGCCTTGGCACTGTCAGCTTGTTGTTTAGTGGGTTAATGCGTGACTTTGAGCAAAGTAAGGTCAATGTAGCTTTGCCCGCTAGGTCGACAACACGCAAATATATACAGCAGCCATAGCCAATGGAACTTGATGCATCAGAAAAGCCGATGATTTGAATCGCAACAGTGTTTTCGTCAACTGGAATGTTGCGCCTTAAAAAAATGGGGTTCATGCTAGCCAAACTCTGTGCAAATTGCAACCACTCATATTTTAAAGCATCACTTAGAGTAGCATCCCAATCAATTTGTTCTGACCATAGCTTCTGCATAATCGCTTTAGCTCTTACAATGATAGGACTCACAAATCCCATTGGGTCATAAAACTTTGAAACAAAGCTCAAAATGTCTCTTTTTGTTACAGACTGATCATTGTAATTCTCTGGGGATGAGATTGTGAAGCAATCTTCTTTGTTGTCAATAGTCAAACCCAAAGCCTTTAATTTATGATTATCTTTTTGTAAGTCCAGCTCGTCAAAATGCTGTTCGTTTGAAGGAATATCAGACAGAACTGCCGCATTGTTGGAAGACCACTTATGTGTTTTGAAGCCCCCAAGCAAAAGTAATTCACGCAACTGCTGTTTTGCCTCCAGAACTGTACTTATGTTGGAGTCGGCATATAACACATCATCAACATAACTACAGTTTCTTATTATAAACGCAGCTAAAGGATAATCATGCTCATACCGTGTTGCAAGCTCAAACAAACACCTTGTGGCTAAAAACGTAGAGCTTTTCAGACCATATGTAACTGTGTCTAAGCGGATGCAACTTATAGGATCGTTAGGATTGTCACGCCATAGAATATTTTGAAGTGAGGTATGTAAAGGATTCATAGAAATGGCCCTAAACATACGACGGATGTCAGTTGTGAAAGTATAATCACCTAAACGAAACAAAAGCATTATTTGGAATAGATCCTTTTGCAACAACTCTCCATTCAGCAAGACATTGTTAAGAGAAATTTTCTTGTTAGTCTTCATTGAACCATCAAAAACCACCCTAGTCTTAGTAGATTTACTATTTTCATTTATTACTGCGTGATGTGGTAAGAAATACACAGCATCCTTGTTTAGCTCAATAGTTTCAATGTCTATGTAGTGGCCATGACCAAGTTCAATGTATTCATGAATGAACTGTCTGTATTGTTCGAGTAAGTTTGGAAATTTAATCAATTTATTTTCTAAATTATAGAATCTATTGAGTGCAAGGTTGAAAGATTTACCTAAGGTATCATTAATTTGTTCTAGTGGGAGTTTTAAAGGTAAGTCCACTTGAAATTTGTTATTGTTCAATTGCACAGTTTTTTTGAAAATCTCCTCGCATTGTTTAGTTTCCGAGGTTTCTTCTTTATATATTTCAGGAACCTTTTCTGTATTCCAAAATGCTTCAAGGGTGTTGTTGATGGCATCAGAATCAAATTGACATACCTGGCAGTGAAGACTAACTATGTTATTGCATGCTTTTTGTTGCAGGGGAAGACTCCCTCCAAGGACATGACCGAAGTGTGTGTTGATTATTGTAGTTTGGATGTTACTTTGCGCAGGTAGCTCACTAAGCAGGGGTGGATGTTGAGGCAGGAGCACCTGGAAAAATGCGTCACATCCCATCAAAATGTGTATTTCACCTGGGATGTTGAAATCATTATCTGCAAGTTGGATACCTGCAGGAATTTTTATATTTGAAACATCAAACTTTGTTTGTGGCAGCTTGCAGGTAATTGTGTTAACCACATGGCAGTGTAAAGACATTTTAAATGGTGATATACGTGACTGTATTTCAAGTGGGATACTATAGTTTACTTTATTGTTTACATTAGTAATGCCCACAATATTTATTTCTTCTTGAACAGGTGTCAAGCCTAATCTTTGCACTAACTCAGTTGTAACGAATGACACTTGTGAGCCACTATCTAATAGCATTTTAACACAGTATTTTGTTCCATCCTTGCCAGCTAAATACACTCGGGCTGTTGGTAACAGACACTGACTCCTTTCAGTGTGAGAGGTAAGTGTTACAGCACCAGAAGCTTTCAAATTCTTGTCATCATGAAGTAGTGTGTTGTGGCTCCTGTCCTTACAAATAGCACACTTAAAGAAAAATCTGCATTTGCCTTGGTGTTTATTTAGACAGATCCAGCATAGAGCCTTTGCATTGACAAAATCTACTCGCTCTTTAACAGGCAACAACTGAAATTTAGGGCAACTAAATAACTTGTGGTTTGACTTACAGTGCAGACATTGATGTAAACTTGACTGGAGCCCCTCGTTGCTACCTCCGTACGCAGGATTCACAGCGGCAGTACTGTATTCTCTAACCTGCGATGCACCTTGCTCCACAGTTTCTTGAGCCAGTGCTCTTTTTTCTATAAATTTTATAAACTCATTAACTGTTGGTTCCTTTTTGCAGTCTCTTAGTAATTGAAAGGCATTTGCTGTTGTGGAATCAAGCTTTTTTGACAACAGATGAACCAAAAGTATGTCCCAATGAGCAACGGAATCACATAAACTGTTTAATGCTCTTATATGCTGGTTAATATTTGATGCCAAACTTCTTAAGCTTGCAGCTGACGAATCTGAAGGACTAATTGCTAAAAGCTGTGAAATGTGATCGTTCATAATTAGGTATTTGTTTTCATACCTGTCCTTCAGAATCGCCAGCGCTTCATTATAGCTAACACTCGAAATAGGTAGGTTTTTTATTAAGTCTAGCGGTTCACCCGAAACAAAGCTCCTCAAATAATACAGCCTTTGCACATCATCAAGTGCAAGGTTATTATTTATCATTGAGGTAAAGATGTTGATGAAGCGCGTGTAATCACTATATTGGCCCGAAAAGGTACTTATTTCAATGGAAGGCAACTTAACATGATTAACATGACTTGTTTTGCTCTGTGGCTGTGATGATTTGTCTTCTTTATGCTTATCAATAATCTCATTGAACCTGGCCAAACATGTGGCGTAATTTTCTTCTGCCTCACCTACATTTTCTTTGTCACCTTCGGAATTGAGATATAATATCTCTAAATTAAGTCTTTGGTATTCTCTGAATGATTCTATAAGCCTACCTTTTTTTGCTTCTATTAGTGAGAGTGACTCGCCGGCCGCCGAGAACGCGTATAACCTCGTGAGGCTCGCCTTTACATATCCTCTGGCAGCTACCAATTTTTTGTACTCCTCCGACATTTTGTACAACAAACAACTTTCTTAACACTTGAATTCGCAAAACATGTGATTAAGGTACAACAGTAAACTCTTTTTTTTAAATTATGTGATACAATCAAGATACAATGCAACGTTAAAATTACGAAATTACAACAGGTATAGACTAGACATAGACAGGTTCAGTTCAATCAAATGTCACAGATTATACAAGTCCACAACTTAAGGTGGGTCCACAATGTCCGATGCTGGATGCGAAAGTCCGGTGATGGATGCCCGTTCAATGCTGCGGTGTTGAGATTCTTCGAGTTACACCATTACATTACACAAAATAGTCAAAATAGCTCCAACCTCACTGCCGTGCCGCGGCGTGTCGATGTACTCGTACTCGTACATGTAGTTGCATTTTACTAACCTCACTTTTTTCAACCAGAATTACAGGATGCTAATTTTGTTGATTGAAGTTTTGACTTGGATCCTCTTGACCGGTACATAGGTACTCCAGTTTAGTGTTATAGAATTCTAGCCGGAACCTTTTGGTATACAGGGTAACTCGCCGACTACAAAATCTCGGTGTGCTTGTAGCTTCACTTTGCGTCGCGCCGCAACGCGCCGCCGTTGTAATCACAACTTGCTGACACGAACGTCAATTTTCTATAAAGCTTTCCTTTCGAAGGACCATGTTCCAATTTGTATTATGAGAATTACTCAATAATAACTCACTGGTTAATATTAATACTTTATTTCAAGCACAGCACACACATTTTTACACCATATTGTTGAGGAGAAGTTGTGTTGCCAACCACAATCTTAAATATCTAGATTCATAAACTTAATGTTGCCAACAGTCATACCTATTAAGATAATATCATCACAGGGCAAAACATGTAATTTGTGGTTTTTTGAATCCATTAGGCAAGCATGCAAGTAAATTTTCAAATAAATGGGAGAGCAGCAGAAACCTAATTCTATGCGTTTATGGTACCGGTAATATTCTGATATAAAATGTATATTAAAAGAGCAAAAAAAAAACACTGAACAAGTTGTTCGCTTAGATGATATAATGAACATTACAGTGTGTACGTAGATGATCTTCGTAATTATCAGACCAAGCCATTTAATAAGGCCATATTCAACAGTTAATCTATTTTTATAAAATGATGGAGGAATAGACAGAAATACTAAAAAAAAATACGTATTTTGACGGGATCTCTAAGACTAATGCTAAATAGAAGAAAAAAAAACTTTTAGGTAAAATGTTTCAATGATTGAACTCACCCAGAAAATCATCTTCGACACATAGTAAGGTGTTGGCGAGTACAGTCCGCTAGCGGTCTCCCGGAGCAGAATAGGCACTTCGCTAGGGAAGGTGATGAAGACGGCGTAGATGAAGAGGAATATCGTCTCCGTGATGGTGAGGTACAGCAAGCCTTCCACGTTCTGGATGTCGCGCTGGTCTAACTCCTCGAAGTGACCCATGTACGGAATGGAGATTACTAGGCCGACGAACTGTAGGGAGATGAACGTATAAATAGTAAATTGAGGTCTAAAAATAAACAAGAAAGATAAAGTAAAGACATACATAAATGCTGTTACTTAAAAACATCCCGGTGGAAAGGACAATTTAAAAAATATCGTTTTGTTTAATAATGCTATTTTTTAGCAAACTTAAGCCACCCAAAAGAAACTAATTCATTAAAAAAATGATATCGCTATCTTGAAAGGTCACCAAATAACTTCGGTGGTCAGTAGTTTTTGACAGTAGTAAAATGTTCTTTGAGTGGTGTCAGAGTATTATATGAGCTTACCAGTAGAAGTACAAATTCCGCTATGTATATTGAGCTATTGTGTTTGATTGTCTGAATGTTCCTCCACATCAGCCAGTAGAACTGGACGCAATAATTAACTTTGACTCTGAAAAACAAGGTTTATTTAGGTAAAATAAACATGCAATGGGAAAAAAACTACGAAAAGACCGGTCAGTAAAATAAAGCGATATAATAGGTAAATTTTTAAGATAAACGTAATTTAGTACATGCTTAAGCTTTAGTATGAAATAAGTAAGTTTCACTTACAGAGTAATGTATCGGTCGAAATAATCATTCTGAAAAAATAAATATATCAAACTTAATTAAATCCGTAAATGTCAAATAGGCTTAATAGATAATTAATAAGATCAAGATTAAAAAATATTTGGTAAGTTTTTAAGTAGGTACATGTAATAACAAAGTTTTGAAGCAACATACCTAAGTAACAACAAATTAAACACGTAGCTATTCGTTTAGATGCATTGTATATTGTAATCCTTAATCCAAAATTGATTCCTAAAATTCTAATTCTACATATCTTACAGCTACATTTAATTTTACTGCCACTTTATCATCGCTGTGAACTTCACTTACCTTTTCATTAATCTCCCCATTAAAATAATCCAACTCATCCCTGACATCCCCAACCTTGCTCTCGATCTCAGCAGCTATGTCAGAGCGCTGGTACTCATCGCAGATCTTCCTGATCCGCTCCCGACTCTCTATCTCTTTGTCTAACTGTATGCCTAAAAGGGAGACGTAGTATTCCGCTGCATTGAAGCCTACTGGACATTTGAAGTTCAACCTGAGAAGAATTAATATTACGAATGTAGGTATACAATATTTTTTATCAGAAGCTTGGGGTTTGCGAAGCGAAGAATCATTCACCAGAAGCCAATTTAAACCGCTTAAGGTCGTATTTCTTTTACAGGCCTTCCCAAATCCAGGAATAGATTTGGTTGCTTTAGGTTAAAGGCGGACATATTTTGAACGTGGAATATTAATATGTTAAAACTGTAACCCGAAGTTACCAACTTATGCGTTGTTTAATTATAAGTATAGGGAATGAGCATTTGGCTAACGTTAATGTACATTTTTATTTGTGGTGGTCGGATCTTGTGCAGGGTCCGTCCAGATCGCTATTGCCATCTTATCCTAACCTACCGCCAAGCAGCAGTGTTCATATTGTTGTTTTCCGGTATGGGGATAACACAACTGGTAAAACTAGCATAGAGGCATTCCACCTTAGTGCTCAGGGTTCACTGAAAAAAATAATTGATCGATTGTAACAAGATTATGATTGTTGTTCATAAACGTCTCGATTCCATACGAGCCTGATAAGACGTTAGAAACATCAACTAAGATATTAGTTGAATTACTAAAGAAATTGCTGTTGTTACTATCAGCTTTGGTTGATATAACTAATATCTTAACTATTGTATTCATTTTTTGTCAACTAAGAGAAAATCTCTCTTTGTTAGCTCTCATTTTTTTGAGTGTTGGCCACACATATTTGCGGTTATATGTGGCGGTCTTTAGATTGTAATCTTGAGAATGCAAGTGCCTATGGGTCACGGATCCCATTTAACCATCAGGCGGCCTGTGCGCTCGTTTGCCTACTCCCAGTCATAAAAAAGGTCCTGGGTCTTCAGACGGCACTTAGTAAAATTGCACATCAATACAAGCTATATGGTCTACTACTGGATCACTCTGTGAAATTCCATCTGGTTTTAGGCTTGATTTCCTCCTACGCTGACATCGGTCGTTGACGTCGGTTTAGCGTACGAATATATGGCATATGAACATATGGTCGCTGTGTGTGCGGTGTCCCATAGATCATGGTGTAAATTCGTACGCTCGACCGACTTCAGCAACCGATGTCAGCGTAGGAGGAAATCAAGCCTAAGATTGCTTTCTATCTCGCTTAGAAAATGTCTTAAGGAATTCCTCTGAGGGAACTTTGATGGGCAGGTTATTACACACAATGTTCCAGTTGTTTCAGAGTTATTAACAACTATTTTGAAATAGGCATGCCAAGGAATTTGGTTACCTCGTTACAAGATATTTGAAATTCCTCATTGTACTGAAGTTTCCATCAAACTATTAAGCAAAGGAATGTTTGCTAAATTATTAATGATTCACCTTTGATCAAGAGTTCTTGTGAATGTTAAGTTTCACAATATATTTAGTACGTGGAAAATAATTAGAAGTAATAAGGTAACAAGTAATGTAAGTATTAAACCTAAGTAATTAGAGTATTTAGTGGTAAATTACTGGCGCTATTGTGTCGAAATACTTAAGACTTGTTTGAGCTTTAGCACAATTCATGGCTAAGTATAATTTACTCGCAATGAAGTAGGTATTGATGAAACCTTTTTTTCTGTAACAGTGCGTCAGGCTTTCTGATTTATAAAGACCTAGGTATACCGTCTTATTCATAAACACGCAATAACTAAAGTGTGCTTGATATGCTCGATCCCTATATGTCATTATGATATTTGAATTTGACAGAAAGATACAAAGAATACTTAAATAAAATAGGTTTATAGAGAGTTTATGAATATGTTTAGTATTTATTTTTATGCCTTGAACGAGCTCTGCCAGTTAAACTAAACAGTAGTAATAAGTTGGCTTAATCAAATACGAGAGTTTGGGTATCTCTTCGACATTGAAAGGGCCTCCGTTGCATCGTTATAAACGGATGGAAACATTGGAAACTTGTCTTACTAATAAACTTTTATGCATTTTAAGCAGGCAGTGAAAAAGAGGTCACATCAAACATGGCCTACGTGATCAAACGAACTTCGAATTCTTTACACATTCCGTTACTGAGGGCCTACTTTGAAAATCGAAGTTCCAACTTTCGATAGCTCCATCCCTTCTCTCGATTTAGTTTCGAATGACGAGTGACAGGAATGGAGCTAACGTAACTTCGAACTTCGATTTTGAAAGTAGATCCTCTGGCTGACAATACACTGGCTAATCTACAATCTTCGACAGACCTTTTGATGTAATTTATTACTTTACGATTTTACTTAAGTTAAATTATAATTGTATTGTATGGTTTAAAAATGTCCTTCTGCTAGAGTTTCTTGCGGCGCTTTTCAAGTATATGAATTGTCACAGACATTAAAGTGACAAAGCACTAAAGTGTGCACATATTTATGGACTCGACTGTACCATAGCTATTCAGTTTTGTAACGGTGCGATGCACCATTACATAAATATACAAAGAACTGTATCGGCCAAGCCTAAGCTATCTCCATCAATTACAGTCAATGAACACGTCGATTAAGTAATAAAAGTCGATTACTAATAGTATAAATATTTCTTTGCTTAGTTAGGCGGTAATAATATTTTTTTTACACTTGTTTGAGTATCTTTTTGGTATTTTGGGCCAACGTAATTCAACCACCGCGCACCATAAAAAAACTCATTTTTTTTTAATTATACCTCCAAAATTAGTTTTGTTTTCTATCATATGAAGACGATCTAGCCTAGAAAAACTTCAAGGTTAGTTACTTAAGAAAAAAAAAGGCAAACATTGAATTTTTTTACGTAGCTCGTAGGAGGTACCGTGTTAATTTTATAAGTCTCATATTTTTAAAAGTCTATACCTTTGACATTAATGACTGAATAATTATTATGATTCAACTAGCATTAGAAATATAAAAACTTTTTGGATGCTTTACGGAACCGGCTGGAAAGAAAAAACTGGATTCGTCTATGATTTAACTATTTGACTTGACCTCGAGGCATAACCAGAAACACGTGGACGCACAAAGCTGTAGACACATCGCACTGCTAGATCAAAACAGTAGTAACTCAAAATACAACTGTATTTTAAAATTTACTTTAATACAGCTTCTATGAACATGAAACTAAACTAGCAAGGATTTTGAGTTGATACTGTTTTAATCTAGCAGTGTGACATGTAGAACTAATGACCGGATTTATTAGGCTTATTCATTACCCCTGTTCCATGTATCCCTACCGCCTTATCCCCCCTGATAGAAATAAGTGGAATATTTTTCCGTTCTTCGCCACCGGTAGGGATATTATTCCACATATCCCTACTAAAATTCATTGCGGTAAAGACATTTGGATTTTTTTCCACCCATCCATACTAGCTTGCCCCTTGGTAGGGACATGTGGATTTTTTTCCACCCATCCATACTAGCTTGCCCCTTGGTAGGGACATGTGGATTTTTTTCCACCCATCCATACCAGCTTGCCCCTTGGTAGGGACATGTGGATTTTTTTCCAACCATCCATACTAGCTTGCCCCTTGGTAGGGACATGTGGATTTTTTTTCACCCATCCATACTAACTGACTCTCTGGTAGGGACATGTGGATTTTTTTCCACCCATCCATACTAGCTAGGTTTTTGGTAGGGACATGTGGATTTTTTTCCACCCATCCATACTAACTGACTCTCTGGTAGGGACATGTGGATTTTTTTCCACCCATCCATACTAGCTAGGTTTTTGGTAGGGACATGTGGATTTTTTTCCACCCATCCATACTAACTGACTCTCTGGTAGGGACATGTGGATTTTTTTCCACCCATCCATACTAACTTACTCTCTGGTAGGGACATGCGGATTTTTTTCCACCCATCCATACTAGCTTGCTTTCCGGTAGGAATATGTGCATTTTTTTTCACCCATCCATACTAACTGGCTCTCTGGTAGGGACATGTGGATTTTTTTCCAACCATCCATACTAACTGGCTCTCTGGTAGGGACATGTGGATTTTTTCCAATCATTCAAACCAACTTACGGTCTTAAAGAACGGTTTTAAATAAAATAACAGAAATAAAACCAATCACTTTTTTTATTCACTAAATCGCTGGGTGGGTGCAATAGTGGCATACGTCAAAATATCAAAATGTCTAGAAAAGGACTGTCAAAGTTATAAAAATTGGATGCAGGCGACAATAATGTAAAATATAGGTATTATGGTAAAAAATAACCTAATTAAATAAGTATTGTTATGGTCTTGTTTTTTTTATCTTCCTTAAAATAAATTATATGTTTTTTTTTGGTATCTTAAATTATTAATGCATAAATATAGGTATTATGATAATTACGATTTTTGAGTTAAGTCTTATTATTTCGTTGAACATACACGATATTAATCAGGTTATTAACGAAATAAATACTCTTTCAAATTCTAAATAGTTTATTGTTACTTATTGGTAACAATAAACTATTGTTCATATAAGTTCTATAGCCTATGTTAATCTGGAATTCAAATGGTGAAAGAATTTTTGGTATTGGTATTGGTATTTTTGAGTTTATTCGTTAAATACATACAGACATACATACAAATCTTTTCTCTTTATAAGATATATATACAGGGTGTAACCGTTAAGTGTGACCAGGCGATTATTCCGAAACTATTACAGATATGCCTGATTAGCCTTTTCAATGCATGTTGGAGTAGCGGCCGAGTCCCGGAAGATTGGGTCAAGGCCGTTATCGTCCCTCTGTATAAAGGGAAGGGGTCACAGCAAGACTGCAAAAACTATCGCGGTATCAGCCTCCTTAGTGTTGTCGGCAAAGTATATGGGAAGATTTTAATTGAAAGGGTATTGAATGTTACGAATGACAAAAACTGGCATGTACAAGCGGGATTTCGAAAGGGAATGGGATGTACGGATCAGGTCTTTTCACTACGGTCTATCACAGAAAAGTTCTTGGCTATCAACCAAAAAGGTTTTCTGTGCTTTTGTGGACCTGGAAAAGGCCTATGATAGGGTAGATAGAAAGGAGTTGTGGAAGGTGCTGTCTATGTATGGAGTGAGCAGCAACCTGGTGCAGGCTTTGAGGTCCCTTTATGAGGGCTCCAGAGCCTGTGTCAGGATCAATGGGGCATACTCGGCCTGGTTTAATATCTCCAGAGGTGTTAGACAGGGCTGTGTTGCCTCACCATTTATTTATCACTGGCCAGCACTTTCTATGACAATCAACACTTGAAAGTACCTACTGTAAACCTTTTTGTTATGTATTTTATTTAAAACGTACCATTAGTAAATGATAGTGTTCGTGTTTAGATTGTTTTATCTAGGAGTTTGTTAAGTCTTTTTTATACATTAATAATGATAAAACATCTTATCCTAGCCCGGATATACCTACAGAAAAAAAAATATGCGTCCCCTTCAATAACCTAGCTAGTAGTTATGTGTGGAAGAAATTCCATCTACCCCTACCAAAAAGCTAGCTAGTATGGACGTGTGGAAGAAATTCCGTTTATCCCTACCAAAAACCTAGCTAGTATGGATGTGTGGAAAATATTCCATTTATCCCTGCCAAAAACCTAGCTAGTATGGATGTGTGGAAGAAATTCCATCTACCCCTACCAAAAAGCTAGCTAGTATGGACGTGTGGAAGAAATTCCATTTATCCCTACCAAAAACCTAGCTAGTATGGATGAGTGGAAGATATTCCATCTATCCCTACCAAAAACCTAGCTAGTATGGATGTGTGGAAAAAAATCCACATGTCCCTACCAGAGAGTCAGTTAGTATGGATGGGTGGAAAAAAATCCACATGTCCCTACCAAGGGGCAAGCTAGTAGAGAAAGGTGGAAGAAATTCCATCTATCCCTACTAAGGGGCAGGTTCTAGAGAAAGGTGGAAGAAATTCCATCTATCCCTACCAATGGGGGCTAGGAGGGATAAGTGGACATATTATTTCCATCTATCCCTACCGGTGGCGAAGAACGGAAAAATATTCCACTTATCTCTATCAGGGGGGATAATGCGGTAGGGATACATGGAACAGGGGATTCATTATGACTTTATAATATTAAGAAGCCAAAATGATCAAACTTGAATTTATGATGCAATCTCTACGTTCGGCATAAGCTTCTTAAATATTTTGCCGGCAACGCTGACAAGCTTTAAATTAACTGAATATTTAAATTAGATTAGTTTTAAAGTTAATATTGAAAATATGAAAACGGATTCCTAAACGGGTTGTACAAGAATGTTATTAACAAGTTAAAAATGTGGACAATTAACACTGTAATATTTAATTACATAATTGCCTTAGCCCATCTACAACCGTTCAGCCCTAATTATTCAACTCCATAAAATGTGTATTAAATAGTAGGTACTCTTAAGTACGCACAAAAATATATTGAGTTTATAAGTAAACTAGCTTATGCCCGCGACTTCGTCTGCGTGGACTTTAGAATTGAAATTCCCACAGGAATGAGATGTTTTATTCCAGGACCCAACCTATACATATGTGTGCCTGTGCCAAGTTCAATTTTAATTTTTTAATTCGTTATATACTGGACTGAAATTTTTCAGCCTACCTATTCGCCACATATTATTTAGCGTATTAAATCTATATATATATAAAAGGCTAAACTGACTGACTGATGTATCAACGCACAGCCAAAACTACTGTACCTAGAAAAACTTGAAATTTGGTACAGGGGTTCCTTTCATGATGTAAGTGAGCACTAAGAAAGGATTTTTCGAAAATCGACCCCCAACAGGAAAAAATGGGGGGAGTAGCGGGAAACTAATTCTTCGCGTACGAAGTCGCGGGCGTCCTCTAGTTTGATAAAAAATACTGTTCATCGAATAAACAGCCCGCTGCAAATCGTCTCCTATTCGGATCTTAGACCAGAACACTGGAAACGGCCGGAAGAGAATAACCCCACTGAAATTAGTCCAGTAATTCCGAGAATTCAGAGTATTCAGCGTTTGATAGAGCCGCGTTAATTGCCGTAGTGAAATAATTTCCGGAGCGGAGCCGGCACGGAAGAGCGATTCCTATCTCGCTATTGCAATTTTGATTGGAACTAGAAATTTAGGATTGAAATCAAATTACAGATCAAGGGTCGGTTTGAAATGAACAGTGAGAGTATGAGTTTTTCACCTGACTGGGAAAATAATAAATGAGTTTAATAGTCTAAGGTGAAATTTCACGACAATGACGACGACGATGACGGTGTTAAATCTTAATCATTGTTAATCGACTTTTTTGACTGGTGTTAACACTGTAATCGTCTGTTAAGTTGTTGGTGAAATTCGAAATGTTTAGGTAGTCGTATGTGATAAAAAATCGAATGTAAACTCTCCAACTCCTGAACGATTGATCCGATTTAAATAAATCGTGTGTCATACGATTTATCTAAAATGTGTCACTGTCGTATAGGCTATATGTTATTTAACGTTTGCAACGATTATAATTAGAAAACTTAACCTTTTGACAGAATCTACATTATTTCCTTGACCCGAGTGTTAAAAACAGATTATTAATTTTGCTGATAGACTTGCTAATAGCTAAGATAGAATGCCACTATGCTAGTTAGTTATTTCATAAAATATATGTTTAGTCTTCTATAATATTAGCCCTTTCATCATTCGTTATATTTCAGCGGTAAGGTAATTTGCTTTCACCTTTTTCTGACCTCTATAAAATTGCGTGTCAGTACCCACTGAGCAACGCCTTGCTAACATGAGAGAAATATTAAATTATGACATGCTGAAATAGAACGTATTTTGACGGCATGTTTTCACGCCTTTTTATTTTACTTAGAAAGTATTTTACAGGTTGGTAAAAGTTTCAAATTACTACGGCCTTCCCAAAAAAAGGAGCGCTATTAGGAGTGAAATGGGCAACATGATCATTTTTTTCTAGCCACTTGGGAATATTGTTTTTCAACCTTTACCTTACCATGCTTAACTTCTTTTTGTCTAAACCGAGTATACATAGCAATAAATCCTAAATGTATTAGAAATTATGTAAAAAACTGAGTTAATGAGTGTTTAAACAACTGTAATGTAGACGAAATCCACGTAGATTTGTTCCTTTAGTTATTCAGCATTCTCAGACATTTTTTTTTTTTCAAATAATGTACATCACATTTATAATTAAACTACTACCTCGCCAAACTGACAGTAGGTACAGTTTGTTGGCGAGACCGCGCTCATGTTTCACTTAAAATGCTATGCACCTAAAGAAAAAAAAAACAATTGAAAATCTTTAGGGAAAGCTTGCCCTTGCTTGTCTATCCAGCAACATCATTTTTAGTGTATTTCTAACAACTAATACTACACTTTTTTTCCTCTCTTAACCACTCAATTTCAATACATATTTTTGGGATCAGAAATTTATTTGTTCTTCTAACATAATAGTTTTTTGCATTACCTATACTTCTTCCTAGCTTAAATAGATGTTAGTGAACACATTTCTTGGATACCTAATCTCGAAAGTTCCGTTTTGTTTCCGACCTTTTCACAACTAACCGGTTAAGCGTGAGTCGGACAAGCGATAAGGGGCTCACATTTCCTATTGGAGGGAAGCCACCCAAAAAGGTCGACACTTGACTCCCACGCTTGGTGTCCAGTTTCTTTAAAAGCGGTTATGAAAAGTAACCTTTTTTTTATACTGTGCTTATACCGATTTAGACTTATTGTATTAAATTTAGACTGGGAATTAGCAATTTCAAGTAAGTATCATCGACCATCGTATTATGATTTAAGAACATAAAGCACATCGAAAAAATCCTGGCGATTTCGCATTTCCAGTTTCGAAAGTTAAATATCTGCATTGCGTAATTACATCCTTTAACACCAGTACGAAGGTAAATGTAAATGTAGACGGACTCTATAGTGATTTTATATAATAATAGTGGGAGGCAAACGACCAAGTAGGTTACCTGATGGGAAGTAATCGCCACCGCCCATTTACCTAATGTTAAATTGACCAGTTTGTCTCCAAACAATATTTTATTAATCAAAAGTCAGCATGCGAGACCAGATTTGGTCTAACTACTTGAACTGAACGTTACAAAAGCCGTTTGGTCTTTGGTCTACCACAGAGCATCGGATCACTAGATCGGATGTGCTGTGAGTTCAAGTGTTTCAATTACGCAGAGTTTTATGAAGCTAACTATTTTTAAGTAATTAAGATATTTATAATATAGCTTAGAAGTGTCCAATATTCCTGACAGAATTTTGTTTGGTTTGCATTTGACGTTACTAAATAATCCGCAAAATTAAATGTATGAAAACCACCGTTTTCATAAAATTCTCCATATAAAACGCCAATTTCATAGGTAAGGACCTAATAAATAAATATAGGCACTTACGATGCGAAGAAATGGTCCGCTTGTTCGATAGTCCCATGGAACGCCGTCCTCCCACCAGCTAGCAGGACCACTTGGTGGAACAATTCGAAGGTTCCAGAAGCAGGTTGGTGTACGGAGCATATCACCAACTTCCCCCCAATGGCCAGTCTTCTGAGACGAGAGACCACTGCGCTGGCTGCCCAGCTATCAAGACCCGTGGTGGGCTCGTCGCAGAAGAGGATTGGCGGGTCGTTCAGCAGCTGGAATATATTGGTTTGTTACTAAATGATCTTAGATAGAAAAGATTGGTTTAAATTACTTTTCCATCGAGAAATTCAGTAGGTGGACTCGTATAATACTTATGAACAGTGCGATAGTTCTTAGAAGGTGCTTCGGGTTTCTTTATCATTATTATAATAATCGTACTTATATTAATTATGTCTTGCGACAAAAAATAGTGTAATTAGTGGTTTAGTAAAAAGTAAGTATGTATATGTAAAGTCGCCGTCAATAGAATTTGCTAACTATGTAAACAAAACCAAACGAACCAATTCACCATGATTACTCGATAATCACGTACTTTTAAAGATCATGGGAAGGATCAAGCAAGAAAAAGGAATACTAAGCCGAGTGTTTCTATCTAACATACCATAAGTATAATACGATAAAATAGAAATATATAGTGCTGATAGAGACGTTGCATGGGAAATAAAATTATGCATGATCTTGTACTAATTCAAAGACTGTGATTGACTATGGTAAAAAACATAGAAATTGGTTTTTTTTTCAGCCATCAGGCCTACAAATCTGGAAATGTAAAGGAAAGGAAAATGTAAGTGGTACTCCATACCTGAACAGCCAAGGCTACCCTCTTCCTCTCTCCGCCCGACAGAGCCTTCAACTTGGTTCTGTTGCAGTTGTTGACTCCCAACTCCTCGAGCAGTTGCTGGATGCGCCTGGTGCGGACTTGCGCTGAGGAGCGCTTGTCCATCATTAGACGAGCCTGTAAAGAAGGATAGTGTTTAAATTATGTAGATTGGCGAGATGGTATTTTGTTAACAAAAGAAGTCCTTTAAAGTTATATGTACAGTCACCCAATAAAAATGATTAGCATACTTAGAACCTTCTTATTGTGAATGTCATTATCATTGTCATGTGTGTCATTTCATGTTCTGTTTGAAGTTTACTATGACAACGCACTAAAGTGCTTAACATTTTCTTTGGGATACTGTACCTATTAGGTATAGAATAGAATAGAAAAACGTTTTTTCGACTAACACATCAACGCAAAGGTTCATAGTAGAAAATATACAATGGCATAATAAAACTACTTCTGATTCCCTAACAAGCGACACCATCAGATTAAAAATTCTCAGAATCGAAAACGTATTGGGTAGGTAAGTACATTTTTGCTTTCAATTTTTCGTGTTCCTTTTTTATCTTTCAGACTCTTCAAACTCTCAAAATGTATCAAATAGCGAATATTCATTACTTTTTTCACAGCTTCAATAAAAGCTGATTCATGTTATAACAGTTATGTAATAACAGTTGAGAAAAATCATTTTTTGAATAGCTATAAAAATAACCAAGATAAAAGCCAACAAAGATAGTTCCTATCTCTTTCTAGCAAAACGGAATTTAACATGGGAATTTATATGGCCGACCTGTCACAGTGCATATCAGATCTCTGTGTCTAATCGCTGTCTAATTATTAGCAGTTTAAAATGCTTGTATCGTCCGTATTTCTTGGCTGATTTTAATTTTATTTAACTTATAGTGATCTCTTGTCTTGTCAGGGCCAAGAATAGAGTTTTACAATCATAATAACATACATGGTTTCTTTACAGACTAATGTATTATTCAAATCCAGTATTTTTCAAAAGTTAGAGGTCCATTATGTATGTATAGTATTCTCGTAGTAGTCGATAAAATTAGTTTTTGTATAGACCTAACGAGATGCGAATATGTTTCCAAGGTTGCCTACAGTGAAACCACTAAGCATTCCGACTAGATATTTTTAATCTATTACTATAAACTAAGGCTGTTCAATGAAATAAAATCTGGCTTAGGCGTTTAGAATTCGAAATGAGCAAAAAATTCAAACTTTATCTTTTTACGATGACGTATATCGAGACATTTAATTTTGCGGATATAAACATTAACATATGACGGGACATTAGCATAAACATATGTGTTAACTTCTACGCTTTGTTCAATATTATAAATAATTTAAATGTGGAATATATAACTGTTGAAATAAAGCAGACTTTATAACATAATATGCAAATTTTATAGATTTATATTTAATCTCCGCTAATATACAGTTTAGTAAAGGCTCAATATAATATAGTACGTAATCCTTTAGATAGTGTCATTACCACCAAACGGAAACGTTGACCTTTTTAATATCCCTTCAGACCTGCGAAGAGTGCTGCAATTTTTGGATAACATCGATTTAGAAAATAATAACATTAGGAACTTTGTGAAACCTATTAAATATCACGTTATATTGATCAGATTTCTGGTGTGAATACAGCATATAAATAAGAAAACATGAGATAGAGCAGTACCAGTACCTAGTATTGTTTTGAAGTTAGGGAGTGTTAACTTATTCTTGTGTCATTCTCCTTAAGTTTAACTAATAACTACAATAACCATTAAATATACAGGGTGTTCGGCAGAAGGTTGGACAAACTTCAGGGACTAACTCTGTACTTCTGTAGGTCATACTCATCAACTTTTATTATGGAACCAACATCCAAATCGTGAAAAAAAAAACAGCTGTTCCATACAAACTTTGAGAGCTCAACAAAATGTATGGAACAGCTGTATTTTTTTTCGCGATTTGCATGTTGGTCCCATAATAAAAGTTGATGAGTATGATCTACAGAGTTAGTCCCTGAAGTTAGAACAACCTTCTGCCGAACACCCTGTATAAAAATCCCCATATAATGAGGACCTCTTCTTTGAAAACTGATATCTCTTCAACGGTCCAACAGATTTCCATTAAACCATCCTGATTAAACGAGTTTTTTTTAAATGCTTCCAAATCGGTCCATCGGATTGAGAAGATGACACGAACAGACACACATGCTACGGCTAGATTGCATAACATGTTTATTTAAAATCTCCGCAACCTACACACATACCCCCTTACTAATAAACGTTGAGTAACGATGGTATAGCTATACAATGTTTTGTTCTTATCCGTCAAATTCAAATGTCTCAATGAGATATAAGGACAAAACATTGTATAGCTATACCACCGATACTCAACATTTATTAGTATGGGGTATAATATAAACTGCGAGTTCATTCCAACTTTTACGACAAACCAAACATTGACCTCTATATTATCTCCACCGACATATCAAGAATGACATGAGGGGCCTGTTTTATAAAGCTATAAATTACAATTTACAGGTTACAAGTTTCCACTTGACACAACTTCGACCAATGACGACCAGCCATTTGAGCAGTGTTGCCAGTTTAGACCTGTAAAATTGTAACTTGTAGCTTTATAAAACGTGCCCCAGGAATCATTTTGCTTTGCTGAGTTTCTCTCTAACGGTTACAGAAAAGAAATGTAATGAGTTATAGGTACTCGTAAAATGGATAAAACAGACATGATAAGTAAGGACACAACTGTCGATTGTTTTTGAGCCTACTAGATAAAACTTTAAGCCCGACAAAAAAGGAAGTTTTATAAATTTAACATGTTTATCTGTGTGCCTGTAGCGCCGTAGCTTTTAAACAGATGGACCAATGCGGAGGCGGTTTTCTTATCGGTATGGTTTCTTAAAAATCTGTCGGGCGGGAACATATAAGCGGCCTTTACACGTAAAGTTCGGACCGCGGGAAACGCTACGCGCCGTTCCAATCTTCGTTCCTAACCGTCATTTTTCTACTATTTTACTATTACAGTTGCATTTACATGTACGGTTCGGAACGAAGATTGGAACGGCGCGTGGCGTTTCCCGCGGTCCGAACTTTACGTGTGCAGGCAACGTAAGGGATGCCATTAGATCGGTGGTTTTCTACCAATTTAATAGTAATTAAACTTATTAATAACAGTAGCTACTAAAGTAACTAACGCGAACTGTTCCTGCGCACCTCCTCGACCTCGTCGTCAATTAACATCAGGTAAAAATGAGGTCAAATTCAAACCAATATTGGATTTTTTAAAAAACCTACAGTAGAAGCATATAGTGGACCATCGGAGCAAAATGTATCTTGCCGTAATTTTAAGTTATACGGCAAGAGCGTAATTAGATGGAAATGCACAAGGTATATAGGGTGAATGACCTGATTTTTGCTACAGGATAAGTTTACAGCTCAGCGACCGACAGGCATAAAACCGCTTCGAATTTGTTTTGCTCAACTTTTACTGTCTTTTTAAAGCTAAAGCGGATTGCAGTTTTGTTTCTCTTCTTCGGCGTTTTATCCGTAATTTTTGTTGTCTTCGATTAAATTGTCCAAAATAATCTAAGCAACTTCATGATTTTCAGTGGACGACGCGAGGCCCGCGCCCAGCTTTTGTTTTCACTTTAACTAAGTATACTTACTCAGCGGCAAAAATAACCGCCCACCAGTCTTTTATTCATACAGGTGTTAACAAATATACCTTCTCAAATCAGATAATAACGTCAAGAATAATCCACCGAATTAACTTCAGCTTGTTTTGTTTTCCAGAAAAATAATCGAGGCACAAAATAACGAGGTACTAACCATAAACTTCATGTGTACAGTAATAAACTGATCTCCAATAGATAATTCTTCCAAAAAGAAGCCAGGAATCTCGGCTAATAGATTAACTCCAGTAAGTTTCTTAAATAGCATCAGGTACTAAAGACTTACCATAAATTCCATGTGTTCATTGACCGTCAGATCGTCAATAGCTAAGTCCTCTTGCGGCACGAAGCCTGATATCTTGGCGATCAGGTCAGCTCCTGCCAGTCTTCCATTTAGCATCAGGTAGCCCGTCATCGCGCTCTTGTCGCGACGGCTGATGGCAGCCAGGAGGGTGGTTTTGCCAGCTCCACTAGTGGAGAAAGTGGATATGATGAGTTTCAAAGCCGAAATAAAAAATCATTACTGTAGGTACAAAAACTAGCGACCCACCCTCGCTTCGTGTTAGAGAACCGAATTCTCTAACACTCATACATAATCCAGAATTTAGGTTTTTACCTTCCTCTTGAATCACTCATCATTGATAAAATCTGTTGTGAAGTTTGAAATATCTAAGCGTACATACAGAGGACAACAGAACAGAAAAAACAGTAGAAGTGTCATGTGGGCGTGTAACGTGTGGCATAGCTATGCGGAGTTCCGCATAACCTACCATACTTTTGCCGCGATCGCTTATTTTGATAGGTATTTCGGTATTTCTAAAATAGGAAATAAATCTAGAAGCGTACCTAATTGTGCTATTTTGGAGTGTAAAAACGATAGCTACACCAAAAACATTTTCCATGGTGGCGTGTTGTTTTTATGATAGTTTGAGTATTGGCGACAACAGGTCTGATACTAAGCGAAGCTCATGGCACTTCCACCGTTTTTTCTATTTCGTGCAGAGGACGACGATTTTGTTTTATACTATGTAAAGATAGTATATAGGTACAACAAAGTCGTTTTCTGCGTCTGTCTGTCTGTATATCCGCTAACTCCTGCTAAACCACGCAAAGGATTTTGATGCGGTTCTCACTATCAGTTACATCATTTTCACGGAAGGTACATAATAAGTTGTGGTTTACGAACGTGTGTGAGTTTTCTATACACTCTCATAAACCGAAGCGTTAAAGGATATAAAATAGAACACATTTACATACAAACATACATTAAATCACGCCTGTTTCCCAGAGGGGTAGGCAGAGACCACTTTCTTTCCACCTGCTACGATCTTGACAAGTCTCTTTCGCTTCTTCCACATTCATACATCGAGTCATGCACATACACATTTAACTTGAAAATACTACTTTGATTGATCAAACAAGTGATGAACTTACCTAGATCCCATCAAAGCTACTAAGTGGCCGGAGCTCACTACACCGCTTACTGGACATGAAACAAAACAATATAAGCTTCACAACAACACCCTAGTGGAAACACTACGTAAATAGGTCAGCACTAAATTAGCCATGTTTTTTAAAAAGAAATCTGCACCTCTCTCTGGTTGAATATTTTATAATACCTTTATAAAATATTCAACCAGAGGCGCAGATTTCTTCTGTTGGCTTTTCACGGTTCAAGAATCACAACAACAACAGCTGCTTCATAATGGAAACTGCATAAATGGAAGTTAAAATATTATTCATCCATGCCTATATCAGAGCATCGCCATCGGTGTGAAAACTCTCATATTTTCATTGCTGTAAAATCATAAAATGTATAATTTACGTTATGTACGTTTGAATTATTATTATTTTGTTATAATTGAAGGCATGTCTAAGATGGTTATCATGTAGGTAAATATGTATTAAGTAAAGTTAAGGCTACAAAAAACCTAAAACTTCCGTTAATTTCTGTAAAACAATGCATAGTTAGTACGAAATTAAATTATAACCCCCCTTAGTTCCTCTGCCAGCCTCCTCAACTAGCAATAATATTATATCTACAAACTGGTAAAAGCAAAAATAAATAAAAAACACAGTTGAAAAAAAAAACTCTACAATGTGCTCAGTGTTCCTTGAAGTTTCTTTTAAGAATTTGTGTACCGAAAACCTGAAATTCATAACCTATTTTTCGAGATCGAAATTAGTTTTCTAACTACGACTCCGGCAAGTAGTAAATCCCTAGTTATTGGTCAATAGACCAAACAAGTGGTAAACTAAGCATAAATAATAATCATACTTTATATAAGCCATTTATAGCAACAAAACATTAAGAAATAAATACTAAGGGAAGAGGTTGTCATAATTAACTACCAAATTAATGTGTTAGTGAAGAATTTCGTTCAACACAGTTTTAGTTTCTGAGAAACTCGTCGTTTGGGAACTGGTTCGGATATTTTTCCACTAGAGTGATTGTGTAACTTGCTCAACGATCATTTGGAAGGTTTCAACCAAAGACTGTTAAACCGAAACGGGCATTTAGAATGAGATAGTTAATTAAACAAATATTGATATGGTTCGTATGGTGTTTTTAAACAATTTAATAGCTTTGTATTAAGGTTATGATATTTGATATTATAACTATGTAGATTTTATGCCACTGCTGGGCAAACGCCCCTCTTTTCTGCCATTCGTCCCTATACCTAACAGGCATGGGTCGAAATTATCATCTGCTTTGGAGGTTTAATCCCCTAAAGTGGTAAGTACCCTTTCAGTTTACAGTCACGACGTTAAGTAATTTATTTTAGTGCAAAATGAGTATACAAACTGAACTTAGTACCTATAACACAAACATAACTACTTGCGTCACAGACACTGTTTGTACTTAATCGGTTTAACTTTTGATTCATGGTGAAGTCTTGGAGTGATTCTAAATGTTAATTTAACCGGATTCAATCAAGAAAACCAATGTCATCCTAGAAAGTCAAAGCGAGATTTTAAACTAGCCTACAAATTTCATTCAACTCCGTTTACTTAGCCGTTTATACAGAATTGAAAGACAAACATCCAAAAATCCAAACATGTTCACAATGTCTTTGATATAAGTACTTAGACCTCTCCAATGTACTTATTACTGTCTCCAATATGGATAAGGTTACTTTAAGAACAAGTAGGTACTTCTACCTTTAATATATCTTAAAGTAAGCCAGTTTCCAGTATTCCAAGAAATCAAAACTCACCTCCATGTAAAACCTTAACTTCCTCATACACCGGCGACGTCCAAATGCTCGTCTGTAGTTTCTTCTTCCTGTACACCGAGAGGTCTTTCCAGGCCAGCGTGAGGTTTTCGGGGTTGTCGCCGAGGCTCTTGAGTTCCTCATCGTCCTCCCAGTTGACGATGGCGCCAGTGAGCACATTGCGCGTGGGCAGCTTGAGACCGAGCTCCGTCATTGTTGGTGTGGCTTATAGCATTGGTGCCTGTGAAGAATTATATTAATGTCAGCTGGGGTAATTAAGTTTGTGCTACGCTATAAACGGCTTTATTTATTTATTTATGGATCTATGGAAAACCAACAGCTATGCTAGGTTTAACATGTTTCAAAGCTTTGGATACAATGTCAGTGAAGGCCAAATACATAATGATGAACGTGGTTATGTAACGTGATCTTGACCAAATCTAGATCAATCCCAGACTCGCATTGACCGACAAAACTGATTACAACCGCAAGGACACTGAGGCGCTTAGTATGACACTCATGCGGTCAGAGAACGGGAGGTGTACAAGGCTAGATTAAGGATCATCATCATAACCCACTGAGTAGGCATAGAGTTGTTTTGGGATGGATTATTAACCAGGGGCCCTAATATGACTGCGATTATCGCGTGACAAAGTTTGTATAACCCTTTACACCCGAGGGATTCAGAAAATATTTTATTGAGTATATATAAAAAAAAAAATTAGAGCTCTATTAGCACATCTTGCTTCTATATCGTAATCATATTGTTGACGCTGTAGTTTTTACTGCCAAATATAATATATAAATATAGTTAGCAAACTTCCAGTTCCCGTGATGTGATTTATAAAAATATATCAAAGTTGAAAAGTGAAAGGATCGAGTATGAAACAATATATTCCTGGGTTATTCACATAGACGTGTTACATAGGGCGTTTGGCTGCGATTACAAACAAATAAAAAAAAAGTTTGAAAAATTCCCAGTTGCTAGTGGAAACAGACGTAGTAGCCCAATGGATAATCCTTTGATTTTGTATTAAAATCAAAGAAAAACATTGACATTCGACCTGCATAAGACCGATTATCAATGTTTACTGTTTTGAATACTTTAACCCTGAACATGTTTTGATGAATGTTGTGTTATGTGTACTAGGCAGACCTCGGAATATAGGTACGGGGCAAAATTAAATGACAGCTAGGGATCGCCTATATCGATAAACTCAATTAACGATGCTTTTCCCTTATACTAGAGATCGCCCCCAGCATTGTTTGTAAGTGTGTGTTTTTTTACTTTGTTTTGTCCCTGCTACTTCCAATAGGAAATGGATTCATCTGTCGAGACGGAGAAGTTGGTTTGTAGTTTGGAACAAAATCTGATAGTTTATTTTGACAATAGTAGAAGAAGCGAAAGAGATTTGCCAAGATCGTAGCAGGTGGAAAGAAGTGGTCTCTGCCTACCCCTCTGGGAAACAGGCGTGATTTAATGTATGTATGTATAGTAAATGGGACAGTAATTCTGAAATACACGATGAGGAAAAAAATATGATGAGTGAAGTTTCGAAAAGCCCTTAAATTAACTGTTAAGGTAAATCGAAAAACAACGTATTAAATGATATAAATGCGGATTTGGACCAATTTGGACAAATTGTGCTCATTAAAGCACATTTGTTATAATTATTGCAGTCTCAGGCCATAAAGTGTTTTTTCTGAAACAATTGGTTTTTACATGATTTACAATAAACAAATCTAACTTATTGTTAGCTTAAAAACGTTACGCGTTAGAAATTCTGCGAAGTTTACGGTTACAACGATATAAAAAAACACTTTCAATGACTATGTCCGCATTTGCAATGCCAAATCAAATCCCAAAATCCCTTGGTCTCCCTTGAGAATTTAACGGTAAGTGTGTAAGGAACACGCTATCTTCTAAATGCAACGGGCACATTAGGCCCGCTAGACTGTTCGAAGGAACACATTGTGTCGTAATATCTATCTCTCCGAGGTGTCGCTTCCTGAGACTCTGCGTGCCTAATAGCCTATCATATCAATTGGGCGCAATTGGAATCCATTTCGGATATGATTCGGCATTGTCTGATCCGACGAAGATTATGGAAGTTTTTTGGGTTGTTCTAAAACCAGTTCTCAAATAAAATTATTAACATAACATAACATAAACTCACGCCTTCATTCCCAGAGTGGGGTAGGCAGAGCCACAGACTCACCAACTCCAAAAACTTGTTGATAATTCTGTGACCACATTTTGCACGACCAGGCTAAGATGTTATCCAGTGTATTAGTGACGGTTGCAAACCCATCGCCTAACAGCACTACACAGCCTTTAGTCCCTTAGTAGTCTCTTACGACATCCACGGGAAGACATGGAGTGGCAACATTCTAAACCCGGCACCACACGGCAAATTATTAAAAATATTATATTGAAATCAGTGACATAATGACATAAGTTTGATGAAAAAGTAATATTGCCCATAATACCTACGTTACAGTGCACTCAAAAAAATGAGAGCCAACAAAGAGAGATTTTCTCTTGGTTGACAAAAAATTAATACAATAGTCAAGATACCTATTAATTACCTATATCCCAAAGCTGATAGTAACAACAGCAATTTCTTTAGAGAATCAACTAACATCTTAGTTGATGTATCCAACGCCATAGTTGATGGTATCTAACGTCTTGTCAGGCTCGTATGGAATCAAGACGCTTATGTACAACAATCACAATCTTGTTAGAATCGACCAATTATTATTTTCGGTGTAACTAAGGTGCAGCAAGTAGAACAAGCTGGTTTTTTTCCTTACACACATCATGCTGGATTGTCCTAACAGCATACAAAGGGTTTCCCGAAAACTTTCAAGTCCCTCTCGAGTGATGCTATAGAATATCTCAAATCGTGTAACCTATCAGTTTAGTCTTAAAGTATGTCTGTATATGCTATACGATAGTTGATATATCTATACTAATATTATAAAGAGGTAAAGTTGGTGACGTCTTAGGGGGTAATCTATGGATCTACTGAACCGATTTTGAAAATTCTTTTACCAATAGAAAGCCACGTTATTTGTGAGTGTTATAGGTAAAAAAAGTTTATTGCTCAACGAAGTGGGCACGGGAACAGCTAGTGTATTATAAAAATTACTTTCACTCCTTGATTTAACAAGCTGTATTTAGCCAATGTTGAGTTTAAGACAATCACCATGAACTTATTAGAAAAATAAGTCCATATATATCACAAGCGAGAACACTTGTTCGGTTAAAGTTTAACCGAACAAGTATAGATATCGATAGTAAATACTCTTTAATCGTTAAAGAGTATTTACTCTGGAGAGACTAAAAAGTAGCACATGTATGGGGTTAGCTCCACGCGCTTCGTCAAGTCTCCAATCGATTTAGGCTTAGGTTCAGTTTAGTAGTGTCAAAACGTATGGAATGTTTCAGTCAGCTTTAAAGATTGGGCCACCTATAGTAATAGAATAGGTTAAAGTTAGGAATACATAGGTAAACCCGAGGGCAATGCAATATTATGGAATCCGAAGGTGGCAATACACCTCCACTGTACTTGACGTAGACCCACCGAATTAAAATTCGTTGGCCAGGTCTCGATAGTTAAATTAAAATAAATACAGTTGGCTACGAAAGCTTATCTCAAAACCTATATCTTTTTTTATAGTATGGAGAAAGCAAACGAGCATACAGACCACCTGGGGCCTGTTTTATAAAGCTACAAATTACAATTTACAGGTTACAAGTTTCCATTTGACACAACCTCGACCAATGACGACCAGCCATTTGAGCAGTGTTGCCAGTTTAGACCTGTAAAATTGTAACTTGTAGCTTTATAAAACAGGCCACTGATGGTAAGTGGAATCTCTGACCCATGGACATTTGCATTCTTTAAACTACAATCTAAAGATTGCAATCCTAAGACCGCAAATGCGTTGCCAACCCTGAGGACTAAGACGGAATGCCTCTATGCTAGTAATGTAAGCCTTCACAAACAAAACTCAAACTACATATTGCACATCTGAGGCGCTAGACAAGACAAGATTCATTTCGCTAACTAGCGTTTCTATTCGTTTCGTTTTTAAACCAATCGCGTCACTGGTAGATCACGTGACTTTTCGTATCACGTGATCTACTAGTGACGCGATTGGTTTAAAAATGAAACGAATAGAAACGCTAGTTAGCGTAG
Organism: Acleris cristana; assembly: GCA_948252455.1. Lineage (NCBI taxonomy): Eukaryota > Metazoa > Arthropoda > Insecta > Lepidoptera > Tortricidae > Acleris > Acleris cristana. Next base: position 3,832,340 of record OX411774.1, on the reverse strand, counting down.
TGCATCTTGGCAAGGACATCTGCAATAAAATTCCCGTAACTCTATGTTACTAGAAACTTAATAAAAGGTATGTTTAGTCGGCGAAACTATTTAATATACAACTTATATTGCTATCGACTGCGACGGTGCTTACGAAGAATACAGTAACTGTCTTTTGCGGCGAGACTGGGTCGCTTTCCCCACCACCGTGGTAAGGTTACGGCGATTGGATTACAGACGTACATAGTTTGAATTTTATTTGTACAGGCTTGCAATCATAGCGTACATTAGTAAAAAATAAGTATGAATTACTCTCTACTAATCCTTGCCGTTTCCTTATGACCGCCTACCGCCTAGGTCCCCCAGAATTTTAAATGCCTGTAGTAGTAGTACTTGTAGGTATTCTTCCAAACTGTCGAGGACTATTAAAACGTAGACTAGCCCTGAAAAAGGTTTACCGAAAGACTCGAATGCCATCTAATTTGTTCGTAAGACTGCGCACTAAAACCCCGACAAGGTTGCATTAAAATAATCTCATACTTTTACTTTCGAGTTTTTCGACCGGCTAATGCCTATTAGCTATTAGGGCATCGCTTTATTGGTATTTAAGTAACTAATGTCGAAGTGGATGTGTGTAGTCACCAGAGATCAGAATAGGCAGAGCTAATTTGCCTAAACTTGACGCATATTCATTCATGCGTGAGTGAGAAGGGAATACATTATTGAATGAACATGCATCAAGTTTAGGCAAATTAGCTCTGCCTATTCCGATCTCTGGTGGTCACACATACAGTGTGTTTTGTGAAGCAGTCAAATTCAGTTTAAGACGGTTTAAAATTTTTGGACAACTTGAGTAGCTAGATCTACACATGTAGGTATGTATAGTTCGACCAGCACGGCTAGCTGTTGTCCGCGACTTGTTTGTCGCTAGGATCTCCCTTTCTATCTAGTCTGTAACGATAGAGACGCTCTGAGCAACAAGCGAGAAAATACAACTTGTGCTACCCGTGCAACATAATGCATAAATGATAAGATTGATAAGTTAACTTTGACTTTCAACGCCAGAACCAAAGCGAAGGGTGTTATGACTTGGACACTTTGCCCCTCTGTGTGTTTGTATATCTGTAGCAACGCAGAGCCACGTACGGGCGAATTATAAAATTATATTGCTGATTTGTTCTGTTTTATCTACCTAGGTAAGTAATTTATTTCGGCCAAGCTTGATAGGAATCGGTTCGACCGTTGAAAAGTTATTGGGCTTTGAAACTTGAGTGGATTGAGCTGGGCTGGCTGGGATTTGAAAACCAAAGTTCGAAGTTACGTTAGCTCTATCCCTTTCGCTCGACTTAGCCACGAATGAGGAATGAAAAGGACGGGGAATTCGACGTTCCGAATTTAGTGCGCTGTAGTAACCATCCCGGGAAGCCCATTCCATCGTCCAATCGTTAAATGACTTGAAATTTAATACATACAAATTTAACGTTACGCTCATCGAGATCGGGGGTACCTACTTATTAGTTTTAAATAACGTTTTAGGGCCTGTTTCACAATCGTCAAGTAAAGCGTATCTGACACATAAATTTAGCCCTTTACTTTTCTTACACTTGAACATAGACAAGGAGACAGCTAGCTTTAACTGGAACATAAATCTACTTGTCGATTGTGAAACAGGCCCTTATTACAGTACTTCCAGCTTCTTAATAAGGTTCGGCTGGGTATCGCTATCACGCTTGCACTCGCAACTGACGGTATATTTGTCATTTGTGTGTCAGAAAAACGAAGATCACAAAAAACTGGTACTAGTAGCACTGTAAGTAAAAGACACAGTTCCATACATTTTAACTGAACTGAACTGAACAGACCAAAAATACATACTTAGATTGGTCCGAGGACTCCTAGGTTGGAGAAAAAAAAATACATTCAGTCGGCCCTTCTTCATGTACCTAACTACTTACCGACTTACTGAGGTAGGTAAATGAATGAAGTGTTTAAATTGTAAAAAAACCTTTCAATCTAAAAAGGTTCTTTTAAAAGGAGAACGCATGACAAGTAAAAAAAAAATCAGTAGGACCCCGAGTTAGCATCTATAAATATTTACTAATTGTCAATTAAACTAGGTACTCAAAATTAAATGAAAATAGGATGTCGTAACTAAAGTAGCGAAAGATTAAGTTACGGAAGCATTTAGGTACATCAAAATAAATTGCATCGCTATTAACAATACTACGATAATCTAGAATCGTTAGTAGCATTCCTTTGTGCAATATAACGCATTAAATCTAAATTAAACAAGTTGCCAAACAACTTTGGCGGATAACTTGAACTTTTAACCCAACAAAACCAAGTAAGTAATGATTTATCAAAGCAATAATTTATAAATGAAATTATTATATCGACTTACCAAGAAACTTGTATCAAATAAAAATCCAAATAATTCACACCTTTAACACAGTATCACTATCACTATTGAATTAATTAAGTTTATTTTTAAAACTTTTTCTTAAAGTCGTTGGACTGCGGCGTGCGTCGATAATGCCGGGTCGAGAGCGACTGATGATAGAGGTTGGCTCTAGATACATCAAAACTTATTCAAGTGACAATTCTATTTATACGGCTATGTGCTGTTTAGTAAAGCTCATATTCTATGTAATTGCTTATACTTATTTGGTAATAAGCCGAAGTAACCATGTAATTGTTTTTCTTTTGTAGAGTAGGTTTAGTCACAGGTAACGTAGATATAACCTTGGGTTGTGTTCATGTTTAGTATGTAGATGCAATAGGTACGTTTGTTATACTTACCTTAGTCTGGGATATGTTATACACCACATGGCGTGTTTCATCTATATAAAAGGCAAACCTGACTGACTTATATGTATATCAACTCACAGCCGAAACTACTGTACCTAGAAACTTGAAATTTGGTACAGGGGTTCCTTTCATGATGTATCTAAGTGAGCACTAAGAAAGGATTTTCCGAAAATCGACCCCCAACGGGAAGAAATGTGGGGAGTAGCGGGCAACTAATTCTACGCGTACGAAGTCGCGGGCGTCCTCTAGTATGATATAAAACACGCCATGTGGTGTATAAGTATTTGTTTTACAGTTTTATTAAAAACTAGCGACCCGCCCTCGCTTCGCTTCGGATTATGCGAGTTTTCTGTAGCACCCGTACATAATCAAGGTCTTATTATACAAACCTACCTCTTGAATCACTCTATCTATAAATGAAAACCGCATTAAAATCGGTTGCGTAGGTAGTTTGAAAGATCTAAGCGAACAGACAGCGAGAGCGACGAGAGAGTGTGGGGAAATGTAGGATTTCCTTATTCCTGTCCTGGCCACTCCTGGCACAGTTAATTGTACCTACTTACTTAACGTATTGAAGATATAAATAAAGGAGAGATAAAGTAACTACATAGTCTTGCTTGTAGTTAGTAGGATATAGTACCTACCTACCTACCTACAGTACCTAAGTACAGCGTAGACTTCTTTATCGAACAAAATGGTTTTAGTAAATTGAAAGCGTACACATGTTACTCGTACCTACTAGGTACTTAAAATACGACAAAGGTACATTACGAAACTTTTTAATTTCAACCCGGAACCTTCAATTTACTGTCAGTTTTTTTATGTAGTACCTAAGTACCTACTTACTTATCCCACCATATTAATATACTTGCCTTATTTTTGTAAAAGGTACTAATGGGGCAAGAAAGCATTCCATCTCTTTCTAATCCTTGGCAAGCCGTGCGAGTTGATTTTTGCAAAAACGTGATATGGAAAAAAACGGCCAAGTGCGTATATTGCATCCTGAAAAACAAAGACGAAACATATATGATCATAATTGCGAAAAATGTCTGTGTTGGTTTATCTTTTTCAAACAGAGCAACGTGTCAACGTGTATTTTTGCGCAGAGGTAGTAGGACTGCGTGTTATCTTTTTTTATTAAATACATATTTATTTTCTAAAATTACAGTTTTCGCGGGAATTGCGATAAATTTCTAGGCGCATGAAGTGCGGGCAAAACCTAGTCTCTTATTCAACTTTAGTTAGGTCAAATCTAATTTTCTGATTCCAATATTTAAGAAAATCAACTGCACTTAGCCCTAAAGCAGACATAAGTACTAAAAAAAAAAAATGTTTTAAAAAACAAAAAAGGCGGTTTTTTGTTTTTTAAAACATTTATTTTATTTTACACTTTTTAGTAATCATAATAAGCTTATGTAGTCCCACTTCTTAGTTGATATATGAAACTTTAAGACATTTCGAGCTTGCCGCAGGCAACGCCGCGGGAAAATCATAGTCATTTTAAAACAATTAAATGTGCTTCGTTGTAGTCGCTCAACTATCTTAATCGAGATATCTTATCGCCACCCTTGAAATCGGTACCGTTGAGGAGTTCCGGTGGCCATCTGTGGTCTTCATCATCAGTTCCGCTTCACCAAGTGACACTTTCTGAATGCAAATGCTACCCTTGTTACTAAAAATACTAAAATCGCTATATGTTTGCATACAATATTTGAGGAGTTCCCTCAATTCCTCACTGATCCCTTCATCAGATTCAGATTTGCTGACAATGGGACCACCTCGGAAGTATACTCTATCAAACCAAAAAAGAATTTTTAAAATCGGTCCACAATTGACGGAGTAATCGGTGAACATACATAAAAAAAAAAAAAAAAAAAATACATACAGTGGAACGTATAACCTCCTCCTTTTTTGAAGTCGGTTAAAAAGTAGGTTGGACTTTATCAGTCTATTTATACAAAGACGTTGTTTGATGTAACATTAACATGTAACACTAATTCATAGCAAATCGTAACACGTGCAATGTTATCTAAGTAAGAGATGTAGTATAAGTCAATGTTGTTATTTGCTCACAAATAATGCTTTGTTCTTTTTACACGGCCATGTATCTCTATCTATGCCTCTTAACCCTATGGTGGTATTGGTGGTCTTGTTATTAATAAAAATAAAAAAACAATTTAAGGCCAGAATCATACACCAAGGGTACCTACCATACAATTTTATTTTAATATTTCATGTAAGTAGATGCCGTTTATGCTTTTATTTACTAGATACTGTTTTGATTGTTCTAATTTAGGTTTAGGTACATTTTGGCTAAAATATTTTCATTTTCTAAAGTGAACTAAGCTTTTATTCCCGGAAATCAGGGAATAGCTATTAACGGCTTCTACAGTTCTACATGAATAGAGTGGAGGGGAAAAGCTTTATACAAGTGAAATTCATTATTTACATTAAGCGCACTCCAAGGGTTGCGTACCGCCGCACACTAGGTGTTATTTTATTCCGATTTTAATTCGATTTCCAATCGAATCAGCGTGAGCTTGCCCATTTTCTAGTATTTGTTGTTGTTTTTCTGGGTTTGTACTATAATCATATTATCCAATTTGACCCTGTATGTTTTACCGTTTTGACGATACAGTAAAAATAAAATTAACGTTGAAAAAAAAAACATTTTATGTATTGGGCCCTCTTAATTATTTCACTTTTTTTGCGAATAAATCCGCCGTAATATTATAACACATAATTATCGCGAAAAAAATAATCTACCCGCTATCGGTTCAAAATATACAACTCTTTACAGTTAGGACGGACGGGCAGCGTAGGGCATATTAATAGGGCACATACCATTCGGGCACGGAACCCTCAAAAAGACCCAAGTTTTATACAAGTGAAATTCATTATTTACATTTTGGTCATTAATCCGGCAAATCAAACCCTATAAAACTATTTTTATGATTTTTACCTGACTTACATGCGGAATTGCGGGCAAGCAAGTTATGTTACTACTTACATGCCAAATTTCATATTGAGTAACCCTAGTAGGGTCCCTTTAACCCTAAAAATAATTGTTCTCTTGCAAGGTACGACTGAGCGCCTACAGGAGGAGTCAACACCACTTAAAATTATATTATGTTATGATTATGAAGTTATTTAAGTTGACACAATCACTCAATTAGCATAGATATGTATTTTCGAGACTTGGCCAGCTTTTTGATAAAATAGTTGTCACCGAGTTTAATGACAATTTAAAATCCACTAACCACAATATCGTGTAGGTACCTATTTACTGTGAACTTGTGAACTCTGAAAGTAATAATTTCTTAAGAAAGGAATTACCTGCCATTTTATTTTATTTGTTCGCTTAGTCACCTATTATACTTAGGTAAGTAGCTGTACTTACCTATCGACTTAGGCTCAATTGCTTATTATTTTGTGGAAGTAATTAAGTTATAATTCAAAAAAATCAGATTAAAGAAAACAAATTAAAAATAAAATCACTGAAAAGTATTTACAGATATCAACGACAAAGGTAGAGCATGAATTTAAGTTTTAAAAACACATTTAACGTTCGCGCTTTAATAACGGCCAGTGGCTTTTAACTGTTACGATTATAATATAAACAATACATTTAAAATGGCATTTCATCCATTGCCCCATTGAAAATATTTAATTTCAACTATTTCATCGATGGAACATTTACACAATGTGCAAAATAGGTTTTTAAACAGTATGCAATTAGCGGCGCTACTGTCCGCCTCTTGTCAAAGCGTTCAATCGTTTTTTCGTTCACTTGTTTTTAAATGTGGAAACCGATAATTTTGGACGTCGAGTGCATCGTTTGTAACAAAACGTTGCAAAAAATCAATCACGATCCACGTGAGGTGTCGAGAAAAATGGGAAAAATCTCAAATCGCCGTTCAAGGACACCGAACTGGTCGCTACAAGAGAAACAGCACTTGCTAGAGTTAATTAAAGATCGGAAAGAAGTGGTGGTTACTAAAAGCAATAATGGACCGAATTATTCAGAAGAAAAGGATGTGGCGTGGAATGAGATCCTTCGTGAGCTAGCGACTAAATTCGGTAATAAGTTTATTGGAAGTTCCATAAAAAAAGTAAAGACTCAGTGGCAAAATATGAAAAGAATCGCTCGCGAGGAAATTGCGTTGAACGGCACGGATATTCATAAATACACAAAATTATCTTTAGAAGTGTGCCATATTTTAGAATTATTTAAAGATGGTGTTTTTAATAATGAAAGTGAACATTTAAATGAGACTACACTTACCACAGATGTAGAAATAAAGGCGGAAAACATTGAAGAGTAAGTACCTAGTGCCTTAAAATTGTTTGGTTTGACCTAGATCAATCAAACATGATGTAAAAATTGTACAATCATATCTACACCTGCTATGTTTAATATTATGGTTAGAAATAATTTAAACTAGATATATTTTATAGCAAGTAAATATTTATAAATTAAGAAAGTAAAGTTGGTAAAAGTTAGAGTAACTTGTAAATTTACTTTGTGAGATTCAGATTAGATTTCCTTGCATATCTGTTGACATTACAAACTAACCTATCAAAAATCTGTCTAAAATTGAAAGAAACAAAAGTGTAAATTACATAAAGAGGTTACTTATTTATCATTTGTGCGCAAACTTTGTTGCTGTTTTTTTATTATAATTTAAATATGGAAATAATGTAAACTTATGCATTACAACTACTGTATTAAGTTTAAACTAAGTATGTCTATAACAATACATACTTAGCCCGCTTTAATATAATTATTTCATATTTCAGGGAAAGTAATCAACCCGAATGTAGCAATTCTACTAACACTGCCACAGAAATGGATATTGAAGTGATTAAAGAAAATAATATAAATTCTATAAATCAGGTTGAGACGTCTGGAACATTTGGATCAGATAACACTGATGGGAATGATTTTGAGATCCTGGAGCCCCAAACTGTCCCGGAGCCAAGAACCATTGAAGTGAAGCATACTGCATCTATGACTGAAACACACTTTGAAGATTTTCCTAACTTTAATCCATTTCAAAGAGACCTTCAAGAGTTTTTCAAGTAAGAATCCTGTTTTAGTTAGCTCAGGTATTTTGTTTATCAAGGTTTTTTTGTTTGTTTTGTTTCTATTCATTTTTCTTAAAACATTTACGACCAGCCACTGCTACGAGTGCTACACTAAGTTTTCAATTAAATACAATTCATCTGAAAGTATTATGGTTTTACATTACAATTTTGTTTCAAGATATTCTGCTGAAGAAAAAGCTCTCAAAATGGAATCTCTCAGAGAAGAGAAACAGGTCATTAGAGCAATGAGGGAGACAGCAGAGCTCAACAAGATAACTGCTGAACAGAGATTGAAGCATGTGCTTTGGGTGAAGAAACAAGAAACTGCGTGAGTAAATCATTGATTTGTAAGAGTAAATAGTATAGGTACTATAGTACGACTTTAATTTTTAAAAGTCCCGCGCACAATTGTCTCTATGGTCTTAAATCAAAGTGTCAATCGACTCGAATATTAAACGGTATCGAATGGATAACCGATTTGTGTCTCTCTGACGCATACCACCACTCTGTGGCCCGTTTCACGACGCTACAACTTACAAATTACAAGCGGAGCTCTCTTTCTAGCAAAAGGAGTTAGAAAGAGACTTCCGTTTGTAATTTGTAACTTGTTGCTTCGTGAAACGGGCCTCTGAAGCTGTACTTTGGAAATCGAAGTTTAAAGTTTACTTCTCGATTTAGTCTCGAATGAGGAGTGACAGAGATGGAGCTAACGTAACTTCGAACTTCGATTTTCAAAGTAGGGCCTCTGGAACCCAATTCTCGTGAATTCGAGATGATTTTTCATGCGAGATATGTCAAAAAAATGTACGCAGTTGACAGTGCATATCGCATGAAAAATCATCTCGAAGTCACGAGAATAGGGTCCCTGGTATTAGCCCCGGTCCTCCGTCAGATTTTAATTAGTCTGCTTTATTTTTGAATGCTCTATCGTTATTAGTATCTCAACGTTTAATACAAATTTATCCGTTTGTGTATTCTATTCAACGTTAGCATTGATACGACTTTTAGCGATTATTTTGATTGTAACCGATGTGTAAACGATTATTCCTAAGTTGTGGGCAACACTTATGGACACCAAATAAATGTGTCTATGGTCACGTTAAACGTCACTTTATTTATCTAATCTATCTACCTGTTCTTTAGAAACTACTTGTTAGAAATAGTAAATTTGAATTTACACGTAATTTACCTACAAAACAATTATGAGTTTCATTGCTAAAACTAGAACTTCCCTTTTGCCCGCAGTTTTAAGAGTAAGGTAAGCATTTGTACCGGTCCGGTAGGTTACGCAATCGAAATCTAGACAAACTAGAAATTATATTTTGATATCATTAATGTCAGTATATTGTCTAATTAGATTAGGTACATCAGAGTAACTATAATTATTCCGGTCTTTAGCATGATTCCACCAAAATTAAAAAGTGACATCATGGTCTGCTATCTTTGTCTGCAAATAAAAATAACCTTACTAAGCTGCCAAAGGGTCAAAGGCTCTGAAAGTCGTATTTAATCTATGTAGTTTATACTTTTATTAATACAGTGAAATAAAGAAAGGTAAAATGGGTTAAATAAGTTTGTACTTTGTCCTAATGTCTATAAATAATTAACCGAAAAACACCTTTTTTTTCATGGAAAACAATGCTTGGTTAATGGTCTTGCCAATTTGAAATAAACTGAAATCGATGACTTTTCGTAACGCTAACTGCGTCATTAAAATGTTAACGATTGGAAAGCATTGTGTAGTTCTCATTTGATTTCTTTTCTTCTTTTAATGATGTAAGTACTATGTATCTATTTCATTAAAATGTGCAATTCTTAACAGTCATTATCATATTGTTTAAGTTATCAATGTTGATAAGTAATACTAGTAAAATATTTCATTAGTACCTAATCATTAACTCATTTGTAACAATAACAAGTCGCCTACTGTAGATTTTGCCAAATAATACAATTCGTTTCTATGTTTGAGGACTAAAACAATAATCACATATTCAAAACAGAATTTAGAGAAAGAAAGAAAGTTTTGTTATAGTTATGTCCTAAAAATGAACATAGTAATTTTAGTTACAATCTATGCTAAGAAAAGATTTTTAATTTTGCTTCTGCTAGCTTCTAACATTCAATGAATAAAAATAAACCTTATATATATTTCTGCCCTCCTAAGGCAAAAGGCAGTATCTCAGATAAAACTCCTGTAGAAAAATCAACCTTATTACTAACAGAAGAGAATTGAAACTGCTTTGGTTATTGAATTTGAGATAGGAGGGCAGATTTAGGGCGATAGATCAAAGCAAATTTCACGATCAAGAATATGTAGCTAACTCAATTTTGATGAAAGTCGTCTCACTGTGATTATCACTAGAGTGGCAGAACTATAATAAATAATAAATTGTTATTATTTGCCCTTTGCCTCTGGGTGTCAACTATAGTTGAGACTAGCTACACATATGTTTATCGTTGTCTAGTACCCATAGTTCAAGCCTAGAGTTTAGTTTGGGACTAGGTCAATTTGTGTGAGATTGTCTTCTGATATTTATTTATTTACTCGTGACCCAGCCTCGCTTTGCTTCGGTTGATATAAGTTTTCTGTAACACCAGTACATAAACCATATTTTTTTATACATAAAACCCTTCGTGAAAAATTATCTAATTGGTGGTGAAAACGGCATGAAAATCCAATTAGTTGTTTTTTTTGTGGCGGACTTTGTATTATAATTTGTCATGATTTATGATAATGAATGACTATTATTTGCGCATACATTGCATCTAAGCTATAAATAGTGGTTAGCTGTCAATAGAATATCACACCTACTCACTGGCACTAGATAGATTGTTTGTCATTTGTATTTCTTGGAAAACTATTAATAGTGCTTTAATATACAGCCACATACTGTACTCTATTCAATAGTTCTTTTTTGGTGTGTCACAGCCTATAATGCTTAATGCTAATTATAGGCATTACAACTTTTTTCTTAATGAGCAATGCAGGCGACAGTTGCTTCAGTAATTGCGCCCTAGATCTAGCATGGATCCGACAAGTGTGTGATGTTACAACTGTGTCTTTCAACAATTTGTCTGGTTGGGTCTCGATAATGACTACACAACACATGTTTGCTAGTCTCCTATTCCCCACAACACTACCCAGTTGTGCATTATATGTAATGCATGGACGTGCCGAGCCAGGTCATTACCTAATGGAAGCAAGCGACATTTAAAGTGTTAATATGCTGAGGATGTACTTCAATCCTCACTAGGTACCTTAATCTAGCATTAGAGATAATCCTTGGTCAGCAAATTCCCAAAACATGCCGTAAACACTTGTTGAGGAACATCCTGGGGCCCATTGCATATAAAATAATAGCTTATCGGCTATAAGCAGGAATCCCATTCCAACAGTATGTATTAAAAAAAGAGACCCACTTGTTGTACAAGTTACAAGGTTTTATGAAACGGGACACTGGAGATTGTTAATGATCTCAGTTGTGAGGCTGTTAGCTGTGTTAGCCCTAAGTCTAAGTTAAATACATGTAAATCACCTCTCACTATCGATTGTCGTTGATGTTTTTATTAATATTTTTTTTATTAGTACAGTAACAAATTACAAACTGACAATTTTTTACAAATTATCACACAATTATAAAAGATAATGTTGGCAATTTAATAACAACTGTCCACAGCATTAACTTAAGCATGTTTGCTTTAAAAATAATGATGAAAAACAAATTATATTATTATTAACTTAACGTAACCTTGTGTGTCGTCATCCGTTTTTTGTTTTAGATATTTAAGTTTTTAAGTCAGGGTCCCTCTGAAAACCAGCGCCGCGGCTTGCTGCGGCACAAAGCCTTTTCAACGCCATCGTGATCTGTTTTTTTAAATCTGTTTGCGCTGAATAAATTATTTCTCTTTCTATTCTAATTATTTCAAAATAAATCTGAGCTTTATCGTTCTTTCCAGAATGTATTCTGGCGAGCCCGGGTCCGGAGCTGGGCGCGGCGGCGGCGGCGGCGGCGCCATCCGCGAGGCCGGCGGCGCCTTCGGCAAGATGGAGGCCGCGCGTGAGGACGAGTACTTCTACAAGAAGGTAAGCCTGTTATTGGGGGAGAGTAGTGAACTTTAAACACCACATCCAAATGTATCATGTCACACAAGTTTTTAAAACTTTATTAATTTTTTTGATTTTCCCATACATTGAATACATAGAATTACTGTATGGGATGGCTAGCACAACTGGCCTTTGACTTTTTTGTAGCTTGGATCTCACTTTCTTTTCATCTAGTATCTGACAATAGACTTACAGCTCTGAAAGAGCAGCAGACTAGTACTATAAACCTATTTTAGTGAGTAAACTTTGTCCCTTTCTGTCAAATTCGAATGTCATAATCAAAAATAAGGACAGAGCATATTTCAAGCACACTTTAACTATGCACGTTAATGAATTAAGAGGGTAAGTTTGTGTGCTAGCCACTCAAATCTGGTTTTGTACTAATGTACGAAAAAGCATTATTTTAAAATATAGACATGAAACAATTAAAAAAACAGGCATTTATAAAGGCCATATAATAATACTAGAGGACCGTTGGGGGTCGATTTTCGGAAAATCCTTTCTTAGTGCTCACTTACATCATGAAACAAACCCCTTTACCAAATTTCTAGTTTCTAGGTACAGTAGTTTCGCTGTGCGTTGATATATAAGTCAGTCAGTTTTGCTCTTTATTATATAGATTAGAAATAATCAATTGTACCAGAGTCTCACAATGCAAATCTTTTCATTCCAGCAAAAGGAGCAGCTCGAAAACATGAAGAATCATCTAGACAAGGAGATCTCCTTCCACCAAGACCAGATCAAACGCCACGAGGACGCCATCCGCCGCCACAAGGAGCAAAAGTCCACCATGGACCCCAAATAAGCACGAGTCAATACGCATCATCTGTAAACTAAATGAGACCGGAGAAGAACCTCGGAACACCACGTTTAATACAATAGTGACACTAAATTAAAAATCTTTACGTAACACTTGGCCGTAATGTGAGTTTTATCGCACGCTGCGCGCACGGTAAAACTCGCATTGTGGCCAGGTGAAGACGTAAAATTGTGTACTCATCACGGGCAGTAAAAAAGAAAGCCCTCTATCGCATATTTACAACCCTCGCCTACGGCTCGGGTCTCAAATACCTGCGATTTCGGGCTTTCTTTCTTTTACAGCCCTTGTTAAGTAATATACTATTGAATAGTGACATTATTTCAGTTAAAAAGAATAAACTGTATGAGGTCCTTTTTACCCGACTGCCGAAGGAGGGTAATGTGTTTATCAGACTATATATGTATGTTTGTTCCTCTGTGGCGCTCTAGAAACTAAACGCGTGGACCGATTTTGATGATTCTTATATCAATCGATTTGTCTTAACTTTGTGAGTGTCACTAAAGATTATGACAGTAATTGAAATTTATTATGGCGGCAAAGAGACGCCATATTGTAAAAAAGAAAAAAAAAGTCGACGAACTATAACAAGTGGGGTATCATTGAATAGGTATTTAAAATTCATCATCAGGTTTCTTTCATCATTTTTCATTATAAATGATCATTTAACGATTTAAAGTTTGTTAACTACAGCCGGGTTTTTAAAGCTTGATTTTTGTTATTATTTGTATAGTGTCACTGTTGGAATTAATGTGCATGCAGGAACAACTTTTAAGCGATATGCTAGTTCCTTACAAGCAAAAATTCATTTAGTTTTACAGATATTAACACTGGGTGGGTGAAAGTTGAAATTTTTGCTACTTCGGTTATGTATCTACCTACTCTGTAGCAAACAGTAGTTTAACTACAAAAGTGCTTGACTGATCAAGCTATCTATCTATCGCATCGCAAGATCTATTAACATTGTAGTCTACTAATCAATTAAGGTTACACAATTATGTTTTTTAAGGATGTTACTTACTTTGCTTTTATTTTGTTTAGTTGTAGTATAAACGTTGGAAAATGCAATTACATAATAGAGAATGTCAACCAGTTTAGATTTTTGACTTATCGTATTCTTCATTAAAAACAAAAAAATTGTGTAAAAAAATCATTTCGATACGTCAAATAGTTTCCGAGATATTGAATTTTAAACTTCGTATGCGGCGCTCGAAACCCGGCGGCTAGCGCTCACGGATGATGACGTCATCGTTCAACTGCGGTACGCGCCCTTATATGAATGAGTGAGTTTACAGGGCTTCTATCTTTTTAACCGTAATAAATAGACAGTTGAAATTTTCACTGAATACGTCTTATTATAAACTCAATCGTTTAAAATTTTAAAATGAACAATAAATCAAATCCCAAGAGGGGTCCCCGTACAAGAAACATGAAAAAAATCCATTTTTTTTTGCTTTTTTATATGGATTGTATTCCAATAATAGCTTCTTATTTTGAAGCGATTTTAAGCTTAAATTGTAGTCTAATTTTCATACTTTACGACTAAATAGAAATCTTAAGTAAAAGTGCTACAAATAGGTGACAAAACTGATTTTATCAACACGATGTTTTAAGCGGTCACCCATCCTGTTTTAGACTACGCTCGTAGTTGCTTAACTTTGGAAGTCGTAATATTTTTACGAATTCGTTTTGATGTTTCTATGATAGTTATGGTTATCTATTGTTTGTTTTACATACAGTTTAACTAAAGTAACTGTCTGTTGCTGACCGGCTTTTCTGTTTGTAATGTTTGTCGAATAAGTTGGTTAAATAAAATTAGAATAATAATCAAGCACTTTTAATTTTGGGTTCACCGTATTCTACACAAAAATACCAAAACATTAATGCAAAAAGTATGTTGACAGCTGAAGTGAAACTTCCCAGAAATTAAAAACCAAGCGCGAGACGCGAGGCGCGGGACGCGGCGGGCGGCAGAGCGCGGTAGGTACTATTCAACAATATTACGATTCACATTCACGCAGTTCGCTACGCGGTCTCGTACAGTCAAGGTCACCAATATGTATACACCACAAAGTCTCAAAAATATGTACACAGACCTTATTACTATGGTAATAAGGTCTATGTGTACATATTTTTGCAACTTTGTGTGGATATTTATTTTTAACCTTGACTGTACAAGTCGTACAGCGTGCCCGTAACAGGACAGCTTAAATATCGTGTAAGATTTTGTTGTTTGTTGTTTTACTACAGATTACCGTTTGGTCGTAAACTATAGGTAATAATAAACTATAGGTAAGTATGGAGTTTAGATTATTGTGTGACACCGAAATAAATAGCTAATACAAATACAACCCGTACTTCGGCTTCCAAAGTTAAGCAACTACTTACAAGCGTATTCTAAAACAGGATGGGTGGCCGCTTAAAACATCGTGTTGATAAAATCAGTTTTGTCACATATTTTTAGCAGTTTTACTTGAGATTGTTATTTAGTCGTAAACTATGAAAGTTCGACTGCAATTTAAGCTTAAAACAGCATCAAAATAATAAGCCATTATAAAAATATAATCCGTATAAAAATGCTAAAAAAAATGGTTATTTGTCATGTTTCTTGTATGGGGACCCCTCTTGGGATTTGACTTATTGATCATTTTGTAATTTTAAACAATATAGTTTATAATAACACGTAAACTGTGAAAATTTCAACTGGTTACTTATTACGGTTCAAAAAATATAGCCCTGTAAACTTACTCAATCATACAAGGGCGCGTACCGCAGCGGAACCATGACGTCACTCCAGTAAGATGGCGCCCGCTCCCTGTAATATTATTGACCCAAATTTCAAACGTTTGTAGAATCAAAACTACTGGGTCTATTTGAATAAAATAAAAAGTAGTATGTTTGTTTATTTATAAACATTACTGTTACAAAGTTTCAAGCGATTTGGCGTACCTACTGACATTCTTCATTGATTAAATCTTCTAAGATGTTTCATTTTATGTTAAGTCCGATGAGGCTATGAGATGACTGTGTGGCTTAAATAGAGTATTCAATGAAACGCAACAACTTCGCTGTGCCCCGGTATTGCTGATGTTTACGGGCGACGGTGACTGCTTACCATCAGGTGGCGCCTCTGCTAGTTTGCCTCTTACGGCTATAAAAAAAGGGGTGCAGACCCTCCATACCCCTGGGGGTAGGGTGGGACTGAACCATACCACCGTATTAGTACTGGGGTATGAGGTAGGTTTAGGTTATGTTGGATATTCAACCGGCCCGAAGGGCCAAAATACTCAAGAACAGGAGCTCCGTCGACTCTGTTAAATTGGATTTTAAAACATTAAAGCCTGAAAGCATATTATAGTGCACAGCACTACGTTGGTATAGTTCAGTCCCACCCTACCCCCAGGGGTATAGCTAGGGGTATGGTGGGTCTGACATGAAAATGTACCGGTTTCGCATAACAGTGGAATCCTGAATTACAATATTATTGCCTTCAACCTACCATCATACCATGCAATTCATTTGTTGATCGTTTGATGTGTGCTTTATTTGATGGTTAATAGGGATGTGTGGTAGACGTGCTGCGGTTGGTATAAAGACAAGGAGATGATGATGATGATATCCTTTTTGCTTTTGGGTAATTTAGAATCTAGTAGATCAATTTTGAAAACGTAGATTGCTATTGTATTTTGTTCTAATATTTTCAGAATGGAGGATTCAAAGAACAAACTAGTAACTTCTCGTTAATATTAATCACTCTGAATTCAATACTTAGAATCACGAAACCATACTATTAATTATCTTCCATGGTTTACACGTTTTCTCAAAAAAATAGGGTTCCGTTGAATTGCGCGTGCCATGTAGTTTAATAAAATGTAGTAATCAGCGCCATCTAGTGTCCAGTGGCGGAACTTCGTGGTAACCAAGTTCGTTCCCGATTATGAAGTTTACCTTTCGAACCAAATGGTTTGGTTGCGCACGTTAGATGGCGCTGCAAAGTTCGTTGCAAGTTGCATTTTTCATTTTGTTATTCCTTGTTATTTAGGATTATAAAAAAAAGACAAATAAACCCAATTTACCCTAAAGTCAAGAGAATTAATAGTGCTCGGCTGTCTATTGCTTTCAGTCCGTGGCATAACAAAATTAACAAATATTCCGATAGGTGGCAGAGAAAGTGACAGCGATAGTCAGCCGAGTACTACGTACAGTCAGCGTCATATATAAGGTAACATTCAAAGTGCTCAAAAAGTTCGGTACACCATACAATTAATATGGTGTATCGAACTATTTGAGCACTTTGAATGTTACCTTATACATATATGACGCTGACTGTACAGTCGAGGAAATTGATTCCTAGACCATTTTGAACTACGTCAAAGTGACACTGTAAATAAAATCATAACAAGTCTCGTACGTTTTTATTGATTATGTCACTTTGACATTGTCCAAAGTGATCTAGGAATCAATTGCCTCGACTGTACCTATTACATTGATGAATACTAGAGATGCGCCGAATATTCGTTTTGTATTCGGTATTCGGCGTATTCGGCATGTTTTTCACTATTTGTATTCGGCCGAATTATTCGGTTTTGGTGCCGAATATATTCGGTTCGAGTATTTCTATTTTCTTGGCTACACGACGCGGTATAGAACCAAAAGACAAAACTTCTTATGTAAGATTTATGTTATTTTTGTAATAATAAGCACCTTTGTATTTATTTGTAACGTAATCGTGCGATGTTTTGAAGCAAAGTGACAGCGCCGTGTGCGCAGGTAAGGTACGGCTCGCTCGTCTTCTAGCCAGCAGCGACACGTAGCGTACATGTTAGATCCTGTTTACGCGGCAAAACAATGAAATGGTAAACCGAATAATTCGGCCGAATATCCGGTTCGGTAAAGGTTAAACCGAATAGTATTCGGTATTCGGCTATTCAGTGAAACCACTATTCGGCGCATCTCTAATGAATACCCTGGTTTTACTATAATTAATTTAAAGAAAAATAGGTAAATAAGTTTTACGCGTAAAGTATGACAATTCTATAATGTCAGAACTTAGTGCCTTTAGCATGTGACAAGAAACTGGTGGGTAATTACTAATTATAAATAACTTGTCAGCGGTCAAACGTTTTCGACTTACAATTTATAATTCCAAAGTTTGACTGCTTCATTATAATTTATACCTATTTCTAAGTGTAATCTTTACAAAGTGTCAATACCAAATTTCGCAATTATTGGACTCTGTTCAAACTTTGTTGAGAGTTGTAAATTTATGGATATGACAGGTTGATTAAATTCAAAATATAATTAATACTGTGCCCAAGCTTACAAATTGATTAGTACCTACCTACTTTGTTTCAAGTTTGAAGGCAGTAATGTGTGTAATAAACTAATGTTAAGAATGCACCGAGCGTCCAGTGTCACTCACACTTATTACTATTAATGCGTTTTATCATTAACTAAGAAGAGCTCCCCTTGTGGTTGCCGGGTTAGAATAGTGCCACTTCATGTCTTCCCGTGGAAGTCGTAAGAGACGACCATAGATAAGCGTGTGTATTAGACTAAGGGAATAAAGGCTTGTAGTACTGTTAGGCGATAGGCTTGCACCCTGTCACTAATACACTGGTAATCTTAGCCTTATTGTGCAAAAAGTGGTTACAGAATTATCAATTTTTTTTTAGAATTGTTGGTAATTCTGTAGCTCTGCCTACTCTGGGAATGAAGGCGTGAGTTTATGTTTGTATGTAAAAAGAGCGGTTTTTGGTTGTACAAATTAATACACAATGTTTAATAACCTTTAACCTTCGTGTAGTCAACTTAACTGGAAAAGGTGGCCATGTTTTTCCGTTAGTTCACTCATAGGTCAATAGAGAATGTCAGCCAGTTTAGATTTTTGGCTTATCGTATTCTTCATTAAAAACAAAAAATTGCTTTAAAAAAATCATGTCGATACGTCAAATACTTTTCGAGATATTGAATTTTAAACTTCGTATGCGGCGCTCGAAACTCGGCGGCTAGCGCTCACTGATGATGACGTCATCGTTCAACTGCGGTACGCGCCCTTATATGAACGAGTAAGTTTACAGGGCTATATATTTTTAACCGTAATAAGTAGCCAGTTGAAATTTTCACAGAATACGTGTTATTATAAAATCTATCGTTTAAAACTATAAAATGAACAATAAATCAAATCCCAAGAGGGGTCCCCATACAAGAAGCATGAAAAAAAATCTTTTGTTTTAGCATCTTTATACGGATTGTATTTTTATAATGACTTCTTATTTTGATGCTATTTTAAGCTTAAATTGTGGTCTAATTTTCATTGTTTACGACTAAGTAGCAATCTTGAGTAAAACTTCTACAAATATGTGACAAAACTGATTTTATCAACACGATGGTTTAGGCGGTCACCCATCCTGTTTTAGACTACGCTTGTAGTTGCTTAACTTTGTAAGTCGTAATACTCGTAATTATTTTTACGAATTCGTTTTGATGTTACTATGGTAGTTATGGTTAGGTATCTATTGTTTTGTATTACATACAGTTTAACTAAACAAACTTTCTGTCACTGACCGGCTTTTCTGTTTGTAATGTTTGTCGAGTAAGTAGGTTAAATAAAATTAGAATAATAAATAGGCACTTTTAATTTTGGGTTCACCGTTTTTTACATAAAAATACCAATAAAGTATGTTGATAGCTAAGGTGAAACATGCCAAAAATTAAAAACCAAGTGCGAGACGCGGGACACAGGCGGCCGAGCCTGCAGCGGTAGGTACTGTAGAGTACAAAGATATGTATACATTTGTGGCCCTTATTTCAATGGAATAAGGTGAAAAAGTGTATACATATCTTTGTACTCGACTGTACTATTCAAAAATATTATGATTCACGCAGTTCGCTATATACGCGGTCTCGTACAGCGTACCCGTAGTTTTAAGTGATCTTACTCGTTTAAAATGTCGGAGCCGTAGAAGTCAAGATTGTCCTCTATTGTACCAAAGTGTAACAAAGGGCGTTGGTCCCACAAAAAAAACCCAACACACACTACCTTGAGTGAGGAACCTGGTAGCGCCCGCGCGCGAAATTTGAAATCGATGTAATGAATACACGAAGTATCAGAACTACTACTAGGTCAATCAAAAAATCATGTTTTATAGTTCGTTCTTTTATACGGTAGCGATATTAATTCTACATTACTTAACACGAAATTTGTAAAGAAAGGCCTACCACCAAAGTTAAGCAACCACCGCTTACCTAAACATCGTGTTGATTTAAACTAGGCACTTTTAAACATATTTGTAAGAGATTTACTACAGTTTACTGTTTGGTCGTAAACTATATATGTTAGTATGGAGTTTAGATTATCATTTAAGCTTAATGTGACACCGAAATAAAAAGCTATCATACAAATACAACCCGTATTTCGTCTTCCAAAGTTAAGCAACTACACGCGTAGTCTAAAACAGGATGGGTGACCGCCTAAACCATCGTGTTGATAAAATCAGTTTTGTCACATATTTGCCGAAGTTTTACTTAAGATTGCTATTTAGTCGTAAACAATGAAAATTAGACTACAATTTAAGTTTAAAATAGCATCAAAATAGGAAGCCATTATAAAAATACAATCCGTATAAAAATGCTAAAAATAAATATTTTTTTTCATGTTTCTTGTATGGGGACCCCTCTTGGGATTTGATATATTGTTCATTTTATAGTTTTAAACGATAGATTTTATAATAACACGTATTCTCTGAAAATTTCAACTGGCTACTTATTACGGTTAAAAATATATAGCCCTGTAAACTTACTCGTTCATATAAGGGCGCGTACCGCAGTTGAACGATGACGTCACTCAAGCAAGATGGCGTCCACGCGCTTTAATATTATTGACCCAAATTTCAAACGTTTGTAGAATCAAAACTACTGGGTCTATTTGAATGAAATAAAAAGTATTATGTTTGTTTATTTATAAACATTACTGTTACAAAGTTTCAAGCGATTTGGCGTACCTACTGACATTCTTCATTGTTATTAATACCTATATCTTATCAATTGTGTATTCATTTGTACAACAAAAACCACTTTTCGATTTTATGATAAACCTTTAGTTTATTAGAAAACACAATAAAAGTAATCCAGCTCGGTGCAGTCGAGCGTTGCCCATAATTTCCGAAAATCAAATTTTATTGGTTGTACTAGATTTCCATTCCCATTTTTTCCCAGTCGCATATTTTCCTATCCGAAATTCTCCCAATTGCAATTTTTTCCACTTATAATTAGGTCGAAAAAGGAAGGTAGGTTTAGGTTATGTCAGTTTTGCAGCAGGCCCGAAGGGCCAAACCGCACAGACATAGGAGCTCCGTCGACACTATTAAATTAATTTCTGGAATGGAAAAAATGCGTCAGGGAAAAACGAGCCAGTGAAATAACACGTCAGTGAAAAATCGGAAAATATGGGAATTGAAAATCTGCAACCAATAAAAATTGATTTTCGGAAATTATGAGCCACACTCCTTCAAACCAACAGGTCACACACATATATACATTTAATCTACATTGAAACGCACAATGCACAGTTTCTCTGGGAATATCGATTTAAAAACTTCTGCGTGGACGGAGCTGCGGCCAATTACGGTATTAATTTATTTTGTAATAAATGATTTGAATTTTTAAACTTGCAATTCTAGACTAAAGCTACTATTATTATTATCTGTGCTAAAGCCTTGAAATCTCGACGTGTCAAGACAAATCCTGATGCATGGCAACCCTACCTGCCTCGGAGCCTATTCTGAGGCTCTACTTTGAAATCCGTAATTCGAACTTCGTCTATTGCTATCCCTTTTGCTCTCGACGCGTCACTAATTCGTAAGAAAGTGATGGGGCGATCCGAAGTTCGAATTACTGATTTCAAAGTAGAGCCCCTGGTCTCGCCTGTCCAATCCCCCATCCGTCTTCCTTCCTCGAGAGTTGTCAGTAAGTACCTATGCGTTTAGAGTTAACATTTGTCAACGAAACAATATTTATTTATTTACTAGCGTCTGCCCGCGACTTCGTCCGCGTTGATTTCGATTTCGATTTTTCCAGGATAAAAAGTAGCCTAATTAACCCAGTGTATAAGCTATCTCCATTCCAAATTTCATCCAAATCCGTCCAACGTGAAGGAGTAACAAACTAACACACACAAACACACAAACTTACGTATTTATAATATTAGTAGGATTATTTTATTTCTTTATGGAAAAGCAACAGCTATAAAACAAAACAATAACCTTAAAGCAGATACCTACTAAACGATAATGTAGTACCTCATGATAAAAACGCTTTAGTGCAGTTACCTACTTTATGGTATGGAAAAGGCAAACGACGACCACGAATATTATTAAAATGTCCGACATTTTCTGCCGACAAGATGTACTTATATAACGATAACGTAAGTGATTTTCGAAAACTGACAAAATGTATTGGATTCGCGTTTGCTGACGATCTACCGCGTTGGCCGCTAATGTCTTTTCCTATATAGTTGGCCAGTTTCTGCAATCCCTAACGTTAGGGTTGTGCATCTGCTCCAGGCGGTCCAGGGGCTAGACAAGATGCATTACGCTAACCAGCGTTTCTATTCGTTAGGTTTTTAAACCAATCGCATCACTTGTAGATGACGTGATACGAAAAGTCACGTGATCTACCAGTGACGCGATTGGTTTAAAAACGAAGCGATTAGAAACGATAGTTAGCGTAGTGCATCTTGTCTACCCCTCTGGCCCCGTCTTTGCCTATCTTTGCTTTGATATTGTAAAAACACACTTATATGCAGGCACTGTATGAAAGTCAAGAAAAAGCGTAGCATAAAGGATTGTAAGGCTGAAAATTTCCATAAGATTTTTACGATTTTTGAATATCTTGTAGACTTTATGAAAAACTTAGTACTTATGTACGTTTTCGTTTCCAAGATTTTTTTATAAAGGGAACGTATATTTAGGTACAGACCTACGTAGTTTTTCATAATAACTATGTACACCTTATTAAAAAATCGTGAAAATCTCATCGTGAAATTTAGCGGGTGAAAAACGTTAAGGCCCGTAATTAGTGTGGTTTTTTTTTGGACAGCTACGCGATTTAGCGTCGGTTCACGATTCTCTTGAGAGGTCACTGTCCTACAAAAGACTCGTAAATATTTATATCAGCGCTCCATTGACTTCTGGCTGTAATATCGATAACCTAATGAAATCATTGCCAAATCTGGCCAGGTCGGGTTGATTACAAGTTTTTTATCTCTCATTGAGAAGAAGAAATCTGGACCGGCATGTAATGTGACGTTAACGGTTCAGATGCGGTTACAAAAGGGATTTTTTATGAAAAATCGAAAAACGATATTGAAAATGTGGCACATTTTCATTGTTTTGCTCAAATTGCTTACGATTTTTAAATCTACGGATAAAAAATCCCGCGTTATAGCGAGTTTTTAATCATTTTTAGATTTTTTTTGTAGTCACAGGTCTAACTTAACATAACCTAAATAATTAATGTTTAAGTTATCCTGAAAACATGATGGTTTCAGCAGAAGATACCATTCTATGAAATGATACAATCGATGAAGTGATATTTGATAAAAGCATGGGTTTACCTATTATGAGAAGCGCGTGCATTTTCAATTGCATGGTTTCTGTCTATGAGATCAAACGTATAAGGCTGCCAAACTGAGAATGCACGCGCTAAAACGTGTTTTGTTTGTTCGCTCTGACGGGACTTCTTAAACTCGCCGATGGGACATTCACTCGTTCGTTCGTCCGACCGCGTTTTTTGAGAATAACACCCCTGATGACAGGCAGTTTTTGTTTAACTTAATGCGTATACAGCGTGTAGTTACATTGAAATAACTTGCCCTAATACTTAGTTAAAAATCGTAACCAATGTTCAACATTTAACCATAGATATTTGACTATTAACTAGTTTAATGTAAATTAGAGTAGAACGAAGCCTAAAGTAACCTAAGAAATGTTTTTTTACTGATAGATAGTTACATACAGTTCTTATAATATTTTAATAAGATCTCTGTAATCTACCTTTATTTTCACTATGTTTTGACGAAAGCCAAGAACGCGTACCTATATACCTACCTTCTTCACGAATTATTTTTTTATGCTCTTTACTAAGTACCTATATTCATCTTTAACTTTATCCCCTATTTCCTTTCATTAATCACGTTACAATTGTTGTCCTAACGTGTCTAATCCGATAGGAAGTGGCTTGTAAAACTAATTCAATTTGTGGGGTGCGTAATTGGGCTCTATTTGAAACTACAAGTATAGCTTCGGTAGTCAACAATAAAGCGATATTTAGATGCATTGCTCGCTTTACTCGTTTTCGTAAAAATAACGTTAGTATTTCTTAGGAATAATATTAAGGTTAGGTATACAGATTTACCCCCTTACTAATAAACGTTTTGTCCTTATCTGTCATTGTTACATTTTGATTTGACAGATAAGGACAAAACATTGTATAGCTATACAACCGTTATTCAACGTTTATTAGTAAGGGGGGTAGTGAATAATCCTTTCCCATAGTTTTTTGTCGGATAACTTCGTATTTATCTTGCTTTCTCAGTTGGCTTATTGATGGGTACTAAAGCTAATTGAGAAAGCAAGATAAATACGATCTTATCCGACAAAAAACGATGGGAAAGGATTATTCACTACATCTGTAGGTCTGTACCTATCTCACAGTCAAAATGTATCAGTCATGAACCGATCTGGATAATAAACATACGTCAAGGATAATTTCACTCAAATTGCGCCACTTTTAACCCCCCTACGCAAAAAGAGGGGTGTCATAAGTTTGACGTGCGTCTGTGGTCTCGTAGCTCCTAAACGGATGGACCAATTTGGATGCGGTTTTTTTATTTGAAAGCAGGTTATCTAGCTAGGTTTTATAAAAATCGGTTCGGCCGTTTTAAGGCCCAGCCACACCGCTTGCGTGACGTGCACGTGCGCGTTCGCTTTCCACTGCGTTGTATAGAATTCTCATTACGACATGTCACTATACAACGCAGTGGAAAACGAACGTGCACGTGCACGTCACGCAAGCGGTGTGGCTAGGCCTTAAGAGATAGCAGCTCTGAAAGAAGGGGTGATAATTATATTGGGGTTTTATATCTATCTAATAGTAATAATGTTTTCAATGTACGAAGTCTAGACTCACTACTTGATTTAAAATACATTGACGCAACCGTGACACGTTAACTTGACTCGCGGTGCCTTTGTGGATTGAAATCACTATAAACCCCCCTCCCCCCCTCTTATTCATAAACACGCAAACACTAAAGTGTGCTTTAAATACGCACTGTTCGTATCTCATTACGACATTTGAATTTGACAGTAAAGTGTCAAAGAATACTTTGACTAAAATAGGTTTTTTTTTTATGAATATGGGTGTAGGTTGATTAATACAAATTTAAATATAAAGGAAACATTCAAGAATTCGAAACATTCGAATATTTTCTCTAAACACTAATCGTCTGCGAAGTTGTTTGTAAAATTAATCTTTCTCTCAACGTCTTATCTCGTTTTATTACAATACTGTAATCAAACACAAGTCGAACCCATTCTAACTAAAGTTAAAACCCAATTAACAATCCATTAGAGTACATTTTGCAATGGACAATTATGTTGACTTATTGGGTTTTACGACCCAAACCTTGCAAATGAAACCACCCAGACCGTGTCGAATAGAGACCTATTCGATTCGGTCTAGGTAGTATACAACCGGAGTTCGGGTCGGCCGTTAATATGTAAAGGGGCTTCTAAACGGGCCATATTTTCACTGCAATATGTGGCCGGCAACTATTGGTGTCTCTCTCTAACATACGAGTAAGAGAGGGACACCAATAGTTGCCGGCCACATGTTGCCGTGAAAATATGGCCCGTTTAGAAGCCCCTTAAGGAAATTACATCAGTAAATTAGCCTGGCGATTGCATACGTGCTTGTAAAGTCGGGGCCAATAGAAATGGCAAAAGATGTAAACAAAACACACACGGACCAATATTTATACAAAAGTATATTTAACCTTTGTTTGACCTTCGTTTTTGGCTTGAAGCTCTCCTAGGCAAAAACCCCTTTAAATAGTATGTTTTAATACATTATTACAATCACTTTTTATCATTAGATATCATTTAATTGTTGTAATTTATTAGAGAATGCCAGCCCTAATTTAAAATAATCATGTCATCCATAAAATGTCTGCTAAATAAATAAAGATATTCAAACAAAACTATTGGGTCAAATACAAAATTAATGAAATATGTCTCTTAATATTACCCATTCTTTCAAATTAGAATGTAAAAACCGTGAGTTCTTTTTTTTGGTCTATCCTAATTATCTGCCCTTACCGGGATTTAAAATCAGGACCGCTAGCTTCGTAGGCAGGGTCACTACCAACTAGGCTAACGCGTCGTCAAACATTGAGAGCGACGACTGCTTTTGTCCAGAAAAAATAAACTTATCATGCAGTCAATGAACATTTATTGCATATTAGCTGTGCGTGCCCGGCGCCGCCGTCGCGTTTTTTTTCATACAAACCATGTTCTGATAATTTCGTCAATAAATAAAGCTCACTTCAAAAAATACATTTGAAAAAACATAATATAACTCTTCCTTAACAAAATACAATGTTATCCTTGAGAGCGAAAGTATAAATAATCAAGAGTTACAAAGTATAAATGTTATAAGCTAATTTAGTCTCTAGGGAAACATTGGTTCAACGTAACAAACAACAACGCAATAATCATACTAACAACCGCTCAGACGACGGACAGACAATCGGCGTTCAGGCGTGCAAGATAATCATACGAACAGAATTAACTGCTACTTTGACTTGTATGTAATTAATTGGGATAATTATATGATATTTGTACAAGCTTTTTTTCACATATACTTATTGGAGCGAAGCTCCATTCTTCCCCGATTCGGATTTTCCTTTGTCCGTGTTCTCCTCCCAAACTATTAAACATATCAAGATCAAATTTGGTCCGACATCTAGCCATAGATGGTTTAGAAAAAATAAAATTGAAAATCGGACATAGCACGGAGGAATAATCACCGAAAATCTGTTCCCATAGACTTTAAATGGGAAAAATGGGAAAAGTGCCGACACTTCGATTTTAAGCGGCGCTCTTCGCTCGTAACTTTTTTGAAGCTTCATCTTTAGCTTTAGTTACAGTCTACAGACATGATGAGAAATCTGTTACAGATTTTAGTTACTATAGTTACTACAACAATCTTTAATTTTCCAAAATTAAGGTATTTTTTAAAAAGTGCGTTTTAATAGGAACTCCTTAATATAGGTTGTGTATAACTTATTTATTTACAACGAAAATTAATTTCTGATTAAGGCTACAATATGTGTTGGAATGATTGTCAATACTTTGATATAAGTAACCATATTTAGTGCCAAGCTTGTTTATTTATTGATTCAAATACTTTATTGCCCTAAATTAAAATAGTATACAAAAGGCGAACTTAATGCAACAAGCAGTCTACCAGTCAACCTTAAGGTGAAACAGAAGGTAAGGTAAAGGTTAGTTTTAAATTCTAAATGATTAATAACAAATGTAAACCTATAAACTACTTGTGTACTGTAAAATGACGTGTAAATTTATATTTATTAATAAAAGAATCGATCAATCAATCAATCTTGGACTTGGTCGTGTCGATGACAGTTTATAGGCGGCTGCTCGTAAATGACCTAATGTTGCACTTGCACTTCCGAAGATATCGCGTGTTGTTGTGACTGGACTGCGCCGTTTATGAATGCAATGCGTTATAGTGTTGCACTTTTCACAGAATACGATGAATGCCGCCACGGAACACCAAGTTGTTTAAGTTGTGAATGTCGATAATTCGACAGGCGATTAGAGCTTGTGATCAACGAATTATGTGTCTCTTTTATTTACACGGGATCTAGACATCTTTTGTTGGAGGGAGAATTCTCGCCACCAGTGTGGACAGCTAGTGATCAACCATTAATAGACGTATATATAAAAGTTCCCGAGGAAATAACGATAAACGAAATCTACGTGGACGAAGTCGCGGGCAGAAACTAGTAGATAATAAAAAATTAGTTCGTGTTTTGTTTTATAAGTACAATATGTTTTTTAGTAAAACATCCAATTCCTCCTGTATATCGAATAAGAACCAAGTTTCCGGATATCTCCAAAAATCCAGGCATGGCAACCCTAGACAGAAGCAATGCGTATAGACAGGTAAACAATGCATCTGTTATACAGCGTGTATTTTAAACTTAAACAATCGTTTGAGGTTAACAAACTGCGAAGTAGTAGAAACAACTTCTGATTGAATTAATACGCGGCGCGATTGAAAGAAATCTTCTGATTTACATAATAAGTATGTTTAGTTTTCTATTAGGCATTTATTCAGTACCAAGAAGTCGATTCGGAGTCTATTTTGCAGAAATTAAAGTCATGCAGGGCATTGAATGTGTTGATAATATGCAGAATAATTGGACAGTGTGCCGTTAGTCATGTTTCCTTCTCGTTCGTTGTTCGTTTCTTCGGTTGAGATAGGTCGTCAATTAGTGGAGGAACTTTTTGGTTCGAACGAAATACTAGATGCCCTAGCCAAGATGCGAACACTCGAACGTTTTCCTTTTCTATCACTCAAAATGTATGGGATGACATTCTCGTGCGTTGCGATAAACCACGTGGTCAACTGTCATCCCATACGTTTTGAGTGATAGAAAAGAGAAACGTTAGTAGCGTTTGCATCTTGGCTAGGGTCTCTGGATGCTGTTACGCAAAAACTGGTGTTATACAATTATATGTATACATACGAGTACATAAACTCACGCCTTCATTCCCAGATTGCGTGGGGTAGGCAGAGCTACAGAATTACCACCAACTCTAATAACTTGTTGATATTTCGGTGTGGTTACAAAATTATCAACAATTTTGCACAATTATTTAGCAATAATAAATGTCAACCCTCTGTATTAAAATTCTAATAATAATATATTATAATGATGTTTTTTTATAACCATCGGTACCGTTTCTGGTTGATCCTGAGATAGATGGAAAGGACGACGGGTAAAAATGTGACGAACGTGGTACAGACAGACCTACCCGCCCTAATGGAAATTCTACTATCCTGTATGTGTGTGTGTTAGTTTGTTACTCCTTCACGCTGCAACGGCTGGAAAGATTTGATAAATTTTGGAATGGAGATAGCTTATACCCAGGATTAACACATAGGCTACTTTTCATCCCGGAAAAATAAAAAAGTTCCCGAGGGAATAACCATAATCGAAATCTACGCGGATGAAGTCGCGGAAAGAAGCTAGTAGTTTATATATTAATGGAGGCCTTTCGGCTCGTTTCATAAAACCACACTCGTGTATTAATAAATCTCATTACATTATGAACCAGTCACATAAACTAGGTACTATAAATGTTCAATTAATAAATAAATTATAAACTAAGCACCGGTCACAACACAATACCCGTAATTTTTAAATACCCGGACGCTTGTTAACTAGTTTGGCAACTTCGGCACGATTATGTACTTGGAGCATTTTCCGGCCGGGCTCGGAACAATGAGAAATTACTACTAAATTTCATCACAATTTCGAATTCCGGACCATTATCTCTATTTGACTTTGGATTCGTATCTGGTCGGTATCCCTATTGTACCTACGTTGTTTATTTAGACGAGTTCAAAGGAAACGGTTTGGGTGGTCCCATTTTGACGGATAATTTAGGTTTGTCTAATTGTAACGGATATAGTTTGGGATAAAGGTCTTTAGCAAACGGTTGGAAGAAGGAATTATGGTCTAACTTTTGAGCACTGATAAGAGTGATAAGTCACTTTAAATGTATTTTATTTTATCCCAAGATCATGGTGTTCAGGATCACGAGTGTAACTTATAGTTTATTCACCAAGGGGAGTAAGGCACGTGTGCATTTACGTGAGGTACCCTTACAGCCCCTTCTTAAGGTTCATCATGCCCACGCCTAATCTACAGTATTACCAAAATCAATTAGATCAACAATAGACGTCGCCAAGACAATACATTCCGGAAAAAATAGTTCACAATAGACCGGCCGTCATCCGCCCCCATGCATTCAGAAGTGGGATCAACGACAATTTGGAACCGGGTATTCACAGTTCAACTACGAATTTCGTCGTCAAATCTGTGCAATTGCTTTCGCATTCTCGTCACAGTGTTCGCAGTTTGTCATCTGTCTGTGTTTAGTTATCAACGCTGCTTCCGGCGCCCCTCGTAGAGTTTTCTTTTCGGGGAAAACTAGCGGGTTTGAAAAGCGGCTGTCAACAAAGCTACAATTTGGCCCTCAGTTGTTTTTGAGGACGGCGCGAACGTAATAAATCCGAGTGCGTGACGTGAAATAGAACTCCATCGACCATCGGGCGACGACCGCGGCGGGCCCCTCGGCGCGAAGTCAGCCGCGAGCCGCGCGGCGTACTCCCCGACTGGCCTGAAGGCAGCTCCAAGCGGAGCTCAGTTTACTCCGGTAACCGACGGCTGACGCACGTCGCTCCGCGACCCACAGTGCCCGTGTGTATGGTGCCAGTGAATTAACACAACACCTAATTGTTCAGTGCCGTGATATTGTTGTGTGGTGTGCTGATACCGCCGTGCGACCTCCCCGGGTCACAATTGTTGTGATGCATTTGAGGATATACCTATGGCTGTCTTGTGTAGTCCTCGCAGGATATGTTGGAGCGACAGAGGTAAGGGGGACCGTCTTAAATGCGGCATTCGCCCGGCTTTTTGTTCGGGAGGCTCAGACCGGTATTAAATTAGCCCGCAAGAGTTGCACTTGCTTGCGTAACTTTCAATGTCAACAACATGTAGGTAACCCTAAGTCAGCATTAGTTTGCGCTGTACCCTGCATTTAACTGATTCATTTATTCAACGTAACGTTGTGATCGTTTACCTTGGCTCGTCGGTAATCTGTGTAAACGTCGCGTTCCCATCGGTTGTGGTATCGCCACGCAATGTAAACAGTTAGGTGTGGGTCACCGTCGAAGGGATCGCCCACGTTGTAGAAAGCTAGCGGCACTCACGCGCAATGAACTTGCTCGGAACCACAATCACACGTGGCTGTGCTGGTTTATCTTATCAGCTAGATTGTGGCAGGCTTTGAAACAATAAGTTTTAAGTGCAGCAGTCACTGTGTGCGCCTACGCAGGTATTTCTTTGATTGGGGATCTAAAAGGCCACGACGATGGTTATTAGACTGTTCAAAATCTAGCACGATCATGT
Organism: Acleris cristana; assembly: GCA_948252455.1. NCBI lineage: Eukaryota > Metazoa > Arthropoda > Insecta > Lepidoptera > Tortricidae > Acleris > Acleris cristana. The sequence goes on along the minus strand of OX411774.1, from coordinate 3,801,257 downwards.
TTTGCTGTTGTTAGCACACGGGCCTAATGGTGAGTGGGATCCGAGAAACATTTGAAATATCTACACTATAATCTCAAGACTCATGTTGTTTTTAAGAATAGTCAACAAGGTTGAGATGGATTTGACAGTTACGAGTATTTGAAATGTTGCCAAATGAATTCCTAAAGGGACTGGCTGCGGACGACTGGCTTATCTAGCTGGGCATGACCGACGAAGTTGACTTGAATGGTTTACAAGTTTATAAACAAAAATAGGTACGTCCCTTAATCTATACTCTAGTACCTGCCAAACATTAAAAATAAACTGCCACCACAGATGCAGGTTAACGTACAAAAGTCAAGAACCTCGCTATCTAAATCGTTTCCTTAACTTGTGAATGAGTAGATAGGTATGATGACAGCGTTGGTTCAAGTATGGAGGAAACTTCCACTTGCAGTTTATTTACATGACTACCTAGTTAGTAAATATAACGTACCTGTACATATTTATGACAACCTAAGTATTACTTTACTACCCACAATTAAAACAAAATAAAACCCTCTTCCGTTATACATAGGTATGTTTGGCTTTTTTCAGAAAAGCCCGTTCTTTTTAACCCCCGACGCAAAAAGAGGGGTGTTATAAGTTTTACCGCTATGTGTGTGTGTCTGTCTGTGGCACCGTAGATCTTAAACGGATGGACCGATTTGGATGCGATGGATGGATTTTTTATTTGAAAGCTGGTTATCTAGCGGTGGTTCTTAGCCAGGTTTCATGAAAAACGGTTGGGAAGTTTAAGATATATCAGCTCTGAAAGAAGGGGTCACCATTATATTGGGGATTTTATCTATCTAATAACTAGTTATACTGCTAGGCACGATTTTTCATATACAAGTTTGAAAAAGGAACGAGTTGCCTCTACATAATCTCTGAGTAACGGCTGTTGTGTTATATCTTGCATAAGTAGATAATTTATGGATATTTAGCTGTAAAAATATTAAATTATTTACTTTTTGTGCACTTTCTTGTTATTTTGCCTATCCTCGTACAGTTTCCTCAGTCATAGTCAGGTTAACTGGAAGAGATCCCTTAAAGGGATAAGTTCGCCATTGTACATGTTAATCTTAAGTTTATACGAAATTATTTGTGTTTTATTTTTTTGCAATAAATAGTTTACATACATACATCATACATACATAATTAGGCCTATTTTGCGATGCCATAGACTAGCACACACATACATAGATGCACATATACTTAGATACACACATCCACAGATAGCGTTACACTACATCTCCTACATCCCTCTTTTTTCGGGGGTTAAAAATTGCAAGAAATGTAAAATGTACAACGACACACCATAGCACTGTGTTACAGTGACATTTTGATACTTAACAAATCTTACGATTTGATTTATAACTTCACTGTGACAGAGTTCTATAGTGGTTCAGGATTCCATTTTGCCGATTTTACATACCTTCTGGGTACCTAACTACAATGTCTTCCTAGAGTTAAAATATCTTTGGAAATTGCACAGTTCATTCTTGCCAAAAAAACAACAAAGCGCAAAATAATAGATCGTTCCATATTCGCCGGAGATATATGGACTTACATTTTTTAAATTAAAATCCTGTTTGAAGTCCGTTTCATATCAACGTATGTCGTGTCTGTATTGCCCTTTCACTCGCTCCCACACGCTCTTAGGCTAGTCTTCCCGACTCTACTCAAACCCGACCATTTTTAGGAGTTCCTCTGTGTGTGCCTTCACGGACTTAAATTGATGAACCACTATGGAACCTTGTCGCGTAAAACCAACGATTAATTCCTATGTAATTTATATCTCGTCACTTGCCGCTGTCATTATGACAAGGTGGTTACCCTTCCAAAGATTTTATCAACCTGCTTAATTGCAACTTGAACGTATCTTGTTGAACTTGCATTTATCTGAGTAATTAGGCTATTACGGAGAAAGTTATATTAATAAGAGTAGAATATCGTTTAAACTTGCGCAGTTAGCGGCCGTCTAATTGTGAAAATTGCTTTGAAATGAACGAATGGTAACCGCGAATGAAAGTGCGGTTTCGTTCATTTAGTGAACGACTCAAGATTGTAAGTTCTTAGGAATATTGTTTAAAGTTGCCTGCTTTTAACGGTTTTGGGAATGGTCTTTTTATTGACGTCTTGTATAATTAATTCAGCGGAGTAATTACTTTAGTAAAACTAAATGTTCGGAACTTTATTTGAGAATTATGAGAATTTAAAGTCTTGGAACGAAATCTCGAAAGTAAATTTCTTTAGTTTTTTATTCATTTTTAATATGAATACAGTCAATTTGTTATTTTATTTAGCTTGGAAATGGTATTTTGCCGTGGTAAAACTTCACTATGCAGTTGTTAGGTAAAACATTGGATCATTTTGCCAATTTCACATCAAACAGCGTTCTCATATTTTGTTCTAATCTTTAATGCCATGATAACCTTAACCGCCGGGACCTGCGTCCTCCGGGTTTTCTCAGAGAACCTGCCCTTGGCCGGGATTTTAATAGTACTCCGGTAAAACCCGAACGCAATAAGGGACCATGCGAGATAAGAAATGGTAGGTAATAGGCATGTTTTTAGCAAGAATAAATGCCTCTGGTTATCAAAATTCAACGGTCATTTGTCAAAATCTTTATAAAAGAACAAGATAGGTATTTAAGCAATCGTGCCAAAAATGATTAGTGATACCTTCCTACCTATTTGGCTTTTTTATTTATTAGGGTAGACGATATTTGAACAATGTATGGTCATTTAAAACCCATTTCTAGGAATGGGCTTACTCACCCAAATTCAAATGTCAGCTTTTTAACATTGTTTTTTTTTTGAAAAGTTGTTCGTGGTTTTGTTTTGGCATTTGTTTGACCTTTAAGGTATTGGAAGTATTGGGACCAAAAGACATCAACGGGCACAATACGTGAAAAAAAGTCATTCAAATTCATGAAATATTTTTCAATAAAAACAGGATTAGGTACAGTATTTTTCTAGGTTTATACTTTTTTTTTATTTGACTGAATCATGATTTTAATAAAAAATAAAACGTAGATCGGCGTAAACTGTCGTCGCACGGTCGCGTCAAACGCTTTTTAAGTCAATTCCACACAATTTGGTATTCCTTGTATCTTCTCTAGGAACTAGGACTTCAGGAGCTCTATTCGACTCCGTAAAACTATATTGCTTTTGACATGTTATCGCATTGTATTGTAAAATACGATAACAGGTCAAAAGTGATATGGTATGAACAAATAGAATAGAGCCTAGAGCCCCAGTTTTTTTGACATTAAACTTGCATTGCATCTACTTATCAATATCATAGTCGTTACACTATGAAGCTTAAAACCTTTAAAGCTGGGCATTCACGACCTCTCCAACAAGCCGAATAGAGCAGCGCCGCGCCAAAATCGATCCGTGAATATCGAAACTGAAGCGTTTAAAAGTACTTGGTGCGGTCCGTTGGATTTTCAGATAAACGGAAAGCCACGCCACGCCACCGCGCCAATCCAAACGCGTCGTCGTGAATGCGTTCTCTGGCTGCCATTTTCTAATCTAGACAGATCTAGATGGAGCAGACGCTCCGTGATGTCACACGGTTGAGAACGTAAAGAAGCGGAAACTAAATGGCGTGGCGCGCCCGTGAATGTGGTCAAAATGTTACGCCCATCCATTTGTATACTCTCCATCGGTCGCCGAGGGGAGCCCTTTGTTTCCCATAATTTTTTGGCCATAATGTCATTGTTTCTATTTTTTGGCCATAATTTCTGAAATAGGTATCTAACGTGTAGACAAGGCTAAGGTCTGATTTTTATTCCCACGGAAAAAATGTAAACAAAGGTGTTGCCGCTAACGAAAAACATTTCCAGCATTCAAAATATTTATACTTCCGACTTTTATAAGAAATCGACTTACTATAAAAAAACTATATATTGTAATAAGATTGTAATCAAGATGAAAGAATTTAATTTGTTGATGGCAAACTTTATTTTGAAATATACTCTTTGTTATATTAATTTACAATGAGAATACTGTTTTCGATACACCCGTCTTAAAAAGTCGAGGGCCGCTTGGCTTGATTCACGTTACTTCACTCGCTTCACAGTTAGTCCTCCCGTCGTATTAGCTTTCCAGTTACTCTTGTTAAATTGTTCTGTTAAATTTTCATTGTTGTTTCGTTTTTTATTGTTATTATGTTGTTCGTTGTTACGTTTTCCGTTGTATTTTTGTTATTGTTGTGTGGTAGGATGGACATGCGGTAGGTGGATGGTCTGTTAATAAATGTAAAAAAATTATTGCTGTTTCATTTCACAGATTTGTGCGATTTTAATTTTAATTATTTCTCAAATTTATTTTTAATATCACTGTTCCAACGACATGATAATATCTAATATTATTTTTCTTGCTGGCCCGTACTTTGAGATCCCCTGAAATATCACTTTGACAGTGCATAACTTTGTTTACATTTTTTCCGTGGGAATAAAAATCAGACCTTAGGTTAGGTTAGGTTTAATTTATAAAAACCCTGAAAAAGTAACAGATTGTTAATAAAATACGTTATGACTTGCGATGATTATGACTAAAAACAATTATGGCAGACACAATATACACCCATCGCCGAGACAAACGGCGCGTCCGTGAATGCCCAGCTTAAGAAACAAGCCTCTTCGGTCCGACGCACCTGCGATTCCTTTAGTGTAGAGACTGTTTATAGGGTCCTTACCTTAATGGAACCTTCTTCCTCGTTTACTTTTTATAGTAAGGTCAGGCGGGGCTATTGCGTCTGAGGGGCTATTGTAACTTTTCATACTAATTTTAAAAGTAGAACACGTCTTAGTATGAAAAGTTACAATAGCCCCTGAGACGCAATAGCCCTGCCTAACCTTATATCTACTAAGGACCCGCCCTCTCTTCGCTCCAGTTTAAAACAAAATAAAAACCGGCCCAGTGCATTTCATATTGCTTTTAATTTGTATTTTAACGTTATGTATGATACTGATGATAGTTCCTATTTACTTGACAGTAATGGCAGCCGAGTTAAAAATAGTACGATAAATGTCAAAAGCAATGTGGTTTTACCTAGTGGAATAGAATCCCTAACGGGTTCCTGATTATCGATGTGGATCTGTCACTTTCTGACCACTGGGTAAGTGCGAGAGTGACGGATGGTTTATCCATGGCGATAAAGGCGACCATTCAAAGTAAGTAGTAGGTAGGCCGGGAAATTTTGCGGGTTTTTTCTTTCTCAAATAAAATTATAACATTCTAGCATTGATATCCCTATCCGCGAAGAAACAAAACATGTAAGTAAATCAATCTGTTACATTCACGCGCCGTATCGTTGCGTATACGCAGCACTGTCAATACTGTCATTGATAAAGATAATGCTGTTGACATTCTCGTGGCATTCGCGTAGCTGTCCGCTTTCATTGTTGTAATGTGTTAGTGTAATGAGTAATGAATGAATGATCTGATTCAGTTTTTTTGTTGCAATGATTTCCGGGCCTCTATTCTAGGCGGTACGATTAAAAACCATATCGTCCTTGACCAGGGGTATGGCTAGTATGGCTGCGTCTATAAAAAGTGTCAAATGTGGATAAAGCACCCGTCACTCTCGTACTTATTTACGTGTCAGAAGGTAACGGATGCGATATCCTGGACACGTTATTACGCGATAAACGCAGTCATATTAGGCACCCTGCACGGGTAGCTCAAGTTGTATTTTTTCGCTTGTCGCTCAGTGCGTCTCTATCGTTACTGACTAGATAGGAAGGGAGATCCGAGCGACAAACAAGTCGCGGACAACATGTGCTAGCCGTGCAGGGGCCGTAGCATAGCTGCGTTTATCGCGTGATAAAGTTTAGATAAGGCATCCGTCACCTTTTGACACGTAAATAAGAACGAAAGTGACGAATGCTTCATCCAGATTTGACACGCGATATAGACGCAACCATGCTACTAAGGCCTGATGGTATATTTTTTAACTCGGCTGTCATTGTCAACGTTGACAATACGATAAGAGATTAAAGACGATATGGCTTTAACGCCTAGAATCTCGCCCAGTAGTTCATATTTAAATAAAATAAATAATAAATAAATATCAAGGGACAATGTCACGCCAATTGACCTAGTCCCAAACTAAGCTCTAGGCTTGTACTAGGGTACTAGACAACGATATAAATACTTATATAGAGAAATATATAATTACTTAATTACATAGAAAACATCCAAGACTCAGAAACAAATATTCGCGCTCATCACACAAATATCTGCCCTTACCGAGATTTGAACCCAGGACCGCTAGCTTCGTAGGCAGGGTCACTACCAACTAGGGTCGCGACCCCTTTTTTCACAGCTGATATTTCTTAAATGGCATAACCATTTTTTTTTAAACCTAGCTAAAAACCAACCCAATTAAAATAGCTTTCTATAAAAACCGCGTCCAAATCGCACCATCAATTTGGGAGGTACGATGCTACAGATAGACGCACATACAAACGTCAAAATTATAAATTTCCACTTTGTCATCGAGAGTAAACAACGGTCTAACAATCCAACAATTTCACAAGCTATTCGCAGTCGGGTGACCGTCGCCAGTTACCTTTCTAAACCAACAATACCTACATACCTATGTACTAGATATACATACGAGTAAGTGAGATCACCGACATTGAGCGAGCGAGGCGGGAGTTGTCATTGTTCGATAATATTGTTGTTTGTTACTGGACCTGCGCCTGCGCCACCCTCGATAACTGAACAAAGAAACACGACTTATCCATCCATACTTAAATACTAAATTATATATATTATAAATGCGAAAATAACTGTCTCACTGTTACGCTTTCATAACTAACCGCTGACACGATTTTGATGAAAAATCTCCATACCAAATTTCATCAAAATCGGTCAGTTTATACTCCGAGGAAGGACATAGGGTACTTCTTACCTCCAGTAGTGAGTTTCACACAAAGGCGGAAGTCATTCTGTTTGTTTGTTTTGTTTGTTTGTTTGTTTGTTTGTTTGTTTGTTTGTTTGTTTGTTTGTTTGTTTGTTTCGTTACGCTTTTACAACTAAAGTGATTTTAATTAAGTTTTGTGTAAAGATAGCTTGACTCCCGGATAAAGGACAGTTTTCAAGGGAATAGCGATTAACGACATCTACGCAGACAAAGTCGGGAGGGGTCAAAAGCTAATTAAGAACATAAGCTCAAAAACATTGTTCTTTTTGACCTTTCCGGGAATCAAACCCGGGACTGCTAGTTTGTAGAGTCAATACATGTTTAAAAATTGATTGACTGCTGAGTTTCTTGCGGCGTTTCTTCTCAGCAGTGGTCTCCTCTTGGGAAGCGCTGGTAGATTCTTGACGTGTAAAAGTGCCCGTGCGGCCTATTTCTTCTTAACATTAGTATAAAACAAAGTAGCTCCCGCTGTCTGTGCGCTTAGGGGTCCATATTGGCTCATATAAAATTGGCCTTTAGATTTTTTATACAAATAACGATTTGTGTCTATACCTACTCATCATTTGTTTGAAAAATTTTGCTCATACTTTTTTGTTCATACTTTTGTAAGTCATAATTGTCGCAACTCATAATGCATTTTTTTAAGAATCTGTCACAAATTTTCGGAGTTCCAATAATCGGAGTTGCAATTTTATATGAACTTTGGCGCACCCGTGTGCTTTGATCTTTCAAACTTCGCAAAGGATTTTAATGCAGTTTTCAGCAATAGATAGAGTGATTCAAGAGGAAGGTTTTTATGTGTAATGCATTCTGGATTATGTACGGTTAATACAGAAAACTCACATGAACCAAAGCGAAGCGAGGGCGGGTCGCTAGTACTAAATAAATGTCTTTTATCTTTTTTTTATCTAGTCTAACTGCGTCACCAATGATCCAATATCGCTTCACATTTTTACCAAGCTGTACATTAAACAGCTTACCTAAGTATGCTTCAAGTATTTGAACACATGTGACCTAGACCTCTATTGTACGACGTTAAACAAGCCTTTGACTTAAATTCAAACTCAAACTCAAAAAAAATATTTGACAAAAACACACTGCAGCTGCAACACAACAAACATAAACAAACATTTATACAGAAGAAACTCAAAAGTAAAAGAATAGAACATATTTATATACAAGTAGCGAATTTAGAGACGTTGCGCTGAAATGTGTCAAAAAGGATTCAAACTTGTGATTCTTGCATTGTTTTTAACTCAGCCGCTATTACTGTCAAGTAAATAAGAGCTATCAAAACGTTGACATTTGTAAAGCTACAAGTTACAATTTTACAGGTCTAAACTGGCAACACTGCTCAAATGGCTGGCCGTCATTGGTCGTGGTTGTGTCAAATGGAAACTTGTAACCTGTAAATTGTAATATGTAGTTTTATAAAACACGCCCCAGGTCTAAAGCGATAATTGTTTGCTGTCGTAGAACAGCTAGAATACCATGGCATAGCTAGGCGATTCAGTTTGAGAGAACGAGACAGAGCCGTCTAACTGCTATAGCTCTGTCCCTTACACTCAACCTAAACTGAGTTACTTAGCCGTGTCATGGTACCCCCTATTTTCATCGCTCTTATATGCTTTAAGTTATATCTAGTAAGAGTTTAAAATAAACTTTTCACTAGGGTACGATAAATAATTTATGCTTAAACTTGCACATGTATTTAAGCCGATTATATCGGTATTAGTTAATGTTACGACCGTCCCACGTAAACCCATTTATACAGCCATGCTCTTCGGAACGATTGGGCCATACTACCCACGTGTTTTACACTCGAATAATTAGGTTTCTCTATTCAAATAATTAGTTTTAGTTCCCACGCAGATATTAACGACGCTAGTTTACGTATGTAGGTGTTTTAAACCTTAAACTACTGTTGATTGGATTTTCCGTTAACCTTCAAAGTAATCCCTAGATACATAATAATTTTATTAAAAGATAAATTTGAACCCTCTCCTTTTTAGGGTTCCGTGCTAAAAGGCCCGTCCGTCTGTCTATCTGTCAGTGGGCTGCATCTCATGAACTGTATTCGGGATACATTTATTTTTTTACACTGTTTATTTCTATTGCCGTTATAAAATTAAATTAAATATTAAAGAGGGGCATACAGGAATGGTACGGAAACCTACGCGTGCAAGTCCAACTCGACAAGCTATAAAAAGAGAGATCTATAATTAACTGACAGTTATAGTAACTGGAAGATTGATATTCGCTGTCAAAATTAAGAGCGTTGTTTCGTCCCAGCCGGCATAAGTCTGGAATTGTCAATTAAATAAAAAAATAAAATATCAGGTAGCAATTTCACCCCAATAATTGACCTAGTCCAAAATAATCTCTAAACTTGTACAATGGGTACTAGACAACGATATAAAAACCAACTGTGAAATCACGAAAAAAAAAACAGCTGTTTCATAGAAATGTTCAACGTAGGTATACGACCAAAATGTATGAAACAGCTGATTTTTCTTTCGTGATTTCACAGTTGGTCCCATAGTGAAAGTTGTTCATATTCGTGGGTAGAACACAGAGGTGATCATTTGTACCACGACCCAGATTTCACCCTGTATAGAGATAAATAAAATAAAAATAAAAAAGCCATTTATTCTACTACATCTTACACATAATAAACAATATAAAATAACAAAAAATAAATTTATAGTTACGCCTTTAAGTAATAGTCGCCTCCCTGGCGTAGGCCTCCCCCGTTTCCCTCCATAGCTCTCTGTCTCTAGCTTTTCTCATCCATTCTGGTCCCAGTCTCGCCTTGAATATGTCTGCCCATCTTCTCTTGGGACGTCCTCTCGATCTTGTACTTGTGCTATCCCGCGGGATCCATTCACACATTTTTTTGGTCCATCTATGGTTGTTCATTCTACATATGTGGCCCGCCCAGTTCCACTTCAGTAACCTTATTCTGTACACTATATCAGTTAATTTGGTCTTTTTCCTAATATCTTGGTTGCTGATTCTATCCGATAATTTGATTCCCAACATACTTCTCTCCATCTTGCGTTGACATACTGCTAGCTTGACTTCATCACATTTTCTTAACGACCAACTTTGACAGCCGTATGTTAAACATATGTATAGAGATATAAATACATAAATACACAGAAAACATCCAAGACTCAGAAACAAATACTCGAGCTTATCACACAAATATTTGCCCATACCGGGAATCGAACCCGGGACCGCTAGCTTGGTAAGCTACCAACTCTTCTCTCTTCACTACCAAGTTGTTAGTACCAACAGTAATTAGGCCACCGACCGCTTCGTAAACGTAGACTTGATAAAATTTCCCATCTTCCTTTCGGAATTAAAATACAAAAGTCATCACTTATTAACTTATTACTTTTTCGAATCAAATCGGAGAAATACTGGAAAAGGGCCCAATCTTAAGTACCCGAAACCGATCTGCGTACAGTCTGTGAGCAGTTATACTCGAAACTCGAATTCAAGACCAAAATCCTAACCTCAACGGGCGCACATTCGCTGTGATTACTGCATTTTGGTTTAAGTGTAGGTATTTTTATCAATAAAACTTACCCTAATATTACTGGTTACACGAGTTTTCATTCATGTTTTTATGAAATAATGTTAAAATAACTAAATAATCAAGATGGGAACTGTCAGATTTTGGTCTTGAATTCGAGTTTCGAGTATAGAAGATGCTTCGGATTTGTACTTCTCTCTCACTCGCTTATAATAAGAGCGTATGATTGCGTGTGACAGACAAGTACAAACCCGAATCATCTTCAAAATGCTATAGCACTGTACATGACTCGATGTATGAATGTGGAAGAAGCGAAAGAGATTTGTCAAGATCGTAGCAGGTGGAAAGAAGTGGTCTCTGCCTACCCCTCTGGGAAACAGGCGAAATTTAATGTATGTATGTTTTAAATTAATAACAATTATAAGTCAAATAGTTTCATCTTATGCATTCCATAAGATGAAACTTATATTTTCTAATCGAAATATGATACTCTTGGTTAATGACCTAATGGTAGATAAAAGGAGCGCAATACAAAGCCGCAAGTAATTATAGTTGTGGGCGGCTGTATCATATTTTTAACACTGTAATCAATTCTTGGAAGTCGATTTTAACTTACTTTCTATCGACGAATTGACTTAATTTTATTATAAGCTTTTATTTAACCTCACTTGTTTGTCCTGGAATTTTGAACCGGTTCCCGTCAATAACGCTAGGTATATGAAGAAAGGCGAATAATTTTACTTGAATTATTATTTAATAATTTATGAACTGTGAAAATAATCCAACAAATCAATTTTAACAAGTAACAAGTTAATGTCTACTTTTTCATTGTTATTTAAGATGGCAGACAAATCCTTTGCAGTAAAAGCACTGAATCTAGCGTAATACATAAATCCGGGGCAGGTTAATGAAACTTTAAATTACGTTTGCGTTGCGGGCGTTGTTTGAGCAAGATCCTCTGAACCACGTTTAGCCTTTCATTGTTTGAAGAACAAATTATAGTTCATTCTTATAATTAAAACATTTTGCACTTGAACTGTTATTTTATTTGAACTGAGACGCCCTATCCATAGTACAAAACAAAAGCGGCCTGCACTCGGGAAACGCCACGCGCCGTTCCAATTTTCGTTCCGAACCGTACGTGTAAATGCAACAGTAATAGTAAAATAATAGAAAATTGGAACGAAGATTCGAACTTTACGTGTAAAGGCCGCTAAAGTCGCTTCCCGCCGTCTGTCCCTCTGTATGTATGTACGCTTAGATCTTTCTAACTACGCAACGGATTTTAATGCGGTTTTAAAAATAGATAGAGTGATTTAAGAGGAAGGTCTTTATTGTAATACATTCTGGATTATGTAAGGGTGTTATAGTAGGAGATCCGAATAGGAGACGATTTGCACCGGGCTGTTTATTCGATAAAAAATATTTTATATCACGTTATCAAGTGTTGTATCAAGTTTTATTATTTTTCAAGGGCCTGTTTCACAATCGTCAAGTAAAGCATATCTGACACATAAATTTAGCCCTTTGCTTTTCTTACACTTGAACATAGACAAGAAGAGAGCTAACTTTAACTGGCACATAAATTTACTTGTCGATTGTGAAACAGGCCCTAAGTAAAATATGGCGAATAGGTACGCTGAAAATTTTCAGTTCAGTAAATAATAAATAAAAAAAATAAAAAATAACTTTGTTTAAAAAAATGCAATTACTTGTTTAATAGATAAATTACATACCAATCGAAAGTATGAAGCCTATAGAATATGCAAACGTTAGGTTGACTATTTTTTTCCTATGAAACTATTTATCGGGCAAGCAGGTATAAACAGGTAAGTCGGTACTAATAATTTGCACCAAACCTAACGTTTGCATATTCTATAGGCTTCATACTTTCGATTCGTATATAATTTGTCTATTAAACAAGCAACTGCAATTAAAACAAAAGTTCATTTTTAATAAATTTTATAAGTACTGGACTGAAATTTTCAGAATCAATTTAGAACTGTATAAATAGTTTACTTGTGTGTATGTAGATATTTTACTGTACTAAAAACAGAAACAATACAATAACCTGCAATATGGATGTTACAAAGGCAAACTTACTCCTTAAATAATCTTGTATTCTTGCACAATTTCTAACTTGCTCCTTTATATTCACAACATACCAAAGTAAAACTTCAATCATAACAGACTTGTAGTAGTACAAAGACTAGGGTTGCCAACCTTACTATAATAGGTATATAGTATTGTACTATATTTTGACTCTGTGTACTATTTACTGTTGAAGAAATAGATGTATGTATAGTACGCAAAAATACTATATTTCGGTCAGTCCTTAAACATATGCGGTTTGGGTTGGAGAAATAGGCTTTTTTCAGCTCGGATAGTTGCCCCAATAGCAGGCAGAATGTTAGTAAGTAGTAAATATTGTGTATTCGATTTAATGAATAAATTTACACACTTTTTAAAAGTTTTTCTTCAAATTACTATATTTTCTTTCTGTGTACTATATTTTTTATAACTTGGGCTGGAAAATCCCTACTATATTCTCCCAAGAAAAAGTTGGCAACCCTAAAAGACACCCACATGACTACTCAAAGGTATTTAACAAAAAAACTGTCGAGGTATGTTTTTTTTAAATTCCTGTGAAGTATCGTTCGACAGGGAGGGTCTCAAACGGCCGGTGGAAACAAAACCGAGAACAATGGTGTGGGTCGGTCGGCCTATTTCTATCTCACACATCTCGAGCTGTGCGTGCAGGTAAGTAGCCGTTAGTGACTGGTCTTCGTTTTATTTAAATGTAGGTTTATACTTTGGTAATTTAAGGAAGGTTATAATAAGTACAATACCTAAAGGAAAAGCAAGCTTTAAAAACCCCATTGGAATTTTTATATTGTGGTCTATATAAGTACCTACATATGTTAATAATTGTCATTTTGCCATTGTTTTTATTTTAATTTTAACATTTTAGGTATCCTATGTCACCCGGGATGGTGAAAGGATTGTAACGATACCACACACTTCTAAATCGGTTGAGGCGTTTAGAAGTTATGGTGGAATAAAGAATCGTACATACATACATGAACCCTGAAAACATTACCCCTTTTTTGGGCAGTCTGGTAAAAATTAGAGTAATATAAGTTGGTTTGTATTTTTAACCTCCCATGCAAAACGAGGGGAGTTTTAAGTTTGACCGCTGTGTTTGTCTGTCGGTGGCACTGTAGGTCTTAAACGGGTGAACCGATTTGGATGCGGTTTTTTAATTTGAAAGCAGGTTTTCTAGCGGTGGTTCTTAGCTGGGTTTCATGAAAATCGGTTGAGCCGTTTGAGAGATATCAGCTCTGGACGGAGGAAGGGGGGGGGCATTATATCGGGGGGTTTTATCTAATAGTTATGCTTTGTATTTGTATAGGGAGTGAATAAAGGATTTTGTTTGTGTCTTTCTTACATTCTAACAGTGTGATAAACTTGGCCTTTTGTGTACTTGGCGTGTAGCAAAAATAAAAGATACTTGATATGAAGAGCCTTCATTATATACCTATGATAGTCGCATTGGTGAGAGGTGAAACAATAAAATTCTCAGGAGGGAACTACATCATTAAATAGTTAGATAGAAGAAACTTCCTATATGGTAAAAATTACATGTCATCATGTTGCCAATTTAACTTTGAACAGTAAACCTTGAATAGACTGCATACAGTTTCTCTGTAAAAAGGCATGTCACTATAGTCAATATATGTATACACCGCGCGCCTATACTCCATTTTAATAAGTACCAAAAAAAGTAAACAAACTAAACCACGTGCCCACATGTGACTCTATTAAAGAAACCGACCAAGTGCGAGTTGAACTCGCGTGGAGAGGGTTCCGTACATACCTAATTTTTTTAATTTTATTTATGATAGAATTATTAGGTATAGGTTTTCCTTCTGGCTTTTGCGTTCTATTCTTAAATTGTCTGACGAACTTAATCACGTGGTTTTATTAGTTATTAGAATTAAATACCTACACAAATGAAGTAGAAAAATTGTTCGTAAGACAACCATGGCCTCTATACTGAGTTAAACCATATTCAATTACTCGTATTGCTTTTAAATCGGCCGCCATTACAGTCAAGTAAATACCTAGCTACCGTAACGTTGGCAACACGATAATATGTTAAAAATAATATGGTATTCCCGAGAAGAATAGAGGCGCATTGTTCATGTTAAGATTAATGTCATGTCGTGGTTAAACGCTACCTACTATTAAAGGATATAATAATTATGCACTTACAGAAATAAATAAACAAATGTACAGTTAATCCCAAAGTCAAGTTTAGCATAGTGACGAATAACCACAACCACAACACCACATAGGTTATAATATACTTATGATATAATATTTATAGGTTTTTCCAGTTTCTCTGACTCAACGATGCCTTCGTAAGCATCTCATCATATTTTTCTGTGAGGTTCTTTTCATACGTATGTTTTGCATTTATTTGTTGTTGTTTTGATCGAATTTGCCAAATTCTACATCCCCTGACTAACTAGATGCCTACACGCATTAGTATTGCGCGGTGATTCATGACCACGAATGATGTTCTTCCGCAGTTGGCCTTTGCCGTCATAAGTCGTCCAAAGTCGAAAGATATTTTTTTTTCCTTTCTACATTGATCCCAAATAGCTTACGACGTCGCGTCGCCGCGTTCAGCGATCGCGTCGCTCGCTACACGTTCGCAAATCGCCGGTGTGATAAGGCCCTATTATAGGCTATGGTGCCCTTTACTGAGGAGATCATTGAGCGTCGGCAGACTTGGTTATCATATCTTGTTTCAGCGATAGCTGGTATCGCGTTGCGTTGCACCTAATTATCTAATAAACATCTCATCCATCACACTTACAAAGGATTCTGGCGATAGCTGCTATTTGAAGAACATCGGTGTTTTAGACGTTTTATCAAAGGACACCTATTTTTCTTTGTATTAAAAAAAAAACTCGTGACTCATATGCGACCTCTAGCATTAAATAACCGATTAAAGTATCCACAGAACATAAAAATCGTCCTCTACTATCTCTTTGTGCCTATTATTGTGTTTTAAGCGATATGGCCTCTAGTTTTAACTGAGCTTCGCTCTCTTAATGTTGAAGCATGCACAGATTTGATTACATTTGTTAAAAAAAACGAATGATTAAAGTACCTTCTTCCATATTACGTAATTAAGATTGATTTTTTCGAGTTTCTTCTATGTAATAAATCAATTATATCAGTGCTTAAATATATTAGAAAGTAAAATCCATACTAACCCCTAAAGTTTTTTTTTTATAAGTGTGGGAGGCAAACTAGCATGTATGTTACCTGATGGGAAGTAATCACCATCGCCCATAAACACCTACAGCTCAAGAAGAGTTACTTGTATACATAAAAAGGGATTTGAATATTATGCCATAATTCCAATTTTACAAATGGCCGACCATCTGACGGCTACCTACCCGCGGCGCCGGCTGCAGCCTGCACTCTCTTTTATTCCTATTGACGGAGTGTTCTTTGTCTCGCCTGCTCGCTCTGACAAATTTCATTATTGTTGTAATCTCGGCAATTTGTCGCGAATCGGCCAGTTAGATGCAGACTCTGTTAGTTATGACGTGACGTTAGATTTATGAAACGATTTTTATTGTTTTAAAATGTATACATGGTTTTGATTGTTACCCCCTTACTAATAAACGTTGAGTAACGGTGGTATAGCTATACAATGTTTTGTCTTTATCTGTCATTGTGACATTTGGGTTTGACAGATAAGGACAAAACATTGTATAGCTATCCGTTAATCAACGTTTATTAGTAAGGGGGTTACAGTGCAATTTGATCATGTATGTATGGAGACTATTAACTCGTTCCTTGTTCAAACTTGTATTAACGCGGTTTTGACAATAGTTACTTTTTTAAGGTTTAAATAATGTAGCAATTTAATCAAATAGATAGTGATACAATCGATTTGACAATTGATACTTAAGTATTTAACGCAAAAATCGATTTGTGGGCCGTTTTCAAAAACATTGTAGGTACATAGTTAAGGACAGTTAAAGCCTCAATTAAAATCCTTAACTTTTTTCCATTTCGTAACGAAAACTACTATACTTAAATCATTCGATGGTTAAAATGGCAATTGTCGTATAGGACAATTTTACAGTACAATTTAGTTGTCTTTTACCCGGATTGGCATTTTAGCTTCGATTATGGTGAACTTTCGTTACGAAATGGAAAAAAAATAAGGATTTTAATTGAGGCTTTAACTGTTCTTAACTATGTACATTTTTTGTGAAAACGGCCCTTGTATATTATTTATACATGCACCATTAAAATATAGTTCTTCATCTATTGGGTTGTCCATTTGTGGACATAGGCCTCCTCCATTTTGCGCGCCTCTGTTTTAAGCGACTTTGTTGTCCGAGTGCCTTAGGTATTTTCCATGTATTTAGGTACTTATGTATTTCTCTACATACGTAAGTTTATCGTTGTATAGCTTAGTATGAAACTAGGTCAATTTGTGTTAGGTTGTACCCTAATATTTATTTACCCCCTTAGTAATAAACGTTGAGTAACCGTGGTGTAGTTGTGACATTTGAATTTGACGGATAAGGACAAAACATGGTTTAGCTACTACACCACTATCCTGAAGAAAGAAGAAATTCTATAAATGATGATTTTAATTTAAATAAAAATAAGCGTCTGGTATTACGGTTTCATTCAATTTAAAAAATGGCAAAATTCAAAAGAACAACCGAACAAAAACAAAACGAAACATAAAAAAAACAGTGTTCTGACTAGCGTCAAAACTTTCTACTAAAAACGGTAATATCATTACCTCGAAACACTTGAAATAAACATCTTTAATAAACCTCTCAATACCAATCAACTAAACCCACCAGCAAAGTAAAACGTTTGTACAACAGTGCAATTAGAACGTTTAAACCACCTAATGCTCCTGTTACCGCAAAGAATTCACAAATATTTGAACTAACTGATGAAAAGTAAATAGTAAATACGGTCAAGTTAAAAAAACGAACTGAGAGAGAGCGGGGGCGGCGCGGTGCGGTGCGTCCCCATACTCTGAAGCGTGTTCAAAGCGCGACGGAGGCGTTTTTTGGGTTTAACCTTGTTTGACCGACACTGATTTCATAGAAAGTTTCACTTCGCATAATGTTCGTTCATAGAAAGCTATTTTCTGCTGACCTAACCTAACCTAACCTACGTGAATCATATTTAAGACTAGCTTCTGTCCTCGACTTGGTCCGCGTAGATTTCGATTTTCGTTATTCCTTTGGGAACTTTTAAATTTTCCGGGATGAAAATTACCCTATATGTGAATCCAGTGTATAAGCTATCATCATTCCAAACTTTATCCAAATCCGTCCAGCCGTTGCGGCGGAGTAACACGCGTTGTAGGCGTAACAAACTAACAAACACACACACGCGCAGACTTTCACATTTATAATATTAGTAGGTACCTATAGTAGGACAACCTGAAATCAACACGGCTTCACTAGGAAATAGCTTTCTATGAAACGAAAATTCTGCGAAGTGATACGTACTGTGAAATAAGTGTCGGTGAAACAACACACCGCAACTAGGGAATGCCATTTAACCGGTTATTAACCGTTTTTGTATGAAAATAACCGGTTAAAACCGGTTAAAACCGGTTATTTGCATTCCCTAACCGCAACGCGCCGCCTTCGCCCTTAGTGTGTTTGCGGCTTTACAGAAACACGGCGAGGTTTTGTTGGCAACCTTCTTTAGATTAAAGAGGTCCGAGGTTACTTTGAGCTTGGAGAAATGTTTGTAATTTGATTTGAAAGTTATAGGATTGATTGCTTTGAGATTTGTTACGTTTACGTTTGGGATAGAAAGAAAATGGCGAGCGATCGAGATAAACTATTGATAAATAAAAGCCGCCGATATAATGGCGACCCCTTCTTAGAGCTGATGCCTCTTAAACGGCCCGACCGATTTTAGCGCGTGCATTCTTAATTAGGCAGCCTTATGCTTTCGATCGTTCGACAGAAGCCCTTTCTTTACAATACCTTTGTTTCGGCGAAATATTATTTTGGGATTTTATACTAACCTAACCTATAGGGTTCTACACGATGGTACTAAAATAAATTCTGAAAAATTATTTAACACTGGGTTGGCAAATGAAAAAGTTGGAAAATGATACATTTGGCATACATATTTTTGCCAAACGGCAGGCTCCCTGAGAATGCACGCGCTGAAATGTGTTTTGTACGCTCTGACGGAACTACTTTAACTCGCCGGTTTGTATAAGCTGCGCCGTTCACTCGTTCTGCTGAGTAAGAGAGCTATAAACAAAATGTATTTTCTGTTCTTGTTTTTTGACGTATTCAACAATCAAGGCGCTTTCCCGTCTCTTGATTAGTTCTCAGAGTTTCTAGATTAAAACGATAAGATATCATTCTTCTCTTTCCAACTAATATTAATGTAAAGGACGGATGCTGTTTATCATGCAAGCGCTCGGAGGTTATTTACAAAGTCTACAGAGCATCTTTATGACTATGTTCCTGAGTAGGTTTTTCCTGTGGAGTTATTCTGTTTTTTTTTCGAGCGTCAATGCGTCCGGCTATTTTTATTTGACCCGGCGTCTAAATAAACCTTTCAGTCTAGGCTAGGCTTACATTGTGACCATTATTTTATCTGCATTTGAAAATATTGAAAAAATACAATTTTAAATAATATAAAAAAGATAAAAGATGTTTATTCAGTAAGAAGGTACTCATAAGGTCCGTCCTTAACAATTCGTAATTGCTTACTGTCTAGAGTCCGGATAAATTAGGAAGTTAGTCTGATCTGATTTTACAACTTTATGACATCAGCATCCCTACTTGTGCGCATAAGTGTTACGCGGCTGTACGTGTCTACGATCTTGGCACGCGAGCGTGTGTGAATCAAAAGCCGCATAATGTTTACCCGCCGGGGTCAACTAATAATGGCCGGTCAGACGCTCGCGAAGAGAATACGTAATACGTATTTCAGAGAATGTTCCGTATTTTTTGGGTTTTCACTTTGGCACTAGACCAATTCTGTACTTAAATTTAATGACATATTTAACGTTCGCAGAAGTTGCGTAGTTTGGGTTTTCCGCATAGGTACAAATTATCTGTAACTGGCCTCCTTAAATTGGTAGTATCTTAAATAAAACTCGAGTAGCAATATCAACCTTCTTACTGACAGAATAGAATTTAAACGGCTTCGGTTTTTGAATTTGAGTTACTGCTTATTGGCATGAGAGCAGTGTATATCTGTGTCATATGTTCTCAAGTTTATAACAGACATGCCATCCATCTGAGACTCCTTAGATTAGTCATAATAATGGTCCGGACGGGGTTCGGTAAAAGCGGTTGGGAGAAACCCCGATACTTTAGCGTCCGGGATGAGATCAGATTTATCAGAAATAATTATTAGCTGCTCTACACTACTGGGAAATTTTCTAATTCTACATTGTAGTTATCCCTATTTTTTGTTTTTGTTTCAAACCTCGGCAGCCTTAAAGTCAAGTTAATAAGAGATGTCATAAGTCATAACAATATGATAACAATAGGTTTAAAAACAATGTAGAAAGAGGCAATGTAGGGAGATGCCGTGTGGTGCCGGGTTTAGAATGTTGCCACTCCATGTCTTCCCGTGGATGTCGTAAGAGACGAATAAGGGACTAAAGGCTGTGTAGTGCTGTTAGGCGATGGGTTTGCAACCTGTCACTAATACACTGGATAACATCTTAGCCTGGTTGTGCAAAATGTGGTCACAGAATTATCAACAAGTTTTTGGAGTTGTTGGTGAGTTTGTGGCTCTGCCTACCCCACTCTGGGAATGAAGGCGTGAGTTTATGTTATGTGTTGTTATGTTTAGAAAGAGGCCCGGTGCAATGGCCCGTAGCGGCATTAATTCACATTTTTAAGGCATACTCGTATAGCTTAAATAAACCCCCCCACTCAAAAGAATGAGACCAAACTAAGAGAGATTTTCTCTTAGTTGACAAAAAATGAATACAATAGTTATGATATTAGTTAAATCAACCAAAGCTGATAGTAACAACAGCAAGTTCTTTGGTGATTTAACTAACGTCTTAGTTGATGTATCTAACGTCTTGTCAGGCTCGTATGGAATCAAGACGCTTATGCACAACAATCACAATCCTGTTAGAAGCGATCAATTATTTATTTCATTGCCGACGCAAAAAGAGGGAGTGTGTGTTTATCGTGTGTATGTGTGTGTCGGTATATCTGTGTCTCAGTCTGTGGCATCGTAGCTCTTAAACGGCTGGACCGATTTGGAGGCGTTTTTTAAATCGAGATGGTACTTAGCCGACTTCATGAAAATCGATCGGGCCGTTTAAAAGATATCAGGTCTGAAAGAAGGGCTCGTCGTTATATAGGGGGTTTTTATCTATTAGAGAGTTTTTTTGTTGTGTTTATTTATTTATTTAAAAGGGCGTTTTGGCAAAAACCCCTATAAACCTAAAACCTTTTCTTGGATGACTGTAATACTGTAGCATCCAAAACAGGTCTAGTTGACGATGTTTTTGCATACGAAACCAAGCTAAAGTGACCTAATTGGTATTGACGCAATGTTTTCCTTCGGCTTCTGGCACCGCTTTTTGTTTATTATGCTGTTTATCGATTTCCTTCATCCCAAGAATAGAAGAGTATGAAATAAAATGATAACTCAATAAACCTGGATATTTCAACCTAGATGTAAACATTTGGGTTATAAATACAGTGTAATATTAACTTATCATCTGTTTATTTGGGTTTCTAAGTGTTCAGACGAACTTGGTTCTTTAATCATGTGAGTATTTAAAATGTAGTTTTAAAGCACAACTTTTAAATACCTATTTATTTTAAGGTCTGCTTTGTTTATCGTGAGATTATTTTTAAAACTATAAGTTTACACAAATATATGCATATTGTATCTACGAAATGCGTCAGCTACATTAGTTATACATACATATATGATTATAATTTACCAAATTTACTAGAAAGTCAGGTATATTTTTATTATCATGAAAGACTCGCCTTTTCCCCACAAAACTTTATAAAACCATATTTATTTACTAAAACTTTATTGCACAATACAGAAAGTAGGTAAAAATAGTGGACTTAATACCAAATAGAAACAATTAAATTTAAGGTCGGTGCTGAAAAAGATTTGATAAAAATAAAAATCTCGTCACAATTAAACCATACAACCATGTCATACAACCATAGACAAGATACCTAACGCTAACGTAAAATATTTTTTTAATTTGTCAAAATGTATGGAATATAATATATATTCGTCGAATGCATTTGTTTTGTCTACGGCTGGCCCAATTAGTACGGTTTTAAGATATAAAATCGTACCGTCAAATCGTACTCTAGTATTTTATTATACGACACAGTGTCAAAACAAATGTAAGGTTACGCGGGGCTATTGCGTCTGAGGGGCTATTGTAACGTTTCATACTAAGGCCGGCCTTACACTCGTAAGTTTTACTTACGTAAGTAGGGACGCAGCTATTTGTTAGAATTATATAGAAACATTTTTTGATCATTCTAACAGAAAGCTGCGTACCTACTTACGTAAGTCGTAAGCTTCAGGGGAAGGCCGGCCTAAGACGTGTTCTACTTTTAAAATTAGTATGAAAAGTTACAATAGCCCCTCAGACGCAATAGCCCCGCCTAAACTTACTCATTTATGAATCAAAACAAAGCATACTTAGATGTAATCTGTCGGCTACACTATTGAGGTCATGGAGCTTACCCCGCATATTTCAAGAGACTAGACCCGGGCTAGCTCTCAAGAGTCAGCTGACGGCAGAGACTCGAGTACTCAATTAACAGTTTATATTTAGAAGGGTTGCCATGGCAACTTGTCAGGAAAGAAGTCACTGGCAGAATCGAATGAGGGATGACTCTGGGCTTCTATTCAACATTGTAATACGATTTTGGCGTGTTATCGTATTGTCAACGTTAAGATACCTCTTATTTACTTGACAGTTATGACAGCCGAGTTAAATATACCATACCATACACGTCAAAAGTAAATATTGTTTGACCCAGTAGAATAGAGGCCCTGAGGCCCTAGCGAAGATGCAAACGTTACAAAGGTTTTTATTTTCTATCCCTCAAAATGTATGGGATTACATTCCTGATGGGTCAGCTATCATCCGATCCCTTTTGCGGTGTTGGTGTTTTGTCATAGTTAACTTTCAACTAGTGTTTAAATATGGGTATATCGAGGATTGCGTGGTCAAACTCGATAAATCGACATAATTGTTGATTCAAATTTGAATTGTCTTGATGTATTCATATTAATGAATCTTCTTCTAAATTCTTTTTGACGCAACAAGTTACATCGACTTATCGAGTTTGACCACGCAACCCTCGATATACCCATAATATGTAGGTAAGTGTGTATTGTGTATGAATAGATGGCACTCACGCGCAAGTAGCGCAGCGGTGTATGATATAGACTGCATTATATGCAGATTGTCATAGAACTTGACATAATTATTACAGGATAAGAAAGCCCCCTTTATACCGGTCTAGTATAGGTATACTTTTAGCTTTACAATGTGATGTTGTTTAATTTAGTAGTTATTATGGTTTATAATGATACCAGTAAAGAACGCTAGTAGGGTGAATATTCGGGCGTTTTAACCGCCGTCATTGTTGTCTTCGATATATTGACGAAAATAATGATAACTACCGGCAACTTTTGATGTCAAAATCATCGGATCCGGGGGTAGTAAGTTTATCTTGAATGATGAGCGAAGACAATAATGACGGCGGTTAAAACACCAAATAATCACCCATCCTGCACCCTTTGCTACAAATAGCTACATACATACATACATTAAATCACGCCTTTTTCCCAGAGGGGTTAGGCAGAGACCACTTCTTTCCTCCTGCTACGATCCTAACAAATCTCTTTCGCTTCTTCCACATTCATACATCGACACACGCATGTCGCTTTCGGATAATTAAGATTCGGCCCTTTTCCAGTATTTCTCCGATTGGATTCGAAAAAGTACGCCTAGCTATATAACTTGTGATTTCAAAACTTGATTTCTTATTATAAATAAAGTAGAAATGTATTGAATTACACTATAATTTCAAACGCCAAGTAATACTATGAATGGTACGGAACCCTTCGTGTATGAGTCGGATTCGTATACAAGTATACTTGCCCGGTTTTTTATACGTACGAGTGTGTTTGTTAATAAATAGGTACTTTAGGCGGTAGCCTCTTACAAGCCGAGTGATATGATGAAGTGTTTATAATTAGTAAAATTCTGAGAACGTTAGTCATCATCATCATAACAGAGTCCATTATCAACACGTGGCGATGATATGCGAGATATGACTGGTCGACAAAACAGATGTCAATTCGCGGCCCATATTTTGTATTACATTACCAATTATGATATGCCAATTATATCTATAACTAGAGGACGCTCGCGACTTCGTACGCGTAGAATTAGTTTCCCGCTACTCCCCCCTTTTTTTCCCGTTGGGGGTCGATGTTCGGAAAATTCTTTCTTAGTGCTCACTTACATCATGAAAGAAACCCCTGTACCAAATTTCAAGTTTCTAGGTACAGTAGTTTCGGCTGTGCGTTGATATGTCAGTCAGTCAGTTTAGCCTTTAGTTTTATAGGGTGACGGCACCAATGCACACGTTCAGCTGACAGGCACTAGTAATGGACACATCACTCTTAATTCAAATTTCACACGGTCCTAAATTGATTCTTGCAAAACAAATGAATAACCCTTATCTTCTGTAAAATAAGAATCAAGTGTCCCTATTGGGTCTTGTCTATTACTGGTTCCATAACCCTATTACCAATTGGCTACACGACCCTCTCGTCGGTTTACGTGAGTTTTCTGTAACACTTACATAAACCAGAATTTATTATACATAAAGACTTTTCGTGAAAAAATATCTAACTGTTAGGGAAAACCGCATCAAAATCCTTTGCATGGTTAAGGAGAGGATAGCGGATAATATAGACAGACAGAAACACGAACGCGGAAAGAGACCAGGTTTTAGTAAAGATTAAAATAATTATATAATGGTATTTGATTGATAATATAGCTAATGTGTGTCTAATAAAAGAGCAAAGGGCAAGAGTATATGGGAATGTTGGAAGGGGAAGGGCAAGGCGAACGTTCCACGATCAGATCGGGGACGTATTAAGAAAGGGCCAGGTCAGGAGACTCTAAACCGACGCACGTGTCTGAAGAGACTTATGAGTGTGGAGGAAGTGAGGCAAGTTTGTCCGGATCGTAGCAAGTGGAAGGAAGTGGTCTCTGCCTACCCTTACGGGTAAGAGGCGTGATTATATGTATGTCTAATAAAACGAACGTTGGTCAATCTAGTCACTCATTCATCCACTCCAATAAATATGAAATTACCATGTTTATGCTGTTAAGATATAACAGCTAAACCGTAGAACCGATATCAATGAAATTTGGTATGGAGAAGAAGAGTAAAAAATATACAGGGTGTCAAAAACCTTTCAACATTTTTTAACAGTAGGTAGGGTGGATGATTTGGATCATCCCTACATTGGTTTTTTTTTTTAAAGTTAATT
Source organism: Acleris cristana (assembly GCA_948252455.1). Lineage (NCBI taxonomy): Eukaryota > Metazoa > Arthropoda > Insecta > Lepidoptera > Tortricidae > Acleris > Acleris cristana. The sequence continues at coordinate 3,776,122 of OX411774.1, read as the reverse complement.
TTTGACTGAGTTACAGACTGATTTGTCATCGCCCTTCCTGATGATGCTCTCAGTGTGCCCCATCTTAACTACTTCATTCATAACATGTGTCAAAGGTCGGGTTAGATTGTTAGGAATGAAAGACACTTATGCACATTAATCACAATGTTGTTAGAAGCGACCTAGATTTTTTTCAGTGCACTGGAAAGTAAAACGGTATCATTTAACCCTTTGAACGCCTTTGACTTGATACAAACGTCGTCCTCCCACGCCAATGACAGCTGAAAACCACATCTAATGTCAACCTTACGTCACAAATACTCGGGTCTATTTTGCACTTTACCTATCTGTGACCACTAAATGGGTCGATAGCGTGGTAGGCATGACAGTACACGACCACTTTAGTGGTTCTTGGCGTTCAAAGGGTTAATAATGCATTTCTAACTTACGAAAATTCGGAGAAATGAAGTCGTTGGTAATGAAAACTAGACCTTGTTATAGGTAACTGATCTCGTAACGTAGGCAGTCAGTTGAGACAATAAGCGTGATTTGAGTCTATCTCTTAGATCTGCGCATTTCTACATTCATCTCAGATATCACGCGACTCATTTCCAAATGCATGCTGTCATGCCACTTGTGACATAACGTGATGCAATATGCATTACTGATGCACGTTACGTTGCAACGAACAGATATTTTTTTCATATTTTGTCCTAAAATGAAAGTGGCTTGATAATCTAAACTTTTTTTTTCGAGTTTAATTAGATATTCTAGGATCAAAAATATGTTTTTTAGATTTAATTTAATTTAGTTTTGTTTTAAAAGCATGGATTCTTTATTTTTTGGCATGTTTTTTCATACAAACTTCAACTTCATACTTACTTCTAATTTGCCCAAAGGTCGACTGGTAGAAAATTATATTGGAGATTAAGTAGCGCAGTAAAAAAAAAAGTAAATAATTATTAATTTGATAATGTAGTTTCTTTAATTAAAAATCGTAGTGCGTATTTATTATTTGCCTTGTTTTGATAATTTTAGCAAATTAAAGAGCCATACAAACCTACATAATTATTACAAATCAAACTCGCCCGTCCCGCCTGTCTGTAGGTATGTATATTAGCACTAATCTCAGAAACAACAGGATAGAGTCTGATGCAGTTTTACCAACATTCAAACCATTTCTTGAGGAAGCTTTAAAATTGATAAAAAGGATATGTAGCAAAATTCGTGCCTCACCTATAAATTGATATTTTACCTATGTCTAGCCGCGGTTAGTTCTTACCCAAGTAACATTCCGGGTTCTATATAAGATGTCTAGTCGTTCACATGTACTCCACAAGCTGTGCAAGTCAGCTGTATAAGAGCTGTATAGCTTGCTATAATGCTCTTATAGAACCAGTTTGGGCACAAATTAGACAGCCTTAAGTTCACTATGGCTGTACATTAGCAGTATAATAGCATTATAATAGCAGTTTATGTAGTAACATCGGACTTAAGGCTGACTTACGGCACTATATGGGACGCAGTGTGAACCATACAACGTACACGAGTGTAATAAAGAGTAACAAGTGGCTAAATACACAGCCTTCACAGTTATAAAATCTGACAAAAGTACTCTAGTGCAACCTAAAGTTCACGTGTGTCCTAAATTATGTCTTTATTTTATTATTTTCATGGTTATTATACTAAAGAGTGCTAAAAAGTTATCAAGAAAGACAATTTACAACTCCGGCGGATATCATTTGGATATAAATTTATGACGAATACTTAATCATGTTAATGCCATGGGAATGCAACTTTATCGTGAAATGTATACATATTTACAGCTAAAATATTCATGCGCCTCTGTAAAAACGCGATATTCATTTTAAAATATTTAAAACTGGTTGAGAGGAAATCTAAAATTTTCAGTTTTTGATATTATATTGTCATTATAACTATACTACGGTAATTAATTATAACATGAAACCAAAACTCAAACGGTCTACCTGCTTATTTTGTGATAAATCTGCATGATAATTTTGGAGATTATTTGGTAAATGTTTTAGGTTACGAGAACAAAATGGTGGAAATGAAATACGGCTATGTGAACTGTTATAACTCCAATTTAATGCCGTGAAGCGTATATAGGTTCACATGTGTTCTGTTAGAATGCCAAGTGTAATAGAATATCACTTGCACATTCATGTTCAGCTTACAGCAAATAAGAGTAGAACTTGTGGACAAATAAACTGCTATTGATGTTAATGGACAACACATATAGTCCTTTTAACAGCCTACAGTGCACATGTGAACCATTTAAACACTTCTGTACAGTAGTAAAAAAAGGTTATTTTAATGATCACAAACAAGTCCTACTACAGCTACTAGCTGTATAACAGTCTAAAACAAGTAAACATACAGCCTTTGGCTTTATTAATGACCACGTGTGTTCCATTAAAATGCTAGCTCTGTAACATCGTACAAGTAGGCCGTTAAACAGCGGTTGCCGTATCTCTACCCTCCTATAATGCTCTTAGTCAGACGGCTGACTAAAGGATAGTTGTAGAGTATTATAACACCAACAATCGTATAAAAGTATAACTCTACACTCATATAAGTTCCTTATACAGGTATAGGCGTTATTAATCGCAATAATGCAGCTTATACATCACGAGTGAACTGTAATAATGCTTCAAGTACACCTGGGAACTAAATGTGTACTCTTAAATGGAGTAAAATGTTACTTGGGTAGTTAATAATTAATTACTATCAAGGGACCTAGACAGTCTTATACAAATTGACCTAGTAGCGAACTAAGCTCTAGGCTTGTAGTCTGTCCGAAGTTTCGAATTTAGTGCTTTCGAGCTTACCCTCATGGGATAGAAGATCCTTTTTCTCTTAGACAACCTAATGACTTTTTGTCACTGCAAATGCTTAAAACAATAATTCAAAAGTTAAACACTAAAGAAAGAAAATAATGAAAGAAAAACATTTATTCGTGACAAACAACAACAAAGGACAGAAAAATGCGCACAAGAAGTACCGTCTAATTCATTACTTTATTGGCTTTGTCATTAAATAAGTACTTATATCTCCTAATCAATCTAAAGTAAGAACGTGATTGGACCATTTTATAAAATCCACCAATCACATCGCTTCAGTTTTCACTATCCTCCAATCATAACCGACCTTAGAATAACCTCCACGTCACACCTCATGACCTGAGGCGCCCTCATTACGCACTACCGTAATATCCAATTTGTGGTATCAATGCAAATTGCTTCAATCCATTTAGTTAGAACGCAATACGGGCTTAACTGGACGCATCCGTCTTGAAATCTAGACAAGGACTTTTCTTAAGGCTAAGCGTGGGTAAACGGAAGGCCAGGTCCCTATTTCATAATCTTGACAATGCCACGAGACTGGTGACACGTCATGTGGAGTTCAAAAAGTTGGACATAATAACTCACGTAATAAAATCGGGTGCGCTTCAATCAGTCTAAAAACATTTTGTATAATTTCATTTAACTAACCACGAAAAGCATAATGAATATTTAGCATAAAAACCAATTGTATAATTTCATCAGACATACGATTGAATAACATAACACTTATTTATCTATTATAACTATCCTTTTTTTGCTATTATGCATTTTAAGACAATTTGTGACCACATTAATAGTTAAGAAAGCCGTTACAAATGTTTATTTTCTACTTTATGAACATTATAGTTTAAGAAATTATGCATTTCGTTTTATGCATAATAATTATTAAATCGTTGGTTTATTATAGAGATCGAAATTATGCAATTAGTGTTATGTAAAATGAAAATTAGTACAATCGTTTTCATGCAATTCATTACAAACCCAATAAAATCACACTGATATTATAAAGTGTGTGTGATTAGAGTTATCTCATGGGGTAGAGACAATTACACAGGGTTGCCAACTTAGGGGTTTTACCCCTAAATTTAGGGGGGAAATAAGGAGAATGGCATTTTTTTAGGGGCATAATATTTTTCGGAGTAGGTATATTTAGGGATTTTTCCAAAACATGTTTGTGTGATATAGAAAAACGTGTTTACGAGATGTGAGAAACTAAATTATTACTGGAAATGAAACGTTCTCTATACCGCTCCTGACTCCCACTCTCTATTGCTCGAACTCAAACTGAGAAAGAAATACTCGACCGAACGTTCCGTTATACGCTCAAACAATCTTTAGGGGATTCCAAAAAAATAGTTTAGTTTTAGGGGTAAAAATGTTTTGGAGTTGGTAACCCTGCAATTACAATTTCTACGCGAAAGAAAATACGAATAGAAGCTATTTTCTGTATTCTTCTCCGTTGTGTAACAAAAATTGCCACACAATTGTATTACTTACTTTTCGTCACACAACGGAACTTTTTGAATGGATTTTGTATGGTTTCAACTCCGCCCACGGAATCTGCACAAAGTACCATGAAACTTTGCCTTAAAAGACCGACTGTAGACGATTATATATAAATTTGGATGTTGGTTTGTTTCGAGCTCAATTCCGATATTAGCGACGACGACATGCCGTCACCTGTCGCCGCGCCTAGTGACAGCTGACAGATGACAATTCGGTGTATATTGCGAAGCTTTGATAAAGCCCAATGCTGTAGGAAGTCTTTGACTTTGCAATGATTACCTACTCGTCACCTGTCACCTATCAGCTTTGTGAAATAGGTGATTGCGCGGACCGGTGCGGTCAAAATCGGAATTGTACCTTTAGCAAGTTTCATTTATAGTCAGTCTTTTTTGTTATTATAGATCAGTTTAAGGAGAAGTTAGCGCCTATTAGAAATCTGTCAAAATGTATAGAATTAAAGGCGAAAACACAACAATCTTCCGTCAATTCTACTTTATTTCTGCACCTTAACGTTCACAAAATGTCACTTGTATGCCCGAATAGTTGGTATGAATACGGTTGACAACGTTGACCTTTTTTTATTTGTAAAACTGTTTGAGAAGACACATTCTGCCCTGTTAAGCCAAATAGATAGGCGCATCTCAAATAAAACTACTGTAGCAATCACAACCTCATGACTAACAAGACAGGATTGAATCTACTTTAGCAATCGTATCTGAGATAATGTTTATTGGCTTAGCAAGGGAGCATTGCTATTACCAACCATTCACAATATCGTCCGTCCACAAAACATCCCCTCTAATAATACAAAGAGACTCGGGCTGTCTGTCTGTTGTTCCTTAAGGTCCGAGATTGTTCTGGAACACAATACTGCCCTTCTAAATAAAAAGGACGTATGAGCAATTTGATAGTCGAAGCAAATTTAACCCCCTACCTTAAGAAATAAGGTCACTTATACATACGCGGTTCTATGAGACATGCACCCTTTTTTCTAAGGAGGGCAGAATAGATCTTCCGCATTCACCGGTGTCATGCGGTTGACCTTGCGTCCATCGAAATGACCTGAATCATTTTGTTGACGTTTTGATAGCTCTTATTTAGTTGACAGTAAGAGCTGGAATAACTTCGAAAGCAATGATATATCGAAGTAAGATAGACTTAACCAAAGTAGTATAAGGCCCTGGGTATTGATTCTCTCAAAAGCAAAGGTGAGCGAATGCAGGAGTGAAGTCCAAGCGGCGAGTTTAAGTAGTCCCGTCAGAGCGAGCAAGACACATATTAGCGCGTGCATTCTCAATTAGGCAGCCTTATACGTTCGAGAAGCCATGCTGCCAAATTGAATACACGCGGTGAAATGTGTTTTGTTCGCTTTGACGGGACTACTTAAACTCGCCGCTTGGACATCACTCCTGCGTTCGCTCACCTTTGCTTTTGAAAGAATCACTACCCTGGTGAATTTAAATAAATTATTAAGGGGTTACACATTAGGAGCAATCCTAATGAGTTTGCACCCAGTGGAAGCTTCTCTACGAGGAGGAAACCAGGACTGGCTGTCCCTGCACACAGACTAAAGAAAACGGGTATTTCCCTCTCCATAGACGACGCGCTGGCCTAGTTGGTAGTGACCCTGCCTACGAAGGCGGTCCTGGGTTCAAATCCCGGTAAGGGCAGATATTTGTGTGATGAGCGCGTATATTTGTTCCTGAGTCTTGGATGTTAACTATGTATTTAAGTATATATTTCTTTATATAAGTATTTATATCGTTGTCTAGTACCCATAGTACAAGCCTAGAGCTTAGTTTGGGACTAGGTCAATTGGTGTGACATTGTCCCCTGATATTTATTTATTTATAGTGGGTGCTCGCATTTATAACCGTTTAGCAAAGTTACGGTAAGAAATGCATTAAAACCAAAACACTAAAACTCTACATACATTACGCTATAGTTGGTACTTTAATTAAATCCCAACGTATCTAACTCCCAATCGAATGCAACAGTGTTCGATTAAAAATCGCATAAACCTCAAAACCGATTCTACTTTATTTAACTTTAATCGAAACTCCTCATTCCCGATTCTAATCCTTCGAAGACTTAATCGATTCCGACACGACACGTAAAATCGATTACTATTCGGAATCTACTCGCCTCATTTCAGTCTATTAGTCTCTTTGAAACTCCCGGTCCATTAAAATGCAAGTTTTTACGACCTACGTAGCTCTCCTACTTTTAGAAAAGACGTAAATACGAAGAGAGGATAACTTCTAATTCGTTGGGGTACGGTTTGTATTCGAATACTTTCTCGATGTATCGGTTAAAAGGTTTTAAGGAAAATTGATTTGCAAGCGGATTTTGATTTAAAGGGATTGCTGGGATATACAGTGTGTTTTTTTACTGGGACAATATGGGGAAATCCGAAACCAAAGGAGATAGTGAAACTGCCTTAGGAAATACTAGGTCTTTATAAAAAATGTTTTATTCTTCCTAACGAAATGATCTTTACCTGAAACTGAGTCTCTTTGCACATTTTTTTTTGTAAATTCGGCGATCTTCCGCTGTTCCGATCCTTATTCGAAACTGAGTCGAACGGTTTATTTATTTTTTAGGTTATTTTATTAAAATTGTACGAACACACGTACCGCTAATTAATCTAAAACGGGACTTAATCGCATAAAAACATTGTATATACCTACCTCGACGCTTCGGTCGTGTTGCAACGGTCTTCGTCACGAGCAGAATGAAGAGGGCTGGTGCTTATTTATGTAGTGTGCGAGTTTTTCAAACTACCCGTACTTGGTCTTGTTTTTATTTTATCTGATTACCCACCGACAATGTTGGAAAAATCTGCGGACACTGAGTGTTGTGTGCTGGTTAGGCCCGGTTCCCACTATGCCGGACCGGCAATTTTGCCGGATGCCGGTAAGGCAAGTGGCTTATGACGCTGTTCATACGGCATAATGTGAACAGCTTCATATACATTGTACAGCCACACAAAATTGCCGGTCCGGCATAGTGGGAACCAGGCGCTGGTTGGTGGGTATTCCGATAAAACAAAACACCATCTATCTGCACGAAGCGGCAACGTGCCTTTCTAAGGCGCCGCGCCGTTTCACGTTAACGACGCCGTGCCGTGGTGATGTGGCCAGGCCCTAACAGAGCCACGTGGTTTGGTTTGTTTACATTTAGTTACGTACTTAAACAAAGAGAGTATAGTCATAAAGTATTTATATTCGGAATTATCTTGAGATATTCTTTCGGCTATCTTCAGCGTTCCCGATTATAGGTTATCTTTTGATAATCTTGTTTGGCTCCACAATTGAACTAACCCACATAATTAAGTAAACAAGTCGCTTTTAGACAACAAACTGATTGCGTTTTAATGTTTCTATTAATTAATTATCATTGCATGCCGGGCTATCTGGTTTTACTCACAAAATAGACCCCAAATAGAGTGGTTGGTTACATTATATAGTTTTTTTATAGCACTGAAGGTGAATGAACACACAGACCACCTGATCGTAAGTGGAATATGACCCGTAGACAGTAGATCTGTGATATCTCTTAAAAATACAATTAGGTTCGTATCTCTCTCCCATTTGCTCTCAAATGCTCTTATGCCAGTCTACCCGAACGCGAAAGACTTGGATCTCTCTTGCATTGTCCCTGATGATAACCTAAGGAAGAAAAACGGTCAATGACCTCCGCAACATAATAGTACTATAAAACTTCCGTTATAAAACTTCCGTTATATACCTAATGTCAATCCCTTCTTTCGGAGCTGTTCTCTTAACGGTTCAATTGATTTGCATGAAATGTACCTAAGAACATTAAAATAAGTCGGTTAAACTTATAACACTCCCTTTTTTACCCGACTGCGGCGAAGGAGGAGGAGGAGGAAAGGAAGGAAGGAGGAGGTTTGACCTGTATTTATGTCCGACTCTATGTTCCCTCGTAACTACTGAACAGCTAAACCGATTTTAATAAATTATACGTGGTTAGATTCGTCTTAACCACTAGAGTGTCATAGGCTATATTTAAATTATTGGAAATCAAAATGGCGGAGTACGTAGACGATGATATCAAAAAAAAAGTCTGGTTAAAGCTTGCATTTTATTACTTTTATTAGACTTGTTATCGCGGGTTTAAAATCGTAGAAACGAATGTTTGATTGTTAGTTCATCGACAACTTGTTATCGCGTCTAGTGCGATAACTATTTGTAGTTTATTTACACGATGTAGCAAAGACACGGGTTCATTGACCTTTTGTGCGTAGCGCAGACCTATTTCGATAACTGGCTAGATTATAGTTATTGAATACTACTAGCCCGTGACGGCGGAAATCATTGGATTTGATAGAGCTGATCTTTACTAAAACTTAAAAAATAAGTCTCCTTTCTTAAAATAAGTTTCTGTTGCGAACGTAAATTTTTTGCACATGAATAAGTTTCTGACAAAAATTTCGTTTTTGGGACAAGCTTTTGTTGCAGATTGCAGACTGTACTTTTTGTTGCAAATTCGTCATATACTCGTCGAGGCGATCCTAAGGAGCCCTAACACGACTGGTTAATCATGTGTAATTTAGGAGTTCCTATTGCCACCCTGAGTCTCCATCATCAGACCAGCTTGATGCTACTATACAGGGTGAAATTTAAGTCGTGGATCAAATGATCACTTCTGTGTTCTACCCACGAATATGAACAATTTTCACTATGGGACCAACTCTGAAATCACGAAAAAAAACAGCTGTATCATAGAATAGTTCAATACGTACCTACTCGCCAAAATGTATGAAGCAGCAGATTTTTTTTTCGTGATTTTAGAGTTGGTCCCATAGTGAAAGTTGTTCATATTCGTGGGTAGATCACAGAGGTGATCATTTGATCCACGACTTAAAATTCACCCAGTATTATAGTATTGTCACTTGAACTAAAGGTGTATGCAAATTTTCAGCTTCATCGGAAACCGGGAAGTGGTTCAAATTTAACTTGCAAGATTTGAGCCGTACATATTTACATACATATATTGCAAGTTAAATAAAATCTTGTAAAAACAAAACTCCTCACCGCCAAGCAATAATGTTTGCATTGTTGTGGTTCCGTTAGGAGAAAAGACAACCAGTGAAATTACTAGCATAAAGGCATTCCATCTTAGTCCTCAGGGCTGGCAACATATTTGAAGTCTTAGGATTGCAGTCTTGAGAATTCAAATGTGTACGGGTCACAGATTCCACTTACCATCAGGGTAGTGATTCTTTCAAAAGCAAAGATGAGCGAACGCAGGAGTGATGTCCAAGCGGCGAGTTTAAGTAGTCCCGTCAAAGCGAACAAAACACATTTCAGCGCATGTATTCAATTTGGCAGCATGGCTTCTCGAACGTATAAGGCTGCCTAATTGAGAATGCACGCGCTAATATGTGTCTTGCTCGCTCTGACGGGAATACTTAAACTCGCCGCTTGGACTTCACTCCGGCATTCGCTCACCTTTAGTTTTGAGAGAATAAATACCCAGGTGGCATGTGGTTCGTTCGCTTTCTCCATGCCATCAAAGGCATGATTCGCTTATCGTGTCCATACTCGGTAAGTCTACGTTAAAACGACCTTATAACAAAAAGCAAGCTTTAAAAAACCCGAATGTTGATAAACAACTTTAAATCATTATAAATCCTAAATGTTCATTCAAAATGAAAAATTATGAAAGAAACCTACAGATGATTTTTAAATACCTATTAAATGATACCCCACTTGTCATACTTCGTCTACTTATTTTTTTCTTTTTTACAATATGGCGTCTGGCTGCCGCCATATTGAATTTTATTTATTGTCATATCTTTAGTGACACTCACAACAGTCACAACATTAAGACAATTCGATTGACATAAGAATCATCAAAATCGGTTCACGCGTTTAGTTTCTAGAGCGCTACAAAGGAAAAAACATATTACCCTCTGATAAACACATCACCCTCCTTCTTCGGCAGTCGCATTCGGGTAAAAATAACGCACAGTCTGTCTGTTTGCGAGCAACAAATCCGGGTCGCGGTGTATGCATATTTGTACGTACAGTCAAAGTCATAAATAGGTATATACACGTTCACAAGGCGTCAAAAATATCTACACGCCCCTATGAAATATCTACACCCCGTCAAAAATATCTACACCCGCTGGCTGTATAGATATTAGTGCTTTAGACTGTAAGTACAATGAAATCTGTCAATTGCTAGCTCTTATTATGTAAACAAACTTACTTTTTTATATACGTTTTTGTCAACTTTTTGCTATTAACAGCGTTCTCTAGGGGAAGTTACAGGATGTTCCATTTTTTATTGGTATTAAAATTTGCGTTTTATTGCCTTCGAATCTTGGGTACCATTTGGCTTAAAGAGACGTAATTCCTATAAATATATTATCCCAACTTAAAAAATTACAGGTTGCCTCCTCAAAACTAAAATGGCGCGCTTGTCACCTCGCTGATCGCCCATTAATATTGCAGACGATCGATGGGCCATCAGCCAATCACGAGTAAACTAGTTTCACGAACCCTTCCGTGATTTCCGACAGACTAAAGGTTTGTAGCTAACCTAGGTTTCACTCGGCTTTGTCTGCGCAAAATTCTATAATCGCCCTCTCGGACACTGTCAGGGTAAGAAGTCTCCTATGCCAATAATCCGTGAGGGTGAAATAGACTAGGATAAGTTGATTGCTTTCTTATTTTAACTTTATTTCTAGAGCAAATTTTAAAGTTTAAAGTTAGAGTAAGTCAGCAATAAATTTCAGCAATTTTTATCGCTAGTCTAAACCTCGATTTAGTACTAACAATGCCGATGCTTGAAATAATAAAATCAAAAAACATTCGCCCTCTTTGGGAACGCTTTTTAGTAAAGGAGCGCGCCATAACGCGCCGCCTGTCTTACTGCGTTCGTGACTTAACAAACAAAATGCGTTCGTAACAAAATGAGCCAGTGCCAAACTAAGCTTTACGCTTGTTATATGGGTACTGTAGACTTTATAAGTAGCTGTTCACTTTAGAGCTCTGACACTCTTACGTCATGTTTGAACTACTGCACTAATTCGTCAAAGGCTTTAAAGCGACAAGGCATAGAAGTGTGCAGCTACTGCTAAACGGCCGATTGTACTAGACAACGTTAAACGTAGTTGCCGAGAAAATGCCTAAGGAAAAAAGACATAAATATTGCACTTTCTTCGTAAGCAGGGCGACCACCAACTGAGCTAAAAGCATTGTGAGGGACCATTTAAGATCAGGTAGAAGAATGTGTAAAAGGGTTAATTGCACTAAATATCTACAGGATGAATTCGAGAGAGCATTTGTTTTCGCTTGTGTCATGTTAGCTTAACAAACCTTGTTGTTATTGTTTTAAACTTCATTACACCCTTTATTATTCAAAACTATAAGCCTTTAATCTCGAGTCCGAGCCATCGATAACTTCATTAATATAGCAGCGGATAGCCGATCGATGCTATCTACTTTAGTTAGGACGCGAGTAAAACTGATTACACCATCCCTTCCGTAATTTCCGTTACGACCTTTTATTGAAAATCGAACGATGCCCAAAATTCGCAAAACTAATGTTTAAATTTGGAACGATTGGGACGTTAATCGGATTATCTTTGGGATTATTAATGATTTCCAGTTGTTGGCTTTAATTTGTACCTACAGGGTGGTTGATTAGTTTGATTTAACTTATATGTCGAATATATCACTTTTAAAAAGTCAGTGACAGCATGCAAGAGCAGATAAGTCAAGTTATGAGACAAAGACAAAAAATAAATGAAGTCACTATTTAAATTGTTAACCTAATGAATGACGTAGTTTTTTTTAAACAAAATATAAAATACTTAAATGAAGTATGTTTGTTAAATATTATTACATGTTTTTTTGACATTTCGATATAAAAATAAATATTTCCTCTGCACTCCCGATTTAAATAAATTGATATATTACATTTAAATAAGCGTTCAAAACTTTGTCTGGAATATTCCTTTTTGTTACGAAGTTTTTCATATAATAATAAAGAAATATCGAATTCGATTTACTAATGTCCACTATTTAGTTTACTAGAAAAATAATCTGTATGTATGGGTATCGATAATAATTAATAATGCACCTTCTTTTCAAATGCAATGTTTTGCAGCTTTTAACGCGTCGATAATTAAATAGCAGCGTGGAAACTTCTTTGAATTACGAAAAAAACTCGTGTATTTTTCTATTATCAATCACTATACAGCATGAAACATTTCTACACGAATTTTATTAATTTGATTTTTATTAGTATAACATAGATTTCTTACTAAGAATATTGGTCAAAAATAAGCATTTCAAACTTCAAACATAATGTGTATTATTAAAAAAATGTTCAGTAACCGTGGTCACGTTATATTTCTGTGTAATTATTACATAGATAATTAGATACTGGTGAGTGATGTTCCTAATTCCGTTTTTTACTCGCACCTTCCGTCACCCTAATAGCTTAATTACGGCCTAATCCAGATTTAATTGCCCCCAAGGCTATCAATTATGTCGACACTTGACAAACTCTGAAGTTACTTCCATGTTCGAGATACGCTAACATGTTTGAGAATGGTAACTTATGTTGGACGTTATATAACAAAATTACAATGACAACAGTTTATGAATACACGGAAGTTAATAACTTTATAATTCTCTGCAATCAAATTTTCAATTTATTGCGAGTCAGGATGTGTTCTAGCCGTGTGCCATTTTGTAGTTCATGTCCACATCAGTAAAAAAAAAACACTGACAGTGCCTATTAGGTAGTCGAAGTATTTTTCTTTTGAGAAAAAATGTTAAGGAAAATACTTTATGGGCTATACGATAAATTATTACAGAATCTGGTTAAGTAATTATTATTACGAAGTGACTGCCATCTGACCTCTTGTAACACTGACCAGAACAATGAATGAATCGTTACTTCGCGATGTCTTTCCTCTGTATGGTTACAATACACGCGGATACTCGGATTAAAAGAACATACATGGCGATGACTGGAGGGACATTGTAACTGGTAATGTAACACCTCAAGTCACAGAAACTTTTAGAGTTACATAAGAGGTAGCACTAAACTTATTTAAATTAAAATAAAACTAAGCTACTCAAATATTAAAGATGTAAATAATAATCACCACTATTAAAAGAACACCCCCTCTAGCAGGTCCGCTCGCGGCATGGTCCCTATTTCCTCAAGAGTCTAATCTCTAGAGCTTCAAACTGGCGTCCTAGTAAAAAAGGTTATAAGTCGAAATAACTCGCGCTGAAAAAGGGTATATACATAAAGTGAGTATACTAGACTTAAACCCTTTTTCACTTGATCTTCAGGAGAGTTATACCCTTTTTCACTAGGCCCCAGCGACGCACGAGCTTGGCTATCGTTCTTATAATACAGGGTGCGTTTTTTAGTGTGGAATTATTTGTCTTTTTGTACCACTGTCACTATAATATCTTCGGCCTTAAGATAACAGAAAACCGATTCATCCTTTTACATTACTGAATAAATAGATAATGTGTAAATCTGTAACAAAACTCCATTTGAGCTCGTTTCAGACGTTATAACTTTTGATTAGATCGACCAATTTAAAAAAAACTTACACTTTGAATCGCCGCCAGAATACGAACTTTCAAACGAAATATCCGCATCAAAATCTGTTTACCTATTCGGGTTCTACATAGACAAATACTACAAACGCATGACTTCCCTCTTTTTTATGGAAGGGCGTTAAAAACGAACGTCCAGTGCAATATTCCAGCTGTTTCAGTCCAAATGCTGCAACCGCCGTCGCATTGTACGATTACGCCCTCATTTGTCAACGTCACACACTGATGCAATGGAAATTTTGTGTCAACTGCCCGGCTGCGCTGTGATTTTATTATCCGACTGCTCGTATTAAGAGATCGGATGTTATTTTGGGTTGACTGTAGGTAAATTGCATAGTGAAGAGGGATGATACTATACTATATGCCATTAGGGTTGATAAACCGATACCTTATGGATACGTAGATGTTCAAGGTTATGTAAAGGTATAAGTGTTTTTAAAGGATTTTTCTATATAAAAAGAGGAACATATGCTATAGTTTCGTTTCGAGTGTAACCATTTTAGAATTGGGATTGTTCATATTTTTACAATTACTCTAATTCAAAAACTATTTCGGGAATGGGGTTTTAAAGCCGTTCTGTATTATTAAATTTTTGAAATATTTATCTATTTCGGATATTTTGACAAAAGTATATTTAACCTTTGTTTGACTTTCGTTTTCGGCTTGAAGCCATCCTAGGTGTATCTTACGAGTTAGGCGAAAACCGCTTAAAGTAGTATGTTTTAATACACTATTACAATCACTTTTTAACATTAGATATCATTTAATTTTTATAATTTATTAGAAAATGACAACTCAAATTTAAAATAATCATGTCATCCATAAAATGTCTGCTAAATAAATAAAGATATTAAAACAAAACTATTGGGTTAAATACAAAATTAATGAAATTAGTTCCTTAAAATTACCTATTCTATCGAATTAGAATGTAAAAACCATGAGTTATTTTTTTTGGTCTATCCCAATTAGGGACTTCACAAATTTGAAAAAAATAATCATTCTGAATGTGTGCTGGGGCAAGCGACCACAGAACAGCAAAAACAGTAGAAGTGTGAAGTGGGTGTGTAACGTGTGGCATATATATGCGGAGTTCCACGCAACCTAGCGCGATCGCTTGTGCGTCAAAGTTGTGCGAATAATATTTCTAAAATAGGAAATAAATCCAGAAGTATGCCTTGTGCTATTTTGGAATGTAAAAACACCACGCACCGAAAACATTTTCCATGGTGGCGTGTTGTTTTTATGATAGTGTGATTATTGGCGACAACAGGTCTGATACTAAGCGAAGCTCATGG
Source organism: Acleris cristana (assembly GCA_948252455.1). Taxonomy (NCBI): domain Eukaryota; kingdom Metazoa; phylum Arthropoda; class Insecta; order Lepidoptera; family Tortricidae; genus Acleris; species Acleris cristana. The sequence goes on along the minus strand of OX411774.1, from coordinate 3,760,852 downwards.
CACTTCCACTGTTTCTATTCCGTACAAGCGACCATTCTCCATTTTCCTATTTTTTTAAAACCTATTTTCAGTTAATTTATTTCCCTACAGTTCATTACATTAATTGATTATCATACATATTCTATAAAGAGAAACTGCAAACCCATACATATGTCAATAACCCATAACTTCTTCGTCACAAGCTGAAAAAGCGAACTGTCACTTAATTCTTTCGCTAAAGAACTATAAGGAACAAACGTCAAGGCCGTCAAGCGATAAAAAGTAGAGTATTTTTCTTTTTAATTATCGCGATAAGGAACTTTGGAAAGGTCCATCTCAACGTAATTTGTCAACACGATTACATCGATTAAAGAAAGGAGGAAAATTAATGAATCATCCTGTGGTTGGTATTTATCGTTTCTTATTTAAATACAGCTTGATTTATATTTGAACTACGCGATAAAATGTAGTTTTTATCAAATAATTGATGGCAGCCATATACAGTTATGAATGTTATATTATTATATGCTTTAGCTACTTTATATTCAATACATAATAAAAAATGATTTAAAAAACAAAAAGCCGCCTTAATAAACGCAATAAATAAATTCTATTAAAATTATAGGTAAGTAATGTTAGTCCAACTGAAGTCGGATTTTGGTTGAAAATATTGTGAGTCGCCGACTTCAGTTAGACTAATCTACTACCTATCATTTTAATAGAAGTTATTTTTTGCGTTTTTGAAGGCGGTTTTTTGTTTTTTAGGACATTTATTTTATCTGACACTTTTTAGTGATCATAATAAGCTTATGTAGTCCCACTTCTTAGTTGATATATGAAACTTTAAGACATTTCAAGCTCGCCGCAAGCAACGCCGCGAGAATGTCATAGTAATATTTAAACAATTAAATATTCTGTAGTCGTTCAACTATCTTAATCAAGATATCTTATCGCCACCCTTGAAATCGGTACCGTTGAGGAAATCCGGTGGCCATCTGTGGTCTTCATCATCAGTTCCACTTCACCAAATGATACTTTCTGAATGCAAATGCTGGACTTCTTATTAAAAATACTAAAATCGCTAAATGTTTGCCTACAATATTTGAGGAGTTCAATTCCTCACTGATCCCCTCATCAGATTTAGATTTGGTGACAATGGGACCACTTCGGAAATATAATCTATCAAACAAAAAATATAATTTGAAATCGGTCCACAATTGACGGAGAAATCGGTGAACATACATAATAGTAGATTGTTCAACAAGGGACTAAAACAAGCCATAATGACACGAGATGTTTAGCCACGCGAGCGAGCCAGCGAGCGAGAGTGGCTATAGTTCGAGTGTCATTATGGTTGTTTAGTCTCGCGTTAAACACTCTACTTTTCACTTTGAATGCGAGGAAAAAAAACAACGTTCAGTGCCGGATTAGCCACGTACAGTCAACCAATTTGATTTCTAGGCCACTTTGGACTATGTTAAAGTGACGTTGACAACCAAACGTTACAGACTTCTTATGATTTGGTTTACAACGTAACATTGACAAAGTCAATAGTGTCCTAGGAATCAAATTGGTTGACTGTATCTAGCAAGAGTAGCAAATGCTACGGGCCCCGCGCATCCACGTCTAACCTCTAAAATGCTAGTACTTACATCAGTATGCGTATGCGTGTACTCATATGCATCAGGGTTGACGATAAGATGAATAATCCAGTCGATATTCTCCACCAGAATAACCTAAAACAAACACCCACGCAAAATAGGTGCATATCTAAGTCGCTCAGTTGCGGAAAAAAGACCGCCACAACCTATAACCTAAAACAAACCCAGGGGTCTCTTTATAGAATTTGCTACGGACCCCGACGGGCTTGTTCAATCCAGCACTGACGAAGTTCTATACACATTTACAATATTGATTATAAGAAAGTTTCTTACAAATTTGTTCCGCGGTTTTTTCTTTTCTTTTATATTTTTTTTGTTAAGTGCCGCTTTAAATGCTTGCATATTTAGCCAACAGGTTCAAACTTGAAAACTATTTTAAAACTAATTAGACCAAGCATATTTAAATGAATTCATCCTTTATATAATTAAATACATTCATATTCGTAATCATTAATCGTGTTTCACGAAATTAAATCATTTTTATTTGTATTTTTTCACAGTTGTCATTTTGAGGTTATTTCCACACGCTAAAAATTGTCTATACCACAGAATAAAAACTAGAGGCATAGAAACCGTACTAAATAGGCAGAAAATACATTATGGTTGACTTCCTTTTACTTATGGTTTTCATAGTGAGTTGGAAAGAGATCGTCACAAGGCGTGATTTGGACCTTTAAGCATCAGTGTGGAAGAAAGTAACGCCAAAGAAGACCGAAAACCGGTCGTTGATTTGACGTTTCTTCACCTTCTGATCATGACAGATTAAAGAAGAAAAGACACCTAGTTTTTGTTTCTTTTCCTCTTATCAAAATGTAATCTATAAAGTAGAGACAAGTAGCTGGTGCAACGTTCATCTTATTTCGCGGCTTCTTTGCCTTTAGTCTTTATTCTGTGGTTTATACAAAAAAACTGAAAATAGCAATAAATCCTCCATTCACAAACACAGTGATTGGATGTTAAGGGGATTCCAAAGTAAATTAAAACAATTTTACTTTAATCCCTAGAGATTAAAAAGGAACTTTAGTCCCGATGTGCAGAGACTAAAGTAACATTTTAAGAGCATGAGAAGTGAAAAAAAATACATACAGTGGAACGTATAACCTCCTCCTTTTTTGAAGTCCGTTAAAAATTCATTGCCTTTTTTTTTAGATTCACGCACAACGTTGCGTTAAAGTCATGAAATCAACAACGTCACGTGATTCAAAGACACGTAACGTTCGCATTCGTTGACGATAAATAATTCATCTACACACATATCATAACAAAAGTCCTCTATTATGCGTTCAAAACCCGTAGGCAATGACCAGCATTACCTGTGGTAGTAGGTGACAGCGATGACAGCTGTTAATTTTGGAAGCTGTTCCAAATTTGGATCTCATTACTTTACAATATTCGATAACGTAATTTCATTACGTTACAGCTGTCATCGCTGTCATCTACTACCACAGGTAATGCTGGTCTTTCTTTCGACTTCTGAACCCATCTTAGAGTACTTTTAATATGTGTTTATGTGTAGATAAAGTATTGCACGCGACTCTGCGTTATTGGCATTACGCAACCGTCACGTAAACTACTATTGTCAACACAAAATTATTGTTTAATTGTATTTCGTAACGTAATAGCCGGTTTGACAACTTTTAATAGATTCATAAATTTAAGAATAGCGGAACCAATTAAGGCCTTATGCATAAAACTAACGTACCGTGTAGGCAATGGCCAATACCAATAACACTGTTGATAAAAAACTAACCGTATCGCGTGTGCAATTCGTCATTGAAATTATGCTGCGGTGCAGTCCGAGGAAAAAACTGCATAAGCTATGTGCATTAGACAAACTAAGATGTAGGTACGATAGATAATTAAAGTATGATTACTTTCTTGTGTGTCGAATCATGTCATCAGTTTTACCGAAAACAATTTAGCGAATAAAATGGTAATTAAACGTTCGTTATAAATAACGCTCGATTTTTTTTTGCTTTGTCAATGTTTGTCTCTATTTTTAACCCCCGACGCAAAAAAGAGGGGTGTTATAAGTTTGACGTGTAAGTGTGTGTGTGTGTGTGTGTGTGTGTGTGTGTGTGTGTGTGTGTGTGTCTGTCTGTGGCATCGTAGCTCTTAAACGGATGAACCGATTTGGATGCGGTTTTTTTCATTTGAAAGCAGGTTTTCTAGCGGTGGTTCTTAGACATTTTATATCGAAATCGGTTCAGCCGTTTTTGAAGTATTGAACTTTGAAATGTCAATGTCGGGGGTTTTCCAACTTTTTGTTGGTTAGGTTATTTGTTTAGTTGATGAATGCTCGATGATTTGTTATTAGAGAACACTGTATCGAACGGCAGCAATTTCACGTTGTTTCTACTAGTGTTCGAGACAAAAGGAGCGGGCTCAGCGTGTGCCGCGAGCGCGGGCGCAGCCGCGTCTGCGCAGCGCTGGTTTTCAGTCCGTTCCTTTTCCACACACACTAAAAGTAATAAACACAATAATAGCTCTGCTTGCTATTGACAAGAGCTATCGTAGTAAATGATAACAATCTCACTTTATCCACATCGATACAGGCCCGCTGATGATAATAAAATGAAACCTTTTATTTACAAAATTCTACAATAGCTTCGCCTAGCTTAGCTCTCTCAGCGCAACATTATATCGCGTGTCAATATGTGGTACGACAGCTCGACATTGGCAGTGGAATAAAAATCCGTTTTTTTATATTAAACATCGTATGCGTTATTAGTTCCAATAAAGAATTACTTAACAATTTTGTCGGATGACATAAGCAAGCGATATTGTTTTTGCAAGAATTGTGAAATGTTGGGTAAACGAACGTTTTATTATGTTATTTATTTGTGCATTATGAAGTTATATTCACAGTTAAAATTTGTAAGTGTAAAACAAAATTCTAAAAGCTATGTTTGTATTCCTAATTTCCTAAAATGAGTAGAATTTACAGAAATTGACAACTGTAACTTCCATAATGGGCTCTTGTCCCACTGCCGACGAGAAAGCGATTAGCTATCGACTATTTTCTCGCTCAAGAAACGAACAATAGTTATTTGTTATACAAGGGGGGAAAGTTGTATTTTACCTGCGAGTGTTCATTTGAAACACGAGCTAGCGAAAGGATTCTATGATTGACCACGAGCGGAGCGAGTGGTTCAAAAATAGAATCCTGAGCGTAGTGAGTGTTTCAACACACGAGACGTAAAATAACTTTTCACCCGTGTATAACACAAAACTTTTCACCTCACTACAGCGAGGAAAATATAAAAAAGGGTTTTTACTATCAATTATTATTTATTTACCTCTTTGTAAATACATTTTTTTTTTGTGTTTTTTACTCGATGCAATTCATTAATTGTGACGTTAAAAATTCAGCACTTAACGTTTTACATTTTTGTTAGCTGTCAAATATCACTTAAGCTGCCTTCACTAGGCTGTATGGATCAATGTCCTTTGCCTTTCCCACTGGAATAAAACTCAAGAAAAAAAAAATAAGCTGCCTTCAAATGTCAAAACTCTTTCTTCACATGTGGATAAAAAGCGATTTTCTCAATAGATATCAAACAAACAAAAAGGGCTTTCCGAGCTAGTGAGATGAAAAATATATAGATCCCGTGTCAATAAAAGAGACAATTAATTGTTGATTCCTGGCTCTACTCGCTTCCCGCGGACAAGTGCCGTGTGTTATACATAGCTAAAAACTTTTGAGCCAACGTCAGAACCCTGTCATAATAATACACCTAACTAATGAATGGCTTTCTGTTTTTGTTTCCAGGTACGTAGCTGCTCCAATTTGGAATTTGCCAACATACTTCGCTTCAGTTTGTGTGAGTTTTGTGTATTACCCGTACCTAATCCAGAATTTATTATATATACAAATCTTCCTCCTGAATCACTCTATCTATTGATGAAAACTGTATTAAAATCCGTTGCGTAGTTTGAAAGATCTAAGCGTATATACAGATTGAAAGAAAGAAAGAAAGAATAAAAGCTCAATATCTCAAAAACGGCTGAGTCGATTTTGATAAATTAAATCATGTCTAAGAACCATCGCTAGAAAACCTACTTTCGAATAAAAAAAACCGCATCGTAATCGGTTCACCCCTCTTTTTGCGTTGGGGGTTAAAAACATTTATTTACAACAATATAACACATAAATATAGGATAAGAATAAGGAAAATAAATGACAGATAGTGGTAGTTGATGCGAAACAGTTCCAACTCAGCATGTGTTGGCTGTGAAGTCAACGCTGGTCTTCCGTTGGGATTGCGGGAAGCTACTTTGTTTTATACCTACTATGTAATTTTATAGTCTAATTAGTCAACTTTAATTAGAAGTCTCATCTGTGCTGTATAATTGCAAGGTGTATATATATTATACATCGGTTATCTTCAGATATTCAGATTCGCGATGTACTGAGTAAGGGCCAAATCAAAAGCAACCGAAACCGACGTACGTGCATGAAGAGATTGATGAATGTAGAGGAAGCGAAAGTTGAATGTTTAGACCGGTGCACCTGGCGTTCCATAGTCTCTGCCTACCCCATTGGGAGACAGGCGTGGCGTGAAGGTATGTATTTATGTATGTATGTATCGGTTATCTTTTGTTTTTACACGCGCAATCATAATTAATATTAACGAGGTGAAAGTATGTTTGTTTTTTATTTCTTCCGTTTCTACGGTTTAACGCCTCAATAGGTTTATGCAGATAGAGATAGTTTTTAGCCCGCAGACGTAAGTGCTTATAAATTAATTGACCAAGACGAGAGATACTACATAACAAAATAAAGACTTACAGGTCTCCGAGACGTTTTAGTCACTGTTTTTTTTGAGATTTTATTTTACAACTCGGTCGGCGTAATTTAAATGTATAACTGTGCCAAATTACAGCTTTGCAGTACCTACTAAAAACCGCGGATAGACGGACAGACGGACATAGCGAAACTGTAACTGCTCCTTGTTGACTACGGAACCCTAAGAAGCCGTTTACACTAGTAGGTCAGTAAAAACAGGCTGCAGTCAAACACGTCCAAACCAAATAATGGTAACGCCCAATTCATCTTAAAACAAGCGCCTACACTTACCAACGATTCAACTTAAAATTACATACATACATACATACCTTCACGCCTGTCTCCCAATGGGGTAGGTAGAGACTATGGAACACCAGGTGCACCGGTCCAAACATACAACTTTCGCTTCCTCTACATTCATCAATCTCTTCATGCACGTACGTCGGTTTCGGTTCGGTACATCGCGAATCTGATCACCGTACGTCCGTCTAGGACGTCCCCTACCGACATCTCCACTCACTCTCGCACTTATGAACTCGAACTTAAACTTAAAATTACGAAAGTAATAAGTCTGCGGTTAGGCTTGATTTCCTCCTACGCGGCATCGGTCGAGCGTACGGCATATGGCAAATCTGCCGCGGACGTCAGCGTCGCTGTGCGGTGTCCCATAGAACATGGTGAATATTCGTACGCTCGACCGACGTCAGCGTCCGATGTTAGCGTAGGAGGAAATCAAGCCTTAGCTTTAAGATATAAGCTCATAAATTCCAGAAGTTAGCATGTACTCGTACCTATTTAGCGAGGAATTACTTTAAACGATAGCAGAAGTTCCAATGGCGGCGCAACAAAGTTTCGTCGTGAAATTCGACGTGCCCTAAAAACCCAATTCCGATCCAACTCGCTTTTGTAGAACGATATCGGAGAAAATTATTAATGTCATTCCGTTGTTTAGGTTCAAACTGAGTCAAGTCGGAAAATTAATCCAAATTCAATAATAGTTTAGGGTTTATTCGTAATAATTGGTCTATATTGGATTGGACTAACGATATGCATTAGGCCAAATGACGATTAGGGGTAAGTCATTTGTCCTATGCATCGTTAGTCCAATTTTTTATTAACGCATTCACTTCCACCGACGCATATATGCGTTCACTGTCATACAAGTTTGTTCCTAGGCCACGCCCCCTCGCAGTGAATGCGTTAATGCATTCATTTTTACTAAAGCCTTTTCCGCTTGAATTATAACACTTTTTAATGTTGTTATGATACAGAAACGCTGCTATTTTTTTGAAAACAGTTGTCTAACTCAGCTAAAAACCTTTTTTAACCTTTAAATCTATTGTTTTGTGCGTGTCAAGTATTTATATACAAACATGCATGGCAAATTTGCATATTATTGCAGAACTGGTTCTGCATAAACCCTTATTAAACTTTCTGTGTTTATCTATACTGACATGGAGATGGGCAGTACTTAGCAAAAATCAATTTATAAAATTATCATTAAAATAAATGGTTCATATGTTGTAATAACAATTAGATTAAATACTATTCTGGCATTATTACTTTGAACAAAAATCGCCGAATTGACATTCATAAAGGAAAAGTATTGACTTAATTTGCCATTTTAGTATATGCTGCTGCTGTGATCCGTTATTTTGATTGCGATTTTAATCTATATTCAATTCTGATAATTCTATCGCTTTAAATTTTCTTTTTTTTAAGAGCACGTCACACCTACTAAATGAGAGCACCCTGTGTTTCAACTTTCATCATTTTGACGTCATCGGCATCAAAACTTCGACCCCTGCGAGCCCCTACGGGTCAAATGTGGATAAAGCATCCGTCACTCTCGTACTTACTTACGTGTCAGAAGGTGACAGATGCCTTATCCAAACTTTGTCACGCGATAAACGCAGCCATATTAGGGTTCAAGGTCATCAACCTTTCTTTGTTGACTCCTATTTCCTTTGTCACACGACACACGACGTTCTTAACATTGTTCAATATTTATAATTTACGTAACTGTATCCATACGTTGTTTATATTTATTCTGCGACCACAAAACAAGCGATCTGTAACTCTTACCATGACTTACAATTACCATACTCGCTAGCGATTCGAATGCTCTATGCCTCTCACTCTATACAACGTGTTACAAAATACCCCGTAAAAAATATAATAACTTATCAAAGACAAAAATATTGTCAACCCTAGTAAGCTGGGTAGCAAAGATTATTTAACAGAGAGGCCTACCTACCAATTTAATTATTGTCAACTTCAATGGTTTTTCTGGTTTTCATCCACAAAGGTCCAATACTGTCAGTATGCTTAAGTACTGGCTTCAAAAATCGAGAAGACGGAAAAAATGTTATGTTATCAATTTCAAATCTTCTTATCGATACTCTACAATTGTTTCGTGTTCTTTCCAAAATGACGATGTTTTCTAACTCCGAATATTACGACTCCAAAACTCGACTTGTAATATCTATCTAATGGAATTCTGTACATTTTGTCTCTTGATCGTTTCACGAATTAGGTAAAAATGTACATAAACATTCTGCGTGGTTTACTCTTTAATTTTACTGAAATAGGGTTTGCGCATCAATGAAAATAATAATGGTTTTATTTTTTTTGCCGGTAAGTAATACGGTGATAGTGCAGTTCTCAAATATTGTAAATGGACTTGTTATAAGGCACCATTTAACCCACCTTTCGGCTTTAAGGGTATTTTTGTAACACCTTGTATAAATACTGTGAGGGACAGAGCATTCGACTATCTAGCGGGTACGGTAATTTAAATTGTAACTCATGGTAAGGGAACTGGTACCACCGAAACCAAGTTTCCTGCCTAGCGAGGTTTCCCTTCGAACAACTTCAACACACCAAGTTGGATTAATATTCACAGACATCTAACACAGCTAATCGAGTTACTTGTTTATTTTGAATCCAGTACGTATTAAAGTTTATACATTAAGGGCCTGTTTCACAATCGTCAAGTAAAGCATATCTGACACTAAATTTAGCCCTTTCCTTTTCTTACACTTGAATTTAGACAAGGAGAGAGGTAACTTTAACTGGCATATAAATTTACTTGTCGATTGTGAAACAGGCCCTTATAATGGAGAAAGTATAAGCAAACTATATTAAAGCGAACTATAACTATATCGTCGGTTTTAGCAGCAAAAATAAGTAAGTAAGTTTGCAGTTTAGGCACAGGGTAACACGACTGTGTTGTTCTCAATTGTTTATTTTATTAACCCCTGACGCAAAAAGAGGGGCGTTATAAGATTGATCGCTGTGTGTGTGTGTCTGTCTGTGGCACCGTAGCTCTTAAACGGATGGACCGATTTGGATGCGGTTTTCTTATTTGAAAGCAGGTTTTCTAGCGGTGGTTTTTAGCTAGAAATCATGAAAATTGGTTGGGCCGTTTAAGAGATATCAGCTCTGAAAGAAGGGGTCGCCATCATATGGGGGGTTTTTATTTATCTTATAGTTATCTTTATGACGGCGGTTACAACGCCCTCTGATGTCACAACAACCTATTTAGGACCTGTTTCATATTTTCCAGATACAGTTTAGCTCTGTCCTTTTCTTTTATATGATAAAGAAAAGGAAAGCGATAACTTTAATTGACAGATAGTACCTATATATATGCGGGCCTAGCGCCCGAACACTCGTAAAGCCGCGGGAGCTAGCTAGTATTACAGTAGGATAGAGTTGTTCGCAACCCTTTATAAAATATGGTTTTAGAAGACACTCATCTCCCACAAAGCCTCCATTTGAGAGGCTGGAGGGTCGATTAATCACTCTTCTTTCACACAAAACGTGTAACAAAGGATTTTGCCGCAAAGTGTTTTGTCCCGCTCTGGCTTATGATGACGCGTGAGAAGGAAAGGGTTAAGGTTTTTTTTAGCAAAATGTATCTTTTTTTTATGGCAAGGCGAAGGTCCACGAGCACACAAGCCACCTGATAGTAAGTGGGACCCATAGACATTTGAATTATCGACACCAATCTCAAGACTGCAATCCTATGACTCCAAATGCGTTGCCTACCCTGTGGTCTAAGATGGAACGCCTCTATGCTAGTAATTTCACCGGTTGTCTTATCCCTACACCGGAACACAACAATTTCAACACTGGTGCTTGGCGGTATGTTAATGGATAAGATCTTGCTTTGATCTTTTGAACTTTTACTTTTTAATTGTTTGAAACGTAGAGAAAATTAATGACAGGCGTCTGGAAAATAAAATTCTGTTGACGCGATTTTCACTGTCACCCAATTAAGTTTATCTAGATCGCGATAAATGTTTACAATCTCCAGGGCCGGTATTATGGTCGCCTTTATCGCGGTGGATAAAGGATCCGTCGCTCTCGCACTTACATACTTGTCAGAAAGTGACAGTTGTTTTATCCACTGTTATCCACATCGATAAACACGACCATAATCGGGCCGCAGGGGACCTAATATGGCTGCGTTTATCGCGTGATAAAATGTGGATCATCCGTCACTTTTTGACACGTACCTATAAAATTACGAGAGTGATGGATGCTTTATCCACTATTTGTCGATAAACGCAACTATACTATGCCCGCTGGGTGTAATAACGAGATTAACCCGTCTCCATTGGGCGTCAACTGTAGTTGACACTAGTTACACTAAGGGCCTGTTTCACAATCGTCAAGAAAAGCATATCTGACACATAAATTTAGCCCTTTCCTTTTCTTACACTTGAACATAGACAAGGAGAGAGCTAACTTTATCTCGCACAAAGATTTATTTGTCGATTGTGAAACAGGCCCTAAAACTACAACCTTATTAGGACGTACTCGTAATCTATGTAGATTTACTGACGGCCTAATAAGGTTGTAGTAATAAGTAGGTGTGTATTAACTAATACGTAAGTACATGAAATTATGTGGCCCCAGAGTAGGTTATGGGTATTAACCATTAGGTCTAACTGCCGCACTCAGAGACGTCAATTAAATTTAATGCTTGTTTAGTGACGTTTTGTCTTATTCTATTGCTGTAGCAAAGAAAGTGACAGCAGCATCTTTAATCAAGCATTAAATTGAATTGACGTCTCTGAGTGCGGCAGTAAGATCCGAATAGGAGACGACCTTCACCCAGCTGTTTTTTTCGATAAAAATTATTTTATATCAAATTTAATACGGTAAGTAATATAATGGCGAATAGGTTGACTGAAAAATTTCAGTCCAGTACAGTCCACAATTAAAAAAAAACGAAAAATGAACTTTTTTAAAGTTGTTATTAGTTGTTTAATATACCAATTACATAGGTACTAATCGAAAGTATGAAGCCTATAGAATATGCAAACGTTAGGTTTAGTACAAATTATTAGTACCGACTTACCTACCTACGAATGGTTATGATGGGATAAAATACTTAACCTGACGTTTGCATATTCTATAGGCTTCATACTTTCGATTAGTATGTAATTGGTCTATTAAACAAGCGACAACAACTTTTGAAAAAAGTTCATTTTTAGTAGTTTTTTTAATTATGTACTGTACTGGACTGAATTTTTTCAGTCAACCTATTCGCCAATATACTTATTACTTACCATATTAAATTTGATATAAAATACTTTTTATCGAATAAACAGCTAGGTGAAGGTCGTCTTCTATTCGGATCCCCTACTATAAGTGTAGATAAGATCGATTGCACGCACCACGGAATAGAAAAAACAGTGGAAGTGGCATGAGCTTCGCTTAGTATCAGACCTGTTGTCGCCAATACTCAAACTATCATAAACACAACACACCACCATGGAAAATGTTTTTGGTGCGGCTATCGTTTTTACACTCCAAAATAGCACAATAAGGCATGCTTCTGGACTTATTTCCTATTTTAGAAATATCGAAATATCGCTCGTGGCTAAAGTATGGTAGGTTATGCGGAACTCCGCATAACTATGCCACACGTTACACGCCCTCTTGACACTTCTACTGTGTTTTCTGTTCTGTGGCACGCACAGTTAATATTCTATTTATACTATGGTGCATAGTACCAATGCAGCCCGCGTAAATTCGCGTAGTCGTCCTAAGGCGTACCGAGGTCGTAAAATGACCTATTCTCGGCGAAAGCACGATGAGTAATGCAACTGCTTTTGTTTGTACACGCCCACCGTTGATTTATGCCAAGAGCACTATTTGGCGTCGATTTTATATATAATTTTGGGAAGCTGGTTCTCAATGTGTTTTAGTGCCGTGGACTTTGCATGGAGTCCTTTTTGTATGTTATATCTGATAGTTGGGCACCGAATGTATTATGCTTTAAATGAAATAAAGTTTGGGTTTTTAGACAATATTCAATTAAAAACAAAGAGCCTTGAGATAAAAGCTATGTGGAAGTTGCATAACATTCCTAAGAACTTGCAAATCAATAAAAGCTGAGTAAGTTCTTGAAAGCTTTTGTCAGCATTTAAGAATACTTTTAGAAGTTACCGAGAATTTATCAGAAGAAAGTTTCACAATTTAAGAAGTTTCTTGTACAATGCTAGGTAGAGAAAAAAGTCAACAAATAATCTCTGTACAGTACAGTCGGGAGCAATATTAACATTTTAGACTGTTTTTATTCAGTGCTTTAGACTCAGTAAAATAACTATTATATGGGGAGGATTGCTATCTATTTTATCAACCTGACAATGACACTTGACACTTGCGACTTGACATTTTGGTCTAAAAGTTTCGGTGACCTAGGGACGATTTTGCAAAGTACTAAGGTGCCTTGGGTTTGTACTTGTCTCTCACTCGCTCTCATACGATCTTATTAAGAGCGAGAGAGAAAAAAGTAGGAACAAAATCGAAGCATCTTTTAAGTGCTCACTGCTCACAGACTGTATATCGAATTGACATCTGTTATTATAGGTTCATGCAAAATAATATACAGTACTAGCTGTTGCTCGCGACTCCGTCCGCGGTAGATGTCGTTTATCGCTATTCCTTTAGGAACTGTCCAATGTTTTGGGATAAAAAGTACCTTATGATCTTCTTCGGGGTTAAAGCTATCTCCATACCAATTTTCATCGAAATCGGTTCAGCAGTTTAGCCACGACAGCATAACAGACAGACAGACAGAGTTACCTTCGCATTTATAATAAGTAAGTAAGTATGCATATCAAATAAGTATATCTTAGAATTACGTCACGTGTACATGTTTTGTACCGATGGTTTACATTGTACGTGCACGTGCTCAGAATTGTTCCGCATAATGGCGGGCTCAGTGCGGGTTTGTAATTTAACTCGCAACTTTGAATTGTTACTACAGTTATTGCTTTATTTATTAAATAAAACAATAGCATTTTGTTATATGTAGTTAATGCCTAAAAGATACCCTCTTATTTATAACTGCACAATAAAGTGTGCTTGAAATATTCTTTGTCTTTATAAATAAATAAATAATAAATATCAGGGGACAATGTCACACCAATTGACCTAGTCCCAAACTAAGCTCTAGGCTTGTACTATGGGTACTAGACAACGATATAAATACTTATATAGAGAAATACATACTTAAATACTTAGAAAACATCTAAGACTCAGGAACAAATATTCGCGCTCATCACACAAATATCTGCCCTTACAGGGATTTGAACCCAGGTCCGCTACCTTCGTAGGCAGGGTCACTACCTAGACTTACACCATCCTTTACTAGGACCCCAGATTTGTGTTTTCAAGGATATTTTGCCGAGACACTCTGTTAAGCTGGTAGTTTACATAGTTTAAATAGTAAATTCCTTTCATCCCGAGGGTCGAGTCACGGGTGAAAGCTAGTTCAATGTGTTTACTCGTGCGGTCGCCGTGTTGACAGGCAACTTGTATTGCGGTGTAGTGGTCACAGCGGTAACCAAACCAATACCGCATTACAATACCTATAGGTATTATACACATTGTCTAGTCTGTCACCTGCCCAAATATGCCACTTTGTGTCATTTATCTAATATTTATTGTAATTAAAATTAACCCCATTGCGAAGAAAATTGGCTCCTATTTCGAGTAGTTTAAATACATCATAGTGCTAGGAAATTAGATTTTATGATGTAATATTAAATTAATGTTATTTCTATTCAGTTTTTTTTTCATATTTTATATTTTGTTGCATAAATAATATCATTTCCTTAAAGTGCCAGTATTCTATGCAAGAAATGAAGATTTATAGGTAACTTGATTAGCTGTGCTTTTACCCGACTGCCCAAGAAGGTGTTTTGGGTGTTGATATTTATATAATTCGGTGTGTTTTTTTAAACACCCTAATCATTTAAAACGACGTTGTCGTATTTTTACCAGACTGCCGAAGGTGGGTTATTAAGTGTAGGGCGTCTTTGGATTAATATTTATACAAGAAGTGTATTTCGCTATGCACATAAAAATTTAGCAACATAAAAATATCATTACACAGGCGGCGGCCGGGTTTATATAAACATTTGCTTCTTGTTTTTTGAAATTAAACATGGCGTTTTGAACAGAATCGCCTGGCTAACACTTTTGTTTGACCCCTTTATTAGTAATTAACAGGTTTGAATCGGAGATCAAGCTTGCTAGTTTGGTAAAGCTCTAGGCGGTGTAATTTTGATCCCCGATAATAATATGGAAATGACACTTACGCGTAAGCGCCGTACTTATCTGTGGTAATGGTAACTCATGGTAACACAGAAATTTGAAGTATCCTAAGGCTGGGTTTTATAAAGATCCCTTATTAAATTTCGGTCAGGAATGTCAAACCTTGTATGAAGTTACTAAAATTTGATCTGACATATTTACTAACGGACCTTTATAAAACCGGCCATAAGGCTATCAATTTTAAAGTGTGTAGGTATGTTGCTTTGTTTGTTTATGCTCCTTTCACGTTAAAATGGAGTAGCGGATATCCGTTTTCATGAAAGTTGATTTTGACATAGTATGGATTTCGAAATCTAACAAACTACCTATACGGACGGGCAGACACGTTTATCATAGTGAGTAATGATTCAATTGACACTGTTTATGCAGTCATAAAGATTTATAGGTAACTTGATTAGCAAAATAGTTCACATATAAAGCAATGACAGTATGTTTGTCCGTTTGTATGTTTAATTAATTACGGACTAAACTTAAACAAAGGATGTTCGGATTCCTTTTGAGGCGAGTCATGATTATGTTGATTCGATACGCATCTCTAGGGTAAGCGCCACGGTATGTGAACAGTGGCCTTAAACAATAGCGGCCTTAACACGTAAAGTTCGGACCGCGGGAAACGCCACGCGCCGTTCCAATCTTCGTTCGGAACCGTACATTTTTTACTATTTTACTATAACAGTTGCATTTACACGTACGAAGATTGGAACGGCGCGTGGCGTTTCCCGCGGTCCGAAATATACGTGTGCAGGGTAGTGATTCTCTCATAAGCAAAGGTGAGCGAATGCAGGAGTGAAGTCCAAGCGGCGAGTTTAAGTAGTCCCGTTAGAGCGAACTAAACACATATTAGCGCGTGCATTCTCAATTAGGCAGCCTTATACGTTCGAGAAGCCATGCTGCCAAATTGAATACACGCGCTGAAATGTGTTTTGTTCGCTTTGACGGGACTACTTAAACTCGCTGCTTTCACATCACTCCTGCGTTCGCTCACCTTTGCTTATAAGAGAATCACTACCCAGGCCGCTATTATGTATTCTACAAACTGTCGCGTCGCGTTACAAAACTTTATACATTTTGACAGCGTTTGAAAATCGTTGACGTTAGCGTTATGAATCCTGTATATGGCGATTTTACTCTTATTGCAATCTTATTGTTAGTAACTCAGTCGCCTTTACTGTCAAGTTAATAAGAGCTATCATAATGTTAACAATACCATAACACTAGGGGTAAGGACAAAGCAGAATATAGGCCTAAAAATGCATAATCTACTAAATTTGCATATGCAATATTGCGACCATAGAATATTTAAGCATATTTATTACTAACCGTATCGTATTTGAAAGTCGCCGGCCGGATGTTGCCATTATTTCGTCGATAAAATATAAATATACATGTTTTATGCGTCCGCGCCTCACCTTGGCCGCTTTGTTGCTTTATGGCCCCATAACACCGCTTTTATGAGACAAATGACGCCATAGACAACAAATTGTCACGTTTCTACATTGCGGTTTAAATACGATTAAATAATTGCCCATTTTTACCTACCTGTTTTTGATTTGCGGGCCTTGTATGGCTGCGTTTACAAAAAGTACGGTCTACAACAAAAGCTTGTTCCAAAAATGAAATTTCTTGGCAGAAACTTATTTACAAAATAAACCGTAGTGAAAAATCACGTATAAATCCACCTATATAAATCGCTTCAGAATCTTTAAATGCTAAATATTTAAAGCATTGCAAATATTACAGATATTCTACGAACGCCGAGCATTTCAATTTTCTTTCACTTCAATTTTTTAAAAGAATTCGAGTCCGTAATAAAGTTGACATTCCAAATTGCATTTACCAAATTCCTTTTATTCGAGCTATTGCGTAGAATACCTTTTTATTCCGAAGGTTTTTATGGTATCATAATAATAAACCCTTGGTCTATGAAACTTCTTCACTGTTATCATTACATCAAGAAATCTAAACGAAATCTAAAAGGACCCCGACAACTTTTGCTTAGCATTTTTAGTATTTGAAATCCACCATGATAGATTTAATATGACGTCACATAGACTATGACACGGAATACTAAGACGAAACTGGCGAGACACCTCATTTGTCAAACTGTGATGGATATACTAGGCGCCACGAGAAAACAGATAAACATACAAACATGCTAAGTAACTAACTAGCAAACATTTGGGGAAGAATGATTCATTTACAGTATATTTTCTTCCTGAATTTCGGATAAATTCTTATGATTCTATTTTGCACTTAGAAGTTTGCAGGGGATGCGGGCGTAGTGTCAATCTACTTATATACCTACATATATATAAAAGGCAAACCTAACTGACTTATATATCAACGCACAGTCGAAACTACTGTACACAGAAACTTGAAATTTGGTACAGGGGTTCGTTTCAAGATGTAAGTGAGCACTAAGAAAGGATTTTTTGCAAAAATTGACCCCCAACGGGAAGAAATGGGGGGAGTAGCGGGGAAACTAATTCTACGCGTACGAAGTCGCGGGCGTCCTCTAGTAGATAATATGCATACATACATACCTTCACGCCTGTATTTAATTCCTAGAGTGGGGTAGGCAGAGCTACAGAATTACCAACAACTCTAAAAACTTGTTGCTAATTCTGTAACCACATTTTGCACAATCAGGCTAAGACGTTTACCAGTGTATTAGTGAAAGGTTGCAAGCCCATCGCCTAACAGTACTACTAGCCTTTATTCCAGTTGCCTCTTACGACATCCACGGGAAGACATGGAGTGGCACTATTCTAACCCGGCAATACTTGAAACCTATTGTCCGTGGTTTGCTCTGTGAAGATCTTCACAACCAATGTTATATCTGAAACAGGAACCTTACCGTCAAGTGAATAAGAGCTAACATAACGCGGACAATATAATTACGATTTTAAAACAAGATGGGCCCAAATCGTTATCTTTACATAGTATAAAACAAAGTCGCTCCCCGCCGTCTGTCCCTCTCTATGTAAGTACGCTTAGATCTTTCAAAGCGAATATTCAATTGACAAATTTCGTTGTATGAGGATAGAAAAAACATTGGTACTCTATACTGGAATATTTGTTTTTCCAGTAGCCGCGCGAGTATATAATTGTTATTAGAAACGCAAAATCATGTGCGCGTTCGCTTTCGACCAAGATAAACATTTTCGATCATATTTATGATCGCCATGTTACCGACGAATAATGACGTCATTCGGAATTAACAGATCTTGCGCACATTCGTAAATACATCACGAGAACATTTCTCGGAAGTTTTATAGCTTCGGACTAAACTTAGAACCATTGAATATGACTGTATTCATTGTATTTTTTACAATAGGTATACCTACCTACTAGATAGATACCAATATACCTACCTACTAATTCAGTACTTACATATAAGAAACTACCCTAAAATTAAAAATTTCCTATGAAAAATTATCCGTACCGGTAAAACGGGGCTATTTGGGAATCACGAGGCTATTTGGATTCGAGTAATTCGCTTTTAGTTGACATATTATTGTCATGGCAATGGTAGAACTGAAAACTTCGCCTGACACCAAGTTTTACAGTTCTCTCATAGCCATGACAAAAATATATCAACTAAAATCTTATGATTACTTAGTTCCAAAAAGCCTCGTGACTCCCAAATGACCCCGATTTAGGTAATTCAAAAAAAAAAAACAATCCTGATACATTTTACTCACATTGTTATGTGTAATTACTTTCATTCACCCATCCAATCCATTTGTGGCGGCGGCTCTTGTGAATCTATTCAGCCTATACAGTAGTACCTATACAGTACGTTAAAGTTGAACCATTGTTGCCAGTCATATAAGGACTATCATTATGCCACCCTGGCCATCTGCAGAATTAATAATGCCTTACGCTTGACAGAAACAAGAGTTGCATCATGTTCATGTCCAATTGGGGTTACGCATCTTTTAAGGATGGCCTTGGTTATATTTGGGTCTGTTTACTGTCAGAACCAGCTGAGCGACCGACGGACAATTTGATTCTGATATTAAAAGTAGGTTACATTCAGTTTGATTAATGGAACGAGCATTTTATAGCGTCCATGAATTATTTAGCTTGATTGACCGTCTAAATTCCTTTTTTTTTTGTTTTGGCTTGGCCCAAGCAGTTTGGGTTGACTTGAAAATGGCGTATTTGTTTGATTCTGCTGTTATGTATTTCTATTGTCTTATTTTACTACTTGTGCATGTTCTGTAGGTGAATTAAGAAAATATATGACTTAATTAGACGCTCGTGTCTATTGAAGCCGTTAAATCGTAATTTGACTATGAATTTTTGTAGGTCCAGAGAAATCAGAAAAACAAATGTATTTAAATGTAAGCGAAGTAAAATGGGTTAAACATCAAAAAATATGGGAAATATTTGACTACACAAGAACAATAAAACACTAAATTAAACATTGTACTCACGTCTTTTCTTTCCTAGCCTATATGAGTGTCCCACTGCTGGGCAAAGGTGTCTTCCATTGATCTCCATAAGTCCCTATTAGTTGTCTCTTCCGGCCACTTGCTCAGGAATGCGTCCAAGTCGTCCCGCCGTACGTCTTAATATAAAAAAAATCATACAGATAGTATTAAAATGACGCATAATTTGTCTAACAAGTGAAAACGACAATGTCATTATTTACTTAATGACGTTGACTTATTTAAATCCATTAAAACTCAGCCTTAGACTAAATCTAATTGAGACTACGTTAAGATAGACACAATTTATTTCTTGCTTAGATTGTATTTATACCTAAATGGTTTATAATTTGATTGCGAATTCCTGCCGAATACGGTCGGCTTTTGTTCAAAGAGTATTTGTTTAAACTCTCTTGCCGATTAGAATCCAAGGGAAACGGGTTAAGCAAATCTTAAGAAGCCCTTAGAGAATAATTAACCAACTCGGCTTAATTTTTTGTAGGGATAAATTCGGAATTGAAACATTAGTAAAAATTAAATCTACAAATTACGCAAGACTTATAGAAATGTTTTGAAGCGGCCGTTTCAGCAAAGTCAAAAGGTTTATAGTAAAACACAACTGATATGGCTTACCGATGTACCTGCGCAGAAGACGAAATTTCGAAGCGCGGGAACCAATCAGCATGATCCACGCGTTGCGCGTCTGTATTCTGGGCTATTATTGGTTAATAATAACGCCATGTTGACGAGCGCCCGCGTGTCATTCAGGCAGCCGTCAGTGAGATGGAAAAAATAGATGCAATTTAATTTGCACCTTATAACTATTACGTACAAGTCTGATCGTGGGTTTAATCGTGGTTTCGGAAATCATCGGAATCGTTGTTCGTGTCTGCGCGAACGAACATTCACGACACGCCATATAAATTGTGTTCTACTGTACTTTCGGTTTTAGACTATAAATATGTATGTGTAGTCTATTAATATTCGTCTAGACTAGAAAGTTTTCTTCTCTTATGTCAAAGTTGATCGGATGTGCATTGTATGACGGCTAGAGTTCACAGGTTTAACTTAAGCCTAGCTTTCGGCTCTCGGGCAACAATGTGTTATTTCTAGCTTCTCAGGGAGATTGGATACTTTTATATCCAGTTGCTATTCAATCGAAATTTGATGTACGTACTATCCCACCAGGGGCCCGTTTCTCATCAAAAAGTATTAGTCTAATAATATTAGTGTTTTGTCTCATTTTTTAGTTTTATTTACGAGACAAAACACTAAGATTATTAGTCTAATACGCTTTGAGAAATGGGCCCCAGCCCTTTACTATGTGAAGTTGTAAAAAATGGCTTCTCATAGTTATTACAATCGGTATGATTAATTTTAAATTTAATATCTTAGTTTTTTAGTATTTTATTCTAAGTATTATCTTCTATATATATAGAAGGCAAACCTGACTGACTTATATGTATATCAACGCACAGCTGAAACTACTGTACCTAGAAACTTGAAATTTGGTATAGGGGTTCCTTTCATGATGTAAGTGAGCACTAAGAAAGGATTTTCCGAAAATCGACCCCCAACGGGAAGAAATGGGGGGAGTAGCGGGAAACTAATTCTACGAGTACGAAGTCGCGGGCGTCCTCTAGTTATATAATAAATATGTTGTCTACAAGGATACTGCTTGTCATTTTAATTCATTTTAATTAGTATATAACTTCTACATACGAAGACGTCGTTTACGTGTTTGAATGTGATATATCTATTTTAATTAAGGCAGGGATTTAATTATTTCTACCCCACATTAATAAAGAGTTAAAACTAATCAGCGATTTAATCATCGTAATGTTAAATGCTTTATTGATCGCTGAGAAAGTTAGCAATCAAAATTAATTGCTTTGATAATATTTATTTACGCCATAAAGATTGGAAATGGCAGACTTATCGACTAGTTATCTATATGGTCACTTAGAAGTTTATAAGGCATTAGAAGTTCTTTGATTTTATAAATGAAACCTATAAATTAATATCATGGATTACAATTATTAGCAGCTAACTAATCTAACTATGCGGTCCAAGCTAAAAGGCGGTAAGTGCATATGGACTTTATACTCTTACATTCCCTTTTTCTTGTGGATGGCAATATATTCTTTTAGCTTCTTCGTCTTCGTCCACGTTGACCATCCTACGGGAACCGTGTTTTTTTCTGGATAAATGGTAGCCTATATGTTAATGCAGGGTATGAGATAAAAAAAAAAACAATAAAAAACACCCGAACTCGAATTTTAGCATGAATATATACACACACAGACAAACTTTCACATTTATAATGCCTTGAAAAAAACAATAAATTAATATGTTTTTTTCGGGTACCTATTACTTTATCGAAACACTTTTCAACGAACGTATCATTACGCAGAATTTTCATTTCATCGAAAGGCATTTCTCGCCGCATGAGGATTTTTTTTTTGATTTTGACAATTCTTACCAAACCTAACCTACGTACTTAATGTTTAAGATATCCTGAAAACATCTTGGTTTCAGCAGAAACTACCGTTCGACAAAATGAGATTCGATGAAATGATACAATCGATGAAGTGAAATTCGATAGAGTGATGGGTTACCGTTTTTTTCACATTACCGGCTGCTGATAGATTCAAACAATACGGAATACAATATCATAGTCAAAATAAGTTATTCACCACAAAATAAAGTTCTCTTACGTAGACTTTAACATAACCATGCACTGTAGGTATCGTCACGTTCACAGTTCGTATAAACTAACTAATGTGACCCGACTAACAGTCATCTGTAGCCATTATAAGAGCGAGGAACAGACGGACACGTAGACAAGTACAGTATTACGTTTCCTAATAGCTGTCGGCAATCTTTGGTTCTCTTTGAAACACGAAGCGACAAATATAATAGTTCCGAGTGGGTTAGCGATAACCAGCCTAACGCTACTAAGAAGCTGCGAGTACCCTGAGGCCCTTGTCAAGATGCACTACGCTAACTAGCGTTTCTATTCGTTTTGTTCTTAAACCAATCGCGTCACTGGTAGATGTCGTGATACGAAAAGTCACGTGATCTACCAGTGACGCGATTGGTTTAAAAACGAAACGAATAGAAACGCTAGTTAGTGTAGTGCATTTTGGCAAGGGCCTCAGTACATAGTACATGGACGACATCATGCCAATTATTCTTGATAAGGGTAGCGCCGATCGGCATCGACTGGAACATTACGCACGCCCTGCTTTCTTTGATAGCATCAATTCGGAACGTTATTAATTATTAGACTTATTATATTAATTAAAGGTTTAATTTGAGTTGAGCGCTTTAGCGCGTTCAAAATCTTTTGTCTATACCTCGGACTTTTCATCAGCATTACAGTCAAATTTGCACTTTTCTGAAAAACAAAGATATTATTGAAAACTATTTAAGTACCTATGTTGTTTTTACGTCTGTAGCTTCATGTTTTTCTAACCTTTGGCTTTTATTAAACTGAAACCCCTAAAAAGAACCGTATTGTACTAGAACTTAATTTACAAATTGCACTGCACATTATGCATTTAGGATGTTCGTGAAGTTGACCAACCCAAATCGTTTACCCGCAAATGACATGTCTATATCGTTAGTTCATCGTTAGTTGACGTTAGTTCATCGAGGCCCTAGCCATGATGCATTACGCTAACTAGAGAAAAGCAAATACCTGAGGTGCTAGACAGGACGCATTACGCTAACCAGCGTTTCTATTAGTTTCGTTTTTGAACCAATCGCGTCACTGGTAGATCTCGTGACTTTTCGTATCACGTCACCTACCAGTGACGCGGTTGGTTTAAAAATGAAGCGAATAGAAACGCTAGTAAGCGTAATGCATCTTGGCAAGGGCCTCTGAAATCAAACTGCCACATTTATGTTCATCATCATCATAAGTTAAGAGCTATGCTCTTGTAGGTGGAGTGTCCGCCATTCGTCTCTATTGGTTGCTAGATTCTTGACATCTTGGAACGACACGACCTTAACTTTCTCATTCACTTGCTCAAAGTAACTTCGTCTGGGTCGTCCTCTGCCTCTTTTGCCTTCTATTTTCCCTCTATGATATTTTTCATGAATTTATCGTGACTTAACAAGTGCCCTATCATCTTCCCTCTTCTGTTTTCTATCGTCTTTAACAGGCTTCCTTAACATTTATGTCACGGTCGATAAAATAGCCGTTTTAATATTAGGTTACCGACTGACATGCACTTAAACCGTGAGACCGTCGTTCTGCGAAGCTAAATCGATATAAATATCGATTTAGCGACGTTAACAAGACTGTTCGTCTATTGAATGTGGTTGATGGTGAATTCGACGATTTACACGGGTTTGAATTGTGTACAGGAAATGCAAACCGGATAACCGGTTAGTTTAACCGGAATGATACAGGGTCGGTAGAAACCGGTTATTTGTTTAACATATTCGTAATATTCGGAATTATAATTAAATTTTAAATGCATCGAAATATGTAAATGAGCGGAAATTAAGGAATTATGAGCGCCTAGGTAGTATTTCACGTTAAGAATCTACCAGCGCCTGCTGAGAAGAAGCGCCTCAAAAACTCAACAGTCCGTCAGCTCAAAGTTAGTTAGATCCCTGAAACGGATTTGTTTTGTAAAAAATGTATTTTTTTGTGTTTTGTACAATTAAGTATTCATGTAGGTATTTTATTGTTATTTTCAATGAGTTAAATGACACAACTTTACTTTTAATAATTATTCATTTTATGGCGGTTCTTGTTAAACTTAACTTTAATTTTTACTTTTGTTGTTTGACAACCTAAAACCGGAAATTTTACGCTTAGCCGGTTGTGATCGACCCAGCTCGTTAATTTACCGGTTTTAAATGTGCCCGATAGCATACCCTGGTCGTGTTGTCGATATAGGGGTAGTCAATCATCAGTACATAAATGGGGATGATCGTATATTAAATTGGTACATTTGGCATATTGGGAGTTCCCATTCAGACCATTGTTTCCTAGAATCAGATTTCCACGTCTGTTTAGTAAATGAGAATTGATCGCAGTTTAATCCATTTGGCAATTGAAATATTATTTCTGACTGATTGTTAGTCGTCCATTAGAAAATTAGATAAACTCTTTGTGTGTCCGAAATTAAGTGATTATAATACCTTTCTATTTTCTATTACATTATTTTATTACATTACTTTAAGGGCGACTCAGTTTTGTTGTATTTGCTTTTGAAATAGTTATTTATGTAACTGGTACATAATGAAGCTTCTTAAGGTACGAGCGCCGAGGTTAGAGCGCGAGCTTGCGAGCGCTCTAATTATAGGCACGAGTACCTTAAGAGCTAATTATGTACCGTTGCATACATAACTTTTTCTACAAGCTTAGAATGATAATGACTAAAATAAACAATCGCTAACTTTTCCCTCGTCTTCACTCGATTTTTCTGCTAACAAATTATTTGTTAGCAAAGTCATTTTCATTATTCCGATTGGCGTTAATAGTTTGTAAATTTTATTGCTAAATGTTTATAAATTCATGCAATCTTTAATAGTTCGGTACTAAAACAGTTCTGACAATTTATCATAAAAGTTGGAATGCCAAACAAAACGCCATTTTGTTGATATCCATATTGAACGTAACCATGGTAACCAAATAACAAATCGATGGATATTGCTCATCTATTTTTAGTAACTTGATAAAAATGTAATTCTAAACACATATTTAGTCTAAAAAATAATTTTATTTTTAATATAGATAATTTTAATTGGTGTTAACATTTTTCAACGGTTTATTATACAAATTATTAGGATGTCAAGTGTTAACTAAACGCCAAGACTGATATCCGGAATGACCGTTACCATGGTAATAACAATGCTATAATAAATTATAGAACTGTTATTACCATGGCAACGCTAATTATAGAATTGTTTTTACTCTTCGGTTACGCTATAGGTGGTATTCTGACACCATTAACGATATCAATATTAGCGGTTTATAGTGCGCGAGTAGAAAAAAGGAATTAAAAAGGCATCAAAAACGTCAAATTTATTACCATTTGAGTGTAACCGGAGTCTCTATTCTATTTGTTTCAAAATCATCTGGTTTATGAAACCATATTGATGTTTAGCGATGCCGTCGCTTTACTGTCAAATAAATAAGAGCTATTCTAACGTCGTAAGTGTATTATTTAATTACTAAACAAAGAAGAAGAGAGGCACTGCTGGTTCGTTCTTTTTTTAAATCGCAGACAAGCTTATGCGTTTTGTTTTTGTGGATTAAAACCGGTCACATATTTTCAAAACTACTTACTCGACTTTTTTTGAACAAAGTTGTATTCATAAGCAACTAATTTGATCAATAGGGAATATTCATTGATTTATTAAATCGCATTTCTCAACAAAATATAAAAATGAAATAAATTAAATGAAAACCGTAAAAAAGATCCAAAGAGAGACCAAAAGTCAAATTAAAATTAATACAAGCATTTTAAACTGCTAATTAGACAGAGAGATCCGATACGCCGTGTGACGTCATGTAACACGTCGGCCCTATAAACTTCATGTTAAATTCTGTTTAGCTTCAAAGAGCTTTTGAATGAGTCAGCTTTTATTGAAGCTGTGAAAAAAGACATGAATGTTCACTATTAATAGCTCTTGCTATTTAAAAATTACGAATCCACGTGTTACAAGTTAACAGCACTTAATTATTTATTATTGTGTTGATCCCGCAAGACAATTGTGAAACTTGTTGTTTTCCGACGTTGCGTATTACCACGTTTTTTATTAGTTATTCTTCGGCATTATTAACGATTGCTAATTGTCGTCTCGCAAGCAAACGGTTGTCACTTGGATTAATTATCTGCGCAAATTGAGCATTTAATTGTGTAATTCTGAAGAAAGAATTAATTATTTTATTAGCATTAACATTGAGAAATAAAGTAGGGTTAGTTAGTGAAGACTATCATCGCTATTGCACAAGAAATTAAACCTTGCCAAATTGTAAATGTCTATAGCCTCAGACCACCTTGTTATCAGAGGAATTGTTTTTTTTTTTAATGGCTATTTGTCGGTCGAGTGAGCGAGCTCATACGAGCAACAGTTAAGCTACCAAATTGAGAAGGGCTATCCATCATTTTTTATTACAATTCACGCCCTAAGATTTGGTATACACAGACCTTATTATCAGTGGGGCGTATAGATATTTTTGACACCTTGGGAGCGTATACATATTTATGGCTTTGACTGTACATACGGTCTGATGGGACAAGGTCTGACAAGTTGAAAAGTGAGGAGGCCCTTATGAGAATAACTTGACTGGCGGCCTGTGTGTGCGTTTGCCTTATCTATGTCACAATAAATATAAAAAAAAAACAAGCAATGTTCTTGGTCTTGGTTATTGACAAACATTCATATGTCCGCCCTTGGGGTTTGCCAGAGAGCCATGGAGCTTAGTATTCCGAGCGTTAAGCTTACAGATCGCGTCCGAAATACGCTCCAAAACACAAATTGTTGAAGTACCTAAAACAGCCGCGAGACTCAAGTCAGTCAGCAGCGGCCTTTACATGTAAAGTTCGGACCGCGGGAAACGCCACGCGCCGTTTCAATCTTCGTTCCGAACCGTACATTTTTTAATATTTTACTATTACAGTTGCATTTACACGTACGGTTCGGAACGAAGATTGGAATGGAGCGTGGCGTTTCCCGCGGTCCGAACTTTACGTGTACAGGCCGCTAAAGACTGGCCCGTACAAATTTGTCGCATGCCGGATACCAATTGGGCAAAAAGAATCACGAACTGGATCCCACACGACAGAATTCGGCGTCGCGGTAGACCTATGCGCAGATGGCGAGATCAGCTTGACGCTTTCAGAAGGGACTGGCACAAGACAGGAATGCGTGGAAAGACGAGAGGGAGGCCTTTGCCCAGCAGTGGGACACTTTAGGCTAACAAGTAATACTTAATAATAATAATTGAGTTATGGTAAAAACTAGCGAGTTGTAACGGCTAGCTGTCGTTGTTATAGCACACGTTGCGGGAAGCCTTTGAAACTGCCATAAATTGTCCACCGAGAAATTAACACGAATCACTTTTTGGACATAAACGCGTAAATTATATCGCTTCCTCATGCCCAGTCACGCATGCGCGCTTAAATTCTGAAATCCAAGAAGACAAAATAAGTCCGGTTATAATTCGATTTACTTTAAATCTAGTAACGCGGTAACAAGGTTCGAAATAGATTAATATAAGTATGGTTTATATTACTTTTTATGCGTTTGCGCATAGTAGGTACGCTGCTAGCTTTAGACACGCGCGTTTAGTGTCGGAACTTCCTTTATCAATGTTGGCAGCTTCCTTTGTAATATATTAGACATTTTTAGGGTTCCGTACCTCAGAAGGTACCTTTTTTTTCTTAGTTAATGGCTTTTACTCCTTGTTTTAACAAGGTATATTTCGCTACTGTCTAGTTTTAGACAATCACCATGGACTTATTAAAGAAAATAGTCCGTGGATATCACACGCGAGGACAATTTCTCGGTTAAAGAGTATTTTACCTTCGTGGACTAAACAGAAACACATGGGGTTAGCTCCATGCACTTCTGTCAAGTGACGTACAGTCGGCCAAAAATGTGGTCTAGCACCCTACGGTTGAAGTTCATTTGCACGTCATGATACAAGTTCGATTTTCCCTTGCAATAATATTATGACACTGACAAGTGTCAACCTTAGGGATAATTTGATCTCACAGAAACTTTTGTCAAAACTGGTAGACCACTTTTTTGGCCGACCGTACCTAGTACTATATTATTTACTAGAGGACGCCCGCGACTTCGTACGCGTAGAATTAGTTTCCCGCTACTCCCCCCATTTTTTCCCGTTGGGGTCGATTTTCGGAAAATCCTTTCTTAGTGCTCACTTACATCATGAAAGGAACCCCTGTACCAAATTTCAAGTTTCTAGGTACAGTAGTTTCGGCTGTGCGTTGATACATCAGTCAGTCAGTTTAGCCTTTTAAATATATATATAGATTAAGTCAATTTGACGTATTTCTGTTCGTGGTTCTTACTATATGGTTGTCTAGGAATCTATACCGGCTGTACTGTATTAATTCCAAAAAGCTATACTTATGTTTGTTGTGTTTTTATATTCTATGTATTTTGACGACTGTTCATCTTAAAGAGCATCATTTAATCTTCATTTCGTTTTTATTACAGGTATGCACTAGCTGAAATGTACACATTAGAAATACAGTCCAGTGGTAAATAGAAAAAACAAAAATACACATAAACAACACAAGATACCGCATAAAGTACATTGCATGAGAATGAACAATTAATATCACCAGCAATAATATATTATCCAACATTGGGCGCAAAAATATCTGATACGCTCTTATATCGCTAGTAATAAAGACTTGTCAGATGTTTTTGCGTCCAATGTTGGATAATATATTATTGCTGGTGACTGTACAACTAAGTACGCGAACAGACAGATAGGTAGGTATAGCGACTTATTTTATATGGTAGACAGAATAACGATTGATTTTTATAGGGAGTCCATTGTTTCCCATAACTTTTTTGGGTTATAATGTCTTTGTTTCCTTTCATGATTATTGAGTCATAATTTTTATATCGCTGGAACCGTTTTTTTTTTTAATTTCTTGAATATCTAACGTGTAGATAGGGTAGATAGGTTTGGTTAGATTGTATAAAAATCCAGAAAAAAGTAAGCTTCTTAAACCCAACCCGACCTAACCGCCCTCGCCATGCTCGGGCGGATATTTAGTATATTTAAAACCTAGGTTAAGCAGAGCCGTGGCGCTCGCTAGCGAGCGCCCCCTCGCAGTCAATTGCGAAGTTGTGACGGTGGAAATCACCAACAACAATTTCCAAATCAAAAAAAAAAAAAAAGCTTCTTAAAAAAATACGTTAATACGCTAGTGCCCTAAAAATTTCTAATTAATCCGTCATTAATAACGCATATTTTTTAAATATTGAACGCATATTTTTTTTTTGTCAATTAAACTAAAAATGACGAAGATAAAGTGCGTTGAAATTTCACGTGACGTCACGCCGTGGCACACTTTATACCACGTTGTGACGTCACGAGTCCCCACTCCCGATTTGAAAAAGCAAAAAATACGTGTTCAATATTTTTTGATAATCTTACTGACGGCCTTTTTTTTTCCCAGGACACACCCCTATTACTAAAACAAATCATGACCAAAAACATTGGCAGACATGGACCTTCTATGCCGTAGATTTTCAGTCAAACACATTGCCATACCTATTGTACCTAGATCCTAGTGGTATATATTAAGGCCCCTTGATCTACGGAACCCAGACACAGAAGGGTAAACGATATCCCAAAATAATGGGCCGCATTAGTCACTTAGGTCATTGTTCACTTAAAGAGGAGCAAAATGAATGGCCCCACTTAATACGTTCTGAGTCTCAGCTCAATTGGATACGGACCTTATGTCCTGATGTTAGAGGACATTTTGATTTAGCAGTGCTGTAGGATTAGACGGATTCGTTATATTTGGAAATGTCGAGAAGTTTGTAGAAAGGAACCTATAATTTGAAATGTAATACGGACTGGAAAAATAATGACGTGTCTAAGATTGGACGTGTCCACTTAAAGACCCTGAGGAAACCTGCACATTCGAACAGCTGAGCGTGTAAGAGCGTAATTGCAGAAAAGATTCTAAAGGATCGAAGTGTAGGTATCCGAAAGGGGTGCGTCAAAGTTTATATAAAATTGCAACTCCGATTATTGGAACTCCGAAAATGTAATTTTTATACCGCTGGAACCGTAAACTTTTCAGAAGTTCTGAAAAATTCAATGTGTAGATAAGACTAGGTTAGGTCAGGTGTGATTTATAAAAAACCTGAAATGTAACAGTTACGAAAAAATACGTTATATGTTCCGATGATTATGACTTAAAACACTATCGGACTACAAATTTTTATATGAGCCAATATGGACCCATCCGAAAGATAAGATAAGATAAGATAACGTATGGTTAATCCTCTGTCACTCATGAACTCGGTTTTTTTTATATATTTTAGATTTGAGTTAATAACAAAGAAATACAATACGTAAATATTCTTTTTTTATACTTTGTGAAAAATGGGAATGTTGCCTTCAAGCAACATAGAGTTATGAGATCAAAAAGAATGATCAGGGTCTGCAGGGCTGTCGTCATCGTAATCTAGGCCATATTCACTACCTGTCTACTCTGTGATAATTAAAGAGGGTAAAATAAAACCTACTTTTATGATTTTATAATATTTGTTAGTCACAGGTGAATAAAAGCGCGCTATTTAATTGGCACTAAAAAGCTTATTCGCCATTGGACGATTCGAAACATTTAATAATTTGCCAGACACGAATCCATTTTTACATCGCAATTTATTTAAATTGAAACGCGATAATAATCCGCTAATTGATTGGGACTTTATCGGCCGACGACACGTCGATCGTTTCATTTCAACGAGATTTCATGAAATATTCTTATAAATTAATTACAACATATACATATACATATACATCCATCTTGTTTACATGACATGTTTATTCTCTACAGATTTTGACAATTTAAAAATAGAACTCTAATTTTGAATCCAACGTTCGAGCAGTGTTGCCGTTTAAGCGCTTGGTGCACTTACACAGGAAGTTTTATGACTTTTATGAGCAATATTATAATGCTGGGATCCAACTGAGAAAATCAGTAAATCAGTATTTATTTGCAATAAGTATGGTTTACATTGGTCTTATTATAATATTGGAGCACATACTTAGCTAAATCTAGCATGCAAATTTTATATTTTATTATGTCCTAAAGTTCTAAGTGTAAACATGTCAATCCATTAATCTTATAAATTATAATCAAAAAATAAAATTATTACAACAATTTAGTGTCAAGGTTAAAAAATTCTTGCATTGAGTAAAAACACTTTTCCCTCAACCATGCATTTAGCTTATGTTTAAATTTTCTATTTGGCGTAATTTGCCTTAAGCAGTTCGGTAAATGATTGTAAATTTTTACAGTCATCCCGTGACAATTCCTATGAAACAGTGCACTTTTGCACGTCGACACATTTAACCTCGTAGGGTCCCTAGGCCTCAGCTTTGCGTTTAGTAGAGGTTTTTTGTACAAATCTGGATATTTCGTGACAAAGATGCAGGCTTCCAAAATGTACATGCTAGGCAATGTCAGAATATTTAATTTTTTAAAAAGCGGTCGACATGATTCTAGCGGCCCAACATCACAGACAGCTCTAACACACTTTTTTTGACATATCAATGCTTGCCGTATATCGGTGCTGTTTCCCCAGAGTACTAGACCGTATCTAAGGATCGATGATACGTATCCATGATAGGCTGTGAGTGCAATTTTTTCCCCCGCTATCCGCTTTATACGCCTTAATGCAAAAGTAAACCTCTCTAGTCTTGAGCATACATTATTAACGTGCGATTTCCAGTTACAGTGGCGATCAAGGATAAATCCTAGGAACTTAATTTCATCGACTTCTTCAATTTTTTGTACTCCATATTTAATATTTAGCAATGGTCTTTGTGTCATGTGATTACTAAACTGTATACATTTAGTTTTCATTACATTTACAGATATATTATTACATTCCATCCAATTTTTAATAGCATTTATAGTCATATTTATTTTATTAATATAAGATTTATTCATTTCGTCATCAGTTATAATAATTGAGATGTCATCTGCAAATAATATAGTTTTGTCATTAGTTACATTTGGTAAATCATTGATGTAAATTATAAACAGCAAGGGACCCAACACACTACCTTGGGGAACACCAGTTCTATTTACCTCGTGGGAAGAAAGGTATCGTTTATCTTCCATGTGTTCATCCAGTTTATTAATTTCTACGTATTGTGTTCGGCCAGTTAAGTAACTCTCAAGCCACGTAAGAGCATTGCCCCTTATGCCGATACTCTCACACTTATTAATTAATATGTCATGTCTAACAAAGTCGAAAGCCTTACTCATGTCAAAAAAGATACCCGCAACTGGTAGCTTTTTGTCAATGCCTTCAGTAATTGCCTTTATTAAAGAGTAACAAGCTAAAGTTGTAGATTTGGCTTTCTGAAAGCCATTTTGCTCTGCGTAGATGATTTTATGTTTGTTTAAAAAATTTGTTATTCTAGCATGCAAGGCCTTTTCAAAGATTTTTGAAAAATTTGAGATTAGTGTTATAGGTCGGTAATTGTTTAATTCTTGTACGTCGTCTTTTTTAAAAAGAGGCTTTACAACTGAATTTTTAAGTCTCGCTGGAAATTTCCCATTTATGAAAGACTTGTTTATCAGGCACTCTAGGATTGAGGCTATATTATCTGCACAGATTTTAAGTATATGAGCAGTAATTCCATCAAAACCTACCGCATTGGTGTTACTTAAAGACTTGATGATTTTTATTACTTCATTCACTGTGCAAGGTGCGACAAACATGCTTGCACTTGTGGTATTAATATATTTAGTGCCCGCGCTTTTCTTATTAGTACTATTATTAGCAATGCTTGTAAAGTAGTGATTAAATTTGAAAGGGTATAAGTCTCCTGAAGGTTTAAGTCTAGCTAGTATACTCAGTTTATGCATATACCCTTTTTTGTTACGAGTTAAGTAGACTTATACCCTTTTTCACTAGAGCCCCAGTGGACCGTCAACAAGAGTTGTCTTACTCTAATTTGGTGTAATAGAATGAGACATCCATACAGTTAACAGGGAATTATTGTTCAAAAATGACCCGTTAACTCCCTTACGCAGCCGTCGAGATCTACCTATCATCTAACTATACAAAGCGGCTGTGTGTAACGCGCTTTAAGCGCATCAAAACGTGTAATTAAGTAATTCCAACACTGAGGCATGATAGTTTCACACGATATAACTTCATTAGCACATCTTTTAGAGTTTTCCCGTGGCTCCGTCCGCGTAGAAGTAGTATATGTGGGATAGAAAGAAGAAAGAAGAGTTGAAAAAAGATTATATCTTCCGCTCTTTAATTAAAGAATCCTCAAGATCTTTCTTTGTTTTAGATATTTAAGTTAGTTTTTAAGTCAGGGTCCCTAAACCAGCGCCGCACAGTGGCACAGTGCTGAATAGGGGCTCCTTTCAACGCCATATTTGATTTGTTTTTATTTGTCATTTGTTTTAAACATGTTGCCGTAAGTAAGCGTTGAATAAAATATAAATATTCTATTACATATTTTTTTCTAATCAATATCTGCAATTATCAGGCTCATAACCAATCAAAACTATACATATTTCTGAACAATTGACATATTTATTTGAAAAGGCATTTATAAATCGAAATCAAAGGTTCTGATATTTTATTTACTTATCATCTCGCAGTAAATACCATCCTAGAAGATGAGTTAAAACTTTCAGTTATATCTGTCCAGACGCGGAATTATCTTCAACTTAACAATATTTAATTACCACGGAAACCAAAGAAGGAAATAGCGTCGTGTAATTAATAATTGAATTCCTCGGTTAATGTATATTCCGCGCACGCGCATCGCAGCCATCCTTTGAGATGCAATGCAGGATACACGTGCAAGGAATCCGATACGGGTCTTAATATCGCGAGAATTATGGCTGGCTGTTTTACCAATCATGTATGAAGGGTTTTTTGGAGCTTAGTGTATTGTCGAGATCTTAAATAGGGTTACACTTGTTTTGTATTATTTTACAAAGATAACAATAGAACAGTGGTAGCAAATCCTTTAAAATTGTACAGGTACAGTCAAGTACAAGGATTATGTACGACTAAACTTTTCAACTTATTTCAATGGAATAAAAATCTTCCGTGACTCACTGACACGCAAAGCCCAAACTGTTAAACCTAAGGACTTGAAAGAAGGGAATAATACCTTAGGTATCCTAGGGTTGCAATTAGAAAGGATTTTTCGAAAATCGGCAACCAACGGGAAGGAATAGAGTTAGTAGCGGAAAGCTGATTCTACGTCCTAGTCGCAGGGCATCCTCTAGTTTTTATTACACGACTGCTCAAAAAAAGGAGTGTAATGTTTTCAGGGTTCATGTATGTATGTATCTTACGATTCTTTATTCCACCTTAAATTCTAAACGCCTGAGCCGATTTAAATGTGTGGTATCGTTAGAATCCTTTCACCATCCCGGGTGACATAGGATACCTAAACTGTTAAAAATTAAATAACAACAATGGCAAAATGTCCATTATACATGTCGACAAAAAAAAGTCTTCTAATTAATACAATATAGGTATCATTTGAAAGGTCTTAATGTGATCTCAAATAATATATAAGAATATAGTATGATTAATAAAAGAGTTTAATAACAATAACAAAAAATGCAGGCGGGTTTTTAAAGCTTGCTTTTCATTTAGTTATTATACATAATTTTGTACTCAACTTTATCTGTTGTTGAAACTGTACAGAGTTCAAGATGGTTTCTTAAAACTTTAATTAACCTTGTATTGCGTTAGGTTATCCGTTAATTAAACTACGCAACGTAAGTGACGATACCACTTTAAACAAAAGTATAGCGTTTATTTTCATCAAGATTTGCATGACTAACGGCTTGCACGGCACGTGTAAGAATGTTTCGCCACTATTGTTAGAATATTACTAAGTGTGAATAAGCTTACAGCTTACATTTCCCTCGTTCTCCGACTATAACCATGTGTTTTTAATTTAATCCAAGTGCTTTTAAAGGTTTATTTTGTTATCGTATGTTTCTGCTCAAGAGAAACTCTACCTGCGGACCTAGTATGGCTGTGTCTATATCGCGTGTCTAATGTGGATAAAGCATCCGTCACTCTTGTTCTTATTTACGTGTCAGAAGGTGACGGATGCCTTATTCAAACTTTATCACGCGATAAACGCAGCCATAATAGGGTAATAGGTATCTTGTGTGGGTATATAACCAAAGAAGTAACATCATCAAAATGTATGCTAACAACAAAACCATTACGTTTTTTGAACAAACAAAATTGTCTGGAAAAAAGCCCTTTCTATTGTAGCCAGAAATTCTGAAATGAATCCCTTCTCAACTTATTTCCCCAATAGCGTCTTCCTTCGGGAATTTCCAAGTGTGTCAAATTACTTAAGTGTTTTATAGATCTTATAAAAAAGTCCATTAAATTTGAGCGCTCGCTCGG
The DNA here is from genome assembly GCA_948252455.1 of Acleris cristana. Taxonomy (NCBI): domain Eukaryota; kingdom Metazoa; phylum Arthropoda; class Insecta; order Lepidoptera; family Tortricidae; genus Acleris; species Acleris cristana. Next base: position 3,725,171 of record OX411774.1, on the reverse strand, counting down.
CCTGTCAGGGCTGAATTAAAATCATTCGATTGGATTACAAATTCCGATAATTAGAGAGGGGCGCGTTATTTTATCGATATCGATTTTTACTTATTAGACAGATGTTATACGGGAACTTTCCGTTGTGAGAATGGAAGAGGTCTATGTTTAATAGTGGAGAGGAGCTACGATGGTAGAATGATAGTGAAGGGAAAGATAATGAATGAAAGTTCGCTGCTTATCAATAATATAAGCAACAATTTAAAATATACAACAGTACCCTTTTCATTAAAAATTCTTGCCCTTGTTCGTAATTTTATATGTGAATTTGTATCCCAAATTTTGTTTCTGAGTCTTGGATGATTTTTATGTATTTAAGTATTTATTTCTCTATATAAGTATTATTATCTTTGTCTAGTACCCATAGTACAAGCCTTAGTTTGGGAAACAATTGGAACTGACCGATTCTCCAGTATTAAAAGTATCCTTTGTCCGTCTTCGTACTTTTTTTATAAACTATCTCTGTACAAATTTCACATCGATTGTTTGAGGCGTACCGTGAAGGCCAATCGAACTGCACTGCTGCCCTGCCAAGATGCACTACGCTAACTAGCGTTTCTATTCGTTTCGTTTTTACACCAATCGCGTCACTGATAGATGACGTGATACGAAAAGTCATGTGATCTACCAGTGACGCGATTGGTTAAAAACGAAATTAATAGAAACGTTAGTTAGCGTAGTGCATCTTGGCAGGGCCCTCTGATACACTGTCGCATCGATTATATTAAGGATCATTGAAAGTAACGAATTGTGTTATACGTGCCGGTTTTTATCACTTTGTAAAGTGATTGTTCAATGACGTTTCCTTACCAGTTGTTCAGCAGAAGTTATCGCGACCTAGAATAGATTAATTTAAAATAAACGCGTCGTTTGTCGTCTAGCGCAGCGTCTGAGTCGCTTCCGCCAACAAGCAGATCGCCGTGAATAATTTTCTTAACTTATAGTCGCGTTCATGTTTATTTAAATTTTATTTTTTACAAAGGTTTAATGATTACAATCAAGCCTAAAGGGCTAATAAGTAATTTTATTATATCCTAAACTGTTAATTCAACTAAGCTAAGAATGTGTAAATTAACACTTTTCTTACTGTCTCTATTAAGGGGAAGGCACTTTGTTCTTGAGTTCTTCATACGTAGCAATAGTCACTGCACTATTTTTATCTGCATTTGATGCACTAAACGAGCTCAACAGGTTTTAGAAAGACTGTGATCGTGAGCTTCAGCTTAATTATGTTTATAATTATGACGCTTTGTGTTTAATTATGAATGAAGAATGAACATAGAATAGATTGTTAATTAATTTACGAGTAAATTCACATGGCTGTCAGTTTGTTCAAATACGAGTAAATTTTGAACCAGTTTGTTTGAATGGGCTTATATTAGAAAAACGATGTAAAACTGTTGACAATGCAATACTAGTAAAAATAAGTTTTAGGCGATACTCTTATTTACAGTCAGATATTAGACACTACGGTGCCTAAGAGCTGAGGCCCTTGCCATTATGCATTACACTAACTAGCGTTTCTATTAGTTTCGTTTTTAAACCAATCGCGTCACTGGTAGACGACTTGATACGATAAGTCACGTGATCTATCAGTAGCGCGATTGGTTTAAAAACGAAACGAATAGAAACGCTAGTTAGCGTAATGCATCTTGGCAAGGGCCTCTGCTCTGATGATGCAATATTATATTTAACGTGCGAGACTTACCACTTTGGATTCATTACATTATCCTCGTTAAGCGCTCTGTGGGGTTATTATGAGATAGCTATGCAGTTCAGTTTACGCTGAGAGAAAAGGACAGAGCTATATAACCAAACCCCGAATGACAGGAGCAAAAATGTATCAGTGGCTAGTGATTAATTAAATATCGACCGAGTTTTATCGACATAGTTAAACAGCAAATTTTCAATCATCATAATTAATGGTTAAGTTTATAAACCTTTTAATAATTTGTAAACCTCTTTTATTTGTACTTATCGCAACTATAAACAACCGATATCTTACAATGACTCCAACTCGAACATTTTGACAACCTTTGAAATTATATTGAATAACAATTAATTCAGTGCAAAAATATTCCTTGTACATTTCTGCTCCCGTCATCCGGGGTTTGTATATAACTGCTATAGCTCTGTCCTTTACGCTCACCGTAAAATGAACTGCATCGCTATGTATAACCCACCAGGTAACTGAAAATAAAAGCGCAGTCTCAAACAGATTTTAAACTTTGACAAAAATAAGCAAAAATTACAATTTTCCAACGAATATTTTGTTTGTGAAAATGTACCCGAAAATCATATGTGAAAAAATTCAACGAAAAACATCGAACCTTTTCTCCAACAATACAATATTAGTGGGGATAAAGATAACCAATTGTTGGCCCTTGGAAAAGTGTCAGTCCAGTTCATGACACGAAGCTCTCCAGATAAGTAGTGGGCCCTTTATCTGCCCCGGACAGCCCGCCATCTCCCAGGATTACTGCCACGTTAATGGAGGTAGTATAGTTATAATACCGGAGGTGCTTTTTGTAGCGTTTTATTAAAAGAATCTTGAAAGGAGGTGGACGCTGTTTTTCTTTAATATCAAAGGAAATTGCCTTCTAGTTTGCCTTTTTTTGCGTATTTTGTTACCTTCTTGTTAAGCTTAACAATTTGGGTTTAGGTAAGGTAATTGATTTTGATTCGTTCTAATTTGGTGATTTAAAATCGCTTGGGTCATTTTTACAAGACTGTAAAGTGTGTTTTAATGAGGTAATTTTTCCGGTTTTTTTAACAACCTTATTTTTTCTTAAGTTATTTTTATATTTGTTCTTTTAACGGGGTCTATATCGTATGCCATAATTATTTTTGGTCATAATGTGTTTTACGTCATAATTATCGCAAGTCATAAGGTTTTTTTTTAGGAAACGGTAAACTTTTCAGGATTTAAAAAAATAAAACCTAACCTAACTTAGTCTTGTCTACACGTTAGGTATATAAGAAATTCTGAAAAGTTAACAGTTCTAGCGAAATAAAAAATATGAGTAGCATTAATTATGTCAAAAGTGACATTATGACTAAACAAATTATGGGAAACAACGGGTTCCCCTTTTATCGATATCGATATTTTTTAAACCCTGAATTATTAAATGCCCAATATTGTATTGATTTGTATTTTTTTAGCAAATCTTTATGACGAGGGATAAAGGCGAATTAATTAGCGCAGACATATCGAACAAGGGTTCAGCCTGTATGGCCTAGGGGTAAGGGCTGTTTACATGATGTCTAAAAGGGACGACCTTTACTCGACAGGCTATTGTTTATATAGAATATGTTCGAATATTACGTAAATGTACAAGTATAGAGAAAAATAAAAATACGTAACTATCAGTTAATTAGCTCTAATACCTCATTAGAACAAATCATGTCTCTTTAAAAATTACGAATTGATTCTGTTGATCGCAACTGGGTATTGATTCTCTCAAACGCAAAGGTGAGCGAATGCAGGAGTGAAGTCCAAGCGGCGAGTTTAAGTAGTCCCGTCAAAGCGAGTAAAACACATTTCAGCGCGTGTAGGTATTCAATTTGGCAGCATGGCTTCTTGAACGTATAAGGCTGCCTAATTGAGAATGCACGCGCTAATATGTGTTTTGTTCGCTCTGACGGGACTACTTAAACTCGCCGCTTGGACTTCACTCCTGCATTCGCTCACCTTTGCTTATAAGAGAATCACTACCCTGGGCATATAATCTCACTACGACCGCAACCCTTAGAGCGGTTTCTTACTACATCTGATCCGAATCTGATGCGAACCCGAAAATACAGATCTAGACCGGATATATAAATAAATCGGATGACGGAAGCCGGATCTAATGCGTTCACTACCATAGAAATAGTTAAACGACTACTCCGGACCGTATTTTCACGGTTTCGGATCGGATTCGGATCGGACGTAGTGCGAGACGAGACTGCTCTTAGAGCCGCAAACGCCCTAAGGTAAGTTTACACGGTGACAATTTTACGGCACCAAAATCTCGCCGCCAATAAAAAGACGCATGCTCTATTCTGTAAATTTCTGTGCTAGCGTTGGCGCATCGCAAAAAATGGCGTAGGAACAGTTTAGTGCTTTATTGCTGGCGGCGAGATTTAGGCGCCGCTAAATTCTTGGGACCTAGTGAAAAAGGATATAAGTCGACTTAACTCGTAATAAAAAAGGGTTATACATAAACGGAGTATACTAGACTTAAACCCTTTTTCACTTGATCTTCAGAAGACTTATACCTTTTTTCACTAGGACTAGTATTGCCATCGTGTAAACTTGGCATAAAGATATAAAGATGTAGTGAATAATGTTTTGCGATCGTTTATTGCCGGTAAAGTTGGTTTTTATCTTGCTGTCTCAGTCAACTTTAGTACCCACCGATAAGATAATTGAGAAAGCAAGATCAATATGAACTTATCCGACAAAAAACGAAGGCAAAACATTTATTCACTACATCTGTATTTTCTTACGCTATTTCAAATCCTACGAAAAAGTTAAGTAGATTGCAGAAACGGAAAGGAAAAGCGATAAATTTAACCCATCGCTTCCAAATTCATCAAAATTCCAGCAAAGCTTGGGTGGTAAATATAGATAAGTATTAAATTAATAAAAAGGCTCCGTAAAATGAGCGGTTACTTTAAAAAATCGGGCGAGTTCAAGTGGGGTTTTTAGGGCCCTAATAAAGAAAAGTGTTGCCATTTGCCTCGAGGTTTTTCGCTTGAGAAGCAGAAATATGTGGAGCAGTAAAGTAAGGTAAAATTTAAGAAGTTAATAAAGTTACAAGCCTCAAAAGGATTAAGTAAAATGTTTCAAATTTTAGAAGGTTTTTAAATGCGAAATCTGAATATGGATAGTTCTCAGTCATCGGATTCTTCTAAATACTGTTAGCTATAAGATTATAGCCGACCTTAAGTCGGCCCGTGGTGCGCTCCTTTCTTAAAACCAAACTTAGACAATATGTGAACAATTAAAATAACAATTTATAGGGTGTATTGTACTCACAATCGTCCTTTGCGTCTTCTTCTTCGAAAAAGTAGACATTATTTTCTACAACTTGAATTGAAAACCTTAAAAATTGTAATACCATAAAGTTGTATATTACCCGTCGGGTACTCTAAGTGCAAACCGTTACGTTTTGATTTAGGCCCCACATCGCTCTGTGTGCTATGCGCATGTATATAACGAATATGCACTGATTGTTGAAATAATTTCTTAATTATTGCTCAACTTTCATACAAATAGAAAACCAGAAGGAGACGTTTCGTGCGAATGAATCGGATTTTAATATGACAACATGGTAAAATGTTATAAGTAACTTTGAAATTGAAGGTCAAAATACAATGGGCATACCTATGACACACCTAGACAGTTAGCTCACAGTAGCGCCTCGCTAAGTCAACCCTAAACACTGCTCCTCATAAATTGCTAAGAGCTCAATCCTTTGTCCACTTTGAATGGAAATGAGGTGTTCGGGCACTGACTGTATAAGTAAATAAATAGGTCCCAACATAAATATTCAAAACCATTAGCGCCGAAGGTCCCAGAAAGCTTAAACGAATTAACTATCTTCATTATCGCTCGGCGAAGTTTTGAATTTATTACACTTAATACCTTTTAGGCTTCGCCGTTGTGACTCTTAGCACTTTCTTAAAAGACTTGATTGCACGGTGCGGTGAACCTAGCTGGTAGTGCTTAGTAAATGTGTCGGGTTTGATTCCCCGTAAGGGCAAATCTATTTGATGAGGATAAATATTTGTTGCTGAGTCTTGGATGTTTTCTACGTATTTATGAAAAAATGTATTTATTTATTTGTTATTATTATTAAAACATTAAAAATGTATAGAAATACGTGTACAGTTGGTGTAAAAGATATACATTTTTGGTTTTTATTTCGGTGGAGTAAAGTATAAAAATGTAAACATACTTGACATCGACCGTACCTAAGTAAAATGTGAAAAACTACTCGTAAAAAATGAGTGAGAATAATAAAATATGAATATGTATATCGTAGTAAGGTGACGGCACCAATGATGGACACTTTTAGCTGACAGGCACCAGTAATGGACATTTCATTCCAAATTAAAATTTCATACGGTCCTAAATTGATTGTTGCAAAATAAATGAATAACCCTTATCTTCTGTAAAATAAGAATCAGGTATCCATTTTTGGTACCTTGTCCATTACTGGTTGGCCACCCTAGTGTATTTTGCTCGGCCTTATAAGTAGCGCACATATCTGACCTCTCTCTCTTTAACGTCATGTTTGAACTTATGCACTAATGTGTCAAACGCGTTGGCCAATTTGTTTAAGATTGTTTTCTGATTTTCTTCTCTTTGTTCTTTCTTTGAGTAGCGTGACGGCACCAATGATGGACACTTTTAGCTGACAGGCACCAGTAATGGACACTTCACTATTAATTCAAATTTCATACGGTCCTAAATTGATTGTTGCAAAACAATTGAATTATTCAGGTACCCTTATCTTCTGTAAAATAAGAATCAAGTGTCCATCATTGGTCCTGTCCATTACTGGTTCCGTCACCGTACTCTTGTCTATAATAGGCCAGCCGTCTCTCTCTCCGTCTGTCTTTACCAATCTAGATGTAAAAAACATGATACTCGTACTTCAACGGGGATTTTAGATCCTTCATCAATTAAAGTGATATCGACTATGTCTATCATTGTAGACGGATTTTATATTGATAATTTCCGAGACATTTTTCATATTTTAAATTAATGCCTCCCCCCTGAAAATGTCGCTTATTTGTAAAATATAACAAACGCCTTTTGCATTTAAAATACCTACCTAGACATTTCGTTAACTTAAAAAACGTCAATCACGTTTTCATACCGGCACAATTTCCTTATACATTTTTACACGACAGTTCGATTTCTCTGAGACGTTGATTGGAACTGTACTATGGATAGAAAAAAGGCAAATATCCCAGCTACAAGGTCACTCACTTTCAACTCTCCAACGGCAATAATAAGGTTGGTAATGCTTTAAAGGTTGATAGAAGATAGGACATTTTCCTAAGAGTCAAGAGATTCCTCGCAAGAGGTCGTGGAGGCCTTTCATTGCCCCCTGTCATAGAGGAGGCGGACCGTAGGTAATTTAATTAAGAACTTTAATATTTTTCACAAACTCTTGCGCTTGCTCTTGGAAACGGAAACTTTATTATGAATTTTATGAGACACCTGCAAATTAAACGCTGTAAACTTAGAGTGTTGCGGGCAATATGGATCGATGTGGATAAACATGGATAAAACGTCTGTCACTTTCTGACCAGTATGTATGTGCGAGAGTGACGGATGCTTTATCCACCGCGATAAAGGCAAGGCGCCCATATTATGGGGCCTGTTAAGCTGCGTATCCACTAGAGGCAGCCTCGGGTGCCTCGGGAGCAAGTGGAGGCGCTGCCTCAATCTGAGGCCTCAGTCCGAGCCATGCATTTGATGGAGACGGGCGTGTAAACTGCGCACATTGCGGATCAAGCTGAGGCGACTCGCTTCGAGTTGATCCGCAACGTGCCTCGAGCCTTTGCCTAAGAGCGAGCAGCCTCAAACTGAGGCTGTTTGCCTCAAGTCCAGGCTGCTCGACCTGAGTCTGCTCAAATGGATATACGGCTTTAGTGAATTGACATACGGGTACGGTCAGACCTTCGCACTCCGGACTTACGCGAAACTACAAGCACAATCGGCTTGCATATGGGGGTGACTTATTAACCCCTGAAGCACAAAGCGATGTTATAAGGTGCGTCTCTCTGTGGCACCTTAGCTTCCAAACAGGTGCACCGATTTGGACGTTGCTTTTTTTAAAGAGAGCTAGTTTAATCTGGATAGTCCTTGGTGAGTTTTCATGAAGATCAATGGAACCGTTTAAGAGATATCAGCTCTATGTTAGGTCGAATTTCGATTGGCCAAAATCAATAATAAAATAATAATATTTGATTATCTCGCTTCTATTTCATGTCTTCTTCAACTCTTCTTCTTTCTTCATCAAATAAACAGCTGACTATTTCTTATCTCGGAGAATTAGAAAGTTTTTTTTCTACTAAAGTATTATTAAACTAAAAACACATTAGTTGTTGTTCGTTAGAAATACCTAGTAAGATATTATTAATAAGGTGCTTGCTAACGAATAACATGGATAAGTACCTACAAACAGTCCTCATAATTAAATTAATTGCTTATCAAATCGGCCATTTTGTCCGACCACAACAAACCCTATTCATCTAACAACCGCACAATACGCGAGATATCGATTCTATAATCGAGTTATTCAACAGGATATTCGATTAATAATGACTCATTCATCGTTTAATTAGGTTTCCTTAGAGAACCCTGGGTTACATACTGCTCAGAACACAGTCGTTTGAATAAAAGAGAAAATTCTAGAATCGCAAATCGTCGAGAACAATTGACTCAAAGAAAAAAACGAACTACAATCAGTATCAGAAAAAGATTTGAATTCAATGACTATAGTTCCGTATTAGAGTGTCGATGTGGATGTATAGTGTGGCATCGGATCGCGATTTATAGTTATTAAACTGAGATCGAACCTGTAGGTACCCGCTGTACCCAGCTTACAATTGTTCATGGACTAATTTCAAAAGTTTAAATAGGATCTTATGAACTTCTTTTCAAGACAATGAGACTGCAATCTACACTTCAAATGATTCTACATAAGATCGAAGTCTTTATAAGGTAAGTTAAGATAAGATTTTTATTAAGCTGCGCGGGCACTGGATCGTAATCGGAGCGGACGGATTTGTTGCTTTGTACTTATATTGATTTCTATGGTAGGTACATAGTGCACTGGATTGGTATAATTATACTATGTGTAAAAAGAAATCAATACAAAGCAACGAATCCGTCCACTCCGTACGCTCCGATTCCGACCCAGTGGACGCCCAGCTTTAATAAAGCGTTTGAAATGAATTTGGCACTCAAGTCAAGGTTTATAATCAAGTGCAAACTTGAGCGCGGTTCATTCATTAGTATGAAACCCAGAGAATGGAGGTTTTGAGTTTGTGTTCCCAATAGATTAGAACTTACCTCTTGTCTGGAGATTTGACAACACATTTAAAGTACAATCTAACTATTTACTTAAACAACGAAAACTGTTTTATTAATACTTGATGTTACCGTAGGTAGGAAGGTAGCTTTAAAGTTTTGGAAAGCTTTTTGATCAAGTATGTTACATCAGCTTTCTGCTTTTCTTCCAATTTAAGTGGCAGAAGGATCTTTTTTGGGGTTCGTCCGGATCGCTACCGCCATCTTGTCCCGTAACCTACCGCCAAACAGCATTGTTGTATTCCGGTGTGGGTATAGGACAACCGGTATTTAGCATAGATAGAGGCATCCAACATTAGTCCTCACGGTTGGTAACACATTTGCAGTGTTATCACTGTAGTCTTAAAAATGCAAATGTCTTTTGATCTCAGTTCCCACTTGCCATTAGCGTAGCCTGTGAGCTCGTTTGCCTTCTCCTTGCTATTTAAAAAAGACATTTATTGATTTTTAAATTTCTTCCAGCCAGTGACACGATCGGTAATGTTTCCTTTAGCCAAGTCACAGGCGATAATCGAATGAACCAAGTCGAGCGAGCAATGCTGAATATCTTATGAATTCGATTCAACCTCATCGATTCTAAGCTTGGACTGGCTAATACTGGCAACATTTTAAAGTACCGTATCTGTTCTATTTGAAAGAGGAAGTTCGAAAGTTGAATTGGCAAATGAGTCGGTTATGCGTTAGATAAATGAATTGGTGGTTACACGTTTAGTTCGTTATCTCATGATTTAGGATTTATTGGTCATCCTTTCGTTAGAAAAAAGAAGTCACAATGTTATTAAAAAAAACACATTTCTTATGTTTTTAAGAACTCTACCAATATTTTGTTGTTGCGCAGATGTCAATAAACGGTTTTAATTATTATGAAGCGACATTGTCCTTCCAAAAACAATTATTAATTATGCTCAGGGGGGTTATTATGATATAGCTATGCAGTTCAGTTTACGGTGAGAGAAAAGGTCAGAGCTATAGCAGTTACATACCTCTGTCCTTTTCTCTCAGCGTAAACTGGACTTCATAGTTAGGTCATAATAACCCCCCTGGCTTCTTTTATAAAGAAGTATCCATATGAATATGGTCGAGTATGTCTACAAAAGTTTAGAAAATTCCTTGTTTTCTTCTGAGTATTTATTAATGCTAAAGAGTACACGTAAAATCTTCTCACAATAATTTATTTAAAAAGGGAGCCGTGATTATGTAAAAAAGTATTAAAATAAGCAACAAAGACATTAAAAGGCACTTCTAGTCCCGCAGCGCATTTGATAAGGACTTCTGCAAAAAACGCAAAAAACAGCCAGGCAACTTTAATGGCACATCTCTTCAAACAAAAAGAGCCCTTAGGATATTGTAATAGGGGTGAAACTAGGTGAATAATAAAGTTTGCACATGGTTCCCGGGCTTATTGCCAAGTGAATGTGGAAAACGCACATTTTCGTCGGTTTTTACGTTGCATGCTAGAATGGCCCTTGAGTTGTTTATTTTTCAAGCTGTATTTTTTTAATGGCCTACTTTTTCACGTATGTCACGTTTATTAAAAGGCTTTTTTATTTATTAACCCCTGAAGTAAATAGAGAGGTGCTATAACTTTAACGTTTCTATCTGTCTGTGTCATATTAGGTCATTATCGAATGGACCGTTTCGAACGCTTTTTTAAAAGGTAGCTATAGTCTATTCCAAAATTACATTAGACTAAAATTACCTTTTATTCAAAATTATTTGCAAAACCATCACAAAATGTAGTAAAATATGTTTAATGTGAAATGCGACCTTCTTCAAGTAATTGTTGCGGAAGCTATAGATATTTACCAGTGATGCGTCGATATACTGCGAAACATTCACGAAATCGATCGTTAAGTAATAGTGTCATGTTATTTGGAATAGAGTATAGTTTAATCGAACTTGGTTTGATTAAAATCAATTGGGCCGTTTAATTGTTAATAACAGGTCTGATAGTAGGGATCGCCATTATATTAGGATTTTATATATTTAATAGTTATTTTGACATGGTATTTTGTTTAAAACCAGGGATTAACTAGCGTCCCTAAACACGTGTCGGCGACATGTCAAGCGAAGTCGAGTGACTTCACTTAACATATCTGGCGACGTCGCCCGACAGGTGTCAGCGGCGACGTCGGCCGAAGTCGAGCGACTTCGCGAAACTTCGCTGATATATCTGGCGACGTCGCGCGACAGGCATCGGGTTGCGCCGAATCACGGCAACACGTGTCGTGCGATGTTGCCATGCATGTCGTGCGAAGATTCCCAAAGTCGCTCGACTTCCGCCTGACGTCCCTGCCGACACCTATCGCGGGATGTCGCCAGATATGTCGTGCGAAGTCCGACAACGTTGCGCCACTTCACCCGACGTCGCTGGCGACACTTTTCGAGGGAGATTAAGTGAATTCCTGGCTTAAAGAGAGTGTGAGTGGAAACAGGTTGTATTTACAAGCTTTGTGTAAATTCGCTTATTAATATTAACTGTCCTCGCCTTGAATACCTAATGACAGTTTTGCGGTCAACATAAAGCGGACCCAGAGCCTTTTCTAGTCCGTAACATACAAATGAGTCAAAAGGTTCTACTGCACATTCACCTTTTTGATGTAAATAGGTGTATTTTAGCTGGCAATTTAACAATATCATCTTAGAAACATGTTTCTGAATAAATTTTAAGGCTTAATAATCAGGCTTAAATATTTCAAAAGCAAAGTTGGCAAATGTTTTTGTTAGTATTTGCAATAAAATCCCTATTATTATAGTCTGTGTGTATTACAAAAGAAACAAAATACCTTTATAGAACAAACATCAAACAATCAGAAATATTTGGAATGTTCAGAAATGCTTGCAATTTTTACAATTATTTATTAGGGAGGATGCGCCTTCTTAAACATTCCATTGCGTCGCATACGGCTCACCGAAATTTTCCTTATCTTTTTTTTTACTTTATCAATAAAAAATGTTTTCTCTATACTTTTCAGTAAGTAGGTATAGTAAATCAGAAATAGGTGCAAAATAATATACAGCTTTTTTGTTGTGGACATGCTCGTGTCGTATACATCTATATATATAAAAGGCAAAGCTGACTGACTGACATATCAACGCACAGCGGAAACTACTGTACCTACTAGAAACTTGAAATTTGTTACAGGGGTTCCTTTCTTGATTTAAGTGAGCACTAAGAAAGGATTTTCCGAAAATCGACCCCCAACGGGAAGAAATGGGGGGAGTAGCGGGAAACTAATTCTACGCGTACGAAGTCGCGGGCGTCCTCTAGTATTTTTATAAATCGGTTATGCATAGTAGACAGCAGCGCCATCTATGAACAACAACAAAACTCTTAACTAACTTTTATTTCAAATCAGATATTAAAAAGTTGTTTGCAATAAAATCTAAAATGCAATAACATAGCATACCATTTCAGCTGTAACTCGACCACATTAGGGCACCGTAACCAGCCGCTTGCCAAAAGCCATTCATTAAATTACATGTGTGTCCATAGCAGTTACAATAAATCGATTGCAGAAGCGGGCGAGTCACGTAGTACCAACATAACAGCGCTAAGTTTAGCTCGAGTTGCTTGCAGTGTATATTTGTTATCTGTACGGTTTGGAATTTAAGCCGCGTTTCGCACTTGTTATTAGTTTTTTTTTAATAAGTGTTTGTTTAGTATGAAGGATCATGGTTGCCAACATAAAAGTCTACGGTTTGGGTTGCCAGTTTTCTCTAGAGTTTGTTGTATTTTATTTATCTTAGGGTCTGTTTCACAATCGACGAGTAAATTTATCTGCCATTTAAAGTTGGCTCTCTCCTTGTCTATTTAGTAGTGTAAGAAAGAGAAAGGCCTAAATTTATCTGTCAAATATGCTTTACTTGTCGATTGTGAAACAGGCGGTTAGTATTTTAGATTAATAGTCATTCACTATGAAATAATTAAAAACCATGACGTAATGGCGACCCTTTTTATCAGAGGTATCTTTTAAACGGCTCATCCGATTTTCATGAAACCTAGCTAAGAACCATCTCCATTAAACTAGCTTTCTTTAAAAACCTTCTAAATCGGCGCATCCGATATTACGATGGTTAACTTTTTATTTTAACGCTAGTGAAAATCACGAAAGTTTAAAAAGGGTGTTACACATTTGCTGGCGTGTTGTACGATACTTCTAAAGTCCTTATGAATCATTTATTAAGGAGCGAGGTGCCAACATCGCTAAGTTTAGATCGCTGGTGTATGTTGTGTTTATTTGTGTTTCAGAATTCGTTACAGTAAGGGGTGTTTCATACATGCTTTTATACACGAATTGATTAGAATTTCCTTCCGCCGAGAAATTCTTTCTTACTTATTGTCTTTGTACATTTTCACCAACTTATTTCCGACTTTACTATACGATTCGTTGCCTTTACTTAAGTAAATGTCGGGGACTCTAGCGATTTTCGATAAACGACATAATGAGGATTGACGAAACTGCTGACAGATCGCGTCAACCGCTTATACATTTTTAATCAATAGAAAACAGAAACGTTAACAGCGGTGGCATATTTGCTAGGCCTACTGTATATTTTTTTTAGAAAACTTCGTCGCCTCTTTCATTCGATATATTTCATTATAAACCCATTCGCTGGTATACATTGCGGTTTTCGGTATCTTCGATCACTTATCAGCAACAGAAGTATCTACCTAGAGCGATTTATCATGCACCCAGAAGAGATAACTACTCACTGCCCAAAGCATCTGGAAATTTCTGGACGCAACGGGCCAATGCGCGCTCTAAACAAAGGGCTTCCACAATTAGCAATGGTTGAGGCGGCTCACAACGCTCATCTAAACCCCCCAATAATAATAATATAGAAACAATGAAGGCCAAAGACGCGTAGTTTATTATATGTACCACGTAATCTACCGTTACATATAAACACTGCCGTATCTGACTGACTGACATTTAACAACGTACGGCTAAACCGCTGAACCTAAAGACTTTAAATTTGGATGTTTAAAGTCAAAAGTAAAAAAGTCAAAGTTCTATGAAGGTCAAAAACATATACTACCGGTTTTTCTTTTTCTTCTTCAGCGCATATGAGCCCACCGATGGGCATAGACCTCTGCAATTTTCCTCCAATTTTACCAACAACGCGTACAAAAACGCGGGCGTTCTCCAGTTTGTTATAAAAGATAACCTTAAATACGAATACGTGACAAAAAGAGGAATTTCACTTACGTATTATGCTCTCCGCTATCGAAAACTCAGGCAATAACAGAGGTAATCCAAATGGATGGCCACTAGACAGGCCCGATATAGTTTGGTATTGAAACAAATGACTGCGGTCACGCACGACGATCGATCGCCTCGAATCGAGGGTGTGTACACATAATTGGAAAGCAATGTCAAGGCGGTAAAGGCTATATGCCACTAGGTAGGACTCCCTAGGCTTTTTTAATTTAGTACTTTCTGTAGTGGAATGTGATGTCACCTTTATGGCTATCGTTGCCTTTATTTCCTGTATTTTGCTTCATATTGCTATATTTGTATATATGTATGTTATTTATTGTAAAAGAATAAACAAAGACATACAAAACACAGGCAATGCAATAAAAAAATAATAGTACAGTCAGCTGGAGTGAAATTTAACCCCCATTGCTAGGAAACTAGTATGCAGGGGGGTTACTCTTCTCTGCAGCTAACTGTACTAATTATTTTTTATACCCCAACGAAAATGTTAAGTACTTAAGTGCACTGTCATAATAAACTTCAAACTGATCATCACATGACAAGTATAACAATAACAATAGCAGTCACAATGGCAAGGTTCTAAGTATGCTCAACATTTTTACTGGGTGACTGTGCATAGATTTAGCAATCAAGACTGTAATAGTTACTTTGATTCTACTGCAAATTCTCTCAATTCTTGATCTCGCAACGAGACCAAGTAAGCCCTCTCAGCGTTGTTTGCACTGTTGGCATAAGTGGATGCAAAGTTGCTATAAATAAGCATAAGCTTGCTTAAAATAGAACGATACTGTAGTTACTCCTAGTACTCGTACAAGCACTGTACCTTTAAGAGAGGTAAGTTGGTGCTGGAATATTATGCAGTAAATATTTAAGAAATGAAATAGCTTATCCACGAAGTGCCGCCCCACTACTTGATTGTACTTACTTATGTATATACGCAACCGTGCTATGTAAGTTAAGAGACGGTGGGCACCAAAACAATATAGTGAATTTGTAACTACATTGGTATGAAATATTATAAACATTGTTCTGAAAAGTTATAGTTGCTATAAAATTTAATCAATATAACTAATGTTAATACATTATTTTGATTTAGATTTTACGTTGCTGCCTGCGTCTCTTCTATGTAAGGTTGTCTAGAAGAGATCTCTTATAGCGATAAGACCGCCTGTTGTCGACTGTATAAGAATTTCATGTTTTTGTCTTTCCTTGTTTATTTTTCTTTGTGTTCAATAACGCGTATTTGTATTGTATATTGTACGAAAAGACCCCGTTCCAAAGGAAGTTGAGGGCTTGTACTTTGGAATTATAATATAACAAAGAGAAACATACTTACATACTTCTAAAGATATACAGAAATAAATACTTAAGACATAAAAGACAGGAAAACATATTTGTTATCAGCAGACAAATATTCCCGCTTACACTTATAAAATACAATACAGGGTGTGAAAAAAAAACAAGTTAAAATTACAGTATGTTGTGTAGTATTATGCTGCAATATTTACGTCAACTTCAGGTGCGTAACAACAACAAATCTTTATTCTTTATTAAATACGATTATGTGAGAATGTTTGGCACAAATATTATCCTACCAAATATTTGAACACATAAAACGTTTTACGAGTGTCGGAATTAGCTCATCGCGTCATTTGCCGACACTAGATGTCGTTGTATTTTGGCTGTATAAAGAGTTTTACGTCACTGCTGGTAGTAAACCATACTGTTTACTACATTGTTGGAGACATATGTCGTGGCCAGATACAGTGCAATAACTCTTTCAGCGACCTTCGGGTTTGTATTATTTATTTCTCTCTCAAACGATTACGCTAGTGTATTCTATATTTATTAAGGTATTTAACTAAATGGAAACAAAGCCAAGCATGTTTCTCTGTTAAACAGTCAATCATAACTGTTTTGTCTAGCTTTGACGCATCATGAACGATATCATCCGTTTTTATTTAGTTAATACCTAAAAGAATGGAGTATGACGTATGACAGACTTTTTATCCGAACCAAAAATATTCTTTAAGACTTTATACATTATATTCTTGTTTTATTGGTGGACCGAGTTGGTAGTTGCTTCTTACATAGAATATCGTAAAAAAGTTAAGTTCAAAAACTCGATCAAGAGGATCAGTGTCATACCTAGTGGCATTTAAGGTAAACTCGTGATCTCAAAGGTACCGAGTTTTCAATGGCCGTCGTGTACCAAGAGTTTGTCTAACCTGAGTTGTACACCTAAGTGCCTTTCGTGTTCACAAAAGCTTTAAAGACAAGGAAAAACATCGTGAGAAAACACACAGATCTCTCTCTCTCGCTATGTGTCCACCCTTTAATCCTATTTCACTTAGTCTTGTTTTTAGACTCATCCCTTAAAGGTTATCTCGTTAAGTTTCTATGCAAAAACATGTTTTTACATATTTGACATTTTGGTATGATTGTTTATTCGTTTTCTCTTTTTCAGGTAAACATGGCGATACCGTAAAACAACTGAAACTCGACGATTGGTAACGTGAACACCCTATGAATTGGGTTTTCATCATTAATTCCCGAACAAAATTGTGACCGAGTGAATATATTTGAAACTGGCTGTATACAGAGTGTAGCAATCTAAATGGGTTAATACCTATGCTTATTTATTGACATGCAATGCAATTTATATTGCAATGTTACATTGATGAATAAATAAAGTACCTAAATTATACTCGGGGGAATTCGGAAACTATCGATACTGGAAAAGGAAATAACTCAATTTAAAGTTTTAAATAAATTAAACCATAACTTACTTACTGAGTAACGTTTAAAATTAACGTGGGATAGAAGCCTTTTTCATTGTTCATATTGGACATGGGCGTTGGGACAGTTTTATTTGTTTTTTTTAAATTGAATTGCCTTATTTCGCTTTATCAAGAAAAGAAAAGAAAGCATTCATTGTGCATTTTCACTTGACAGTGGGTACGAGCTACTATACCTCTAGCTTCAATATGATTACGCTAAACAGGGTGTCTAAGAAAGAACTGTCCAGCTATGTAGTCTATATTCAAGTGAACTAACCTGTGCGTGTCTTTTGTTTTCTCTCTCTGTTAGAAGTCGTACGGCGCAAGTAAGAAGGGTTGTAATAGCCCCCTGTATTTTATTTATCGACTTGTTGTCGCCACTTCATCTTTCTTTTATGCGTTCGAGGTATTTATTACTGAATGCCGTTCCACCCTCTCCGTTTCTTTATTGACTTGCGTCGCCTACGTCGACATTTGTAACCCCTTGCTATGTCGAAAGAACTAATTTGTGTAAAAGGGGCGATTTGCTCAATTAAATACACAATAAAGCGCGGTAGGCATTTGAAAACATTCAGCACCAGACCCCTTTATTTCTATATTAAATGGACGCGATTAGGTATTCTTGGCACTGAATATCGCCCGCACCTATCGCAGTGATTAGCGTGCACGCGATACTAACGTTTGCGCTAATTGGATTAAAGTCTATCTTCGATATTAGAAATCCTGTTTTGCTTGTAGTCGACAAACTGTATTGACTTTGTCTTGTCACAATGTTCAATATAAAAATAATCTAAGTTATCACATACTTATGCCTTATGACGTTAGCTGTACCTGCACGGCTAGCACAAGTTGCCCGCGACATTTTTGTCGCTCGGATCTCCCATTCTGTCTAGTCAGTAACGAAAGAGACGCACTGAGCGACAAGCGAGAAAATACAACTTGTGCTACCCGTGCTGCAAAGGTCTTTTAGAAATGAAATGACTGATAGTTTTCTTGCAAGAAGGCCACACAGGTAGAGACATTTATTAAGGGTCTTCTAATGGGCCATATTTTAACTGCAATATGTGGCCGGCAACTATTGGTGTCCCTATCTTACTCGTATTTAAGAGAAAGACACCAATAGTTGCCGCCCACATATTGCAGTGAAAATATGGCCCGTTTAGAAGACCCTTTAAAACGACCGAAAATCAATCTTGATACCTAATTATGTTTATGTTACTGTAACCACTCGAAATTTGTTAAATCCTAAGTATGTTGTTCTTTTCCTAGCATCTACTCGGTAAATGTTTTTGTTTTAGTATAGAAAAGAGCTAAATAGTAATTGGCAAAACCTAGCATGCCCAACTAAAAATTCAATCATAATATACCAACTTATGGTAAATGTCAATTTACAAAATCCTAAGATATCCAAGTAAAATCTAAGACTTAACAATATTCACCCTTTGCAGTAACAAATACATTATTATATTGGAAAGACGTGACGGTACATATAATTAAATAAACATTAGTCTCCTTTAGAATTGTGTCAGCGTGCTCATAGCTCATGATACTGAAACCGGAGATCGATACCGGAACAATGACTGGTAACGTCCATTACTGGTTACGGGGTTGTCGTAGTCACGCACCCTGTAGCAATTGAGGTTATATTGCCCAGAAGAAAAAGGCAGTTTGAGTATGAACCCCATACGCGCATATTGCCTTTTTGCCTCGGCAGTATAATATGGGTTTGGAAGGTAAACCAACCCTAAGTTTAGTTTTAGTCATGGAGAAGGAAAACGTAATATGAAGTAACTTTATAAGTAAGTAACTTATTTAAATTAATCCAAAAAAGTTAGATTTTAAAAACCAAACTGCGTATGTAATATTCCGGTTAAAATTAATGAATCAATAAATCAAATTAAAGAAACAATATTATTGTTAAATAGCGATATTCAAATTAAAAAAAGAAAATTTAATAATCGAACAAAAAATATATTCTCAGAGCAATAAAAAAATCGTTGGTGTATAAAGCAATCCTATTACAAACCTAAATTTAATATTTACGAAGTAGTATCAAATAAAGTAGTCTACTTGATTTAAATAATAAATTTGTAATACCTAATGGAAATTGTAATCCCTAAATCTAGTAAACCAATTTTACAGATGTCTGTAACGTTATCCCGAAAGTTCCAAAATATTTATTCAATCATGAAATGGAGTTAGACTAAAACTTTTTATAACATTTAAGCCCTTATGCGGACATTAATCTTCTATATATATAAAAGGCAAAACTGACTGACTGACATAATATATCAACGCACAGCCGAAACTACTGTAGCTAGAAACTTGAAATTTGGTACAGCTGTTCCTTTCATGATGTAAGTGAGCACTAAGAAAGGATTTTCCGAAAATCGACCCCCAACGGGAAGAAATGGGGGGAGTAGCGGGAAACTAATTCTACGCGTACGAAGTCGCGGGCGTCCTCTATGATTAATATAATTCAAGCTAATTGAGTGCGACGAAATACTTAAATAAAACAACACTATATTTTCATACTACATCAACCTGTATGTGTAGTTGGAATAGTTAATAATGTATTAAAATGGAGGGATTTCGGATTAGTAAAACATTAAGGGCCTGTTTCACAATCGTCAAGTAAAGCATATCTGACACATAATTTTAGCCCTTTCCTTTTTTTGCACTTGAACATAGACAAGGAGAGAGCTAACTTTAACTGGCACATAAATTTACTTGTCGATTGTGAAACAGGCCCTAAGTAATATTCTGGAACAGTTTTTAAAACTATAGTTCTATTAAAATAGGGGTGGTTCAGAAGAGCAATCCATTAGGCCCATTATAAATGTAAACAGGTGTCAACTAGGTTGATTGGGATTTAGAATTAATAGCACAGGGTGTTTTATTCTGCAATTTTTAAAAAATATTAGCCGCAATAGATGTGGCTGTTGTACTGTTAGCAAGATAGAGGGTGATGTTTTTGTCATGTGGCCCTAAACGAGATGGATTCGGCGAACGTTATTCGTTTCGTTTTCGAAAATATACAGGTTGCTGCGGCTGCCGGATGGTTGCGTCGACAGTTTAAATCAATTTTGTCATTTTTCGGAAATCGTTTACGTTAGCGTCGGGCTTGTAATACCGAAGGTACCGGTACTCGTATTTACCGATTCCCTGGAAAAAACTTTTAAATTCCGGTAGACTCCCGGTACTACGGTTTCAAACCCTGTGTTAGCGTTATCCATGTACTACTGTAATCGTGTGAAACAAAGCATTTCGTCGGTGACACTTCAATACTGCGTAACTAACAATTTTAATAATTAGCAAAGTATACTTTACTTTCATACTTACTAAGGTGTTTTTTGCACCTTATTAAATTTAATTTAAGACGATTTGTCACGGTTGCGCAGACACGTATGGCCTAGGCTTATTCTAAGTAGATTTGCATAGACTTTAGAGAGCTATGAACACCTTTAAGACAGCTATGTTGCTGTAGAGAGAATTCTAGTTGCTTTATGGCCGCCACTAACCCTTCCATAGATAATACAACTGGGCACGGTTAAGTAGAACGGCATGCCCACAATGTCTCAGGTCGTCAACTGTCACACTGGAATGTTACTAACAGTATTGCAAATTGCAATTAAGTAATTAATTGTTATGTACTTTGTAAAGTACAAAAGTAGCCACGAGGACAAGCTTCACTTGAATGAAATAAACTAAATATGGAAAAACACCTAGAAAGTCGATTTTTACCTTGTACTTATGCAATCCGATCATAATGAGCGATATGGTATTAAGTTGGGGACGGAAGGTGGCTACGGGAGATTTACGATATATTTTTTAGTTTCATAGACACCCAAGAAACTCCTCTACCACTTTATACTATATTTGTAATATATTAAAGTCTAAAAGTATTAAAGGAATTGTTTGGTCAACTATACAATAAAAAAGTATTGTATTGGATGGCAAGCGAGTGACATTTTATAATTCTACTCAAGTACTCATGTTTGTGTGAAGTACATTTTAAATTGCATTATGCCAAAATCAAAGAACGCCGCGCTGACAAGTTTCCCGGAAATTACGAGCAAATTTTTATGATTACCAAAAGGATTTCGGTGAAATAAGACTTTTTTTATAAAATGTTTTAGGTTTAATAAATCTCTTCACAGTAAGATTATTACTTAAGGCTTTTTCAACTAGTCTCTCTTCAAATTAATTAGTTTGTTTAATTGACTAAAGGTAACGTAACATTAGGTAAAATTAATAGCATAGAAAATCAAGATATACTGCTTATTAATACAATTGACAGTAAACTTTTTTTTTCCAGAAGAACACGTGGACAAATTTCCTGTGTTTATCAAACTAGGCTGAGCCCTCAAGTACTTTTCACCAGTCTTTCTTTCAGTAAATGTTAAAAAAATTCAGCAGACGTCCTGTATATTAAAACATTATAAGTTATCGTACTGTTGCTTATCTGTGTAATGCAGTTTCATAATTGCGGCAGACCCGTCCCAGGAATGTAATATCGAGGCGAGGCGCCAATATTCAAATATCGGGCGAGGCTCACTGGACATACAGCTTTATTGTGTTTCTTAATAGTTCTTTATTGCGAATAAAATAGAATAAAGTTAAAAAAAGGGAACAGGTTAAAATATTTTTTTCAGACGATACCATTTGTGCACATCCTGTTTGTTAAATTGATTTTCTGCAACAGTAGCATTCAATTGTGTTTAAATGTTTGCCAACCACATGTTTTTTTGAGCTTATATCTTTCCCTGTATTCTCCTAAAGGTAAAATCGATTTAGTAAAAGCTATTTATTAGTTATCTACTTAGTTACTGAAAGCATAACAACATCAATATATTAATATTTGAACATTATTTTGCTCATCAATTTTAAGATTTATTTTCGATAACGTTCTAAAGAACGCTTAACTTTGTCGAGTTCAAAATAAATGCATATTTTTAGTAGGTACTGCACTCTCGAGCACCAAAATATTTAGATAATTTTGCACCTTGCTCCATTGAAATGAGGTGAAAAATGTGTACATCTTTTTTACTGGACTGTATTAGTTTACTTGTCCACTTTTAAATAAATACTAGTAATTTGCCCATAACACCTCACCTGCTGACAAATTCTGCTAATAGTTAAGATCAAAACAATAGCGGCCTGCACACGTAAAGTTCGGACCGCGGGAAACGCCACGCGCCGTTTCAATCTTCGTTCCGAACCGTACGTGTAAATGGAACTGTAATAGTAAAATAGTAAAAAATGTACGGTTCGGAACGAAGATTAGAACGGCGCGTGGCGTTTCCCGCGGTCCGAACTTTACGTGTAAAGGCCGTTAATAACAGTCAAGTTATCCTCGACCAAACATACATCGTTGTGTCAACTAAAGAATAAATTTAGGTATAAAACTGAGATTAATAACTGATTAAATAATTTAATTGGCATTTAAACAAAAAAAAACATCCTTATTAGATAACCTTAAGTCCGAAAACCACAACAGCCTGTATAATTAATTAAACGTAATTCGATGATGAATCTTACTTGCCAATTACCTAATACGACTTGATTAGAAGGATCAAAATTAAGGCGCTCCCGTTATTCCTTTATCGTTTTCATAAAAGCCGGTCAAGTGTGAGACGGGGTGAATTTATAATCTGGTTAGAAGGGGTAATTGAATTATTTTATCTGTAAACTTTGGTTTTCTCATTTTAATATAATTTGGTGTAACAGTATTTTTGGAAAGGCTGAATTAATTTAGACCCTTAATATAACGCCTAGTATTTGCACTATTGGTGATAATAATACGAGTAGTTACTGGCTGTTTGTTCATCTCGTCTCTCCGCTCTTGTTTCTATAAGTTTTTGCCCCGATTTTTTTACAAACTTGCTTTTATACCCGACTCCATCTGCATAGAATTAGGTCATTGCCGTTCCCTGTTTTTTAGGATTAAAGAAAATATCTCGTTAATCCTCTGCGCCACGTATAAATACTTTCCCATTTGTTATATTAAGGAGAATATTCTGGTAGCTGTTTTTAATAATCCTGTTCAGTGTTATTAACATACTTTAAATAACTAAAACTTCATAATATGGTTTAAGAACAACAAACAAAGAGCTTAATTGATGTTAAGCAGCGCTTTAATTTTAAGAATCACCTTTTATATACCGACCGGCTTAGCACGGACACGAAACCTTTCCGCCAACGTTAATTCTCTTTACATTACACTTGAGAGAATACAGAAAATAGTCTTTACCGCGGTCATGTTAGCCCTGGACCATGATAACCTTTTAAAAAACAAAAGCGTATGTATTAACAATTCAAATTATGCTTAAACTGTATTCATTAATGTTTAAAGTCTAGTCTGCTGTGGTGAATAAATTGCACTTGCGTCCTTTTGATACAGCAGTAAGGTAGCGGCATTAAAATTTCACTAACATCGCCTTTACGCCGTATAAGAGTTGGTCATATATTCCGAGTGTTGACACCCCTAACGCGAATCTCAGGGGTGTCACATTAGAAATATAACGCAATTTATCGTCTTAAAGCTACAGTTATGGTTATGCTCAGGTAAGGCGTCATTCCGCACGTTTATTTGTAATATCATAATAGTTTACTTTTTAACATTTCTGCATTTTTATTTGACATGATTACGCATGATACATTATTAATTTTCAAATATTAATGATGTTTCACACTTAGCTGGATAATAATTTCAATTGTAAAAAATTAAGTTATAAGACGTTGTTACATTTGCATTTTAATTGTTGTTACTGGCAAATAAATGAAACATGTAAAGTAATTGACGTTGTGTCCTTCTAAACAAGAACAACCTGTATCAGAACGCGTGCCAAAATCAGCCTGTATCGCAAGTACCTATAAACTTTTTATTAATTAATTTTAAAGTGTAATGAAACTAGCATCTTCAAAGAACGTGAAACTTTAAAGCAAAACAAATTTCGAATACCGGGTGCAGCACCGATGCAGTATAAGAAAATTGCAGATTTAATTAAAAAATGTGCTAAAAATTGTAATTTTATGCATGCAAAAGTACATTTTGCTTGTACTAGGTCAACATAAAATGCGAAGTGTTGTGTTATGCACAGACTTAGAAGGAAGGGTGACTTGGTCATCTGAATATTGAGCTAATCGGTAACCTTTATCGCGGTCGACAAACGCGGACAAAACATCCGTCATCCTCGCACTTACGTACTAGTCAGATAGTGACGGATGCTTTATCAACGTTTATCCATATCGATAAACACGACCGTAATAGACCTGCAGTCGAGCTCTATGTCGTATAAAGCTGCCTAATTGAGAATGCACGCGCTAAAATGTGTATTGTACGCTCTGGCGGGACTACCTAAACTCACAGGTTAATATGAACTGCGTCAAGATGAAAAGTGATACACTTAAGAGAACCAAACCCCAGAATAATACTGGCGTCCTACCAAAGCAAGCACTAACTGCAATGTAATAGTCAAAGCATTTTATACTCTATTCATAACCACATTAAATTTAAAAATGCTTTTACTATTACTATGCAGATATTCGCCTTTGGTAGAACGGTAGAATAACACTCAGATATGAAAGCAAATGGGGCCTGCACGGCTAGCACATGTTGTCCGCGACTCGTTTGTCGCTCGGATCTCCCTTTCTTTCTAGTTTGTAAAGATAGCGACGCACTGAGCGAGAAAATACAACGTGTGCTACCCGTGCTGTGATAGATGAGAGACAGTACCAACATGTCAATTATACGATCTGGCAGGTCAACCAGTGCATCAACGAGTTGGTAAACAAGTTGTTAAAATGAAAAACCCTACAGTTATAGAGTGTATTGCTCTGGAATAGCTATCGGTTCGGTAACTAATTAAGGCTAATTGATTGCTTATCGGCTATTTTGTTGACTCGCGTACAGTGCGTGACGCATGAATAGGCATAGAGTAGATAAACATTGTTCAGAGAGGCCACTGCATTCATTTATTGTCCGCTAAATTAACTAGCATAATAAAGAGCCTCTTTGTATATAATTTCAGCGGCTCTAGAGTAAATAGAAAGAGGTGTTATTCTCTTAAAAACGGCGTGCGGTCGGTCGTTCGGCGAGTTTAAGTAGGCCGTACAAAACACATTTTAGCACGTGCATTCACAATTAGGCAGCCTTATACGTTCGATCGTTCGACAGAAGGCCTGCTGCCTAATTGAGAATGCACGCTCCAAAATGTGTTTTTTACGCTCTGACGGGACTACTTAAACTCGCCGGTTTATATAAGCTGCACCGCGTTCACTCGTGCACTCGTTCGACCGAACTCTGCAGAGAGACTACTGCATTCATTTATTGTCCGCTAAATTAACTAGCATAATCAAGAGCCTCTTTGTAAATAATTTCAAAATAGATAGGATACATAAAATACATATAGTATTTAGCGAACGTTAGGTATCGTGCAACATGTATTGGATTGACGTAAGCTGCTGGACGGTCGCGTCGAACGTTTATATGAATTGCATACATTTTGAAAGTTTTTGAAGAAAACTAGTTTAATCGGGATAATTCTTAGCTAGGTTTCTTCGTCGGGCCGTTTAAGAGATATTAGCTCTGAAAGAAGGGGTCGTATGGTTGAAATGTTCATACTATAGTTACTGTCTGTTTAACTCTTCTCTATGACTTAAACGCTGATATTGATATGTAGTGATTTTAGCCTATTACGAACAGGCATTTAGATTGTATTGCGCATTATAAGCTGCAGCCAAACTAACGCCACAGAAAACACAGTAACAGTAGTTCGTCTTCAAACAATGGTATGTTGCGCGATTTGCATGTGTGCGTCTCTCGACCGTACGCATCGCGTGGCACCACAAGCAAACTCAACAGGCCGGACCGAGCCGGTTTCATCGGGGCCACGCCGTCGTCGAGTTTGGTTGAGCACTTGTAACAGTTGTAACGTAGCAACCCTAACCACGATAACAGAACCTCCTAAATGGCTGGAAACGATCTAGGTACTATTGTATAGGTATTTATACTTTGCTAACGCGGAACAAACTATTAATTTCACTTCATTTTAATTAGAACATTAATTATAAACGTGTAACTAGTTAATCTATTACCACAGATTATCTTACAATTACATCATAATTACTTGCTACATCATTCTTAAGTAATACATTCAAACTACATTATTCCACTCTAATAGAGGTAGGCCCGAACTATTGTAATCTTATCTAATTGTAAGGTATTAGCGTTCTATAACACTTATTTTTATTGGGATTGTTCATGACTGGAGTACTGTCTATGATAGGCGCATTTACAACCAATGCTCGTTTGCCTCTCTCTCTTATAAAAAAAATGAAATAGTATGGTAATAAGTCTATTAGCCACTTTATTTAGCCCATCTTACATGTCGTAATGTTATAATTCATATAGTAGCTCTTATTTTCTTATTCTAATTCTTACTACTATAATATATCATCTACTTCAAAATATTTTCCGACATAATATGCCGCTGCATTGGAAGACAGACCAGACGGACCACAACGGGTAAATCTTTTTACATTTTCAGTAGCCCTAAAAATAAGGCGTAGGTACACAGACTAAATGTATAATGTTTTGCTCCAGGGATTATTCGTTACCAGTCTGGATCGCAAAAAATAATTTACACTCTGTACGTCAGATGCCAGCCTAACCTAAAGCTCTTAAGCTCTGGGGAAAACTTTGAGTCTGAAAAAATTAACAATACCTCAGATCTATTTATTTGCCGTTGAAAAAAAAAGTGCATATAGCTTACTTAGCTACTTACTTATCCCTTCTATAAATAATATAGAAACACTGTTTTCCAATTGTAACTTTTCAGGTGCCCTAGCTTTGTTTGGTCGTAAAAAAATCGAACCTAGATAGAAATTATAGGCTTAATTGGCATATTTTTTTTACCATTCTCTTTTTTCTCAGACTGTTTTTTTATCTCAAGAAAACTGCGATTGAGACAACTTAACAGAAACGTGTCGTATCCTCAGTAAAACACTAGATTAATTAACTAATGCCATTTATTACGGCGTCGAATATTAATATTACAAAGGTTACAAAGTCAATCAGGAGAGAGGGAGAGGGTGAGACATAGCAAGGCTCAAGGGCTTAAGGTCTTTTTCGCAAGATGGCAAGGGTTCCAAGGGCTGTCTCCTTGTCAGCGATTTTTGGACCCGAAAATGGAAAAAACTACATTCCTTTTTTTTTCAACAATATCCTTAGCTTGTTTGTGCAAAATGAGGTTTCAGAATTAACCATTTTTTTTTAGAATTGGTTATTCTGTAGCTCTGCCTACCCCACTTTGGAAATGAAGGCGCGAAGGTATGTATGTATGTACGTATGTATCGTTAGATCCGTTTTCGACAACGCAAATACAAACAAACAAATATCAAAAAATATTGGTCGTAATTAATACCTATAGAATTCTTTTTGAGATAACTTTACTAGGTCTTACACCCGTATTCACAAACGTCACTATGAGGTCTCACAGTGCTCACGAACGCACAAGGTGGTTCAAATTGTCTCATAAACAAAAGGTCGGTCAAAAAGGACCAATCACAGAGCTGTATTGAACGCAGTGCGTTTACTAAGTAAAGGATCCCTTAAGTATTGTTTGTGAATACGGGTCTCTGTGTAGATCATTTACATCCTTTATTTTTGAAGCTCATACTTGCTATACTTTAGCCAATCTCAACTGTATCTTAACGGTGCAAGGTTTTTAATTTAAAAACAGTGTGATTAAGACATTAGGGTGCCCATAGAGCGCCGGCGACATACCTATAACGTGTACAAATTCGATGGGTTTCAATATGGCGGCACTGAACGAATTACTCGTAAAAGGTCGATTTATTCAATATGGGCGGTAAGTCGATTATTTATGCATTTGTTTTCGCGTGTTTACAGCGTTTTGTGTAATTGCGCCCGTCAGTGGCACGCGGGCGCGAATTTAAGGGTCCTCTCTTATTCATAGGTGATTTAGGGTTGTCACTCTTACTATGTGCTTTAAATTCAAAATAAATAAATGTAAAAAAATAAAGTCATCGTAAGATTTATCTGTTATTGATTTTAAAGGAAGATTTCACTGCTTGGCAGTTTCATTTGTTTCGAAATAAAAATAAATTAACATCCTTGAGCTTCCAACTGATTAACATTATCTTCTAGACAATTGCACTATCAATTCGGAAGTGATTTCGCATATCATTAGTTTAGTGACTGGCTTTGACATAGTTTTTGGAAACATTAAATAGTTTTTAGTCTGTAGACATTAACTGGCAACCCCTTTTTTGAGTATCTCTCATATTAATCTTTGTAGGCAACAACTACTCCGAATATAATAATGACGAGTATAACTAAAACTCAAGACTTCTTTTTGACCACTGCAACCTTCCTTCGAGCCGGATCTAAACCAGCGACCTATGAATTATCACCTAATTTGTAAGCTTTAAATTAAATTTCTTGTGCCAACCCTACGTAAGCCCTGCGAGGGTGTATAATGTGATTTTTCTGCACACCATACATTATTGATGCCTTTGCGCACTTCCTCGTCAGGAGCGCTACTCAAATCTGATGACGCCATTTTGTTTTAAGGCACAGATGAGCAATAACTTTTACGTAACACCTGGCCGTAATGTGAGTTTTATCGCACGCTGCGCGCACGGTAAAACTCGCATTGTGGCCAAGTGAAGACGTAAAATTGTGTACTCATCACGGGCAGTAAAAAAGAAAGCCCTCTATCGCATATTTACAACCCTCGCCTACGGCTCGGGTCTCAAATACCTGCGATTTCGGTCTTTCTTTCTTTTACAGCCCTTGTTAAGTAATGTACTATTAATGAGCATTCTGGCATGAAGAAAACAAAGAAGAACACGGGAATCTCAAGGCTATAAGATTTCAAGACTGCTAATGCGTTGCCAACCCTGAGGACTAAGATGGAATGCCTTAATGCTAGTCATTTCACCGGTTTTCCTATCTACACAGTAGAGTTGTGCCCACTCGGTCTTTAAAGGGAGCGCTCCGATCTAGGTCAATAGGTCAAAGGAACTAGTTCCGTCTTTTAGTTCCTTTAGGTCCTTTAGCTCCGGAGCAAATTTTGAGATCGGAGCAGGACACGCTTTGAAATAGGTTATATTTGTCTCGTTCACATCGAGTGCCGTGCCGTGTGCTCTTTACTCGATTGCTCGTTTCGCTCATACGTTCAACAATTAGTACTGACCTAAAGGACCGAAGACCGATTAAGATCATTTACGAGGAACTAGGTAGTTCCTTTCGGTCTGTGACGGGAATTCATTCCTTTTAGTTCTTAGTTCCTGACCGACACAAGCCTACTACACAACGGAAGAAAGCATTGCAAACACTGCTGGGGCCCTACCAAGATGCATTACGCTAACTAGAATTTCTATTCGTTTCGTTTTTAAAACAATCGCGTCACTCGTAGATCACGTGACCATTCGTATCACGTGATCTACCAGTGACGCGATTGGTTTAAAAACGGAACGAATAGAAACGCTAGTTATCGTAATACACCTTGGCTAGGGCTTCTGTTTTGAGGTAGGTTACGTTAACATGGTGGTAGCGTTGCGGACGGGCCCTGCACAAGGTGAACTTTCATTATTAATCTAGACACGCGGTAGCGTGTCAAGCCAAGTTCAAGTAACAGAACTGGCGAGCAGCACCGTGTGTAATATTACACGAACCATTTGGAGCCACTTTTGACCCCCTCATAACTCAAAAACTATTTCAGATAAACGTGTCAAATTTGGCTCATATATTGAGACTTGCGAGATACATAAGTGTTCCAAATTTCATAAACACATCTCAAACGGTTATTTAGATATTAACGTCCAAAAATCGACATTTTTATCACTGACCTATAGATCAAAACTCTAACCCAGTTTCAGATGACCTAGAAAGTTCAAATTTGGCATGCAGATAGGTAATTAGGTGAATACAAAGGAATAAATCAGAAACTGGTAATTTTTTATCATTTTATTAAAATTTTCACTTAATCGATTCTATTAGGAACACTTAACTTATACTTAGTTGTAGGAAAATACAGTAGTTTAACCCTTAATTTGGCAAAAATAAAAAAAGTCGGGAATTCAAACCCTTTTTGATTTTGAATCAGCAAAAAAATAAAAACAAATTCCAAACAAAGAAAGTGTAGGATTATGGTATGTTCACTGTGATGAACATTGCCAAATTAAGGGTTAACAAAAACCATTTGGTATTAATTAATATTATTTATTATTATATTTAATTAATAATAATTTATGTACAAAAAGTAATGATATCCCATCAAAAACATAAATGTGAAATGAGAGCCAAGTTCAATATTATGATATATGCCTTGGTTGACTTCAACGACAAAAGAAGTGAGATCTAAATGGGTGCCAAGTTCAATGGTCAGTCCTCAAATTTATTTATAACAACATATAATATCATTTCTTCTTATAACTTAGGATAATATATTGTAACCTAAGGTCTGACTTGGCTAGTTTTCAATATATGAATTATATTATAGCCTTCGCAAGTTCTAACCCTGTTACTTGTCGGTTCTTATTTTATTATTCCAAAAATTTGGCTTGCAGGTAGAAACTAGCCATCGAACATAATAATTCGTGTATGAGAACTAGCCAAGTCAGACCTTAGGCTACAATATATTATCCTAAGTTATAAGAACAAATGATATTATATGTTGTTATAAATAAATTTGAGGACTGACCATTGAACTTGGCACCCATTTAGATCTCACTTCTTTTGTCGTTGAAGTCAACCAAGGCATATATCATAATATTGAACTTGGCTCTCATTTCACATTTATGTTTTTGATGGGATTTAACTAACGTGAGATATGATTTATTAATTATAAAAAAACAGTCCTAGAATCTCCAATGACTCCGAAACATGTGAGTAATATTGACTATCAGAATCACTGATACGTAAAATATCAAGCCCCAAAAAAAATTTGAAGAATATGCTTATGTATACAGATGGTCATAATTCTGGAGATATTTTAATGTAATGATATGACATTCGTTTGTTATATCAACCAGACGAATTTTACCAAATACTACCTTTCCTGCTATTGTTTAAAAAACAAACGACTAACTACAATAATATTAACTTGGAACATTTTCGTAACCTAAAACCTTAAACTCCAGTAATAACAATTCCAACTCGTTGCTTGCTTATGAATATTGAAGTCTGTTTGAAAATGGCGGCGTCTCTCAGCTGTTGTTACAGCCCGAGTGACGAGAGCGATATGAAGGTATTGCGAGAGAGTAGAAAAATATTTAATTCCGCACTGGGTATTAATGTTTTTTTGGCGTGCGGAAATGTGTTTTTCTTAGGTTTAAAATGAATGGTCTTATTTGAGGTGTCTTTTCAGTTGGATAAGTATTTTTAAGCCAGAATTAATTTATTTTTAGAAAAAAATGGTACTTAAGGTGTATAATAAAACCGGACTATTAACAGTAGCATCCTTATCCTTATTATAATATTCTAAACGTGAAAGTTTGTATGTATGGATGTTGTGTTACTCTTTCACGCTGCAACGGCTGGACGGAAATGGATGAAATTTAGAATGGAGATAGTTTATACTCTGGATTAACACATAGGCTACTTTTCATCCCGGAAAAGGGAATAACCGTTTGCAGTATATATTTTTTTGATTTTATTAATGAAAGAAGACGAAAATTGACCATTCCCTCTCCCTGATCTCCGAAACTACTGAGCCTAAAATTTTGAAAAAAGTTCATTGCTTGTAGATAACAGGAAAACCTATAAGAAATCTATAAAAAAAAAACATATGTACGGAACCCTCTCCACGAGAGTTCAACTCGCACTTGGCCGGTTTTTTTTTCTCCGTATTACCCTATTCTGTGGCAACATTGTACATTAAGTTGTCCTACTGGCCATATTATGGCCAGCACTTTACAATATGGGTAATAACGGCCGCCCCCTTATGATTTAATTTTGGTACCATTTCCTAACCTCCAATGATTGGATCGAACCCCAGTCCCTTACCAATTTTCCGCGATAACGGGAAGGGTCCTGAGGGATACGCCACACACTGAGACACGAGTAATATGAGGTTTTATGAAACAGGAAGATATGGCCAGAAATCGATATCAATCTTTATAGAAAACAGTAGGTACAGTCAGCAGCAGAAGTAGCTACGCAACCGAAGAGGTAAAAATGATCTGCACTCGACTCTATTGTCAAGAGAATACGTCGTGTCATAATTTTGAGCATGTTATTCTGCTTAGCTACTTTTAAGGCTGACTATGTACCGCCTAGAATCTCGCCCCTTAATCTTCCCCTTACAAACCCCTCCACTTTCATACTTTGAAAACTCTTCACGTAATAATGACTTTCATACCTGCTTATGACATTGACATTGGTGTTTTAGTGAATTAAAAAAATCATTAGTACAAAATTTCGGATACGCATAGTTAAAAAAATATATTTATACGAGTATTGGGTTTAGATCAGACGCGGATGCGGTGCGAAAACGCAATAAGATGCTCGATCGAAAGTATAAATGGAACAGTAGGTCGTCTCCGGCCTTTTAGGAGTTTCTGTTACCTATTGCCGCTTGAGCGCTAGGGTTGCAACCAAACGCGGCGAATGGCTCGACCCCGACTAAAGGCCCAGCCACACCGCCTGCGTGAAGTGCACGTGCACGTGCGCGTTTGCTTTCCACTGCGTTGTATAGTATGAATTCTCATTACGACATATCACTATACGTACACGTCACGCAAGCGGTGTGGCTGGGCCTTAAAACGGCTCGGTCCGGCCTATTGAGTTTGCTTATGCTGGCTCGTACACACACAATAATGCGAGCCTCACGATATACCTATCTTTGTTTATAAATAAATAATAAATAAATAAAATGTTTGAAGACGAACTACTCTTTATACTGTGCCTAATACACGTTTTCCATACAACATAATGTACACATTAACCACTAAATAACATGTTAAGCACCATTACCATATTGCTTCCCAAGGAAGTAAATCGGCATGATGTAATGTCTCCAGATGTGCGGTCATGTGTTTCGACGCATGCCCTTTATTTTCTGCTGACCGAGGAACAAAGGGTATTAAAATAATACAGGAGTCTTATAGCGATACTGCTGCTGGGGTATGATCTCTCAACAACGACGGACGGACGGACGAACGAGTGAATGTCCAAGCGGCGAGTTTGAGTAGTCCCGTCAGAGCGAACAAAAGACATTTTAGCGTGTGTATTCAATTTGGCAGCATGGCTTCTCGAACGTATAAGGCTGCCTTATTGAGAATGCACGCGCTAAAATGTGTTTTGTTCGCTCGGACGGGACTACTTAAACTCATCGCTGCGCTTTCGCTCGCCGTTTTTGAGCTCTTTTTACGTGTGCCGACTTGTAGTCGCACGATCCCGTAGCTAAACATGCAAACGCTACTAACGTTATTCTTGTCTATCACTCAAAATGTATGTGGTGACAGTTGTAGTTTATCGCTAAACAAGAGAATGTCATCCCATATATTTTGAGTGATAGTTCACTGGATAGAAAAGAAAAACAGTAGCGTTTGCATCTTGGTTAGGGCCTTCATTGTTTATATGTGGGATGAGACAGTAGGAAATCATCCATCATATCCAACAGATTGGCCACGTATTTGCAATGTTACCTACAACATAGGTAAGTGGCTTATGCGCTTGATTACCTCTTTCCAAATATACTTAAAATTGTACCTCTGTTCATTGAAACCTAATCCATAATCCATTGAACTAAACCTGCCCTTACTAAACAACCCCACCCCACCCCGCAAAAGTCGATACGTCCATATTTCATGCCCGAGCCTATGTCGTAACTAAATAGCTTATCCTTATATACCCCGCATACATATGTCACCCGACCTGGCTCCGCTCCAACCCGGAAATTAGACCCACCCAGGGTGTAAAAACCTTCGCCAGCCGACCGTGTTTTGCCAGAGATAAGATAAAAAATAATTTTAGGGGCGAATGATAGATGATAGGGAAATTGCTTGATGACGAGATGAGGCCCTTGCTGGGCTTTAGCACTTAAGATGTAAGTATTTTCGTTCGGTTCTAAATAAATAAATAGAATAATCGTGAATCTCACAAAGAATTGCTCTAGGCTTGTAATATGGTCAACGATTAACATAATTAGCATAGAGAAATACATAGAAAACATTAATGACTCAGGAACAAAAAGGTACTCAAATATTTATTACACATAAAACGAATTACAGTAAAAACCAGTATTAATAATAACACTCGGTTATATATCGCTTTCTCTCTGTCCTATATCAAATATACTGACAGATGCCAGAGAGAGTGTGACGACGATAGACAGCCAAGTACTAATAACAACCTGGTTTTACTGTACCTACACAAATTTAAAATCACTAAATTTCAATAGAATACCAATAAACAAAACAAACAAACAACAAAACAATAAACAATATAACCTCAAACATGCCTCAAACACATATAATGTACTGAGTTGACAGCTGTCAATTTGGGCCTTTTAGAACGGCGCGCTATAACTTTCCAAATAAATAACTTATAAATATTATATCTTTCAGCGTTCGTTGTTTACTTTTCGCTTGACTAACAGCAACCATCATAATATTTGGTAACGCGGGGTGACAGTAACGACACTAACTTAACTTTAGGTTGAATATTACGAACGTTGTCGGATTTGTGGAGATATAGAATATGTAATCGATGCCTAATGAATTATTCAACCCCTAAATTGTACGGATAATCCAAGTATCTAACAGCTTTTGTCCCTGTAATTGGACCCTTTCAGAGATATAAATAGGCAACATATTAATAATCCGCTTTATGAATCGAATAGGTTGACAATCGATTCGAAACATTAAGCTCTGAAGGGCCTGTTTCACAATCGACAAGTAAATTTATGTGTCAGTTAAAGTTAGCTCTCTCCTTGTCTATGTTTAAGTGTAAGAAAAGGAAAGGGCTATATTTATGTGTCAGATACGCGTTACTTGACGATTGTGAAACAGGCCCTAAGACTTTCAATCCTTTAGTCATACCTACTACTAGTAAGTATAAACATAAGTAGGTCTGTTTGTTTGTCTTCCTTTTCACGCCTAAATCGGTTGACCAATTAAGATGAAATTTGATACAGAGATAGCTTAAACCTTAAAAAAGGTCATGAGATACATTTTTTGTCTAGAATTTTTGAGTTTCCGATGGAACAGCAATAAACTAGTACTACGTGAAGTCGCGGGCAAACGTTGGTTCCACATATTTTTCAACTGACATCCCATCATTCTACAAATATATTTCGGTCTCGCTAAAGTTCGGTCTTTAGGCTAGTGTATTTTTAATGCTGCGGTTCTATTTGGCAAACAGTTTGCGGCTTGCAATGTACCGTTCCATATTGTACAGTTTGCCAATTTGCCTTAAAAAATTGTACCTAGGTATAGTAGCGGAGGGTACCTAATTATTGGTATTATTATTGAAGGGGGTTGAGACAGGCCCTGAGTGCCGCTTCGACTATTATTGATATATTGTGGCAAACCTTTGTTTTGTTCTCACCGCAGAGGCCCGCGTTCAGGAATTTCCAGATGCCTTGGGCAATGAAGAGTTGTATCTCTTGTAGGCTCATGAAATCTCGCTCTAGCTAGATACTTTTGTAGCGCATTAGTGGTCCGCATGAGCAGAGGGCACTGCCAAGATGCACTACGCTAACTAGCGTTTCTATTCGTTTCGTTTTTAAATCAATCGCACGACTGGTAGGTCACGTGACTTTTCGTATCACGTCATGTGACGCGATTGGTATAGAAAAGAAACGAATAGAAACGCTAGCTAGCGTAATGCATCTTGGCAGGGCCCTCTGAGGATGTTCATCGCTGTCTCCTTTGCTTTCTGACGGTTCACTAATGTTTCACCGAAATACGTTTGACCGAATGAGTCGTTTGGCAACTGCTTCATTTTCCAACCCGCTTATATTTCTGTAACTGTAAATATTTCAGAATTTTTATAAAAACTAACCTAACCTAATCTATAGGGTCTACACAATGGTACAAAAATAAATCCTGAAATATTTGCAGTTACAGAAATATAAGCGGGTTGGGAAATGAAACAGTTGCCAAATGACTCATTCGGCCAAACGTATTTCGGTCAAATGAACGGACCCCCTGTCTGACTGAATCTGCATGTCGCGTCTTGTTTCATACCCTTTAGGAGTTTGTTCATTTTGCAGTGGAGGGCACACAATAAACTGTAAAGCTAATGAGGTGGCAACACATTTCGCAATAGTAATATTAGAAATGTCCATGGGCATCGGAACCCCTGAATTATTTTGCGTGCTCGTTTTTTTTTAGTATAAGGCTTAGTTAGCAATATAAAATGACAAATGGGAGGGGCACCGCTTATAAAATCATAGGGGTCAAACAACACGGGCACGATCCGTGACCATTGAGCCGTAAGAAGGAAATCGACCCTTAGGGAATCGTGATTTGGGTGGGATAGTGCTCTTTTTGGCTTTTTATTCATAGTTCCCTTTTTTTTTTCCATCGTTTATTCAATAAACCAACAGCCATACATGTGATAGGTTTCCCTATAATTAACAGAACATTAGTAAACTGAGAGTAGAAGTAAATTAAGAAACAATAATACAGTAGATACCTATTAACTAAAAAAAAACCGGCCATGTGCGAGTCGGACTCGCGCACGAAGGGTTACGTGCCATTATCTATACAACATTAGTAAAACACGTTTGTTGTATCGGAGCCCCACTTAAATATTTATTTTATTCTGTTTTTAGTATTTGTTGTTATAGCGGCAACAGAAAATGTCAACTGTCTAGCTATCACGATTCGTGAGATACAGCCTGGTGACAGACAGACGGACAGACGGACAGATGGACAGCGGAGTCTTAGTAATAGGGTCCCGTTTTTACCCTTTGCGTACGGAACCCTAAAAAGGTCTTTATACTAATGAGAAGACAGTTGAATATTCGATTATGATTATAGGTCTGTCTTTACTAATAAATAAAACTCGTGTCTGTGTGTGAGTTATTTAATGTTATTTATACAATGCCTTATCATAAAATACCGTTTGTTTGTCTTGAATAGGCTCCGAAACGGTTTTAACGATCTTCAAAAAAAAAACAAATATCAAAACAGAAACTTGAAATGAAATTTTCGTGTATGTGCTCTACTAAAAGGGTTCAGAAGATATGAATATAAATATTTGTAAAGGAAACTGACGGGTCGCTACTTCTTAATAACTAAACGACAAAACCAGCCGTTGATATACTAAAGAGCTATGAAAGCTGGTCACTTTGTACGTAAGTTTGTATCTACACTAACCCGTTTTCTTTGCTTCACGGTAAGCTTAAGATTTCTCGTAAAATGTAATGTAACTACTTAGTGCGTAAGAGTATATGTGCCAAAGCCGTTAATAATGCAGCGGATTGTCGACGCACCTTGTCGCGCTTTCGACATTTCACAGTATGACCCATTTTATCTTTATTCACAGGCATAACTAGTGATGAGTTAGTGATCTGGGTGTTGTCGATTATTTCATTCGACGCCAAAATTCGATAAAGTAAAGTACGAGACGAGAATAGCTTGTTAAGATTAATAAGGAATTGACAGATCCGCCTGAAAATATATTTTTATTAATTAATCCACATCAGAAATTGTCATTTAAATGTATGTCCTAGTTTACATAGAATGATTTGTTCTTTTTGTGTTATTCAAGTTGAATTCTAGGTTTTTTGTGCGTTCTACAAAGTTTGGAATGACGAATCACTTAACAACGCAGTAGAAAAACATTTTTTGCAGTGATAATGAACTTTTTATATGTATCAGTGCCATTCTTATTTACATATACCTATATAGTTATTGATTTTTTCACTTGACTGTACGAACTGATATAAAACCAAGATGGGTTAAAACAATTCAAGATAGTGCCCATCAGATAATATTGTTAGCATTTCATCGACAACAGTCACTTCAAATGACTCAATTATGTACCACCAAACATCTCTTTAATTCGCATTTGATTTCTTTCCAGGGCATTTCACAGAATTACCATTTTATTTTTATTCTCACTCGTTAATAGGGATGTGAGAAGTCTCAGAAGTTATCGATAAATAACAGAAAAAGTGGAATAAAAGTTTGTCATGTAAATATAATGTTTTGTAAATTGTAAAATTTGAGAAAGGAAGGGGAACTAATTTTTTAACAGATCTTACTCAATCATAACTTTTAAACACAATATAGCTGTCCATCTTAATAGGGAATGTGACTTCGGAGACTTTTGAGAAATAGGGACTATTCTGTCGCCCTACAAGCATTTGGCCGCCGATCAGATCAGGAAAAAGACAACTGCAACTTGGATTGACAATACCTACGTAAAATTTTAGAAAACATTTCTACTATAACACAAGGATGGCTTTGGCTATGTCTCTAAGTTCTCATAGTATTTTATTAAAAAACATAGAAACATGTAGTGGCAGATATCGATTGTATTGAAAAATTTGCTCTAATTTAATTCCAGAGAAGAAACGGGAATACGTTTGTATGGACTAGACGGCGCCCGCATCCTTTTAATCCATCGACTAACTAAATTTTCAAAGACGTACATCCCTACCCAATAACCCTTTGCGCGTTGTAAGGACGTTTATTTACGCACTCGCGTCTCGCGTCTTTGTTTTATTGTAGCTATGAATATGAAGTCGAATTCGGATGACGCTTCACACGGTTATTTTTGCATTGAAGTTGGGGGTAAACATGACTTTGTTCCTTTAATTCTTGTAAGTAAACATTATTTATTCATACTTGAATTGACATTGAGTGCGTATAAGGCGAGAGTTGTCCGCTATTTTTGGTGTGTGTGCTGAATTGTTGTTGCGTATTATAGGAGTTTGATAAGACTTAGGTAAATACATCTCATTTCAAGATGTTTTTATAAGCGTTGGTACTGTGATATGTTTTAATGTTATTATTACCTATTGATCATAATAATGACTTTACTGAAACCAATAAAAACGTAATATTAAATTGAACATAATCGATAAGTACTTATATAATAATTGTAATCCTGTTTAGGAAATAATAATAATGATTTTTTTAATTACGTCCACTCGGGCTCACGAAGGTATCTTCTTTAAAAACACACCTCTTTTATTGTTTCTTTAGAATTTTTCCGTTACCAAATTATTGTACACTTCTTATTCACGTCGTCTGTTCTAAATAAAAATTCCATCAAAAAACCTCTTTCATGAATACATTTTGTTATCTATATTTTCCGCCACTATCTGACATTCCAATTTCGAATCAGAACGGCATGCTAACATCCAGTTCCAATAGCTTTGAAGGAATAACGTTTTTTCGATATTCAATTACGCGATTCCTCGCAAAATGATAAGACGACTGTAATTCCTGTCTCCAATTACTATAATGGCCCCTTTCCCTGTAAGATCCAGGATTTCTTTATCGCATTGACGTTCCAAAGGGTACGAAGATGACGATGGTATTACCTGTGCGGAGAGGGAATAAATTCGTATTTATATTAAACGAGCGTATTAAGTTTCATGCGGTATATATGAAAGTCGGGTTAGGTAAAAACAGTGGTCTAAAACGTAAATCAGGTTTAAGCAACGAAGTATGCAATGAGTTTAGTAGAGATAAATTTTCAAAATGATACTATTCCATTTGTAAAACACATTGTTTTATTTGTTTATTACATTGTTAAATCAGTTTTTCTTACTTTTAACTACTTAGGTACCTAGTCATTTTGTTAGTAGGTATGTTGGAATTTGTAATTCAGTTTCGATCTCTATTAATTTATGTACCTAGATGTAGAGTCGAGGTAATTCGCGTACCACTTAATACACTCGTGAGTACTCAAAACTGACTCCAACTTCAGTTTTCCAAGTAAAATAAATAAAATTACATTAGTTTTGAATACCTACCTATACCTTATACCTGTAATCTCTCAACGATTCGATTGTATACCTAGAGACACACACCTACACAGGTCTATACAGTGTAAAATGGAATGAACTCGCCTTGCAAGGTCGAAATATCGGGATGACACTCTAGATGTCAATGGACAGCAATTTGGAAGATTGAGTTCTGATCGGTTTCAGGAAAATTTATCTACGCCACAATCCTCACTCACCCGCATTTTAGCGACTCAAAGACGGCTCACGAGTTTTCACGTGCAGGTACACATACCCATTTTTTTTAAAAATGTGCTCGAATTCGTCATGTCATTAAAGATGCCAAGTCATTTGTAACTTATAGGAAACTAAATCTTATTGATGAAGAATGTCAGATTGACTTTGGACCTAAGGCTTGAAATACACTGAAGGGGCGCGGCGCAGGCAAGGCGAAGGAATGTGCCTTTTTCAAATATACAAAATGTAAGAAAGGCCTCGGCGCGTCTCCTGGGGGCCAATTTTTGACTTTCGAGCGCTCGAAAGAAACTGTGAAACCATATTTTAGAAATTACGAGACATATAAAATTTAAAAACGGTTTCACAGATTTTGCTTACTTTCGAGTGAAACTTTCGAGCGCTCGAATGTCAAAAATCGGCCCCCTGTAGGCGCGGAAAAGGCATGCCGTCGCCGCGTCCTCGCGCTCTCTCTCGCTCGCTTGCCTCTTCTGTATAATTTAGCATCACGCCTGCGACTTTTCCACGCCTTAACGCGTCCTTACCAGCGCCGCGCCTTCGCCTTACCTGCGCCTTACCTGCGCCGCGCCGCTTCTGTATATTTCACGCCTAAGGAGAGTCACATAAGTCTTTGACTGTACGTAATCACTAACAACACAAGATCTTCATACAGATGTAGAGAATAATCCTTTCCTATCGTTTTTTGTCGGATAAGTTCGTATCTTGCTTTCTCAAATAGCTTCAGTACCCAACCATAAGCCAACTGCGAAAGCAAAATAAATACAACCTTAACCGACAAATAACGATGGGAAAGGTTTGTTCACTATATTTGTACATAGACTTATTAATTCAATATTGTCAAAACATCTTGAAAAAATGAATTATTCAGAACTCCATATTTCTTTTGCATATAAAGTCCGCATTGAGATCCATAACAACGTCACTAGATTCACAACAAGTCATAATAAGTTTTACCCGGCTCGGATAACTTTCAGTTTGCAGTTCGTATGTCTTTGATATGTTTGAGATGTGAGGTATGATAATGTTTGCGAGGATTTGTCTTCGAGTTTATTTACTTGAGAAGATTTTCTTTACGATGCCACATGCCCGATGGTAATCATTGTAAGACTACGCAGTTATTTTTTACATTAAAACAAGTTGAAAACAGAATTTAATAATAGGAAATATGCATTTTTAAATCGCATTTCTCAACAAAATATGAAAGTAAATAAATTAATAAATATCAGGACAATGTCACTCTTTG
The DNA here is from genome assembly GCA_948252455.1 of Acleris cristana. Lineage (NCBI taxonomy): Eukaryota > Metazoa > Arthropoda > Insecta > Lepidoptera > Tortricidae > Acleris > Acleris cristana. Next base: position 3,683,589 of record OX411774.1, on the reverse strand, counting down.
ATTTCAAGACAATACTTTATTTTATTAAAAAAACAATATCTAATAGTAATAAGGGCGTCACTATATTTCGTCGGCGCAGTTGTAAGGTAAGTTCCACATCTTAAAAACTAGCAAACTAAAGTAAAATGAACTTCTCCATAAAAGGTTATAAAACGTAATTTATGTGTGAGTACAAACTATGAAACATTTAATTGATTTACGTCTCGTTTTAGACCATTGATCCCGCTGTGAGCAAGCGCAGGGGTCGGACCCAACTCAGGAGTTCGGCAAAACTTTGGCAATATATTTTTCACGTAGGGCAACATACGTGGGGTATAGTCGTGCACACGTGTTTCTACTTTATTCAATCATCACCATCATGATTATAATCATTATCATTTTTCGATTTAAGAATAAGGGCACATCGATTGGAGTGTTACCTTTTAAAACCCATTCTAAAAATGGAGCGGAATTTGACAGTTGTTGTTTTAATGAAATAAAATCAAAGTCCGAGATCTATAAAAGATATAATAAAAGATGTTTATTCAGTAAGAAGGCCTCACGGGCACTTTTGCAAGAATTTTTTTACAAAAACTACCCGAGGTCTCCTCTGACTGATTAATCTGATCATAATTATGATAACCATCAAAAAAGGGTTCATTTCAATAAAATAAACTTATCCTTAATTGAAGATAAAAAATACAGAAATTTCAAAAATCGGTCTAAGTGGTCCTTTCACCCGGATTTCAGTCATGAATCTCATCGAATGGTCCTTCGAACCGGATTTGAATGGGTGACCTGAAAGCGTCATTGTGCGAATTGTACAAAAATGTGATTACGTGAGTAGTTGGACGAACACATCTTCGGCTCCATTGAAAGACCCGAGCGGAAGAGGGGTTCCGTTTTCCTTAAAAGCCTTATTTTTATTTTCTGAAAGTGTTACATTCGGTGTCGAGAATGCGACTCGTAAGTAATGTACCTACAGTCAAAGGCATTTATATATAGGTAGGTATGTATGTAAATAAACTCTTTATTGCACAAAAATAATAAATATTACAATATCGTTATTAAACTAATGTACAAATGCGAACTTATCCCTAAATGGGATCTCTTCCAGCTAACCCTGAAGTATTTGAGTAAGGACAATGCATGGGGTTGGACTAGGGTTGCCACCTTTTTTTTGAAGAAATATAGTATTTTTCTCAGAATTTTGGAAAAAAAATAGTACACATTCATTCATTTATCATGTTTAAACATTATATACAAATTACAATCCTATATCACTTTATTGCACACACCACAGAATAGAAACAGAAATGACGTTTCGTTGCATAGCCGTAACTAGGCTTCGTGAGTGCGTTTCGTTCTAAAATTCACAACGCGTCACTACGGGTACGTTCCAATTTAGTCGATGTTTATACAAAAAAGTGCAGCAGTGGAGTTAGCAATGAAAATATAGTATTTTTCGTACTATATTATATTTCTATAATATATAGTACAATTGACCGCAATATAGTACGATACTATATAATATAGTACAGGTGGCAACCCTAGGTTGGACACATACAAGTTTTGCTCCAAAATTACCAAAAAGAGATGATGATACTTATTATAATTAAATACATATGAAACAAATAAATCAATAAATCAATCAATCATTTATTGTTGTCACAAAGAGGCACATACATTGGAAAGAAAGGTGTTGTCATTCTAAATTAGTCAGTTCCACATGGACGCCCAGAAAGGGCACTACAATATTAAGGTATTTAAAAGTAGGATCCTAATACTATGTTTCACAAATAAAGATAAAAATAAAATATATATAATGTGTAAGTAAATTAATGTCAAAAAGTTATAGTTAGTTAAATTATGTCAAAAAAAAAACTTATTCTTATTCAACTATCGGCAATTTCAATTTTTACAATCCTTATGAACCAAATATTTGTTAACACTATAAAACAAACGTCGCGATAGCCACTTGGTGAGCTTAGATTCGAAATCCAAACCCTGCAAGGTTTTCAGGTTATCGGGAAGCCTATTATATAGTTTAATACACATATTGAAGGCATTCCTTTTGTAAATATCCATACGGCAGAGAGGTTGACATAGGAGATGCTTATACTGGGCCCGTACTGTTTTATTTGAAGCATTCCAGCGGGATTTAAAGTAATGAGAATGTCTCTTTGTAAACAAACAAATTTTACGTATGTACATGCAAGCAAGTGGCAATATATCCAATTTCTTAAAAATAGTCTTACAGCTAGCCATGAACCAAGAATTCGTTATTGCACGTAGACATTTCTTTTGAAGTATAAAAACCCTTTCAACATCCACAGAATTATAAACTAATAAGTATATAATGTAATATGTATATATAAATAATATAACCATAATAGGAGCGTGGCTTCACAACTCATTCAACTAAAACGTTTTTAATTTCTATTAAGAGAAACTACAGAAGGGGATTGTCTTATGGACAACGGAAGCTCATTCCACAGTTGGACAGCACGGACTGTGAAGGATTTGGCATAGAAGCGTGTTTTATTAGACGGAACAGCGAGGGAAAGATTGGCGCTGAAACGTAGACGATGACCGCTGCCGCAGCCCAAATCTATATATATAAAAGGCTAAACTGACTGACTGACATATCAACGCACAGCCGAAACTACTGTACCTAGAAACTTGAAATTTGGTACAGGGGTTCCTTTCATGATGTAAGTGAGCACTAAGAAAGGATTTTCCGAAAATCGACCCCCAACGGGAAGAAATGGGGGGAGTAGCGGGAAACTAATTCTACGCGTATGAAGTCGCGGGCGTCCTCTAGTATAATATAAAAGGCAAAACTGACTGACTGACATATCAACGCACAGCCCAAACTACTGTACCTAGAAACTTGAAATTTGGTACATGGGTTCCTTTCATGATGTAAGTGAGCACTAAGAAAGGATTTTCTGAAAATCGACCCCCAACGGGAAGAAATGGGGGGAGTAGCGGGAAACTAATTCTACGCGTACGAAGTCGCGGGCGTCCTCTAGTAGCTAATAAAAAGGAAAATACGTCACAGAGAAAAATATATGACTGCGACGTAATTACTTGTCCATAAATTGAATGATGAAGAATATGACGACGCGTTAGCCTAGTTGGTACTGACCCTGCCCACAAAGCTAGCGGACCCCGGTTCGATCAGCGGTTCTTGGTTCGGTCAAATATAAATGATCATTCAAAATGTTTTCATTTTGAAAGAATCCTATTACAGATGATTTTTAAATAACTCAATCAATCATCAATCATAAACTCACGCCTTCATTCCCAGAGTGGTAGGCAGAGCCACAGACTCACCAACAACTCCAAAAACTTGTTGATAATTCTGTGACCACATTTTGCACAACCAGGCTAAGATATTATCCAGTGTATTAGTGACAGGTTGCAATCCCATCGCCTAACAGCACTACAAAGCCTTTAGTCCCTTAGTCGTCTCTTACGACATCCACGGGAAGACATGGAGTGGCAACATTCTAAACCCGGCACCACACGGCAGAAATAAATAATAACTATTCAATTATACCCTATTTACAATATGGCGCCTAGTTGCCGCCATCATATCTTTAGTGACACAAGATTAAGACAAATCGATTGCCATAAGAATCATCAAAATCGGTCCACGCGTTTAGTTTCTAGAGCGCCACAAAGGAAAAACATACATGTATAAGCTGATAAACACATTACCCTTCTCCTTCGGCAGTCGGGTAAAAAGCAATCATCGACATAATACAGCTTGGTGCCAACTTCTATATAGTACCTACTTCTAGCGCCATGCTGGAAAAACTTCTCTCTTCACGAAAGAACTTCGTTCATATAATATTCAGCAGATCAATATAAGTATTGTATATCCAGGGCTGCGCATATATCTTCCCGTGTAACCGAATGTCGCTGTTTCAGAGCATAAAAGCCGCGACATAAAACTGGGTGGCATCCCCTTCGGCGACAGCCCTGTGATTTAATAGATGCTGGCAAACTTAGATGCGATTCTTTTCAAATATTTACGTTTTCTGAAGGTGAATGTCAAGGTCAAGCGAGATATAGTGAATCGACGCAGAATATATTACCCACATACATTTATACTCGTATTTTGTATTCTGAAGTATGTTAAGATAAGGTACACGAAAAATTACGCTATCAAAAATATCAAAAAAGTTTTGCTATAATATAGTAATAAATATAATTCACTGCCACACACACAAACTTTCGCATTTTTAATATTAGTGTGATTAGTATGACGACAGACACCTAATTTAAAAAATGCGAACCTTTGTATATGAGTAACCGAATTAGTATGTTTAATACTCCTCACGCTGAAAAACGACTGGATGAATTTGGATGTCATTTGTAATGGAGAGAGCTTCACCCTGAATTAACACAAAGGCTACCTTTTATTCTGGAAAAGAAACACTGTGTACCCTTGGAATAGCAAACGCGTACTGGCAGAAGATAGTGTACAATAAGATAAAAATCTCAATTGAAATTGTATTCTACCGCACCTTGCCGAGTTTGCGTCAATTTTATATTGACTGAATCATTTATGTGATGGCTTAACAATTATTCGCCAAGACCACATTCCTTAAATAATATACCCATAAACAATTTGAAAGGAAATGGAATTTAAAATGAAAATGTATTTCAGTGTTCAGTGCACGTATAATTAGCACTTTTCTATTGCCTTTTAAAGTAAGCAACTGTTTCACTCTGATGAGTGTTTCTATGCACGTAACCTCATATTGCTGTAGTTTTCTTTCACTGCACAATAGTGGACTTTTTCTTGGAAACATTATTAAAAAGCAAGAACGCGTGAATTTTTGTTTTGCTTTAAAGGCTTCTCAGATCCTAGTTTTGCAAATATGTATTTTTTCAAATGTCTCGAATCTATCAGTCTTCATTAATCTATTGTATTACGACTATTGGTTCCCCAATACTGTTTTATCGACTGCCGAGCTAATTTTTTTGTTTTTGTTTCAGGTACGTTATTATTGCGGTAATTTGGCTACTTGAGAAACATGTAAGAGCGTTGCGGCCACAAAGTTTGACTTGTATTGTAATAAGTTTAAGCTTGCTAGCTACATTTGAGATAAATTGTGATAATAGTGTACTAAGAAATGGTTAATGTAATTTATATTTTAACTTTCTATACTTATCTTCTAGTGAAGCGGACGGTATGACGCCTCGCTATTAATGTTTTAAATAACCCTACTTCTCCCATCGGCTCAAATTTCGGTTACCCGTTTTCTACCCTCATTTTCAAAAAGTGGAATAATCTTTGATTTTCCTTGAAAGTAGTTTAATATTTAAGGATTATTTATCTCATGCTTAATTTATGGCAAAGAATACAAAATAGCTTGTATTTTTAAAAAAGAAATTCATGTAAAACTCCGCGTGGCCTGGAAATTGATTTTGAATGATCATTTGTGCTCAATATTATTATACCTATGTATATTTTATGTTATAAAATCCGGTGTCCACGTTATTATTATTATGTTTATATACTGACTACTCTAAGATGGTTTTTTTTTACAACTAAATTCGAAATGATGTAGGTACCTACCTAACGCGACATGTCTACAAAGGTCAAATAATGGATCTCAAGAAAACACAAAATCGAAGTTAGTAACGATATTTTCTTATACTCAAACAAAAAACAAAGGTAAAATCTGCCACATTTTCTAGGTGACAAACGTCAACTTTTTTGTCCCCTTGTGAATCCCAGGCTTAAAGCCCGCTTTACATTTGGCTAAATTCAGTGTGCTAAATTTAGACAGGCGGCGTGGAGGGGATAAGCGCGTCCTCTTGACTAACATGCTAACTGCCTTTACACTTGTCTTTTTTTACAGTCTTTTTCATTCAGCACACTGAATTTAGCCAAATGTAAAGCGGGCTTAACAGAACAATAGCAAAACATTCACTCTTTGAGCATAAACAAACCTCTTTAATAGAGCTGAAATAATCGTCTACGAGACCGTTCCCTTCCCTTTTAAGAGAGTTTGCGTAGGCTGGGAGTATCAGATGTCAGTATAAAGGTGGGACATAACAGTGGGGCCATTTTATTGTGGAATGGGTAGGGCGTATTATTGTGCGGGTAGAGCAGAAAATACTGCAGAAACCGTGGAAATATCTCAGAGGTTTTGGTATTCTAAACTTACCGTTTGCACATGATGCAAGGATATTATTTAATTTAAAACTATTTAAATAGAAAAAGAAGAGAAGATTGACGAAAGAGATATACAGAGCGAAAGTGGAAGGGTCGGAAGGGGCCGCCCTAGGCGTACTTTTTCGAATCAAATCGGAGAAATACTGGAAAAGGGCCGAATTTTAAGTACCCGAAACCGACGTGCGTGCATGACTCGATGTATGAATGTGGAAGAAGCGAAAGAGATTTGTCAAGATCGTAGCCGGTGGAAAGAAGTGGTCTCTGCCTACCCCTCTTCGAAACAGGCGTGATTTAATGTATTTAACGTAACTACTTAAATAGTAATTCTGCACTTAAGAATACCGCCATGACGGACTGTGTGAGGTTTGAGAGCTTCTTTCGTTCGTTTATTTTTTAAATTAATGCAAGTAGACGTTCCGGAAACTTTATAAAGACGCTTTTAAAGCAATTTGTAATGTAATGAAACTTTATTATTAATCATTTAAAATAAATTTGTAATGTATGTGTTAATGTAGATTTCACGCTACAGTTTTTTTTTAGGGTTCTGTTTTTTTAGGGTGTCTCAATAGGACCCAATTCAGCTCTGCTGTCCGTCCGTCTGTCATAGGGATGTATCTTTTAAACCGTATGACATAGACACTTCGATTTTTCTCTAAGTAATTATGTATACCAGGTACTATTGCCGCCATAAAAACAAAAATTTAGAAAATTATGCAGGCCCTATACAGGAAACGTGTTTCTTTTGGCCGTTTTTTGCTAGATCTTTATATTTTACGGTGGTAACCTTTATGTGCTAGTACAACTCGTACTTTACCTTGATTTTTGTAAATTGTCCTTTGCTAAAAGCCATTGTCAAAATGCGTCAGATTTCAATGATTTCAAAACTTACCGGGGTCAAACTACGGGGGGGCGGAACTTTCTTGGTAGCGCGCCGAGATGCCGAGATTATCTTCATCTTTGACAAGTCTATCTTGCTTATTAAATATTCAAAACGTTTCGGTATCGGCTGTAACAGTTTTAAGAGTTTTTTTATTATTTGTTTTTCTTCCCACGAAATATTTTCTTGGAAATGGAAACGTAGGTACAGACTTTTTGCATAATATCTATAACATATTCAAAAATCGGAAAAATCGGACTAGATTTAAGGAGAGAGAAACGTTATTGAATAATGTAAGATTTTTTTTAGCTTCACAAACCTCTTAGGCTGCGGCTCCACTGAGGCGGAGATGAGCGGAGTGGAGCGGAGCTGTGCCAATATTAACCAATAGAATCTAAACTAACGAGCGGAAGGGCCGCTCGACGTGACCGCATTCTATTGGTTAATATTGGCACAGCTCCGCTCCGCTCCGCCTCAGTGGAGTCGCACTCTAAAAGAGGACTTAATGACGTCATATGGGGGCGACCTTCAACAGGCGAGATTACTCTTCTAAAAAGCCGGCAAATTTTCCATAGGCGGCAGGAGGATTTCTTAGTAAGTAGTAGTGATATTTTAAATGTGAAGGTGTTCAGTTTGATTGTTTGTTACGTTTTCATGGTTAAACGATTCAACCGATCAATATGAAATTTGATAAAGACGACATAGGGTACCTACTTGTATATTGAAAATTAGTCTGTTTCCGAGGGACTAGCAAAAACCTGTCTTGTCGTAAATAATGTTAGCTAAAAAAAGTTGTATAATAGCATTTCGATTTACTCTTACACGTTTCTAAGAATGAAGTATAAAGTTGCAAAACTTCTAACGATGCTATTTATTGGATTTATAAAAATTTTTAACGAGATCATAACTTATCTGTCTCCGTAACTTTAGTTTATTTCCTAACGAATGAAAGGGTTAAATAGTAAGTAGTAAGACGTTCGAAACACATAAAATGGTAGCGATCGTAAAATGTATTTGCCTGCGTCAGAAATGAGTAACGACCGGGATTTATAAGGTTATCCCACAGACATATAAACTGTAGGCTGGTGACACACCAGCACGGGTGGCACAAGTTGTACGGTCACGAGCGTTAATTTGGGACCCATTTCAAGAAAAATATGCTTCAAGTCGTCAATGTCATTAGAGTTGTCAAGTCATTTGTAACTTTTAGGAAACTCAACCTTATTATTGTAGAATGTCAGATTGACTTTGGACCTAAGGTGGGTACCAAATTAAGACTACGCCGAGCGTACGCCGGATGTACAGTGGCGCCCTCATCACTATTATTGTGTTTTCTAACAAAATAAAGTATTTTCTTGAAATCGGACGGTGCATTTTTGTACTACAAATGAAAACACAACTTATAGGACATATCACATAGTTTAATAACAATTGACCTTTGAGTTATCAACTTAACGGAAAAAAGTGGCCACCTTTATACTCATAGGGTAATTGTTATCAAAGTTTGTTACGTATCCCATAAATTGTGTTTTTACTTGCGCTACAAAAAAGCATCGTCCGATTGCAAGGAAATTCTTTAGTTAATTAGAAAACACAATAATAGTGATGAGGGCGCCACTGGACGGTCGACGCTTGCTCGGCGCAGTCTTAAATCTCGTGACTGTATTTTCTCGCTTGTCGCTCAGTGCGTCTCTATCGTTACAGACTAGAAAGAAAGGAAGATCTGAGCGACAACCAAGTCGCGGACAACATGTGCTAGTCGTGCGGGCGATTTAAGACAAACGAGTCGAAAGGTATCGTGTTAGGGAAAAACTCCAACTTAACTACAGGCCCGTAACTATGGTCGCTTTTATCGCGGTCGATAAACGTAGATAAAGCATCCGTCACACTCGCACTTACATAGTGGTCAGTAAGTGACAGATGTTGTCTACGTTTATCTACATCGATAAACATGACAATAAGCACAAGTCACATCCTCTTAAACAATTCGTTCTTGAACTCGACGCACCAAATATTAACCGGCGTGTTGAAGTTGTCCCGTCAGAGGGTATAAACCAAATTTAAGGGCGTGCTTTTTCAGCTTACCCGCTTTACTCGTAGAGTGAGCGAGCTCGTATGACTTCGCTCACCCCATCGACCGTTCGACGTCCTACTCAGGCTGGCCCCAGGTATCTGTTGGCTTTGGGAGCCCTTTGTTTCCCATAATTTGATTGGTCATAATGTTATTGTTGATATAATTATTTATGTTTATAATTTTTTATATCGCTGAAACTATAAACTTCAGAATTTCTGAAATATCTAACGTGTAGGCAAGGCTAGGTTAGGTTAGGTTTGTTTTATAAAAAAATCTGAATATGTAACAGTATCTTAAAAAAATAGGTACGTTATGACTTGCAAGGGTTATGACCTAAAACACATTATGACTAAAAATAATTATGGCAGACAATATAGACCCCAATTATTTCCTATAGTCTGTGCCCCGCGGGTACGCCGCGGGGCTTATTAGTAACCGTTAAGCCAAGGGGTCTATATTGTCAGCCATAATTATTTTTAGTCATAATGTGTATTGGCATATTCGTTTTCTGTACTCCTATTGCCGTACAATCGTCGCTTGTGCAACCTACCTTAAGAATCAAATGTCACACACGGATAGTGCTCCTTGATTTATATTGGAAGTTTGATAGTAAATCCTACCTTATACCGCTTCTGTTTGCAGTACGAAAACTAGCATACAGTTTTATCCATATGAAATGATGATGTATTTATTGCTGTTAAACATACAAAGCAGGTTCTGGATAGATCGCCATGATTATTAAACTTGACACATTATTTTGCATTTGGGTAATTCGTTATTGTCGATTGGCTTAAGAGGATTGTAAAGCTAAAAATGTCCATACAAAATGCGATAACGTTTCAAGTAAGTGTACATACTTACATGAATATTTTAGCGACGGATGAAACTTGGGTACGGACGGTTCGTCTATATCGCTAAAACTATCTTACTTGTTACTCGCATCATGCCGCCAAGAAGCAGTGGTTTCATTTTTGTTGGGTAACAGAGCTAGATATAGTTACCACTAGCATAGATTATCCTCTCCTTATCTGCCATTATGAGTAATATTTAAATTTGAAAGACTATTAAAATTCAGAATTTTGAATTAAGAGTGAAGTGGCCAGTCTGCTAAAATTGTCCATCACTGGTGCCGTCGCCCTACTTACTGTTAATAAAAAAAATACAAACTCAACAAATTGATATATCAGTAACCTTCTTTTTTTGAACTCGTTTGAAAACAAGTGAATACTCATATTTTATTCAACTTGGCTTCAACCAATAAGACGCGTACGTAAATAAGCTATGTAAAACACGTACTTCTTATCCCTCTCATAAATAACCTAAATAATATGAAACTCTTTCCTATTTCATATATTTTGTACGCTCGCAAGCAATAAGAGAAAGCTTTATGAAATGTAAACAGCGCCCCAAGTTATTGCGTGCTGTGGTATGAAAGAATGTAACGTTACCGCCGAGATACAAACGTTGAGGATTCCCAACGGTATTTACTAAATTTAGTAGCTGTATAAGGAAATATTAGAAATTTAAATGGGGTTCACGTAAAGAGCAGGAGTTCGTGAGCAAACACGATTTTTGTGGTTTATACGCAATCGGGTAATTTTTAAAAGATGTCGCCTGCGTCATGCTATTCTGTTTGCTTTTCTTTGTCATATGAAAGAAAATGATTGAACTAAAATGATCAGATATCTGGAGATAGAATAACTAATCGGTGAGCTTTTTGGACCCCCGGTCATTCTACAAAAAAATACGTTTTTAATACAACAGATTTTCTTTTTTTATGACTTTAAATAGACGAAAGAAAAGGATTTGTATGATTAAGTTATTTGGTAACATGGCTTTCAAGGTGGTTAAATCTAAGAAATATTTTTGCAAATTTTGATTAAATATATTTTGTATCAAGAGATAATTTTCCTCCATTTGTACGAGTTCCGAATTGATTAGCAAATAATACGCAATTACTGTTCCACGTAGTAAATCGAACAAAACCTCAAATTATATTTCACCTTCAGAAACATTTCCAGCAATATCCAATAATTTCAAAACGAAAACATAATTACGTTCAGAAATAATGCGACCCGCTGTTTGGATTATTTCAAAATTATTTTCTCCCAAGGTAATATCTTTTGGGTTGTTATTTCACGTCTTTGGGAATATTTGCGTAATTTCATTTTCCTTTTAATAATTCATCTACTTGGTTATTAAATTTTTACGTGTAGGACGAATTTTAATTGAAATAAAATATCAGGTATGATATTTTAGGTTTGGTTTTAGACATAACATTGACGGCGAGTTTAGTCTGGTTGGTTTTTCTCAAATATTAGACGTTTTCTATGTCAGGGATAAGTTTGCCTTTGTAGATTGTTGCTGTTTTTTTTTTAAATAATTGTTATCTTTGTTTTTTCTACAATAAAGTGTTGTCATACATACCTACATCCATAAGTCTTTATTTAAATGTTTATCGTTGTTTGTTACCCTTTATTTATTTTATTGTTACGAGTATTTAAAATATATAACCTTACCCAATAATTAAATTGGTGGAATGTTGCTACCACGCTATTTTTCTGTGTATCACTTACTAATAAGTGTGTAAATGTGTCATATGATATTCATTTTCCGCTGCTCGCTATTTCGGCCCAGGTATCAATTTTCGAAAAAACTCTCTTCTTTGTCATCTCTCATTTCTTACAAGAGTTCCTATACTCGTTTGTATGTACAGCCAATTAGATGTATGCGTTTATCACTTAGAATCCTGTCGCTATGACACGCTACATCACTCACACTTGAGTGACGTGTGTTTAATACGTCAACTCATCGCGACAGGGTTGTACGGTGGTAGGGTGACGGCACCAATGATGGACACTTTTAGTTGACAGGCACCAGTAATGGACACTTCACTCTTAATCCAAATTTCATACGGTCCTAAATTGATTGTTGCAAAACAAATGAATAACCCTTATCTTCTGTAAAATAATAATCAAGTGTCCATTATTGGTGCCTTGTCCATTATTGGTGCCATCATCCTATCAGCCCAAGAGGAACCCAGACCCACCATAGAATGGTGTCACGGTGACATTATACAACAATTTGTTTGACACTTCTTACGACTTGAATCATAACATCACTGTGACAGTTCTATGCTTGGTCAGGGTTCCATTGGGCTGATAGTACATGCAATTGTGATTTGTGACTAAAACCAAAGAAGTTTGTACAACGTGTTGCAGTTTTTTTTAATGGCAAGGTGAAGGAAAATTGTCACACAAGCCACCTGATAGTAAGGGATCTGAGGCGCAGAGTGGCAAGACCACAATCTCAAGACTGCAATTCTAAGGGCCTAATTAATAAACTCATCTTGGCTGAGATGCCCATGACCCTGCTTACGAAGCTATCGGTTCAGGGTTCGATTCCCGGAATGGGCAACTTTTTTTGTGTGGTGAGGGCGAGTATTTCTATTTATTACAAGTCTAGAGCTTAGTTTGGGACTAAATCGATTTGGGTGACATTCTCCGCTGTTTTTTTACTATTAACATTCGAAATGTATAGAGTTTCTTTTCTATAGTTAAACCAAGAAACTGACAACATTGGGGTAGGGTTGCATGGTCAAACACGATAAATCGAAATAATTGTTTCTTCAAATTTCAATTGTCTTGATGTATTCATTAATGTTCTTTTTGACACAACAAGTTATATCGACTTATCGGGTTTGACCACGCAACCCTCGGTATATCTTTCTGAGTTATCTAGAACAGAATACTAATTATAACAGTCTGTTTACCTCATTTCAAGGGCCTCATCCGCAAACGGTATTACGAAAGGTAAATACCAACTTCCTAATTCAAAATCCTCTCTAATCGAACTTGGGATCAAAGACGGAGTTGACTAATAGTTGCCGTTTACTTTCAAAACTTCATTACGTCGGAACTACGGCAAATAAATATGTATAACAACGACCGGGGATATTATCTGATAGGATTAATCTAGTAAGTTTATTAGAAACTAGGTGTTCCAAGAGTGGCCGAGTTAAAAACTATACGATAATTATGTCAAAAGCAATATTGCTTTACCGAGTAGAATAAAACCCCAGTTCACCTAGTGTGTCCTAGTGAAAAAGAGTACAAGTCGACTTAACTCGTAATAAAAAAGGGTATACATGAACGGGACTTGACAAAAGCGCGTGGTGCTTCTGTTTAGTCCATTAGAGAAAATGCTCTTTTACCGAACAATTGTCTTCGCGTGTGATATCAAAGTAAAGTGAAAGCCATTAACTAAAATTAGAATTACTGCCGCACTCAGAGACGTCAATTAAATTTAACGCTTGTTTAGTCTATTGTTATAGCTATGTGACAGCAGCTACTTTAATCAAGTATTAAATTTAATTGACGTCTCTGAGTGCGGCAGTTAGAATTATACAAGGACGGAGTATACTAGACTTAAACCTTTTTTCACTTGATCTTCAGGTAGTGATTCTCTCAAAAGCAAAGGTGAGCGAATGCAGGAGTGAATGTCCAAGCGGCGAGTTTAAGTAGTCCCGTCAAAGCGAACGAAACACATTTCAGCGCGTGTATTCAATTTGGCAGCATGGCTTCTCGAACGTATAAGGCTGCCTAATTGAGAATGCACGCGCTAAAATGTGTTTTGCTTGCTCTGACGGGACTACTTAAACTCGCCGCTTGGACATACACTCCTGCATTCGCTCACCTTTGCTTTTAAGAGAATCACTACCCAAAAGACTTATACCCTTTTTCCTAGTGAAAACCCAGAATGGCCACCGTCAAACCGAGCTATGATAATACAATTAACAACTTGAAATAAGCGGCTGCAAAACTAAGATTTCTGAGTTAAAATAAACTTTTACAGCTTCAGTTACAGTAAAAGGAATTAAATTTCATTCCCATATAATCCCCAATCTACGGACACAATAAAGTGCAGCAGAAATGTTGCACAATGCACCCCAGGGTGCAATGCAGAGCTTTATTGGCCTTGTTGGAAACTGGAACAACTTTATCTGACTTATATGGCTCGCTGTTATATTTCAAATTTAATCTTTAACCAACGTGTCTAGGGTAATTGTTGAATGATTTACGGGAGTAGATATGCCCTTTTTGGATGTTATTAGTTAATTTAACCGTGCTTCCTTAGGTCTAACTTCTGCGTCTTTGTCTTTTCTCTTTGGTCTCATTACATTGATAGTTTCTTTAAGAACATAGCAAACAGTACATCGAAAACATAATTGATGTTTGTTTAGGAAAAAATGCTTAAAACATGATCGAGTCCTGGATTACTTGTGCTAGCTGTCCTGTATGAATGACAGGCAATTTACATGTACTCGTACCTAAGTAAGCAAAATACATAACTTTATCCATCTTGAGACTGGCTACTGCTACACTACGCCCTCTATAGATTTTTAAACCGAGGTGCCTGTAATATAAAGTATTTACTAACAATCTTACCTGTTGACTTTTTTTGCTTTTTTTACCCTAAAGTTTTGATCTATCGGCTCGACACTTGCAATTTTGCTATTTGATTAACATTCAGTTGCAAACCTAGTTTAAAAAATCTTGTGGGTCCTTTTTGAAGGAAACTAGCTTTCTCTGATTCAACAGACATACAGATACATAGAGCTTTCTTCATTTCAAAATTTCATCCAAATTCGTCCAGCTATTGTAGCGTGAAGGAGTAACAAACAAACAAACTTTCGCATTTCAACGAACCTTACACAGGTCCAAAAACCTCATGATAAGCAACGCTCTACTAGGTTATAAGGAATGCCTGCTATCCAAAATGTTATTATAAACTCTATCAAAATCCAACTCCCACTATGACAAGCAATATCGCCGATAAGGTCAATATTTGTAGTTAGCCGACAGACCCGAGCAAGTTATTGTTAGCCGCAAACTTGTATCAAAAGGAGCCAGAGGCGACCGCGCGTTGCTTTTAAAACCATTCTCAAAGATAAATAAAAATCTATTGTGGCTATTGCATTTCCAAAGCAAAAGAACAGGACAAAAAGACATTTTTATTTTAGTTATGAAGAACGGTTGTTTCAGTTAATTATTAATTGTTACAACAGGTCATGTGGTTGCCGGCTGAGAATAGTGCCATCCCATGTCTTCCCGTGGAAGTCGTAAGAGGCGACTAAGGGAATGAAGGCTTGTATTGTTAGGCAATGAGCTTGCAACCTGTCACTAATATACACATGGTAAACATCTTAGCCTGATTGTGCAAAATGTGGTTACAGAATTAACAACAAGTTTTTAGAGTTGTTGCTAGTTCTGTAGCTCTGCCTATGCCTACCCCACTCTGGGAATGAAGGCGTGAGTGTATGTAGACATGAGACGATCATGTAGTTACGTGGTAAAACGCGATAAAGTATCAGTTGGCAAGACTACATCCTTTAAAATTTGGCTATCATGGCACCAACATACGCGTACCAATATTATCATTATTATTTTAACACGGCCGCCATTACTGTTAGGTAAATAAGAGCTATCGTAACGTTGACAATAAAATAACGTCAAAAGCTTTATTGACGCTCAAATCTTTCGAAACCCACCCTCTTTTTTTGTCGTGTTTTAACAATGTAACAGTATCTTCGCATAATGTTTCATATAATGTTGTTTTTTTTTTCTTACCTAGATCAATGACATTGACAGGCCAAAAGAGATAGCCTTTCTTTTTGATGGAGAACGTAGATCATTTTAGTGTATTTATAGAAAAAAACTGTTTGCGCGTAAGGGCATCAATATTGAATTTCAGGTACAAAGTAAACGTGGTTGCATTGGTATCTCAGTGTTTCGAATGAATTTAAAATGAAATGGAATTCATTTCAGTTAACAGGCCACTTCGGGTTTTTAATCTTTTTATCTTTCACATTCAAAGTTTCATCGCAAACTCCAAAATAACGACGAATATCTAACACTTTACAATACATATACCTCCTAACTGTTCGGGTGTACGGTCATCGGATCTCGTTCAAAAGGTCATCAGCTGTCCAGGGTCCGACTGATTGATATACGAGGTCGCATTTGGACCAGCTGCTGTATCGGCGAAACCATCAGCGGTAATATTAGAGAGTTTAGCTTTTGTATCTTCGGACTGTGAACTTATTGTTGGGCTGCTGTGCACTATTCTAACCCGGCAACCACACGGTGTATTTAGGTACTAATTATTACTGAATAACCGTGCTCTTTTTCTACACCAGTATATTTTTTATCAGTTTCTTGAATTCATTGAAGTTGAAAAAGTTAGGCTGTTGGGCCTGTTGTAGAAGTCGCTAAGTTTTAAACACTTTACAATTTTAAAAATATAAAGAACAAGCTGAAGCCTGCGACTCCGTTTTTGTAGAATTGGAGTAGGTATCGCTATTCCTTCGGGAACTGTCACTTTTTCGGGATAAAAAGTACTCTATATGTTCTTCCCTAAGACTCAAGGTACCGGTATCGTTTAAATCTGTGCAGTTTAACTGTGAAAGCATAACTAACAAAGTTACATTCATATGTATAAGTATGAATAAGTATAAATAAAGAACTACAGGTTTATTTATAAAGATAAGTATAGACTGCTACAATTTTATTTATTTCATTTACAAATTATCTAGGTACAAGTGGAAAAGTTAAAAAAAAAAACTAAGCTTCTCAAATACTGTGTATCTACAAGCTGTGGACGACTACTGCCAGAGGGCCCTGCCAAGATGCACTACTCTAACTAGCGTTTCTATTCGTTTCGTGTTTAAACCAATCGCATCGCTGCTAGATGACGTGATACGAAAAGTCACGTGATCTACCAGTGACGCGATTGGTTAAAAACGAAACGAATAGAAACGTTAGTTACCGTAGTGCGTCTTGGCAGGGCCCTCAGGTGAATGATGAATCGATTACGATGATAAGCTGTATAAAATAAGGCTGATAAATTATTCTTTTAAACGTTCTTCTTGTAGCCATATGCATTCACTAATTCTTGCACTATCATTGTTAAATTCCTTATAAATTGAACATTTAAAATACCTAGAAATATTCACGAAAACAGAAGCATAATACAATAGTCTTGTTGGAGAATTTCTAGGCTCCTTAGCAGTTTGCGTCGACGAAATTTCTCGGCACCGCGTTTTGTAACATGCCGCTAAATGTCGGGCTGTCGGGAACACTTCCAACGAGGAACCGCGAGATATATCTTCAGATTTAATAAAGTTTAATTCCGAAGGAGGTATTTATACAAATAATACTTGTGAAGCTATACGTGAGCCATGATTGTAGTGAAATACAAGGCTATAATTCTCTAATGATGCGGTTTGCCCAGCGGTCCTGGATTCGATTTTACTTTAGACTGCTATAAGCATTCTTTACCAGAGAAGTTTTCGATAAAACAGAAATCAAAAAGTAGTTACGTGCAATATAATATGACAATCCCTTTAACTAAATCTGGAAAAATATTTTAAGTAATACTAATACAGTATATCTTTGAATGAATACTGTTTGTGTTCTTGACTCTTTAATGTTATGTATTTAAGTATGTACTCGTATTTCTATTTATCATTAGTTATTTATGATATGAGCCGTGTCCAGGAAACAAACCTAGAGTGTACATTGGGATTAGATCAATTTGTGTAACATAAGCGGCCTTTACAAAGTTCGGACCGCGGGAAACTCCACGCGCCGTTCTAATTTTCGTTCCGAACCGTACATTTTTTACTATTTTACTATTACAGTTGCATTTACACGTATGGTTCGGAACGAAGATTGGAACGGCGCGTGGCGTTTCCCGCGGTCCGAACATTACGTGTGCAGGCCGCTATTGTCTCGTGATATTTATTTATTTAATTAATGTAAATATCCCTTACTTTAGTTATTAAACCGTGTTTAAAACAATAGTCACAGATAACGTTTATTTAAACTTTTTAAATTCACTTAGCCGTTTACGTCGGCATACCACTGAGCTTCGTAATTTGCCAACATGTCGCCAAATGTCCTGAACGTCGGGAGCATTTTCAACCGAGACCGCACTGCGTTTTAGATTCAATCCGTTTAAATTAAATTTCTAGTTTTGGTTATTCTAGCGTATGTCTAGACTATTTCCAGTGGTTTTAGTGGTGATGAGACCTTGTGCAGCATTTGTCTGGATTGTTACCATCCTTTTATTATTTAACCTACCGCCAAACAATGTTCGCATTGTTTTCGGGTATGGGGATAAGACAACCGGGGAAATCACTAGCATAGTGGCATTCCATCTTAGTCCTCGGGGTTGGCAACGCATAATCTTGTAATTGTAGTCTTACACCCGTATTTATAGACAAGAAAAGTAAGTACTTTTACTCAAGTAATTACTTTTCTTGACTATAAATACGGGTGTTAGAACCCACTTACTTACTATCAGGAGCCCTGTTTTATAAAGCTACAAATTACAATTTACAGGTTACAAGTTTCCATTTGACACCACCTCGACCAATGACGATCAGCCATTTTGAGCAGTGTTGCCAGTTTGGACCTGTAAAATTGTTACTTGTAGCTTTATAAAACGTGCTTGTATGCGCATTTGTCTTCAACTTCCAATAGTATAGTACAGGGACTTGTTCAGACTAGACGGTTGAATGTTTTATTGGTTTTGTTTTGTTGGTCAAAAATTTCGTTTGGTTTTTTGTTAAGGATTTTTGTGTAAGTTTTAACCTCAATATTCTTTTTCGTTTAGTATAGAGATTTGTTCAGACGGTTCGATATTTTATTTGTTTCGTTTTGTTGGTCAAAAATTTCTTTTGGTTTTTTGTTAAGGATTTTTGTGGAAGTTTTTAAATGCAAAATTTTTTTGGTTTTCTTGGCCAATTTTTTTTATTTTGTTTAATTCAATTTGAGTTTTGGTTTTTACTTTTTTGTTTTGCTGGTTGCGTGACCTGTCGTGGTGTCACCAAATGGTTCCTGCTGAAGACCAGCTCTGGCCTAAAAACCAGTAACATGCTAAGCAGGAACCATTTTTCTCCGTCTGGCACTAGTTTGGATATTTTTCTGTTTATGTTTTTATTTTATAATTTATTCTTCTGAACTTGTGTCTAACAAGCAAGTAAGCAAGTAAACGTTTTTTCTTTCTTTCTTACAATAAAAAAAGGCAGAAAAATAGCTTTTCAAGATGATCTAACACGAATACAATTATTGGACTTGTAAATTGAATCTACTCTCTTTCGTTCCTTTCGTTTACTGTCCGATCTAGATTAAGTTATTTCCAGTGATTCCTAAAGTCTTTACCCAGTTTCAAAGACTTTTATTTCATTCTAATCGTTAAAGCACGGATGTTAAAGAGTGTAATACTTATTTTAGTTGTTTTATTTTACAGAAGCTGGTCTTTAATCTTTTGCATATCAAAGATGGGATTTGTATAATCGGCTTAATGAATTTTAAAAACCATACCTAAATAAATAGTATCGCATGACACTATATCAAAGATGAAACTAATATTATAAAGTTTGTGTGTGAGATCTTTACTTCTTTACGCTAAAACGTTTGCAAGAATTTGGATGAAATTTGAAATGGATATAGCTTATGTCTAAAACTGATTTAAAGAATCTTGAAATTCAAAACTGCCACTATTTGAAAAAAAAAACATCCAAAAATTGGGTGGTATTTGTGAAGGATAGGATAGACATAGCCCAAAACATACGCCCAACATAGCCCTACAAATAGTTTATATTTTTCGAGATAAAAGATAGCCCAATGATGAAATACCTCATTGGGCTATGTCTATCCTATCCTTCACAAATACCACCCAATTTTGGGATGGTTTTTTTTTCATATAGTGGCAGTTTTGAATTTCAAGACTCTTTAAATCACTTTTATTTACACTTTTGTCAAATCATGTATCACAATATTGATTGTTTTTTTTACGCAGTACATATAACTAACAAAAATAAAACCAGCCAAGTGCGAGTCGGACTCGCGCACGAAGGGTTTCGTACCATTATCTATACAACATTAGCAAAAAATAGCAAAAAAATCACGTTTGTTGTATGTTTTTAGTATTTGTTGTTATAGCGGCACCAGAAATAGGTACATATTCTGTGAAAATATCAACTGTCTAGCTATCACGGTTTATGAGATACAGCCTGGTCTAGACAGATGGACAGACGGACAGACGGACAGCGGACTCTTAGTAATAGGGTCCTGTTTTTACCCTTTGGGTACGACCTCTCAAAAAAAAAAAAGATTGGTACCACAAACCATATAGGCATCTAGTTTGACTTAATGAATGAAACAGTTCCTCCGGCCCAAATGCACTACACACGTAAGTTGAAAAATAAGTACTTATTTTATACCTCTCAAAAACGTTTTCTGCTGACCCTCCAACTGACAAAGTATCCGAAGATCCATCTCCGGAAAGCTCTCTGACGACTCGACCGTAAAGTTTACTGTCAAGTGCTGGATACATAAAATCTCGACGGGTCCCGAAAAATGGCCGTCAGATGGCAAAACCCGATATCCTAAAGATATAAATATAGTATGAAGGGAAAAAGTTGAGAGGAAGGAAAGGTTTTAGTTTCAAGCGGCGATATTCCTATTCTTTTACAAATGATTTAGGTACTAGTAAGATTGTAATATTTTAACCTTTCCTATATGGGTTAATATTCAAAATAGGAACACGGAGTATTCTTAAAAGATGGCTATCTAGCACAGACCCTAAGGAGAACTTTGTTTGATAAGAACGATAAAATTAAATAAGCAAACGCGTGTCTTAGGACTTTGGATTATTTTACAAATTGCTTTAATAAAGGTTTAAACTCTTTATAAAGGGGTTTGGGTAAAAGTGTCGCTATTTGTAAAAGTCATACAATTTCAAGGTGAGCGGCCATTTGTAAAAGTGGTAAATTATGATATAATTATTCATAATAAACATACTCTTAAGTGCATCGGAGCGGATATTTAAATATTCATACTTCTACTATCGGTACTTTTAGTATCAAAACTGTATACTTGAATCTTTAATATCTCCGCTCCGATATTATTTATCGCCATAAATTATACATATCTATGTGTATTTAGAGGTCCTCTAAATAACTATGTGAAAATCACACGTGGCCGCTGATAAAAAGGCAATTTTCTTCATACAATCTAACCCAATGCCCTTTAAAGACGCTCTCTGCCCCAACTACTGTCCTTTATTCGAGAATTTTCTCGGTTGTCCAACTTTCCGGAAAGTTGATGACATATGTCACCTCTTATTGTCGTTGTACTGTGATATATACATATACTAGAGGACGCCCGCGACTTCGTACGCGTAGAATTAGATTCCCGCTACTCCCCCCATTTCTTCCCGTTGGCGGTCGATTTTCGGAAAATCCTTTCTTAGTGCTCACTTACATCATGAAAGGAACCCCTGTACCAAATTTCAAGTTTCTAGGTACAGTAGTTTCGGCTGTGCGTTGATATATAAGTCAATCAGTTTTGCCTTTTATAAATATAGATAATACTTGTACTTCCTTTGAACTATTTTTGGGTTATACCAAGCTTATTACTTAGTACCGTGATAAACAACTGTTGTTATGATTTGTTCTTGACTCATTGGACTTTCCTGTTTACATTCGAGCCGAGATTGTGGCTCCCCGTATAGCATCTGAGGCCCTACTTTAAAAATCTAAATTCGACGTTACGTTAGTACGTATAATTATAAAAAATAAAAACAGTTTATTAAATTTGGGACGGATTACGACGGACACTAACCTTAGTCCGCCACGTATTTAAAAAAAAAAGTGACAGTTGTGTCATTGACAGCTACCAGGGCGCGAAATCACAAGCTCAGAGGCCCTACTTTAAAAATCTAAATTCGAAGTTACGTTAGCTCCATCCCTGTTACTCGTCATTCGAGATTAAATCGAGAGAAAGGAATGGAGCCAACGTAACTTCGAACTTCGATTTTCAAAGTAGGGCCTCTAGTTTAGTAGTAGGCGTGAAATTGGGATAAACCTTAAAAAATAAGTCCAGGGTGCTTAATATGACTGCGTTTATCGCGTTACAAATTGTGGATAAAACATCCGTCACTTTTTGACACGTCAATAAGTACGACAGTGACGGATGCTTTATCCACATTTAGTCACGCAACAAACGCAACCATACTAGGCCCGCAGATTCCATTGATAAACATAAGTCACCCTATTTTTTTTTTTCTTTTTAGTGAAAAATTAATAATTGTTATATATGTGTAAGAATAACTTTTAAAGTCTAGCAATTCAGCGTGGGTTCTTAAACCAATTCTTTAAAATGTTTCTTCAATGCCAATATCTATATTGTATAAAATATTGTGTGCCCCAATTGGTCCTAAAAAACTATTTAAACATGTCCTAGGTGTTCGGATTCTTTTTAATACATTTTGACCTCCATAGCGTCTGTTTCCTTATTTGTGAATTCAGGGAAATTTCCTAATGCATGTTTCACATTTCTCCGAATGTCGTTCCGATAAGATGGTAAAACTGGAGATTCAAAGAATTTTAAGTCATAATATGTTTTGTACATTTTATGTTTAGACCCGATCCGATTCCAAGATTTATATTGTCATTATGCATTGAATCGCTTGTGATAAACTTAATGATATGTACTACTTACATGACGTAAGTACAAATATAATTATCGATATGTAAATAATGTACAGTGTTTAAAAGGAGCTTCGGGTTTGTTCTTCTATGTGAGCCTAGCCGACTATACTGAGAACTGTTTTTTTTTAAGAGCTTACCCTGTAGACCTAAAGGATGCCTAACACTTCACACGTACTAAAAGGAGGAACGCAAAATATTTAATTATGACGATGGCAATATTGTAAATGTCTGTACAATAAAGTAGTAGGGCGCCTCGTCGAGAGTTGAAAATAAAAGCATTGGTGGTTTCAAATTTCAATCCCTAACAGTCCATTCTGAAAGGACTGGTAAGAGGCTGCACAAGACAGGAGTGCGTGGAAGGACGAGAGGGTGGCCTTTGCCCATCAGTGGGACACTTTAGGCTAACAAAAAAAACATAACAGAAATAAATGAGGGAAGAAGCGGGAAATGAATTCTGACGAATGGGTCGGACATAGTGAAACTGTTTCTTGGCCATCTTGAAGCTCTGATAATTCAAGAAATTATTTGTAGCCCCATCATGCAAATAAAATAATTTTATAGCTGTTTTAAATTGTTCAATTTGTCTAGTTTAATAAAAATATAAAAACGAGATAATTCTTGTTAAGGATGAACCAAAATACTGTTGTCAACATGCACTTCTGAATTGAAAAAGATAACACTTTGCCAGTGCCAAATTTCTCGTACAAAAACGCCTGAACTGATTCAATTTCATAAACCCTCTGTAGCTAGGACTTTAAAAATAAAAACGCCTCTACATGTTGTATTTTATAATGCAAATGCCCCCTAATCAGGGATCAAGGGCTGAGACCATAAAGCCAACGCTCTCGAAATAAGGTCCACAAATTCAAACCCAAAATAACCCAGCATATCAAAAGGGGAAAAGGGCGTAACCGACAAAATGAAAGTCGTATCCAATTGATGCTGATAATCAAAAGATGCTGAATAAACTTACGACTTTTCGATTTTGAATGTCCAACGTAAATGTAACTGGCACTTTGTGTACGCATCAAGTGACGCTTGACCAATTTCACTCTTACGATTTGAAAAAAGAATTCTGAATTCGAATGGAAAGTGGGTCGAGCGTCCCTTATTGCATTTGCGCTTCACGTTTATTAGAGCGTTGGATAAATTCTATTCAGCCAGTTACATTTTTGGCAACAGTTTTTACAATGCTGGTACAAAATAAAAGTGGTTTTACTTGTACTTTACTGTACTTAAAATAATAATAGTTGTTTAAATAATTTATAGATATGTATAAGGGGTTTTAGCATTCTGATCTATCTAGTAGGTATTATAACAAGGGAGGAACTTTGGAGTTTTTTGTTAAACATCAGTTAAGATTATGCATTCAGTGTTAGATTTCAGATTAGAATTGTGAACATACCGCCAAGACTCGGGTCTTATCTAAAAAAATTGACCACTTATTTAACGTTTAGAAAAGTAAGAGGCACGAAAGAAATAACGCAACAAAACAGTCGGAAAAAGCTAAATTCCCTTTTTTTGTAGCTTACTAAATACGAAAAAACGTTTCAAAATTAGACTGATTCTGTTATTTAATTTCCAATTCCAGATGAGCCCGGAATTTTCTGGAATGATAAATTTAAATTGAATTCTCATTTTGCCACTTAAATGACAGACATGTTCACGCCAAATATGCCAATCCAAATTATTGAATTAAAAATAAGGATGGAAGTTTACTGGTAATAATAGTAAAATCGGGCGAATGCGCTTTTAGACAAAAGGGTAGGTAAGTACTGATACTAACTTTCACCCTTCTTTTAAAATAAGTATCAATAGTTAGAATGACCCTTTAGTCGAAACCTTCCTAACCTAACAATTTTAGCGATTTCAATTGGAAAGGCAAAACCCCTTTAGCAACATTTTTAGATTTTTACACGGGAACGTTTATCGTTTTTGTGTAGAGCACGTAGAGAAAATAAATGACATCTTTTAACCGGCTTCATTTCAGGTACAAATCCTTAATGGGTTTTACAGGAGTAATTTGTTCTTTTTGTAAAGAAAAATAAATTCTAACTCGAGTAACAAATTGTATCTAAAATAAATGTCGCTTAACTAAAATGTTGATTAAACACAATCCCAGGAAGATTATTTTATTTTGATGCGACGCATGATAAAATTTAATTATACATTTTACTTTCAAAAAGTTAAGCGACTTAGGGTACAAATTATGTAAATATACTTTACTATTGTCAAAAAAAAACGTTGAGATACGACACCGTAACCGACATAAAAGTCACCAGATAGTCGTGAAAACGCAATCGACTTCGTAAAATCACCGATCTCATCTGTTTATAATTACACTCGGATAAATAAACTAATGCAGTTTATGTGTCCGTCAGACTCTGAATCAATTAGGTACTCGACATTTCTGTTAAGCGACATTTTGGCGCTTAAGGGGTTTTGCCTTTTCCCTGGCATGTGCCTGGCAGCAGGACAATCTGCCGGGCACAGCCCTCCTCTCATCCGGGGTATAACTGACATGATTCTACGACATGCGCATATCAACTGTGGAACAGTCTGTTCCGGACAGAACTCGGAAGTCTTGGAACGGAACACAACTTCAGTAATGAGTTGGAACAGCGTGAGTCGTGATAATACGGTAAACGCGTGGTTATAATTAGTTTGTTGGTTAAATTAAAAAGGGTCAGATAAGGCTAAATAAATGAATTTGCTTTGTGATTGGTAAATTTAAATTATTGCACATAATTGATATTTTTAATTAACTCGATACGTGATTATTTGTAAAGTTTTTTTTTTGTTTAATTAAAAAGGGTCAGATAAGGCTGAATAAAGGAATTTGCTTTGTGATTGATAAATTTAAATTATCGCACCTAATTGATATTTTTAATTAACTTGATACGTGATTATTTGTACAGCATTTAAATAGGTAACTACATATCAAATGTCTGTGTTCCTATTTAGTGTATTACTGTCGTATAAGTTGCCGTTAGATTCTATACTTAAATCAAATATTGTTAAATAACTATCACAAGTATCACGATAAAGTGGAACAATAATCTTTGTACCAGGTGCCTATTTATTAAACCAAGAATCCAAAAAGCCGTTTAGGAATTCTATTTACTTAATCAGTTTTTCATCAAATCTGTTTCAGATTTTCATCAAATCTAGCTAATTACACCAGCTTTCTATTACCGTAAACTACATCCGAATCGGCCTATCCGATATTTTAGAATGCCATAGACATTTTAAGATCCATTCGTTTGCGCTAGAGGTAAAAATCTAGCGACCCGCACTCGCTTCGCTTCTGTTTTTGTGATTTTTCTGTAACAACCGTACATAATGTAGAATTTATTATACATGAAAACATTCACTCTATCTATTGACTTTTATATTTATGTAACTTTTACTAGTATAAACATAAGTAGATACATATTTAATATAATACAATTAAAAGTTAAAACTAAACTTATTTAAATTAAAATAAAAACTAAGCTACTCAAATATTAAAGACGTAAATAATAATCACGACTTTAAAAAGAACACCCCCTCTAGCAGGTCCGCTCGCGGCATGGTCCATCTATTGATTAATCCGTTGCGTACTTTGAAAGATCTAAGCGTAGATACAGAGGGACAAACGGCGGGAAGCGACTTTGTTTTATACTATTACTAGCGGCCCGCCAGCGGCTTCGCCCCGCTGCAAATTTCTGACATTCGCGGTAGATTTTTCAATTATTTTCTGTCATATAAACCTTGTACTGACAATGACGAACACAACAAAAAAGAAATCAGCCAAATCGGTCCAGTCTTTCGAAAGTTATGCGATCACATACATTTTGGCGATTCATTTTTATTTATATAGATAAAGAAAAGATAAAGATTCATAACCTTAACTTCACCAAAATCGAATTAACGGAACCCGCTTTTATTCTGCCTCTTCTATTGTCTCCTAGATTGACAAACGGTACGAATCCACTGAAGAATCAACTTGAAACAATTAAGAAAGTTCCAACAAAGGGTGATCCAGACAGACGTGACAGGTGTACTAAGTGGAGGGTAAAAGAGGGGGTGAAGTAGGTGAATGCTCTAGAGCAAAAAGGCTGTATCTTTTACAGAAGCTATACTGCATTTGTCATCTTATATCAGCTACGGAGGGTTGATTTTGGGTTGGTTACTGGGTTGCAGATAATTCATTTTGTTTTAGGTAGACGCAGAAAAATAACTCGTGAAGTGAACGTAGGTAGGTTTGTGTGGAGTAATGAACTTGGATATTGTGCAGTATATTAAGAATGATCACTTCAATCCAACGTATCCATTCCGATTTACAATGTTTTAGTGGTGGTAGTTAGGACCAGAGGGCTTATTGTCTAATGCACTCGCAATCACGATCGTTTTCATTTTGAAAATCGAAGGCTTGTCTGCATACAAAATGATAACAATTGCTCCACTTTGAAGCTGGTTCCAATTGCGAGTGCGTTAGAAAATAGCCGCCCAGAGCTGTGATTCTCTCAACAACGACTAACGGACGGACGAATGAGTGAATGTCCAAGCGGCGAGTTTAAGTAGTGCCGTCAGACAAAACACATTTTAGTGCGTGTATTCAATTTGGCAGCTTGGTTTCTCGAACGTATAAGGCTGTCTCATTGAGAATGCACGCGCTAAAATGTGTTTTGTTCGCTCTGACGGGACAACTCAAACTCGCCGCTGCGCTTTTGCTCGTTCGTTGGACCGACCGCCGTTTTTAAGAGAATAAAGCTGGGTATTCACAACCGCTCCAACGAGCCGAATAGAGCGGCGCCGCGCCAAAATGGACCCGTGAATATAAAAACTGTAGCGTTTAAAAGTACTTGGCGCGGTCGGTAGATTTCCAAATGGACGGTAGGTAAGCCAGCGTGTAATCCGAATGGAACTATCGTGAATGCCGAAATTCAACGTTGGAACACGACACGCCTCCGCGCCAAGCCAAATGGCATCATCGTGAATGCGTTCTCTGGCTGTCATTATCTAATCAGTTCGCTTTGTAATGTAGCACCGTTGAGGCCGTTGAATGTGGTCAATATATTACACCCATCCAGTGATATACACTCCATCTGTCGCTAAGACAAAAAGGGCCGCGTCAGCCCAGCTTTACACCCCAGTCCGGCTGAATCGCTAACATCATCTTTTTCTTGTAGCAGCCATCATGTATTACCATTATTGTGTGGTTATACTAGTTGGGATGTGTTTGTCAATTATTGGTTCGTTTGATAACCTTATTAATAGAAATACCGATAATAGTAACCTCGGCTATCTTCGATGCATATATCCGGAATGTGGCAAATACACACAGTAAGCAAAGATAACAAGAGTGCAAAGGCGATTCGAGGACATATCAAGTTTACTTGCACTAACGCTTAAATATTAGCGGCCTTTACACGTAAAGTTCGGGCCGCGGGAAACGCCACGCGCCGTTCCAATCTTCTTTCCGAACCGTACATTTTTGAAGTGATAACTTCTTTACGGAGGGTAAACCATTTCGTTACGTAACGCGCGATTAATGACAGACTGTCTGGCTTCCCTTTCTCTCTCACGCATACGGCAGCGGTAGTACTAATTTTTAAACAATTTTTAAAATACAAAAATGTGCAGGAATCGGATTTGAACCGCGGCACCTTAGCGTCATAGACTTGACGTCACCGTCCGTTTCTAAGCATAAATACTGTTGACAGTGAGCATATAACCTAAAAATATCACCGTTTTTGAAAGTGATTAGTTTAAATTATCACTTCTGTCGGGCGTCCCGAGACTTACATTTTTTTTAACTATTTTACTATTACAGTTGCATTTACACGTACGGTTCGGAACGAAGATTGGAACGGCGCTTGGCGTTTCCCGCGGTCCGAACTATACGTGTGCAGGCCGCTAATGAATAGAAATCAGTACAAAAGTTGCAAACTTTATAATTGCGCAGTGACTGCTGTTACATCTTACTAATAATATTATGAACGAGAAATTTTGGATTTTTGTTAATCAATCACACTTCATTTGTGGCTCTGCCTACCCCACTCTGGGAATGAAGGCGTGAGTTTATGTATGTATGTAATCACACTTCAACCACTGAACGGATCGGATGAAACTTGGCACACATATAGGTTTGGTCCTGGAATAAGACATAGTATAGTTTTTCCCTCGGAAAATTGGACAGTTCCCGAGGAAGCAGCGATACACGTCTTGTACGCGGATGGAGTCGCGGGCAAAAGCTAGTTTCCAACATAATTGGGTTTAAGACAAGATGCATAAAGCCAACGTTAGCGATTTTAGAATACTGTCAAATTTAAAAAAAAAATAAGTTATATGCGCTCGACGCTTACAGCAACTTACGGCAATCGAGAAATTTTCGAAATCGGTAATGTTATAAAACAATGCAAGATGCATGGAATAGAGGCTCTTATATTTTATTCTGTTTCTTTAAATCTGGAAACTCACTTAAGAGGATTGTGTCGATGAAAATTTCCATACAAAATGCGGTAACGTTACTCTCCCCTTCAACCCAAAAGATTTTTACTATTTTTTTTATGTTGTACATATTATGAAAAACTAGGTCTAAATATTTCTTGAGAAGAATCACATTAAAAAGAAACAAACGGAAATGTATAAACCTAGTTTTTCATAATACCTATAACTACGACATACTCGTAATAATATATTCAAAATCGTGGACATCGGACTTGATTTACGGGTTGAGAAATGTTACCGCCCAGCTACGCGATTTAAGCATCTAATAATGCTCTTAAGATTTGGAAACTCGCCTTTGTCTTTGTTTAGACTCAGTACATGCTTTTACCACCACGCGAAATGTTCATGTTTTTACACAAAAATACTACCTAGAAACATCGCAAAATACCAATGCACGAAATGCCACATTTTAAACCTCGACCATAAATTCCGATTGGCTGGCGGAGCGATAAAATTGCTCTTAATTAAAGGAATTATTGAGCTCGGCGAAGGCTTAAAGTAATGGTGCAATGCCATCAATAATGGCATTACTACGCTACGAATACTACAGTTTTGCATAACTGCAGTTTTATTTCAAAATATAACGTTGTTAAAATTACTCCGTGAAAAGCGCATAATTGGAAATGCCCAATACGAGCTCGCGAGTCTGTCCAATAGAAATAAAGCAAGTCAAAGGATTGGCCAATCAGGGCTCGTCTGGTTATGAAGTGGAAACTCTGGTGCTGTTTGCTGTTTTTTTCGTCTGACGTTGTTGCAATCGATTTAAATGGAACGGAATCAGTGTTTGATGTGTATAGATTTGTTAATTGGCTTTCCGTCGATTTCTGTCTGAAAGCGCTATTTTTGAAATCTGGTTAGTTTCTTTTTTTAACTTTAACTATCAAATAACTGCTTTCAATATGGATTCGTAATTAACCCCGGCAAAAAATAAGGGTGTTATATGTTTAACATGTGTATCTGTGTATATGTGTGCGTCGTGTTTTTTTCCTTAATTAATTAATGGCTTTCACTCCTTGAATTTGTTAAAAACAAGGTGTATTTCGCCAGTATCGAGTTTTAGACAATCGCCATGGACTTATTAGAGAAACAAGTCCATGGATATCACACGCGAGGACAATTGTTCGGTTAAAGAGATTTACTCTGGTGGACTAAACAGAAGCACATGGGGTTAGCTCCACGCGCTTCTGTCAAGTCCCGCGTCGTGTATATCTATCTAATAATGATTCATTTTAACTTTAACTTTATTTCTCGTGATCAGATCAAACTGTCTTTATGACAGGGCTCAGTGCTCTATGGTGAATGAACTATTAAGTTGGGTAGGAATCCTACCCTACAAAATCTGTTAACTGACATTAAAAATCGGAATTAATACGAAGTGAAGATAAGATACTAAGTGAAGATACTAGGAAAAACAATACATTATAAATAACCCTTAATAGTCTTAGGGCCTGTTTCACAATCGTCAAGTAAACCATATCTGACACATAAATTTAGCCCTTTCCCTTTCTTACACTTGAACATAGATAAGGAGAGGGCTAACTTTAACTGGCTCATAAATTTACTTGTCGATTGTGAAACAGGCCCTTAACATAATAATAAAATTATTAATTAACGATTATTTGCAATAACACTGATAGTTTATCAGAAATGAAGGCATAATAATGTTGTTGTGGTTGACGCTGCATTCATTTTATTTAATTCATTAGTACCTATAATTCAGCTATTAATTTTTAATTGATATTAAAATTCGATAAGGACTTTGATTGTTATTTGTTTCATAAACACTTTTAATTACTGCTGCAACATTATTAAATGGATCTTTCCTTATAATATTAAATTGTAAAAATGTTGAAAATGAATGACCGCTGCAAATAAAGTGGTACCAGAAAAAAAATGCAATATTAGTATTAGATATACCACAATTCCTGTCTTTTTTAAACTAAAAAGTGTCAAATTGGTATTTTTTTATAATTTACCCGGATTCTCATTTATCTTCATTCGTTTATTCCTAATGTTGTGCCTCCTGGTTAACTCGTAGCTAGAATAATTTGGGAAAAAAAAACTCAATTAATTTGAACTTAATTATACGCCCATACACCTCATTTTATTGTTTTGTTGTTTATTTATGTGATTGCTATGGAATAAGCATTGTGGTTTCATTTTTTAAATAGGCATATTTTGCCCGGCGGCCCCGACAACACCGGCTCGGTCCGCCCTGTTAAGCTCGCTTGTGGCGGCTCGCGGAGCGTACGAACGACGCACGCACACATGCAAGCAAGCAAGCGAGATACCTTTGTTTGAAGATGGACTACTGTTTATACTGTGTCTTTTTTAACAACGGACGTCCTTTGTCTGAAAGGATGATGATTTATTGATTTATGTGTATGTGTATATGTATGTATGTAAACTCTTTATTGCCTATTATTGTGTAATAAATAAATAAATAATTGCACAAAAACCATTTAAAAAAAATTGCATCACTATTGATAACGTACATAGGCGAACTTATCCCATAAGGGATCTGTTCCAGTAGAATAGAATAGTAAAATAGAATAAATAGTCGGGGTTATATTGATATTTTAGGTGCTGCCAGACCCTGTGCTATGTCAGGCTTCCATGTGCCCTTGCTGTTCAGATTTGTTATGGCTTCCGCGGATAGTGTTACAGATAACGTTGATGTGAGTTTTATTTCGTGTTGCCATTTAATTAACAGATAATCTTCAATTAGCTGTGTTGGTTGTAAAGTTACTATCAAAGTATAAATATGTATTATAATTATTTTTTAATGGTTTCTTGTATATAATGTATTTAAAATGTCACAATACATTTAAGTAGAATTCCATTAATGCTTAATTGTAAGTAGGTAGGTAAATAGCTCTATACAAAGTTCGTAGTTCCATGGAACAAATGGGACATACCCACTTATCTACCGTCCCATAGACCAGTTGATTAACCATTAGTCATACCATAGGTAATCTAAATTACCATGATTCGACAAGTTAAATTTGTTGTCAGTCCCTAGCAGGGTCCATGTCTTGTACAAGTTAGAATTAAGAAATAACGCAAATATAGGTACGATGGTTGCAAGGAATGTAAAATGTAATTTGAATGTTTTTTCTGCACATTGCATTTTGCCATTCTGACCGATTTTACTCATTTTACTTTACCGAGCCTTTAATCAATATTCATTTACATTTTTTCGATGAGCGAACTGTTTACTGTTAATTAAGTAAATTCTTTATCGCACAAAAGTAAATTGTTTTATATAATTATTATATGCAATTGTTTGAATATGATGTATGTACAGTCAACAGCATAAATAAGTGATTATTTATGTACCTTGTAGCTTTCAATCGTTTCGCAATTTTATATAACATTTCAAACACGACTTTAAAGTGACAAGGTACATAAATGATCACTTATTTATGCTGTTGACTGTACAGTGGCAAACATACATAACATGATAGAAGTTATTTACATGATGATGTTGTATCTATTTGTATCGGTTAGCTCACAAGCTGTCAGATAATCTATTCCACTCGGTAAAACCTTGTTCCTTTTGAAATGTTATCGTATTGTTTATAACTCAGCCGCCATTACAGTCAAATTAATAAAATCTATTATTACGATAACACGTCAAAAGCAATGATACTCGTAAAAACAAAGTGGAATAGAGCCTTGATATCTCTATAATTTTATTTCAGGTTACTGAAGGTTAAATTTAAATTACACTTAGAGTTTGGAGAGGCCATCATTAATGCATATTTATGAGGGGGGGCGAAAAATCTCAACACACAGTCATTAGTAAGGCATTACTCGGGTCCTGGCGTGAGTCATAGGCGGAGCGAATAGGGTTTTTTTAATGCAACATATTTCTGGAGTCCTAGTGAAAAAGGGTATAAGTCGACTTAACTCGTAATAAAAAAGGGTATATATATGAACGGAGTATACTAGATTTAAAGCCTTATTCTCCAATCTTCAGAAGCCTTACATATGCCCTTTTTCACTTAGACCCCAGATTTTTGAATTTATGGTCATTTAGAAACCATGTCGAGGAAGGCTTACCTACTGACCCTGAAATTGGCATTTTTAGGGTTTTTTTAGTCAAATTAGAAACGTTTATAGTTTCGCCATGTCCGTCCGTCCGTCCGTCCGCAGCTTAGCTCAGACACTCTAAGTTCTAGAAAGCTGTTATTTGGCATGAATAAATATTACATAGTCACGCCGACATTGTGGTAAAATAAACCTTGAAAAAAAATCACGACCAGGGAAAAATGTCATTACGAACCAATTGGTGAAATCAGGTTTAGAAAACAGTCTTTATCCTCTTGTTTGTGAACTGTCATTGCAGCTCATATTCATATATATTGTATATACCGGAAACCGATATAGCTCACGGACGAAAAGTTATGGGGTTAAGGGATGGCGGCTCTACTTTTATATTATTAACAACAGCTTTAGAATTGTTGTGTTCAGCTGCGTGTGTCTTAACCGGTGAAATGCCTAGGTATTAATAGCGTAGAGGAAATCCATTCGGCGGCGAAACATTGCAATCTTCACATTGCAAAAACAAGAAGCCTGCCGTGTTTTACTTCTCCATACAATAAATAAAAAAAATTTTCTCAAACATGCTCGGAAAAAACGGTTTTCCGATTGAAAGACAAGGACGGAAAGAGCCTCATTTTACTCCTAGGAGTAAAAAAACCATATGAAAACACTTTCCGTCCATGTCCATATTTTTCTTAAAAATGCTGTCAATTTGCATACAAAATCAAAAGGACCAAGACAAAAATTCCAAACAGCCAAGGTAACTGCTCGCTTTTTTAGCACAGTGCGTGTGTTTCTTTTAGAATTTGCATTCCAATGTCTATGGTTAGTATTTAAAAACAATTGACAGTCGGTAA
Source organism: Acleris cristana (assembly GCA_948252455.1). Lineage (NCBI taxonomy): Eukaryota > Metazoa > Arthropoda > Insecta > Lepidoptera > Tortricidae > Acleris > Acleris cristana. The sequence goes on along the minus strand of OX411774.1, from coordinate 3,649,500 downwards.
CATTCGTTTATTCTGCATAATATAATTGTGAAACCGAATGTGAAACTATTTGTTGTGCAAAGTACTTACTATAAAAAATGAGCTTAAGCGACGAAAGCGACGAAATAGGTACCACACCGCCTATATTAAAATCTGAAGCGGCCTCGGTTAGGCAAAACCTGCTTCCCGCTAAATCTAAGGAAAAACATAACCGAACTTATGACTAATTTATGCTGTGGAGGGCAAACAAAAATGTAAATTAAATTACTTTCTTTTTAAAAATGTATTTGTATTATTTCCTCACATGTTTGAGAAAAGCATTATGTATGCCTCGGCGGAAACGAGGATTTCCTGACTCGTATTTTAGCAGGCCTCGCTGTTGCTCGGCCTGCTAACCACCTCGTCAGGAAAACCCTTACTTTCCGCGCCTAGGCAACAATGTACTATTTAGACATACCAATTTTTTTAAAGTGGCTAAATTTCATTAGGTTGATTTTAAATCAAAAGATGTTGTGTTTCAAGCGAAATCCGATCAGTAACTTCAGCTTCTCCGGTCCGCTCGAGCAGGAACGTACGCTTATGAATCCGCTTCCCGCTCCTCCCCGATCCCCCCCGCGGCGTAATGGGCGCGTGCGTCTGACGTGCTCGCTTATTACTTTGTTGCGAATGTATTAGGCATTGTGCTATCAACGGCCTTTGTGGGTTCACACGATTCTCTTAGATTGGGGGAATTTTTGGGTAAAAATGGGAAATTTTGGAAGCTGGGTTAGAATTCATGTTTTACAGTTGAGTAGCCTTTGCGCAAGTTTGTCTGCATTATTTTGTACAAAGTTAACATAGTAATATAAAGAGTTAACAACTTAGTATTATTTTGAATCCCGTCGTTGTCGGAGGTGATTTAATTTTTTGGCACAAAGCTTTATAGTCTAATTTAATGTTTGAATTAACGTCTCCGCTAGTCAATTAGGTCAAACATAACATATTGAGGAGAGGTTCTCTTCAAACTAAGAACAAATTTGACAATATTGTTACTACTTAAATAAATAAAAAAGTTACTCGTAAGTACCTACATATCATTTACAAAGTATAAATAGAAAAGTAGGCCATCTCCGGCCCTTTGGGAGTTTCTATTACCTATTACCGCTCTGGCGCTACAGTTACGTGACGAAATTTTCGCGTCGATGCGGCCCCGACTAAACCGGCTCGGTCCGTCCTGTTAAGTTTGCTTGTGAAGGCTCGCGGCGCGTACGGTCGAGGCACGCACACATGCAAGCCGCGTTATATACCTTTGAAGACGAACTACTGTTTATACTGTGACATTTCTGTAGGTACTACAAATAAAACCACTGTTAAAATGCAATACAAATCTAATGAGAATTTCCTTGTTTCAGGTAACTATCATCGCAACTGGATCGCTTCTTTATTGCTAAAGTCTGATTATGGTCCGTTTGACCGCATCAATTAAGTCGGTAAGTGATTAGAGTGACCATACATCGGAGACTGGACAGGACGCAGATTGAATTTCCAACAGGGAGGATACGAAGTATTACAAAAAGGCAAGCTTTACAAACCCGACTACATGGTTTGATGTTGTATATATAACGAGTATAAGATGACATTCTTGTTACTTATATACTTCTAAATCCGCCATTTTACTTCTTTTTCGCTGTGAAACTCGCGACGCTTACTCGTACTCAAATCTAACGACACCTCATTTGTCGAAATATGGCAACAACCTTCCTAATTTCCATACAAAATAGACACTATGGAGTTAATGGCATGACATCAGACCCGGCGCACTTCGCAATTTAGATGCGATGCTGCAATGTAATGCAAATAAATACCAAATATGCATGCGCATACCTAAGCTTTACAAAAAAAAAAACATTTTTCACAACAAATTTTGTTGCCGACTGGACTTCTGACACTGATAATAATCTCACCATTAAAAAACGAGTCGAAACGAGAGACGGGTCTATTATAAGCCATTGAGGAGTTCATCATACCAGCATTATAGTACCATATTATTGTATTGTCATTGGAATTGGAAGTTAAAAGTAGGTTAAAATGGACGTTAAAAATTTGATTTCATTGTTAGTTTGTTAGTTAGATACAAGTTAAGTTAATAAAAATCTTGTAATACTAAGGTATCTTACCTTACAGATGGGCCCTTTCGGATACACTTCGACCCCTTTAGGATCTTTTGTGCAATTATCCTCTTACACATTCAGCTGTTCAAATGTGCAGGTTTCCTCACGATGTTTTTCCTTCACTGTAAGAGCATCGTGTAATGTATTTAAGTTACATTAACTCAATGGTACATGGTGACCGCGGGTTTTCGAACTCGAACTTTCGATCACGAGTCGACCCCTAAGCCATTATTCCACCGAACGCTCAAATAATATTTTAATTTCGTTGTTAATTTATTACTTACAACTAAAGTTAACATAAAGCGTGTAGTAAAAAAGGTAACACAGGAACGTTCAACCTAACCGCAGTTTTATTACGAAGAACGCTTTCAGTACTAGTAAAATTATTTATCCTGTGGTAACATGTAATTTGAACACGTCAGGCGTGTCGTGGGCTATCCTCCTGTGTCCTGTTTCCTCACGGGAAAGTCTCCCATTATCAGTAATATGTGGTGTCAGTAGTCATCGCTATTAATTACCCTGACCGCATTAAGGCAGATAAATGGTTTCCGCCGCAACTTATAAGTCCGATTCTGTTCAAACAATTAATACATGTTTGTATTTGTTAGTCAGATAGCGGGTATTTTGACATTGGTGAGTAGTTTTGGATGTTTTCTGATCATTCTTTCGCTCACTTGACGCTGGCGAAATCATTAAAAAATTACGGTGGACAAATAAAAAAGAAGTTAAAACCTGACTTCATTTTTATAGAATAAGAATAATAATAATAATATCAGGGGAAAATGTCACACCAATTGACCTAGTCCCAACTAAACTACGAGTATATAGGCTTGTACTATGGGTAAGTACTAGACAACGATATAAATACTTCTAATTATATATATATATATATATAGAAAGATATATACCTATATATATATATATATATATATATATATATATCTTTCTTTCTAATATATAAAATTCTCGTGTCACAGTGTTTGTAACCAAACTCCTCCGAAACGGCTCGACCGATTCTTATGAAATTTTGTGTGTATTCAGTAGGTCTGAGAATAGGACGTAAACTATTGTTCATAAGGTTTGTATGAAAAAAAAAAAAAAAATACTCCCGGGCAGCGCAGGCAGGTGCGGATAGCAAGGATATAATAAAAATAAATACATAAAAAACATGCATGACTCAGGCACAAATATTCGCGCTCATCACACAAATTTCGGCCATTACCGGGATTTGAACCCAGGACCGCTAGCTTCGTAGGCAGGGTCACTGCCAACAAGGCCAACGCGTCGTCAAATATGCATGTAATCAATTGCATGTGCACTTATACCGCTCAGTAGAGCAGAATCCCAGGGTGCATCGATAACGTTTCGCTGCAGTTATCAACTAATACTGACGATCGAAATAAAAAGGGATTAAGTGCGTATAGACTTCATACTCTTATTGCCCTTTTTATTTAGATCACAGAATTGCAGTAGCATTATGATAATGTCAAACGAGGTTAAAGATATATGGAATTGAATACTGTATTCACACAAGAACAGAGCGATCAGTATAGACAAGATTTAATAGACGACTGATCTTTTAAATGGATAAAAACCCTTATAATGTCGATGCCTATTTCAGAGCTGGGATCTTACTGCCGCACTCACAGACGTCAGTTAAATTTAATGCTGAACGATTGATTTAATGAGTGACCGAGGCGCAGCTTATGTAAACCGGCGGGTTTAAGTAGTCCCGTCAGAGCGTACAAAACACATTTTAGCGCGTGTATTTTCAATTAGGCTTCTGTCGAACGATCAAACGTATAAGGCTGCGTAATTGAGAATGCCTGTAAACATTTTAGTCGCCTTAACTCTGCAGTCAACTCTACAAACGGTTAAAAATCGTAACTAATGGAAAAAATCTCAGCTCAATCAGTCTTATTTTTGATTCGAGTTTCAGTTTTTAACCATGATATGACTACGGAATAAATAAGTAGTTTTTTTTTACCGACTTCAAAAAAAGGAGGAGATTCTCAATTCGTGGAGTTTTTTTTGTATGTTCCCCGAGTACTCAAAGACGACTGGACCGATTTGAAAATTGTTTTTTTGTTTGAATGGGTATACTTTCTAGTTGGTCTCATTGTCAACACGTCAGTATCTGATGATGGGATCTTGGAGAACTCCTCAAATATTATAGGCATCCCACAATATTTTTAACCAAAAGCCGACTTCAGATTGAATGACCATTTTAAATGAAGTTATTTTTAGCGTTTTTGAAAACGGGTTTTAGTTCTTTAAAATTAGTTATTGTGCTTTCATTTAAGATATTACCCAATTTTTATGACACTACTATTACTTTTATTCAACGTAAGAGCATCGGTTACCATTGTACAATATTGGGATTCGAACGTGGCACCACGAGGTCACGAATCAATGGCCTACGAAGTTACGAACGCTCTTGGGCAGAACAGATGCTGCAGTATTTAATCGCACTTACGGTTACGAGGGACTACTCGTGTCTCCGTATCCTTGTTATTAACTACTTGGCCCACATATAGGTTAGGTCCTGGAATAGGACATAGGATAGTTTTTATCCCGGAAAATTGGACAGTTCCCGAGAGAGCAGCGATAAACGACTTCTACGCGGACGGAGTCGCGGGCAAAAGCTTTAGGTTATAAATTGTACTGCGATGACAGATGTCAGATTTGACTTTGAATCCACCTTTTATAATTGAAGCTAGTATGAGCAAGAGGCAACATTCATTACCTACATTAATTAACATACATACATACTTTATTTTTAAATACATTCTAATAGAAAATAAAACAATATACAAATCACAGCGCACCTGAGTCTCTACTCATCCCGCTTGATCAAGCAGAAACCTGATAAAAATGGCGCCACGCGTGCCACAGCGCCACGCCACGCCAGGCTGTGGCTCGCTCCGCCTCGCTTCGCCTCGCCACGCTTCAGCCCCGATCGGATCAAGTATACAGAGTGCTCGGTAAATATTTGGCACTCGTTGGTGATACGTCCTGTATGTGGTTCGGGATAAAGTGAACGCTCAGATTGAATTTTGAGATAAGTTGGAATTGTGCGGTCGTAAATCCGGTGATATAAAAACGAAATGAATGCGGAAGGTATGGGAGTTGAAAATTGGAAGTTATAAATATTGTTTTTTAATTTTAACATTAGGTTTTTACCTAAATTAACTTTAAGGTCTAGAATGAATGGCTGTGAGTTCTTAATTTATGTTTTTTTTCTTTGCCTTTTTAAGAACAATAATCTAAGGTTTTCTTTTCGCGTAGGTACTACTTTTCAAACAATGCATTAAATTGATTCAAAGATTTTATATAAAACAAACTGCATACGCGAACAAATAATTTTATGAACAGTTGCCAATTTCATAAAAAGTTGCTCCTACGTTAAATTTAAACCTTTCTTACTTTTACAACGTTGCTAAACTACTCACCCTACACCGGTATCGCACGCATCGCACCGTAATAAATATGAAATAATCCACGGAGGCAGCCCTGAGATAGGCGCGGGCCGTATTTCACCCAAATTCGCCTATTACTTACCAGTTCGGTTTGTCATACTGCGTGACTCCTGAACCTCGCTAGTGGAGTCAACTGACAGCAGTTTTGTGTTATTTTGCGCTACAATAAAAGTCTGTGTAATTATGTGGGTAGCTATTATTTTATCGAAAAACCTTTCAACGAACGTATCGCTGCGCAGAATTTTCATTTAATCGAAAGGCAGTTCTCGCCGCGTGAGTTATTTTTTTTGTAGTCACGTCATGTCTAAATTAACCTAATGTAAAAAAAATATGTTAAAGAATTCCTGAAAATTTCATTGTTTCAGCAGAACATAGCGTTCGATGAAGTGAAATTCGATGAAATGGTACAATCGACGAAGTGAAATTCGATCAAATGATGGGTTACCTAATTATGTAGATAGACGATGTATGGAAAGTAACTATGGTTACCACTTGCAATACATTTGTAATACCATGGATGCTTACCTAACTTCAACACGCGCAATGCTAAAAAGCTTGTCGGTATCGGCAGCAGGCTAAAGAAGGCGTCCAAGCTCATCCACGCCATGGACTCCGCAGTATACAATAAGCTGCCGGATAGCAAAGCCACGGCCCCGAGCTTATGCAGTTTTAAAAATCGCCTGAAACGCTGGTTTATTGAGCACTCGTTCTATAATTTTGACGAGTTTATCGCACTCAAGTTGTCTCGGTAGGCTAGGTTAGGATATTATTTGACTGGTTAATTACATTGCTTTATGTGACATTTTGTAATGTTGATATTTTAGATTTGTGCAATTTTTGTATGAATATTGGAATAATCCATGTACCTATATCTATTTAACGTGTTAATTGGCTTAAGTAATAAATTACTTATGACATATGACAAGATTTGCTCTTTTTCGGATACACTCCGCCCCGGTTGATTTTTTTTTCGAAGTTACCTCTCTCTGACGCATTATGATGTTCCAATGTGCAGGTTTTTTTACTGATGATTTGCCTTCGCCGTAAAAGCATCATGTAGTTTCACAATCGACAAGTAAAGCATAGGTATTTGACAGATAAATTTAGCCCTTTCTGCTTCTTACACAAAAAATGAAAAAGGCGAGAGCCAACTTTAAATGGCAGATTTTTTCTTGTCGGTTCAGAAACTGAACCTTAAATTTAGAAAAACTCATTGTTACATGACATTTCTGGGGTTCAAGATCAAAATCAGTACCTTACTATGTCCCACCCCACTTAAGTTGTCCCATCAGAGCAAACAAACGTCATTTCCGGGCGTGCATTCTTAATTAGGTAGCTTTAAACTAGCTTGCTCTTCGACAAGAAGCCACTTATAAGAGAATAATATCTATAGTTCTTCTAGTCTACTGTATTTCTTGATCCTTCGTCACACCTGCGCCGCAAAATGCCTCGTTCTTCAGGATATTACACACGGAGCAAGGAGCGACGTACTATGAATAGCGTTCGCTTCCTACGGGGACCGGGCTATAGATAGTGTTAGATAATGTTGATATAGGTACATATTGACGGTGGATTAAGCAAAGACAGGAATTTATGGCTTGATAAATGTAGTTTACTTAGGTGGTATGGTGTAAACTTAAAATTTATGTTTACCTCAACTACATTTATATAAAGTTTCATAAAAATAGAATCAACAACGCTCAAGTTATCATCGTTCAAACATACGAATGCCACGCCGTTCCATTTCACTTTAAAACGTTTACTTCGTTCGTTTGGTGAATAACTATTTAAGAGATAAAAAGTAAAAACCCATTTGACCAACAGCAACCCAGGTTGAGAGAAAGGGACAGAGCTATATAACTCCTATAGCTCTGTCCCTTTCTCTCAATCTAAACTGAACAGCTTAAGCTATGTCATGGTTATCGCCCTGATATCTCTTAAACGGCTAAACCGATTTTCATTCAATTACTAATCGAACCATCCTGATTAAAAGCTTTCTTTAAAAAATAAACGCGTCCAAATCGGTCCATCCGTTTGGGATCTACGATGCAAAAGACAGACACACTAATACATACATACACACAGTTTATTTTTTTATTTTTTTTTAATAAGAAAGGCAAGCAAACGAGCATGTGGGTTACCTGATGGGAAGTAATCACCTTTGTCCATAAACACCAGCAACTCAACAAGAGTTATCGGGACGTTGGAAGGGGGGAGGGGAAATTGGCCACCAGCACTCTTACCTGACCAGACAAAACGCAGCAGAGGTATACTGCTACTTCAGGTCGGTATTCTGTGAGAGGGTCGTACTACCCCGCTTGACCCGGCCCATTCATACTTCACTTAACCTAACGATTGAATACAGCGTGGCTCTACCACTTCAAACATACACACGTTAAACTTCCCCTCATTTTTCTCGGAGGTTAAAAATTCATTATGAACAGGAACTCACCCTTGTCGTTACCGGCGCAGCGCTGAACATTGTAAGCCCCTTAAACCGTAATATATTCGCAATCAGGCCCAGCCGTTATTTATAAACGATATTCATAATTCCGCCGACATGAATAATTCCCGAATTCCAAAATTTTGTGCTCATTTCGGACAGTTCGAGCTGGATTTATGATTTATTTGCATAACGTTAAAAAAAGCTGTTGAACGCCGTTTTTTTTGTTTCAAGTGATATTTAATATAGTGTTGAGAAACGGTAACCCAAAGTTTATTTTTCCGTCATATCTCTAATTTGTCCCGTATGATTGCCGGGTTAGAATAGTGCCACTCCATGTCTTCCCTTGGATGTCGAAAGAGGCGACTAAGGGAAAAGAGGCTTGTAGTACTGTTAGGCGATGGGCAGGGTACAAGCCTAGTCACTAATACACTGGTAAACATCTTAGCCTAATTGTGCAAAATGTAGTTACAGAATCAACAATTTTTAAAATTTTTTGGTAACTCTGTTGCTCTACCTACCGCACTCTGGGAATGAAGGCATGAGTTATGCATGTTTGTAACTCTAATTTGCACAAGTAATGATTATTAAGGGCCAATCCTATGCATATTGCCCTGGTCCCAGTTATGCTTTAGGCTTTACTGAAATACAAGTAAAACAACACTTCGATTCGAATACTCGTGCTTATCACACACAAATTTGCCCTTACCACAGATTGAACTTCTAGACGATACGTAAGCCTAGTTGGCTGACCCTGCCTACGAAGCTAGGGCTCTCGGGTTCAAATCCCAGAAAGGCCAGGGGCTCTACTTTGAAATCAGTAATTCGAACTTCGGATCGCCCCGTCACTTTCTTGGGAATTAGTGACGCGTCGAGAGCAAAAGGGATAGCAATAGACGAAGTTCGAATTACGGATTTCAAAGTAGAGCCTCAGATATTTGTGTGATGAGCGCGACTTTTTGTCAACAGTGGTATAACAATTAAAGTCCTTGACTGTACAAGCCTAGAGCTCAGTTTGGGACTAGTTCAACTTGTGTGAACGACTTTTTTCATATATTTTTTTACTCAAAACCGCTAGCGTTAGATTCATTCATTATACTACCTGGGTTTACATTACATCTTCTATAAATTCTCCACGACGCTTCCCCAAAACACGGTCAATAATTTCAATTTTAACGTACCAAACAAAGTATTACAGAAAACCCCTCCTTATTATTAATTCAAATATCTATTGCGTTAAATAATTCATTGAAAACAAATCCTATAATAAATAACTAATTACGCGCCAGCGAAGTGTAAGAAATTTAGCGGCATCCTATACATGCACGAACGGACGGCGATGAGATTTCTAAATATACTCGATACTTTGTAAGGTAAAACATACCTTATAGGGATGTGCTTAGAGTACTTAAATCAAGAGACAAAGTAGGATTTTGTTAAGGAATATTTTTCGTGTGTCTTTTATTTTATGTTTCGGCAAAATGAAGTACCTAAGGGCCTGTTTCACAATCGTCAAGTAAAGCATATCTGACACATAAATTTAGCCCTTTCCTTTTCTTACACTGGAACATAGACAAGGAGATTGTGAAACAGGCCCTAAATATAATAGAAAACCTTTATCTGTACGAAGAAGAACTCCAGTTCTTTTTAAACTATGCGCGTGTATAGATGTAGTGAGTCAAACGACAATGTATTTTGTCGTATAACATACATACATATGGTTTACCCTTGAATCGCCGACACTCATTTCACCGAATGTTCATTTCATCGAATTTTCATTTCATCGAATAGGCATTTCCACGTGCAGGAGTTATAATTTTTTGGTGGTCACAGGTCTAACCTATGCTAACCTACGTAAACCATGCTTAAGATAACCTAACAACAATAAGGTTTCAGCAGAAATTAGCTGTCGATGAAATGAAAATTCGATGAAACAACGCATTCATGAAATGAGTGTCGGTGATTCAAGGAGCACCCACATACATATACATACCTTCACGCCTGTAATCCCAGAGTGGGGGTAGACAGAGCTATATAATTACCTACAACTCTAATAACTTGTTGATAATTCTGTTACCACATTTTGCACAATTAGGCTAAGATGTTTTGTCGTAAAAGTTAGCACTCTCTCGTTAGTTCTCACTTAGCTTAAAATACCCATCGTTAAGCTAACTGAGAAAGCAAGCCAAACACGAACCCATTCGAAATACTATGCCGCCCTAGACGAGGTGCAAAACGCTAACGTAAACTATTTTCGAAAACTGTCAACGATTATGGAATTGACGTAAGCGCTCGACGCGACCGGCCGGCAGCTTACGTCAGTCCTACACGTTCTCGATAATGATATACGTTTGCATCTTGTTCGGCAGGCCTATTGCCTAACGCACTCGCAATCGCAATCGTTTTCATTTTGACAGTCCGAAGGCGAGTCTGCATACAAAATGAAAACAATTGCTCCGCTTTGAATTTGATAGCGAATGCGTTAGGCAATAGGCCAGCAGGGCCACTGCAACTGGAATGACATTTTGCAAATGCGATTTAAGAGGATTGTGAGGTGACGCTTAAATCGCGTAGCTTAAAAAAAAACCATACTTTAGCTCCGGGCGATAGCATTTCTCACCCCTAAATCAAGTCTGATTTCCACGATATTTGAATATGTTGTGGTTGCTATGAAAATCTAGGTTTGCACGACGAACCGTTTGTATACGGCCGTCACGCCAAACATATGTAGACCTTTTGATCAGTGGCATAGGGGCGTGTATATATTCTGACACCTTGGAAACGTATGTATATTTATGTAAGTCCCCTGGTTTCACCGACACTAATTTCATAGAAGGTATCGCTTCGCAGAAAGTTCGTTTCATAGAAAGCTATTTTCTGCTATACTCGTGTTGATTTCAGGTTATCTTGTGATGGTTACCTAACCTACGTGAATCATATTTGAAATAACCTGAAATCAAAACGGGTTCAGCAGAAAATATAGCTTTCTATGAAACGAACTTTCTGCGAAGCGATACCTTCTATGAAATTAGTGTCGGTGAAACCAGGGGACTTACATAAATATACATACGTTTCCAAGGTGTCAGAATATATACACGCCCCTATGCCACTGATCAAAAGGTCTACATATGTTTGGCGTGACGGCCGTATACAAACGGTTCGTCGTGCAAACCTAGATTTTCATAGCAACCACAACATATTCAAATATCGTGGAAATCAGACTTGATTTAGGGGTGAGAAATGCTATCGCCCGGAGCTAAAGTATGGTTTTTTTTTAAGCTACGCGATTTAAGCGTCACCTCACAATCCTCTTAAATCGCATTTGCAAAATGTCATTCCAGTTGCAGTGGCCCTGCTGGCCTATTGCCTAACGCATTCGCTATCAAATTCAAAGCGGAGCAATTGTTTTCATTTTGTATGCAGACTCGCCTTCGGACTGTCAAAATGAAAACGATTGCGATTGCGAGTGCGTTAGGCAATAGGCCTGCCGAACAAGATGCAAACGTATATCATTATCGAGAACGTGTAGGACTGACGTAAGCTGCCGGCCGGTCGCGTCGAGCGCTTACGTCAATTCCATAATCGTTGACAGTTTTCGAAAATAGTTTACGTTAGCGTTTTGCACCTCGTCTAGGGCGGCATAGTATTTCGAATGGGTTCGTGTTTGGCTTGCTTTCTCAGTTAGCTTAACGATGGGTATTTTAAGCTAAGTGAGAACTAACGAGAGAGTGCTAACTTTTACGACAAAACATCTTAGCCTAATTGTGCAAAATGTGGTAACAGAATTATCAACAAGTTATTAGAGTTGTAGGTAATTATATAGCTCTGTCTACCCCCACTCTGGGATTACAGGCGTGAAGGTATGTATATGTATGTGGGTGCTCCTTGAATCACCGACACTCATTTCATGAATGCGTTGTTTCATCGAATTTTCATTTCATCGACAGCTAATTTCTGCTGAAACCTTATTGTTGTTAGGTTATCTTAAGCATGGTTTACGTAGGTTAGCATAGGTTAGACCTGTGACCACCAAAAAATTATAACTCCTGCACGTGGAAATGCCTATTCGATGAAATGAAAATTCGATGAAATGAACATTCGGTGAAATGAGTGTCGGCGATTCAAGGGTAAACCATATGTATGTATGTTATACGACAAAATACATTGTCGTTTGACTCACTACATCTATACACGCGCATAGTTTAAAAAGAACTGGAGTTCTTCTTCGTACAGATAAAGGTTTTCTATTATATTTAGGGCCTGTTTCACAATCTCCTTGTCTATGTTCCAGTGTAAGAAAAGGAAAGGGCTAAATTTATGTGTCAGATATGCTTTACTTGACGATTGTGAAACAGGCCCTTAGGTACTTCATTTTGCCGAAACATAAAATAAAAGACACACGAAAAATATTCCTTAACAAAATCCTACTTTGTCTCTTGATTTAAGTACTCTAAGCACATCCCTATAAGGTATGTTTTACCTTACAAAGTATCGAGTATATTTAGAAATCTCATCGCCGTCCGTTCGTGCATGTATAGGATGCCGCTAAATTTCTTACACTTCGCTGGCGCGTAATTAGTTATTTATTATAGGATTTGTTTTCAATGAATTATTTAACGCAATAGATATTTGAATTAATAATAAGGAGGGGTTTTCTGTAATACTTTGTTTGGTACGTTAAAATTGAAATTATTGACCGTGTTTTGGGGAAGCGTCGTGGAGAATTTATAGAAGATGTAATGTAAACCCAGGTAGTATAATGAATGAATCTAACGCTAGCGGTTTTGAGTAAAAAAATATATGAAAAAAGTCGTTCACACAAGTTGAACTAGTCCCAAACTGAGCTCTAGGCTTGTACAGTCAAGGACTTTAATTGTTATACCACTGTTGACAAAAAGTCGCGCTCATCACACAAATATCTGAGGCTCTACTTTGAAATCCGTAATTCGAACTTCGTCTATTGCTATCCCTTTTGCTCTCGACGCGTCACTAATTCCCAAGAAAGTGACGGGGCGATCCGAAGTTCGAATTACTGATTTCAAAGTAGAGCCCCTGGCCTTTCTGGGATTTGAACCCGAGAGCCCTAGCTTCGTAGGCAGGGTCAGCCAACTAGGCTTACGTATCGTCTAGAAGTTCAATCTGTGGTAAGGGCAAATTTGTGTGTGATAAGCACGAGTATTCGAATCGAAGTGTTGTTTTACTTGTATTTCAGTAAAGCCTAAAGCATAACTGGGACCAGGGCAATATGCATAGGATTGGCCCTTAATAATCATTACTTGTGCAAATTAGAGTTACAAACATGCATAACTCATGCCTTCATTCCCAGAGTGCGGTAGGTAGAGCAACAGAGTTACCAAAAAATTTTAAAAATTGTTGATTCTGTAACTACATTTTGCACAATTAGGCTAAGATGTTTACCAGTGTATTAGTGACTAGGCTTGTACCCTGCCCATCGCCTAACAGTACTACAAGCCTCTTTTCCCTTAGTCGCCTCTTTCGACATCCAAGGGAAGACATGGAGTGGCACTATTCTAACCCGGCAATCATACGGGACAAATTAGAGATATGACGGAAAAATAAACTTTGGGTTACCGTTTCTCAACACTATATTAAATATCACTTGAAACAAAAAAAACGGCGTTCAACAGCTTTTTTTAACGTTATGCAAATAAATCATAAATCCAGCTCGAACTGTCCGAAATGAGCACAAAATTTTGGAATTCGGGAATTATTCATGTCGGCGGAATTATGAATATCGTTTATAAATAACGGCTGGGCCTGATTGCGAATATATTACGGTTTAAGGGGCTTACAATGTTCAGCGCTGCGCCGGTAACGACAAGGGTGAGTGATCACAAGATAACCTGAAATCAACACGAGTATAGCAGAAAATAGCTTTCTATGAAACGGAAATTCTGCGAAGTTCGTTCTATGAAATTAGTGTTGGTGAAACAAAGGTAAACCATATTTCGTCAGTGATAATGCAATAACGCGTAAGTAACAAATTTTATAACTTGCAAAATGTATCTTATTGGCTTGCGTGCTAAGGTGTATTTTTGCATCTTATTAAATTTGTTAGTTACATGTTAGTTAATTGCAATATCATCGACGATTTGTGACTTTGACTGTACTCAAACCCGACGTTTTAAGAGTTAACGCATTATACTTTATTTTTATCCCTATTGCAATCATATTGTTTACTCAGCCGCCTTTACTGTCAAGTTAATAAGTGCTATAATAAAATTAACAACTCCATAACAATAGATAAAGATAATGTGGACTTAAGGCCGTAATTAAAATCGAAACGCGGTAAACCACACATCAATTTGGTGATCGAGGATAGAATCAAAATCGAATAAATATTCGCATAATCGAATGAATCGTTTGATCGAGCTCCATCGATTACTGTCGGGATTGATTCTGCTGAGAGCCCTTCGGTGTGGTGTTCAATTAATCGACGAACGAGAGGACAATAGTTTCGATTATGCTCGATTTTAATCGATTGAGTGGGGAATAAGTTTTATATTAAAGTTTTGTCGGAATCTTTAGTTCTTTTCGGAATTATTGTATATCGAAAGGCATGCAGAAGTTACTTACAGTAGAATATCTATATAGGAAAACCAGTCTGAGTGGTGTAGATGTTGATTTAAAAAAAAAAACCGTATGGGATATCAATTACTTGTTCGTTGCTGTAATTTACAGGTATCCCAAAAATCAACGTCAAGTCGAAAGGAGGAGAAAGGGAAAGCGGTGACAGTATATAATGGGAAAACTAAAAAAAGTCTTAGACAAGTATTAAAAAAAAAATATAACTCAAAGAAAATTAAGATTTGCAGTCACAGCACTTGGAAGATCGCTCGATCGAAGATTGAAGTACCTACTGAAATTAGATTTTTTATTTTATTTTCTCACCAGCTTCTTCTAGCCTATATGTTGATCCAGTGTATAAGATAAGTCCATTTGCCATTGCAGCGTGAAGGAGTTACACACATACACACACACACACACACACACACACACACACACACACACACACACACACACACACACACACACACACACACACACGCACGCACGCACGCACGCACGCACGCACGCACGCACACGCACCCACAACCCACATACACACAACAACACCGTTTGCACCGAATTTGCAGTCCTGAGATTGCCATCTTAAGATTGAAAATTTCTATGCCTATATGTCCTTACCTTTATTACCTTGACAGATCAAGTCGACCTACATGTTCTAATGTCAAGCGTTACTTATTTATAAACATCGATAATTTAAACATCGACCTTTCTCATTACTAATCTTACATACCTGGCAACATTTTATCTGCCCAACTTATTCATTTAAAAATAAACCTACACGTATAGGTGTGCTCCGTGTGCTTTTCATGGGACTGGAATTCCAATGCGGCTTGAAAATACAGAGGCGTAGCTCGTAGCACCGCTACGAGTGTAGCGGTTTCGTAGTAGATACATACTCGTGGCGCGCGTAGGCTTTCCGACTCAAAATTAATACTCGTATATAGGTCGGTGAACAACGCGAATTCTCTCACGTAATAAGATAAAAGCTCCCAATACATTTACGGTTTATTTAAAATATAAATGTTGAAAGGAAATTCCTGTTCTTTTTAATGTGGTTTTGGAAACAAAGGGGAAAAGCGACTATTATGGTAGAATAGTAACTTTAAAATTTTAAAAGTTTACGTTACAAAATGATAAATAATTTAATGAACGATTTTTATTTAGTATTTTTTGTTATCATTTATCTTATATTTTTTTAGGTCGTATAATTATAGTACTTATATTATAACGCTCCTAATTGCTATTGACATGTTATCGATTTTTTATTGGCCGCCATTACTGTAAAAAAAGAGCTATTATAACGTTGATGATACAAGAACACGTTAAAAGCAATTAGGTTTTACCGAGTAGAATCCATCCCAGATGTTTTTAATTTTTTAATTACTTACATTTTGTAAAGTATTTATCGTTAACTTTTATTTGATTACTTGTCTTGACGTTTCATATTGTATGAAATAATTATAGAATAATGATAATGAATAGATGAATAATTCTTTCATTTTCATCATTAATTAAATGTTAAAATCGATTCAAAATAATTTCATCCTACAATATACTAAACAAGACTATCCTAGAATTGCACAATGTCTTGTCTATTTGTTTTAAATGTTGTTTTAGTCCTATCCAAACAAGTTTGAACCCAAGCTGTGTCGCACCTAACTTCACAGACAGACAGAGTTGTAATAATGCCATTATTCAATTACAAAAACAGTTGCAAACAAACGGGCTAATAAACCAAGTGCGATGTAACTTTACACACCCGCTCATGAGTTCATAACTAACTGCCATAAACCTATTTTGTGCTTTGGCACTTTATGACAAATTCAACCGTTATGATAAAAGATAAGGTATTTTAGCATAATTTAAGTATACGTGGGGGGGGGGTTATAATAACATCGTATATGAACGTTTCATATTCCCCGTCATCACATAACATAAGGGGGTTATTATGACATAGCTATGCAGTTCAGTATACGCTGAGAGAAAAGGACAGAGCTATCTAACTGCTATAGCTCTGTCCCTTTCTCTTGGCGTAAACTGAACTGCATAGCTACGTCATAATAACCCCCCAGGGCCTCTATTCAACACGGTAAAAACAATATCGTTTTTGATCTATTACCGTATTGTCACCGTTCTGATAGCTCTTATTTACTTGACAGTAATGGCGTCTGACGTCATAACAATACCATAACAGATGGCTTATTGTTTAACGCACTCGCAATCGCAACCGGCTTCAAAATAGAGCAATTGTTTTCATTTTGTATGCAGACAAGCCTTCGATTTTCAAAATGAAAACGATCGTGATTGCGAGTGCGTTGGACAATAAGCCTTCAGGTCAACTACGATATCGTTTTTACCGTCGGGAATAGAGGCGCAGCAGCAAACGCATACACTTTTGGGTTAAAAAAAAACCGGGGCGCTATTCTACTCTTTAAAACTATCTTACATTATGACATGCTAGCATTTTGTTAACGTTATAGCAGCCGAGTTCAAAGTAATACAAGCATTTCGAAAGCAATATTGTTTTATTAAGCAGAGCCCCATAATTGCTGTCAGACTTTCTTCTTGTTCATACATTGGATAGATGAAATAGTCTATCACACAAAAAAGTATTTTATTGCTGTGATTAGCGATTTGTTTTTAAATATATTATGGATAAAAAAAACGTATTTGAAATATATTTAAGAATGTATTTGATAATTTGGAGCCTAGTTGGTAGTGACCGTTATCTAGTACCCACAAGCCAGCACCTACAAGCCTAGACCTTAGTTAGAGACTAGCTCCATTTGTGTGAGATTGTCCACAGATTACTCTTGAAGCCATAAGCCCTTTTTAGGGTTCCGTACCTCAAAAGGAAAAAAACGGAACCGTTACAGGATCACTTTGTTGTCCGTCTGTCCGTCTGTCTGTGTGTCAAGACCCTTTATCTCGGGAACGCGTGGAGGTATCGAGTTGAAATTTAAACCATATACTCAATCTACAGTCCCTTGAAGCTGTGAAAAAATCAAACTTCTAAATTTACGTAAAAAAAAGATACGGCCGTTTATGTCGCAAAAAACGTGTATTTCGACACTCTCGAGGAAATCAAAATGTATAAGGTATTTCCCATTGACCTAGAACTATGAAATTTGGCAAGTAACACCGTCTTTTACTACAAGTGTAGGAAAAAGTCTGAAATCTGTACATTTTTAGTTAAATAAAAAAAAACAGGGTCTTTATGCAAGGAACGGCGGCGGTGCAAATTTTGAATTGAGTTGACCTTGTCATGTGCGGAATAGGGAATGTAATTTAACCGGTTATAGGACGTTTTTGTATGAAAATAACCGGTTAAAACCGGTTATAACCGGTTATTTGCGTTCCCTAGTGCGGAACCCTCGGTGGGCGAGTCCGACTCGCCTTTTCCGGATTTTTTTTGAACCAATAATTAAACAGGCTATAAGCAACCTTATCACGTTATCCTGAGTTATCGACGCCCTTCAAAGAGTTCGTTAGACCAACCCCCGCCCCAGGGGGGTAGTTTATACGCGCGTGAGTGGAATCTATAGCATACCTCCCTTTGGTCAAAAGGGCCTATCCGGTATGGAAGATCTATTGTATTACAACCTTATTTGTAACGAGAAAAGGTTAAGACTGCTTTGTATTTGTATTGCAGATGTGGTAGTTTTAGAAAGTGGCTGGGGGTGACGTATTTTGAAAGTTTTTAGTTAAGGGTAGTGTGTACTTTGTTGGTTGGGAAATACTGGTTTGACGCACATTTATATTCATTACTAGCGTCCGCCCTCGCTTAGCTCCGGTTTAAACAATAATAATTGTTTTCGCTTCAGTACATGCGTACACACCTACATAGGCATGTCTGTTTCCCAATGGGGTAGGCAGAGACTATGGAACGCCAGCTGCACCAATCTAAACATACTACTTTCGTAAACATTTTTTTTATTTTAACAGAATCGTCTGTACGTAATTCAAATTATATTAAAGCGAAAAAAAATCGTCGGTCTTAGGCAGGATTCGAACCTACATCTCCTCTGGCTCTCCGGGCCGATGCAGGCGCATTACCAATTATGCCACCAAGACCCTACTTAAGATCCACGAAATTAGCGATCGCTTACTTTATCATACTCGGAGGGTATGCTGACGCCATCTATCGTTGTTTTTATAAACAAACGACACACAGGACGAAAAATTTTTTTTTTTCGCTTTAATATAATACTACTTTCGCTTCCTCTACCTACACTCATCAACAGTGATCGGAATAGGTTGAGTATATTTAGTACCTAAAGTTCGCAAAGGGACATAATATAGAGTGGTTAACCGGGTAAAATATTAATTTATTTTATTGAATTTTGGATTTTCGGTATATTTCTGGTACTAGTCGTAATGCTAAATATACGTAATATTTACTCACGGTACGGGATATGTTGTGTTAGTTTGTGATAAAAGCGGCCCGTAAATCATTCCTTGTATCTAATTAATAGGTGTCTAATTAATTATTTATATAATATTACGTATATTTAACAAAATAATTTAATATTTCACCCGGTTGCAACCACTCTATATTATGTCCCTTTGCGAACTTTAGGTTATACTCTACCTATTCCGATCACTGCTCATCAACCTTTGCTTTAGTATTTTTTTGTATCAAAAATACCCATAGATAAATGAACAAAATTTAAACGAGTATTTTGAAACAGGTGCACCGTTCGCTTGCCGGCCGCTTGACGAGACAGGAGTTAAAATAACAGGGATATTTACGTAGCAGAAATACTTTTGCGCTGCAAAGTTGTTTTTGGCGTTATATTTTTATTGATAAAGCGCCGGTGGCTCAGTGGGTTAGGGTTCGATCGCTTGTAGCCGTGTAAAAATGAGTTCTTATTTAAGTACAGTACCTACACTAAGGCAGTTAAAAAATCAATCACTGCATTACAATAGGGACTATTCAGGACTTTTTCACAGCTCTTGGGGTTATTATTTTGCACTAAATGACAGCTGTCAGGATTGACTTTTTATTTGCCTATTACTATAGTATACTGTGCCTCCGGCAACCGATAATCTTAAAGTAAAGGAAAAACATCGTGCGCCGACCTGCACATTACGCTATTTTTTTTTATATCTAACAAATTGATCGAAGTCCAAACCTTATATGTTTTTTTGGTGGTCACAGTTCTTACCTAACCTACGTAACCCATGCTTAAGATAACGTAAAAACAATAAAGTTCCAGCAGAAATTAGCTTTCATTGAAATAATACATTGGATCAAATGATTGTTGGTGATTCAAGGGGATCCCGTGTCTGAAGATGCTTGGAACTTGGTCTTTTAGTCACGCTTGAAACGCTAAACGAATTTATATGCCCTGGATTAGCACTAGGATACTTTTTATCCCGGGATATTTGATGAAGGAAAACACAAAAGAAGTTCTACGTTTGTTTTTTATAAAACCTTTATTACATTGCAAAAAGGAACGGAGCGTATTTGAATCCAACTGTTTTGGAAGCGTTCACGGGAAGGACATATTCATGCTGTGAACGCATCCGTCCGCCGCTGTGTGACGAGATAAAACACTGTAGTAAAAAATAACAGGGATTTTTAACAGGTACAATGTTAATTTTTAATGTATAAATACTTGGTATTTTAAAAATCAGTTGAAATCTTATCCGCTCATTCATACTATAAACCTATTTTAGTTAAAGTATTCTTCGTTCTTTTCTTTCGAACTCAAATGTCATACTGACAAATGAATTCAGGGCATATTTTAAACACAATTTAGTTAGTGCGCGTTTATGAATAAGAGGGTTATAGTATTGGATGTTTTCTATGTATTTAAGTATTTATATCGTTGTCTAGTATAGCCTAGAGCTTAGTTTGTATATTGCAATTCGGTGTACATAAACAGTTTTTAAGCCCGGACCAAAAAAGACGTGTTCTAAGTTTAAGATGTGTATCTGTATATCTATGTAATTATGTGTCTGTGTATCTCTGTGTGGCATCGTAGCTCTTAAACGGATGGATCGATTCGCATGTGGTTTTCATGGAGAGCTAGTTTAATCCGGATAGTTCTCAGATAGGTTTGTTGAAAATCGATTTACAGATTGTTAGCGAAATATAGTAGAGGCTGACGCACTTATAGCTTAGTTAGTTAATAGTTACGCTGCCTACGAAGCTGGCGGTTTCTGATTGGATCCCCGGCATGGGCAAATATATATATGTAAGCTCTAAATAAGTTCCTGCGATGAGCACGAATTTTTTTTTGAGCCCTGTACCTTAAGAGTACCTACTTAGCCTAAGCATAAATCTTACTTAGATAAAAAAACAAGTATTTTAAGTATTGTTATAAAAAATACTCGTGATACTAAGTATTTTGCAGTATATTTTTGTAACCTAGTACACGTACAAAATGCTGCATCGTAATGCATTCTTAATGAATGAACGAGTTTCATTGACAACGCGTTGGTGCAGTTTGCGAACCGTTGCATTACAGCTCTGTGAGCACTGGAATATGTGAGATAACTTTTTTATTTAATAACTTAGTGTAAATAAGGTCACATGAGAAAACACGTTTGTATTATCTTAGACTCTAAATAAAATAAATAAAGTAATACATCATCATCATTTCAGGCTAAAGACATCCACTGCTGGGGGCCTAATATAGCTGTGTTTATCGCGTGACAAAATGTAGATAAAACATCCGTCACTTTCTGACACGTAGATAAGTACGAGAGTGACGGATGCTTTATCCACATTTTGTCACGCAATAAACGCAACCATACTAGCCCCGAGGCCTCTATCAAGGTTTGCCACAGGGACCTTTCCAGCGCCCAAGTACGTCAGTCCGCCTTGTTAGAGAAATACATGTTAGGAGAAAACGTCACATAAATTGACCTACAGTCGGTGTCAGTTGGAATGGCCAAATTTTCATCGAGCGTGTTTTCATTAAAAAAACGTATAATTAATAGTTATTCAATCTTAAACTTAATTTAATATGAAATTGATAATCAAGTTTATAAATCATTAACAAAATCACACATGATCTTCAAAAGTACGTGAATATGTAGTAATAATGGTACCATTTTAATTGAAACCTACCATAGTCCAATATATCGCAAGCTAAATCATGAATCATCTCAAATCGGCCGGTTTAATTTTAATTAAGGGGCCATCCTAATTCACTCAAATAATTACACCTCGGGTGTCATTGCCGTTGGCAATTCGTCAAAGCTGAACATGAACGTAACCCCAATATACAGCTTATATCACAATATTTCAATAATTATTACAAAGTGATTTCCACAAAAATTGCCACTTGGAGCCCTCTCCAAAAAAGCATATTTTAACTGTTGTTTTTTACTATTTTCGTTCACTCATTCAACCCAATAGTGAAAGTTTTTACATCGCACGAAGTTTGAATGCATTTTCAATCTCGATTAACTTTATGATTTGGTATTAGGTTACTACAGTGCATCCATTTACTTAATAGTGATCGGCATGCGATCGGCAATCTTCGTTTTTCTATGACACACGAGTGACAAATACACTGTCAGTGTAGCCAGTCGAATGCTATAAAGAAGCTGGAAATAGGTACTGTAGTTGTTGCTATAGACAAAATAGTTTGTGACTCTTGTGTCTGTTTTCTTATTCTTTTTGTTTGTTGTTGTCTACTGTCTATGTAAGGCTAAGGGAGCTTCGCCCATTCAGCCAAAAAAGTGAGGCTGTAATTAGCTGTAATAGGTTTTTGTTTTTGTGTTCTAATAATTATGTATGTGTAACCTACGGTTTCACCTAATAGTTCCAACGGAAGACCAGCGCTGGCTTAAATGCCAGCATGACGCTGAGTTGGGACCATTTCGTGACTCCTTTCTTCTTGTGCATATTTCTCTGTTCTTTGTTGTTGTTTGTCACATGTTTTTCTTTCTTTCTCCTTTTTTAATAATATTCAACAGTAAAAGATATTTGTACTAACAACCAGCAAAGAATGTAATTGCCAGCAACCTAAAACGGACATCAACAGAACACGACAAAACGTAAAATTCCTTGACGGTCTCGCAAAAATTCTCGTTGAAAACGAGACAAATATTAGAAGGACGACCATTAGCTTGGTGTCATAATAGAGCAGTAACCGTCAACAAACCACCTTTACTAGATCTTCCCCGTCCCGTGCAACTAATACGTTTACCTTTCACTGCGGGGTTGACAATACGCATTTTAAAGGTCTTTGGATGCTGGTTCTTCATCGCTCAGAAACCACTGATCCTTGACCTCCCGCGTCCCTAAAACTTGGTACATTTTCCCAACCCCGCGGGGTTGTAAGGTAGTTTTTCAGAGCTCTTGGTGTTTCGAAGCAGCTATCATATCCATTAACTCGATGAACAGGTTAGAGCTGGCTGTAATGAAGGAAGGCGTTTCGGTAATGTGGGAGATTACCGGTTTTTATTGTACTTAAGTGAAAGGGTGGAATAGCTAGCATGAAGTGTGTTAGGAAACGTCCTTCTAAGGTGTTTATGGTAAATTTATTTAACGTAATTTAGTAGAAGATTCGGAATTATCTTAGGAAAGTAAAGAATTAAAATTTGATAGTAAACATATAGAGTCATTTAGAGTTCCAAATTATACAAGCTATCTCTGCAAATTTTGGAAAATGTTTTCTCGTATAAAATTTAAAAACTGACTTAGTAAGTAATTAGGTATAAATAAAGAATGTTTAGTAAATACAGAGAAGCGCCTATTGTATTACAAAAGCAATTGATTCAAAGTGAATATTTGTTGACAACAGTCTAGCATGTATTGATACTCGGAAGTTTATAAAGATGATTGCTTGCAGGATCATAATAAAATACGTACTTGTTTACTTACTATTAGCATCGTATTCGTAATAAATAGTCTATACTACCCTAGATATCTTTCTTTTTACTAAAATCATATAATTTATCCGTGTAACGACAGGAGTATAACGACATTGCAATACAAAAAAACCGCCGCCATTTTAACTCAAAATCCAACAACAACATGGCGGAATAATGAAATTCTTGATAAAGCCATTGCATTAGACACTCGGACGCAATCGTGGCAGCGCTGCGGTCAGCCGCCGTTCGTCTCGCTCAGTGCCACTTGAGGCCGAATGGAACGGACCCCGTTGCCTCGCCTCGAGAGCGCTCGATTTTCAAACGCAACGGTTTGCGTTTTGGCAAATTGGAGGTTTAATTGACCTAAAATTCAAACCACTTTTATTTGTAAAGGTTGCTGGAATTTTTGAAATTGCACAGGGTACTTTTAATTCAAATTCAATATTGATGTTTCCTCACGTTCAACAAAAGCATATTTAAGTATTTTCCCTTTTAACTAAATAAAAGTGCTATTTTTTAAGGTTAACATAAAGCCGCGAATACCCTTAAGCCCCACGCAAGGTTCTTGAAGACATAAATCAGACAGAGACAGGTTGTATTCCTTTTCTATGTACTCGCAAATTCTCGACATCTGAAACTGAATATATTACGTCTGTGGGCCGCCACACAATTGCTTCCAAAGAAAAAAACACAACTAAGAATAGATGTACAACCTTTTTTCAGTATTTCTTTAAGTTCTCGACAGGGAATCTCCGCTACAAAAGACCTTAGTCTATTTGTGGCTCTATGGCATAGGAAAATGTGCTCTGTATCGTTAGATTAAGTATTATTAAAACTTTGCAAGT
This sequence comes from Acleris cristana, assembly GCA_948252455.1. Taxonomy (NCBI): domain Eukaryota; kingdom Metazoa; phylum Arthropoda; class Insecta; order Lepidoptera; family Tortricidae; genus Acleris; species Acleris cristana. Next base: position 3,625,178 of record OX411774.1, on the reverse strand, counting down.
GAAGTTGGTGGTATTTCCATCCGACCAAAGCTGCTTGGGTGCCTTGAAAGAGATATGGCATTGTAAAGGCGAGAATTGACACAATATTGTCCTTTGAGACGCGCAGCGCACTATATTTTAAGGAAAATTGTCAAGCATAATACTCAGAGTTCAGAAAATGATGTCGCGAGCGCGATTTTACATACAGAACGAAGTCTTTTATTCTTTAGTTAGACGACATCAAGACGTGTAATCCTTATAGCTGGAATTAGCATTTATTTTTGTTTAATACATGAAATTAGGGACTCGCATAGTTTTTTTATTGATTATCATGCAGCGGTAATTATTAATATTCTATTATATTGATCTTCGGTCCATTTTGAAGTCACCAAAGAGAAATCCGTCACTTTCATGACTATGATTGAAACTTGACTTGGTTCTTCAATTAAAAAGTAGCCTGTAAAGCCAAAAAAAATTACGCTGCTATTAACATGTACTTTCAGCCCAATGAAACCCTGACCCACCATAGAACCTTGTCACAGTGACGTTATGATTCAAGTCGTATGAAGTGAAAAAACGAATTGTTTTATCATGTCACTGTGACACCGTTCTATGATGGGTCACGGTTCCAATGGCTGATAGTAGGTATATGATACAATCGTTTCTAGAAGTTACAAGTAGCAAGAGCTTGTTTAAAATAATAATTAGTAAGTATTCCATCATTTGACGAGTGTGATTAGTAAAAATATCACGTTAGTTCCCAATATTCACACCGCGGAAAATGTACATAACTTCGGGTCCAAATTTGACAGTTGCCTCATGCAAAACGTGTCAATTTTAATAAGAAATAAAAAATTAAAAAATGTTGACTACACCACAGATGTAGTTAAGAAGTGCGTAGACATGTTGCTTTCTTAACTAGGTCATCGATGGATATTGAAGCAGACTGAGATGAAAGATAAATACGTTTTCATCCGACCAAATACGACGTCGTTTGTTTACTGCGTCTGTATCAATCTGAATTCACAGCCTCCGTCCAAATACCGAGTCTCATATGTTCAAAGCTTAGGTCTTAGTCAATCCGAGTGCGTATAGCCCCGTTTTCTGAGTATGTTTTCCTAAAACATACAGCCGTGTGGAATGCGAGATGCGTGTAAGGACGTGACTAGTGTTTAGAGCAGCTTCGATTGGCTGAGGGCATGAAGGCCGACGGAAATCGAAAAGTAATTTATTGCTATAAAATGTATGTGTGGTTCTTAGGCTTCCTTTATTATTCATGTGTAGGTATAGATAGAATCTAATATAATAGAATAACTTTATTTCTGGCAACAAGGCCATGAACATTTATACATAATGTATAGTGATGGTCACATAATTAGGAACGCTTGCGCTTTCCCATACAATAGGGAAAATGCATGTTTTTTTACATCTTCAATAAAAGCTGATTCATGTAACAAACAGGTGAGTTTTTTTTTTTGAGTAGCTATTAAAATAACCAAGATATAAGCCAACAAAGATTTATCCCTATCTCTTTCTAGCAAAACAGTAGGTACCTACTTTATGTGGAGTTTATATGGCCGAACTGCACAATGACGTCACCGGTGCACTTCGGATCTCTCTGTCTAATAAGCAGTTTAAAATGCTTGTATCATCCGTATTCTTGACCGATTTTAATTTTAATTTCACTTTTTGTGAACTCTTTTACGGTAATTTCACATTTTGTTGAGAAATGTGATTTAAAAAATCTATGCATGTTCCCTATTGCCCGTAAATGGCGGGAACAGCTGATAGCTGTCAAACGGGCAACGGGCACTTCTTTGGGAGACATCAAATTGAACGAACTTGCCGGGCCTCTATTCAACACGGTAAAAATATCGTATTGTCAACGTTTTAATAGCTCTTATTTACTTGACAGATTTGTAGAGGAAGTGAAAGTTGTATATTTAGACCGGTGCACCTGGCGTTCCATAGTCTCTGCCTACCCCATTGGGAGACCGGCGTGAAGGTATTTATGTGTATGTATGTATGTAGGGATATTTTTAAATCTTGGATATTTTTGATGTGTGTACAGTCAACCAATTTGATTTTGTCAATGTGACGTTGTCAACCAAATCATAAGAAGTCTGTAACGTTTGGTTGTCAACGTCACTTTAACATGTCCAAAGTGGCCTAGAAATCAAATTGGTTGACTGTACATTGGAATTATAAAAAAGCTTTTGTCCCTGCGTTTCGCTGTTCACTCTGTCGGCACCGTTCTCTAACCCTTACGTACTCGTCTTTATAATGCAAATGTTCTCGCTCAAACGTGGTAAAATTTAATTTGCCAACTGTAGCGAAAGTGAAACGGGGTATTATGGTAATGCCCTGTCAGACGAAACGCCTCTGACAGGTCGAGTTTAAAGATTACCCTCAAATAGTAAGTAACTATCACTTTGTCTAAGTGACTATGCTTAGTTGTACAAACGTTCATATAATTTTTCTCTATCTCGCAAGGGTTAGATGGATAAGTTCGCCTTTGTAGAAGAAAAAATATATTCATTGTATTGTTTTTCTTTTTCTTTTGTACAGTAAAGTGTTTATATGTATACATAAATACATAATTATATCACACAAATTGATTTAGTCTCAAAATAAACACATTTAGGCATGTAGGTACTATGAGATTAAAAATACTTAGAAAATATCCAAGACTTGCTTATCACACAAATATTAGCCTTTACCGGGAATCAAACCCGAGACCGTTAGCTTCGAAGGCTACCAGAAGCCTAACGGTGACGTCAGGCCAACTGCGTCTTCATTTTTCGTCCGAATGAAATGTCACCTTAATCGGATTTTGTCATTAAAGGCTCAGTTTCATAGGTCGATATCATGCTTGTCACAATCCATTGACGGGTTGTTTGAACATTTTTGAGCCGAAAGCTATTGCAGCGACGCAATGTATCACGAAAAGCATGCGGGCTAAGTATCGCACAATGAAACTAAGCCTTAAGCGAATTAGAAAGTGACAGAAGGCGTCCTTATACTTGTACAACTAGGAGTACAATCCTTTTTTTACTGTAGATGGGGTTCTTTTGAAGTCAGTCTTCTAAATAATTATAGTTCTTCGTAGGCTCTGGGATGGATACAGGAACCAATAAAACGGCAGCGTGTGTCTCGTATAGCGTATCATACAAAAGTGAGATACCAAATTTTATTACGTCAATAGTAACTAACCTATAAGCATAGCGACATCTGTTGGTAATGTCGCGAACTAAGTATCCAACAGTAAAGATACGATCCTATCAATTAATCAAGCCATCAATTTTATATCGGAAACGCTAGATGGCGTTGTCAGTTATTGAACTATCACTTTGAATCAAGGGTTAGGTTGCTCCAATTTTAAGCGATACCTAGAGTTGACATCAGCGGCCGTCGACAGATCGTTACTTCACGTCATTTTTTTTTGTATGATAATGCAGTTGACTTTTCATCCTAGTTGACCAAAAAAAATACACACATCAAAAATGTCTAAAGATAAAACATATACTTTTTATTTCGATATTTTGCAATGTATCGCAATCCAGGGCCCGTATTATGGTCACCTTTATCGCGGTGGATAAAGCTTCCATCATTCTCGCACTTTTACATACTGGTCAGAAAGTGACAGATGTTTTATCTACGTCGATAAACACGACCATAATCGGCCCGCAGTAGGTATATTGCAAAATAATAATATATATGCGGATATTTTTGATCCTTAGGCATTTTTTATGTGTGTAGTCTTATACGTTACTCATAAAACTCATGAACTTACCTCATTAAACCACCTTACTACATCTCAATTTGCTTCCAAACCCCAGCATTACAATATTCAAAGCTCGTATAACCCGCAACATTAGCCGGGTTATCTCAACACCAATCCCCTTGATAAATACTTGCCAACGTCCCAAACTTTCCAAGATTAATACGAGCCATTTGATATAGGTAAGCAAATGAAATTTGAAAACGAAGGTCGCGATCCGTCCGCCGCCCGCCATCATTAATTTGTCCGACAGTCCATTAGGGTGTGTGGCTTTTGATTTATTAATAGCTTTGGACGTGCTGGGGTGTTATTCTCTTAAAAACGGCGGTCGGTCGAACGAACGAGCGAAAGCGCAGCGGCAAGTTTAAGTAGTCCCGTCCGAGCGAACAAAACATTTTAGCGCGTGTATTCTCAATTAGGCAACCTTATACGTTCGAGAAGCCATGCTGCCAAATTGAATATACACGCGCTAAAATGTGTTTTGTTTGCTCGGACGGGACTATTTAAACTCGCCGCTGTGATTTCGCTCGTTCGTCCGTCCGACCGTCCGACCGTCGTTGTTGAGAGAATCACACCCCTGTACAGGATTAGGAGAAAAGCTGGGTTATTATTTAGGCGTTAGTAGCTGTGGCTACTGACCTACTGAACCAAAAACGGCAACCCTTTCGAAACATCTGGATATGTACAGCCTCAGTTCTAATGAAAAAGAATTGAATCTGATTTTGGCTTAGGAGGAATGCACCCAGGTGCCGAGAAAATCATGCTTTTAACAATGTTTTTGTTTTGCTTTCGTGTTCAAATCATTATTATTAAGACATGAAAACTACCTTTTTAAACCCTTCAATAGTCTATCTAATTTGATTGAAATGATTATCATCCTTACTTATTAACAAGTATGGTTAACATCCCCACTAGTAAGTAACGATAGTAACCATACTTACTTCATGCCAATATCACTAACGCGGCAGCACTTATAAATAGGGTGAATAATCTAAAGACATCATATTTTTCAAGTTCTTATTTGTGGCGTTATCTATGAAAAGGGACCTTATTGTCGATGGCGCTTACGCCGCACTGCGTCACGCGATGTTGTATTTATATCGGAGCATCATCACTACATAGTATAAAACAAAGTCGCTTTCCGCTGTCTGTCTGTCTGTCTGTCTGTCTGTCTGTCTGTCTGTCTGTCTGTCTGTCTGTCTGTCCCTATGTATGCTTAGATCTTTAAAACTACGCAACGGATTTTGACGCGGTTTTTTTTAATAGATAGAGTGATTCAAGAGGAAGGTTTATAGGCACAATTTAATCTAATTAAGTTTTGATATAGTTGAGAAAACTCAATGTTTTCTTACCAAGTCGTCAAAAAATCAATTTTCGGGCGCTTACATAGCTTACGCTGGCTAAACCTTAAGAGATATATCAAAATAATGTACTGAAGAATTGTAGGTCTTCAAAAAATCTAGAGAAAAGTCCGCGATGGCATATGTCTAACTCCTAAGGTTAACTCACAGTAACCATTTTTATCTTTAAAAATTTATTAAAAAATCTTAGGTTATTTGCGAAGCTATATTCTCCGATTCCGATTTATCCTTATCCAAATAAATACGTTAGTTATCTTGGGTATTTAATGCAGATAAAAATGGTCCTTTACACTATATTAATTAAATAAATACTTTAGAAGATATGGTAGATTCAAAATTACGCGCAACCCAAATCTAAATTATCCAAACGGTTGGCCGGGCGCCCGGGCGCCGCTGCAGCGCTGGCTGCCGTGCCGCGCTTCGCCCTAAAGTAAGATTTTTTTTGAAGCGATCAGACCTGTACCGGAGCCCTCCTGTTACTTTATTCATATTATTAAATTCGGGAAATCGGTAGGTAATTAGATTGAGTTTAGGTCTTGATTAAAAGTTATTTTTATGTTTCCTTTTAAGGGTTCCGTACCCAAAGGGTAAAAACGGGACCCTAGGCTATTACTAAGAATCCACTGACCGTCTGTCTGTCTATCCGTCTGCCTGTCTGTCACCGGGCCGTGAACCGAACCGTGAACCGTGGTAGTTAGACAGTTGAAATTTTCACAGATGATGTATTTCTGCTGCCGCTATAACAACAAATTCTAAAAACAAAATAAAATAGATATTTAAGGGGGGCTCTCATACAACAAACGTATTTTTTTTGGCATTTCTTGCTCGATATTAATAACGGCAACAGGTAGACGCTTGAAATATTCTCAAAATATTAAGTAGTATATTCACTTTAAAAAATATATACATTAATTAAATAAAAATAAAATAAATATTTAAGGGGGGCCGTACAACAAACATTTTTTTATAGATAATGGTACGGACTTCGTGCGCAAGTCCGAGTCGCACTTGGGCGGTTTTTCGTAGTGTGTAGGTAAATAAATTTATAGGTAAATGAATTAATATAGGTATAGGTAAATCAATTATTATTTGTAAATATTACTCTTATGCTTTTGGCATAGCCTGGCTGGCGTAAGTTTTTTTCCCAAAGTGATTTATTTTTAATATTAGGTTATCAACGGGAGGTAGTATTTTTTATTTAATTTTGTAGATTTAAGGGGTAAATCTCCATTTTTCTTATTTTAATATCGTATTGTAAAGGTGCAAGTAACATCTTTAAAAAGTTGATAATAAAGTGCACAATACTGACTGGATGTGCGGTTGGAGAAGTCGTTTTGTTTCCCCGGATTCCATTAATACCAACGGATCTACCTTTCCAGTTTAAACACCTGTAATTTCCTGTAAACTTATCGTTTTCAACGACAATTAACAAGTCACAAGGTCAAACATTCAAAGTTGCGGCCTTAGACCTGGTTAGTGATTCTCTCAAAAGCAAAGGTGAGCGAATGCAGGAGTGAATGTCCAAGCGGCGAGTTAAGGTAGTCCCGTCAGAGCGAGCAAAACACATTTTAGCGCGTTCTCAATTAGGCAGCCTTATACGTTCAAGAAGCCATACTGCCAAATTGAATTGAATCTTCGAAAATCCACCTCTCTAAAAATTCTTACACCATTTAAAAAGTATATATTCCAGATGAACTTGGGTTACTTTAACTCATATTCGTCATATTATAGTCGTTAATAATGGCGGAAGCGAAATCGACAATAAGGTCCCTTTTCATAGATAACGCCACATTTATCTTACTTTCTCAGTTAACTTCAGAACCCATCGATAAGCTAACAGATAAAACAAGATAAATACGAAATATAATCGAATGACTGTTCACCAAATCAGGCTTAGCCTGATATATATAATTATATGATAATTAGTGGAGTACAATAATTATTGTACTCCACTAATTATTAACCGGCTAGTTGAAGTTGTCCCGTCACAGTGTAATAACAACATTTAAGGGCGTGCATTCTTAGCTTACCCGCTTTACCAGTCGAGTGAGGAGCTCGTATGACTTTGCTCACTGGATCCACCGTTCGACAAATTTAAAGAATAACACCTCTGTAAGTTTCACCAGTGCTAATTGCATCAGATTCTGCACAAACTCAAACTTTATCAATAGAGTCGCAATCAGGTTCAAAACTGTTTGAACCATTTGTGTGTGTGTATTCACCACGTGTGGAATTGTTTAGGGCACTCCCACTTAGCTGCTTCCAACACCGAACAACTACAAACTTCAAGTTATTGAACAAGTTATTATTTCAGCATTAATTCTATACCCGTGAAGTTATCGCGTGGCTATCCCGTTTAGTTGGGCCATTCCTGTTTATTGTTAGTGTTACTCTGGATACCCCACTTCCCTTTACGATACAACTTCAACTTGCCTCGTTACTCGAATGTTTATTATATTCACTTTGTTGACGACAGCCCCCTAGTAGATATTAAGAATAGTGATTAAGTTATATATAAGTTGAAATGTGATAATGATTTTAGTTAGTACATAAGTTAGTATATAAGTGTAGTATATAAGTATAGTATATAAGTGTTATGTAATATGGTTTTAGTTAGTTTTAAGAACAATTTATTTAAGTTTGTTGATTTTAGTTTAAGGAACCTTAGTTTTATAAGAATTACTAGGTTAAGTCTACACGAGAGTAGAAATTTTAAATTGTATTATTGTGAACTATAAGCCCGTAAAAGCGGCTAATTATGTTTTAACCTGATTCGTGCTCCCTCACCGCGATGCGAGTTAAATAACTACCGCATAAAGTGAGAAAATGGAGCACTGAGCGCGATCTATGAACCCCTGACCCGGTAACCTACTTTTGAGGAAAACAAAAGACTGGTTACCGGGTCAACGACCTTAAGAGCTACCTATAGAACAAAAAAGTATATTATAAGGAGTCAAGGGAAACGAGCTATAACGCATAATGTCACTGAACCAAAGTGAAAATTGTTTGTAAGAAAAGTCTGTGAAAATTGCGGGCGGCCAATCACAGAGCCTGCATTTCCTCGCTGGGCGTCCGCGGGAAAGACGCTCGGGCGGGGAGGAACCCGGATGCAAGGGCGCTCTGATTGGTCGCCCCGGAAGTAAAAATTCGATTTAATCGATTTAATTGGCGTAGACAGAAGTGACGCCTGTTACGCAAGAGAACAAGATGAGCCCACGAAATTTTCTATTTATATAAATGTTAGTTTTTAAGATCTGGTTGATACTCGGTTGATACTTCGTGGATACTTCGTGGATACTTCGTGAACTAGCTAGATTCTCTGCCCAAAGTTAATAGTCGCGTTTCCCTTGCATTTTTACCTAGATTTTGTTTTGTTATAATTTAAATTCGTTTTTGTTGCCTGTAAATTCCTTTGTTTTAAATTCCTTGTAACTTGTCTCCTTTCGTTTCAATTACAAACCCCTGGCGAGCCCGGTATTTTCTTGATCCTGAACTCGAACCTGAGCTGTCGAGGTTAGCTGTTGGTGCGGATCACCAACATTTTTGGTCCTTCGAACCGGATCGCGGATCAGTAGGGGGAGCAGATCGTTTTTCGTCAAAATGGTAATTACGCGTAGCCAAGCGGGCGACGGCCTCGAGGACGACGAGAGGCGCCGTCTCTTGGAGGAGCAGCAGCTCTTGGAGGAGCAGCGGCTCTTGGAAGAGCAGCGACTGGAGCAGGAGCGGCAGAGGTTGCTGGAGCAGCAAACTCCGTTACGAGGAGGGGCCGTCGAGGGAGCACCCGCGGAACCAGCGGGCCCCCTCAGAACCGGGGCGGACAACCCTATCCTCCGGCGGAGGAATCTAGTTGATGACTCACCAGCATCACCACCAATATGGGACAGGGGTGAGTTTTATCGTAACATCGGATGGGGTGCGCAGCAGCGAGACACGCACGGCGTGCCGCCGCCCGCGCCACCCGCGAACCCAGATCCAGAGCAGCGTCATGGGGAGCTCGCGCAAGGAGCGCAACGACCGTCGGGACGCGACCGCGTTGCCTTTGCGTCGAGGCCGGCATCTGTGGCCTCAACAGCGGAGCTCCAGGTAAGGAGGAACAGGGCGGAGTTGGAGGCGGCAGAGCAGCTCGCCGAGTTGCGCCGCCAAGAGCTGCGCATACAGGAGGAGCTAGTAAAGAAACGGCTCGCCGCGACCATCGAACAAATCGAGGTAGAGGGGTCCCGGGCCGGAGGGTCAGTCGCAGATCCCGCGAACCGGGTGGGCGACTGGCTCGATAACGTGCAGCCAGGGAGGGCTGCGCCAACGCCGCGCAGATCGCGCGAGGACTCACCGTCGCCTAGGAGGGTGAGGGACGAGTTGCGGACTCCACACACACCACGCGACCGATCGGTGAGTAGGAGTCGCGCCATCGACCGGCTGACTGATCACTTGGAAACAATGATGAGACCGCCGCCACGACAGGTATACGAGCTGCCAACGTTCGCCGGTGAGCCGAGCGAATGGTTGACGTTCGTCAACAGTTACGAGCAGTCTTCGTTGAGGTACAAGTTTTCGCCTTACGAGAACGTGGCGAGGCTACGGCACGCGCTAAAAGGTGATGCGCGGCAGTGCGTGCATCACATGCTCGCCTCATCGACGTCGCCGGAACTGATACTAAGGGTTCTAAAAAAGAACTTTGGTAGAACGGATCTATTAATAGATCGGGCGATCGAAGAACTGAAACGGATGCCTCCGATTGGTCCGAGCGCGACGGATCTGAACGCATTCGCAATCAAGATAATGAACATCGCGTCGACGTTAGTCAACTTGGATAAACGGAGCTACGGCGCGAACCCGATGCTGATTCGTGAGATCACGGAGAGGCTGAGCCCGCATTTGCGCTCACGATGGTGCGCATATGCAAAAGATCGATACACGTTCGATCAGAGCGAGCTAATGCTAATGGCAGAGTTCCTACTCGACGAGAGCGACGCCGAGTTGGAATTCTCGCACGCGCGGGCCCCGACTAAGAGGGCGACGCCCGCGCCACCGATCCCGAGAGAAAACAGGCGAGCACCGATCCCGGCCGGCGGAGGAGCGTTCCGCCGACCACCCCCAACCGGACCTCCCAACAGGACTTACCACACAGAAACCGTAAGTACGTGCCTGTGTTGCGGAGGCGGTCACAACACGCCCGACTGTCGGCGTGTCAAAGGCATGCCGGTCGGAGCCCGCTGGGACTGGGCCCGACAGAACAAGGTATGTTTCAAGTGTATGGACAAGAAGCATCGCCGAGAGCAGTGTCACGCGAGGGTGTGCGGCATTAATGGTTGCCCGCACCCCCACCATCCCGTGCTGCACGAACCCCCGAACCAGCAGCAACAGGGATACCAGGCGCCACCTGTGCAGGCGCCACCTGTACACGCGCCATTTGTGCAAGCGCCGCTAGCGCCGGCGCCACGTTACGCTGCGCCGCTAGCGCCGCCCCGCGCACCGCCGGCACGCGCTACAACACAGCGCGCCGCGACGTGCGCCACAATGGAACCGGACCGGATGCCTATTTTCAATCCGGAACGTAGTTTTGCGGCGACCGACCGGAACCCGCATATGGTCGCAAACACAGTATTGCTTAAGGTAATACCTATAGTTATTTCCGGGCCTCGGCGTGAGGTTAAGACGCACGCGTTACTCGACGAGGGCAGCACCGTCAGCCTCGTGGACGAGAGGCTGGCGGACGCGATCGGAGCAACAGGACCGGAAACGCCACTATGCATACAGGGTGTCGGTAATATGATTACCAGCCAGCGGAGCCGACGAGTAACAACACAGGTACGTGGAGTCCTGAACGGGCCCGTACACGAATTGACGCTGCGGACCGTACCGAACCTAGGCCTACGGACGCAGCACCTAGATAGGAAAAATTTAGGTAAGTACGAGCACCTCGCCGGCCTGAACGAAGCCGTGTTCGAGGAAGGGGTGCCGTACGTGCTGATCGGAGCCGACCACTGGCATATCATGATCCCTCGGGAGCTGAGGACAGGGCGCCTGAACGAGCCTGCAGCCCTACGAACCGACCTAGGATGGGTTGTTTACGGTACGGTACCGCGGCTCATACGAACGGAGACCGCACAGACGTCGCTACACCTAGCGGCGCACGAGCCAGCCATCGATACCGCACTTAAACAGTACTTCGAAATAGACTCGCTGGGGATAAAGCTAGCGAATAAAAAGCGTCCCCTCGACGAGAGAGCCGAAATGATATTCGAAACGACGGTAAGGAAAATAGACGGGTCGCGGTACGAGGTCGGCCAACTGTGGCGGGACGACGACCCCAAAATGCCGCCTACCTACGCGATGGCCTTTCAGAGGTTAAAGGCCATAGAACGAAAAATGGATCGCGATCCCGCGTTCGCGAGGGAATATGCCGCACAAGTCAACAACCTTTTAAATAAAGGTTATGCGGAGCCGATCGCGACCGAACAAGTGAACACGAGAGAATGGTACCTACCTCACTTTGCGGTCACGAACCCGAACAAACCCGGCAAAGTGAGGTTGGTCTTCGATGCTGCGGCAGCGGTACAAGGTCGCAGTTTAAACGACTATATTCTGGAGGGACCGGACTTGCTGCAATCTTTATTAGGTATTTTGTTCCGGTTCCGGGAAGGAACTTACGCGGTAACAGCAGACATTCAAGAAATGTTCCTTCAGGTGAAGGTAAGGGGGGAGGACCAGCCCTCACAGATGTTCCTATGGAGGGACACCGACCGGGAGGGTCCGCCGAGGCGATATAAGATGACGTCGATGATCTTCGGTGCGGCCAGCTCTCCCTTCATCGCACACAGCGTGCGAATTAAGAACGCACAGGATAACAAGGTCAGTTTTCCGTTGGCGGTAGAGGACATAGTCCTTAACCACTACATGGACGACTACGTAGCAAGCTACGCGACGGAGCGCGAGGTCATTGACCGGGCCGAACAGGTGGCCGCCTCGCACTCGCTAGCGAGTTTTACGCTTCGGAACTGGAGCACAAACTCCAAAAGGCTACTACAGCGAATACCGTCGGAGTTGCGGGCAGAGTCGCCCGCGCAACTCGGCGGTAAAGAACAGAAGATCCTAGGTATGCTGTGGTATCCCGACGCCGACGAACTAGGTTTTAACACAGCAATGATGCGGGTCCCAGCCGAGGTAAGGACGTGCGCGCGAGGCCCTACAAAGCGCGAAATGTTAAGTGCGGTGATGAGTGTATACGACCCGATCGGACTATTGTCCCAATACACCATCACCGCCAAGGTGCAGCTGCAGCGACTATGGCAACTGAAACTCGGCTGGGACGAAGAGCTGCCGGAACAAGAGGGCGCAGACTTCGAGCGTTGGCTGCGTGCGCTCGACAGCGTGGCTACGCTGCGAGTGCCGCGATGCTATCTCCCTACGGGGGGATTAACAGAGCTACACGTTTTCGTAGACGCAAGTGCCCAGGCCTACGCTGCTGTAGCGTACTGGCGGGCCGAACGAAACAACCGTGACGTCGAGGTAAGGTTGGTCGCGGCGAAGGCCAAGGTCGCGCCGGCGAAGCCGGTAAGCATCCCGCGTTTGGAGCTACAAGCGGCGCTTATTGGGGCGCGGCTAGCAAAGGCAATACTGGATCAACACAGAACAAAGGTGAGACGGGTAGTACTGTGGTCGGACAGCCGGACAGTACTACAGTGGGTGCGCGACGACGCTCGCCGCTATAGCGTTTTTGTCGCGCACCGGCTCGGCGAGATCGCGGAGCTGAGTACTCCGGAGCAGTGGCGCTGGGTGCCTACCCGGGACAACCCAGCTGACGACGCGACCCGCGCGGACAGCGCACGACAGGTTAAGGTCAACGACCGGTGGTACACCGGTCCGCTCTATCTGCGGCGACCCGAGGCGGAGTGGCCGCATGAACCAACAACGAACCCGAACCCCCGAGACAACGATGCGGAGCTGAGGACGTGCCACGTAACTCGACTCGGAAGCGCGCCGCTACCGGACATAGCGCGCTTTTCGAGTTACGACCGGCTGATCGGCGCAACGGCACGGACTCTGCAATTTTTAGAGATCGTGAAAAGTAAGAAGCGCATGCCGTTAGAACTCCGTCACATTAAGGGCGCGGAGCATCTGTGGTTTCAGTATGCGCAACGGCGGGACTTCGCAGACGAGTTGCGCAGTCTCGCGAGAGGGGAGTCCATCAATAGGAAAAGCAGACTATATGGGCTCGATCCGAGGTTGGATAACGATGGGGTGATGCGCATGCGCGGCCGGATCGACGCCGCGCCGGTGCGCACTTATGATAAGCGTCCGATCATTCTGGACGGACGCAACCCATTTGTGAAGTTGCTCATTTTACGGGCCCATCAACGAGCAGCACACGCGAACAATGAGAGGTTAGTAAATGACTTAAGACAGCAGTATTGGATATTGCATTTGAGACCCACAGTGCGCGCGGTGGCGAACGCGTGCCAGCTGTGCGTCCTGCGCCGGGCGCGGCCGCAAGTGCCCGCGCTGGGAGATCTACCCCTGGCGCGGGTAGAGCCCTTTCACCGTCCTTTCACAAACGCGGCGGTGGACTACTTTGGACCGCTAGTGGTAACTATCGGGCGGCGGCACGAGAAGCGCTGGGTGGCGCTTTTCACGTGCCTCACAACCCGCGCAGTTCATCTAGAGTTGGCGCACTCGCTGTCGACCGGCTCGGCCATCATGGCGCTAAGGCGCATGGCCGCGCGACGTGGGTGGCCTCAGGTGATGTATTCGGACAACGGGACGAACTTCCGAGGTGCGGACGCGGAGCTGCGCGCCGCTTATGTAGAGTGGCTGCCGGCTATGCGGCAGCACGGGCAACGCTTCGGAATGGAGTGGCGCTTCATACCGCCGGGAGCCCCGAACCAAGGCGGCGCCTGGGAGCGCATGGTGCGCTCCGTGAAGACGGCGCTGACGGCGACGTTAGCAACAAGGGCACCCAAAGAAGAGGTGCTGTGGACGCTGCTCGCCGAGGCCGAGCACACAGTAAACTCTCGGCCCCTAACCCACGTGTCGGTTGAGGCAACCGACGAAGAGGCCTTAACACCCAACCATTTCCTGTTGGGAGGCTCCACGGGGGTCCCTCTCACTGGCCCCTGTGAGGAGGCCGATCGCCGCACCTGGCGAGCCAGCCAGGCGCTCGCAGACCATTTCTGGGCCCGCTGGGTCCGGGAATACTTGCCGACGCTTGCCCCGCGACGATCATCCGCGGCGGGCGAGCGACAGCTACAACCGGGAGACTACGTGATCGTAGTCGACCCCAACCTGCCACGGAACGTGTGGCCACGAGGTGTCGTCGAGGCGACCTACCCCGGACCGGACGGCGGCGTGCGGAGCGCGGACGTCAGGACCCGAGGAGGAGTGTTCCGGAGGCCGACGACGAAGCTGGCTGTCGTCCCCGTGCAACCCGGGTCAACGGAGCGCGTTGACGGGGGGATATTGTTGACGACAGCCCCCTAGTAGATATTAAGAATAGTGATTAAGTTATATATAAGTTGAAATGTGATAATGATTTTAGTTAGTACATAAGTTAGTATATAAGTGTAGTATATAAGTATAGTATATAAGTGTTATGTAATATGGTTTTAGTTAGTTTTAAGAACAATTTATTTAAGTTTGTTGATTTTAGTTTAAGGAACCTTAGTTTTATAAGAATTACTAGGTTAAGTCTACACGAGAGTAGAAATTTTAAATTGTATTATTGTGAACTATAAGCCCGTAAAAGCGGCTAATTATGTTTTAACCTGATTCGTGCTCCCTCACCGCGATGCGAGTTAAATAACTACCGCATAAAGTGAGAAAATGGAGCACTGAGCGCGATCTATGAACCCCTGACCCGGTAACCTACTTTTGAGGAAAACAAAAGACTGGTTACCGGGTCAACGACCTTAAGAGCTACCTATAGAACAAAAAAGTATATTATAAGGAGTCAAGGGAAACGAGCTATAACGCATAATGTCACTGAACCAAAGTGAAAATTGTTTGTAAGAAAAGTCTGTGAAAATTGCGGGCGGCCAATCACAGAGCCTGCATTTCCTCGCTGGGCGTCCGCGGGAAAGACGCTCGGGCGGGGAGGAACCCGGATGCAAGGGCGCTCTGATTGGTCGCCCCGGAAGTAAAAATTCGATTTAATCGATTTAATTGGCGTAGACAGAAGTGACGCCTGTTACGCAAGAGAACAAGATGAGCCCACGAAATTTTCTATTTATATAAATGTTAGTTTTTAAGATCTGGTTGATACTCGGTTGATACTTCGTGGATACTTCGTGGATACTTCGTGAACTAGCTAGATTCTCTGCCCAAAGTTAATAGTCGCGTTTCCCTTGCATTTTTACCTAGATTTTGTTTTGTTATAATTTAAATTCGTTTTTGTTGCCTGTAAATTCCTTTGTTTTAAATTCCTTGTAACTTGTCTCCTTTCGTTTCAATTACAAACCCCTGGCGAGCCCGGTATTTTCTTGATCCTGAACTCGAACCTGAGCTGTCGAGGTTAGCTGTTGGTGCGGATCACCAACACACTTGTTTTATACAGTATATCTCCTTGAAGATATTTTAAGTGTCCTTTACCTTTCGTCTTCTTGAAAAATCTTTGCAGACAGACGATACGAGTGCTTTATAAGATGAATAGCCTCGTTAGACATTTAGATTTGACACGCTTGAATATACTCAGTTACGCAGGAATAAATTTCATTTTGGATGTTAAATAAAAGACAACTCGGTACGAAATGTAATTATTTAAGTAAATATCATCTTAAGACATTATTAGTGACAAGAAAGGTATTATGTACAATATCCAACTCAAGCTTAAATTATTTGATGAATCCCCTAAACAGGCCCTGAAAGCAAAGTATTAGGATGTTTTTATTAAAATGTATGTAAAGTAAGTGTAAAAATAATGTTCATTGTTATCGTTGTCAGTTTTTTACCAACATATAATGTCTTTTATACTTAAATATGTGTCATAAGACTTTCATACATATAAGTTTTAGGTTCATTAAAATAAAAATAAAAAAAGCATGGTTTCCAACTTCATATTTTGTAATTGCACACAACAAAGACTTGATAATTCTCTAGAGAAACTTATTTATGATGGGTCTATCATATTTTCAATAAAACCAAGTGTCATAAAATTTGATGCTATAAATTAGTTTCCTATAAAATCACTTGCTATAATCATTCATTTGCTAGCCATTTTCTATAACGTGTAGTTACTATATGTTTAGAATGTCTTATATTCATCATTCATAATATTTATTTCCTACAAATGTGTTTTATAATATTTATTTCATATAAATGACTTTACGGGCAGATAAAAAAAATAACCTCGAAGGTCAAGGTGACCTTCTAACCTAACCCTTCCGAGTGGGTTCTGCCCTGACTCGTCTTTGTTATGTCATTTAAAGCTTATGGCCACTAATTGTTGGAGTAAATTAATGTTATAAAATTTGAAAGTATAGCAAATAATTTTAGAGCATCTAAAATTTATAGTAAGTAAAGATTATATAAACGAACTGTTATAGCATTTGAATGTATAGCATGTGATTGATTATAGCAAATGCATTTAGAGCAAGTGTAATTATAGCCATCGATTCTATAGCAACTAAGGGGATACTGTTTGTGATAGGGACATATTTTAAGTCGTTCTCAATCTTTTACTGCATTAAAACAATAAGTTCATCTTGTGTTTAGTTTGAAAATTATTGATTCTGTCACCTAAGTGTAAAACTAAGTTTAAGTTATTTATAAGAAATGTCACTCACCATCTAATCATATCGTTAACGATATAATTGTAGACACATTCCATAGCGTCTGGTGCATTAATAAAATCTGAATGCTGAAACGTTTTTCTACCCACTTCCCACACCTTCCCATTAGGCATGTCATCAGCCATGGCCAGCACGTCCTTCGGCTCCACTACGTCATCCTCTAGACCATAGTACATGGTAGTATCAGCTGTTACAGCACTAAGATTATACTTCGGAGGTTCATTGGTCCCGTATTTTAGTTTGTTATTCTCAATTCCGTAATCATATCTTCTAAATGATTTGGAATTAATATTTTGCGCATAATGTATCAATTGTTTGATTGAACCGCCTCTTGTATCAAGACTATTGAATTTCTCTTCATCGAGACCCTGTAATTTATTAATATTATTATTATTTAACTGACACTGCAGCTAAGGATTTATAAATTTTGAGATAGTTACCATGATCGCGGTGATATTCAGGGATAGGCATATGTCACTGTATTTTTTGTCACCCAAGCAGTACTCTTCTGAGTCGTACGGGACACCATTATACGGAAATACTTCCACAATGCCAAGTTCTAGTAACGTTTGCTGCAAATATAAAATAACATTAATTTGTTTTCATTTAGTGCATCTCTCTCTTCTCGTCGTACTACATACTACATAAAGATAAGGCACTAACGGAAACTGTCATGTACTTACATAAATTGATTCACTCATTCCCGTAAAATTTAGGATCCTATTATTTGAGAAGTTTTCTTGATAACCAAGTGGGGCGAGCAAGTGTGCCGTTGCAAACTTGTCATTGTACAATGGTGCCAAAGAATTGAGAACCATGAACGCAGTGGCCCCTTGCGAGTGACCAATGAAATGCAGCTGAGTGCTATTAGTTTCTTCCAGAATGTAGTCGACGGTTGCTGCAAGGTCATAGCGACCGACTTCTTCGTAGGTATAGTTGAAGAATTCGAATTTGTCATCGTCCAAATCTGGTTCCAGGTACAAGTGGAGCCGGCCATATTTGTTGCCACGGTTATTGCCTAGCCAGACGTCAAAGCCTAAACTGTAAAGTCTAAACGCTGAAAAAAAAACTACTTTGTAACATTTATTTCATGATAATCTCTACCTACTTTAAAATAAAGTTGCTACCCGCGTCTGTTTGTATGTTTAGCCGCAAACTTCTGTTACTGCGGAAGATTGTTATGTATTTTAAATTCTGGTTTCCGTATTCGTTACAAAAAAAACTTATATAAACCAAAGTAAAGCAAGAGCAGAAACCACATAATTTGCCGAATAATGCCATATCACTGCTAGCTTAATTTCAACCCTACGAATGCTGGGAAGCAGATCTAAAGAATAACTGTCTGTTGAGTTTCTTGCGGCACTTTTTCTTAGCAGTGGTCTTCTCTTCAGAAGCGCTAGTAGATTTTTGACGGTTGACGCCCGTACTTTCTTTCATATTTTTACACTGTCCAGTTCACTACCTTGTGGGTATCAGTCCATTTTGACGTGTATCAAACATGAAGAATTTATAAAGAAATAAGTGAAGATCCTTGGGGAAGCTAAAGTCCACGAGTAGACGTCTT
Organism: Acleris cristana; assembly: GCA_948252455.1. Taxonomy (NCBI): domain Eukaryota; kingdom Metazoa; phylum Arthropoda; class Insecta; order Lepidoptera; family Tortricidae; genus Acleris; species Acleris cristana. Next base: position 3,606,713 of record OX411774.1, on the reverse strand, counting down.
TTGGCTGAAATATGAACTGCTAGATACAAATGCTTACCGACGCCCAACTCAAGACCTTGTTCGATGAATTTGTCCGAAGACTGGAGCATCCCATGGAACATCAGCACCGGAAGATTGGGTTGCTTCATTGTTTGCGTATACGCTCTTAACCGGAATATATCCAGGGTGTAAGCGTCGCAGGTCACCACGTGGTATACCGCCAGGAATTTTGTCCTGTCCGGTAATGTTATTCCGTTTACTGCCTTGAAAGTTAAGTTAGGTACAATAAATAAAAGGATACTTTTTAATACTGAAGAGTAATTTTGTAAGGGTTGGGAATGTTTACGTACCTACGGGTTTCGTATGCAACATGTTTGTGGATACAATATACAAATTTATACAATTGTATCTAGTATTTTGAATAAATAAAAACATTAACTTAATGTAGATTTTTAAGAAATTATTCCACTGCCAGCGAGGAAGCGATTAGCTAACTTTTTTCCCACTCAAGAAACGAAAAAAAGATATATAAATATCTCGTGTCAATAAAAGAGACACTTACGAGTATATTAATAGTTGATTTCTGGCCATTCAACTGCAAGCGACACAACTCTCTCCACTAGTTTGTCGAAACAAATATATAGATCCCGTTTCAATAAGAGAGACCTCTACCTCAAATTACAAAATCTTCTCGTCTTATTACAAAACTTTTTGAACTCAATTTTCTTGAACTGTTGCTAATTTTGTGTGGACACTAAAATCCTACTACTGCATAAAATGAAAATGTTATACTTACACTGACGTACTCTTCTGCCCTTGCAATCCCTTTCTTAGTAGTAGTAGTGTCGTTTCCTTTTTCTGTTATGGTAACATTTGAAAGCGCATTGGCGACAAGAAAACTTATCACAACCACACATCTTAACAACATGACGGTTTTAAAGCCTTTGCCAGTCCTTGTTCCACATGTCATATCCAGTTTAAGTAGTCGTTATCTAATGGTTAATTATGTTTGAGTGTGATGGTGGAATTCTGATTAGTTTCTCGCACAATTTTGCTTTAATGTTGCCTTTATAGCACTGACGTTGGGCGATAAACAAGCAATTTGTAAACGCTGACGCTCTCTTACTCGGTGGCTTACGATTTTTTAAGAACGTATTCATGTTTTTGGGATCGTTGATTATATTCTAAGCTATCAGAGTTAAATTACCCCAGCCAACACTAGTTGTAAATCTGGTACTTTCAGACTGATTCTGCTATATATGTAACCTTAAGGCTATAATATAGGGTTCAGATTTTAAAGTGATACGAAGAGTCACGTGTGACGCTTGGTTTAAAAACGAAACGAATTGAAACGCATCTTGGCTAGAACCTCATGTCTACGAATAGAGATCGCAAAGTAGAATAACTCCATCTATATTGTATGTTTTTTCTGGAATGGACGGATATAATTAAAAAAAAAAGTTTTGGAGAATACCTGATTCAAGATTGATTTTGAGAAATGTTCCGAAGCACTCAAGAGTACCTACAATCTACATACCATAAGAAAGCAATACCTTAATGATTACGTCATTTTGATGTGTGTGTTTTATTTGTTTACTTCGTTATTAATTCACAATATGATTAATTTTTGTTACAGGTAATCGCAGTGCATTTTGAAAATTATCTGCTTATTGAAAACACCGGATAAGGAGCTAAGTCTACTATTTTCCATTGTGTTATCCATTGCTTTGCACCAAACTGCACACTTCGACCGATAACGTGATTTATGGCGAAATAAAATCACTGATTGCATCTACGTATCCTGTCCATTGACGTCTACGAGGTTTTGAAATCATGTAATTTAAAAAACAAGAACATTTTGTCATCAATGTAACAAGAGAAGAATAGAGGTAAAATAGGTATATGCTTTTTTTTGTTTGTACTTTGTAAAATACCTAGGTACTAGATTTTCATACATGCATTGTTTAGCTAAAAACATTTTTAAGGCAAAAAAAAATATATTAGGGTAATACTCAGTGAGTCCTTGGTTGATAGCATTGGATACAATATGACTACTTTCCTTTCTCATTCTGAGATCTGCACTTAACACACCATAATAGGGCATGTTTGCCCGCGACTTCGTCCGTTCTTTAAATATTCCGGGATGTAAAATAGCCTATGTGTTTATCTCCATTCCAAATCTCCCCTGAGGAGGAATAGAGGCCCTGCTCATGTACCTACGTATGATATTTTATGTTGTATTCGTAGTTTTACATTATGCTAGATTAACATCGTAATAAGTAATACTCGAATGTTAGAGAATGACTGACAATATTGTTTCTTGCGTCGCTTCTTCTCAGCCGTGGTCTCCTCTTGGGAAGCGCTGATAGTTTTTTGACGTGTAAGAGTGTCCTACTTATTAAATCTTTTTTTATCTTTTTACGCTTCATTCTTGTATATACTATCATTGATTAAAATAAATAAACATTATTTATCACACGATGAACCCGTAAATACCCGATTAACATCGTGTTGATGGCGATTCTTGTCGCGTGTTTACATTTTCGGTTGAAATTATTGCTTCGTTGGACCGTAACGAGATCGCAGCCGATACGGTTTCGTTACAAAATTGACATTACAATCTCGATTTCATTTTAATTGTAACGTTTCATGAATTTTGTAATGTAATTGGACATGAGTAACGCATTATAGCAAAATAAAGTAATTTTAAAACGCATTTTCTTCGTTGTCGGTGTTGGTGAGGCAATTAGAATAGTGATTAATGTTTATTATCTTTAAGCTGTAACAGAAATGTGTCTGTAGGAGATAATTACAAAAAACGATAACAATCTGATTTCAAAACACATTTTTTTCATTTGTCTGTCTGTTTATTCTCTTGTTCGACCATCGCTAATACAGGGCCTCTATTCTTCTTGCTTAAACTATGTTGCTCTAGATATGTAATCCTAAGTTCAACGTAACGATAGCTCTTATGTACTTGACAGTAATGGCGGCCGAGTTATGAACAAAACGATAACATGTCAAAGGCAATATGACTTTACCCAGTAGAATAGAGTCCTTGGACTTTGAGAACTTATAAGTAGACTTAATACGGGCATAATATATATTCTATTCTATCTCGCTATTGTAAGGGCATCGGAGGTAAGTAAGTACTCCTAACTCGTCACAGGTACGGTCACGAGCGTTAATTTGGGACCCATTCAAGAAAAATATGCTTGAAGATAAGGGTGGTACCTTAAACGTTGAAAAAGGGGGTATTCGCCAGTTGCGATTTATAGTCAGCTCATATTATAAATAATTTATTTTATTAATAAGGTAAAAAATATTATAAAAGTTAGCACAGATGTATTAGTATTGCGAGTGGCAGCATCTTTATCATCTTTCATTGTTTTGCACATGACTCTTCTCGACGGTTTCGGATCCCTAAAAAATACAAATATGTAAGTTTTCTATTAAATATCATATTCCGTCGGAAAATAACTACAGTCCAATACTGGGAAAATACATTTTGTTACTCTTTAGAAATCCACCAACCACCAATTATGACAATTGTATGTGTGTGATTGAAGCATCAAATAAACGTTTTATCTATCTATCTATCTATCAAAAAATAACATCGACCTATGCCGCCTTTTGTCTAGAACAAAGGACTATTATCGGAGGATTATAATATTTATAATGTATGACACACCTCTATTTCATTTAACATTAGTTAATGTTTTTAATTTTAGTAATTAATTTAATTAACTGATCCTTTTTTGGCCACCATTGCAAAAAGGCAGTAGCGCATCTGGATTTCATATTGTTATAGAGTAATGGAAACAATAAAGGCTTTGATTAAGATTGTAATGTGTTAATAAATCAGTAAAGAAATGATCAAGGACCAATGATGGATACTTCATTCTTATTTTACAGACGAAGGGTTATCATTTGTTTTGCGAAAGTCAATTTAGGAACTTATGATATTTGTATTAAGAGTTCCATTTTTAGTGACTGCCAGCTTAAAATGTGCAACACTGATGCTATCGCCCTACTGCCTTTTTCGTTTAGACGGCAGAAATGCGTCATGAGTATTTGACTGCTGTCTCGTTTTAAATTTCAGAAGAGTTTTTAAATAGCTTTTTTCCAAACAACTTACTCTTCATGGTTTAATAATGAGTCAATAATATATTCGTAAACCAGTTCTTTAGCGTCAGGAGCATCTACGTAATCGCTATGTCCAAAGTCATCTCTAGCAACTTTCCGTGCTTTTGCGTTGGCCATATCATTGGCCATATCTAAAACATCCATTCCATCCACTATTTTATCACCGATTGAATAATGCAGTGTGCTAGGAACTGTAATAAGACCTAGATTGTAGAGAGGTGGCTCTTTTGTGCCATAAACTTCCATGTTCTTCTTTTCTCCATAATTCCATCTTCTGAAGAGAGAATTCTTGATATTCTGACCAAAATGTGCTAGTTGTTTTATTGCACCACGGTTTGGTACATCTTTACTCTGAAAAATTAAATAGTTTTAAAGCACTTCAGATCCTCAATGTCATGTTTTGAGAAATGGGCATTATGAAAGACGTAGTACAACAGTGTTTAAGAAATAACCAGGGAATAATGAAAATCCTTGAGTTTTATTTGTTTAATACTGTTACCAATATTTCCGCTGCGGCCAACACATGGCCTAACTCTGTGAAGTTATGTCCACCAAAACAATTTTCAACTGCGCTCTGATCTCGTGAAATTTTAGGGAATACTTCAACAACACCCAGGAGTATGAGCATTTTCTATAAAAAAAAAGATTGTTACGGTATGATTAGCATGGTAGGTGAATAACAGTTTACAGTACAGTTAACCTGTTTTATAAAGCTACAAATTATAATTTACAGGTTACAAGTTTCCATTTGACACAACTTCGACCAATGACGACCAGCCATTTGAGCAGTGTTGCCAGTTTAATCTGTAAAATTGTAACTTGTAGGTTTATAAAATGTGCCCCAGAGCATATGAATCATGGCAATTGTTTATTTGAGAAGATTACGTAACATTAAATCAATAATGCCGATTATGTATCAAGTATTATGTAAGAAATCATCTACAACTAAGAATATCTTCGTCTTAATTTTGCAAAAACAGTCACATAATTTAGTTGTGAATCCAATGATCATTTAAATATAAGCTTAGAAAATCTTTTTAATGAATTAAAGTGGTACGTACATATATAAGGTCAGACAGCTGCGACAAAATTCTTATTTCATGATTAGGATAATACTTCTGATATCCAGCTCCCGACAGTAAATTGGCAGTCAAAAACTTATCATTATACTCCGGCTTCAACGAATTTAATGCCAAAAATACGGCTCCACCTTGTGAATGACCAATGTAGTGAACTTTTTCTGTGTTAGTGATATCTGTGATGTAGTCAACGATAGCTGCAACATCATAGATTCCGATTTCTTCATAAGTGTAGTTGAAGAATATATACTTATCTTTGTCACTGTCAGGATCTAGCACGACATGCTTCCTAGAGTACGCGTTTCCTCTATTATTGCCAAGCCATACGTCGAATCCTTCATCGGCTAAGGAATAGGCTGAAAAAGAAAGGATTCAGGTGCCTCTTTGATTTTAAAAAAAGAAGAAAATAGTGAAGAAAAATTCCTTGAAGCCGTTGATGATTATTGTTACTTCACATTCACGTCAAAGTGCCTATGTTTTGCCTATCTTTAAACTTCAGACTTGCTTGAAATGAATGCTTTCGGCCTTTTTCAGACTAACGTTCTTCGGGTTTGAATGCGATGTTTACAGTTACCAAAAACCAAAAGGAATTTTGGCTCTATTCATGTCATTGAAATGGGTTACGGTCAATGTACATTGATGCTTTAATATTGTCGCTGATGGCCCATCTTTTGTTCTCATTTTTTGAACGTCAAATGTACTTTGAATAGCTTGTCTGAACTGAAAACACCTAAGTGATATTTCGCTAAGACCTAGAACTATCTATATGAGATATATTTTTTGTATTACTTCGTGTTATAAAAGCTTACCTAAGCTCAAATTACGTCCATTCCTAACAAATCTATCTGACGACTGAAAAATCCCGTGAAAAAGCAGCACTGGATTCTTTTTTCTTTTTATATTTTTGTTGACATTCTGTATCCTGTGTATTCCCAGAACATATAAGTCTTGAGTCACGACGCGGTGTGTCACTTGTTTAATCTTTAATTAAAAGAGAAAAACCATTATAAACTCTCATATCACAAGTTTCATTCTTAGAAACTGCAGTCATTCTTCCTTCAGCTTCCTTTATTATTGTTACTCTTCCTTCCAGATCACCTCTCTCTTAATGTTTGAAAAATTTAATAAAATGAAATTAGTCTCATATCATAACAATTTATACATCGACCAGACCGAGTCAAATGTTACCATGAGAAGAATAGCAAGGCAGATATCCTAGACGGTAAAATCCAAATCGTCTTTGACCTGCTATCCCAATGTCAACGTTTTGATAGCTCTTATTTACTTGAAAGTAATGGCGGCCTAGTTAAAAACAATTCCATAACAGCGCCTCTATCCTAAAAAGGCGGTAAAATCCAAATCGTATTTGACCTGTTACGGTAAAGTGAAGTTAAAAATTAAACTTACATCATCAACGGGGAAGTTTCCATTTTCAGACGAGTATGTGGACAGAGTAACCACACTCGTCAGCACACAAGCTACTATGACACACCTCCGCATCGTACTGACTCCTGCGACTCCTTCTTTACCTATTCGTTATAATAATACGTATTATCATAAAAAATAGCATTGTTATACTTAACAACTTATTGTGAGGAAAATGAATAAGATAAGATGTGATTGAATTTTATTTTTGCTTATAGTGTAAAGTTAATGCATTTTTCTGATAAGTGGAGTTAAAAGTTGCTTGTATAATATTGTTGCTTAATGCAAACGTGTTTTTGCTCGTTTGCCTCCCTCTCTTATTAAAAAAATAGATGACTAACGCTTACGTAAACGATTTTCGAAACGACGCAACCGTCTGGCAGCTTACGTCAATCGTATACATTTTCTATAACGATATCGATAACGCTAACCATAACGCTGGCAGAATGAATCTTGTCTAGGACCACTTATCAAGTTTATGCAAAATAATCTCAAAGAATTCAATTATTCTGAGTGATAGCAAATCGTCAATGTAACCTTAAAGTTACGATGTAGAATTTAGAGATCTTTTTCGTCGAGTTAATTTATTATGCAGTTCAGTGCACTTTGAACATTAATTCTGTCTCCGTTGTAAAGGTCGACGGTCGGTAGTGTCTCGCAAGTCTATCTAGATTGCGTCTTGGGATGAATAAATTGACTTGATCCTATAAAATAGATCGTGTTAAATTATAATGGATATGCTTATCTATTTTCTTAAATGGTCTCGGAAGAAAATGTTATATTAACTTTAGCATTGGTTAGCATACATCATCTTCATGTTGTCCATATTCATTCCCTCGAACCATAAAAAAGAGTGTTGTTGTCTTATGTTGAAAGTATATGATAGCTCCCAAAAGGATAGACCGAGTCTGACCGATTCTCAAACGTTAGGTTTAGTGCAAATTATTAGTACCGACTTACCTTCCTACCCAATGGTTATGATGGGAAAAAATAGTCAACCTAACGTTTGCATATTTTATAGGCTTCAAATTTTCGATTAGTATGTAATTGGTTTATTAAAAAAGCAACAGCAACTAAAAAAAAAAAATGAGTTTCTTTTTATTAATGGATGTACTGGACTGAAATTTTTCAGTCAACCTATTCGCCATATATTACTTACCATATTTAATTTGATATAGAATACTTTTTATCGAATAAACCGCTGAGCGAAGGTCGTGTCCTATTCGGACTATCTATCCCCTACTATAGGGACTTGAAATTTGGAAGTTATTACCTATACTCCTTGGATGACCTAAGGATGCACTAAAAAGAGATTTTTGGAAATTCATCCCCTAAGGGGATTCACAACGAGACGCTACGCGACGCGACGCCTCGCGCACATTTTTAATAGAGCGACTCAAAATATACTTTATTTACAACACGAAAAGGTACACATTTCATTGTGAGAATTAAGAATACGGTATACCACGCAGCGCTGCGCCTCGAGACGACTCGCGGCGCAGCGCGACGTAGCGCGACGCAGCGAGGCGCAGCCTGAGGCCGCCGGCGCGACTTGTCTCTTCTCTCTCTTGCAAATGGTAAATTGCAGGGGACGCGGCGAGTAGACACGTTCGGCTGCACCGCGCGGCGTCTCGCTGCGCAGCGAGGCGTCGTGCTGCCAACGATTTTACGATGCGCCTCGCGGCGTCGCGTTGCCTCGCGCGGCGCCGCGCGAATTCACTGGCCTCTTCCAGTATCGTCGCGTCGCGTCGCGTCTCGGTGCGAACTGACCCTAAGGGGTTTAAATGTAATGACTAATATAAGATAAACGTACGTATCTACGCTGAAGTTTCTTTGTGTGATTTTCGAGCAAGTAGCAAAACGAAGCTGGTAGAGATCGTTAAGTGAGAACATGTGTTTCGGTAGTAAAATGTTTTGTCTGCAACCACTACAGTTTCGTCGTAAAATTCATTCTTAGTGTCCATTTTCCTTTAGATACCTTACTTGTTACTTTTACACGATATTCGAGTGTATTTGGGAATACAAAATTCTTATTATGTTTAAAGCATACTAGACTTTAAGGAAAATGAAAATACGATTTATTTAAACAGTTTAATTAGAAAAGCACATCTATAAACAGACTTTCGATCTTAATATTTAGTTTTGTATAGAGACAATCATTACCAGGACTTAATTACGTGTAATTAAACACTATTTAAAATTAAGACATGCTATCTATATACGACACGCGATAACTCTATGGCTCAAGTGAATTGTACTTAATTGTATACAGAGTAAACTAGACTAAGAAGACTTATAGCTATCCTTTTTCACTAAGGCCACAGATTACTTTGGTATTGTATTTCCTTCACCAGGGTCCATATTACGCCTATATCGCGGTTGATAAAGCATCTGTCACTCTCGCACTTATATACTGGTCAGGAAGTGACAGATGTTTTATCATCACGATAAATACGACCATGCCTAGCCAAGATGCAAACGCTGCTAACGTTTCTATTTTATATCGACTCGCCATGTATGGAGTTGACATAGCGTTCGATGCGAACTATCATCAGTCAAGTCAATCCTATACATTTTGTCGATTTTCGAAGATCGCTAACTTAGCGTTATGAATATGGACTAGGCCCCAGGAATCACTAGACGTACTTTAGGTTATTTTGACTTTTCAACTAAGCTAATTTTCTCGATGACGTAGTCAGTAACGAGCTCTTTAGAGTCCGGGGCTTGGACAAAGTCGAAATGCGTGAATGTATCCCTTGCGACCTTCCTTGCTACTGTGTTGGGCATCACGGCGGCCATGTTTAAGACGTCTCGTTCTTCCAGCAGGGCGTCGTTGAGACTGTAGTGCATCGTGACGTCGACGGTGATGCGGCGGAGATCGTAGCTGGGGGGGGTGATGGTTCCGTAGACGCCCCGGTTGCTAAGCAACCCATAATCCCAACGCCTGAAAGCTCTGTCTCTGATATTCTGACCGTAGTGGGCGAACTGCTTGAGGGCTGCACCGCCGATTCCTATTTCTGCCGCGTCTGCGACGTCACCCTGGAAAGAGAAGTTTATAACTGTTAAAAAGATAAAAATCTCTAATATAATTGCTACCCCTACAAGTACGCTAAGAGCCAATATCTCTTTAACCTAAGTAATACGACGTATCTCAGACGCCACTCTTGTGGTGTATAAAGTTTGACGGAAATAGGGAATTTGCATGGATTTTTTAAATCGCATTTCTTAACAAAATATAAAAAAAACCGCAAAAGAGATCACTAAAAGTGAAATTAAAATTGCAAGATAAATAAAACGAAAAAGCCAAGAAATACGGAGATGATTCATTTTAAACCCTTCAAAAACCCTTAAAATCCATGTAACTTATACGGTTTCTAGATTATAATTAATATGTATCCGGCATAAAAGACAGAATATTTTTATTACTTACGTACCTCTTCATTCGTATAAAAGTTGACAAAACCAAACGAGTATAAGTATAAAAACAGTTATTTTAGAACTTAGTAATGTTAAGTATTATGTACGGTCACCAGCAATAATATATCATCCAACATTGGCCGCAAAACTATCTGACACGTCCTTATTACTAGAGGTATAAGAGCGTGTCAGATATTTTTGCGGCCAATGTTGGATGGTATATTATTGCTGGTGACTATACCGCATAGTGGACAGATTTATTAAAGATCTTACCTCTGTTTCCCGCTTGAATGTTTAAATTTGAATAATCAGGATTTTAGTAGAATACTAAATCATAATAAATAATTAATTAATTATAATTATAATTATAGAATTTACTATCAATCCCGAAAAAGGGGGTGGTCAAAATAGGTATGTTTTAATGAAGTATTTTAGGATCGCTACGGAAATGAGAGTCATTTTTGGGGAACAATTTCATAGCATTTATGAGAGCTTTAATGTGATGATATACAAAAATATTTCTATTACGTACCTCTTCTTCCCCCTAAAAGTTAATGAATCAAAATAAGTACAGTAATATAGTAAGTATAATAATTAGGTTAAACTAAACTTCTTTTGTTTAGTTTGCCATGGATTCCAAAAATGGGGGCGGGTTATCAAAATTGGAATGTTATAATTATAAACGAGTGTTTTAGGAACTCTAGGAAAATGAAAACAGGATTTTGGGTCGTGGATATATTGCTCAGGTATTTTAACCAGTAATTTGGTGTAACTCTATACTTCAAGCGCTTTATCCGTTTTTTGGGGTAAAGTTTACCAATGATCCCAGACTACGGAGCGAGTAACTTTTACGTGGAGATTCTATTAGTTGTATTCGAATTGGCCTAACTACTTTTATCCTTAATAAATTGCGAAATTATCATCATCTGCAAAACATACGTCTGGCTAACTAGTTATCCGGTGACATTATCGTTAATCCTAGTTCTATTATTTTATCATGCTATTTCTTATCTATTTTTCTTTTTAGTTGTTGTTTAATATGATTATTATCGTACAAAAATTCATAGGTACCAAATAACCTATTGAACTATATCATATTTGAATGTAAAAAACTTCTTTGCATTAGTTTAAAGCAAAAACAAGAGAGAAAGCAGTGGACTAACATAGGCTGACGATTGTGATATAAATAGTTACTAGTTTGAAGACGTTTCAATATGGGAGTAAGTGAAGCGATCTAGAACTCAAATAGAGATAAGAAGGAGAGGCGTATGTTCAATACCTACTGGACGGGTATAACAATATGCTCCAAATGATAACAGTAAAATTGAAAAGGGTAACTTACAATGATGTTGCCGAGTCCAAGTACGCTACGGAACGCTTTGTACTGGTCTAGAGTAGTAGTTTGTCCCCGTCCCCGCAAAGAGATGGGCAGGTCATCTAGGTTCGATATTTCAACCAGGCCCAAGCTGAGACCCAAGGACTAGAAACATAAAATATTAAATAAAGTAAATGTTGCTCAAACCACAGTCAAAAATTAAAAGAGATGGATTGTCTTCCTGAGCGAAGTTCATATATGTTATTCTACAAATGCATAGAAAAAGGAACGCTGATAAAAACGAATCTATCAATCCCGATCTATCAATGAGCGTTAACGATCCCAGAAATTAAATAGGATTGAATAGGATTGACGTTAAATACCACTCACTCACGGGTCTCACGACACGTCATACTTTGGCGGTCGGCTCGACAAAGGTTCGAGGCATTTTTTTGTTGAATTTCTAAAATGCTTTGGTATTGCAATATTTTTGTTCAATTTCTAATATACTCGTGTCATGTCAGGTAGCACTTAATTTTATTTTAACAATCGAAAGCATTTCATTACAAATTAAAACTTAAAACCATTTACATTCTCTTTTAGTATTATAAATTTAGAAACCGAATGTTTTCCACATTTCCTCCTTGGATTATTTTAATATAATTACTTACGTAAATAGAATTAGACAGAAGTGCAACTGCACTGAGTTGCGAGTTGGGGAAGTTGGCCATGTACCCAACACCAGCCAGCAGGTGGGCACTAAAGAACTTCTCGTTGTACTCAGGCCTCATGGAGTTGAGGACCAAGAAAGCAGTTCCTCCTTGAGAATGCCCAATGTAGTGCAGCTTCTTTTCTCCCGTGTGAGCGAGAGCGTAGTCTATCATCGCTGGGACGTCAATCATGCCGATTTCCTCCCAACTGAAGTCGAAGAACTTGTATTTTTCTGCTTCATCATCAGGGTTTAGCGAAACATGTCCGCGAGAGTTAACGTTTCCACGGGCGTTGCCCATCCATACGTCATAACCGGCGTCTGCTAGGTTGTACGCTGTAATAGAAAGAGTTTTTAAGAAAAGTTTAGTTCTAATAATTCTTATGACAAAGTTTCCCCAAAAGTGATACATGACTGAATATTGGTGGTCTGTAATAATCTTTCATAGACATTGACATTGACACTTTTTGATTTCTGCAGTTTAACGTTCCATGAATTTTACTTGTCTAATGTTTCCATAACTATAATTTGTACACTGTATGTGAGACATCCAGATATGACAGAAGTTTTTAAAGAAATATATGTTTAAATTACTTTGGTCAATTATTCCATGGATAAAGTGATTATTAAGCGAGATTATTTATTTGGATCTTGATAATGGAACAAGTAGAAGCAAAAGTTAAGTTTAAATTATTTGTAGAATTAAAGAATATGCATTAGGTAAGTCAGCGTAATTACAGATAATGGTTCGCGATATTAAAGCATGCCGGATAGTTACAAGAGAAAAGATAATTAAGTAATTACTCATATTAATTTGTCGATAATCTGCTTAACTGATGTTCTGATTTTGATGTCTAGACGTTAAAAAATACACACTTATTAAGATTTTATCTTGTTGCAGCGTGATTAATAATCACATTATGTACTTCCTATTACAAATGCAGTGTAATTGAAGGACGTTTCCAATTCAAAGAAAGTTATGTATGAAAACACAATTAGAAAGTCGATTTTAATCTACTTATAGCACCTAACCGACTTGAATTGAAATAGTTTAAAAAAAAAATGGGCCTGGAGAAGGTGGTCTCTGAAGCTCTGAATCCTGAGATCTTAGATTGAATGCCTCTATGCTGCTCATTTCACGAGTTCTCTTACCCCCGCAGCGCACCACAACAATAGGAATAGGCTGTTTGGCGGCAGGATAAAGGGTAAGACGGTGGTAGACGGTGGACCCTACACAAGGTCTTTCCATCAGTCGTGCCATGCTGCGAGTCGCGATAGGGTAATTTCTTTGCATTTGTTCGGTCGTACGGTCACGAGCGTTAATTTCGGACCCATTTCAAGAAAAATATGCTTGAAGTCGTCAATGTCATTCATTAGAGATATCAAGTCATTTGTAACTTTTAAGAAACTCAACCTTATTGTTGTAGAATGTTAGATTGACTTTGGACCTAAGGTGGGTACCAAATTAAATCTCGTAACTGGGACCCTATTCTCGTGACTTCGAGATGATTTTTCATGCGATATGCACTGTCAACTGCGTAAATTTTTTTGACATATCTCGCATGAAAAATCATCTCGAATTCACGAGAATTGGGTCCCTGTACCAGGCCGTTAGTGTTCTATATTATGTCAACAATCACTTACCGATGGCATCTTCTGATCCCAAGAATATGTAATTGCGAGATTGTCCCATCAAGCCGTGCATCAGAAAAACGATAGGCCTCCGACCCTCGGTCGGTCCGTTCTTCCCATAGGGTATACGATGCACACCGAGGATGTACCCATCGTCTGTGGTCACTTGGTGGAGCTCGGCGGGGTAACCCTCCGAGACTATATCATCAATCTGGTTGAGAGCAATTTAGAGTTAGAGAAAATTTAGAGTGGGAGATTTGGGATCAAATAAATTTGACATAACAGTTAGTCTACAGATGTGGAAATTAACAGCAATAAAAATTAGCGAAACGTTTAATTTAAAGTAAGAGGAAAATAGGAGCAAAAAAACTGAGAAGAAGATGCAGATTTTGACGTGTATACGTGCCCGTGCGGCCTACTTACCGAATAAATGTCTTTTATCTTTTATCTTTTTTGCAAGAACGTTATCTTTATTGAAAATGTATACGATTGACGTAAGCTACCAGATGATTGCGTCGAGTGCTTATGTCAATTCCCTACAATTTGTCAGTCTTTGAAAATCTTTTACTTTAGCGTTATCCATATTGTCTAGCCTCTCCGTACCTACTAGTCATTGTTTGGGACTATCAAAATTATTCGTTTGCTTTTATAAAGTAATGAGTTAGTTTTTATCATTTGATACATTTCTTTGAAATGTAACTGCAAATGCAGCTAATGACTCTCTAACACCACGATGTCGTCATCATCAATCATCGAATCGCGACTCTGAGGGACCTAATCGACGACTGCTGTGACGAGATACAACTGCTACAAGTTTATAGTCGTATCCTAAAACTTCATCTCAAATCAAAATTGCGTTATTTATTTTACTTATTTATATATTTAACTTTTTTGCAGGAAAAGCACATAGATATTCTAAAGATTATTAATTTTAAGATTTTAAGTTGTGATAACTTAGTCATAAAAATAATATATCTTTATCAGCTGCGGCCTAGAGTTGCATTTGGTGAAACGTCAACGATTACAGATATCAGCGAAAATGTTTGAGATTGACGTAGGCTGTGGTGCGTTCGCCATTTTCATTGCCATGTCAATTAAACGTACAACAAAAAAAATACAGTCGTTCGTTCACGTTGAAACTTGTCTAAGGCCCAAAAAAAGCAGGGGTGTAAATAATTTGAATAAAAGATTTACTTTTATTTTTCTCTGCTGGGTCAATGATTCCATGCTATGGTTCATACAAATTAGACCTAAGGCCCTGTTGTTTGATCAGTAGTTAACTCAACTAATTGCTAAAATTCGAAAAAAGAATCGAAAATTTGACACATTTCCTTGAGATTTAACCATTAGTAATGATTTTTAACAATTAGTTACTTTAACTACTGATCAAACAACAGGCCCTAAGAGATATAAAATCTCATAGTTGTCATAAATTGAATAAATAGCTATAATGCAATTTATGCTTAGTTTCATTTTTGATTTAAGTAACACCGTTTCAGTTTTGTGGATTAATGTGTATTCGGTATCGGTCTAGCTAGTACCTATTGCATTTAGGAGAAGAAGCAGTGTTATCAGTTAAAAATAAATAGTATGACGTCGCGATTAGCCTTTAAGTTCGTAGTTGCTGCTTTCGAAGCTAGCAGTTCCGGGTTCAAACTCAAACAATCCCTACTAACATTATAAATGCGAAAGGACGCATTTGGATCAAATTTGGAATGGCTACTTTTCATCCCGGAGAATTTGAAAGTTCGAAATCTACGCGGACGAAATCGCGGGGGCAGAAGCTAGTTGTAAATATTGGTCAGTGGTCCTAGACAAGATGCTTAACGATATCGTAAACGGTTTTCGAGAACTGCCAAATTGTATGAAATTGACATAAGCCATTGACGTGACCATCCGGCAGCTTACGTCAATCCTATACATTTTTGATAACGATCTCGCATCGCATCTTGTCTAAAACCACTGAAAAGCAAGATTCGTCCCTAAGTCTCAAACATACGTATACTTATCGTCTAGTATCCATAGCACTGGGTCAAATTTGTGTGAGATTGTTCCCTAACGTAAAATTTTTTGCTTACTTTTTCTTCTTCGTTTTCTTCTACTTCTTCATATTCAGACGATTCTACAGTTTCTCGAGCTGATGGCTAAGACACAAATAACTTCACTTCTAGTCTTTTCTATTTATAATCCTTTTGTATTTCACAAATTTACGAGTACGTTATTCCTTTTAGATTTAACTCAGAGAATATGGTTAGCCAGGGGCAAGTGAATCGCCTTTGGGAGGTCGGGCATAAAATCCAGACTCTTGGCAATTACTTTGTATTGCTGTTCAAATTTAATATTCCACATTTACATCTGAGTTTGCGAGAACGAAATAGTCGGGTGTATTTGGAGTTGGAATTAAATTTTGAATTCAATTATGTTTAGTGGTCAGTTTGGTATTAAACGCATGCTTGTATTATTAAGCTTGTGTAAAGTTTGAATTATTACAGCAGTTATGTTTAATGTAGGGGCTAATTTTATTTTCAGTATTATGGAGATTAAATTCAACGCCACAGTCCTTTCTGAAAAACCGTCAATTTATATATGGTACTTAGTAAAATTTGTTAAGAAAAGTTATATGTATCAATATTCACATTTCAATAATTATTTATTAACTACTGTTTAATGCATTTGGAACCTTAAATTCGTTAAAACGTTCTGCAATGATGAAACACGTTATTTTAACCTACTTTTCCGCTACTAAAAAAACAGTTAAGCATTGCAAATTGACATTGTATAAAACCCTAACCCTAAAAACAAAAAATGTGACAGGGTTTCAGATTTTCATACTCAGTAAACCCTTTAAAGGGTTAACCGATATGTGTTATATTTCCGCGCTGTGTTATACTTACGGGTGTTATATTTTCCCGCGGGAATGCACACACTGACACCACTAAGACCAAAACGACAGCCACAGCTCGCCACGACATTTTGATAGGAAATGATACCAAATGGCAACGATATAGTTAGTTTACGCGTTATTTATACAAATATTAGAACGTTATCGCCTCATGTGTTATCAGATTGCGATGTCTAAGCCCAAGGTGGCCGTAAATCCAGCCAAAAAAAAACATTATCAACATGAAAATAAAAGGATTATAAAGAGATTTGTTCCGTATTTTTTATCTTAAATTTTGAAAACTTAACGTTTACAGTAACTCTAATTGTTTTGCGAAACAAATACTGAATGATCGATCGCTATGTTGATCGTTTTGCGCCTGATTATTGTGATTAGTCAAGTTTTATAGAATAGGGTTACCATGAATTCGTGAAACGGGTTAATTTGCGTTCCATTTAAAAATAATTAGTAATGATGTTGATTTTGTCTGTCTAGTCACTTAAGTAACTTTTTAAGCTCTCGACTGCTTACTGGCTTTTACTAAAGTAAAAAAATAAAAGCGATATTAAGATAAGATAAGATAAGGTTATAGATATGTAACTGCTGGAGTAATAGTTGATTGTGAAGACTAGAGAAAAAATCTCATTTTCAAAAAAAGCGGCTAGACATGTTTTTTATGTAGGTATATCTACCCTTTATTTATATAAAGTTTTAAGTATTACATTTAAAACATGGAACTAATTAATACGGCAGTTGTCTAAGCGCTCTAATTTAATCATATTCCAGCTCCTCCGCCCGTCTGTCTTTAATACGGTCTGTATCTCATGAATCATAACAGGTGAAATTATCACAGAGTGTATTGTGTACTTCTACTGCTACAACAAAAATTAATAAGGGTAAAATATTTTTTATAATTTCCCATGACCAAATGGTACGGTAGCCGTCGTGTAAAAGTCCGACTTGCACATGGCCAGTTTTTTTTAATATTGTTTATTATTTATATTTTATGGCCACCCTACGGCTCGTGTCACCTGACTCATTAAGACGAATCGATTAAAACTTGATTTGCCAAATTTCTTCGATTACCATTGGATCAGCTCGCATTCTGTGAAAGTACGACTTAAGCAAAATAAAAAGTATACGAATGACGTATGCTAGCGTCTATTTACCTATATCGATTCCTTACAAACGTTTTATCATATTTTACGGTAATTAATCTATTTATCTTTCTCCATATTACCTAGCAACCGGCCAAAAACCTTGCCCTCTCTTTGATCCGTCCTAATCGGGTAAGTAGAGAGTTTATACAATTTAAACTGGCGTGAGTTATTCATGCATGCATGTCATTGCATGCATGTCAAACAACTATTTAATCGATAAAAATCCCGATATAATGACGAATTCTTCTTTCCAGGGGTCTATTACGATCGTGTTTTTAGCTGTGGATAAAACAACTGTCACTTTCTGACCAGTAGGTATGTAAGCGCAAGAGTGACGGATGCTTTATCCACCGTGATAAAGGCGAGCTAAAATCTATTTCGATTTAACCAGCTTAAAAAAACGCGTCTAAATCGGTCGATCCGTTTGGGAGCTATGAGACCACATACAGCCACACAGACACATATTCACAGATACACACATTAAACTTTCTGCCGTGCTGCCAAAGAAGGTGGCTAGCTATAATGTAGTAGTCGAACCATTCTTTACACTACCACATTAAATTTAAAATGCTTATACTATTACTAGGGTGACGGCACCAGTGATGGAAACTTTTAGCTGACAAATGAATAACAATTATCTTTTTTTTTAAAAGTCAAACCCTCTGAAAACTAGCGCCGCGGCTTGCTGCGGCACAAAGTTGAGAGGTGCCCTTTTCAACGCCATGTTGTTTTAGTGATCTGTTTTTTTTTATATGTGTTTATGTAAATATGTGTATGCGTTGAATAAATGATTTCTATTCTATTCTCTATTCTATTCTATCTTCTGTTAAATAAGAATCAAGTGTCCATCATCGGGTTGATCGGGTTTCCGTTGATTACTAGTTCCACCACTCTATGCAGTTAGTTTGGTGGGACGGCAAAATAACTCTCCTCTGTTTGAAGGGGGTTAAAAATCACAACCTCATCGTTGAATCCAACGTTATCGTTTGAACAACAACGCAATCTATTAAAAATAAAATCATAAATAATAAGCGATTATAGCCTACACAGTAGCTTATTGGATTAAAGAAACGCGAGCTTTGTTCTATCGTTACGAAATGAGTTTTAATCTTTATAACGTTATAAATTTAATAATAATAGTGAAAGATATGCTATGTTCCATCCTATTGTCAGTGAACTTTGGTTTATTTTGTGGGGTCGACTTTAAAAAGTTCATAGAAAGGAGTATAATTTTCTGAAATTTTGGAAAAGAGCAAATACCTACAATCCTACTATCCTACTCGTGCTATGGACGAAATTTGAAATGAAGATATCTAATACCCTGGATTAACAAACAGGCAACCTCATCCCGAAAAATGTTTTAGAGGGTAAAGATTACCGAAATCTACACGGACGAAGTCGCGGACAGAAGCTAATAAATTAAATAAATATCAGAGGACAATTACACATAAATTGACCTACTCCTAAACCAAGCTTTAAGCTTGTATGTAAATTCGCCGATGCTGCGTCGAAGATTGACCAGGAGTGAGACACGTCCGAACATTTTATCTTTACGCGCGAACGTGTCAACCAATTAAAATGTCAAGCACTTTATTGGAGGCCTATTTTTGATAGGGTATTTTAATAGCATTTTGGATTTTGTTAAGTCCATTAACAAATTATCTAAATCTTACTTATTAATTAACCGTTATCTTCGCAAATCTTTATACTTAAGTACAATTTTCAATTATCGATAAAAATAATGCATGTAATAGATAGTTTGCCGCTAAACCAACATAAAAAAAACCGGCGGAATTCCTTAGAAGTTACTCAGCTTTGGCGATACACCTTTGTTTATTTACAATTAGCGACCCGCCCTTGCTTCGCTTGCATTTATGTGAGTATTCTGTATCAACCGTACATAATCTAGAATTCATTATACACAAAACCCTTCCTCTTGAGTTAGTCTACATCTATTGATGAAAACCGCAACAAAATCTGTTGCGGAGTTAGAAAGATCTAAGCATACAGAGGGACGGACGGTGGGAAGCGACTTCTTTGTTTTATACTATGAAATAAAGATAAAGAAACCTCTTTGTCATATACATTTTCGAAACATAAACATGATAACTTGTCATCATTGATATTTAGGCCACTCCCCGATTTGTGGGTGAGGCATCGGTGCGGTATTTTTTTATGGCAAGCAAAAGGCATACCAGCACTCAGGCCACCTGGGGGGTTATTATGACATAGCAATGCAGTTCAGTTTACGCTGAGAGAATAGGACAGAGCTATACAACTGCTACAGCTCTGTTCTTTACGCTCGCCGTATAATGAACTGCATAGCCATGTCATAATAACCCCCTTGATGGTAAGTAGGATCTGGGACTCATAGACATTTGCATTCTTAGGACTACAATTCTAAGGCCTCTAATGCATTGCCAACCCTGATGACTAAGATGGAATACTTCTATGCTAGTAATTTCACCGGTTGTCTTGTTCCTCACCGGATACGCCTCATACTCGTGAACGGGTGCTCTCTGTGGGGTCCGGTCTGTTCACGCTTGCAAGGACCTGTTTTCCAATTAAGTTGTCTAAATTATCATTCCTGGCGTAGAGATCTATAATTTATAATTTTATTTAATTGACCTTAAATTAGTAATTATTTTATTTGTCTTAGTTTTAAATAATTTTATTTATTACTTTTAAGTATTATTGTATTTTATGATTGGAAAAAATGATCTGCTGGAGTTTTTGCGGCGCTTCTTCTCCGCAATGATGGTCTTGCCCGAAGCGCCAGTAGATTCTCACCATATTACCGACGTATAAAAGAGCCCCCATGTGGCCAATTTACTAAATAAATATATTGAATTTTGAATTTTGAATTTTGGAACACTGCAATGGGAACGTTGCTGTTTGGCGGTAGGTTAGATTAGTCCTAGGTTTCGCAGGATAAACCACCTGATGGTAAGTGGGATCTCGGACCCATAGGCATTTGCATTCTCAAGTGGTTTAACTTAAGCGGTCACCTGCTGGCTTTTTTACTTCATCTGGCATACAGAAATATAATAAGATAAAAATTGCGATTAGTAGTAACCGTATCTATCTACGTGCACTTATTTTAGTCCTTTTGTGTGTCATAACATAAGTTATAAATTACACGAAGATAAAGGCTTGTGGAAACAAAATATGGAAAGCACATATTTTTTTCCTCTTTATTATATCCTCGTGCAGAAACCATCCGGATAGCTAACACCTACCTCACTCACCTATCTGCCGACAAACAGTAGATGATTTTCTTTACAACTCGTTCTTTAACTCGACCTTCCAAATATTAACCGAGACGAGTTGAAGTTGTCTGTAGAAACCAAATTTAAATCCGTGTATTCTCACCTTACCCGTCGAATGAATCTTATTAGCTCGTAAGACTTCGCTCACCCCATCGACCGTTCGACAGCGAGCTGTTTTTAATAAAACAATACCTTTGTTGCCAATAGCGGCCTTTACACGTAAAGTTCAAACCACGGGAAACGCCACGCGCCGTTCTAATCTTCGTTCCGAACCGTACATTTTTTACTATTTTGCTATTACAGTTGCATTTACACGTAGGCACCTACGGTTCGGAACGAAGATTGGAACGGCGCGTGGCGTTTCCCGCGGTCCGAACTTTACGTGTGCAGGCCGCTATTGTAGTGTTGCGGAGAAACACAGCCGTTTAAATAAAACATGGGACAATCTTACACAAATTGACCTAGTCCTTAACTAAGGTCTAGGCTTGTACTATGAGTCTATGAGTACTAGACAACGAGAATTATACACACCTTTATACATAGGATGTATTTAAATAAGAATGAGTTATCGTCTTTGGTATATTTTAGTAGGTATACGCCTAAAGTTTGGGAGTAGATCAATTCGTATGAGATCGTCTCCTGATATATTTTTTATGTAGAACGTTCCAGATAACGCCTGACTATTCCGTTCTGCCAACTTCTAGCATCTGCACACACGTATTTTTATTAGTCTTATAACAGTATATATTTGTGACCTTTATCAGATAAACTGCTCTTCCCACAAACACTTAACAGCAAGGCCAAGATCCTTACTCTAAATCACTTGTTGTTGTTGATATAGGTGCTCGTCCTAGATACAAATCTTGAAGACGCTCCACTTATTTGCAGGCCATGACTATAACTCATGTGACCTCTGTCAGGCACACTGTTCGCTCTGGACACACTTCACTATAAGGTCAAGTGGTTCTGTGAGTGGTAAATCAGTTACAGACAGTATTGCTATTTAATTTGGCTATTTCATTTAATTATTACCATTTTATAACCCTGTCGCAGAAAGCCAAATTAATCTTTTGGCGTAATTTCTTTGACGTGATTTATGACAAGGTAAATTCGTACAAGGTTGTATAGTGGCTATTTAGTGATGCCCGGGCCACACGAGGCTAGTTTTTCAAGCCAAGATAGCAAGCTAGTTCTCTACTTCAACTGTCCTGGCTTGCTGACCTGGTTTGGAGTATGCTAGTTCTGTTTACAGTGAGGCTAGTTTTTTTCAAGCTAGTATTTACTGCAGTGTTGAGGTGACCACACGTCCAAAATGAACTGCATGCAAAAGAAACACTATTCGACTAAAACAGTTACTTCGACAACCTGTGCCAATTCGCACTAGACGAACTAGAAGATGAATTACAAAAACGGGTGTGGACAAGACCGTGGATTTCAAGAAGAGATGAACGTGGATCATCTGCTTTACTTTTGTATAAAATTTAAATTAATCTGCGTACGTAGTTTGGGCATCTTAAAATCTCAAAACTCATCGCGGTAGAAAAACAAACCAAACGCGTGGTTTCCGCTTACGCGTGGTTGCTATGGTTACTAGTCAACTGCAAAGTAGCTTCGCCGGTCACATGAAGCTAGTAAACAAGCCAGGAAAGTAAAATCAGTGGTGGGGGGACGCTACTAACCTAATAATAGAACTCCATCTTATTAAAAACTGTCCTGTCTTGTAAACTAGCTTACTAGCTTAAAAATGAAGACAGTTTTGTCTACACGAAGCCGGAAGTACTAGCTTGCTAGCTTACTAACACGAGCTTATCCTGGCTTGAAAAACTAGCCTCGTGGGGCCCGGGCAGAGGGTAGCAACTGTACCCGTTGACCCGGCAACTGAAAAGTCAGACAAAAGACGATTTTTTTAGTTGCCCTAATCGACTAATAGTTTTAGGTTTTTTCAACGTTTTACCTATTCTATATTTTTATAATCCAGGGTTTTAAGGGATTAAATTTTTGTTAGATACGATTACGAAATAGCAAGCAAACACCTAGTTCTAAAACATCACGATCATTATTTAAAACTAGCTTCTGCCCGCGACTTTGTCCGCGTAGATTTCGATTATCGAAATCTATACGAAAAGTAGTCTCTGTTTCCAGGATATAAGAATCTCCATTTCAAATTTTATCCAAATCCGAGAGCGTGAAGGACTAACAAACTAAAACACATACTTTCGTATTTATTTCATTAGTAGAATATTATTATATACCTATTATAATAATCCATTCTACTTATTTTAAAATAGCGTTAGCGATAGCTTGCGTGGTTACAGCGTTAACGAAAAAAGGCGAGATTTGACAACTATGACTTGATACAATAAAAAAAACTCTTGCTCCTTGTTTTATAAAGCGATACCCAACGGATAAGGTAAAACAAAGCGTCCTCTCTATCATCTGCAGAATACCAGAGCCAATTTTTATGGAAATCTCTTAAGCCGGAACGTGACAACGGAACAAACGAACATATAAACACATCTGCGTCTATTAATTTATTAAGTATGGATTAATTATTGTGACGTAACTAATTGTCGATAATATTAATCTATCTAACTCCATAGTGGGGCCACGTGCATGTTCAGCTTTGACGAATTGCCAACGGTAGTGACACCTGAGGTGATTATTTGAGTGAATTAGGATAGCCACTTAATTAGCATTACACCGGCCGATTTGAGATAATAAACTACCTATTATCTAATAAACTAATCTAACCTACCACCAAGCAACAGTTTTCGCATTGTAGAGTCATTCCATCTTAGTCCTTAGGGTCGGCAAGGTATTGTCTTCGGATTGTAGTCTTAAGATTGTAGTCCTGATTATTCAAATGTCTATGGATCCCACTGTCCTGTGTACTCGTTTGTCTTCTACAACTCAAAAAAAAAAACTGACTATTAGAGTAATACCTAATGGAGAATTGGAATATGGTAAGTATGGTAACCCTATCAGTGTGTGACCAATTTGGCCAATGCCGGGTTATGGAAAGAAAAAGGCTGACCACTCTGACCAGAGGGCTTATTGTCTAACGCACTCGCAATCACGATCGTTTTCATTTTGAAAATCAAAGGCTTGTCTGCATACAAAATGAAAACAATTGCTCCACTTTGAAGCCGGTTGCGCTTGCGAGTGCGTCAGACAATAGCCCCCCGGATCAGCAACTGGCATTCATTTACCAGTTAAAACATACCTGTATTCACTGTATTGACCTGTTTTTACTTTGTTTCAGGTATGATATCAACGATCAAATGTCCCCGACGGGAGTGACAATCCTGAAAATATGGGTAAAAAACCGCTAGACCACTTTTCACCTTATGACAAAACTTGCGAACAAGCAACTTAAGATGCCTCTTACAAAAGTTGTGCTGAAAACGTCAGCTGTTTTCGTTATTACGGTTCCGTACCTAAAGGGTGCCAAACGGGACCCTATGACTAAGCCTTCAGTGACCGTCCGTCCGTTAATTGATAACATTTGTGTATGTCACACAATTTACTTCAATGTTCTAGAAAAACGATTAGAACGATGACATGACTTCATTTCTTTGGGCAGTTTAAAAAATAGGGTTTGTGTATGGTTAAAGACTGAACTTAAGAAACGGTAACTTGATCATTGTGCTACACGAAAATTAACCATACTGCTATAAAAAATGGTTGTATCTCAGACAAAACTCCTGTAACAAGTGCAACCATATTACTAACGTGTGAGGATTTAATCTGCTTCGTTTATTGAATTTGAGATACTTCTATTAATATGAGGGCACTAAATCTTAATTTTAGTCCTTGACTATGTACATACTGACGACGCGCTGGCCTAGTTGGTAGTGACCCTGCCTACGAAGCTAGCGGCTTCGTGGGTTCAAATCCCGGTAAGGGCAGGTATTTGTGTGATGAGCGCGAATATTTGTTTCTGAGTCATGGATGTTTTCTATGTATTTAAGTATATATTTATCTATATAAGTATGTTTATCGTTGTCTAGTACCCATAGTACAAGCCTAGAGCTTGTTTGAGACTAGGTCAATTGGTGTGACATTGTCCCCTGATATTTATTTATTTATTATTATTAACTTACCCTATTTTTGAAAACCGTCTTAAGAAACAAAGCTTGTCACGTTGTCGTTTTTTTCGTTTGTCTTGAACATTAATGTATATTTTTTTGAAAACCACCCATTAAAAAAGCCCTGAATTTTTTAATAGGGCTTTAAATGGTGAACCATTTTGGAAATAAAAGGGCCTTAAATATACCCTTTTGTGTAACTCTACGTGTTTCTAAAAGGTTATTTAAAGTTCAGTTGTCGATACTGATGTAGTTTGTGAAAAATGTTCCACGCGATTTAAGCATGACTATGATAAATTAGGCACAGATGCCGCGGGGGCTAACAGTGACACTTTTAGAACTTCATCTAAAACTTGGTCTAGTCTTGGAGACTTAAGTTAGTTAATGGTGTATATAAGTTAGACAAGGTCATAGACATTCGTATTCGTTATCTTGTCGGCCCTTTCAGATACATTGCCTGCAGGGTCTTGTAGAACGCTTCTTACACGTTAGGTAAGTTAGCAGAATGTGCGTTTCCTCCCCTTTTTTTTTCTTGGAGGCAATTGAGCATAGACCATAGCATTCTCGAGACTACAATCTTAAGACTGCAATCCTAAGACCGCAAATGCGTTGCCAACCCTGAGGACTAAGATGTGCCTCTATGCTAGTGATTTCATCGGTTGGCTTATCTCCACGCCGGAACACAACAGTACGAACACTGCTGCTTGGCTGTAGTTTAGAGGTAGAAGATAAGACGCTGCACAAGGTCCTACCACTGCACCTTTTCTTCTGCGTTTCTTCACTCAAGTACTTAGTGTACCTACTCATGCATATTAAAACTACACTTAAGTGAAAGAAAACGTTGAATTGATGCCGATAAATTCAAAACAATACCAAGGTTAATGTTTTACACTTTCCTAGAGCGCGATAAATCATAATATCCTCTCAAGTCAAGACTTGTTTGCACCGTGATTTATTAACGAAAAGGTTAAACGATATTTAACTATCAAGGATCATCAGAATCTTAATGTTTCTCGTCTTCTTATTAAATTAAGGCGTTTCCTAATATACTCGTACAAGCATTACTTAACAGCGAAACACAGCTACTATTATTAGGGCCTGTTTCACGATCGACAAGTAAATTTATGTGCCCGTTAAAGTTAGCGCTCTCCTTGTCTATGTTCAAGTGTAAGAAAACGAAAGGGCTAAATTTATGTGTCAGATATGCTTTACTTGACGATTGTGAAACAGGCCCTTAATAAAATAACTATGAAAACCTCTGATGTAATGGTTACCCGATCTTTCAGAACTGGTATCTCTTTAAGCGACCCAATCGATTTTTATCGAACTTTGCGCAAAACCATCCTGATTAAACAAGTTAAAAAAAAAACCACTCTCATTCGCTCTCATGAGGTCTTATGTGAGGCTAACCGATTCGTCCTTAGCGAAACCCGAAAGATTTAAAAAGCCATCGCACTAGAATTTGGTGTTGCGAAGTATTAATTAAACGCAATCTTTGCTGATTCACTATGAATTAATAATTATTCGTTACTTAAATTAACGAATAATTATTAATTCATAGTGAATCAGCAAAGATTGCGTTTAATTAATACTTCGCAACACCAACTAATAAACTTTTTCGAACAAAACAACTGGTGTATTCAATTTTATGGATACAAAAGTTTTGAACTCTGAAGCAGAACAAAACGCCTGCAAGAAGTTTAACAGCAATAACGTACAGAGGCGAATAAAGTGAAGTTTTTCAAGTACTATTATTTACTAGGAGTTTTATGATTTACGGCCGCTGAAAAACTCTTTTATAACAAGATAGCCTGTTGATACACTGAAGTTTCCCTGGGGCCTTTTTCTAATTTATCTTTAGATCTATTGTCGTATTGTTTTACCTCGACCGCCACTACTGTTATAACGCGAGACATGGAAGTATTTCTAGCACGAAAAAATTTTTCCTAGGGACTTCCAAACGAAATTAATATATCGATAAATTGTACTTTCTTATGACAGTTGTGACTATGAGATAACGTATAATATGAACATGCAACTTGCATACCAATTACACAGTAGGTACAAATAATTTCATAAAATTTGCCTAAATAGGCTTTTGTTGCAAGGCACTTTTGGTTTCAGTTTACTTTGTATGGATATCGATTGAATAGCATTAAAATAAGTTCTTGTGTAAGAAACACGTTAGTGAAATTTTATTTATTAAAATCGATATTTATATGAATTTTAAAATGCCTAAAAAGTATGCCTGCCTATGAATTACTTAAATTAAATATTACCTAAGATTACATGTCATAACATCGATGGGTAGTGATCGGCATTTTAGTTAATCTCTATTTTATCCGATGAACTAAATACCTATCTACTATGAAACGTCACTTTGAAATAAGTATTTGAAACAGTTATCGATAAATTTAATATCGGAAGGAAGTCCCTAGTTAATTGACGTTTTTGCCACAAAAACTTCCATGTCTGGCGATAACGTACAGGTTAATAAATATTTTATATGTGTTAAGAGCGCGAGTACTTAATTTTATTTTAAGTCATGGATGTTTTCTATGTATTTATGTATTTTTATGGTTGCCTAGTACGCATAATACACGTTTATGCTCGGAACACACGACGACACTGACACTGAACACAAATGTCGACACTAGTGTCCATTGCTTACCATCTACATCTGCAACTAAGTGTCGCGGCAGTGGACACACAGACAGTCGATGTATACTGAGTGTCTAGTGTCAGGTGTCGTCGTGTCTGGAGCATTAGAGCTTAGTTTGGGACTTGGTCAAATTATGTGAGATTTATATATTCCCGGATATTTATTTATTATATCACATATACCATATATCACGTTTTCACAAACATATCACATTACAGTATGCTTTGTAACTCAGCTCACTTACTAAGTCATCATGACTAAGTGCCTGCAGTTGCAGCGATCCATCTGCCGAATTAGCATGCGCCGACGTGCATTTATCATTGCAGTTGCAAGTTGCAAGTCCATCAATTTTGCGAGCTTATCTTGCGGTGTGGTCGTGTATATGCAGGAGGTGGTATTATATGGATGTCCCAGTGAGGTAATAGTTACGACATTAGTCTTTGGAACAGATGGCTTATTGTCTAACGCACTCGCAATCACATCCGGCTTCAAAGTGGAGCAATTGTTTTCATTTTGTATACAGACAAGCCTTCGATTTCCAAAATGAAAACGATCGTCATTGCGTGTGCGTTAGACAATAAGCCCTCAGATCTGCAAAGTTGATCATGAATATTTGTTTTCATTAGCTTGAAGTTAAATCGTTCTCTATAAGTACCTAATTGTATTTTATTAAATGGTTAATTTTCTTGAAAAATGACATGTAAGTACTTAATTACTTACTTTAAAAAAAAAATGGTATGAATGGGAACATGGGTAACGGCATAGCCTACCGAACTTTACTAAAGCGCAGTTCACACAGAAGGCGGGTCGGGCGCGGGAGCGGGCCTAATGCCGTTACATTGCGCGCTCTGTGAGAAGGCCTACCGTTGAATGCGTGTATTACGAGCATTGTAACGGCAACATTATTATGCAACTAGCGACATTGGCGATATTGTAATCTTAAAAATGCTAATTCCTATGTGTAGTGTTCGTTTGCCTTATATTTTCCATAAAAAAAGGCACAACTAATGAGTTTTTAATTAAACGTAAAACTAAAATTATAACGATTCAATAAAAATATCAACAACAATACCGAGTAACAACATAGCGTCAGTCTGTAACAACATAAATAAAACTCTAATATTACGCCCTTCCTTCAACCCTATGGAGACTTTCAATGATGTAATCCGTAACCAGTTCCTTCACGTCTGCAGCGCTGATGAAGTCCATATGGAGGAACGTGTCTCTTGCGACCTTCCTCGAAACCGTGTTGGGCATGGCGTCTACCATGGCCAGTACGTCTTGCTGGTCCTGGAGTCTATCTGCTAATGTATAGTGCATGATGACGTCAGCAGTGACGCGGCTGATGTCGTAACGTGGGGGGTTGATGGTCCCATAATGGATAAGGTTGCTGACGAAGCCGTAGTCCCAGCGACGGAAGGCACCGTCTTTGACATTCTGGCCGTAATGAGCTATCTGCTTGACTGATGCTCCTCCCATTTCTAAGGTTAGTATGCTTCTGCCCTCCTGGAATACAAACATAGTTTCTTGATGAAAATTAAATCTATCTATATATATAAAAGGCTAAACTGACTGACTGATGTATCAACGCACAGCCGAAACTACTGTACCTAGAAACTTGAAATTTGGTACAGGGGTAAATTTATGGTTATATAGATAGAACGCTGATTTGAATTGTCCCATTTTCTCTCAAAAAGGAAGACGTTTTCTAAGATAAATTGTATGTGGTAGAAACTTTAAACTTACCAGTATAATGTCAAGGCCCAGCAAGTCGCACATCGCTGCGTACTTCACGTCCCCAAAGCAATAGTCGGAAGGCTTGTGGTCTTCAGCAACGGAGAAGGGCAGGCTGGGCAGAGCTATCTCCACCAGTCCGATACTTTGTGCAAATGCCTAAAAATAATATATATGGCTTTACTTCCGGTGCCTAAAACACTTGCGGTTACTATTACACAAAGCCAACAATGACAAGTGACAATTCAGTATACATTGCAAAGCCGATGAGTTTCCACATCACGAAACTGCATTTAAGTTACGCAATGTACACCAAATTTATCAGTTGTCTCTAAAATGATGCAGCAGAATTATGGATGGACGTGGGTCTACGTTAAATATAGCGTAGATCCTATCGCCACCATCCATCTCCATCATCAGATCAGCTCTTAAATACCATAATATTGCATTGTCATCGGGTTTTCATACGTGGTCCAAATTTCAGCCCATTCCATTAATGGGATCTGGTTCAAAATGTACTTGCAAATTTTGACGGACAAATTACATAGGTACATATTTACTTACATGCAACAGTGCAAGTTAAATAAAAGCTTGTAATTACTTACGTAAATGAGAGTAGTCATCTGCGCAATTGACGATAAAGGTCTATTGGGGAAGTTCGCCATGTACCCCACCCCAGCCAGCAGGTGGGCACTCGCGATCTTCTCATTGTACTGAGGCCTCATGGAGTTGAGGACGAGGAAGACGGTCCCACCCTGAGAATGGCCAATGTAGTGCAGCTTCTGTTCCCCTGTGTGAGCGAGAGCGTAGTCGATCATAGCTGGGATGTCGATCAAGCCGATATCTTCCCAGGTGAAGTCGAAGAAGTCGAACTTTTCGACCGAGTCGTCGGGGTTCAGGGCGACGTGGGCGCGGGAGTAGACGTTGCCACGAGAGTTGCCCAACCAGACGTCGTAGCCGGCGTCCGCAAGGTTGTATGCTGGAATGGAAAACACATTGATAATTCTGCTGTCGGCCGGTGTTATTTCCCTTACGTAGATAAATAATTGACAAACTATGGCTTGCCTACTTTGATCAAAGTAAATGTCAAGTAACAAAATAAATAAATGTTTGTTCATTCGCTCGCTTTCGTCTATGGTCATCTTATGTCACAATCAGATTAGTAATTAGTACTTCTGTACTATTATAACAGTGTTACCGTGTGTGTTCCTATAAATAGGATTTATGAAATATTTAAGATATGATAAAGAAAGATAAAGAGACATTTATTCGCAACAATACAAAATTACATGACATTGATACAAAACGAACAAGACACAGAGAAATTGTTGCGAAACGGTCCCAACTCAGCGTTCGCTAGCCGTAAAACCAGCACTGGTCTTCCGTTGGAACCGCCTTGAAGAGACGGAAAGTGACACACTAAACCCCCACAAAACATTTCGATACTACATTAAAACCTTTCAGAATTATGTGCACCTTCACCACAAAGCCTGTGCTTTTTCGATAGCTCTTGCTTCACCAGCCACGTCTTAGTTGTGATAAGTTCATAACACTTCATCATCATCATTCACTTAAGACCTATTGTACTTTATATTCTACCCGATTCCAAGCCTCATCTTTGACACAATGATACCGTTCAACGCCCACTTCAAATGATGTTATGCTTTTTTTAAATCGACCGCCATTACTGTCAAGTAAATAAGAACTATCGTAAAGTTTACAATACGATAACATGTCAAAGGCAATATGCTTTTACCCAGTAGAATAGAGGCTCAGTGGGCTTAGCATGCGAGGCGAGGAGAATACGTCAAACCTCGTCAAACGCGATTTAGTGTCAAATATGTGTATTCCATATTCTAACGTAAGGGTAAACATTTAAGGTTTAAAATAATTTTGACTTTGTGTGAATTGAGTCCTTTTATTACTAAGCATCTTAAAGTGTGACGTTATGTCATATTTTCTTATTTTCATAGGAATGAGGTAATATATGACATCAAATCTCGCGTATATAGCATACTAAGCCCACAGATATGTTCAACTTAGCCTCCCTCTTTCCCTTTCTCCTTCAATCGCCTATATTATTATCCTGATGTAGAGTGGTTTAAATTTCTGACGGCGCGGTCCGACACTATATCGATGACGTCATATTATTTCACTTACCAATGCTATTGTCTCCCAAGTTGACAAAGTGGCTCGAAGCGCTCATGAGGCCGTGCATGACGAACACCACTGGTCTCCTCTCCCTGGTGGGCCCGTTCTTCCCATAGGGTATACGGTGCACGCCAAGGATGTAGCCGTCTTCAGTAGTCACGTTGTGAACTTCGATGGGGTACCCGGAAGATAAAACTTGGTTGATCTGAGGGTTTTCAAATGCCAAGATAATAAAACTATCGTCCTTTTGGAAGGTTGGTAAGATAACAATAACCTTGGCTTTCCACTTCCTATAGGCACGAGAGTTAAGGTCAGTACTATATTTTGTTCGCTCATATACTTAAAGCATGAGCAAGATGAAAATACATCCTTAGCTTCTACTCTCATGCCGTACTATATAAATCCCCCTTACTAAAGAGACGCATTAGCAAATCAATAACAAGACAAATGGGACTTTTTCCCCTTATAACAAGGATGCATATTCTATTACAGGTCTACTGTACATGCAGTTTTTTGATTTAAGAGGGTTATATGTAACGTACGATTCTTCTGGTCGGACCATCGCTGCCATCATGCGGGAACGCACACACTGACACCACTACTGACAACAAGGCTACAGCTCGCCACGACATATTGATGGACAACATTTTTCAAAATGGCGACGATTCTTTTAATTTCCGATATTTATATTTGCGCGCTATCGCTCGAGCGCGTGGACATTTAAAATAGATAGTTCGTGTAAATATAGTTATTTCGTGAACAAACAATGTTATCAATAATTAATCAATCACAGCCTTATATTGGATAAAATTGATTGTAATGAAAGGTACGATTATCGGTGTTTAGAAAAATAGCAATGGCAAGGTCAGTCATGTTATTATTATGAAAAAATACTAATCGCATACGCAAGCATCTTTTTTACAAAATTTAAAAGAGTTCAGAAAGTTAAAAAACTGGACTTAAAAAGTTACGTTACAGTGTACCTACCACGCCGTTTGGCGAAAAAATTCGCCTTTCATCGCAGCTCAATTCACTTAAGTAATGGCTTGCAAAGTAGGTTTTTGTTGTATTTATTGTACCAATCTTTCAGTTTCCAGAAAAATAAAAAATCTAGATTTAAGACTGGTTGTTCCATACATTTGACACTACTAAAGTGCACTTAAGACTAAATCTAAATTAAATTAATCCCGCGCTTTAAAATTTGTCGTTAATGACTGACGATGATGAGTTGATGACAATCGCTTTTAATCAATTTCAAGAACCTTGATATTCCACGACTAATTAATTGATACATAAATTAATATGATTGTGTTCCTGGTCGAGGAACAAAGGCTGCGCCATATTTTTTATTTTATTGTATGCTGATAATATGTGTCTCTGTGTTTGTGTGTGTTGTGTATACACCGATCGAACATTGCATATTACTTATATACTACTACTGTCTAGAGTTTCGTTTTGGGGATTTCCTTGGAGCTATTATACCCGAGTCTCTAACCAGTTAAATGTAGGGCTCCTGTCATTTTTTC
The DNA here is from genome assembly GCA_948252455.1 of Acleris cristana. Taxonomy (NCBI): domain Eukaryota; kingdom Metazoa; phylum Arthropoda; class Insecta; order Lepidoptera; family Tortricidae; genus Acleris; species Acleris cristana. The sequence continues at coordinate 3,573,540 of OX411774.1, read as the reverse complement.
CCCTTGGGTCTCCCTCCGGTGCCGCCACTACGCCGCGCCGGGTTGCTTTCTATAAAATCTACTGCCGAAACTGACCGAAACGTTTAAGCTACGCTGGCGTTACGCGACGGACCATTTTTGAGGAAAATGTAAAACTAACTACAATGACGAGTGAAGCGAGTAGGACTAACACGCTGTAGATCTCGTTCAAACCTAGTGGATTTAGCAAAGAAACCTGACAGCGAGTAAAACGCCGTAGACTCTCTGAAATCTACTTTTGCACTAGTAAAGAATATGACATGGTGCTTTTTATGTTCCTTTACGAAACTACTACTACTAGGGCACTATGACTATCTGTCGCCAACCTACTGAATACTGAATTCTGGAAGCACGTTAAGGATAGGCGAAGTAAGAGACACGCGCAAGGTATGTTTACGTATAAAAGTAGAGATGTTACTAAAACGGAGTCTGCCCAGGCGTTTGCCGAATACTTTGGTTCAGTTTTTCACCCCGGTGCACCACTGCTCGATGCGGATGAAGCAGTACAAAGTGCAGCAGCTTACCAATGCCCAGCTGATATCCGACTTTTCCACATTTCTTGTACGGAAGTGAGACGCGCGGTACGTAAGTTTAAAACCACTTCGTCTCCGGGGCCTGATGGAATACCTATTCTTATAGTCAAGGACTGCGTGTCAGCATTGGAAGAGCCTTTGGTATATATTTTTAATCTCGCTATTGCTAAAGGTATATATCCTTCGGCCTGGAAAACATCTAGGGTGACACCTGTCCCAAAAGAGTCTTCTATGGACGTCACGACATTTAGGCCGATTGCGATATTATCAGTCTTTGGTAAGATTTTCGAAAGTCTGATCAATCAGTGTATCTCATTGCAAGTGTCGCCTGGGTTGGCGGACTCCCAACACGGCTTCCGAGGTGGACGTTCCACCTGCACTTCTCACATTAACTTCGCAGATTATGTGCTCCAGCATATGGACGGGTCCCGGCAAGTTGATGCGGCATATTTCGATTTCCAAAAAGCCTTCGATTTAGTTGATAATGATATCCTGCTCCGGAAACTGGCTCTATTTGGTTTCTCTTTTGATCTCCTTAAGTTGCCAGTTATCTTGGTGATCGAAAGCAATATGTACAAGTGTCCGGTCATACTTCCAAAGAGTACTACACTCGATCTGGAGTGAGCCAGGGGAGTATACTTGGGCCAACCTTGTTCCTGATTATGATTAACGATTTACCTGCAGTCGTCCGTAGAGCCGAGTGTCTGCTGTTTGCGGACGATTTAAAGTTGTTTTTGGCAGTAACCGAACTCTCTGATTGTGATGATTTGCAGAGTGATATTGATGCGGTATTTGACTGGGCAGACAGCAACAGGTTGTACTTCAACACGGCTAAATGTAAGGTGATAACGTTTACAAGATCCCATACCCCAATAGATGCCATGTACAGCTTAGGAAGTGTACCGTTAGATCGCGTCCATATTATTCGTGACCTCGGCCTTTATATCGGCCCTAAGTTTGATTTTCATCAGCATATCATGTCGATATGCAAAGACGCGAGTAAAGCTTTAGGTTTCATCATGCGAACAGCGGCTCAATTCAATAATGTGAATATTGCAATTATTTTATATAACGCATTCGTCAGGAGCAAGCTCGAGTACAACTGCGTGATCTGGGATCCAATTGAAGCCAAGTACACGCTGCTTTTGGAAAGGGTTCAGCGGAGGTTTGCCAGATATTTATATAAGAGGATATATGGATACTATCCATTCTTATATCCCTCTCTATTTGTGCTGGGTATGGTCGGATTGCAAACATTAAGCTGCAGACGTAAGGAGCATCTGTTGGTGCACTATTGTTTGCTTCTGCGTAGCAAAGTGCAGAACCAGACAACACTCGAGCGAGTCCGCTTATTTGTTCCCAACCAGTACATAAAAGCAGGGGCGCGTCGCCGTCACCCGCTGTTCGCGGCGCTTGAGGGGTTCGGCACGCGCCGCGCCAGGAACGCGCCGACCGCGAGGGCGGTAGAGCTGCTGAACGCGCTTGTGCACCAGCTGCAGGATACCGACGTGCTAGCTGGCAATTGGCACTCGCTTTTAGCTAAAATATATGTATTTTTAGCCACCTAAGTTTTAATCCTTTTTGTAGATGTTTTTCTGTATTTGTTATTTTGATGTTTTTATCCGTTTTTTTTTTATTTTATTTCTTTTAACTTTGTGCGTGTTAGATATATTAAGTTAAAGTAAAAGGTGCCTTGGTCTGTACTGTAAGCCTCTTACTGATTCTGTAAATAAATAAATAAATAAATAAATAAATGACTTGGCCGCTTTTTACGACTACGTAACCCCAACGTACAAGCTATCGCCTTGTTATTACCCAATAACCATCTTTACGACTAAACTGCATTATTATACGTGCATTATACAACGATATTGACTATACATAAATCTTATGTTATGGGGCTATCTGGTACAGTTGTCTTAAAACTATTTCTTTACGAGGGCAAATGGGTACCATTTGTATATTTTAAATTTAAAAGCCCATCGACGACATTAGTACTTACTATCATTGTTAATTGGTTAGTGTTTTTAAATCGAATATTAGTCTCATAGAATAATTCTGGGGTCCTCATGAAAAAGGGTATAAGTCGACTTAACTCATTCTAAAAAAGGGTATATACATAAACGGAGTATACTAGACTTAAACCCTTTTTCACTTGATCTTCAAGAGAGATATATCTTTTTTCACCAGGACCCCATTAATTAGATACCTATTAATTTTCCACGTACCTACGTTTTTTAAACATCATTATAGTGCCTTAACGAAAATAAAGGCATTAAAAACAAATTATTATTTACTTACCGACATTGCTTTTCTCATCTTGTCTCACATTCCGCGTTTTCATAAATTCATAAACTTGAAAACATGGCTAATTTTAAATTACCAATGAATATGCATCACTGGAGAAACAAGCCCCAATTGCATAATAATGAGTCTCATTAGTAAAAAAAGTTCCAGGGCGAGACAATGAGGACATTTATTAAGATTTAGTACATTTTTGAACGAAGTTTCATTTGGCTGACTGTATTTTTTGTCGGTCATCGACAGTCCTCTAAAAACAATCTAAAGAATACTAATCGGATCGGTGTATCTTTCGGCTCTCTTATCGGTTAGTCCATATTATTTTCAATGATACTGCAATACCGTAAGAACCAAATTAAGTAAGGTGCAAAATATATCTTAGCGAATAAGTCAGTAAGGTAAATTTTGCAACTTATTGAATTTGTTAGTTACGTGGCATTGGAGTACCACCGACGATATCTCACTCAAACGCATGCGTCCTGATCGTCGAATATGGTGATGGGCTATATTGTGTGGAAGAATTTCACATCCCGGAAGTTCCTGATGTGGAAAGCACATTAAGTAGCATTTTTGGGTTAAATATGGATCATGTTGCCAATTGACGACTGGATATTTTTGAAAACGTGTTCTGATAAAAATCATGCTTAGGTACATCAAAAGCATTTTTTTTGTTTCAATTTTGTTTTGATTATTACTTAGTGAGTGTTTTTTTCTAAATATGTGTTTGCTACGCCCGCCCACTTTGGACTAAATTTTTGGGTCGGAATGGTGTCATTTTGTTTGTAATCGCGTTTTGTTTTTGTATCTCTTACACTAGCTATGACGAAAACACTATTTGGCGTTTAAGCTCTTTAGCCATTAGCAGAAAGTTTATTTATTTTCTTACTAAATAATAAACAAAAAACTGCTTTTGAGACAAACTTGTATGAGCATGTTTTTTTTCAGAACACCTATATAAGTGTCCCTGTTGTCAATTTCACTACCAACAGCGCATGTGTGGACCTGGAAGCTCTAGATTCGAAACCTCGAGTGCCCCATTCTGTCTACTCGTCCTTGGAGACAAAATCAAAAAAAAGGGATGGAGCTTACGTAGCTTCGAACTTCAAAGTAGGACCTCTGATTTCGCTAATGTCAAACTTTTTTCTCTTGCATAAGAAAAAAGAAAAAGCTCTCTCTGCTGCTTTTCTTCCATGTCAACTGTCAATTTTGTAAACTGTTAACGTTGCTTTACATTTATTTAATATAGTTATTTATTCGGCATGACAACGATCATAGAAACCTCGTCAGAGATCCCCTGTGCGCGCTGCATGAGGATGCGCCGTGTTTTTGTCCGCGTTGGATTGTCAGCCGTTCTACCAATGATGTTGTTCGTGCCTTTGCTCCTTGTGGTGTCTACCAACATGAACTACGATATGGAATCCCAGACCCTACTGATTGTGAGGGTCGTCTTCATCTTATTGTACGTCCAGCTCATCGTGGCGACTCTAATACTAATGATCAGCACCACAAAACATATACCAAAATGGCTCCATATAAGGTACCTGTTGTTCCACGTGATGACAATTGTAGCCTTCCTCGGGCTCTCGTGCATCATGACAGCAGTGAATCAGTTCTATGCGTTGTCTGTTGGAATATTTTTGGTTGGTTGTATGTATTTTTATGGTGTTTATAAAAGTTTGAGAAATAAAACTCTTTGGATTGAGATGAGGAAACCTTAGTAATGATGGTTGTATTATTTATGATTTGTTTCGCATATTAATGCGGTACACTGGTACAGAGCAATAGCTTTTGAAACAACCTTCTGCTATACTTCTCTCTAACTCACTGTGATACGCTTTTACGCTAGGGTGAGCGACTGTACACGAACCAGAAGGACTTTTTAAGATCTATTGTACTGTACTAAGTGTACTAACTTACCAAATAACTATGAAACACTAAAAAATTGTTTTAGAGACCTATTCTATGTGATCCGTTTTGGTATCTCGCGAATAAGATAAAAAGGTAGTCATACTTCATTCGGTGAACACGAACCCATGTGTCTAGACCGCAAACTAATTCCAACAATTTTAAACTACGAATTTCTAATCCAATCATGTTCAACCTAGTTATTTTCAGAGCAAAGGTCGTCTATATCTTTCTCTTAACATAATAATAACTTTATGAACCCTTAGTTTATAATAACTTACATACACAGTGTCCTACTATGAACTATTTCCCGACGCCAACGGCGTGTCTCGCTCGTCTAAGGGCGTAAACTGGGAGATTAATGTTATCAAAGGATATAATATACGAATTTTGGGTGAGGCAACAAACGGGAAACTAGATTAAATTGCGGTCTGAAATATTATAATTTTGCTAGGATTACTATCTATCTACCACCTTTATTATAATATGAATAGTTACTTGTGTAAGCAGCGTTATTTATCTTACATATCTAGGTTAACTTTTCAATATTCTTAGAGTGATAAATTTTAACATAATAATCATCATCAACCTGCACCGCTAATGAACTAATGAATAATCTATGAATTTATAAACACTTCTTTACCGCCTTCTAGCGAAACCCAAGTGAAATGTTTATCAACACAACATAAACTGTCTCCAACTCGTCTTAAATATTCAGAGCAACTTTATGACTTTTAAATTAGTTAGTTCTTGGAGTTTACATACTCTACGGAACCACTCTCAAGTTGGAGCTCATCTGAGTTCTACGCTGGAAGATTACGCCGATGGTTAGATTAGGTTTGAACCAACAACGCTAGCTAGTAAACTTAGTGAAGTTGCTTACGCGCTTCGACTCTTTACAAAGACGATAGCGGCCTTTACACGTAAAGTTCGGACCGCGGGAAACGCCACGCGCCGTTCTTTCCGAACCGTATTTTTTTTACTATTTTACGGTAAAATTGTAGCTCTGTCCTTATCTTTCTTATGTCAAAGAAAAAGACAGAGCTACAATTTACCTGACAGATAGTATTATCTGGAGATTGAAAAATCAGCCCTAAGACACATAACATAACACAACAAATGACATCTATATACCTATATAAAAATGAACCCCTATTTCTCCTCGGCTTAACCGATTTCATTCATCTTTTTTTTAAATGCTTTCTAATACTTCGTAGAAGGTTCACTTCGTAAAAAATAGAAAATTGCGCAGAAAAATTAAAAAAAAAACCATTGGGAAAGTCGGAAATTTGCAGCGGGGCGAAGCCGCTGGCGGGCCGCTAGTATTGAATATTGAGAACGGCCATTTTGTTTTGCGGTGTAATCGTAACTTTACAAACGTACAGTCACCAGCAATAATATATTATCCTACATTGGGCGCAAAAATATCTGACACGCTTTTATACATCTAGTAATAAAGACGTGTCAGACATTTTTACGCCTAATGTTGAATAATATATTATTGCTGGTAACTGTACCTACTAGGGTAACAGCGGCTGCAAAAAGAAAAATGGCCGTCTCCAGTAAATACGAAACGTGATAGTTATCTCGGATATGCTAATGCGCAATAGGGCCGCGGCAAATCGGCTTACAGCACCACCTTGCGGGATGGTGGAGAATTACTTGAGCGTTTACTTTACACATTTACTGGCCAAATTATTTGAATATTAAGTTGGCTGAATATGTCAAATTACTCTGGTCATCATGAGAAGGTGAGGTTTGAGCTAGCTTATTTTACGAAGATATTTAAAACTGACCAATAATTTCCATTTGAATATCAAATAAACAGGGTCGAAGGAGCTCCGCTACCGCGGAGCTCCTACTTCTGGGTGGTTTGGCCCGCCGGGCCAGCTGAAGAACTAACATAACCTAAACCTACCTCATATTTATGATACTAATTTTAGTCTTTTGGACAAAGCAGTTGGACCACTGCCTCGTCACTTTTAAACGAAGATACGCCACATAATTTTAGCGAAAATGACACTTCAAGTACAATATTTCCTAATGGTCCGCCAAATCGAAAAGTGTATAATAACATGTACATAATGAATGTAAGAGCTTTTAAATGATACTTCATTCAATAAGAGATCCTTGTCGACCACGGAACCTTAAACAACCGGCCTAAGTGCGTTGGTATGGTTATTATTTGTTATTATAGCGGCAATATCATTATCATTCACACTCTGAAATTTTCAACTGTCTAGCTATCGGTTCAGCAGATACAGCGCGCGCCCTGACAGACAGACGGGGACAGACGGACGGATAGTGGAGGCTTGATAATAGGGTCCCATCGGCGCTCTTTGGGAACGGAACCCTAAAAAATAACACAAAAAAGATCAAAAAGTATTACAATTGTAAACATAATTCATTTACCAGTCTAGACAGCGCCTTTATTAGTTTTATTCTGACTTTTTCAAGTTCCAATTACTGCCTTAATTTAATTTCAAAATTTACTTGCGGCTTAAATAAAGGACCTACTACATTTTTAACCCAAGTAGTAAAGAGGCCAATTTGCCAAAAGCCTAGTTCGTGACTTTCATCTTACGCATCAAAAGCTCCTTTTTTATTCCACCTCAGGGATAAAATCAAGTTTATAAGCTTAGGCATGTAATACTAATAAAGCTTACAGGGGTTTGTAACTATGGGCAACATTTAAAAAAAATCACTTTTTGATGTAAGACTTCGTGCAAGGTCCTTCTCAATGCCATAAAAAAAACCTTAAGTACGAGAAGATGGTTTCAATTTGATAATTGGTTAGGAACTTTAATAGTTGAACGACTGTAGGACCCTGGCGCAGAAAACTGCGCAGCGGTACCTAATAATCAGTGATGGGAAATAGGTGAGCTAATTTACCTAAACTTGACGCATATTCATTCATGCGTGAGTGAGATGGGAATACATTATTGAATGAACATGCATCAAGTTTAGGCAAATTAGCTCACCTATTTCCCATCACTGCTAATAATACCTAACTTTACCTAAGTTTAATGTAGTTGTCAATAGAGTATATCATGCTTCGACTAATAAATACATTACAATTAGCCGCTTTCTTAGGTTTTACGGCGGAAAACCATTGGTTAATCTTACTAATAGGTATTATAAATGCGAAAGTTTGTGTGTGTGTGTTAGTTTGTTACTCCTTCACGCTGCAACGGCTAGACGGATTTGGATGGAAATTGGGATAGACATAGGTTATACCCTGGGTTAACACATAGGCTACTTTTTATGCCTTAAAATTTAAAAATTCCCGAGGGTATTACGATTACCGAATTCTACGCGGATGAAGTCGTGGGCAGAAGCTAGTGTTGATGTAATTTCTAGACCTAAGGTTTATTTTTTCAGGGGTTTACATGGTCGGGACTTTGAAATAATTCAATAAAAAAAAGTATATCCCGCATCTGAGCTAGACGTTACAGGTCAGAAAAGTAATTTATTGCTGTTTTCCCCTATAATTATGTTTCCTTATGTAGATTTAATTACGCTCGGATATATTTATTGCGTTGACTTGTAATGTGTTTTTATGAAGACTTGTCGGCATTAAATACAAGTAAAATTGCGGTAATTTTTGAGGGGCTATTTTCTAATTGGTAAGACATTGTTTCTTTTGACATGCTGTCGTGTTGTTTTTCTTCAAAACATGTGACCCATTTCATCTAGGCAAAAAATCATTTAGGCAAAGCATAATTCGCGAACTGTCTAAGCAATAACCACAAGCAGGAGACACACAGGCGCACAGATGTACACACACACACACACACAAATACACACGTAGGTTCCAAATGCCAAACAATAATTTGAAACACCCTACACTTCTTTTGGTTCACCCTACATTGGTTTCTTCAAATTTTAAATTCCAATTTAACTTTGTGTAAGTTATATTTACTTAATGTTATCATTATATAAGGTTCCGTAATGTTTGGTAAATTTTTAAAGTTTTTGTTTAAAATAATGAAAAATCGTAATTGGCATGATGCGTAATTATGTCTGAAATAAGCCTTTATTGTAATTTGTGCTGTGGATTTATTGTTTCAATAAAATAAATAAACTCGGCCGCCATTACTCTGAGTAAATAAGAGCTATGATGACGGACGTTGAAAATACGATATAAGCAATTACGTTTTACCGATTAGAAAAAAGCCCCTGAACAATTACTCTATAATCTAAAGCTCTGTCAAGTGATGTCATAATTGGATCAACTGATTTGATCAAGACTGATAAATCGAATGATAATCGATGTTCAATTGAAATCTGCGCAAAATTAAACAGTTAATTTAACGATTATTTGAGATTAGATTCAAACGTCATTATGTACTGAGTCACAATGACATTTTGTTTAAAAAAAAACGATTTGGTAAATAACGTCATGTGACGCAGTTGCTCAGGGATGCGTTACTGTGACACAGTTCTATTGTGGGTGTGTAATTTTGCCGATTGTTAAATGTGGCAACTTGGTAAAAGCTTGGGAGATTTTATGTTTAAAAAATTAGTAAAAATATTACGCTCAATCGACTCCCGATTAAACGTTTACATCAAAGCGAAAAAAAAAACCTCAGCCGAACATAACTGATTAAAATATTTTTAATAACAGTGTCTCCATTGAAAATCACATCACTGCGCTTTAAAAGCACAGCCCTGTTCGCAAATTATTTTAATTTTAACTTCAAACGAAATCAATTAAGGTTCAATAGCGAAAATACCCCAACTTTTTTAATTAAGGCTGAGGCGCTGGCGTCGTTGCAACGGAATCGAAACTCATAAGGAACTGCCTTCGAACAATGTCATCGCTCATGTGAGACTTGGCCAAGTTTTTTACTTCTTGTCTAGGGGCTTAATCGAACTTAAATTGGGTGCAAAATAGGGTTGCCAGCTGCAAGTATAATCATATTTTTTATTTTATCATGCTTGCGTCTAACAATCATAGTAATTTCAAACACACAAGAAACATTTACTAAATAAGATGCTGTCACTTTCTTGCTTGACTCATAAGAAAGTAATATAAGATGTACTAATGAGACATTGGTGTTAATAAACGTGTGTTCTAAATTGGGTGTCAGACTATACAGATATACAGACTATAATTCTAAATGAACAATGTTAATATTCATCTATTCCAACTAGGCGCAGCCTGTATCTTGGGAACCTTATTATAATTTTTTCTGTCCTTTGATTGATTTTTGTCTTTCTCTAAGTAGTTACTTTACTGATTTGAATCTAAGTCACTTCTCCAATGAAAATATAAAACCATCTTTTTCTAGAATTATTTTTAAGACAATGGCAACCCTAGCATACACAAATTGATTTTGATCAGCCAATCGCGGAGCGTCGTAGGCCGCAAGTGTTGCCCCGGCCAATCCCGTCACGTCAGTATTGCCAGCATAGAGATTATCGTTGGCGTGTCAGCCAAGTCTTTTAAAATGTCGTTAAGCTTATTTAGTTTTATAAGTGGTTTCTTTAAAACAGCAATTCGTTTATCATATTTTTTTTTTGTTTGATCTTCGGTATTTTGGAGATTGGAGATTTTAGCAAAGTAAAATTTGATAGCTTCATTATATTTTTTGGGTGAAAATAATTAATTCATTTCAATAGGTCACGGAAAATTTAAAAAACCCCTTTCATATGACAGCCGGTTTGCTATAATCAAATCACTTTCATTTTTCAACCCCCCATTATAGACCCCTTTTCAAATATTTTGAAATATATTTTATCTCATACATCACTCATATCATAAACTCTGTATAATGCGTTCAGAAATCGCAAATTATGACCAGCATAATAATCAACTCTGTTGTTAGAGCATTTTTTTTATCTGCGGCAGTTACCTTATGATTCTTAAGAATTCATAAGAACATCAATTTCGATGTTCTTATGACATTCAAATTTCGAACATCTCCGAAAAACAAAGCATTTTTGATTAGACCTCTATTCTAAATCAGTCGAGATGACATTTTATTGAAAATGAAAAGTCAATTTCACACAACTTTGACATATCTCGCACGTTACTTGATATCGAACGATTTGATAGTTGATACTTAATCTAGTTGTCTCTGAATTAAAAAAAAAACAACTTGTCAAATTTTTATTTGCCGCCACATTTGACGCTTATTTTGTCGGAAAAATAAGTTTGTTGTGTTGTTTTGTTCGTAAATAATTATTGTATTGTACGACTACAAATGAGTGATCAAGATAGTGATCATGATCACGATATTTCGGAGACGCCACCTGATATCAGGGATAAAGCAATGAGCGTCGAAAATATGTTGTTGCCGTCAAAATCCAAGAACATGATTCTACTGTCAAAACTTGAAAAGTGGAATTCAACCACCGCACAATTAAAACTGTAAATAATAATTATTACAATAAATAATTGTCTCTGTTATCCCATTTATTTTTTGTATTATTTTACTAATAGCTCTAATCAATGCTACAATGCCGGTCATTAGATGCGATTTCTGAACACATCATAGAGAGCTTATGATATGTGTGTAGATAAATCAGTGTATGTAACTGTACATAATAAGGATTAAAATACTCGTGAGATGCTATTATGAAACTCGCCTTCGGCTTGTTTCATAAACACTCACTCGAATTTTAATGCCCCTTATTATGCAACAGTCACATAAACTACTATTACTAAAAATAGATGCGGGCAAGCAAGTTATGCCAAGTTGATAGCTTCTATAGTTTCAGAGAAAAACTGCTTTGAAATACAGACAGTCAGATAGAAAAACAAACAGACATACACCGAAGTCTCACGTTAAGGGTTCCTTTTTTACCATTTTGGTACGGAACCCTGAAAAGACACATATTGCAATCACGATCCAGCCAATTTTAATCAAAACCTATCTAAGAACCACCCCGATTGCATCTGAATCAGTCCATCCGTTTAGGAGCTACGCTGCCACAGACATACACAGATACCCGCTAAATTAAAATTTTCAATCCTCGACCTAAACACAAAATTTAAAGATTCTAACTTCAAATTGACGAACTTTCATACAAATCTTCATCCCCTTTTCTACCCCTAAGGAGTTAGGGGTGGAATTTCCAAAAATCGTTCGTTAGTAGATCTCTACATTGTGTAAGGTATCGTATCTACATATGTGCAAAATTTCAAGTCTTTAGGTCCAGCGGTTTAGGCTGTACGTTGATATATCAATTAGAAATTAGAATTTTATATGAACATAAATAAAAAAAAAAAGTCTGTCTGTTTGCGTCAGATTTAAAATAAATTCCTCAGTCGGAATCTAAACGCTTATCGGTAAAATAGACATCTCAAGCATTAGGGAGTCACCACACGAGCCGCAAATGACGATAACAAGCGGCGAGTAACGATGGACGATTAACTCGCGCCGCGGACGTGTGTAGAGTGCTTTATGGACGTTTAGGGTTGGCTAGATGGATTTAGTAAATCTTTGATGGTTCTGGTTTTAGGTCGTAGGTTATTTGAGTTGGCATGGTTTTAATTGTTATTGAATTTGAATCTTTATTCCTGTTTTTATAATTGAGTGCTGGGAACTATAATTGTAATATAAGGCCAATACTGTAACTATCATGGATATAACAAGAAAAACAAAAAAAAAATGCACCTTTGCCATTTCAGATGATTATACGTCATGTTCAACTAACTTATAATTATATACTAGTGATCCGCCGCCGTTTCGCTCGAGTTTAACAATAAAAAATATAGCCTATATGGCTAGCCTATATACCTACATTACATAGGGATAATGTAATGTAGGTAGCTTACTATAGGTTTTTTTTAAATCTATTCAGTAGGTCCAGATATTACCCCCAAGAGAAAAACAAAATTTAATGATTTTAAACAAAGTTTAAAATCATTCATTAGTATAACCGCCTGTTTCACAATCGACAAGTAAAGCATATTTGACAGATAAATTTAGCCCTTTCTCTGTCTTACACTTGAAAATAGACAAGGAGAAAGCCAACTTTAAATGACAGATAAATTTACTTGAAGATTGTGAAACAGGCCCTCAGTATAAATATCTAACCATCGGGTAAGTGCATTCTTCAATGACCTCAAACCTTCCGAAATCCCATCTTGTTTCTAAGTCGCAATCAAAATGTTAACGTTATGGTTGCTTTTATTGACTAACCAGTAAGAGCTACTAGGTATAACGTCAATTGCAATTAAGTCCTGGATTAATATCTTCTCCTAATGAATAGATATCTCTATTACTTTCCTTGCACTGCCACTTAACTCAAAAGCAAAATTTAAAAAAGGTTTAGTTTACCCTTTTTAAAATTTTCCAAAGGCACTTATAAATTTCCGTCCGCGTGAAAACTGTTCGGGCGTCATGACGCCTCCTGTGACTGTGACACGCGATAACAAGGTTACGACGGGTAACACAATTATCCAGCGAATAGTGCACCGAGTGTATGAATATTCATTGGCCGTTGATTTTCGACGATGGAAATTAATATAGGTAATATATAATACTTTTTGGAGGAATGTTTTTGTCAGAACGTATCACTTCACAGAATTTTCGTTTCATAGAAGATTGCCGAAAGAGATATACAGAGCTAAAGTGAGTGGAAGGGTCGGAAGGGGCCGCCCTAGGCGTACTTTTTCGAATCAAATCGGAGAAATACTGGAAAAGGGCCGAATTTTAAGTACCCGAAACCGACGTGCGTGCATGACTCGATGTATGAATGTGGAAGAAGTGAAAGAGATTTGTCAAGATCGTAGCAGGTGGAAAGAAGTGGTTTCTGCCTACCCCTCTGGGAAACAGGCGTGATTTAATGTATGTATGTATGTATGTATGTAGAAAGCTGTTTTTTGCTGAACCCGTGTTGATTTCAGGTTAAATCAGGTTATCTTGTGCTAGTCTAACCTAACCTACCCTACGTGAATCATATTTAAGATCGACACGAGTTCAGCAGAAAATAGCGTAAAGTGATACGTTCTATGAAACGAGTGTCGGTGAAACAAGGGTACACCCCCATTGTGATCTCCTGTTGCCTAAATGGCTTGACCGATTTTGAAGAATTAGATTTTTTTTAAACTAAATACACACAAGAAAACATACAATAAATCACGCCTGTTTCCCAGAGGGATAGGCAGAGACCACTTCTTTCCACCTGCTACGATCCTGACAAATCTCATTCGCTGCTTTCATACATCGAGTCATGCACGCACGTCGGTTTCGGTTACTTAAGATTCGGCCCTTTTCCAGTATTTCTCCGATTTGATTCGAAAATCTTTGATTTGTTTTTGTCTCGTCGTAACCGTGTAATAGATAGTCCACTATTACACTTGGGCAGTTCATCCGAAATTAGAACCCATACCAGTAAAAACTAGCTTTGCTTCGACGTTGTCACACGAGGATTTCCGGTCGTTTTTTTTATCGCTTTGCTTTGTTTTACTCTTGCATTGCCACTTTTGGGAGAGGAAGATCGAGACACAACATAGCAAACAATGCAAACGAAGCAAACGCTTGCAATTTGATTTCGGTTGCTTTACCCGTGCACGCGGGGTCTGGTCTTGCAGACACTCATAAGCCAATAGGCAGTATGTCAAGTTCAATAGCCAATGCAGATTCAATCTTTTCTCGATAGTAATAAGGTTGCATTGCTACACGAGTTTTGTTTGAGATACCGCCATTGGTCTTAGCAGGGCAGTACTAGGCTCCTGTGAACTCAGTGCAGTGAAAAAAGAGCAGAGGCTCTACTTTGAACGTGCATGCATTACGCCAACTAGCGTTTCTATTCCTTTCGTTTTTAAACCAATCGCGTCACTGCTAGATCACGTGACTTCTTATCACGTCATCTACAAGTGAAGCGATTCGAATTTGAATGATTTAGATAATACCGCTGTGACGTTAGGATAAGGAGTATTTTGCTTTAAATAATAAGGACGTATCTATATCTCGGAGCTTAAACAACCAAGCTTTATCTATAGATTCTTAAATGACTTAAAGCTTGGTTGTTTAAGCTCCGAGATATAGATACGTCCTTATTATTTAAAGCAAAATACTCCTTATCCTAACGTCACAGCGGTATTATCTAAATCATTCAAATTCGAATCGCTTCACTTGTAGATGACGTGATAAGAAGTCACGTGATCTAGCAGTGACGCGATTGGTTTAAAAACGAAAGGAATAGAAACGCTAGTTGGCGTAATGCATGCACGTTCAAAGTAGAGCCTCTGCTCTTTTTTCACTGCACTGAGTTCACAGGAGCCTAGTACTGCCCTGCTAAGACCAAGGCTGACTGTACACCAAGTGTACAACTGTACAAAACCGTAGAAATATCCAGAAATTCGGTAGAAATTAGACAATTCCTATACAGGGTGCGTCTCTGCCATAAAAGATATCGTCTTTATGCGATCTGTGTTTACAATCGGATTGCCCAATCCACGTTTCTTAGACTTATTGTAGCGATTTGAAGATTTTGATACGACTTTAATAACTTTGCCGAGGCCTTAAGTAGAGATTACAATTTTGAGAGCATTACTGTTATTACCATAGGCATGAAGGAACTGTATAATATTCATTTGAATGGCAAAGCAAGCTAGTGATGTATTTTGAAATATTTCCAGTGGTCTCATGATCACTTTGTTATGAGGTTTAGCAGTTCAGAATGTAAAATGCATTTTCTAGTTTTTCCGATGGATGATCATGTTGATTTTAAAATTTAAAGACATAATTCAAAGTGTTCCAGACAGAATCTAAATGTAAACCCCCGAGTTTGGAATATTAAACATAAAATTTTAACTAACGGAGGAAATCTCTTTTCGGTCAAAATTCATCAATAAGAAAAGGAAATTCACATAATGAACGTTCCGAAGCAAAATCGCCTTCCACTAAATAACCTAGCTATAGGTAAACAAACGGAATCGAACGGCCGTGGTTAATGTTGCATGAGAACGTTTGAATTTAATGGCTTTTGTTTGGCAGTTAAGTGAATTTAGGTACCGCTGTGACGTTGGGATAAGGATTATTTTGCTTTAAATAAGGACTTATATAGATCGAATAGCCCAAACATGTTAAACCGTTTAGCGCTGAATTTAAGGTAACATATCCAATATGATTTCTGTACATGATGTGCTATTTTAGCTAAGGAGAGTAAATTTGAGCCAGTAATTGTGTACAGCTGGCTCTTCATAAGAAATATTCATACGTAAACTCTTTGATCCTTTTCTCCCGAGAACTACATAAATTAGCATCATAGTGAATGTCCCTAGAGTTTGTTATATTGTCTCTATACCAAATCTGTTCCTCCCTTTAGGCGTGATTGTCGTGAATAAGTCAGCCCTTTGCTGTTGTGCGCTTGCTGAACTTGAAAATTCTTGGAGCATACTCCTCAGTCTCTTTCCTGTTTCTTCTTTTCTCTCACTACTCTCTCAATCTATTAATATCAAACTATAGTCAAAGGAAGGTAAAAAGTCAGCACTGACAGCTGTCATCGCAGTACCTACAGTATCTTCTTGGGATTGAAGTTATAATTTGTACTAAGACGAAGAAGAGGACGCACGCGACTACTTGTACTATTATTTATTCTGTGCCGCGACTTCGTACGAGTAGAAATAGTTTCCCGTTAATCCCCCTATTTATTTCTTCCCGTCGGGGGTTTATTTTCGGAAAATGCTTCCGTATTGCATCCTTAAGGTACCCAAGGGACACTCCCTCCAAACAAGTCCTGATCCAGTGTCTAGTGTGTTAGGCTTTGCGTTGTGTGTCAGTCAGTCACTCAGTCTCGGTACTGTTTTATATATTTCAAAGATGCCATGTGTCAAAATTGACTTCTTATCTTCCTTTTACTTTATCAAATATCCAAGAATAACTACAATATTCTCAAGTTGTAACCACCACATTTAAAGCAGCAACTTATTCGGTCAAAAATTGGATCATACTAAAAATTTCACTGTCCGGAGTGAAATTGTCAATATGATCCAATTTTTGCCCGAATTGGTTGCTGTTGCGCCTTTACATTTCCCAAAATCTTACTGCAAAATAAATTTTACTTTATGACTTCCAATTTGTAATTTTACAGACGTATCACAGGCATCATTTTATATTTACGAAAAACAACTCCCAAAAGCATGAGCATAAGTTTCAAAATTAAAAAAGATGTGGAAACTTTTTACAGAGAACAATGCACCGCGGCCATTATAGTCGCCGTGCAGCGCGGCCTGCTCAAAACAATACGGAAAGTACAATAAAGCATTTGGTAGTCATAAAATTATGCTGGCAACTTGTGTATTTAAAAGGTAAAGAAGGAATTACCAACGATGACTGAGGACTTTAAAATGACTTGGATGTTTGAAATTCCTGTGCCAAATGGTGCAAAACCTGCCAAGTTCCAGTTAGTAAAAGGAATAGAGCTATAGGTGATATGGTTACCTATCGCAAGGTCGAATTTCAGTTACCAATTGTTTCATTTGTCCGAGAATTTGATTACGTTAGATATTTTTTTCTGAAACCGTTAAGGCCGCCATATAATACGGAACGATCCGTCGTTACGATCGATCTGAAACGATATCGTGACGATTCATATTTCTATTGAAATTTAGATGCGATATTGCCACACACATACTATCCATCGCTCGATTTCAGTCTGAACCGACGGATCGTAACGACGGATGGTACCGTATATGGGGCCCCTTAAACTTTCTTTGTGAATTGTTGACCAAAGATTGTTATGAAACAAAACTAACCTAACCTACAGGTTCTGTAGGTATGCCTCCTTAAACATTTTGACAAGTTAATGGGTTCAGAAAAAAAACGCTGTTGTAAACTTCATAGGATACAGTCTTTATTGTCCTTTTCACTGCATCAGATTTTAACATATACGGCCTCTGTACCCTGTAACGATCAAGCCACGGAAACCAGCCAGCATCAAAACATTCAAAACACTTACAACCACAGATTCACTAAAACCTCATATATCAGTCTAGTCGATTGCATCGGACGTCGCCCGGTGTATCGGAATCGGCCGCTGGATTACACTGACTCGATTGCCGATTTAGACTCGGAGTAATTGGCAAGGCAGTTTGACGCAGTTTGACAGTAGGCGTTCGCCGTACGGCGTGCGATTGATTAAGTGCTTTAGGATTTTTGCGCTAGATGTATCGTAAGTTGTTGAATTTAAAAAAATATTTTTCCTATTACTGATGGTATATCTATGCATTTTTAAGTTTGTTAAATAAGTACTCAAGCTGAGTTTGAGTACTTATTTAACGGTGTACATTGGGTACTATACTAGTTGCTTAAATTATCGGCAATCATCCTTTTTCTATGAAACATAAGTGACAAGTATAGCGTCAGCTGCAGCTGCAAGTGCAAGTCGGATAGCGATAGGCGATAGCCTGCCGAACGATAATCCTGAAGTCCCATGAGCGTGCCGTCACGCATCGAATTATAAATCTTATGTCACTCAGCAAAAGTTTGAAACCAGTTTGCACAATTTCATTACGTTGTACCTAGCAGAACTCTGCTTAATTTTGAATCATCAAAGGTGAGACCACTATAGGTAAAACTAAGTATAGTCAACAGCATAAATAAGTGATCATTTATGTACCTTGTCAGTTTAACGTCGTGTTTGAAATGTTATACAATATTGTGAAACGATTGAAAGCGACAAGGTACATTAATGATCACTTATTTATGCTGTTGACTGTACCTACATATACTACTAAGGTTAGCATTTTGGACTAAATATTCGCTACTTACAAAACATTACGAATCTGGTATATACGAAACTGTGTTTTATCAAAATGTAATAACTCAAAGTAGGTAATTGTGCGTTTTATCAGTTTGTTATTATAATCATCAAATATATTTTTTTTTATAACAATAACCGTATAAATCTCAATTTCATTTAAAACTCCGAGCCGCTGCAGAGACGGCTCCTTCAATTTAAATTCGTATTTTTCATAACATAACGCATAAATACAACGTAAAATTCCAGTTGCAGCTGAGTACAAACAGTCAAATCAAGAAACCGTAAGGAACGCAAATAGACACTTTTTCCTTTCAGCCATTTGCCATTTGAAAGCAGTCCACTTCCCTGTTTTTCGTAGAATATTTTCGTTTCGTTTCGTATCTCTTTCATTTCGTAAAAGTAAGAGATTTGCAAACACTACCACGTAAAGTGCAGACAAAAGACAAAAAAACAGGATCCCGTTCCATTGCGAACATAACACAGCATCATTCTCATCGTCTCCTTTTCAGTGCACCGATCGCTACCCTCCTAAAATATTCCATCTCATCCGATGTTTCGCAATTCCATTCGCTCCTCCGCCGGGAGATCCATTGGGTACCCAATTTACTGGACTCACGTTCGACCCCTAATTGCTCCGCACATTGACGGGGGTCGACAACGGATCACGACGAGAATATGAACCAATCTCGAACCTTCGAATAGTGGGAATATGGTACTTCTATGATAGAGATAATCAGGGTTGGGCAAAATACTTGCATTGCTTTAATTGAAATACACATTACAAAATACTATCTCGCAAGTATTTAAAATACGAAATACAAAATATCTATAAGTAATGTATTTGAAATATAAAATACAAAATACAGTGTTTTAGCGAGTTTTATTTGAAATACAAATTACAAAATATTATTAAGAATAAAAAGTGACCCAGCCCAGCAGCTGGGCTAAAAAGCAGAGTAAAAGAAGATTAATCAGTAAAACCAATTCTAAATATCGTCGATAGTCGCCATTTTGCTTACGAAAGCTATCGAGCGCTATTTTCTTCAGAACGCACCCATTAATAAGATCGCCAAATGAAGGTTAAATGTATTTATGTTAAAATGTATTTTGAAGTCACAAGTATTTGAAATACTAACTACAAAATACCTCGGCGTCAGGTATTTGAAATACGAATTACAAATTACATTTTGAGCACGTAATTGAAATACAAATACCAAATACGTATTTGTATTTCAATTACATATTTTAATGACAAGTAATTCAAATACTGCCCAACCCTGGAGATAATAGATGGGAGTCGTGCGAGGTTCACCAAAGGCCTGATAGCGATTTAGGATATTTTCTCATGACTATTTTTCTCATGACCTTCGCTTTATTTGTTACTAGGAGTAATCGATATTTATGTTTTACGTCAGGAATACGTTATGCTAATGGTCTAGACAAGACTAAGATAAATGGATGGACGTTAGAAGTTATGTTATTATTAGATAGAAAATAGTTGCTTTTGATTAAATATACAGTCAGCTATGAAGTTTATTTAGAAGTCGCCATTTCATCAAAGGCTTTTTCTATTTAATCGCCATATTTTTAAATGTTATGTTCTTTGTTTTTAGTATTGGTATGAAAACCATTTTATTTAAGTGCCAAATGCCATTATTTTAAAAGGGAAGGTAAAATAATATCAAGGTAGCCAAAAATTTGCAAGCCTTTAAAAATTCTTTTGCCGTGTCGGATCCCTTCACGGATTGATAAAGTATCGGGCGCCATTATGATTTACGTCTCGCTGAGGTTGCAATATTTTAACAATAGCTGAAAAGAGAGATCACTCGGAAAAGGGCGCTAGATTTAGTTTGTTCAAAGACGCTGAATGTGGAGTTTTTGAGTTGTGATAACAGTAAAAAAAAACTTTAAACTTTGATTTATAAATACACCCTCTTCAGTATTTTATAAAATTAATGGCCTATTTCAACCGTCTTTTGCGAAATTAGGTATAATTACGCAAAAGACGGTTCGCGTTAAAGTATAACCGGAAAGCGTACGAGCGCGCGGGTCAACTAAAATTTGCCAGTTAATTCGTTAAAGAATTAAAAAGTGACATGTTTAGTAGAAAACACCCTAGACAGTGCAGTCGCGGTACCTGATCATAGGCCAGAACCTGGATTTGCGGGACTTTCTGGACTAGCCCATACAAAATCACAGAATCCATTATCGAATGTCTGCAAGTCCTACCCAGGTTATAATTTGTACTGGAATGACAGGTGTCAGGATCAGAGCTCGGAACCGGTTTCAAGACAGCTATTAATATCTTTTTTAAAACCGGTTTCCTTCGTTTACCCCTTAATAATAAAAGGAACGGTTTAAAAAAACGAAATTATTTAGGTTATCGGTAAATGGGTAGAACGGAATTTAAGAACTGATATTAACCTGTATAAACCGGTTAAACACGCTGCACTCACGGAAGAATGATCCATGCCATGGATAGAGCTACGCAGTCGAATTCGAGTGACGTAAAATCACTTAAATCGGAGCTATAGTGTGTAAAAGGCAAACTTCGCTTTATCTATATTTACTGCATCTTCAAGTTTAAATTTCCCGTTTACTTTCGCTCAAAAGAACCAATTATGGGTAAAACCGGTTTTTCAATTAATCGGTTCGTAAACCGGTAACCCCAACCCAAACCGTAATCGATTCAAGTTTGGGTTCAATCTCCGAAACCGGTTAAAATATTAACCGGTTTCCGATCCCTGCTGGCCGATTATGGTCGTGTTTATCGACGTAGATAAGCGTGGATAAAGCATCTGTCACTTTCTGACTTGTATGTAAGTGCGAGAGTGACGGATGCTTTATCCACCGCGATAAAGGCGAACATAATACGCCCTCGTCAGTATTGACTTTTTATCGGCTGAACACTATAATGTTGGCGGCCACTAATAGAAGTACGGCTACCATTTCTCCTAAGTAAACAAGAAACTTTTTGATCCCTAGTAACCCTTTGTTATCCTAACAAGTATCGGTTACAGCGAGTCTTTATCGATAAATATCGCTATCGAGTCAATGTCACGTACAAAATGGCTGAAAGATGTTTTCCGAGGCGAAAACTATTGTCAGCTGACACGTAAAATAACGAGAGGTGTCGACATCGCGAGCGTTTTCTCTTTTCATGTTGAAAATGTCTAGAAGTTTTGCAAATAAATCGTGCGAAAAACGTTCAATTTAACAAACAGTCAACAACTTTAATTGTAACGCTAGTATAGAACCGTTTCGCAGAAAGCTAATGCCCAATTAGGCGTAAGTTCTTTCTCGTCACTTTACTTTATTGTAACAGGGTACATTCATTCTTTGTTGGAATGTCATAATTTTGGTTTTTTCTAAATTATTTTTTAAATTGTTACTAGTTAGCCATTCAATTATTTTTTGCAGTGAGTCGTTTATTTCACTTTCATATGTTTCTGAGCGTGTACCGGTGAAAATAACTGTACTATCGTCAGCAAAGAGAACCATAGGGGATTTTATCGCTTTTGGCAAATCGTTAATATAGACTAAGAATAATAAAGGACCCAAAACACTGCCCTGGGGGACACCATAATGAATTTGTCTGATTTTTGACGTATATGTAATTTCTTCTTTTGAATAGTTAGTTTTGTATAGTTAAAACCATATTGCCTTTGACATGTTATCGTATTGCCAACGTTACGATAGCTCTTATTTACTTGACAGTAATGGCCGATTTAAAAACAATACCATTAGGATATAACAGGAAACGACAGTTTCAGTTGGGAAACGACTTTCTGCAAGGTTCGTCCGGATCGCTTTTACCATCTTATGCTTTTACCTACAGCCAAGCAGCAGTGTTCGCATTGTTGTGTTCCGGTGTGGGGATAAGACACCCGGTGAAATTACTAGCATAGAGGCATTCTATCTTAGTCCTCAGGGGTGGCAACACATTGGCAATCAGATTGTAATCTTGAGTATGCAGTCTATAGATCTCAGGTCCACTTACCGTCAGCTGGTCTGTGAGCTCGTTTGCCTTTTCTACACTATAAAAAGAAATGAATTATACACGTACAAAGTCGCGGGTGTCATGTAGTAAGTACATAAATAAAAAAAAACTGTTAAAAACTTCATTTTGGACAAGCTTTTGCTGTCGACTGTACTTTTTTTTGCAAAGTCTTTATCTAGGTTATTAAAACCAAACTAATGAGTCCCAACGTTAACCAAACTAATGAGTACGTTGAGTATAGCGCAGATCCTGTCGCCACCTTCCATCTCCATCATCAAATCAGCTCTTAGATACCATAATATTGCATTATTATTTCACATGTGGTCCAAATCTCAGCCCAGTCCATTTACGTGGACATTTGGTTATTATGACATAGCTATATGTAGTTCAGTTTCAGCTGAGAGAAAAGGACAGAGCTATATAACTGCTATAACTCTGTCCTTTACGCTCACCGTAAAATGAACTGCATAGCTATGTCATAATAACCTGGCATAAAATTGACTTGCAAGATTTGAAGCGGACAACTTACATACGAACAATGCAAGTTGAATAAAAGCTTGTTAAAAGAGCACCGTGTCTAATACTGGGACCAATATAGGCTGATTTTGTTTATGTTTACTTTAAAGATTCAAAATGTTAATGCAGTTTATTTTTGTTTCAGGTAAGCATCAGATCTGTTAACTTGGATAATCTTTCGACAACCGCGGGGTTTATTTAATGTTTACTTGGTAACGGGTGAGTGATAGACAGTTGCATAACCACGTGGTGGTTTATAAATATTAAACACAGTGGACTGGGAGCTGGTGGGGTAAATATGAAATCATTTAAACTAACTGATTGATGTCTAACTACATGTGTCTTCGTTTAATTAGGGTCTTGCTTTAATCTGTAGGTTAATTGGGAAGAAAAAACACCGTAAGTACAAAAAAAATATATCAAAACATTGAAAAACCCTGGCATATGAAAAAAAAGAATGAAAGAAAGAAAAAAAAATACTGCCCAATCTTTACAATTGTGTTCTCAACTAAAAAGTTATACTCTACACGTTTAAACGTCTTAACTTTCATATAACTCCATATGCGACCAATCCCATTAATACGTGGCTCTTTTATAATATAACAGCATATGAAGATACTTAACCATTTAAACATTTAGTTGAAACTTAGGGACTTTTTATGATCAGATCTGGAACAGCGACTGACCCAATCTTAAATATATCTTAAGTCGAGAAAGTTGTTTATTAATTCAATAACAACCAATTCACTCTTGTCAGGATATACATTCAAAATAATCTCATTCCGCTCCTAACACGTAGCTCCCGGTCTACGATGTAACACTCCTCAACTCCTGGGCACTTTAGTATAAACTGGGCTAAACTTATAGATGTTTGGTTAGCCCGGGAGCCTGAAATAGGCGCGGCCCCGGCGCCCCGCATCAGTCCTGCAAACAACACCAAGGGATAATTACGTGTAAACAATGTACAGACCTTTATAATTAATTATAACATTAGTTTACGAGGATCTCTGGAGCTGTAATTATAGTTTAGAATTCTATTATCGGTGTCTTTCTTTTTAATGACACCAATGCAAATTGATTGTACGAATTAAAACTTTATAAGTGCATTCTTATTTTAAATCAAAATTAAACAACCTTAATAGATCTTATCATATTATAACTTATCGCACTATTAGATCAAAAAAGTAGCAACTTAAATTACAAAGTGTATTTTAAAGTCAACTTGAAACAAGACTAGCGAGTTTTAAGATAATATTGTTTTGATTTCGCTGTGAAATTTATCTATATACTTTCCTTATTTTTAACCGACTTCATCAAATTATGCAGAAAAACCTTGTTTCGAAAATGATCGAATGTATAAAATTATATTCAAAATAAGAATCAAAATTAAAAAAAACGCTACTGCAGTCATTTAAAAAACTGCCAAGTGCGAGTTAAACTCGCACACGAAAGGTTCCGTACTATTCTTGTACGAGGGCCCCATTTTTTTAAATTATTACTCACTCTGTGAAAATTTCAACTGTCTACCTACATGGTTCATGAAATACACATAGCCCGCTGACAGACAGACGGACCTACATCAGTGGCTTAGTATTAGGGGTCCCCTTGGCACCCTTTGGGTACGGAACTCTAAAAATAAAGAATGCATGATGCAGCCGTAACGTTTTAAAAAAAGAAACCCAGTACTTACAGTGTATCTGGCTATTAAAAATAATAACCGCACGTATGTTCTCGACAGTTCCATCTCTTCGGGCAATTAAGGCCGCAAACAGTGGCTTCGATTCCGTTTCCCCAGTATTTTCTCGTTAATTGGACAGCTACATTGGTCTGCTGATGATAGAAGCGATACATAGCCAATTAAACGAACAGTTTTAATTACTGATGGTTTAATGTTTAACAGTTTGCGGTTTTATCCGACCGACTGAAAAGAGGAGAGAAGGTAGTGGTTTTATCAACCATGTGAATTGTCTCAATTTAGCCGTATTATGGTGAACTAGAGGACGCCCCCGCCCGACTTCGTACGCGTAGTATTAGTTTCCTGCTACTCCCCCATTTCGTCCCGTTGGGGGTCGATTTTCGGAAAATCCTTTCTTAGTGCTCACTTACATCATGAAAGGAACCCCTGTACCAAATTTCAAGTTTCTAGGTACAGTAGTTTCGGTTGTGCGTTGATATATAAGTCAGTCAGCTTTGCCTTTTATATATATAGAATATCCAGAAGTGTGAGGTCGAGGAGCGGTGTGTGACGAATAAATCCACTAATAGGAATGCTTCATTTTCCTAGACAAGTAGTTTCACCCGGTGTCATATCCCCACACCGCAAGCCAAGATGTATTAACGCTAACTAGCGTTTCTATTAGTTTAGTTTTTCAATCAATCGCGTCACTGGTAGATCACGTGACTTTTCGTATGCTGCTTGACGGTAGGTTAAAGATGGTGGTTATAAGATGGTGGTAGCGATAAGGTCCTCAACCTCCCAAACTAAAATTATGATTATTAATAGGGTAGATGTACCGGTTTCGGCCATCCTTACACCGTTATTGGCCACTCTAATTTTTTACTAATACTTATCTAAATCATTATGAAATTACAAACATATTATTATATTTTATCTTTAAATTAATCTTCAGTCTTAACTATTTATGAATATTATATTTAATTTTACAGTATTTTGATGCTCATTACAACCGTAAATGGCCAAAAAGGGTATAGTGGCCACAAACGATACTTCTACCCTACGATCCTTAGTATGAAAATTAGTACAACGAGTAGTTTTCCCTCAACCTAAATTGCACTGTTTTAGTATGTCATGTTAACCCCCAGTTAAAGGGTTATACAGTGTGTGACATCCATAAGAACATAAATTTTAAGTAACGATAGCTTTAAGTGTTGTGAACCGTTTAAGGAAGGAATTAAGTTAATAGCTCCAATAGGTATAGGTACGTAGGTATTGGTAATTCATTTTTAAAGGGTCCATCGAGCAGCAATGTATAACATTAAGTCTAAGTTAATTGCAAGTTAATTGAGGAATAATTGAGCTATTTTTGATTTACATTGCTTGGCGAAGTAGTTCAATCAATCATCAATCATAAACTCACGCCTTCATTCCCAGAGTGGGGTAGGCAGAGCCACAGACTCACCAACAACTCCAAAAACTTGTTGATAATTCTGTGAACACATTTTGCACAACCAGGCTAAGATGCTATCCAGCGTATAAGTGACAGGTTGCAAACCCATCGCCTAACAGCACTACACAGCCTTTAGTCCCTTAATCGTCTCTTAAGACATCCACGGGAAGACATGGAGTGGCAACATTCTAAACCCGGCACCACACGGCATTAGTTAGTATGAAAAAAAAAGTACAACTTATGTTAATAATACACATGTTTATATGTTAATTAGGATGCATATTAACTGTTGTCAAAATATGTGTTCATGGATGTCACACACTGTATAAAGCCCGCTCCACATTCTCGACAAAACTACACGAGATAGGTTTTGTAGAGATATTTGCCGAGATCGGGCGAAACCGAGCGCGGCCCACTACATTCTCGCCTTGCGCAGTTGTAATTGGACTCTCAACCAAAATGGACATCTTCGAAATTTCTGTCGCTGCAGTATTATGCGCTGTAGCGTATTACAATGACTTACTGATCCGTGAAAAAAAAGTTATCAAAAGACGGTGGAATAGGCGAAGATACTGGATGACTGCGATACATCGATAGATGCGATACTGCGCTTCTTAAGCCCGCTCCACATTCTCGACAAAACTACACGAGATAGGTTTTGTAGAGATATTTGCCGAGATCGGGCGAAACCGAGCGCGGCCCACTACATTCTCGCCTTGCGCAGTTGTAATTGGACTCTCAACCAAAATGGACATCTTCGAAATTTCTGTCGCTGCAGTATTATGCGCTGTAGCGTATTACAATGACTTACTGATCCGTGAAAAAAAAGTTATCAAAAGACGGTGGAATAGGCGAAGATACTGGATGACTGCGATACATCGATAGATGCGATACTGCGCTTCTTACGGTTGCCGTCGGCCGACTGACAGGAGCGCAGCGAGAGTGTGGAGGGGTAGTTTCGCGCAAACACGAGACTTCACGAGAGCCCTTTGATGTTTGGCCTTTTTACCGCCACGAAATGGAGACAACACGAACATACGCGAGACAATACGAACATAGACGGATACTCACTCCACACTCTCGTATTCGGCAAGTCTCGTGTAGTTTTGTCGAGAATGTGGAGCGGGCTTAACAAAAACGCAATAAAAAATCGTCTTAAACGTTCAACAAACAAGCCTCACAATAGAAATACACTTGTAGCCCGCAATCATTCAGCCCGACACCTTTGTAAAAACAATTCACGCCGTAAAGTTTCCGGTGTAATCAATCCGCAACTCAAACAGCCAGCACACCAAGACCTCTAGCAACCCCTACACCGTCTCTTTTAACGTCCAGTTTATAAAAAACGAGAGAGGGAAGCGGGTTCTTTTGTAACTGGTTGTTTGAGGTCAAGCCAGTGAACAAGAGCTCTGTTTTTCCTATGTTTGCGTTGGAACGTTCTATTGCAGACAGGTCTGAAGAGTTTGGACAAATGTCTGTCTGTAGGATGACCAGAGAGAATATAATTAGAGACAAAAAGATGGCTCGTGGATAGGCTGTATTCACATAGTATTTAATTAAAAGTTGTTTTGTATTTGTTTTAAGTTCGTTTTAGAGCTGCGGTTCTCGCTATTGGTTTTGTGTGAAATTTGAAATGTATTATAGGTATTGTGTGGCGTGCCCTTTTGTGTGTTATTTTGGTTGACCACGTTCTGTTTGTTAATGTCTTGGATGGTTTTAGATTCGTTTATTGAATGTGCTGAATATGAAATGTAAGGTCGCCGTCAATAGAATTTGTGAATGATGTAAACAAATTAGTACTGTTTGACACATAACCTCAAATATTCACCAAGCTTGTTTTTATTAGAAATAACGTATAATGAATAGTAATTTCATCTTAAACTTAACATGAAAATGATGATCTAGTGTATAAATCGTTGCAAAGACCTTACTTGATCTTCAAAAGTACGTGATTATCGAGTAATCATGGTGAATTGGTTCGTTTGGTTTTGTTTACATCTTTTGCAAGTTCTATTGACGGCGAGTTTTTGGTATGTTTATTGTGCAAGGAAAAAACACGTCAACCTTTGAGTAACCTAATCAAATCATTCACTGGAAAGGATTTGTAATTTTGAGATAAATCCCTTTAGTTTGGGTCCCATTTACAATAAGGTGGCCTGAGTGCTCATGAGTAGGTACTGTACATATTTGTTGCTGTCTTCGTGTTTGTGTTTGTTTTTACGGTCTTATATAGAGTACGATATAACATGTTAAAAGAAATATAAAAGGAAAGGTTTTACGGAGTTGAATGAAACCCCAGTATTAATACGGCCTAAAGCCAAAAAAAACTTAATACCATCTAAAAAATAAAAAATAAATAAATTAGGCGCAAAAAGTCTCAAAGTTTTATAAATTGAATAACTTCACTACTTCACTTAGTTTCCTCTAAAGCCGTCAGAAATCAAATAAACTTTCGACCTTTACCTGGCTTCCGAGGCAAATTGCCCGGGATTCTAATTCCCGCGGAATCATTTATAAGCCCGCGCTTAGCAAACCCCGGGATAAATGAAAACGATGACTTGCAAATAGTTTCGCCAAAACTACGGACTTTGAGTTTTGTTATTTTGTTTCGCATATTAGGAATTTTAGGTGGAATTTTGTTTAAAGTTTGGGACATTTTCGACGTTGGCTGAACTTTTGTTTTAATAGTTAACTCGTTAAATTTTCAACTACTGCCCTGCCTACAAATCTATAGCGGTCCCGGGTTCAAATCCCGGTAAGGGCAGATGATTGTGTGATGAGCGCTAGTATTTGTTTCTGAGTCTTGAATGTTTAATAACTATCTAATATACAAAAAATCTCGTCTCACAGTGTTTGTAACAAAACTCCTCCGATACGGCTGGCCCGATTCTTATGAAATTTTGCGTGTACCCATTTTTACATAACAACTAGGTAGGGGGTGAGAAAAGTTATCGCCCGGAGCTTAAAGTATGGGAAATATTTGACAGCTACGGAATTTAAGCGTGAACGGGTTCAGAATCTTGCGTGATTGAAGCACAAACATCTACTTATACAAAGTTCTACCATTATAATAAGAGGGTAGATACCAAATGGTTACAATTAAGTGCTCATTAGAGTAAAATTCCTAATTGAGCTAAAACCTGTCCCAAACTGTCCATAGATAACGAAAGGAATACCGCTTTAATAATTTATTCCCATTTAGGAACTTGGACAACTTATGAAGTTTCAAACCTAATCCGGCCGGGTCTGGTTTAGAAAGTCAATTTATTTATGAAGAGCTGGAAACACAATTATTTCGAAGTTGTGATTGACAGTTAGCGCTTCTAACCCCCGAAGCAAAAAGAGGGGTGTTGTAAATTGACCGTATGTATATCTGTGTATCTGTGTGTCTGTCTTTGGTGTCGTAGCTCACAAAACGGATAAACCGATTCAGTTTTTTTTTTTAAAGAAAGCTATTTAATCGGGATGATTTTAGTTAGGTTTCATGGGAATCGGATATGCCGCTTAAGCCATGTTAGCTCTGAAAGTAGGGGTAGTCATTATTTAGGGGGTTTATATTACTGGCCTTTTTTTCTAGTTTGGTTTTATTAATTTACATTAACAATATGATGTATTGTGTACTCTTTATTGTACAGAAATAAAAAAGAAATACACAACACAGGCAACATAACAAAAAACAAGTACAAACAACACAGGTATTATCACAAAATACAAGTACAAAAGTGAAATGATCCCTATAAGGGATTTCTTCCACATAACCCTTGTTAATCACCGCATAGTAGTAAACCAGTCTGATGGAAAACGACATCTATAAAATGAAAAGTGGCATAGTAAGGAATAGGCCAACAATGGTGGACACAGGGTGATTGCATGGATGGGTAGTAGCAAACCTAAAAGGAATGGGAATATATCTGCAGCCTAGATTCCGGCTTGTAATTTGGGTCAACGATAAAACGTATGTAGATAAAAAAGACGTCCCTTTATTCATAAACGCACTAACCTATTTTAATAAAAATATTATTTGTCCCTTGAAATAAGATGTCCTTATCTGTCAAATTCATAATGAAGATAAGAACATCATATTTCGAGCACGCTTATAGCTAGGTTAGGATATTTAATTTCATCTGTCATCACACATATATACCGAGAAACGAAACCTAGACCTTGAACTTCGTAGCCTGGTTCATTACCAACCGTGTCCACACCGGTTCATTTCGCAATATATCACTAAAAACATCCTATATTTTGCAGCGTAGACAGAATTTAACAAAGGCCTAATTCAATTTAATTGTAATTTCTACTTACTCGACATTAAAGTAATTCGGGGCTCGTAAGTCTCGTAACTTGATGTTGTAATTCGAAACTCGCGTTTGTCACACGCCAGTAGTTGAACTTGACATGAACAATTTAAGGTTAATAACATGACTTTTATGTGACATCATGCTGTATATCGGTAACTTTAATACACCTAGAATTCATGTCAAGTATCGTGACTGTGGTTTTAGCTCTATTTCTTTCTTAGTTGGTAATTAATTAGTCTTATTAATTAGCTGGCCCGGCCAATTCCGCATTTTAGGCGCGAAGTGGGATTCATTAGTGATTTCTGAAAATCGTCAAGAGGCCCTATAAGCCAAGATGCACTACGCTAACTAGCGTTTCTATTCGTTTCGTTTTTAAATCCATCGCGTCACTGATAGATGACGTGATACGAAAAGTCACGTGCCGCGATTGGTTTCAAAACGAAACGATAGAAACGCTACTTACAATTAGCGTAATGCATCTTGACAAGGGATTCTATTCGTTTCGTTTTTAAACCAATCGCGTCACTGGCAGATCACATGACTTTTCGTATCACGTCATCTATCAGTGAAGCGATGAGTTTAAAAACGAAACGAATAGAAACGCTAGTTAGCGTAATGCATCTTGGCTACAGACACTTTCATCCTTGTAATCTTGCCTATCCTCGTAGTTTCCTAAATCATGGTCAGGTTAACTGGAAGAGATCCCTTACAGGGACATTTTCGCCATTTTACATTGTTAATATTATGTTTATGTACGAATTCACTTGCAATTGTTTTTTCGTGCAATAAAGAGTTTACATACATCATACTTTCCCTCGCACTCTAGTGGCGGATTTCACCAAGCGAGAATAAGGTCTTATACCTAGATTAAAGGCCGAATTTGTATAGACTAATCTGGGAGTAAGTCTTATTCCAGTTTGGTGAAATGCGGCCTAAAACAATTCTGTGAGGGACAGAGCATTCGACTCGCTAGCGAGTACAGTCATTGTAACTCATGGTAAGGGTCTCGACGGGCTATAGCCTAACGCAGTCGCAATCGCAATAGTTTTTATTTTGAAAATCGAAGGCGAGTCTGCATACGAAATGAAAACAATTGTTCCGCTTTGATGTCGATTGGGATTGCGAGTGCGCTTGTCAATAGCCCTCCAGAGGGCTTATTGCCTAACGCATTCGCAATCACGATCGTTTTTATTTTGTAAATCGAAGGCTTGTCTGCATACAAAATGAAAACAATTGCTCCACTTTGTAGCCGGTTGCGATTGCGAATGCGTTAGATAACAAGCCCTCAGATCCAAGACCGTAGGCCAAAACTACAAGTGCAAAAGTCATGTATTGATTGACAATTGTAATGATCTAATGATCATCAAAAGACACCCCGACAAAGTATGCCGGAAACTCCACAGTTGGCAAATTCCGCGAACGAGATCGCAAATGGGCAAACTTCTCCAGTAATTTGCGCGAACGCCGTCTCGCTTCTGCTTATTATTTCTTAATTGCGCTTTCGCCGTTCACTGTTATCATTTTATACTTAAAGCTAAGTACTGTACAAACAAGTTTTTTTGTTCGTTAATTCAAGTTGGATTAAGAACGGAACGAATGCATAATTTGATGGCGATTATTGTTCCGTTTAAAAAGCAGTAGGTATTTTAAGAAGGAAAAAGTATGATGAGAATTTAAATTTATATTAACCCTCAAAAAAAAAGAGGGCTGTTATTATAAGTTAAACGTGTTTTTCTGTATATTTGTGTATAAAAGAGTTAAATGAATAATTCGAATTCAACTTGTTGTACAGGATATCTACGGCATGATCTTAATAATACCATGAAATACTATGTTCAATTCAGTTTTTCTTTCGACGACAAATTGACGTCTACGTATTTCTTATTGATACATATATACATAACTTGTTTCGCTACCTTAATTACATCATATTGACTTTATGGCAGATTAATTGAATTTCGTGGATCTTGGTGGCATAATTGGTAATGCGCCTGCATCGGCCCGGAGAGCCAGAGATGTAGGTTTGAATCCTGCCTAAGACCGACGAATTTTTTTCGCTTTAACATAGTTTAGAATTCCGTAAACAGACGTTTCTGTTAAATTTAAAAAAAAATGTTCTATTTGACTTTTAGTAAAAGCTCGAATAACGTTAACAGGGAAAACCATAATGCTTTTTACATGTTATTGTATTGTTTTAACCTCGGTCGCCTTTACTGTCAAATAAATAAGAGCTTTCATCGTCACATTGACAATACCAAAGCATGTCTAAAGTAATATGGGTTAAGGGAGTAGAATAGGGCAACTGTTTTGATTACGATAACGAAGCAGAACGCGCTAAACCAAACGAATAAAGACCCAGATATATAATGAACTTAATTAAACAGCCGTCCGAAGCAAAAAAGCAGTATGTACACTGACTTTATACTGTTACAATGGCTTTTTCTTTTGAAGCAGCAAAACCCATTAGGCCACTTACTAGCTTAGTCTTTCAGTATAAACGAATCAAAGAACTTTAACTAATAGTACTTACAATAAACAACGTTAGAAAGAAAACAAACGAACGGCGTCGTTACGTACATATTGTACCAACAACGATCGAAAAATAAAGGTCCCAGGATTAAAGGAAATTTAATCGTATTTTACAAGCAATAGGGACGTTGTCTACGGTTCCCTGTTTATTTTCTAGCTGTATAACAGCTGTACAATGCCACTGCAAGCGCCACTTAGCCACTTGCGCTCGAGTTCCGCTTAAATTATAAATTGTATAATGTCACATCTTTCGTGAGCGTACGCCGAGCTTGCATTTATTAAGTGTTTTCGTTCTTATTATTTTTAATCTTTACATAGTATAAAACAAAGTCGCTTCCCGCCGCCGCCCCCTCTGTATGTATGCTTAGATCTTTCAAACTACGCAACGGATTTTAATACAGGTTTCATCAATAGATAACATGATTCATGAGGAAGGTTTTTATGTATAATAAATTCTGATTAATTTACGGGCGTTACAGGAAACTCACATAATCGCTACTTGCATAGAATTTGGAATACGGACAGGGCTTTGGTTATTTCGCGCAAACACATTGTATTAGGGTTTGCCTGATATTAAATTTCATATATTATTTTGGATAATACCTATATATCAATATACGTAGTATGATAAAATAATACAAAATCAAATTTGAAATTGGTAATAAAATAAAAAAGTTATATATAGCCTTTTAAAGTTAATAGACAAAAAACTTTAAAAGGCTATATAACTTTTTTATTTTATTACCAATTCTTCTTTCTCACAAAACGATGTTTTGCGTGTACCTAATTCATGCGGCGGTTGAGTAATATGACGTCATATTACTGTATTTTCCTCTCTGAGATGTCTGAGAATATTTATGCTTTTATTGTACAATAAATACATGCATTCATAAGGTACCTACAAGCCTCTTATTTAATGTGCTCTATGCAACTTTTAAATTTATTTAAGAGTAAATACATCTATGATGAAGTCGCTCAGCGAGAGATGGAGAGGGCTATGTTGGGAGTTTCTCTGAAGGATCGGATCCGGAATGAGGTGATCCGACAGAGAACTAAGGTTATCGACGTAGCCCATCGAATAAGCAGCTTGAAGTGGCAGTGGGTCGGTCATTTGTGCCGCAGAGCCGATAATCGCTGGAGTTATCGTATTCTTGAGTGGAGACCGAATCGGCCAACGTAGTGTAGAACGCCCTCAGACTAGGTGGAGCGACGATCTTCGCAAGGTGGCTGGCAAGAGCTGGATGAGAGTGCCCACGAATCGTGCTCGTTGGCGTGCGATGGGAGAGGCCTATGTGCAGCAGGTGAGTAATATAGGCTGATGATGATGATGATGATGACATCTATGATACAAACAGTCACACTCATTGTACAAAAATTAACTTAGCCAAATTAAGAGCCATGTTTTTTTTGGAACAGTAACCCTGCAACGTCCAGTCAAAAATTAAATAAAGAAACGAAAACCTTTGCCGTAAACAAAACATTCAAAACGTATTTTTAGCAGCGGGACTCCTTAAACAATGCAAATTCGCACAAAGGCAAAAAGCTTAATTAAAGTAAGAGGAAAAATAAACTTCCTTCATAAGCGCGATCAGACGTATCGCGCTTACGAATTAAATATTCAAATCGACTTGAACCGACACAGATTTATAACGAAACTCGCGAAATTCAACTTCGCCATAAAATGGCGGGCTGTTGCGTACCAACCGAATCTCGTTTTCGACATCGAACGTGAATCGAGTATCTTCCGGAAGATTTTTTTTTTGTTTCATAAGCGTTTTTATTTTGATATAGTGAGCCTGAGATGCATTTATCAAATAATGAGACTACGAATATCAAAGTAATCATTTGTCCGAAAATTCATCAAGTTAGAAAATCATTTTTTCCTGAATTCATTAATTTATCAAAACATTAAAAGAGATTTCTCTAACCTGTAGGTTAGGTTAGGTTTGTTTTATAACAATCCATGAAACGGTTTCGGAGAAAATAATGTAACACACTATGCTGAGTGGCACCCAATTTGGTGCATTATAAAATAGTTTTAAGTTTTCGTTCTAAATTATTTTCTTACTGTATTTCATTTTCTTGTAATTTTTCTGTGTCTTGCACCAAATAAACGATTTTCTTCTTCTTCTTCTCTCCAATGTTTCACCTAAAATAGGTACTTTAACCTTGTGAGACCATACGGATAGTGTAAACCCTTCTGTTTCGCTTTTTCTCTAGGATCGGAATTAAAAAGTTACACCAAACAAAACTAGTTGAACGAGGGTCGGCCAAGCCAACTTCCAATCTGGGAAGTTAGTAACGCCGAAAACGAGATAGCACGTGCCGACATGAAGTTTAGACCCCTCCATTAATGTAAACTCAGTGAAAAATGATATGGAATTCAGGTTGTATCTTTTAGTCTTTTTGTTTTCGTCGGAGTAAAGTTTGGACAAAATGAAGGTAGGTATAGAAAAATTACCAGAAACTTTATGTGAAGTAAAGAATAGCGAGCCATAAGTACTTTCCCATAAAAATATTTGTGTTCTACTCAAGATCTACGCAAACTCATTTTTTAGGGTTCCGTAGCCAAAGGGTATTTCCACTGTATGTCTGTCTGTCTGTCACTAGGCTGTATCTGATGAACCGTGATAGCTAGACTAGAGTTGAAATTTTCACAGAGCATGTATTTCTGGTGGCACTATAACAACAAATACTAAAAACAGAATAAAATAAATATTTAAGTGGGGCTCCCAAAAAACGTGTTCTTTTTTGCCGTTTTTTGCTCGATATTAATAACGACAACAGGTAGATACTTGAAATATTCACAGAATATTTAGTTGTATATTCACTCAAAAAATTTATAATTAAATTAAAATAAAATAAATATTTAAGGGGGCTCCCATAGTACACACGTGATTTTTTTCCGTTTTTTGGTAATGTTGTATAGATAATGGTACGGAACCCTTCGTGCGCGAGTCCGACTCGCACTTGGCCGGTTTTTATTTACACGAGCAATTGTGAATGTGGTGAATACCGCCAGGAAACATATAAATCTACAGCTCAGTTAAACTTAATTCCAGAAGTTAACAATACGACTGTATCCATACTGGATCGCGATTGTAATTTACGTTCACAAAGCGAAGGCAAATTGAATTGTACTGGGCTCCATTCCATTTTCGCCAGTTGGAAGGAACTGACAGCCATCACGACAGTCGATCTTTTGTGCTGGCAATTTAATTGGGAAGTTACGAAATAAAAAACTTGTGCGCTGGAAAAAAAAACTGGAGTTCGTGACATTAGAAAAAACCGGTCAAGTTCGAGTCCGTCTCGCGCAGCGTTCCGTACCGCCCGACTCAAACTTTGGTTTGGCAGCCTACCATTTTAACAGAAGTTATTTTTTTGCGTTGTTTTGAAAATGATTGGGGCCGAAGGCTTCAATTGGACTGACCTTTTACCTAAAATAGGTCAGTCCAACTGAAGTCGGCGTCCCACAATCATTTTAACAATTTTAAAATAAGTTACATTTTGCGTTTTTTATAGGCGGTTTTTTATAAATATTTATATAATTTTACATAGTTAACATTTAAGAATTTCACTCTATATCACCTTAATAATAAAAAAACGTTGCGAGCACAGCTTTTGTTAGAGACCTCTTAACTTTTTTTTTTTTAATAAAAGTATGACATATTCCTACTAAAAAGGATCTTCTTTGAATTCAAACTTTTAATCAACTGTCGTAATTAAAAAAAGTCCTAGCTCTTGAAGAATAAAGTAAAATACTTCTATTCAATTATTTAACGAATTACAAGGCAATATAAATTCTCTTTAACAAAAGAAAATGTTTTTGATAGGTAGCTCCAATTACAAGATAAACAAAAAAAATACCAAGTTTTTTGTGTGCTAAGCGTAAATAATTCGTAGGATTTGCGACCTACGATCTAGGCTTCTATCTATACATATAGCCTACTTCAAACGTTTGCAGACGTTTCATCTTTTTATTTACTATCTACTTAATAAAAATCTGGTACGTATTCGCTCTTAAACAAATATTATAACAAATTGAGTTAACCTATATAGGATAAGGATAATTCGGGTTCCGCAGGTTAACAGGTTAATTTGTTAAAATTGTGAGTTCTTATATGAATCTAACATTTTTGAATAATTTAACCGGGGATTAACCTATACTCTATTTAATCTAAGATGACAGTGACAGCCGTAGTTCGTATTTTCAATCACTTAGGGCCACTTGCACCAAAAATTTAACACTGGGTTAAGACACTAACTCGAGTTAGTAAACGTCAGATTCATAAGAAAACTGTCATTTTAACTCGAGTCAATGTCCCAGTGTAAAATTTTTGGTGCAAGCGGCCCTTAATATACTCACAAGCGAGGTATTTAAAAATAGGCGATAAATTATTTAAATTCCTGGACGGCGTTGCTAGATTTGTACGATGTAGTATTTATTTAAAGTTAAAGAAACAAGTGTAATATGTGTTCATATGAGCTTTCACAGGCGTCACCTTAGATTGAACACAGTATAGGGTTAAATTTACGTGCAAGGGGTTATTAAAATATCCTTAAAGTTTCAACGACTTCAAAAAAACAATCAACGAAATAAAATATTTGCAGAACGTGCTTCGGTCAATTGAAAGGACACCATGCATACACTCGTAAATATATCTCTGAAGCCTTTATCGAGGGTGAAACAGAGCATATTACAGCCATACACACACTTACAGTAATAATGTTTCCAGTTATATCAGCCAACGTAGGGTCACCGTAAATGGAACGGAAGTTAATGTTGCCAAGTTATTTCCACA
Organism: Acleris cristana; assembly: GCA_948252455.1. Lineage (NCBI taxonomy): Eukaryota > Metazoa > Arthropoda > Insecta > Lepidoptera > Tortricidae > Acleris > Acleris cristana. The sequence goes on along the minus strand of OX411774.1, from coordinate 3,535,785 downwards.
TTTGCCGCTCGTAACCACGTTTTGTCATATGTGATGCCAAATGTGTTGCGATGTTACGGCAGTCGTGTTTTTGTTTTAAATTGGGGTGATTTTAGGGTTCCAAAGGTACGGAACCCTGTTGCTAAGCTTTAAATCGTTGTTCGTCCGTCTTAACTTTAAAGAGCCATATCTTTTGAACCGTTATAGATCGTCAGTTTCTATAGAACGTGTTATAATGGCGGATTTCCTCAACATATTAAAAAACTTCAAAGCGGTAACACATGCAATACAAGTTTAGTGTCAAATTCGACAAGTAATAAAAACTGACCAAGTGTGAGGCGGGCGGTATGAAACCCTCGGTGCGCGAGTTCGACTCGCACATTACTTGGTGGAGGTTTAGTTTAAGAGTTGGTTAAGGTGTAAGTAATTTGATCAATATACACAAATAAATATAATATTTATGAAGCTTAGGGCACTAGCTCAAGGAAGTTGGGACAACCCCGCCACCGATCAGTAGGTAAATAAGACATTTGTTTTTTTTCCAGTAGCTACTTACACCAGGTAATATGAAAAAAAACTTTTCCTCTGGTTACTACCACTTTCTTTTTTATTTCAATATAATTAAATAAAAACGTAAATAGGTATGTTATGAGTTTTAAAGGTTTATTTTACAATTTTGTCGGCGTATTTTAAATGTATAACGATGCCAAATAAAAGCTTTGTAGTACCAATCGTCTTTGACTATATCCGTGGACAGACGGACATGGCGAAACTATAAGGGTCCTTATAAACTACGGAAAGACTACGGAACACTAAAAAGGGTACTGTAGCCACACTGCAGGTTAATTCCGACATAAATAACTAGAAATAGACGCTAAAGCTTCAATAGCAAGAACATTGAAACTAAAAGTGGTCTGGTTGCGGTTGAACTTTTACATGTTTTCAAAAAGTTTCAAACTCAATTCGGCATCCAAAAGTTCCAACTAGAACCTTATATTTCCATGCAAGAGTTTGTTGAAACTTTTACTTTCTCTCCAAAAGTTTTTGTATAATATTGTAATATTCGTTGTGGAACTAAAGCAAATTATGTACTCGTACCTATACTCATATTTTGTTGACATTATCGTCTTCTGTACTAGTAATATTACAAAATTTAGAATTGCAGCTTCAGGCACTGTTACTGCAAGTCGTTTCACTAAAGTTGGCGCACGATACAAAGCATGGGCGTTTTTGGAACTGTGGACTTATTTAGGTATATAAATTCTATAGCATTTTTGGACAGAGAAAAATACCCCGCGTGTTTATTTAGTTTGCATCTTATTCTTTAATAGCGTTAACTTCACACAAGAAATGTCCAAGTATCAAAAATACATTGCAAAGTATCAAAATAATGTCGTTCTTCGTTCCTTCCTTGACATTTTTGATGTGTGCATACCTAATCATGAGTTCTTCATTAGTAATAACATCATCATTATCGGCCAATCTTAGTCCCTTGTTGGACATAGACCAAGTAAGTGCCACCTTGATCTATCTGAAGCTCGTTTATCAAACTTCTATCAGTCACTAGACCTATCACTCCACCTCGCCGCGGGACGTCCTTACGTTATGTTTACCGAGTCGTGTTCTTCACTCTAGAATGCATCTACTCCAACAGCTATCAGTTCTTCTGCAGATATGGCCATCCCACTGCCACTTCAACGAGCTTATTCTGTGACCGTTGAACCCTTTTTCAATGTCTGATCACCTCATCTCGGAGGTTATTAACGTTCATTAATAATTATTTATTTATAGGTATTAGCCTGTAACTTGCCACTGCTGGGCAAAGACCATCCTTTTTTTCTAGCACGTTGCACGTAATCCTAATTATAATTGCAATGGTTTTTTAAACTACACAAGTATGTTTGTCGCCTATTTTCATATTTCACCAGACTGACTTGACAAATTTCAGCGATTGCGTCAGAATATATCTATGCCCAAAAAATGTTAATACAGGCAATAAATTTCGGCTCTGTTCTTTATCAAACTTCCACCACTGTCAGTCTCGTATGTCTGAGCTCGAACCCGTATAGCAGGCGTCGGTCTGATCATTAATTTTGTTGACAAACTTTAATGAAACAGCGCACCTGCGCCAGTTAATTACTTTCTCACTCTAATTTCAGTCGGTTCCGAAATTAACACATCAGCGTTCATCATGTTTATAAAGAACTAGGAAAATGTTAAGAGTGAAAAGGGGCTTTAGGATAATGAATTCAAATATGTTAAATCAAGATAATTTCTTAATTTAAACCGTTACATACGGACTGTTATACATTAAAGAAGCAACAATCAAGTGCCTAGATTCGAGCCTAGGGATACTCCGAGTAGTATTTCTCAAAACGAAAACACAACAATCCTCATAGCATTAACGGTTCTACTGCTAATCTAAACAATACAATAAATAAAGGTAAGCCTTTTAACTTTAACTGCATGGGTGATCTAATTAAAAATAAAACCGATTTCAGCAACGATATTTTACCAACCAATTTAATTACAAGTCTGTAATAATTTAAAGTTACCCACTAAGTGGCCCATTAGTTGTCGCCTTCAAGTTTTAATGGCCGACCACGAGCAAGCACTGCTCATTCAATTAGGTTTCGATCTTCGGCAATTCGCTGGGAACTGCCCAAGAAAGTGCAAGACATGCGAGGAGTAATTATTTTATTAGATTTTGAAACTATTGAGTGGTTTTGAAAGTCGACCGAGCTTTCTTCTTGTTGTTACAATAGTAGTCTCTGACGCTAGAGATTGTTGGTTCGATCTTCCCTTTACTTGTATTGGTCCTTATCTCTGGCCCTAGACAGACGCATTACAAGAACGATATCGTTATCGAAAATATTATAGTCGAACGCTTATGTCAGTTCCATACATGTTGACAGTTTTCGAAAATCCTAGAGCTTCGGTTCATTTACTTTTTAATGATGACACTTTGCGTTTGAAACGTATTAGAAATGTTTTTTAATTGGATTTTAAGCCAACCCTGTCAGATTCTGTAACGTGTTCTTTATTTTCTGGAATACGTTAGGCAATGTTGCCAGTAATTATTAGACTAGTACAGAAAAATACCCTTACATTTTTGAATTTAGAATTCAGTACACGTGGGAAAGGTCGACCTTTTTACTCGAAATTAACAAAAACATTCCTCATTTCATTTGAAGAGACGTGGGTGGCACGCCAACAAAACGAAGAAACATTTACTGTAATGGATATTAAATATTAAAATTAATATCATTACAGGGGGACGGTCATTTTCCTTTTATACTTCAAAAATTCTATTATACCGATGTTTAATATTTAATTTTCACTTTTATATAGACGAGACTTCTTGCATTATTGTCCTCGAGACTTCTTTGTGGCACTTATTCCAAAGAAATATTTAAGTTAACGTGAGGTGAAGACCAATACAGAGCTAAACATCTTGACCAGCCGTTGCACTTAGGGCTTGTTTCACAATCGACAAGTAAATTTATGTGCCAGTTAAAGTTAGCTCTCTCCTTGTCTATGTTCAAATGTAAGAAAAGGAAAGGGCTAAATTTATGTGTCAGATATGCTTTACTTGGCGATTGTGAAACAGGCACTTAAGATCAACTCCACAGAATACGCTGCAACTTCAGAAAGGATCAAATACAGGGTGTTTGGCAGTCGGGTGTAGGCGTTTTAAAGGATGATAGTTAGGTTTATTCTGAAAACTGTTAACGACATTTACTATTATGCAAAGTTGCACGGTTTTTACAGATATTGTATTTTTTAACAATTTTTGAAAAACACTATGTTCGCAAGAAAAACAATTAATAATCAGTCGGCTTATTTGAATTTGATATTTTGAAGAACCAAGGTATTGCGAATGCAAAACACTAAAAAAATATTCAATACGGGCTGTATAGGGTGTTTATTTATTGTTCTACTGGTGAACACAGCGTTTCTTCAAGAATTAAAAAAAATACAATATCTCAAAACCGTGCAACTTTGCATAACAATAAATGGTGTCAAAAATGTTCAGAGCGATCCTAACTGCCAAAGATCCTGTAAAACAGAATTCTAACCATTTTAAAATATCTTCCCTATAATTGACCTTTAGTGACTAAGTATCTTAAGTAAACTTTAAGAGTTAGGTTTACGTGGTGAACATTTTAATTCAAAAAACTTTGGTTTTGTTAATTTACTTAAAAGATGGATTAGCTTTGTTGACTACCCAAAGCCAATAAGTTGAGTCCACAGAAAACTATTAAATACTTGTATTTGGTTGTAGTTATTTTGGTTTGAACGTTGATTAGGATCATCGGGTACGTATCATACTCTTACTTAATTATATAAATTTCAAAACACTTCAAAGGTCATAATATATAATGGGTTTTTTTCTGAAACCATAAACTTTTAACTTTTCACGATTTTTATAAAACAAACCTAACCTATCCTAATGATTCCTAAACAATGGCTTTTTAAATACTCTGAAAAAGAAAACCGGTATATATTATAACTATTATGTATTATGATCTAGTACGTATTTTCAACTTTATATTTTTAATATGATCCAGGATCAATCCGTGTAACAAACAAGGGTATTTAATACCTAAATAGTCTCTCGCACACCTTTGTTAAATTTTAATGGCCACTTTCTCTTCATCGTTTCTCAATTTTACCATAAGTCTTAGTTACTAACTTACTATTCGTTAGATTACATTGGCAAGCTCTTCATAAGTACCCATAAACACTTTACTAACCAAAATACTTGACGTGTACAACTGAAAAAGGTTTGTTAATGTCATGTGTGTACAAAATTATAAATACAGACAGAGTGACTAGGCTAACGTTGGCGCAGTTTTGTCGGCGCCTCATAAGGCTCGATTTATACCAAGCGAACGAACAAGAATTGTATGCATTATCTCTTACGTTTTCTTCGTAAAAATAAAGACAAAACATGTTCTAGAGCATTCGCTCGTTTGGTCTAAATCCACCTTAAGCCGAGTGCCCAGCACATTTAGCCCAACATGTACAGGAACCATTACAGGAACATTCCAGAAACAAAACACTTCGCCACCATTCCATATTCAAACGTATCTCGTAAATTTAGCAGCGGATTAGCGAACCCAGAATCGTGCGAACTTCACAATGCACCGCTTAGTGCCATTGAATGCATAAACGTGAGATGTGCATCCGTAAGTGGACTTGGATGTTGCGGAAGTTAAATTAGAGAAGTGTGGAATCACGAGTGGATTGTACGGCGTAACGGTGTAAGTTTTGAAGCAGTTCCCTTTGAGCGAAGTGCATGATGTGCAAGGCGCGATACAAGGTCTGGAGTTTGAGCTTGTAGTTTACTGTTGAGTGGGTCGTTGTCGGTTAGTTGTAGATTTGACAGATTCTTCAGGATTTTACTGCAGCTATTTTTTCTATGCGTGGATTATAATTACAGAATTGCCTTTTGGTGAAGTAAGTCCCATGAATTTTAGGATTTACTTCTGCGTTCAGGCTTGCAGACTATTTCGCTTTAAGATTACTTTTGGCAAACACTGCAAAAAAATTGGTCTCTTCTAACAAGATTGTGATTGTTGTGTATAAGCGTCTTGATTCGACAAGACGTTAGATACATCAACCAAGATGTTAGTTGAAGCACTTAAGAACTTGCTGTTGTTACTATCCGCTTTGGTTGTTATAACTAAATATCATAATTATAAGTATTGTATTCATTTTTTGTCAACTAAGAGAAAATCTCTCTTGGTCGGCTCACATTTTTTTGATTGAAGTATGCTGTTTTGTAATTTTAATGCTATTTTCGCGTCACTAAGATCCCAGTAAGATCAAAAGCCGTTCTAATTTGTAGTTAATGATTATTTTTCATAAATACTAAATATCTACCACAGTACTCGTAGATACATACTATGTTTTTACGCGTACCTACTTGTAGCGCTTTTATGCTATTTGTTTTAGTTGTATTGGTTTCGTATGTCAATTTTCCTAGGAGTGTGGCAGAGTCTAAAGTCGTACTAATTACATAGCAGTTACCTTGCTTTCGTACTTTACTTGTTTGTTAATCACGTCAATACGATTTAAAGCAACTAATTGAATCCCTAAATCAGTATAAGCAAGACAGATCCGTGTTTCGCCTAAAATCCTTTCCAGAGATTTGTCACCTTGAAAATTACTCAGGCCGATAATCCCAGCAGGCTCCATCATGGCTTCGAAGAAATTGTGTTTGACGTAACTTTTTAAGCACTCCGCGATAGAAAGGTTCCGAAATGAAATTATGTAAAAATTCGAGAGCGATGTTTCGGTTTATGTCGATCGGGGAATTGGAAGGTGCTAATGCTGAATAGGTACAGATCTTCAGAATCCTTTTAAAAAAGGGAGGAAACTTTTATTCAGTTAATTTTTTTCTGGCATTTATTTCTGGTTTCAGGATATCTACATTCTACAGCTTTTAATAAGTAGATTTCGACAGGGTTGGCTCGTAGCTATACAAACCACGCTAAGGCCTCTATTCTACTGGGTAACAAGCCTGCCTAGCCCTGATGCACTACGCTAACTAGCGTTTCTATTCGTTTCGTTTATAAACCAATCGCGTCACTGGTAGATGACGTGATACGAAGGGTCACGTGATCTACCAGTGACGCGATTGGTTAAAAAACGAAACGAATAGAAACGCTAGTTAGCGATGCATCTTGGCAAGGGCCTGTGATATTGCTTTTGGCATGTTATTCTATTGTCATTGTTTCGATAGCTCTTAATTACTTGATAGTCATGGCGGCCGAGTTAAATAAAATCATACCTACATGAAAAATGTGGTATCCTGCCTTTTAATCGATTATTTATTCTTGGAATATTTACAGTAACAGAAAAAAAGCAGGTTGGGAAGCGATACATTTTGCGAAAAGGCAGAGAACCGAAAAAAAACAATATGGTTTTACCCCAGGAGAATACAGGCCCTGCTTTACAATAAAAAAAAACATTCTGCAATTGAAAGAGTTTTATGAAATTTTAGACTATAGATAATATTATGAGGTAAACTATTGCTACATCTGATGCATCTTAACCACTAGTCGTAAACATTAACTTCCATAGTTGTTGAACAAGAGAACATTATGTAATGCAATATGCAACCAAACACACTGCAGTCTGCGGCAACTGCATCAGTTTACGAAGAGTCACCAAGTTTTGGTGCATTCTTTTGTGTTGGCGTGGAAATAGTGGGCAAAGTTTAGTGCGGTTGTGATGGTGTGAACATACGGCAACCGGAATAAAAAAAATACTTTGGCTGAAGATTTTAAACTTAGTATTCGGAGTTTACAACATGTAAGACAAGAAATCGATTCATTACATTGATTTTAAAATAGTTAAATAATTTCAATTAACTAATGGATTTACTTTTGTAAATTACTTTTGTACATTACAGATTTCATCAGTAAGATTACTGATTCTGCTCTAATTTTGTGTTTTTAGGGTTCCGTACCCCAAAAGGAAAAAACGGAACCCTTATAAGGATCAGTTTGTTGTCCGTCTGTCCGTCTGTCTGTGTGTCAAGACCCTTTATCTCGGGAACGCGTGGAGGTATCGAGTTGAAATTAAAACCATATACTCCGGTCTACAGTCCCTTGAAGCCGTTTAAAAATCAAACTTCTACATTCACGTAAAAAAAAGATACGGCCGTTTAGGTCGCAAAAAACGTGTATTTCGACACTCTCCAGGGAATCAAAATGTATAGGGTGTTTCCCATTGACCTAGAACTATGAAATTTGGCAAGCAACACCGTCTTTTACTACAAGTATAGGAAAAAATCTGAAATCTGGACTGGAAAAATATATATTCGAGTAGATCCCTTCCCAACTATTTGTTATGATTTTGAATTCGTTTTGATATTGTTTTCCGTTTTGAAGAAGTATTAATATAGTTTAACGAAATTTTAAACGCTATCAGAACATACCGTTATGACATTATTACATGTATACCTACATTACATTTTATAAACCAACCTTACTCTACGATAGTAATTTAAGCCTAGTAAAGCTATGTTCTGAGTAATACGTTGTTTAATATAGAATTACGCTCCCAAATTACGAACGTCGTCACAATCCAGGCTCAATTCAGTCTAGGCACAGGCTTAAGTTCGCATCCCGTCAAAATCTTCATAAATATTGATCGGAGGAGACCTCGTTAAAACATTTCCTTACTTATCCATTACGCAATCATGAAACTTAACGCCAATCGCGCCAATAATTCCCGAGTTGACGGAATGGGGGACATTTTTATCCCCCTCCCCCTAAAACTGGAAAACTTTTAATTGCTTTCGAATTAAGGGGTTGATTTGCGAAGGCATCGTTAAATTTAATTGGTACAATTCGAACAGCCGTTTGGACAATGTGTTTTGTTACCTCCATCATTATAAAGTACTTACGGGTTTTCATTGCATTGCAGACATTTTTGTTTTAGTTGTTAAAAGTACTAAAACTAGTCTTATTTAATGAAACTTACTTACTAGCTTAAGGATGTCATGGTTACTAAGCTTTTCCAAACCAAGGTTTCCACATTTTACTAATTAAGCGCTTTTTTCTTACGTGTTAATTAACTTTTAAAAAGCAGAGATATCGTTTTTTTTGTTTGTGTGTCATAATTTTGAGAGTTTTTAGATATGAAATCAGCGTTTAATAATAACGGGGCAAAAAAAGCACGAATTCATTTGTAATTTCTCGGCTCCGATACACATGAAGAGTATTACAACTTATAACAAAACATGAATACTTTTACAAAACCCTTTTACACCAATACTTAATAATCACTTTTGTTTCAGGTACGTACGAGTAGCAGCTTTATTAAAAAACCGCTGATGTGTCAACAACAGTAAGAATAATCCGCGTATAATCCGAACGTTGGTGAAAACAGGCTGGCATGCAAACCACAAACTATGGCCAAAAGATCAGAAAAAAAAACAATTAAAAAAAAGAACGCGGATGCCGATGGCATGAATATACAATGAACGTAACAGTTCCCTGCATTCGGACAAAGATCGTTGTATAAAGCCAGTATGCGCTGTCTATGCTCAGTTTGTTTCAATGGCTGGAAAAATAGAGTTGAATTAATCTTTTGGCCGATATATTTGAAATTTCGAAATAATTTATTCGCATTTATTGTATTTTAGTAGCACAGTCTGAAGAGACATATAATATAAAAGCCTTGCTTATAAAAGGTGGAGCCGGTCCTTAAAATGTTTTTGACCTTTAAGGGCGCCCGCGGCGTTTGCATTTTTTCAAGTAACTAAATCCTTAACAATTGACTCTGCGACAAAAGAATCTATGAAAAGTATAAACGAGACGAAATTGTGCTCAGTTTGTGCATACACATTTAATATCAAATAATATATTTGGTAATTATACTGTAAAAAACTTAATCCTAAACAGCTCTAAGATAAAATATGTTCCGTGTTGCACATTAAGATTTAAGTACAATAATTATTATTTTATCAACTGCGAGTACAACTAGGGTTGACAAAATATTAATTAGGTACTACTTATCGTTAAAAAAATAGTTCAAATTATAATAGCATTAATTGATACGATAATGTTTTTACCCCTATTGTTAATATCGTAGGTACGTTTACCAAATAATTCCACTCGTTTTAAGTAATTCAAAACGTTGCGTACAAAAAAAAAGTTTATTATCGAATATTCACAGCCACTGAAGCGGATTCGGCTGCCTGCTGATTCGTTTGAAACGGTTTTAATCGGATAACTCCGGTTTTCGTATGGCGAGCGGATTAATTCGATTCCATAGCTATCAGAAAAAAAAACGAAAATGAACAATATTCGTGCTGTAAATATCAAGCATAGAGCACTACCATAGACTCCACAGATTACACATGCTTATATACAAGTTTCTACTATTTATTAAGTCCATGGAATTCGTTAACAATGAATAAAATACAACGGAAAGTTATGGTTTCGCGATTGAAAAGTGAACCTTAAGAGATGTGTTCTTTATACCATTGATAGGTTAAAATCGACCGATGAACTGCTTGTCAGTAGGGCCCTTATGAAACATGAGTAATAACTTAGTTAGATGCAAGTGCAAGTGTGAAAGCAATAGCCAGCCGATGGCTATTAATTAAATGGCAATACCTGATAACCTGCGAGCTGAAACCCTGTACAGTCTGTGAGCACTTAGAAGGTTTATACTTCTTCTCACTCGCTCTTATTAAGAACGTATAAGACCGAGTGAGAGACTAGTAGGTACAAACCCGAAGCACCTTCTAAAAGCTATCGCACTGTAACTCAGTCGACATGTTACGGTCGCCGTTATAAATAGCTGAAAACTTTATTGCTTTGTCGCTTTAATGTCATGATTGAACTCCTGCACTAATCTGTCAAAGGCGTTGAAGCGACAGGGTAGAAAAATGTACAGCTACTTACACGGCTGGCTGTAACTACGAGTAGGCATTACGGCGTTAATATAATTAATTAGTGTTGTAAATCAGGGATTAGTGTCACGACACGTCCGGGACGTGGCTGACATGTTGGATATAGGTACCTAATAGTACCTACCTATTTCGTTATCGGAATATTCGGTTCAGTGCTAAACCAGAATACATAATTCATGCGTAGCATGACAGAGACAGGGTTGACAGTGGTTTTTATATAATAGTGATGTAATAATGTCGATGTTTTTGTATTTAGTCGGCCTAAAATGTATGTAGGTCCTACAATGCCCTTTTTTACACGCAAAATGCTCTTACGCATGCCACCTGGACCCGAGGGGCTACCTCCATGGTTGATGGTTGGTGATGGCCGCAGGTCCTGGGTAGTGATTCTTTCAAAAGCAAAGGTGAGCGAACGCAGGAGTGAATGTCCAAGCGACGAGTTTAAGTAGTCCCGTCAAAGCGAACAAAACACATTTCAGCGCGTGTATTCAAGCGTGCGTGCGTCATAGTAAACTGACATAAAGACTAACGAGGGAAGATCGCGTACTCAACTCTCTGAAAGTCAGTTTAACTAATCATTGTCGGTTATCGGTGTACTTTCGTAAGTTGATACTTTTATGGTTTAATATTCAACCTACATCGTTTAGTCTCTTATGCTGCGTTATTCAGCCTAATAAAATATATCTCTACCACTGAAAAAAACAAATAACTTTTAGATCAGTTGCAGTGTCATATCTAAGACTACTTAATAGGACATTATAGTTATTTTAAATAGTTAGTTCACATAATGAGAATTGTAAAATAACAGGATTTAAACCACCCCGAATACTTTTTCTTTTATAACATAACTTTGTATCCTGCGTAATGTGGCAATGGTAAAATTGGGCCGTTTTTCTCGTGGTCCTACTATTTTTGTCCCACTGATTTTAGACAGAGCCCCGCCCAAGGGCGCCCAAGGGCGGGGCTCCTGCTTGTAGGTGGTTTTGCCCTTCGGGCATCTGAAGATACCTAACGAACCTAACCTACCTACTTTTAGAACCACAATTAGTATTTAGTGATCAAATCTGGTTCACTTTTTGACTAGTATGACAAATTAGTAGGACCACGAGGAAGTAGGTATGTCAAAATAGACCCTTCAAAACTCTAAAGACAACATAACACCAATATCACAGCTCACGTGTAAATATATCGCCCGAAAAAACCAAACAATTCATAAAATAATGGACAATTCACATCAACCGAACACGCCCCGTTACCAACCATGTATGACATCTGATTAGCCTATACTGTACGTGTGTTGCATACAAACCCGCCGCTTAAACCCAAAACGCAAAAAAAACCACACATAACCCGTTCACTTAAATCATTTCAATACTGAACGTGGCAAATTGAAGCGCTTTCCATTGATTTTGCGCCGTAAAGCAATCAAATATGGTTGATTATTGAAGAGTGCCTCCACGTATAGTCGGGCTGAAAAAGTTTTTGAATAGTCTATGAAGTTGCGTCCTTCCGGAATCAGTTCGTTAGCGTATAGTTCAGAGCTGACGTCCGGTGCCGCCATATTGGCAATGTTGAAGGTTTTAAATCAAAACCGTACTCTAGATGTATCGTAGAACAAATCATATTTCAGGAGATAACTTAAGAACATGAACGGATGTGGTATGCAAAGAATGTTCAATGATTTATAATTACGTAGGTACCTAACTTATATTATAATTTGAGGAATATGGTGTTTAGGAGTTGTAATAAAGACAACACAAGATGCATTACGCTAACTAGCGTGTCTATTCGTTTCGTTTTTAAACCAATCGCATGACTGGTAGATGACGTGATACGAAAAGTCACGTGATCTACCAGTGATGCGATTGGTTATAAAAACGAAACGAATAGAAACGATAGTTAGCGTAATGCATCTTGGCAAGGGCGTCTAAGCGATTTTGATTGATAGAAAAGAAAAACGTTAGTAGAGTTTTCATCTTCGCTACGGCCCCAGTTACTTTAAATGTTTTTTGCTGTACTGTGTATAGTAGGAAATTATTTTTTTCAGTGTTAGAGAGATATTTCATTAGGCTGGAAAACAGTACCTACCTAATCTACTTACGGTACCTACCTACACAACTATATGGCCTTTTCGATACTAGTGCTAATTATTAAGACACTCGCGTTCACCTCGTGCCGTAACTTCAGGGGTGTTATTCTCTGAAAAGCAAAGGTGAGCGAACGCAGGAGTGAATTCCAAGCGGGGAGTTTAAGAAATCCCGTCCGAGCGAACAAAACACATATTAGCGAGTGCATTCTCAATTAGGCAGCCTTATACGTTTGAGACGACATGCTGCCAAATTGAAAATGCACGCCCTAATATGTGTTTTGTTCACTTTGACGGGACTACTCAATCTCGCCGCTTGGACTTCACTCGTTCATTCGCTCACCTTTGCTTCTTGAGAGAATCACACCCCAGCACTCGCATCATAAAAGCCTTTATCCCCCTTATCCGTATCCTTCATCCTTGTTAATGATTGTCCTCTTTAAATATCTAGAACATGTGTATGAGAGTTCCATTTACTTTTATTATCCTTACCTAGCTTGCATGGATTCTCGGCGGGACTTTATTGAGAGAGTATTACTGCACATAAAACTTCGATCCCATTAAGGTGCCTCTTAGGGGTTGGTAGGGTTGGTACTACATACATAAGCGGTAGCGTTTTAAACGAACAATATAAAAGTACCTTATACTACTTCTGACAAATAATATAAATTGTTACAGTTTGAGATTTTTTTTAAAACAGGACCAAACGGGATGAACGCTCTTAAAACAAGAAGCAATAATGTATAATTACATTCACTTAAACACGGCAATAATGAGTCACTTTTAAATCACGTGAAGTGTAAACGACTTCTACTCAAACCAGTTTTTCCCGGTTGTTTTTTCAAAGTAATTCGTAGTTTAGTTTATTTGTAGCTCATTTTGCCCTTGTAACACATTAAATAGAATAATCAAGGAAGTCAACTTTTAAGTAGAATCTTAGTATATTAAACAAACACCTACTTTATCACCCATGATTTTTAAATTACAAATTTTACGAAGCAACGCATAAGTGCGGTGCACCTATTTAAGAATGTTGCTCCTTCGGACATACAAAGTAACCTTAGAAACTCGTTTCGTTACAAACAAACCCATCATAGATGACGCTATTGTTACTGGATAACCAACTGGAACTTTAGGTGGATTAATCTACTACAGATTGAGCGATTCCCATTCACAAACTTCCGTCAAACAAAGTACAAAATTATAGTTTCAGTAGTTCCTTTAAAATATTTTAAGCAGAACCAGTCGTTCTTTCAGTTGAAATACTGGGAATAAGCCACTCGAAGTAGCTCGAAGTACGAGAAACTAATCTAATAAAGCAGTCTCACCATATCGCCGTCTTACCGCGCACTAATTAAAAATACCTACCTCGCCAGCCAACTTCTTTTACTCCCATTAATCGAACTAGAATTAAACCTCCAGGCTGACAGTCGGAGCTCTTTGTCGGCAAAAGTGGCGACGATATACCGGTTTTGTTTTTAATTTCGGAACGGGATTTAATTTGACAGGATGAGCGAATACGTAAAGTCAATTTCAAATATAGAATAGTGTGTGAACTTTTTTTATTTGAAAATATTTCTGGCCAGATGTAAATTTGTTAGTTTCATTGATTTGTGAATAGATGGAACACGCGCAAAGGGGTTTGGGTAAAAGTGTTGTCATTTGTAAAAGTCATACATTTTTAAGGTGAACGGCCATTCGTATAAGTGGTAAATTATGATAGATCCATTCAAAATAAATATATTTTGTTATGTAATGTGTGTGTAGTGTCTTAAGTGCGTCGGAGCCGAGATATTTAAATATTTATACCTGACCGTACTTTCAGACCAAAAATGTAATATCTTCTTCAATCTTTAATATTTCCGCTCCGATATTATTTAACGCATTAAATTTTTTCCATTTATGTGTATTTAGAGGTCATCTAAACCATTAGAAGATAATCACACGCGGTTGCTGAAAAAAAAAAGACAAAATGTTCATACAAACTTACCCAATGCCCTTTAATTAAAAACTATTCTATTTTAATACAATAGAGTTCACTTTTGTTTTAATTCTTGAGTAGCTTTTACTAACAATGTATTGTATCTTTTGCATACACCTACTCCATAGAGACTGTAGTTTAAACAGTAATGACAGTCGAAGTTTCAGTCTGGCGTGAACAAAGGATTTAATTAAAGCCAGTCTGAGCTCAGCATGACACGATATTATCTATTTCAATTAAGAATTTAAGATAAATGCATTTCATACAAATTTATTTGCGTATAAATTGTTATGAATAGAAAATAATTGTATTTACTTAACAATAAAACACAAGCGCGTATTTTAGTTTTACTTATGTTTGTTTTTTAAATTAGGGCCTGTTTCACAATCGTCAAGTAAAGCATATCTGACAGATAAATTTAGCTCTTTCCTTTTCTTACACTTGAACATAGACAAGGAGAGAGCTAAATTTAACTGGCACATAAATTTACTTGGCGATTGTGAAACAGGCCCTTAATCTAATTAGGGTAAATCGACAATAACTGGCCAAGCGGCCACCCTCTGGCAACTGGCCACCCTCTGGTAACTGGCCACTCTCTGGTAACTGGCCACTCTCTGGTCATTATGACAAGGTTCTATGGTAAATCAACATTTAAATTCCTTGATGGTACGTGTAATTTTATTAAACAATACCTCTGTAATTAACGCTTTAGTCATAATTACTCACAATTCGGGTGACAGCACTGACGTGACAAACGTTTCGTCTCTATAGAGTGTACCCGCGTTTTGAATTGTTTATGCTTAAATATCGCGTTTTGTTATAGGTTTTTTATTATGCTTAAATATGTTGTAGTTGTTTATGGTTCAGTTGGGTTAGTTGGTAACCTATTTGTAAAAAGGTTTTCTTAATAGTGTAGGTAAATGATCGTTTTTTTTATAAATTTAAATCATCCAGGTATATTGTCTCTAGGACGGGTAGGTACTTGTGTCAGATTCAGTAGGTCTGATTTTTTGTCAGTTTCTAGCGATTAGCGATCTGATGGACTATTTTCTCGAAGGTAATTTACTTATTTAATATAATTTATAGCCAATCCCCAACCCTCATTTTTATTTATACTTGGTTTACCAGAAAAGCAGCTGTTAAATGTTCATGTACACAGAAAAAAATGCTAATGTTGGAGCAGGCAGTAAAAAATTAAAACTTAGTAGTTTTTTTTTTTTTTTTCAAAAAATGTTATTTTCGGGCGGGACGGAAAGCGCTACGTAACCCCCCTATTAAAGAATTGGGCCCAAGTTGACCAATAAGCCATGTAAGTACCCAAAAACTGTCTTTGGCAACGAAAATGTTCCCGAAAATTTAACTTGGAAACTAAACATGAGAGCCTTGCAGCCAATTAGAGGCAACATCTTGACACAAATGTCAAAAAGCACTCGCTTTTAATTGACTCTTTTCAATAGCGACTGTTTTTATTGTTTCATACAGTATTTACTGTTTGATGTATTCCATTGTACTGAAAAATCATAAATAAAATCAATTAAAAACCGAAACAACAGAATGAAATTTAAATATTCAAATTTCACAGAAGCATGTTAATGAAGCGCACACTTTATTACAACTGGCCGTCAATAAACACTATTCGGAATTCAAATTAAAAACAAAGAGCGCAAAAGCATGCTACTCCAACAATGTGAAGTGAAACAACGTGTTCCATTTTCAAATGAACTTTTTGAATCCCGGGTTGTTCATCGTCAAAGGTGTGTCAACGCGGCAGCCGCTCTATTCGTACGAACTTCAGAGCGAGCGATTCGAGTCGAGGAATTTCAATTATGGATCCTTTTTGACTTGTTTTTTATTATTGAGTGATGTTATGTAATATACCAATACCAGTGCTTTGTAAAACGAAATTGAAAGAAAACTGATTGCTGAAATTTGTAACGATTTTACTTTGGGTTTTTATTGTTGTTGTAATGTAACATTTATATAATCATACCACATAAATAAGGAGACCACTACCTTATATTGTTCTTATCTCCTTATCACATTAGAATGAAGTTGCAACACCTAAAACCAACCAGATTAAAAAATATTTTAATGCTCTTAAGCAATTTTTATTTTATTTTATTTTTTACCTTTTTAGAAACTACGAAACCAACAAGACGCCCAGACAAATAGACACTAATAGACAGGTGTCAAACTAACATTTTTTTTGGTACTGTAATGAATAAACTAGTACTTTTAATCATTCAAAAAAAGCAAATTTTCCCAAGTCTCTTCCAAAGGGAGGCTACTATGAAAATTCAATTTCGTCCGTGCCCCAATTCAAAGCGTTCGACATCGACAACAGACACAGTTTTTCCGTTAGAAAAGTGCAACATCCGTGTCCGGGAACGGAAACGTTTCGTTTCACGAAATGGACCTTCGGTGGGTAAGTGGGAAGTAAAGACGTTACTTACGTGTTTAAAGGATTTCTCTTTTAGTGTTGCTGAATCTGATTCAATCGGGAAGTGCCTTTCGACGATTGAACTTTTTAAACAAAGATTAGAGGAGGTACGGTCAGCCTTATAAGAAACTGCACACTTTAGTGTCTTGTCACTTTAACGTCATGTTTGAACTGCTGCACTAATCTGTCTAAGGCGTTAAAGCGACAAGGTACAAAAGTGTGCAGCTTCTTATTAGGCCGACTGTACAGGTATTTCCACGGTATTTCACTTCAACCGGTAGGTAATTCTTTTTATTTTATTTAACTATCATATTTATACATTAAACTGTTTCCAAAGCAAAACGGGTGCGTGTTATCTTCATTTTGGTCGCATAGTTACTCGATTTTCTGATAGGTGTAATGTTACAACTACCTTAAAAAAAAAAGGTAAGTACTTATTATTAAAACGAGCAATCGACAAAAGGTTTATTTTTTTCCCAAAGAAATACTTCAATTTTTTTATAAATATTTCTTTACCATAAATTTAAGATCAGTCTCGCAAGGGTTCTGTTTTCTCATCGAATATACGGAACCCTAAAAAGCAAAATAACCTGGTTATTTACGACACACGGCAGCGCCGTGACGTTTCATTACGTCACGCAGAAATGTGGCGCGCTTTATCACGCCAAATATACTTCGTAATACACCCAAAGGATAAACGGCTTCATCCGCACTAGATTGCAACCATTTGTTATGTAGGTTAAATTTTAAATTAAACTTTTATATAATAAAAAAAATCCTACAAAATCAGAAAAAATATGTAATGTTTAAAAAGCAAAAAACAAAAACTATGTTTCCGCCCGGGATCGAACCGGGGGCCTTCTGCGTGTTAGGCAGATGTGATAACCGCTACACCACGGAAACTTGAAGACAGTGATCGAAAGTAAGCATCTTGTGTTCGGTGGGTGCAAAAGATAACTTATGCGTGTTATGCAATTATTTTATAGACATGTAATTATTATTAATAGCGGCTAATTGTTATTTATAATATAAGTGTGTTAATGCAGGGCTTAAAAGCTATCTCTATTTCAAATTACATCCAAATCCTTCCAGCCTTTGCAGCGTGAAGAATTAACAAACTAAGACACAAACTTTCGCATTTATAATATTAAGTAGAATTGGTATTCTTTACACAAAATAAATCACAACCCAGATAACTGTAACTTCACAACTTATTCAAACTTGGCCCCTTTTCACATTTACTGTTTAGACGCGGGTAATTTACCCGAAGATAAAGCCGGAGTAAGATTACTTCGCAGTTTGTACAGTTTAAGTTGCTAGTTAATTGTTGGCAACTCCTTAATCTTCTGGTTACTGAGCTCGGAGGCTCAAACTCCAAGTAATTCTGGACGCCTAGTGAAAAAGGGTATATGTCTTCGAGAAATCAAGTAAAAAGGGTGTAAGTCTAGTATACTGTTTATGTATACACCCTTTTTATTACCACCACATTTTGCACACCATGGATGTCTTTTTTATGATAATATTGTTATTTTAGGCGAAAAGGGAGCATTTTGAGGTTAAAAAAATTTTTACTAAATGGGACAACTCGATTGTTAGCGTGCGTATGGATCATATTCGCACTGGGTAGTGATTCTTTCAAAAGCAAAGGTGAGCGAACGCAGGAGTGATGTCCTAGCGGCAAGTTTAAGTAGTCCCGTCAAAGCGAACAAAACACATTTCAGCGCGTGTATTCAATTTGGCAGCAAGGCTTCTCGAGCGTATAAGGCTGCCTAATTGAGAATGCATGCGCTAATATGTGTTTTGCTCGCTCTGATGGGACTACTTAAACTCGCCGCTTGGACTTCACTCCTGCATTCGCTCACCTTTGCTTTTGAGAGAATCAATACCCTGCTAGATCAAAACAGTTGTAACTCAAAATACAACTGTATTTTAAAATGAACTTTAATACAACTTCTATGAACTTGAAACGAAACTAGCAAGGATTTTGAGTTGATACTGTTTTGATCTAGCAGTGCGATGTATGTATGTATATAACTCTTATTTACTTTACGGCCAAGTTAAAAACCATACGAGAACATGTCAAATTCAATATTGTTTTACCGAGTGGAAGCGTGCCCCAGAAGAGGCCGGATAATTTTGGTGACTGGTGATATATTGCTCATAAATTGCTCCAGGCACTTTTTACATAGTAAATTGATGTAATCTTTTATCTTACATTTCGGGGCACGCCTTTGGCTTATTAGCCTCGGCTCGGGGCGTGAAAAAAACCTTTTCTGTAAATCTTTAGACTGGTATCATAAATAATTCATACATAATAATGAATGAAATTTTTAATGTTTGAGATTTGGAAAGAGTGTAAAGGAAACAAAAAGTAAAAAAATGTTAATGGGTAGGTACACAGTAAATAGTTTTGGAACGATCTTTAGCAGTTTTGATTGCCTCGACTTTAACCTTATTGCAAATGAATTGTCACAAGTATGTTTAAATGGAATTTTGTACGTTTAAATCAAACTTGCATTTAACTTAATTTTGCAAGTCACTTTATGCTTTAAGTGACTCAAGCTAGTAAGGAATTAATAATTAAATTTGCTTGGTTCTGCGAAGTTTGTTGCTTTGAGTAGTTTAATTTTAAAAGCAATACAGCATTAGTAAGAAATGTAGGTAGTTTTATTTTAAACAAATGGTAAGTTTTAAGAATAAACTTTAGTTACAATAATAAGCACAACCAAAGTTATTCAAATTCGTCCTGAGATAAAGGATAAATAAAGGAAAACAATAATAATTAATAATAAAAGGGAAATTTAAATACTTATTTATTTATTTATTTATTTAATCTTTATTGCACAAAAATACAAATTAGAGTACAAAAGGTGAACTTAATGCCTAATGGCATTCTCTACCAGTTGACCTTTAGACTAACATATCGCATGCTTAATCCAACAGTGTTTGAATAGTGACATTATTGCGGTTAAAAACAATTAACTTTTGTATAAATTCCTTTTAGACACAGTGTCACAATTGTATTTAAAGTGCGCTATATACTAATATACGCTATATAATAATAATTTATTTGGTAATTATCAAGAAGACAAAACAGCATTATTGTCATGATTTGCCAAAGTTGACGTCGTGGTCGCCGCTGGTAGGCTACCCCAAAACCAACTTTTTTTCTAATAAGCCACAAGGCGTAGGTATTAAATTGTAAGTACCAACAAACGTTCCAAACTGACATCATTAAGATCTCTAAACACGGTCTTATACCTACCTATTTCACTGAAACATAAGGTCTTTGGCCTGTATTGTAGGTGGTAAAAACCATATCGTATTTGACCTGTTATGGAATTGTTTTAACTCGGCCGCCATTATAGTCAAGTAGGTAAATAAGAGTTATCATAACGTTGATAACATATATCAAAAGCAATTAGGTTCAACAGACTAGAACAGAGAAACTGATTTTGATCATAATAGCATAAAAGTCGTAGCCATAAGCATCAATATTTCGAAATCCCTCGCTTTCCCCCGTTGTATCGACTCAGCTCCCTTTTATAATCGATACGGCATCGAATGACCAAAAGTTGCGGTCCACTGGCCGCCTATTACGCGCGCCTTTGGCAGCCTTTGTGAAAACAGAACCGCTTTGGGTCCCAAAAGTACCTTCATTGATCGACAACCTTGTTTCCATTTATAACGTTACAAGGTGATATAGGGTTACCTTGCGGGGTTACCCTATCTAATCAAGATTAATTTTAGGATAACCGTAACGTTACGTCGATATCATTTAAACATTAGCAGTAGTCTAGGGTAGTCTTCTAATGATGTGAATAGGATATTCTTATTAAGTTTAATTCATTTTTATTATGTAGGTACATCATATGTTGTTTAACATTGCTCAAAAGTAAATAGGTTGTCGGTTTCTATGTCGATGTTATCTGTCTCTTTTTCAATTAAAACAATCGCTAGACAAAATATATCGATTGCTGAATACGATTTTGTTTAAACCGTACCGTATAAGGTCTTATAAAAAACCGGTCAAGTGCAAAGTCGTTTTCTAGCACATAGATTTACGCACCTTTGTCTTATTGTAGAAACCCAATTAAGTCCTACTGGTGGCGGCATAATATAGTACTTATCTTTCAAAAGCCACACCACACGAGACACGTTACTTTAAAAGTTATCAAAAATCCGTAACGGCTATATCCGTTTTTTTTTTCTTTGCCGATAGGTTATTTTATCAATCGCATTACAAAGTTTGCCTTACGAGAGTTTTTTTATGTAAGTTTTTTCATTAAATGCTCAAAACCGCTAGTGAATACTAATCAAATTTCACAATTTTCGACATCAAGTAAACAAATTTTGGCATAAACTCGTTAAAACTTAGTGGTAACTAATTAAAGAATTACGAAACTTCGTTGATCCTTGTCGCTCTTCAGCCGTGACATAGCTACGGAAAAGAGATAATAACTGCCGAAAATTCAAATTTCGTCTCTACCCCTTTACGGCCTTTGAAATAGCTGATTCATGAAAATATGTAAAACAAGTTCCCTTTGCGTTTCGGATCAAGCAACGTAAACTCCCGAGCATCATGTTTACAGACATAAAGTCGTATAAGCAACGATATACGTACAAGTTGGAACGCTGTCGCAGTCATCTGATCTGATTGGATTTTACCGGTTACAGCCGGACATATCGATTGCCTCTTGTAATTGGTTCGAAGCCGTTTCGCCTCAGTTTATGCGGGTAGATTGAAATGACGCTGTTTTGCAGCTTGACCAATGTAAGTACAAAACGTTCGAATGTGTCCAAGTTATTTAAAAGATAAGTTTTTTTGGATTACAAACACGCTACGTACAAAGCAAAGGACTAAAATGTCGACTGCTAGGTACAGTCAGCGTCATAAATAAGGTAACATTCGAAGTGCACAAATAGCTTGGTACACGGTACACCATAAAATTAATATGATATACCGAACTATTTGAGCACTTTGAATGTTACTATATATATGACGCTGACTGTACTTATCTTTATTAGATTGGTTCGTGCCATCACTTAATCAGTCATCTGGTTAATCGTGGCTGTTACCATTTATTATCTTACTAAGTAGCTGTTGCCCGCGACTCCGTGTGCGTTTGTCGCTATTACCTGAGACACTGGCCACTTTCCAGAAAATACCCTTTATCCTTTCGGGGTTAAAATTCAGCAGTAAACTGAAATATAATATTTTAGTATCGTTGGATTTAAGCGACCTTCAATGCATTAATAACATCGGTGACTCAGCGCAGTTGTTTTGGGAGAGCATCACGTTCTCAAATCAGGGCGTGCTCTAGAGCCGAAACACCTCCGGGACGAAAAATTCAATGCCAGGACGCTATTAACCATTGTTTTCGATCTGCTTTGGTGAGTTATTGGACCGGATACCGCATCGAGGATCTTTGAACGAGCCTCAAATGGAACTAACGCCATCTTGAAATTTGGTAATGATGATGATGCTCGTCGAGCGTAATTTATTAAAACGAGTCGCGTAATTAACGTACATTTTGTACATTTAATTAACCACTTCGTAGGACACAAAATGCTTACACAGTAATAAATGCAGAAGCAGAAACACGCAACTCAGCAAACGCGACCCATTTGTGCATTTTAACTAAACACTTGTAGTGAGGCCGCAGCCTAAATTTTACCATGATATATTTTCTGTTGTTTATTTCTCTCTGCGTGGCTAAATGGTGTACTTATAAAATTCAGTTAATCCAGGCTCCTATTTCCCTTGAGCTCTCGATACAATATAACGGTCCCATTTCAATCGTTTCCTTTTAAGTCGGCGTTACGTTTAAACATTCAGTGCCTGTGATACAACAGTTTGTAAAAAAAAAATACAAATCCTAGTTGGTGGCAATGAATGAGGCCTGTGACGCCCTTAGTCTATGCACGCGTGCATCCGTAAATATAGTTTTAATTAAAAGTGTTTTGTACAAACAGCGTCAATTTAAACAACTCGTGGCGTCTGCATAGAGTGACGCTAGAGTTTCCTTTTGTTGCTGAAAATATATAAACGGAGACTTAACACGTACTACACACGACCATTTGAAAATAAGTTAAGGGTACTTCGACAAAGCAGTTATAGTCTAAGGGCCGTATTAATAAACTGATCTCGACTGTAAGGCTCGTCCCAAGATACGTCAATAATGACAGTTTTCTATTTATTTATTTTTTCTTAATTAATGGCTTTCACTCCTTGTTTTAACACGGTGTATTTCACCAGTATCGAGTTTTAGACAATCGCCATGGACTTATTAGAGAAACAAGTCCATGGATATCACACGCGAGGACAATTGTTCGGTTAAAGACATTTACTCTGGTGGACTAAACAGAAGCACATGGGGTTAGCTCCACGCGCTTCTGTCAAGTCCGACAGTTTTCTATGGCTTGACGTTTACTTTGACGTATTTTGTGACGGGCGTCTCAGTCTAGACGAGTTTATTAATACGGGCCTAAGTAGCTGATGCTCGCGACTCCGTCTGCGTAGAAGTAGTTTATAACGGGTAAAAAGTATCCTATGTCCTTCCCCAGGGTTTAAGCTATCTCCATACCAAATTTCATTAACATAGGTTCAGCGGTTTAATCGTAAAAGTGTAACAAACCGATGAAGTTACTTTCACATTTATAATATAAGTATGGAATATCAGTGACCCTGCCGTCTAGGCTAATTGATCGATAAACAATTACCGATATAGGTAAATATTTCTTCGAGAGTCTTGAATAATTTCTGTTAATCTTAGTATTTATTTCTCTATACATTTTTAATTACATATAGCATTTTAAATTTCACAACACCCATAAGTACCTAGTTTCCCAATAGACTAGGTCACTTTCTACTTATGTTTTTTGCGGTTCAACAGAGGTTCGCTTTACGTTTAACTATAAAAAGGAGAGCACTTCGATCCTGAATTATTACGAATGTCGTTTACGATTGACGTTACAGTTTTGAACAGATGTGGTGTATGATATACGACATCGTACTTTGTCTGATATTCATATTCATCTTGCTTTCTCAATTAGCTTATCAATGGGGTATTGAAATCGACTTAAAAGCAAAATAAATACCTAAGAAGTTTTCCGACCAAATACGATGCCGTATAATTATTCACTACATCTGTATTATAGAAGTCTACATGTTCCGTCCAATTTAAACAGACTTCAACAACGTGAATTTAGATTTCTCTTACTTTGACTGTACCTCATTTGCCATGCACTCGCTATAGTGTCCCGATCGTAAGGAAATTAGAGAAGGTGGCACCGAATGTTTAGTCGACGGGACGGTGTGTAGCGTTCACTTAATATTCCGCCGGGAGCGACAATATATTTGTCACTCGGTATAATTCCTGAACTAGCGTTCACACTCGCCAGTGTAATTAATTGTTGCCTCGGTTTAATGCCGACGGGGTATTATGAAAATTAATTAAAGTTTGTAGGTACATAATTTTATTTAAGAATACTTTGTTGATGAGTTTGAGGAACAATGATCCTCTTTCTTCGAATGAAGCTCTTAATCATAACTGTGAATTTAAGAAAACGATGTTTTGTTTTCAGTTGATGATGGCGCGCTCCGCCATCCAAATTGACGTTGTATGGGAATGTATCTAGTTTCTGTGTGGATTGCGTATAAAGGGTTAACCCATCAATTCAAGTAGGTAGTATCCGTCTAAAAATACTACGTGTTCAAATCATCTATTCTTATTATAATGCTAATAAGCAATCGAAGGCTATTCCCAAGCCGCCATTACCATAACAGTTCGTTCGCCGAACTTTCTCGACAAGTCAGGAACTTCAACTAAGTCATTTTTGTTAAGGATCGTCGAATCGATAATTTATACTGTGCTGTACAGAGTATTAAATGTGGGCTAAGTTGCTCGGGAATGGTTTTAACGCAAACTTAAGTCATAGTCAATAAGGAAATGAGTAGTCCAGAAGTTGTCGAGAGACTTTCCGGAAAAAGTAAAGACCAAATTTAAGGTAATTAATTCTAGGCAATAACACTGCACTCCATACCAAAACAGTTTTTTTTTCTACCTTTTTTTTTGACAATACAAAAGTAGACAAAAGCATAGTAATATAATGTAGATTAAAATCTGTAATAACATTGCGTAAATGACCTGCAAGAGTTAGAAAAGGTTATGGACTAATAGTTGAAGAACGAAGTAATTGCACAAAAGACGGAGTCATGTTCCCTGAAAGTTACTTCTACTACAAAAACATTCGTCCACGAGCTTTTGTAGATGAAGCCATCGCCGACGAGCATCGAATGCTCGTTAGCGATGACCTGAGTTTGTGTTTGCGTGCTAGCGCGTCATACTCAATTCAGCGTCACCACACTAGTGATGGGCAGGACATGAAACCACTCGTAAAATGAATTAATAATCAAATGAGGCTGTACAATGTTTCACCACAAATGTGGTGAGGTACCGCTATTCGGCAGGCTGGCCTCGCTCGCCAGCCTGGGCAGTAAGAAGTGGAATGCAATGGAGGAGACCTGTTTCCGAAAGAAGGACGAGTTAAAGCTTGTGTGACGATGACAGCAATGTCTATAGGTATCATTATCACACTTGCTCTCGCAATTGACAGTATATTTGTCACTCATGTTTTATACAAAAACGAAGATAGTTGACCCAACTCGCACCCGAAGTTACTTGATACACTACTCTGTTATCTATTTCTTCATTGTCTTACTCCCATAATAGTTGGTTCATTATCCTTTACTGTGACATAATAAAATTAAATGAGGTGAAATAAAGTCAATCTAACGAAGTCTATGTCTAATCATATGAGTCGAATAATTTTCACTCTTGTTAAGAAGAGGTGCTCCGCAAGTCAAGACCTTATTTAACAATATAAGATAATAACTTTTGATTGCAGCTGTGACCTATTTAACCGAATTGTCCCAGCGAAGTAGGATTCCGTAATAGTGCCGTAATAGCAGAAAGCGCTAGTTTGGGGTGGCACAGCTGTCGGCAATGGCGTACGCAACACAGCCGCTTCTTTATCGACGGTGCACGTTAAGGAAGAAGGGATTTTTTACTTATATAAGGCCGTATTTCACCAAGCTGGAATTGGAATAAGACTTACTCCGAGATTAGTCCATACAAATTCGGCGTTTAATCTAAGTATAACACCTTATTCTCGCTTGGTGAAATCCGCCATTAATGTAAATACTGAGATGACGACTGATGGGGATGTTTGAAGGAAAAAATGTGCTGCGCAGAAAAAGAAGGACTTTTTTTAAATGTATCGAGATTGTAAGCAGAAGGCAATTATAGTATGAGCTGGATATTACGTCCCATTCCATTCATTGACAAGGGCCAAGTTCTGAAATTTTTCATTGATGTAGATTTTTGACTAGAAAACTTGAAAATAAACTACTATCAGTTCGAAGTGAACTATCACTAAGATGATGAAGTCTGCATACAA
Organism: Acleris cristana; assembly: GCA_948252455.1. Lineage (NCBI taxonomy): Eukaryota > Metazoa > Arthropoda > Insecta > Lepidoptera > Tortricidae > Acleris > Acleris cristana. The sequence goes on along the minus strand of OX411774.1, from coordinate 3,509,399 downwards.
AATGAAATCAATTGTTCCACTTTGAAGCTGATTGCGATTTCGAGTGCGTTAGACAATAGCGACGCAGGTAGACGTCATGTCAAATATTCTATGCGCAATACATATTTATTTACATAAAACGCTTGACTCTTGTGACTCAAATCGGTATTTTATAATTTACACAACTGCCGCGTCTGGAAATTAACTGCGGAACAGAAGCAAGCGCTGAAATTGGTAAAGCGAGTTGTGATAACACATTTACGCATTCGCTGTGTTGGTACATAAAACAGACAAACGTTATAATGTCGTGACCAAGGTTTACTACAGCCAACATATACATAATAATCAATAGTGTATACGCCAGTAGTTAACTAATTTATACTAACTAACTAACCTAACGGTTACCGCGTCGTATAAATGAGGCGCGAAGTAAGCATTTAAAAACCCTTTACGAAAACTCCACTGGAGCTCGTTTCAGAGCGGGAAATTCTTGATTAAACATTTAAAAGGAAAAAACATTTACATATAGATAATGACCAGACATCGGACTTTTCGCAAAACTGGATGACAGGTAGAAAGTTCCGATAAACTCACTTATTGGGAGCGATCACTAGTATAGGGAAAAAGCATCGATAACTGAGTTTATCGATACAGGAACTCCCTAACTGTCATCGATTTTTTCCACCAAAAGTCCGATGTCTGTTGATGACAGACAGATGCATCTTAAAGTCTTTTGGCTTCGTAAAACTTGTAAAACTAGCGTGTGAGAGCGAGTGGGAAAGAAATACAAATCCGATGGTAATTCTATGAGCTGTTGCACGAACGCAGACAGGAAAAGGCTTCAAATATACGAGTAATACCACTCTATTTCTCGTTCAAAGGTTAAAAAGGGTTGTCGCACAAAAACAGAATTATATTCATTTCGGGACGTACCTACCTACTTGAGTTTCATTCCGGCTTAAAATTACAAATAGAACTAACAATATCGGTTTACTGCCAACATGGAGAACGGGAACTTTTATCAATACACAAAGGTGGAATCAGAATGCATTCGAAAGCGTGGTGCAATGCATGCAATTTAAGAATATTGAAAACTGTTCCTGTATTCACAATAGCGCGCTATTGTTTCAATTTTACTGAAAACTTTGGCTTTGTGCTGCAAGGAATAAGGTCGGTTTCATACATGTTTGTAAAAATAAAGTCTATAATGCTAGGTTACTAACAATTTTAATTCAATATGTATTAAATGTATTTTGAAAGTCGACATATAGGTAAATGTGCATAGTACAAGTAAAGTACCTAATAGAAATTTTTCTACGTTCAAACTGATCTGCGCCTTTATTCCCGACGGTAAAAACGATATAGTAGTTGACTTGTCATGGTATTGTTATGACGTCAGACACCATTACTGTCAAGTAAATAAGAGCTATCAAAACGTTGACAATACGATAACAGATCAAACACGATATGGTTTTTACCGTGTTGAATAGAGGCCCTAATCTGGGGGCCTAATAAGGCCGCGTTTATCACGTGACAAAATGTGGATAAAACATACGTCACTTTTTGATACGTAGGTGTATAAGTACGACAGTGACGGATGCTTTATCCACATTTTATCACGCGATAAACGCAAGCATACTAATGCCCTCTGGCATTAAGTACGTTTTAAATACCGTCTCGTGATCTAGCTTCGAAATGTACCATGTGACAGTTTCTTAAATAACTATTAGTCTCTATTTTAAATTATATTAAAACTATAAATAAGGTGTGTACCTACTTTAACTGGGGTATATTAAAAATAAACTTTCATAAAACTCAGTGTTTCAGATATGAAACTTAGATTAAAGATGGCTTCCTCGCGTCGGAAACACGCTTAGGCGGTGTTTTCTTTAAATTTAAAAACCATTTTCTTTCCATTCCCCTTCCGTAGTTTGCCTGGAGATTGCCTTCAAGCAAATTGACATCGTTTCACGACTCTTTTTGTTTTTTATAGCATTGGTTATTTTGTCTTTATTTCATTAAAAGAGGAGACCAGGTTTCAATTAATTATTATTTATAATCTGTTTTTCGTTATTCTTTTATGTAAAGGAGATACCATTTAAAAAAATATATTGTAGAAAATGAAACAACAACAAAAAATTACATGACAAAATTTAGAGACAAAATTTGAGAATACTCGAACTCAACGTTAACGAACTCATTATTTCATAAGAAAAAAAAACAGTTATATTCTGTAAAGGTACTAAAAAATGAATGCTTTAAACAATATTGTGATTTATGTGATAAACTTTTTGATTCCTTATGACCCTAATATAACGTTCGATATATTTACCTAAGGAGTTCACCTCGTTGTTTTTATTAAACATAACTAACATCTTTGTTATTTCATTTTATTTACGTACGCTAAAAGAAAATCCCTCTTGCTGGGCTTTCATTTTAAAACGGATAGGGTAGGATCTGGTTGTAGCCTTAGCACCTAGTTTAATAATTCTAGCTTAGTTTAACTTGACGAGGTCTAATAAGTTATTAGATAAGTGAGGACCTAAGTATATTGTGTAATAAACCTTTTTTGTTGCAGGTAAATAAAGAAGAATTGATAGTTAACTCGCTAATACGCAAGATTTGAAGAACATAACAATAAAAATACTTTTGGTGCGTATAAATAATTCAGTAAGCATTTTACCATGTACAATATATTTTTTCATTACTTGGTGATCTTTTGAAAACCGGTATAAAATTGGTATTTTATCAAGCATAGATAAATAACATTAGACAAACCATTTTTAATGTTACCTGTGGTTTTCATTCCCATTCCCACGTCAGTGTATTAAATAGGGTTACCCTATAAACCCGTAGTGCTCATAGAGCAAAACGAAAAATAAACAAATCACCGAAGTAATATAGCCAAGATGAACGTTGAAAGCACAAGGATCTTAACAGCCTTTTGCAACTATTAACTATAGTCTTCCATTTCATTCTATCCTGGTCATGAAATAAATCTCCCAGCGAGCCGGGTGGATTCCCTTTCATTTGTTTGCAAAAAGGTTTCCGCATATTTTAAAAGTTGCCCGTAGTTAGGCAGTCGCTTTGTCTCAGACAAAGGAAACTCGGATGCGATGTTCTATGGATCCAGCAGGATTTACCTTTAGGAGTGTATAATGCTTAGTTTATAGATTTGGTAATCAATTTTAAGCATAGATTTGTTGAGATAACTTACGAATACGATTATTAAGAACTAGCGACCCGCCCTCGCTTCGTTTCGGCTTATGTGAGTTTTCTGTAATACGGACAAAAACCAGAATTTATTGAACATAAAAACCTTCCTCTTGAATCACTCTACCTATTGATGAAAACCGCATTAAAATCCGTTGCGCAGTTTTGTTTTATACTATGTAAAGATAAACAAAAGAAGTCACGCCTAAATACTATAATTTGCGATTCAATCAGCTGAACATAGTATTCATCTTATGATCTGTGTTAAAAAAAAAAAGTACTAAGAACACACAAGAATTACATAAGTACAAACCTCAATCTCATTACTTAGGTACATAAGTTTGTCCTAAACCGGGAGCACTTTAATTCTGTCATGAATTCATTATCGTAGACAATTATATTCCATTTCAAACTTAGTGGAATATTACGGTTTGTTTTTGCTGCATAATTAATACGTTTAAATTAAAATCTACGAGTCTATATAAATAGGATGTAAGTTAATAAAAAAAAATTAGATTACGAGACGGTATTTAAAACGTACTTAATGCCAGAGGGCCTAATATGATTGCGTTTATTGCGTGACAAAATGTGGATAAAGCATCCGTCACTCTCGTACTTATTTACGTGTCAGAAAGTAACGGATGTTTTATCCACATTTTGTCACGCGATGAACGCAGCCATATTAGGCCCCCTGGACATATCAGAAATTCTACTCGACAGCTGGTGGCGCTTTCACTCGTCTTTAATCCGGACATTAGATGTCACGGAGGATCTAAAACAAACATACATATCTAAAGATTTTTAAATTTAACAGAAACGTCTGTTTACAAAATTCTTAACTATAATTATTAAAGCGAAAAAAAAATCGTCGGTCTTAGGCAGGATTTGAACCTACATCTCCTCTGGCTCTCCGGGCCGATGCAGGCGCGTTATCAATTATGCCACCAAGACCCTACTTAAGATCCACGAAATTAGTAATCGCTTGCTTTTTTTCTCATACTCTGAGTCGGATAGATGGCGTCACCATACTCCGAGTATATTGCTCCAAACGACCAAAACAAATGGGATCAGAACAAAACAAAAAGGAAATTAATAATGTATGACGCTTGTAAAAGCTAGTAAAGTTTATTACATCAGGTGAATAGTTCTGTTGACGCATGGTTAGTGGGTCAGCTATCAGAACAAGCTATAATCGTTAATATCACGCGCCATTTTGACTTGATTTATATTATAAACGTGCGCGTATAAATACAACATTAGTTATTTGTGCACACAGTCATAAATTCAAATGGGACTGCGGTATTGTATTGACCAGTACTGTGGTTAGAACATTGCATATTGATAACATATTTGGTCAGCCAATTTCCACACAGAAGGTTTATTTAGATATCGAGTTGATGGTGGTTTTTAACCGACTGCGTCAGAAGGAGAGTTATGTTTCACGAGTGTATGTATGTATGTAAGTATGTATGTCTATTTCTTTGGCATGCTTTTCAGGCTAAACGGCTTGATGGATTGTTAGATTCGTCTTGGTTGTGAGATGTTGTTGTAATGGTTAATTTTTTAACATAATATCGACGGCAATTATCAAAAAATGCAGTTCGGTTTTTAAAGCTTGCTTTTTTTATTAGATTTTATAAGGAAATGGAATATTACTGTTGGAAAAAACAAAGCCAACATATGAGTAGAAGAAATACATTAGGGCGGAACAATTTGCTTTTAAAAACCTCTAAATAATAACAAAACATCAAAGTTACGTAAGTAAAAGTATGCCCTCGGAAATAATTTTAAGTCCTATAAAAATAAATGCTGGATGCTTACGCATCATCAATTAAGAAAACAAAAACTTTGCAGAAGTTTCGTCAGCATTTTTCCTGACCCGCGACCAAAACCGCAAAAACTTATTATAATTGGCTACGCCTTATTAATTTGGAGTACAATTCATAAAATACTAAGTTGGGTCATCCGTCATCGTGAAAGGTCACGCCCCGCAGCTCTGTGTCACTTTACCGGTCTTTTTATCGGTTTTTTTACCGGTTTTACCGGATTTTTCCTCTCCCATTTTCCCTATTTACCCAGCAGGTGTACGTTGGGAAGTTTTTCTAGCAATGTTTTCTTTGCGAGTTTTATATGTCTTAGGCAAGTTAGTACGAGTAAGTACATATTTTAATATAATTTCCAAAAAAAGCTTATATTGTTAGGAACCCTGAATTAAGATATACAAAGGTAAATTATTATTTAATACTGTTGCTTAAAAAGTGTTACATTTTGTAGCTTTATATCGTACGGAAAGTTGGTTTTTCGAACTAGTGTTTTTCTCTTTTTGTAGCTGCATATCGTGCGAAAAGTTGCATTTGTCGTAGTAGTGTTTTTTACTTATCCATTTTTTGGGCGTTAATTTTGCAAATTGCGCTGTGAATTATTATCACATTAAGAAATAAGTAAAATTGTCTCTTTTAATTAATGATTTTTGTATTTTCTCGCAAATTTATTAATTAACCACACGTTCAGAGGTTTGTCCCTAGGTTCCAGCTCAGGCCAAGACACCTCGGGTCTCGTGTAAAATGACATAATTTCCACACTTGCATAAAAATGTACAAATAAAGTATTCTCAACCGACGAAGATGCGCTCCACTTCTTATTTTCCTCAAATTAAAACAGTGGTGTCATTTAAAACTAAGCGGAGGGCGTGACTGTTATTTTTGAGAAGCTTTCTCCAGCTAGTTAATTTAAATTAATTAGTTTTAAAAAAATGCTTATCTATTACAACGTAAAGACACACAGCAGAAGGGATTCTGATATTAAACTTTATTATCATCTGAATAAACAAAATACAAAATAATTGACTGACCACACGATGTGAAATGTGTTTGAAGCTAGCGCTGGTCTTCCGATAGACTGGGACCATCTGTTAACACAACCGACTAAACAATCAAACCCACAGAAAACATAATTAAGATTTTAGTGCTTCATTTTATCATTTATTCGTAGGTTTATACTCATACCGTACTCATTACGAATGCTAAGTAACTATCAAAACCGTGCAAATCCTTTATTTTAAAACATTACCAACTCGCTCCGGAAGCCATTGTTTGCATGACACAACGTTTACGGTAACCCTATCGAACAATGTGATGAAGCGTCTAGACGCTTAACTATGCAACTTTGTAATATGCAAATGTTAATACAATATTGCAGAAATATCAAGAACATTGTATGCTGAAGGGTTAAGAATCTCTTTGTATCATTTCACATTCCATATGAAAGGCATTACGGTATCGAAGTAACGTCGAAACGTCTATAATATATACTATCGAGCCTTTTCAGGTTTTGAATACAATATCAAATTCTCCTTTAGAATATGTTCTTTGAGTCTTTATAATGCTACTGACAATGTTGTGAATAGGTATATAAAAGATTTAGCTGCAATAATTTCTAGAATAACATAACTAACGCAAATTCAAATTTGAACTTTGTACGATACAAAATTAGCATTAGGTACTTGGCATTTTTTTTGGTTAGAATGCTCCAATTGCTTTTGTTGTTGTTTTTGTAAATCATATAGCACTTGTTATTATATATGTCTCAAATTCAGTGTAACAACCCTATAGTCGGGTCTACTGTTCGTAGCAGATTTTCACTACGTAGCGGGAAAATTCTGCTACAAGCTACAGCGTAGCACTCGTAGCATTGATAGCATTAAAAGTGCTTAAATGCGCAAATTTTAAACATTCTCTTGTAATGCATGAACATTCTAGCCAATGTAACTAATGTATGTATAAATGCTCTAACGTAAAGAGCATTATGGCGCTGAGAGTCTTGAGCATTTAACTCAAGCATTCCTAGAATATTCTACGAAATGCTTAACTCTGTCAGCAACATTTAATTTTTTACATGAGCATTTTGTTGATTACAAGCATTCTAGCCAAAACAATATACCCAAAAAAGGAAAAATTGCTAATTGCCTCTGTTCCTTGCATGGAATTCTTTAATAATTAACCAATTGGCTAGACAGAAAAAACAAATGCTTCGTTTTTTTGGTTCTTTTCCAAGAAATAATTTCTACATCTACAACATATATAAAAATCAAATAATCGGATTAGTTGTAAGCGGAGAGAAACGTTACCGCATATTATATGGAAAATTTTAGCTTCACAATTCTCTTACGTAGAAATAATATTACCATCAAATCAACCTACAGACATTAAAGGCAGAATAACTAGCAATTTGTATCGTCTTTTCCTCACTCAACATAAAAGAAAAATATCAGACACAACTTGTACTCGCCTAAGACCTCTTTGCACCCGTTGCAACGATGCCGGTGCTAATGGAGACAGACTGCAGTCTGCAGTGCAGCCAGGTGCAAGGGTGCAACAAACTGCCGCTAATAGCTCGCAACGAAGATATACTTTCTTATTTAAAATGATTTACTAGAGGTTTTGAAGCGATGGTTATTTTTTAACTGGTTTTTCATTTTAGTATCCTATTTTGCTTGCAATGAGTTTAAAATAGTCCTTAACATGTATCATGCGAATGTTATCTATATCATTGCCATTAAATAAAATTGAAATGACTGTCCGTGATGTCAAAATAAATGCTAAAATTTACTTTTTCTACTCGTGTACTGTAAACCGCTAATATTGATATCGTTAACGGTATCAGAATACCACCTGTAGCGTAACCGAAGCGGGAAACCAATTCTATAATAAGCGTTGCCATGGTAATAACAGTTCTATAATAATTATTATAGCTTTGTTATTACCATGGTTACGGTCATTCCGGATATCAGTCTTGGCGTTTAGTGAACACTTGAGATCCTAATTTGTATAAAAAACCGATAAAAATATTTTAATACTAATTACAATTACGTATATTGAAAATAAAATTAATTTTGAGACTAATTATTACGTATAAAATTACATTTTTACTAAATTAATTACTAAAAATAGATGGTTAATATCCATCGATTTATTATTTGGTTACCATGGTTACGTTCAATATGGATATCAACAAAAAGACGTTTCGTTTGGCTTTACAACTTTTGTGAATTTTGTGATAAATTGTCAGAACTGTTTTTAGTACATAACTATTAAAAAATGCATGAAATTTGTTGACATTTACTTTACAATAAAACTCACAAACCATTAACACCAATCGGAAAAATGAATGTACGCGTACGAAGTCGCGGGCGTCCTCTAGTTTACACTAATATTATAAAGAGGAAAGATTTGTATTTTTGTATGCTTAAAACTACTGGGCCAATTTCAATAGTATTTTATGTAACTGATACATAAAGAGGGTCCTTAAAATACGAGTGTGGTTTTATGAAACGAGCTGAAGGCGAGTTTCATAATAAGATCACACGAGTGTTTTAAGGCCTAATTATGTACAGTTACATACATTACTTTATCTACACACATATTATAAGTACTCTAAGATGCGTTCAGTAGGCGGCAGAACAAACTTGGCGGCAAAGCTGCCCTGTGTCACGGATATGAATGTTTTTTTTAAATCATAGACAAACTAACAAAGTCCCTATTCTAATGTCATTCGAAATCAAAATGGCGTACGACACTTTACTTCAAATATACCGAGTCGACGTTCAATTGATATTAGAATTGGCCCTCTGTTTGAATTTTGTTGGTTTTGGAAGATATTCCAAATTTGAACAACATTACTTTATCAAAAGTTGTATCGTAATTTTAACTTTTCATTACAGCTACAGATAAGAAAACATATCATAGTAAAATTGTATCAAGTAATGCTGGTCATTGTCTACGGATTCTGAACGCATTATAGAGAACTTATGATATGAGTGTAGATAAAAAATCTTTCACCATTATAATGCTACATTATCCCTGAGTAACATAGGCTTGTTTCATTTTTCTGAGCGGACGGAGTCGCGGGCAACAGCTATCTAGTTGGGAATAAAGTTCACTTTACCTTTAAACTTTGCAGCACGTGTCAAAATGAAATGAATCCTTGACACTAACGTCCTTCTAATCCTACAGCAGCCCCAACGGAACATGTAATATGTCTCGTACCCTCACAGGGCACGTCTCGGCAAGAATTTAAACATTTTTATTCTTCTCAGATTTATCGCCGGCGCTTTCCGTTTCTTTCTTGTCTGCTTCTGCAACTTGAGGCACGAACCGGTTTTTTTTACATATTTTAAGGCCGATAAAACACTGAGATGTTTTAGGGTTCCGCTTTTGATAATTTTATTAAAAAATATTAGCGCAGTCTAAAATGGGACTAAAATTAAAACTGCTAATGTATGCCTTGTTTTTCAAGACCGCAATTTTAATGAACGATTTTCGGTTTTATTTTGCCGAGAATATCACAAAGCAATAGTGCAAAACATTTATCGGTAACCCTATCTCTGTACCTTCTTAAATACCCCCATTACAATATGAAGGGTCCACGGAAAGAACATGTCTAGTCACATTAGTAACGTTTTGAGATATCGCGATTTGAAAGTTAGGAACCATGACTTTTTGTACGTAATTTTCGTGTAGAGGTTTGTTTAAGGGTGAAAAAATACAAGAAATATGAAGATTTATATCTAAAACTGCGTGGTAGGTAATGGTTCATTTCGTCCTCTACATTTTGAGATTCAAAACTCATTTTCAAAAAAAAGTGACTAGACATGTTCTTTCCGTGGACCCTTCATATGCATTTCAAAGCATGCTTCAAACTTTCAGTTGTTTTATAACTTGCACAAGCACTATGAATGCGGCAGTACATTGCACGAACTTTTTACGAATTACGGATTGATACAAAATATCATTACGAAATTATATTAATTCAAAAAATGGTATTTACTATAAGAGTAGAATAAAAAAATATCAGGGACAAGCTCACAAAAACTCAGTCCCCAATCTAAGCTCCAGGCTTGTTACTATGGGTAGGTATAACCAATGATATAAATACTTAGAGAAATAATAAGATGCGTAGAAATACTTAGATACGTAGAAAACAAATACTACTCATCGCACAAACACTTGTTTTCCCATACCGGGAATCGAACCAAGGACCGTTAGCAAGGATCGTAGGCAGGATCACTACCAACTGCCTAGTTAATCTATATGTTCAAAGATAGGGATTGATAGGTCAGCTCATAAGTTACCAGATTCATGATTTTTCATATTCCACGATATTTGGCTATCATCAAAACTAGCGAAGCTCCATCACCTCGTACTTGAGAGCCATTTTGTTTGGCTGCGTCTCAATATCGCGCGAGATCTCATCTGGCTTACTCGACTCAGGGCGGCGCCCGATCCGGGGACTTTGTACGCCTGATGTGCCGGAGAAATCTGTCTCCGCAGTGGGTAAACTAGAAACAGTATGACTGCAAATTTTATTTTATTTTAGGGAGAAGACAAACGTACCCTAACACCACCTAAACCTATGGTAATTGGAATCTAAGACCGATAGACATTGCATTCCTGCGACTACAATCTCTTCTTTTCCAGACAATCTTACAAAGAAAATAAAATAAAAAATAACCAATAGAAGTTAGCAGTTGGTGTAAACTAAAATAGTCAAAGTAATTCATATTTAGATTCAGATATTTATTGGTAAAAATACAATATTTTTTTTCATAGTTACATCATATTTCTCCGCCTTAACACAGAGGCATTACCTACTTGGTGCCATACTATGGTGACCCAGATATAGAACTATAGAGTTATCCTATTAATATTTTTAACTGATGCCTACTGTTCTTACAATGTTTTCTATATCCGCTGAAAGGGCTTCAATAAAAGAGTTTTGGCAACGAAAGCGAAAGAGCTATCAATGTGACGCCACGGCCGCGACACAAATACTCTTTTGTTAACATTATAATTTTATTGTTTTTGTAAGTACTTATACATCTCTACTTTCTAGGGACGATGTTTTTCAGGCATTTTTATAGATCACACTGTTTTTAAGTGTAGTGGTTTATGTTAAGTTTATCTAGTTATTTAAAAACGAATCTCGTAAGTTTATTACAAAGTCTTTGGGAAGCTATTGTGGTCATATGAGCCCACAGACCACTTAGCCCGCGGGCTGAGTTGACCGTATTAATTTTTCTATGGGTGACTTGACCCACTTAATCCGTTAGCTGAGCCTGTCTAAATACGTAGGTAGGTTTAGGTTATGTTAGTTCTGCAGCAGGCCCGGAGGGCCAAACCACCCAGAAATAGGAGCTCCGCGGCAGCGCAGCTCCGTCGACACTCTTAATTTCAAAGCTCGCCTAGTTATCCGATAATCCGATATCGAGTCATCTACGAAAAAAAACAAAGTGGGCAACTCAGCCCGCGGGTTAAGTGGTCTGAGGGCTCATATGACCACAAAGGGTTTTTGGGAATTATTACATTTTGTTACACCGGTAAAGAACTAAACCAGCTTGATTCAAAACAAACGCTCAAGCATGCTTGCACAAGCATTATTGTTCACGCTGGCTTGTCAAGCTTGCAGTTACTGTAGTAGCCATCCATTTGTGCAGTCAGCTGCAGAGAAATGGAACCCCTTTTGCCAAGTAACTTCTATGCAGTTAGGTTAGGTTAGGTTAACCTACAATTTGTTTCATGTATGGAACAATAGTTGTTGTATATCAAGAATACATCATTGCCATTGCAGTGCACAAGCTTAGTACATGCAAATTCTCTTCTTAGATTGAATCGTTACGTCGCTAAATCAAGGTAAGCTAAACAATTACTAACTCAATTTAAATTCCCAATCAAAGTGAAAGATCTCTCTCAATCAGCTCCTCCCCCCTCGGGGACCAATTAAAGGGGGGTGTCATTAGAGGAATGCAGGTAAAGGCTCCAAATTGCAGTGACGCTAGTGACGAGTATAGTTACCCCTTATGTTGTATATTTTGTGTGCTGTATTTGATTTGTAGCTAGTATTTGACGCATCACCGAAATTGCAGGGTATTACAATCAAAATGTATCGGTGGTACTGCAAAATTTAAACACGGGTTTAATTTCTTATTCTTTTGTTTGATAAATACCCCCCCCCCCCCTATAAGTAATAAGTGGGGACTTATTACTTAAGCCATTTAGGCTACAGAGCGTTCCAAAGAAAGACAAACATACATACATACACTTGAAATAAACTTCTCTCCCTTTATTCCAGTGAGTTAAAGGCAATATCTATAATTAGGTAGGTACTGTACGTGTTTACTTTGAACCGATAATAATTTTATGCCTAGTAGAAAATTAAACAGAAAAATATTTATTTTCTACACTGGTTCAAGTGAGGGTTGGGTTTTCCTGTATAAATATACTTAGTAAAAATACTAGTAGATATGGGTACAGCCAATATGCAATAAGATTACACAAACATACAAACGTTTAGTACTAGGTTAACATAGAACAGGCTGTACAGGCTGTGTGTGTACAGGGTGTTTGCCGCCCGCATCTCCCTTTGAGACATGACAGTAAACATCGATACGACTGTCTGAGACAGGACCCGGCAAGTTGCTTTCATGTTCAAAGTAGAAACCATAAAGATGTAGTAGAGATATGGTATCCGAGATTGGAATTGCACTTCTATTTTAGACAACGAGCGTTAAAAGCAACTAAAAGAAAGAAAGTCATTTTACTATGCAGAAAAAACACATAATAGCCATAAATAAGAGAAACAGCACATAAACTAACTACATACATCAGTTGATCATGCGCAATCAAAAAGTCAGCCTTTTAGTTATTCAAAAATCGTGTTGTTGATGAAAACAAACGTACGATTATATTAAAACTTCAATCTATATAATATATATATAAAATTTCAATCTATATCTATATAATCTATATATATATAAAAAAGTCAGCCTTTTAGTTTTTCAAAAATCGTGTTGTTGATGAAAACAAACGTACGATTATATTAAAACTTCAATCTATATAATATATATATAAAATTTCAATCTATATAATCTATATATATATAAAAGGCTAAACTGACTGACTGATGTATCAAAACAGCCGAAACTACTGTACCTAGAAACTTGAAATTTGGTACAGGGGTTCCTTTCATGATGTAAGTGAGCACTAAGAAAGGATTTTCCGAAAATCGACCCCCAATGGGTAGAAATGGGGGGAGTAGCGGGAAACTAATTCTACGCGCACGAAGTCGCGGGCATCCTCTAGTTTTATATAAACAGCTGTGTTTTAAACTATATTAAAGCAACAGTTTTCGTAACAGACGTTTCAATTAAAATAACAAATCTTTAGCTGTGTTTTAGTCTTTAATTTGCAATAATATGCAAGGAATTTAAATGCCTACCCCATTGGGAGACACGCTTGAAGGTATGAATGAATGAAAGGATGAATGAATGATGCGCGTTAGGGCTATTTATTTATAATGTCATCGAAATAAGTTTTAAAACTGTAATCAATGCTCTGTATATTAGAATAAATACCCCCTGTGACATTTGGATTTGTAAGGACAAAACATTGTTTAGCTATACCACCGTTACTCAACGTTTATTAGTAAGAGGGTAGGTAAGTGTTTTAAAACTTATCACTACCTAACCAAAACTTCCACATTTTTTCATAAGTCCCTCAATCTAAAATTACGTTAAGAGTAAACTAATCTTAACTTAGATGCCCGTATTAAGGAAAGTCAAAGTAAACGTTAATTGATAGAAAACTCCCATTTCTGACACATCTTACGACGGCCATCTTACGATAAAGGGCCTTATTAGTTATTCATTTTTCATCATCATTTCAGCCAAAAGACGGCCACTGCTGGACATAGGCCTCCCCCAAGGTTCGCCCCAAGGACCGGTCCTGCGCCACTTGCTTCTATCAGCCTTTGTTATCAAATTAATAAGAGCTAATTAACGCCAAGGAGCGTCCCCACTGGGAGCATTCGCGTGTAATGAGCATTCGGCGCGAACATCTAGTGATGTGTAAGCTTTGTAATGCTGGCTCAACGTCCAATCCACTCAAATATTCACGCGAATGCTCTCAGTGGAGACGTTACCTAACAGTAGTGATGGCCGATTCGAAAACAATACGAATGTAATAGGAGAAAAGTGAGCGTAGAATATGGCTCCAGATTACTATACAGCCTTTACTACTGTAACTTACAATTAGACGCAGACCTTATATTGCCTAGCTAGAGCATTCGTAGACTTTAGCTACGAAGTCTACGACACGTAGCAATCCCGCTCGTAGCCAAACGAACCGTCCCGAGCATGAACGTCTTTAATCGAATTCCATCAAGTTGCTATCTCTTCTACAACTAGTCTACAACTAAGGGTAATGGTTAAATTAAATTGGCAATTTAGTAGTATATAAGTATTTAAAGGTATCGGTTCGTTGAAGCAAATAACAACCAATAAATTGGCGACGTCCGTTACGAACGGACCGACCGACAGGTATACATAATGGTTATTTTCGTGTTACGCAATGGTCCGTTTTTTTAGTATATTTTTTAAGTAATCACATAAAGTTAGTTTCTCCATACTAGGTGTCCCCAGTGTTTGCTTTTAACTTTGTATGAAAAACAACTTTATGTGATTACTTAAAAAGTAATAAACAAAAAAACGGGCAACTAGGTTTAAAAACTTCATTGATTCGTAATAATTCTAATTATGTAAGATACCACTGAAAAACGAATGAAATAAAACATGAAATTAATGATTTTTCGTGACATGGACATAAGGGAAAATTACAAAAATTCACATTTAAATTATCAATATCTCCGAAACTAGCATAAATCGCTGAATATACCTACATAGGGGTTAAATCGATAGTCTTTTAGCTGCTATAATTATATTCCCTGGACGGGTTGACGTCGGTTTCTGGGATACCCTGTATGTTATGAATGCTTACAACTTCACAAATCAGCTTTTTATAACCCGCAATAAACTATTACAGCTCCAATCAACAATGCCACAAGAAACTAAAGAAAAAAGAAATTTTAAAAGCAACATTTCCAACAGAAGGCGTATTTTCCGTTCACAATACGCCGGAAAGATTGTTTTCTTCCGAGCCATTGTGCCTACCCTGGATATACACTGACCTTCTAAACAAAAAGGACGCAGGCGCAATTTGATAGTCAAAGCAAATTAAACCCTATACTTTAAGAAATAAGGACACTTATACAATCGCGGTTCTATGAGACATGCGCCCTTTTTTTCTAAGGAGGAAAGTATACAGCAATTACTTTATCTTTTCTTTTATAACTGGTATCATATCAAATGGCTCTTGAGAAATGGGTTCAGTTAAATACTTAGGTAGATGTATGAAATGGTCAATAAAGTTTGTATTTTTTATATAAGTACATGCCTACAAAAAAAAAACGATCACATATACAGAATGAATAATAAAAATAGGTTAGGATGGGGAATTTGGAAACAATGAGAGTTAGGGTGATCCGCTCTTAAATAAAAAAATGAAATATAATTTATTTCAGACTGTATACAGGGTGTAGTTAGTAACAATTTTAAAAAGGGTAAAACTGCATTAAATTATTAAATAGATGGTCACCGGGAATAGTGAAAACGTTTAAGGAATATCCTGCTCGATAGTTTTGTTCTGGATCTTTTCCGTAGGGGTTTTTTCCGAACTGGTGAAAATATCTTTAAAATTAAACAAGGCTGAAACTTAAATTAATATATGTAGGTATTTTACCTTTATTCTGAATTTTGATTCAAACACAGTAAAGAAAGTGATGTTGTTGTGTTTATGGGGTACCTACTTTAGATATAACAAAAAATGTGAATAAATAAATAATAGGCGACAATCGTACAAAGGCGAACTTATCCCTTTAAGGGATCTCTTCCAGCTAACAATCTCGCCTGACTTTGTATAACCTGCCATTATCACCCAAACATTGCCCCCCCCCCCCCCCCACGTAATGACTAATGACCTCGAACCCCCTGTCAAACTCTAGAACATTCACAAAATACCCCTGTCAATAGAATAAGCATTTACCTGCAAAGTTTAATAGAAAGTCTGCACTCGTCAAGGGACCGAGAAATGTTTATTCAACGAAAATTTCCAAAGTTCCCGGGGCATTTTTCCACGACCATTTTTCTTTGTTAACCAAATTGAATTTTCATTCATCGCTTTATTAAGATATTTTTTTGTTCTTTTATTTCTTGTATTCTTTTGTGGAGATTTTTGAGGTGACAGTGCTTTTGTTGCTGGCACCGACACCGGTCTTTCGGTTTTCTATCAGCTGTCGATTGATTTGAACAGTAATGGCCTCGCCACAGTTGTCGATTGCAAATGTAATTGATGGAATATATCACGATTTTTGACGTATTTTCGATAGCGTTACTGTTTTTCGTTTGCCGTGTTTAATATTGCAATTTTGTTGACGTCACGATGCGAAACGAATTCCAATTAGTTTTTGTGACAACCTTTTGGTCGGTTGAACTCTATTTTTGAATAAAGTAAGTTAAACGAGTAAGTACATAATGGAAGGCTGTAAATTAACAATTATTGAAGATCTGGTAGCCACCTTTTGGGTCCTTAATATGATTAGGTGTTAGACATCCTTTTATTTCGGTGACTTTGGTTCTTGCGCGGGTCGGAGGCAGTTCCGAGCATAGCCCTCTCCAACAACGTGGACCAACCACGTGGCTAAGATTGCGGGAATCTTATGGAAGCAAGCGGCATGAAACCGGTTCTTGTGGCAAACCTTGGGGGAGGCCTATGGTCAGCAGTGGACGTCTTTCGGTTGAAGGGATGATGATGATGATCCTTTTATTTTATTTACAATGCGTTTATATTTGAGTCCCTAAAAAAATATTATTTGACCCAGTAACAGAAGCAGAAGTTTAAAATTGACAAGCTAGTAGCTATGTGCACGCGTCTTTTCACACAAATAAACGACAATAATTTAATAACATTGCTTGGTTTATAGTTATTTAACTCTGCGCTGCTCTTTGCTGTATCTACGCCGGCCCTAAAGCCCGATTTAATTGCTCAAGGACAGTGGATAGTGGACAGTGACAGTGGATAGTACAGTAGTGTAAACCGATCAGACAGTAGCGAGTCAAGTTGCCTGGCCAGTGGATCCAAATAGAATCGTTTTCTATATTTTCACACCACTGTCCTTTGCACTGTACTTGCCACTGTCCTTGACCAATGTAAATCAGGCTTAAGTACAGTCTGCGAGCACTTAAAAGATGCTTCGGTTTTGTACTTGTCTCTCACTCGCTCTTAATATTATAAGATCGTATGAGAGCGAGTGAGAGACAAGTACAAACCCGAAGCACGTTCTAAGAGCTATCGCACTGTATATGGTTTGGGTCATAGTTGCTGGCGCTAGGTATTACTCATAGTTCAGGCTGTTCGGCGACCTACATCACGCTAACACTAGCCTGTTTGTGATACATCGCTGGCCACGGCCGATATCTGGAAACAATCGCTGCACGTGCGCTCAGTGTTATGTAAAGCAGAAACTTGAATTGGCAATTACCGCTATAGGTCATAGGAGGTTTTCCTTTCTGTGCTTGTTTACCCAATTAAAATTAGTCTATACAGGGCGTCCCAAGCCTATATATTCGAAATGAAGGGAAAGTACCATAAATATGGTAGATAGATAGGATATTTCGCTGAAAGATGACCTTTCTTTTGAGGTACTATGTTACTCAGGAAGAATTGTTATTTTTTGTCCATTCTTTCGATTGGCATCATAAAAATACGGTTTTTTTTTTATTTAAGTCGGTTAGATTCCCAGACAAAACAAGTAATTTTTAGAAAATCTTTGATCTTTCAAAAATAACATAGTCTTCTTTCAGCAAAATATCCCATCTACGATATTTAAGGTACTTTCCCTTCTTGGGACGCCCTGTAGAGAGGAAAAAACTTACTAAATACAATAACGTACTGTTAACAATGAGTTTTGCCTCTAAATAGACGTTTGGATCTGAAATCGATATAAAATTTCTATTTTTGTGGTATAGAGAAGGCAAACGATACTTATAATCTCGAGGCTACAATTTACTTATTATCTCGAAAAAAATAAAAAAAAACTTTGAGAAAAAACTCTATAAGCATGAATTTTATTAGAACACCCTTGCTTTGCTTCAAAAAAAATCTGTTGTCAATTTGCAAGTAGTTTTTATATCGACAACTATCAACAAACGGTTTATACTAAGTGTTATTATCTTAAGGTAAAAATCAAAATCTTGCAAACATAACAACAGAATAAACACACTCCCTTCAGACACATGTGTTATAACAGTTGCACACAAGCAAATAATATAATGTGCGCGGTAAACATTTTACGGGTCGGCCATTTTGTTTACGTGGGAAATTCCCTTCCGCCACCTGATGCCGATCCCTTCCGAACTGAAAGGGCAAATAATGATATACAAATACCGAAACACTATTTATTTCCTATGAGCTTTAAGAATTTACTTTTTAAATTTACTAATCGGTTTTAGTACAGCGGACTGCATTTGTTATTTTTCTTTGTTTTACCTATAACATAACTACTTATTGTACCGTAATTCATAATTCTTATAAAATATGGAAAAATCGAGCAAGCCAAAATCTGGTAAGTATATTCATTCAAAAATTCAATTTTAAAACATTTTTAATCCGAACTGGTAAGCTTTAATAAACTCTATTAATACAAATTGGAACGAGAAATTCAGTTTCATTTGATTACACAATAACTCCAGTCACATACCATCGAAATTATTCCAATAACAATTTTGGGAAAATATGTTAATAATCACATTTTAATAGCATAAAAGGCTTAATTGTAAACTCTTTATTAACTAAGAGGAACGATACTCTCACAAATAATTTTATTTTATGTATTCAGGAAAGCAAACAGTACAAAAATATCTACTGACGTTAATTACGGACGGAAAATATCTGCACCAAAATGTGGAGGTAGAAATTCTATGAGCCGTTTCTAATTTCGGCTGAAAACCGGACACCCTCTAAGTACCTACTCATTTTGAAATGCAAATCAAAACCCCAAAAGCCGTCCAATTTTCCCTTTGATGTGCTAATTTGACATCAGAAAATCGCTCCGCTAAGCCTGAATCTTGGACAAACTTAAACTGGTTATGGCCTTTGATAAAGTACTTAAATCTTATCCAGAATCTGATACAGGGTGGTATTAATTTACCATAATGCGACATTAAGCGTTAGTCGGGTAAGAAATATAATTTCCCTTAGCACATAAATAAAGGTCGAGATCAGCGTAAGAGAAAGATTACTACGTACCGTATCTTCCGGATAAAGATAATACTGGGTCCATGTAAAGGGCAGGCCAGATAAGGGAGCGGAAAAACAGAATAGCTGATTTTGTTCGGTTTTCCCTATTTCTCATTAGGAATCTGAGCCCCGAGGGGGTCTGGCGTTCAATAACAATGCTTACATTCGTATTATTGAATCAACAAATGGTACTCGTTAAAGTATGTTAGTTTTGCTTGAGTGTAATTGAACAAAGATAATTGGATTAGGTAGGCTCGTTATGAAGGTCTACTCGTGGAGTCGGTAACATTCTATTTCAAGGGATAGTTAGTAGGTTTTATTATTTTTACACTATACTAATCTCCATGTCAGAAAATTTGCTTACAATTAGTTTACATATCATGGCATTTGTCTTAAAATAAGTCCAAATACATTCTTAAAGCCTCAGTAAAATATTGAATATTGAAACAAAGTGGATTTTTATTTTATGCTGCAGAAATGTTACAAGACATGTATAATGTGACGATGACATACAAAGTACAATAACGATTTCATACATGTTATAGCGCATGTAAAATTATTTCGCATAATCAATGCCAATTTCCCTTATTTCCATACAGAACTGACTCACAATCGAGTTGGTGGCACTTGTTAACTAAGTTGGCGCCCAACGTGGGGCCGATCCAAATGCGAGTTCGCATCAGCGCTTTTATGTCTTCGAACTCCGATCAACTTCCAGCCATTTCTATTCAAATCTACTTCTCAATTGAGCTGTATTCGGATATTTGGAATATTCACGTACAACTGAATAGATCAGGATGAAAATTTAAGCACCTTTATTGTATTAGCTTTAATCGGTTTGGGTTTTGCTCTGTATTTATAAAACGTGTACTCTAACAATGGCATACCAGGTATTCCATTAACGTGATGAAACACGCAAAATACACAACTATCAGCTAACCGTATAATTCAGCAAACATTCAATGAAATTCGTTCGAGTTTATTCGCCCATGAAATGAATTTGATTTAAATACTACGATTGATGTGCGTATAAAGCACTGAAAAGCATTTTTACAACTGAGAAACGAACTGGTACAAAGAAATACTAGCTTAGCAAATCCTTTGTTATTTAGAAAGGTTTTACCTTTGTAGATTTCCATAAAAGGCTTAACTTAAAATATGAATCTTTGATGTTACTTAATGCTACAGCGTGCTCTACTTTCATTAATGTGAAATTTTCTTAATCTACAGGTATCGAAGGCGTTTTCAGTCTGCCAAATAACCAAAGACTAGTTATAACTAGGATTAGCAACGCCTTAGAGCTCACTTACTAGCTAGCTTGTGTGCCTCTCTATGCCAATTTATTAATATTATACTTGCATCTGTGAAAATAAAATGCAGATAAAAAATACAGGATGTGAAAATAAAATGCAGGTAAAAAAATACAGGATGTGAAAATAAAATGCAGATAAAAAATACGGGTGTCTTTTCCATAACAGTTGTAGTTCAATTAAGTTGGTATTTATTTAATTGGTAGTTTAATTTAATTTGGTTTGGTAAAGTAGTTCGTATTTTATTGTTATTGGAGTCCATTTCAAAGTTAAAACCTATTGTTTTCGTCAATTTCTACCAAAACAATGATTGCTCTGTCAGGAATTACCCTCCGAGAAATGCATGCTATTTATATATAGTACATGCCGGCAGCCAAAAGATAAAATTAAAAAGTTCAACGACGAATTCGTGACGGAAATTTAAAGATGATCCTTCTTCACGGCTATTAACTTGGAACAACTTTCCTTATGAGATAGACTCTTTTTAAGTAGCCGGTTTTGATACTCCTTATAAATGACTGAATGTTTATTAGAGGTTAATTCATGCGATTTACTTATACAAAAAAACTAAAACAAAAAAAAAAAACGTATGAATATTTTTTACGTCACACCTGGCCATAATGTGAGTTTTATCGCACGCTGCGCGCACGGTAAAACTCGCATTGTGGCCAGGTGAAGACGTAAAATTGTGTACTCATCACGGGCAGTAAAAAAGAAAGCCCTCTATCGCATATTTACAACCCTCGCCTACGGCTCGGGTCTCAAATACCTGCGATTTCGGGCTTTCTTTCTTTTACAGCCCTTGTTAAGTAATGTACTATTTTTTATGGTAAATGACCGCGGATCGGCAAACGCAGTGTAAGACACCCTCAGACTAGGTGGAGCGACGATCTTCGCAAGGTGGCTTGCAAGAGCTGGATGAGAGTGGCCGCAGATCGTGCTCGGGCGTGCAATGGGTACCTGATAGTAAGTAGGATCTGTGACCCATAGACATAGCATTCTCAAGACTAACATCTTCCGCAAATGCGTATTCGGGTTAGGGAATGCAATTTAACCGGTTATTAGACGTTTTTGTATCAAAATAACCGGTTAAAACCGGTTATGACCGGTTATTTGCATTCCCTAATTCGGGTCATACGCACTCGAAAAACAAAAGTTGTCTCTCCTGTGGTTAATAGTTAAAGGCTTGTGTGCATAAAAGTTATGTTTATGCGGATATGGGTTAAGCCAGAAAATTAGGCCTGTAAAACGTTAACTTTTGGTATATCCACAGGAAAGACGCTAACCTAAATCTGCGTATGATCCATTCGTAACCCTGAGGACTGTAGATGGAATGCTTCTATGAGTAATCCGGACCACATTTCTGGGCCCGTATTATGGTCGCCTTTATCGCGGTGGATAAAGCATCCGTCACTCTCGCACATACATACAGGTCAGAAAGTGACAGATGCTTTATCAACATCGATAAACACGACCATAGTAGGGCTACTGAGCGGCGGATGTGATAATTTGGGTGTATATTTGTTAACATATCGACGACAGTACTGCCCTTCTAAATAAAAAGGACGCATGTGCAATTTGAACATGCATGTGAATCCTGTGTCTTAAGAAATAAGGTCACTAATACCCTTTTTTCTAGTGAGGGTAGAATATGAAATTCCAGTCGGGTTTTTAAATGCTTTTTATAATGACTAAAAATGAATAGAATGTAACCATAAGCTTATAACCGCTTTTGAGAAAATACCCAACCGTATCAAAATCTAAAATTTCATCAATATATATCGCCTGATAACGAGGGCTACAAAATAACTGTGATATAACGTTATTTTTAATATGTTTTCCCTTTGTCCATTAATGGGGCTCGTGTACAAGGGGTGGACGTGAAAAGATTATCGCTGCCCTTTGCGTTTTTTTTATCTAACAAAGTAAACAAGCTATTGTTTTGCCTCCCTTAAGCAAACAGAGAATGTTTTTTGCTAATATTGGAGATGTTTTCTTTGACCTTTTTGAGTAATACTCGTTATCGAGATTTAATTGCGACTAAGGATAGTATTGAAACTTGAAATAAATGTAAATACTCTTAGGGTAACAGAGTTCGGAAAAAATGAAGGCGTTTGAAGTCACATATGCAACACGATCCAATTTTTACTCAAAAACTGCTGCTTTTAATTCTCTCGGCACCGGATCATCTCAAAGTGGGCTTTGATTTGCGTTAGTACGATACATTTTTCAGTGGACGACGCGAAGCCCGCTAGGCTATTGTTTTCACTTTATTTTTAAAAATGTATCCTACTAACACAAATCAAAGCCCACTTTGAGATGATCCGGTGCCGAGAGAATTCTCTTTCTCTTCTTCTCTTCTTTCTCATCTTTTTTACTGCCCTTGTTAAGTAATGTACTATTTTTTATGGTAAATGACCGCGGATCGGCAAACGCAGTGTAAGACACCCTCAGACTAGGTGGAGCGACGATCTTCGCAAGGTGGCTTGCAAGAGCTGGATGAGAGTGGCCGCAGATCGTGCTCGGGCGTGCAATGGGTACCTGATAGTAAGTAGGATCTGTGACCCATAGACATAGCATTCTCAAGACTAACATCTTCCGCAAATGCGTATTCGGGTTAGGGAATGCAATTTAACCGGTTATTAGACGTTTTTGTATCAAAATAACCGGTTAAAACCGGTTATGACCGGTTATTTGCATTCCCTAATTCGGGTCATACGCACTCGAAAAACAAAAGTTGTCTCTCCTGTGGTTAATAGTTAAAGGCTTGTGTGCATAAAAGTTATGTTTATGCGGATATGGGTTAAGCCAGAAAATTAGGCCTGTAAAACGTTAACTTTTGGTATATCCACAGGAAAGACGCTAACCTAAATCTGCGTATGATCCATTCGTAACCCTGAGGACTGTAGATGGAATGCTTCTATGAGTAATCCGGACCACATTTCTGGGCCCGTATTATGGTCGCCTTTATCGCGGTGGATAAAGCATCCGTCACTCTCGCACATACATACAGGTCAGAAAGTGACAGATGCTTTATCAACATCGATAAACACGACCATAGTAGGGCTACTGAGCGGCGGATGTGATAATTTGGGTGTATATTTGTTAACATATCGACGACAGTACTGCCCTTCTAAATAAAAAGGACGCATGTGCAATTTGAACATGCATGTGAATCCTGTGTCTTAAGAAATAAGGTCACTAATACCCTTTTTTCTAGTGAGGGTAGAATATGAAATTCCAGTCGGGTTTTTAAATGCTTTTTATAATGACTAAAAATGAATAGAATGTAACCATAAGCTTATAACCGCTTTTGAGAAAATACCCAACCGTATCAAAATCTAAAATTTCATCAAGATATATCGCCTGATAACGAGGGCTACAAAATAACTGTGATATAACGTTATTTTTAATATGTTTTCCCTTTGTCCATTAATGGGGCTCGTGTACAAGGGGTGGACGTGAAAAGATTATCGCTGCCCTTTGCGTTTTTTTTATCTAACAAAGTAAACAAGCTATTGTTTTGCCTCCCTTAAGCAAACAGAGAATGTTTTTTGCTAATATTGGAGATGTTTTCTTTGACCTTTTTGAGTAATACTCGTTATCGAGATTTAATTGCGACTAAGGATAGTATTGAAACTTGAAATAAATGTAAATACTCTTAGGGTAACAGAGTTCGGAAAAAATGAAGGCGTTTGAAGTCACATATGCAACACGATCCAATTTTTACTCAAAAACTGCTGCTTTTAATTCTCTCGGCACCGGATCATCTCAAAGTGGGCTTTGATTTGCGTTAGTACGATACATTTTTCAGTGGACGACGCGAAGCCCGCTAGGCTATTGTTTTCACTTTATTTTTAAAAATGTATCCTACTAACACAAATCAATGCTCACTTTTCAATGTTTCACTTTGAGCTGAGCCGGTGCCGATCTGAGGCCCGTTTCACGAAGCTACAAGTTACAAATTACAAACGGAAGTCTCTTTCTAACTCCTTTTGCTAGAAAAAGAGTACCGCTTGTAATTTGTAACTTGTAGCTTCGTGAAACGGGCCACTGGTGCCGAGCGGTTATTTCTGCGACATATAATACATAGTAGATTCGGGACCAAGACGCACAAATCGTGCTAGAGCCGTTATTGCAAAAAACAATTTCCTGTTGAAAACTTGCGTTCTTATTTTGAATTTCTCTATCACAAATCCTCATTCCATTTATTCCCAAGGTCTGCATCCAATCGGAATCCGAGTCTGGAAACAAAAGAAAGTTCTCTATTCAAACAGTAGTGGTTAATTCTTCCCTAAATCTATTCGAGCAGCTAAGAGGCTGCCATAATGGCCCCCGAGGTCTAATTCGTACGCTTTAATATTCCACGACCTCTTTAAGTAAGTCTAGGGCTGTTAACAGTTCAGTTGCTTGCCCTATTTCTGGTTATATCGATCAGTATCATCCTTGCAAGGGTCCTACTATAAAAGAAGCTTGAAACTTGTATTGATCAAACATTTTTATAATAAATTTACTTGAAGGTTAAATTCAATAAACACACTTCATGGCGCTGTAAACAGTTTTCGAAAACTGCCAAAATTTATGGATTTAACATATGAGCGCTCGACGCGCCCTTCTGGCAGCTTACGTCAATCTTCAATGTATAAAGTAGTATAGACATTCTCGATGACTATAACGTTCACAGAATGCATCATGTCTTAGGGCCACTGGTGTGATATTGTATTTTATGTATACATATCTTATTTAATTCTATAGATAGTGAGGTTACTGGTTAGTTAAATTTTCAAAATCATTTCTAGGGTGCCTGATAGCTAACATTAAACTATGCAACAGGAAAAATTAAAGAGTCACAAAAAAAAATGTCGTGGATGATTCAATCCGCTTTTTCCAAATTTTATATTTTTTACTGCTTGTATATTTTTTAAGCTATAGGTACATTTTTTGTCCTGCGGTTAAGTGGGATTTTTATCACGTGCTGTATATTTACCTAATGACACAGAAATATGATTGAACTAAAATCCACGTTTGTCTAAATATGCAATGTGACAGATAACATATATAAATAAATTTAAAAAATCTTAACAATACTTTTTACGCTATCTTTAGAACTTTAATGACACTATCAACAAGTTCCAAAAACATTTCACGACACAGAAACTTCACTTCATAACAAACTCGTAACATATCATGTCAGCCAGTTAACATATACAGCGTGATAAATAAAGAGACGATGACAAACAAACGTATTTCTCGTAGAGAATATTTCGACTCACAAAATCATCGCCGAACCAAGTTTGAAAGTAAACACATTTTTCTATCATAGCTATTAAGTGGGGATGGGGTCTTATCTCGACGAAGTTTCCAATAAGTACGTTTAGATACTTTATGGTTGCATCGTAAAGGTTTTATCGGTGATAGTTTCGCTAAGTGTGATATATTAGGTATTTGTTAGCGATTTTGACTGTGTAAAAATTGTTAGTTTGGTCAGTTTTTAAGTGGAAAGTTAGCCTACGTTAATTTCATTTTGCAAAATTACGTCGTTAGTTCATTTGTATTATTACATAATTATAGTATTAAACTGTCTGTCTGTATATCTGCTAACTCCTAAACCACGCAACGGATTTTGATGCGGCTTTCTCCATAAGTTAGATAATTTTCTACGGAAGGTTTTTATATATAATAAATACTGGTTTATGTTCGGGTATAACAAAAAAACACATAAACCGAGGCGAGGGCGGGTTTCTGGTTTTAGCAAAAAAACTTAATAAGGATTAGGATAAATAAGATTGTAATAATTACTCAGGTATCATCAAATAAATAATTTGTTAAGTTGACAGTAATAAAGATTTTTCTTTTGGGAATGGAAACGACACCATCTTAACCTTACCTACCGTAATACTCGTATAGGTCATATTTCGCAATAGCTCCTCTATAAAAGTTCTGATAGTCTAGAAATTTATATATTTCTATCAGGTTTACCTAATTTCCGCACATTGCAAAAAATTAATTAATACAATAATGCCAAAATTCCTTAAATTCCTGTTACCTGTTCATAACTGCTTGCATCACAAACATCTAAACATCCTCACTAACTTTCACATTTATAATATTACTACTATAAGTAATATAAAATTCCTTTCTTTTCCAGGTAAACTCGCCACGTCCTACGAGAGGCAAGTCGACTTAATGGTCGAGTCGCAGCACGCGCGCGACAAATGACGCTAATATTTCCACAAGATTTTAATTTAAATTTTCTCGTTTATCGAGCGGGTTGAGAATAGGGACCGGGTTAGCTTGAACTAATAAATGGAGGGTTTTAAGACGTGCGGTGGTTTTGGATAGGATAGTTTAGTTTAGGTAGTTTTTTTAGGTTAGCACCTTTGCTAATGTCGAAGACTTAAGTATTCTTCAGCTGCATACTAATATTGGTCGAGGTAAAGATTACCAAGTTTTGTCGAAATTGGTATTTTATCTTCTACCTTTTGTAAATAAAATTCATTCATTTTCCTTCTGCTACAACTACAAACAAGAAGTGTTTCACTGAACTCCCTGCAAGCCTTAATACTTCTACACCTGTATTTCTTTGCACTGTCATAAACCGCTTTTCAAGACCAAGACAAAGTATGATTTAGAAAAGACAAAGAGGAATAGAGACCTGTGACTTGGTTTTCACTCCTATCAAATTACTTGTATTAGAACCTTTATTTGAGAGTTTATAGAGCCAGTCGACTACAGAATGAGACAAAATCAGCTGTAGTCTGCTTAGCGACGGTGGTAATCAGGCCTGAAACATTAGCTTCGTCGGACTCGCATTAAATATTAAAGGCACCGTGTTGATGCAGGGTAGCCACTGGGCAGAGTTGCTGCATTTACAAATAGTTTCATTCCCAGGGCATATAGGATGAAAAGTATAAACGTAAAGGAAAACTGCTTTCAATACACAGAAAAAGACGTTAAAAAGATATAAAAATACTACGTGGAGACTAACATAGGTACTTTCATTGACAAAAAAATAAAATCGTGACTAGAATAAACATCCTGTAATTTTATGGCACAACTCAAAGAACATTATCAAATATGGAATTCAATATACAAAAGGCCTAATAATGATTAGGTATTATTTGAGGCTAAAGAGTAACCAACAAAGCAAGCAAAATAAAAATAAAATTATGTTATCAATGCGACCAAAGAAATCGGATATGTAGATAAATAAAATAGGGTGTCCGATAAACTGTCGTCAATCGTCGAGAGCTTTTAAGTTACCTGATTAGGTAAGTACTAATACCTTTTAATATGTAAAAATGTGACTAATAGTTATGAAGTAACTTTTTTAAAATTTAAGTTTTCCCACGGTGCCACTAAATCTTGTTTTTCTCTTACTTCTTCACAAGTTTTGTACTCTTTACCGAAATTCAAAATAAGTACCTACGTTCTAACTTTAAGAATCCCTTTGAACCGTATAGAACATTGTTACGTTAAGCTTAAACTCGCAAATATTATGTTTCCGCACACAAACAGCGCTCCTCATTATAAAATCGATCAGAGCAACAAATAGATAAGGCACTCGCTTCGAACACGAGACGTCAGACGTATCTTACAAGATTTAAACTATACATAATGACAAACATATTTTTTTATGGCACAGTGAAGGCAACGATCGCACAGACCTTGAGATCCATGGACATTTGCAATATTTAGACTCAAGATTACAATCTTAACACAAAGGCGTTACCAACCCTAAGGACGAAGATGAAAGTTAAATAAAAGCTTGTAAAAAGGTTGTAAGGTTAGTTCAGTTTGTTATAAACGCCTTGATTTTTTTTACAACGACATACCGTGTCCTTCATTAACGCATAAAATACTTTATGTCGCGTGGGAAGTTCCTAGGGGAACAGCAATAAACGGATTCTTTGCTGCCGAGAAGTCGCGGTCGTATAAACTCTTATAGTTTTGTCTAGTTATGCCAGCTATGTTTTACATTAAAACGCTTGTTCGTCTTGGAATCACATGGACTCAAAACTATCCCTCTCATTCATAAACGCGCAATAGCTAAAGTGGCCGCGTGAAAAAGGTTGTCAGTACCTAGCTTATACACGTTAAACATTACAGAGCGTTATATTCGTATACCTTTCATCGTTAATTTTATTTTCTGTCGCAACCCTACCCCTAAGCCCTTTAAGGTCCGGCCTCAGATCAAAAGGGCCTGTAATGGCCGTCCCTTTTATTCCATCCATTGCGCACCATCCCTTGCAATAGGGCAGGCTGTTCCGAAACTATTATTTTATTTAAATTTCGCCATATTGCGCTCGTTGTATCAAATCGGGTTATTTTTATTTTGGTTCTCTTGTGGCGTTTTAGTATAGATTGTTCTGATTTTATTATGCTTTATAACGTTTTCCGTTATTTGCGATGGGTTGGAGAATATTTGTATAATATACATACAAAACTGACTTACAGACAACGCAGAGCGTAAAGCGCTAAACCTAGGGATTTAAAATTTGGAAGGAGTATTCATTGGGTACCTTTAGGGGTGGACTAAGAAATGATTTTTCGGAAATCAACCCCCAACCATATAAGTAGGGTCGAGTAGCGGGAAACTAATTATAGGTTTTCAAACTCTAGTGTTTCATGAATTGTTAAATTAGGTCAAGTAGTAGATAAAAAAATTGTTTATGGAATTTACATTAAGACTGATATAGTACTTGTTCAGATTTGTCTTGGCTTCTCTGTAAAGAAACAATCGACTTTTTTTTTAATTTATTGGCTAAAATAAGAAAACATGCAATCTTACAAAAATAAAGCCCATCCGTGCAAAACCTAAGGAAAGTTTATTTGCCGATGGGGAGTTCGATAATCTATATTAAACTTTAGAAAAATGTGTACACTTTTGCACCTTATTCCATTAAAATCCTTTACCGTATTGACGTTTAATTAGGCAACATAAATATCTACGCATAATATTATATTCTCTAACCTTAAATATTTGCGCTGTCAAATCAATGCTTAATTTTCCCATTGACAACCTCAGGGCCTCTTGGTTAGTTCACATCCCAGTCACGTGTCTACGTATTTAATTCATCTAAGGCTGGCATAAATTATGTGTTCGCTCGTGTAGGTCTCGTAATTAAACTAATATTATCCCCCCGGCGTTGCTTACATTGTCCAGCGGAAATTTTAAAATCGAAACAGGTGTAGATTTTTTTTTATCGCTTTTTATTAAATATGTAAACAATAGCATGAATTTAAAGATGCATTTCTGTGCTTAATTTTCCTATTGACAACCTCAGGGCCTTGGGTTAATTCATATCCCAGTCACGTGTCTACGTATTTAATTCATCTAAGGCTGGCATAAATTATGTGTTCGCTCGTGTAGGTCTCGTAATTAAACTAATATTATCCCCACGGCGTTGCTTACATTGTCCTGGGGAAATTTTAAAGTCGAAACAGGTGTAGAAAAATGTTTTTTCATCACTTTTTAATTTAATGTGTACACAATAGAATGAATTTAAAGATGCATTTCGGTATGTTAAATTAACATACGCAAGACTTACTCGTAACACAAGTAAAAACAAGAGCTTGTAAAATCACTTTTATTACCCCGACCCTAAGTCGAAAACTACAAAACTGTACAAATATAACCCGATAGACAGTAAAACATCTCCCAAGTTCCCACGATTACTGCTCAAGGATAAGACCCATCCAACAAAGTGACCTGCAAAAGTAATTGTGAAAATAACTAAACTTTGTAGATCTCTTTCCCACTTTAGTTGTACAAGATTTAAACAAGAGAGACGAGACGAAGTTTGCAATTTCGTCCGGAACAGATGCCCCGAAGCAACTTTACTTAAAAGCCCATCGTCCCTTCGCTTTCAGGCCATGTGGTCTGTCCTGAAACTATTATTTTATTCAAATCCAACCTATTGTAGGGGAGCTCTTATACTTTGAAAGGATTGAATACGAAAATCTTTCAGAATCGTCCTGGTAGGTGGGTCTTTTTTATACCTTTTGCATTAGTCTTTTGTTATGTACAATATACTGAAAGACTAAATTGTTTTTGGTTTGATTGTGGATATAAGGAAGAAATAGGTACAAATTATTAAAGAAGGATTAGGTAATGAATGACAAAAAAATTGTAACGTGTAGACATTTTCGTGTAAGATTGTATAGACTAATATATAAAATTTCGGTTATGTCTAAACAATTCTTAAAAGAAATGAGCACCTCCTTTGTAGCAATGTGAAGCTTTTTGCTGTGAATTCCAGCGTTATTTGAAAACGTTTACAAAATTACATACGGCTCATGTCAACTTCATACACGTTGTGTATTAAAAAACAAATTCATTTGTAACATTCTGTACTTACTAAATAAAAATAGTAATCTTGATTTTATGATAATAATTTATCTCTGTAATATTGTCTCTGGTTCTCTAAGCTTTTTACAAAAAAAACCTTTTCAAGCACATGACACGTTCAACCACTACATTAAGCCTCACACAATAAAACGTCTAAGATGTCCGTCAATACCAGTTTTATTTACTTTCTTCTCGCTCAGTCTGTTTCATTACACACTAGTTAGAAAGGAAGTACCGAGCAAACTTGTGCTATCCCAGGACAGGTCTGGAGACTCCCGTCCGCGCCCTGGGAACGACCCGCGTTAGGATATTGTCTTCATCTTAGATTAAAGCACCCTTTATCCACTTACTGAGATTTATTGACGATTTATTTTCTAAAACCTCCTTTTTTAGGGTTTCGTATCCAAAGGGTTCCAACGGGACCTTATTACTAAGCCTCCACTGTCCGTCTATCTGCCTGTTAGCAGGCTGTAACTCGAGGCTAGATAGTTGATAATATCAGTGTGTGTATTTCTATTCGTAAAATGATGCGACTTCCTTAAGAAGTCTACAATGTCGAAAACATTCTCTTTCAGCACCTAATTACAGGATAGTTATGTCGTTATTACAAATTAGTATGCCTTATGGTATTTTAAAACAGTACCTTGCTACGAATTGTTTGTCTGAAACCGTCAACGTAGAAATATGCATATTGTACGTTGCAGAATATTTCCAAAGAAAAAGTCTTCCTAAGAAAACTACTGAGAGCATTCTCTAAAACATTGGTTATTTTTTTGGTTTTAGACCAAATGTTAGAATATTCTTGGAAATTACCAAGAATTTCTCATTGGACAGTTTTACAGAGAATTTTCTCGTCGGTAATGCTAGTTCAACCATATCATCCACATAACCACTAAAATAATTAAAGCGTGTAAACTACACCACAATCACAATATTCCTAATGAGCTTACACCTAATCACACTACAAATTCAGGGCTAATTTCGCAGGTGCAATATATATTATTAAATTCTCCACACCAATATAACTAATTACCGTACAAGTACTCCCTTCAGTTGACGTGACGTGATCCTAACTCATTAATGAAACTAAACTGCGTTAGTAATCTAGTTCTAACTGGGCAATTAATGTGACATTTGTGATGCTATAATTAATTCTGTCGGAAGCTTCGTCTGGAATTGTTTGGCTGTTTACTCTCGCTGTGGTCGCAGTTTGGAATTTTCATGCGAACTTCAATTTAGTTTGTCATGTTTGCACAGATTGTGTATTTTTGTAAAGTGTCCCCTATGTGTATGCTGATAAACCCTGCTGGGGTTTTGAATCTCGCTGAAAATGAGTATTGGAGTATTGGTGGGTGTGTTCCTATTGCTGTGTTCCGGAGGCATTCCATCTTCGTCCTCAGGGTTGGCGACGCATGTGTGGTCTTAGGATTGCAGTCTTAAGATTGTAGTATTAAGAATGGATGGGTCACAAATCCCACTTACTACCAGGTGACCTGTGTGCACGTTCACCTTCTCCAAACCATAAAAAAGTAAACCTCAGTAATATTGAAAATTAAATTCCCCAGGCAAAGGTCTTGTTTACAAGGGATTACTCGGATTTGATGCAAGCAAAGGGTGGAGCAGGGTAAAAAAAACTACTAATATTCTTCTGTATTTAGTAAAAAAAAAAGTATTTTTTATGAGCTTTAGTGACTGGAAGAGTTTCAAAATTCCACCTTTCTGAACTTGCATTTAAATCCGAAAAAACTTATCAGTAACTAGTAATATATCATTTTAATTATTTTTTAGATGTTGCTGCTTTTTTCAACTATTCAGTATTCTTTTTTAAGCACTTTTAAGTGCCTCTTCACAATGATCTGTTACTGTACCAATAGCTGTTTGTACTTACACATTATTCAAAATATAACATAGGATTAGAGCAGTAATTCAAGGATAAGCAGAAAAGAAGGAACAAAATAGCAGATAATGCCCTCTCCGCTCCGTGTCCGATCGCTTCAATGATTAATACCTCCTTCCCTCCCGGTTTAATACCTAAATAGGAAAACGTCTTAAAAGGAGGCCATTAGCAAAAAACACTGCAATTTATCAACAAAGACACCTACAAAATGTCGTCGGAGTTTCCTTAAATCCCTGCCCATTATTATTCTGCTTTGCCACCGCAGGGAAATTTGGGTAATCCCCAGCGATTTTTTAAACTTCTAAAGTGTTACTGTTTATCCCGTGGGCCGGCGTTTTTTACACTTATTGCCCTTTACGTAATTACTGAAGTTGGGAATAAGGTCAGTCAGTTCACGAAGTTAGCAGATCTCGGGAATCACTCACGTCTCGCCCGCGGCAGTTCGCTTTTCCTCGACGTCTTTTGATGTGTTTGGGACGTGTTCCCTTATTTTGGTCGCCCTTGATCATCATTTGTTTTGTTTTTTATTGCGAGTAATATTCAATTTGCCAGGGCTGAGATTCTAGGCGGTAAAAGCATATCGTCTTTGACCTGTTATCGTCTTGTCAACGTTATGGTATCTCTACCATATCAGGTCAAAGACTTGGCCTTACGGTCAAACAGATGTTAATTGAACAGATCAAAGACGATACGGTTTTTACCACTTAGAATGGAGGCCAAGGTCGCATTAGATATAGGTAGAGATAATTATTTAGATAGTGTTTTGTGTATGCGATACAAGTTGGAAGCTCGATATTGAATGAAATAAAACAAGAATCTGCTACATCAATTATATCGTTATTGAGTTTTTGACAGTGTAAGGTCAAAATCTCTTCATCGATAAACAACCTGGCATTATTATCCAAATTTAAATTATGAAAATTCACAGTTTCACGATAACTCTTTAGTAATTGTTGTCCAAAATTGGACTATTCAGTTATACGCATGTATACAAACTATCAAGGACTAGGGGGAAGCTAATCCCCGTAAATATTACGGATAGGTAAGGAAGGGTCTGCCCTGTCGTAAATTAGCCCTTGGTAGACACATTCCATGCCAATGCTCCTTAAGTGCCTTAAACTGAACTCAATTTGGAGTCTTTGGTTGGGAAAGTGTTGAGACGATAAGTACGCCCGCTTGCAATGGACTGGATGATTTAGGATTCGTCAGGGTACATTTGTATTGTTCAAGTTTTGGATTTTACTGGATTTGGGAGGATCAGCTTTTAGTTGTACCTTGACCTTTATGTAGTATGTTTCGTATCGTATTGTTTCTGGAATGGCATGCTATGTCAATTTTAGTTTTTTCATTGTTCATTTTTAATTTAATGTAAGTGATCGTTTTTATTACACAGTTAAATTTAAAAAAGCTGATCCACTCATCTGCTTACATTCACCCAGCCGCCTAAATATTTTTAAATCTTTTTTTATCATTCACGGATAATAAAATCGGATCCCAAAAAAGCAAACGTTTTAATCCGAACAAATTGAACGAAAATATAATTTTGAAAGCTTACGTTTCATTAAAAGCGGACAATATCCAAGCTCGGACCGTCCCATAAAAACATTTTAAATGCTAATAACAGAAAAACAAAACGCGAGCATTTATTTCCCTCATTTGATCGTTGACCTCGCATCCCGAACATTTGAGATTCCCATGCAGTGCGTGTGACCCAGTGACATGGTTACCGAGGAATCCTCTTATTGGATCCCTATGGCATCCTCTAAAGTAATAAAGGCGGGTTCGCCGACGAGCTTCATGATATACCAGACTACCCTGAACCTGGAGTCGCTCGGAAAGCTTATCTTTTACTTTTGTGACTTCACCAGAGTGATAAGGGGTTGTTTGATAAATTAAAATCTTTTTCCCGAGTTGAATGAGTTTCAATTTTAATTAACGATTACTATTTTATAACCATTGATGGTTTACGGACAGCAAAGAGCTGTTTTGATGCAATCTTAAGCTTTTCTTCAATAAATTTGTCATAATAAACATGTCGTTTTGTATAAATAAAAAAACAGCACAGGGCTTCAAAATTCGGTTATGATTTTTGTCTGATCTAATGAGTCCAACAACTGCAACTTTAACTTTAATTTACGAGAAAGCTGCTAAGATTTGCTAAAATTTGTGATACATATCATGGTGCAACTAACCAGAAATAGTTATTTAATTTGATTTGATAGTGGGTTGATCTTGGGCCTCTGAATACATGACACCCTGTATATTCATAGCATTTATAACTATCACATAAGAATAGCACATAGAAAAACCAGAAAAGCAAGTGCCTTGGTGGTGTCAAGCTCGGCTGGTTAGACGTAGAATTCTCACTGATTGTGTGGGATAATAACATAGATGTACGAAGACTCCGTATCCTTACTTGGAGGCATCTGTTTAGGGTGCAGTAACTCGCTCATCGTGCCCACTGAATTTTATTGTTTCGCGATTTTTATGTTTGCAATCTGCTGAGTGTTTTGCAATTTCAGCTTTTGCCAGATCGGTTCGCAGATGTTTCATTCACGTAGTAAAATAATATTGTTTCAATTAAGAATAGTAGTTATTACTCGTTCTCAACAACGAGTAGCCCTAGTTTGAAATGGTTTTTGATTATCTGTATCAATTGAAATGATTTTGCGAGTGCGTACTTAGTGTATTAAGTATATCAAGCTAGAAATAACTGTCTGATAGATTTATAACTGCACTGCTAATAAAAAACTTCAACTAGAAACCTAACGGCCTTAAAAAGGTAATAATTTTTTTTTACGGTTGAAAGGGCCAATGGAGAGTGCTCCTTATGAGCACTGTCCTAACTTATGTTTACTCTTCAATGTAGTAAACTGCCTTTAATATAAGCATAAACACAACCCGTCACTCTCGAGTCTGTATTAAAATCATAAACTGACAACTGTTTCCGCGTACTATTCCTGGCTATGCTGTTGACGGTGGATTCATTTCCACTCTTTCCTATTCCGAGCTTTCTTTTAAAACACTGTTACGACACAACGCCTATTTTTTATTTTAATTGGTCTACGTATGTTCGTCTTGGTCTCCTTCTTTTCCTTTTTATTTTTATTTTTCCTTCAAATATAATGTATAGGTACTTGTCGTGCCGTAACTGGAGACTAAACATCTTCCATCGTCTATTTTGAGGTCTGCCAATGTCTGCAGTAGACTTTTCTTTTCCTTTACTATGGTAAGTACTTCCTTATCATTCACTTTAATTTTTGTTAACTCAACATTTTTATGTACTTTTTCTAAAAACTTAAGTCCTATCCCTCTTGTCACCTTATACAAATCCACATCAATTCAATAACACCTTGCGTTCTCAAATCTTTTGAAATCCAACTTTTCATTCCATTCTGTATCATCACATTCAAGCTCCTACCTGTTTTTCATAAACCCGGCACTTACCCTCAAGTCTTTGGTCCATAGAACTTTTTGAAATGAATTCGGCAGATTGCGGAAAGTTTTCGCCTTTATTGTTTGTGAAGTGAATGAGCGAAGTCTGAAGAGGGATATGAGGTTTGTTCTTGGATTAATTTACCGGACAAACGAATAAAAATAAAAGTTTTTGCCTTTATTGTGTTGTAAATAAGTTTTAATTTGAAAATGAGGTTGTTTGTGGTTTAATTCTACCACAAAGGACAGTAGAAGTTTGCGAGAATGTTTACATAATTTAGATATGAGACTGACTGCCGCACTTAGAGACGTCAATTTAATTTAATGCTTGATTAAAGTTGCTGCTGTCACTTTCTTTGCTACAGCTATATAATAAGACAACACGTCACTAAACAAGCATTAAATTTAATTAATGTCTCTGAGTGCGGCAGTAAATCTAGTAGGAACTGGATTTGGTTGGAATTTAGTACACACATACATAGTCCTTGATTAGGACAAAGAAAACCTTTATTCCGGATATATGTTAAACAATTTTCAGTTAAGTTTACTTGTATTATCTGTTCTTTCAATCATTTCGCATAAGTGAGAATGATAATGACGTTAGGTATTTTTTTAATGTTACCTATAAATTTATTAGATTCGTTATGAATATCCTAGTTATTCTTCTCTTAATTACTTCGTTAAACACGATAGCCGCTTTATATTACGAGAGTATTTTCGTTTTAACGAAATTGGATTTTCCTTGAAGAGATTCAGTAAGTCTTTATGATTTGATTTCCTCTTCAACGCGTAGGTTTTTAATATAATTCCAATCGCATGTTCTTCATAATTAGTTAGATTATGTATTTTATTAAGTACGGATTGTTATACCCAATACTTTAGATTTATGCGTAATTTCATAAATTATTTTCCGTCGTTTTGATCTCTGTCTTGTTTGAAGCTTGTATTCTATTTTCATACGATATTGCGTAAGTGATATTGGGTTTACATTATGTATGGATAGCTTTAGTCTCTTTCTTCCTTTTCTTGATATAGTCGAAGTAAGAAGAAGCCGGTTTTGTTCAGATGCGTTAATACATTTTAATAACGAAATTAAGACACGATTCTTTTATCAAAGTCACGCAGTTTGTTTAAAAGTTCACTTGCACTAATATCTCATCTTCTGTCACTTTCTAATTCGCCAAAATAATGTAACAGGCCCTCTTTTCTACTAGATAAAACAATATCGCTCTTGACATGTTATGGTATTGTTTTTAACTCGGCCGCTACTTTCTAGTTAAAAAGAGCTAGCGCAACGTTGACAGTAAGATAACATGCCAAAAGCAATATGGTTTTAACGTGTAGAATAGAGACCCAGCACGAAACGTAAGCGATTTTAAATTTAAGAGGCCACATATGATAAAGTCGGCCGCGTTTCGCGGTCTGTATTTCAGTAACCATAACACTTATGTCTATGTTCTTTGAATATATTAAAGTTGGCCTTATTTTTTTTGAGAGTTCTAGTTTTATTTTTGAAAAATGACATTGAACCATTTATTTAATCAAATTAAAGTAACATTTACTGAATCTACAAACCTGTTACCGCCATTTTGCCCGTTCTAAACCCCTGAGGGGCTAGACAAGATGCATTACGCTAACCAGCGTTTCTAATCGTTACGTTTTTAAACCAATCGCATCACTTGTAGATGACGTGATACGAAAAGTCACGTGATCTACCAGTGACGTGATTGGTTTAAAAACGAAGCGATTAGAAACGATAGTTAGCGTAGTGCATCTTGTCTAGCCCCTCTGATCTCCTGTTTTAAAGCAAACTCCACAGTCCAAAATAAAACTGCAACAGTAACGAAGCTAATTGCTGCCCCAATCAATCGCTTACCGTTTAAACAAGCTAAATTACTCCCTGTTGCCGGCAAATCGGGGATAGTGTAAAGCACTGCACAAAACTAGCTAAGAGCGAGCGGATTGGATTTGGGGTTCCGTTAGTGAAAACAGGTTTTAAAGTTGTCAAATTAGTGACAGATGCTAGTTTATTAACTCTTGAAGCAACTAAGCAGTGGAGTTCTATAAGTGTTTCATGTAGCAGGGATCATTTAATTCAATTTTTCTAAAAACAGAACGGTTAATATTGCAATTACAATAAGTGACTCATGTTTTTGACGTACCTAAACAATTCTGAACTGTCTGCAAATACAACTTCAAAGTACTTTTCTAATTTGCCAGCTCTAAATAAAGCAAGCATACAATTTCACTATGCAGAGTATTTGACTGTCATATGCAAACGTCGACCCTCGTTCACAAAAGAGCTCAGACATATAATCAATGTAAATTTGAAGAGATTCTGAATGGCAGCTGAGAGATGTTTGTATTTTGTGAAGTTAATTCAGGGAATTTTCGTACAAGAGCAGATTTTACATTGGAATAAAAAGGTTCTTGCTACATTTAGTAAATGATGTATGTATTTTACGTGCGCTGTACAATATTTAAGTTTCTAGTGAATTTGAGTTGCATTTATTTTGTCTTAGGGTATCACACCATCAGCATGGGTAGCACATCTTGTATTTTCTCGCTTGTCGCTCAGTGCGTTCTTATCTGCGCAGACTAGTAAGAAAGGGAGATCCGAGCGACAAACATGTCGCGGACAACGTGTGCTAGCCGTCTTGGGGATCTGTGTGCTTTGCCTTCGCCATGCCACATTAAAGATATGATTTAATAAAAACGTCAAACATTTATTTAACGTTGACTAGTAGATTACATTGAAAACGTTGGATTAATTCTATAACATTTCAGTGCGCTTAATGCCTAACGCACTCGCAATCGAATCGTTTTCATTTAGACTGTCCGAAGGCGAGTCTGCATATAGCCGATTGCGATTGCGAGTTCGTTAAGCAATAGCGACGCAGAGGGCTTATTGTCTAACGCACTCGCAATCACAACCGGCTTCAAAGTGGAGCAATTGTTTTCATTTTGTATGCAGACAAGGCTTCGATTTTCAAAATGAAATCGTGATTGCGAGTGCGTTAGACAATAAGCCCTCAGGTTAAGTATTCTGGTATTACAATGAGTCTTACAAATAATAAGATAGTTGTAAAGTACTAAAAACTACTTATTACTTACGCACGATAGCTAAAGTATGCTTAAAATATCCTTTCCATGTCTTTCATTGTGACATTTGAATTTGACAAAGAGTACTTTAACAAAAACAGGTTTACTATGCTTTATGTTTTTTTTTTACATATATCCAGTGCAATAAATAGCTCAAATAAAATAAAAATGTCTTCGGGTTTGTACTTCCCTCTCACTCGCTCTCATTCGCTCAGGTGCTAGTGTGACCGACTTTACCCAAACCCGAAAGGCGTTTTAAAATCTGTTTCAGTGTTACCTGTTTCATTATATACGCACGGAACCCTAAAAACCTGGCGACACATCGAATCTCCAATTACGTGACAAAATTGAGGGCTTTTTAGTCGAACTCGTTTCATTTGACGTCAGTGCCACAACGGCTCATTCCAATACAACATTGACACAATATCTTATGTCCAGGGCACTGAAAGGGTAATACAAAAATCGCAGAGACGTATTTGGATTTAAAATATATTACGTAATGCATTTGAAGTCGTTTAGTTAATTTATGTACTTTGGATTTGTCAGGGTGGAGAGTAGATTTAACAGGAAATGTTAATCTGTCACAGATTTCTCAATAGCTTTTTCTTGTTTACACATCATTTTGGAATCCCTGGAGGGTCATTAATATTATGACATAGCTATGCAGTTCAGTTTACGCTGAGAGAAAAGGACAGAGCTATATAGCTGCTATAGTTCTGTCCTTTACGCTCATCGTAAAATGAACTGCATAGCTATGTCATAATAACCCCAGATCCTCCTTTTTCAGAGTTAGTTAAATGACGATTATGGCCTGGTTCCCACTATGCCGGATCCGGTAAGGGTAGTGGCTGTACAATTTATATGAAGCTGTTCACATTATGCAGTGTG
This sequence comes from Acleris cristana, assembly GCA_948252455.1. NCBI lineage: Eukaryota > Metazoa > Arthropoda > Insecta > Lepidoptera > Tortricidae > Acleris > Acleris cristana. Next base: position 3,469,040 of record OX411774.1, on the reverse strand, counting down.
AACAGCGTCATAAGCCACTAGCCTTACCGGCATCCGGCAAATTCGCCGGTCCGGCATAGTGGGAACGGGGCCTAAGTGGCACCACGCCACGGCGTGTCGTTAACGTGGAACGGCTCGGCGCCGTAGGAAGGCGCGTTTCCGCGGTGCCTACACGGTGCCTCATAACAACGGCTTCAAGCTATTTTAGTGCCGTGGTGATGTGGACAGGCCCGAAATCGTTCCTCAGTGGCGACGATCAAGCCACGATTCATACACGGAGGGCTTATTGTGTAACGCACTCGCAATTGGGATTGTTCATATTTTTACAATTACTCTAATTCGAAAACCATTTCGAGGAATAGGGTTTTAAAGCCGTTCTGCATTATAAAGTTTTTGAAATATTTATCTATTTCGGATATTTCGACAAAAGTATATTTAACCTTTGTTTGACTTTCGTTTTTGGCTTGAAGCCCTCCTAAGTGTATTTTACGAGTTAGGAGAAAACCGCTTGAAATAGTAAGTTTTAATACACTGTTACAATCACTTTTTATCATTAGATTTCATTAAATTGTTGTTATTTATTAGAAAATTCCAACCCAAATTTAAAATAATCATGTCATCCATAAAATGTCTGCTAAATAAATAAAGATATGAAAACAAAACTATTGGGTCAAATACAAAATTAACGAAATTAGTCTCTTAAAATTACCTATTCTTTCGAATTAGAATGTAAAAACCGTGAGTTGTTTTTTTTGGTCTATCCCAATTACGATCGTTTTCATTTTGAAAATAGAAGGCTTATTTGCATACAAAATGAAAACAATTGCTCCACTTTGAAGCCGGTTGCGATTGCGAGTGCGTTAGACAATAAGCCCTCAGGTTTGAAAAAGGAATAAATTAATTGTCCCTTCAATTTTAATACGTACGGCCTTTAAGGCATTTCATCTTAGTGTCCAGGGTTGGCAACGCTTATCAAATCATGACATTGTATATGTAAGTGAGCGTAGGAGCCCATAACTACCAGGTATCCATACTGCTATTGTTGTGCTGTCGCGTAATAGTATGTCATTACATTATAGACGCAGAGGGCACCATCGGTGACCCTACTTCATCGAGTATCAGCAGAAAACAGTTACTATGGGGATAAAGACAAAAAGTTATGTGAAAAGCATTCTCAAAATCGTTATGAGGAAACATATTATAGAACTTTGCTCAAACAATTAAATTAGATCTACCTACTTGTATGGCTAAAAATTTTGTTAAATTCCTGGAATTGGCAGTTTTAGACTGTCCAACTAATCTCATTCAGTAGCAGGCAAATGACTCGTTTTCCTTGACTAACATATACGTTACTCCTGATTTTCCGGTTGTTAACCAGGCATTTTTTTTGTATACTTACTTTTATTATCTTTACTCTTACTAATAATTATAAATGCGAAAGTCTGTTTGTTTCCTAGTTCCACTTTCACGGTTTATCGCCTAAGCCAATCAACGTGAAATTTATTATTTATCTCTGAAAATTAGGCAGTTTCCGAAGGAATAGCAATTGTGACCTATACGCGAAAAAAGTACAAAAATCTAGGAGACTATGATATTGATATTATAAGTGACATACTTTTGCTGGAACTCGATGAGGTTGGATTACCCAGGGTGATCTCCTGGGCCTAGTACTTAATATGCGTGGAACGTAACAATTTAATTCAATATTTGGAATAATTTAATGCGCATTTAATCCAATAATTGATGACTGTTTGAAATTGCAATCCAATTGTAAATGATTTATATTATAATTAACACTTTTAGTGCTCTGAAAATGGATTGATTTATTTGTAATATATGAACTGCCAGTTAATAGCGATTGCTACGTAAATTGGTTACTATTAGTTTATTAATGTTTTAATACTTTAACCCCCTTACTAATAAACGTTGAGTAACGGTGGTATAGCTATTCAATGTTTTGTCCTTATCTGTCATTATGACATTTGAATTTGACAGATAAGGACAAAACATTGTATAGCTATACCACCGTTACTCAACATTTATTAGTAAGGGGGTAAATGTATAAGTAAAAAAACTTATAGAGTTTGTAAACCTATATTGGCTTGGTTTGTTTGACAACCAACCAAATAAATAGTCTCGGTAGAAATATGAGAGGGATGAATCGTCAAACGATTTTAACTTACCATATTATAATCTCTTAAAAGATTGTTTAAAGCCGCACACGCACTGGGAGCGGAGGCGGCGCGGTGCAGCGCGTTTACAAACCATCGCCACGCTTTGGAAACGCTTTTTAATCTGTACCTTTTAAGGCCCACCATACAACAAAATTTCTCAATGGAATATGAGCCTATTGTGAATATCATAGAGTAATTTTCTAAAGTGATTGTCTCATGTACAATTTTTTGTACGCCGGGCCTTACGAGGTTTTTTTTTCTTGTACAGGTTGTAGACAATTTTATTTCGTGTGTACTTATTTCATTAACTAGAATTACTTTATGAGTTTTATGACTTAAATTGGTAATTGTAGTCTAAGACATTCAAGATACAGGCTCACCCATGACTTAGCCTATGTAGTTTGATTTGAAGTCTGACGGCCGTAAAAATACGTTTTGTATAAATTCGCAGTTAACTTTCTGTATTTTAGCGCGACGCGCAAAAATCCGTTGAAGGCCGTTAAAAAAAGGCTTCGCAATAAAAAAAAAACCGGTAACAACATTTCCATATCTACAGGTAATAAATCACCTAACACGGAACACCAAAGCGCCGAAAAAAAAGGAGTGATTGTTTCAAAGTTACCCATAGAAATGGGGCGTAACATTTTTGATTTACGGCGAAAAGATTGGCTAATAAATCATTTTTTACACTGCCATGAAGCTTGCTCCGGAAAAATTACACAAAAAAACCGGACAAGTATTTACGATGGCCACGTCGGGCTGTAAGATGCTGTTATTAATTAATCCTGTTATGATAAAATTACGCTCTTGGGCGGAAAAGCGGGCGTTTTGTAGTTCTATTTATCTTTTGTGGGTTTCGCTTGACAAGTGGGTAATTTGTTGTCTTTTTGACCTTGTGAAAAACTGTCAGAGCATTTGGCTCTACTTACAATTTATGTAAGAAATAACCATAATATAAATAGAATAGTTCATAGCCGAGCTCGTTGACGAAGATTCACCCGTTAGAACGTTAGAATTAGCTAAGGCTTTGACAAGTTTCATTCTATTATAGCTAACGATTTTTAAAATCGATCAAATTTAGAGGTATAATAGCGATATTATTTCGGTGCTCGTGTTAACGGTAGCAAAATGCAACATGTCTAATTCCAATCTTGGCATGTCAATTTTAGCCGTACTTTTGCTGTAATTTACATGAATTAAGGGATACCCTGTAGATTTACTTTTGAAACATTGATTAACCATAAAAAGCGAAGCCGTCCATTAATATTCCCAAGTGTTTCACTAATACGCCATAATAAAATCCAGATTAAAGCCTTAAGTCGCCAGGACGACTCGAGGCGAGTCGGGAATATCTCAGTTTTAATTTTCCCAGAACGTAGAATAAATTATTTTTCCGGTGGGCACCCCCGGGGACATCCCGACTGACTTTTATCTAAACGAGTCATAATTACATTTTATTGCGAAGTAGAATTGCTTGGTTTCAATAAATGAGGTTTATCTAAATGCTTACCTATTAAAGATTGGTGCAGCTTTTAATAATTCATAAGGTTTTCTTGAGTTGGTTTTGTTAGCTATAATTGTAACGTAAGTTTATGAGGCCCCTTACAAAAGTTTAGCTGGCAATCCTTCAGTAGTTTTTCTTGATTATTCAAATGAAATTGACTGAATTTTTCATATTATAACGTTGTATCGTCAAACCGTGCTTTTTGTAAAACGGCTAGTTTTAGTATGCGTGAAAATCGTGTTAACTAGTTTAAAGCAAGGTACGAGCATTACACAGTGACCTTCTGCTGGAGTTTCTTCCGGCGCTTCTCCGCAATGATGGTCTTGCCCGAAGCGCTGGTAGATTCACTCAATGTTACCGACGTGTAAAAGTACAATGCAAAAAGGTCTATTTAACACACTATAACCTTATTGTACGGTCACGAGCGTTAATTTGGGACCCATTTCAAGAAAAAAATGCTTGTGGTCGTCAATGTCATTAGTGATGTCAAGTCATTTGTAACTTTTAGGAAACTCAACCTTATTGTTGTAGAATGTCAGATTGACTTTGGACCTAAGGTGGGTACCAAATTAAATCTCGTGACTGTACTACACAACCTAGTAATGTTTACATAGCATAGATCGGTGATCCGAGTAAAAGAAAATCGAATCAAAGTTGTCGTAACCCCCAGAAAGGCGACGGGGCTTCTTGACCTAATTTGGGCCCCGAGGGGCGATTTCCCGGCCCATTGGGCCCAAATGATGCCAACCCTGCTCCACTATGCACCGGAACGGTTTACGAGGATCGCTGCCGCTGACGGCATAGAGAATTCCAGTTCTAAATCTAAATAAGAATAATCTGGAAGCATAAACAAAGGTTTCACTAAGCTACAAGCACTTTTGCCTTCATTAAACGAGAAATTGTTGATCTTTCTTATTGATCATTATTTTTCTTGGGTTTTGTTTTGACTAAATATTTGCATCTTCTGCAATTAAAAATAGGATGGAATAAAGAAGAAGTATTTTTGGAAACAAGATTTTTGTGTTTTTTTTAGGGCCCCGTAGCCTGATTGTAAAAATGTCCGCATGCCTATTTGTCTATCTGGGTCGGAAAATTCGACCAATCCACTGCGAAAAATGTACAAGCCTTAACTTAATTTAACTACGCAGATTATCGATTATTTTATCTGTATGTAACAATCATTTTTACGTATAGACTAGAAACTATATTGGACGCGAACTTCATTAATACGGTCTTTTACAGATTGCTTTTTGTTAAACTTCCCTAACGGACACAATTTAATTTGCAAAGGTGAAATATGGACAAAATTTAAATTGATTTTGCATTATTTACCAAATGCATAACTAATTTTGGCATTGCGAAAGCAAAAAGGCTGTAAGCGCCTTATGGATATCATACTGTTATACTACCTTATTCTTTTGAACGGCAGATCATATATTTGTAGTTTGATGTATGAAGGCATAGAGGAGGTTGCCAAACTACGCCAAGGATTTGCAGAATTGGCATCACATTTCATTATTAGTGTGATATGATGGAAGTGGAACAAGCTTGCGTGCCTTATTCTGCATTGTTTTTACATATATTGTTATGGTATTGCTTTAGCTCTCCCGCTTCTACAGTCAAGTTAATAAAAGATGTCATAATGTTCAAAAAAGGTACGATAAAAATAGAGGGAAAGGCAATGTATAATAAGGCCCAAGGCTAATTTGAAGCCAAGGGAGTAGGCAATATGCAAACGCGTTTTCAAACTTACTTTTATTCAAAGAATATTTTAATTTTTCTGCTTTAAAATAGAATTTCTTAAGTATATTTTTATTTATTAGCCTTTATAAAAAAACTTTTTTGTAAACATAAAATACGAAACAATTCTCGCCTTGCCAATTATAGTATAGTCGACTACAAAGAAATGTATCCACTTTTTCTCCTTATTGCATTGTAATAAGGTCCAAAAGTGTACAAAGAAGTCTGAACAGAAAATTGTACCTACTGCTGTAAAAAGAAAATACTTGCACAAAGTTAGCATGAAATTGCTTCAGCAAAATATATTTCTAACAAATTCATTATTATTCATTTGAATTCACGCGAATGAACAGAAATAACTCTGAGATTTTTAATAAACAGCACTTTGCTTATGTAGTTAACGTGACCAGTAAAGCGTGACCTTTATTTAATTTATATTTATTACTAACTTTAACACGCGATCTTATTTGCCGGGATAAAAAAAGGATCCCTGACTATTCGAATATCTGAGTACCTATTAATATTTACATATAGACATAAATTACGCGGTTTTAATGTTAAAGAACAAATAAAGCTACTTTCATATCACAATTACAGTTACAATTAGAATAAGTCACTCAATCCCTAATCCTACTAATATTATAAATATGAAATGGAGGCAGCTTAGCCTAGCCTGGGTGGTAAGGATACTTTCATCGCGGAAAAAATAAAAGTTCCCGAGGGAGTAACGATAATTGAAATCAACGCAGATGAAGTCGCGGGCAGAAGCTAGTAATAACATAAATGTGAAAGTTTGTCTTAAACTAATTTCATAAAATTGGTAGTATTGGCGGTAACTTGAGCCTTGGGGAAGAACTCTTCATCCCAGAAAATTTAATAGCTACCGAGGAAATAATACTTATGCAAATTGTACATAAACGAAGTCGTTGGCAAGAGCTTACCTATAATTTCGAGTAATTTATGTTTTGTTTTTCTTTGTTCATTACTTTAAACAAGGAAAAAGCAAATGACGGACTTAATTAAGGGCAATCAGAACAGAGGCCTTATTAGTGTCAAAAGTTAATACGTTCTAAGCATTGAAAAGAGACAGATTTATACGACTCCTATAGCTCTTTCTCTAACACTGACTGGAACTTGGCAAGTTTAAAAAGTTTACAATACCCAGTCAATATGGGGAATCAGTCCCACGGTGGGCGCCAGTTCGGAATTGTCTTTGACGCGTTAACTGTCACCATGTCTCCTTGTCTCCTTTGTGCCTTAGCCGTCTCGCTCAATAAAACTGTTCCCAACTTTCAGATGTTGCCAGAGTAACGGAGCGTGAATGAAAAGTTGAAAAGTTCAGTGTAAAGTTTAAGAATCGTTTTTTTTCGTCTGTAAAGTTGTAACTGTATGACACTGGGGATTGCGGGGGAAAATGAAATCGCGTTGTGCATTTTTGTCTCGTAAGGTTGGTAGATCTTCTTTACATCCGCGTCTGTCTGTCTGTATATCCCCTACCTCCTAAACTACGCAACTGATGTTGATGCAGTTTTCACTATCTATTAGATATTTTTTATGTTAAATAAATTCTGGTTTATGTACGGGTGTTACAGAAAACGTACATAGAAATAGGTAATTTATAAAGTTATAGTATACTACCTGTCTAAATTGTTTTCAATCTAGAAGTAGGCGCCTCGCCAATCAAATAAACGTTACAGAGTTATGTTAATGTAAAATGAAGTAGTAGTGGGACATCGTGGAGTAGAATCACCATACCAGCCAGCGTAAAGACATCTATTGTCATAGAATTAATCTTACAATTTGACATAAAACTTATTTTATAACCCTGTCAATGTCGCAAGCATCCACTGGTCGCTGGCAGTCAGGAACCGGTCATTAAAGAAATCCTTATTACAGGGTATGCCCAGCAGTGGACGTCTTTGCATTGATATTATGATGGTGGAATAATTCTGCATTAGAGCAATATTGACACATCCATACATTTACACCTTCACGCCTGTCTCCCAGTGGGGTAGGCAGAGACTATGGCACGCCAGGTGCACCGGTATAAATATACAACTTTCGCTTCCTCTACATTCATCAATCTCTTCATACACGTACGTCGGTTTTGGGTGCTTTTGATTTGGCCCTTATTCCGTACATCGCGAATCTGATCACCGTACAATCGTCTAGGAAGTCCCCTACCGACATCTCCACTCACTCTCGCTCGCCATATCCCTTACGTAGCTCTTCTTTTATCCATCCTTTCTAAATGACCAAACCATCTTAGTATACCCTTTTCGATCTTATTCACTACATCTTCTTTCAATCCACATTGTTCTCATCAATCCTTTCGCTATTTCTTACTCTATCTATCATCCTAACTGCACACATACTTCTCAGAGCTCTCATTTCAACTGCATTAATCCTGCTTTCGTTCTTCTTCTGCTATACCCAAGATTCACTACCATACATCAAATATGTTTAGAGATCAAATAGTTTCCTATCTATAATGTAGTATAATTATATCAAAAACAACTATAGTTACATGCACAATCAAACGGTGTCTTAAATAGCTTGATATTAACTTTGCAAAAACATTAAAATACTCCGCTAACTCAACATAAGTACAGAGTTGAAGCTATTAAAGTTATTAATCAATAAACACAGTAACACGGCTTTTACTTTATACCTCCAAGCTTACTCACGCAATTATTTACCAACTAAAAGGTAATTAAATTCTATAATTAGTTCCCACAGTTCCACAGAGGTAATCAAAGGACCATTTTTCTTTGAAAAAACACGGCCTCTAGAAAATTCCATGCGACACAGTACTTGTATCGAGTCAGTACTGCAAGCATAAATTTCGAACTGCAGATAAAGTTGGCCAAGGTAATTGAACTGGTGGTCAAAAATGGTACTAAGGCTGTTGTATTAAGCGCATATGTAAAGTGCGAAAGTAGCGCCACTTCTGGCCTCTTAGATAAGCTGGTCGTTTTTAACTGGCAAGACATTATGGTGCCTAATTGGTGTGAGAGGCAATTAGCGAGCAAACGACCGGTCCACTGCACTAGCGACAAAGTGCACTGATAAAAACAGTACGTTGCTTGTTACATTGTTTCGTTTTTAAACGTTACTGGAACGGCTGAAAGGTTGCGAACTTTGAACGGAGGCCAGGTAAACTCCTATACTAGCAAAAAAATTCGTAAGAAAAATGCACATGTCAGAGTATCACAATACAAAGTACAATTTTTACCCCTATGGTTGACACTAAAACATGTTAAGTTGTTTGTATAGAATAAAATCTAATAATTTCAAGCACTACAATGACTATGACGTTTCCTACTTTTTATTCATATGAGGTAGACCCGTGTCGGTGCTCAAGTAAGACTCACATTTGATTTGTTGTTTTAATGATTACTGATTTCTTAAGTACCAACGAGGTAACGTCGTGCCTTTTATTTTATAAACCGAGTTAGAATTCAGAATAATCAGTCTATAGGTAGGTAAAAAAAATTAAGTAAAGCCCTTCTTGCATGTAGCTATGTACAGAATGAATATAGAATTTACATCAAATTTCAAATATAGAATATCGAACGGTCTGTACAGATGTGTTACAACTACATGCAAGGGGGGCTTTACATAAAAACCTATACAGAAAGTACTGCTAACTGCTTTTAATCCGTGTGCTGTGCCCGCATGCTCGTCGCTTAGCTGAGCATCCATAAGCATTTTTTATTAGCTGCAGCCTTTATTTTTATAATTAACCGCAGTATAAAAGGACTTTTTATATGCACCTAAGTGGATAAATGCCGGCTGATATTATTAAAGAAGTTGTGAGGGGGTGTTTTAATTCGTATACTTTATTGGCTTTTTATTTATGCTATCCGTAGCTCTGACAACGTAAAATTGATTGAGTACATTTCAGGGTAGTGATTCTTTCAAAAGCAAAGGTGAGCGAACGCAGGAGTGTATGTCCAAGCGGCAAGTTTAAGTAGTCCCGTCAAAGCAAACAAAATACATTTCAGCGTGTGTATTCAATTTGGCAGCATGGCTTCTCGAACGTATAAGGCTGGCTAATTGAGAATGCACGCGCTAAAATGTGTTTTGCTCGCTTTGACGGGACTACTTAAACTCGCCGCTTGGACATTAACTCCTGCATTCGCTCACCTTTGCTTTTGAGAGAATCACTACCCAGAACGTCATAGCACAGCCGTGCTGTGTCCTTACATGCACGAGAGCGAGTGGCAACTTTTTTTTGCCAGTTAATTATTTGCCGACGAAATGGAAAACTAGTTGTTGAACTAGTTGTTTAACAGAATAAAACAGCACAGAATATTTGAAGAAAAAAAAACTAAGCGTTTCTAGGGGGTTTTCGTCCAACATTTGTACGTATTTCGTTTAATTCCATTAAACAATTCTCAACTTATTAGAAGACTCGCCAAAGTTGCAAATAAAAAATCAATCCGACGAACTTCTGAAGCGATTCCAAATCGAATATAAACCAAGTAATAACTCTCAATCAAGAAAGTTAAAATCCGAGCCAAGTTCTGAAAAGAGAGAATTAAAAACTATTGAAGAAAAAAAATACATGTTAAAATTGACCGTTGTTTGTAATATTTACACTAATGTTATAAATGAGTATTAAGAACAGTTATTTGGATTTACATCATAAATTTAAAAGCAAGTGTATAATAATAAAATTATACCTATAATTTCGCCCAATATTGGGATGTAGATTAATGAAGTTACATATACTTAAGAACCAAAATGATACAAAAAGCTATTTGATGAAAATAAAGTAAAAATGACCTAAATGTAAAATTTTAACTCTAAGGAAATAAAACTCTTCTTTTTACAAGTTTTATTTGAACTTGCTTCGTTATGTCGTTCCTGTTTAACAGTTTGCTATCCATTTTAATAGCACTTACTGGCATTTCAATAGCCTTAAAAATGTTTTTTTTTGACAGAATCTTATAACATTTTGTAAAAGCCACGAACAGCCGGTAAATTCTATAACAAAAATAGCTCTACCTAACTTCATTTCATTCGCATTCTTAACAACCATTTTAGATCAGCTTTTACACGAAATTGCAATGAAAAGTAATGTTGAACTTTAAAAAAAGGTGGCTTCAAAAAAGAAGGCACACCCTGAAATGTGGTTTGAACGCTGTTACGCATAAGAAAACCACAAAATTCAAAAAATTCAAAATTTTTATTCAGTAAATTGTCCACATTCAGAGGGTTCATTAATTAACACGTCGGTAAAATGGAGTCAAGCTACCAGCGCTTCGGAGAAGACCATCATTGCGGAGAACAAGCGCCGTAAGAAACTCTAGCTAAAGGTCATTTTTTCAATCATAAAAACAAGAATACTTTAAAGTAAGTTTCATTAAGTAATAAGAAGGTAATAAAGTAAAACACTGAGACTGTGTAACACACATCCCTCCAGGGCCTCTTTTCAGCACTGTAAAAACGATGTCGTTTTTGAATTGTTATCGTATTGTCAGCGTTTTGATAGCTCTTATTTACTTGACAGTAATGACAGCCGAGTTAAAAATTATACCATAACAGATCAAATACGATTTGGATTTTGACGCCAAGAATAGAGTCGCAGTTAGTTGATTCATAGATAAACTCACTTTAGTTTAGCTAGTAAACGTCTCGTTTCATTATGGACCCATCGTGTTAAATCATATACCCACTTTATCTTCCTCCCTCATAATAAATACAGATTTGAACCTAAGCTACTTGGTACAAGTTGCCCGGGCTAGATAGAGTGGATCAGGGCTTACACTGAGTACATGATCCGTCTCTGTGTAAACATCTAGGTCAGTTAACGATGGGGTTGATGCGCTCAAGTTACAAGCAAGAGCGTATTTAAACTAAAGTGTCACCTACATGCCCAGTTGCACAAATGTTAATTAAGTTACTCAGGTGCCCTTCGCATGGTCTAAAATATTATGTGCTTAATTTTTTTGGTTGAAATTGTTTGGTATTTTAAATGGCATACTTCTTTTTTAGCATAAAGATTTTTTTGGTACATCTTTTTTGTTCTAAAGCAGTTTTCGTCTAAAATTGTATAGTCTAAAATTTTAATTACTAAAAGGCCAAATCCATAATATTGTTAGGTCGAATTGTTATTTAGCATAACATACAATATCCTAAACTTAAAATCATATGATTGCTCAACTAATCTATAGGTTAGGTTAGGTTAGAACTGTGTCAAGACGCAAAGCGCCACAACTAGGCGGAATAAGAGCTCTCTACAATCTCAAGATTGCAATCCCGAGACAGCAAATGCGATGGAACCCTGAGTACTAAGATGGAATGCCTAAAGAAGACACTTTTGCATTTACAATTTAAAAGTGGAAGATGATCATGGATGGAAAATCAAATACACGAGATTCTTATAATTATTTATAACATTTAGTGGAGTCTATCTGTTCGATATTCTAGTGTGTTATTCACGTGTGATTATATTTGTTTGTATTTATCATGCCATTTTAGATTTATGATGACGTCTCACTCTCCTCAAGTCTCTCCTCACTTGCACGCGTGTAAACATCATAAATTGCTACGAAGTACTAAGCCTAAGAACTAATGAAGATACCTAAATAGAACTGAAGTAGCCCATCGGATTTAATAACTGAATAACTTGAAAAGTTTATATGCTACAGTTGAGTCATAAATATGTGTACACTTTAGTATCTTTGTCACTTTAAACGCTGCGACAATTAATGTATGGCAGTTTAAACATGACATTAAATAGATAAGGTACTAAAGTTTATGAAGATCTTTACTTGTTTTAATCCAGGGCTATATTTTCCGTAAATTAAAAATATATATTTTTAATTAGTTTAGGACTCAAACTCCATTTCCAATTTTTAAAATGAATCTTCGTGTAATATACCCAAATCATCCTGTTATTTACCAATCAAAAACAAAATGACAGTCTACACCAACAATGCATCGCGGAACTTGGCTTTGACACTTCATTTCAGAACAAAGGTGAATTTTATTTGCAGAAAAGAAACATTTCACCTTTGATGTAGGCTTGCCGAACATAAGGTGTTGTTTTGACAATGCGGGATCGTAAAGGCTTAAAAGTACCCTCCCGAGCCTTTGTCAAAGCCGTGAAGAGTGTTTGTGGGGCACTGTCATGTAATATCCTTGCATATTAATGGTTTTTTTAGGACAATCTATATACAGTTTGTTTTGTTTGTTTCACGTGTTATCGTATTGTCAACGTTACTCAAGTAGTTATACTCTAATTCTTCTAAGATGATGCCTATGACAGCTCATGTAAACACTTATTAAACTTTACATAAATTATACATCGGTACATACCTCGCGACGCCGTTCAGGAATTTAAATAATTAATCGTCTATTTTTAAACACGTCGCTTGTGAGTATAGTAAGTGATTGAAATTACAAAATACGGCTGTCACATGCATCATCTTAGAATAACCAGAGTATAGTCAAGTCAACATGAGTCAAGTAAATACGAGCTATCTCGTATTTACTTGATAGTAACTAATGGCGGCTGAGTTAAAAATAATACGATGTAATATCAAAAAAAAAACCAAGGAGAATAGATCCTAAGTCTTTACGGATATGAATGAATAAGTGAATGAATAAATGATATTTATTTTCTCAAGTAATAGTCACAGTACACATGTTACATGAGGTAGTTTGTAACACAGTAAAGTTGAGTATTGCATAGTTAACCTAATATAATGTACAGTAAAAGTTCTACAATCATACACATAGATTCATTTTCGTAGCAAATAAGCTAAAGGATAAAATATACCTAATCAAGATTTTTTAAAAACAAAATGGCGTGAGTATCCAATTAACAGGGACGAATGGCAGAAAAGAAGAGAGGCCTTTGCCCTGCAGTGCGACACTAATGCCGGCTGTACACAATCGCCGGGTCACCCCGAGACGGGCCAAGACCGATTGTGTACATACTGCTCTAGTCTCATCTCGCTCGCTCTTGTCTCTTCTCGCCGTGTCCCGGTCGCGGTCGGTTTTAGCACGAGTCTCGGTGAGGACGAGTGTGTACAGTCAACAAAACACAGGCTAACAAAAAAGGAGCTTTTTTTATGTGTTAAATGAGCCGTTTTCAAAAAAAATGTACATAGTTAAAAACAGTTAAAGCCTCAATTAAAATCCTTTTTTTTTCATTTCGTTACGTAAGTTAACCATAATAGAACCTAAAATGACAATTGGCGTAAAGGACATCTAAATAGTAACTGTAATTGTCCTATACGCCAATCGCCATTTTAACCATCGAATGATTTAAGTATAGTAAGTTTCGTTACGAAATGGAAAAAGAAAAGTTTTTTATTTAGGCCTTAACTGTCCTTAACTATGTGCAATGTTTTTGAAAACGGCCCAAATAGGTAATATGGGCGTTTTCACTAAAACGTGTACCCTAGTAAAGGACTAAAATTAAGGAACTTTAACTTTGTCCGTTTTGTGACGAAAATTTGCCATATATTTACTAAATATAATAGGTTTCGCACTTCAAACCACCATCCTTTGTAAAGTCCACGTCTACGCGAACCGTCCAAACTTCCAGAGCGTTTCAATAAGACGATTTTACATATCCTATGTGAGCACCTTTGTTGTTCCTGACTATAAAGCCCCCCAAAACCCCCCCTATAACGTAGCTAAGCACCTAGACACAAGGTTGATTTTCACTCAACGTAAACATTACGTATCACTAAATCGATTTAAGTTTACACTTGCACATGTGTGTGTAAACGTGTTCAAATATATGACTAAGGTAACTAACGTTCTATTTCACACGAGCAGCGTTACATGTGTGCGTGAATTTTATTCAAAATCATTCTCGTGTTGCCTTCACCACTACACGCGACCACCGCATCTCTTCAATGATCCACGTGTACCTGTTTGAAACACCCCTATATTTAGATTTCACTCGGCGAATGTCACCCCATTATCCTTAATATTCCCTTAACGGCAGAGGATTTCCATTAAACTTTGTACATTTTAAACAGTTGCCTTCAAAATTCATCGCATATTTAAGACACAAAGGCTTTGTTGAAGTTTTTGAGGCCGTGGAGCCGTGCGCATGGAAAATTGGCTCCGCTGGTGTTTGGGAAGTAAAGAATTGCTTATTGAAGCGCCTTAAGCGATAATTTATGTGGATAAATAACATTGTTAGATGAGCCAGGCTTTATGTAGCTGCAGGATTATTGTATTTGTATGTATGTATTTTTACATAGCTTTGATAGAAAGTTACTTTTAAAGAGCATAGTAAATTAAACGTGTTCTGGGATAGAGAAGATCGTCAACGTAAGCGTCGTCATAGAAATATGCCGTTTTAGACGCGCTGGAAACGGACATCACGCTTAAGATAATTTAAAAACAAGGACCTAAAATAACTTGCGTTTTTTAATCAAAAATACTCAAGTGACCTTATGTTTCATACAAGTATTTTTTATTATTCGTGTCTTGAGCGCTTGAGCCCACATTATCTAGCACTAAACGCATTGTGTCGTGTATTAAACGGCTCATCCAAACTAAGTTTTAACCAATTCCCAAACTAACACCGATCAATTAAGCCCGATTAAGCTATCAATAACACAATTAAGCCGCCTCCACACGGCCCGACAGCTGTAAAGGCGGGCCCACACGTCACGACCGGTCGCCTCCGCAATTTGCAGGGCAACAAATTGGAATCAACACTTAATTTTCGTAATGGGAAAATTAATTCTTATTAAATTAATGTTATAAGGAAAATGTTCCCGTTGCCGTCCGCTAAGTAATGCTTCTTGATGGTAATGGCGGACTGATAAATCTAGGCACATTAGTATAAGGGGTAATTGTGTAATTTCAAAGAAATTTCGGAGAGGCTTATAGACGTCACGACTCACGAGAGACCGAAGAAGTGGCAGTGTCGTCGCACTATGTATTAGTTTAGCAATTCAGCGAGGAAATGCTGCCAGAATTTTTAGGACGATGCTGCCTAAGTAGGCCATTTTTAGATTAAATTCAATGTCATTCATTGGTGGAAAGAAGTGGTCTCTGCCTACCCCTCTGGGAAACAGGCGTGATTTAATGTATGTATGTATGTATTCATTGCTAATGTAATATATACATAAGTATTAGTACACTTGTCATAATAGGTCCTGCCAACTCATTTAGTTTACACGAATCTTCTTTTTACAACTTAAACATTGAGAACTCTTTTTTTTTGGTTGTTATTTAAACTAGTCTTACAACGCACATAGGCGTGCGCTGTTGTTACGGATTACAATGTAAATCGACCCACTTACGTGTTGCTGTGAGCACGTTTGCCATTTAGCAAAAAACAACACATTTTTTTTAATAATAATTAATATTTTAAAGAATGAGTGACTGTTAAGTTTCTTGCTTCGGCGTTTCTTCTAAGCAGAGGGAAGCGCTGAGAGATTTTTGTCGTGTAAAAGCTCCCGTTCAGTGAAACTGATAAAAATATGTTTATTCAATACTGAATAAACTTGTATTAATGTCCCGGACCACTAACGCAAAATAATATGAAGTACCTAATTCAAATTGTAATTTTGAAACAGTGTGATGTTTATGTCCAGGGTGATATAAAATTAAATGAGATGTTGTAAAATTAGCTTGATTATAATTCACGTAATCACCGACCCTAATAAAACATTTAAAATGCCCATTAAGGGACCTTTTAATAACATAGGTACCCAAAAAGACACATTGCCCGTTTCACTTGTTTCATATTAGTAATTATAAAGCTTACTCTGCAAAATTTGTGTTGTAATTGCTCACTCAACAAATGTTAACAAATACGACGTTCACTTTAATGTTGTCAACGTCAAAATAGATACTAGACTAACAACAATAGAGTTTGACGTTTATAAATTTCGGTTTACCGATATTAAAAATTAGGGAACATTAAAATATGCGGGGCAGCACCTGCCAGGAGTTCTTTCTAGGTTCTATACGCTTTGTCTGAGTCATTCATACTTACCTGATGCGTTGATGACTACTGTTGTAGTTCCAATTGTAAAAAACAAAACCGGGAACATCTCGGACAAAGCTAACTATAGGCCGATTTCTTTGGCAACGGTCCTAGCGAAGGTACTGGATAGCTTGCTTAACGCTCAACTTGACGAATACCTGTTTTTTCACGATGGTCAATTTGGTTTCCGCTCTGGCCTTTCAACCGAAAGTGCTATATTTTGCCTCAAAAATACAGTGAGGTTTTATACTGATCGTCGCACACCAATCTACGCGAGTTTCCTGGACCTCTCCAAGGCCTTCGATTTAGTTTCATACGATGAGCTTTGGAGGAAAATGAAGGGTAGAAACGTTCCGGTTGAGCTTATAGGCATTTTCCAGTACTGGTACGCAAATCAGACCAACAGGGTTCGGTGGGCCAGAGCACTGTCCGATCCGTACAGATTGGAATGCGGGGTGAGGCAGGGGGGTTTGACCTCACCTAAGCTATTTAACCTGTACATCGACGACCTAATCTTCGAACTCAGCAGTTTTATAACGTGAAAAAAAGTGTTCTTTTGATCTTTAAGGCCGCCGGTAAAGAACCCGAAAGTGTACCTGCAGTAACGTTATATGGGTCACAATTGAGCAGAGTATTTCAAGTACCTAGGGCACTTTGTTACCGACGACCTTAAGGATCAAATGGATATCGATAGGGAGCGCAGGGCGCTCGCGGTGAGGTGTAACATGCTGACCCGGCGGTTCGCTCGGTGCTCTGACCTAGTCAAAATTACCCTTTTTAAAGCTTATTGCCAGAGCTTTTACACGAGCAGCCTATGGGTCAACTATACTCAAAAATCGCTAAGCGCCGTGCGCGTCCAATATAACAACGGTTTCAGGGCGTTGTTGGGCCTGCCCCGCTTCTGCAGTGCGTCACTAATGTTCGCGGAGACGCGCACCGACGGCTTCCACGCCATCGTGCGTAAAAAGACCGCTTCACTGCTGCACCGGACGCGCGGCAGTCCCACCTCCCTTATCAACGTGTTTGAGGACAAATATGATTCTCCCACCCTCAAACACTTCAACCAAATAGTCACCAATACTTGGTTGACAAGAAACCGGTAGTAGGTAGGCTAAGTAGTCATTATTATTAGTTATTACTTTCAGTACATTTTTCTATTTTTATATTGTTTCTATTATTGTACTGCCTAACCTCGTACATGTTACTTACATGTTTGTACTAACACATGGATCTTGTTATCTGATTAAAAACACTTATTATTATTATTATTATTATTAATCCGAATTGGACCCAATATCTATCTAAACTCGATAAACATTGAATATTTAATCCATTTAAACATAAGGGCCTCTATTCTACTGGCTAACACAATATTGCTTTTGATGTGTTATGGTATTGTTTTAACTCGGCTGCCTCAATTACATTTAAGTACTTATAATAGTAGGGGGTCCGAATAGGAGACGACCTTCACCCAGCTGTTTATTCGATAAAAAGTATTTTATATCAAATTTAATATGGTAAAGGCTCCGGCACACCAAACGCGTGGCAGCAGCGTCGCGTGGCGTAAGCAGCGCTGCACCCGGCACACCGAAGCCGCGCGGCGTTTTCAACGCGTGCGCGCACTGCTAACGCGCTACAGCTGCGTTGGGTGTGACAACGGGTAGCGCACACGCGCGTCTCGCCCGAGTTGTCGAGGGCAACAGCGGCCCGTAGCAGTTTCAACGCGCGCACGCGTCTGACACGCGTTACTTTTTTATGTGCCGGGTTCCATTTGTTTTGTTGTTTTACAACTCGCGCGTGCACGCGTTCAAAGCGCGACGCTGCTGCCACGCGTTTGGTGTGCCGGAGCCTTTAGTAATATGGCGAATAGGTTGGCTGAAAGTTTTCAGTCAACTTATTCGGATCTTAGACCATAATACGATAATATGCCAAAGGTAATATGGTTTTACCGTGTAGAATGGTGGCCCAGATTAAAAGTTAATCGAAGTTTGCCGTATTTATAATACCCACACACCCACTACCATATCTGGGACGACTAGTGATGATCCGTTATCCATTAAATTTGCCGCAAGCAACGCCACAATAGTTTATTATATCCAAACATCTCGGAAGTACGAGAATTATATTCTCAAATACCGCGATTCTAAAATAAATGTATTAACTCTTTTAAGCTTTGGACATTTCCAATCAAAAAACGATAATTGATCGAACAAATTATTCAGAACCGATTACGTTCAGGTAACTAATCCCGGGGCTGTTTCCGCGAAGCTACAAATATTTCTCATTACACCTGGGATTCGGCTCGGACAATATCCACCGCGGAAGCTCTCATTAGTAAAAAACGCTTTTTGTTTGCAGCGGGAAAATTGCTTTTCGGCAATTTCGGCACGTACAATTTTGATGAGCTGCCATTATTTGATAAAGGTGCTCGTTTGAAATAATAGTTGTGAAAGGGGTAAAAGTCGTGTTGATTCGGAGGCATTATTAATTTTTAAACTGTATGATACTCGTTCTAACGATTTTATTATATAAAACAAATTATTGACTGCAATAAAGTTCGTCCACATCCACATGTCGTCATGTTGTTATATGTAGAGAGTGAAATACATTGGAGGTCGTTCAGTTTAATATTAGATGATTTTTACCCCTTGTACAGTCGTTCGCAAAGACTTAACGACTTACCACAAATAAGGTACATGTGTTTGTAGTTGAATGTACGAAATTTCTCCTTCAATCGAGAAGTAACGTTATACGAGAAGAATTGTTATCTAGGAATTTGTTTTGATTTGAAACAGCGCCTCTCTTTGAGCGTATTTAGTACTAAAATTTCATTGCAAGAACTATGAAGTTCACTTTAATATCGTTATCGTCTAATAAGAAATATAATGTATGAGAATGGTAGCACAAATACTTTTTGTCGTTAGGTAAATTAAACTAACAAAGGCTGGCTATTGAAAACCGAAACTTCTCAATGACGATACAATACCGTAACATTACTTCTTGATAGAGAAAGTTCGTGCTAGGGGCACAGTTTACTTATACTTCATCGAAAATATTTGTAACCCGCAGTGCGCAGGACCAATTTACTCGTGGCTTATGTTATTTTTTTTGCAATCTTTGGGTTGTTTCGTAGATTTATGAACAATTATCGAAATTACCTTGGAAATCGGGATCATATCAATTTAATTTGCACCTATTTTATATACATCATTAAAATCTCAATATCATACGCTTACCTACTTCGAACAAACCCCTTGATTATTTTTCGATGGTAAAACCAACTTATATTTCCAAATAGAAACATAAACATACAATACAAATATAAACATACACTCTTTATTGAACATCACTCATAAAATATCATGAAAATTTACAATCTTAGCAAATATTTTCGCGGCAAACAGCGGCCTTGTCGCAGCCTTGAAAATTTATTTCAGCGCGCTCTATCGTGAAAATTGCGTAGCATTTCCCTCGCGAGCCTCCAACCGTCGGAATCCCGGCCTCTGCCGGCAAGAAGGGAAGCATTCCCGGACCCCCTCTCTCCTCCCTACATACTATCGATCTCCCACAGGTCAACCACACAATCGCGCTAGCCGAGCTAAGCACTGCCATAACACGGAGCTATCCAAAATTCTAGAAATAAATCGAAATCTGGCCTAATCTTTACATATTTTCGCCTTTACACCCTAAGAAGTCCATAGGTGAGTTAAATGTTAGTGTACCGAAGGGCCATTCATGACTGGACCCATTCATGATGACGTAGACAAACATATTTGTGTTCCTTCGTTCCTTGTGTTATCCTTTTTTGTGTTTTAACACTGGAGCTACACAGATTTTTGGAATTTTGAGGTCAGTGGTGAATTTTTGATGTCAATAGGGGACTTGTGGGAATTAGGTCGAGCTCATTAAAAATGACAGATGCTGTGACGTTGTGAAGAGATTGCGTCGTAGAGATGAATGCAAGCTAGGCTGAGAATACGGTAAAACGATATGGCTTTTGACGTACGTATTTTCGACGTTTTGATGAAACGTTACGATAACATGTCAAAGGCAATAAGGTTTTACCGTGTAGATTATCAGCCCAGTTAGAACGATTTTCAGTCGTATGGAAGTTAGGCGTGTCATAGATGTATGACGTTTTGGTGCATTGGGTGTTTGCGTCTATGACGTCAGCGGAGGGGGCGTTTTTTATCTCATCGATGAGTCTAGTTTCTACGACGTAATCAACTGATCCTTTAGTTTTTCTGGCGTATTTGAAGGTATTTTCTTGTTTTTCTCGTGTTGAATATGAATCATATTTATGAGCATTGACGAATTGAGGTATTTACTGTTATTTTTAGTATGTTTTGTTGAAATTAAAAACCAAGTTATTGTTTTGTGAAACTTCGATTATATAAGAACAGTAATGGAATGATTTGTAAATTCGAGAAAAAGGACCTTTCCTAGTGCGACACTATTGAATTTAAAAATAGTTTTTATTCTTCATTTTGATATGCATAAAAATTCCAAAAAATGCTTTGGTAATTAAAGATTACATGAACAAGTACATTTTTGCGATCTATCAACCTTTTGGTGACCTTAAGGAATTTATTTGTTGATATCGTACTTACTCGTACTACTGTAATCATTGCATTGCAGAATAAACCTGACATTGTATTGTTATCACTGTTATCAGTCATGCGGTTTGTTAACGGGTTAACACCAGCCCCCTGTAGCAACATCCTGCCAATGATAGGTGATATTTAATAATTTCTTATACATTGCAAAGTTAGCAAGATTTTACTTCACCGGGATTCATACAAGCTGCGCCATGGACACTGAAATATCATCTGTCATTGTTAGGACAGTGAAATAGGGTCTTCTACTCGGTTTTTACCCCTATTCCAATAGTTAACAATGTAACAATACGGGTAAAATAGGTTTTCTTTACTCTAATACAGTATATATGGCACTTCCCACCAATATCAGCAGTAGCTTTTCACTAGTATACTCGCTCTTGTTTAATGACATTAAAAACCAAATGTAGCTAATTACTGAACTAGATACATTTCCTTAAAGTTCCTTTTATATTCAACCTCCTATTCTCAATTCCAGGACAGCAGCACCGAGCTCCCAGCGAACCCCGTGCCCCTAGCCTCAGACCGAGACCTGTTCATCGACGATGACGGCTCTGGTCTAGAGATCGACGAGTCTTCGGGCTCCGGCTGGGGACCAGGCCCTGACGACGAAGACGGCCGTGGCTCAGGTGACGCGCCGGAAGACGACGAGGACTATGCCCCTCGCATCATCACACCCACCACCACCACGGAACCGCCCCGAACCACCCCCCCGACAGAAACTGTAGACCAGCTATTGCCAGTCGATGTAGATTGTGAGTAGCGCTGAAGCATGGTTTTTATTTTGCGTAGTTTGTTGGGTGAGAAGTTGTTTTGGACATGGCAGGTTTGTTGCGTGCGAATTAATATGAATTTTACGATGTTAAAGTCATGGGAGACAATGTAACTACAGGCATAAGGAAAGGAAAAGAGAGTTTTGATAGTTAAGTATCGCAAGGTGACCAAGTTTGCTGTCTTGTTCCAGTTACAATAAAGAT
The DNA here is from genome assembly GCA_948252455.1 of Acleris cristana. Classification (NCBI taxonomy): domain Eukaryota; kingdom Metazoa; phylum Arthropoda; class Insecta; order Lepidoptera; family Tortricidae; genus Acleris; species Acleris cristana. The sequence continues at coordinate 3,447,072 of OX411774.1, read as the reverse complement.
TAGGAATAGTAAGTCATATCTGCAAGTTTAGTTGCTTCTCGTATTCTAAATACAAGTTTTATTGGGCAGAAGCAACTTACAGGGACGAGGTGTAGTGTAGTGGTGTTTAAAATACGCACCTTTATCTTTAAAAAAAAGAAACGCTCATATGATTATGTATCTATATGTGCGAGAAGTTTTAACTACTCTTGGCAACATATGTGTTAATAATGTTAATAAAACAGCACATCTACTTATAGGATAATTATATGGTTACAGAACAAAACAACTTTTCACCCTAATTCATTGTTCAAATATTTTTTAAACCTAAGTTACATTCTTTGTTATATTTGAAAAGAAGTGATCATCACTTTCAAGAATTTTATTCAAGTAATTTTAAGGAGCGAGACTCGACTTCGGTTTTTATGCAAAATATTTGGCAGTTAATGTGGTTTTACATGTTAATTAATCACTTCATTAAGGTCATGTCCTTGCAAGACAAGCAACGACAACAGTTCAGACGCAAATAGCGTAACAAAACCTTAGATATGATGATTAACCGCCGAGAATTTTGTATAAAAACCGACACGAAGCAATCAACCTAGACAAGAAGCGATCATTAAGACTGACTTCACCTATTTATGCATTCTTCTAACGGCTTTATTGTCTGAAAAAAGGCGTAAACGTACTAACAATAACAAAAGGCCTTGAATTAACATTATGAAACGTTATCTATTTCGTTAGCTCAGTTTCCTCAAATCAGCGAGCTGGCTCTGACGCGTCAGTAATTACCTTTTAATAATTAATATTGGTGTTTTAATTCATTAATTAACTTGAGTCGAGTTTAGCGGACAAGGTACACTGGTAAGTGATTGTGCTCCCTAATTTTTATTAATGTTTTTCTATGCATGACGTTTTCATGCGATTTCACTGGTTATTATGAAGTTCATCCCATTCTACATACCTAGATGTATCTATATTCGCATGCGTCGGTGGTATAGCCCGAAATTTCATCTTAAGGTGATCTACGAATGACTTGAAACAGTTTCATACAAATAATAAAATAAAAAACTTTTTTTCCTTGTGCTTAACAGGTTTGGAACGCTTAAAAGTGTTAAACTACTAAAAGATTCAATCATTTTAAAGTATGTATTTCTCTCGAGGGATATAATTTTTGTAGAATAGTCTCAACCACCTAATAAAGTAGGTATATTAAACTAAATTAAGCTTGAAGTTTGTGTAATATTATAAATGTCCTTTTCTGATCGTCATTATAATTGCTTTGCAAGCACTTTCTTAATTAGACAATTAAAAAAAAATGAAAGACCGAAGCTATTTAATAAAGAGCAATAGTTAATACAGGACGCCCTGTTAAAAAAAACAAAATTTATGATTAATACGAACTGTTTGAAAAAAATATGGAATTAGGTGAAATTGTGATCTCAATTTGTATGAAAACGTTCAAGTAATCTGTCGCCTTAACATCATCCATTAGCTTAGAAGCCTGTCTCTTCAATGGTATTTTTATCTTAGATGTTTTAATTTCTTCATGCCGTGTGTGTATCATTCTGACATCATGTCCTATCCTGTCCGAAATCCCGTGGTAATTACCCTGGTCTCGTTTGTCATAGGGATTTTTTTATCTTTCGCAGTTATTATTTAAATTGTAAAGTTTAATATTATGTTTACCAACATGATATCATATTTAGTGAATGCGGATGTATGTCCGGAGAGTGACTAAATGTATTCATGAAATACAAGGCGTGTAATCTGCCGTGGTTTCACGGATAGCTCCAACGGAAGACCAGCGCTGGCTTTAACGCCAGAATAACGCTGAGTTGGAACCATTTCGTGACAGCAGTTCTTTTGTCTATGTCAGTATTTTGTTCCTTTTGTATGTCTGATTGTTACGAATTTTTTTTCTTTCTTTCTTTCTCTCTTTCTTTCTTTCTTTCTTTCTTTCTTTCTTTCTTTCTTTCACTATGATTTTTTTTATTCGCGGTTTTCTACTTAGAAGTTGTTTTATTGTAATTTTCATAGTTTTAAGATTCTAGCTCGATAGAGATGGTGGTAGGTAGAGATGAATAAAATGAAACTAAAATAAAATGAATATGGACATGAGTGTCATAGGCTAAGAATTTTTCGTTTTGTAGGTTGTAGTTATTTCAGTTAGTGCAATAAACATGACACAGTTATATGATATGACTCGGTCATAAAATGACTAATTTCTTGTTGTTCTTGTATTTTACTAAATATATGTTTAACTTGCGGTTAACTTAGTCGTCAAATCTACAGTCTGAAATAATATATTTCATAGCATACATTAATCTAGCACGTAATTTAATCAAACTATTATTATCATAATCTGTTTTTCACTTAAACAATTGAGTTGAAGTTTTACGTTTATGATCATTATTGCATGACTACCTAAATGTAATAATAAAATAATGTCCAGCATTAAGTTTTCTGAATTAACAAAGTAGCATTGGAACATCTACCTATAAGTACCTATAGCAACCTAACATAATAATACTAATAATACTATCTATGCTTTTTTATTAAAATTATATAGGTACGATATAATGATTTCACTTTAATGACCATAATAATAATTACAACGTTATTAAAAACGTCTGCACCTAACATCTAACACGCACCTAATAATCAAAATGACGATACGCCTATATTATGGTGTATTTTACCTAACGACTAACATGGCTACGAGTACATTTATAACATGACTACGCTACGCCAACATGACTACGGCTCCTAACGTGACTACTACTATTGCAGCTCGCAAGCTCGACGAGAAGCCGAGTCCGCCAGAGGAGCCCCGCGGCGCGGGGGAGACCTCGCGCCCCGAAACCGACATCAGCATCTCCGAAGAAGAATCCGGCACGGTAAGTTTTTTTTGGCATGGAGAAAGAAATCGTGCGCAAGAGGTGACCCTCTATTTCAACACCTTGACAATGATACGTGAAAGATGACAATTCGGTATACATTGCAGAGTTAATAACACATCACATTTTTTACATCACTAGGATTCTTACAAGCTACGCAATGTCCACTGAAATATTACCTCTGACCGTCTATGTCAGGATATAGAAATAGGGGACTAATGGTAAGTGGGCTTTGAGGCTCATAGACATATGCAATCTCAATACTGTAATAATAGGACTGCAAATGCCTTGCCAACCCCGAGTACTAAAGAAGTTTTAGTTCAGTTTATCCATACCTACTAATATTTGTTTGTTTGTTATGCTTTCATAGCGGAGATAATCTCCATAAAATTCGTTTAAATTGGTTCAGCGCAGCGGTTTAATGAATAAATGAATTTTGAAATATGACAATACTGGAGCTCATAATCAAGGTGATTTGTACATAATAATTAGGAAATAGCGACTCCGGGGATTCTAAAACCATGGTATGCTACTAGCAGTCCTAACCCTACTAATCGTGAGGCAATGCTCCTGGCATGCAGCCGAACGAGCACTGGGTTTTCACCAGAACTTTAAAATTAACTTGTGGCCATAGTCGCTCGATGTTCAAGGACAATTTTAGTGTGGTGGCAAAGGCAAGGGAAGCGGTCAGTTGGCAAACCTAACCGATGGTCAGATGACCTGGTTAAGTTGTAGGGAAAGAGCTAAATGAGGCAAGCTCAGAGGCCCTTGCTAAGATGCATTATTCTTACTAGCGTTTTTATTCGTTTCGTTTTTAAACCAATCGCGTCACTGGTAGATGACGTGATACGAAAAGTCACGTGATCTACCAGTGACGCGATTGGTTTAAAATCGAAACGAATAGAAAAGCTGGTTAGCGTAATGCATCTTGTCTAGCGCCTCAGGATCGGACATCTTTGCGCAAGATAAAGGCCTACCTGCGTTGGGTTAATGTGGTCTGAGTAGATGGAGGGATAGATGAGATGTGAATGTATTATAACCATTTGGAATACACTTCAACCCTTTAGGATATTTTGTGCAATTACCCCTTTTATACACTCAGATGTTTGAATTTGCAGGTTTCCCCCGATATTTTCCTTCTCCGTAAGATCAAATAAACTGACTGGTACATGGCAACTGACAACTGCTTGGGGTCGACCACGGTACCTTACGATCACGAGTCGACATCGAAACCCACTAGGCCACCATTTAGTGGTGATACCTAGCATGAGGACCGCCACTGTCTACATTTAATTTGGGGTTAATTTTTGTTTTGCACTGCATCAGAAGGAGAGTTATGTTTTTCGAGTGTATATTGTGTATATTTCTGTAGCACGCTCTGCAGCCTAAATGTCTAACATAAGTCGTCGGATTTGTCTTGATTGTGGGAGTGACATAGGCTATAATATTTTAATGAAAGTAATGAGAAGGATAACTTTTTTAACATAAACCATAGTATATAGACGACAATAGCAAAAAATGCAGTGGGGTTTTTGAAGCTTGCTGTTTATTACACTCTGTAACTACATTATAACATTCCCACTTTAACCGTAAGTATACCTATCACATTCCAGGACCAGGATACTTCGGGGACGAGCGTGGGCGCGGAGTCGCGACCCGTGGACAACGTGGTGTTCATCATGAACGCCAAGCCGGAAGACCGCGCCACCAGCTTCTTCGCGCAGCCGGGCATTCTCGCTGGTCAGTATACCACTTATATTTATAGCATTGAAAAAACAAACGAGTAACAGGCCACCTAAAGCTTTATGAGATGTTGAAACCCGCAAGGTTTCAGGCAGTCTGGGAAACGAAGATATAAGGTCTATTCCGACTAGTTCCATTATTAGTTCCATTGATGGAACTAGTTGTACTTTTTTTCCAAACTACTTGGAAAAAAAGTACAGGTAAGTAGTTCCATTAAGGAAACCCTCTTCGTTGAATGTAACTACTAGGAAAAAAAGTCCAACTAGTTCCATCAATGGAACTAATAATGAAACTAGTCGGAATAGACCAGATATGAACCTGCTTTTTTATTTTGTTTAACATCTGTGTCGGCCTAATTTAAATGTATAACTAAGCCAAATTACAGCTTTGTAGTACCAAGAGCAGTGGCGTAACTAAAGGGTGGCAGAGCGGGCAAAATGCCACGGGCCCCCCGGGCCGAAAGGCCGTGAGCACAATAGGACCCTATTATTTATTTAATTTTTAATCAAAGTGAAAGGACAAATCTATCCGACAAATTTGCCACGGGCCTCAGTTGTAATTGTTACACCACTGACCAAAGAGTCTCTAAGTTAAACCGTGGAGAGATGGACAGATGGACATGGCGAAACTATAAGGGTCCCTTTTTGACTATGGGACCCTAAAAAGAGACGTCTAAGTAAACGGCCCATCATTTAGGACATATTTCTTACGCGTCTTGCACTTACTCAAGATTTGATTTAATAGGCGCTTACGGCTCTTTTGTCTTCAGCAAATTATAGCGAAGTCGCTTTATTGCGTTGCAATATTGTAAATTTTCCCTGAACGATAAACTACTAAAATTTTCGATCTTGGTCTTCTATGTAGTCTTATTGAAATTGTATCCTAAAAGGAACTGTTTCTCATTGCAGCGGTGATCGGCGGCGCTGTGGTCGGGCTTCTTTGCGCGATCCTCGTGGTGATGTTCATAGTGTATCGCATGCGCAAGAAGGACGAGGGCTCCTATGCACTCGACGAGCCCAAGCGGAGCCCTGCAGCCGCCTCCTACGGCAAGGGCCAGAACAACCGCGAGTTTTACGCGTGAGACCACTCAGAACAAACCCTGCCACGTGTTTACTAGTCGACAGACCGAAAGACACTGGCCAACCGCCAGCTCGACCTCGGTCATTCCATATTTGAATATTCAAATTCCGTTTCAGGTAGCTCTTTCGTTGACGTGGCTAAAATTGTTCTGTGAAAAAACTAACATCAAATCGACGTTCTTTATTTGAATTTAGTACAGATTGTACTTGATTGTATCATCCTGATACAAACAAATGAATTTGTCGTTTGTTGTTGACGCGATCACTTTGATGTGATGAGTTTTTTAATCTGACTTCAAGTTCTGAGACCAATGTGGTTAGCGTGTTTGGGATATCATTGTTCTCTGGTTATTGAATCGGGGATCTGTACCTATAGAGTTCTGTAAAATAATGTGCCATTTGCTTCCCTTTCAACTGTATATTGCCTAATTACGCGTAGTTCTCTACATTATAAAAATCTCAAAAGTTTGTCTATGGATACGTCCATTGTTCGTCTATGGTATGTGTAACATATTTGTGTGTAGCTTAGACCATATCTTTTTTATGTGGTAATAAATATAATTGGATTCTTATTACATATCGCTTCCGTGAAATTGTACCATCGAAATTTTTGAATATTTATTTAATATTTGGCTGTAATTTTGTTATAAATCGAGGCTTACAGTGTACCTATTGATTCCTTCTTTATTGAGGTTATGTTTTGGGTAAACATATTTTTAATGTATTTGTACAACTAAAACTTGTGTTTTATTATTATTAATTTAGAGTAAGCAATTTTAAGATGTATACAGTGAGTAAACAACCACCAAATATTATTAAAATTATCAATTGTCAACGCCCATCTCATTATTTAAGGTTATAATTTTAAAATAACGTTTTTAAAGCACGTCTATAACTATTTACATTTTACAAAATTTTAACGTTTTTAGTTTTTTTCTTTATTCCCTGTATACATTTCAAGACGATTATCTTTTTGGCTATGAACTTTTGTTTCGACCATATAATCTAATTTCATTATTAAGTTTATATTATTTACAAATAAGCTAATTTTGACACTATCAACTACAATTTACCTTCATCTGTCAACGTTGACAAAGGTGATATTTTTTTGTTTTGTCGTGTCAAAATAAAATCAATTGGTCCTGGCAACATTCTAATTTTAGTTTTAAACCAGATTTTCTGATATAGGTTGTGCAACGAAATATATTTTTTTAATTCTATTAGTTTGTGATTTGTCTTGAGTTGTTGAACACTGTTGTGCCATCTTCGTAATTTATTTAAAATAGTTACACGCTCGATTCATATTAAATTAACGTTTTTTATCGTTAATTTTTAAATAATTAACGAGTCAATTAATTTATTTAGCGTAATAAATTAAAACGTGTGTTTATGACTGTTATACATAAAAGTAACTATAACGTGATTTTTTTATAAGATTCAATAGCTCGTGACGATTAGTACATGGAATAATCGATATATTGTTTAAATGGAGGTAACTAAAAATAGGTTATGTGTATGACATGTATATGTAATATTAATATTCGAAAAATTAAGCACGTATTGGACATTTCATTAGAAACGTAGTTGTTGATAACCAATTACTTTTCTAGTTATAAACTGCATACAGACGGACACACACAAAATTTCCCGCGGTGGTATCGATAAACTTAGTAGGTATACCTAACATTAACTTCCTGTTCACTTAGGCCCGCTTGCACGTAAACGTTAACGGTTAACCCCAGGTTAACTACGGTTAAATTTACGTGCAAGCGAACCTTAATTTCAATGCTTAGACCATATTTGACTTGCACTCTGTTTTTATCAGATAAAAATAAATGGTCGTCGTTTGCGCACGTTTTAGACGACATCGAAAACAGAAATCAAATAATTGCAAACGTCGCTTCCACATGTAAATTAATAACACGAATAGGAATATTTAGACGATTTTTTTTTTATCTCGTTTGAATATGGCCTTTATTATTCGAATAAGAAAAAAAATGAGCAATTGTTCTCTGTTCAATCGCTGATTACACATAATGTAGTGCAGCTATTGGATTTGAGACAAAAGAAAAAAACTCTAATTAAACATAATGTTTTGTTAAGAAAAGTTATTCATCCGTATTAAATAATGCCGAATCTGAAAAATCTAAATATGTATGTGATGCAGTTTATATCAAGAAAATGGTATAATTTGAAGAAATCCCAAACATTCCTATAGGATCCATATTATACCTGTAAGCAGTAGCTAGCATTCGCTCTCTTATGCGGCTCATTCATGCGCCGACATGCAGCCTCTGCAAACAGCAGCTTGACAAAACACTTAAGAACTTCTAATCCTACATCTCAGGTAGTTTAATAAAATACGGGTGTTGCCAGCCTAACTATCTTAATTCGAGAGTTCATGAGTTCTTTTCTTCGAGATAGTGAAACCTAGAATACACTAGATCAAAAACTAGAATACCTTTCAAGTTAGAATTCGGGTGTTCGGAACATTTTGTTGAAAGACTGCATATTGACGTATGATTAGGCCGCATTAGGCTAACCTACAAAAATGCTAATTCCGATTTAAAAAAAAAATAACAGCATGATCATAAGACGCGTACATCTACGTTGATATACAAAGGCACCGCTTGCTAAGTCAAGATGAAAGTGGGCCATATTTAAATACAATGGATCTGTAGTCTATGCTTGTAATTAACATTATGACACTTTGACATTACAAGTATTATTTTTCTGTCTGAATTAGCATTTTTGCCTGTGACTGTTAGTGTATAAGAATTTGTACATTGTAATTGTAAATTCTTTTAGACTTAAACTGAGTAAATTATAAAACAATATACTATAGTAAGCATAGTATATGACTAAATGACTATACTATATTTTAATGCATGTAACAGTTGGTCAACAATTATTTTATTGGATTAAGTATTATTATCAAGAATATAAAATTCTGACTTTCATTAGAAAATATAAATCAACGTTTTTTCGTTAAATAAAACGTATTCGTTTTCTTTTAAGCGCTTGATTCTATCAATACTCTGTTCAAATAAGAACATTGATAGAATTAATATTTAAATTTATTTTTAACGACAGTTGTGCTACGTCACAATGTTTATTTTAGAATAATTATTAAGATACATGTAAAATGTAATTATAAAACTCAAATTTATCAATCAAATGTTTTTAATTGAAATTGCTACGATAAAAATTAAATCAATGTACAATACCAAAATCTATGTCAGATGACCGCTTTTTGCAATAAACTTTTTTTTCTTACAAAATGCCCATGGTTCAGTCAAGATAATGAAAAACCATGTTGATGTTATAGTAAGGGTGACACACAAATATAAAGATAAATGTACTAAAGCGTAGATCGTTCCGTTTCCTCTATTACAAAACTCTAGCACCATCAAGGACCTTAATTGCTGCAATATAGAACCCTGTCCCTGAAATACGTCAAAATTAAGATGAGAAACCAAGTTCGCACTACTCCGCACCGTCAATGTTCTAGTAGTTCGCACTATGTCGTGGGTGCAGCCTAGTGGGATTTTTTCCATCTGTTCACAGTGCGGACAACTGGAAAAAGAACCCACGCAAGTGCAAACTAAAGGGTGCATGCTAGTGGGAATAACTCAAAATTAACCATTGTCGTGTCTACGACAGGATACTGTACTCACCGATTAAAGTCCGTGGTCGTACTGTTGCGAGGTCGTTTCTTATCTTGATTTAACTATAAGTAGAATAAAACACAATAATTGGCACCTAGTGATTGTAGAATTATCGCATCTATTATCTACATGTAAAAACTCTTTCGAGACAGCCGTACAGCCTAAGAGTATATCCACCAGAGCTGTGCAAGGCAGCGGAGCTATGTGCGAAATGCACCAATAGGAGAGCTGCGCTGAGCGTAGCTACGAAAATTAAGCAATCCTATTGGTGGATTTTTCCCCACACGCCGCACTGCTATCTCGCACTGTTTCGGTGGATAGCGTACTCAACCTAAACCGCTAGAAACTTGAAATTTGGTGCCCTGGAAGTGCACAAAAAAATGATGAAAGATGTCAAGGGCGTCTTCTAGTCTTGAAATAACATTGATGGTGCCAATTAATTGGTGGGTTACAAATAATAGGCCAGTTATCCTACTTGGATTTTGATAAGCTGAAAAACTTCGCATTGAGTCTGATGGATGATATGCTGTTTTTACTTAAATATCCTTTTAAATAATGAATTGGGAATGTACCAAAATAACCATAATTGAAATAGAAATAGCTGAGTTAAATATTGTTGAATGATTTCAAACCGTTTTGTTTGTGAACAGTAATATTATTATTTACTTAATGCTATTATAGACAACAGACAATCAGAGGTGGCAACACTAAAGCGGGTATTTCTATTTACCTGATATATATTCGGGTATTTACCCAAGAGTATATATCCGTTTTATTGGGTAGGTAAATCTAAGGAGTAACAACACAGTTAAATATTAAAACATCTTTAAAAATACGCGCTAGTTGCATGTTTTTAATATTATGATCCATAACAACAGTCATTTGGTGCCCAAAAATTATAGACTTCGACTTGCTCTGTTCGATTTTTTTATTGCCACCTCGGCTGGCGCCCGAAAACAAGTGTCTTACGTTAAACTTAAAAAAAATGAAAAATTGTAACCGTCTAAAAAAAATAAGGATGGCCTAACTTTCAACGGCGTGTTTTTAATTATACTTAGGTTAAACTGTGGTCGTGGCCTTTTTTAATTAATTCATAAATCATAGGTACTTAATATTACAACAAATTTGATAAGTTTGATACGGCAGCAATTCCAATGGCCTACAAGAAAAAAAAGCACGATTGCAGCGGATGTTTAATCGTAGTACAGTTAAAACAAGCTAGAGTTTGTTGATATTCAAGTTAAACCTTATAAGCACCTGAAAATAGTATTATTATGTACCATACCTGAAATTGGAAACTGATTATTTACGGTCGTCCATGTAGGTAGCCGTACTCTTTAGTACTTTGTCACTTTAACGTCATGTTTGAACTGCAGCAATAATTTTTGAAAGGCATTAAAGCGACAAGGTATATAAGCACCTACTTATCCACTAAGGAATTTGAATGTTTAACAGTTTGATATAATACGTAAATGGGTTACCTATTAATTTCTCGACGTGACCCCATAGCACTTGTCCCACTGCTGGCGAGAAAGCGATTAGCTATCGACTATTTTCTCGCTCAAGAAACGAACAAAGATATAGATTCCGTGTCAATAAAAGACACATATATATTAATACTTGATCGCTAGCTGTTCACACTGCAGGCGAGAACTCTCTCCACTAGTTTGTCGAAAAAAGAACCCGGCTTAATAAAAGAGACATACTTACATTATTAGTTGATCGCTGGTTCTATTCGCTTCACACTCATAATTGACGGTGGAAAAAGTGCGTAATGATACGCGGAAAATGTATAACCCAGCAAATTTATGTAATAACCTGTTAACCATTTCAATTTCTCGAAAGTACAAGAATATGTTATATTACTGTTCACAAGCAGAATGAAATATCTGTTTTTCATAATAACGCATAAGATAGGGTAGGCAAAAATGATTGAATGTCCACGATGTAAATAAAGCTCCTTTACACTTAAATATACAGTTAACATGAACAGATGCGTAGTTTTATTTATTTACATACATACATACTTTAAATCAAGCCTGTTTCCCAGAGGGGAAGGCAGAGACCACTTCTTTCCGCCTGCTACTATCCTGACAAATCTCTTTCGCTTCTTCCACATTCATACATCGAGTCATGCACGCACGTCGGTTTCGGGTACTTAAGATTCGGTTCTTATTTATTAAAATGCATAAAAAAGCTCTTGAGTATATTCCTTGAAAAGCTTCTAGATTACCTACTGGTTTCCTTCGAAGATCTACGTTCAGCGATGATGATTTTTTAAAGTTTCTTATGAATTTTACGACGAGGGACTGAACAAAATTTGACCCAGCCGCAACAATTCAACTGCCGGTGCACTCCTTGAAAAGACTAACCGCGGTATTTTTTTTGATAATTTTTTACTAAGAAAAAATTCCTACTAATATTATAAATACGAAAGTTTGTGTGTGTTTGTTAGTTGGTTATTCCTTCACGCTGCAACGGCTGGACGGATTTGGATGAAATGTGAAATGGAACGGACGCAGCTACAGTGATGTAACACACATCAAAAATGTGTAAGAATAAAAAAAAACACCAAATTATTTTTATATTTTGCATCTATCGCAACGCAGTACCAACTTACATTGCAAATTTGCAAGATACTAGGTACTTACTAAAAGAATATTGGGATAATTTTGATCCGTGGACATTTCTGACGTGTATAGTTGTCATGGTTACCAATGCGTAGGTGCTTATTCATCGTTATCACGTTATCATATCAGTTAGGGGCCCCATATACGGTACGATCCGTCGGTTCAGTTCAGACTGAAATCGAGCGATGGATTGTACGTGTGTGGCAATATCGTATCAAAATTTCAATAGAAATATGAATCGTCACGATATCGTTCGTAACGACGGATCGTTCCGTATATGGCGGCGTTTAAACCGTTTGTTTACTTTATTTGCTTAATCGATGACGAGATTCTGACCCCGTCCATTGAAAACGTAATAGTACGTAGCCGGAGTACTAGATGGCGCTACTAGACTCAAAAGTAATGGGTGTAAGTACATTATTATTACAAATATACTGCTAATAATGTTCTAATTCTAAGAGAACAGCATAATTATAAAGAGCAACATGGCTTATTTTAATGGTTTTCTAACGATCTGAGTTAAATGAAGTTTTCTAATTTGAGGTTAGTTAGAGCACAAAGAAGTGTACGTACGCGTAACGCGTGTCACCGTGTGCCAAAATTAAATTACTTAGTAAGAAATAAACAATTCAAGAAATGCGAATCAATTGTTTCTATTTATAACGGTTTTGCGAAGGCGATGATGTCACTTGTTCGTTTGCGCGTTGTACAGCACTATTTCGACAGCGCTATACAGAGGCAGCGTGGCCGAGTGGTCTAAGGCGCTGGTTTTAGGCACCAGTCCGAAAGGGCGTGGGTTCGAATCCCACCGCTGTCAAATCCTTTTGGCATTTTTGTTATAAATCAGCTTATAGTTGTTATTTAATTACTATTGATAATTTGACAATAACAATATAAGATTGCGAAGCGTTTTTTTTAAAATTACTTTGCGTTTACTGAACTGGAAAAAGTTCTTTTAAATTTTAGTCGGATCTAAAATATGACAATTTGAGCCTCGATTCCGTTCCTACGACACTGTCGTTACTGACAAGTGAATGAGAGCTACCATAACCTTAACAATATGCTACCTTGTCTTATGTTAGGGTGGTATTCCACCTATCCAATTCTTTGTCCAATGTGCATTAGATTTGATCAAAGAAATTGGATGACTTCATCAAATTTTCTAGAAACACCTACATTTGATCAAATATTACGATTGACATTTAATTCAAAATGGCTACGCAAATAACAACTTGGACCAAGATATTGGATAAGTGGAATGGGCCTCCATCAAAGAAATTTGATCAAATATTGGATATAAAAATTGGACTAAGAATTGGATAGGTGGAATACCACCCTTAGGTAAAAGAAAGACTGAAAGACCTATCTTTGTGTAAGTACCTACATACCAGTTTTTTTTCTTATAGTTGTATTGATACCCTGATATTTATTTATTAAATTCTGCTATCCTAGGTACTACATTAATATTATAAAAGCGAAAGTTTGTGTGTTAGTTTGTTACTCCTTCAGGCTGCAACGGCTGGATGGATTTAGATGAAATTTGAAATGGACGCAGCTCGTACCTGGATTAATGACATAAGCGACTTTTCATCCCGGAAAATTGAAAAGTTCTCGAGGGAATAACGATATTTAATAGAAATCTACGCGGGCGGAAGCTAGTTAATAATGTAAATAATTTAGTATGGCACTGCCAACAAACTGTTATGCAGTTTGGTAGTATACTATTATATGTAAACATAAATGTGTCTTTCATGAATAAAATATGATTAATAATAATAATAATAGTAATAAATAAATTACTTGTTTATTATCAAATATTGTTTATTCCAGGAATCATTAGATTATTTCAGGATAAAAATAACTTTTATCAAAAATGTAAAGAGCACCAAGAAAGGCCAATAATCTTTCTTCTGCATTAGAAGGCCAATGTGAAAGCAATATCAACAAATCAACACCACATAATAAAAACTCATTTGAAAAAATTAAGAAATTAATTTTCACAATTTTAATAACTGTCAAAGAAATTAATTCTCACGACTCCATGTTAATACGTCTTAATGACGTTCATCTTAATTTATCGAACACGTTTGAATATTACAAACTTGCATTTGCAGTTGATATTGGCGCTGTATACAACAACATACCTGTAAACAGTACGTGGTAACGTTAGTTCCTTTTTTCACCACTGGCATTTCAAACTTTGTATTTGAGTAATGAGTTGTCATGATGCCAAAATGGCGGATGTACAAATGAAATGCTGATATTATACGCCTTTTTAGCCTAGCATGGGCATATTCATATCGATATTAATGAACTTTTTACCGGAAATGGTTTTTATGGCCGAACGGGCTTCTACACGTTAATGGACGTTATTTTGCTGCTAAAAGATTAATTGCGAATATTAATATGTGTGACACATTAACACTGAGCACGTCTGCCGGGGGTTATAATCACGGAACAGAAAAAACAGTGGAAGTGCCATCAGTTTCGTTAAGTATCATACCTGCCTGGGGTACGTTTTATAAAACTACAAGTTACAATTTTACAGGTCTAAACTGGCAACACTGCCTGTCACTATCGAGGTTGTGTCAAATGGAAACTTGTAACCTTTAAGTTGTAATTTGTAGCTTTATAAAACAGGCCCCTGTTGTCGCCAATACTCACACTATCATAAAAACAACACACCACCATGGAAAATGTTTTCGGTGCGGCTATCGTTTTTACATTCCAAAATAGCACAATTAGGCATGCTTCTGGATTTATTTCCTATTTTAGAAATATTATTCTCTTTGGTGATATTTATAATAATAAATATGGTTACTTATTGTTTTTTGCCTATGTTAATGTCTGCAGAATAAAGGCCTCCCATCAAAGAATGGCGAAAATTTGCTTAAAGTAAAGTATTTTAAAAAATGAAGAATGGCACATGAACATGTTATGGTGGGTGAAATTCGCCATTAAACCCAATAAAAATAGGAAACATCTATGGATAAGTATAAATAATCTTATGGTTACAAAAAACAACAAAATCGGACTTAAACTCCCGGTAGATGGTACTTTGATTTGACGTGGGAGCGCTATGGCCTAGCTTTCGCAGGCTTTTTAGGTTGCCTAAGCTTTGACTAATTAAATTAGCATATTCATTAAAAGATTAATCAATAATAATAGATTTCATCTTACTTCTGTTTTTTTAATAAGATTTATGAGAGTTAAGTGAAAAGACTTGGATGCGAACTCAATCAGGATTGAGATTCAATAACAATAAGAAGGCATAAAATAGTAGTAAAAATTTGTCATTTATTATGGTTAGAAAATTCAATGTGAATTAATGAAACTAACAAATAAAAAAGTAGCACGCAAATAGGCTATCAATTTAAAACTAATAATAATTAATTAGATAATAATATTATTTATTATTGTTATTATTTTGTGGGGTAATTAGGGGACTTGACTAGTCCGATTTTTGTTAGATATTATGAAAAACTAGGTTAAATGTTATACTTTCCAAGAAAATAAAGAAAGAATCAAATTAAAAAATAAGTTTTTCATAATAACTACAACATATTCAAAAATCGTTCAAATCGGACTTATCGCATTTTGTATGGAATATTTTAGGTTCACAATCCTCTTAGCTCCTTTAATCTTTCTATGAAGGTAAAACGCTTGTATCACTGAAAAGCCTATCATTGAAGTGGGACCAACGCCTCTATTGTACTGCGTTAGACCGTATTGCCTTCGAAATGTTATCATATTATTATTTATTTAAGTATTTTATTTTATTTATTTATTTAATAAGTACAATCTTAATTAAAACTAACAATTAGGCATTGTCCAACAAAACTGGAGTAATAGTTTGACTCCGTTGATTTTGACAGCAACGCTTTCTAAGTGTCGGTGCCCTATCCTTTTAAATCTAAAATAAACCCAAGTTTATTAGAAAACTTCATGAATATTACGACTTTTATGACCGATTAAAAATCAATTCAGCATAGTTTCAAAACCATACTTTCGCCCGTTGAAAAATGTCCGACATCGTTCTGCCTCAGATCATTTCTGTCTACTTTCGTTGCTCTCGAAAAGGAAAAAAAAACAGTAATAGGATATTAATCAGGTTTATAGTTAGCTATAAATCGGGGTAAAGGCTGGGTTCAGTGACAGCGATTTTACGCGAGCAAATGAAAGACAGAAATCTAATTTATTGACTGATGGACTGTTAACCAAATAGATAATTTTTTATCAGTTTCACTTTTCAGAATGAGAATTTGCCATCAATCATTCAACTTTGCAAAAAAACGTTTAATTTAATTTCACTTTATAATACTGCCCTCCTTAGAAAAAAGGCCGTATGTCTCATAGAACCGCGTATGTATTAGTTACCTTATTTCTTAAGCTTAGGGGTCAAATTTGCTTTGACTATCAAATTGCGCATGCGCCCATTTTATTTTGAAGGGAAGAATAGACTGTATCCTTTCATAGAACGCTAATTTCTGCTGAAACCATTGTTTTCAGAAATATTTTGAACATTAATAATTACGTAGGTTTGGTTTAGTTAGATTAATGACTGCAAAAAAAAAGATGCGGCGAGAAATGCCTTGCAACGAAATGAAAATTCGGCGAAATGTAATGAATGATACGTTCGTTGAAAGGTATTTCGATAAAGTAATAGGTACAGTCAAGGACTTTAATTGTTATGCCACTATGGAACCCTGTCGCATAAAGTTATTCATTAATTTTGGCGTAATTTCTTTCAAGTGGTTTGACGGTGTCATTATGACAGGGTTCCATAGTGGCAAATTAAACACTATTTAATTTTAAACCAATAGCTATTATACTTACCATCGAATAATAATAAATCGCTGCGACCGCCGCCACTCCACTTCATACAGTAAGTAGTTCCTCTAGACGTCGCCAGCTCCGTCCCTATCTCGTGCAGGGCCACGGATCGGAGCTATCTTTTCGCTTTTATAAAAGGGTTTAGGCCGTTTTACCGTAATTTTTGAGTAAACTTTTTGGTTCATTTGATCTTAAAAAAAATCCTTTACTTTTAATGTGTGTAAAAACATTACTAATTAAACTAAAACTCAAAAAAAGTTTGTCCGTTAATGGAAACAATGGATAAAATTGGTCTTTTACCTTTTTACTACGTGTTAAAATCCTTTTATGATGCAGGAAATTAACAAAAGTAGGTAAGTAATTCTTGCCAGTCTTGTATGTTCGTAGCATACAGGATGAAAACATAATTCCGCATACGTTCCCAGAGGAAGCTCGCCTCAGACATTTCGGCACAACATGTACTATTGCGGCTCAGACGGATGAATTACTGCGGTTGCATCGCATTATTCCTGAGATAAACTAGATTGACAACATAGCGTGTTGATCCCCACGCTTGTGTGCACTGGATTTACAGCGATGGAGTTGACAGTTACAGCTATAGAATATCATTCGGCGACCTGGACATGGTACACAAACTTGTATTTTCTCGTATTTAGTCCTCTCTGAAGTACCCTAACGGTCGGTTATTCAAAATAAAAAGGTTAAAAGAACAATTTGGAAGAATCTAGAAGAACTAATAATAAAGTATAAAACACAATATCACTACAAAGCAAAAAGAAAGAGAATAATTAATTAGTTCGTTGCACTGAACTTACCCGATTTTGGGAATTGCACCGATTTTAAAAGATATAGATTATTATAAACACAAGTAGTTCCCGTAGTAGCTGAGATGAGAAAAAGGGCGTATACCTAAACATGGCGCGGCATATACATATATCTCTTCGGCCATTTCGGTTAAAAATCAAAATGAGAAGGGCGAACAACGAGAAAGTCACTCCTAGTAATTCGCGTCATGAGTGAAAATAACGGGCCATGTAAGAATCCATTCTACAATTCTACATAAAAAAAAAAAGATTTAACAAATAAAATACCATTTACATTAAGTTGAAACTAATCGATACTCGATATCGATACTCTCTAGTTATGAGTCCCTGCTCTAAAAATCCAAGTCGAAGTTACGTTTCCATCCCTATCACTCGTCATTCAAGACTAAATCGAGAGAAAGGGATGGAGCTAACTACGAACTTCGATTTTCAAAGTAGAGCCACCGGACGGAGTGCAATTAATCGTTGTCACCGGTCAGCGCGCGCGCAGCGGGCGACGTCCTTCGCGGATTATTAGCATTACTCACAGAGTAGCGGCGATTAGAGAGAGCCTCTTAAGAGGGTTGTGAAGCAACGCTTACACTTAAATCGCGTAGCTGTCAAAAAAATCCAATAAAATTTTGCTCCGGGCAATAACGTTTCTCACCTCTAAATCAAGTTTTTCACGATTTTTGAATCTGTTGTAGTTGTAAAAAAAAATAGGTCTGCACGTTTTCGTTTGTTCCCAAAACATACTTTCTTCGAAAGGAAAACGTGCAGACCTAGTTTTTCATAATACTTTTTAAGGGGAGGGAAACATTATTGCATTTTGTATGAATATTTTTATTAGATTCACAATCCCCTTGATAAAATCGATTACCTACTTAGATATCCAAACGAATTTCATAACTTGTGTGTCTGATTTTATTTAAGAGCTTATTATTGTAATCTGCTTATCTTATAAAATTTATAATTTCAAAGCTATCAATAAATTTTTTTTGCAAACTGCATAATCTCTCAATTCGTGATATCCATGACAGCATTTTAAAAACGTAGTTTTCTGTTGTCAGGAGCATATAAAAGGTACCAAAATTATTCCATAAGTATATTTACGACATTAATATTTATATTTATAACGTGTAAAATAAACCGCAGAAATAACATATCGAGTTTATTTTGGTAATCAAGCCTACAACAATATAAGAAAACCAATTTATTAGCCTCTAAATTTCATTTTGATTCATATCTTGTTTGTTTTTTTGTGCTGTTAAACAAAAGGTATTTTATCTGGCATTGCGTGAAAGATCTACCATCCAGCACTACTCTGTGCAACTTTTTTCAATGAAACTGGTTCCCCAAATTAATAGCAAGTGACAATACTGATTGTGCGGCCACAGGGTTAGAAGGAAAGAGTGGACTTTCTCTCTCGTTTTGATCGATATGTCGGGATCACTCGATAAGCTTAGAAAGTGCGAAACTTTCGCGATATTTGTTTTTGCAGTGTACGATGTCGAAATTAATTTGAACTTTGTTGACTTTAATTCAATAGAATAAAGTAGTAAGGCTAGTAAGATTAATAAATTGTTTCTTAGCTAACAAAATGCATAATTAACCGTTATTGAAAATAGCTAAAAAAAAGTAAGCCAATGCAATGCATCGTTGCAGTATCTCTAAAAGCTGACTTGGCTGCCTAATTGAGAATGCCTGCCCTAAAATGTGTTTTGTATGCTCTAGCATGACAACTTAAACTCACCGGTTAATATTAGTTGCGTCGAGTTATAAAGTGATACGCTTAAGAGATTCGGAAGGTGGCAACGGATATCAGAGGCGCTAGACAAGATGCATTACGCTAACCAGCGTTTCTGTTCGTTTCGTTTTTAAACCAATCGCGTCACTGGTAGATCACGTGACTTGTCGCGTCACGTCATTTACCAGTAACCCGATTGGTTTAAAAACGAAGCGAATAGAAATGCTACTTAGCGTAATGCATCTTGGCAAGAGCGTCTGCAGCACTTAACGTATATAACCCTACGGAGATTGGACTCATAAGATTGGCCGAAAAAAATAGTATAGCGAGGCTAGGGTGGGTCGCTTGTTTCTCTATATAAGTAGGTTTATCGTTGTCTAGTACCCATAATACAAGCCTAGAGTTTAGTTTGGGACTATGTCAATTTGTGAGAGAATGTCCCCTGATATTAAAGATAAGATAAAAGACATTTATTCAGTAAGTAGGCCGCATGGGCACTTTTACACGTCAGGAGTCTACCAGCGCTTCCCAAGAGGAGAGCCGCAAGAAACTCAGCAGTCAGTCCTTTTTTAACCATATTTCTTACTACAATGATACTACTTACTTAGTCTAGTATTATATACCTAACACCCTGTATAAAGCTATAAATATTAAATTTAATATAATATCAAATATCATGCGTAGTTCAGCAGGAACACATGACAAAAATGTTAGAAGAGAGAAAAAGGCAAAAAACAAAAAAAAAACAAGACGACCACATAAAAGCTTCGACATGTTTTCCTACATCAACGGTGTCCCCTAGACAAGATAAAAGTTTTACATTAGAACAAATTATTATTGACTAAGTTTCGAGTTCAGGCCATGCGTTTTTGTCTGTTAAATAATCCTATTTATTTGTTTACTATTATCGCCGGCAACCCAACATCGAGCTCTTTCACACCAATAGCTGGCAGGCAAACTCATCATTGTATTAAATGTGATGAGTATTTTTTCAAGTTTGTACTAAAAAAATCTAACGTTATTTTCATTTTCAAATCCATTAACTTTTTAAGACCTAAAAGGTCACTGACCAAGCCTGAAGAAACCAGAAACTAATAAATAACTGCTCATTAGGATAACGAGTCAAAACGGCACCAATCAGTCCAGTTCTAATTGACAGGTGAAACAATAAATTATATTAATTTTACTATTGGGGATAATCAAGATAACTGCGCTAGTGGTCAAAGAAGCGATAAATCATTTAGATAAAAACATGTCATAAACATGAGCAGAATACCGTTTATAACTAATATAAATAACTATACAACTTATAATAAAAACCCTGGATTCGAGAATGTAATGCCTTTCCATATAGAAAATTCTGAACATCCTAATTTTATTTTTAGGTAGATCGCCAACTTAAATAAACTATTTCAATACTAATACTTTTCAAATAAACTATTTCATTTCATTTCATTAAATAATAAACTCAAGTTGGAGACCTAGCTAAGAAACATCTCCGGAATGCAAACTTTTATGTTAAAAATATTTTGCATCACTAGGGTGATGGAACCTGTAATAGACAAGTCACCAATAATGGACACTGGATTCTTATTTCACAGAAGATTCATTCATTTTTTTTGCAACAATCAATTTAGGACCGTATGAAATTTGAATTAAGAGTGAAGTGTCCATTACTGGTGCCTGTCAGCTAAAAGTGTCCATCATTGGTGCCGTCACCTTATGGTACCTAATTATTTTAACGAAACACCTTTCAACAAAAGTATCATTACGCGGAATTTTCATTTCATCAAAAGTCATTTCTCGCATCGCATCTAATACCTACGGTGAAAACTTTTGTGGATGGTTTCAGCAGAAAATAGCGTTAGGTGTTAGATGAAATGAAATTCGATGATATCAAAATCGATTAAGTGAAATTCCATAAAATCAAGGAGTATCTACCCATTAGAATTGTATACCAACATGATCATGTATTTTGTGGGTAGTAGGAACTTATCCAGCCCCGGATCATCTTGGTCGTATAGAACCCCTGCCACCAAGGTGGGTTGTTTTACTCGCAAGCAAAAACGATAAAAACTTACCCATAGATGAGCTAAACTAGCTAAATCTTCTCCATATCATGATAAACAAATACATTATATTTTTCATCTCTGTTCCCATTCCATTGTTACGGTTCCGAAGTCAAAATAAGATCCCTTATAGTTCAGAGTTTAGCCATGTCCGCTCATATGTCTATCTGTATGTCTGACTCACTTCTTTTCAGAAACTATAATTATTTATCAATATTTAAATTCGGGAGATTGTTTAGGATATATTATACTCGAAAAGTGTCGTTTTCGCTAGCGTTGCGTGTCCAATAATTTTAATAGAATAAGATTGCTATTTGAACTACCAAAAATGTTCGCGGCTCTTCCGAGTCTAAAGCAACACCAGGTAAAAGGTAACTTACACTACTTACTGTACCGTAAAGGATCAAAGGTCAATTCGTCACCCAGATGGAGTCAGGTAGGTACAATGACGACGCTTAATCCACACAAAACATAGACAATACAATACAATAAATTATTATAACAGTATTGTCTTAGCGAACGGTCGCATCAGTTATGTTGAATGACACCCGTAACGGGGTAAGACAGGGCGTGAAATTATATTAAACTGCAAGAATATAATTGAAATGGCCGTTCATTTGACCAAAAGTTCGTTTAGCAACAAATCATTTCGTATAAATATGTATTTGTGCTTAATCATACATATAACACATAACATAGATCACAAAGGTTTTTAGTTTAGTTACATACTCGTATAGGTGAGGTCAGTTAGACATTAAATTTCAGTTCAACGTAAAGATGCGTAATGCATATTTGTGAATTGATAATAACAGATTGGCAAACGTAAAATACGTAAAATATTAAAGAGGGCATTAAAGTAATATGATAATTAATATTTCTATTGATAGTAGGACCTTTAACTTACAACCTAGCATCGGTGTTCGTAATGTTGGGTTCCATAAGTCAATCGGTCACATAAATGCCTTTATGTTAGTACCTAATGATGATGAATGACATTATGAGTCCTCAAGATTGGCAACGTACCTACGTATTTGCAGTCTTAGGATTGCATTCTTGACATTGCACTCTTGAGAATCCAATTTGCATGGGTCCCGATCCTAGACAAGTCAAGACGGGGCTAAATTAACGATTTTCGAAAATCTACAAGATTAACGTAAGCTGAGGCCCTTTGCCAAGATGCATTATGCTAACTAGCGTTTCTATTCGATTCGTTTTTAAACCAATCGCGTCACTGGTAGATCATGTGACTTTTCATATCACGTCATCTACCAGTGATGCGCGCGATTGATTTAAAAACGAAACGGATAGAAACGTTAGTTTGCGTAATGCATCGACCGCTTATGCCAACTCCATACAATTCGAGTCGATAGAAAACCGAAACGTTAGTAGCGTTCGCATCTTGGCAACGTCTATGTTATGGGTTGTAAATATGTATGCTTGTTTGCATTATCTTGTATAAAAAGCAACACAATACGAAAGCATAAAAGGCTGAAAAGATATAAAAATTGACAGTCAAGTAGGCAGATAGAATATTTAAATTCTTAAAATTGGAACATTTCTTAGAAAGATAAATGACGCGAACTCAATCGCAAACGGAAGCGATTTATTACTTTAAGGTAGGTAATAAAAAAATCTATACTGACACCGTAAGATTGGCACAGTAATTGGTCATGGTTCGATTCCCGCCGCAGTTAGGTAGTTATACTCTCTCTCTTTTCTATTTTGTCAACCTCTCAAGGGTTACCTGGAAGAGTTCTCTTGAAGGGATAGGTTCGCATTTGTACATTCTTTTTACCTTCACTGTATTGTTTTTGTTTTCCCTTATCCCATCAAGTGTTTAGATACATACATACGAGTATATACATATAATAAATATTTGTCTCGGGCTCAGACCATTTTGAAATGCGACCGTATCCCGTTAACAGTTAATTCTAAGACTGGGATTTTATAGGATTTCTACAAAACATACAGATGTACCTACTTAATTCTAATTAGAAATTTAGTTTAAGCGACAGTTTTTAATTAACCATTATTTCCCGAACTCCCCCCCCCGCGTTCCAGGATCGACCGTGAATTTTAACTTCTGTTGAGCTCTTAATTATTGTAATAAGTGAAACGATTACGAAAATAACAATCAATATCTGACACGCTCTTATACCTCTAGTAATAAAGACATGTCAGATATTTTTGTGCCCGGTGTTGGATATTATATTATTGCTGGTGACTGTACCAGAGGCCTTAGAAAAGATGCATTCGGCGTTCGTTATACTGTAGTTATCAATATCACTTATCAAAAATGTATAAGATTGACGTGAGCTGTCAGACGGTCGCGTCGAGCGCTACGTTAATTCCATACATATTGTCAATTTTCGAAAATCGTTTACGTTACCATTTAGCAACCTGTCTAGCCTCACAGGGCATTTATTCTACTTTAGCTTAGCCCATCTACATAGCTTCGACATCGTAATTATGTTGGAGACGTCGAGAGTGATTTGAATTTAGTATATCAACAGCTGCGACAAAGTACTTGAATCTTCAGCTACTTATGAGTTCGACCGTACAACGTAATTATAATTTAACGGTTCTCGAACATATTAAAGCGTTTATATTAAAAAAAGACTTCTTGTAAAGGTTCAACGCCCAAACCCCATCACGCCGCCAAACACCATCAAACGCCATAAGTGCCAATAAAATAAAAAAATGGCGGAGCAAAAGTCATTGATTTAAATGATTAATCTACCGTAAGGCATTGAATCTACCATCTGAGCGACTTTTCTAGACGAAGGAAGGGGCAGGCGTGAAGTATTTAAGCGTGGTGAAATGCTCTCTCTGCATCCACTCAGCTGAGTCCTTTCGACATTAGAACAACAAACAACAAAATGGCTGCCAAGTTCATCATTGCGGTGGCGTGTGTCGCCCTCTGCCAAGCTACCCCTCTCCTATACAACGGTAAGCCTTTATTTTTCATATTAAATATAAATGTTAGGACCCTTTAAAACATAAAAAAAAGTCTCCTTTTTTTGAATTCGGTAAGAAAATTAATCAATAAGTCCTCTATTATTTCACCCAATAGTAAACTTATCTAAGCCAATTAAGGTACCCTATGGTTGGTTACATTGTAAAAATATTGTGTAATATCCCAATTAAATTCGTCCGCATCAGCCTGCTTTAAAATAAATACATACAAGCATTATGGTAAAATCCAAAAAATATAGAAGACAATGAAGTCTCATTCATATATATAAATACCTCTAAATATGTTAACATATACACACTTACCTGTATCACTTATCGCTAAATAGACAAATAGTTCAACTTCACATTCAACTTTACGGCTTCTGGTACTTTTTTTAAGCAAAGTACAGCACAATATAAACAAAGATTTAGAAGCTTCTTGGTCTCATAAAATAAACGAGGTACAGTAATTAAGTCATTTAGAATCATCGCTCCGTTTCTTGCCCTTGGCTATTTTGTACGTATCTATTATGTATGTACTTACTAATAACGGGTTTTAATTAGTGATTCATATTTGTTTTGTTAGTCGTTGATTATCCCTATTATATGGATGGTTTACTGTTCACATTACCACGCCTTCTGTGCTTCGGGCTATTTGTTTTTATCTAGTTATCTTTTGTTTTATGTGAAGAGTAACGAAACAATGTCTGGGTCGTTGCTGCCGTTATCAACAAAAAAGTAAATAAACAATCTCACACAAATTCAGTTAGTCTGAAACTAAGCTCTGTTCTTGAACTATGAGCACTAGACTAATAAATACTTAAGTACATGGTAAAACATCCAAGACCCAGGAACAAATATTTGTGCTGATCACACGATCTCGAGACCGCTAGTTTTGCAGACATGGTAACAACCAAACCAACTAATTTATAACTTATTCATTTAGAATAAAATACATTTTTTTGGGCTCTTTTACGGGGTTGTTACTACACCGACAAAAAAAACCTGTAGTACCGAGCAAATTCAATATATTTTTTATTATGTAGTTAAAAAAAACTTGTAAATCAGATAACTAAGCATTATTTTTTTGTTTGTTTTGTTTTTCTAAGCATTAACTTTTTAGTAAGACTAAGTATAATGCTTTTTAATACGGTAATAAGTACTTAGATTTCTCTCAACGACTATTGTCCGTCCTTACGCAGCATTACTTCCTATAACGCTTGATTGAAAACAAAACGAAACTATTTCTCTAATTATCACTATTTACCATTTTTCCAAAGCTTATCAAACAAATCTTCTGCAGGTTTCCTATACCGTGATGGTCGGGACTTCGCCATCAGCAAGGCTTACACCAGCGACTTCGGCAGCCAGGCCTCCGGCTCTGCATCCGTCGGTGACGGTGGCTTCAACCTTCGTAACCAAGGCATCGGTGCCATCTACCCTCCTGCCGCTGACCCTGAGTTCTTCAATGCTCCCGCCATCCCCGTCTATGGATCTGCTAAAGCTTCCGCGGAGGTCCAAAACGGAGGAGCCACTTTCTACGTCCCAGCTCCAGCGACTATCGTATCATATGAGCAGAACTTTGAGCCCGCTGAAATAAACTATGTCCCTGGCGCTCAGACTGCCCAATCCACTGCTACGGTGAACGGAGGCAGTGATTCCTCTATTGCTTCGGCTTCGACCAACGGCGCTGGTTCCGCAGTATCCTCCGCCCGCACCCAAGGCATTGGCAGCTACAGGTCCACTTCGACTAACGCCAACACTTACGACTCTGGCTTTGGATCCGCCTCCTCAAACGCAAACTCCGATGCTGGATCAGCCATAACTGCCGCTAGGACACAAGGATTGAACAACGGATACAGCTCAGCTAACTCCCAAGCTAATGGTGGTTTTGGATCCAACCGTGCCGCAGCTGAGTCCCTGTCGAACGGAGGATACGGCTCTGCTTCTTCTACCGCGAACAACGCAGGAGTGGGATCT
Source organism: Acleris cristana (assembly GCA_948252455.1). NCBI lineage: Eukaryota > Metazoa > Arthropoda > Insecta > Lepidoptera > Tortricidae > Acleris > Acleris cristana. Next base: position 3,420,686 of record OX411774.1, on the reverse strand, counting down.
GCCATCAGCTCCGCTAAGACTCACGGCTTTGGCGCTGGATCTGCCGCCTCCGACGCGTCCATCAGCAGCGGATACGATAACGTTGTCTCATCTGCCAAGGCCGCTAAAAAGGGCAGTATCAGCTGGCGTTTCGGTACCCTTTATGGCACCCCCTCTGACATCGGAGCTCGTGCTCATGCCAACACTCACGCCGGTTTTGGTGCCGCCAAGTCCACCGCAAACGTACACCAGTCTGGTTTCGGATCCGCGCACTCCGCTGCTAACACCCAGGGATCTGACTACGGCTCTGCTAAAGCCGATGCTAACGTAAATGGTGCTGCTTATGGCTCTGCTAACTCTGAAGCCAACACTCACGGCGCTGGCTACGCTAAGAGCACCGCCAACACTCAGGGCTCCGACTACGGCACCGCTAAAGCCGACGCTAACGTAAACGGTGGTGCCTACGGTTCTGCTAACTCTGCCGCTAACACCAACTCTGGGTACGCGAAGAGCGCCGCTAACTCTCAGGGCTCCGACTATGGCTCGGCTAAAGCTAACGCTAACGTAAACGGAGGTGCCTTCGGTTCTGCCAACTCTCAAGCCAACACCCACGGCGCTGGTTTTGGCGCGGCCAGGACTTCAGCCAACACGAACGGGTTTGGTTCCGCCAATGCCAATGCTGACATCAACGGAGCTGGCTTTGCCAAGTCCGCAGCCAATAACGGCGCTTACGGCTCTGCTGTTTCCTCGGCAAACACCAACGGTTTCGGTGCGGCGAGGTCTGACGCTAACGTGCAAGGATCAGCGTTCGGAACCAGGAGCAATGCTGATGCGAGGACCTCTGGGCATGGATCTGCTTCATCATCAGCGAGGACCCAGGGAGTCAACGCTGCCTACAGAGTAGCCAACTCAGCCGCCAACACCCATGGCTTCGGCTCTGCCCACGCCAATGCCCTAGTGAACTAAATCTACTAGTGAAGCAAGCACACCAAGATGACACGAAAACTTATCTTGATGTATTTGCACAGTGAAATTTAATTTATTTTAGTTAAGTTATTTATTTATTTTTAGTTTTAAGGATTTTCTGTAATGTGTGAGTGAAATAGAGTTGTTCAGTTTATTTTGGATTTTTATTTTCATCAAGATAAAAAATAAAACAATGACCTTTATCGATTATCAAACTAGGTACACAATATCAGATATCTCTTTTCTCATATTATACAATATATCAAATAATCTGATGTAAATTATCTAAAATTAGTTTGGCGTTAATCTATCGTATATGCGCAAATTCATTTTTTATAAAGACTTTTCGTTTTTCATTGGATCAAACCTCTTGAATAGTCATTCAAAAGATTATATTTGACTTGCTTGTCCTGCTACTAAACATGCTATAAAGTCTGTGATGAGATGATCCAACGCGATCGAGATACCAACAAATACCAATATACTTCAATTTACAAGCACATGAATTCCATCTAAGTAATGTTGCCTCTCTCTCTCTCTGGTCTCCCTTCTCCGGACCTCATATTTTACAGGACTGGTCCAGTTCTTCCTACCATCTTCTTGGTTTACCTACAAATGTCTATGGGTTTCAGATCTCATTCACCAATAGGTGGCCTATGTGCTCGTCTGCCTTCTCTATGCCACAAAAAACCTATTCTCCTGTATTAGATATTCAAAAAGTAGCAATATAAACGGTAATCTTAGTCATTCTCAGTCAAAAAATGTACTGTAAAATTTATCCATAAGGTTAATTCTGAAAACACCAGAAAAGCAAATTTAATTCCGAATCTAGGTAAGATCGTGGGGCAAACGCGCCTAATGGGCAAAAGACCCAAACTAACAATATTTATATCCTAAACCTTACAGTGTTTATAGTTTATAGTAGAGGGTCCGAATAGGAGACGATCTTCACGGGCTGTTTATTCAATAAAAAGTATTTTATATCAAATTTAATCTGTTAAGTAACATATGGCGAATAGGTAGGCTGAAAAATCAGTCCAGTAAAAAAATAATAGAATTTTTTAAAACAAACTTCGTTTTAGAAAATTGCAATTGCTTGTTTATTAGACAAATTACATACCAATCGAAAGTTTGAAGCCTATAGAATATGCAAACATTAGGTTGACTATTTTTTTCCCGAAATAACTATTGGGTAGGCAGGTATAAACAGGTATTTTCACCAAACCTAACCAGGGGTTTTGGTTGTGGTTTGCTTGCGCCCCGGCCCCTCCGCATATTCTATAGGCTTTACTTTCGATTAGTATGTAATTTGTCTATTAAACAAGCAAAAGCATTTTTTTTTTAAGTTCATTTTATTTATTATTGTTGTATAAGTGCTGGATTAGAATTTTTCAGCATACCGATTCGCCATATATTACTTAACATATTAAATTTGATATAAAATCCTTTTTATCGAATAAACAGCCCGGTGAAGGTTGTCTCCTATTCGGATCTTAGACCATTATTATCTTACCAGCTCTAAAGGCAACAAATTACTGACCGGCACTTTTTTTTCTTTTGGCAGTGTCACCAAGTATGCATGCAGGCGAGAAAATGAAACAAGTCAATGAGTATGTACTGATTTATTTAGATCTAAAGCACCTTATATACACTTACGTCCTAACTCCGATTACACCTTACAACTAGATCAAATTTCCACAGTGGCAACCCAATTATAGCTTATGTGGCACCAGTTTCCCCTGCATGAGGGGCTTGAGGTACTTGTGGAAGCTCTCGTTGACGGGTTCCGCGTTGAGCGGGCTCTTCAGCGCTTCCTCCATCAGCCGCTCGTATACGCAGCCGTCGTACGCGCCCAGGGCTGAACTGAGGACCTGGATCATCACATTACTAATTAGGTACCCAAAATAATGATGATAACCAAAGTCCTAAATGCATTCATCACTTTCAAAACATTTGAATGCTCCTTTTTTGATGCTTAATGTAAAATTGGTAGGTAGGTAATATGAGATTAGAAAATGCACATATGTTGGATAGCTATGGTTTGACCAAAAATCGCTACACTAACGTGTCTAACAAACCACCTGGCAGCTAACTTTTTAGAAACCACCATTTTTAAAAAATGAAGGGCAGTTTACGCTTAATATTATGCATCTGTTTATATGTTAATCTGTCTATCTGTGGTATGTGGTATGTGGTACTATGTGTATACAGTACGCTGAGATCTTTCAAACTACGCAACGGATTTTAATGCTGTTTTCATCAATACATAGAGTGATTTAAGAGGAAGGTTTGTAAGTATAATAAATTCTGAGTTTTGTACGGGTGTTGCAGAAAACTCACAAAAACCGAAGCTAAGCGAGGGCGGGTCGCTAGTATTGTATAAAGTTTAAGCATAGCTTAAGTATTTTACCACGGCAGAAAAATTCTCGATGGCTATTTAGGGTTCTTCCAGACTTAGGACCTACCTCATCCCGGAAGTCGAAGGCGTCCACGAGGCTGACCGCGTTGGGCCTGATCTTCGCTAGCAGTTCTTCGTACGAGCTCTGCAGCTCTCGCACATCGCTCTCGGTTATCGGGGTGTACTGTGAACAAGAAGAAAGATACAAAATATATTTATTTAACAGGGTTGTTAAACTAAACATTTTCATACAAAATGCAATAACGTTTCTCTCCCGTTCGATGTTACGATTTTTGAATATGTTGTTAATATTATGAAAAAAAAAATTGCAAAGAAATAATTTAAAAAAACGAAACGTAAAAACCTTGTTTTTCATAATAATTACAAATTACAAAAAAAAGGAAAAATCTAATTTGATTTAGGGGGTGAGAAACGTTATCATTATAACCCAGAGCTAACTTTATATAGAACTTTTTTGACAGGCGCGATGCGTCGCTTCAAATTCCCCTTAACCATCAAAAGGGCATAATTAAAAAAAAACTGAAATCTAGCCTCTTTGGATTTTATTTAAATAAAAAATACAAAAAGTGCACCTTAAGAAATGTATGATATGAAGGGTCCACGGAAAGAACATGTCTAGTCACATTAGTAACTTTTTGAGATATCGCGATTTGAAAGTTAGGAACCATGACATTTTGTACGTAATTTTCGTGTAGAGGTTTTTTTTAAGAGTGAAAAAATACAAGAAATATGACGATTTATATCTAAAACTGAGTGGTAGGTAATGGTTCATTTCGTCCTCTACGTTTTGACATTCAAAACTCATTTTCAAAAAAAAGTGACTAGACATGTTCTTTCCGTGGAACCTTCATATACTATACAAAATAACTTTTAGTGTTAACTCGACTCGTATCGTATGGTAGTAATTATAGCGATCCGGACAGACCCTGCGCAAGATTCCTACCACCACTACATTAATACTTTACAACAAAGGAAGTAAACCAAAGCTAGTCTCCTCTATCACATGGTATAGAATTCTTTTGGAGATCTTATCTCATCTACTCTGGGCATGTGAGTCCGGCGCATAAAACGTTATTAGCGTCCTTAATATTTTATACTAGAGGACGCCCGCGACTTCGTACGCGTAGAGTTAGTTTCCCGCTACTCCCCCCCATTTCTTCCCGTTGGGGGTCGATTTTCGGAAAATCCTTTCTTAGTGCTCACTTACATCATGAAAGGAACCCATGTACCAAATTTCAAGTTTCTAGGTACAATAGTTTCGGCTGTGCGTTGATATGTCAGTCAGTCAGTTTAGCCTTTTATATATATAGATATATATATATATATATATATAGAAGATAGAGGGGGTATTTTCATTGAGCCACAACACCTACATTGTAAGCCTGCCTTAATTAAGGTCTCCTGGGGGCCTAGTCAATATAACTATAACGCTAAGCTAGTAATTTTTGATAATCGACAAAATGTATAGGATTGACGTATACTGATGACAAATCGCTCGAACGCTTATGTCAACTCCATACATTTTGAGTCGATAGAAAATAGAAACGTTTCCAGCGATTGCATCTTGGCTTGGCCTAGTTCAACATTTCTGTTTTTAGCTATCTATAGCCGGCCATCCACGTTACGGTCCACCGGAGAGGTTACCTGCGCAGGCGACCGGAGGACACAGCACACACGCACAGGTTCACCGTACGGTGTCACTCGAAAGAATTGGTTTTTGGTTTTGCTCCGGTTGCCTGCACAGGTAGACCTCTCCGGTAACCGTAACGTGGATGGCCGGCTTATGACCACTGATGACGTGATACGAAAAGTCACGTGATCTACCAGTGACGCGATTGGTTAAAAACGAAACTAATAGAAACGCTGGTTAGCGTAGTGCATCTTGGCAGGGCAGGACTTTAATGCTCTTTTACAACATAGATTAATTTAGTAACTTTTCAATATAAAAAACCAGATGTAACCTAATCTGTCCGAGTTCTAGATTTTGAGAAATATAATCAATCAATCAAGCCTCGCAGCCTAAATTGTACGGAACACTGTCCCGCATATACGTACTTTGAACTTGACCGGTTTCTAAGTAGATATTAAGTCGGCAAGTAGAGTAAGTTAGTCACGACTGCTAATAACCGGTACCTTGGCATATTCACTTCAATAACCGTCTTCTTAATAAGTCGGTAATCGATATAAAGATTGTAAAAAGTTGACTTCAATATAAAAGAAGGTAAAAGTGAACAAATTAGAACGCTAAGGCCTGGTTCCCACTATGCCGGATCCGGCAATTTTGCCGGATCCGGTAAGGGTAGTGGCTGTACAATTTATATGAAGCTGTTTACATTATGCCGTGTGAACAGCGTCATAAGCCACTAGCCTTACCGGCATCCGGCAAATTCGCATAGTGGGAACGGGGCCTAATGCTTCGCGGCATTATCGCTTTTAAAAGCGATAACGCCACTAAGACATTGGAGAAGACAACGGTTCATTCTGAATTAAGTAAGGTGAGGCGGGACTATTGCATCTGCGGGGCTATTGTAACTTTTCATACTAATTTTAAAAGTAGAACACGTTTTAGTATGAAAAGTTACAATAGCCCCGCAGATGCAATAGCCTCGCCTTAGTTGTATTTTTAGTATGAAGGTTTTAATTAAACTTGTTTGTCAGTATGTCATGTTCGAATTTTAAAAGTCAATTTTGAACCAGTGCCCTTTGTTTTACTATTGTCGCGAATGCTGGGCATCGCGATGACGTTTAACATCTCATAACTGGCAACCCTAACCGGAAGGTAGAACATCTGTGGTGAGTATAATGTCTATGATTTAACTCTATGGTCTATGATATTCGTCACTCACTCAGTGCTTCCACCGCGCGGCCCGCGGAGCCTTTTTTGACCGTACTTTGCCGCTATAACATGTGATATAGTGATCTGAGTGACTGGTGATACTGTGTGGTTGCTGAGGCTCACACGATGGAGTAGGAAACCACCGGAGCTGGTTTCCCTAAAGCTAAGTGTCTTTAGCGGCTAAGAGTCTAAGTATTTATGTGTCTAGTGCCTTTAACAGCTAGTTGTACTGTGTAAGACTTATCTTGACCGTCCCGTACAAGTCTAATCTTGACCCCCTCCAGTTTACATTAACCCTTGTTGTAACGCTGTAGTTTGAACCTATGTTCCTCTCAATATCTTGACATATCTATACCCTCTAGTGATCGAAGGGGGGTGTGTTGGAGTCAGTATACGCGTACCGGAGGATCGTTCGCGGTGTTTGCCGGTAGCGCGTCCGCCATGGCGGTGTGAGTGAGAGAGAGGAGACGATGTGATGGCTGATGGAGGGAACACTATAATATACACGGACGGGACATTCCTTGGGATGTCGCCGGGCCGGGGTCCACCATGGTGGCGTAGGTATAGTGTTCGGATAGAGCGCAGCTGCACGTCGCAAGACGTGTGGTGGTAAGACGTGAGCCTAGGAGCGACATGTCGCTATAGGGCGGTGACCGGTCTCTCGCATGTGTTGGTGAAGATAACTGGGATCCATGGGCGACCTGAGGGTGCTGATGGATCCATGTACAGCTTTGGGGATGAGAGGGTATCATACTATTACAGACAGACTTTACACTCCTTGGACTAGAATAGTATAGCAGTCTCTCTCCAACGTACTAACCTAACACTATTAATGTACGTGTAGCGTATACCTAAGTATATCTTCTTCAGATGCTTAGTGACAGCGGTGATGTCATAGAACACCTTTAACAACTACAGGTGGTGTCAGAAGGCCTCGCAGGCGGAGCTGGCTGCTGAGGGAGCAGACGAGGGAGGTGCGGCGATAGGAGAGAGGGAGAGAGTAGGAGTAGGAGTCTATTAGGAAACAAAAGGTAAGATTCAAACACCTTTTGTTTCTTTCCATCACGACGGAGTGTCATTCACATTTACCTATTCTATTACTCTACCACTTAAGTTACATAGACCCGTGACACCGTCGCGACATGGTGGAGAGATGCAGGGATGTGTGAATCTATGCCGAAACATATAATTGCGAAGCACTATATAAGAGGATTAATGACATTAACTTACACGGAATTTTCAGGAAATATACGATAATAATTGATCGTTCATCGGTCTAAAAGAATTTATCTTTTTAAAGCTAGAATTTATCTCATGGTGCGCCATACAAGAACGCGAACCTATTTTCATGCATGCTTGCTATTACCCTAGTCACTCATGTAAACGCGGCAAAAGGTGTTTTCTCTACTGTTTTCTGTGACTGTAGTAACTAAGGCTACCGATAGATGGCGTTCGGAACCACTTTTGGCGTTATCAAGGATACATTTTAATTCCACCAAAAGGATGTATATTTTAAGGATAACACAGCAGAAGGATGGGAATGTGTTAAGTTAAGATTTATTATAAGTACAGAGGTTAATATTGCATTATAATTATGCTAATTGTACAATTTAGTGTTAAAATATAAAAATTCGCGGGTTTAGGGGAGCAGTCCCTTCGCGTGTTGCTATTGGCTAATCATTGGATATCGATGTATCAGGTTATTTCGAAGTAAAATGACGACTTTTGAATTTGTTTTTTTAAACTAAACAACTATATTTGATATCTTATTTACCTCGATTAATCAAATCTATAATTAATTTAATGGTTCCCCTGGGTTCCAGCGAAATAACTTATGTGTTTTGTTTTAATTAATTATGAATTGAAGGATTAGGTCGTAAGGGCATGAACCTTATCTATTCCTATTTACAGGTCAGTTTACGACGTCACAATATTATAGATAGGATGTTGGTATACGTAGTTTGTTGTGGTTTCCGGAACTTGTTTACTTGTTTTTTCTACCAACGCTTGCAGAGGAAGAAGAGGAACCACCACCATTTTGTTTGTTCTCTTGTTTGTTCGACCTGGTAGTGCTCACACAAGTCTGTTGAATTTGCTGCGAGGTAAGTTAATAGAAGTGCTTTTAGAATCTTTTATCTTCGGCGATAGGTGCAGGCGAGATGGTAAACATAAAAATATGAGGCAGGGACGTGATAATTTGTCCACGAGTGGTAAGACGCCACGACGCCACCAAAGAAACAACGTGGTTACGAATTCTTAATTCAAATTTAGAGGCATCTCTGTTAGTTGCGACTTTTCTCTTAATTGTTTGCAGGAAGGGGGCTTGAGCCCGAGAATAAATACGTGTCGAGCGTAAGGGGGGGGGCTTTAACTAAGTAATTTCTTAACACCTTTTCACCTCGTGTCCATAGGCCGCTAGCCACACCACACCCCACGTTCTACCTCCAGCCTTTGCCAGTTACGTCGGCCCGATAGCGTCTGAGGCGATATACCATCTGTTCTACTGTAAGTACGATCCTCATCAAAATACATGCTAAAAAATTTCGGTGAATCAATGCGTTCATTATCTGCTTACGTTATTACGTTCGTACTCGTACGTAAGTACGTACCATTTCATACGATACCAAGGCTGTTTGATACTGTACGCGTTGACCACTTGTCCTTTCTCATGTTTCCGAAGAATCTTGTGTTCATCTTGTAAAAGCTTATAGCAAAAGTTCGATTCATTCCATTGTGACACGACTTATTTTGCTCAGAAACGTGAAATTAAAATTAAGTTGGGGAATTATTTTGTAGTTTTTATGTGTCGCTAATAGACGATAGGTATCTTAAATCACTCACGTTATTTACAAATTTAGAGACAATTTTACTATAAATTCATATTATGAGAGATCATTGGGAAGTCATATATATGGGTAATTTATTCGAAATCATTTCTTTGTTTGACGTTTCCTTTTCTTGTTTCAATTTATTTGAGTCCGTCCTTTTGAATATTACTGTACCTACTCAAGTTTAAACGGATAATATTTTTTATTAATAAAGAAATAACAGCACACTGACATAAGGTTTTGCGAAGTTGCCATTTTATGTGATATTGCAAGAATCTGTGATATGTTATTTAGAGTAATGTGCAACGAAATGTGTTTCACGCATAATTCTCATGTCAATTTATTATTTTCCATGCACAATATAAATTATGGAATACATATGCAAACTTTTAAAGCCATTACTCTTGGTAAATAATTGAATACTTGTATATTTCATTTAGGTTTCCTCGCAGAATTTAAAGTAAAGATGTAGCAACGAGCAGTGTTATACTGTCACTTGTCGGATAAAATTAAAATAATAATTTCATCAACCTTTCGAAATTTTGCTTTATTTTAGATCAAGTATACCGTTTGTTAAGATATATAATGTCACAATGTCACTTAGTTATTATCAATATATTATGATAGTGTTATTTGGTGAGTTATGCGACCACAGAGCTTGTAATGGAAAATCCTGGTAAAGGAACATTTTGCTCAATTACTTTATCTGTCTACAAAATTGCAAGAGGTCGTATATATTAAATTTATTACTAGGATGGTTCTAAACACTAGAGATTATTGGCCTTTCAATGAAACTTAATTCAATTTATTTACCTATTTATGATAATTTAATACAATGAATTTCTAAGCACATTTCATATTTTAGTTCATACGCAATTGGCTACATCAGTAGACATCACACTGGTAATTGCATTATGCTAAATAATTTCTTAAAATCATTTTTTGGTTTGGCTTTGTGTGCAAACATATATTTCATTCATTGACTACCAGGAAGTTAATTATAGAGGATAGGCTTATTCACAAGTTATCTACCAATTCACTTAACCTGCTGCAAATTAGGTATAACTTGAAGATCCCGTTTATTTATCTTGAGATAGGTAATTTTGTGTCCGATACATGGTGTACCATATAAGTTTTATCCCATTGATAATTCTTTTGTGTTGCTATTTACTTAGGTATTCATTTGGTATGTGAAAAGTTTATAAGTGTGCTCATAATGATTTTTAGTTTACTAATCAATAGAGTAATATTATAGGATGCAATGATTATTTCGTAAGGTGTCCAGGTTGTTACCATCTGTTTCTTGTCTTCATTGTGTTTATATTGTGTTCTCAAACCATTATGCTGGGGGCATGGAATGAGATTAATGATATAGAAACTGTTGGAAGTGATTATTGTTTTACAAATTAGTATCTCACTTCTCCTAATTCTCAATTGTTATGATACGCGTTTATTGCACTTTGACTCACTATGTCAGATACCTACAACATAATTAATAGTAACCGGTATCGTTCTTTTCCAAACAAGTAATTAATTGAATTGTAGTGACAATGTTAGAGTATTCTTTGAACCTTTCATAGTTACTGTTCATGTACCTACTTTATTGTTTGGAAAAGTTACATCACATTGTTTTTAAATCTTATATTTCAGATTTCAGATTTTTTTACTCAGTATAACACAGTATAAATTACATTACATGTCAAATTATATGTAGGAAAAAATATTATAAATCATTAATATTAATTATAGGAAGTTTATTATAACAGTTTATATACATGTGGATGTTAGTTACGGCTGTCTAATTATGTATGCTGAGTATACAAGGTAAAAGCACCTGTTAGTGACAACTTCATGTCTAATAATGAATGTTGAATATACAGGGTAAAGGCACCTGTTAGTGACAACTTCATGTCTAATTATGAATATTGAATATACAGGGTAAAGGCACCTGTTAGTGACAACTTCATGTCTTATTCTGTATGTTGAGCATACAAGGTAAATGCACCTATTGATGACTACTTTGGACTTAAATTTTTTAAGAGTGATTATACAAAATAAATACATTCCTTATAAATAACTTGAGACTATTTAAATTTTGAAAGTAAATATGCAAGGTGGACACACATAACTGATAATAATTTGAATTAAAGTTTTTTTTTTGGATTCTATTACTTTTCAAATTAATTTGCGTTGCGATTTATGTTGCTTTAAATCAATAAGCAGGTTTATTTACATTCATTACTTGCAACTTACGAGCATAATAGCGACACATCCTTTAATATTAGAGAAACGTAGGCAATTACTTTAAAACTTAGGGATAGGCTGCAACCCTAGTGTCTTATTTATACGCGATCTTTTATCATCTGATCATATTATTCTGATTTCTTTACACTTTCTATTTTAAGAAGCTTACAAATGACTTGCAATTTTCAAATGGTTGGCTAATGGCACGCAACAAGGGATCGCTTACGTCCAACTTAATGTTGAACCCTATACTTAAGGATTGTTTGAAATGGAGGCTCTAGTCATGCTGAACCTACCGAATGCTTGCGGGATAAATATATTAAATTAAGTTGCGGTGCATGTGCCTTCGCTTAGTTAGCATATAAGAAGTTTTTACAAATGTGATGCACCTGATATAATGAACTATAAAGCGCACATAACTAGGCAATAAAGTGTGCTGTTGTTTCTTGATGCTAATTTTCTTTTAAATGTTGTATGCGGTGTGGTACGCTATAAATGCGGTACATTATTAGTTTTTTTTGGTGTGTGTCTATTACAGATCCGTAATTTAACTCTTCAACATGGAAGGGAGTCTTATGGCCACTCTTGGGATAAGCTCTGATTATTTGCAACGTTTAACCATTAAGGCGAGGGAGATAATTAATTCAATTGCACCTGATTCCCCAAATGATGCGTTCATTCTCGAGATGGAAATTATCATCTCAAAATTAGAAAGCGGTTTGAATCGACTCAAGTCTGACCTAACAATTACTTTCGATTTGTCAACGAGCCAGCGATTGACGAAGTGTCCAGGATTTCCACTACTCAACTTGAAGCGGAAGAAATTTTATGTGAACTACAAGTTCAACTTAAACGCGCTAGGACTTCATCAGCAAGAGATGGTGCTTTACCAGTTTCGGGGAAGCTGCCCAAATTAAATCTGCCAGAATTCTACGGTGATATCCTACAGTGGAGCCAATTCTGGGACCAGTACCAGTCTCTAGTGGACAACCGAAGACTAAGTGATGTCGACAAGTTTTTGTACCTGAGTTCAACATTGAAAGAAGAAGCTGTACGTCACTTCAACGGGACAACCAGGTTTGAAGAAGGCAGATATCAAGTGTCTTGGCCATGGACAGAATACCCACCTGATTTGGAACCTAACTTTGGTTTAGCACTGGGGCGATTGGTGGGCCTGATGAAGCGGCTAGAGGCTGACACTTTGAAATCGTACGACCAGCTAATTAGAGAGCAAATGGAAATGAATATTATTGAAGTCGTACCACACGAAGAAGTCAACACCTCTAGTCACCCAGTACATTATCTGCCCCACCACTGTATCCAACAGAAGGAAAAGGGTTGCTTGAGAATTGTATACGACGCGTCCTCAAAACTTAAAGGCAATAAGAGCTTGAACCAATGTCTCTACTGTGGACCTTTAATGCTGGAAGAATTGACAGGGATCCTATTGAAATTCAGGACCCATAGTATAGGCATTTGTGCAGATGTCGAAAAGGCATTCCTACAAGTCGGATTGCAGTACAAGGACCGTGACGTAACCAGGTTCCTATGGATCAAGAACATAGAGAAACCAGTCGATAAAGACAATATAGTACACATGAGGTTCCGCAGAGTACCATTTGGAGTAATAAGTAGCCCATTTCTCTTAAATGCTACAATAAAATATCACTTGTCAAAATCCAGCTTGGAAAGCGTGAGAGGAATTTCACAAGACATATATGTAGACAATATGGTTACCGGAACGGATACTGTAGAAGAGGCCGTTGACCTGTACAATAATACAAAGCAAGAATTTCAACAGATGTCGATGAACTTACGAGAATGGAGTTCAAACTCACGTGACTTTTTGAGACATGTTCCCGATAGTTGTCCAGATAAAATAGTTAAAGTTCTTGGACTGGACTGGAATTTAGAAACTGACACACTTCACCTGAGACAGAAGGAACGTGAATACTCAAACACGAAGAGAGGAGTTCTTAGGCGTATTGCATCAATTTACGACCCTTGTGGGTACGCAGCACCTTTGGTGTTGGCGGCAAAACTTCTTCTGCAAGATCTCTGGAAACTCAAGGTCAAATGGGACTGTCCTCTGTCAAGAGACTTAGCGGAGAGATGGAAAGACATTCAGAAAGAACTTAATAACTTGAAGGAAACCTGTGTTCCCCGATGCTGTGTGGAAAACCTTCGCTATAAGAGCTATTCCATCCACTGCTTTACAGATGCTTCGACTAAAGCATACGCAACGGTAGTCTACATAGTACAGGGTAGCACAAGGAACTTTGTCATAGGAAAGTCACGCTTAGTCCCAGTTAAAGACCAGGATGACCTGAAGATCCCGAGGCTTGAACTGATTGCTGCACTTATTGGTCATCGCTTGATCCAATACGTCAAAAAGTCTCTGCAAGGCGACACGGACGGACAGTCAGGTAGTGATCGGGTGGTACTACTCTGACAAGCTTCTAACACCTTTCGTATCAAGGAGAATTCAAGAGATGAAGAAAAATAAAGAATTGAAGGTACGGTACGTCCCGACGAACCTGAACCCAGCGGACGTGGCCACAAGACCCGCTCAGCCAAGAGAGGAAGTGGAGAAATGGTTGGCAGGACCCGAGTTCCTGTCACGAGACTCTGTAGAATGGCCTGTCAGTCCGCCAAATAACAGTTCTCTCTTGGCCGGGGAGGGTCTGTCGTGTACTCCAATGGATGAAGATTTGAACGACAGAGGAAAGCAAAATGAAGCCTGTAGTTCTAGTATTGGATGTAACAAAGTAACGCATGAAGACATCGGTATCATGTATACGAAGGTATCCGAGATAAAGGAGATTCAAGCTAAGTACTTTCCGGAAGAACTGGCAGGAAAAGAGACTAGTTTAAAAAGGAATTTAGGCCTTTTCATGGATGAAGACGGAATACTGAGGAGCAAAGGACGATTTCAATACGCTAATTGGACGTATGATAAAAGATACCCAATATTATTACCTTATAACAGCTCATATACTGATGGCATTATTATGAAAACTCATAGTGACAATTATCACGTCGGAGCTACTCATACTCTCAGTATTATTCGACAAAACTTTTGGATACCTCAAGGAAGGAAACGAGTACTCAGTGTCGTTAGTAAATGCGCTCAATGCATCAAGCAGCGAGGTGGACCATTTAAACTACCGCCTACACCGGCATTACCACCGGAAAGGGTTAATTACACCGAACCGTATACTTTCACAGGAGTCGACTACTTAGGACCGATCCTGGTAAACACGAAAACCGGTACAGAGAAGCGGTGGATTTGCTTATTTACCTGCTTGGCGGTACGCGCCATACATCTGGAAGTCGTTCGAGATTTGACGGCAGAAGAGGGACTTCTAGCACTGAGGAGATTCATTGCCACCAGGAACGTGCCCACAGTAATAACATCTGATAATGCCACCAATCTGAAGTTAATGTCTGAAGTCATGACACAACCCTACTGTATCAACAAGAAGATTAAGTGGCGTTTCATACCCCAACTCGCGCCATGGTTTGGGGGATTTTACGAAAGACTCGTGGGCATGGTCAAGGTCTGCATGAGGACAACTCTACAAAAGCACCTTCTTACGGACAACCAACTTAACACCGTTGTAAAAGAAATAGAAGCGGTCATAAACTCTCGACCACTGACTTATGTCGACGAAGAGACGGACCACATCTTGAAGCCGTCTGATTTCATAGCCATGGGTAGAACTATAGTCATAGATGCCAAAAGTGATGGACCTTCACCTGACGGAACACAGGCGAAAAACGACCTGGTAAATGGTTGGAAGAAGGGAATCATCATACTGGACGAGTTTAAGAAGATGTTCACAGATCGGTATCTCTTGAGCCTGAGGGAAAGATATTCACACTCTCACAAACAACCGAGGTGTACGTCTAAGTCAGAACCGGCAGAAGGTCAAGTGGTACAGATCAAAGGAGACAACGGGAATAGGGAATGTTGGAAGGTTGGTAAAATTGTATCTCTTGTAAAGGGAACCGATAATATGTGTCGCGTTGCCCAAGTTAAAGTAGGTAACAAGGTATATACCCGGTCTTTAGCACAATTGTATCCTTTGGAAATGGAAGATGCGGCAAGTAACGAAACTGCTTCATCACCTGTAAATGAAGAGGAATCAAGAGGAGATCTCGAAGGTTCACGAGATTTAAACATAGACATGGAGGTCGATGATATCGGCGAAATGCCTTTTTATAACGATGGGGAACAGGAACGCTTTAATGATACAGAAAGTATCCAAGAGGAGATTACTCCGGAGGGAGCAACCTCGCCTAATGGTAAAAATACTAGCATGGATGGTGATGCTGATGACGCTATTGGCGCCTCTCCTAGACCGCGGCAGCCAAGGGATGCAGCCGTCCGAGCCAGGGAGAAGATTCGGCAGTGGACGCGCTCTCTAATGTCACTTCTGTCTGCCGTCGGGAGTGTCGCGAATGCTGGGCATCGCGATGACGTTTAACATCTCATAACTGGCAACCCTAACCGGAAGGTAGAACATCTGTGGTGAGTATAATGTCTATGATTTAACTCTATGGTCTATGATATTCGTCACTCACTCAGTGCTTCCACCGCGCGGCCCGCGGAGCCTTTTTTGACCGTACTTTGCCGCTATAACATGTGATATAGTGATCTGAGTGACTGGTGATACTGTGTGGTTGCTGAGGCTCACACGATGGAGTAGGAAACCACCGGAGCTGGTTTCCCTAAAGCTAAGTGTCTTTAGCGGCTAAGAGTCTAAGTATTTATGTGTCTAGTGCCTTTAACAGCTAGTTGTACTGTGTAAGACTTATCTTGACCGTCCCGTACAAGTCTAATCTTGACCCCCTCCAGTTTACATTAACCCTTGTTGTAACGCTGTAGTTTGAACCTATGTTCCTCTCAATATCTTGACATATCTATACCCTCTAGTGATCGAAGGGGGGTGTGTTGGAGTCAGTATACGCGTACCGGAGGATCGTTCGCGGTGTTTGCCGGTAGCGCGTCCGCCATGGCGGTGTGAGTGAGAGAGAGGAGACGATGTGATGGCTGATGGAGGGAACACTATAATATACACGGACGGGACATTCCTTGGGATGTCGCCGGGCCGGGGTCCACCATGGTGGCGTAGGTATAGTGTTCGGATAGAGCGCAGCTGCACGTCGCAAGACGTGTGGTGGTAAGACGTGAGCCTAGGAGCGACATGTCGCTATAGGGCGGTGACCGGTCTCTCGCATGTGTTGGTGAAGATAACTGGGATCCATGGGCGACCTGAGGGTGCTGATGGATCCATGTACAGCTTTGGGGATGAGAGGGTATCATACTATTACAGACAGACTTTACACTCCTTGGACTAGAATAGTATAGCAGTCTCTCTCCAACGTACTAACCTAACACTATTAATGTACGTGTAGCGTATACCTAAGTATATCTTCTTCAGATGCTTAGTGACAGCGGTGATGTCATAGAACACCTTTAACAACTACAGGTGGTGTCAGAAGGCCTCGCAGGCGGAGCTGGCTGCTGAGGGAGCAGACGAGGGAGGTGCGGCGATAGGAGAGAGGGAGAGAGTAGGAGTAGGAGTCTATTAGGAAACAAAAGGTAAGATTCAAACACCTTTTGTTTCTTTCCATCACGACGGAGTGTCATTCACATTTACCTATTCTATTACTCTACCACTTAAGTTACATAGACCCGTGACACCGTCGCGACAACTATGCTTAAATTCGCTAGGTTGTTGTTCGCAGGATTGAGTTAGGGGGGAAATTGCGAGATCATGTTTGGAGTTAAATCCATACTAATATTATAAATGAAAGTGTGTCCGTCTTTCTGTCTGTCTGTCTGTTTGTTACCTCTTCACGCTTAAACCGCCGAACCGATTTAGATGAAATTTGGTATGGAGATAGCTTGAGTCCCGGGGAAGGACATAGGCTACTTTTTATACCGGAAAATTAGACAGATCCCGTGGGAGCAGCGATAAACGACTTCTACGCGGACAGAGTCGCGGGCAAAAGCTAGTAATGATATAAATTAGTGCCGCCGGCGGCACCCGTAGGTTAGCTTTTTTGTACATAATGTTTATTTTTTGTATGACAATATTTATTTTAGTTTTATACCTTAATATTTATTGTAAAAAAACAAATTTACTGGAAATAAAATAAATACTTACCTGAATATAAATAAGTAAAGTGAGCATAAAGATAAGAATACTTACCAAAAATTACACCTACTCGTATTTTAAATACCGTAACAAGTTCCACAGTAGCATATATAATAAAGTTGGTAGACCGTTCCAAACTATTATGTATAATTTTATAATATATGCCATAATAAGTAATATAAAAATATCTTTGGTAAAAAGCATATTGGACCAGTTTTATAAATACCATTTCTACCATCGCGTGGGTGGTCAATCACCATCAGTGTCATTTGTGGGACATTAAATGAGGTTTATTCGTCCGCTATTAGAAATTAATGATTTAAGAATCCATGTAGAGCACGGTTCTGGTTTAAATTTAGTGGATCGAATAGCCATTTTAACTGTTGCTAGGTAAAACACATAATATCCTGCCCACGGTCTGAATACAAAACTAGATCGGTAAACTTCAGATTCTCTTCTCTGGGTATTGATTCTCTCAAAAGCAAAGGTGAGCGAATGCAAGAGTGAAGTCCACAAAACACATATTAGCGCGTGCATTCTCAATTAGGCAGCCATATACGTTCGAGAAGCCATGCTGCCAAATTGAATACACGCGCTGAAATGTGTTTTATTCGCTTTGACGAGACTACTTAAACTCGCCGCTTGGACATCACTCCTGCGTTCGCTCACCTTTGCTTTTGAAAGAATCACTACCCTGTTCAATCTATTCAGTATGATATAATTGATATACCTAATACGCACGTTAGATAAGCTAAAAAGGAAATCATACAAAAGTTAGGTAGGTAACTGTTTTTAAGTGAATAATGTCACTGTTCGAGTATATTTTTAATTTTCCGTAATTAAATATCACTGCTGGATTAACGTGATGTCTGTTAAAGCTCATATATACACGTATTACACTTATTTTAACTTTACATAAATACTACATTTGTATAAAGTCGCCGTTAATAGAACTTGTGAGCGATGTAAACAAATTAGTACTGTTTGACACATAACCTTAAATATTCACAAAGCGTGTTTTTTATTAAAAATAACGTATAATTAATAGTTATTTCATCTTAAACTTAATATGAACATAATGATCTAGTGTAAATCATTGCAAAAACCTCACTTGATCTATAAAACTTCGTGATTATCGAGTAATCATGGTGAATTGGTTCGTTTGGTTTTGTTTACATCTTTTGCAAGTTCTATTAACGGCGACTTTAGTATGCACCTACCTACCTAACTGCCGCACTCAGAGACGTCAATTAAATTTAATGCTTGTTTAGTGGCGTGTTGATTTATTCTATTGCTATAGCAAAGAAAGTGACAGCAGCAACTTTAATCAAGCATTAAATTTAATTGACGTCTCTGAGTGCGGCAGTAAGTGATTGAAATTGCGAAATACGGCTGTCACAGGTATAATCCTATTTAGATCCAACAGAGTTTGTGTAGTTTAAGCTGTATTTAACGGTTGACATAAAAAAATGGATACAAACTTAGGTAGAGTGCTTGTTTCAAATTTAATGAAATTTGATTGCCTTAGAAACTTGAATTTCATGTAAATTTCAAGTTGTTCGCTTGCTTGTGACAGACGAACAACAAGGGATCCTGAGATTAGTTTTTTTTCTAAAGATATTTCTAACCTTTAAATTAGTTAAGTTCTTTGAGAGTTATAAGTTATAATAAACAAATTCCACTTAGCGGAAGCCGCGGGCAGCCTCAGATCATAAACAAGTCAATAATAGCAACCCACGCTATAGTTCATCGCGATCTTTATCTTACCATCGATTATCGATCAATGATTCGATAACGTTCTGATCGCTCGATTATTTTCGCGAACTAGAATATCGACCCCGTGATCTTATAACTGTACCATGGACCTATGACTCACGGATGATATTAATACATTAGCGAATATTGCCTAGTAGGTTGTACAAGTTACTCTTTGACCTATTGATGGGCGAAGGTTAAAAGGAGAAACTGGGGCACATTATATCAACCTGTCATGATATGTTTTTGTATGATGGCAGTACATAACAGAGCTCGCATCAACTCATTACGGTCAAACTTCACTCAAGGTATATTTTCCAACAATAACTTTTTAATTTATGATAAAAAAAACATTTCGGCCAAACTCCGGCAAAACTCCAGCTAGGTAGGTGCACGTTAAAAGCTACGTTTTTTGGTAACCGTAATGCGCAATACACACCAAAGCTGCCGGCCCGCTGACATAGCCCGACAATATTTTCTATTTTTGTATGGCTGCATAATTTTTTGCATTACTTAATCATTACTACAATTGTAATGTTTATTGTTTTTTCTATTTTTGTGGCTGTAGGTATCGCTTTTGCCATTGTCAACAAAGTAAATTAAAAAAAAAACATTTTGACGTTTAGTTCTGACAGCTTTCCACTGACAGGACAACTGACAGAACAGAAGTGACAGAAGAAACGCAAGCAAGGCGTCCGACGTCTGTGCTTGTAAATATTATTTTGTTTAAACGATCCAGCTACAAGCATTCACATTAAACATGAGTGATTCAAAAGAATCCTATTTAAAATACAAAATTTGTGTTGTTTGTAATGTTGCGCAGTTAGACGCACCAAGTGTTATTTACGCAAAGTTTCCTCAGAACGTAAATCGGTAAGTTAGCTTTGTTTATTTTTAAACTCCAGATTACTGTCCATTATTAGTTCTCATATTTAGATTTCAATTATAGCTCGTCAATTACGACATTTATGATCCTTGATAATATAACTCAACGTACCTATTATACTGTTACCACAATGCAACTCTTTTACAATTAAGTGATTTACTTTTAAAAGGAAGTTTTGACAGGTCCACCACTTTAGTAATTTTGGTAGGAAATAGTTTTAGTGTGGATAAGTCAAGTGTAGATAAATTAATGTCAACACTAAACACTATTGAAGGTCGTGGCATAGGTAAAATTATACTGTGTGCGCTACCATACTCAGAAAGTATGCCATTTAGTCATAATAATAGAATAGCACACTTTAATTCTATTATGTATAACGCTATTTGCTGTAATAAAAACTATCATTTCTTTGATTTAAACAAATTTATTAAGCGCCTCACCCTAACATCAGGAAAAATTCATTTGCCAAGGAAATATATCTTGACCTTGGTTGACCTATTAGCTTTTAATATAGAACCAAATAGATACAGTAGAACCCAGCCCCAGCAAGCAAATATTGGCAATAATGCCTTGCCTCATGATTTAAACTAAAGTATAGGACAGCGGAAACACCCTTGAGTATAAATTTAATCCACCAAAATATTCAAGGTTTTTCCAGCAAAGAACTAGAAATAGGGTTGTTCTTAGATAATGAAAACATACAAATTATGTGCGTTACTGAACATTGGCTTCGACAAGACCAATTAATTTTTGATTTTCTAAATTTTAAATTAGTTAGTTATTTTGCCAGAAAATGTGCCATTCATGGTGGCTCTTTTATAATTGTTAAAAGTACTCTTAAATCTAAAGAAAGAAAGGATATTGTAAAGCTATCGATAGAAAGGATTGTAGAAATTTCATGTGCAGAACTAGAAAGTTATATAATAATATGTGTTTACAGGCCACCATTGGCTGATTTTAGCACATTTGAATCTACAATGGAACATGTGTTAAAATTAGCATGTAATAGCCAGAAGCATATTATAGTTTGTGGAGATTTTAATATTAACTTACTCGAAACATCAAATAATACCACTAGGTTACTAAGTTTATTTAAATCTTTTAATTTAGGTAATCTGTTCTTTGAACCAACACGGATAGGTGTTAGTAGTGCAACCTGCTTAGATAATATTTTTTGTAATTGCGAATGTTTGGATAAAGAAATATTCAATTGTTTTAATTCGGACCATAGTGGTCAGAAGGCATCTTTCGTCAATGATTTTTATCAAAAACCGCAGACAATAACATACCGACCTATAACTAGTAAACGTTTGGAATTATTTAAAAATAAAGTTCAAAGTAACCTTTCTGTGTTACCTTTCTTACAGAATGAGAGTAATAGTATTTATAAAGACTTATTTGGCGTAATTCTAGATCAATTTAATAATAATTTTAATATGAAAACTATTTCGAAGTCAAAAACCAAGTTTAGTGAATGGGCTACTGCAGGCATTCATAAGAGTAGAAATAGGCTTTATGAGCTGTATAGAGAGAGGGAAGACAATAAGAACGCTGACTTCCTAAATTATGTTAAAAATTATTCAAGGACCTTTAAGCAAGCTTGTTTAACTGCTAAGGCAAATTTTCTTAGTCTTAAACTCAAATCATCTGACAATAAAGTAAAAACTGTATGGAATATTATAAATAGAGAAACGGGAAAATCAAAAACTCGTGATAATCAAGTCACCATAAACACAGGTAACAAACAAATCACATCAAATAAAGACGTTGCCTTAGCATTCGAAGATTATTTTTCCAACATAGCCAGCAATACTACAAAATGTCTTAAATCATCCGCGGTTGAAGCTAAATCATTACTTTGCACTAATGTCAGTAAATGTAATATAAACTTTGAATTCAGCCCTGTAAATTCAGATTCAATAGTCAAGGTATTTAAATCGCTTAGTTTAAAAAAGACTGAGGATTTGTGGGGCACATCAGTTAAAGTAGTTTTTCATATCATAGATGTAATTGCACCCCACCTAGCATTAATTTACAATAACTGCATATCAGAGGGGACCTTTCCAGATCTCATGAAATATAGTAAAGTCATACCTCTTTTTAAATCGGGCGACATGAGTGATATAACGAACTTCCGTCCCATTTCCATACTACCGGTTTTAAGTAAAGTCTTTGAGAAACTAATGCTGAATGATATGTTAGGTCACTTTAATAGAAATAAACTACTTAATAGTAACCAGTTTGGGTTTACCAGAGGTCGATCAACAATTGATGCGGCATCTGTTCTCATTAAATACATATATAACAGTTGGGAGAAATCTTGTGATGCGGTAGGAATATTTTGTGATCTTTCCAAAGCTTTTGATTGCGTGGATCATTCGACCCTTATTTTAAAATTAAAACACTATGGATTGTCCAATAAAGCTTTAAGTCTTATGTCTTCTTATCTAAGTGACAGAACTCAAACAGTGGTTGTAAACAAAACGCAATCAATTGGAGCTACAGTGAAACTAGGTGTGCCTCAAGGCTCCATTTTAGGTCCTTTTCTATTTCTCGTTTATATAAATGACTTACCACCAACAGTAGATAAACTTTGTGATATTGTGCTTTTTGCTGATGATACTTCATTAATTTTCAAGGTAGATAGAAAGTCCGTAGACTACAGTATGATAAACGCCATACTAGTTAAAGTACTTAATTGGTTTACTAGTAACAATTTACTACTAAATGCTAAGAAAACTAAATGTGTTAGGTTCGCTTTGCCTAATGTTAAACCGGTAGATTCTAGTATTTTTATAAATGACGAGTGTCTGCAAATGGTAGATAAGGCAGTTTTTCTAGGCATAACAATAGATAAAAATTTGCAATGGGGTCCCCATATAGCTGTACTGGCAGGTAAACTAAGTTCGGCAGCTTATGCCGTTAGGAAAATTAGACAGCTAACTAATGTTGAAACAGCTCGCTTAGTTTATTATAGTTATTTCCATAGTTTCATGTCGTACGGTATTCTGGTTTGGGGTAAGGCAGCTGAAATACAAACTATATTTGTTTTACAAAAAAGGGCCATTCGTTCTATTTATAACTTAAATTCTCGTGACTCCTTAAGAGAACTATTTAAAGAAATTAATATCTTAACTGTAGCATCTCAATTTATTTATGAGAATATTATTTATGTTATTAAAAATTTAGATTCTTTCACCAAAAATTCTGATATACATAATTTAAATACAAGAAATAAAAATAAAATTGCTATTAGAAAATTTCGCGTACGTAAAGTATATAAATCATTTGTTGGTCAATGCATTCATTTCTATAATAAATTACCTGACGTAGTTTTAAAGTTACCCTTTTCAGCACTTAAAAATTACTTGAAAAAGTCGTTAATGTCTAAAGCGTATTATAGGGTCGAGGATTATCTAGCAGACAAAAATGCATGGCCTAAACTCGAAAATTAGTCAATAATAATTTGTTCAAATGTAAAACCTTTATCTTGTCTAGGGGACACTGTTGATGTAGGAAAACATGTCGAAACTTTGTTTATTATTAATTTTTTTGTTTTTGCCTTTTTCTCCGTCTATATCTCTCCTAATATTTTTGCCATGTTTTCCTGCTGATCTACGCATGATATTTGATATTATATTTAAATTAATATTTATAGCTTTATATAATACTAGACTAAGTTGTATCATTGTAATAGGAAATATGGTTAAAAAAATGACTGACTGCTGAGTTTCTTGCGGCGTTTCTTCTCGGCAGTGGTCTCCTCTTGGGAAGCGCTGGTAGACTCCTGACGTGTAAAGGTGCCCGTGCGGCCTACTTACTGAATAAATGACTTTTATCTTTATCTTACGACTTCTATATAAAATATTGCTCAATATCAAATTTTGTTCACTTATTTACCTGTGGTTTTATGAACAACCACTACTATTTGCCCGTAGCTTCTCCTTTTATAGATCAGCTCATGCTGCCCTTATATACCCGCTCTAACAGCATGTTAAAGTTACAACGTACATTTATTTCCACACATTCAGATGTCGCAAATGGATTCGAATCATCGGAGATGTGAATCTTCTTCAGTTATCGCTTAAAAAGATTCAATATCGCTATGTGTGTGGCAATCACTTTATGCGCTGCTATTTCACAAAGAGCGGTAAACATTTGACCAAAGATGCTGTGCCTACAATCATGCCTCCTGAGATCAAGCCATTGAAGAAAAACATAGTCATGTATTGGCCACCGTTGATAACTAGGCCTGACCATAAAGTCATGTTGAGTGAGTATATGCTTGACATTTATATAGAAAATGAAAACAGGTAGTTTGATAGGACAACAGTTATATAAGGTAATCGGGAGACATGGGTCGATAATAGGGGCCATAATATACATCTTTATGATCAATTTATTCACGATAGAACTTGTTGCATACAATGGAAGTTCATGAAACAGTGCGAGAGACCATCGTAACATGTATGGCCTTTATCGCACATCATATTAGCTATATTTGAGAGAATAATTACATTAATTGGCACCTAAAGAATTTTAATTAGACTTGTTTAGTTCAAAAGTTATTTATTTAACTATAGTAATACAATTGATAACTTTTTAAAAACTTTGTAGACACAAGTGCAATGAAATAAATAAATCATAACAATCTGATTAAGGTTTTATATTTTTCAGAATGCACACAAAGAATAGTTCCCATAAAACGTGATGTGTCACCGGTGCCTACTGAAGATGAATATCTCGAAGAGGAATATTTAGAACCATATGACGAAGGTACAAAATATTTGCAGAGATACAAAGAAGAATTTTCATTTAAGATATATTTAGAATAACTATAGTGAAGTCAATCTAGGATGTTCCCTGTGACAGCTCATATACAGGGTGTTCGGAAAAAGGTCTGACAAACTTCAGGGACTAACTCTGTAGGTCATTCTCATCAACTTTTATTTTGGGACCAACATCCAAATCGCGAAAAAAAAAACAGCTGTTCCATACAAACTTTGAGAGCTAAAGAGCCGAAATGTATAAACATGTATTACACTTGTTTCTTTAAATTTTCATAAATAATACTGCAATAATACCAAACTCCCAACAACGTTCAGTTACTTAAATAATTAATCAGCTCTTTTTATGTAACTTGCTTGCAAGTATAATAAGTGTTTTAAATTCAGAATATAGCTGTCACAAGCATTATTCCATATTGACATAACTATAATAACAGAGATCTTTTTTCAGATGATATCACCATAAAACATGAATCACTGCACCCACATTCGAAAGGTCAGTATATTTTCATTGTTCTAATTTTTTTTAGAATTATGTTTTAATAAAAAATTGACAACAGTAAGTTTTTGAAAAGGTGTTCTTATAAAAATCATGCTTAAGTATAGAGGTTTTATCAAAAGCTTATAATAAAAAAAATTGCTTCGCTCACTTTGGACTAGTGTTTGGAATGACGTCATTTTGTTTGTAACTGCGTTTTTTTTTAAGTTTAGCACTAGCTATGACGAAGAAAAGACCATGTCGCGTTTAAAAAATAAAAAATAAAATAGTAGTTATGGTTTTGAGAGAAACCTATATAAGCATGATCTTTTGTAGAACATCTTTTAATAAACTTCTGTTGTTATTGTTTTAAAGAATTTATTTAGGAAGCTGTAAAAGTTTTTTTTGCAATTTATATTCCATACGGATATAGGTATTTTAGGCATGTTTAATTTATTTTCAGATCAGACCATCATCATAAAACATGAATCACTGGACCCAAATGTAAAGGGTCAGTATATTTTATACTTCATCATAGTAAATGATAAATCATTGTCCCACGTTTACGGGTGGCAAATTGTGGGAAATGATCCATTCATTATTTTATTTTCATACATTTTTCTAAACTGAAAGTTTCTTGTAAACCCAGATGGTTTTTTATTTATTTATTCCAAAACACATTAAGTACATTTTTAATTTATCGATGATTCTACTTGATTTTATTTCAAATTATTTTGTATTGTTTTTTATTTTTGTTTTTGCCAACTTTAATTTCTTTTCAGACCAAATAATTACAATAAAACAAGAAGCACTGGACCCACACGCAAAAGGTCAGATTGATTTCTTAAATTACAGGTTTTTTGTATTGGGATATCGCGCCAAAATGGCTGCTGCATGGATTAAATAATATTAAATACCTCAGAAGCGATATTTCACTATTCAGGACAGCAAAGTAGATCAGTTTAATGAAATCCTGACCTACGATAGAACTGTGTCACGGTGACATTTTGTTCTAAAACTTACGATTGATTGATTGATTGATTTGATTGTGACTGTGACACAGTTCTATGGTGGGTCAGGATTCGATTCTGCCGAATATACATACATATAATAATTACCTATCATGTACTGTAGGCATAATTATTATAAATTATTATAAAACATGTAAAATGCGGGCCTTAGTAACTTTTGTTGAAAGTACATATTGGTAGTTCCCTGCATAGTGATACAAACGCATGGCAGGGTTGTCGTGTCTCTTAATAAAAAATAAATTACGGGTTTACCTCGCAGTTGGTCGGTTTACTTTTGTGTTAAAAAATTGTGTGTGTAGCATGTGTAATTCACATATTTAACCATCATCATCATCATCATAAACTCACGCCTTCATTCCCAGAGTGGGGTAGGCAGAGCCACAGACTCACCAACAACTCCAAAAACTTGTTGATAATTCTGTGACCACAGTTTGCACAACCAGGCTAAGATGTTATCCAGTGTATTAGTGACAGGTTGCAAACACAGCCTTTAGTCCCTTAGTCGTCTCTTACGACATCCACGGGAAGACATGGAGTGGCAACATTCTAAACCCGACACCACGCAGCATATTTAACCAAAATGAATAAATGTATGGTATGCATGATAAATAAAATGAATAAAATATGTTTTCCAAATCATACTTTATTGCCGACTGTACTTAGTACACTAATAATAAACTCACTATCAAATCAGATATCTATCAAAAGACGAGCCAAATGAGTCCAAACTCAATGGATCTACTATGAGGGACGGACGCGCTCAAACTTCTAATGGCGGAAGCGCCATCGACAATAAGGTCCCTTTTCATAGATAACGCCACATTTAATTAAACTATTAAACGTTTTTAGCTTTAGGTACTAAAATTTTCTTTTTTTTTAGAATGTTTACCGAACTTAATACCAATTCTGCACCACAACGTGCCTCCCAACTCACAAACGACGGAGATCTACACCATCAACAAGGACAGACAAGTTATCCCGATCACTAGTAAAGTGCTTCACAACGGCGAAGGTAAATAAACTACTTATAATAATTTACTTCCGTTTCATATAGCTCAGAGCGGTTACACATTGCGACTTTTTACAGCGCGTCTGCCGCGATCGAGTCGCGATAGATTTGTTAGATGTATTTTCTGATATTTTTATTTCCATGTATAAACAAATCCGATCGCCTTCTTTCCCTATAGACAAGTTTCCGAACGCCTTCTTTCCCTATAGACATATTTTCTGAAATTTTTATTTTCTTGTTTAAACATCTCCGAACGCCTTTTGTCCCATTCCAAAAAATTCATTTGACAGAGTTGACGAGCTCCGCTTTGCGGAGCTCCTACATCTAGGTGTTTTTGGCCCTCCGGGCCTATAAAAACGAACCTAACCTACTTACGTATTACGATATAATTACTATAGGGAAAAATTCGCTACTATGATTAAAATGTCTTCTATGAAAATGATCTAACAAGAGAAATATATAAAAGTAAATTACCATCGTAAGTTTTTATACAAGAAAATGATGACAAAAGTAAATAGATCTATAGGGAAAGAGGGCGATCGGAATTTTTTATATATATCAGAAGATACGTCTAACAAACCGCCCTGAAGTGATACAATCGCAATGCAAACGCTATACGGTATCGACGTAAAAGCGATACCATATCGCAAACCGCACATTTTTATTCATTAATGAAAACGACTGTATCAATACAATCAATCAATTGGTTGCATCAATACAAACGCCTGTAAAATTGTCAATAGCCTTAACAAAAGTGTCAAAACAATTCACACACAGATGAATCATTAATTTAATTTGATTGGGTAACCTAGGTTCATTCATTTCTCCCAACCTACTATTGTATAAAGTCATATTATTTAAGTCCATATATGACCGACTTTGTATTGGATAAGAAACTGCTAAGTTTTCGTAAATAATTTCAGAATGCATCATTGAATTATCACAGAAGAGAATACCTGCGGTGCCCAAAGGTGGGTTTTGCTTATTTTACTAACTATATTCGATCATTCGCAAGTCATACCTATCTTTAGACCTAAAAAAATGTGCAAGTAATCTAGTTAAAATATATAATTAATATAATGGGCAATGGATGATAATTTTAAAAGTGCTTGAATATTTTTATATCAGTTGGAATAACGTTCCTTATTAACAGGAAAAAATTACAGATTTTTAGGTATCGTATATCATTAATAAATAAATAATTCGTTTGAACTCGACCAATTTGTCTCCTATACGTAAGTATGGTTTAAACTGTGGTCCAATAATAATTTAAAAAAAATACATTGACACTTGACACTTTTGACAGTATAACAACGGCAGCTCTTTTTTTTAATTATTATTGGACCACAGTTTAAACCATACTTACGTATAGGAGACAAATTGGTCGAGATCAAACGAATTATTTATTTATTAATGATATACGATACCTAAAAATCTGTAATTTTTTCCTGTTAATAAGGAACGTTATTCCTACTAATATAAAAATATTCAAGCACTTTTAAAATTATCATCCATTGCCCATTATGCTCGTAATACACAAGGTAGACATTTATTTTATTAGTGATAGAGCGAGTTCCCACTTTGGAACATTTAAGAGGCATATGCTGCCACGCACACACAAGAATGAAAAGGGATGGCTTCATGTGCTTCTGCGCGAAGAAATTGTTAAATAGATAGAGCAGAGAAGGGGCCCACAATGGCATAAGGCGATGATATCTAACATCTAAATTTTACTCTGTTGGTGTCCCTCATAAATAAATAAATAACATTCGAGAGGTTGGCTGCAAAAGATTATTTTTTTAAGCTTTCGCCATCATGTACTCCTTGTAAATCATATGCATTATATCTCTTTTAGATATGGCGCTAAAAGTCGTGGGTTATAAACGTGACACTACTCGAACAAGTAAGTGTAATATGCCTTTTGTCTGTTCACCCACTATCAGAATTTAAATAATTATTCATATAAGCCTCAATATTCCGTTTCATTTTCAGCCGTAGACGCCAGAGAAATGGTTTCTGTCATGCAAAAAGAAGAAGAACTACACAATAAAATCCGAACCCTGCAGCGAAGAAACAAACAACTCAAGCGCATGTTGAAAAACATGTCCGTTCTTGACGAAGTCGAGTCGCCGTACATAAAGAAAGTGATTCGAAAGGCCATTTCGAAAAGGAAATTGAATGTAGGATTTAATGAATTTAGTGAGGAACGACAAATGGCCATGTCCATGTTGAAACGAGCTTTGAACGCGTACCAGTACCTGAGCTGCCTGGTGCCGCTGCCCAACGTGTGTGCATTGCAGAGAATATCCATGAAAGAGCCTATTTATAACAATACTACGAAGTGTAGACATTTATTATAGCGTAAAAAAATGCAAATTGAGGTTACTTTAAGTAGAAAAATAAAGTTTCGCAACAAATAAACCTGAGCCAGAGAGATAAAAAGGCGTCGTCTTTTCCTTAAAAAGGTAGCCATTCAAACTGCCCGGAAAAAGAACAGGCTGACCACGGCAGAAAGAAATGAGTGACATCAAGGACTGGAACGGACTTAAGTATAGTCAGCAGCAAAAGCAAGAAGAAAGAAGAAGAGGTGGAAGAGCTTACTAAGTTGAAGATACACATTTAAGGTGCGACCTTACCGCTGCTTAAAATACGGAGACGGTACGGAATCGCAGTGACGCGTCGTATCCGTACCGTTTTTATCGCTTGCCCTCCACACCGCTGCTTAACGGTGCATATATTACGGTGCGTCAAAAACGGCGCCATGTTGTTACTATGACCCCGTATTTTGTTTACGCAACGACACCGTTTTTTAAGCAGCGGTGTGGGGAGCGTCCGTCAAAAACGGTACGCATACTCGTACGATGCGTCACTGCGATTCCGTACAGTCACCGTTTTTTAAGCATTGGTTTAGGCGTACCTTTATAAATAAAAAAGCAACAGGCATCTAAGCTCCATCTTCATGGGGTGTTTTCTTTACTTTAGCCTATTCGATAGTGACCCTACGAAGCTAGCGGTCCCGGCTTCGAATCCCAGTAAGTGCAGATATGTGTGATAAGCGCGAGTATTTTTCCTGAGTCTTGGATGTTTTCTATGCATGTATTCCTCTATATAGGTAAGTTTATCACTGTGGACTAGGTACCAATAATACGAGCCTAGAACCTAGTTTGGGACTAGGTCATTTTGTGTGAGATTGTCCCCTAATATTTTATTCATTGCTTTTGGCGGAATTGACATCTAAAAACGGATAGAAAACTTAACGTTTTCTGAGTCATATTGCAAACGAAATCGAAGGATGCCTCTACATCCAGGCCAGCTGTCCTATGGTCTAAATCGCTCGCAATCGCGATCGACTTCCTAAGTGGAACAATTGCTTTCATTTTGTACGCAGACTCGCCTTCGGACTTTCAAAACGAAAACGATTGCGATTGCGAGTGCGTTAGGTAATAAGCCTGCAGGCCCACTCCACACAAGTACGACACTAATCGCACTGCTGGATCAAAACAGTATCAACTCAAAATCCTTGCTAGTTTTGTTTCAAGTTTGAAGAAGTTGTATTAAAGTTGATTTTAAAATACGTTCGTATTTTGAGTTACTACTGTTTTGATCTAGCAGTGCAATGTATGGGCTTGGTTCCGAGCGAATAATTTCGTATTATGCGATAGAAACGGAAGAGCCGATGGGCACGCATACACAGTTATTATATCCTGTGCTTAAATTAGCTCACCAGAATTAAGCTACGCTTACTAGGTAAAATTATTATAGTCTCTTTAGTATGGTTGTCTGGAAGACATCGCTATTTACCGATAAGACGCTTATTGTCTACCTGAATAATAGTCAAATATTATTTTTTTGGTATTCAACTATTAAATCAGTTATTATAGGCAAAGAATTTGGTGTCGAAGATTTAACCAAAAACATGCAAGATAGGTTTATTTTCACTAATCGTGTTTTCACGTTTAAGTTTATGAAAAAATATCGTTTGATGATTTGTTTGAGAATAAACAAAACCATGGTCGAAATGTTGAAAATATGGCACGTTTACATCATTCGAGTTGGCCGTATTCGACTCGTAATGTTTCTTGGATTTCGAAATTCTCACTGTCCCTTGCCTACATCCATATAGTTCTCTCTGACCTTATGAAGCATATCACTGACATAGAAACACCCGAAGAGCGAAAAAAGCGACTGGCGACACGGAGGAAAAATCTACCACAGTTCACCAAAACTAGGCTTAAAGTATTAAGGCACTCGGCGGGTTACCAGGCTATTGTTCTTTTTAATAAGTTGCCTGTTGAAATGAAGTTGCTTTCAAATATAAATATATTTAAAAATAAACTTAAAAGTTTTTTGCTAAGGAAGTGTTTTTACTCAGTTGAGGATTTCAGTGACTCGTGTAACTAATTAATTAATGTACCTATATATATTTTTTTTGTTTTAAAATATTACGACTTACTTATGGTTTTGTTTAAATTGGCATTGTTCATATTTTTACAATTACTCTAATTCGAAAACCATTTCGAGGAATAGGGTTTTAAAGCCGTTCTGCATAATTAAGTTTTTGAAATATTTATCTATTTTGGATATTTCGACAAAAGTGTATTTAACCTTTGTTTGACTTTCGTTTTCGGCTTGAAGCCCTCCTAGGTATATCTTACGGGTTAGGCGAAAACCGCTTGAAATAATATGTTTTAATACACTATTATAATCACTTTTTATCATTAGATATCATTTAATTGTTGTAATTTATTAAAAAATGTCAACTTAAATTTGATATAATCATGTCATCCATAAAATGTCTGCAAAATAAATAAAAAATTTAAAACAACACTATTGGGCCAAATACAGAATGAATGAAATTGGTCTCTTAAAATTACCCGTTCTTTCGAATTGTAATGTAAAAACCGTGAGTTATTTTTTTTTATCTATCCCAATTGTATGTTTAAATATTGATTATTTTTTATTTTGTATTTTTTGTAATGATATATTAATTTTATTTCAAATGCAATGTATATTGTTACTGAATAAATGACTACTATCATCGATCGTTTTTCATCGATCACTTGCCTGATGTAAACGCGCCATTAGGTGAAATTGTGTTGCCATACGGATACGGCCGTAAATCTTGTTCTAGCATGTGCCAGAGGTCACAGTAATATTCTTGTATAATACTGTAATGTTATATAATAAAAATAATGAAATATTATTTAATGAAGCGTTTTAATTGCGAACTTGACCCTTTTTTTTCACCTATGGCTCTACCTATATAAGGCCCATAAAATGTTACACAATACATACGTACACTCAAGGACTACTATAGAACCCTGTCGCATAACGTTAATCATTAACTTTAGCGTAATTTCTTTCATGTGGTTTGACGCTGACATTATGACAGGGTTCCATAGTGGCTCAACAATTAAAATCCTTGACTGTACAAAACGTTTTGTAATAAATCTTATTTTAAACAGATCATTTCTATTCCTCATGGCAAAACCATTCCATCAACATTGTATTCAAGAAATGAACTGATTTGATTTGGCTTTTTTCTGGAACCGTTTAATTTTTCAGGATTGTTATAAAACAAACCTTACCTATCCCACTGGTCCTATAGGTAAAATATCTCTTTAAAAAAAAATGGTTCCCGAAAAAAATGCATTTATCATAACTTAGGAAAATTCGGCCAAATGAAATAGTTGAGAAACAAACCATAGGACTTGCGCTAGGATACCAAGAAAAAGTTGTTCAATGCCTAATTCCAGAATTTATCAGCAGCAGGTCCCCAAGCCTCTCTAGCGTCCAGTAGACCTCGTACAGCTGCAGCAGCTGGTACAGCACCGACCTACCTACTCTCTCCGCTGAGAGAAGACGCGTTATCCACTGGTGCCTAATTCCAGAACTTACCAGCAGCAGGTCCCCAAGCCTCTCCAGCGCCCAGTAGACTGCGTACAGCTGCAGCAGCTGGTACAGCACTGCCCTGGTCTCTCCGCTGAGAGAAGACGCGTTGTTGTCCAGCTCAGACTTGTATACTGAGAGCAGGATGAGGCGAGAATGGGCCTGGGAACAATTTCAATCATTTCAGTCGAAAAATGTTCACTGCTGGACATACCTAGGCCTCCCCCAAGGTTTGCCCGGTTCTGGGCCGCTGGCATCCGTCGGTATCCCGCAACCTTAGGCACGACGTCGGTCCAATTCGGAGTTTTAGGTACTATTGAATATCCGCAACTAGTAAAAATTAACGTTTTAATTAATACTAGATTCCTGGCCGGCACGCACGAAATTGACCGAAACTATCGTCATGTCAATCGAAACGGACTGATCTTTGGAAATAAATATTGATGCCATTGCTATCAAGGATCCGAATACTGTAATCTACTATGCGGCTGTACGAAAAGAAACTCACTGCACTAACGTTAACCATAGTAAAACTGCTATATCCATTCTTAATACAAACTCGTTTTAGGATCATAAAGTTTCAAACGAATAAAATTTCTCACGAGATAACCTACCATTGAGGAAATAAGTAAATCATGTAAGTAAACATCTGCCTTAATTTAAATGTATTTAGTAACGAAATGGCTTACATTAGCATCGGTAACAAGTTAGTTTGATATATGGAAACTTTGGCCCCACTATTTTTAGCAAAGTGCGATTATATTGGGGCTATAAAACCGTATTTTCTATTTAGGCCCGTCGTATTTTAGCTCTAATTGCTCTTAACAAATTTATGTTCTTTTTATCGCTAGTTGAAGTTGCCATCGTAAAATTAAATAAAACCATTTCGCAATAATCCCTGCTAACTAAGTAATATAAATGCGAAAGTTGTTGATTTGTCCTTCTTTCACGCAGAAATGGAGCAACGGACCGACGTGATGTACAAATTAACTATAGGTATATTAACGGAAAGACGGACAGACGGAAACTATAAGGGTTCATCGTTGACTACGGAACCCGGTTGGAGTGGCATATTTTATCCTGAGAAATGATACATTTCCCACTGGAATAGCGATAAACTCGGAGTAGCGGGCAAACGCTAGTTGTAAAATAAGTCCATTGGATGAAATTTAGAATGGCGATAGCTTATACCCTGGATCAACACATAGGCTACTTATCATTCCGATTTTTTTTTAAGTTCCCGAGGGAATTACGATAGTCGAAATCTACGCAGACGAAGTCGCGGGCGGAAGCTAGTGCTGTTCCAGCAGTGGCAAGGTGGCAACAGAATGTTAATTAGTATCAACTTTTGTTAAGATCATTTTTTACGACGACGATTTCATATACACCACCTTACTTGCAAAGAAAACGGGGACTTTCGATTCTGTCAAGTAGTTTAAATATGCTGTGGAGAAATAAGATTTTGAGCTAGGAATTAAAGGAACGCATGAGTTTTTTTAATATTTATAAATTAGTAATAAATTAAATCTAGGCTGAAGAATACTGGCTTGACTCTTGTTCCTGATCTAAGACTGTCACCTGTATTCACAAACGTCACTATGAGGTCTCACAGTGCTCACGAACGCACAGGGTGGTTCAAACCGTCTCATAAACAAAAGGTCGGTCAAAAAGGACCAATCACAAAGCTGTATTGAACGCAGTGCGTTTACTCAGTGAAGGATCCCTTAAGTATTGTTTGTGAAATCGGGTGTGTATGTGCTTTCTACTTTTGAAACCTATATTATATTATATTTATTTATTGATAAACTAATGTCTTTAACAACCACTAATACTAGTACATAGTTGTTTATTTATCCTAATTATAGTAGGTACGTCCACACCTATGCTTAAAAAACGGTGACGGTACGGAATCGCAGTGACGCATCGTATGCGTACCGTTTTTGACGCACGCTCCCCACACCGCCGCTTAAAAAACGGTGTCGTTGCGTAAACAAAAGACGGGGTCATAGTAACATCATGGCGCGGTTTATGACGCACCGTAATATACGCACCGTTAAGCAGCGGTGTGGAGGGTATGCGATAAAAACGGTAGGTACGGATACGATGCGTCACTGCGATTCCGTACCGTCTCCGTATTTTAAGCAGCGGTGAGGACGCACCTTAAAGGATATAAAGATTTGGGTGCGAGTTTTTAAAAGAAAGCTAGGTTTCATTAAAATCGGCTTGGCCGTTTAAGAGATCAGCTCCGAATGAAGGGGTCACCATTATCGTATTTTTTTATCTATTTAATAGTTTTTATTATATGTGTACCTCAGAAGCGGCTACTAGACGAATGGAGGTAAGGTTCCACGCGACCTCGGCCGAGTGACCACAGCTAATGAGCTCCTGGAGACTGTTCAGGCACGCTTCCAGTTTTCTAAAATAAACGATTTTTGCATTGATTTTAATTCTAAACATACGACACTCCGTAAATCGTAAACTATCATAGTAAAAGACTTCTGACGCCCTTGCCAAGATGCATTATGCTTACTAGCGTTTCTATTCGTTTCGTTTTAAACGAAACGAATAGAAACGCTGGTTAGCGTAATACGTTTTGTCTACAGAGGGTCCAGACAAGATGCATTACGCTTACAAGCGTTTCTATTCGTTTCCTCTTTAAACCAATCGCTTCACTGGTAGATCACGTGACTTTTCGTATCACGTCATCTACCAGTGACGCGATTGGTTTAAAAACGAAACGAATAGAATCGCTTGTAAGCGTAATGCATCTTGTCTGGGCCCTCTGGTTTGTGAATGTGGTGTTTCTCTCAATCGCTCTACGAGTCCAACCGATTTATCCCGTACCGAGGGCCTTTGAACCTATGTCAGTTGAAGCAGACATTAAGTCTAAGTTAATTGCAAGTTAACTGAGGGATAATTGAGATATTTTTGATACATTTCGTGGCGAATTCGTTAGTACGAAAAAAAGAAATACAACTTATGTTAACGATACACATGTTTTTATGGTAATTAAGATGCATTGCATATTAACCGTCGTTAAAATATTTGCTCGTATTGGATTTACACACTGTATACATATTAACTTTGACCTATTTTTATGTTAATATTAACTTAACGACTTTATTTATCTTAAATGATTAACATTATCATATAATTTAATAATGTAACACAAATGTGACAAAAACTCTTACTGAATAAAGATTTATGAATTATGTATTGCATCACTTTGACATAGTTCCATAAATTGCCCAGAAATCCATTTAGATGTCTACTGAAACTTAAGTAACATCCACCCAGGAGACACAGGAGGCCGAACCATGTACATAATTCTGTCAAGTTACAAGGACCCTGTTGCTATTGCTAACGTGATTAAAATTCTTAGCATTTTAACAAGTACCTAAGCATAAGGCCAACGTATCATTCAATGATAGAGTCACATTATTTACACGTTAATACGTAAAGATATAGTGGACATACCCAGCAGCGACCTTCTGGAATCCTGTCAATATGCCATCCACTGAGTTTTCCCACTTGGCCATCTTGCTTCTGTCAGCCAGATACGCCATCGACGGGCTTACCTTCTGCCCTTGAGCCACTTGCATACCAGCCTTTACTAATGCCCTGAAAAGCGACTTCATTAGGACTTTTGATAGACTCATATGTATAGACAGTGATTACATATGTAGTCAATATATATCCAAACCCAAGTTATGTAGGTTCAAAAAAACGACGAACCACTTCGAGAAAAGGTAGGTAGTGCCCCTTGCGCTTCGTTCGCTTGGCTCGTCTTGGCGGATACGATATCATATTTCGTCGGGCATCTTCGTTTTCATTCCGCTTTCTCAATTAGCTTATCAATGGGTAATAAAGCTGACTGAGAAAGCAAGATAAATGCAAACTTTTCCGACCAAAAACGATGTCGTATGTTTATTTACTTCATCTGTACCTAGGTGTTTAAAATTTGAGGCAGCATGACGGGGATAAAGGTTGGGACGACTAGCAGTCAGGGTCGGTTGAATTTACAGGATATAATGGGTGATTTATTAATATAATCGATATAAAAGTCAAAGCTTGTCCGCTGATGAAGGACGTTCGATTAATTGATAGTACATACTGGAAAAGCGACCAAAACAGCTCTGACCGTTTTCAACCTAAAGTCATTTACCGCTACTTTACCGCTAATTTATGTTTTGGAAAAGCAATTAAATTTTGCAGCAAATAAGTGATAATACTGATAATGAACTAACAACACGCATCTAAAGAGATTCGTTTGTCTTTTTATTTGAATAGTCCAACGTCTTAAAATTCTCGATGCAATAATAACTAATAGCTTTGTCCAACCTTGCGGTCTGCAGATGCAGCACGGTATTCTCCCCTTCGTAGGTGTTGGCGGCGGTGACGTTTCCGTAGATCTGCGGCAGGTTGGAGGAGAGCATGAAGCCGTGACCGCCACAGGCCAGCCGGCAGCGCTCCACCAGTGCCGCTGCGTCCGCTGTGCTGGTCGCCTTGAGGCAGCAGGCTAGGGAATGCAGCTGGAAGATGGGAAACAGTTTCAAGACTTGCTACAGTTTATACAAGGGCGTCTCGTTTGTCTATGACAAGCCTACAAACAGGAAGAGGGCTATCAGTTTACACTTACCATCACGAGACCTGTTCAGGGATACGTTAGTCGTTTGCCTTCTCGATGCCATAGAACGAAGAATTGTATCTCTAAACGGTGAACAAAATTTTAACTTAGCTTTAAGAGCTCATAGGTAATCAGTTCTCAGAATAGGTAATTCCTATTACCTAAACTTGATGCGTGTTCATTCAATAACGTATTCTCATCTAACTCACGCATTAATAAAGATAGAACATATTATTATAAACATGTAACAACATACACGAACATATAGTAAAGAGGCACTACGACTCCACCACTCGACCACTGCTCATAATAAGTACGGCCTCAGTTTAATAGTACGGATCTAAATCCTTAAACGGAATACCTAAAACGGCGTCGCTTAGCTAGCCAAGACCTGAAATAAACAATGTATAACTTAAGTTTGATCCATTTGACTCTACTTTTTTTTTTAAAAACCGTTATTTACGAACCTCCTACAGAAGTAGCTCCTCAATAAGTTTGTGAACCGCTGCCAAAGCAGGTAGAATTAGAGTGCGTTAGTCCATTAATGTAGTATTTATAATACATTAAGAAAGTTACTACGATAGTTGTTACGCGAAGAGCCATCAATAATACCTCAGCCAAGTTCTCAAAATCGCCAGCCATCAGCTCCTTGTTGACTCTGGTGTAAGTATCCAAGAGCCTTATACAGTTCATGTAGAAGGCGTGGCTGCTTGCGATCGCGATGAACAACTTGTGCTGCTGCGTCGCGTAATCCAGAATCTGCGACTCGGGAGAGCTAGAAAATAAAGTAAAGAAGATTTTGCGAGGAAATCTTATTTTTCTGGTAAGCTAGCATTTAGCGTTTACTCTTACTTCTTTGTAGGCTGACATTGCCTTCTGACTGCCGCATATCGCGTGGCGATAGTCACTGCTTTGCCCAAATTGTTCGCTACATTGCATAAGATGGTTACCCTGATGTACACCATAGTCCCGTAAGTTAATTTGCTGTTGGGTCCTGATTGGAAGGTTCCATCCTGAAATTAATACATTCTTGAAATAATTAGTTACCTTCGGCAATCCCATAACTCTTAATATATTACTTTCTAGTAGACCTTTTTTAAAGAGCACATCAGGACAATGCTTTATTTCTCACCTTTAATATCTTAGAATGCTTCATCAGCATGCTTTTTCTGGGTGCCCTATGGTTTTCAAAACCTAGAAATCCATTGTTAACAGTGCTGAACCCGAGCTTAGCTCCGATGTCCCCCAGCTTCACGCCTTTGACTGGCATGTGGGTGTCCAGGTCTCGGATCTGCACCAAGAACGGCTGGATCCCGCAGCTCTTGCCCAAGCTGTATGTGTGAGCCAGCACTACACAGTAGTTTGCAGTGTGCGCCACTGTAACAGTTTATGGTTTATCATGAGAACTTTCAAGCTGTAGAACACGATATATTCCAACTGCAGCATCGTCTAAGAAGTGCTACTTTCAGCACTCCTCAGGCATTTGTACTTACAGCCGCCGGGCCACCATTTGTAAGCAGTGAGTGAGGGGCTGTTGAGCACGAACTCCTCAGTCTTCGGGTCGTACTTAGCAGTAGTCTCCAGACCACGGATGTACGTGCCGTGACCCAACTCCGTCTGAAAATAAAAGGGGCAAGCTGCAACTCGGGGCCATCTTTAACCCAATTCTCCGTTCGCACTAAGCAAGTTTTTACAAACCTGCACTAAACAACTGATCCAAATCGTCCTGCAGGTCTATTGAACTTCTAGTTATGTTTGATTAGTCAATTAGATCTCTGTTTATTGACGCGACATCTATCCGGAGAGCTAAGCTTAGTTAGAAAGTTTAATCATTAATCAAAGGTGAGGTACGACTTGGCCCACAAGCACCTTAAATATGTTGCCTGCGCCTCATGTTTCCTTAGTACCTACCTTGAGATTTGACATTAAAAGACTTTGTAGGTACAGCTGTAAAAGAGGTGCAACAGAAACAAAACCTAATCAGCACGTCAGAGAAATTTCATTTTATCACTCTGCCACAGAGCAGTTTACTTCCTCTAGTTGATCAACGCTGTTTACCTGAGCATAGGTCCCTATGATTTCCATGTTCTTTGTTTTTTTCAGCCAGAGCTGCCGCTGCTCCTCGTCGCCCTGGGACGCGATCATGTACGTGAACATGGAGTAGTGCAGCATGAGAGGTGAGTTTTCCTTGAACACAGCTGACGTGATTGACGTGCGCAGACCTAGCCTGAAAATTCATCTGGTTAGATTCTACTAAGGATTTTGATTACAACTAAAGGAATAAACGAAACGAACAAATAGCAGCAACTTAATGAGGCCCTGACATTGCTGATGTTTACGGGCGACTGACTGCTTATCATCAGGGGCACGTTTTATAAAGCTACCAGTAATAATTTTACAGGTCTAAACTGGGAACACTACTCAAATGGCTGATCGTCATTGGTCGAGAGGGAATTGGAAACTTGTAACCTGTGCTGTGCTTTATAAAACAGGCCCCTGGTGGCCCGCATGCCTTTTATTGATTTAAGAAAAAAAATACGTGTTCCCAAAAGTCAAGTTCAAGTTACTTTTGTTACGCGACGGGTTTGTCATAATATTTACAAAAGGTCGAAAGCAAGAACAGAGAAATCAATGAATTTAGACTGACGGACCTGGGTACTTTATCCTCAGAGAGGCTGGCGTCTTCGAACTCTCCCAGGGTCTGATGCATCAGCACCGCCTTCCGCACAGCATTCTCATAGCGCTCCTTAAGGCTGAGATACTCGTCGGGTACCTCGTCTATCAACCCTTTGACGCTCAGGACTTTGTCCTCTGGAAGTGTTTTGGAATCATGGAATATGATGTAACGTAGTTAAACTTGCTTGAAGCATTACGGCTAGGTCAGTATGCTGATAACCATAGAATGGTTATATGGATTCACATACTTTACGTTCACGTATTCTACCAAAAAAACAGGTTATTTCTTGGTAAATATTTATGTACCTATGGATTTAACTGCAATACTTTCAGGATGGTTACAAAAAGAACCAAAGAGAGAAGAAAATCGATTGTTCTAGGATGTTACTTTTCCGAATCATTTGCCTAATTTTAAAATAGAACCTAATGAATCTTCTTGGAGGATCTCAGGGTGCAATTCTAGGTCTAGCAATACTACTTTAGTACCTATTCTTTGACTTACTGACATTTTAAATTTGAATTCAAATTTATTTATTGATTCAAAAACACGAGCGTAAATCATAACAATATTATTATTCCGCTAAAAATCAGTATTATAGTTTAAAACAGTTTATTGCCTACCTGTTTCTCTTCTTATTTTAGTATTCCTCACCCCTCCATCTAGGAAATGGGTAATTTCCTGTACATCGAAGGTGCATTTTTCTCGTTCCCTCCGCAAATCTTCGTTTATTTCTTTCGTTTTACCCATTATGACACGTTTGTGGTCGATCGTGTGTAAGTTATCACTGCTGGCGTTTAACAGCCGTCCACAGGTTATAAGGTGTGAGAACAATGTTTTATGTCATCACTTAGGAGAAACCCAAGTAACAAGACGTTAAATTTACGTAGAGACAAATTTGTAACAGTGACATTACTTAACCTTAGGTTCTCTACCTTGCCCTTGATTTTGTGTTGATAGGTAGTTTGTTCTAACCTTTTCCTGCGACTTTGCTTGCGGTTAAAAAGTCGAAATTTAGTACCTATGACTTGAAAAGTATAAAGTCTACGGTTAGTGGTGGTGAGACCTTGTGCAAGGTCCTTCTGGATCGTTAGTACCATCCTATGCTTTAACCCACCGCTAAGCAGCAGTGTTTGCATTATTGCGTTCCAGTGTGGGAAAAGACAACCGGTGAAATCACTAGCAAAGAAGCATTCCATCTCAGTCCTTAGGGTTAGCAACTCAATTGCGGTGTCAGGATTGCAGTTTCAAGATTGTCTTAAGTAAGCAAATTCTTACATTTTTGATTTTAATAGTGACAACTAACGAATAATTGGGTAAGAGAAAGCGCCATCTGTGGTCTAGTACAATTTTTAATATATCCAGAACTAATCATTTATCTAAAAATTCATTCACATACATAACAATAGTTTCTGATGATCATCCGATGAAATAAGTGTTTTTTTTTATAAGTTAATTCAGGATATACTTAAGTTTATCTTCATTCTAACTTTAATCCCAATCCGTCTAGCCATTTCAACACACACTCACACAAACTTTCACATTTATTATATTGTTGTGATAACTGTTATAAGTAAGGAAAGGATAAAGGATATATTATGTTGTGGATAAAGACAAACATAAGGATGACAAGCGCCAACTTACAGAAAAGGAGACACCCTACAAACAAACAAAAACTACTACTAAATTTTTAAATTTAAATTACGTGTTACAAAAAAACTAAGACAAAGCTTGAACCCATTGTCAAATGTCAAGGCGTAGACTAAAGTAATTTTATTTAAGAGTGCGAATGATGCGTAAAATGTACATAGCTTGTTTTTTCGGAAAATCCATACTTAAGAGCGTGCGTCGATATCATACCCACGTCGGCTACCTACTTAGGAATGCACACTGTAATTTAGCCAGACATAAGTTTTAATTATTTATTTGTTTACACTTTATTGCGCGGTACAAAAAGTTAGTACGAGTGGCGGACTTAATCCCATTCTCTA
The DNA here is from genome assembly GCA_948252455.1 of Acleris cristana. Taxonomy (NCBI): domain Eukaryota; kingdom Metazoa; phylum Arthropoda; class Insecta; order Lepidoptera; family Tortricidae; genus Acleris; species Acleris cristana. The sequence continues at coordinate 3,378,120 of OX411774.1, read as the reverse complement.
CCAGTCAACCACTAGGCCAAACAGAACCAAAATATTAAAATAAACCTTTTCCTTCCGATATCAAATTGACAGCCCAGCGAATTGCGAACCTTAAGTGGCAGTGGATAGCACTTTGCTTGTAGAACTGATGGACGGCTGGGGCTGAAAAGTTCTAGAATGGCGGCCGCGGACAGGAAAGTGAAGTGTGGGCAGGCCTTCCGCAAGGTGGTGTGAAGATCGCGGGAAGCCAATGGATGCGAGTAAGTACCTACCACAAAATCGTCCGTCGTGGAAATCCTTGGGGAAGGCCTATGTCCAGCAGTGGACGTCTTTCGGCTGATATGATGATGATTTTAAATACCTGTTTCGAAGCTCAGAGGGTTTACCCTTGTTTCATAGACACTATCACTTCACAGAATTTTCATTTCATAGAAAACTGTTTTCTGATGAACCCGTGTTGATTTCAGTTTCAGTTTATCTACATACAAGTCTAACCTAACCTAACCTACGGGAATCATATTTACGATAACCTGAAATCAACACAGGTTCAGCAGAAAATAATTTTCTATGAAATAAAAATTCTGTGAATTCATAGTGTCTAAGAAATTGATTAAATTAATTTATGATGTAGGTACGTTGATGATATTACTACTTACAACATGAATCTTTCTTAGTAAATATTGCTTTAGGTTAGGTTAAGGTGACAGAGTTCAAATTAAATTAACTATGAAATTGTTTTTTAATTAATAAAAATCTCGGAAATTATGCGTTATTGGACTACATGTTAGACTACATTTTATACTCCAAATAGGGTCTAGAATCGATGGTTAAAATCCTTCGAGTACGTCCCGGGCACGATGTATAGGTATTTATATCGTTGTCTAGTACCCATAGTATATAAGCCTAGAGCTTAGTTTAGGTCTAGGACAATTTGTGTGAGATCATCCCTTAATAATAATTTATTATTATTATTATTATTTAATGTAAATAGCGCAAAATTAAGTACCTATTACAAAGAAAAAAATGGGGTTACAAAACAAAATCAAAATGTATTAATAGTTTTATTATAAAAACGTAACATCGGTCGATTAGTTATCCCCAGAGTTATACTTTGAAAATCTAAGTTAGCTCCATACATATCCCTTTCTCTCGCTTTAGTCTGGATTGAGCCAGTGTAACTTCGAACTTCGATTTTCAAAGTAGGGCCTCAGGGTCTATCACAGAACTTGCAACAACAAGATAAATATAAAAATATTTTAATTCGATTATCGATACATAAATTATAGTTTGTGCGATACCAGTTTCCCCTGCATGAGGGGCTTGAGGTACTTGTGGAAGCTCTCATTGACGGGTTCTGCGTTGAGCGGGCTCTTCAGTGCTTCCTCCATCAGCCGCTCGTAGACTCGGCCATCGTATGCTCCCAGGGCTGAACTGAGGACCTGGAATGAGAGAACTAGTTCAAGTCTCAACAAAAGTTAACAACTATAGTGGCGCCGTTCTAAAATGCCACATCTGACAGCTGTCACTCACAACACAACAAATACTAAAAACAGAATAAAATAAATATTTAAGGGGCGTTCCCGTACAACAAACGTGATTGCCGTTTTTTTGCTAATGTCGTGTAGATAATGGTACGGAACCCTTCGTGCGCGAGTCCGACTCGCACTTGGCCAGTTTCTTTACAGCCGTCATACAAGTGACCAATTGGTTTCAAAATGGCCGCACTGTTGGCGCTGGTAAAAGCCCGAAGGATAACATTATCGTGCTACGGATAGATTCCGTTAAAATATAGTACCCGTTTCAACTTATTTGAAAACGTACTAAAGTTAGCGGAATGCAATTTGTTTAAGTATAGACCTATAGGCTCAGTATAGTATTATACTCGGTAAAACTATATTACCTATGACATGAACTATCACAACTTCGACAATACCATAACATGTCAAAAGCAATGTGGCTTTATCAAGTAGAATAATCTCTTTTATTTATAAGAGAGTGAGGCAAACGAGCTTGCGGGTTAAGGGACGTAATCACCACCGCCCATAACACCAGCAACTCAAGAAGAGTTGTCGGTGCGTTGCCGGCCAAGGGAAGGGAAGGGAAGTGTAAGCTCTATTCAGGCACCCATGTGACAACAGGCAACATAATTCATAGACCCACCTCGTCCCTGAAGTCGAAGGCGTCGACGAGCCCGACGGCGTTGGGCCTGATCTGCCCCAGCAGAGTCTCGTACTGATTCTGCAGAACTCGCACATCGCTCGCCGAAATCGGGGTGTACTGCGGATAAAGCACTGTTTCACCATCTTTCTTTTTTGTATGCACTTTGTTCTAGCTGAGCTGCACACTCAACTTTTATATGCCGCATCCACACGCTTGGTTTTTGCCACAAACACTGCGCGACGCAAATATATGTTAAAGTGAGCAAGACGTATTTCTATCTCACTCTAACGTAGAGTTGCATCGGTGTGTTAGGCAAACACCAAGCATGTGGATGCGAGTTTAAATTGCCGTTGGCTAGACCTAAAGGAAGATAATAACACACCCAAGAACTAAATACATTAAGATGCAATTTTATGTGATTCTTGGATAATATTCTATGCTTTTACAGTGTTTACTTGCACTACATAGATGACACAAGCCACAAGGGAATTGCATTTACCAGCAGTAATTCCCTTAGCCTCTCTAGTGCCCCGTAGACCGCGTATAGCTGCAGCAGCTAGTACAGCACCACCCACCCTGATCTCTCCGCTGAGAGAAGACGCGTTATACGCTGGTGCCTAATTCCAGAACTTACCAGCAGCAGGTCCCCAAGCCTCTCCAGCGCCCAGTAGACCGCGTACAGATGCAACAGCTGGTACAGCACAGCCCTGGTCTCTCCGCTGAGAGAAGACGCGTTATACGCTGGTGCCTAGTTCCAGAACTTACCAGCAGCAGGTCCCCAAGCCTCTCCAGCGCCCAGTAGACCGCGTACAGCTGCAGCAGCTGGTACAGCACCGCACTGGTCTCTCCGCTGAGAGAAGACGCGTTATACGCTGCTGCCTAGTTCCAGATCTTACCAGCAGCAGGTCCCCAAGCCTCTCCAGCGCCCAGTAGACCGCGTATAGATGCAGCAGCTGGTACAGCACCGCCCTGCTCTCCGGGCTAAGGCTCGACGTGGTGGCGTCCAACTCGGACTTGAACACTGACAGCAGGATGAGGCGGGAGTGGGACTGAAAACAAGAAGGTTTGTTTAAATATTTTGAAACTTTTCGTTGACGACATAATATAGGTACGGTAAGCAAAAATGTACGCTAGCTACCAAAGTTTAGGACGAGTGTGAGCGTTATAGCTCTATAATTCCTTCTCTCACCGTAAACTGCATAACTATTTCATGGTAACCCCCAGGGCCTCTTTGCTACAGGGTAAAACCATGTTGCCTTTGACATGTTATTGCATTGTTTTTATTTCGGCCGCCATTACTGTCAACTAAATAAGGGCTATCGTAACGTTGACATGTTTTTCTCGCGTATGTATGTAGCTGTTTCTTGACCGTTCCATTGTGACTTCCTGTAGCCAAAAGCTGGGTCCACATTTGTATCATTTTGTCGTATCGTATCTCCGTCGCGTTGCACCGACACATCAAGATCGCTAGTGTGGACGCAAAAACAGCGAGATCATGCGTCGCGCCGTATCTGATCGCGCGGGATCGATGTTGATACGCGTTTATTATATACCCCGTACACTCGCGATCGGATACGCGTATTAAGATCGGTAAGTATGGACGTGTTTTGATACTGTATCACGATACGAAGTTATGATTTGATACGCGATACGCCGTGATCGCTCTCGAGGCGGTTTTTCCCCGATCATCAAAGGTGATACGGATAGCGTCCACACTTAATGATACGGCGTTATGATACGATACGCTGCTACGCTACGGTTAGTACGGACGCATTTTTTCACGCGACCTTGGTAGTGATACGGTGTGCCCAAAGTGAGCGTCCATACTTAGGATACGCGAGCTCGATACGATACGCGTGATCGTGATCGGCAAAATGATACAAATGTGGACTCAGCTAGCGGCTTGACCGATTGTCAAGAATGAGATGTCGTTAGATTTGTCTTGGTTGTGGAAGTGACATAGGCCATAATATTTTAATCAAAGTAATAAGAATCAAAATAATAACGAGTGTCTTTTTTAACATACATCGACGACAATATTCAAAAATGCAGTCGGAGGGCTTATTGTCTAACGCACTCGCAATCACGATCGTTTTCATTTTGAAAATCGAAGGCTTGTCTGCATACAAAATGAAAACAATTGCTCCACTTTGAAGCCGGTAGTGATTGCGAGTGCGTTAGACAAATCTCTTTGGCTGTTCAGTCAAAAATAGTATTATATTCCTAAAGATAAATAAATAGTACTTAGCTTACAGTCACCAACTCCAACTATGTATTTCTATTTAACAAAAAGTCAATCCATTACTCTGATTTGAATTTGCAGTAGGTAATGACGCCCAACAGGACTTAACATAAGTACGTTATAATGGAACCCTTTGTACCTCCCTACAACATACTAAACGCATGTATGAATTACAGATCTCTTTTTCCCCTTTATTGTTGTCGTTGCGCGTAGTTATGTAGATTAGTGTATCGTAAACTTTTATCTTAACTGATAACAGTATAATTATATGCATTGTTAAACACACCTAACATAGCAGATAACAGCCTAGAACTCTTTCAAATGTTTTCAGTTTGCTAGTTACTAGTTACTACAAGTTTTGACGCAATTTACAGACTCGCTAACATCATTTGCATAGTAATTATTCAGTTGTTATTGAATAACATTAATACAACAAATACTATAAAAAAGAACGTCTAAAGTAAAAAATATGTTTATTTCAACTACGAATAGAAATGCAATGACACAGAAAATAACCTTGGTATTTGATCTCTCTCACTCGCTCTTAAACGACCTTATGCTAGACTTTTATATATGGTGGTTGTACCTACACTGTCGTATAATAGGGAATTCAAGATTAGGGATAATGTCTCTCTGTTTCCCCACTGTGTCGTATGTTTAGAAATGTACAGTCGAGTTCATAAATATGTATACCTACACTTAAGTACCTTTTCGCTTTAATCGTTGTTATGGCAGTTTAAACATGACATTAAATACACAGTTCGCCTTTGTACTTGTAAGTATTGTATTTTATTTTCTGTTTTTTTTTACATACATACAAGGTACTTAAGTGTAGGTATACATATTTATGAACTGCACTGTACCTATGTGTGAGACGCTTTTAACTGACAGGCGCACCAAAAATGGACACTAAACTCTTAATTAAAAATTCATACGGTCCTAAATTGATCGTTGCAAAACAAACGAATAACCCTTATCTTCTGTAAAATAAGAATCAAGTGTCCATCATTGGTCCTTGTCCATTACTGGTTCCTCCACCCAACTAACTATAAAAAAAACTATAAAAACGGAAAAATAACTTGACACCCCGTGGTAAACCACGTATAATAACTGCATCATGTGGTTGAGGTTGTATGTATACCTAGTAGGCCTCTTATGGGCAACACATACCGTGCCGACCGATATGACAAGTCAGTTCATCGTATCCGTAGAATAGAGACTTGACTAAAGCCCGCTTTACATTTGGCAAAATTCAGTGTGCTAAAAGACACGCGGCGTGGAGGGGATAAGGTCTCGCTGTCAAATTAGCTTGACTAACATGCTAACTGCCTTTACACTTGTCTTTTTTAGAGTGTTTTTCATTCAGCACACTGAATTTAGCCAAACGTAAAGCGGGCTTTAGGGGGATTGTACAACATACTTATTCAAAAAATCTGGAAATAGGACCTGATTTAGTGGGTGAGAAACGTTATGACCCGGAGATATCTCCATACGTAAAAATCTAACGTATTACGGTGTCCGTCTTGTTAGTGACTAAGTAAGATTCTTTAGATCCCATTGCAAAGAAAACGGGCACTTTAGATTTTTTCAAGAGATTTAATAATCATTCTACACGTGCAGTCTGTGGATCAACTATACGAAGCGCGCTTACAGTGCTTTGCGAGTCCAATTCAATAATGGGTTCAGAATGCTGTTGGGGTTGCCACGCTTTTGCAGTGCGTCAGGCATGTTTGCGGAAGCACGCATGAACGATTTCCATGCCATAATGCGAAACAGAATCGCCTCTCAAATGTATCGCCTGCGGGCCAGCACCAACGGCCTTCTGACCGATATAGCAGAGAGATGGGACTCTCCGTTTTTCAGTCACTGGGCGTCGTTTCATCGCCCTGTGTACCAAGACCCAAAATAATAAAAAAAATAAAAATAAAAAAAAAACTGTGTAACCTAGGCTAAGATGTAATAATAACTCTAGTAACGTAAGTTTGTAACTAACAAATTATGGGCAAACTGGCCTGAAATAAATGAATTGAATTGAATAATGCAAAATGTAAAAAAAAAACCAAAGATAAACAGTAATTTAGTACATATTCCAATTTTGTAACATAAAATCTAAATAATCATAAGTGCCCGTTTTCCTTGGGTTTAAATAACCTTCTCGTTCTAGCAAACAGCTGCATCCCTCACGGGCACTCACGGCCCACTAACAGTTGGACCGATCGGCCGTGAGGGATGCAGCTGTTTGCTAGAACGAGACTGTGGGACCCATTATTATTATTATTGGGGTGGTTTGGATGGGCCTTGTGTGTCACTTCGACCATTGCTGATCTTTTGTAACAGCCCTTTGTTTAAAGTTCACTGCAAAGACCCGTTGCGTCTAAGAATTTCCAGATGCTTTGGGCCGTGAGAAGTTGTATCTCCTGTGGGTCCACAATATGTCGCCCTAGGCAGATACTTCTGTTACGCATTAGTGGTCCGCAAGAACAGAGGATGTGCATTGCTGTCTCCTCTGTTTCCTGACAGAACCTGCATGTCGGTTCTTGTTTCATACCCATTAGAAACGGATGTTTGTTCAATTTGCAGTGGCCAGTGGGACCCATTAGTCAACATTCCTAGTATTTGATTACCTCGGAAGCAGCTACCAGTTGGACCGAAGTGAGGTTCCACGCGTCTTCAGCTGACTCCCCGTTGTTCGTGTGCTTCTGCATGCTGAGCAGGCACGCTTCCACCTTTCTGTAATATCATTAGCAACCATAAACAAGCCGGCAATCAGCCCAAAAGCTGGAATGAGAGCAGCTATGTTATTGTCTTTTCTTACGGCTCCGTACCCGAAGGGCAACGTAACGTATTAATATACCTACGCTGTCCGTCCATCCGTCTGTCCGTCCCAACTAACGTGAGCCATATCTTTTAAACCGTAATAGATATAGCGGGTTTTTTTTTCAGAATTTGTGTTATAAGTGTTATTACTGCGGATTTATTAACGAGATGTAAACTATATGGACTATATTGTGAATGTGTAAAAATGCATACCTCACACACACGCACATCCTTGGCATTTATGATACGAGTTTGTATGTGTCAATTTTACCGACTAAACACTAGCTACTACTAGCTACAACTTGATGAAACTTCAAACGTAGAAAAATGACAACATACCCAGCAGCGACCTTCTGGAATCCTTTCACAATGCCGTCCACGGAGTTCTCCCACTTGGCCAACTTGCTTCTGTCTGCCAGATAAGCTAACGATGGACTCACTTTTTGCCCTTGTGCCACTTGCATACCAGCTTTTACCAAAGCCCTAGAAAAAAACAGAGATTAGAGCCACTTCCGAAATACATGACCTAAGCGTACGTGTCTATAAGTAAAACACCAACGGCTCGCTCTACTGCATGTACAGTCAAGACACAAGTGAAGTTCAGTTTCGCGAGTCACAAAGGTTCTACTTAAGAGTAGAACGTATGCAGAATATCGCCGCTAACCGACACATAAAGAAGGTAATCATCATCAAAAAAACACTGGAAAAAATCAGTATGTTTAAACGAGAAAACATGAACACCACCACCATACTACATATATGAGAATAACGATTGAAACGGTGATTGTTTCTGGTCCATAAACAGTTGAAGCGAATTGTACTGTCTTGACAGCAAATTAAAATGTGTATAGCATTGTAGATATTGTAAATTAATTAAATAGATATTGTCTAGTGAACGTAAATGTTTTGTCGTTTACTGTTTTTCAAGTACTTCATGCATGATACTTTCGTGATCAGTCACTCGAAGTGTTTTGTGCTCTAGTAGGATTTTATTTGCAGTGGGTAAGGAAGTTGAAGACGGTAAATTAAATCCAGGATTTTAAAGCGGTTTTTACGTCCGGTCATTTTACTAACCTGGCAGTCTGCAAATATAACACTGTATTTTCCCCTTCATAAGTATTGGCGGCAGTGACGTTGCTGTAAGTCTGCGGCAGATTGGAGGAGAGCATGTAGCCGTGACCACCACAGGCCAGCCTGCAGCGCTCCACCATCGCAGCCGCGTCCGCTGTGCTGGTTGCCTTCAGGCAACAAGCCAGGGAATGCAGCTGGAACAAAAGGAATCAGGGTTCTAGTATAAAGTGGTATGACCTGAATAGTTCCAGACAGTAAAAGCCTGTTGCCAAAAACAGAATTGCCTGTCAAATTTGTATTACGAGCTCATAAAAAGACATTCTGTTTAAGGACACCTGATTTTAGACGGGCAGCACGCTGCCCTGGGTAGAATCGTATTATGAGGTGTTATTTGACATTCATTTTACGACCTATACTGTCAAAATTAGCAATTTTGAAAAACCTGGTATCGGGCAGCTTTTTAGCAATTGTTATCAGCTTCAAGAGCCTGAACATCCTAAAAGTCGTAGTGGTGTCTATTTCCCTAAATAGAAGTTAGCTGGTTTTGGTCTTTCAACCATGGCCTAAGTTAAAATAATGTAACTACTGTCAATTTTATTTGCCGTCGGGCTAAATTTCTTTTAAGGGATTGGTTTTCAATATTTTATCCACGCTTAATGAGCATTCCAGTCGTTTATGTAAAAGGTCTGGAGATTGTTGGTTCTTCAGGTTTGTAATATTGACAAAAGTCTGGTTATGTACTCAACTCTTCAACTTTAAAAGGCGCACTGGAGATTCCTCTGGTATTGAAGGTCCTCATGGGACCAGTCTCCTCGTCTGCCTCCTATCCTCCATTAACAAAGCTAACAACAACAGGCATAAATTGTACAATCCTCACCTCAGCCAGGTTATCCAGGTTACCAGCAGCTAGCTCCTTGTTGACCCTGGAGTAGATGCCCCACAGCCACATGCAGTTCAGGTAGAAGGCGTGGCTGCTGGCGATGGCGATGAACAGTTTGTGCTGCTGCGTCACGTAGTCCAGAATCTGCGGCTCGGGTTCGCTAAAAGGTTTTCAAGAAAGTCGTAAATAGAAAGGGACTTATTCGCATAAACACCATATTCGAAATGTCGTGGTAAATTATGTGTAACGTAATTAATTAACTTCCGTTGTAAATGTTTGTTATAATTCAAGCAGTATGTGTTGAAAAAAATTCACGAGTAATTTTTCATCAGCCATTAGAAGCAGAACACTGTGTGAAAGCTCGGCTCGGACTAACCAGTGTTGATTGGCTACTCGTATCTCTGATTAATCCTTACCCATAGTAAATTCAAAAGTAACTATTTATTTGTAAACCGCGGAACTGACTGTAATGAATTTTTGTATCGAGATAGCATACCGGACAATACGGAGTATTACGGAGTGTCCGGTCGGAATTCGAAGTAGTCCTTTACTCTTGTAAAGTTTGTAATAATATCAATATCCCGATTGATGGACATATCTACTGTGTCTAAGATCTTAAAATCATGCAAATACGAGTGAATGTCTACTAGCTTCATTATTAGCTATAGTTCCTCATCTTAGTCTCCATCAGCACAACTATATCTATACCCACTTTGGTTTAAGTCGAGACTGTCTCCTGACTGCCGCGTACCGCGTGGCGATGGTCACAGCCTTGCCCAGGCTGTTGGCCATGGTGCACAGGATGGTCACCCTGATGTAGACCATGGTTCCGTATGTGAGTTTGCTGTTGGGCCCTGATTTGAAGGTTCCGTCCTAGAACCAAGAGTAAACGTTTTAATGCAGGATCCGACTCTGGCGACTCTGATTGAGGTAGAGTTTGAGGGAGGGGGTCTTTTAAAGACATGGTATCTGTTTAGTGTTAGTAAGTCTCTGAGGAAGGTACCACATGAATGGAAAGGAGACAAAGAATACTTGTTGCCAAAATAGAAGACTAAAAGCATTCCTTGTTGGCTTCTAGCAGTCTGACCACCTCTTTGGAAGTTTACTGTTATTTCAATAATGAAGTGGTTCATAGATATTAATTGTGGTTAACATGACTTGGGAAAGTAACCCAAAGCAAAGTCTCTAATCGTATACAAAAAAAATAGTGATAATATTAAAACCAGAGTAAGGAATATTCAATTATAGTCCATCAAGACAAGATAGCACGAGGTGGCAACTGGTAGGCAATGGGGGAGGCAAGCCAAATCAAAAATCGAAGTTCTAAGTATCGTTAGCTCCATTTCATTAAATCGGTAAGGGAATGGGATGTAGAATTCGAAATTTTGAATTTAATGCTTTATCTTTCCATTCTGATGGTAGTCGCAGTTGCCACCACTTACTATTCTTTCCTGCTAAATAGCCTGCTCCCGAGAACTATGATTCCCAAGCCAACATCAACCACCCGTCGTAAAGTCGAGCAAGAATACCCAAGACAGGTTCACCGTAAAAGCATCTCGCATCATGCTTAAGTTAGAAAAACTGAGTGGTACGGCCACGAGCGTTAATTTGGGACCCATTTCAAGAAAAATATGCTTAAAGTCGTCAATGTTATCAGACTTATTAGAGATGTCAAGTCATTTGGAACTTTTAGGAAACTCAACCTTATTATTGTAGAATGTCAGATTGACTTTGGTCCTAAGGTGGGTACCAACTTAAATCTCGTGACTGTACATGGCGGCCACTGGGGTTCGAACAAAGTACATTAATCAGCGATAAGATCGCCTGTTGTTTACCAGTATTATTTTTAATTGTGATGTTTCTCTGTTATGTTTTTGTTTAGTCTGCAATAAAGTGTTTTGTATTGTATTGTGTATTGTAGGTATTGTATTATCATCACGAGTCAACACCCTAAGTGACTAGTGAATAATCTTCATTCCTCACCTTCAAAATCTGAGAATATCTCATCAGCATCCTATCCCTGGGGATCCTATGATGCTCGAAGCCCAAGAACCCGTTGTTGACAGTGTTGAAGCCGAGCTTGGCGCCGATCTCCCCTAGCTTCACACCCTTCATCGGCATGTGGGTCTCCAGGTCTCGGATCTGGACTATGAAGGGCTGGACGCCGCAGCTCTTGCCCTGGCTGTAGGTGTGTGCTATGACCACGCAGTGGTTTGCAGTGTGGGCCACTGTAAGAATTGAAAAACGGTTATAAATTAAGCATAGTACAGGTGAAATAAATAAAGAACAGAGGCATAAGTAAATAAATAAGAACAAGGGAAAGCAAGGCAGGGATGACAATCTTATCTTACTAAGTAATATTATAAATGCGAAAGTTTGGATTTTTAATACTCAATCACGCCAGAACGGCTGAACGGATCTGGATGAAATTTGGCACAGAGATTGATTATAGTCTGGAAAAGCACATAGGCTACTTTTTATCTCGGAAAATTTGTCAGTTCTCGAGGGAATAGCGATAAACGACTTCTACGCGGACGGAGTCGCGCAAAAGTTAGTCTCGCATAAATTGACTTAGTTCCAAGTTAAGCTCTAGGCTTGTACTTGTTACTACTAGATAACGATAAACATACATACTTCATTACATCAGAAACAAATACTGGCGCTTATCACCAAATACAGATGTAGTGAATAATAATGAAAAGTATTTGGTCAGAAACCATCGTCTTTATCTTGCTTTCTCAGTCAGTTTTAGTACATATCGATAAGCTAATTGAGAAAGAAAGACGAAAACAAACATATCCGTAATACAAAAGAAGACGGCTAACTGCAATGTAGTAGGCGAAGGTTTCTATATTCTATTAGTAACCACATTAGATTCACAATCCTCATACTTACTATGCAATTAGGAGCCTTCTATGATTATGCATTATATCTGTGTTTGCCCATACGAAGCTAACATTGCCGACCTTACCGGCGGCGGATGTATTAAAATGCGTAAAAATAAATCAATTTAATATCACAATCATCCATTATAATAACGTACTGGGGCGCTATCAGTAAAATCATATTGCTTTTGACAGATTAATTACCAATTTCACCAAACGGTGTTAAATTTAATCAATGTTAATCGACTGTTACTTCATACATTTTGACAGCTGTTAACGCTCTAATCGTCTGTTAAGTGTTTAACATTGTTTGGTGAAATTAGTACTAAGTATCGTATTATTTTCAAATCGGTCCATCAGTTTTTGAGTTTATTCATCACAAACATACAAACATACAAACATACAAAAATACGGGTACACTACATAATTCCGAAAAGTCATAATTCCGGATTCATTAAAATGACGAATGTTCATAATTCCGAAAGCAATATTTTGATAGAAAACTTTATTTTTCGAAATCGCTTATAAATCTAACTTCAGGCCACCTGTTGGTAAGTGGGATCTGAGACCCATAGACATTTGAATTCTCAAGACTACAATCTCAAGACCGCAAATGCGTTGCCAACCCTGAGGACTAAGATGGAATGGCTCTATGCTAGTAATTTCACCGGTTGTCATCTCCACACAACAATGCGAATAATGCTTGTGTTTATTGGATAAACTCCCTTGGGAACGGTCTTATTTGATTTGACGACCGATGGCCTAGTTGGTAATGACCCTGCCTTGGAAGCAGCGGTCCCAGGTTCAAATCCCGGTAAGGGCAGATATTTATGTGATGAGTGTGAGTATTTGTTCCTGAGTCTTGGATGTTTTTACGTATTTACGTATGTATTTCTCTATATAAGTAAGTAAACTAGAGGATGCCCGCGACTTCGTTCGCGTAGAATTAGTTTCCCGCTACTCCCCCTATTTCTTCCCGTTGGGGGTCGACTTTCGGGAAATCCTTTCTTTGTGCTCACTTACATCATGAAAGGAACCCCTGTACCAAATTTCAAGTTTCTAGGTACAGTAGTTTCGGCTGTGCGTTGATATATAAGTCAGTCAGTTGTGCCTTTTATATATATATATATAGATTTATCGTTGTCTAGTACCCATAGTACATAGCTCAAGCAACGAAGCAAACTCAGGGGAAATAATTCGTGTATAAGCGAATTTTGGCATAGTTGTAGGGAATGGTGTTTTAAACCACATACTAAAAGTACTGACTGGTGGGGGTGGAGCGTTCGGGTGGGGGGGGGGGTCTAAAGGTCCCTTTTTTTAGTTTTTTGTAAATAACTCGTAAACGGTGGCCCATAGCAAATAGTTTTCCATTACATGATTAATCTGCATAAAATTCTCTACAAAAAAGATATTTACACTTTTTTACTGGGATCAACATTTAATGAGATATGGAAGGAAGAAGATGGACAATAAAAAACAAACTTACATTTCTTTATGTATGGCAGGTATATAAATAAAAATAAAAATCCTAATCCTAGTAATATTATAAATGCGAAAGAGAGTGTTTTTCTTGACCATCCAGAATCCAAATAGGCTTGGTTATGTTAAGTTATTTTTTAACCACCCAGTACCGAAAATTAACCATGTAAAAATTAAACAGGTACAATAATTATTTTTCGACCACCCAGTACTAAAAATTAATGAAGAAACAAAAAACACTCTCTTTCGCATTTATAATATTACTAGGATTAGGATTTTTATTTTTATCCCCCCCCCCCCCCACCCGAACGCTCCACCCCCACCAGTCAGTACTTTTAGTATGTGGCTTAAAACACCATCCCCTACAACTATGCCAAAATTCGCTTATTCACGAGTTTATTGAATACAGAAAAAAAATGCATCTTTTTTTATTTGGTCTTTATTTGCTTTTTTTTATTTGATAACTAGTATTTGTTTTTTGGGAGGCGATGCAAATCTATAAAAAGAACATCATCCCAAAGTTTGAACCAAATCGCTTGAATACATCCCGAAAAAAAGGAAATTTAAAAAAAAATCATAAGTCGCGAACTGTCACAATTAAGATGTTGATACTCAGCATAAATAATTTTCACTATAAGAGGCACTCACAAAAAAAACCCGAGCTCATTTGATATAAGGTCCGACTTACAATGGAAACCCGATTATGGCCTTTCGGGAATCATTCTTCCCTCCATATCTCATTAAATATTGATCCCAGAGAAACAATGTCTACAACTTTTTTGTAGAGAATTTTATGCAGATTAATCATGTAATGGAAAACTATTTGCTATGGCCCACCGTTTACGAGTTATTTACGAAAAACTAAAAAAGGGACCTTTAGACCCCCCCCCACCCGAACGCTCCACCCCCACCCGTCAGTACTTTTAGTATGTGGTTTAAAACACCATTCCCTACAACTATGCCAAAATTCGCTTATACACGAATTATTTCCCCCGAGAGGCAGTATTTGGTCTTCGTTGCTCGAACTAACAAGCCTAGAGCTTAGTTTGGGACTAGGTCAATATGTATAAGATTGTCCCCTGACATTTATTTATTTATTTATTTATATTTATTATTTATTTTCCGGGACTCAGACTATCTCCAAACAAATTTCATCGGGATTGGATGAAGAAACAAACATTTTTTTTTATATGTTAGAAGATTATAATATCTATGTTTCAACTGTCATGTTTCCACTAATTAACCTTGGATATATACACATTATTCGTGTAGCAACAGCAATTTGGATAGATTCCACTGATTAACTTTTGAACTTTAGTTCAACGTTCGCGATTGATAAATTATAAACAATAAACAACTCGAATATTACGCAGTGTGATTGATGTCAATAATCTTTTATTATTATTTTATCAAAAACGATACGATATTGGATATTATTTTAGTAGATACGGTGTATGGAATGTATTTGCGTATCACTATTACTAACATAGAGGCATTACGTAGGACGGTGGTAGGATCTTGGGCAGGGTCCGTCCAGATCGCTACCACCGTCTTATCCTTATAGCTACCGCCAAGCAGTGTTCGCATTGTTGTGTTCTGGTGTGGGAACAAGACAACCGGTAAAATTACTGGCATAGAGGCTTCCATCTTGGTCTGCTGGGTAGGCAAGCATTTGCCGTCTCAGGATTGCAGTCTTAAAAATGACATCTTGGGTCACAGATGCCACTTACCATCAGAGGCCCGTTTCACGAAGCTACAAGTTACAAATTACAAGCTGAAATCTCTTTGTAACTCGTACTGCTAGAAAGAGGGTTCCGCTTGTAATTTTAAACTTGTAGCTTCGTGAAACGGGCCACAGGCGGCCTGTGTACTCGATTGATAGGATTTAACTGTAGTACAGTCAAGGACTTTATTTTTTATGCCTCTATGGAACCAGAGGGCTTATTGTCTAACGCACTCGCAATCACGATCGTTTTCATTTTAAAAATCGAAGGCTTGTCTGCATACAAAATGAAAACAATTGCTCCACTTTGAAGCCGGTTCCCATTGCGAGTGCGTTAGACAATAGCCCCTCCGGTCGCATAACGTTAATCATTAATTTTGGCGTAATTTATTTCATGTGGTTGGACGCTGTCATCATGACAGGGTTCCATAGTGGCATAACAATTAAAGTCCTTGACTGTACCTAGATAAATGTTCTTGGTACTTACAGCCACCTGGCCACCATTTGTAAGCCGTGAGTGTGGGACTGTTCAGCACAAACTCCTCGGTCTTTGGGTCGTACTCAGCAGTAGTCTCCAGGCCACGGATGAATGTTCCGTGACCCAACTCCGTCTGAAAAGGACATGTTTTTTTTTTACTTTGAGTGATGGAACTAATGGAAAAGAACCAATGATGGTAACTTGGTTCTTATTTAAAAAATATAAGGGTCATTTTTTTTGCAACAATCATTTTATGACCATAATCTTTGAATTACATGTACGAGTAGGCGAAGACCAAAGAAACGATGGATGGACTGTGTGAAAGATGGCATGGCTAGAAAGGGAGTTAATACACTGACTACCGAGATGACGATTAATAGAGCGAAGTATGGAAGAAAAAGACATGTTGCGCCGACCCCAAATAAGTTGGGATAAGACTTGCTCATGAAGTTCCGTACCATTATGTATAAAAAATCACGTTTGTTTTAATTTAATTATTTCTTTTTTAGTGAACATACAACTAAATATTCTGTGAATATTTCAAGCGTCTAACTGTTGCCTTTATTAATATCGAACAAAAAGCGGCAAAAAAAACATGTTTGTTTTATAGGAATATTTATTTTATTCTGTTTTTAGTATTTGTTATTATAACGGCAACAAAAATACATCATCTGAGAAAATTTCAACTGTCTAGCTGTCACGGTTCATGAGATACAGTCTGGTGACAGACAGACGATCAGACAGACGAATGGACATTGAATTCTTAGTAATAGGGTTCCGTTTCTACCCTTTGGGTATGTCCATACCAACTGTGATCGAAATAGATTCAGCGGTTTAGCAATGAAAGCATAACAAACTTACAGGCAGACAGACTAGATTCAATGTGTGATTGAGTTTATTCACTAGAAAAAAAGGGAGTGTACGCAACTATTACTAAACTACTATTGTACCTACCAGCTATTGCAAAACTAGGTCATTGTTTAGAAATGTTTATGTTAATGGAACTATCGACATTATAATAATTTTTATGTATCACACAACACACGCCGATACGCAGAACACGGTCAAGGCATTTAAGGTAGCCACCGGTTGAGAGTATGAAGATATAATTCCCACCATTAAACGTTTGATTGTCTCTTGTTAATATACATGGTTAATTGAGCTACTTAACAGCTGTTTAATGATTGTGGTTAATATATAGAATAACAAGGTTAAGCCACCTGAACACATGTCAAACGCAATCAATGTAAATATAGGTATAAAAATGACACTGTGCAGTCAAACAATTGGAATCATATGCCACTATGGAACCATTACAAAGTCAGGTAATGATTAATAATGATTCAAATCGTAAGAAACTATTAAAGAATAAGAAAAAGAAAAAGTTCCATTGTGCCTTAGGCCAAAAATTTATATTTTTTATAATAGGCACTTAATAAATAATATGAATGTGAATGTAGTTTGTAATAAAAAATTCCTATACCTACCAAGTAACTATAATACGATGGACTAGTTTTACAGATATAAAGTGTTGTCAGATATGTAAGAAATAAAATAGTGATGATAAATCTGTATTTAATCGATCTGCATAGGTAGGTAGTCTGTGTGTATAGTATGTAAGTATAACATCTATTTATCTGATGGTAATAGACTAGTATGCTATGACTAGTATGTACTATGCTGATTACCATCGCAAATGTCAAAATATACAAAGTTATGATATGATAAACAGCATAATCACTTAATCGAATTAAGGATATTAATATACCATAACCCACTCTGGGCCTGAGTGTGAATACCCTTTAGTTATAATAGAAGGTAGGAAGGGCGTATTAGGGTGTAACTATAAGGCATACCTGAGCATAAGTCCCAATAATCTCCATGTTTTTGGCCTTCTTGGACCAGTATTCCCGCTGTTTCTCATCGCCCTGGCCCTCAATGACGTTGTAAAACATAGAATAGTGCAGCATCAAAGGCGAGTTGTCCTTAAATACGGCTGATGAAATAGTCGAGCGAGCTGCGAGCCTGTAATATGATTGGTAAGATGTTCACTGATGCATCTGCTGCTGGTTCTGGAGTAGTTTTAGAGCAATCTTCTTTTTCAAAAACGTATAAGTAAAAACGATTGTGCGTTTGTGAATTAGAGAGTAATTCCAAATTCATTAGGTAATTCATTAAGTTTTCAGACTACGTATGCGAAGAGAGTTCAAGGGAATGAGGTCACATAGGTAGGTAGACATTTAATTAGAATTACTAAGCAGATGGTCATTAACATAACAAAGGGAAAATTATAACTTCAATAGCTAGTCACATATTACTCTTAAAAAAATATGTAAACTATATAATAAGAATACAATACAAAACGAATAAAGTACAACTTTTTTTAATACCTTACACTCGTAGTGTGTGGCACAGTGTGCGAAAAAAATGCAGGTAACAGTAAACAACGTTCATTGTGAGCCACCATGGCTTATGCGATAGATTACGTACCCTGCGGGCTATTATGTGGATAAAGCATCCGTCACTCTCGTACATAATAAGTGTCAGAAAGTGACGGATGTTTTATCCACATTTTGTCACGCGATAAACGCAGCCATATTAGGCCCCCTGTAGTAAGTTATTTATTTATAATCGCCTTCTCTAAGACCTGTAAGCTTGTATTTTTTGTTCAATAAATAAATATGATTCTAAACGGCTCTTCACAACCATTAAGGTAGAATGTACAAAACTTATCATTTGGTTGTCTAACCTGGCCTGAACATCATCGGAGTACGTGCTGCTCTCGAAGTCCCCGATTGCCTGGTGCATGAGCACCGCCTTCCGCACCGCGTTCTCATACCGGTCCTTGTGGCTCAGGTACTCGTCCGGTACCTCGTCGATCAGACCCTTGACGCTCAAGACTTTGGCCTCTAAAACATACATGAAGTAATAATTGAGTCGCTTAACTTCACACTCGGATATGTCCATGAAAGGGGGGTGGGCTTATTGGCCTATATGACCAACTAGAGGACGCCCGCGACGTCGTACGCGTAGAATTAGTTTCCCGCTACTCCCCCTATTTCTTTCCGTTGGGGGTCGATTTTCGGAAAATCCTTTCTTAGTGCTCACTTACATCATGAAAGGAACCCCTGTACCAAATTTCAAGTTTCTAGGTACAGTAGTTTCGGCTGTGCGTTGATATATAAGTCAGTAAGTCAGGTTTGCCTTATAGATTGATGAGGACAAGCGATATGTCACCAGAGGGCCCTGCCAAGATGCACTACGGTAACTAGCGTTTCTATTCGACATACCGTCACGCCATCATCCCAGAGTGGGGTAGGCTGAGCTACAGAATAACCAACCACTTGTTTTAACTTGTTGTTAATACTATAACCACATTTTGCACAAATAGGCTAAGATGTTTACCATGTGTATATGTATTAGCATGGTATTAGTGACAGGTTGCAAGCCCATCGCCTAACAAATACCACAAGCCTTTAGTCCCTTAGTCGCCTCTTACGACTTCCACGGGAAGACATGGAGTGGCACTATTCTGAGCCGAAAACACACGGCAATATGTACCTAGGAACTCAAAAATTCACCCCTACTTTTAACGTTAAAAGATAAAAGATAAAAGACATTTATTGAGTAAGTACGCCGCACGGGCACTTTTACACGTCAAGAGTCTACCAGCGCTTCCCAAGAGGAGACCACTGCTGAGAAGAAACGCCGCAAGAAACTCGGCAGACAGTCATTTTCTAACCATATTTCATTTAATATTAAATTAAATATAATATCAAATATCATGAGTAGTTCAGCAGGAAAACATGTCGAAAATATTAGGAGAGAGATAGAGGAAGACAAAGGAAAAAAAAACGAGACGACCACATAAACGTCTCGACATTGACTTTACTATCTTATACTTACCTATTCTTTGTTAAAACTAGGCTGATCTTAATCTTGATGTTGGAATAGCATACTCTATTTTGCTGATTCTTGGCACTGCCTTTCATACCTACACGAAAAGACATATCTCATTCATTACAATGTACTTTATGTACTTAATAAGTCTTTAATAATATTAACTATCTTATCATATCATCCAGCAACGCTTTTTGTGATAAAATACTAAATAGGTACGAGATACGAGATATCATCATTGTAAACAGATATAATCTAAATGATTATTTTGTTCGAGACCGTCATTGTGGGGTCCTAAAGTTTATTTTTTTTAGTAATATTTATAACTGTTACCTATTTCATAGGTCGATTAACAAGATTAAATTTTGTCATAAATTTATTACCTAATTTCATACAACTTGAAAAGAATACCATTGACGACGCAGATTGGCCAAGTTGGTAGTGACCGTGCCTCCGAAGCTAGCGGTCCTGGGTTCGATTCCCGGTCAGGGCAAATATTTGTTTGATGAGCGCAAGTAGGTATTTGTTTCGTCTTGGTTGTTTTTTATGTATTTAAGTTCCTATTTCTTTCTCTTTATAAAAGTATGTTTATCGTTGTTAGGCCTTGCATTCGAATATTCGAATAATTCGAATAATAAACTGGTTCGAATATTCGAATAAAAAACTTGTGATATTCGAATATTCGACCAATGTCCGGAACGCCAAACTCAGAATTTGATGCGTACAAAATACAACTTTTTTTTCGTTCGCGCGCATGTTTAAGTTAAGACCATATTATGAAGACTCTTATTGATTTAAAGAACGATATCACGTTTAGTTCGGCTGAGCTGGCTTCATTGCTGCTTGCTACTAATTAGGTATCTTTATTTTTCTTAGTTGAATTTCTTTGTTTTAAAGGTTTTACGTTTCGTTATGAAGAACTAAAAATAACGGTTAGAATTTACTACTTATTTCTAGTAACTTTAAAAAAGAGTGTTGATTGTTATTCATTTGATTTTTTGATTTTATTATAATTACATCGTTGTCTAGTACCCATAGTACAACCTAGAGCTTAGTTTTGGACTATGTCACAGAAGAGAAAAAACAGTAGAAGTGTCAAGTGTAACGTGTGGCATGGTTATGCGGAGTTCCGCGCAACCTAAGTACCATCCGCGATCGCTTATTTCGATATTTCTAAAAAAACCGCCTTCAAAAACGCAAAAAATAACTTCTTTAAAATTGTAGATACCTAATAGGTTAGTCCAACTGATGTCGGCTTTTTGTTGAAAATATTGTGGTCGCCGACTTCAGTTGGACTAACCTATTAGGTATCTACAATTTTAAAGAAGTTATTTTTTGCGTTTTTGAAGGTGGTTTTTTGTTTTTTAAAACATTTATTTTATTTTAGGTATACTTTTTAGTGATCATAATAGGTACGCTGTTACGTAGTCCCACTTCTTAGTTGATATGAAACTTTAAGTTAGTTCACGCGCGCCGCAAGCAACGCCGCGGGAAAGTCATAATAGTCATATTTCAACAAGTAAATATTCTTCGCTGTAGTTGCTCAACTATCTTAATCGAGATATCTTATCGCCACCCTTAAAATAGGTACCGTTGAGGAGTTCCGGTGGCCATCTGTGTTCTTCATAATCAGTTCCACTTCACCAAGTGATACTTCTGAATGCAAATGCTAGACTTGTTACTAAAAATACTAAAATCGCTATATGTTTGCCTACAATATTTGAGGAGTTCCCTCAATTCCTCACTGATCCCCTCATCAGATTCAGATTCGGTAACAATGGGACCACCTCGAAAGTATACTCTATCAAACGAAAAAAGAATTTTTAAAACCTGTCCACAATTAACGGAGTAATCGGTGAACATACATAAAAAAAAAACATTAAGTGGAACGTATAATCTCCTCCTTTTTTGAAGTCGGTTAAAAATAGGAAATAAATCCAAAAGCATGCCTTATTTTGAATAATTAAATATTATATATTTTGGAATGTAATAACGATAGCTGCACCAAAAACATTTTCCATGGTGGCGTGTTGTTTTTATGATAGTTTGAGTATTGGCGACAACAGGTCTGATAGTAAGCGAAGCTCATGCCACTTCCACTGTTTTTAACCGACTTCAAAAAAGGAGGAGGTTATACGTTCCACTGTATGTATTTTTTTTCCTTTTTTTTTTATGTATGTTCACCGATTACTCCGTCAATGAAGAATGTCAGTAGGTACGCCAAATCGCTTGAAACTGTGTAACAGTAATGTTTATAAATAAACAAACATAATACTTTTTATTTCATTCAAATAGACCCAGTAGTTTTGATTCTACAAACGTTTGAAATTTGGGTCAATAATATTAAAGCGCGTGGACGCCATCTTGCTTGAGTGACGTCATCGTTCAACTGCGGTACGCGCCCTTATATGAACGAGTAAGTTTACAGGGCTATATATTTTTAACCGTAATAAGTAGCCAGTTGAAATTTTCACAGAATACGTGTTATTATAAAATCTATCGTTTAAAACTATAAAATGAACAATAAATCAAATCCCAAGAGGGGTCCCCATACAAGAAACATGAAAAAAAATCTTTATTTTTAGCATTTTTATACGGATTGTATTTTTATAATGGCTTCCTATTTTGATGCTATTTTAAACTTAAATTGTAGTCTTATTTTCATTGTTTACGACTAAATAGCAATCTTAAGTAAAACTTCGGCAAATATGTGACAAAACTGATTTTATCAACACGATGGTTTAGGCGGTCACCCATCCTGTTTTAGACTACGCGTGTAGTTGCTTAACTTTGGAAGACGAAATACGGGTTGTATTTGTATGATAGCTTTTTATTTCGGTGTCACATTAAGCTTAAATGATAATCTAAACTCCATACTAACATATATAGTTTACGACCAAACAGTAAACTGTAGTAAATCTCTTACAAATATGTTTGAAAGTGCCTAGTTTAAATCAACACGATGTTTAGGTAAGCGGTGGTTGCTTAACTTTGGTGGTAAACCTTTCTTTACAAATTTCGTGTTAAGTAATGTAGAATTAATATCGCTACCGTATAAAAGAACGAACTATAAAACATGTTTTTTTGATTGACCTAGTAGTAGTTCTGATACTTCGTGTATTCATTACATCGATTTCAAATTTCGCGCGCGGGCGCTACCAGGTTCCTCACTCAAGGTAGTGTGTGTTGGTTTTTTTTTGTGGGACCAACGCCCTTTGTTACACTTTGGTACAATAGAGGACAATCTTGACTTCTACGGCTCCGACATTTTAAACGAGTAAGATCACTTAAAACTACGGGTACGCTGTACGAGACCGCGTATATAGCGAACTGCGTGAATCATAATTATTGTTGAATAGTACAGTCGAGTACAAAGATATGTATACACTTTTTCACCTTATTCCATTGAAATAAGGGCCACAAATGTATACATATCTTTGTACTCTACAGTACCTACCGCTGCAGGCTCGGCCGCCTGTGTCCCGCGTCTCGCACTTGGTTTTTAATTTTTGGCACGTTTCACCTTAGCTATCAACATACTTTATTGGTATTTTTATGTAAAAAACGGTGAACCCAAAATTAAAAGTGCCTATTTATTATTCTAATTTTATTTAACCAACTTACTCGACAAACATTACAAACAGAAAAGCCGGTCAGTGACAGAAAGTTTGTTTAGTTAAACTGTATGTAATACAAAACAATAGATACCTAACCATAACTACCATAGTTACATCAAAACGAATTCGTAAAAATAATTACGAGTATTACGACTTACAAAGTTAAGCAACTACAAGCGTAGTCTAAAACAGGATGGGTGACCGCCTAAACCATCGTGTTGATAAAATCAGTTTTGTCACATATTTGTAGAAGTTTTACTCAAGATTGCTACTTAGTCGTAAACAATGAAAATTAGACCACAATTTAAGCTTAAAATAGCATCAAAATAAGAAGTCATTATAAAAATACAATCCGTATAAAGATGCTAAAACAAAAGATTTTTTTTCATGCTTCTTGTATGGGGACCCCTCTTGGGATTTGATTTATTGTTCATTTTATAGTTTTAAACGATAGATTTTATAATAACACGTATTCTGTGAAAATTTCAACTGGCTACTTATTACGGTTAAAAATATATAGCCCTGTAAACTTACTCGTTCATATAAGGGCGCGTACCGCAGTTGAACGATGACGTCATCATCCGTGAGCCGAGTTTCGAGCGCCGCATACGAAGTTTAAAATTCAATATCTCGAAAGCAATTTTTTGTTTTTAATGAAGAATACGATAAGCCAAAAATCTAAACTGGCTGACATTCTCTATTGTGGACCGATTTTAAAAATTCTTTTTTGGTTTGATAGAGTATACTTCCGAGGTGGTCCCATTGTCAGCAAATCTGAATCTGATGAAGGGATCAGTGAGAAATTGAGGGAACTCCTCAAATATTGTATGCAAACATATAGCGATTTTAGTATTTTTAGTAACAAGTGTAGCATTTGCATTCAGAAAGTGTCACTTGGTGAAGCGGAACTGATGATGAAGACCACAGATGGCCACCGGAACTCCTCAACGGTACCGATTTCAAGGGTGGCAATAAGATATCTCGATTAAGATAGTTGAGCGACTACAACGAAGCACATTTAATTGTTTTAAAATGACTATGATTTTCCCGCGGCGTTGCTTGCGGCGAGCTTGAAATGTCTTAAAGTTTCATATATCAACTAAGTGGGACTACATAAGCTTATTATGATCACTAAAAAGTGTAAAATAAAATAAATGTTTTAAAAAACAAAAAAACCGCCTTCAAAAACGCAAAAAATAACTTCTACTACTAGGTACTTAGTAGTAGGTACCTATCCTATTAGGTTAGTCCAACTGAAGTCGGCTTTTTGTTGAAAATATTGTGGTCTGGTCGCCGACTTCAGTTAGACTAACCTAATAGGATAGGTACCTACTACTAAGTACCTAGTAGTAGAAGTTATTTTTTGCGTTTTTTTTGTTTTTTATTTTTAATTTCTATTCTGTGGACTAGGTCAACTTGTGTGATATTGTCTCGCGATATTTATTAACCATCCCAAGCTCTTTCTATCTTCTTCTTTCTTATACCGCCAACGCAAAAATAGGTATTTATACGTTTAACGTGTGTAGTTATCAGTGTACAGTCAGCATCACATATATCGTACCAGCCAAAATGGCCAAATAGTTTGTCACATTATGCCGAATATATGGTGTTGCGAATTATTTGGTCACTTTGGCTGTTACAATATATTTGATGCTGACTGTACCTGTGTATGTACCCGTGGCATCCAAACGGATGAACCGATTTGGACACTATTTTGTTTCAAAGAAAGTCAGTTTAATCCGCACAGTTCTTAGCAAAGTTTTATGAAAATCTGTGAAGCCATGCATACATACATACATAAACTAACGCCTTCATTCCCAGAGTGTGGCAGGCAGAGCTACAGAATTACCTACAACTCTTAAAACTTGTTGACAATGCCGCAACAATTTTGCACAATCGGCTAATATGTTTACCAGCGTATTAGTGACAGGTTGCAAGCCCATCGCCTAACAGTACTACAAGACTGTATTCCCTTAGTCGCCTCTTACGACATCCACGGGAAGACATGGGACCTGTTTTATTGAGCTACAAATTACAATTTACAGGTTACAATTTTCCATTTGACACTACCTCGACCAATGACGACCAGCCATTTGAGCAGTGTTGCCAGTTTAGACCTGTAAAATTGTAACTTGTAGCTTTATAAAATGTGCCCATGGTGGCACTATTGTAACCCGGCAACTACTCGGATCACTCGGTCACTGGGTCAGTCGAGTGCCTGGATTCATGCAAATATTAAGAAGAACACGAAAGGTTCCATACCATTATCTATACAACATTAGACACCATACCAGTTGCCGTTATTAATATCGAGCAAATAACGGCAAATTTGTTGTATGGGAGCCCCACTTAAATATTTATTTTCTGTTTTTAGTATTTGTTGTTATAGCGGCAACAGAAATACATCATCTGTGAAAATTTCAACTGTCTAGCTACCTATCACGGTTCATGCGATACAGCCTGGTGACAGACGGACGTGGAGTCTTATTAATAGGGACCCTTTTTTACCCTTTGGCTACGGAACCCTAACAATATCAATGACATAATGCTTTGCCTTCCAATAAATTTTATTACAGAACCCTACACCGTGTATGACTCAACAAGCCGGTTTTCTATTTACGTATTTAAGATATAATGTTATCAAATCACGAATGTATAATTAAGGAAATTAATGGTTTAGCCTTTGATTATTTACTGGTTTAGCAGTGTGACATAATACGTACTTAAATTAACCGTGTTATACATTTACCTGCGTGATCGCACGTTACGACTATGACACGTGCAGAATGTATAACCCGGCAAGTTGACGTAGGTCAAACTACTAAAAAAAAATTCCGCTACTGTACACTTCACACACGCGAACTTCCTTGACCAAAGTAACGTAACTACAAGGAAGCGTGAAATTGCTGTTACAATTTTTGCAGGCGTTTTTAGTAGGAAGAAGTCTTTGTTTACTATATATTAGCAATCATTTAATTTATAGTAATATATACACACTTACCTCTGCCTCTCCTAATTTTAGTAATATTCTCCCCTCCATCGAGGAAATATGTCAACTCCTGCACGTTAAAAGTGCATTTGTTTCTCTCCTTCTGCAGATCTTCGTTTATTTTTTTATTTAAGACCATTATCTATAACACGTGCGTCCTCGCAGGAGAATGAATCGCTACTGATTAGAAGTGTTTGCGCGGCCGTATCTCCAAGATAGTAGAGTCCAATATAGCTAGTGTTTTCAGAGCAAAGTGCGAATTGTGTGAATGGACTTCAATGCGTAAAAACTATTATGAAATTGGTTAACTCTAGGAAGTTTCGTGACTACAAAAGTTTATTTGTTATTCAGTTTCTAAAATATAAACAATATATGTTAAATAATGTCGTGTTTTTTGTTACAAGCTTTTAACTTGCACTGTTCGTATGTAGGTACAGTAGCGGCAAATAATATATCATATTTGTACTTACATCTACTGTATGTTATGTTTATGTTGTCGGCTTCAAGTCAATTTTGAACCAGAGGGCTTATTGTCTAACGCACTCGCAATCACGATCGTTTTCATTTTGGAAATCGAAGGCTTGTCTGCATACAAAATGAAAACAATTGCTCCACTTTAAAGCCGGTTGCGATTGCGAGTGCGTTAGACAATAAGCCCTCAGTTCCCGTTAATGGAATAGACTGAAATTTGGATCATGTAAACCCCATTAAAATGCATTATGATGGTATCTAAGAGCCGATCCAATGATAGAGTTGGAAAGTGCCGACAGGATCTCCGCAATACTTAACGTTGAAGCACCGTGTCTTGATAAGCAGAATGAAGCAGATAATGACTTTGCAAAAAAAAGTACAGTTGGCAACAAGCGATTTAAGAAACACGATAAAATGTATAGGATTGACGTAAGCCAATGACATCTCATTCTTATCATTGCAGCCGAAAGACGTCCTCAGCTGGGTAATGATTCTTTCAAAAGCAAAGGTGAGTGAACGCAGGTGTGAATGTCCAAGCGGCGAGTTTAAGTAGGCCCGTCAAAGCGATCAAAACACATTTCAGCGCGTGTATTCAATTTGGCAGCATGGCTTCTCGAACGTATAAGGTTGCCTAATTGAGAATGTACGCGCTAAAATGTGTTTTGCTCGCTCTGACGGGACTACTTAAACTCGCCGCTTGGACATTCACTCTTGCATTCGCTCACCTTTGCTTTTGAAAGAATCACTACCCTGGACGTAGGCCTCCCCAAGGTTTGCCACAAGGGCTGGTCCGGCGCCGCTTGTGCATTCAAGGATTTTAAATGTTATACCACTATGGAGCCCTGTCGCATAACGTTAATCATTAATTTTGGCGTTATTTCTTTCATGTGGTTTGACGCTGTCATCATGTCAGAGTTCCATAGTCAATAGTGGCATAACAATTAAAGTCCTTGACTGTACCCATCGGTTTCCTGCAACTTTAGCATCCTCGTCGTTCCTCTTTGTTGGAGACCCACGCTGCGTCTTCCGGTACGTGGACGCCACTCGAGAACTCTTCGACCCCATCGGCCATCTGTTCTGAGAGCGATGTGCCCCGCGCACTGTCACTTAAGTTTAGCAATTCTTTGGGCCATGTCGGTAACTTTGATTCTGGTGCGTATCTCCTGATTTTGGATTTAATTTTTATTTGCTAAAAAGGTATTTCCTTCTGTAGCAGTCTGCATTTTATTTTATTCACAGTTCTATCTAACCTCACCTACCCGATGTATACATATATATAGGTACTTTTCCTAAGCCAAAAGGCAGTATCTCAGATAAAACCCCTGTAGCAATATCAACCTTATTATTAAGATAATAGAATTAAAACTGCTTTGGTAATTGAATTTGAGCTAGGTACTGCTTATTGGCTTAGAAGGGCAGTTTTGGTATCCTGATTAAAAAACATAAATCAAATGGCTTCTCGGGGAATGAAAATTTGATTTTTGGAAAAACAAAGAAACAAATACACGTTGGGCTTGTTACATTATTTTCCCAAAATATATTCTTGTTTGACTTGAATTTGCTGTTTTATTTTTTTCCTAATTTAATTTATTTCCATGCGCATATTTTTCGATTGTAATTTTTCCTAGTGGCTTTCCACTTAAAATTAGGTCGAAATAGATAGGTAGGTATGGGGTTACATTAATTTTCCAAAGCACCCAGTATTGAATAGATACACACAAACACAAAGTTTATTTGTTTATTTATTTATTTATTTATTATTATTAGACACACCAACAAAGTATACAGCTTTACATAAACGAAACAGATTATAATAATGGAAACATGGCCTGCCTGTACCTCAATAACAGGTATGGAACAGCATTCGCGAATGGTTCAAACAAGTAGAACAAGGGGGTTACATAAACTTAAAATTAAAAAGAACAGCTTGTTATATGGCGAAGTTAACATGTACAATAGAAAAAAATATATATATATACCTAAATT
Organism: Acleris cristana; assembly: GCA_948252455.1. Taxonomy (NCBI): domain Eukaryota; kingdom Metazoa; phylum Arthropoda; class Insecta; order Lepidoptera; family Tortricidae; genus Acleris; species Acleris cristana. Next base: position 3,349,443 of record OX411774.1, on the reverse strand, counting down.
AATTTGTCAGAAAGTTATCCTAATAAAGTCCTCAAGTAGTCCTCAAATATATATATATATATATATCTATTTTTTTTTAAAACGCATCCTTATTGGTACATCCGTTTGGGAGCTACCATGCCACAGACTGGCACAAAGAAACACCGATACATAGACACACGGATACACAGATTAAATTTATGACACCCCTCTTTTTGTATAAGGGGTGAAATGATAGAGCGGATCTATACAATCTTTTCTCATAATCTACTTGGTAAAACTATACTTGGGAGCAAAGAAATCGAGCCACTTCACGGAAATTCAGTACTAAGTGGCTCGATTTATTTGCTCCCAAGTGTACCTATATTGCTTTTGAAATGTCATCGTATCGCCAAAGTTATGATAGCTCTTATTTACGTGACAACAGCAATATGACAGAGTAGAATAGAGCCCGCAGGGGAGTTATTCTACATTGACTTTACACCTATACTCCGTTTGTTTAGGTACTTGAAAAAATGTAAACAATCCAAACCACGTGGCATTGTTAAATAGCCAATCAAAACTGTTTTATCATTCTTTGACGTATCAGTGTTCTGCTTCTATTGGCCGACGAACTATATCACGTGGTTGTTTTGTTTACAATTTTTTAAGTAACTAAACAAACGGAGTATAATTGTCGTTGTATTGTCAACGTGATGATAGCTCTTATTTAATTAACAGTAATGGCGGGCGAGTTTAATACAATACGATAACAATACTTGTAGAGACGAAGTAGAATAAGGCCCCCAGGAGCTCTGTTTTAGGCTACCTTGTTACTTTATAGTAATCCGGTTTAGCATTTATTTATTATATACTAGTTGATGGATAAGTACACACATTACCTACGTAATATATCAGCGTATCGCCTTGTAATCGGTTTATTGCACTGCACTTCAATTATCTCAGCTCGATGAGTAAATATTTATTAGCAAGAACCATTATATAACAGCATAATAATTGCACCCCTAATACCTAACACTTTGGTTGTTTATATCTTCACATAGTATAAAACAAAGTCGCTGCCGCTGTCTGTAGGTACGCTTAGATCTTTTGAACTATACGCAATGGGTTTTAATGAAGTTTTCAGCAATAGATAGAGTCATTCAAGAAGAAGGTTTTAATGTATAATAAATTCTGGTTTATAAACGGTTGTTACAGAAAACTCACATAAACCGAAGCGAAGCGAGGGCGGGTCGCTGGTATTTTATAAATCCGAAAATGCGTTTGTTTGTTAACCCCATAAAAACAGGGTATGATAAGTTTAACGTATATATCTGTGTGTCTGTGTGTATGTCTATGTCATGTACCTAAACCAAACAAACGGACCGGTTTTAACGCGTTTTTAGGGTTCCGTAGCCAAATGGCAAAAAACTAGTTTAGGGTGGTGGAACCAGTAATTGACAAGAACCCAATTATTCACTCGTTTTGCAAAAATCTATTTAGGACCGTATGATATTGAATTAAAAATGAAGTGTCCATTACTGGTGCCTGTCAGCTAAAAGTGTCCATCATCGGCGCCGTCACCATAATAGGCTATTTGACAACATTGAAAATATGCATCAAATTGTCGTCACAAATTTCACTTTATTTTAAACTAAATTAAGCATATTTTTTTGGAAATTACACGAAAAAAATTGTAATATATTTTGAAATTTTATCTGTGGCAGAAACGCTATGCGATTGCTTTGTAGCTGTGGTTACTAGCAGGTGACGTCACACGCAAGTAACCAAGATCATAAGGGCATACCTCTTCAAATGATTTTTCATTGTTTACTTGCATATAACGTCACACTTGTCACATGGCCAGCGCCACGATAGAAACAGCGTTTTTGGCGCGGTTTCGGAAATTTAAACTTTTAAATGGATTTTTATTGATAATATAGTAGAATCTCACGGAAATATCAATGTAGTGTGCTTCTTATGTAATAAAGAATCATTTAATAAGGTTTTCTAAAATTAGTCAAATAGCCTAGCTTATTTGTGCAAAATGTAGTTACCGAAATTATCAACAAGTTTTTAAAGTTGTAGGTAATTCTGTAGCTCTGCCTACCCCACTCTGGGATTATAGGCGTGATGGTATGTGTGTAGGTATGTAGTTCTTAGCTAGAGTTCATGAAAATCAGCTGAGCCGTCTAAGAGTCTCCATCTCTGAAAGTACCTAGGTTTTTTATTAAATGGGTATCTTAGACATACTTTAACCCCTTTTTTATAGCCGATATCTTATATTAAGTATAAAAGAAGGGTTCGCCATTATATGGGGTGTTTTATCTACTTATTATATAATTAGTAGGTACCTGGATGACCGATCATCACTCTGTATTTTCTTTTAGTAAGTTTTCTAAAAATGAAACCTAACTAGATCGATTTATCGCCCCCGAAACCCCTGCATACAAAATTTCATGAAAATCGTTGAAGCCGTTTCCGAGATTCAGATTTGTATATCCAAGAATTGCTCGTTTAAAGGTATTAGATTTTATCTTTGCAGTCCAACTGATCGTTGTGGAACTTAGTACCTACAGAGATAATTGATTGCGAATATAGGGTACCCACACAGAACAGAAAAAACAGTAGAAGTGTCAAGTGGGCGTGTAACGTGTGGCATAGTTATGCGGAGTTCCGCATAACCTACCATACTTTTGCCGCGATCGCTTATTTCGATATTTCGATATTTCTAAAATAGGAAATAAATCCAGAAGCATGTCTTATTGTGCTATTTTGGAGTGTCAAAACGATAGCCGCACCAAAAATATTTTCCACGGTGGCGTGTCGTTTTTATGATAATTTGAGTATTGGCGAAAACAGATCTGATACTAAGCGAAGCTCATGCCACTTCCACTGTGTACCCAGGAAGCCGTGATGAACAACTGTTCAGAGGCCCTGGACAAGATTGGATACGTTAAAAATGATACCTACGTCATTAATTCATCAGATTCATCTTAATGGCGCGAGTGTCACTAGGTACATAAAATACTTAAGAAAATATTTTCCAAGCGGATTTTATGTGTTTTAATGTTTTTATTATATATCGACGACAGTATTATGAAACCGCGATTAGTTTGGGATTGGAATAGCTGTCGATTCATAACTAATGCACTTTGACGTAAGTATATGGTAAAACTGTCACCTCTAATCCCTTTTTAATAGCGGCTAGATAATACCTATCAAAAAATGTAGTCGGGTTTTTAAAGCTTGTTTTTTAGCTATTGTCGGGAGTTGATAGCATACCTACTTAGTTAGGTACCGCCTTATTCATAAACGTACTATAAATCAATTTTAGTTAAAATATTCATTTTCCCTTTCTGTCCAGTTCAAATGTCATAATGACAGATAAGGACAAAGCATATCTCAAGTAGGTACACTTTAGCTATTGCGCGTTTATGTATAAGAGGGTTAGTATTTCGTTGCGTGGTGGGCAATGCATTACTTCGTTATGCAGAAATGCACGTTTTACTTTCACTTTGCGCCAATTGGCTATATTGAGTATCGGGTGAGGAACTGCTATGTGTATGCAATTTTATAGTTTATTAGTATTAGCTTTTGGTTTGAATTCGTATGGTGGATGATTATCACAAAATAATTGTTGTTCAAAAATAATTAATTTTATTTAGGGTTGGAACCTTAAAATATAGTAGAAAAGTATTTGTTTATATTACCTACTTACTATCCGTTCAGCCTCTACAAGGGATCTAAGAAGCATGCATACATAGATAGGTACAGTACATATTGCATAATTCCGAATTGATCCAAATCCCGAAATTTCCAAAATCTCGAATTAATATTTAGATGTTTTTTTTTTAAATTTGCTTATAAATCAAACCCTGACCTAACCTACGTTATTGTTTTATACTTCATGTGTTACTTTGTCGTTTATCAAAAAATATAATGGAAACGTAAAAAAAAACCACGTATACCAAAGTTTCGGAAAAATGAAAATATGGACAAAAGAATATTCGAAAAAAATATTTTTTAATTTTAAGGTGTTCCCTGCATACATACATACTTACATAAAAGTAAAAATATTTTCATCTCACTAGCTCGGAAAGCCCTTTTTGTTTGTTTGATATCTATTGAGAAAATCGCTTTTTATCCACATGTGAAGAAAGAGCTTTGACATTTGAAGGCAGCTTAAGTGATATTTGACATTTGACAGCCAACAAAACGTATGCTTAGGCTATTTTGCGTTATTTTTGATTTTACCAATACCTACTTCTATACATCAAAATTATTGTATTGACAAAGAGGTAAATAAATAATAATTGATAGTACAAACCCTTTTTCTTATTTTCCTCGCTGTAGTGAGGTGAAAAGTTTTGTGTTATACACGGGTGAAAAGTTATTTTACGTCTCGTGTGTTGATACACTCGCTACGCTCAGGATTCTATTTTTGAACCACTCGCTTCGCTCGTGGTCAATCATAGAATCCTTTCGCTAACTCGTGTTTCAAATGAACACTCGCAGGTAAAATACAACTTTCCCCCCTTGTATAAAAAATAACTATTATTTAGTAAGTAGGCCATCTACATGGCCTACGCACTTTTACATGAGTGGGTCTAGAAGCGCATCCCAAGAGAAGACCACTGTTGAGAAGAAGCGCAGCAGGAACTAGGAAAGTATTCTTTTCAAAAATCTCTATTTATTTATTTCTTAAGGATATCAACAGCACACTATAAACTTATATAAACACTAGAGGACGCCCGCGACTTCGTACGCGCAGAATTAGTTTCCCGCTACTCCCCCCATTTCTTCCCGTTGGGGGTCAATTTTCGGAAAATCCTTTCTTAGTGCTCACTTACATCATGAAAGGAACCCCTGTACCAAATATCAAGTTTTTAGCTACAGTAGTTTCGGCTGTGCGTTGATATATAAGTCAGTCAGGTTTGCCTTTAATATATACAGAAAGCAAACTTAAACGGATAATAGAGCTAATTATAGACATCACCGATAAGCTAAAACATAGATACAACTACAGATCCATGATATAACTTAAGCTAACGTTACATATAACACGTAGTCCCTACGTAGGTACTATCAGCCCCATGGAACCTGAGGGCTTATTGTCCAACGCACTCGCAATCGCAACCGGCTTCAAAGTGGAGCAATTGTTTTCATATTGTATGCAGACAAGCCTTCGATTTTCAAAATGAAAACGATCGTGATTGCGAGAGAGTTAGACAATAAGCCCTCTGGCCTGTGTCACAGTGACATTATGATTCAAGTCGGAAGAAATGTCAAACAAATTGTTTTATAATGTCACTGTGACACTGTTCTATGCTGGGTCAAGGATGGGGCTGATAGGATAGTAAAGAAGAAAGTGGTCTACCAGTTTTGACAAAAGTTTCTGTGAAATCTAATCATCGCTAAGGTTGACACTTGTCACTGTTATAATATTATTGCAAGGGAAAATCGAACTTGTTGTATCATGACGTGCACATGAACTTCAACCGTAGGGTGGTAGACCACATTTTTGGCCGTCCGCATTGCTTTTGACATATGGCAATCGTATTGTTAACGTTACAATAGCTTTTACTTACTTGACAGTAATGGCGGCCGAGTTTAAAATAATACACCGACATGTCAATAGCAATATGTTGTTACTCAGTAGAATTAAGCATTAGGTCTAAATATTAGCCTCCTTTTCGGCACTTGGGTAAAATGAATCAGAATTCGCTGTTGTATATTGACCTAATGAACTATGAGACATTCTACATCAACAATGCCATTTAAATTATACAAATAGCTACTTAACCCCTCGTGAGGCTAGGGACGAACACGGGCGAATTTTTGTTCTTACAACTTTTTGCATAATTATCATTAGTTTGGTTTGGGAAAATATAAGAAACTGGTATCATCTTTGAGCGCCTAGGTACGCTTTAACAAATTAAAAGACAAGCCGGCGAGGCACCAAATGGTAAGTGATCATGGCGACCCATAAACACCCGTAGCACCAGCACAGCTAGCACAAGTTGCCCGCGACTTGTTTGTCGCTAGGATCTCCCTTTCTATCTAGTCAGTAACGATAGAGACGCACAGAGGGCCCTGCCAAGATTCATTGCGCTAACTAACGTTTCTATTCGTTTCATTTTTAAACCAATCGCGTCACTGATAGACCACGTGACTTTTCGTATCACGTCATCTACCAGTGACGCGATTGGTTTAAAAACGAATCGAATAGAAACGCTAGTTAGCGCAATGCATCTTGGCAGGGCCCTCAGGGCAACAAACGAGAAAATACAACTTGTGCTACCCGTGCTGAGGAATCCCAAGTGCGCTGCCGGCCTTTGAGAAAAGACAAAAGATCGTATTTTTAAGGGCCCCCAGGTGGTATTGGTGCGGAAATACAGACGCCGAAAGCTGATTCCACATAGATGCGTGGCAAAACGACTCTCGAAAAAGGAACGGTGGTGGATTTCTAACTATCAAGATGGTGATGATGAAATGATAGTTTGGTACGAGTTTGGTTTGGTTTGGTTTGGTTTGGTTTGGTTTGGTTAGGTCGATACACGAAGTATAGCAATTCATTTCGAGTTTTATCGCTATTCCGTGTTACATTTAAATATGACAATGACTCTTTAACTAATTCATTACGTAAACGAAGTAAATGTTAATTAAGTTTTTGATTTCAAATCGAATTTGCATTTTAGTCGCAGTCTTCCAGTTGAGAACAATAAAGTGGTTACAAAACAGCAATTGTTTTTTTTATTAATTTTACGGTGTGATTTTGCGGTTAAAGTAATAGTCTTTTGTTATTTTTGATTGTATTTGAAAGTAATTCGAAATGATCGCCAAAGTGGATGTTAATGAAGATTTATCGAAAGAAAGGAAACGATGCAACTTTAATATTGAAGAATTGACTTATATCATTGAGGGAGGGAAGGAAAAAACGGAGGAAAGGCGGAATATTGGTATGTAATACATCCAACGGAAGACCAGCACTGCCGCTGGCTTAATTGCCAGCATTACGCTGAGTTGGGACCATTTCATGACTACATTATTCTTGTGCGTATTTCTCAGTTCTTTATTGTTGTTTGTCACGAATAATAAATAATGTTTTTCTTTCTTTCTTTCTTTCTATCCTGCGTACTTTTATTATTTGAAACTGGTGATATTGTATAAATTGTATTATGTAATGATTCCTTCCTTTAGCGCTCCGTCTGTAAGATTATTTTCTCTACAATGTGGTGTCAGTAAGTACTACTTGTTGTAAGGTAGTGAACGTCTAGCACAAAGTTTATTTTCTTTCTTGTCATTGATGCGTCTCTTTCCATTGATTGCTGCACTTAAATCACATGCACGTAAGGTAACTTAAGGTGAGGTGAGGTAAGTGCGTTTACGGGGCAAGTGCGTAAAAACTAACAATATCTTCTAAATAAAATAAATGTTTTAAAAAACAAAAAACCGCCTTCAAAAACGCAAAAAATAACTTCTACTACTAGGTACTTAGTAGTAGGTACCTATCCTATTAGGTTAGTCCAACTGAAATCGGCTTTTTGTTGAAAATATTGTGGTCGCCGACTTCAGTTAGACTAACCTAATAGGATAGGTACCTACTACTAAGTACCTAGTAGTAGAAGTTATTTTTTGCGGTTTTGAAGGCGGTTTTTTGTTTTTTAAAACATTTATTTTATTTTACACTTTTTAGTGATCATAATAAGCTTATGTAGTCCCACTTCTTAGTTGATATATGAAACTTTAAGACATTTCAAGCTCGCCGCAAGCAACGCCGCGGGAAAGTCATAGTCATTTTAAAACAATTAAATGTGCTTCGTTGTAGTCGCTCAACTATCTTAATCGAGATATCTTATCGCCACCCTTGAAATCGGTACCGTTGAGGAGTTCCGGTGGCCATCTGTGGTCTTCATCATCAGTTCCGCTTCACCAAGTGACACTTTCTGAATGCAAATGCTACCCTTGTTACTAAAAATACTAATATCGCTATTTGTTTGCATACAATATTTGAGGAGTTCCTTCAATTCCTCACTGATCCCTTCATCAGATTCAGATTTGCTGACAATGGGACCACCTCGGAAGTATACTCTATCAAACCAAAAAAGAATTTTTAAAATCGGTCCACAATTGACGGAGTAATCGGTGAACATACATATAAAAAAAAAAAAAAAAATACATACAGTGGAACGTATAACCTTCCTTTTTTGAAGTCGGTTAAAAATATATGGTTTGTCGCACTTACATGTTAGGAGATTTCAAAATATCTTACTTCCACGGTCCGATATATGGCAATGACAGTTCGACGTAAAGAGTAAGCAAGTATTCCTAATTTCGAATCATCTTGTTACATTGACAGTATAGGTAATTTCATAGAACATAACATAATACATATTATGTAAGACAATTTCTGAAAAAAACTAAATGAAAATTAAAATAAAGACGCTAAATCTATCATAGAATAAATTTGTAAAAATTTTAACTTCATGGTCACGAATTTTCCACCGCTGGTCAGGATTTCCTGATTACAACATATACGATTTTCTTCATACAAAATTTAGGTGAGTTGCGACCTATTTTATTACATCGACTTAATTTTTTTCTGCTATATTCATCATCGACTATATTGTTTTTAATCGGTCATAGTTGAATTCGACTGATACATTCTTAAAAACGTTAGTTAGTTGAAACACATATCCCACCTTTCCCAAAAATCTGCACTGTGTTTTCGGATGTAGCTACAAAATTTCTGAGACCTTATATTCTCTCGGAAGAAATGAAGTGTTAAACCGCTATTAAAGAATTGGTCTTCAAAACCAGCTTCCCGTTTATTTTAACAGAAAACATCGCTCTGAAGAAAGAGTATTTGACAACGGACACTACAGAAGAATGCTTAAGCATGAAGGAAAGATACGAAGTAGCGATCCAGAAGAGCTGTCAATACGCGACCATAGTCAGGGACCACATAGAAAAAGGCGACGTTGGGATTGAAACTATAGGGTAAGCTCTAATTACTAACAATTAGAAAGATGCAGCCAAGGACAGTAATTAGCATAGCATAAATAGAAAACTAGTATACTAACGGCCGAACCCTAACTATATTCAAACCGCGGCGGATAGATAAAGCTTACTTCGGATTAAAATTTGACATTTGCCCATATAAAATGTGTCAAATTTTAATCCGAAGTAAGCCTATCTGTCTGCCGTTTGAATATAGGGATCGGCCATTACTTAATACTAGTAACTCAATACTTCTCCCTGTACATATATAGTGTTTAACAAATAAAAATAGCTTAGGGAGACGGACGTCTTAATGCAAACAAAATAAATATCATCTGTAAAGGATATCTTCCTCCTGAATTTAGAAAGAACTTTACCTACTTCAACCATGAACACCTGATTTCTCTATAAAAATGATAATTCCCGCAGGTCATCATACTTCCGCCACACTGCTGATGGCTACTTCACGGAAGTATCGCCGTTCAACAACCACTTGGGCATGTTTGTGCCCACCATCATGGGCCAGGGCACGGCGGACCAGCAGGCGACATGGCTACCTAGGGCTTTGGACATGCAGATCATTGGAACCTACGCACAGGCAAGTGTATTGTGTACCTGAGGGCTTAGTATGCTACGCGAGATTTACTGTCATATTTTAAGTACGTCATTCATATGAAAATAAGAAAATATGACATAACGTCACACTTTAAGATGCTTAGTAATAAAAGGACTCAATTCACACAAAATACATTTTTTTTTTAATTATTTTTACGTTATAATATGGACTAGACATAATAGAATATTTGACACTAAATCGCGTTTGACGAGGTTTGACGTATTCTCCTCGCCTCGCATGCTAAGCCCACTGTACAGACAAGTGGCCACCATTCTGGGCCAGGGTAGAGCAAAGCAGCAGACAACATGGCTGCCTAGGGTTTTGTTCATGCAGATTATTGGAACTTAAGCACAGGCACGGTGTATAGTCAATTGAATCACATGTCTGTAATCGCACGGCGGACCAGCAGGCGACATGGCTGCCTAGGGCTTTGTCCATGCAGATTATTGGAACTTAAGCACAGGCACGGTGTATAGGCAATTGAATCACATGTCTGTAATCGCACGGCGGACCAGCAGGCGACATGGCTGCCTAGGGCTTTGGCTATGCAGATCATTGGGACCTACTAAGCAAGTGTACTGTGTAAAGGCAAGTGAGCTACGTGGGCATGTTCGTGCTGCCTCCTGAGCCAGGGCACGGCGAGCAACAGGCGAGGCTCTGGCCAGACGGATTATAGGGTACCTATGCACAGGCAAGCGTTTTCAGTATAAGCAAGTAAACCACATGTGTGTACCTATTTTTGCCCATAATCCTGAGAGCGGCAGAGCACGGCAGAGCAACAGGCTTAAGCTATGCAGATCATTGAGACCTACGCAGAAACAAACAAACAAGTGTATTGTGCACAGGCAAATGAGCCACGTTGGCATCTTCATGCCCACCATCCTGGGCCTAGGCACGGTAGAGCAACGGTGACATGGCTGCATTGGGCTTTTCCCATGCAGATCATTGGGACCTACGCACACATAATCACGTAGGTACCCACGAATCTTCAATCGCATCGAAACAAACGCGGAAATAAAAAACACCTTCGTGGTAAATGACAGGCCAAGTGAAGCATATCACGAATAAATGACACACATGAATAATTATAGAATTTATCACTGTTTTAGCGATTACCTCAAACATCAAAGTTAGTACGGTTTTTCCGGTGAATCCTTGACACTAAAGTTCGCTCCATGTTACTTTGTATTAAACGTACACGTTGCATGCGCAATGAACATGAAGTGACTTCGATGACTTCTCGGCGCAGAGTCACCATGCATACCTACATATTGAAAGATCTCGAAATAGAAAACTACACCTTCGGACCTCTAAGAGACGATTTTCAAGGGACGGCAATGCATCTGCTATTCCTCTCTTCATGTTGCGCTTGCGCAAGTTTACGGGCGGCGATAAACACTTTCAATCCAGACCGGCTCGTTTGCCTCCTCTTACAAAAATAATCCTTAGTACCGCCGCAGACTGTGGACCAGCGGGCTTAGCACGCGAGGCGAGATTTACTGTCAGATTTGACGTTATCCATGAATTAGTGTCAATTAGCAATACCGAAAATGACACATGACATTAAATCCCACTTCAAGATGCTTAGTAATAAAAGGACTCAAGTCACACAAATTACACTTTTATTTAAAACCTTAAACGTTTACTCTTACGTTAGAATATGGAATAGACATATTTGACACTAAATCTCGTTTGACGAATTTTGACGTATAATCCTCACCTCGCGTGCTAAGCCCGCAGATAATCAACTTCGTTTGTCTGCACAAAGTTAGTAAAAATGGATAAGGATAACCATAATCGTCCGAAAAAAAGTCTGCTGCCTGCCCTCGGCACGTGCCCTGTGACGTGACAGTTTGCGTTAATTTTGTTCAAATGCAATTAAAGTGTTTGTTGGCTTTTACTATACGTATAGCGTAACCCCATTTCGTGACACGTGGAAATACCTAAGTTTACTCGCCTTAGCTGGAGAGAGAGTTAAGTCCGACATGCACGGACTATTACGGCCGACTTTTCGCCTATCACTATCAAAAGAGGGCAACTGAACCGCTTTAGCGCCAAAAACGTAGCTCCTCAATGGCGCGGCTGCCGCGGCCTTACCTTTGGGCGGGCGACTCTACTAGCCCCTCGCCAACTCCACTGAGGCCTTCCAACTCGGGACTTCTAACTTGCAGGCCACTGTATGTATCAGGATGCTCCAGGCTTATGACTTCAACCCTGTATAAACCTGTGTTTATGTTTTCAGACCGAGCTGGGGCACGGCTCTTTTATCAGGGGGCTGGAGACCACGGCCACTTACGACCCTGCCTCCGAGGAGTTCGTCCTACACAGCCCCACGCTGTCATCCCACAAGTGGTGGATTGGGGGCCGTACGTAATCCTACTTAAGGTTGACGCATGCATAACCACTCGGCATCGGATCAGCTCAGCAGACATTGAATATTGAGCTTTGACTTGTGTTATTACGATACATTTTTCTGATTTTCAGCCGATCCGGTGCCGAGTTGTTGTCTCTGCGACCTTTAATCATTTTAGGTAACTCATCAAAGACCAATCGGTCTTCCGCCACCTTCACCAGATTGTCATTAAATCTACTCGTGAGAATTTTACCTATAAACCCTTATTTAAAAGAAGGGAAGCGGAAATGACATTTAATTCGTTTCCATTCCGAGTTTCCACAATTAAATTACAACTCGTAACATAACACAACGCCCTAAACGATATCTGGTGGAATACCATGACATGGCTAAGGAATTTCGTTTGATTAGTGTAAGGGACAGAGCTAGGTATAAAAGTTACACAGCTCTGTTTCTTTCTATCACCATAAACTAAATTGCTGCATGATAACTGATTCGGGATCTCGTTGAAATATCGACAAACGAAACATCGAATTATTCATTTCATCGAATTTTCATTTCATTGAATTTTCATTTCATCGAAAGCTAATTTCTACTGAAACCTTATTGTTTTTAGGTTATCTTAATTAAGCATGGGTTACGTAGGTTAGGTTAGGTTAGACCTGTGACCACCAAAAAATTATAACTCCTGCACGTGGAAATGCCTGTTCGATGAAATGAAAATTCGATGAAATGAATATTCGGTGAAATGAGTTTCGACATTTCAAGGGTAAACCAACTGATTCAGATTATAATAGTGGAATCTTGTAACACAATTGACTTTTTATTGGTGACATTTAATGCCCACTTTATTGCAATAAGGTCCTAAGAACATCGATGTCAATAATTTGACCTAGCATTGTTTTATTCTTCAGTCGGCAAAACGGCCAACCACGCAATTGTGATAGCCCAGCTGTACTCCAATGGGGAATGCCATGGGATCCACTCCTTCATCGTGCCGATCCGGGATGCAGAAACCCACGCACCCCTCCCTGGCATCAGGGTGGGGGAAATAGGACCCAAGATGGGATACAACACCGCGGACAATGGGTTCCTAGGGTTCGACAAGTTTAGGATCCCCAGGGATTACATGCTGATGAAAAATTCTAAGGTTTTAAAGGTTGGTGATGTTTAAAATTATTCTGACTAATAATTGTGCCACTGTGATCCACTGCTTTGTATGAAAATATGGAATTCTGATCCTATTCCTGTAGTGTACTATCAGCTTAATGAAACGCTGACAATAGAACGGTGTCACAGTGACATTATAAAACAATTTGTTTGACACTTCTTACGACTTGAATCATAACGTCACTGTGACACAGTTCTATGGCGGGTCAATGACCGTAAATTTTTAGAAGTTTGACATAATACTTAAATTAGCCGTGTTTTACATTTCCCGACGTGACACGACTAATGACACGTGGAAAATGTATAACCCAGCAACTTAACTGCTGCAAACTGCTAAATATTAAATTTACAAGTGTTTCTAATACAAGTCTAAAAAAATGCACTCATATAAAGTTTTGTAGAATAACGCCCGAGTAGCGCGACCAATGCAAGCAATGAATCGTACAATAATAATCTATTGTGTGAAATACAACATCAAATTATGTCTTCGACATAATATTTACCTTTGCTTGACATTACAAAGGTCAATGTATTTATTACCTTTACACAAGTTATCTTGGATTACGCCGATATGTTTTTATAATGACTGTGCGTTATCAGTTTTCATTGCTGATATTTAGCATAGGGGTACCTATTTATATCTTTGTATGTTAATTGTGATTGACGTAATTTTTTATTCTCCTTGTTACGACCGCCGAACTAATTGACAAATCTAATTTGACGAGTGCACAAACACAGGCCACCTAAACCTAATGTTATTAGTGCTCTGAGGCCTATTAGACTCTTACTCTCTAGAATCTTAACGGTGTACTGCCGTTCGGCCAAATTATTTTTCGTCAAATGTTTGATTTGGTCAAACGCTTTTTTTTCCGAAACTGTAAATATTTCAGAATTTATTTCAGAACCATCGTGTAGAACCGTATAGGTTAGGTTAGGTTAGTTTTATAAAAATCCTGAAATATTAACAGTTTCGGAAAAAATAGCGTTTGACCAAATGAAACATTTGACGAAATGATACATTTGACCAAAAATAATTTGGCCAAACATAGGTAAACCAATCTTAACACCGAAAATGCGTTGCCAACCCTGAGGGCCAAGATGGATTTCCTCTATGATGATCATTTCACCAGCGGTTTACCACAGTGGCTGATGCTTGGCTAAGTTAGCGAGAATGGTGATAGTGATCCGAACGGATCCTGTGGCCCGAGATCGTCATCGTTCCCGAAAATGTACCTAATGTAGGATTAGCGTAAGCTGACGGATGGTCACATCAAGCGCTTATGTCAATTCCATACACTTTGACAGTTTTCGAAAATCGTTTACGATAGCGTTAAGCATCTTGTATAGGGCCTCTGCAAAGGGGTTCCACATTCCAGCGTTTTACCTGAGTAGCACTGTTATTAACCCTCAAAATGGAACACTATAGTAAAAGGAAGATAACAAGTGAATCTTGACACCTGTCATTCCAAGACCAATTATAACCTCAAACCCAATAATCCTACTTCTTACTACTATTATAAATGCGAAATTTTGATCTACTTAATCACGCCAGTACCGCTGAGCGGAACTGGTTGAAATTAAGCACAGAGATAGATTATAGTCTGGAATAGCACATACGCTACCTTTAATCCCGAAATAAATAACTGTTCCTGTGAGATGGCTAAATTACGAATTCTACGCGGGCAGAAACTAGTAGGTTATATTTTTTATTGCGATATCAGTGGCCTGTTTTATAAAGCTACAAATTACAATTTACAGGTTACAAGTTTGCATTTGACACAACGTCGACCAATGACAACCAGTAATTTGAGCAGTGTTGCCAGATTAGACCTGTAAAATTATTACTTGTAGCTTTATAAAACGATCGATTTCTGCTCTTCCTTTACGACAAATAGTATGAATAACCCAAGTTGTCTAATTCAGGATGGGACATACGTCAAAGCGTCTAAGCATAAGAAACTGACGTATGGAACGATGGTCTTCGTCAGGGTGCTCCTGGTGAACGACGCTGCCCTCACCCTGGCCAAGGCCGTCACTATAGCTGTGCGGTACTCCGCTGTACGGAGGCAGTCGGAACCTAAGCCTAAGTATGCGTTAAATCAAACTAAACTTTCGGAATGCGATGTCTTTGCAGGTCAAAACTACGCCGGTTTGGAACAAACTCTATAAAAACATTTGGAACATGAGGGCTTTTTGTCTAACGCACTGGCGATTGCCGCAACCGGCTCCAAAGTGGAGCAATTGTATTCATTTTGTATGCAGACAAGCCTTCGATTTTCAAAATCAAAACGATCGTGACTGCGAGTGCGTTAGACAATAAGCCCTCTGGGTTTGTTTAAAAACGCCGTCGTCTACATAAATGTCAACACTTATACTTAGTGGGTATTTGAAAATCTATGATAAAAATAAAGTAGGTTAGTTAGTCCTGTTAATCCCACAGGTCAGTTATATCAGGATAAGAGGGAATCTTAAAACTGCATAATGACCAACGAGGAGTATTTGTTGAGTTTTTTTTAATTTTTGGGTCTTCATCCTCAGCTCTCCGGAGCCCCAGATCCTGGACTACGTGGCGCAGCAGCACAAGCTGTTCATCGGCATCGCCACTGCGCACGCGCTGCGGTTCGCCGGCGACTGGCTCTGGGCCACCTTCAGCGAAGTGCAGGCAGATATGAGAAGAGGCAACGTGGATCAGCTTCCTGAGGTTCATTTTACTTAATATATTACAGTAGTACCATAAACATAAGTTAAGTTACAACCTTGCCTGCGCTACTTCCTGTATAGAAAGAATTTTTTAGAAGGCGCGAAAACGTTTCAGTTCAGGCAGTGTATTTGGGCGGGTAAAATCTTCGACGGGTATGGTTAAATGTCTGGCGGACATTGCGGCGACGCCGTTGAATTTTTATTTAGTTGTCATTCGAGTGTAGCTGTCATTGCACGTTCTACCTTACGCGTAAGATAACAAGGTCTATAGGTATTGAATTGATGTTTACATTCGTTTATCTTCGGCATTAGTCAGCACCTGTCTACGTGGACGAAGATTGTTTTACTGTACTTTCGGGTTTTAATGTATCATAGGACTAACCAGCCTCGTTTGATGCTTAATGACGCCAAGGCCTTATGGCTGTGACGCGATAGTACTACGTACTATGTAAAATACTACTAACATAAATACGTAACTACATGTAAATCAAGACACATGGAGTCGTAAAATGGGTTTTTTAAAGCTTGGTATCATTTTTAGCTGACATAACCTGACTAACCTTACCGTAGACGAGATGCAATAGGACTGCCGTAAGCTGCCTGACAGCCGCGTTGAGCGCTTCGTCGTGAGTTTTTTTTAAATATATTTTTTCTGTGGAGTTCTGACGGCAGTCACATTCTAACGTTGTTGTTTTGACAGACTTACTGACGGTTTTGGCCTTTATTTGAATTTGTGGCTGGACTTGATAGAAGCGTGTGGAACTAACCCCATATGCTTTTGTTTAGTTCACAATATATATATGGAGTGAATCTACTAGCGCTTCGGATAAGACATGGTTGCGGAAAAAGAGCGCCGCAAGAAACTCCAGCAGAAGGTCATTTTTTCAACGAACTTCAAAACCCAGACATGTGCGTCAATCATCACAAGAACAGACAGAATCGACGTTTTGACATAACTTTTGCGGAACGAATGACAACAGTTGACAACCGTCATTTTACGGTCTGTTCTTTTTTCAAAAAGTAAATACAAAATAACGATGATTAAATATAATCTAACTCCAACACTTTGTAATATATGACTATAATCAGAATGATACCCACAACCCCCCCGCTCCTGAAAAAAATTAAACTAAACATCATGCCTAAATTGTGCAATTTTAAATACATATTTTACAACACATCAAGCGTTAAACCATTTTTAAGAAGAAATTTGCCGAATTTCAAGGCTTTGTTACATATTGCTTTTCAATAAAATATCATTTAAATTAAAATAACCTTTTATTGACAACGAATGATACGTTATTTAATATAAATTAAACTACTTATATAAATTATAGACTAATAAATATGTTCTACATTTAACTTTTTTAATTTTTGCACCACAGAGTCTGTAGAAACGTCAGAATTCAACGAAGCAAAAAAATTAACGTTAGCGTTAAGCATTACGCATAGCATAACGTCTAACATTTGCGAATTTAGAAGACTGACTTAATCAATAGAATTGACTAAAGCTGATGATCCATCGCGTCCGCCGCTTATGTCAACTTATATCAGTTTAAATAAACAGCGATTTTCAAATCCTTGTTCGTCGCAATTTTTCCTTGTCTTTTTGCGATATTTTAATGTGTCCTGTGGGCCTAGTATGGCTGCGTCTATATCGCGAGTCAAATGTGGATAAAGCATCCGTAACTGTCGTACTTATTTACGTGTCAGAAGGTGACGGATGCCTTATCTAAACTTTGTCACGCGATAAAAGCAACCATGTTAGGGCCCCTGTAAGATCTTTACGAAAAGCAGTCCTATATGCTATTCACATCCAACGGTTTCCGGTGACTCTTATTAGATTATCGGTCATCAGCCCTACCAACATCCGCCTTTAATTTCTTCAACCCCAACTACAGCTACAAATTATTTCAGAAAAAAATACAAATTGTAACTAAAGTTATCGCAAATTAAAAAATAAATTAAATCAAAAATAAACCAAATGTGATTTAATTAAAACTAAATAAAAACTAAAACCGAGAGGGCCCCCGTGGCAAAGTACCACAGCATTTCTTCGTTGTACAGCAATGCTTATAATAATATATGCGGTGCCCGAGGAAGTTGCCAGCTGTGTAGTCTCCGGTTGTTTCTATTAGCCTTTTCGAATTGCCCTTGAAAAGGATAATAGGTAGCACCGGGTCCCCACGAACCAAGGATCGAGATGCCGAAAGGAACAAAATTATATTCGGCGCCAAACTGTGTCACTTCTTTTATTGTTCCAGCTCCACGCTCTCTCCAGCTGTCTGAAAGCGGTGAGCACTTCAGACTCGCTGGGGCTGACAGAACAGTGCCGGTTTGCGTGCGGCGGCCATGGCTACATGACCTCCTCCCGGCTGCCGGGGCTGCACGCCTTTGGCACAGCCATCCGCACCTACGAGGGAGACTACACTGTTCTGATGCTGCAGAGCGCCAGGTACGACAAAAGCCTTCGTCAAATTAGTTTTCTAATAGTCTTAGTAATGGTTCACTAATGTTTTACCAAATCATCACTTGGCAAAGATGTATTTCCCACCATATAATTTTATATTTTTTGTGGTCATAAGTCTAACCTAACCTAACTTATTTAACAAGCCCATGTAGTCTCTATGTAATATGTAATAGTTTACGCACAATTATATTTTTATGAAGTGAAAATTTGTAAAATGACATTGTTTGCCAAATGATGATTTCACATCAGGATACCCTTTTAGTAATAAATTCGTCGTCATGTCAATTTTCTATGCTTAAGGCTTTCTATGCTTATGCTGCTTAAGGCACAAAAAATTATTGGTAAATTGACTCAGTATAATTTAGAAGGTACGGAACAAAAATAAACGGTTTCTTTGCTATAAAAGAGACTTCATGTTTTTGGTAGTTCGATTTTGTATGTGGTATTTGTATCACCAGTTATTTTTAAACTTAATAATATACCCTACAAATAAAAATCTACTTTTAGGTTTCTAGTGAAAGCTTATGAGCAAGTTGAGGACGGCGAGACCGTTTCGCCGACGATAGCCTACCTGTCAAATGTACCAACCGATAAAGGATACTGGGATGCTTCCCCAGCAGGCGTTATAAGATCATTCGAAAGACTTGCGGCTGGGTAAGACTCTATTACATAAAGACTAAATTTACTCCTCAATATCTCATTCAATATACCTACCTGATTCAGCAATGTAAAGCTCATATCATCAAGCAGTATGAAAGTGACAAAATGTGGTTGACTATTTATCACTAATTCTATCATTCTCAATAGTCTGCAAAGATAACGCTTCTGCAAAACGTACTGGGGGATTACCATGACAGAAAGGGACAGAGCTGTATAACTGCTATAGCTCTGTCCCTTTCTCTTAACCTAGACTGAACTTCTTTGGTATGTCATGGTAACCCCCCAGGGACCCAATTCTCGTGACTTCGAGATGATTTTTCATGCGAGATATGTCGAAAACATGTATGCAGTTGACAGTTCATCTCGCATGAAAAATCATCTCGAAGTCACGAGAATTGGGTCCCAGACCTAGTCGTACCGTTTTACTATTCTCTTCTGTTTTTAGGAAAATTTCAGCGGCAGTGCACAGTATACGAAGACAAGTGAAAGCTGGGTCGTGCCCCGAGGATGCATGGCAACTGGCGACGATGCAGCTAGTGGCTGCAGCAGAGGTTCATTTCCATCATTTATAAATAGTTAGTGTTATAGTAGTAGTGTAGAACAAAAAGAAACACCATTCAAAGATGGCAAAAAAGAAGTGGCGCTTCAAGGCCATTGAGAAGAAAGAAAAATAAGAAGGCAACATAATATTTGTAGGGAATGAAGTTCTTTGTTTCTATTAATTCAGTCGCAAGTTCTTATGTAAAAGTTGTTTTTTGTGTTAATTAAGGACATACCCGTTCCACTACTGGCATGATTAAAGGGTCTGGGTTTCAGCCACAAGCGTGTGGGTTGGGTTGGGGAGTTCACTTGACAACATCATCATTCATCTGCTTTGTTTCCAGGCTCACTGTCGCGCGGTGATCTGCAGAACCTACTGGACCGAGACGCTTCGCCGCACCGCCTCTTCGTCTACCAATGTCAGGACAGTCATGGAACAGCTGGTGTCCTTATACCTCACCTACTGGGCTTTGGAGAAGACTGGGGATTTGCTACTGGTAAGAGAATTATAAACAGAGATCGGAATAGGCAGAGCTAATTTGCCTAAACTTGTCGCATATTCATTAATGCGTGATTATTGAATGAACATGCATCAAGTTTAGACAAATTAGCTCTGCCTATTCCGATCTCTGATTATAAACTAGCTTTCGCCAGCGACTCTTTCCGCGTATAAATCGTTTACCGATATTCTGGCGGGAACTGTCTAATGTCTATAGGAAAATTAAGCCAAAGTCTTGCTCTCCAGCTATCTTTTTAATCCTAACTTCTTGCATTTTTTTACTTAACCGGCGTCTGCCCGCGACTTCGTCCGCGTAGATTTCCAATATCGTCATTCCCCCGGGAACTTATGAATTTCCTGGCATGAAAGCCTAGCCTATGTGCTAATTCAGGGTATAAGCTATCTCCATTTTGAATTTCATCTAAATTCCAGTCCCGCCGTTGCACACTAACACACAAACTTTTAAAATGTTATAGTAGGATTTCTATGAGGTTACCACAAACCAGCTATATATGCAGTTTAGTTTACGGTGAGTGAACGAGTCAGAGCAGTAGCAGTCCAATATTTCTGTTCCTTTCACTTAACACAAACTGAAGTGCAACAGCATAGCGAAGTCATGGTATCCCTGAACTTGTGTCAACTTCGAAACCAGTAAATCTAAATATGTTGGTAATAGTATCTCGAATTACTAGCAATACCTAATTGACTTTCGTTCCATTGCACCTTATTTCTTACTTGTAATAACCTCTTTGCAGTACACGAACTTTACCGAAGCAGACATCGTGAGTTTGCAGCAGAAATACGAAGAATTGTTGGCGCTCATCCGACCCAACGCCGTCGGCCTCGTTGACGCTTTCGACATCAGAGATGAGGTAAGATCAGCATTATTAGGTTATGTACTTAGTTTTACTGATGTGCCAAACGAAACTTTCCAAAATTGCGGAACATTTCATGTAGGAAAATTTCGGAAACTTCTCACAATTGTGCGTTGGGATTGAAACTTTCCGTTTCTTATATTTAAATTTCCTATATTTCTAGTGAAAGTTTCCGGAAGTTTCTTAGAACTTTTCCAACTTTTTGGAAACTTTCCGCAACTTGCACATCAGTACTTAGGTTAAGACATTTTTATGCTTGTAAACTGTTTTTTATGTGCCAAATAATTTATTTTTCTTTTTTCATTTTCATTTATTGACCTATAACGTCTATAGCAGATATTCAGGAATTCAATTAGTTTTCTATGAGTTAGTCCTCCCTCATTACTCAGGTCAGATCTTTCTTTCTTTAGGGCTAATGTAGGGATAAAGATGAACTCTAAAGATCGTAAATGTCCCGTCGAGATGGAACAAGCGAGTAATGCCGAGCTGTCTTACTCGTATACAGTCTCTCAGTGGTCTTATTCTACTTTGTCTCTTCAGGTACAGTTTTTGCCTTGGCCGCCATTTACCGTCAAGTAATAAGAGCCATCATAACGTTGACAATACGATAGCCATAGGTGTAAAGTCAATGTAGAATAAGACTCCAGAGGTTCGTCTTGGTTGTTAACTATATGTTGTTAACTTAGTATAAGAGATGCTTTTACACCTTGGAGCGAGCATCATATTATTCTTGTACTTACCTCACTTTTACAAGGGATGGAGTAAGACGTAAGAGTGTGGTACAAGAACATATTGCTAGGCTGGCCTATGATGATTCCAGTAAAGGAAGACTTACGGCCGCAAGCTGTAGTCATGAACAAGCTGTGCTAGTCCCCTTGCTGTGTGTCCTATTGAGAATCAATGGCAGTTAAGGTCCCCCTAAACCGATCGACGCGGAATCAGCTTGAGCCGGTAAGAAAAAGTTTTATGTTCATGCAATAAGAGCGAAAACGACGTCGTTCCGTTCGCAACGCCGAAGCGAGCGAGCCGAGTGACGTTTGTTTCGCTCTTATTGCGTAGACATAAAGAGTTTTTTGATCAGCTAACGCCGATTCCGCGTCGATATGTGTGGGGAGACCCTAACTCTATGGTCTCCCCAGATCCTGCAGTCGACGCTGGGCGCGTGGGACGGGCGCGTGTACGAGCGGCTGATGGCGGAGGCGCTCCGCAGCCCGCTCAACGCGGACCCCGTCAACCGGAGCTTCCACTCGCACCTCAAGCCCTTCATGCAGGGGAAACTGTGAACGGGTTCCAAATGAGCAGCGGGACGTGACGGGAGACTGCCGTTTGGATGAAATATTGTTTGTCGAATGTATCACTACCCAACAAAATCATTTGTATAATTTTTGTTATTTCCTAGATACCAAAGCCACTTATTTATTAGGTACGTCAGTTAGGTTAGGTTGGACTTGTAACTAGATAAAACAGCATTTGGCAGAAGGAATTATGGGAAATATCATTCAGCCAAAATATATATTATACTTAGATTTTGTTTAACTTCACCAGATTTTTGATTTTTGAACCAGTTTTCCGTTCCTAATGAACTGATATCGGGGTGCCTATTATGTTACTTTGTAGGTATACCCGTGTATGAGGTACATACACAAAAGTCTTAAGAGGCACAGTACAGCCACTTTCCAATTCCACCATCAGATCAGCTCGTAAACATGATAATATTGAATTTCCTTCTAGCGTATACATACTTTATGCATGTCAATCAGATAACAGCAAGCATAGAAATGGTTAACAAATGTTGAACCAGAGGGCCCTGCCAAGATGCACTACGCTAACTAGCGTTTCTATTCGTTTCGTTTTTAACCAATCGCGCCACTGGTAGATCACGTGACTTTTCGTATCACTTCATCTACCAGTGACGCGATTGGTTTAAACACGAAACGAATAGAAACTCTAGTTAGCGTAGTGCATCTTGGCAGGGCCCTCAGACTTACCTTTAGCATGAACTAACCGATCGTTAAGCTTAGTAGCGAGCGGTAACTGTAACTGTTGCACGTAACATTGTGATGTATACGAGGCTCGCGAGGCTGTTCTCCACTAGAACCTACGGGTATCTGCTACGGTTACAGTTACAGCTCGCTAGTGATTACCCGGCTTGAGAAGGTAAATTTTGCGATACGGTTGCTGAAACTGTCAAGGCTCCAACAGACTAATTTTACAATATGTCCAATTTTTTTGAGGACTGTATCCAAATTGAATGTTTGGAATTGACATAAGCGGGCGACGTGGTAAATCGTCGGACACTTTTGGTTATTTTCAGCTAATTATACCTATAAAGATATCTGAACCAAAAAATTTAAAACGAAAACCGGAATCCTTACAGACAGTTCCTTGAAATGATTCCATTACCAAACTGAAACGTTTTCGAACAATCATATGACACCGTATACATTCTGTTTAATTTCAGGTGCTATAATAACTAGAATATCTGATACTTAATAAAAAATAAAAAAACATTCATATATAGACTGTGAAACTCATTAACCCCTTTTTTTAAGCTTTACATGGTAAGGAAAAAAACATCAGCATACGCGGGAAAAACAATAGGAAATATGTAGGTAATAAAATAACCGTTACATAAGCTTTGTACTATACATTTATTTAACACAATACAAAAACAAACAAAACAAATCCCAGCACGTAATATCACAGTTTCCCCTGCATGAAGGGCTTGAGGTGCGAGTGGAAGCTCCGGTTGACGGGGTCCGCGTTGAGCGGGCTGCGGAGCGCCTCCGCCATCAGCCGCTCGTACACGCGCCCGTCCCACGCGCCCAGCGTCGACTGCAGGATCTGGAAAACCAGGGTCCAGGGGTTTTTATGGCATGAACAAGGCAAACAAGCACACAGTACCCTTACCGTGGGTAACAATTACCGTACTCGCAAGCAGTGGCGTAGCTAGGGGGGGGCGGCAGGGGCGGCCCGCACCGGGTGTCACCCGCTTAGGGGTGACACCCGACCCGACCGTGGACATCAGTAGTGAGTGCCATCTATAACAATTCATAAAACTGTGGCAGATTGCATAACCGCCACTAATAAAATAATGTAATTGAGTTTTGGGGTGACACCTAAAATATCCGCCCCGGGTGCCACTCATGCTAGCTACGCCACTGCTCGCAAGCGAGCGGAATGCTTTGTCGCTCGCACTCTATAACAGTCGCAAACGCTCGTGTCGAGCGCATATGTCAATTTCAATTCTACAAATTTTAACAATTTTCGAAAAAGAAAACGTTAGCGTTATGCAGCTTATCTAAGGCCTCTGAGCTGATTATCTACCGTAAGTTTAAAGGTCGGTAATCTTAAAGGTATTAACTCACTCCATCGATAATGTCGAAGCCGTCCACTAGTCCCACGGCGTTAGGCCGTACCTGGGTCAGCAGTTCCTCGTACCAGAACTGCATCTCGTCCACGTCGCGCTCGGAAATAGATGTGTACTGGAAACATTGATGGGTTTGTAGATAGCCAGAAACACAGGCCATCTGATGGTGTGTTTTTAGGGCCATAGGGCCATAGACATCGGCAATCTCAAGACTGTAATTCTAGGACTATAAGATGGATGAATGGATGGAGTAAACACGTATTACTCGAGTTTCTTTAACTTTTCAGAAATAGGTATTACGTCAATAACAAACCTTGTGACGTCCAGTAATTTAAATGACGAATCATCTCTTATAATAATAATATCCTTTCCTTGTAGTGTCCGACTTAACTTTCGGTTTCGACCTAGTTTTAGCCGAAAACGAAGTTTCGGCTGAGTTACGGTTTCGGCTTCA
This sequence comes from Acleris cristana, assembly GCA_948252455.1. Classification (NCBI taxonomy): domain Eukaryota; kingdom Metazoa; phylum Arthropoda; class Insecta; order Lepidoptera; family Tortricidae; genus Acleris; species Acleris cristana. The sequence goes on along the minus strand of OX411774.1, from coordinate 3,324,775 downwards.
ATCCGGTCGAAACACCGGTCGAAAACGAAACAACATTCCAAATATTCCGTGCTGCGATCGGTCATGTTCGGTGCATGGCGCTGCGAGCGACGATGAGTCATTTTGCCGCGTCCGCGCAACAGTCGTATCCAGACCAAACTAGTTTTGGTGGACACTCACTACTTCCTTGCAAGTCTAGTAAGTGTTTGAAATTACCATATACGACTGTCACAGGAATTCACACACACATTCAATGAATTATAGTCACTTCGCTAACTATCGTTTCTAATCGCTTCGTTTTTAAACCAATCACGTCACTGGTAGATCACGTGACTTTTCGTATCACGTCATCTACAAGTGATGCGATTGGTTTAAAAACGTAACGAATAGAAACGCTGGTTAGCGTAATGCATCTTGTCTAGCCCCTCAGAACACAACAATGCTGCTTAATAGCAGGTTAAACGGTAAGATAGTGGTAGTGATCAAGATAGTCCGACGGTACAGTCGAGTACAAAGATATGTATACACTTATGAACCTTATTTTTGACCTCGACTGTACAACGGTCCTATTACTTAAGTCCTCTGGGTTGATGAAGCATTTGCACTCTTGCGATTGTATTCCAAATGTCCATTCCTCAAAGCCGGCGATTACCATCAGATAACCTGTGTGCTCAATTGTTTTCTCTTTACAAAAAATCTTACCAGCAACAAGTCGTTCAGTTTCTCCAGCGCCCAGTACAGGGCGTACACTTCAACCAGCTGAGTCAGCACCTTCTTCACGTCTGCCGGGACCCTGTCCAGCCTCAATATGTCCTCGTGGAATGTAGACAGTATGATCACTCGGCAGTGCGCCTGCATGTTTTACAGATGTTGTTTGAGAATAGATACAATGACTGAATGAAAACAAGAAGACTAACAAAAAGCAAGTTTTATAAACCTGTGGCCTATTTCTACTTTGTCTCTACACGTATTGTTTGTAACTCGGCCACCATTACTGTCATGTTAATAAGAGCTACTGCAACGTTGCCAATACGATAACATGTCAAAGGCAATATGGTTTAAGCCAGTAGAATAGAGGCCCTGACCGTGTTTTCATAATGTCTATGTATGTTATATAATAATCCGCTTGGTATCTTTTTAAATTAGGGTCAGATTCTACAAGGGAACAAAGAACCATAAATAAATACAGGTCAGAATTACCCTCTTTCTTCAACAGTCGGGTAAATAATGTGAAAGAATAAGTAATCGTTACGGAAATGTGATTGCGTACCACCGCAGAATCGTGAAAGGAATGCAAAGGATGGACCTGATCCTGCCGTATTGGGAGGTCTGAGTGTGCTTGTGTCCGTGTTTCAAGCCGTGTTCTCACTCGCGAGATGTAACTGTAACAGTAACAGTTACAATAACGAGCTCCAAGTGACGAACAGGCTCGCGAGCCGCGCACACATTAAAATGTTACTCACAAGAGTTACAGTTACGGCTCGCTAGTAAGTACTTGGGTTTAGATTTCGTTAATGTTTACTTACCTCTGCAGCAGCGACCAGTTGGACCGAGGTCGCGTTCCAGGCGTCTTCGGGGGCCATCCCTGAATCCACCCTCCTCTTTATGTTCTTCACGCATGTTGCCACTTTTCTAGAACAAATTGAGTACATAATCATTTAATTCAGGCTAATCTGAGGGAACATATAAGGGAACTTCAGACTGATGGATTTCATGAAACATAGTAATATTCCGCTGACATAATATTGCCATTAAATTGGGTAATGACAAAAGAAATCCAGTTTAGCTACCATACCCAGTAGCAACCTTCTGTAGCCCTCTCACGATACCCTCGACGGAGTTCTCCCATCGCGCGCAGAATCCTGGAGAGCTGGCCGTCTTTAGATACGCCACGGTAGGAGTCAGCTCGGTGCTGTCTATGGACTGCCAGGTCTTTACTAGGTACCTGAAACGTAACACAATTACAAAATATACACAAAAATCTGCTGCAGCATCACACAGGCATAGAGCATGTTCCTTGCATTTTAGGAGCACCATCATCATCTTCCTAACAATTATCTCGTCTGAAAGGTGGGTTCTGCTCTCTCCATTCCACTCTATCTCGGACATCGTCTTCGTTGAGCTCGCATGTTCAGGATAAATTTCAATGTGATAGAGTTCACGCTATGGTAGGTACTAGATCCTGGCTTTATTGCTATAAAACTATGGTTTGGCTTATAAAACTAATTAAGGGACTGTTTCGTGTCGTCAAGCGGATTCGGGTCTCTTGGTGCACGCCAGCTTTACAAGACAATTACATTATAAACTGCAGGTCTACCCAGGATTCAAACGCTGCTAACGTTTGTGGTTTCTATCGACTAGAAATTTAAGGAGCTGACATAGTTAAGCGGTCGACGCGATCAGTGCTCACTGATGACACTTCACTAGGTAGTCATCTTCAGCTTACAATTTTTCTATTTTCGAAAATCGCTAGCAGAAGCTACTGCAGCCGTCGACACCTGACGGCGGCAGCCGCAAACACGTCGTCGGAAACCCGTCGGCGGCAGTCGTCAACGCGTCAGCGGCAGCTGTCGACCTATAGCGACGCTTGCAGTTATGGACTAGGTGGCGACGGTAGTGGTGTGGTGCAGTAGCCTCACACAAAAGGTTCCAAATGTGTGACAAGAAAAAATACCGTAATTTTGGGTCAAAAATAACCCGGGTCTAACAATCGAAAATAAAAACCAAATGTAAATATATCGTTGGGTCTATCCATAGACATATAAGGAAGCAAAAGAGATGCTAGATCTTACCTCGCAGTCTGCAGCAGCAGCACAGTGTTCTCCCCCTCGTAAGTGCAGGCAGCAGTGACCAGCCCATACGTCATGGGCAGGTTGGAAGATTGCATGTAGCCGTGCCCTCCGCAGGCTAGGCGGCAGCGCTCCACGTACATGGAGGTGTCGGCAGTGCTCACGGCTTTTAAGCAGCAAGCTAACGCATGCAACTGGAAAATATCGCAGTATTAAATTGGTTACTTCGCAGGAAGCCGATGGATGCGACTAGTTTAAAAGCGATAGTTGTGGAGATCCTCGGGAAAGACCATGTCAGCAGTGGACGTCGACTGATATATAGCTGACGATATAGTTTTATTTGCTAGTTGGAAAATAGGTTTTTATACCACGTCATGCGATTCCCCCAATTTCCCCATTATTTTCAAAAAGAATTGAACCGCAACGCGTGGCACACCATGATGCCGATGATGCAGATCTTATACTGGGTCACGTAGTCTGGAAAAGGTCATGCACCCAGACCCTGGTTACCTCCAGCAGACGGCCTAAATTCCCCCAACCAGCTGTTTCGTGACCTCGTGAAAGGTCTCCCACAGCATGTTGGCGGTGAGCCGCAGCGCATGGCATGCCGCGATGCCGACGAAGATCTTGCACAGAATCGTGAAATCTGGGGGAGCCCAATGGACCTAGACCCTGGTTACCTCCGGTAGACGCTCCAGGTTCCCCCCGACCAGCTGTTCCGTGACCTCGTGGAAAGTCTCCCAAAGCATGTTAGCGGTGAGCCGAAGCGCGTGGCACGCCGCGATGCCGATGAAGATCTTGTGCTGCTGAGTCACGTAGTCCAGGATTTGGGGCTCAGGCTCTCTGCAATATTAAAAAAAAAGTTAGTCACGCATTTTTTCTATTTCAGATATAATTTAAGTCGCAATAGTTGCAAGGACCTTTATGCTTAATCATTTCAGGGAGTCTTACCCCGGTCTGAGCTGGCTCTGCCGCCGCACGGCCGAGTAGCGCGTGGCGATGGTCACAGCCTTCGACAGATAGTTCACCATGTCGTACACGATGACCACTCGGACGAACACCATGGCGCCGTAGTTGAGCTTGCTGTTCTTCGATCGGACATATGTGCCATCCTGGAAAATATCGTAAAGAGTTAAGGATAGACACGGCGTTAAATTACTTGCAGGACCGCCCGGCCACCTGTACGAGTGACGATATTACAAAAGTAGTAGGTCCGATGCAGAGACGAACTGCACAAGTAGACGCGCTTTTCTAAAAATGATAATGTTGACGAGTTTCGCAACAATCGCAACCAAGTTATAACCGATGATGAAAAACCCTTTAAGTCTCCTGGAGGTCTCGATGTTGTAATGGGTGGCGGTGATTATTTCTCTTTAAGCAACTAACCCTAAAAAAAGTTAGATGAACATTTATCTTATCCTTAACGGTGATCTTCAACAAACGTCAAATAATGTTTTTTTTTTTACAGGAGTAATGTATACATTTTGGTAACGAGACCTCTTTGAAATGAAGTTTCAGATAGGAAATTAACAAGGTGTTTTAATGTAGGTAAATCACTTCATTGAAAACCAATCACTCAACTTCTAACAGTAATATCAAAGGGTAAAGCTCACCTCTAAGACCTGAGCATGCTTCATCATCATCTGGTCCCTCGGTATCCTCAAATTGTCGAACCCAAGGAACCCGTTATTGACGGCGTTCAGACCCAGCTTGGCACCTATGTCTCCCACCTTGATGCCAGGGAGGGGCATGTGGGTATCTTCGTCCCGTACCTGGATGATGAAGGAGTGGATCCCGTGGCATTGGCCTTTGGTGTAAAGCTGGGCTACGACTATGCAGTAATTAGCTGTGTGGCCCACTGTTAAAAAGAAAGATCAAATAAACTTCTAAACGTGAAATTTTGAACTATTTTGTGAGTTTATTAGTATTAATTTGAAATCCTTCTTAAGTAGTGTACCCCTAGGATATCCAAGGAAGTTTACAGGAAAATTAAGAAATACTTTCAAATTTCAAGTCCTTTAGATCCAGCGGATCTGTAGAATAGAGTAGTAGTACTTACTCAAGTCCGCCGGGCCACAACTTGTAGCAGAGCTGTGACGTTTATTGCCGATGAGTGTAGATTGGAGTAGTTGTACTCACGTCCGCCGGGCCACCACTTGTAGGAGGTGAGCGTGGGGCTGTGCAGCACGAACTCCCGGGTGGAGGGGTCGTACGTCGCCGTCGTCTCCAGCCCGCGGATGAACGTGCCGTGACCCAGCTCTGTCTGGAATTCAACAAACATAACATTTTCTACTCGCGCACTATATCGTTAACGGTACGATCTATAGCGTAACCGAAATGTGAGCACAGTTTATAATGAGCGTTGCCATGGTAATAACAGTTCTTTTATAATTATTACTCCATCTGTAACTAATGGTTAATGAAAACTGACAAACTAAGATATAAATTTTGAATCGTTCAACCCTTCTCATCGTTCATTCCTTCAACGTTCAGTTTGGATTTAGACAGTGTTAGAACCGCACCTATTCCTAAATAGGAAGCATCTGTGCAAAACTAGTTATGAAGAACATTAGCGAAATCAAGTTTTGATAATATAAACGGTATTTTTTACTTAGGCCGTGTTCAGGTTCAGATCCTTAACATGCCGCGAGCTAAGCTTATGTTTATCTTTATATCATCCTTAACAAACACTATAAGTTTTTTATTAGGTTTATGTCATCATCCCGCCAATCTTGCCAGCCTTGGTTTTGAGCATACACCCTACCTGTGCATAGCTACCAATGATGCTGCAGTTCCAAGCGCGAGGTAACCAGCGCATCTGCTGCTCCTCCGTGCCCTGGTTGAGGATTGCCGGCATGAACATGATGTAGTGGAGCCCTAGCGGAGAGCCGTCGCGAGTGCTCGACGAGCCGAGGAGACCGTTCATCACGTCTCTGATGACAAACCATGGGTGTAAAGACTCAAAAAGCAGAAGGGTTCATTAGCTGGAAAGATGGTAGGAGACTTAAATGGCAGTGGTAGAACACAGCCGATGGGAACGAAGTGTTCTCGAGCGGCGTCCATGTGCAAGAAGACACAGCGTAAGTAGACCTTCAATAATGTGGGCTGGCGAAGTGGTTAAGATTGCGGGAAACCGATAGATGCAAGCGTTGCATGACTTGTCCTTGTGGCAAACCTTGAGTGAGGCAAATATCCAGATGTGGACGTCTTTTGGCTGAAATGATGATGATTATGTTGGTGGTAGAGACTTGGGTGGATGGTGGTGAAGGCTCTACTTGGGCTCTACCACCACCCATGTTTATTCGAAATGGTAAGGTAAATAGGTACTTAAGTTTATTTTTACTATGGGTACCTAGGTACTAGCACTCATCCCATTAATATCTTCCCATACCGGGAATCAAACACGGGGCCGCGCTGGCTTCGTAGGTAGGGTCACTGCCAACAAGCCTAACCGCGGCAGGTGTGATCAATAACATATCGGTTAGTCGGTTAGGCAATGGTGTTATTATTTAACTTTATCGGTTTATAAGCCCGGGGCCTAATCATGATACATAACGTGAATTACCTACTAAGCTATTTTTGAAAATCTACAATTTGATTTGACATAAGTTGACGACAGAACGCGTTGACTACTTATGTCAACTCCATTCAATTATAGTCTATAAAAATAATAATTTACATCTTGGTTCGGCCTACATAACAATAAGATTAATCTGTCATGCCATCCCAAGTGTGTTATCGATAATTTACGACTTAAGAATACTTACAATAATAAATGGCCAACTTCGATAAAGAAAATATAAAAAAAAAACCCAGGTAGACATAGGATTTATGTAAGTATATACTTGTTCGTATACACTTTTCGAAATTAAATTAATTGTTAATTACAATAATTCAGCACGCCATTTTAAAGTCTCAAAATATTGAACTCCGGCCTTTAGAAATGCATGACGCGGCTATTGTTTGCGCTCATACAAATTTATAAGCCTAAAGCAAAGGCCAATAATCGAATGATGAAAAGCACTTTTAGACAGCGAACGACAGCGTTTATTTGCATGTTTTGAATGCATTGAACGAGTGGCGCTGGAGTTGGTAAGACATTGATTAAATAAGCAATGTAAAGAAAAGAATTTAAGTGCTGATAAGGCTAATACTTACAACGATTCGGTACAGACTATTTTTTCATCGAAACATCTTTTAACGAAAATATCATTAAGCAGAATTTTAATTTATTTGAAAGGCATTTCTCACCGCATGAGTTATTTTTTGTAGAAGTCACAATTTTGAAAATAGGTATCATCTATCATGCTTTAAGCAGAATATAACGTTCCATAAAATGAAATTTGATGAAAGATACAATCGATTAAGTGAAATTCGCTGAAATTGTGGGGACCTACAACTAAACGACAAAACGTACTTACTTAGGTATGCTTTAAAAATCGATCGTCAAAGGAAATAGAGAGACGATACCCAGAGGCGCTAGACAAGATGCATTACGTGTACTAGCGTTTCTATTCGTTTCGTTTTTAAACCAATCGCATCACTGGTAGATGACGTGATACGAAAAGTCACGTGATCTACCAGTGACGTGATTGGTTTAAAAACGAAGCGATTAGAAACGATAGTTAGCGTAGTGCATCTTGGCAGGGCCCTCTGGTCTGGTATGAAAAAAGCACTGACCCCTCAAGGAAATTTTCAAAAGCCACATCAATAGGATATTAATGGACTCAAACGTACTACCAACCTCAGAGTTCTTAAAAGGGGGTTTCACATAGATACACACATTAAATGTATTTAACGTGTGTATCTACATTTAATGTGTGTATCTGTGTGTCTCTCTGTGGCATCGTAGCTCCAAAACGGATGGACCGATTTTGAAGCGGGTTTTTTTAATTAGAAAGCCACTTTAACCGAGTCGGTTTTTAGCTAGATTTTGTAAAAAACGACTAAGCCGATTTAGAAAAATCAGCTCTGAAATGTGGGTCAAGATTATATCCGGTTTTTATCTGTTACCAGTTTTTGATACGTACACTTTTTTTTGTTAATTAAAGGCTTTCACACCTTGTTTAAACAAGCAATAATTGCCAAGGTCGAGTTTGGTCAATCACCATGGACTTATTAAAGAAATTAAGTCCATTGATATCACACGCGAGGACTATTGCTCGGTTTAAGAGTATTTATTTTGGTGGATTAAACAGGGGGTTAGCTCCACGCGCTTTTGTGATGTCATTCATACACTAAAACCCGTTTGCACGTAAATTTAACCCTAGGTTAACCCCAGGTTAAATTATTAACGAATAATTCATATGAGAACTGTCAAATTTAACGAATTAACCTGCTAACCTAGGGTAAATCTGCCCCCTATTTCAAAATCCTGACAATGACAGGTGACAGGTGACATTTCAGCGTACATGGCGCAACTTATGTGATATCCAGTGATGTATCAACGTTGTAACTTTGTAACGTATACCAAATTGTCATTGTCACCTGTCATTGTCAGGTTGGTGAAAATAGGGGGCTGGGGTTAACGTTTACGTGCAAGCGGGCCTGATTGGTATCATAATTTGTTCATCTTTACCTGTAGTTAGTGATACTTGAGCGGCCTTCGTCCTGCAATTGCCGAACCAGTCTAAACAGAATTACGGACTTCTTGATCCCGTCCTCGTATCGCTCCTTGTGACTTAGGTACTCTTCGGGAACCCCCTCGAACAGTTCCTTCTCGCTGAGCATAATCTTTTCTGCAAAATAAAGGTACTGCAATAAAATTATGCGCGTTTTTCATATTGACAAAGGTTAGGCGCTCTACAAATTACATTAGGTACATAGATTACTAGCTTCTGCTTGCGTATACTTCGATTATATCGGAAAAATAATAATTTCCCGGCATGATAATTAGCTTGTTTTAATCCAAGGTATAAGCTATGGTCCATTCCAAATTTCATCCAATTCCGTCCAGCCGTTGCAGCGTGAAGGATGAACATACTATGTAACATACCAACTTTCGCATTTATAATATTAGTAGGATATTTAATAAATGTAATGTATGTATGTATGTATCTATGTATGTAAACTCTTTATTCAAATTCAAAATTCAAAATATTTATTCAGTAAATTGGCCACATGAGGGCTCTTTTACACGTCGGTCACATGGAGTGAATCTACTAGCGCTTCGGACAAGACCATCATTACGGGTTGCGGGGAAGAAGCGCCGCAAGAAACTCCAGCAGAAGGTCATTTTTTCCAATCATAAAATACAATAGGTACCTAATACTTAAAAGTAACATTACAAGGTAATAAAGTAATAAATATTTATTTTAAAGCTAACACAAATAAAATTATTACAAATGTATTCTCAATAACATTAAATTTAAATTATTGACTAGGAGAACAACGTAACGAGCTCTCTACGCCAGGAACGATAATTAAAATAACTAAATGGAAAACAGGCTCAAACAGAAAATAACAAACTAAAAAAAAGACAGAAACACAAAAGGCATGTACAAAGGCGAACTTATCTTTTAAGGGATCTAATAGGGAGTACGTAATCGGAACTTTTATTTGGATACAGTGTAATAGCTACCTACCTATTATTTTAATTTAACATCATACTTCACCTAGACCCTTAACCCCTTATTCATATAAACGCATAATACTTAAACTCATTTTTGTTAAAGTATTAATTGTCCCTTTCTGTCCAATTCAATTCTCATAATGACAGATAAGGACAGAGCATATTTCAAGCGTACTTTAACTATTGCGCGTTCATGAATTAGGTAAATACCTCTAAATCAAGACCTGACTGAACTTAAATACCTACCAACCTTCCTATGGTGGTGGTGGTGGTGGTGGTGGTGGTTGTGGTAGGTATTTAAACTTAGTCAGGTCTTTGACCTGACAGTAATTTTGTGCTATGATTTATTAATTATAAGTCTTATATCACGCCGCATTAACCTGCCGGTCGGTACAATAACATTAATTATTCAAAGAGTAAAAACGGAATCCTTATGATGCCACCTCGTTGTTTGTCTGTCTGTAAGTCCGTCTGTCTATGTTCTATAGTAGTAGCCATATAGCTGCAAAACCACCAATAAATCGTGACAATCCTTTTTTTTCATATCTTCCATTGAAAAATACGTATTTGACGTGTTTACTATCACAAACCGATTAGTACTAATAGCGGAATATTAATTCAAGATTGTACCTCTATATTTACGCTCGGCAGTTCGTTCCGGTCCTCCATCTATAAACGTCGTAAGCGCTTTAACATCAAAAGTGCACTTGTTCCTTTCGTTTTGCAAGTCCTTGTTGACTTCACCCATGTTGCACACACACGAAAACTATATTTAATTCCGGTTTAGATGAATAACGGGGTTAGATCGGGAGAGCGAGGCGGCCACTCGCAGCAGGGTCAAGCTGCGAATGGCCGTATGACGCTACTTTAATCACAGCTTGATGTTGACGTCAGTTAGTGGTTAGAAAGTAGTCAGTCACTTTTGTACCATGTCATTTTAAGTCGTTTAATGATTTTATACGGCAGTTAAAACACAGTGTCACAGCGAAAAGGTCTTAATGCGATCATTTATATCTAATAATGATCATACTTCGTAAATTTATTGGATTATTATCTCCACTGTACTAAGTATAGTAGTTACTTACTAGTAGTATACTCGAAAATCTAATTCAAGACCAAAATCTGACTGAAAGTTATTATCTTGATTATTTTAACATTATTTCATAAAAATATGAATGAGAACTCGTGTAACCAGTAATATTAGGGTAAGTTTTATTGATAAAAATACCTTCACTTAAACCAAAATGCAGTAATCACAGCGAATGTGCGCTCTTTAAGGTTAGGATTTTGGTCTTGGAATTATTTTCGAGTAGGTATAGGAGTAGGTTTTATAGGCAGTGTAATCTCTAAGGTCTAGTAAAAAAAAATGCACCTATACTTGTGATTTCATAATCTATTATTTCGATGTGAATGTCAGAATACTTTAACAGTCAAATTGTGTAAGTATCAATTTGCATTTCATTTTATACATATTACTTACATCGACATACAACAACAAAACAAAGATTAGTTGGACTACTATAACTACCGCACTCATTGCATTGCTTATAGAACGGACGACCGCCCGTACCGAAGAGTTCTTGAAAGGTGACCATATACGTAGACGAGACGCGTCGTTGATATTTTCTTGATGGAAAATGAACCGGTGATTTCCTAAGGGTCGCTTATTTCGAGTTACCTACAACGTGGTAACATACCATGTTATGCTGAGACAATTCGCCCATCGGTCGAAATAGGTATTGCTATAATATAGTTAAGAGTTTCATCGTTTCGTTTCCCTTCACACAATTGATTCTCATCCTAATGGAATAATGCCTGGTGGAATTGAAAAATGTGAATCTACAACAACTTTGAACAACACAGTCGGCAAGTCACGCAAACGGATTCTACGTGGGCGGCAGAAACAGATGCATCGAAATCTCCGAAACAATGCCTCACTTGTTCCAGCTCCGTACCCAAAAGGTGCCAACGGGACCCCATTACTAAGCAAAGCCTCCGTTTTTGTCTGTCTGTCAGCTGGCTGAGTCATGACGCATGAACCGGAATAGATAGACAGTTGTAATAATGACACGGAAAACCGTGCGGCGTCTGTAACGTGTCTGGGTTTGGTTGACGCCCAGTGTTAGTGGAAGTCTTGACGGCGAGGCGGTACTGAGTTGACAAGTGTGCCCGTGTGCGACAACTTTGAATTGTTTTTTATTTATTTATTTATTTATTTTATTTAATGAAATTACACAGTATAACAGTAAAACTAAAGCACTGCGAATATAAAATTATTTGAACATAAGACAAAAGCAACACAAACAGTAAACAATAAAACATTAAAGAATAGATGAAGGCCGTTCATTCATCATCACACAAAAATTCAAACATTCGTCACGTATTGACACCCATCTGGATGCCAGCACGTCAGTATTGGGAGCTGTATCCAGAAATGCATTAAGCAGTTGCAGAGCGCGAACCAGCGGTGACTTGCGGCGGGAGATGGTCCGCGCGGCCGGGACCGCCAGCAGCGGGTACTTTCGTTCCCGAAAAGCATATTTCGGCACAGAGGGAACGAACAGACACACCAGTTGCGATACTAAACCCGGACAGTCTGAGTCCCCTCGCAGAATGCCACAAGCCAGTGACATCAGCACATAGTTTCGCCTCACCTCCAGCGAAAAGAATCCTAAGGTCCCCAGAAGAAATTTTGTTGGGTACAGGAACGGGTAGTAGTTTTCATAGAGATGAGATCATTTTGTATGGAGATTAAATTCATATTCGACACTGAATATTGTAAATGTATGTCTGTTTGTAACGCTTTCACGGCTTTACCGCTGAACCGGTTTCGACGAATTTTGGTATGGAGAGAACTTGAATTCCGAGGAAAGACAGGTACCTACTTCGGACAGACAGGCAAGTAGCGATAACTTTTATTCGGACGAAGTAGTGGACAATAGCTAGTTATTTTTATTATAACCGACCAGAGTGACCACATACATAAGTTCTTATTTCACAACATTCCGCCCTACTGGGGCTGTACTTTGAAATCCGTAATTCGAATTTCGGATCGCCCCGTCACTTTCTTGCAAATTAGTTACGCGTCGAGAGCGAAAGGGACAGCAACAGATGAAGTTCGAATTACGAATTTCAAAGTAGAGCACCTGCTTAATATTACATTAGATCACGTACATTGACTCAAACGCACAACGTTGTTTTACCCGACACTCATTCCACCGAATTTCAATTCGAAAGCATTTTTTTTCTGAAGCAGTGTTTTCAGGTTATCTTAAATAGGTTAGGTTCGATTAGACTTGTGACTATCACAAAATGTTCGCCCAGTGTCCTTAGTACCATTAAAAGAGATACTAGTCTTTTTTCCAGTCGCAAATTTCGAAATAGGTAGGTAGGTTTAGGTTATGTTAGTTTTGCAGCAGGCCCAAAGGGCCAAACCACTCAGAAGCAGGAGCTCCGCGCTAGCGGAGCTCCGTCGACTCTGTGAAAATGTCGTGTAGGTATCTCTTTTAATGGTACTAAGGACACATAGTAGTATCACTAGTACCATTGATGGTACAAATCAATGGTACTATAGACACCAGGGGAAAATGTTATCCCCTGTGCAAAGAAAAGCCTGCCAATGAAAACAAAATCTGCGAAGTATCAAGGGTAAAACCGTTAATATAATCAACCTTTTGCACGCCTTAGGGTCAATTCAGATCGAGACGCGAGACGAGAATTCAACGCTGCGTGGTCCAACGGATCCTGAATTCTCACAATTAAATGTGTACCTTTTCGTGTAGTAAATTCAGTATATTTTGAGTCACTATTAAAAATGTGCGCGCAGCATCGCGTCGCGTCGTCTCGGTGCGAGTTGACCCTAAATGTGTCACTCACATGCCAAACATGTTTGCTATGCTATGCAAATTACAACTTACTGATACGAAACAACGTCTCTTCAATCTTGAACTTGGAACGGCTGTAGCCGTCGTGGCGTCAGTGGCATAACTTTCAGTTGACGGCCAGAGCCGTCTGTGTCGTTCAAAAGGGTGTAAACCAGTGGAGTGTAAAAAATAACAAATAAGTGCATCCAACGCGTTTATTGGACGTTTTTTTAATTATATTTAACAAAGGCTTCACTTCTTGGCGGTGACCGCGGCCTCGTCTTCCCGCGCGAAGGTCTGCAGGAGCTCCTCCTTCTTGGCTGCGATGCGCTCCTCGCGGCGCTTGCGGGCCTCCTTCACCTTGTTACGGCGGGCCTCCGCCTGGTCGCTGGAAACAAAAGGTTCCGTTTAGTAATATGTACTAACAAAAAACGGTCAAGTGCGAATCGGACCCGCGCACTGAGAGGTCCCGTACCGTAAAATGGGGTGGATAGAATTCGCGGGGTGAATAGAAATACAATTTAAAATAAGTCATAACTTGTTACTAATAAGAACAATTATTACATTGACAAGTCTTTTGGAAAATTACGTTAAAATGTCAGTCTTATAATTAGTACAATATGCTATATTTTAGGCTGTATTTCTATTCACCCCGCGAATTCTATCCACCCCATTTTACTCGGTATTTAAGATTATGGTTGGAAAACGCAAAAGAAAAGAAATCATTTTGTTATGAATTTTAACACAGATTTTTAAAGTTTTTTAACATTTTTCCAAAACTGTTAAGTTTAAACATCATTTTATTTTTTAGTATGATCTTTAAATCAGGATTTTTTTTCAGTTTTTTGTTCCCTAAACTTTGGAGATAAGAGCCCTCCCCCCCTTATCATATTTTTTTGTAAATTTTTGGCTATAAATCAAAAACTACATCACGGAAAATTAAAAAATATATATAGTTTTGAAACCACTTTCATCTGAACCCTCTATTCTGGACACCTTTTCAAATGTTTAGAAAAATAATTTCATATCTGGGGGCACGGCAGTCGAGTTTTTTTTTACTAAAAACAGAAGCGGGCAAGCAAGTCTGTCAATCAGTCTGGCTTGGTAGTGGAGTTTTGCCAGCGTTCAGCATAGCAAGGGCTGTACAGTGCGACACAAAAGAGTGAAATTAAAGGAGGGCGCCACTTTCTACGTAACTGTCTCATTTTTGACATAAGATGCTTAAACATGGCAACAATTTAGTATGGATTTTTTTTAGTTCCGTTTTATTTAATTTCTACTCTTGTGTTGCACTGTAGTAACACATTTAGCGCCAACAACTCACTAGTCGGGAATGTTTTGTATGGAAATCAGAGCGCTTCGCATAGAATGGGTTCATAAAGTAAGCTTGAGTGAGATGCCTGGTTATGACCGGGTCAGAGATGACACGTTATCTATGAGCTGACATTATTTTGCCTAGAAACAGGCACTTCACTTACAATCAGTATATTAATTACAGCCCTAAGAACACAGTTACATATCGTCCCATTACTTTCTCAACCTCTTATCTGATCAAATATTTTGATGGAAAAAACACTCATGTTCCAAGGTTTATATAAAGTTTACTTTCATATCAAAATATTCGATCAGAGAAAGTAAAGGGACGATATGATATGACATTTTACTGTTCCCTTTCAGACCTAACTTAGCATCAAGTCAAGAATGATATTAAATCTTATTAAATCTTCCTAGTTAACCGATAATAGAACTCGTATTGTTTTGTTATAAGGTTTCAATTAATTTGTTTTCTGCTCATAGGCTATGGTCACCATCAATAGAACTTGCGAACTATGTACAGTCAACCAATTTGATTCCTAGGCCACTATTGACTTGGTCAATGTGACGTTTTAAACCAAATAAGAAGTCTGTAATGTTTGGTTGTCAACGTCACTTTAACATAGTCCAAAGTGGCCTAGAAATCAAATTGGTTGACTGTACACACCCCTATTTTTGAGTCACAGAAAAAAAACTTATAATATCATTCTGAGCTGTAAGGTTTATTATAGGAAACAAGATAAAGGAAACTTAGTATTGGTAAGATTTAATACATTCTCTGTTCTCTATGTAAGCTCAGTGTTAATTATGTGGCGTTATCTATGAAAAGGCGCTTCCGCCATTATTAACAATGCTCTGTATAAATACAACGTCGCGTGACGCAGTGCGACTCAAGCGCCATCGACAATAAGGTCCCTTTACATAGATAACGCCGCATATTATCTTGGAAATCAGTATCATTGTAATCTTTTATCTACTACTAAAAGCTCAAAAAATCGAAAATGACTTTTACCAGAAGACCAGCAAACATGTCAAGCTTTATTTTACCAAAAAAACACATTGAATAGTACTTAGGTGCTAGCACAACTTGCCTGCAAGCAGATTGTTACTTGGAAATCTCTCTCTGTACCCAGTATGAGAGATGCAAATAAGAAAATACAAAAACGCTTGCCATACTTAGCAATAACAATCAAAACAAAAAGATTATTTATTTAGAGTTGAGTTCACACAGGGGTAAGTTGTTAATAACTAATTTTGTATTAATCTTTCATGGATAATTAATTATGAATTCATGTTGCCCACATTGCATTGACTAAATAAAAAAATTAAAGTGCATAAAACCCTCCATTTTCATTTCTTAAGAGGTTTATGTACCCAGTGACACTCGCACCATCAATAGGAATGCAATGATAATGACATATCATTCAACAAAATCGGTTGATACAATGAGCAGTTAAACAGTGCAGATAGGACTGGACCTACGTACATACAGGTAAAACACAACTCTTTTGGGCTGTGCTGCTGTCATGTAAAAAAACACAAGAATATTATGTAACGTACCTAAGCATCTTTGTCCTGGCCTTCTCGGCCTTCTTCCTGTGGATGTACTCCATCAGCACACGCTTGTTCTTGAACACATTACCCTTCGCCTTCATGTACAGGGCGTGGTACAGGTGCCGGTCAATCTTCTTGGCTGTTCTGTATTTGAGCAGGAGCTTTCGGAGTACTCGTTGCCTTTGGACCCATAGTTCCTGAAGATGAATGGTGTGTTGATAGAAAGATTATGAATAGTTAACTATAGTTAATATTTATTAAATTAATTCTACGATGAACATTGATTTAATATATACAAGATACACAATCCGCTACAAAAATGTTGTTATAAACTGTCCCAAATGACATTGACAGCTGTATTCAGATACATGCTAACATCGCTATTTTTTACCTTAAACATTCATGCAAAAAAGAACTCAATATACTCGTCAAGTATAGACGTCAAGTGTCAAATCTGCAAACTAACGTTTCAAAGTATTTGCAACTTTTTAGTGAAACGGCCATTATCACAATATTTACGAGAAAAGTGAACATCGGACGAATGGAGTCGCAATTCTCATTTTTATATTGTATTAATTATAACGAAACGACAAATTAAAAAAAACGCTTATGAGATGTTTTATAAATGTTATTATATTACACAACTTAAGCTATATACACAACAATAATAATAAATAAATAAAGGGAAAACAAGCTATAAAAACCCGTCCCGTCGATTGTTGTTATTTCAATTTTAACAGTTTAGGTATCCTTTGTCACCCGGAATGGTGACAGGCTTCTAGCGACACACATCTAAATCGGCTCAGGCGTTAAGAAATTATGGTGGAATAAAGAATCGTACATACATACATACATGAACCCTGAAAATATTACACTCCTTTACTCCAAACAAAACAAGATCTTATCCTAACTAACAAAACGTAAAGTAAAACCTAATTTTCTTGAAATAAGTTTAATTTATTATATAATTGTCTTTTAGACCTACATTTACTTTGGATGCTTTCTTTTTTTGCAATGTAATGTAAACGGACGGTTAAATATCGATCGGTTATAGATTTAATTAACAGAATTCTATGAGAATTATTGTGGCCTTCTTCGGTAGTCGCATTAAAAATATCTACTTGCATAAAAGTTTTTAGAACATTTGACCCAATTTTAGTATGTTTCTGTGTTTCTTCCGTTCGTTTGTTATTTCGTGTGAAAGCTTCTGTTTTCTTGCACACGGCAAATACATCTTGAGATGCGTAAAAAAGCCCACCTAAGTTTTTGATATCAATTAATTTATGAAAATCGTGCCTTTCCTTAGCTAAAATAGAATTTGTGCATAATTATGTTGCACCGAATTGATTTTATTAATTTCCTAACTACGTATCCGGCAATATATCCTATGACTTGTTTGATGTAATCACAACAGTTTCCAGACTCATCAAGATCTGAAGACAAAATGTCACAGTTGGCTTGAATATTTGTTTCTATTGCTGATTCTTCCTGTGATTGGTTATTGTTTTCTCTTTCGGTATCCTCGCGGTACCCAACAGACGTAATGTTCAAATGGGACATCGGGTACTGACCACTTAAAATCGGAATATTTTCCAAAGGAATGGCGTTATCAGAAAATTTAGTTCCAAGTTCTAAATGCATTAAAAGCTTTTTGTAGGCCGCCTTGACTTGCTGCACGGTGTTGGGTTTGTTTTTGTATCCCCCCTGACTACGTATGTTGCCAAAAAACAATTCTATATGATCTTGGCTTAACTTATAAGACAAGAGAAAAGACATGCTTTGCGATTCGACGACAAGAGATCTGTACAAATATTCTAATATTGCGACCCATTTTGCACGTCGTAGAGGATTTCGTGGAAAGCTTTAATTTAAAAATATAAGAAATATTATTACCTCTATAAACACTTTTTTGGTCATAAGTCAAAACAAACAAACTCGATTAATTAAATTTTTAAAAGTAATAGCTACTCCATATACTTTTGTTTCGTGATAAGTCATCATTTGTACGTACAATATAAATTACAAAAAATCATGAAAACATTATAAGTTTAACAAGAATCTGTTTATAAATAAATAGAACATACGTAAAATAAGACATTCCATCCTTTTTTTTCGTTTTCTTGTTATTATTTTTGCAGTTTTTCACTGCACATTTCGTCATGATTGACAACTGCCACTGTCTGTGGTCGAAACAAGACTAAAAGCAAAACTACTGCCCACGTCGATTAGGCAGTAGTTTTGACTTGCCATTTTTTCCTGCTGATTGTGTATCTAGTATATATTAAATCAATGACGATGAAGCATTAAGTTCTAATTAATTCACATATAAATCAATACCGATTGGATCAGACCAAACAAAATGAGGCCAATAAGTTAAGCCACACAGACAGACTTCAAGTGAGGAGCTATTAAATGATTGGCCTGTTTCATAAGTATTTATCTGCCATAGTTGGCTCTCTCCTTGTCTATTTTTAAGTGCAAGAAATAGAAAGACCTAAATTTATGTGTCAAATATGCTTTACTTGTCGATTGTGAAACAGGCGGAAAGATAAATAATTTAGTACTAACAATTTAAACAGCCTTCCATTGGTTTATTTACATCTACCGTAAATAAGATAGAAACGAAAATATTTAATATACATTAAAGTTAAACATTATGAGTAAATACAATATCTCACCTTTTGCGGCATTCGAGCATTGGCTGTACCTCTCCGTTTACCAAAGCCGCAGTGACGACCCTTTCTCCGGGCTTCTGTGTTCTTGCGGACGCGGGCGCGCGAGTGCACGGCCACGGGCTTCTTGATCACCAGACCATCCTTAATCATCTTCCGGATGTTCTGACCTGAAATCCAGGTGACACTTAGATTGGACACAAATTTTAAATAGGAGAATAGAGTGAGGGTGTTAATAACTTGTCAGTGACCTCTTTAATCTTTCTCTACTTGTTCTTTTCAAAACTGATGTTATTTTACTGTAATTAGGCATCTTTGTTGTATGGTAACAAGTTTTAACCTCCTTCATATTCAAACAATTTGTGGGTATACTTCATATTTAGTACATTAAGCATTAGATTTCATGATTTTAAACATTAAATAAATAATAGTTTCTAGGGATCAGATAAAATAACTAACAAAACAGCGTGGTACATGTATGGTGACAGAATGATACTTACGGGAGTTGGTGTTAGCGATTTCATTGATCTCGTTTGGATCTAACCACACCTTTTTTTTACCACATCTCATAACAGAGGCTGCAAGCCTCTTCTGCAGCTTCAAGGAACTGAAAATAAAGAAAAATCGTGTCAGACCACATGGCTTGACGGCAGGCCGATAGTGTTCGATCTACACTGTAACATTTCTTTAAAACGCATATAAAAACACTCTCGGGCTTCAAATGAGTCAATAAGTCCACTAATCTTCTTCTTTTTCTCGTATTACAATTCATTTTATTAATATTTATAAAAACTAACCTCATCTTGACGGAGTGAGTTCCAACGCATACAAGAAAGAAAGAAATATGGCGGCACAAGTTGCTAGTGATGCTGAAATATCGATAAAAAGTCGTTGTCTGTTAATCGGTTTCGAATCGTCAATCATCGATTTATCTACTTTATATTATAATTTTGATATTTTATGTACCAAACTAAATATATTAGAACTTAGGTAGGTGGAGGAGAGTTATAAAGGAAAAAATCTGTGATATGGGTTATGGGTACTATCTAATCTACAGTTTATCGATGACTCGAAAAACCTAATATATTTTGAAATGATTTAATTGTAATTTTAAATTAATTAATTGACTTAAAATATATGTAAAATGCTTTGTCTCCATGCCTTTGATCGGCACAAACACATATATTTGACTTTAGTTATAATTAAAAAAAACAAAAAGAATTACATTTATTGAATAACGACATAAATTAAAACGAAATGTAAAATTAAGTGAATATCATTCCTTTTCGATGACAAAATAACATGATTCATTTTAATAGTAACTTATTCGATTATTTAATGGAAACAATCATTTGTATTGTTTGCTATGTGTTTGCTTTACGAAAAATGTCTTTATAATGTCATCAAGCTGTCATGTTGACATTCCTTCTTTCTTAGGCGCATTTTAGGTAAAGTAAACATCTTTATCATGACTTTTAAATTCGACGTTTTAAATAAAAGATTAATATTTTAGTACATTCCTTTTCGATAAATAATAATTAAGAAAAGTGTAATCCTGGCTCGTTGTACAATATTAAACTTAGGACTTAAAAGTCTTATTTCGTCGAGCAGTTTATTCAACTATGACACACAAAGCAAAAGGTGGAAAAACGTCTATGGAACTTTCCTTTCCAATTTGATTTGAATGATATTTCTCTCGAGTTGTTTATATTTATCGAGTTGAAACAAAGAAAGAAAATTAAATGGGAACTGAAAATAACTTTAAATTCAAACCAGATATTTACATAATATAATAGCCAACGTTTTAGTAACAGAAATGGTCACAGTTTAAGCTGGTTGTTCTTAGTTAACAAGTTAATATTTCACATTGAACACAAGTTTCCCTTCGTTATCGACCAAATCCTTCTTAATCTTATTATTTCAGGACATATTTGTCAAGATAACTTTACTTATAAATATATTTGTGATTCGAAATTCGATTATCGTACTCATCAATCTCATCATCGGTCAGTAACCAGTAAGCAGTCGCCTCGCCAGTCAGGGCAGTCAGTGTCCGTGGCTCCGTTCACGTAGGCTGACGTGACTGAAGTCGTGTAAATAAAACAAATATGACGGAATCATCAAAAATAAATCCCGATCTGCAAAGAGAGAGGGATAACTGTACTTTCAGTGTTACAGAATTAACAAATGTGATTGATGGAGGTGCTCAGAAAACTGAGGAAAGGAGGAAAAGAGGTAATTGCTCGGGATAAGTCATTAAGTTCATCTGAAGCTAATGTCCAGTACTTAATTATGTTCTCGTAATTTCAGAGTTATTATTTCTTACCTTAATGTCTCTTATTTTTAATTAGAGTTTTTCAATTTGCAAAGCTAAAGCAAAGTCATTTAATATTACAGTGTAAACACATTTTGAGGTTTACAGTTACAGTTCAAACTATTTTCTAGAGTTATTTAGCGAAATAAACTAGCATTAGTATATTATTACTACCTATCAGGTATTTGTTAGTCATGCAATTCCCAGAATGTAAGTTGAAACCAGGTCATTAGGTTCAAATTCTTTTATAAATTTTACATAATTTATTTGGAAACAGAATCATACATTAGAATAGAAAGCCTTTCTTTCAAATAAATATGTTGTCAGGTTTGTATTTAATTTATGATTCTTCTGAGATTTATGATCATTGTTTGTCTGAGTTCAAAGGTTGGCATACATCGCTATCTCTGTGAAGTGACACAACACACATTCATGTCAATTATGAGTAAAACATGGAAAAAATGGAAATTATTTGTATTCACACATCTATGTTAATTTTAATTTAATCTCTACATTTGATATTACCTATTAAATGATTTATTTTACATATAAGTTGTAATAGATTCTTGTGATAGAGTTATGACCCCTCTTCTAGGCATTTAATAAACTTGAACTTTGGCAGCGATAACATAGGTAGGTAAATATAGTTAAAACAAATAAATTTTAAATCAAATGCATTGTATTATCATATTTGTTACACAAACACACATAATAAATAGCTCATGAATGTAACATGTAAATAAAATTTGTTTTATTTGAGTAGGTACGTACATACATATACTCACACCTTCATTCCAAGGGTGGGGTAGACAGAGCTACAGAACCAACAACTCCAAAAACTTGTTGTTAATAATATATGATAATTTTATTTTGTTTCAAGCTTCTTTTGTCTAACATAATGACATGCTCTTGGTTGGAAAAACAATGCTCAAACAAAAACAGTTATTGGATTTCACGGTGCAACACTGCAGGATATAGAGTAGAAATCTTAATATGGATATGTCCAAAATCCCGGGCACTAGTTCGAAAAGAAAATGCGATTGTTGGGATATTAATAAATACCTAGGCATTAAGATGGGATTTTAGACATGTGAAGAAATCGATTGAAAATAGAAAATATTGAAAAAATAATTGTATGCTATTTCAATTTCATACAAACTAATAAAATTAAATATTTGTGTGTATATTTTTATTTATATTCACCAAAGCCGAAGTGACAGATCAGTTTTGAACAGAGTAAGAAGAAAAACAAACATATACACACAGTGAAAATATTTATTCCAAACCCAAGCATTAAAATGTTAAAGAAAATGACTATGTGATAAAATTTGAAACATTACCCTCTTTTAACAACATTAGTCCAGTAATCCCAGGACTTATCCATACTACCTTAATGTTTGATGTCATTCACCCCTTGTTGCACCGGGAAATCCTTAAAACCTGTCCTACTGTAGGGTCCTTTGTGCCAAGACCGTTCTTAGAAACTCAGCTGCTCAAAATGCAGATCCTTCATGGTTCTTTCTTTCACCGTAAGAGCATATAATGGGTTAGATCCTTACAATCACTAGTCAGCACCCCGAGCCACTAGGCCACCAGGCTCTATGTGTAGCTACATCTAATACAGACTGTATCTTAAACTAGTCTAAATATTGGGAACTGAACCATATTCTTTTTTCTCAGAGGAAATGGTGCTCAAAGAGGGCATCCATTTGGAAGATGTGCCGTCAGAGTACCTGAGCCATAAGGAGAAGTATGAACTGGCCGTGAAGAAAGCTTGCTATCTGTTCAAAATGATCCGCAGGCTTCAAGAGGAGGAAAATACGGGAATGGAGAACTACCAGTAAGTAATGAAGTAGCTCAACTTTAAAAAGGGCCAGCCATCTCTTGATGACCCCTTTTTAGGGTTCCGTACCAAAATGGTACAAAAGGAACCCTTATGGTGAGACTTCGTTGTCTGTCTGTCTGTCTGTCTGTATGTCACAGCAGGTTTTCTCAGCAACTACAAATGCTATCAACTTGAAATTTGGCATAGTTGTACAACTTGCTTGCCCGCATCTATTTGTAGTAAAAAAAAAATGAAATTAATTTTATTAATAATTGAAAAGGGGTCTAGAATGGGGGGTTCAAAAATGAAAGTGGTTCGATTATAGCAAATTGGGTGTCATATGAAAGGTCTTAATCTGCACATTTCAAAACTAATTTTTTGAAAATTTTCTGGTATCGTCTTGGGTCGTCCCATTCGTTTTTTGTCAAGTTCTTAATTCGTCTCATTCTGCTTTCGTCATCCATTCTTCATTCGTTACATTCGCTGGTAGTCTTTGTCGTCTTTGGTCATATTTGTTTTTTGTCTTGATCTTATTCAGGTTCATTCGATGTTCGTCACTTCTTCTTTTGACATGTTCGGTGTTAGTCTCTTTACGTTTTAGTCTCATTCGTTACTCGTCACTTTATTTTCGTCACGTTCGTTGTTGGTCCCATTGGCAATAAGTCACATTCGTTTTTAGTCCCATTCTTAATTCGTCTTGTTCGGTTTTCGTCTCAATGCCCGCTTTAGTTATACAACCTCCGCTTTTACGTTACTGGCCACTCAACGACAATAATGCTTAAAGTTTCAAGTGGTTAAGAATTGTCATAGAAAGAAAACAAGTAAAATTGTGAATATCAAACGGGGCAAATAGAGAATGTGTCCAATAAAGAATGAGATCAATTTCTAAAGAGACCAAATAAGAAAAATACGAACTTAGAATAAGACCAAAGACGATAGGACGAATAGCGAATGAGACTAGAAAAGAGATAGACTAACATCGAACATGTCCAAAGAAGATGATGACGAATACCGGAATGAGCCTGAATAAGAAAAAGACAAACTACAAATATAACCATAGACGACAAAGACTACCAACGAAAGTGACGAATGAAGAATGGATGACAAAAGCAGAATGAGACGAGTTAAGAACTTGACAAAATACGAATGGGACGACCCAAGACGATACCAATTTTCTGTGATGTACTTTTTGATTTATAGTCAAAAATGTACGAAAAATTACCGTTCCCCCCCTTATCTCCGAAGTTTATTAATCAAAAATTCTGAAAAAAATCCTGACGTATAAATAATCTATATATATAAAAGGCTAAACTGACTGACTGACATATCAACGCACAGCCGAAACTACTGTACCTAGAAACCTGAAATTTGGTACAGGGGTTTCTTTCATGATGTAAGTGAGCACTAAGAAAGGATTTTCCGAACATCGACCCCCAACGGGAAGAAATGGGGGGGAGTAGCGGGAAACTAATTCTACGCGTACGAAGTCGCGGGCGTCCTCTTTACTTATATTTTCTGGGAAAAATAAAATAAAGTGTTCATTATTTACAGTTTTTGAGAAATAACAAAAAAACCAAGAAAATCTGTATTAAAATTTAGGCTAGTCAAAATCGACCTTATTGCCTGGAAAATAAAGCTTATAACAAAATGAGTATTTTCTTTTGCGGTTACCAAGCATATTATCTTCAATACGGAACCCTCGGTGCGCGAGTCCGACTCGCACTTGACCGGTTTTTTTTACGATGGGGAAATGCGTTCACGCGTACCACCTAGATCCAATGGGGGATGGTTACGTGGGACTCGACAACCTAGGGCGGTCAGAATATCCACTAAAAACCCAACGGTAAACCATCAGCGTCCTTCACATTCGGCTGTGGCACCTCGACGGCAGAGCGGAGCGCCGCGTTAAATCGCAAAACAAAAGTCGGGCGCAGGTCCATACAAAAAAACGACACTACGCCAGCATTCTGTGTATTTCGCTGGCGTTGCTAGTTCAAGTTCCTAAACTAAAAACGCTTCTGCCACGTCTTGCCCAACGTTGGATTTAATTTGTAAGATTTCCGCTGCGCATTGCACGTGTTTGCGGCTCATGATTGCAAATAAGATGGAAATCCTCTCTCCCAGTGCCGACACTTACCCTAAAAAAAAGTTTATTTACTAAAATGGACACTAGGTCTTAGTATTCACAGGCGTAAAGGCGCCTTCAGACAAGACAGCTTGCGTTGAACTACAGAGAGGTTGATGTAGAAATATATGAATCCATAAGAAAAACTGATAGCGTGTGATGAAAAGAAAAAGACATACTTTTCGGACGTTTGTTTGTAAACTTCATTGGGAGCTTTCGACTGCCTTACCTACAAAAATAATGGTAGTTGCATGAGACGCGAGACCGCACTGTGTGAAAGCTTAGCTGGTTGGTACAGATATTGCATGTGGAACGTAAACGTTACCATACAAATTGAAAGTCACTATACTAAATAAACCTCACAAATATTGTTGGCGGCGGCGGTCTTAATGCCTTTAGGTGTATAATCAGCCTTTTGTACATTTATTTATATTTGTAATCTTCTAAGTTAAAATTTACGCCTATTAATTAAATATTAAAAATCCCCCTCCTTTCAAAACTGCAGTAAACTAAACTGAAATCAGTCAAACACAAGATAAGAACAACCACGAATAAATTTGCTACCTAAGTCCTAGATAATATCTAATAGATCCAATAATCGATCTGCGAAGGTCTCATCAGTAAAACTCGTTTCCAACACGAACGACACTATTGTAGGTACATAATTGCGCAAACTTCTAAACTCATTGGCATTGGCAATGAATGCTTTAAAAACAAGTGAAAAGGTCGTCGAAGTTTCCAAGGTTAAGTCATAGGCATAGTCATTAGTCATATATTTTATTGACTTATGTTGTATTTACAAAGATCCTAAATACTATTACATGGATCAACATAAACCCTGTAAGGGCACTGCAATTACTCTGCTTAACTAAATTGTGGAAGAAGCGAAAGATATTTGTCAAGATCGTAGCAGGTGATCGTATAAGTGGTCTCTGCCTACCCGTCTGGGAAACAGGCGTGATTTACTGTATGTATGTAACTAAATTACGTCCCTAATTAAATTACAATAATATGTTTTAAATTTACCAATACTTGCTTACTTATATTATCGAGTTACAAATATATTATAGGTACCTATTATTATTTAATGTCAAAGTACACTTGCTTGGATGATGGCACTTTGCTTTTTTATGTTCGGGGCTAAAGGCCCGTTTCACGAAACTGAAAGGAAAAGGAGCTAAAAAGAGACTTTCGCTTGTAATTTGTAACTTGTAGCTTCGTGAAACAGGCCTCAGTCCGTTTTTCTTAATAAGTAAGTGGAATTAAGGATAGCTAATGACTTTTGGGCGGGAAATAAATCACAACAGCGTCTATTGTTTTGTCATAACTATTGTCATATAAATAAAAACTGTTAATCATGGTAAGGATACAGATGACAAAAGAAGCAAACAAAAGTTGTGAGGCGACGTTTAAAGCGCGTAGCTGTCAAAAAAAAATCTGTATAAATTCAGCTTCGGGCGATAAGGTTTTTTCATAACATGTATCTACAACATGTTCAAAAATTGTTAATATCAGACTAGATTTGAGGGGAGAGTTAGTTAGTTAACGTATTTTGTATGTATATTTTTAGCTGCACAATCCTCTTAAAGAAGTTTTTGTTAAAATTGTTCATCACCTTGTATAAGTACCACCATGATTTTGTCATATTTCAAAATTAATTGCAATAAATGCAAAATTAATGCAGGACTTCCCGACCTGTAGGGCGCGCCTCCCTGAGGTGACGTAAATAGATGCCCAGGGGAGCGCGTAAAGCGTTACATTTTCGAAAAAAATAAGTTTTATGCGTATACTTGGACATCAAACCAACATTATAGATCACGAAAGTGACCATTTGTCAACTTTGTCGTAGAGAGGTGCTAGGCGGCTCGCTCGGCTCAGCTATACTGCGGGACGGCTCCCCGCTGACGCTGCACTATGTGATGTTCATCCCAACGCTGATGGGTCAGGCCTCCGTGGAGCAACAGGTCCTGTGGATCGGGAGGGCTTTCAACTGTGACATCATCGGGACTTATGCGCAGGTAAGATTCTTAGAACAGTCGACTTGGCAGCTAGCACATTTGTATTTTCTCGCTTATCGCTCAATGCGTCTCTTTCGTTATTGACTGGGAAGAGAGGGATCACTGAGCGATAAAGTAAATAAAATTAATAAATACCAGGGTAGTACTGTTAGGCGCTGGGTTTGCAACCTGTCACTAATATACTAGTAAACATCTTAGCCTAATTGTGCAAAATGTGGTTACAGAATTATCAGGAAGTTTTTAGAGTTGTTGGTAATTCTGTAGCTCTGCCTACACCACGCTGGGAATAAAGGCGTTAGTTTTTGTATGTATGTAAATACCAGGGGCCCGTTTTATTAGGTCCTGACCTATGAAATTGGCGTTTTATATGGAGAATTTTATGAAAACGGTGGTTTTCATACATTTAATTTTGCGGATTATTTAGTAACGTCAAATGCAAACCAAACAAAATTCTGTCAGGAATATTGGACACTTCTAAGCTATATTATACATATCTTAATTACTTAAAAATAGTTAGCTTCATAAAACTCTGCGTAATTGAAACACTTGAACTCACAGCACATGAAAAGAGTTGAGTTTAATTTTAATTTTAAACACTAAGTAAGAAATTGAACCATATTATTTGTATCTAAAACCTTTGTAACATACTGTATTAATCAAATTTAAAAATAATTTGGAAGTTAAAATTGAAATGAATAAATTCCGTACGAAATAAAAGACGTAAAAATAACGCCAATTTCATAGGTAAGGCCCCAATATAAAGCTACAAGTAACAATTTTACAGCTCTAAACTGGCAACACTGCTCAAATGGCTGGTCGTCATTGGTCGAGGTTGTGGCAAATGGAAACTTGTAACCTGTAAATTGCAATTTATAGCTTTATAAAACATATTGACATAGTCCCATTTGTACTATGGATACTAGACAAAGATAAACATAGGTACTTATTAACAACTACTCGCGTTCATCACACAAATATATGCCTAATATGCCCATACCCGCAATCGAAGCCAGGACCGCTAGCTTCGTAGGCAGGGTCACTACCAACTAGGCTAAATGCGTCGTCAAGTCGCGGACAACATATTCTAGCCGCTCTAAAACGGCCTACTTAATGAATTGCGTTAATTGTAAAAGAGTCTCGTGAAACAGTTAGATTAGTTAAAGGGATTAAACCTATTTACTCAGAAGAATCAAGGATCAGGTCCTGAGGTTCAGGTGCAGCCGCATCCGCTAATATTATCAAAACACGACTTTGCTCATATTCATAAATACTAGTTCTGCACCGATGCCTCCCATTAAGGTATGGTTGCGGTTGTTGTACAGTGTTACTTCAACGTTGAATGGGCGATTATACTTAATTCAGCCTCTGGCGCTCTGCTTCATATAGCGGTTAGTCTCGTTCTGTTCTAGTTTTACAGTTTTCATTACTGCCATACTAGGATTACAGAGCAATAAGTAGTCAAACTCAGTAACACATTCCAGACGGAGCTGGGTCACGGCACGTTCATCCGCGGGCTGGAGACGACGGCGACGTACGACCCCTCCAGCCGGGAGTTCGTGCTGCACAGCCCCACGCTCACCTCCTACAAGTGGTGGCCCGGCGGACGTGAGTACAACTACTCCACTCTACACACATCAGCAATAAACCTGACTGTTCTTCTACAAGTGGTGGCCCGGCGGACGTGAGTACATCTACTCTAGTCTACACCTCACTATTCTCCTACCAGCGAGTTTCTTCTCTACTCTAATGAACTTCGGTAAGTATATTCATAGCACTAACTTTTGGCGGATCGTAAGCTACAAAAAAGGTGTACACTATTGCAATATTTGCAATGCCGTCAGAGTGGCGCATAGATTTAGATTTTCTAAAATGGCTGAATAAGTAGTTCTCTAGCACGGGTAGATATATTTGTACTCAATAAATAGACCATAAATGTCTTGCATTCACGGACGCACTAATTATGTATTACTAGCAACCCACCCTCGCTTCGCTTCGGTTTGTGTGCGTTTTCCTGAATATGTGCATAAAAACCGTCCTCTTGAATCACTCTATCTATTGATGAAAACCCCATTAAAATCCGTTGCGTAGTTTGAAAGATCTTAGCGTACATACAGAGGAACAGAAAGTGGGAAGTGACTTTATTTTAAACTATGTAAAGATAGTAACTACAAAAACTTAATTAACTTAATTATGGCATGCCAAACAATAGAGAATATTCACGACTTTTTTTCATAGCTTCAATAAAAGCTGATTCATGTAACAAACAGTTGAGAAAAAAATAGTTTTTGAATACCTATAAAAATTACCAAGATATTACTTATTTTAGTTCATTTTCCTCACCAGTGGCCCACACCGCGAACTACTGCATAGTGGTAGCCCAACTCTACACCAACGGGAAATGCCACGGCATCCACCCGTTCATAGTTCAGCTACGAGACGAGGAAACCCACATGCCTCTTCCTGGCATCAAGATCGGAGAGATAGGTGCCAAGCTCGGCATGAACGGCACCAACAATGGATTCCTCGGCTTCGACCAAGTGAGGATACCGCGGGAGCACATGCTGATGAAGAATGCGAAGGTTTTGGAGGTGAGTTGGATCAGAAGGTTAAGACTACGCCGAGCGTCCAGTGGCGCCCACATTGTTTTTCTAATTAACTAAAGTATTTTGTTGTACAAATGAATTCACGATTTATAGGGTATTATGACTTAAGTCACATAACACAAAACAGTGGTCACCTTTTTAACCGACTTCAAAAAAGGAGGAGGTTATACGTTCCACAGTATGTATTTTTTTTTTATTTTTTTTTATGTATGTTCACCGATTACTCCGTCAATTGTGGACCGATTTTAAAAATTCTTTTTTGGTTTGATAGAGTATACTTTCGAGGTGGTCCCATTGTCAGCAAATCTGAATCTGATGAAGGGATCAGTGAAGAATTGAAGGAACTCCTCAAATATTGTATGCAAACATATAGCGATTTTAGTATTTTTAGTAACAAATGTAGCATTTGCATTCAGAAAGTGTCACTTGGTGAAGCGGAACTGATGATGAAGACCACAGATGGCCACCGGAACTCCTCAACGGTACCGATTTCAAGGGTGGCGATAAGATATCTCGATTAAGATAGTTGAGCGACTACAACGAAGCACATTTAATTGTTTTAAAATGACTATGATTTTCCCGCGGCGTTGCTTGCGGCGAGCTTGAAATGTCTTAAACTACTTGGGTTGTTGGGACTACATAAGCTTATTATGATCACTAAAAAGTGTAAAATAAAATAAACGTTTTAAAAAACAAAAAACCGCCTTCATAAACGCCAAAAATAACTTCTACTACTAGGTACTTAGTAGTAGGTACCTATCCTATTAGGTTAGTCTAACTGAAGTCGGCGACCACAATATTTTCAACAAAAAGCCGACTTCAGTTGGACTAACCTAATAGGATAGGTACCTACTACTAAGTACCTAGTAGTAGAAGTTATTTTTGGCGTTTTTGAAGGCGGTTTTTCAGTGAAGTTGACTACACGAAGGCTAAAGGTCAAAAGGTCACTGACTGTAGTCAGGTTCAAACGGGTAAACCGATTTCTTGTCAATAATTTACAAGTACTGTCATTGTTTCTTTCTTATTTGATGTGCTTAAAACAACCAAGAATAAACTAAAATTACAAAAATAATCGTTAGGCACTCTAATTAATAATATGAACATTATAAGGAGATGGCTACTGGAAAAGAACACGACATTATCTTAACAAAAAACATTGTCGTAACGTATGCTTCCGACATTGTATGATGCAATGTGCATAATTTACATAAATAGACATAAATGAGTAGAGAAAAACAGACATGAGATAAAATTATCATGACTGTCTAAAAACCAATGTTAATGAACTGTTAATTCATACGTTTTGACAGCTGTTAACACTCTAATCGTCTGTTAAGTAGGTAGTTGGTGAAATTCGACATAAATATCGGAGTTGGTTCTATTTAGCTACCTTTCATCAATATTGCTTGAATTCAGAGTTATCTGTTTTATAATGAAATCGTATGGGGGTCTAAATTCATCTTCGGGGGTACTTTTTTTATTAATCTTGTTAAGATATGTTTTTTATCTAGTGTCCTGTTGTATAAAGTATTTTAATATTGTAACTAATATTATCATATGATAGCCAACTGGTATCTTTTTGTGTTAAATCTATCTAAAACTAACCATTGATTGTAAATTATAATAGGGAAACGCAATCTTTTCGATATCCTCAATCAATCAATGATATGCTATTTAGATTCTGATTAACGTAAACACGCATGTATGTTACACGGATTTATTTGGGTATACGTATTTATATTATTAATAGAAAATAAACGGTTTATTTTTTGAATCGGTTTCGTCTTTAATACCTAAGAAACGATTTGTGTCGATTTCGTTCGAACGGAACGTTATGGAAAACGGCTCTAACGATTTCAATCAAATTTGCAATTTCAATGGTTTATGGGGGCGAGAAATCGATCTGTCAAGTTGTCATCTTCGAGAAAAATCGTGTTAAAC
The DNA here is from genome assembly GCA_948252455.1 of Acleris cristana. Taxonomy (NCBI): domain Eukaryota; kingdom Metazoa; phylum Arthropoda; class Insecta; order Lepidoptera; family Tortricidae; genus Acleris; species Acleris cristana. Next base: position 3,293,207 of record OX411774.1, on the reverse strand, counting down.
CCGAGCGACGCTCGGTCCTCCATGTACTGGTGTTATAATTAGTAAAAAAATAGGAAATACAGCTATATACGGCGAATTATCCACAGTTCAAAACTATTAGTAAATGTGAAAATCCTAGGCTCTGCTAATTAATCTTAGTAAAATGCTTGATCAAAAAATCACAAAATTCAGATGAAAAACTTCAATGTTTATAAAAAAATATCCCAGGACGGCACATACGTGAACGCGCCGAGCTCGAAGCTGACGTACGGCACGATGATGTTCGTGCGCGTAGTGCTCGTCAACGACATGTGCAGCTACATGGCGAAGGCGGTCACCATCGCCACGCGGTACTCCGCCGTGCGGCACCAGTCGCAGCCCAAACCGAAGTAAGTGGCATCGGTGTTTAAGGGGACATGCAAGGTCTCCCAGCAGAAACCTACCGTATTTTGGGAATTTATTTACTAGCTGAGAAGAATATTATTATAGTATTAGTATATTTTGACTAAAATTAAATAAAATTAAATTCATTTATTTCATTTACATAGATTGTTGTATTGACTAAGGGCATGAGCCCAGCTTAGCTGAATTTGAGCTCACCCTTGGTGAGCCGAGGAGAGATTAAATTAACAAGTGAGGGTTTTTTCAATGGGTCATTGCAAGAAAACAGGTGTGTAAAATAGTTGTGATTTACTTGAAAAACTTTTCTCTAAAATCAAAAATGACAGAGACGGAGCCCAAAATAGAGATCTAAAAAATTGTCTACATTTTTTTTTAGTTCTTTGACCAGGTTTGCTTCCTATATTTACTTCTTACAGTAAAACATCAAGCTTTAAAATCCTAATGTCGAAACGCAAGTTTTGCCTGGTTTATGAAATATAAAACTGTCTCTCTTCTTCTACACCTCGTTTAGCCACAATAACACCACAAAAAATCTTGAATACATTGATTTTACCTCTATCAAAACTTGTACTGTGACTAGAGATAAGCTCTGCTAGCAATACTGCTGTTTGTTGACGTCACCGCTACTAAAAGTCTTAAAATGTGCCTTTGTCCTGATGCCCTGGAGTGGCAACATACCGGGCTCGTCACCTCGGAACACCGAGATCGCTACCAGAAGCCGTCGGCAACATCAAGGGTCTGCTAGGCTTCCTGATAGAACTGGGTTGGCCAGCAACCCAGCACGCAAAAAAGGCGCATAAATTAAGTCGTCGAGTTGCGGAAAACTAGCCCGCTCTAACCTATAACCTATATGCTTCTATCCAACAGCGAGCCTGAACCCCAGATCCTGGACTACGTGACCCAGCAGCATAAACTCCTGATCGGCGTGGCGTCCGTGCACGCGCTGCGGCTGAGCGCGGGCTGGCTGTGGAACATGTACAACAACGTCACCGCCGAGCTGGAGAGCGGGGACCTGGACCGTCTGCCAGAGGTGACGACAGTTTCTTTTGTGATCATTCAAGGCATGCAAACGAACTGACATCTAATGGAAAGTGTACACTGTCGTCCAAACACCTCAGCAATGATAGGGCCTTAAATCACTGCGATTGAGTAAAAACTCTTTAAAATCACGTTTCAAGGAGGACATGTTATAGCGCTGAGGAATCATAACACCATAACAAGTGATGTTAGATGCTTTGACGTTAGAGATTTGTGTGTTAAAGCCAATCAACTACTTGTCAGACGAATAACTGCGAGGTCTTTCCCAAGAGTCGCGCACATCGCGGATCAATCCGTCTATACCCTGTCTATTTAACAGAGTTAGCAAAGCGTTGTCTCTGTTGCACTTTTGTATGAAAATGAAAGGGACAAGAAACTGCCAGTGGGCGTCAAAAATCGCACGTCGATGGCGGGCTCGGCTTACATGCCGCTTGTTGGAATATTCGTAATATTTCTCGTGATTTTTGTTTGTACCTGCCTCTAGCACCTCAAATAATTAACTTATTGATAACATGACATTGTCATGTCATGTTTATTCATCTATAAATCCTAATTATGTAATTTAAATGGGAAACAGTCTAATAAACGAGCCAGGTAAAAATTTGTAACCAAAGATAAGCACTTGAAAGCGTCCGCACCGTAAGAGCGACAGATGTTGACTAAACTTTGACAGGCATGTAAAACTACCTTGTGCCTGTGCATCGTCCTTATCGCTGACCAACTACGTGCATTCTCTGTTTCCTAGTACTAACTCTGTTAAATAGATAAGGTATAGTCTTACCTAGACAATGTGACCGCTAGGTGGTTATCCCTTGAGCAAAAACTTATTTAACCTAATGTTATGTTTGGGCTAAAATCTTTCGCCTAAACTTCTTTTAGGCTGAAATAAGAAGATTTAATATACATCAATTGTGAAAATTAGTTAATTTACGTTAGGTATTTTTCATAAATATATATTAATTAAAAAAAAAACGTTTAATTTGTAAAAAACATATTTGACCAATCAATTTTCGACAAAATTAGGCAAACCATTATTATGTCACTCGATATAGAGCCCTGCTAGGTCTTTCCTAAAAAATGCAAAAATCACCGAACAATCAGTCGTGTAATAAAATTATGGATAAAATCTCTTGCCAAATATTACAGAAGTTGATCTGAAAAGGCCAAAGCATTCCAAAGGCCTACTTCGAGTTCTCATCTGTCTCTCCCCTCACAGCTCCACGCCCTGTCCTGCTGCGTGAAGGCCGTGAGCACGGCAGATGCCGCGCTGTGCGTGGAGCGTTGCAGGCTCGCCTGCGGCGGGCACGGCTACATGCTGGCCTCCAGCCTGCCGCTCATGTACGGGCTCGTCACCGCCGCCTCCACCTACGAGGGCGAGAACACCGTGCTGCACCTGCAGACTGCGAGGTTTGTAACTAATGGTTTGGTGTTACTCTAGTTTTGATGGTACATCCCACTATAATATTGCAACTGAGAAAAGTTCGTTTTAGTTTGTTACTGCTGGACGGATTTGGATGAAGTTCGAAATGGAGATAGCTTATGCTTATACCCTGGATTAACACATACCAGAGAGGCAAACCTGGCTGAAGGGTATTGGGGCTAAACCGAATTGGGTAAGTAAAGTTTTTTGAAGGGGTGTATATTATATTTTTTTCTGATAGTGTTTGGTCTATAAACCAATAATGTACAGTTATTTTATTTTTAATCATTATAGTTCTTCTAAAATATTTTTTTTAAAGTCGTTTATGACAGTTCTCTGAGCGTTACGGAACTATACGCGTTACCTTAGCCTAAATGATAATTTAAAAAAAAGACGTATTATGACAGTACTTTGTCCTTCTGTTGTCAAAATTGACAAACGAATAAAATAATGGTTTCGCTTTCGTTTGTTTACCTCCGTGTTATTTACCAATTGTTTCCTTGAATTTTACGACGTCTTCTGCTCAGACCCTTGGATTTGGATATTACCGCATTTCTCGACGACCACCGGAACGCTTTATTGGACTTGGATTGGACCTACTCTTGACGACGACTCCCGCGCGTATTTTGGCTGACGATTCTTACTATCCCTGACGACCTCTGCATTGTTTTTGGACTCCGATACAAGTTGTTTGCATCATCTTTATCCTTATATAATGGATACATCAAATATTAGTCCTGCAAACGCTGCTTGTGATAGAGCATGTTACAAGGATGAAGTAAGATGTTACACCGTCGTGTAAAAAATTTAGAAGAGACTATCCCAGTGCCACTTATTCTTGTCCATACCAAAAGCTCTAAAAGCTGCATGGTGCCTAACCATGGAAAGGAATTGCCCAAAACTACTCTTGTATGTCTATGAAGAGCATGTCAATGTGATTCAGCAAGTTAGTATGAATTTCAAAGAGTACATAAGGCAGCCAGGATAAAATCCATAGTAAGCAGCTCTAATATTAAAGTCAAGTGGCTTTTCGACACCAACACTGTTTGAGCCCTCAAGCCCTTCAACCTCAACATCATCAAGCAACAAAGAAAATGTGTTTGCAAAGCACAGAGATTTTTCTCCTTTTTAAAAGAAAAACCCAATATTGAAGTGCCGAAACAGTATTATTGGGTTATACGGCCGCACTCAGAGATGTCAATTAAATTTAATGCTTGTTAAGTGACGTGTTGTCTTATTCTATTGCTGTAGCAAAGAAAGTGACAGCAGCAATTTTAATCAAGCATTAAATTAAATTGACGTCTCTGAGTACGGTGGATAGACTTTTAGGCAAAGCAATGTAAACTAAACCTAATTCACATTTTAATAAATAACTATGTTTAAAATAAAACAAGTTGATACTCTACAAAGAAGACCATTTTAACTTGAGCAAAGTCACCGTTCAAAAAATATTAAGAGTATATATGCTGCGTCTGGAAAAATACTTGAAAAATATTATTTTTAACTGCCAGAACCAGGCCAGATATGCAAATGTCCAATGAATTATTGATTGTTTCGAAATTCAAATAGAGAAGCCTTCAGACCCTGTAACTCAAGCCAGGACATGGTCACAATACAAGTCCTGTAACACGTTAAAATATCTTATAGCTTGCTGCCCAAACGGTTTTATCTGTTTTATTTCTATCCTATGGAGGAAGGATATCAGACAAAGCCATTACAAAATGTAGTGGCTTTGTTGATATTGTTCCTCCAGGGGCTGTGGTATTAGCCGATCAAGGCTCCAAAGGGATACAGATGGGGAGTTTCAAAAAAATATGGAATTGTCCGTTTTGTTACCAAGAATCTTATTGGATTTTGATAACAAAACGGAACAATTCCATACATATTTTTGGGTACATATTGGGATACAATTTTTTCTAGTTCAGAATAATGATCCCAACCAATGTGCAAATTTTTTCCCAAATCTAAAGAAAAAGTCAACAGTGTGCTTTTTTTTTGAAACTCCCCATATTCTTCTTCAAGACAAACATGTTAAACTCCTTCGCCCTCTGAGTGTATCATCAACTGAAACACCAACAAAAAAAGAAGTCATTCAAAGCAAAATCATCACAAGTCTAAGGATACACGTGGAGCGCGTGATATGGAGGGTGAGGGAGTTCACTTTCCTGAAACCTCACTCAGTAATTAATCACAGTTATATAAGATACATTGACGAGAGTTTGACCATTGACAGGGTAGTATAATAAAAATACAGAGAATATTTAAATACTTTGTTTTATTTTATTAAAGCACTTCATAATATTAACACTTCTGACTTTGACTAAAATGGGTTCACTAAGGGCCGCTAGCTAGAAGCAAAAGGATAACCTGGTTCTAGATTTCAATCTAATTTGACATAATTATAGTTCCATACTTAGTTTGACTGAAACTAGATATTTCCTGCTCGAACAAGTGGCCCTAAGTTAAGAAAGAAAGCAGTAGTATAGCTTTTTCAAACCACACACGACACGGCGCCCTCCGCCACTTAAAGGTTCGACCCCACCGCTGCTTAAAATACGGCTACGGTACGGAATCGCAGTGACGCATCGTATCCGTACCGTTTTTATCGCATGCCCTCCACACCGCTGCTTTAAAATACGGTGTCGTTGTGTAAACCACCGTCATGTTCATATTACGTAAATTTCTGGAATCAGCTTGCACGAACTCGTTTGACGCACTCATTATATCGCCTGGTGTCAGGGCAAAAAAAGTGTAATTCAAAGGCAGAGTTGGGGTCGTCAGGGATAGTAAGAATCGTCAGCCAAAAGAGTAGATCCAATCCAAGTCCAAAAAAGCGTTGCGGTGGTCGTCGAGAAATGCGATAATATCCAAATTTAAGGGTCTGAGCAGAAGTCGTCGTAAAATTCAAGGAATCAATTGGTAAATAAAACGGAGGTAAACAAACGAAGGCCAAACCATTATTAGTTTGACAATTTTGACAACAGACAAAGTACTGTCATAATACGTCTTTTTTTTAAAGTATCATTTAGGCTAAGGTAATGCGTATAGTTCCGTAACGCTCAGAGAACTGTCATAACGGACTTAAAAAAAAATATTTTAGGAAAACTATAATGATTAAAAATAAAATAACTGTAGATTATTGGTTTATAGACCAAAGACTATCAGAAAAAAATATAATATAGACCCCTTCAAAAAACCTTACTTACCCAATTATGTTGTTTTTGAAGAAGTGAATTTATTTTTCGCATAAAATGTCCTTGAGGCATTTTGAAACAATTAAAGACGAAGTTAAAAAAATGAACAAGGTGTAGAACTGACAGGTAAATGCCGCTTGGGCATGTTCCAAAGCACATTTCAATTGTTTTTTTATCCTGTTTGATTTCCATTACTAACCCTTCACTTCCTACCCTTGAATCGTATCTCCAAAAAGCATCCATGTATATCGCAGCGCACGTTAACTCCAGATACCTGGTGAAGGCGTGGCAGCAGGCCATGGGCGGCAACGCGCTGACGCCGACCGTGTCGTACCTGGGCCGCGTGTCGGCGGGCCGGCGCTCGCCGCCCTGGGACAACTCCATTGAGGGAATCATACACGGGTTCCAGAGGGTCGCCGCCGGGTAAGTGCTTTTAATACTACATTACTGCAGAGAGCGGGAAATTGGCTGTTGCGGAACGAGTAGAGTTAGCGTGGCCGTGATGGAGTCGAGGTAGTTGGTAAATAATAATTATTTTTTTAATTTTTCCTGTATCTGGAACTCCGAACTTCGCGGGCTGATTTTAATACAGAAATTTTAACATTTCCGAGCATGTGGGAGATTCATTGTGAAACAAACAGTCATCTACAACGTACTTACTATAAATTATAATAAGACCTGGAGTGCCCTTATGGTATTATAGTAGAGTGGTTATATAGGAATGCAAACCGATAAGCCAATAAGATAGTTAACTTGCGTTATTTCGGGTCGGTAATAAACCGGTAATTTAGATCGAAAAGGTTAAATAAGGCGCCTAAAAAAATTCTAGAGCCTCCATTAAGAGCGACAGCGCGGCGCAACTTAAGACGACGTTAAATTTAATAAACGTTTAGGCAACAGGATATTTATTTTATTTAAATTAGTTTGAAACTGGTTTTAAATTTTTACCTAACTAAATTCTGGCGTTTAGTTGAGTTATTCCTGACTAGCTCCCTGCCCTCGCTTCGCTTCGATATTTATCGAGTTTTTTATAACACCCGTATATAAACCAGAATTTAATATAATAAAAACCTTCCGTGAAAAAATATCTGGTGATGAAAATCGCATCAAAAACCGATTTAGGAGGAGTTAGCGGGTATACAGACAAATCTTTTTTTTTACTATGTAAAGCTGTGCGCGAGGTTTCATACTCGTGTACCTTCATAGAATGCAAAAAAACCGTGCTGCACAGTTCTATTCCCTGACGAAACGACTACCTTGAACCTTACAGAAAGATCGCTCAGTGCGTGGCCAACATCGAGAAGCGACAGAAAAGCGGCGCGTCGTATGAAGACGCTTGGAACATGACGTCGGTGCAACTCACTCAAGCTTCCGAGGTACATTTAGTTCTTCTATTGAACTGAACTTTTCCTAATACACGTATCAAAAATGTCCAAGGATCAATAATATTGCTACACTAGCTTCAGCCCGCGACTTCGTCCGCGTAGATTTCTATTGTGGTTATTCCCTCGGAAACTTTTAAAATTTCCGGGATGAAAAGTAGCCATGTGTTAATCCAGGGCATGCTATCTCCATTTGATCCAAATCCGTCCAGCCATTACAGCGTGAAGGAATAACAAACAAACACACGCACAAACTTCCTTGCATTACAATAATGTAAGGACATTTTTGATCCCCTTAATTTGAAAGTGTTCGTCACAGTGAACATACCGTAATGTTCATTTATTTCGTTATTTTTTTGTTGCAAAATTTACTGGTTCAAAATTAAAAAGGGTTTGAATTCACGACCTTTTTCATTTTTGTCAAATTATTCGATATTTTTGATGTGTGTAGTTCAGTTTCTCTTTAGACACAATTACACAATTACACAATTAGCCCAATAGTAACTTATTTCATGATGTTTAATGGTTTTTTTTAATGACATATTACAGAGTTCTAGAATTGATGCTAGATATCATGACGACGCGCTGGCCTAGTTGGTAGTGACCCTGCCTACGAAGCTAGCGGTCCTGGGTTCAAATCCCGGTAAGGGCAGATATTTGTGTGATGAGCGCGAATATTTGTTCCTGAGTCATGGATGTTTTCTATGTATTTAAGTATATATTTCTCTATACAAGTATTTATATCGTTGTCTAGTACCCATAGTACAAGCCTAGAGCTTAGTTTGGGACTGGCCAATTGGTGTGACATTGTCCCCTTATATTTATTATGACCTGTAAGTATAGGTAAATGAATCATTTATACACATCTGCCAAAGAAAAGAAGTGTTATGTTTTAGGCTTGGCTTGATAAGTATGTGTGTTTATTTATTCCATTATAACTTCTTAATGCGTGAACCGAATAATAAGATGTATTGGGTATTGTTAGAATCAGCCAACCAATCGGTGGCAAATAAGACATCATTTCAAAACCCTTACTCGTACGTTTACTTTTACGTGTTTTTAAACCCCCGATGTAAAAAGAGGAGTGTTATATGTTTAACGTGTGTATTTGTGTAAGTATATATTTATCTGTCTGGGGCATCGCAGCTCCCAAATGGGTGGACCGATTTGTACGCGTTTTTTCTTAACAGAAAGTTAGTTTAATCAGAATAGTTCTAAGCTAAATTTCATAAAAATCAGTGCCGTTTAAGAGATATCAGCTCAGAAAGTAGGGTCGCAATTATTCGGGGGTTTTTAACTATTTTTTAACGGACTATAATGTCTCAATGCTCGGCAAAGACCTCCTTTCCTTCCTTCCACGAATCTGTGCCAGTCTTCCACCATTGAATCTTATCTCGCCAACGTCACCTTGGCCTGCCGCGACGCCAGAATTAGTGCACATTTAGCCCACATTTGTATGCGGCAGTTTTATTCTATTGTGTTATTTCTATTTAAAAACCGGCCAAGTGCGAGTCGGATTCGCGGACGAAGGGTTCCGGACCGTTATCTAAACAGCATTAGACACTAACCAGTTGGCGTTATTAATATCGAGCAAAAAACGGCCAAAAAATCACGTTTGTTGTATTGGAGCCCCGCATTGGACGATCTCACACAAATTGATCAAGTCCCAAACTAAGCTCTAGGCTTGTACTATGGGTACTAGACGACGATATAACTACTTATATAGAGAAATAAATACTTAAATACATAGAAAACATCCAAGACTCAGAAACAAATATTCGCGCTCATCACACAAATATCTGCCCTTACCGGGATTTGAACCCAGGACCGCTAGCTTCGTAGGCAGGGTCACTACCAACTAGGCTAGCGCGTCGTCAATTTTATCTGTGAAAAATTCCAACTGTCTAGCTAACACGGTTCATGACATACATCCTAGTGACAGACAGACAGTGGAGTTTTAGTAATAGGGTCCCGTTTTTACCCTTTAACCCTAATTAAAAAACGTAAGACGTTACCCAAACACACTTCATAACACTTGTAATTCCTCCAGGCCCACTGCCGCGCGTTCATTCTATCCACATACTTCGAAGAGACCGAGAACCAGGTGAAGAACGTCACCCCAGCGCTGAAAACGGTTCTTCTAGAGCTGGTCGATCTATACGTGGTGTACTGGGCGCTGGAACGCGTTGGAGACCTGCTCAGGGTGAGTATGGGGTATATCTGGGGATTCGGGAGGCCAAGAAAAACATCCGTAGCGTCTTACAACTTTTCTTACTTACAAGCTCTAGAAATTGCTTTGTTTGGTCCAGAGGCCCGTTTCACAAAGCAACAAGTTACAAATTACAAGCGGAGCTCTCTTTCTAACTTCTTTTGCTACAAAGTGAGTTCCGCTTGTAATTTGTAACTTGTAGCTTCGTGAAACGGGCCACAGATCACAGCATATAAATATTTTGTGTATAGAAATGTGTTTTAGTGTAGTTTTAAAATTAGGGCAGTTGTTATTGGCTGAAAATTTAATTGAAACTAATATGCAGATTCATATTCCAGTCTAAATAAAAGTAATCGTCGTAATTCATAACTTATTATTACTGTAGAAAAGCCGAAAGTAAACGTTTTTGACGTAGGCAATGGTGCCTAATATATTAATTTCTACTATTTTGTCAAAATATCAAATGCGTGACGTAAGTGAGCTGTAGTGTGAAGCAAATAACTGTTTGTAATGATTGTTAATTTCCAGTTCACATCTATATCCGAGCGCGACATCGAGAAGCTGCAGTCCTGGTACGAGGAGCTGCTAGTCAAACTGCGCGTCAACGCCGTCGGGCTCGTGGACGCCTTTGACCTAAGGGATGAGGTGAGACATCGCCTGTTAGGCTAAGGCAAGACAAAAAATACAAGTTTAAGAAGGCAAAGGGAAAGGGCGAACATTCTGCTAAGGGGCTATATAAGTTTTACATTATCAGTTTTCGTCTACTGGTTGACTGGTAGCGAATGCCAGTGGGCATTAGGTCCACCAATTGTACTCTACTGATTATTTTTTTTAGTTTACATGAATCCATCATGATTTTTCAATCTTCAGATAACAGTTTCTGTCGGATATATTATGTAAGCTCTGTCCTTTTTATTTTATATGACAAAGAAAATAGTGACAACTTCAACTAACAGATACTTTTATCTGGGGGTTGGATAAAACCAGGTCAAATAGATATTTTTAATGATTTTGGATTTACTTACTGGGCGTTTTTTTTTAATCAGCGGCTTTAGAGCTATATTAGCTCTCTAGTTTAGTCTAATCAGTGCCAAGCGACAAGTCCAAGTGCAGTAGACGAGTCTGACATAGATCAAAGTGTAATAGAAAAGTAGTTCGTCTCCAGCCCTTTAGCAGTTTCTGTTACCTATTGCCGCTCGGGTGCTAGGGTTGCGTCGATGCGCGTCGCTCGATACTTAATAAGCACGCAAACAAACACGGAGACGGCGCGGCCCTGGCTAAACCGGCCCGGTCCGTACTGTTGACTTTGCTTGTGGTGGCTCGCGGCGCGTACGCTCAAGACACGCACACATGCAAGCCGCGCGATATACCTTTGTTTGAACATGAACTACTGTACCTCGTGCCTACAATCTACATCATTCCTTTGGAAAGGATATAAGAAACAAAGCAAACTAATCTCTAAGCAATGTCATCTTAAAGTTTCAAAATTGACAACATTTTAATTTTGGTGACACCTGCAAATTACTATAGGAATCGAAAGGATTTTGCCTCCTGAACACGGCAAAATATTTATTTCAATTTATTTTTCTTTATTTAAAAAAATATAAGAAAGTTAAAAAAAAACTAATTTTACCAATACTACGCCCGAATAGATATAATACCATTGCCTTTTTCACCAGAAAATAAGCTGTCAAAATTCTAAATTTGACATTTTACACTATTGACAGACAGATAGATACTTAAATAATTATCGGAGGACCGCCATTATTAAAAAAAAAGAACTTTTTTTAAATACAGACTGGCCTAACGTAATATGTCCATTGTGTCATAGAAATGAAGTTACGCCCTTTTAGAATAAGTACATCTTAATAAATGAATAATAAAATAATTATTCATCCTAGGGAAAAATTAAAACTATTAGTGTCTTCCTCCTTCCAAACAGTATCTATAGAACGAATAAAATTATATTCCATAAAAAGTACCCAATGTAGGCAAGAGGTTATACCGTGATTAAATGACTATCTCGCCATAGATCCTCCACTCGGCCCTGGGCGCGTACGACGGCCGCGTATACGAGCGGCTGATGGACGAAGCACTGAAGAGCCCGCTCAACGCGGAACCCGTCAACGAGAGCTTCCACAAGTACCTCAAACCTTTCATGCAGGGGAAGCTGTGATCATAAGGCCTTTTACAGACAGTTACAGGTCGACACACGTAAAAAGAGCTCCGAGTGGAGGGGATATGTTCCCGCATGTTGTCTACTGACAAACCAATAGCGCGGCAGCAAAGCGGAGCGGTTTACTCCCCCCGTCGCCCCCACCAATTTGGTCCGTAATTTGTTCACTGCGCAGGTAGGTCGCTCAGGGCTCTTTTTACGTGTGTCGACTTGTATCTTCAAAAAGGAGTTTATGTAGGTTAGGTTGCATGTGGAACTGTGAAGTAGCTTTTGTTTAAAAAATTTCAACAGCTTTAAAGAAAAAACCTATTCAAAGCAAACGATTGAGTCGAGGGCATGTTAAAAAAAACGCAATGTTAAAAAAAAGGTTCACCAACTTATTATTACTCGTATTGTACATAAATATAGAGTACTTTGCTATAATAATCAATAGTTTTTTTAAACCGTAGCTCTGATAACAAGTAATAAGTTTTTAATCAAAATAATGTTCATACTGCAAGTTCCATGAGTGATATAATGTTACCCAAATCAATTTTTTTTTAGCCCATACTTGTAATTTAAGGTTAAAATTAGCTACGATGCTACATATCACACATCAGTCCTGTCCCTTTCTCACAAAGGCATAACAACCGAGAATAAAAGGGAAATCCGAATTTTAAGACACATCGGAGTATAATTAACCATGACTGTTAAGATCTAGATGTAAGTATCGTCGCCTATTGCGAACATAAGATCAAAAATGTACACAAAGAAAAAAGAACAAACCCTTTAAGATATACAAAAATGGTTATGGTGTATACAACCGTCTCAAAGAAAAAGGCAGTTTATGGATGCGGCTTCATTTAGGCGGAGACGAGCAGAGCGGAGATGAGACGTATAGGGATTGACCAATCTAATAGTTGAAATCCACATCTCGTCTCCACTCTGCTTCAATGGAAACAGTCAAGCGGAGATGAGCGGAGCGGAGAGGAGACGTTACTGTATTACTACATTGTAATCACTCCACTCAGCTCCGCTCGTCGCCGCCTCAGTGGAATCACTTAGCTCCTTTCACAGCTCTGCTCTACTCAGCTCCGCTCGTCTCCGCTTCAGTGGAACCGCAGCCTAAGACATGAATTGAATTGCATACCACAGCGATTCCTAAAGTGTGGTGAAAATATTACCAGGGTTCCGCGAAATTGATCAAAAAAACTACAGCTGTGATAAAAATACGCACGTGTAGACGAAAGTATTAAATGGCATTTGGTGAGTGTTCCGTTACCTTGAAAGTTTGGGAACCCCTGGCATAGCTCATACTGCCTTTCCCTTTGGTTGGTAGTTGTATGTATATTTAAGAAACGGTTGCTATATTTTTATGTAAGTCGAACTGAACTATTGATAGATTTATTTATGTGTTAATTAATTAGGTGGTGGATGTGATACATTCCTTATAGGGGTGGCCGTCTTGTAGATGTATGCAAATCATTAAATATATAAAAAGATGGCCACCTCACTTGGCTAAGAGATTTAATTGTGAGATTTCTAGAAGATGGTATTTACAAAATAAATTTTATATTGTTTACATTATAACTTGTTTTATTTGAATAGTAGCTGTTGCCCGTGACACCGTCAGCATAGAAGTCGATTATCGCTTCTCCCTCGGGAACTATCCAATTTTCCGGAATAAAAAGTATCCTGTCCTTTTCTTGGACTCGAGCTATCTCCATACCATCGAAATCAGTTCAGCAGTTTAGCCGTGGAAACGCAACAAACACACAAAATTACTTTCACATTTATTAGTATGGATTGGATACCTATTTGTAGAATACCTACATGCAGGGCCTCTGTTCAACACGGTAAAAACAAATCGTTTTTGACCTGGGGCTCTACTTTGAAATCAGCAATTCGAACTTCGGATCGCCCCGTCACTTTCTTGCGAATTAGTGACGCCTCGAGAGCAAAAGGGATAGCAATAGACGAGTGTTATCGTATTGTCAACGTTTTGATAGCTCTTATTTACTTGACAGTAATGGCGGCTGACGTCAAAACAATAGCGTTACAGAGGCTCTACTTTGAAATCCGTAATTCGAACTTCGTCTATTGCTATCCCTTTTGCTCTCGACGTGTCACTAATTCGCAAGAAAGTGATGGAGCGATCCGAAGTTCGAATTACTGATTTCAAAGTAGAGCCCCAGGAGGCTAAATTGTTCCACTTTGAAGTCGATTGCGATGCGCTAGGTAATAGGCCAGCAGTGGCCCGTTTCACGAAGCTACAAGTTACAAATTACAAGCGGAACTGTAAGTCTCTTTCTAACTGCTTTTGCTAGAAAGAGACTTACACTTGTAAAAGTTTAAAAAAAATACAATAAGATATTCAAATTTTGGTGACAAGACATACGAGGGGTAAACCGAGTTTTCATTTCCTTCTAAAATAACCGGTATTAACGATAACTACGCGAACGACACTATGCCAATATTGTTTACATTCACTCACTTCCTTCTGTCAAATCAAATTGTTAATTGACTGACAGGTCTAATCTTGTGAAGTGTTTGTTTTTGTTATCGAGGTACGCACCGAACAAGACTAAATTGTCAAATGTAGTGATTATATTCTCTTTGGTAGTGCACTCAAACATTGATGGGGCCATCATTCTCCCAAAAATTGAATTGAATTGTTATCTGGGTCACATCTATTCTCCTCATTTCCTGGCCAAGATCCGGGTAAGGGATCACTCCTTGTGCGAGTGCGGTTTAGATGAGGGAACGGTGTACCATATTTTCTTTAACTGCAGTAAAAATCCTGTTTCCCTTTACAATCTTCTTCCAAATTATAATCCCCGCCCCACCAATCTCGCATTTCTTCTTTCACTGATTTATACCCCCTTCATCAATATCCTATCTGAATACATTGAGAAATATAGAATCAAACTTTAGACAGTCGATCCCTATTCCATTAAACTCCCTTCACCCAACCCTCGTCCAGCTTTTTGTAAATAGCTCCATAAAGTTATTGTGTCCTTGTGTGTTGTGGTCTTTGTGTTTAAATGTATATAATTATCATATTTTTATTTGTGTTGTCCTAGGAAATTCAACCAATCATCTGTTGGTGAAAAATATTTGGCATAATACCGTACATTATGCCTTGTCTCTGCGACGGATGCCATAAACTAAAAACATTGATTGATTGATTGTTGTTTGTTAATGTTGAAATGTGTTGTATTAAGCTTAAACAATACAGATCAGACAGAACATGTAGTTAAAGTAAACTAATGCTTAATGCGTGTAACCATGAATAAACTGACTAACAGCTGTCGTGCCTGCCTGACTACGTCAGAATCTTTCTCATACTTCTTGTATGAAAATGTACAACCAGAAATGTATTGGTTTTGTACATCTCTTGAGGTTGGTTGTTTTTATTAAAATTTATCTTTATCAATAATGTTAAACATTAAATTATCAGCATAGATTCTCCTGTCATATTTTTTTATGTTCAAGGTAAAACAAGATGAACTCCCAAAATCATTATGCAACTGCTGTTACAGCCTCCTCAAAAAGTTTGCTGAATTCAAAAAATTATGTATCCAGTCTGAGAATATTTTACTTGGTTTAACCCAGGGTTTAAAGCCAGAAACAGAATTAGAAAGTTATTCGGATTTTAGTTTGGAATTAAAAAATAATGCAATTAAAGGAAAAATAGAAGATGAAACAATGGTGAAGACAGAGAATGGGGTTTATATTGGTACAGTTAATAAAATTAATTAAAAACTGAATCCTAAATTACTTTTTATAACTTAATTATCTCTTTCCACTTCAGATGTAGATTTCTGTGACGATATCTCAACTTGTGATAAAATTAATACAACAGTTTGTAGGTGAGTTAAATAGCAATTCTAATAAAATTTTAGATTGTAATATTATTTTTTAACGAAGTTATGACTTTGTAACATTTTTATTTAAGGGAAAAAATACCAAGAAAAAGAAACCAAAGTGATGGAAAAAGGGGACTTTTTAAACGGAGGCAACCTCGAAAACCATTCAAGTTCACTTGTGACCTGTGTCACAAAAAGTTTAGTTTCGAAGAGCGGTTTGAGGCACATAAATTAGAACATGAAGGAAAGAAAGTGAGTACGGATTATAAAACAATAAAATTTAATATAATTATTTATTAAATAACTGTCTTAGATTTAAGAATAGTGTTCCCTTTCAAAGTAAAATTTCATATATTTAAACTATTTATGTCTTTCTGTATAACTATACCTTACTAGATTCAAAACCTTCCCCTATATTTTTCAGTTCATTATTTTAAAACCAAAATTGCACCTGTGGTGTCATGTTTGCATACCATCATGTTCACCTCTATGAAACGTAACGGTTTTTATTTTTGAAGCACCAATTCGGTTTGATGGTGTCCTTGATTTTGAATTAAGGTCTTTTAAGTTGAAAAATTGGTAACAGCACAACTTGTGCAAAGAAAAGTATCAAAGGTTAACAAATCCCTGCCCACTGCTAACCTTTTTTATGGTCCTTACAGACAGCAATTAAGTGCACACCATGTAATAAAACCTTCACAACATGGGGTGGCCTGAAACGCCACAATGAATGCGAACACAGTAGTCACAGTGTTGAACAACTAACATGCAAGCTTTGTTTCAAAGTGTTTAAAAGCTTACGAACCCTTAAAATACATGGAGCATCACATGAAGACAAGAAACCACGGATATGTGACGTATGTGGAAAGAGGTGTAAGACCAATTTAACGTTAAAGGCAAGTATTGTGCAAACTTCTAAGTACCTACAAAACCAAGTAGGTAAACAAGCTACAATTAAATTTAATGGCGTGATAACTTTTAATTTAATAGAATCATAGCGTGGTTCCAAACTTTATAATTCTATTCTAAGATCCTTTCTAGCGTTGTTCTTGAAAAACATTTGTGTTGTTGATGCACCAATTAATTTAACGCTTAAGTATGATTCCGTAAATGTAAACAAAATACAATACAAACTGTTACTAAAGTCTTGTTATTATCATTTAGTTTAATGTACTATTTATTTACAGGCTCATTTAGAAACGCATATAGAGAACCGCGAACGCCACTACTCGTGCGAGCACTGTGGAAAAAAGTTTCTAACTAAGAAAACTTGCAATTCCCATGCGTTACGCCGCCACTCAAACAGAAGGTTCATCTGCAACTATTGCAACTTCCCTTTCACCGATAAAAATAACCTCGCCAAGCACATACTGATACACGAAGGCAAGCAACAGTTGCACAAATGCGATATATGTTTTAAAGTGTTCTCGTACCAATCATCTCTCGTAGTTCATAAAAGAATACACACTGGGGAAAAACCTTACGTGTGCAGTTATTGTCCGAAGAGTTTCTCACATAGAGGGATGCTTGTTGGTCACCAGAGGATACATACTGGGGAAAAGCCACACAAGTGTACGGTTTGCGACCAGAGTTTTACGCAGCGAGGGACTATGAAGAGACATATGAAAGTGCATGATAGACTTTGTACATAACAATAGACTGATGGATGAAGTATCTACTCTAAGCATACACTTTGTACATCAAGATTTGTAAATGTATTAGCATTAGCAACCAAATAAAGATCTTGCAATGTATCTATTATTACGGACATTCGGCCCTGGACAAGTCGAATTCATGAAGTTGACTTGAAACATTTGAGGTGTAAATCTATAGCTAAGTTAATCCCACATAAGGCACTTCGATTATGGAAAGCATTTTGGCTAGGTCACCTGGTTATGTCCTTATTTCAAACGACAATACGCACACAAAGTTAATTCTGCCTTTTATCCATTTAAGGCTAAGGACTGCTTCGACAAGATATTAAAGTGGTTTTCTGAAGCCCTGATTTTTTAGACATTTTATAGAATCTTGCTTTAGCATTATTATTTTATTATGTATACAATTAGGATTTTTTTATGATAATAAATTATACTCTTGTACCTTGTAGGTAATTAAATTTCATTCCACAAAGAGTAATCTATTGGAAAACAGATTTAATTTGTAACTATTGTGTATTATTAAGTACCTACCTTAATTTAATGCGCTGTTTTTCTATCTTGTTACTTTTAGATCTGTCAGCGTGATTAATATGTATAATCATGCCCAATTACTGAAAAAATAAAGAATCTAGTGTGTTTATTACTGTCTCACTATCATCCCATCTACGATCTACCTATAATATTTATTAAACATCAAAATAGGCAGACTTGCTTTATACAAAGGAATAGAATAACAGTAGAAAGAACAAATTAAAGATTTCCATATTAGTTACATTGTAAATAATACGCAAATGATATAAAAGAGGATGGAAATATAGAAGAGTGGAAAAACTTTTTACAATCCTCTAGTATATCAAACATACCTGTGGCCCGTTTCACGAAGCTACAAGTTACAAATTACAAGCGGAACTCTCTTTCTAGTAAAAGGAGTTGAAAAGAGACTTCCGCTTGTAATTTGTAACTTGTAGCTTCGTGAAACGGGCCTCTGAGGTCCGTTTCACGAAGTTACAAATTACAAGCGGAAGTCTCTTTCTAACTCCTTTACCTAGAAACCCTTCGTGAAACGGGCCACTGGATTTATTTACAAATTATGTTTACTACTTTATTTCCGGTAAAAACCGAAACTTAGTAGAGTCAAGTGCAACACTATTAAATCTTTGTCATATGATACCATAGACGAAGTTCTAGCATAGAAACCGGACTAAAAGACGTACTTTACGTCAGCTATCTTTCTCTACTTTTATATTACGTATTACACGAGAAGAAATGAAACAAAAAATAGGCTGTTTTTCTTCTTTAATTGTCATTGTCACAAGGTTTTAAGACGTCAACAACACCCGCATGTCAAACGAACCTCCAGTACTACAAAATCAAAAAGTCTGTATTGCGAACAGAGTACATTTATGTCTGGGTGACTTTTTTGTTTAGTCGTGTAGTTGATCGCAAGTTTGTGACTTTTGTGATCTTGATCTTACAAATTAATTAAATTCTGCGGAAAATCCACCAAAATTGTGTATGGCTTTGGTGTAAATTAACTTTATTAGCAGGTTTGTAACCTGCAAGCAATGGCTTGTGTGGTGGAAGGCTGTGAGTCACACTATAGGCGGAAAGAAAACTCGGCTTTAGGATTGTCTTTTCATAAGTAAGTTTCTTACTATTTCCGTTTAGTTATAGGTAAGATTTTATGTAAAATTGATAATATATTGTTAGCCAATTCATCTCATTCATTTAATATCGAAATCTGGACCTAATAGTATCATTTTTCTGATTGTAAATAAATATGCAATCGAAGTTCGGAACTTGTGATGTGACTGCGATGTAAAAATATATCGATAATTTCAGATTTCCAAAAGATGAAAACTTGCAGAAAGAATGGGTTCGGCGAATAGGAAGAAAAAATTATATACCTAAAACGTGGGAAAAACTCTGTTCGAAGCATTTTAATCCCAATTCTTTTTTGCCAACCCAACAAGAAAAAGGGCGACATCTCAAACCAGATGCCGTACCTATGTTCATTGTATGTATATGCCGTACCTATGTTAATTGTATGTATGAAAACATGGATATGAAAAACTTCTTAGATTATCGTTAATTTGATAATTTTATAGTAGTTATTGTATATTTTCAGCTTTTTAAATGACCGGTTTCAATTTTATTTTGTTTTAGGAACCACAGTCAGTATCTTGTCATTTGAACGAACCGGTAAGGGTTTTTTTAATTATGTATAATTTCTGTTTTTATATACTTACCGGATACATTTATTTTTATTTTAGGGTATATATACACAATGTGATAGACCCACTAAACGTCAAAGAACACACCACTCAGATTCATCGCTGACTAAATTGGTTAAGGGATTTTTTAAATAAGTGTTTGCAATTTATTAGGTATTCTTCTATATTTTGGATCTCAATAGCGTTTTTATTTTGTAGATTCAAAATTCAGATGTTCCTATGCCGTGTACATGTAGCAACACAAGAACTTATGAACTCTCAATTAATGACGATGGCTTGATAAAATCGTACCAAAAAAGAATTAAATCTTTGGAGAAAAAACTCGAGAGAGTTAAAATGGTATCGAAACGACGTTTGGTTAGAATAAATACATTGACGAAAAGAATTTCAAGAATAACCAAAAATCATGATGATTCCCATGATGATTGACTATTCCCATGGAAAAGAGCGTCGGTGGCCTAGTGGCTTAGGGGGTCGACTCGTGATCGTAAGGTACCGAGTTCGAACCCCCGCAATCACCATATACCAATGAGTTTTTCTAACTTAAGTGCATTACCCGACGCTCTTACGGTGAAGGAAAAACATCGTGAGGAAACCTGCACATTCGAACAGCTGAGTGTGTAAGAGGGTAATTGCACAAAAGATCCTAAAGGGTCGAAGTGTATCCGAAAGGGGCCCATCTGTAAGATAAGATAATATAAGATAAGATAAGATTCACATGGAAAAATAAAAAAATTAACTTGCAAGACGAATATTTAGCAATGCTTGAAATTCTGAACATGAAACGCTCTAATTCAAAGATTTTTACAAAAAGCCGAAGGTGACACACTGTCTCGGGAATTTAGTCTGGAAATTAAAAAGTTTGCTGTCAACATTAGGGCCGCCATTTTGTGACGCTCATTCGTTTGGATTGCGTTCGAAGTGACACGATTTCAAATAAAAATGTTTTAAAATCCTGAAAGCTTGTTTACATTCTTTATCTCGTCTCGTTGGCCTTACTTTAGACCGGCTGTCTTTAGAAAATAGAAGTTCGAAGTTACATCAGCTCCATCTCTGTCACTCGTGATTCGAAACTGTATTGAAAGAAAGGTATGGAGCTAACGTAACTTCGGACTTCGATTTTCAAAGTAGGGCCTCAGTATTAAGAACTTACGCACTGCAACACAACAAACATTACAGATTTTCAAATGATTAATACCGGTTTAAATTTTATTTTATTTTAGGAACCACAAGCAAGTGTAGGTTTGCTTGTGCTTCCTAAAATAAAACCAAAAACGTATGAATATCGGTAACACAAAAGGAACTTTCCATACAAATATTTTGGGACACATTAGAATATTATTTAATTATTGCATAGTTTGATGTTCTCCACCTAACTGCCATTTTTTTTTAATTCTGGTGATGTTACTCATAGTGGCAAAAAAAAATGAGAAATGCTCATGTAGAGCTCTTTATTGGTGCGATTAGAGCAAAATGTGGATTTAATAATAATCCCCCTGCTCGCATGTTTCAAGGTGCGTACAAGAGATTGTAAGTCCACGGTCAACTCAAACCTGAGGCTCTACTTTGAAATCAGTAATTCGAACTTCGGATCGCCCCGTCACTTTCTCGCGAATTAGTGACGCGTCGAGAGCAAAAGCGATAGCAATAGACGAAGTTCGAATTACGGATTTCAAAGTAGAGCCTCTGGTTCCATTGGTAATTGCATACCACTAGAGAAAATCACAGTCCTGCATGGGGATGCAATTGCAAAGTCCGTGAGAAGAATAAATAATAGCAGCAGAAATATGCGAATACTGAATTACAGCGAAGACAACGGCTTAACAACGGAATCGGATTGAAACACGTAGATCTCAATCATGATTACTTATGTCCAATCGCGTTCACTAACTGAATACGCAGTAGACGTCGTGCATTACATGGAAGGATATGTCGTTAGAAAACTAAAAGCAAAACTGAAATGTGAAACTTGCCTCTAAAGTTTAAGCGAGCCAAACAATTATAAGAAAATATCATTGATTTCGTTAAAAGACAGGGGAGGATTGCTGACGCCATCACAAGATGTATGTGTTCAAAACATGCCAAGCAACAGAGACGGTATTAAGAGAGCTGCAATCTCAGGTTCCTAAACATCGTTTAGGGCAACATTGTAATTTAATGTTTATTATTAACAAAGTTCGCAGCACGCTCATGCATACAAACCTTTTTGACAGGTTAAATGACCACTCCTTTAAGAACAAGATTTTGATGAAAATCATATTAATCTATTGATAAAAGCAATCTGTCAAACTTATTTAACAGTACGGATGCACATAGAGAAAATAATGAACGTAGATAAAATAAGAAGCCATTTTACTAAATCCATTATTTTCAGAGGTCAATAATTTATCAAGATTCTGTACCTATCAATTTTAGTACACATTTAATGTAAATAATAATGAAATAAATGGGCATAACCGAGTGCGTGCCGTAGAATTTTACGTAAGTAACCTTCAGCATTTCGTGTTTCTTAAATGTCACTTATGCGTAACAAAGATAATGTTTTTTTAGTCGGATAAATTATAGCTCACTTCTTTTGTTTCATATGACAAAAAATCTACAAAAAAAAACATTTTCCGGCCTGTCATTATCTGCATCACCTCCGATACGCTATATTAAAAAACGCTACATAAAGAAAGACGAATATTATATTTGCGATCATGAAATAACGCGATGTAAAATACGCTACTTTTAAAATAGGCTTTTTTTAAATAATCTAACAAATCGTTCATTGCATTAAATTAAAGCTGTGAAATTACATCGACATCGATATTGTTGTCGACTCAGCCACATCACTAACGTTGACGGATGGGAGTCGATCCCATTCAAATCTTGTGACAACACAATAGATAACGAAAGAATACCTATAAGCACATCTTTTTCTAACTCATTATAAATGCCATAAATAGAAAAAGGACAAACATACGTCTCTCATTGTTCTTATTGTCAAAATGAATAATGAATGAATGATTTCCCTCTGGGATAATAAAACACAAGAAAAAAAAAGAATAATGAAATGAATGATAGCTCGTTCGTTTGTTGTTTGTTTACGTATATTTGGGTTTTATTATTTTATAGAACAATATATACTGTTGTTCAGTTGCATTACACGTACTCAGTAATGGATAATGGTTTTAATATCTGCCGTGCGTGTCTAACTGCAGCAGAGTCTTTTTCATACTTTATTTATGAGAATATAACACCTGAAACATATTTGTATTGTACATCTATCGAGGTTTGTTGTTTTCTTTTACTTATTTTGTATATCAAAAAATGCAATGATCCTTTTTGATATGTGAGAAATAAATTATTTTCCATTTTAATCAAGGTAAAATGCGATGATCTTCCAAAATCGCTCTGCGGTTGCTGCTACAACCTTCTCAAAAAGTTTTCGGAGTTTAAACGGATATGTATTCAGTCAGAGGATAAATTACTTGAGCTTTCAAACAGGTTGAAATTAGAACAGGAAAGCTGCTTATATTTAAAAGAGGAACTAAATGAATCGAGAGACCATGACGATACTGTAGTTTGCGTAAAAGAAGAGAAATCACAGCAAAATTGTAAGATTTGTCATTGCATAATATTATTAATTATGGCTGTGGAATACTAATGGATTTACTGTGCCGCAGGACCGGTCCTTATGGAAAACCTTTAAAGCTACTCATTAAGAATGATTATATCATTTTATATTTCAGATGCCGACTTGTATAACAATGTTGTTTCTTATGAAAACAAGGATACATCTAGTGAAAGGTAATAAAAAAATGCTTGAAAAAACTGCACATACTTGTAATTGTTCCTAAATATTACTTAAATAATATTTTTCTTTGCAGTTGTAAAACAGAAAAGTCTAGTAAAACAATACAGAAAAGTTTCAAACGTATGAAACCAAGAAAGAAAAGAACATTCGACTTGCAATGTGAATTGTGCAACAAGAAGTTTGTACTAAAAGCTAGATTTGAGGCACATAAGCTCCAGCATGAGAGAAAAACAGTAAGTCAAATTCTTAATGAAGCAATTATACAAATTCAGCTTGTGTTAACACATAATTAGGTGATGATGCGGTGACACCCACTTTGTTAAAGTCAATGAATTCCTCATTTTTGTTTGGAGTCTACATTAGCATGGGACAAAAAATTCAAATAAATATATTTCAATCCTATCCCACGTAGCTACAAGCGTTACAGGTCATTATTAGCCTTTTAAGTTATGACAATTCAATTTATTTACTTTATAATACAGTTATGACTGTATTATAACGTAAATGAATTGAATTGTCATATGTCAATTTAAAAAAATGTTGTTCAAAGATCGTTTAACCTACACATTAACCGCCAGAATTTTGGTGTGAGCGCATCTCGAGCACAGTCAGTGCTGAAGTGCAAGTGGATTGTATAAATGATATTTTACTGCTTTTACATAATTATAAACTTACATGAGAAAATACTTTCCTGCCCGCAGGTCCCAATAAACTGTGACTCGTGCAACAAAACCTTCACAAACTGGAGCGGCCTGCAGCGGCATCTGAAAGCCTCTCATTCAGCACTCTCCTTCAAGGAGCTGACCTGCAAGACCTGCTCCAAGGTGTGCAAGACTCCACAGACCTTGAAGTCACATTATAAGACCCATGAACAGCGTAGGGTGATAATATGTGATGAGTGTGGCAAATGGTTTAAAAGTAGTTTGACTTTAAAGGTAAGAAAAAAAATTGTTACAATGTATGATGTCACAGATTTTAGAATTTTCTACGTACCTATGTACTTACAGGGGGATCGTATCATAAAATATAAAGTTCAAAATATATTTTGGGTCATAATCATAATACATAATGTTCATAATGGTTTTATTTCTAAAACCGTAAACTCTAGGTTTTATAACAATAGAATACTTTACGGTTTGATGGAGAAATAAAACCAGTACAGTCCGCGCCCGAGGAATCGAAAGTTGGGAAGCCTCTTCCAGAACTTGAGTTGGCCTTATCGCCTAACTACACGGAGAGGCAGGGCACGATGCCGTCTTTTTCCCAACCAACCATTGCTCGCGCGCAGACAACCGTCACATCGGGTTACTTTGGCCCTAGGGGTAACATTGTCCACCCTTGAAACTAACATTGACAATTCGCATAATACAAAGTCGAACATGATCCGGTTCGAAGGACCATAATTGAGAAGTTGTGTTGCCAACCACAATCTTAAATGTCTAGACCTTCATAAACTTAATGTTGCCAACAGTTAAGTCGTAATCGTCTTAAATTGTTTTGACCATTGTATAGCTATAGAAATAGCTTAATCAAAATCAAACTTTTTAATTAATATTGGAATATCAAAGATGATTTTGGGGTGGGCTACTATAGTAACCCGATGTGACGGTATGTACATATTATGACCCATTAAGTATGTATTTTAAACTTTGTATATTATTATGATACCCACTTACAGGACTTATTCGCGCAACATAATTATTTATTGCCTTGACGTTTCGATCGTATTGTACAGATCGTCAGTTCCCGCGATCATTTTCATCGCGAGACTCTTGAAATTATAAACAGCGCGACGGCGACGGCTATCGAAGGCGCCTTGGGTATTCTTGCTATAGAGAGTACGCTTTTGGGGTACAGCTCAAAGCAGAGCTTTCATTTAATACGATTTAGAATTGATAAGTGTGGTCAGGCAATAAGAATTCTTTATTTTTTCATACTGGTCATACTTCAGCCATGCATGAGGTGCTGGGAGAGGGCAATGGCGACTAGTCGAGATTTTAGACATACTCTTATAATCTGTGGTCGAGATTTTTCCTACCTCACCCCCGCACCTCATGCCTACCCCGGCTCTTAATTAAATTGTACGCCTGCAGTTAGTGTTAGTGGCACGTAGTAATTATAGAAGTATAGACTTATTGTCTCTATTAACTTGAAATAAAGTTCATGGTGGCAGTAGAGCAGTTACTTACTTTATGATTTGATTTCCCAATTTGTCTACAGAACCATTTAGAAACACACATAAAGAATAGAGAACGAAGTCTCACTTGCCAACACTGCGGCAAGAAATACATGAGCAAGAAAACGCGTGCCAAGCACATATATCGGAGACACACTGACCGGCGCTTCATCTGTGATTATTGCAACTACCAGTTCACGGACAAGACCAACTTAGTTAAACATATTATGAGTCACGAAGGAAAACAACGGCTGTATAAATGTGATATATGCTTAAGGGAACTTACTTCACAAGCATCTCTCAACGTTCATGCAAGAATACACACTGGAGAGAGACCGTTTCTTTGTAGTTATTGTCCGAAGCGTTTCTCCCATAAGGGCATGTTGGTTGATCATCAAAGGATACATACAGGAGAAAAGCCGTTTAAGTGTCCAGTGTGTGAACAGAGTTTTACGCAACGAGGGTCGGTGAAGAGGCATATGAAAGTGCATGATAGACTTTGTGCTTAAACTTGGAAACTTGTCCACGACGTGCGTCACTGCCATTAATGTCACTTGCTTGAGGTAATAGTGCAACAAGCTAAATAGGGGAGGTGGGAGGATAACTTTTTCGTGGTAGTTGACCTAGAGTTTATATTAGTTAAAAAAATTAATTAATTAAAAAGCATATTTATAACGAGATATGTTTATTTTGAAATAAGATTATACCTACACATAATAATTTAGATTTGTCTATCTATTCAACTGCAATTTAATTGATATATTATGTACATTTTTTTGTATTACTTAAAAAAATATTTTGCATTTTTAAACTTTACTACAAAAATACCAGTGTATCCAGCTTAAAATGCAGTATTTAGAGGTCCGAGCCTTCGCTTGACCCACTTTCAAATTACGATTGACCTTTTCCCCCTATTAAAATGTACTATAAGCTTCCATAGACCTACAATTTCATCCATCGGGCTGGCAACACTGGTGACGTCATAGTCGAAAAATGCTTGCACGACCCCAGGTATTTACTCATTTTATCCAAAACTATCATAGTTATTAGTTAGCCTCGCAGCAATTTATGTCCCGTATTTGTTTTATATTTCTCCGTTTGATGATCCAATAAATTTGAATTATATTAGGGTGTCCCAACATGAGGCTTAAAAAAACACCGTGCTTCGGGGAAAAACGGTAATATTTAAACACATTTATATTTTTACTCGGAATGTTAAATTGCTGATCTTGGCAGTATGCGGTTTCCTGACTACAATGATCTCAGGTTAAACCCATGTTTCATAAAAGTAAAAATATATGATGATAAATTTACACCTTTGATTAGCCTTACAAACTAAATGAATACAAGAACAAATACTGCAATAGCGTCACAATTCAATGGCCCAATGGCGAATGCCAGAATAGCCTCTCACAACCTTATGGTGATCGCACACTACTACGCCCGGGCATCAGATCTGCAACGCCTTAGCTTAAAGTGAAACATTGAAAATTGAGCATTAACTTCTGTTAGTATGATAAAATTTACAAGTTAAAGTAAAAAAAAATGACAGCAGGATTTTTTGTAAAGGTATTGCGATAAAAATCATGCTTTTAGAGGTTTCAATTTATTATTATTTACTGAAAAAAAAAACCGTAGGTAGTTAGTAGCAAACGCCCAGTTTGGTCGAAATGACGTCATCTTGTTTGTAACGGCATTTCGTTTTTTATGTCTAGCACTAGCAGTGACGTAAAATGACTATAATGGCGTCAAGCTCTTTAGTCATTATTCGTCTACTTATTTTCTCCGTAAATAAAAAAACTTTTTTTTTAACTAAGTATGCTTTTGAGCAAACCTGTATAAGCATTATTTTTCGCCCACTGAAAAATGCACTGTATTAACACAAAACAAAGATCACTTCTCAATGATTCACTTTGAGCTGAGGCAGTGCTGATCTGAGGGCTTATTGTCTAACGCAGTCGCAATGACGATCGTTTTCATTTTGAAAATCGAAGGCTGGTCTGCATACAAAATGAAAACCAATTGCTCCACTTTGAAGCCGGTTGCGATTGCGAGTGCGTTAGACAATAAGCCCTCTGGTGTCGAAGCGTTGTAGCTTGCCATGACCTTTATACTAACTGAAGGAAAACGAACCTGCGAACTTCCAGCTTAAACTTTCTGATACAGTTACTCCTATCACGATCACGTATCAGTCCTCCACTCGGTGTAGGACACTGTAAGGGGGGCAAGGTCAGGCCCCTGCGGCCTCAGCATCAGCTGATCATCGCCCCGCATGTGCCCCTTCATGTGTCGGTTCAGGGCGCACTTCTGTATGAACGCCTGGCTGCACAGTTGACATTTGTGAGGTTTCTCTCCGGTGTGGATCATTCTGTGGTTGCGAAGGTCTTTGCGCGCCATGAACTTCTTAGGGCAAAGGTCGCAGGCGTACGGGCGTTCTCCTGTAATTTAATAGTACATTACTGCAGGGACCGGGAAGAAACCCGTTGTAGGACGAGTATAAGTTCAGTTCAGTGAGTTTATACTGTATAAAAGCTTTCGTTGGCATAGAAAATCGTAGTTCGGATCGACAACCGTGTAAACGACTAAGCAAGTTATTCTGAACTTTTGATAGTTTGATCCACTTTGTTCCTCGCATAGTGACGGATAATATGGTGGTCGTAACCAATAGGCAATAACAACGCAAGCTTTGACAGGTGCCGTGGTGGCGAATTATCGTGCAGTTAAGTTAGTAGTTTTTTATAAAAGTTTTAAATACCTGTGTGTGTCCTTGTATGTATTGCCATGAAACTTCTACTTTTGAAGGTTTTGTCACACAGCTGGCACGAAAACGGCTTGTCAGTGGAGTGTGATCGAGCATGTTTCGCCAGGTCAGCCTGAAATCAGAAGTGGGATGTGAGATATGTTACTATCGTCACATTAACTTGTTTTATTAGACTTTCTTGTGATCAAATAGTAACGGTAAAGTACAGCAATCTTCTTAATACACTCGGGTTCTATTGTTGGGTAATTTAAAGACGGTCCTATTAAACTGTGGATTAGATTGCAGCAGCCTGGGGCCCTACTTCCAAAATCGAAGATTGTTGTAACATTATTTCTCGAATAACGAGTAAAAGGGATAACCGTAGTTTCCAATGTAGTGCTTCATAGTTAGCACAATAAAAGTGTAAGGATCATGATCGTGACGATGTTGATGTTGATGGTAAATACAATCTGAAGTTATAGGTGGAAGTTTAAAAAATATAACAACAGACAAATACTCGACGATGCGTAAACAAGGCATGCCAGAAGAAATTCTGTTTAAAAATGTTGTAGCTATCTATAATTATTTATTAAGTACAATATGGACGAAGGTATACCTTGATGTAGAACTTCATGTCGCACTGCGTACACCCGTAGTTTTTAATCCCAGTGTGCCGAATGAGGTGTATCTTCAAGTTCCCCGGCTGAGCAAACTTCTTGCCGCACTGGTAACATCCATAGTTTCTCTCATTCTTATGCGTTTCTATGTGCATCTGGAATTTGTTATTTAAGAATTAAGAGTAGGATTTTTTTGTGTTTAATGTGATACAATCAAACGAAGGTATAATAGATAGTGTATTAAACTATTAAAAAAAATGCCGCATTCACGTCATCATATCAATCATCAGTCATCTGCTTGAGAATGGACTGACAGATTGGGCAAAAAAAATAAATGTTTGTAATGGTAAGGACAAGGTTTATATGAAAGAAGAAATTCATCCGGGTCATGAACAGCTAGTAGTCGCCATGGCGTCCGGTGGGGCAGGGGACTAAGTGGCTCAGTTAGATGGAGCACTCTAGGCTACTGTGACTAATAAAATACCTAAACCTACCTTTAAATTATGAGCCTGCACGAACTTAGCATCACAAAGATGGCAGGCATGCTTCTTAATGCCGGCGTGTATCAGCTCGTGGTTCCGCAGCACATTGAGGTATGCGAAGTCCTTGCCACACGTCAGGCACTGGTACTTGCGGACCCCGGAATGGATCCGGGAATGGCTGGTGAGGCTCCGGAACGTCAGGAACGTTTTGTCACATTCACTGCACTTTATGTCTGGCTGGAAAATGGAAATAGATTTGTATGAAGAAGTTATTCTTCCGATGGACATTGTACAAGTATAGGTAAAACGTTAGAGCTGGCTACGCATTTCGCAGAACGTACAGTCACCAGCAATAATATATGATCCAACATTGAGAGCAAAAATATCTGACACATCTTCATTACTAGAGGTATAAGAGCGTGTCAGATATTTTTGCGCCCAATGTTGGATATTATATTATTGCTGGTCACTGTACATACCAATATTATACCATTTGCAGCACATTATTTAGCAGAAGATTACTTTTGCCGAATTTTGTTTACTTAACAATAATTTTATGTAACATAACAATCCTATAGCATACTTTCATTATGGCATGATATTTTTCTGAAAGCAGAAAAGTAGGTTACGTTAGAACTGCGACCTCAACAGAAACGAAACTGTGTCAGAAAAGTATGTTAGGTTAGGTTAGGTTAGAACTGCGACCCTAACAGAAACGAAACTGTGTCGGACTCAGAAAAGTAGGTTAAGTTACGACTGCGAGTACTGCGACCCCATCAAAAACGAAACTATGACAGAAAACTGGGTTAGGTTTGAACATAGCATTAGGATACCGAAGTGGACAACTAATTAACACTTAATTTCTTATGTATTTTTATTTAAAACATACAAACAATTTATGCCACATATACATTATGTAAAATGTTTTTCTGCGAAATCATTATTTGATTATATTAATATTTATCATCAATGGTATACCAAAATATTATTCTGAATTTGGAAATTATGCGATGTGATTGTATGCTGAAGGTAAATATGTAAAAGGATTTTTTGGAAAAAGATATTTCTGCCAAGTAACATTCTGCAATACAAAAATGTGAAAAAAATAATCTGCAACACATTATTTAACCTAATTAGATGCACTGCACGTCTTAATTCTTTTAAAATGGAACCTTTAGGCTTTTCGACACAGAATGTTAATAACAGCGCATGTAATTAGTGCTGCCTAGATCGACGCCATCGTGCTACTATTGAGGAGTTTTTGTATTTATTCTGTCACTAACTATAAGTATCTGTTTATTTTTGTATTGCACTATATATTGGTTTAGCGTACAGTCACAAGATTTAATTTGGTACCCACCTTAGGTCCAAAGTCAATCTGAAATTCTATAACAATAAGGTTGAGTTTCCTAAAAGTTACAAATGATCTGACATCTCTAATGACATTGAAGACTTCAAGCATATTTTTCTTGAAATGGGTCCCAAATTAACGCTCGTGACCGTACCGTCGGTCTGTCACAAACGGAGCTGGCTGAAAATCGGCGCTGCAGGTGTTTAATACCTCAGCATTATGCTGACCCAGTGTCCAATTCACTGCCGCGAAGACACACTCACGACTCTTTTGTATTGCTGTTAACTGTTTTTATTTTTTTCTGTGTGTCTTATGTGTGTAGTGAATGAATGTGTTTTTCTTTCTTCTTTCTTCAATTGCCTGGCGCGTTTATATCGATACAAACGCATCACTTAGGTAATAGAATGTAGGTGTGTAAAGGTCTACTAGCTGTACCTGACTCGCAGGCGTATCGCGTGTGTATCAATAGAAACACGCGTCAACGGCGCGTAAGAAAACGCGGTGTGCATAGGCCCTTAACCTCACCTTCTTCCCAAAGTGACTTCTCATGTGCGCCTCCAACGTCTCGTATTTCTGAAACCTTTTGTCGCACTTGACGCATTTCATGCGGTCCCTCTTCTTTGCCGGTTGAACACTCTTCCTGTACACTCTTCTTTTTCTCCTGGAAGCACATTCGTTTTTCTGAGTACCTAAGCATAAAATTATTGATTTTTTGTAATTTCTGTGTCTGCTTTAAAAATAACTACAGACAACCAAATATGAGATTATTTTTTAGCAAAGAAAACTGGTGCTACCAATTTAAGAAGAAAAATCATATGAGTAGCCTGCCTTTGAAGAAGGATAGACTCCATGCCAAAACAAAATTTAACACATTCACTTATAGTCAAAGACAGCTTGCTGAAACCAATCTACAAACTACCATGCATATATGGGCGAAGAACAATTATTTATTTATGGGTGGCTCAGGAGACAATCTTTAAACTGTAATTAAGTACACTGCAAAGTTTCTTACTAGAAAATTAGACACTAAACTTATACACCACACTAACAGACTTCAATGGTTTTTTTTATGAAGCAAAATTTATTTAGCACATATTTACTTTATCTTGGGTAGTTCCTCTTCAAATTGTGGCTCACTGGACTCCTGACTAGAGGAGGAGGAGTCCTCCCGGGGCCCCAGCTCCCTTGATTCTTCAATCTCATTGTTTTCACTTGGTTGGCTTTCATTGTCTACCTGAAGCATTGGAGATATCATTTTGAGTTTGATACATTTTCCAATCACATTATTTGTTTATTTATAATAAGATAGAAGCAGCGAGCCTAGTATGGCTGCGTCTATATGTCTAATGTGGATAAAGCATCCGTCACTCTCGTTCTTAATAACGTGCCAGAAGGTGACGGATGCCTTGAACTTTGACACGCGATAAACGCAGCCATATTAGGGCCCCAGGGAATATGTTAAAAGACCAATAGTTGCCCTGACAAACAATACATTAGACAAATCCAGTGGACAGTTTGAGACTTAAATTTTAAATTTAATACGTCTATGGCATGAGGTTCCCAATTAATTCATGATATTTTTTGTTGAGTTATCAACTTATTATTATTTACCTTTAACTGTTGTCTTAGTATCACATTGGACCTGGACACAACTTGTTTGAAATAGTACAGCTGATTCAACAAGTCAAGGCAGGACTGGCAGATGAGTTTAGGTAGAGGATCACTTTCTGAAATCTGGAAAAGCATCCTTTAGTGACTAAACAGCAGTGATACCATGTGTATTTAAACTTATGATTGCGATTTTCTGATGTTGGTTATTGCTTAAACTTAATCTAAGATACAATCTAAAGAATCACGTAAATTACAACATAAATATCAACAGAAACTAAGGGCTCTCTGTAACATACTTAGTGATTTAATAATTTGCAAGGTGGCAATATAGGTTAGCAGCATACATACAACACATACAAAACACATAACAACAGCTACATTTAAAGGGCAGTTTTTTATTCAATAATTGTTATGAATGTTAGACCCATTTCATTTCATATTATTTGTTGCAAATATATGAATAAATACCTAAATAAAATACAGGGGTGGCAAACCCATGCTATGTGAGTTAGGCAGAATTTTTTACAGAGTTTTTCTGAACTACTACTACTACTCCATTTATTTGTATTTCTCCCATTTTGGTTCTGTTACTTTTACATTATATTATCCTCAGATCCCAAGGAGGTAGTAATAAAATTAATAAGTATAAGACATCCTGAGACTCAGACAAATTAAAAAGATACCGGCAGGTTACTCATGTAAAAAATATTGAACATCGCTTGATGTTTGTTATTCTTCGGCCACGTCTGCTCATGATTAACACGTGAAGCAATATTCAACCTTATTTATGGGAGTAACCTGCTGTTATCTCTCTATAGATTAATAAGTATAGTACACAAATGAAAAACCTAGTTTGGAATTAGTGAAGTTATGAAGACTGATAAGTTATTAATGAAAGTAGGGTGGATAGTATACCATAGGTACTATTGAACTTTATTTTCATTTTGCAGGCAATGAGTTGGAGCAATAAATAGGCAGAAAAACTACAATACGATTTTCATAGACCGAAACATAACAATAACTGCCATCTACTTTTTGCTATTCCGCCTCACAGCCTGGCAACACGAGTTACAGGAGTTAATGCTCATAAGCCGATGATTGACTAAGTTAAACAATATTTACCTGAACAGATGTGCAATATTTAAACACCTCCGAAGAACACACGGAAAACAAATCTTTCAGTGGTTCTCCGTTTGCTAAACATGCTCGGCAAACGTTCTGCAAATCTAAAGTTTCCTCCATTTCCTTTAACTATAACTGATCCAGATTTTAATACACTTATATATTAGAAGTAATTTTAAATTAATTTGTTATTAAAATATTAAAATCCCATAAAATAAATCATTAAAACGCAATACAAAATATTAAATTCAATTCAAATGTCAAACAAAACAAAGCAAGTTAAAGTAAAGACGTTCAAGTCATGGTAAAAGTTGCGGATTCACTGATATGTCACAATATTATTAATTAAATAAAACAACATTATTAATGTTTTATTAAATATTAATTAAAAATAATAAGAAATCACTGTACTTATTGTTAAATGCATTTAAAATAGTCAATCTATCCTCGTTTTAATTAAGATTTTTCGATTGGGTTAAGAGGTCTTGAACATGAACATATTAAAAACTGGCGGGAGATACAATGTATACAGCATGTTTATTTTAAGTCTAATTACCTATATGTATAGATAACCTTTCAGTTCCTGTGATAGGAATTAAGACTTCACGCTTCGAAGATAAACCTTCGTAAGATGTTCGTAGATTTAACATACTATGTTATAATAATTTACCAAAAATTGATCATAAATTATTTTAATTTATTTCATTTAATTACAATACCGATAAAACATGATTTAAGTTTTTTAAGCTTGTGAAGGCAAAAGAGCCAGGATGTTTTTTGTAAAGCGCTAAATTCGAAACTTCGGATCTGCGACTCTTTCATTCCTCATTCGTGGCTAAGTCGAATAATAGTCGAGTAAGGGATAGAATAGAATAGAGCTAACGTGACTTCGAAGTTCGGTTTTCAAAAAATGGTCTCCTGCTAATGGAAAACATCACTGCGGCCCATGGGTGATCGATCAATGATCATGGATTCTTTGTTAAATACATGATACATGAATTATTTTTAATGATCAAGAATTTATACGCATTTCTCGGCCCGGCTTTTGTATATGGAATTTATATTTAAGCTTATTTGAAAATTTAATGCTTTATGTGAATTTTAATTCATCGTTTCCATTAAACAAACTGTTGCTGATTAAATTTGTAATTAATAACATTTAAAAGTAGTAATTTGAAAAATTAGCGATTTCCGTTCTTGAGTCATAACATAGGCCTATTTGAATATACGCGGTATAAATAGGTACCTCTAGTATACGGATTCTGAAAATACTAAACGTACCACAGAACTATAATAATATTATAATTCTGTGCTAAACGTAAATACCTATTGAAGGAGATGAAAACAAGAAACACGTGTAGGTATATACCCATAAATTTACATTTGTTTTACATTAACTCTCGTCTGTAGTCATTACATTACATTAATCAACGTCAATCTTGTTTAATATAAGCAAATAATATACCTATAAATACGTACTCTATTTCAAATAACATTATACTTACTAGTAGGTAACCGTAGACTATCTAGTTATAAGTAGGTAAGCTTTCGCTACAAATTACGAACTTAGCGAAGGTGACAGGAGACATGTTTTGCTCCGAATAATTTTGAATTAACGGTAATTTTAGTGTAATGTTATTTGAAATAGTCTACCTAACTAGAGTTACAGTTAAAATTATTTACATCTCCATTTACTTATATTTGTTACTAATTTGGAAACGTTACCTATCACATTTTTTAATTTAATGCTATAAATTGGCTGTTATATTACCACCAGCTAATTTCCTTTGTTATGATTTTTGTGTCCATAAAACTTATTGAGGCCAAGTAGGTAGGTAATATTTTGTAATATGAGATTCTAAAAATTGCTTGCAGTTTGCATAGCGCGTACCTACATCGTCATTATGTGGTATTCAACAATGAATGATTATACTCGCAATTTGTCACTCGAAGCTTATCAAACAATCCACAGCAGTTATTGAGTCCGCCACTCATCGACATACGTACATGTACACGACGTTAGAACTTTCCAGTCATAATAAAGTGTAACAAGGATTTTATGGAGTCGTTATGAATTTAAAAAATATTTTATCGCAATAAAATATCGTTTGCCAACGCACGTTCCTACTTACATAATAAAAAAATGTAAATACATTCGTATTTCAGTTTTTCTTATCAAGAAATACTCTTAGGTACTACTAGGTAGTTAACATTCCGAGATTAAACGGCTGTTAAATAATAAAATAATAGCTTGCCCAGGACGAAGATTATCTATCATTATCTACGTTTAATGACCTGCTGTGAATAATGTTACTTCGTAGCTAAAGCTATGAAATAATGAACTTAATATACTTAATACCTATCCATATTAAATTCATAAATATGTGTTCTAAAGGCGTTGAAAGTTAATACACCTATTTCAATACCTTAATCTTTGTATTATTAATAGCCTCTTGTGTTTTATATGAACAACGATAAAATGTACTCGTTAACTAACAACTATTTAGGAATGATTAAACCACTGATAAAAGTAAATTGATTGGTAATTTGACCTAAAAGTAAAAACGAGCAAATATGACTGGTTTTTTAGGCACCTAATCATAGCTTTAGATTAACGGACTTTTGTCTTGAGCAAACGAAATAACTAGTTACGATAACATGTTTGATTACTTAGCACATTCAGTGCCAGACTCCCCGATTCCGATACAAAACCCACCCGATGTAGAGTTCTTGGTTATATAGTTAATACGTTAACTGTAAATTCGATTTGCCCCATCGGCCGAGAAAGAAGCGACACGAAGACGTCACCTATTCATGTGTTAATATGTAGCCGTATAGTTTTTAGGTTATGTTAACAATCGTACTTGTTTTTCTCATAATATTGTTGATAGCGTAAACCCAGCTACGTTTGCCGTTGTTTAATTATTTTTAATTAGGTACCGTGGTATCCTGTTAAGTCTAACAAAACAGTAGGAAAACGAATTATCGGAAAGTGTTAATTTTGTAAACTGATATGTTTTGCTTCAAGTGGCTTCAACTCGACCAACCTTGTTGTGATATGTGAATCGAGCGCGACGCTGCTTTAACAATTATGTGGCTAACAAAGTGAAGTGGAATTCAGTGGCATAAAATCCCATTGCTGATAAAAGCAATTTTCAGTTCCATTATTGAAGCGCGGCTGTACAGTCGTATTTTGCGTCAACTTAATAATGTCGAAAAAAATGGGAGGTGAAATAAAAAGTGACTCCGTTCCAATCGTTATCACACCTAATGATGAGAGAATACAACGCTTATCACGTCTTTTTGAAGAGGAATTTGGAAGCAAGCCGTCATTTTACGTAAGAGTACCGGGACGTGTAAATATTATTGGTGAACATATTGATTACTGTGGCTATGCAGTGTTGCCCATGGCATTAGAACAAGATATTTTAGTTGCGGCAAACTTGATACAAGAACGGGAAATTCAACTCCGTAATGCTAATAGTAAGTACAAAAGTTTTGACACAGAAATTAAAACTTTTGAAGATATTGTTATCACCCCGGACGTCGACGGGAAACCGTTTTGGTACAGTTATGTATTATGCGGAATAAAGGGAGCCTTAGAGTATCTCGATAATAAAATGGATAAAGGGCTTCAACTTTACATAGACGGCAACATTCCTCCAGCTTCGGGCCTCTCCAGTTCATCAGCTCTTGTCAGCGCAGCTTGTTTATCGTTTCTGCATGCTCAAAATATTGCATTAAGTAAAACAGAAATAGCGTCCCTGTGTGCTTCAAGCGAAAGGTACATTGGGACTCAAGGAGGAGGAATGGATCAAGCTATAGCATTCCTTGCTGAGAAGTACTGTGCTCAATACATAACATTTCAACCTCTTCAAGCTACATCGGTGAGTCTCCCTGAAGATGCAGTTTTTGTTGTTGCACATAGTTTAGCAGAGGCAAACAAGGCTGCAACCAATGATTATAACCGTCGCGTCATAGAATGTCGGCTGGCAGCTAAAATATTGACTTCTCTCAATGGGGTGCCTACTGAGAAAAAGATTATCACGCTCAGTGAAGCACAGAAACTTCTCGGTAAAAGTTTAAAGGAAATGATTGAGCTCGTCAAAGAATATGTATCACAAGAACTTTATTCTAAGACTGATGTGTGCAGTATTTTAAAAATTTCAGAAAAAGAATTGGAAAGTGTATTTCTTACAGAAAACACAAAACATTTGACTGAATTTAAATTGAAACAACGTGCTCTACACGTGTATGAAGAGGCAATGAGGGTTGAAGAATTCCGTAATATTTGTAAGCATTCTACAAGTAACGGACAAGACAATGGTCTAAATGGGCACGCAAACATAAACGGTAACGGGGTTACAGAAGATAATATTGAAGATACTTTGGCTGTTCTTGGAAAACTCATGTTACGGAGCCACGAGAGCCTTAAGAACCTGTACGAATGCTCCCACGAGAACTTGGATCAGATCGTGGATATATCAAGGACGTTGGGAGTAAATTCCCGCCTTACAGGTGCTGGATGGGGAGGTTGTGTTGTCGCGCTTTGTCCAAAGAAAAAACTAGATAAGTACATACAAACATTAAAAGAAGAATTTTACGATAAACACTGCAATCTAGATAAGGTTGATGCGCATTCATATGTTTTTGCGACGGTTCCAAACCATGGTGCTGTTATTTATGTTAACTAATAAAATATGTGTTTGAATTAATTCAAATATAAGTATTTTAATGATTAATAAATAGGTACTATTTAAATACCTACCATTTTAAATGCATTTAAAGTGCCAATTATTATTATGTAAACATTATGATTTAAGTATAGAATTAAATTAAATTATGAATTTTAATAAAACTCATTGATTGATTGTCATACTAGTATTTAAAAATAAACATACGTTAATGTAATGTATGTGAGAAGCTATGAGCCAAACTTTACCCACAA
Source organism: Acleris cristana (assembly GCA_948252455.1). Classification (NCBI taxonomy): domain Eukaryota; kingdom Metazoa; phylum Arthropoda; class Insecta; order Lepidoptera; family Tortricidae; genus Acleris; species Acleris cristana. The sequence continues at coordinate 3,254,821 of OX411774.1, read as the reverse complement.
CTATTAAGTCGAATGTAATGCATAGTAACGTAGGTATGTATGTTAGATGTTAGTAGGTACATTGTTAGTATATTAATTCATACTTTTTGATTTATGTCAATTACCTAAATGTGGAAAACAATAAAAATTATCAAACCATCGTTAAGATTAAGAACTATGAATACCTTCTTTTAACTATTATTAAATGCTACATTTTTGAATTTTGTTTTATTATTATATACTTATTTAATACCTGAATTAAAAACAACAGCTAAGAGGGAGTAATAAGAAAAAATATGTAATCAGAGCACATGAGTGCAAACAAATAAATAAGTCAAATACCATAACATAACCGTGACGCGACACGAACGAACAAAGGATATTGCCTGAATTTAATGTTGATGTTCTATTCTATTCTATCAAATATTATTAATTAATATTAATAATATTTGATATTTATTGTAATACTATATAGTACCTATAGAGTACTTAGGTATTCTTTGTATTTTTATTTTCTTCTTAGGCTATGCGCGCACGAGAGACTTAGTTGCCTAGCGACAGTACATATGTCTCTATCGCACGTTTTTGCACTTCGAACGTGAAAAAGAGACAGATGTACTGTCGCTAGGCAACTAAGTTGCTCGTGCGCGCATAGCCTTAGCTATACTAAACATGACTGCTTGCTGTGCTAGCCTAAGGGTAAGGGCGACTCCCAGAATATTACAAAAAACAAACAGTCGCCGTCCTATTGAGTTATTTGCTTTTAAATTTAAATAATATAAAAGCAAATTAGACATATCACGTAATAAGTACAATGCCATAAAGTCTAGGTATATCAGACACTATACAACTGTCCAACTGTCCTACTGTCTATACAATATACTTACAAAATCACATTTCTTTGCAGACATCTTTTTTCTTGAATTAGTTCGTCAACTTGATACAACTTAACTAAGCTATTGTCATCACTGATGGGACAATATATGCTGACCGGTAAAGCAAGAAAATACGTAGGTCAGACAGTGAGAGTGTGACGCGGTAAGAAGGTAAGATGCAGTAAGTGTTTTCACGGAACCCTAGAAACTAAACATAGGTAGGTATAATAATAAAAGGTCGGTCGCTATCGCTATAAATAAAGAGTTTTTTTTTTGCATCATGCTGTATATGCGTATAGGGATTTGCCACACTGGATGCGTTCTGCGGTCGTCAAGTATCTTGTATCTCTGTCATAATTTAGTAAACTGATAGAGGCGTAAGATGCTTGATCGGACAGCATACCGTAGAAAGCATCCAAGGTGGCAAATCCTTTAATTTTCTAAATATAAAATACCTACGTAAACGATATTTTTTTTCTATATCGTGATTAAAATAAAACAGTAGATATTTTAAACGTGTGATTTTTTTATTTCCTTTAGTATGAAATTTTGTTCGTAGTCTATAACAAGTTAAAAAAAATCTGAATTTTCATATGTCAGAAAAAATATTGTTTTCAGGAACCTTGAATTTTGAGTTTGAATTTACGTTAGCTCCATTCCATCCCGTTCTCTCGATTTAGTCTCGAAACATGAGTGACAGAGATGGAGCTAACGTAACTTCGAACTTCGATTTTCATGTCTCTTTTTAAAGTAGGCCCTCTTCTTGTCTGAAGACAAAAATAACACTTTACTTATACCAAACCTCTAGGCTGTATAGATCAATGTCCGTTGCCTTTGCCTTTCCCTCTGAGGCCCTAATTTGAAAATCGAAGTTCGAAGTTACGTTAGCTCCATCCCTTTCTCTCGATTTAGTCTCAAAGAAAGAGTGACAGAGATGGAGCTAACGTAACTTCGAACTTCGATTTTCAAAGTAGGTAGGGCCTCGGGCCTAAACACAAGTTTTTTTTTTATACCAACCCAACTGCCAACTGTCAAATACAACATGACATGTGGACTGACGTTTATTTATAACTCAAAAAAATTATATCTTTTGATTGAATTGAGGTGTAAAAACAAACTTTGAACTACAATAAATAATATTGTCATACACATCAAATTATTGCGGTTAGTGGTTTATCTTATGTGTAAATTATTAACTTCTCCTCAAAGCTTTCGACACGTACAGTCAGCAAAAGAGATTGGTTCGTAACGTAACAGAGGTTAGTATAGTTATTATTAGTTTTCTATCTGCTGCTAATGAATACTAAATGTGAATTTTCTACATATTAACTTGTTTTATAGCTTTCTAAGGACTGCCGCTATGATTCTCTCAAAGGTATTTCGTAATATTTTTCTATGATGTGTCAATATTGAGGTTATGGATGCGATTATTTTTGCAACCCTGTTGGATTTTCATTTGTGTTTAATTTTGTCTTTTTACACGTTTTAATTTGCGTTATTTTAGAAAACTTCTAGGCTTTTTAGTAATTGAATCAGTAAATTGATTTCGTTTATGATCATTATTATTCAAAGCATATGTAATTTATTTGGAAACAGCCTTCAATGTTTGTTGTAAATCTGACATAGTGTTTATAGTATTTAATTATTTAATAATATGATCAACAAACAAAGTATTCTAATTTTGTCATTAATCTAAAAATATATTTACATCAGTTATTGCAATTGTTTGCATAAGCCAAAGGAGAACATAATATGTATTTTAATCCTTTCTGCTGAAAAGTTTCACAAATAGATGATAATATAATCTTATTGTATTGATTATTTCGTGGCTAACCTGAATGTTTAACTTAAATATGTATCATTATAAAAAGAGTAAATATCCCATAAATGGTCTTTTATTTTCTGTTATGTTAACACATTCACTGTGGTACGGGTTTAAACAATACTGATATAACTAAATATATAAATATATGACATGGTTAAATATTTTGATGCAACAAAGGCAGCCTCAGCTAGTGTGTGCTAGTGTTACTGCCGCACTCAGAGACGTGAATTAAATTTAATGCTTGATTAAAGTTGTGCTCTTGCAATAGAATAGGACAACACGTCACTAAACAAGCATTAAATATAATTGAATTCTCTGAGTGCGGCAGTTAGTATACACTTACAGCCACACTCAAGAGTCACTTAATGATGATTAAGTGGTCCCTTAGTGATGATTTTTCATACAAAAGTTTGAAAAAAGAACAGGTTAAGTGTCTCTAAAATTGTTCTGAGTATGTTAGTGTAGTGTGAACTGCCCGACACTCAGAGTATACTTTTGACACAAATGCATTACTTACAGAAACTCAAGTGTTTGCTGAGTCTATTGTTTGCTAATGTAACACTTGCATAGAGTGACAAATTGATAGGCAATAATCATGTTTCATGTCCATGCATTCAAATCCCTTGCATATTTGTATTTAACATTGTAAGCATACACAACCTGTTGTTCTAACATAAAAAAAAATGAATGAATTTGGATTTGAATCTGGTATCTCCCTCAAAATTCATTTTCATTTTAATGTATTTTGCGTGTATAAAAAAACTGGTACTAACCCATTTGAATACTGGAATAGACACATAAATGACTATGAATTTATCACTAAATACATTTTTGTTTTTATTTGGTATATTATTCTTTTAGACTGACCCTAATGAGTACCCAGAAAGGACATCACCTGATTTGACTGCTGCCCAGAAGAGACGACTGAGACGCAGAAAGCTTCAAGCAGCCAGAACTGCTGACTGCCTCTTCCATGTTCAACCCATAAACATCATTGACAGCATACGAAGGGATATATCCTTTCTTCAGGCCACCAACAGCTCTCTTGTTCTAGAATTAGACTCACTACCAATCAGAGCTAAATGTACAGGTGAAGCTTTCAACAAGCCTAAACCTGAAAAACCTGCAAAGAAATCTGACTTGGATATTAAAGAAATGTCTTCCACAGAGAAATCGAGAGATGATATCAAAGCAGCTAGAGAAGCTAAAAAATTGGCCAGGCAAAAAGTCAAGAAAATAGATGAAAATAACCCAGTTCAGGAACCAAAAGCAGTTACTGTTAATGTAAAAGCACAAGTAGATGCCAAAAAGGTAAGTCCAGGTAAAGGCAAGGATGAAGTTGATAAGGCTATTCTAACAAATGCCAATAAATCTTTAGGTAAAGATAAAATCGTTGTTGGAAAGCCTGAGGGATCCGGGGGTGTTGTAAAAGTAAATGTAAATAATAAACCTGATGAAAAACCAGTTCAGGCTTCAGCCACTGCTGCTGCATCAGCAGGAGTTGCTGAAAATGCGGCCAAAGAGCAAGTTCTGGCTGAAAGAGCTGCAAAGAAGGCAGCAAAGCAGGCTAAGAAGAAAGGTTCAGATGATGATACTCTAAAAGTAGATGCTGATATGACAATGAAAGATGTTGTAAACACTTTGAAGGATATTGTGAATGTGGCAAAAGAAGTTCAAGATGTCACTGATAAGGTGAAAGCCATACATTTGGAAGTTAAAAAGGTAAATATTATACTATTTGTAAAGAGTAGTTGAGAATAATTGGTATTTTGCATACAAAGACAGTGAATACAAGACAATGTTGTTTAAATTGATGTATATTTCCGAAAAGCCGGAGGACACAAGTAAAAGTAAGGCGGAACTGAAAGCTGAGCGGCGTGCAAAGCAGGAGGCACAGCGGGCGGCTAAGCAGGCGCAGGCACCCGCTGAGAAACCCAAGGAGCCGGCGAAACTTCCTGTTGAATCTGCCAAGGAAAAGGTTTGGAGATGGTCTTATTACCTCGTTTTGTAGCAAACTAGGTTTAAGAGAGGAATGTTTACCACAGAACTTATTAGCTTTTTTTTTTCCTTGATAATTTGCAATCAGTCTAAGGACTACAGGCAAATCTTTGCTGTGAGCTTATTGGCAGACTATTAGCAATATTATATGAGAACATTGCTTAGCAAAACATGGAGCCAAGGTGGTTGGTTTGATCTTTGATTGAAATTTGAGATAATTTTACCGTTATTAAAGTAAAACGATATGATGCAATCATGGAGTTGCTGAAATTCACATAAACACGATTAAGTCTTTAACAATATTATCATCAGGGATAATTTAAATTTTGATATTTTTTTAGGAAAAGTCACCGAAACCTAAAACTTTGGAAAAAGCCAAGTCCAAGCCCCAAGTTATGCAGAGGGTAAACTGGTTCCAACATTTGTATGAAGAGGCTGACAAGAATTCTTTGCAAAAGGTTGCTATTAATACGAAGTAAGTAAGCACTTATAACTTTCTGATCTAATACATTTGACTGTTATTATTCTAATCTACACAACAATGGTTCCTGTGCTAGTAGCATCCTTCGGTTTCCCCTGACTCTCATCAAATCATCAGTCCTAATTATGGGATGTCCACCAAAATTTGCTTTGAACATGGTCACCAGATTTATATTCTACGTATTTATAGCTTCTTCTGTGGATTTCCTTATTTCTTTAACACTTCATTATTTTTTTTAATTTCAGTCTCCACCCAGCTATTATCAAGTTGGGAGTGCAACTGTCCTCAAGGGTGGTGTCAGGATCCAATGCTAGGTGCATAGCACTGCTTGATGCGCTCAAGAAGGTATTTTTGCCTCATTTTATAGGGTTCAAACCTTTAAAGGGCAGATATTTGTGTGATGAGCATGAGTATTTGTTCCTGAGTCTTGGATGTTTTCTATGTATGTATGTATTTCTCTATATAAGAAAGTTTATCGATATTGATTTGGAACCAGGTCAATATTTTGTGAGATTGTCCCCTGATATTTATTTATTTACAATCCTACTTGCTGCTTCATCATCATTGTCAGTCGAAACATGTTATCGAATTGTGAATGTTATGATAGCTCTTATTTACTTTACAGTAGGCATTACATAATAGTTGTCTTAATCTTTAAGCTCAGTTTCATTGGGCAATAGCCATGCGGCTTGTAGCAATCCACTGACGAGTTGTGTTAACATTGTTGAGCCGGGAGTTATTGCAGCGATGCAATGTACCATTAAAAGCAAGCATCGACCAATGAAACTGAGCCCTTAACCCTTAATTTGGCAAAAATAAAAAAAGTCGGGAATTCAAACCCTTTTTGATTTTGAATCAGCAAAAAAATAAAAACACATTCCAAACAAAGAAAGTGTAGGATTATGGTATGTTCACTGTGATGAACATTGCCAAATTAAGGGTTGATTATTTCCCAGATGGTATCGGACTACACGTTGCCCGCGCGCACTGAGTACGCTCGCGGCCTGGAGTCCGCCTTGGTGGCGAGCCTGCAGTATCTGTGGGCGCAGCGGCAGCCGACAGCGTCACAGACCAACGCTGTGAAGTTCTTTAGGCACCAGCTGACGCAGTTGGAACACAATGTTACGGAGTTTGATGTGAGTACTGTGATAATGATGTCTAGGGGTGGTCTCTGCTGTTGTGTCAAAATATTTTTGGAAAAATGCATCATTTTTTAATTTGGTTATAAACTACGTCCCATCGTAGCGGTTTTTTTTTGCAGTCATACGTCACAAGACTAGACTAACTTTACAGACACAATAAGATAAGCGAATTGGGTATCATCATCATCCACTGCTGAATTCATCCTTCCACTTGCATTTTTCACGCGCATCGGCTCCGCGTTTTGCGCATCTAGGCTCTTCCTGCAGCTTTGAAACAAAACTAAAATAATACTTTTTGAGGAAATGAACATCAGGGAAGTGATTCATATGACCAAAAATATTTCGGCCAAATGGCAGATTCACAAGTTATCGATCTTCAAGAGACGCTGTGAACTAAGTTATGAGTTTTTCTGTTACCGGAGGGACTAGACTTACCATTTTACCAATATATCTTTTGGTACCACCAGGCTAAAAAGAAGTTGCACGAGGAGATTGATCGGTATATCCATGAACAAATCCACATGGCTGGAGAAGCCATCAGCATTGCGGTCAGAAACAAGATATCCGACGGAGACATAATACTAACTTATGGATGGTAACTATGCATATTCATATTCAAAAACCTTATTTTTAGAACTTTATACATATCTGTAATCATCCTGATATGTTATGTCATCATGTCGTCAACGTACACTTTAAAGCCGCAAACGCTAAGAGACACCAGCAACGCGGCGCGTTGTATTCGGTGCCGCGCATGGCGTAGCGGAGGCGGTTTTTGTATGGGAACGCCACACACCGCTTCCGCTCTTTGAGTGTTTGTCGTTTAAACCTTTTTAGATATTTAATACCTTTAAACGAGCAATTCTTGTTTGTATACCTACATATAATCTTTATCTTGGAAACGGCTACAACGATTTTCATTTTACATGCAATTTAGTATGCTAGGGGTTTCGGGGGCGATAAATCAATCTAGCTAGGTTTCATTTGCAGAAAACTTACGGGTCTTCCAGGTACTTGTATCTAACGAACCAGTACTCATAAAATTATAAAAAAATCAATTGCAGTTCATCATTAATCGAACGTATCCTACGCGAGGCGTGGCAGGGAGGCGTCAAGTTCGAAACAGTGGTGGTTGGGAATAGGATCCACAATCACGGGCGGGAGATGCTGCGGCGGCTAGTGGCCAGCGGGCTGCCCTGCACCTACTTGGACATCACCGCTGTCAGCTATATCATGCAGAAGGTATGTTGGTTTAGTGCTCGTATACTTTTTTCCACTGTTTTCAGTCCATTGGCGGAAGAGTATGGTTGAATACATGTATAGTCCGCTCAGTTAGCATTCTGACTTCCGGACTATTTGTCTTTTATGGGCTGCCCTTGTACACAGGAATTACATGAACATCGGACGTCGATGCGGCGGGAGCGACTTCAATGTTATTTTGTTAAAATAAAATATCCTTACTTCCCATGAAGCGTTCTGACTTCTGCTTTATGTTTATAATTCAAACTGCTTAGGAATAGAGTTAGCTTCCTTCTGTATATCCTTGTGAGATATAAATTGTGTGTCAAGAGTGAAAGGCTGTTACTGACTTCGTCGTGACTCACAGTGTGATAGATCAGCTAACGGTAGTTGTAATTAGTATCATATTTTCTTGCGCGGTCTCATTTAGTCATCATTGACCTCGTCGAGGTCTCCGCCTACCACACCTTATGAGCGGAATATGCGGAACGTGTCAGACGGAAAAATATTTTTTGTATTGAAAATTATGAGACTAGCCCAATAGACCGTTCCGTCACCGACCAATATTTTAATACTAATTACCTTCCGGGCCTGATACGTTCATATTACGGTCACGGTATGGGACGGCGTAGTCGGCAGAGACCTTTACTCTAGTTTGTCAACAGATCAGCAAGGTGTTAGTGGGCGCGCAAGCCCTGCTAGCCGACGGCTCAGTGCGCGGCGCGCTGGGCACGGCGCAGCTAGCGCTGCTGGCGCGCGCGCGCAACGCGCCCGTGCTCGTGGCCTGCGAGACGCACAAGGTGTCCGCGCGCGTGCAGGCCGCCGCCGCCGACCACAACGAGCTCGGTAACGACCCGGACCTGGCGAGACAACTACATGTGACCAGTCGCTAGTTGCTGTTAGCTAGCCAGCTAGCTACTAGGCACTAGCCGCAGCTGGTGTCACTGGATGGTGTTGGCTAGCTTAGGCTAGCCGCAGCTCGCGTCACTGGATGGTGTTGGCTAGCTTAGGCTAGCCGCAGCTCGCGTCACTAGATGGTGTTGGCTAGCTTAGGCTAGCCGCAGCTCGCGTCACTGGATGGTGTTGGCTAGCTTAGGCTAGCCGCAGGTCGTGTCATTGGATGGTGCTGGCTAGCTTAGGCTAGCCGCAGCTCATGTCACTAAATGGTGTTGGCTAGCTGACATTACAATCAAACTAACATGGCAGTCGGCCGTCGCTATCAGGTTGTTTATGCTTTTTCGCGTTCTCCATGTCATAATGACGGGTGCACTTCAATCAGTATACAAACATTTTGTATAATTTCATTTAACTAACCACGAAAAGCATAATGAACGTTTAGCATAAAAAACAATTGTATAATTTTATCTGGCATACGATCGAATAACATAACACTCATTTAGCATAACTGTTATTTTCTTGTTATTATGCATTTTAAGTCAATTTCTTCTAACTAGGTTAGGTTAGGTTAGAACTGTGACCACATTAATAGTAATCAACGCAGTTAGAAATATTTATTTTTTAATTTATAAACATTATAGTTTTTGAAATTATGCATTTCGTTTTATGCATCATGACTATTATATCGATGGTTTATTATGCAGATTGAAATTATGCAATTAGTGTTATGTAAAATGATCATTAGACCATTTGTTTTTATGCTAAACATTACATACCCCATAATGACACGTCCACTGTTACACTTAAGATTTACTCAACTACCAAAATTCTTTCCACGGCCAAAACCCGATAAAAAAAATCAAATGACCACATATGAAACCTCTTTTCCCAGGTGATTCCGACGACTTGATCGACAAGTCGGACCCGGACTCGCCGCTGCGCGACTGGCGCTCCAACAGCAACCTGACGCCGCTCAACCTCATGTACGACGTGACGCCGCCCAGCCTCGTCACCGCGGTCGTCACCGAGCTGGCCATCCTGCCCTGCACCAGCGCGCCCGTGGTCTTGAGATTCAAGCTGTCTGAATATGGCATATAAATATACAGAGTGTTAAAAACGCAAGAAGAAGAAAGAATATTTATATGTAGGGTAGAGAAACAACATGAAAGAAATTAGTAACAAACACGCCATTTGGTTCTGTAACATAAAGTGTGATAGGTTTAGTGATATAGTGAAACTAAAGATCATCCTAAAAAACTTTACAAGTGTAAACTCAACAATTACGCACACACGCATTGGTGTCCAAATGTCCATAGGCTGCGGTGACCATTTCCCATCAGGTGGGCCGTCTGCTGTTGTTCCGTCGAGGGCAATTTAAAAAAAAATAATGAAATAAGCGGCTATAATGGTGTTAATTAGGGTAAAATAAGCACTCGACTCTCTTGTTGCTCAGTGCGTCTATTCGGTGTAGTATAAGGAAGCGGGCAAGTTGGTTGCACTTAATATATTTTTTGTCAAATGAACTTTATATGAACCTTGCTATGAAAGAAAAACTGGTTTGTATTTGAAGTTTGGTGCTATGGATATGAGCTGGCGCGTGAATTGTTTTTAATCAGGAATGGGTCCAAAGGTTAAAATTGAAGTGTTTGACAAAATAGATTAAGAAACGATTGAGAGTAACAGCATCAAATCTTGCCACTTTTTGGTATAGGTGGGAAGGGATGTAAAATTTTGTACTTATGGTAGTTTTATTCATATAATGGATACCACTCTTTGCCATCATAAGTAAAGCAATGAAATAGTACTACGTAATTTACACAAAGTTGTGTATGTAACATAAGTAACATAACTTTAACAAACACTTGCATGTTTTTAGTGTAGCAAACCTAGGAAATCATGAAATCGTGACTGCATTATTTTGATTTGCTTTGTTCACTATTAATATCATTTTGGACCATGAACATCAAGCTAGCGTGCGCTGAAAATATATACTGTATTTGAAGAATAGGACTCCATTACTAAAAAGCACCTAAAAGAAATACTTACACACCTTATACTTATGGCGATTACATTAAGTCACCAGGATCAACATCAAACTTGCATATCTATTTTGCCAAGTTATGTGAAAATACTAAAAATATACTACAATTACAATAATGGTTTTTGTTCCATTGTAGATAGACATACAATCTTAATTTTGTGTTCACTTCTGTTATGCATATTGTTGTTTGTTCCTATGTTCTGTTTTTTTTGTAAATATTAAGTTGAAAATAGTCATTAATGCTCAAATTAATGTTTTAAAGTTATCTCCATTTATTTATTGCACACCTTATAAAATACTTTCTCAACAATACAAATGGTAACTAGAACCACAAAGATATTGTTTTGCATATATTTCTACCAATTGTCATCCTGTATAACATTTTGTACCTAACTAGTATATTTATGGAAGAAATAAAACAAATCATATGAAAATCTTTTTTATTCGCCACACAATCACATAAAATGCAAGTGAACTAGATGCATACACAAATTAAAAACTGTTACAAGAACATTATAATATTTAGAAGTAATAATTTAATCCTTATGAGGATGTTCAGACTTATGTATAGAGAAATCTAACCTTACATAAATAATAACACACAGGAATAGCGCATACAGAAAACCAACAACCAACAAAGGTTCCTGCAGCATTAAGAGACGGGGGAATGTGTAGCGAAGCTGGAAATCTTGGATATGGTTCTCTACAACATTCTTCTTGGAGAATGAAATGACTGGGCGGCCTTTAGTGTCCAAATATGTGTAATGGAGGCTATCGGGCAGTCTAGTCACTGGGTATGGGATATTCAGTTTAATATTAGTGGTGCCCTCTGGCAGAATAATCTTTGTGACAACCTCATCAATTTGCATATCATCAAAAATGTGATCAACAACTCTCATTTTCAGCAAATACTCATTGCCCTGTTGATACAAGTATTCGTAGCTAGGCACATTGTATCCTAAGGTGTAGTGGCTCCTCCAGCCACCAAAGAGCGGGTATCTTGGCCTCAGGTCCAACTCTACGGAGTCTTTCTTGACCTTCATGTTGGATGTGGAGATGTTCCCATTAGTGTCACGGTAGTAAACATCGGAAGCTGAAGCTGGGAGGTGGGTCTTGTAGGAACGGACACTGGCAGGCCCACTGTGGTGATCCTGTTGATAATCATAGCGGGAGAAAGGTCCCTTCAACAGAGCCCCTGTGTGTTCAACCTCGATCACTTCCTCCACTGCAATATTGCCCCAATGCGAGACTTCAATGAGTCGCTCGACACGCGTCACAGTCAAGAATGGAGAGTTGTTCTTGTAATGAATGCTCAGTTCCTTTTCAGTGAATGGAGCAATGTTGGAATAGGGCCCGTATACGATGGTGCCGTCCTGCTGGAGGAAAGGCTTTGCTTTCGTGAAAGATTCCACGCTCTTCGTGTTCAACACGACGTTGGTCTTTTGTGACGTGACTGTGTAAGGAGAGAAGAAGTACAAATTACCGTTGAATTTGACTAGTTGGTCTTCGGCTTGCGTGATAGCCGTCGGGTACGGTAGTATGGATTTGGTGAACACGGATTCGCTACTTATGGTCACCGAAGAACCGGGATTGAGGCTTTCCTTGAGCTCGACACGCCAAAACTTGATGTTATCATAACCTTTCACACTAGTCTCCGTTAGCCGAAGATCTTTGTTGTTATTATCCTTTGCACCAATAAATGCCAGGTTACTCTTCGTTACAGCCTCGACCGCGAGTAAAATTTGTTTTACCGGCGACTTCCCAGTATTTTCTAACGTAATCCTAGACGAAACTTTAACGAGTTGCGCGGTGACGTCTACCGTTCGCTCTACATTTTTTAATTTAATCTCATTTGAGATTGTGTCCACTGCGGCGCTTTCACATTTGATTAAAGCGAAAATCAAAAATATAAAGCAAAACTGTATTTTAGCCATCGCCGGTAACATTTTCTCACTGACAATGTATGTTTGACAATTGGGCGGAAGTACACGCCACCACTTTGCAGGATATACGTTTTAATAGTTTGGGTTGCTGCTTGTGAAAAACAATCGATTATTTATTCTTTTATGTTAACACTTCAAATAAAAACCGGAACATTTAATTTTCAACCAATGAACATCACTAGAAACTGCTGTCACTCACTGATTTAATCATTCATTTACATTCACTCTTTTTGAAATACTTCGGACCGTTCCGTTCCCAAAACTCGTTCAGTATTTTTTTTAGTTGTCTCGGGATTTTAGTGTGAGTGGACGCTTGTTTAGGCTTTTAGTGTCGAAAATCGGCTCAAGTTTCTTAACATAAGAAGAACAAGTGAATTCCCCGAAGCTGTTTAGGAAGGCTCCAACGATACAGAGCCATTATTTTATTTACAATTTCAATCAGGAATTATAGTAATCTATTTCTACCTGGGCACGGCAGGAAGTCGGTACCCGTATCAGAGTTATAATCACGATGAGCTTATTACTTCGCGTCACCCTCCTTCTATGCGGTACACTACTTACTCTCCATTATCTTGCATATATCATGCTCACAGTATGCCATAATTTTGTACTGATACACTAACGTTCGTCTATTTTTCAGCTTTGAACCAACTTTTATCACCGTGCGAAGCGTACGGGAGTTACGGAGAGAAAGGATATGGGGCTGGTAAATATGGAGGCAAACCTTACAAAGACCCGATGCAGCCGCAAGGTCCGCAAGCATCCGTAGGTAACGTAGGCGCGTCTACCGGCATTTCAGGGCAGTACGGAGCTCGCCGCGGCTTAGGGCTCTCGGCCTGGGGCATCGTAATAGTCATACTAGCTTTAATACTAGGAGGAATGGGCTTCTACTATTTTTCCATGTGCTACCCTATTTTGTGCAAAAAGGAAAGGAATTATGACATGATTCAGTTAGACGCTGTATAAAGTACCTAACCAAATATGTTTTTGATTAAAATATAAACTAACTTTATATCCTTTTAAGTATTCATTGACGTAAAAGCTAGTGATTGATTTATTCTTATGATTTTACCATGAGTGAAAATGTCAACAAAAAAGAGACCAGACTGAAATTATCAGTAGGTCCAAAATTTTTAATAAAATGTCTTTTGAATTATGTATATGCACTAAATCGTGTCTTAGTCATTTTTTGTGGAGATCCATATTTTAGCAGGTAGTAAAATAAAGCTACCTGCAGACCTGTATCTACCTGAAAAGGGTAAAACTTGTATAGTACATACATCAATGGAATATTTTTACAAAGTTTTTGTATTACAGTGTAAACTAACTAGCAAATTATTTTTATGTAAAGGTTGTGAGCAAAAGAAACTGGTGCACCTAATGATTCATACTTTCATAGTAAAATATTAAGAGACCAACTGTGTGAGGAAAATGTTATGACTAATTCAAAGCAGTAAGATTTAAGGTATTCCCAAGTCTCGAATAAGTCAACAAACAAACTGTGTTCATCCTTAACTTCTAACATAATTATAATATAAGGGCTAACATATTATTATATATTTCAATAAGGCAGATTAAGCCACTACAGCCGGGTGCCATAAAATGTAACATTAATTTACTAAGATATTTACTCATTAATAAGAAATGCAATCTGTTAAGATTACTCTTCCAAAAATATACCTAAGTTTAATTAAGTTATTAACATTCTTTAAGCATCAATGTAGTAAGTTTTGTGGTGAGTTTGAACAGTTATCTTTGACCTGGTATCAAATTTCGCCTCGCCCTAATTAGTTCAGTATTATCTTGTCTAATAGTTAACCATGATTACGGACATGCAAACAAAACAAGACTGTAACTTTGACAACTATTGTTGTATATTTAGGTTAAGATCTCTTATCATAAAGTGAAGTGCTCAAATAAATTATTCTTTATACCACTCACTGGTTGTTTTATCTTTAATCTGACATAATAATATCTTTAAGTGCATTGGTCATGCACATTTATTTATCTGTAATTCTTGATAATGGTCAGTATTCAATATCATTACATAATAAAGGTTATACACTTTCATAGGGTACGATCCTATGCAAACTAGAACCTCTTGAGCATATTTTGATATTGTTTAGGGATGCACCGACAGTAAAAACGATATTGTAGTTGACATGTTATGGTATTGTTATGACGTGAGACGACATTACTATCAAGGCCCTGATGTTAAGTGAACATCGCAACCCATAACCACCCGCAACACCAGAGGAATCGCAGGAGCGCTGCCGGCCTTTAAGAAAAGAGTAGGCTCGTTTTTAGAAAACCCCAAGTCTTATTGTTTCGGAAATACAGACGCCGAGCTGATTCCACATGTATAAGGTGCGTGGCAAGATGGCGCTCGAAAAACGCACAGTAGAGGATTTCCAACTATCAAGATGGTGTTGATCAATGATAAAAATATCCGAACACTAACATCTTTAATTTTAAATCAGCGTGTATCCGGTTCTGATATTTTCGATAGTGACTGTACCTCGAAATGCTTTGTTTGGGCAATCACAGTCAAGGGGATACATAATTTAGTACCGATTTCACCATACGATGTTAAATTTATTCAATGTTAATCAACTGTTAGTTCATACATTTTGACAGATGTTAACGCTCTAATCGTCTGTTAAGTTGTTAATATCGTATGGTGAAATTGGTACTTATTCTTACAAGTGAATTACAAGTTAAGTTAGTTGTTCCCAAAATTGTGAAAAAATCCTTTCATTTCCGCTTATAGTATAGCAAGTGGGAGCGCAAACCCCAACTGGCAGAAGCAACAAAGTAAGATACCATTTTACAAATCTTTCCTGCAAGAACGTAATTATTGTTTTTAAGCAAAGTAATTAATGCTAGCCTTGCTCGGAGCGTGACCGCGGCCGGCGATAAACTACTTATGTTAATTAGGTATTGTTTTTAGGACGATCCTTCTGTGCTCATTGTACCAAGAACTAACTAATGCTTTAAGGCCGCACCACATTTGCGTTAGGCCCATCGGCTCACTATAAACGTGCAGCAAATCACATGTGATCTAGTGTTTATTTTTTTAAATAAAACGAGAAAAATAGATTAAATTATAGTATAAATTTATTATGAAATAATTTTACATTTCATAAAATAATCTAAATCTGAGCTTTATGATATATTTTTACAGTGTATACAGTATGGAATATTGTGGTGAGCGAGCCACCAGTCATACATATGCGCCACTGAGATTGCCCGACTAGATCCCCCAAAATTACAATCCCATTATTGATTGTAACTGGTTGATCCTATCGGGTGATCTCAGTAAGTCCGGATATATAGAAATGACTCGAATGAAACAATTAAAATTAAGATAGATAAAAATACATTCATGGCATATGACTAAATAAAAAAATATATCAACGTCAGAATGATCATTCACGCAATTTCTATGTATAAATGCTGGATTCATAATTTTTAATAATATAAAGCTATAAATTGTGATTC
Source organism: Acleris cristana (assembly GCA_948252455.1). Lineage (NCBI taxonomy): Eukaryota > Metazoa > Arthropoda > Insecta > Lepidoptera > Tortricidae > Acleris > Acleris cristana. The sequence continues at coordinate 3,238,900 of OX411774.1, read as the reverse complement.
AATGTAGTCACATCACTGGAAAATTAAGAGAAATAAACTGTCATTTAACATGAACGTTTCAAAAATAGAGATAGTACTTTTTTAAAGAAGCAAAAGATATTTTAGCACTGCTAGAGAATTTATTTCCTAATTCTAAGTTGTAAAACATAAATCAGTTAAATAAACGTTGCCTATTTTCATTTTAAAGGATATTGACAAATGAAATAAATTAAATGCATGTTAGTACATTAAAGTTAGATTGATTTATACATAAACATTACAGTATTAGAGAAGGCTTGTCAAATACCTTTACACTTCATAGAAGGCAACACTAACAGACACACCATATTGAAAAATACTAAATAGTTCATTCGTAAGGGGATGGTCAGACAGGAATTGATTTAAATTAACAACAGCATCTACTTTTCATGCTAGCCGTGAACTTTAAACAAAAAATTCAATGTCAAATTCAGCATTCTCGGAAGTATTTTCAAGGTTAATAACCTAAAAATTAACGACATTACATACTATCTTTCACAGCTCATGTTTGAAAAGTCAATATTGGTGTATTTCCATCCTCTAACGCAGCTAAATCCAAGTGGCAAGATTTACTGCCGCACTCAGAGACGTCAATTAAATTTAATGCTTGTTCAGTGACGTTGTCTTATTCTATCGCTGTAGCAAAAAAGTGACAGCAGCAACTTTAACCAAGCATTAAATATAATTGACGTCTCTGAGTGTGGCAGTTACACAGTTTAAAAAATTGCCCTTGGCAAATGTAATTAATTAAAACTAAACAAACAAAGTGACTCATTATTCTAGCAAGGAATACGGAAGAAGCACAGATACTGAAGACTTAGGTAAATATATTTTGTATCTGTGGCCTGTTTTGATTGGTTAGCGTGCCAAGTCACGTGGTTTTTCGTTTGCGTTTAGTTAACTAGCTTCACAGATAGTATAGCTACGTTTAAGAGGACGGTAGGGTCTGCCAGCCCCTGGTGTACACTTCACTTATAACTCGTCCTTCTCGAGGTCGACGTCGGACAGGTCGATGTCCTCCTCGGGCGGCAGCTCCCCGTCCTGGCCGTCCCAGGGCTCCGTGGACTCCACCGCGGGCATCTCCGCGCCGCGCACCGGGGCCGTCTGCCCGCGGCCGAACGACAGGTCTCTGTAATTGGAAAGTATATAATAAGTGTATGCCCGGTTCACATTATTCCAGTCCAGTAATCTAGCAGGAAAATCTAGTCCAGTGCTGGACTGGATCATATCGTTTACTTATTTCAGTCATTTAAGAGTTGCTGGAGTGGTAACATTATTGTGACAATGATTTTTAGGCAGAAACTCAAAACTTGATAAAAACTGTTCATTTACTAATAGATAAAAATGATTTAGTACAATTTAGCGTGTATTAGTTAGTAGTGTAGACTAGCGACCCGCCCTCGCTTCGCTTCGGTTTATGTGAGTTTACTGCAACACTCGTACATAAGCCAGAATTTATTACACATAAAACCCTTTCGTAAAAAAATATCTAACTGATGGTGAAAAACGCATCAAAATCCGTTCAGTCGTTTTTGAGTCTATCGCGTACATAAAAGAGGAGCAGATGTCGTTAAGCGACTTGTAACCCCATAAGGTTATGCTATGATGGTTAACACTATGCAGTGGGCCGCTTTATTTGGTACTGCAGCATACCAAATTAAAGTTGATCATAAGAAGCGTCGGTGGCGTAATGGCTTAGGGGGTCGCAAGGTACCGGGTTCAAAGCCCCACGGCCATCATGTACCAATGAGTTCTTCTAACTTAGGGTGACGGCACCAATGATGGACACTTGACTCCTAATTCAAAGAATAAGGTTGTATATTGATTGTCTCAAAATAAATGAATAACCTTTATCTCCCGTTACATAAAAATCAAGTGTCCATCATTGGTCCTTATTCAGTACTGGATCCATCGCCCTAAGTACATAACCCGATACTCTTACGGTGAAGGAAAAACATCGTGAGGAAACCTGTACATTCGAACAGTTGAGTGTCTAAGATCCTAAGGGGGTCGAAGTGTATCCGAAAGGGCCCATCTGTAAGGTACACTGATTCCACTTTAGCTTGGTGCGAATGACATTTGACACAACGTTTCGTTATACTCAAAGAGAAATGCTGCGGTCTATACATTTAGTGTTCTATTTTAATTACAGACCAAATATGTCTGGATTGAAATATTTAAACTTAAATAAAACTGTGTTATACGAATAAAATTTACCCTACTTATTTTTTATTATCAATAAAAAACAAAGTACGTCAAAGTAACAAAACGTAATATGCATGTAACGAAATATTAGAGACTAGTTTAGTGATGCGACACCGCTATACCGCGTGTTTATCGATACTTGTTAATTTGTAGGTAACGAAAACGTGTAACGTCGCATTTCAACCCGTGGAACCTGTGTATTTTATTTCCTTACTTATTAAAATCGATTCTATTGGTCTAAAGGGTAACAATTGAGACTTATGTCTGAGCCTAATTCATCATCTGATTTTGACATCTTGATTCGTCATCGGATTTTAGAGTAATAATAGAATTAAATGTGAATGATGACGGCAATAATCATCCAAAATAATAGTTTTATCGATTCGAATTTTAAACACATAGTCTGTTTTATCGATTGAAGTTTTAAACACTCCTCACTAACCTCAAATGTCATTTGCACCATGCTATGTTTTATTGACTGTAAGATAAAGTAGATCATACCTGAGGAACTCGTTGATGCCGGTCTCGGAGAAGGAGCCACGCAGCGTGGAGAACTTGAGCTTCTTGGCGTTGACGACGGCCATGGCGGGGTAGCCGAAGCCGCCCAGCTCCAGCGAGGACTCGAGGGCTGGCTGCGCGCCTGCTTCCGACCATACCCAGCTGGAACGACAACAAAAATAATAAGTATTGTTACGTACGTGGGGGTGGGTAACTGATAGAAATGCACAAATACACCGATAATCAAAAGTAGACTTTAATAACGCACACACTTAAACCGTTATAAACAATTATCGCACAATAAATTCGAATACTCAGATGGTCGCTCGGGACGCTCTTGTTCGCACTAGAGGTGTGCGCCGACGGCTAAACCGCCGGCGGCGGCGTCCGGTCCAAAAATGGCCGGCGGCGACGGCGTAATCGGCGTGATCGGCGTAATAAATAATAACGGTTTATTCAATACTTTAAGAAACAAACTAAATAAAAAAATAAACATTTTTACTATGAAACACAACATAGCACATATTTCTTAAAATCAACTACATATAAACAGTTTACATGTTAACGCTTTGCTTACATAAGTTATAATTGTCATGGACAAAAATTATTTTGTCCACGTTGCTTGGACTTAATCTGCATCTCTTAGCCGTAATACCCGTTAGTACGAGTCCAGCGACGGAAAAAACTCGCTCGCTAGGAGTACTCGTGGCGGGAATGGACATTATGGCTCTCACAAGAGCATAAGGTGACCATAATTTCACGCCGATTTCACGCCGGTTGAATGATCGGCGGCGGCGGCGTGGCAAAAATGACCGGCGGCGTACGCCACGCCGATCGGCGCACACCTCTAGTTCGCACTGTTCGCTTTCCAATTAAAGACTGAATAGGTACTTGTAATCGGTCCGCCTTCGCGATCGTGTTGTCTCTTTCTCATGCTTCTCGAAGGTTCTCAGTATCGCTGTCTCTTTCTAATCATGCTATCTCTTTCACAAGCTTCTAAACCATCGAAATTCACGATTGAAGATGAGACGCCTTATCCCATCGGCGTAACAGTATTATGACGATGTATGAATGTGGTAGAAGCAAAAGAGATTTCGTCCCTTTACTTTCTCGACCTCGTGCTGCACGGGTAGCACAAGTTGAATTTTCTCGCTTGTCGCTCAGTGCGTCTCTATCGTTACAGCGGGCCGATTACGGTCGTGTTTATCGACGTAGATAAGCGTAGATAAAACATCTGTCACATTCTGACCAGTATGTAAGTGCGAGAGAGACGGAAGCTTTATCCACCGCGATACAGGCGACCATAATACGGGCCCTGACTAGAGAGAAAGGGAGATTCGAGCGATAAACAAGTCGCGGGCAACTTGTGCCAGCCGTGCTGATCGAATATTTAGATAGGAAAAGCACTCATGTTCCCTACTTTCCTATCTAACTATTCGATCAGATACGAGGTTGAGACACTAAAGGGATGATTTGTCAGGATCGTAGTAGGTAGAAAGAAGTGGTCTCTGCCTACTCCTCTGGGAAACAGGCGCGATTTAATGTAATGTAATGTATTAAGTCCAAAGTTTTAGATTGATCAGTCTGAAATGGTACTAGGAAACCAGAACTGTCAGTAATTAAGCATGTTTGTTAATATCGATCCGCGTAGAAGTCGGTTATTACTATTCCCTCGGGAACTAATCGATTTTTCTGGGTGAAAAGTATTCCAAGTCTAACCAGGACTCAAGCTATGAGCGAAAGGGACTCAACTAAAGTCGCCGTCAATAGAACTTATGAACTATGTATACAAATTAGTACTGTTTGACACAACCTCAAAAATTCACCACACGTGTTTTTATTAAAAATAACGTATAATTAATAGTTATTTCATCTTAAACTTAATATGAAAATAATGATTTAGTGTATAAATCGTTGCAAAGACCTCACTTGATCTTTAAAAGTACGTGATTATCGAGTAATCATGGTGAATTGGTTCGTTTGGTTTTATTTACATCTTTTGCAAGTTCTATTGACGGCGACTTTATAGCGGTTATACACCCCCTTAATCTGTTCGGTTAATTATTCTAGTAATGGCTTTCGACGTAGAAGACCTCGTCGTGTTGTTCTCCTAGTCATTATTTTTAGTTTAATGACGTTCGTGATGATTTTACTTGTACTAGTTTTAATAATTATTATTTATTACTTTAGAACCTTGTAATGTAAGTTACTTGTATTATTGTGTTTTATGATTGAAAACACCTTGTGCTGGAGTTTTTTGCGGCGCTTTTTCTTCGCAATGATTTTGTCCGAAGCGCTGGTAGATTCACTCCATATTACCGACGTGTAAAAGAGCCCTCATGTGGCCAATTAACTTAAAAAATATCTTGATTTTTTTGAACTGTATGGTCTGATTGCAGATTATTCTTCTTCTTCTTATAGTGACTCTCCAACTAGTGAAGGTTGGCTGTCAGCTCCGCATATTTCTCTCGGTCTTTGACGAGGCTGAAAAGCTCCGCTGCACTTGTGACTCCAGTCCATTCCCGCATGTTTCGCAGCCACGATTTCTTCCTGCGCCCGACAGTTCTTTTTCCAGCCACTTTGCCCATCATTATTAATTGCAGAAGTTCGTATCTTGAATGTCTAAGCACCAGAGCCCGGAATTTTCGCGGCATAACAAAATAATGTAGCAATCTAGCTAGTGTTAGAAATATTTTTTATCGATATATCGAGAGTTGTGTGATAGAAGAAAAAAAAACGGTTCACGAATAAAATAAAATATTTAATAAAACATTTTAACTCAGGTTTTCATAAAATTATATAGAAACAGATGCAATTTCCTCTTCGAAATCCACGTCAGACACACAGCAGCACATGACATTTGATTTGGTTTGTGAAGTGATAGGAGTAGATAATCATTAATTTCTTAACATTCTCTGGTAGTAGACAGTTTCTGAAGTGTCTACTATTTTCAATGAGGTAGTATAGTCACTTATTATTTTATTACTTGAACTTGAACATATAAAACAACTGTCGCGTATGATAATAAAATAATGTAAATATATCGGCATACACACACACACACACACGCACACGCACACACACACACACACACACACAAACGCACACACACACACACACACACACACACACACACACACACACACACACACACACACACACACACACACACACATTATAAACTCATTAGTATATAAGAATTTGAATTGTATTCATTTCACGTTTTAAGCTTTGGTTTGTAAAACTTTTAATATGATTATTATTGTTTTTGTTAAATAACCAGTCACTTGTTATAGAAGAGCGAGGCCTCCTGTCACAGGTATTACTATACTTACTAGGAGGTCTCAACCTATACAATTTTAGTAACCTGAATTTCTAACAAAAATAAACATTTTTCATTTTTCATTTTTAATCGGCATGATTTTTTTAACCGCTATCGATAAAAAAGTGTTTCTAACACTAGCTAGATTGCGACAATTTTTTGTTGTGCCGCAAAAATTCCGGGCTCTGCTAAGCACATTATAATAGAACAAAAAACCTTTAGAGTAGACTCACCCCCACATCTTGCTCTTGTACTTGTCTCCCAGCTTGTTGAGGATGGCGATGTAGTCGTTGCGGCAGGCCGCGTTGCAGTCCAGGATGTGCGGCAGCACCGACACCACGCACAGCGGCTTCTCGCTGCACGCCTTCATCGACGCCTCGTCCACCACCTGACGTGACAAACGATTATAAATACAATTACTCGAAGACAACAATTACAATACAATACAAAACGATGTATTGTACAAACTAAATCATTACAGAGAAACAGAAAATGCAAATAACAAATGGCGGTCATATCGCTGATTAGCCATGTCCACAACCCTGAGAAGAACAATAGGGAATGATTTTTTTCACAGTTCCAATAAAAGCTGATTCATGTAACGGACAGTTGAGAAAAATCATTTTTTGAATAGCTTTAAAAATAACCAGGATATAAGGAAACAAAGATTTGTTCCTATCTCTTTCTAGTAAAACAGAATTAAACATGCAGTTTATATAGTCGACCTGTTACATGACGTCACTGTGCATTCGAACAATAATTTTAGATCGATTAGTTCCGTGGGCTGAGTTGACTATAAAAATATCGCATCTTCACAAATTTTAAATTTGTAGTTAGGTCTCTATAGTAATAAATTTGTGACTCGATATCGAAAGCTAAAATCTTGAATTAGGTCACTATAATTCTAAAGGTGCGATATATAAATAAATTTTGTAGTAGGCACTTCGGCCCGCGGGCCGAGTGAGGTGTAGGTTGAGTTGACCAAAGAATGGTTTGCCCGCAACTTCTCAATCGCGTGGTACGTAATTCAAACGGCGACATGTTTTTTTTATCCGGATATTCTACGTTTTTATCCGGCAAACTCCCTTGGTGCCCAATTAGTAATTTATTTAGCCGTTATTGCGTGATTGAAAGACAAACTTCCACACATCTTATCCTCAAAACTCTCATATTTGTTTATATTATACGCCATTAACCATTGCACTACTATTATTATTATTACTATTGTGTTTGAAATCACAAATTTAAAACAAGAAATCTAATTCACATTATTTAAAATAGGATTTCATAAAAACCTAAAATAAAGCAACTATAACTTTTATAGCGTTTTGCAAGCCCAATCATAGACTATTTTATTGCATTGTATACGTTTCAACAATGCTGCGACAGAAAGGTGCCTGTCCATAAGGCCAGCCATGACAGTGATTTAAATAACAACGTTCATTGTTTTGTTAATAGAATAAAGATATTATTATAGTTCAAGTAAACTTTAACCTTATATTTTAACAAATCGTGAGTATGGTTGTAGTTATAATTTGATTTAAAAATATAATAGCATTCTGAACTGTACTCGAGGTGCGGGTATAATACCTAATCGATGTATTAGTTCGTGTTTCTATTTCAAACGAACTAGTCCTCATAACTTTATTATAATTAATTTATTGGCTTAACAAAAGTTGGTGTATCTAATGAATATTCCCTAACAAGTCCCTAGGTCCAGGGGTTTATCAAACGCTTGTAACTTGTATTACAAGCGGAAGTTTCTTTCCAACAATATGTATTAAAAGGAGACTTCCATTTGTATTATAAGTTACAAGCTTTTGACAAACAGGCCCCAGCGGCTTCGGCTGTTCGGTGATCGATCAGTCAGCCAGTCAGTTTTTTAAATTATTTTTTTTGTCTGTGAAATTGCATCTAGTTTCATCCCTATTGGTGTGTGCACTTTATCCAGGGACACACTGTACAGTTTTATTTGGTACAATAACCCACTTGGTTATTGTACCAAATTTCCTTTATTGCATATTTTAAGACAGATTTATCAAACAATCATAGTTTTCTACTTATGGTCTAAGATCCGAATAGGAGACTATAGAACGTTAGGTTTGGTGCAAATTATTAGTACCGACATACCTGTTTATACCTGCCTATCCAATAGTTTGACGGGAAAAAAATAGTCAACCTAACGTTTGCAAGTTCTATAGGCTTCATATTTTCGATTGGTATGTAATTTGTCTATTAAACAAGCAATAGTTTTTTTTAAGACAAATTAATTTTTATTTTTTTAATTAATTATATACTACACATATTATTTAGCGTATCAAATTTGATATAAAATACTTTTGATCGAATAAGCAGCCCGGTGCAAATCGTCTCCTATTCGGATCTCCTACTATTATGATGAAATATTATTTACCTGCGTGATCTCCGGTGCAGGCACATTCTCAGCCAATTTATCCAGCGCCCACGTGACGATGTCGCTGCTGGTGCGGCCGCCATTGTACTCCTCGGCCGAGTCCGCGGTCTTCTTGCCCGACGGGAACATCTTGATGGTGGGGTACCCCTGGACCTGGTAGCGCGCCGCCATCGACTGGTGGACGGTTGCGTCCAGCGCGCCGAGTTTCACCTGTAACATTTATGTGGTTTGTAGTAGCGTACAGCTTAGTAAAAATAGTCGAAAAATGCTCAAGATTTGCTGTTTTATAAATATTGTAGCCAGTAAGTGGAGGAGACCATTAAGCGTTATTGAGATAGCATCTACAATATTGCATAATTATACTATCTTATAATTTCAATTTAAAATGATTTTAGCTGACGTCCTACCTGACCTATGTGTACTTATTATGTTTTGATATTGGGAAATACATCTTGCTTAAGCTCGAATGCGAAAACCATTATACAAAAATATTATTTTTTCCTTTAATAAATATTGTAAGTATGTATAACCATTTCTTTGCTTTGTTTCAATCGTAATCTAAAAGCCCCAGCTATCAGTCTCGTTCAAAAAGAAATTTTAAATACAGTTACCCACCACGATTTCTTTCAGCAAACAACTGTTTCGTTTGTACGAATTTTCACAATTTAGATTTTTTTTCCGGTATTTATAAAAGATACCTAACCAAACCGCCTCCAAAAAAAACACAATGGTGAGGAAGTTCTCAATGCGTCGCGTTTGTATTTTTTTCTACTCGCGTACTATAAACCGCTAATATTGATATCGTTAACGGTATCAGAATACCACCTATTGCGTAACCGAAGCGGGAAAACAATGATAATGAGCGTTGCCATAGTAATAACAGTTCTATAATAATTATTATAAGTTCGTTCGTTATATGTGCGTTCACTTAAGACACTTTTCGAGTTCAATATTATCTAAACGGTCTAGCAAATCTAAAAATTGTTAATATGTTATGTACATAATGATTTTTTAAGAGCTATTTAAAAAATACCTTTAAATACACATTTTTTTTTTTACAACTTTGTCGGCGTAATTGAATGCCAAATTACAGATTTCTACCATGAGTCTCTAAGCTAGACCGCGGACAGAAGGACATGACTAAACAGTAAGGTTTTTTTTTTACTTCGGTGCCATAAGATTGTAATGTTTGTATGTGTTGGTTTATCTGTAAATTACAACTCAATAATAAATAAATAAATAAATAAAAACTACTCTTTGATTTCAAGACAACACTTTAGTTCATTAGAAAACACAATAATAGTAATGAGGGCGCCACTAATCGCTCGGTGCAGTCTTAAAGCCAGCAATATTTGTCTTTTAAAAATCCTTCACAGAATCGCATTCAATCAGGGTATTGTTCGAAACGGGTAAGCCACGCTCGCGGTCACATTGAAACAGGTGAATAACAGTATAACGTGACATCTGACATTTGCACAGTGAACTGAAGCATAGAGACAAAGAAAGGCGTATTTGCAAGTATTATTGTGTATTAACATGTAGGAATTAAGGTCAGTTGAGGTAACAAAAGTTAGGAGCGTTTATAGACTATTTGAGGGACAACAGTCAAATATAGGGTTCATTTTTGGGACAAAGCAACCAAGATGTAACCTGGTTCTGCCTAGACAACAAATAATGCTAAGAAGCTGGCAAATATTCCAGTGTTGAGCACGAAAACTTGTTCGTGACTCTTGGATGTTTTTAGAGTCTTCATTTTAATAGGAACGTGTAATATTATCTATCTATAGGTGACTGTAGCTTCAGGTAAAGCAATAGAAGTCGAATTGCGAAGGGTTAGAACCACGGAGTAGAAAAAACAGTGGAAGTGGCATGAGCTTCGCTTAATATCAGACCTGTTGTCGCCAATACTCAAACTGTCATAGAAACAACATGCCACCATGGAAAATGTTTTTGGTGCGGCTATCGTTTTTACATTCCAAAATAGCACAAAAAGGAATGCTTCTGGATTTATTTCCTATTTTAGAAATATCAAAATAAGCGATCGCGGCAAAAGTATGGTAGGTTAAGCGGAACTCCGCATAACTAACTATGCGACACGTTACACGCCCACTTGACACTTCTACTTTTTTCTGTTCTTTGGTTAGAACAGTAATTATATGGTCGTCTAAATTAAACAAATACTGGACTCTTCTGGGATCTAATACGTTCCTTGTCAAAAAAACAAATTAAATACTTTTTCCCCCAGACTTTCATTGTATCTTCACAGCCATCAGGTTAATTAAACATTTTACTGGTCCAATGATGACCTGATGAGAACTAGGCCAACACTTTAACATTTTCATGTTTATGGTTTGTTAAGATACCTAATTATAATTAGGTACTACTTTCTGGAACGAATTGCTGAGACCATATTAATTAAGTAATTACAACTGGAACGCATCGTAAATGTGTAAGTAAGGCCAATTAATTTTTAATCTCGGAACTGACGGCGTCGAATCAATGACTAAAACATAAATCAAAATGATTCGCTTGCCAAGTTTAGTGACGCCTTGCATATCGGCCTCAGTAATTATCCGACCGCGGAAGCAAAAGGAGAGCTATGAGCTGCTGAGACGGTTGTTTTAAATTACCTGAATCTTAGCAAGAAAAGTTCTTAAACAACCTTACCTATGTTTAATTCTGGTTTATTTTATTTTCAGTTACATGTGTCAACATTACAAAGATTGTTATGTTTTTACTATTCCAAATAAAACATGGAAGAAATATGCCAAGAATGGTTTAGCAGAACTTTGTAATGACTAGTCTGGATACGATAGTGGTTTTCATTACGTCCCGCCATGGAATTGTTAGACATGATAACAACCTGGCATAAGTCATTGATGTCAGCTGCAGCAGTCATACTAATTGCAGGTGTGTAGACATGGAGTTAACATTTCTAGCCCATCTCGATGTGAACTATCAGAGCTACACTGGCCGGCTCCATAAAAACCAACAAACCAACGTTTCCCAACAAACTGTTCCGCAGTTTGGCGAAATTTTGGTAATTTGAAATGTATTATAACTATCTTAGAAAAAAAAAAAAGTGGTACTATCCGGGACATCAATATTTTTTTTCTTCAAAAAGCACACATTGTTCTATTGCTATACTTAATTCATTGCTTAAAATTGTTTAACGATATTTTGCAAAAAATATATACGAGAAGATTGCTGGATTCCCGGTTAGCGTTCATAATTTTTTTAATGTTCATTTGCAGTTTTTCCCCTAACCAAAATTGAGCCTTTAGCCCCTAAGGACAGATTACCCAAACTCTTCTAGTTTCTGAATTCCCCATAATGACCCATTAGGATTGCTTTGATTGTGTATTATATTATATTATTACCTTGCCCTTGAGTTCAGTGGCAGCCTTGGCCCATTGGGGCTCCAGATTCTTGCAGTGTCCGCACCAGGGAGCATAGAACTCGACCAGCCACAGGTCTTCGCTCTCCAGGACCAGCTTCTCGAAGTTGCTGTCAGTAAGCGTGATGACGTCACCCTGAAACAGAAGAATGCTTTGAGAACTTGCGAAGATTGTAAGAAATTATAATATTAAACGAGGTGAAAAAGCTGTAGGCTTCCAAATAGGGTAAATTAGTTACTGGCCACTTTGTTATATGTGTAAAGCAGGTTTTTTTCTGAGGTCCTGAAGAATATCAGGAAAAGTTGAGTCAGTAACTGAATAACGTTTTAGTGGCCAGTTATTAAGAGTTTACCCTGAGAATGAATGTAGAAATTTTACAGGAAACATACATATAATGCTACTGTCAATAAAAGATGCGGCAACTGGAGGTAAATACGTTATCGAATGCGTTAGTTTTAAGAGAATTATTGTCGTCATTTTATATTAAATACAACCATGTCAATAAAATCGACATGTTTTTAGACCAGTGAAAATAAAGAAATCATTAGTATTTGTGACTTTAACCCCATTTTAATCCCTCTTCAGTTCTTAGTTTGAGGGTTTTGATACAATTATGTCAGATAAAATATGACTTGTAGTATTACTCTCAAGAAAAGAGTCTCTGTCATTAAATTGTCACTATACTCCGGTTGTTTAGGTACTTAACTTAATGTAAACAAACCAAATCATAGCTCTGATAAACAGCCAATCAAATCTGTGCTGTGCGGCTGACGGACTATGTTTTTTTTTTTTGTTTACATTTAGTTAAATACCGGAACTAAAGTAAGTATACCCCTATCACATTCTCCTACCTACGTTAGAATATTAGATACATTCGGAGTATTGTCACACGTGTAAGTTTTGTATGCGTATTATTCTTTTCCTAACTGTATGTCTTACAACTCTGGCGTTTTGGTGGTAAAGAAAAACATCGTAAGTATACTTGCACGCAACTACGAGGAAGCAATACAATTTTGTATGAAGTCGCTAAACTGCATTGGGTCTGTGTGCATTCTATGGCTAAGATCTTCTCGTCATGAGAAGCTAAACATGTTATAAACAAAATAATCAAATGCACCTTGCATGATAGATACCTTACAAGTGCATAGATATCGATGTGCAGAAGTAAGAAAACTCCTCCTGCATTGAAAATAGGATTTTTTATTTAAAGTTTTATTCGGTCAGCGAAACGAGTCCGAGAATACTATTAATAATGTTTTAAAACATGGCATAGCTCATTGCCACCAGTCGAAAAAATCTGACGGACAAGCCACGACAGTGGGCTTAGCGATGCGACGAGCGAAGGGCGTTCGTGCCTTGGGGTAGATAGGTTGCCTGGTTGTTGTTCAGAAGACAAGTGGATTGGCTAGTTAGCAAAGTTCCAACATGCCATTTGTGACCATGAATAACCTATCTACAGATGTAGTAAATACGACATCGTTTTCGGTCGGAGAGTTCGTATTTGTCTTGCTTTCTCAGCCAAATTTAGTACCCATCGATAAGCTAATAGAGAAAGCAAGACGAATAGTAATCGAACAAAATACGATGTCGTATATTTATGCACTTTATCTGTACAGTGTGATAATTTAAAAAGGTGCTTCGGGTTAGTACTTATCTCTCACTGGTCTGTCTCTTATTAAGAGCGAGTGAGATAGAAGTACAAACTCGAAGCACCTAAGTGCTCACAGACTGTACCTCTTTTAAAACCTTCCACGCTAACGATACGATCAGGGGCCTGATTTTTAAAGAAACTTTTCCACTCTGCACTTTGCATTGAAAAGTGTAAAGTGAAGAGCTGAAAAGTTTAAAAATCAGGCCCCTGGGCCTGATTAACCATTAGGCGGAGTAATCAACCGCCTAGGGGCCCCACATCAGCAACGGGGCCCCGCGCGCTCAAAATAAATTGAAAATGTTTCTTGGACATCCTTTCATCAACTTGAAAAGAGCTCATGATTAGCGTTGAAAAAGTAATGAAAAAAACCTGTTTTAATCCAAACAACTCGTTTTTTTCGGATTTTTATAGAAAAAAACCAAAGAATTTTTCTGCTGTTATTTTAATCTATATTTGGTCTTATTTGCACCTACAAAAGGGCGACATCGACGACATGAAGGCAGAAGCAATTGAAATAGGTAGCGAGAGTGACAGTGATTGAACTGATTGACTATGAATAAATTGTCATTATTCATTTGTTATTTTTCCTAAAAAACCCGAAAAAAACGGAAAAAAACGAATTATACATAAATTCCTGAAAAAATCATTTGATTTTTATCCGACATTTTCAACGCTACTCATGATCTTCAAACGGCTGAAAAAGGGCCCGGAATGGCATTGCCTAGAGGCACTGACATGGTTAATCCAGCCTTGGATACAATGCCTGTTGTATAACTATAATTAAAATGTACTGTTTCGTGTTTTGTTTGGTTTTCAATAAAGAATATTTGTATTGTATTGATTTTATAAGTCTATTATTGTCTATGTCTGTTATGTGGTATCGTAAATCTAGAACAGACGGACCGATTTAGACGCGTTTTTTTTAATAGATAGCCTTTTTATTAGGCTGGTTTTAAGGTAGGTTTCATGAAAATCGAGTGGGCCATTTAAGAATTATTAGCTCCGCAACCAGCGCAGCGTCGGGAGTAATTCATCTATTTATTGGTTATTAACTTATTTTTGAAATATAATTGGCGCCTTGTTACTAATTTGTTTTTTCCGCTGCTTGCTTCCGCTGATAGCGACAAGGTTGCGGTCAGGCCATAAGGCGATATAGGCTCATTAAAGATATATTCAAATTTTAATACGTTTGATGCAATCATGTAGGCTCATTAGGGATATATTAAAAATTAAATAAATTTCAAGCTAATAAATATCCCTTTGTAGGTAGGTCTAATGATGTTTTGCTCACGAGTGTGAAAACAATTTTATGGAATAAACAAGAAACTAATTGTAACAAGGGTATCAAATGATATTGACTGGAAATCATTAGCAAAAAAAACATTAAGGATACCACACTTTTATGTCCCGAGTCTTTTAGATTAACTTTCTGATCTAGATTACAGAATTAAGTATTTGGTGCACATTGTTTTCAGCCAATTATTACTTTGTCACAACTACCAATCTCATTTCGATATAAATTAAAAGTAAACATTCACTATTTTAGAGAAATGTATTGAACATTTTTAATACAAACAAGCTCTCATTTCTCAGAACCTACACATCGCATCTATAAAATGAAAGCTTGTAGACTCGTTATCTCAAATGACGTGTACTTTAGGCACGAGTTAAAGCGAGAGGGCGTGTGGGCGAATCGAATCGTGGGCGTTAAGAATACGTGGATATGTAGAAACTACACGTCGCCAACGTGGTGTATTTGTGGCGGATACCATGATAGAAAGTTCTAGCATCACGCCACGTTTCAGTGTCGTAATAGCAAAAAATACCACAAATCTACATCCATCCCTAGAAAGAAACTTGTATTTGTTACAACGACCACATGTTTTGCACTATCGAGGAATATAAATGTTAGCAGGTTGATACCATACGTAAATTTGCCGGGTTGTACATTTTCCACGTATCACGTCGGGAAATGTATAGCGCAGATATTTTACGTATTATGTTTAAATTGCTAAACAATTCCTTGATGATATCAAAATATTAAAAAAATCTTCATGCCCACAATAAGTCAACATTTGTAAACTGTGTACGCAGTTATTTATATAATAGAGATAAGAAAAATGTCAACGGCCCTAAATATGCTAAGACTCCTACTTTAATAATTAATAATAACTACGACACACTGCTTCCTAATGAGAACAAATTATAAACAACTGCTAGGTGACAATATTGAGTCAGCAAAACATGAATGGAAGAGCATAATTTCGGACCAGGACTTAAAGAATGATTTATATATTTAATATCAAATAAACCATATTCGGATAATATAAGAACAAAGTATAATTTTCATCCATTGAAATATAAAAGCAGTAAATCTTTTTTGAGTCAAAAGTGCTAAATTATTTTCACTTCCAATTTTCTTTCTTCCATCTTAATAAAAGTGACAAGTATGTGGTTGAGTAGAGTTTTGATATCTTTTAGACAAATACTACAGTACTTTTCAGCTTCAATCTACGTTTAGCGATTTTCTTCTCACGGTGAGGTAAAATGGACCATCTCAATAGTTGTCTACGTTTAGGAACATGTCTTTTTCTCATAGGATATTTATGATGTTTTTTCTGTCTCGATAAGTTTTTCTGTACTACTTTCTTTCTCAGAGGTTGTGTACGTCCAATTTTGTTTTGATTTCTCTTTTGGAGTCTCTGTTTTGATTTTTGAAGCCTCTTTTTAAGCAAATGAACTTTTTGACGTTTCGATGTTTTAGATTTTATTACACCATTTTCCCGTTTATAACTTCTACGGAATAGCTTGGCTTGCAGATTGGCAAGCTTCTGTATTTCAACTGCTGAAGTTACTGGAGGAGTACGTATTTGTTTTTCAAGGATCGTTGTAACTGAATGTGATACTTTTTTCCAAGGGATGTCATGCCCATAAACTTTTGTTTTGAGTTTCTATTGGGTAATTAAATATTATAATCAGATGGATACACTACATAGTAAGGTCTTACTTTTAAAATTGTTGTTGTCATTGTTTTGCATAAATGTGGCCAAAATGGTTCTTCTTTTACCAGGGTTGTAACAATAATACATCAACAACTTTTAACAATTATCAATTAACTATAATTTAATGTCTTTTTAAATGTTGTGGCATCCAGGGTGCAGAAATGTCTTCATTTGTGGCAATTGATTAGTTAAATTTATGAAAAACCTTATTGATAAAAAAAACTAGAGACAATAAAGACTATGAAAAATAATTATATTTGAGGTGAACCTAAAAAGCCGTATTTAATTAATAATAAAATATCTCACCACTAAATATCACCTATGAACCTTTAAAACAGAATAAAGAGTGGCACTTGGCATTCAAATTTATGCGGTTTCCAATTAGATATGGAGGCAATATTAAAATCACATACTTGTCAGCACTAAATGAAATCAGAAAAAAGCATAAGCTTGGACATTTCTAGCTAAAAATATGAAAAGAAGTAATCAAAACTAAATCTTTGTCTAAATTTAGACAATTTTCATGATTTCTTCATAGAAATTAACACAAATTAGTTTTAAAGACGTAAAGCACTGGTAGCGGTAATAAGAGTAAAATCCTTCTTGTCATTCCTGTAGTGTGCACAGAAGCTCATCAGTAGAGTAGCAATTTGGTTGTTTAATAACTACTACCAATATCATATTAGAAGTTCCTTAAAATATAATGTGACCTGGACTGAAAATGACAAATTCTAAAAAGAAAATTATACATACATATATATTGTAGAAATCGGCCTAAAGTGATACATGATACTTCTTCAGCAACTCATTTAACTTCTTCAAGAGTTTTACCTTTTCTCCAGTTCCACCTCCAGATTTCTTTCCGAGGTTTTCATATGCACGTTCCTTGGCAGCTTTAAGTGCGGCATCAACAAATGCTTCTGCAGTCCGCTGGCCTTGGTATGGGGAGTGTTTGCTGCCAGAGAAGATCTTGATAGTAGGGAAGCCTGAGACTCCATACTGCGTTGCTAAAGACTTGTGCTGCTCCGCATCTACAGCACCCAGTTTTATGAGGCCCTGAGGGTTAAGATCGTTTTTAATACCTACATTGTAAAAGGAATGTTACACAATCAGTTTCGAATTCAATTAAGTCACTTGAATAGCAAATTGTAATTGAAGGAAAATTTCTTAAAATAAATCTTTTAAGTCCAAAGTCACGCGTGGAAAATGCTTCTTATAGATTAATCAGTATGTATACATAATATTAGGCGTTATCAAAAAGTTGAATTACAACAAGCAATAATAAGCTGAATGTTAGGAAATTACGTACTTTTAGAGCTTTGGCTGCTTTCTTATATTCTGGCACGAGGTTCTTACAGTGGCCACACCATGGGGCAAAGAATTCTACAATCCATACTTCATCTGAATTTGAGACGAGGCGGTCGAAATTACTGGGATTTAGATCATATACGCCCGATGATGAGTCGTACAGGGCATGAGACCCCGCCACGCATAGCAATACCCCTGAAAATAACAGTAAAATCAGTAAAACAGAACATTAAAATGAAATCTCACGCACCGCGAAGTTAATATTTCACGGTGTAATTACATGTTATGAAAACATACCCAAGCAAAATGTATAAAACATTTTAGAAAATTTAATGCTACTTTAACTTATAAGCTATGAAAACACGGCCTTTGTTCTATAAAATCTGCAAGTTTGCGATAGTCATCGGCCAAACAACGGTTGAAAAAAATACACGTCAATTCTTTGAGACTGACAAGAAATCGGGGTTGTCAATGGATTTCGTGGACGCGCTCGATTGGTAAATTTGATTTTGGCGCTACAAATAAATATTTTGACTCCGTTCAGAATCTATGTTCCAATTTCGATTACATTCGTTAAATTCGTTTTCTTATTTTCGATTCAAAGATTGCAAATCATTTAAATATTACCTGAGGCCCGTTTCACGAAGCTACAAGTTACATATTACAAGCGGAACTCTCTTTCTAGCAAAAGGAGTTAGAAAGAGACGTCCGCTTGTAATTTGTAACTTGTACCTTCGTGAAACAGGCCTCTGTGGCCCGTTTCACAAAGCTACTAGTTACAAATTACAAGCGGAACTCTCTTTCTGGCAAAAGGAGTTAGATAGAGACTTCCGCTTGTAATTTGTAACTTGTAGCTTCGTGAAACGGGCCCCTGATCTATAAAAATATATTCAACATTTTTTTTGTAAAAATAGAAAAGCTTATTTATATTTAGAAGTAAATACTTGAAGGGTAGAAATTTCAACCCACTCGTTATTCGAGACCATGGGCACTACTTTGAAATCAATAATTCGAACTTCGGATCGCCCCGTCACTTTCTTGCGAATTAGTGACGCGTCGAGAGTAAAAGGGATAGCAATAGACGAAGTTCGAATTACGGATTTCAAAGTAGAGCCTCATGTGCTAACGTAACTCCAAATTTAGATTTTCAAAGTAGAGACTCTGCTTTTTATTGAAAATAATAAGGCTATGCGCGCACGAGCAAGTTAGTTGCCCAGCGACAGTACATCTGTCTCTTTTGCACGTTCGAAGTGAAAAAAAGAGAGATGTACTACTGTTGCGGCAACAAAAGTTGCTAGTGCGCATAGCGTAACTCAGAGGCCCTACTTTGAAAATCGAAGTTCGACGTTACGTTAGCTCCATCCCTGTCACTCGTCATTCGAGACTAAATCGAGAAAAAGGTATGGAGCTAACGTAACTTTGAACTTCGATTTTCAAAGTAGGGCCTCAGTGTTGGTAGAGAATAAAATAAGTGCTTTTCCGCAACAGCAAAAATTTCACCCCCTTATATGGTCGTTATTCAAAAAATTGCCTCCAGTGGCCGGTTTCACGAAGCTACAAGTTACAAATTACAAGCGGAAGTCTCTTTCTAACTCCTTTTGCTAGAAAGAGAGTTCCGCTTGTAATTTGTAACTCGTAGTTTCGTGAAACGGGCCACAGCCATCTTTTGCCTAAAAATCTAGCCTCACGAGTCACGTGTCTAGTGAAGAATATTCATTGATTCTAGTAATAAAATAAATAAATTAAAATTATGTATACAACAATTAATGAATGTAAATTACACTTATATTTTACGTGCAAAAAACCAATGTTGTAAACCTGTTTTTTTTTGTTGATGTTACGTAAAATAGTTATGCTGGCAGAATTGCAAGTACTGACCATTTTATCTCATACGTATACCTTTATGTTTTTAGATGTTGCATTAGTCTTCAAACGTGCTTCAAACTATTTATACTCTGTGGGCTAACCGTAGTATAAACATTTGCTGTGTTTGCAATTTTGCAATATTTCTTAATGTTGTGTCATCTTAAAATGAATAAAATTGAACATAGTTTCTGGGAGTTACAATGTTAAGTCGATATATTCGTTCACTGCCTTTTAAAGGTAAATCATTTTCCTTACACGTAATAATTAGGTTATGTTAGCATTGTTATGGATGATTTTGGTTGGGTGCTTTGAAAATTTGAGACATAGACAAAGTCATCTCTTTGGTTTTTCGGTTATTCTGTTCTGTGCTTGAGTCATCAATCAACTCACTCAACCAAACAGTCAACAGGACGGCGGGAGAATTAGGCGGGAAAACTAGCCATCAAGCGTCTGGCTTGGGCAATCAGGATAGGAGTACTAAACCTTTATTATTTTTTCAACTGTAGTGCAGGGACGCTATCACAAGATGAGTGCTGAACATAATAAGCCCTTTACGGTGTTTGTAGAGGGTAATATTGGTAGTGGTAAAACTACATTTCTGGAGCATTTCCGCCAATTTGAAGACATCACACTCCTAACCGAGCCAGTAGAGGAATGGCGTAATCTCCGTGGTTGGAATCTCTTGGTATGTAATTTAGGTATTAAAAATATAACATTTAACCTAATACCACGCTAATTTGATCTCTAAGGTTTATTGACCTTCTGACCTTAAATAATTTTCGGTTGTTGGCTTGTAACATCTGTAACCCAAATAGCCTAGCTATTGTTGGCATTATATTTTTCTGAGTTTCTGGTTGTAATTTACAGGATCTCATGTACAAAGACCCATCAAAATGGGCAATGCCTTTTCAAGCATATGTATCTCTGACCATGTTGGATATGCATCGGAGGCCAACAGCAACCCCAGTTAAACTTATGGAGAGATCTTTATACAGCGCAAGGTACTGCTTCGTCGAACACATGCAAAGGAGTGGAAGTCTTCATCCTGCTCAGTTTGCAGTCCTCGACGAGTGGTTCCGGTTTATACATACCGAAATACCTATAAAAGCTGATCTCATAGGTACGTTAATGAGTGAAGGATACATATAGGTTTACACTCACTGAATGTTTCAAGGCTTACCACACTTTATATTTTACTCAATGCATTTGGACTAAACTTAAATAAGGGTATTGTACAATAGCATATCATCAGTAATAGTGCGATACTGTATAACTAACAAATTAATAAGGAGCAACATGCACATTACATAATAAGTCAGTAAGGAGCATTTGCTCCTAATTGATTTTGTTAGTTATGTAGTTTTGCACTTTCACACATGATAATATGCTACTACTAGCTGCTATAATATGGTATTCATAAGACTTATTCACCTACCTAGAACAGACCTTTGGCATATATAGGATGGGCATGAAATGTCCATTTCAATGACCTAAAATTCAATACTCGCTGACTAGGTATGCCTTCAATTAAATTTGTAAACTGATCTTAATAGGTTTTGACCCCATTTCTTATCATTTAATTTTGTACTGCTCTATACAAATACTAAACATGTAGTTTTATCTTATTCTGATAGTTTTATTACGTTGAATTTTCAGTATATCTCAAGACTGACCCAACAATAGCCCATCAGCGATTACTGAAGAGAGCCCGATCTGAAGAGCAGTGTGTCCCGCTATCTTACCTAGAAGAGCTCCACAAGCTTCATGAAGATTGGCTGGTTAACCGGAGCCTCGGAGAATGTCCAGCACCGGTAAATATAAAGCTTGCACCTTTTTAGTCTTAACCCTTCATATGCAAACATAAAAAAAAAAGTACCAGCCTCTTTGTATTTTAATTTTAAACCAATGGAAGTAGGACAAAAACGATGTAGGTATGGGGTACAACATGTCCGTTTGCATACAAGAGATTAGGGTTTTCTTAGAATTTATTATCATTGTAATGTATATGCAAATTGTGCAAACAATTTTGCTTGTTGTTTTTGCTTTATGTTTTCAACTAGGTATTCTATAGCAAGTCTGAAGTTCTGATTCCTGTTTCAGTTGTCCAAAAATGTACAAGCTAGGATTTTTTTCTGAGTGCATTAACTGTTCAAAATGTTTAAAAAGATATACCTACAGAACCCGTAGGTTAGGTTAGGTTTGTCCAAGAATGCTCTCATCCATGCAATAAATTAAATTAAATACTAATTGTATCACTTTCAGGTGCTTGTCATAGACGCAGATTTGGACCTTTCCCAAATTACTGAAGAATACAAGAGAAGCGAGCATCAGATCTTACGAAAGGCAGTAGATGTGGTGATGAGATCACCCAATAAGCTAAGTCCAAAGAAACCCATCACCAGTTCTCCTATTAAGATTGTCCCACAAATTAGACTATAACATAGGTTATTAGGTTTAACCTGCTTAATTATTTAATTAAATGTGTGTTGTTTGATGCTTGCGATATTCACTTTGGTCTATCTAATGTGAAGAAATAGATATTTTCTTATTTATGGTTATGGCATAATGTATAAAGCATTGTACCATTGGTATGTAACAGAACAACCTCATGTCGGTTGTCAAATTTATCCTACTGTTTATATTGCGTCGTTTAAAGCGCATCATAATTTGACTTGGCTGTATGCTTGTTTACAGCTTATAATTAACAAACTGTTACGTATTTAAAGGTGGACTTACACGGCCAACTTTTATACGGTAATTTATAACCGGGATCAATAACAGCCTTACTCTAATTTTGTGTAATAGAATGAGATGTCTGTACTGTTGATGTGCAAATATTGCTCATAAAATTGCCCGTGTTAGTCGCCCATAAGCGATGCTAACTGGACAGTAGACCATATTGTTTTTTCATCAACTTGTGGCCAATGGTACAATTACAGAAATTTATAAAATGTGTATTTGCTGGACATAACCTATTTTGTATGGTTTTTTTGCTGCTGTAGAAATATATTTTTTACAGATGAGTTGAATGATGTCAAACTTAAATTAACCTATAATTTGAAACGTGAAAATTAAACCTTTGCGAAGAAAATTTAACCTTTGCGAAAGAAAGCAATGACCCTACTTAACTGTATTATGTATTTTTAATTAGATTGTAAGAAATGTTGAAAAACATTGTGACTGTACATTGACTGTGTATAATGTAAAATAAAATAATGTATAAATACACCAAAAACATGCCAATTGCCTGACAATTGATTTTGCAATGTCCTTAACATGCCGCATTTAACGCTAGTAATACTTTATTTAAAATACTATTTGATAAATTAAATACATAATGACATGTATTTTACTACTTACTAGGTACATACTTTCAATTATTTTTAAGACATTGAGGTTTAATCACAAAAACAGCATTTAGTTGAGATCTGCTAAAGCAGATTGACTATTATTATTTGTAATATAAAGGTAATATAAATAAACTGATTGTAAGACACTTTATTATAATTTCGTTTTTCTTTTATGGAGCCCTCTTAACTTAGGGTGTTACCAGACAAATGGATCGATCGCCGATCGACGGCATCGATTGACGTCGATCGAAGTTGATCGATTGGTCTGGTTGGAACTATCGTTCGACTAACCAATCGATCGATTGCCGGTCGACGTTGATCGAGTGGTCTGATAGCTTTAATTGATGAAGGAACTATCGATCGACGTTGTTGTCTAATCCATTCTGCCATCGATCGACGATCGATCGATTGGTCTGGTAGGATTTATCGATCGACGTCGACTAATCAATTCTACCATCGATCGATGCCGTCGATCGACGATCGATCGATTGGTCTTGTAACACCATTATTCCAGTATTGTTGAGTTCATTTAATAAGTGCTCTACAATGAATTGACGAATTAGTGTACTAGTGCATTTGAGAATCACACTTTACAATATCAGGATATTTAATGTACTCGTGATAATTATTGCGCAACCTTTTTGATAAGTGAATTTCTTTTGGCAATCTTAAAAGTAATTTTTTGGTAGGTGGGTATATACTTAATCGCGAAACGCAGCGGGCGGGCGCGGGTCGGGCGCCGAGCATGTCGTTTTCATCGCGGGAGCCATGCGGGTCGTATTCACACAGAGCGCGTCGGGTATTCCCGCGCACGTGCTCTGTGAGAATGCCTATCTAAGAATGCATGTATTACGACCAATGACGCCCGCGACGGACCCCACCCGCGCGCTGTTAGTGGTGGCTGGCGGCGGGCGCGGGTCGGGACCCGCGCCTGCCGTGTGTGTGAATGCGTCCATATACAATTCGACACGTGAAAAGAGCCCTGAGCGACCTGCCTGCGCAGTGAGCAAATTACGGACCAAATTTAATTTTTAATAACTGATTAATAATCAGTGCCAACTGCCTGTCTAAAATAAAATAATAAATTGGTGGGGGCGAAGGGGGGTGTGCGCTTAACCGTTATTTTGTGTTTTTTCAAAATGTTTGAAAGCAAAAACTATTGCTGTAGGTGTTATTTGTTGAAAATTGATTTACAGTTCAAAATGTTAGTTCAATTAAAATAATTTGTTTCGAACAGCATAATCTATACCAATAAATTATGTTGAAGTGCCTAACTTCGGCACTCGTACTTTAAGAAGCTTCATTATGTTATATGTACCATAAATAAATAACTAATACAGTTGAGTCAAATTAAAGAGTGTGAACAATTGGGAATAAGAGTTCCCAGTTGTCCACACCTAATTTTGAGGGTGTGGCCAAGAAATAGCCCAGTTTTTTGCATGCGTGGATTTTTATATTAAATTCAGGTACAAAGGTAGTAAATATGTGTTCTGTGAATAGAACATCAAGAGAAGGGCTATTTAATTAATACACTAATTAGTAAATTAAAAGTTTTTATTCATTTTAATAAAAATCTTCAACGACTCATGTTTTCATTAATTTTATAACTTCTATAGTGAGTTAAGGTTGTTTGTCCAAGGAGTTTATGTTAATCCCATACATTTTCTCTTTCCTTACTTCAGTATTTACTTTATTTTTGGAATGTAGGTATATTTCAACCCTAATGAATTAGGCGATAAATATAAGATTCTAAGAATAATGAAATATATTACAAAACTCCCAAGTTCTTCCCTCAATGCAGCATAATTGTTTAATTTCCTTAATTTTTCAGCACCTTTTCATCTGTCTGAGGCAGCATTGGGACTCCTTTTGTCATCAGCTTTAGCATTGAGCTAAATAAATTCCCATGTTGCTCAATCATGCAGTTCAAGTCCTGTTGTCGTTTCTTATCTCATACAGCAGGATAGAGACAATCTCACTGTCAATTAAAAATATTTTTTCTTGTGTTATCATTTGCTTAGGCTACTATTCTTGAATTTCTTCAATCTCAACTCCCAACTCCAGTCAAAAGTTAGTCAAATCATATCTAAGACTATGACATGTGTTCTTTTAACTTTTTATGAATGTATTTCATACCTAGTAAGAAATTGATCATTTCGTTGGTGAAACTGCAAAACCGTGTAACCAACAAATTTATTATAGAGCAAAAAGAACCTTAACATCTTTGAATCTTTGAAGACTAACAATAACAGATAGGACGGGAGACGATTATGCTGATATTTTAGACAAATGCTGAAATGCATAAAATAAATACATTACAAAGTCGTTTGTCAGCATGTCGATGGTGATATCGATGATAATGATGATGATGATGATGATGGAAGGGGACGCCCGGCCGGAGCAGGCGGGCGGTTTATCGGTCTTCTGGTCATTACACCCTTTCTTGTTGTTCCCCCTGGTTGAGCCGTACACAGATTTAAAGGTATGTGGAGCCGTAGGTTCTTCTAAAGCGACCAACCAATTGCCAATTCAATTCAATTCTTTATTAAATGGCTTCTGTCCATAACCAATTGCCAAAAACAAAAAAATATGTCAAGTTGACGGCTGTCAAATTGACGTTAGTAGTGTTGTGGAAAAAAGGGTCCGTTAAAAATCGGTTTATTTAACAATTTATTAGACCATCATGAAAACACGGTAGACTACAAAACAATCTAATGTTATCTTACCATTCTTACCTGGTTAACTGTGTTAATGGCGATGATGC
The DNA here is from genome assembly GCA_948252455.1 of Acleris cristana. Classification (NCBI taxonomy): domain Eukaryota; kingdom Metazoa; phylum Arthropoda; class Insecta; order Lepidoptera; family Tortricidae; genus Acleris; species Acleris cristana. The sequence continues at coordinate 3,213,105 of OX411774.1, read as the reverse complement.
AAAACTGTGACAAATAATTTCTGACACTAAGTTTAGGGCCAAAAATCCTTTCTCCCAATCTAGTATTATAGTTACGTTAGCTCCATCCCTGTCAAACGTCATTCGAGACTAAATTTAAAGAAAGGGATGGAGCTAACGTAACTTCGAACTTCGATATCAAAGTAGATCTCAAGGGGTCGTTGGGGCATCTGAAGTTTTGAATTTAGTGCACGAGCGATGAGGCTGAACATCATCTGACCGCTGTCCGTTGATGATGGAAGAAAGTACTTTAAAAACAATAAAAAATGTATTTTTCTATAAAGTATGTACATGACATTCCGACTTTAACCGGCCAATGATAAGAAATTTTGTGTGAACATTATTTTCTCATTGGTTACTACAGTGACTTGTCCAATTTGACAGCTTATCTAGAATTTTAGATTATCTAACAAAAATACAGGTGTTTACTTATTGCTTCGCACTAGCTGCCGAATTATATTGAATTAGGTCAAATTTTACTAAATTAAATATTATAAACGACTTTTATTTAATCATAACAGTTCATCCTTTACAATTAGTTAAATTTGTAATGAGTTCTTGTTGTAGTAACGAGTTAATATTAAATTCGGCACTTCATGAAGTGTTATCGTATAATTACGATCTGGTTGCGAAATTAGTTGATTTTGGGATCGATTCGTGGGTTATTTTTATTAGCCTTGTTGCTGTTAGTGTATCGACACTTGTGTTTCTTCGAAAATCTTATTGGACTTCTCGTTAAGGACTGATAAGCGTTGACATTGTTATGGAAAGTAAAAGTGCTTTTATTCTGCTGTGGTGCTAAGGGTCTTCTTATTTAGAGGTGAGTGGAGTTTTCTGTAGTACCTATTGAATTACCGTTTTTTTTTTAATTTACCTTTAATTGTATTTTAATCATCTGTTAACCAACAGCTAGTATTACACAGGTTTTTTGTGGTTCTATTCCCATCCAAAAAACTTGTATTCCTTTTTGTATGTCCCAACAACCCTATTTAAATGAAAATAAAGGAACCTGTATGTCATTAAGTCAACCTGTGGTACAATTAACATTCCAAACCTGTTGGAAACTGATTATCAATAATAACAAAGGCTTTTTTATCAAGTACTGCACTTGAATTTCTATTTTTATGACTGTGGAAATAGGTCATTATGCTATCTGTGGAGAATATTCTAATAGAGACATTTTTGACCAAAAGGTGAAAAGACTTTTTACATTTTTAAGTATGATTAAGATTTAGAAAATGTTCTCTTTGTGTCTCCGGCTTAGAAACTTCTGTACCAAAATTCAAATGTATGTACTAAACACAAAAAATCAAATATAATGTTTACAAAATAGGAATGTACAAAGGCGACTTATCCCTTTAAAGGATTTCTTCCAGCTAAATTTCGGGCGATTGAGGATAATAAGAAAAAAAAAAGTGGCAATAAGTAGGCATAGGTAAGTAGAATAATGAAGTTTATCATAACTAGGAACAATAGAGACATTAAACCGTTGATATGGATCAAACAAAACCAGTAGCGGATCCAGGGTGCGGGACTAACAGGCCCAAGCCCCCCAAAAGCATCTGTGTCCATCCATGACAAATCTTAAAAATTAACACCTTTATGGTGGCAAAACATTTAAGGGTGATTCTACAGGCGTTTCAACCGCCGTCAGTCCGCTGTCCTAAATATTTAAGAAATAGGCGATAATATATTTAAAATTCGATCAATTGTGTCAAGTATTACGATAACAGTATAGCTCTGTGTGAATGTTAGCTGCTTGGTGTAGCTCATTTTTTCAACATTTATGACAGCGGACTGACGGTGGTTGAAACGCCTGTAGAATCACCCTTAACTGTAATTAATTATAGTTGTATTGGTCTGATTCTATTTGATACTGGACTATTACACTTAATTTAATCTTAATTACTAGAATACACAAAGTAAAAGAAAGGCAATGAGTTCAACGGTTGGTATGTGCTACTCTATCTCCTGAACTATTGAAATGGATTTTAATAAAAGGTGTCATAGGATTTAGCGAGAATGTGTGAGTAGGCTATATTAAAGTTATCTATAAGTATGCAACATACTAGTTGCCAGTCCGGTTTTAGTTTCAACTCCTTTACAGGGGCAAAATATTTAACGGTAATTAACCATACTTATATCTGATTCGACCCGATACCATAGCGAATGTGTTAAACTTAAATTATTTAAGTTTAGAGTAGGAGAGCCCAACTCTTCTATTGTACATTAAAAAAAACATATTTTTTTATTTACAACCCGTTCTGTTGCTCAGCATCCGAGCATAGGCCCTGGCAATAGTAAAATTGAGTACCACTAATGCCATCTGACGGCAGATATGGAAAAGTACTAAAGATTTACTGTGCTTTACGATTTATTTGATGAAAATCGGCAAATTCTGGATTGTAAATCTGATTCAGTGTTACAAAAATCCAAGCACATTGATACGTTTGCACGTGTTACGCTAATCATTTGGTTTTTATTAGTGAGTAGACGTTTGTTTTCGTCTAGTTAGCGTCGTCGGTACAGTTTAGTTCATAAATATGCATACACTTAAGTACCTTGTCTATTTAATGTCATGTTCAAACTGCCATATACGAATTATCACAGCGATTAAAGTGACAAGGTACTAAAGTGTATGTATACATATTTATGAACTCGACTGTACAATCTTAATGACATGTGCGGTGTCGGCCCATGATGGTTACTACGAAGTGCTAATATCGAAACTTCGTATTCCCCGTCCCTGTCATTCCTTATTCGTGATTAAATCAAGAGAAAGGGATAGAGACAACGTAATTTCGAATTTCGATTTTCAAAGTACGGGCCCCTGAGGTGTTTTCTTTAAAAAGGCTTGTTGTCGAGTCATCCATCAGTCGAGAGTTTTAAGCTAAGTAATTGATTTATTTTTTCTCTTTTGAATATTGAATTTTAATTACTCACATATCTTTAGTGACACTCACAAAATTAAGACAAATCGATTGACATAAGAATCATCAAAATCGGTCCTCGCGTTTACTTTTCGCCACAAAGGAAGAAACATACATATACATAACATAACATAACATAAACTCACGCCTTCATTCCCAGAGTGGGGTAGGCAGAGCCACAGACTCACCAATTACCTACTCCAAAATCTTTGTTGATAATTCTGTGACCACATTTTGCACGACCAGGCTAAGATGTTATCCAGTCAGTATCCATTTGTCATTGTGACATTTCCATTTTGCAGAAAGGGGCAATGCATACATTAATTAAATTAGGATTATAGTGCGTTTATGAATAAGGGGATTAAGTAGTCTGTGGAAGCCTTCACAGTTTTGATACACATCCTCGTACGGCTCAGCTCTTGGCACAGCTCTGGTGGATCTATACTACGCTTCAATGTATCATCATATCAGGCGAAAGACTTCCATTGCTAGAAATGGGCCTTTCCACTTATCCAGGGATCTCGATAACAGTCGGTTTTGTGCTGCTCGCATCCAAAAGAGTTAGGCGTTGTAATAGATCAAACTACAATATTTTCAAGCTTATTATCATTACCATAATGATGGTCTATGAGCTTGTTTGCCCTCTCCAAAGCCAAGAAATTTCATTCTTGACCATCCTCAACGACTTTCTATTTCCAAGTTCTATATTACTTCACACGGATCACACATCATCTCGCTCTCTTGCGTTTGAGTAAGAATATAGACTTCGTTTTTAATTTGACTTTTTGGTTGCAAATTTAATTCTCGCGAGGGAAAATCCATGAAACCTGCTACCGTCGATAACTGTGTCAGCTTGTTGCTATGGACCCTGTCGCAGATTCTGTTAACTCACTGATTATATTACCTCCTAGACTGGTTGTCAGCTAACGAAAGTGAGCGCGGCCGGGTGAATGGAGCTAGTTTATCGTTAATATTACCTCATTCAACTCGCCCACTTTTTCTCTTTCCTACGGGCAGAAAGCGTGAAGTGTGAACCCGTCCTAGCTGTGTTGACATTGTCGGTCAATTAAATGATTTTTGGCGGCCCTTCTTATAATGTAGGGATATTTGGAAAGTAGTTTTTATTCCTTGATGAGCTCATGGAGTCGAAAGAGAAATTCTGTATGACTCAGATAGAAGTCGAAATACATGCATCTTATTTCAAGCCAAAGCAAAAACTGTCTTGATTACAGTACCTAGCTGTTCTTTGTTTTTTTATATGGATGTTTGCAGTTGCTTGTAGTTAACAAATATACTAAACTCACACACAGACACACATGGACAGAATCACAAACTTTCTCATTTATAATAGTGGTGTGATTGCGTTTAGGCTTAGGAAATAATATATCCTTTGCAGTAGTTTTTTACTGGCATAGCTCTACATATATTATGAGATAGTTTGTGATTGGTGTAATTTGAAAACCAACGAGTTTTGAAACCTTTCTAGTTCTAATCTGAATAAAATTCTAAAGTCATCCTACATGGTCCTTGAACACTTAATAGCGATTGTTCCCAGTGCCTCTTATAAATTATAGTTAAACGAAAAAAAAAAACACTTCTTCCAATCAACATCAATATGGACGATTGGATGGCGGCAACTTTGCGAAAAGGGTGATCAATTCGTCATTTGCAATTTGTATAATGTCAATCTGTATCAATCATATCAATCGGGTCTTATAACGTGATTGGGCGCTGGGTGCACTATTTTTGGAATCTTCTCAGAACTAGACGAGGAAAAGATCAATGAAATAAAGTGGAGGTTGTGTCTATCGTGAGGTTTATTTTTTACTTGTATTTATTGTCTATGCCTCCAATTGTTTATTTATTTATTTGAAGCTGATATTCTTTTTCTTTATGTATCAGGTCTTAGTTAGAAAAGTGTAGGAATATTATGTGCGTTGGAAAGAATAAAAGAGATGTGGGTTTCAGAATACCTAATTGATTATTGAGATTCTCTAATTAAGGAGGATGTACAGTAATGTAATGTAAGAGCCCAGCCAGGGAGCCAATTGAACTCTCACTGTCTTTATACCTATGGCGATAAAAAATGTAACACATTGTTTTCGAACTACCCGCCATAGTAAAAGTTTTAGAGCTTATAATAACCTAACCTGCGAATAGGTATCACAGGTCGTTTGTCGCTATTGTGGCTGATTCGCCTATCGTCATATGTTGTGCTACCTACTTAAGCATATGGGACTTCTTACTCACTTTTTTTATTTATAATAAAAGTCCACTAATATCGTTTAAAAATGTAAAATTATTTAAGCAAAAAAGCGTCTTCTTGTCTTGCATTACTGATTTCTACGCAACTTCCCTATAATCACGATGACTTGCTATCTATGCCGTTAGTTGTAAATAAAGCCTGTAAAGACCGACGAATCCGATTCGATTATCTGCACGTTGCCAGCTTGCCGGTCGCCGCCATTGCGGAGCGAGCCACGGGGAGCGCCGAATCGATCGCCGACCGAAAACCGACCCTAGCGACACGACGGCGACGCGCGTTGCCGATCCGTGCGAGCGCCGCGCCGGCCCCGCAGTCCGCTCTAAACGCTCCCCGGCGAAACCTCGAAATGTTCAACGAGAAATTAGACATAAAACTCATAGCTCTCGTCAGAGACAACACGGTCCTCTATGACCACAACAACCCGCAGTACATGGACTTCAATGCTCGCGAAGTCGTGTGGCAAAAGATCGGCGACGAACTAAAGCGCCCTGGTAAGTTTATGATGTTTACGATTTGGACCGTTTACAATTTACGACCGTGCTCGTGTGCTTACGCGCATTGTTTTTTGTTTTTGTTTGTAGCGGCCGAGTGCAAAGCGAGGTGGATCAACATAAGAGACATCAACAGACGGATACTAAGGAAGACTATAAGCAGCCCCGGGAAGCGGGTGAAGCTGTACAAATACGACGGAGAACTTTCGTTCATGAGGCCGTTTTACAGAGATATCTTGATACAGAATGGTGATTTTGTTTGGGATGAGAGGAGTACTCAGAGAGAATGCGAGACTGACGATGTTCCTGACGCTCAGGATGATAGTGAAGATTCTAACGATGAAAAGCCAATTAGGGCGTTGAAAGCTGTAAAATCCAAATCTGGGATAAAGAAAAAGAAAAAGAAGAGGAAGTATGAGGAGATTGAAATGGTCAATGAGAGTGTGGCAGAGTCGAGTGCGGCAGCGCTCTCGGAGTTCGACGTTTGTGACCCTGTGGACTCCTTCCTTTTAAGCATTGGAGCAACGCTCAAGACCTTCTCACCTTACCACTTAAATGTTGCTAAAAGTAAAATTTTCGCGGTTGTCCAAGAACACGATTTGCAGCAAATAGTGCAAAAGAAAAGCAGTGAAATGGAAGATAAGACTCCGATGAACATAATTTAGCGTGAATATTTTTTTAAGTGATTGCGTGGCCGTTATTTGGAACTGGGTTAAAGGTTCTCGTTTCCTGGTCCGGATCAGTGCGTGGGTGAGCTGAAACGTCTCCGAACTTTCATTTATGTGCTTAAAGTTTTGTTTTGAATATTGATGCATGTTAATGTTAGTGCATAAGCAGCATAATTATTAATACAAACTCGTGTTGTATTGGGAAATTTAATCTTTTAAAATTAAATTTCAAGTATGGAAGGTCGAAACGTTATTTTTCTCTTATGTCGAGCCCTACTTTGTTTCTGAGATAACCGCCCGTTTAATTCAGCACCCATATTGTGTTGACACCAATCGGACGATAAAAATAACCATCTGTTTTATATTCCACATTAATATTAACAGTGTAGCCTGCGTCATAACAGATTTAACTAACATGAACACCAGAAAATCTTGACTTGCATGAGGGCTTCAAAATTCATTTTGTCCTGAGTTGTTTATGTTGACGATATGATGTGCGCAACTGCGCAATTGGTTTAATTATATAGCTGAACATATGTTGGATCCAATTCAAAACTTACTATCTTTTTTTACAAAATTGTATCTAACGTGCTTCGTTCCAATATGTTGGTTATTCCGGAGATTCTTTGTTTATGTATCCGTCATTCCGGTTCAAATTTTGCAACTCAATTCTGATTCACTGAAATTTGGAACACATAATTGAATTCGAGCGCAATGCAATATTATGGTATAGATACTGGTCTGGAGCTGATCTGATGATAAATTTGGAAGGTAGCAACGGGATCTCCGCTGTAATTAACATAGACCGAATTGAAATTCGTTAGTTTGGTCTCAATTAGCAGAAGATAAATTTACAAAAGAAAGCACAGTCGGTAACAAAAGCATATCTTAAAAATGAAAGTTTTGACAGAAAACTGTACATAGGCAAAACAGTTTGGAACTTCCTTCTAGGAGGTTTGTAGTAAATTGGCGACATGATATGATAATTAATAATGAATGAATAGTTTCTAAAAATCTGCTGCTTAATATGGTAGTTGGTGGTTACCATTTCAGAATATTGCTGTTCCACCTGTCACAACTTTATGTCAAAAATACCGTTAAAAGTTGATTACGTTTCTATATCTAATATTTGACAGGTTTAAAGGGTGATGGGGGATTTTGTATGGACCCCGTCCCCACCCTCCAACAGTCACGGGATGCATGTCAATATGTTCATTAGGACCCAAGAAAAGACAAAATACACGTAGGTATTTTAGTAGCAAAATCGATGTGGGGCTTTTTAACGAAGAAAAAAAGCTTTCAAGAGCAAGCATGGCAAGAATGTGATTATTGTTAAAGAAATTCTATATGATACGGTTAATTTTCCAAGAAAACCCCATGAATAGGGCGATCGATAGTAAAAATACATTATGTTGCCACGATCTATAAATTAACTTTGATGTAAGTACCTACGAGTACCTAAGTATGCAATAACAATAACCAAACATGATGGAAACTACTTTACAAAATTACCTGTTATTTTTGGACACTAGGGGTATAGGTAAAATGAGAACCTCCGTTATTTAATCGATTATAAACGACGATGCTTTTGTCTCCCTTCATTTTCTTTGTCTAGGTTGTAATAGTTGTACAAATGAAGTACAATTTTAAGACTAATTAGTTATATCCTGCAATATATTAACTCACGGCCACACGGACTTGGTATTTATGACTTTCGAATGAGTTAAAACATCAACAAGAATGTTACGCACGCTCTGTAATCTACAGGTATTTAATTGCCGATTCCTGTGGGAAAACAATGGGTTTGGACAGATGTCCTGTCTTTAATAACGTACCTAAAATCCAATTAAATGTTTATCTTAGTAAACCCAGGTTTAAACTATTTGAGACGTTTTTTAGACTTAGCATAAACTATCAATTTTAGTTCGGTTCCCACCAATCCTACCATTTCAACTATTCAGAGAATCCTGGTGCGGACAGAAAAAGTAAAATAACAAGTTCTAAGTTAGTGAAATAATTGTTGAACGTGTGCAAACAGCAGGGCAGTAAAACTATGGCGAAAGAATGTGGCCGGGCACAAAGAGTCGCTGAAACCGCCGAGCTGACTTTAAAAGCTAATTGGAGTTCCATTTACTGGCCAGGAGCAGGGCGAGGTAGTATTTTCCAGCCGTACACAATTAAATCACTTTTTGCTCCTTGCGTGTACGTGTGGACCAACCAGAAAAGACTCAATAGTGGATTTATACATATTTATATCTCCCCAGCAAAGTGCTCGAGCAAAAAGCGGTTTACTATAAGCCTCGCTTGAAATGTCTAGCCTAATACCCGCCGCATGCCCATAATTTTGCCACGGCGGTGTCATAAATATGTTTGATTCTATTTCATTCCCTGCCATTTGAAGTGGAATATCGTTGGTAATAAAAGGAATATTAAAATCGACTTGTTGCGTGCGCGATTCGTGTAAGAAGTATGATTTATATTCGTTCGTTATAATACTGACAGAAACTCGTGTTCGTATCTACTCTTCAAAGGCTCAATAGAAGGAGCGATAGAGATTATTAGAGTCAGTAGTTCAAGATAGAGCGTTATCGGTAGAGACAGTAATTGCAACATTGTTGTGGACGAAGGAGTTGTTATCACTGTAGGGCGGATTGCACGACTGCCGCTCAAAACAAAAGGGTAGTATGCGGATATGGACTGGATGTTTTCATACTGCCTTTTTGTTTTGGGCGGTGGATGAGGCGCGTGCCGCGACGCGAGTGACGTAAGTGAGCGGCCCAAGTTTTCGGGGCCCCCACCAGTACAGTTTGTTTACAAGAGCGGCGGCCGAGCGCCGGCACTCCGCCGCCGGCTAGCACGCGGGACGCGCACCGCGGCGCTCACGTCACGCTCACGCATCACGCCGCGGAACTACCCGACCGCAAGCCAACAGTGAAAAAACACGTTACTAGCCAATTCTCAAATAACTTTCAAAAAAAGAACACTCTTGGAAGCATTCGATCATAATAAGATTCGAAAAGTGTGTGCGCAGGATCCTGCATTCAACGTTGCTGCTCTTGCGTTGACGCAGGTGAGTTTTGGTAACTTTTTAAAAGTATTTCAGCAGAATCTCAGCTGTATGAAACTAGAAGTGCAGTTGTAAACAAAATCGTAAATCTCCGCGTTGGATACTGGAATGCTTTTGTTAGTGCTCGTAATAAGGCACTTGCTGCATCAGTGAGGCTGTTAATTTTTATGCCACTTGAGCTCCTTTTCGAAACTAAACCGGTTGGGATGTTTTTTAGAGCTGTTGTAATAAAATTACCATATCAGTGGCTGTGATCGGTACCCACGTGCGTTATAGGATGGGTTCCTGTTTCGCTGTTGAAACGCCCAAAACTTGGACCTATTTAGAGCCAAGGTCTCGATATTAGGTCAATATTGTTGGGAAATCAGGGAGTTTGGTACCGAGTTAGATAATCAGAGCGATGTGCCAATACCCAATACATTTATCTCGTGCCGATCAAACCTAATTTTATTCAAGTTACGAAATCCATATCAAAGTGTCAATATGCGTGTCGGTTATTTGCTGCACAACTTAGTTTTAGATAAGCATGTTGATAGAAGCATTATTTTCCTACGGCAAATAGGTTCACCGAGATATGAGCATTGGACATAGCATAGGTACCCCTTTTGTCATACTGCGACAGTATTTATTTGAGTACGCTGTTGAAATGCACCTTAGCAAAGTGCTTTCTGCAGTTTTTACGGTGCTCCTTTCTTCAAATATTTCTTAGGAACTTACGCAGTTTCTCATCTTGCGTATTTTCATGTTTACAATAGTTCAATTGATGTTATCTGATTAAATGGTATCTACATAGATACCGATAGAATTGTTATTTATGTCAATTCCCATACTCTTCCGTAGGTAAGTAGGTTAGTAGATTTACACGAATCTATATTTTTCAGTATGTCTGCGACTATTAACACGTTTTTAGGATTCCGTGTCGGAAGTGTGTCAAAAGGCCTTATTCGTCGATGTTATTTTATTATTCAAAATCAAAATCAATATCAAAATATTTATTCAGTAACTTGGCAACATACGGGTTCTTTTACACGTCGGTATTAAGAGTGAATCTACAAGCGCTTCGGACAAGACCATCATTGCGGAGAAGAAGCGCCGCAAGAAACTCCAGCAGGGGCCTGTTTTATAAAGTTACAAATTACAATTTACAGGTTACAAGTTGCCATTTGACACAACCTCGACCAATAACGACCAGCCATTTGAGCAGTGTTGCCAGTTTACACCTGTAAAATTGTAACTTGTAGCTTTATAAAACTTGCCCCAGAAGGTCATTTTTTTTGAACATAAAATACAATAATATTCCTAACGGAGGTGTTATTACGGCGAGTTCTCTAACAATTAAAATAAAAAGGAGAGTAAAAAAACGGGGTCCCATACAAAAAACGTTTTTGTTAAAGGCATTTTTTAATCTTAAAGAACGGTAAAACATACAATCGTAAAATTTGGTATAATTATAATACAAACTCTAAAGACATAGGTAATACCACCTACGGTGTGACAGTACGAAACCCTCGGTGCGCGAGTTCGAGTCGCACTTGACCGTTTTTTTTATTTTGGTTGCACAGAGTAGTTTCGAGGAGGTTGCTATCCCGATTAGGAACAATATACTTAAGTGGGACTTGTCAAGACTAGAACGTACTTTGAGTAGTCTCAAATGTTTCAATTGAATAATCTTCCCTGTATTCGCGCTCTATATCTCTCATCTGTTACATTTGTTAATATCAAACGGAGGGCTTATTGTCTAACGCACTCGCAATCGCAATCGTTTTCATTTTGAAAATCGAAGGCTTGTCTGCATACAAAATGAAAACAATTGCTCCGCTTTGAAGCCGGTTGCGATTGCGAGTGCGTTAGACAATAAGCCCTCAGGTCATTATCAACACAATAGTTTTAAAAATAAACCAATTCAAAAGTTTTTAGGGTTCCGTACCCAAAGGGTAAAAACGGGACCCTATTACTAAGACTCCGCTGTCCGTCTGGCCGTCTGTCTGTCACCAGGCTGTATATCTCATGAACCGTGATAGCTAGCCAGTTGAAATTTTCACAGAAGATGAATTTCTGTTGCCGTATAACAACAAACACTAAAAATATAATAAAATAAATATTTTATGGGGGCTCCCATACAACAAACGTGATTTTTTTGCCGTTTTTTTTGCTAATGAATAGATAATGGTACGGAACCCTTCGTGCGCGATTCCGACTCGCACTTGGCCGGTTTTTTACGTTTTAATCTGTACCGTCCAGGTGTAGACATCGTACTCGTAGGTTATCGGACAAGTTCCTATCTAAGTCAGCTTCAGTATCCATTGATAAGTTAACGGACAAATGCAATAAATACGATGTAAATCCGACAAAATCGTCGTCTGTCCGTCCGTCTGTCTGTCCTAACTTTAAGAGTTAAATTCCTGAAGTAACTTTGACGGGTCTTTCACGATATTTTTAGGTTTGGTAGGTACAGTTTATAGGTAAGGTTCAGGAAAAATATGTTTTTAGAGTTTTCAAAACTATAAGTGGGACGTGGCAGTAATTTCAAAAAACAAATCTTATAAACCTGTTTACAAAAACCGGCTGCTTTAAAATAAAATGGTTGTCTATGTAATAGGTATATATTATGTAAAAAAATGAGAGGGCTTATTCTCATTACTTTGATAAAAATATTATAGCCTTTGTGACTCTCACGACCAAGAAGAATCTAACGACACCTCATATGTTAAAATCCATCAAGCCGTTTAAGCCGCAGAGCGTGCCACAGAAATATACATATATACATACACTCGAAATACATAACCCCTTCTGACGCAGTCTGGTAAAAATAGGGTAAAAGCAAGGGTTCACAAACACCGGTATGCAATGACCAACTAAGCTGAAATGAGGTGTCTATCGGAAATACAATACCTAATGATGACCCAATTTTGTCCTATTAGCATTGGAGTTACACATACCGACATACCTACAACAGAAGTTTCTTTGGACATGCTGCTATTTGGTTAGGCAGCGCAGGACAGCTAGGCCACAGCTATTGTATGCATAGCCTTAAAAAATCAGATATTAAACGACAAATTTGTCTGTAAACCTAATCGCAATGTTTCAAGTAATCCCTCCCTTCCCCATCGACCTCTAGACGTTCGACCTCGTCTTGTAGGCTTCCTATACAAGTAGTTATTTCTGAAGTTTGATCCCGTTGTTTGTTACATTGCCTTTGTTATATGAAATAGGTATTCTACAGCCAAACCATGACCATCAAAGGGCATTTAGAAACATTTGTAAATGGTCCTTGGCATGTATTTTAAAATACAGGTGATAAAATGGTTTTTTAAATGGTGATAAGTAGGGTTTCTGCGAAGAAGATTTAAATTTAGGTTTGCTAAAATTAAAATCATGATCATGAATGAATAGACCAGTTTTTGACATGTTTTGACATAAACAGATAAATATGTTTGAGCAGGATGCGAGAATAGAAGTTATCAATTAAGAGTCAAGCTGTTAGACTTCTGATAACTGGCACTTGTGCTATCGGACACTGAACTCCACTCGGATTATTATCTCTCTGTTAATTAATGGAATCGTGGGAGTGAAGTATTAATCGACGCCGCCGATCTTTAATTAAAATCCGCACTTACTTGAACTTTTGTGTGTACTGCAATTATATGGAGCGTTTAATGAGATATCGGAATGACGGATATTTTTGGTTCGATTTGTAATTTGCTAAAGCTATTTGTGTCGTTAGAGGCATTCCATTAATGTATTTGAATTGACAACTTGAGGATTGCAAACGTCTATGGCTCTTGTGGCATTATCTAACGTTGCCTTTGTGCTCGTAGCTTCTCTACATGCCATAAAAAGCGGATTTTTGCTGTAGAGTTCGAGTTTCAATTGTAGTCTTTAACTATTAATATTTTGGGTACGGACTTTTAATCGAATCGTTGGTAAATATAACTACTTTTGGAGTGAACTGTCTGTATTAACCCACTTCATAGCTTACTGCAATGTCGGTCAGTTTATTTTTAACGGACATCGGGTTTGTGAACAGATATGAAAGTAATTAGAGAAGCTACGGTCTTCTTGTATTGTAACCAGTTTGCTTCGGTCACTGACAGGGGATACTTAATCGATTTTTGTTCTTTTCTTTCGCGTTGCCTTTGTTACAGAGTTACAGACCAATAACGTGCCGGCTTTACAAGATTGTGTAAAAATAATATTTCTCAAGTGTTTTTTAGAGATTGAAGCTTAGGAAACATTGTCAGTCCCAGGAACTATTTATTCGAGAAGATCAAAAGGTCGTCAATATAGACTTAAATCTTCAGTAATCTTGAGAAGCATATCTTCATTCTTCAACCTTATTTCACAGCTGTAACAATTTAATATTTAAATGCTTCATGGAATAACGTTGTCTGCACATAATTGTCTATTGTTTTCACTGTAATCAGAATTAATTTATAAATTATGTTTCCCTGCGAAGGTAAAAGTTAACTTTCGGCGTCGCAAACAAATGAAAGTAATCCCAAGCGAGTGTGGCTTGTATTAGTTTCGCTCTCGGCTGCTTCCATTTCACTCGTATTCTTTGGGTGGACATACCGGCATTTTGACGGACACGTTTCTTGATTCGTTGCACACAAGTCGTGAACGCAGCCATAGACATGTTCTAATTTCAAAATGGTTCACTAAAGTTTTTATGTAAAATGGCGTGGAAAAGAACAAGTATGTAAAATGGATTCTAGTGGCGTTTAAAAGGTTGAAATGGGCTCGGTTGTGAGTTTATCAAAACGGAATACTGCGTAAGTGTTGCGTAAAAACAGTTTTAATGTAACATGTATATTATTGTTGATACGACGGTTGTTGTAAACATGTAAATGTATTCTGGCAGTTACAAGTGTCAGCGTGGCACCAGATTGTGCGAAAAAAGCGAAATTGAACCAAATGTGTTTGCGTACGAGAGAGAAAGTTATACGGCGCATGCGCTTGGCGGATTTACGTGATGATGACGCGGGTTGCGAAAACGTGTGCGAAAACCGATGTAACTGATACATTGAAATCGATCGATAATGTCGTCGATGTATTGTGTAACGCATTATCACATTCGGCGCCAGAATCTCTGATTTGAATGCAAAATGAACCCTGTATGAAGATTTCAGCCTGTGCCAAAAATGGTACTAATTTTACTTGTCTACGGAAACGCATGTGAACGATCGTGATTTTAAGTTTACCCTCGTCTGTGTTTGCGTGTATCAACACTATCAACGATTCCACAAGAGTGAGCAAGGTTTATCTAAGCTCGTCTATTGCTTTTAGGTCCTGACGTATTGCTATTTTCGTAGCGTATGCTTTAGTATATTTGATGGCATCTCTACCTTCGCAAGTAAAAAAACAGGTCCATACTAGAACCAATTTGAAACTGTTGTTCTCAATTTTACATATCGTTTAACATTACGTTTACAAACGCTAAAGTCTAATCTTGTCTAGGAAGAATAGACTGTGATGACGTTTCCAAATGTAATAATTTGGAAACGTCACGCTCAAGTTTTGTTAATAAATATGATGTTCATTAATAGTCTTTTATTATAGTCCTCTAGAGTTCCTAGGTTCAATTTATGTCTGTTGAAATAAGTCCACTCTTGGGGTAAAGCTTTTTCCCCAAAGATCTTAAGTACTCATCCGTACAGTCCTGTTCTCTCGCATCCAGCTGTTTCCTGCGATCCTTAATTATTTCTATGCGACCGCATATTCGAAGGGAAACCTTATATTACACGCTTCACGACTGGCTGAATACACCTTGAGGTGGAGAGTCTACCATTCAAGTTACACCTAGTTTATTAGAGGAAGCTTCGGAAATGGTAAATCATTGAAGACTTTGGTTATTTTCGAAATAAGAAATGTACAAACATACGCTGATGTCGATGCAATGCGTATGCGTTCTACTTTTCAACCGACTTCATAACAAAACAAAAAGGAGGAGGTTGTCAATTCGTCGCGTTTGTATTTTCTAATGGCTGCAGTGCTCAAGTCTCCAAAATGTATTCATCAGTAAGATCCTGCGTGCCCTGAAATATACGCGGGCATATCAGATTGTATATTTCAAATTGAGAATAATAATCTGGGTGCCAGCATTTGAACTGATCTCGTTTATTGTATGTAGTTCTTGAATTCATAGTGATGGATTAAGTCGGGCGAGCGCGGTGGCCTTGATCTTCGATCCACGGCCAACCCAAAAGCTCCGCGCTGAAATTGAAAGAGAAATTGGTGTCATCGCCGAATTCGCCCAACGCGCTGGACCGTGCGCCCAGTCAAAGTAAAAGTGTTCCAAAAATTGTACGCGAAATTACATTGCGTTTTCGCCTTAACCAGGTTATGGATGTGGGTCGAGTAACAGCTATCTGTTAGAGTTGATACTTTTTTTGTTCATTCTGACATCCGATTGTCGTCAAGCCGAGTTCAGGGTTACTGAAATTTGGTTTTTGAGCGCAATAATAATTGTCGGACGTTTGTCGCGTGTAAATAGCATGACGCGGCAATTGTGACTGAAGCCACGACGCGACCTCACTTCGGTAAACCATCTTTAAAGAGTTATCACTTATAAAAAGATCTTAAACCTCATCTTTCTATAACAGATGCTTTACTATATTCTTTTATCATTTAGTTTAAAAAAGCAGGCATGTGTAACTCGTGTACGAGCGCCGATAGGGTTTGCCATTGACCCTGCCAGTGAAATGCTTGAAGATTCCTCGACCCGAAGATAACCTTGCCGTAGCTCGCAATGGAAAGTATATGAAATTCTGTCTTTACTGGATAACCTTTGAGCTATGTTTCACAGTCAACAAAGTCATTAAACATTAAAGAGTATCATGTCTACCTACAACAGTCAACAACCTTGTGTGTTGGAAGAAAATGGTATTACTCAGTTTTAACACGGCTTTAAAATTCAATTTTAAAATTCTCCATTGAACTATTGTCTGGTTCGCCTAAGAAGACGTCCTTGACACCTAAAGTATGGATTGATGCTAACTAGGTTACGAGCATTACGGTTACAGAGAAACTAAACTATAGTAGGTACTTGAAATGAAAGAGCTCTTGTTAAATTAATAGAGCAGCGATAGCCGTATCTTGCACGTTATCTCCAAGATTTGCTGCAACAAGATAAGGACAAGTGTTTAAAATAGAATTTTCTACCACTTGTTTTCTTCCACCTCTGTTGACCTTTTGCGCCCTTTTGTCACCCTTCAAGAAATGTATGTTAACAATTTTATTCTTTTGTAGCCCTTAAGGTAAAGATAAAATGTAGTCTGCTGAGTACGTATGGTAAGTACGAGCATTGTTAAAAGTATGAAGCTGTTTGAAACCGAGAACAATACACGCCTGCAGGGTCAGGATCTGACGTGAGTGCCATGAATTATTATAATTAATTCATTAGCGAGCGAATACATTACGAAAGCTAAAGGATTCGAGATTTATTTAAATTTCTCTTGAATCTTTTCGGAAATACGAAACTGGTTGTAACATCTTTGATTTAGTTGATGTGTTAAATTAGTTGTTTAAGGACGTCCCACATTGTCGGCTGATTTATAGATAACGGTTTTGCTTTTTAAATATCGTCGATACAATTATAATCAAGTTTATCTCGTGTTACATACGCTATGCTCACTTGACAAGCGGTTTTCCCCTGATTGACCCGGTCTTGCCCGCATCACTCTCTCTTTTGTTTCGTTTTATGAATATATATTCTGTCTTTATAGCCTTTATGAGCCTGTGTTAGCCTGATATTTCTGGTTCTTTTCGGTAAATTTGATGTTCTTCTGTTTGAGTTGTGTCTTCGTTGTTTTGCGTCGAGTGCGTTGGTCGGAAGCGGGCGAGCTGTTTGCGAAGGACGGCGCCTGCGGTATTTGTAGAGCTTATTACACCCGTGCAAGGATCGCTCACACGTCGATGGAAATACTTCACATTGAACAAAGCATATGCTTAATAAGACAGTGTGGTAGTACTTATTTTATTTATTACTAGCTTCGCTTTGGCTTGTGCTTCGGCTTAAACTAGAATTTGTTATACATACCTTCCGTATAAAATATACAAGTGATGGTGAAAACCGTATCAAAATCTTTTGCGCGGTTTAGGAGGAGTTAGCTGATATATATCTAGACAGCAGACCAGACAGACAGACGCGGAAAGTGACTTTTTATGCTATGTAAAAAAGAAAGGTCAGGCGTGTGTTTCGATTCACCTAAATCAATGACATAATAGAATACTGATGTAATAAAAAAAAGCGACGTGAAAACTTTTGAATTATTATTTAAATTTTAGGTTAACGGTTTCTAAGAATTTCGAAATATTACTTATTTAATTCTTTAACACCTATGCATCCTACTCCTACACCTTGGTGCAAACTGGTCTGTAATATACTCGAAATATGTTGAAAACTTATAAAATTGGTTTTATGTTTCCTGTTAGCTGATTAAATTAATGTGTCTGTGATTTGTAATTTTTATAATTTGTGGCCGGGTCCCCTTTACGACCGTATCGTGTAACTAGTTTTGTACATGTACTTAAATTCATCTACTATGTATTTTGAAACAAGTTTCTGTCGCATTTTCATTGCGGTGACTAAAATTTCTCTTTCATTTTCCCTGTTAGGTACCTAAGCGTATTTCACATTAACTATTTATCTTTTTAATTGTTATCTAAATTAATATTTCTGTTGTATTAAATTGACATTGTCAATATTGTGGCTACTACCAGTTTTATAATGTATAAACACATTATGTGTTCTACTCGTAAACAATCCATCAACACTTCGTAATTGCAACATTGTTGTTAACAACTTGTTTAATTATTAATATTATTAATGGTATTCCGATTATAAAATGTGCACTCGTTCCTGCACCTTACGTTTTAACATTGCACTTTTAATATCAGTTCGCTCTTTGGATTTCATAATCCAACGGTTCAATTCAGGTTTGGATACATTTTGTTTACTGTATATTGGCACTAAATTTCTCTGACTAAGTGTGTTGCTAAATAAGGCACCGGAGGCCCTAATGGGTTCACTTACTACCGAAAATCACATTTTAATGAAGGAGTCGGTCCTCTCAAGGACATGCGACGGCGTACACAAATTGGTCATGCCAATGCTTTGGTACTCCGATTTTAATGCGAAAAACGCCTTCTATGTGTGGGACGTCGTCATCGTACAATGTGTACAGTTTGAATCATGTTATATTGCCGTGTTTGGATTAAGACATTATCTTAGCATCAAGAGGTTTTCGAATGTATTGTATGCATCCCTTTTATAAGGATTGCGAGATTTCTCCAGGATTGATTAATTCTTTATATGCAAAACATTGACTTGGCATGCGTTTTTATTATGGCGAAATTTTGCCTGATGCGGCTTCAAATGATGTTCTGCATCATCTATTACGTTATTCACGTTGTTATTGTTAGGTCACACGACGCCGCCGTTTTGTTCAATGCATGTGCATCAATGTTTTCATTTGTTACGTTTTGTGTTATTTGTGGTAAACCTGTTTCATCCCACTTACAACACTCGCTATACCTTTTGCTTGTAAAGCAGAGTTCTGTTGTGTTCATCCAACATTTGAAAGTTAAAAATAATGTTAACTTCAATTATCGCCTTGTTAGGAGTAATGTATGACTCTGAATCGTTACCTTCAAGAATGACATCTCTTGCATCACTGATATCTCTTTAAACGATTACAGGGTAGCGTTTCGCTTCTTCATTTGCACGTTCCACTTCGTCCAATAAGCGGAGGTGACTGGTGTCAAATTGGTAGTACTAGAGTACTGATTCGCGGACTGTGACCTTGGCTGACACGACGCACTGAGTTTTTCAAACGTGTTTTCTATTGTTGGACTATATACGATATGTAGCTGTTTGTTTTGTTCATATTTTTGTTAAACAACTGTTTGACTCTACCTTTATGGTAGTGCGAACTAACAAAGACAATACAATATTACAATACCGACCATTTACTTCATTTTCTGTTATCTTTTCATTCACGGAACTTTTGCAGTCCCTTTGAATTGAATTCGGCCTTGTCCATAGTGAGTCTGAAAAGTTCCTTACAAAGACGAATGTACAAAGAGTGAAATAAAATATGATTAAATCTTAATTTAGGATATACCTAAGTTATCTCCATACTCGTATGAGTAGAAATACGGAGTATATTAACATTTATTGTAGGAGGATATATTAAACCTTTCATTATTCATAACGGCGTCCTAGACCAGGCGATTCTTATTCTAGACTCCGCCTGGCTACCTGTGGCTTTGGCACGGATCGACGTATGAGATCAACAATGTCAAGGATCTATTGCGCAATGCCACCGGACATCACCCTTCTATGAATAGGCAAATCTATGTTTTGTGATTAATATTCATGCTCATACTGAAGGTGACCATGTACGTTTGGAAATTACCCATTTTTTATTGGATTATTTATTGGTTTGAGTTTAATGTGTCGAAGTAATCTTACCGGAAAATGTGTTGTAAAATATAGCTGACAACTATAACAAACTACAAAAGATTATAACAATGGTCAAGATAACTGCGGGTGATAGAGTATGCTTCAGTGTTGCTAACTGTTGGTTTTATTTTTCTATTCAGTGATTCGAGTACCAATTCAATTTATAGACTTCAGTTGATGGTCTATAGGGGCTGACAGAAATAATAATAAACCACTGTCAGAAAATTGAATATCGTAAGTCTCTGCTTTGAATGATAATTTTATTTGTTACTAGCCTCTGTCCGTGATTCCGTTAGTCTAGAATTCGTTTGTTAATAGAAATGGTATCTTTCTGAATAAAATAAAAGTTTACCTATCTTTCTTGAAATCAACTTCGTCAATGCGAAGAATCTCCTCGATTGGTTCCTCTAGTTTGGTGTAAAATCAAACTGGTGGTGTTAGTAAAGTTTTTAAATTGGTTTAATATAAACGGCTGATGTGGTGAATCTTTAATTAATGCAACCGAAAGCTATAAACTGATAAGTATAGTGCTGTAACGCTTACCTGTTGAAACCTAAGGTCACAATACCAGTTTCGGATGAAATTGCTACTATTAATCTGGGTTGGAAGAAGCCTGTTTTGCAATGTCCTTTTAATTCAAGTCGTCATTATCGAAAGACGAGTAATTTCCAATGGCGGGGCCGTAATTCAAGTGCGGTCGTATCTCGCGCAGGCGCCGTGGGGTCCCTGTCTGCCAGTGTTTTATGCAGACACACCTTCTCAGAAGATTTGTTTCACACAACCGCCTTTTCGCGTGAATTATTGGCGTTAATCAGACTTTTGTTTTAATTTTGTCTTCCATCCGCTTCATTACCGATTTTGTTTTATTGCGTGCCAGTTTCTTTGGTACCTCTTTGGCTTTGGAAGCTTTAGCATTGTTTTGTTTATCGCTTCATGCCTTGGTATTTGCCTCGTTTTGTTCACATTGTGGTTTCGTTTCTGGTTGCGGCTCTACAGGATAATTGATAGTTTTTGCTCTCTGGCTCTTCAGTTTATGGATCGTGTAGATTTCGCACGGGTAGTTTAAGTTACAATTATTCATCGTTTACACTTTAAACATTATCCTTGATTAAATTCTCTATTTAATTGTCAAGTATATTTGTCTCAGCTGCACGCGTAGCACAAGTTCTATTTTCTCGTTTGTCGCTTAGTGCGTCTCTATCGTTACATACTAGATAGAAAGGGAAATCCGAGCGACAAACAAGTCGCGGACAACATGTGCTAGCCGTGCTGTAGTTATACAAACGAAATACTTATCGTTCTCCATAATGACTACTTAGAACTCTATAGAATATTAATAAACAGATCTCCAGTGAAATGCCAGTCGGATGATGGGCCAGAAATGACAGTTTTGTAAGAGTTGACACCGACTTTGACGTGTCTTGATACAGGCGTCTCACTCAAGATGACTTTATGAATTAGAACTTAAGAGGATTGTGAGGCGACGCTTAAATCGCGTAGCTGCCTTTTTTTCACACAAATTTTGGTCCGGGCGGTAACGTTTCTCAGCCCTTATATCGAGTCCGATTTCCGCGATTTTAGGGTTTTTAATAATATAGTGTAGTTTTTTATTATGAAAGAGTGAGTTCGTACGTTTCTGTTTTTTTTCATTCAAGAAATATTTTGTTAAAAAGGAAAACGTAGACCTAGTTTTTCACAATATCAACAACATATTAAAAAATCGTTAACATTTTCGCCTCGAGGCACTTTTTAAGATCTTTTGAACTGTACGGAATTCGGCGTTTTTTCCGATACCGATTAAACGCAACAAAAACATGGACAATTCGAAATTTCAGTAATGAATTATTTAGCAATTTTGTTCGATAATATACAAGTATTCACTCAATTCGTTTCTGCAGTAGTAAATTTACAAAATAACCTCGTTACTATAATCAGATTGTAATCAGCATGGATTAATCAACATTCAACATTTTAAGCCGCGGCTGCTGGAAATTAATACAAGAATTAATCGTCATTTGATTTGCAAATTCAGTTATTTAAGTGATACAAGGCCCGCCATCTGGTCTGCCGGTTTGCAATTGCGAACTTATCTTCAGCAGAATAGAGAGCAGCAGCAGAATAGGGGGGGGGGGGGGAATGTTTCAGGATTCATATATGTATGAACATCATCACGGCATGTAAGTTTCTCTGTCTATTTTTCTTTATTCCCGTAGAGAGGCAGAACGGGATTTTTACGAACTAGGTGTCGGCAGTCGCCTTTTTTTTAAAACAACCTAAATGGTAGATAATGAAACGTAATAAAAATTGAGGCAATCGTGTTTTTACATTTTGTTTTACTCTAGGTGACCGTGGGTTAAAAAGTTATTTGACATTTCAATGTATCTTTTTGCTGATTCATGACTTTGCAACTCCGAACATTGTAAAAAGTTTCGTACTTTGCAACGACTAGTGTTAGCGTCGCTGAATTGTATTTTATAGAATAGAATACAAAAATGAAATCAATCAAATTGTTTCCGTTGTTTACTAGGTACAAATATTGAAGGAATATTACCAGTGGATTCTTATGTAATAGTAGTTCGGATATAGTTACATTATGATACGAGCATTAACTATAAAATTGGCATAAAACTATATAACATAGAGATCGAAAAAAGGGGAAATGTATGTTTCGACATCATTTAGGCTTATTGGAGCTTATTGAAGCCTAAAGATAGCTAGTAATTAAAAATTGGGTACCTACCTTCCAAAATAGAGTCGTTTATTTTTGTCTACTTTTATCGATTTGTGTCATTAGATTGTCTAACAAACATGAATTATTAATTATTAACGAGGTTCTATCCGCGTATAACTGGTTTGATTTTATCCCCTAAGGGATTATAAATCTCGGAAAATAAAGAATCTAGTCCTTTTCCGGGACTTGGTTTAACTATGTTGTAGAAACAAACAGTATTCTCGTATTTTTAATATTTGTAGGGTAGAGATTGACATTTAGTACAATGAAACTAATCTTTAGAAGTGCTTGCTTGAGGCTAAATTGCCACTGTATAGCACGCAATTTTATTCATTCAATTCGATTACCTATAATTAGGTATTGCTTAACCACAGCACGCACTATATCCAGGCCTTCGCAGGTTTTACATCTGTGGCCAATTAATATGACTGGATCTCGACTCCCGCGCATTGGAATCCGCGCAGCCTCAGCCATTTTAAATGCTAATCGATTCTTAATTAAAACATCGCATCGATACATACGATACTAATAATATTCAAATCGATAGTAATCTGTGTTTACTCTTAACTCCCACTAGTCTTGGTGTTTATGGTAAAGTAAATATGGCGTTTGCGTCAGTGTTTCTTTGCGAGGTGGTTTTAGAAATACGTTTATTAATGTTTGCGTGGATGACTTGATAGCTTAATCGTAACAATTCAATCTTCCAAAACATTGGGCGGATTTTTAAGAACCCACGTTCGACCGAAACTTTAGACAATAGCGGCCTGCACACGTATCTAAAGTTCGGACCGCGGAAAATGCCACTGTAATAGTAAAATAGTAAAAAAAATACGGTTCGGAACGAAGATTGGAACGGCGTGTGGCGTTTCCCGCGGTCCGAACTTTACGTGTAAAGGCCGCTTATGCAACATTTGCTGCGGTTTGTCAAGCAAAGGAGGATTGTGACGCATTTTTATAAAACAGTAGCAGCATTTTAATAAAAATTGGATCATGTTCCCAATTTTGCTGCGAACAACGCCCTCATTTGTTAAACCTTTTTTGCCAAGAGATTTATCCAACGTGGAGACTTCGGAGTACAATCAATAAGAAAGTCTAGTGTTACTCTTATAACGGTAGCCGACAGCGTCGGTTTGACAACCCCAAACTGTTATTATAGTCTATTGTGTTCCGCGAAATAAGGTTCCCTAGATTCCAAGATTTCATCGGTGCAGAGTGTTGTCAGCGTTCACAGTTACATAACCTGTGACGTTTGCTGATAATTTATCTATTAATCGAAGGACCTGTTTCTCGAATCCGGTCCCGGTAATTAAGGACCTGATAATTTATCCATTTAGCTTAGATGTTGACGCCTGTCGTGGTTGCACTTAGCAGATTTGAATTTTAAATACGTTTGTAGGTAGATTGTGCTCGTTGAATTGGTGAGGTTTAGAAGAAAAGGTTTTTGGTAGTTAGAAATGCCGAAGCAAATCTATTTAGATACATTTTTGAATAAACAATTTTTCGATTTGTCTGTGTTTCTAACTAATACGATTTCCGCCCCTTACGTAGATGATGTCAGTGTTAAATTAAGATGACAGACATCCTGCCGAAACTTGCGTTGTTACAAAAAACACCTTGAAAGGTCCGAGTCTGGTATAGCGTAGCCCTAGCTTCTTAGGTCCATTATCACACACACTCATGTAACACTTAGATGAGCATGTATTAGTGTAGGCAGGCAGTAAATTTGTGCCGTCTAGTGTCATGGGTATGGGTGGGTACGTCGAGTGCAGAGCGACACAAGCCCAAGTGCTTACTCACCTTGACCGCACGTTGTCCTCTCACTCATAGACGCTGCATCGAATACGCTTCAAGAGCCTTTTCATTTTCTGTTAATTTAACTAGCTTCCTTTAACTGGCGCCATTGGAGACAATTTCACAAGACTTGAGAGTTCCGACCTTTTAATAAAACGTTAATATGGTTAATTTATTTTTGGAGAAAATTCGGCATTTTCAGATGTGTATCGTGTCTTATTCGTGATTGGTCGTTGTGATCGTTTTCTTTAATTGACATGTTACGTGTTTTTTATCTCGAAACAATAAATAATATTTGAATATCAAACATGCCTTAGGATTTGCTACTTCTTTGATTTGACTTTCATGAGCAAAATTCCATGAACGCTTATTATTTTTTGGCAAATACAGTAATCTTCGGCTTGTTTGGATTACACTTTATAGTTACTTTACCTGTACTCATCGCGAAGTAACATCTAATAAAATAATCGCTAAAAATAAGTTGTTATTTATATTCATTAAACAACACTAAAAAAAAAAACATTAGAGGATTGTGAACCGACGCGTCCCAAACGCGCCAAATTTAGCTTAGCTCTCCGGGCGATGTTTCTCACTCCCTAAAATCAAGTCCGATTTTCACGATTTTTGAATATATTGTAGATATTTTGAGTGTTTGTATGTTCCCTTTGTGTTATCTTTATTTTGTTTTTGTTCAAGTAATATTTTCTTGGAAACGAAAACGTACAGAGTTATTCATAAATCATAATACTCGTATATACAACATATTCAAAAAATCGTAAAAAACTCACTGGCAAATGTCAGCTTCACAATCCTCTTGCAATGCTCTGTAATGCTTATTGCATTACTTCGCAATTATGTTCAATCTCATTGTTACTTTAGGAGTTATCTGTCAATTTCACATAAAAAAATAACTTTACATAGAACCGCTTTTAGAAGCGGATTCCGAAACCGTTTTGGTCCGGTATTGTAATACCTATCGAAGTTACAACTGATACATCCATCCATATGCGGATGCGGTCCCCAAGTTATAGGTAAAAATTCTTTCTTTTCGGTTTATTCGTGCTCTTTTGAATAATAGTCATAAAGTATTTTTCCTATTAATGTACGGAAAAGAAATATCAAGGCAGTAAGTAATTATTTTTGCCAGGTAGCGGCAGAACGATCTCTCTATTTTTTTCTCTACGGATATTTGGTTACCAGTACTGTGTCCACTCGTTAATATTATTCGTCCGTAAAGCATCAAATTTCAGCGTCGACCAAGGCCTGATCAGTTTGATATGGAGTGTATGAAAATAAATTAATATCCATCCCTTTTTTGCTTCTGTTGTGTTTGAAACATAAATAATTCCGTCGACGACAGCGGATTGTTCTTCGAATAACCTGACGTGACGTCTGTAGCGATCGATATGAAATTCAAAGTGTATGTATGAGCTTAAGTCTACCCAAAATATTATATACAAGATAAGACAAATATTTCAGACGGCCTCGTGACGTTGACACGGTTTGATGTGGGTTGACGTTGATTTTATTCATGTTTTTTTCATGTTACCTTGAATGTCGCCATTTTGACTAAAAAGACTGGCGGTGGAGAATTCATAACTTTTTTTAGTTCATCTACTCGAATGTCCATTTTGAATATAGAACTCGAATACCTTTTTGTAGTGTTATTATTCAATTCATGCCAATAGACGCTGGAGTGGTATAATAATATAATCATTGGTACTATAGATTAAATAAGCCGGCCGTTATTGTGTCCGTAATGGTGATGCATCAGCGTTGACTTCCATACAATACTGCCGTGGCTAGCTTGCGACACTTGGGCTCTTGGGGACGTAACCTTTATTTGTTCTACCAGATTACCTTCTGACCGTTCCTAATTTCTCCTTTGCAAATCGTGTCATAAATCTGTCATGAGATTCCTTTAAAGGCGGAACAACATACATTTAATCACGCATACCCTAAAGTTTTGGCAGCTTATCAAACAGATTGTTCGTCGTTGAATGTCTTTTTTTGTGATTTATGTCCAGAACGTAGCGACTGGCGAGGTCATGTCCTGAGATAATTGGGTCTGCGTCGGGTTGAAGTCTAGCCCAGCAACTTGCCGCGCCGGTCTGCTCTATGCCGTCCCGTTATCACCGGAGCGATAGCGCGCCGATAATCCGGACATTGCACAACTATGGCGTATCTCGGAATGCAGTTACCAGTGCGCTTCATTAAGCGCCGGTCGTGAAAAAATACTCAACTCTCATTCAACTCCCTGTAGTTTTTGTCCCTAATTGTGCGGATATCTAAATAGACTCTCGGTGTAAAACACTCGGTGTCGCCTCTGGTCATCGGCCCCCGTTGGTGAGTTTCGCAAGTCCAGTTATCTGTATGACTCGCTTCACATTAATATTCTACAGTAGCCGTTAATGCGAACCTAGCCTCAGCTAGTAGGTACGCACGCCATCAATGAAATTGTAATACGGTGACAGTTACGATTCCAATTCATTCGAATTCAAGAACGTAATTCGTGACCCTCCCTGTTGAAGAGGAACACAAAAAAAAGGAAAATATATCCCTAGAATCTGTTTCTAATTCACCCTACGTGTTAGCTGTAAGTCGATATGGGCTTAAAAAGCTTGAGACAAAGACATTCCGTAGTGTCGAGACGAGAGGGAATCTTTCGCGGAGGGCGCAGACGGCTTTCATCGTATGTAAATACGTGCTTTGAAAAAACGTACGAACGAGTAATAAAAACCCTGTGTGGGGAGAAGCCGAGGGGCGGCCAGGCGTCGCGGGCGCAGCCAGTCGCTCTCGGCCGCGCTGGAGCGCGCACGCAGCCTCCCTTCCCACCCGCTCCCGACACTATGCGCACAACTCGCAAAGCTACAACTATCCTAGTTTTTCTTACGAATCCGTTAACCGCGACTACTTAGCGTGCAATCCGTTTCCGCTCCGCCGCTCAGCGTCCAGATCAGGGGTTGCATTCAGTTAATTGTGCCAGTCCCTTGCGCACTGTGATTATGAAGTGAGTTAATTTAGGGATGAGCGTCTCGGTTGTCTTGCTTAGTTTATTACCTTTATATTTTTCGGCTTCTGATGCGTGTTTTTGTATTGTCGCAGGGCGAACGCGGTCGCTCCAGTACCAGCGGGCGGGGAGGCCAGTCCCGCGGGCCCGCCGGCCGAGGACGTCATGAGGGGCGTCGAAGCGACACCCGAAGAGCAGGAAAAGCTAGCAACTGGGAACAACAATGGCTCCTTGGATTGCAAGCTGCCGGCGCCGCAGCAGGCCGGTGCGCGGACCGCGTTCCATTCCACACGGGTCTTCATGCTCGTCTTCTTATCCGGCTGGGTGCTGCAGGGCATGTTCCTCACTTACTTCGTGAGCGTGACCACGACTGTAGAGAAGCTGTTCCGTGTTGAATCGAAGACGACGGGCACGCTGTTGGCCGCGACGGAGATCGGGCAGATATGTACTGCGTTGTTTCTGACGTATCTTGCGGGGAGAGGGCACCGGCCGCGGTGGATCGCGTGCATGATGCTGGTGCTCGCTGTGGGGGTTTTGGGGTGTGTGGTGCCTCACATCATGTACGGGACGGAGTTGTTGGATGTCCACTTGGACTCGCACCGGGGAGGAGCGGCGCCTATGTGCACAGACGGGAACTCCACGTCTAGCGAGTGTGATGAGGCCCATGTGAGGAATACTGCGGCGAGGTCTTCGATCACGGCGGTGGTGATCCCGTGGCTGTTTGTGTGCCTGCTCGTGGTGGGCGCGGGGCAGACCGGCATCGCCACGCTCGGCATTCCCTACGTCGACGACAACGTCGGCAGCAGGCAGTCACCGCTTTATATGGGTAAGTTTTCACTTTTTAGTACTTTGTTCAGAAAAACGATTGATTAAATAGACCCGATTAGTATTCAGAGCTTAGAAAAGTTTCAATACATTGGTATGTTCATATTTATAAATAAGAACTATGAAAATACGCAAATAAATATTTGTGATTAGGTATGATTAATCAGAAAAAGGTAAAAATAAATGAATGTTAGGGGACAATCTCGCCCAAATTGACCTAGTCCCAAACTAAGTTTTAGGCTTATACTATGGGTATTAGAAAACGATATAAATACTTACCTATATAGACAAATAAATCCTTAAATACCATAACATCCAAGACTCGGAAACAAATACTCGCGCTCATCACACAAAAATTTACCCATACTTACCGGGAATCGAACCCGGGACCGGGGGTGACAATTTGGTTGTTTTTTGGTTCTGACTTGTGTGTGTGTTATATAATATATAATATATACTTATATATATTTCACCTTCAATATCTTACGTATTAACTGAGTTACCAATTTATCATAATACATATAAATATTGATCGTTAGGAACTGATCGATGCCCGCATCGCGTGATCGGGTGTGTAGATCTCGATATAATGGATTGTTAACAGCAATTTAGATCCATTGGGGCGTGAAGTTCGTGGAGCTTCGAAAGCTTGGTGCGTTGCACCGCGCAATTGTTTCGATTATGCGTTCGCCGCCAGTGAAGCCCACGGTGTGTCATCAACCCATGCAAAATGCCATTATGGGCTTTGAATTATGGAATTTAAGATCGTTTGCATCGATTGTTGCGATTTGTGAGCAATAAAGGGCATAAAGGAGAATCAATCATGCGGCCGCCGCCCACACCGCCCGCCCTTTTAATTACCGTTGCTCATAAATGCACTTTTGAATGCGCTTTTGGTTTTTAACGAGGCTCCTTTGTTTTCTGCTGATTCATTTTGTTCTTATGTTTGTTGGGTGATTAATGATTATGAGTTTGATTTTGGAAAATATTGTGCGTAATTGGCCTTTGTTAGGTGGAAAGCTTGTTTTGACACGTTGAATGCTTAACGTGTAAATTACATATCAAATATCTTGAAGTAAGTGAAATTTAATACTTTATTGTATTGCTACATTGAAAGTACTACTGAAGCATAATAAAGGTTTTAAAGTTGCTCATAGTCATGTAACAGGCCTTTATTTGAACTTCTTTAATAAAAAAGTTTTGTAAACACAGATAAACCGGAGTACAGTTAGCTCAATGAGTTATTTGTTATTGTTCTGTTGCTCCCAATGTTGTTCTCTTTCGTTATAGATTATATAGATTGGATTGCCGAGCGATAAACAAGCTATCTCGGGCTCTTTTCAACTCAGTAGAACCATATTGCTTCTGACTATTATCTTATTGTCAACGGTACGATATCTCTTATTTCCTTGACAATAATGGTTGCCGAGGTAAAAATAATACGATAACATATCAAAGGCCATATGGTTTTTCCCAACAGAATAGAGGCTAGTTATAATAGCTACCAAAGAAAGTGAAAAAAAATTTTTTTTTTACCTAGCAATAATAATCAAAAGAAAACTTAAGTTAACGTAGTCGCTGGCAATAATTATCCACATGCTGTAGTATGTTTCTGTTTCTTGACCTAACCCAATCCGAAGTCGACTCGATGTTTTTTACATTCCGTATCACCTGGCGTAATCAAATTACACGCTGCTACTTGGTGGCAGCAAATGTCTTCGTCCGCGTTTGTTGTGTCTGCGCAGCCTCCATTTCGCTTGCGCACGAGTGTAATATAACTCGCGGCTGTAAGGGGTCTAAGCTTGTTGACTTGTACTGTTGTTGTTTGACGAGTAAGCTAGGTACACTATTACTTGTTTGATGTAGGAAATGTTTCAAGTTTTCGCGTGAGACTTGTTTTCCTGTTGATTTTTCTGATGGCTAAGGCGGATTCCAGACGTTGTGGGAGGGAAGATGGCCGGTTGAAAAATTACCGAACTCACTAAGGAACCGTGGTGGACCGCCATTAATAAAAAATGAGAAGAAAATGGCTAAAGGCAAAGTGGTCAGTTGACTACTTGACAGAACATGTGCCCGATTGGTCAGATCTGGTTAGGTTATCAAGAAAGAGCCTGATTTATATCGAAGTAATTGTATCTGCAGTTAGTTAATGTGGTTGATTAGTCATTCTAGATAAAAAAATTTATGAAATGTGTGTAATATTTGTCCGCATATTTACAACAAATAATTGGGATTGTTCATATTTTTACAATTACTCTAATTCGAAAACCATTTCGAGGAATAGGGTTTTAAAGCCGTTTCTGCATAATGAAGTTTTTGAAATATTTATCTATTTCGGATATTTCGACAAAAGTATATTTAACCTTTGTTTGACTTTCGTTTTCAGCTTGAAGCCCTCCTAGGTGTATGTTTTAATACACTGTTACAATGACTTTTTATCATTAGATATCATTTAATTGTTGTTATTTATTAGAAAATGCCAACTCAAATTTAAAATAATCATGTCATCCATAAAATGTCTGCTAAATAAATAAAGAAATTAAAACAAAACTATTGGGCCTAATACAGAATGAATGAAATTGGTTTCTTAAAATTACCCATTATTTCGAATTAGAATGTAAAAACCGTGAGTTATTTTTTTGGTCTATCCCAATTGTTATTTTCCTGAAACCATTTACGTTCATCTGTAAATTGTAACATGTAACTGAATTCTACATTTCAAATTCATAGAATTGTTTCGAGGGCAAATATCCATGACCCATTGTCATTTAATTGTCCAAGACATTACCATGTTCAAGATAGTAACTCATTTATTATAATCGGTCCAATATTTTCAGGAACTGAAGTGGAAATCCGATTTTTGCTCAATTCAACAACTAAAATTGAATATTATAATTTAAAAAAACAACTCTAACCTCAGTACCCTCTTTTTTGCTTGGCGCAGTCGTTAGACAACGTGTTCGAGTCGTCCTTGTGCCATATGCTGCGATAACACAGGATATCATTGCATTGATAACGTGAGTGCACTCTTTCATTGCATGTCCGTTGCAGTCTGAACTGGGCCAATTAGCGTAATAGGTTAACGCTTCGACTGCACTTAAATCGTTATCTTGTTTTTAAATAGTGTTTGTAACCGCTTTTAGGCGAAATTTTGCAGGATGATTAAACAGTGACAAGGTAAAAGTAAATAATTTTAGTCTTTTTATGTTTTTATTTGGTAGATAATGAGTTTTATAAAGTCATCGTTGCAGTCAAAAGTAGTATAGAGGCATTCAATCTAAGTCCTCAGGGTTGGGAACACGTTTGTAGTCTTGAAATTGTTATCGTCAGATTGCAATCTTGCGATTGCAACTGTCTATGGGCTTCAGACACCACCTACCATCAGGCGCATAGTGTGCTAGTTTGCCTTCCCCGTCCCAAAAAAGGGCTTGTATTCTACATGTTGACTATTCGTATTTAAAATGTATAGCTAGTAACAATGTTTATCTATTATGTTTTTACAAGAAACGTTTTCAATCGGTGCTTAATAAAATTATATTTAACTTTATCACGTTTTATTGTAAAAATAATAAGGTCATTACTTGTACTAAAAGAAATGAGAGATTTTTTTTATTACAATAGAATAGAATTATTTGGTTGTTTGAGCCGCAAATCATCATTTGGCAAACAATATCATTTTACAAAGTTTCATTTCGCAAGGAGGTAGGTTTATTTTACAGTTGTCAGTGGATAAAAGTCTAACCTAACCTAACTTATTTAATAAGTCCATGTAACCGATGTAATGAGTAACGGTTTAAGCACATATACGTATTTGCGAAATGAAAGTTTTGTAAATTGATACGTTTTTCAAACATTATTTTGGTCAAATGAACAGACCCCATCTCTATATTTCTATAATTGCCACTTTAGCCAATTTGAAATTAAGGATGACACTACTCCTTAGGCAACCAATTTTATCTCTTAACCAATTTAGTCCACAAAGATATCTCTGGGTATAGGGAAAACCACACGCTATATTAAAATCCTAATCTGAAGTCTACAATCTCTTAAAGTTCTTTATCCTTTATTAGTTTGGAGACATCGTTACAAGGAAAAGGTGTTTTTTTACTAATGGTTTTTATTAAACAATAAAACATTGTTTTAAATCTTAATTTCCTCTTATCAATATGTTTTGACTACTGTTAAACGTTAATCGTCTGTTGAACATTAAATGAGCAGAATTGAATTCGTGTTATCATTAGACCTAAAATGTCTTGATTCAAAATACTTTTCCAAATTGCAGCCACGTGTATCGATCAAAGGATCATGTCCCAGTTGAATGATCTATTCCACGCATATATTCTAAGCTCTTATTACGTAATGACGTTGTTCGCTCTCGATCGCTAATTCAAACGTCAATTTGTGGTAACGATTGCTGACCCGAATTGGAGCAAACTGGATGTTCCGCGATCGATATCGATTCGTTCGTTATGACATGAGATTTGGGTCACATTCCTTCTATTTATGTCGTTCTATGTGGAGTTTAAGGAATACCTACATTTTGTATTTTGATGTCTTTGACCTGTTGAAAATACAGACGGCAACTTTAATTGTGTTGCCACCATAGAACTCTGTCATAATGACAACACGTCAAGTCACGAGAAAGTAATGACGTCAAAATTAATCATTGCTTTTCATTGGCGTAACAATTCAGGGGGGAGAGTTCCCAGAAACTTAACTAGTTCCAAACTAAGCTCTAGGCTTGTACTATGGGCCACGCTTAACCACTCTAACCATCATGACCACGATTAACTTACATAAATAGAGAAATACATAGAGAACATCCAAGACTCAGGAATAAATACTCGCGCTAAATATCTGCCCGTATCCGGGACCATCAGCTTCGTAGGCTGGTTCACTACCAACTAGGCTAACTTGTCGTCAAAAGTTAAATTAAGTGTTAATTAAAGTATCTGACTATACGAGTAGATACCTGTAAAACATGTGTTGAAGATTTGATCCCTCTATACTAAACACGTTAAACACGTAAGTAAGAGCTAACTAATTGAATTTATCGCGAATATCAACTTCAACTGTACGTACGCGCTATTGAAATAATTTATTAGGTATTCTCTGAGATGTGATAGAACCAGTAATGTCATAAAGGCTACTCGAATTATATTCTGCACTGTGTCCGAGCTCACTCGGGCATTACTTAGGTACTTTCCGACGCTCAAATTACCACCAATCGATTGCACAAAAGAAAATAGGGCATGCATCAAACCACGTGCTGCATTCAATTGAGCAATATAATTTAGAAGTAAAGGGTGCAAGTCTATTTCAGTAACGCAACTGTGTCAGTGGGCCGGGATGTCTCGGGACCATTTGAGCTTGTTGTCATCGTTGTCGCTGTAACTTGCATGCCACTTCGTTGGAATCAGAAGCGTCAGATAGAATAGAACCAATAGCATACACTTCATCTTCTTTTATGTTTGAAGGAGTGCTTGTAAATTTAAGTGTTCCCTCTGCAAACGTATCTATCACTTCGCTAGTAGCTTTAGGTTCATCTAATACATCATGTATATCAATTATTTTTATTATATGTAATATACGAGTATAATATCTGTTATTATAACTATGGTTATTGACGTAAATTGTTTAACATTACATGATCTTTCTCTCTTAGTCATGTGTCGTGTGTCACGCCAGTTGCTGCAGTTGTTTATTTACAAACTTATTTTTGGAAATTAGGACGTGGACAGATATTTTCATTCAATTTTCTCAGAATATTTCGGGATTTTAAAAGTTTCCACAGAACTGTTTGTAATCTGGTTTTGAATGAGTTCGAGTGTGGAACTTACGGTAGAAGTTTATTAATATGTTAGGGCAGTAGGCCGGGTGGGCTCCTCAATTGAATCATTCGCGTTTCACGCGCATGACAGTACTAACCACGTGTTGTTAATTATTGAACATGTTTTTAGGGTAATTGATTTCCTTGTGTTATGCCTACCTACATTTTAGGTAAAGCAACGTCTCCTGTGGTGTTTGGGTTTCCACTTGTATACTCTTATAACAAAATCATTAAAAATAACGTCTGGCTTTGTTTTTTCACCAAAGACTACCTTGCTGTTAAAATATTAGGTGTGTATTGCCCTTCTCGGGGTTATAAACTTGTAACCGGTCCCGAATGAAGACTGGTCAAGTGGTTTTTCTTCAGTTATTCGTGGAGGAATATTGTGTCCTTTTGTAGTAGTCTATTAAGAACTTCTTCTTTCTTCGTTATCATCTTTATGTCTGTCTTCACTTTTAATGGAATAACTAAATTGTTCGGTTCATACGTTCGTATATTTCTATCGGCATCAGTACACGCACTGAACGTGCGTTTGCGTCGTTTTGCAACGTCGGTATCGTGTTGCACTGGAGTCATTAGTGGTTGGCATAGGTCAGTTCCGCTACTACACGATTAGATTACAAATGAATCGACATTTAACAAATTGCAATCTTATCACAAGTAGCAATCAATGGTAATGTAATGTATAACGTAGTAGGTTTTGTTTACATAAAACATACGCGGCGGAAAAGTATAATTTGCGGAAATTTCGTCAGAGTTGACCTATGTTAATAAAACATAGTACCTAGTCATTGCGAATGCGTGGTAGTTCCTTTGAATTATGAGCAGGTGTTCGCGCAAATGAGAGAATCACACTTTTGTAAAAAAAACTATAATTTCCATATTTACCTTGAAACGGCTATTGACATTGTTGGTAAATTACTTGCTCCTGTTTAAGACGTCTTCAAAAGCAGAACACGCATTGAGAATGCTTTCAAATATATTGACCAAGAAGGTATTTTCATTCTCATTTTATCAGATATCAGTTATCGGCGGGCCTATGTGGTTGCGTTTATCGCTTGGATAAATGCCGATAAAAAATCCAATATTCTCAAATAAGTCGTAAGTTCAAGGGTGATAAATGCTTTATTCACAGGGATAATCGGGAGCCAAAAAATCCCGACGCATAAGTAAAAAAAAACTTAGTAAGGTCATTGATACACTTTATTGTCTAAACCCGGAAAGAAGTTTTATTTCATAAACTGTCATCGTCACACATCCAAGGCTTGCTCAGGTGTTTCGGAAGGCTTCAGATTAGTCACGCGTCGAAAACCATTCGCAGGTCGATGACCGATCGATTCTTAATTATGTCGCGCAACATCAACAACTGCGGTTAGTTTGGTAGCATTTCGTGTGAATTTGGATAGGAATGCTTTGGATTCTAATTAAAAAGTCGTTTAAACCAATCTTTCTGATGCCATTTAACATTAGCAAAATATATAGTCCTAAATAATGAATGCTTAAAGTCTCTTTCGTTTTTTCTTCGGTATATTTGTGGTTTTACTACCTGTGGCCTGTTTTATAAAGCTACAAATTACAATTTACACGTAACAAGATTCCATTTGACATGACTTCGACCAATGACGACCAACCATTTGAGCAGTATTGCCAGTTTAAACCTATAAAATTGTTACTTGTAGCTTTATAAAACGTGCCCCTGGACCAACATATCCCGTTACATTAAAAGCAATTGACACAGCATCGCTAGTCTGAAGACCATCTATTTTCCCTCAGGCATATAAACAAAAGAATGACTGCAGTCCTTCAAAAATGTAAAAAACGAAGAGTATTGTGTGCACATTGCTATATTATTGTTCCAAATATTACATCAGTAGGGATTGTATTGTAGCACTTCGATGACCTTATTTACGTTGGCGTCTTGAGCAAGGTTATCTTTAAAGGCGGGGCTTGCCTTTCATATCGGCTTGTTTGTATTTTTACGTCTTTCTACGATGAATACCAGTATTTATAGTATTTTTATAATGATTGCGCTTAATGCATCCTTATGTGCCCGTCGGTGGTCCGAGCGGAAAAAGTAGCCAGTTTCAAAATGCGTAATTCGTCAATTTTGACAATCGCCGAGCGTTAATTCGAGAGAGCATCGGATAATGATGCACCAGGCGGAACCGGTAAGGCTGTACAATTAACCACACAGCTTCTGAGCACCTAAACGCGACTTTATATTAAGCTTCTTAAGATAGAAATTATACTATCTTCCTGTGTGCTACTGAGTGTACGACAGGACAGGACATCATAAAAACTTGCTGCAAAGTCCGTGCTTCACTCGTTTTGAAAAACGATCCTGACGAGGCCATTATTTATTACAAAAGCGCATGATGATAGGTCGGTATATTTTATTTTTCCTCGAGCACGCGAGCTCGTGTTTTTTGGCAACCACAGCGGTCGATTTCTGAGAAAGATTACATTTGGGACCTAAGTACCTGATTGTTTTTCGGTCAATCACCCTTATTCGGAGTTTTATCGTTTATTATTGTAACGTTTAATATGCGTATTATCTTTAAACGTTCGCCGGATGCTGTGCCAGAGTCCATACCTCCTAATTTTATTCCATATAGTTATTAACATCATAAAGCTTCATCTTTATCTTCGACATTTAACCACTTTCACTGATGGTCTTTCTCAAAGTCCTACAAGTGCTTTTTTAATTCTTACATAAGTATGAATGTCATTTTTTTGGGTTTACCTACTCTTTATAGTAAAGACTGTCACTCATATTATGATTCCAGACTGGTTCCCTAACAAACCACAGTCTCATCTAGCCGTCGCTGACAAGTGCCATTCCTCATGCGCCAGCCAATTTGCCGGGTTGAACGCTCGCCAATTACCGGCCCTAGGTCTATTTAGATAAACGAGCGAAGGTCCTTATTTAACATAATTACTATCCTCCGCGTTATTACTCTCCTTAAACTTTACTGCATCATCAACCGTCGATTACGAGCCTTCCTTGAATCAATCCTGGACCGTTTAAGATTCCTTTAATCGAGTTTTTGTATCGACGTCATTATAATCGTGCCTTATACGGTAGATAGTTATTAGGCTGTGAAAAGAAAGAGATGTGTCGCATGTATTCTCCGGTTTTCGTGTTTGAATGACTAATACCAACCAACGCGTGCTTGGAAAAGTTGATGCGTCCACGATAGCCGCAATCGTAACGTAATCTGATTTAATACTGAACAGAAGCCAACACGTGATTATTGTTGATAATCAAGATGACAAACACGCTTCTTATGCCGTCGAAGTTGACTACGTAGATGACATTCTTGCAAATTGTTGAAGACAGTAAATTTTAGAAGTAGCAGGGTTTTGCTATGATAAACCTAGTTGGGTTGGAATTATACTACCTGCAAGACCTGCGGATTAAGTCATTAGCATTACAGTCTGAAAGCCGTCTAATAAACTGAGGAATGTGAGTTGTTAGTTGTTAAATTGGCGTTAACGTAACGAACTTTATTACTGGAAGGCTAAAGAGGTATCTATTTGTCCACAGCGATTACCATCGGCATCAGGGTGATCGGGCCCGCGCTGGGCTTCCTGCTCGGCGCTCTCTGCACCAGGGTCTACGTTGACCCTCTTCTGGACCCTGGCTACGACTCCAGCGACCCCCGATGGGTCGGCGCTTGGTGGCTTGGTGAGTTACCTTATTTTTATTTAAAAATTTGAGTAGAAATGCTTTTGATAGGAACTATCGTTCTGGAAAGTAAAATCAAGCATTTCTGATATTGTTAGTAAGTAACCGTGCCCTCAAAAAGTGCCCCCAAAATCCATTACATTTTCTGTAAAAGATGGAATGATTACCAAGCGACAAGGGCATGTTCTGACCGCCCTGAAAACTTTGTAATAAACAAATATCACCGCGAAAAAGCTTAACTAATTGGCTAATCTCATGCGGAAGCAACAAAATAAATACCATAATTACTAACTAACCCAAGCAGAATCTCGTAACGAACGTAATTAGAAAAATCGGCGATCCGTTTCATCCCTCATACAAATGTTAACGAGCTTATTGACTTAATAGAATCGTAACACTGTTGCTAACTGCAGCTCTGCGTAACGCTTCAATCAACTTGTCTCGACCTGTCGGTCTGTAATACACAATTTCACCCACATGTTATTATTTGCTCTGTGTTTGACGTGAAGATCGAACTACTATTATTTCATAATAACACATTGACATTTCATCGTTCTTTTTCAGTATAATTTTCTAGGCAATATGTCATTAATATTCATTGCAATCTTGTCGTATATTTTTTTATAGATATGGTCGTACCTTGAGGCGTCAATATGCATAATGATTCTGTAAGTCTTCGAACATGTGATCGTAGAACCAATTGACGCCTCCTATCAATTGCAAATTAATCTCCAACTTCGGAGGCAACTGTAGATATTCGTAATAGCGTCTGAGGATATCTGGGCCTCCAAATGGTCGTTGTTCTGGATATTGAGGATTAAAGGGTTTATAAAGTCATGAGTATACTTGTTTGCGTCTTTTTGATTTAATTCAATATTTAATTTAATAACCCGAAAAACAAGTAAGTACAGTTGGCTTAGTCAAGATGCATAACGTTAAGTTAGCGATTTTTTAAAATCGATTACTTGTATAAGATTGATGTAAGCTGATGACAGATTGCTCGATCGCCTTTGTCAACACCCAACACCATACATTTAGATTCGATAGAAAATAGAAACGTGAGCAGAGTTTGCGACTTGGTTATGGGCTCAGTTCGTCACGTACTATCATCATATTTTTCATACAGTGAAATGCGACTTCATTAAATCTTCTTGAATCCTCTTAGATAACTTCTTAGCAGTAACCAGTTCGTACCAATTGTAATCAAATCAAACAAACATAATTTTTCCACAATCTCGTGTTCGAAAGCAATTATGACTTTTAATTAACAGGTTATTGACTCAACGATATAGCTTTGTTTTGCCGTGATATTCGCGTCTTTCAAACGTCTTCAGATAACTCCAACGTCTGTAACTTCGCGGATTTTTTTAAGTGAAGAGTTATTGCTCTCGTTTATTTCATACTTTGATTTGATTTGTTTTTATTTGTCTAATATTTTACCTGGACGACGTATTAAGAGAAAAAATAACTTATTTAACTAAACAACTATCGTACCTAACTTAAAAAAATAATTAAAAAACGAATTTCATATCGCGTATGAGATTAGCTTTTTTGTACATCAAGGTTAAAATTGTTATCAAAAGCCGTTGGTTTTCCGAATAAAATAAAGTAAAATAATAAAATAAATGTTTTAAAAAACAAAAAACCGCCTTCAAAAACGCGAAAAATAACTTCTTTAGAATTGTAGATACTTACCTAATAGGTTAGTCCAACTGATGTCGGCTTTTTGTTGAAAATATTGTGGTCGCCGACTTCAGTTGGACTAACCTATTAGGTAAGTATCTACAATTCTAAAGAAGTTATTTTTCGCGTTTTTGAAGGCGGTTTTTTGTTTTTTAAAACATTTATTTTATTTTATACTTTTTAGTGATCATAATACGTACGCTGTTACGTAGTCCCACTTCTTAGTTGATATGAAACTTTAAGTTATTTCGCGCGCGCCGCAAGCAACGCCGCGGGAAAGTCATAGTCATATTTCAACAAGTAAATATTCTTCGTTGTAGTCGCTCAACTATCTTAATCGAGATATCTTATCGCCACCCTTAAAATAGGTACCGTTGAGGAGTTCCGGTGGCCATCTCCGGTCTTCATCATCAGTTCCACTTCACCAAGTGACACTTTCTGAATGCAAATGCTACACTTGTTACTAAAAATACTAAAATCGCTATATGTTTGCATACAATATTTGAGGAGTTCCCTCAATTCCTCACTGATCCCCTCATCAGATTCAGATTTGCTGACAATGGGACCAACTAGAAAGTATACCCATTCGAACACCGAAAAAAAATTTCAAATCGGTCCAGTAGTCTTCGAGTAATCGGGGAACATACATAAAAAAAAAAAAAAAAAAATATTCCGACGAATTGAGAACCTCCTCCTTTTTTTTGAAGTCGGTTAAAAATAAGGTTTAATCCGAAATCATAATCGCATCGTTGTCAATTGTCAAATTTCATTTCGTTGTGAGTGAAATTTATTGACAACGGTGCAATTAAATCTATTGGACTGACAGTCAATGCTCACCTTTATACTACTTAAATACAAACGTGTCGAGTTGGGAAACAGCTCCTTTTTTTGAAATAAGTCAAAAATAGACAAGCGACAGCTAGTTCTATTAAAGTATCTAGGTCCGACAAGTGTTAGAGGCATTCCATCGCGGAACCGCCATCAACCGTTACCGAAGCGCTTGCGCAGATTTTGCGCGCAAAATCCACGAAGAAAGCACGCGCGTGACCTGCCTGCCAATCCGCTGCGTGTGTAACAGAGACGGAAACATACCGCCATAGAAATACCGCTTAGGTCTTCTTGTGCAAAGAATAAAGCTGACTATTTAGTGTTTTTGTTGTATTGAGCTGTAAAAAAAGTTGGCAACGTTAGAAAACTGCTGTATTCGTGCCCCGACTGGCAATATCGAATTCGCGAATACACATTGAATGTTTTCTGAGTATTTCCTTATTGTTCTATTTCGCTAGGTGAGTTCATGAATGGACTTCGGAATTCTGATTAGGTTTTTTAGACGGAACACAAAGTGGCTCTTGTCTTGTCTTGTGTGAGGTTAATGGAACGCATAAAATACTTTTTTTATAAAAAGGTATCCTTGTAGTTCGGTTGTGCGTAGGTAACTATTACTTTTTGATGTTGTTATATGCGTGTCCACATCATTTAGAAGTTGAAAACTACTTATTACGTCTATGACCACGATTAATTGCAATGTCTGGGATGTCAACAAATCTTCAATTAGTGGCTTTGCTTTTTTGTCTCACTCACTTTACTTTACACATCATCTGTACCTGAGTGGATCTTATAGTCAATAATATCAATGGATGTTATTAGAGATTTTTGAAAAATATAAAGCCAACTGCATCTCCGATTAATTCGAGGTTTAAAAGGATTGTGAGAAGACACTCTAATTGCATAGCTGTCAAAAAAACCATACAAATTTAGCGCCAGGTGATAACGTTTCTCAACCCTTAAATCCGGTCCGATTTTTTTAAATTTGTTTCTATCCAAGAAATATTTTCTTGAACAGGAAAACGTACAGACCTACTTTTCCATAATATGTACAATATATTAAAAAATCGTAAAATTCGGACTAGGGTTTAGGGGAGAGAAACGTTATCGGATTTTGTATGAAAGTTTTCAGCTTCACAACACAATTCTCTAAACTCGCGACTCATTTTTTTCTCCAAAAATAAACTAATTTAAAAGATATTTCACGATTTTATATCTACCTAATATGGTCAAATGTGCTCTCGTAAATACATCTAGGTCTTTGTTGACAACGGTTTAAACAATTTATCTATACATAATATCTATGCAGTGATTCCGAAATTATCCACCACATATCTGCACATCAAAATTCGCACTCTCTCTTTATAATATTGGTTTAGGTACTATATAAAAATATTTCTAGGGTCATTAACCAGATAGTTCATATTCCATAGAGTTTGTATGTAGAAGAGGCCACCCGCATTTCTTCCCAATATATCTTATCATAGCATGCGGGCAGACCAAAACAGAATCAAGTTCATGAGGGCTTTTTATCTGATTATCAATCGTCAGATAAAATCATCTCATCTCAGTTAAAGCGATCCCTCTCATTTTCTTTTGTTATGTGAAAGAAAAGGATAGTAAAATGTATGTCAGGTTATCAGTAGCATAACATGCAGCGTGCACGACACGCCTGGCGTGATCAAATTACGTACAATTCCTAGATGGTATCATATTTAGGCCAATGCGTGACAACATTAGTATACTTGTTCGTCCTTGCTGTGAAACGTCATCGGATCAAGACAATAAGAGACCGTAGAATAAAAGACGAAATTACGGACGTATTTACATCGTTAGCTCAAACTCAAAAATTCGTGGTAGAATAACATTTCTACTGGTAGTGAATTAACGTCTCTCTTTACGTAGTACGACTGAAATTACAACAAGGTCTATATTATATTGTCTGCGTAAGGAAATGGCCTAAGCAAAAGACCCTTAACAGGGTTGTAAAGCTAAAAAATTTAATACAAAATGCGATAACGTTTCTCTCCCCTTAAACCTAGTCCTATTTTTACGATTTTTGAATATGTTGTAGATATCATGAAAAACTATGTCAGCACGTTTTCCTTTTCCAGAAAATATTTCTTAGAATGAAACAAATTTAAAAAACAAAAAACATAAACGTACGGACCTAGTTCTTTATAATAACTACAACATATTAAAAAATCGTAGAAATCGGATTTGATTTAGGGGCTGAGAAACGTTATATCGCTTGGAGCTAAAGTATAGATTTTTTTAACAGCTACGCGATTTTAGCGCTTCACAATCGTCTTAACATGGAGACTAACACCCGTATTCACAAACGTTACTATGAGGTCTCACAGTGCTCACGAACGCACAGGGTGGTTTAAATCGTCTCATAAACAAAAGGTCGGTCAAAAAGGACCAATCACAAAGCTGTAATGAACGCAGTGCATTTACTCAGTGAAAGATCCCTTAAGTATTGATTGTGAATACAGGCGTAAGCACTGTACTAAGACAGATTTTAAGAGACAATTGACTCGTTCCTTTTTCAAACTTATGTATGAAAAATTTACACGTTCCCCCTTACTAATAAATAAACTTTGAATAACGGTGGTATAGCTATACAATGTTTTGTCCTTATTTGTCATTGTGACATTTGGATTTGACTGATAAGGACAAAACATTGTATAGCTATACCACCGTTACTCAACGTTAATTAGTAAGGGGGTAAGGAACGACTTTATCGTCATTAAATGACTCTAACTTGCAGCCGTAGCTGCAAGGCCCGTAGTGTGACGTACGTAGCTTATGTGAAAAGCTTCGATTCTTATTTTGCACGGAGTATTAAGCATCTATCACCTGTAGTCTCAATCTATTTGTAATTCCTGACGCAAACAGAGGTTTAACGTGTATAGTATATCAGTCTGAAGGCAACGTAGTTCCCAAACGAAAGAATCGATTTTGATTTGTTTTTATAACATAGAAGGCTAATTTATCTGGGTGGTTTTTAGGGTTTACCCTTGTTTTATAGACACTCATTTCTTAAACACTATCACTTCACAGAATTTTCATTTCATAGAAAACTATTTTCTGCTGAACCCGTGTTGATTTCAGTTTATCTTGTGATGGTTACAAGTCTAACCTAACCTAACCTACGTGAATTATATTTAAGATAAACTGAAATCAACACAGGTTCAGCAGAAAATAGTTTTCTATGAAATGAAAATTCTGTCAAGTGATAGTGTCTATGAAATGTTTGTCTATAAAGAAGGGGATCCCGGTTTTTAGACAGATTTGATAAAAAACTCTCAGGCCGTTAAAGAAATAATAGGGCCTTAGGGGTCACAATTGTAGATATGCCGAAAGGTTTTTTTCTGTTAAATTGTTACAGAAATGTAATTCAATTGTACCTATAACGAGTTAGGCGGAAGGTGCTGTGCAACTAGTTGTTGGATTTACATGCGTTTAAGCGCATCGCGGATCCATGACACAGGAAGCTTGCTTAAGCCGTTGACACTATTTGTTTTCTAAGTCGATTGCCAATTAGCGAGCGCAAATATGGCGATGTTGGTATCTATGATGAGAGTATTTAGTTAGCGAAAACTGTGAATGGTTTTGTATTGCAACCGCTACGACATCTTCTGCAAAGATTTTTGCCTGAGTGCGTAATCATTTTCTTAGCTTATTGTGGACATAAATGTATACAGTTTAACGTAAGGATTCTTATTTTGAATTATATTGAAGATTTCGTTTCCTATATTTGTGTTGAATTATTATTTAGTTATAAAACCGCCTGTGTAGGTATAGTTATTGTAG
This sequence comes from Acleris cristana, assembly GCA_948252455.1. Classification (NCBI taxonomy): domain Eukaryota; kingdom Metazoa; phylum Arthropoda; class Insecta; order Lepidoptera; family Tortricidae; genus Acleris; species Acleris cristana. The sequence goes on along the minus strand of OX411774.1, from coordinate 3,168,998 downwards.
TTATAGTTAATCGACTTTACTTATTTTTTTCTTTGTAGTTATCAATGGTGTGCAGAGTACTTACCTATCTATTGCATTATAAAGTAAAGTATAATTAAATTTTATACACTGACTGAACTCCACGATACGTAAATAAAAATAAAACATCCACGACTTCGATGTAAACATTCGCTTACTCAAAGATGCTTCTAGCGACAACGGAACTGTCGGTACAATAGTCAGGTTACATTGCCACTGAACAGTTTCGGTTACTCATCATGACTTCTTCCTTTTAACATTTCGGAGTGTGTTTGAACCACGTCTCAAAAGTTTGGTACGATCATCGAGCAGTCAAACCTGATACACGGGAACGTTTCCGCAGATAAAAAACGTATTGATTCTGGTTTTCCCGGTGTAGGCGCGGGCCGACCGCCTCCGACCGCATCGCTCGCTGCATTTCCACGCGACTTTCGCTTTTTCTCGGCCGTCGTCACGCCGAGCGCACGCTCGTTATGAAACCTCCACCGCTTACATCACACCTCGCGTCACAAACTAAAATAGCCATCAGCCGGTCACGGCCAAGGCTGCCCCGACAATTGTCCCGGCAATGAGGATTTAGTGGGTGTCGCCTTAGCCACTTTAACTTTTTTTTAACCTGTCACGAAACTCTATGGTTATTTTTCAAATTTGGAACGTGACGTCACCGCTCTATCGTGGATTAGTAAACACGGTGTGATAGTACCTTAGTCTAGCGCCCTTGACTCCGCGTCGACCGGGCGACCTTGTGAGCGCAAATGTTTTCTGTGTGCACAAGCAGATGTATGGGTATAGGTATCGGAATTATTCCGGATAAGCGCGAATTCGTCTCGGTTTGTGGCGTCTTGTGGACCGTGAACTAGACTTGGTTTGGCGAGGGTTGGCACGTCTTCCCAGCACGCTCATCCACTGCTGCATAATATTGCTTATCCTTCATGGATTTCCATATCGTCCTTGATGAGGCGATTCTGTAAAAGGGCTTCTTTATTATTAAAAAAATCCGTTACTTTGGGTAGGTATTTCATTTCAATTAACTTCTGCTTGAGCATAAGGCCAGCCAGTTTGGAGCAAACCCTTAAGACCCGCCATTCACGGACTGCTTTAAGCAGTCCGGAACCGACTGCACTTCGTTGCTATTGGTCGGTTTGCACTTTCTAGAGCATTGAAACTGCAAATCGACCAATAGCAACGAAGTGCAGTCGGTTCCCGACTGCTTAAAGCAGTCCGTGAATGGCGGGTCTTACAGATTCTGAACTCCAGGTAGGTAGACTGAGCACCCTCATCTGAATGATTGTCAAATTAAAACAGCTTGACGAACTGAATTCCTTTAAGAAGGCTTAGTATAGTTGGTATAATAAGTGTTAGAGAAATTATTAGATGATAACCAGAGATTTTTATTTGAATAATAAAAAACGCAGGGTTTGTGTTTCTTCGATTATATACTATTTTGCCAGCCCTACCCAAGACCTTGATAGGCACATGACCACTAACGAATTAGTCTGCGCTTCGTAAAGTCTGCTTCATACGTCGTCCTCGATAATTGCCATAATTAGATATTCCACTACGGCTAGAGATAATTTCTTTAACACACTATGATTCCTGCCTTTGGAATTTAACTCTATGTACATTAAAAGTTAGAGAATTTTGGCAAACATTTTGGTTTTTTTTTGCATGCTCTGTTTGCCGTAGCGCCCATGTTTATTGGAGCGCGAAATTTTTCGATATTAACGTATCCTTCTTAATGAAGACTTATATACTGCGTTGAATTGATATACCGTAAGGTTGAATGCTCTTAATAAGTACCGACAGTAATGCCAAAGAAACTTCGATTTTCTAACATAATGCAATATTTTGATATTTTACAATTTTTTCAAAATAGTGTGAAGTTATTTATTTACTTTGGAGATTTTGGATGTGTGTATTCCGTATCCATCCACTTTAACTTTAAAATTCGTTCTCGTACTAACTAACTACTGAAACCTTTTTAATTTTTTTTGTTTATGGGTGATCTAAGTAATACTTAAACCGCCTGTCCTCTTTCTTCTGAACGGCTACATATTATCTTTGTAAAATTAACTCAAAAACCCAAATGATTTGTACAAAGAGTATCCGTATACTAATTATGCGAGTAATTAAATATCTATTAAATATACAATAATCCCCGATATAATGGCGACCCCCTCTTTTAGAGCCGATATCTCTTAAATACATATAAACAGACGCACAGATAGGTACACGCGTTACCTTAACACCCCTCTTTTTGCGTCGGGGGTTAAAAAAGAATCTTTAAAAAGAATTCAATCTTGTCTAGGTTTGTACACTACGAAGTGTGACAATGGCCTCCTGAGGCCCCCGCTTTAAAAATAGTCGCATAACCAAAGTTACTTCGAACTATGAGCGTTTAAGATAAGATTCAAATTCAAATGAAGTGTTGTTATGTTCTAGTGCCTCGGAATTAGACCAATTTTTGATTTACTGTCATTAGGTTCAAATGGAAAATCGTCCACTTGAGATTATACGTCAGTTCAGAAAAATGACCATTTGAAATACAACAAAAAGGAAAATTGTCCATCTGGAAAAACGTCTAAAATGGAATCATGTCCCATGGTAAAATTGTCCAATATGACATTGGACGAAAAAAATATGTCCATTTGTATTTACGTACACTCAGAAATATGACCAATTGTAAATACGTCCTACCGGAAATTTGTACAATCTATATTATATTATATGGTCTTAATTCATATTACACTACATTCACTTGTGCGTATTTCATTTTGGTCATAATTTATAATGGACAAAATTCCATTGGGACTTAATTAATTTACAACGAAAATAAATTTGGTTGTAAATACTTTTGAGCACAATTACATTTTGACTGAATTCACTTTGGACACTATTACTTTTGACCCATTTTCAGAATGGTTATTTCACGTGGACGATTTTCCATTTGTACCTAATGACAGTAAATCCAATTTTTGAATAAAGAAGCATGTACTCGAGTAAACTGACTTCTCGTTTTAGTTTCGAGAATATTCCTGTACCTGACTCGTCTATACTAATATTATAAAGAGGAAAGATTTGATTGTTTGTTTGTTTGATTGTTTGTTTGAATCGAATAGGCTCTGAAACTACTGGACCGATTTGAAAAATTCTTTCACCATTAGAATTCTACATTATCCTTGATGAACATAGGCTATGTTTTATTTTTCTGCGCAAGAGCTAGTTGCTTATAAGTTGCAGTTATAATCATGTATTTGATAGGGAAAAAGTAAAACAACAATACAAATGCGTCACAATAAGAAAAAATGCTACAGTGAAGAGGACAGACTCTTAGAGATTTAAAGTCTCAAAGTCTTTTTTCCAAGGGTCTTACTACAAAAGACGAAAATAACGGGACGTCTTGAGAGACGCTGAAAAAGAGTGCTGGGGAGTTTAAAAACAATAAAACACCTTAATTTCTCCAAAAAAATAAATACGTACCTACGTTAGTAGGGACATCATTCTAAACAATTTAAAATATCCCAATAAAAGAGTTCAAAGTTCTAATTTATATTTGCGGTTCAAGAATTGACTGTGATATTTGTGATCTAAAATACTTATAATTATTTGTGCATCATTCCAGCTAACCTTTTTGGTCAATTAGAGCAGTGTAAACAGCAAAATGAGTCACGGCTTATACCTTAAATAAACACTTCTCGTTTTTTATCATTTTATCATCACTATCACCACTATCTTCATCACCGCAATTACCACCATCATCATCGTCATCATCGTCATCAACCATACTAACAATAATTATTGTCTTGTTCCAGGCATGGTGTTCATCGCCAGCTTCATCGTGATCCTGTCGGCGCTCATGTTCTTCTTCCCGAAGCAGATCCGCCAGGAGCCGGTGCCCGTCATCAGGAAGAGCAAGGAGAAGAGCAAGCCCATATTTAAAGGTAGTGCTATTCTTTTGATTATTACTAAGTTCATTATTATAGTTCTTGATAGAGGGCTCCCGCGACTTGTTACGCGTAGAATTACGTAGACTAAGTATTTCTTCTTGATGGGGGTCGATTTGCGGAAAATCCTTCTTATTGCATCCCCTGGGGTTACCCAAGAAATACTCCTTCCAAATTTCAAGTCCCTAGGTCCAGCGGTTTTGGATGTGCGTTCGATCAGTCAGTTAGTTTCTCCTTTTATATTATATACCTAGGTTTCGCATCTACCGTAACCTTTTATAATAGAAGCCAGGTTTAACGTATGTTATAACATGATAAAGTGCAAATATTTTCATAGAAAATTGTGAGTTAGTTTAGACCACTGGGTGGTTAATAGTCAATGATAGGGAAAAATTAAAGGATAAATACATTTGTCTACCAGAGTATTGAATTCACCGTTTACTTATGTACACATAATATTTTAAAGCAGACGTTTCTTTAAACTTAAATACTCACGAACACATGAAACATTTCCAGGGCCCGTATATTATTACGCCCACAGGACAAGAAGTTGATTGAACCTTTAAATGTAAAATAAGAACAGAACATGTTTGTTAGTAAATAAACACGTGCTTCTTGGCACTCTGAAAGAGCTTGTAACACGTTTGCGTGATGTCGGAGATTAACCCGACGGTATATCACTAAAACCTCAGATATACATAAAATATAATATAGTATGTACATATTTATTTATGTACTTATATTTATTTTCAAAATAATTTTTTATCATCTCTTCAATATAAAGTTAGTCTGGTAGTTGCTACTCAGCGATAAGACTATGTAGTATTTCTTTTTTATTTTCTTTTTCCTTGCTGTAAGTAGTGTTTAATAAAGAGTTTTTTAATACAGTTGCTATTTTTTTTAATTAAAAAACCGTCTTTTAATGCACGAGCGGAACTGTCATTTTCACTCGTCCCGAGTCTGACACTAGAATAACATGTACTATTTGTATTTTTTGTATTGCGATATTCTTAGTTTAAATTGGCTTGCTATCCTCTTCATTTATGTCCATACTGACCTCTCTCAACTTCCTTCCAGACTTCTTCGCCACCATCAAGCGTCAGCTCACCAACGACATCCTGATGTGGCGGACGGCCAGCTCGGTGCTGCACCTGATGCCGATCTCGGGGGTCTACAGTTTCCTCCCCAAGTACCTGGAGAAGCAGTTCCGGCTGCCCACGCACGACGCCAACCTTGTCTCGGGTGAGGTACTATGGAGAGAAGGCCCAACATTTCTTTGTTTTTACTAGCTTTTGCTGTTGCCAGATCCTTTAGGAACTGTGTAATTTCTCGAGATAAACGTTGCCAAGTCAGAATACCATTGTTAAAATATTACGTCGATTCCTTGCCAAAGAAAAACCAACCAACATACACGTTTTCCAATTTACAATAAGTATATTTGCTTATAATAACTGTGACAACTGTATTTCATAATTTCAAATAACTATTAGACTTGTAAATCAAGCTATATCCATATCTACTAGCATAGAGATATTTCATCTTAGTCCTCAGGGATGGGAACGCATTTGTAGTCTTCGGATTGCAGTCTTACGATTGTAATGCTGAGAGAGCAAATGTCTATGGGTCTCAGATGCCACTTACCATAGTTACCATCAATGGCCCGTTTCACGAAGCTACAAGTTACAAATTACAAGCGGAACTCTCTTTCTAGCAAAAGGAGTTAGAAAGAGACTTTCGCTTGTAATTTGTAACTTGTAGCTTCGTGAAACAGGCCTCAGGTGGCCTGCGTGCTCGTTAAAAACTTCAATATTTCTCATACTAACATTGCATATAACGTTCCAGGTTTGGGCGGTATTCTCGTGATGGGTCTGGGCATCATCACCTCAGGAGTGGTGATCCTGAAGCTAGTTCCGACGGCGAGACAGGTGGCCGCATGGACCGCCGCCACTGCCGCCATTTACAGTGCTGGTTAGTCAAAATCATCTGGTCCGCTTCTCCTTTCACGAGGTTTTCGGAGGCTGGTGTTAATCAAAAATGGGAATTAATGTGATAAGTTTTTACCTCGATACATATATGTACTAGTTTAATCTAGCCCTCGACTACATCCGCGTTGACTATTCCACGGGTACAGTGTTTTTTTGCATGAAAGGTAGTCTTGTGTGAATTCAGGTTATAAGCCATTTCTATTCCAAACGTCCAAGCGGTTTTAGGGCTGATTTTTCAATCCCCAGATTAAGCTATCCGGAAGGTAAATTTTAGCTCCGTCCTTTTCTTTCATATGACTTCAGAAAAGGATAGTAGTACATTTAACTGACGGATAGTTTTATCTGGGGATTGAAAAATCAGCCCTTAGTGAAAAGGTTTACAAAATACTAACAACACACATAAAAACTATCGCTTTTTTTCATTTCGCCCATGTAGAGTTTTAGATAATCAATCACCACCATAGACTTACTTATTAAAGAAATAAATCCATGGACATCACACTCGAGGAAAATTTGTCAAAAAAGAGTATCTACTCTGGTGGAGTAACAGAAGCACATGGGGTTAGCTTTACGCGCTTCTGTCAAGTACACTTGCATCCTAATCTATTGCATAATTTAGCAAAACTAAACGCACAAACAGACACAGAATTTCATACTATTTGACGACATCTACATAATAAACCGTGTTCAAATTTAGCTTTTATTGATAAAGGAAGGTTTGAGCCCCTGTCTGTCCCCCCTATCCCCCCTTTTAGCCTGAACTGGTGACCAATCCATGTTGTTTCCCGGCAGGCATGGTGGTGCTGATGTTCGTGAGCTGTCCCGAAGAGAGCTACCGCGCGCTGGACGGCGCGCCGCTGGCCTGCAGCTACTCCTGCCACTGCGATGGAGTCTCCTACAACCCTGTCTGTGGGGAGGTGAGCAATGTAACCTTTTTTAACCGACTTCCCAAAAAGGAGGGTAATGATTTTCGGGTAATGAACTGAACTAAACGCTATTTTCTGCTGAAACCATAATGTTTCCAGGATATCTTAAATATTAATTATGTAGGTTAGGTTACACTTGTTACTACCAAGAAATGGTATAGAAGGTTTAGGTCCTCATCTCGTCAGGACTACGTAGCAAATACGACCAGATCGCTTAGCGACTACATCTCAAAAAGTCCGAGTTGCAAAATGACTACTTCGCTTGCGTTACTAAATAGGTTAGGTTCGTTAGGTAAATTCAAATGCCCGAAGGGCAAATTGCTTAGGAATAGGATCCCCGCCATGCGGGGCTCCGTCGACATTGCTAACACAGACATAACATGAAAAAACAAAATGGTCATTTAGCGACTCAGACTTATTGAGATGTAGGCGCAAAGCGATCTGGTCGTATTGCGATCAAGGCACAAAGCGATGTAGTCAGACCGAGATGTAGTCACAAAACAATCTGGTCATATTAGCTACCTAGTCATATCGAGATGTGGACGGAAAGCTTCTTTCCCCAAGAAATCAATTTTGTACATACTTACCTATCTAATACTTGATTGTAAAATCGGCAAAATCTTGACCCACTATACAACTTCACAGTGACATTTTGTGTGACAATTTTTACGATTCTTATGTCACGTCATTGTGACAGAGCTAGTCTATCGTGGCAGGTTCTATTTTGCCGATTGTAACTAAAGTTAAGTAGCGGAACGGAACTTCGAGTATTGAAAACACTATAGATCAGGTTTTTTGATTTATTTAATAGCTCATTATTGCCTAGGCCCGGAAAGTAGTGACGCCTGACGAGGTGGTTGGCTGCTAGAATCCGAGTCAGGCAATCCCAGTTTCCGCCGAGGCATATTTAATGCTTTTCTTACACAATGCGAGGAAATGATACAAATAGATGAATATAAGTATTTGTAAAAAGCTTTCAGAAAATTCAGACAAAATATTATTTTTAAAACTACGAGCATTAAGATAGTTTCAAGCACAATAAACCGCCGTCGCCCCCAACGCTGTGAGTGGGTGGGTACCAGTTGGATTTAAGGGTTTTTTCATGGTCCTTTCGATTTTATATGCAACAGAAAGCATTTTTTAACTGTTACTTCTGGGGAAAAAGTGGCTCTTTCCGTCTTCGTTTTTCAAAAGATTTTTTTCCGAGCATGTTTCAGAAAAAGTTATTTATATTGTTTTGTGATTGGTTCCAGGACGCGTATACGTACCTGTCGCCCTGCCAGGCCGGCTGCCAGGCGAGCCGGCAGCTCGACAACTCCACGTGGCTGTACTCCGACTGCTCCTGCATCACGGCCGGCGGCAACCTGACGGGGCCCAACAGGGCTTTGGACGCGTGAGTATACGGTTGAACGTATATTTTTACGCGACATAAGTGGTGCATTCTTCAAATTATTTCCGACTCAAAAAGCCAAAGCTAATTTAAATGTTTCAACCGTCCGAAAGTAAGTTTTACAATGGTTTTGAATAGATATAAAGTACGTCACATACAGCCATTAATCATAATTCAATAAATAAAATAAAATAATTGACGTGGTCAAGGAATAAATAACTCAGAAATAATTAACTATTGTTAATAAATTCTTAAATAAATTTGAAGTATAAAAAAAGTTGGGATGTTTTATTGTATGAAAATGTTTTTCTAAACACTAGTTATATACTTTCGTCTTAAATTCATGCAAATCATAGTTTTTAAAGATTCAGGCAAGTGGTTAAACATTTTCACTACGATATAAAGAAATGCTGTTTAAAAAAAAACACGTCTTGCAAGTAGGATACCTTAAAATTAATCCAATACATTCTGACACATGCCTTGTGTTTCGTGGTCCTGTTTTAAATAAATGCATATTTAATTAAGTACTAAGTTTGGGATTAGGTCCAATTAATGAAATTGTCCCATATTTATAAACCTATTGTCCATTACAGCATGGCCCGCTTCGAGCTGTTCAACTCATCGGAGAGCCTGCCCGGGGCGGCCTCGCTCGGCTCGGCGGTGTCGGGCGAGTGCGGCGGCCCGTGCAAGCAGATCTACGCGTTCATCGCCATCTTCGCCGCGCTCATGTTCGTGCATGCCAGCGGCGAGGTCGGCGCGGTGCTGCTCATTATACGGTGCACGGATAAACACGGTGAGTGGTTGGTGGCAGGGAGAACAGGCGAAGATGCGTAACGCATATGAAAGCGATTTTCGAAAACGAATAAAATGTATAGGGTGGTGGAACCAGTATTGGACAAGGCACCAATAATGGACAGTTGGTTCTTATTTTACAGAAGATAAGGGTCATTCATTTGTTTTGCTACAATAAATTTAGGACCGTATGTAATTTTAATTAAAAGTGAAGTGTCCAGTACTGGTACCTGTCAGCTAAATTTACGTCGGTTTTCGAAAATCGTTAACGTTGTCTAAGTCTTCTAATGGTATCTGGACTCGGAGGCATTTGCAAATTTGCAGCAATCTGGAGACTGCAAATGGATGTCAACTCTATTAAGAGAGTAAGAGTCCGTTCAGACATGGGGCGATAATCGCATTTTAACATGAATATCTTTCAATTACTTAGACGTAATCGCGCAATTAGACTCAATAACAAACGACACGGTTTTGCAATTATGTGGTTCCTGCGATTTGTTAGATCAATTTACTAAAATCGTTATTTTTTAATAGCAGAATTTCCCCTCGCATTTTTTCCCGAACTAAGTTTTTACAGTCGTGTATTTCTCCAGACGCGTTTTTTTCTGTCGCTTATTTTCCCATGTCAGAAATTAATTTAATAGTGTCGTCGGAGCTCCGGGCCTGCTGCAAAACTACCATCCTAAACCTACCTACCTATTTCGATCTAGTTATAAGGGGAAAAAATTGCGACCGGGAAAATTCCAGATCTGAAAATATGCTACTGAAAAAAATGCGAATAGAAAATTCGCGTCAAAGAAGAAAATATTTTGGTAAAATAATCTAATAAGCCCCCTGTTACTATAAAACCGTTATAATATATATACTTTTTTTTACAGACAAAGCGATGGCGATGGGCGTGATCCAGTTCGCGATCGGCGTGTTCGGCAACGTGCCGTGCCCGATCGTGTTCGGCGCCGCCATCGACGCGGCGTGCCGCGCGCGCGACCTCGTGTGCGGCGCCACCGGCGCCTGCGCCTCCTACGACAACGACAGCCTGCGCCATCTCTATCTCGGTGAGGAAACTTCTTGGAAAACTCGGTGGATAGAACTCGCGTGTAGAGCTTGGTACCGTATTTAAAATCGGTGATGAAACGATCTGGTGTTGAATTTTACAATACGTATAAGAAAACAGCAAATTCTTTGATAAGAAAAGTACAAGTTATTTAACTCTTTTTTGCATGGCGATCGACATTTCCATTATATCATGATGTTCACTTTAACATAATGTTCACTTAGATACAATAGAATAGAATAGAGTAATTTTATTTCAGGCAACAAAGGCCCATATTTACAAATATCTTACAGATTAATTAACTAACATACATAACAATATATAACATAAAATTAACATGACTTCTAATACACTTTCGCGGTGTCCGCTAGCCGGCGGCCACGAAATCGTCGAAATATGACGCCCCTCGGCCAGAATTCCTCCTTTAAAAAGGTGACAGATCTTTTGACGGTATTCTCACCACAAATTACTTAAAATTAACCTTGTGGCGGGGCTCCAACCTCTTTACCCTAAGGGTAACTTCCGTCTTAACTCTACGAGCTCCTTCGCCTCAGTAGAGTAATGTAATCGGGACACGTACAACTGCGTCGTGAGCGTAGCAGGACATAGCTTTGGTTCGGTGAAGTCGATGCAGTGCCGCCCAGGGTCCTCGGGGCAGGCTTGTTCCTCTCCACCCGGTTAAAACCATCTTTGTCCTGCTTGGGAGGCTTATTCCCACGTGTCCGCAGTGTGGACAGAGTGTGGACAACTGGGAAAAAAAATCCCTATTGTCCGCAGTGTGAACAAAGGGGTGCGGACAACTGGGAATAAGCCGCTAGGGACCTCGCTAACAGTATTTTTCCCTTCCAGGCCTGTCGGCCGGGCTGATGTTCCTGGCGTTCATCATGGACCTGCTGGTGTGGTCGCGCGCCGGCCGCATCGACATGAACCCGGGCGAGCCGCGCGCCGCGCCCCTCGCGCCGCTCGCCGCCCCGCCCGAGTCCGCGCTCTGACACCTCTACGAGTCGCAGCTCTAGGCTGCTAGGATACCTTGTGAGTTTATGACACTCCTGTTGCCATGCCAACGATCATTATTCTCTACAGCGCCTCTATTCCCGACGGTAAAAACGATATCGTAGTTAACCTGTTATGGTATTGTTATGACGTCAGACTCCATTACTGTCGAGTAAATAAGAGCTATCAAAACGGTGACAATACGATAACAGATCAAAAACGATATTGTTTTTACCGTGTTGAATAGAGGCCCTGTTCGTCGTAACGTTTTATGCGACGGTTTAGCGTGTCGGTTTTGATACCACGTGATGACTACCATGGTGAATTTTGACGCGGCATCCGGCGTTAGATGGCCGACAGCGTTATCCAATGCCTATGAGCCAAAACGTTCTAAGTTGATATAAGCATTCATGCAATTAAAAAACAAAAGGTGTTATACTGCATTTGTTAGGGTATTTAACTATTTTAGGATAAACTAACAAATCCACCCGTATTCACAAACGTCACTATGAGGTCTCACAGTGCTCACGAACGCATAGGGTGGTTCAAATCGTCTCATAAACAAAAGGTCGGTCAAAAAGGACCAATCGCAAAGCTGTATCGAACGCAGTGCGTTTACTTAGTGAAGGATCCCTTAAGTATTGTTTGTGAATACGGGTGACGGAACGCTGATACGTTAATGTTCGGCAAAACAGGTTTAATAGTTGTATTGTATTTAAATACTTTAAACAAATGGAGTATAATTTTGGCTCTAAGGTCCAGAATGTGTCGCTGGGATTGTATTATTAGTTCTCGGTTGTCATGGCAACGGAATTTATCCAGTTTACTACTTGTAAGGCAATGTGATTTCCCGTGGCAACGACAAAATAATTGTATGATGTTGAACTCGTAAGAAAACTTCGGGGAGAAAAAAAAATAGGTGTATTTTTCTGAACGAAAACGATGTTTTGACGTAAGTGGAATGTATTGTTAAATTTGTTTAGAAAATTTTGTTCCGTCTATAATCGGGTGACATCTAAGTTTCAGATTGACCGTGTGAAATACGCCTAGAAATGAATTGTCTTAGATAATATGCACCTTAATATAGAGGAGTAAAAAAAATGCTTGTTTTGATGAGCCATGTATGTAAGAAAAGTGATCGCATGATATCCAATGTATATGAACATCAATTTATGCAACATTTTTGACTGGTCATGCCATCGCACACCAGTGAAGCAATTGTAAATTTAGATCAAATTTATTGTTAATAATAAACAATAATTGTTTGCATTTTTTTTGTTATATTTATGCATTTTATACACTAGTTACATATTATGAAATAAGTATTTCTGCTCAATTTTATATGGAACAGTTTGATTATTCGAGCATAATATTCTACAATATCAATATAATAAATGAATTAAAAATAATCTGGGATCAATATTTGGCTTATTGCAACCAATAAGAGTAATTTTGGAGTAATACGGCATATATTTGCGTTTTATAAACTTCGCGTTTTTCCGTAGGCGTTCGTAAAAGTTCGGTTTCACGGACATTGCCGAAGCGTCGCAACTGTAGTGTAATATAGTTCGACTAAAATGCTGCTGCATAATAATGCTAAAAGACAATCGAACGAGAGCGAGAAGTAATGTGTTCGTTCTCTTTCCGAAAGCCGAACACGTTTGATGGTCTTGTAGCATATTAACTATAGCTATCACATATATCTGGGACTGAGTTTGCTTTAAAGTTGGATTCACACTAGATAAGTTTGAAATCTGATACAAATTTTGTGTATACACGTCAAAATTTTGAATTGCAAAGATAATGGAGGGAATATATCATATGATGGGAAATGTTTTAATTTTGAAAGTATCTCTGACAGATTTCTAGTGACATAGAATTTTTTAATCTAGCGTGAACCCAATTTTATATTATTTCGATTATTGCGAATTACATGGCTAGTGATTAGACGTTATTTTAGTTAAGTTCAAGTTTTTACACATTAATTATAAATTGTGAATATGAATCCAATAAACTATATAATCACATTATACATTTAGGATAATTATAAGGATATTTAGCATAAGTCTGTTGTCTTTTATATCTTAAATGTACTATTACTTAAATCTACTTATTATATGAATTATTTTTTACAACAGTTATGAGAGCTATGGTGGGGATACGAGTATGTCTTCAAAGTAAATGTTTAAATATAGTATATTTGATAAAATATTTATAAATCATGTCTTGGCGTTTTGAAACTTCTAATTTTGAGCACTGATACGTCATAGAGTCTTATTTTATTTGCATTTTTTGTTAAAAAACGTTGACAGCTTGATTGTAAACGTTTCCAATAGATTATTACTGGTAATATTTTTGTTGAGGTCCTATAATTATAGCGAACCATAGCTTAGTGAATTATATTTCTTTTTAAAAAGGCTGGGTCGTGTGTAAACTTCTTAATATTAAGAGTAGCTGATGGATTGTAGGGTTAAAGCGTTGGGTATTGTTATTTGTTTAAATGCGTAACTTGTGCGGGGTACGGTCAGGCACCGCGATCCTCGAGCCACATATATAACCCTGTCGCAGGAAATCAATGGTAAAGGGGTTTGGGTAAAAGTGTTGTCATTTGTAAAAGTCATACATTTTCAAGGTGAGCGGCCATTCGTAAAAGTGGTAAATTATGATAGAATTATTCAAAATAAACATATTTTGTTACAATGTAAACTCTTAAGTGCGTCGGAGCCGAGATATTTAAATATTCATACCTGGGCGTACTTTTAGTATCAAAACTGAATAGGTACTTAAATCATTAATATCTCCGCTCCAATATTATTTAACGCCATAAATTATATATACCTATGTGTATTTAGAGATCTTCTAATTAACTAGGTATGTGAAAATCACCAGAGGCCGCTGAAAAAAAAGACAATTTTATTCATACAAACTTACCCAATGCTCTTTCTGCGACTCGACGCTGTCACGACAGGGTTGTATCGGTCATTCAAAGTACGTGATGGTACCCTAAGTTTTGGCATCTCACTGGCTCTTGAATATGTGCAATATCGCATCCAGTTTATCCATAATGAACTAAACTTTAATTTATGTCGGCATAAGAACTACTTTACAATACCCCTTCTTACAAAGTTACGTCGTTATTTACCGACGTTTCGGAGGTTATCGTTTATGGCACGAAATATAAGCTATCAGAAAATATGATATAAACTAGGGTCTTTCATCTCATCCCTCGATCTTGAGTAATTGTTATTGCAGCCGTAAGATTACAGTGTAAAGGACAGTAGGCCCTGCCTGCATCTTGCATTACGCTAACTAGCGTTTCTATTCGTTTCGTTTTTAAACCAATCGCGTCACTAGTAGATGACGTGATACGAAAAGTCACGTGATCTACCAGTGACGCGATTGGTTCAAAAACGAAACGAATAGAAACGATAGTTAGCGCAATGCATCTTGGCAGGGCCTGCAGGACGTGTAAAGTATACACTATTTCATATTTTACAATTGTACACTATTTTCCCTGTGTTCGTGCCAAAAACGTAAAATTCAATAATGTCAGAAAACCTTTAGATCTGTGATCGTTAAAACATAATGTTTCGTGTAATGTCTACTTATTTTCCAATATACTTTTTTACCAAGTATCCGTCTAAAGTTAAATTTGCTTGTGCAATACGATTTAATATTAAGCTAAGGACGGTAAATATCCTTTCTAGTCCAGTAAGAAAACGACGGATTGTGTTTGTTGTAAGAGGCCACATATGATAAATTCTGGAGTGTTCCGCGATCTGGATCTCAATAACCATAACGCCTTTGTATCTGTTCTTGGGATATATTAAACTTGATCAAATTTGCTTGAGACTGGTAAACGTGAAAACACCATTAGAAACAAAATCCTCGATAGTTTTATTTTTCAAACATGACACCATTTTTGTTGAATCTATGAAACCCTACGATGTTTAACGATGATTTTTGATTCAATAGTTGAGTGCTTATAACTTCTTGATCCTGGTAAAGCATTTTATTTATTTATATTGTGGTTTTAAAGTAAACAACAATTAAGTATTTGAATTTGACACTGCCAGCAAGGCGCGCGCAAACTATCTACATCTCACGTACTTCGCACAGAAGCACATAGAGCCATCCCTTTTGTTTCTTGTGCGTGTGGCAGCATATGTGGCCTCATAATAAATCAAGAAAATGTATTGTCTCTTGTTTTGGCGTTAAACAGTTTTTTAAATAATGATGTTGGTGTATGTTGCTTTAAAAATGTTTAAATAATTTTCGATGTTTTAATGTTTAGTATTCATCGTCATAATATTTACCTATTCATTTCGATTATTTGAATGATAATATAAATGGACTATTGCAATTTTGTTGTAAGCCATTAATTATAAAGTATATGTAATACTACCGTACTGCCATAGTAGAAATCCAATAATATAAACAAGAAATATTTTAGTAAGAGACAGTAAAAATAATAATTACAGGTATCATAGTACAGCCAATGTGTCCAATAGCTGGACTCTGAGATGTTTTTAGATTTGCTAACAGTTAGCGAAAGATTTTTTGTTTGTTTGACTTCTTTTATAATCTATGTTTTCTTCATAGCATAAATATATGTTGTATGATATCTCAGCGGTAGCATACGGCTTATCTGTTGTTACGTGTAGTTATATATAGCGAACAGTTTCCTAGTCTACGATTAGTTTTAGTAAAATACCTCTGGATAGTAAATAAAATTCGTTATATGAACTTAAGAGCTTTGCAATAATCCTTTTTGGATGTTTTTATATGCGGAAAAGTAATGCAATTTTTTAGTATATTTAGTGCAAATATTAGAATCGCTCTATTATTTTTTAAATCTGATTTATTTCTTTACCTTATCTACTTAAATAAGGATAATATTCTTCGAGGAATAATTAGAATTAAAATTGTACCAAAAACCTACATTTTGTGGAGATTTTTTTTTGTAAAGAACTTCTACAATAAAGATAAAGCTATAGTTACTTGCTCGCTCTTTCAGAACGGCAAATGCAGCAATTAATTGTTTATTCGGCTAGCATTCCTAATTTAGTCGGTTTATATGTTTTACAAGTCGATTTTGAAACTGGGTTTTATTATTGTGTAACATGACTAAATTGGATGGATTTCCCGTCTGACATGATTAATTGTTTGGCGTGACTTTGAATTGGTTTATTCGACTACTTTCATCCTTGTCTAACTAGGAATGCAAGTTGATTTAAACACCGGATAGTCTGTTGAAGTCTGAGCCCCTAGACAAGATGGTTTACGCCAACTAGCGTTTCTATTCGTTTCGTTTTTAAACCAATCGCGTCACTGCTAGATCACATGACTTTTCGTATCACGTCATCTACAAGTGACGCGATTGGTTTAAAAACGTAACGAATAGAAACGCTAGTTAGCGTAATGCATTTTGTCTAGGGGCTCAGGGACGCAATTGTCCTGCGAACTGATCTGTATTTGTAAATGATCGCCATAAAGTTCCAAGAAAACTCTTGTATGATATGATTTTTATAAGCAAAGGATATTCATTGTGTAGTTCTATGTAGGTATTGACGTAAAACTCTGCAAAAAAACGGGGGCATTGTTTGAAGTGAAATTGGCAACATGATCCAATTACTGTGGTGATTGCCAGTGTTGCCACTTGAGAATATTGTAGTTCTATCTGCCACTGCGTTTTTGCAAAGCTATATTGTTTACATATGATCTGATCACAATCAGAATCCTCTTATAATATTCATGTTATACAAACTTATTTTACTATAATGTCCGCTCTAACATGATCCGGCGAACTGTTTTACATAATATAATGTATTTAGGTAACTATAGATTTGTTACTGTGGCACCTGTCACGTATTTTTTAATTATTTGTAAATAAAAAAATAATGAAGGACATTTGCATTTCAATTACCCACAACAACCTACAATCCTACCAATATTACAAATCGTCATGGCTTTGAGAAAACCTCGTATCTCATATTTCGTGACGTACGATTTTAAACTTAAATGTGTAGAGAATTAAGTTCAATCTCATACATCTCGAAATATCAGATACGAGTTTTTTTCCAAAGTAGTAACGAAATGCGAAGGTTTGTATGTGTGTGTGTTACTTTGTTACTCCTTCACGCTGCAACGGCTAGACGGTTTTGGATTAAATTTGGAATGGAGATAGCCTGTATAACCCTGGATTAACATAGCCTAACACCCGTACTCTCAAACGTCTCACAGTGCTCACGAACGCACAGGGTGGTTCAAATCGTCTCATAAACAAAAGGTCGGTCAAAAAGCACCAATCACAAAGCTGTATTGAACACAGTGCGTTTATTAAGTGGAGGATCCCTTAAGTATTGTTTGTAAATACGGGTGTAAAACACACGGGCGGCTCTAGCCCATATAGCGCTCGTGTGCCATCAATACCCTGGCGCCCTCTAGGGTCTTTGAGAGTTTCGGCGCATTCTCTTTGCTGGAGGGCTAGCACAAGTTGTCCGCGACTTGTTTATCGCTAGGGTACTTTTTACACGAGATAGCGACTTATACGCGGACGGAATCGCGGGCAACAGCGAGTCAAGTTTAAAAACAAGATGGGCTATCACAAATTGAACTAGAGTAGCACGGGCCCTAATATGGCTGCGTTTATCGCGTGACAAAGTTTGGATAAGGCATCCGTCACCTTCTGACACGTTACATAAGTACAAGAGTGACGGATGCTTTATCCACATTTGACGCGCGATATAGACGCAGCCATACTAGGCCCGCTGGTGTCGTATTATATCAATACAGAAAAAGCTGCGGCAGAACTTGCTCTTGAAAGTAAGTATTTTCCAGCTAGTCGTTGACTGCGTCTCATTCCTTATTAATAAGATAGACAAAGATGCCGAGCGAGAAACAAGTAATGCTAACACTAAACGCTCCTGTGGATTCTGTTCGTGGATTTGAGTGGCGCACGGTGTCGGATTTGTTATCTTAAATTCTCGCGAGTTTTTAAGGCGTTAAATCTGTTGTTTTTTGTGTGTAGTTGTGTTGTGTGTGTTTAGTTGGTGTTGGTTTGTGTAGTTATTGTGCAGGTAAGTGGTTGTTAGCGGAGGAGCCGGCGGTATCTCTAATGTGAGATTGTTGCCGGCTTGTCCGCGTCGCATCATGGCGTCCGGTAGTAACTTTGACCCCGGGATTACTCGTGTTGACCCGGAGTCGGGGTTATCCTCTACTCCTGATCTTTCAATGGAGATTATAGAGCACCCTCCATCCCCTGCGTGCTATATGGATGTTCAAGAGTTAGTTCCTGTTAGGAAAAGAGATCATTCAGCTATCGCTAGTGAGCCAAGTTCCCCCGAGCATACAGATCCGCCGAAAATGTTACGTTCTGACTCAGTCTCTGTGTCTCAGCAAGACTCACAAAATATAATTCCCCTTGCTCAATCTGGGCCTACTCAGTCGCAGCCTCCTTCGCAGAGCCAAACAAATTCGTCGACGCCCCACCGAAATGCCTACATTTTTTCTGATAGTGGGCCATTTGTTGTCCACGTTGTTCGCGAAGTAGCGGAGCCGGACTCTGGTGTCCACATAAACCTAATAAAGTTTGGGCAATTTTTGTTTGCAAAAAAGGTATCGGGAATTAAGGAAGGTGGTGTAAAAAAAATTGGTAGGAACAGAATGGGTGTAGAATTTATTAGCGCGGGTAAAGCTAACGAGTTTCTCAATAATTCAGTTATCGGAGCGGCTAAGTACAGATCTTTCATCCCGTCTTTTAACATCTCACGAACTGGGATTGTTAGGGGTGTCCCTAAAGACTTTTCTAATCAGGAGCTCCCTGATTTATTTGAAACTCCACAAGGATTTGGAAAGGTTATAAAGGCCAGGCGCCTGAATTATAAAGCCAGAGACCTTAACGGTGGTGTCCCTCAGTGGGCCCCTTCGGAAACTGTAGTTTTGACCTTTGATGGTCAGTCTCTTCCTCAGAGAGTTTTTCTTTTTAATTGTTCTCTAGAGGTGTCTGTATATAATTTTCCGACTGTCCAATGTTTTAAATGCTGCAGATTTGGACACGTTAAAGCCCAGTGCCGCTCGCAGCCGCGCTGTGCTAAATGCGCCCAGCCTCACGATGCTAACGAATGTGGAGTACCTGATGACAGTGTGAGTTGCCTGCATTGCTCCGGGCGGCATAAAGCTACCGACAAAAATTGCCCCGAATTTGTGAGACAGCATTCTATCAAGCTGACAATGTCTGATGAGGGAATCTCTTATGCTGATGCTGAAAAAAAACACCCAACCTCTAAGCGTCCCTTCAATGAAGTTGTTAGCCAGCAAAGCTCCTATAAAAAAACCGTATTTATTCAAAGAAAGCAACGGGCTCCTGCCTCCTCTCATGGGTATGACCAACAAGCGCATAATTCCGTAATAGAAGGTTTCAATCAACCTCTACCTGGCAATGGTGTGGCATTCTCTAAGGTCCCCGAAGGCAATCATCATGGTGCTTCCCAAAACCCTGACTTGCCCCATACCCGTTCTGATTTTGGTGCCGCTCTTCTGTCAATTGTGTCCTCTATAATTGAAATGTTTGCTAGCAACACTTTTTGTGTACCGTCCAACGCTGCCGATTTCTTGAGATTATTGTCTTCTCTTTTACCTAAGGGATCCGAGCCTGTGGGCCGGTCTCATAATGGCTCTTAATATCGTTCAATGGAACAGTAGGAGTATCAGCCGTAACAAGGCTGATCTCCTCTTAATTAATAATGAATGTAACGCGGCCATCATCGCTTTAGCTGAAACGTGGTTAAAGCCTTGTAATAATTTTAGATTTCCTGGTTATGTTTGTCTTAGACAAGATAACCCTAATGGGTATGATGGATGTGCCCTCTTAATAAAAAATGGTCTTAGTTTTTCTCGGTTCGATTTACCCACTCATTCTTCTTTTAACGTTGTTGCCTGTAGAGTTTTGGATATTTCTGTCATGTCTGTTTACATCCCACACCCCAACCCTAGTATTATTTCTGATTTTTGGAGGCATGTTGCTTCTGTTCCTGGTCCTCTTCTTATCCTTGGGGATTTCAACTGTCACAGTCCTCTTTGGGGCTCTCACTGTCTTGATTCAGCTGGTCGTAGATTTGTGGACTCATTGGACTCTCAAAATCTGTGTATTCTGAATGATGGTAGGCCTACTCGACGCGTTTCGCCCTCTCAAAATCCTTCAGCGGTTGATATATCCTTGTGTTCTCCTTCACTAGCGTCTCTTTGTTCTTGGGACGTTTGTCATACTAGCTATGGTAGCGACCATTTCCCTATTTTTATTTCTTATGTTACTGGTTTTTCTATTCCTCCCCCGTGTCCCCCTTTACAAAGGTTTAGATTACTGAAAGCTGACTGGCCTTCGTATGTTGCCCTTGTCGACAGCAAAGTTAGTGCTCTTCCTCCTATCTGTTCTGACAACTACTTGGAACTTTATTCGCTTTTCTCTAGGTGTCTTTTAACATCTGCAGAGGAATCAATCCCTTTAAAAAATGCTTGTATTAATCGCCGTCCTTCCCTTCCTTGGTGGGACTCTGAGTGCACGTCCATAGTGAATGAGCGGAAAGAGGCAGAATTATCATTTTGTTCTGACATGTCAATGTCAAAATTTATAATATATAAGCGTGCTCAGGCTAGAGCAAAAAAAATTCTGCATGCTAAAAAGAAGAAAGGATGGAGTTCATTTTGTGAATCCATATCGCCATCTACACCACCCTCAATTGTGTGGCGTAAATTGAAAATTTTTCGGTCTTCTTGTGACACTTCTCCTTCCCCTTCTTCTTTTTCTTCTACTCCCTCGTGGATGGATTCTTTTCTAGATAAATTGGCCCCTCCTTATGTTCCTGATTTGGCAGAATTATCTACATCTGTATCTTCATCTCCTCCGTTAAATGATAACTTTTTGAGCTCTGCATTCCAATTGTCTGAGCTCAGGTGTGTGCTAGAGACTCTTTCTGATTCCGCTCCAGGTCCGGACGGTATAGTATACTCATTCTTGGCAAAAACGAATTCTGAGACTCTCTTATACTATCTGAACCTTGTGAATTTTATGTTTGATGGGGGCTGCGTTCCGGAATCTTGGAAGGAGCAGTTTGTGATTCCCATTCTCAAACCCGGGAAGGATCCGAGTCTGGCTTTATCTTACCGTCCAATTGCGCTTTCGTCTGCATTATGTAAAGTTGCTGAGCACTTACTTAAAAATCGCTTGGACTGGTTCATTGAAAGTGAAAATATCCTCTCTCGTATGCAATTTGGGTTTCGAAAGGGTAAGAGCGTCTCAGACAGTCACTGCATTTTATCAATAGATATTCGTCTTGCCTTCTCTCGTGGAGAATCTATAGCTGCCGCGTTTCTGGATGTGTCGGCGGCGTACGACAATGTCCTGCTTTCGGTGCTCAGGGACAAAATGTCTAAGCTGAGCATTCCCCTGAAGGTAGTTAACTTTGTCGCCTGCCTTCTCACGTCAAGAACTATAAAAGTTAGATGGCAGGGTAGTATAAATGGGGAAAGATCTATTTGGAAGGGACTACCTCAGGGCTCTGTCCTTAGCCCTCTTCTGTATAACTTGTACACCGTTGATCTTGACAAATCTGTTAATATGTCTTGCAGATTACTGCAGTATGCGGACGATGTTGTCATTTACAGCAACGATAAAAGTCCTCTTGTGGCTTCAGAAAATTTAAATGTTGCCTTGAACTCCCTAAAGCTCTGGTTAGATTCTCATGGCCTTTCTCTGTCTCCTGCAAAGAGCTCTTCTATTATCTTCTCTAGAAGCCGTCTTTCCCCTCAGTGTCCTATTAAGTTTGATAACGTTGAAATTCCTGTTTTTGACTCGGTCAAATTTCTTGGAGTGGTTTTCGATAGGCGTATGACGGGAATCTCTCATCTCTCCTATATTGTTAAAAAGTGCGAGAAAAACATTAATCTTCTGCGTGCCCTTTCAGGAGTTTGGTGGGGTTCACACCCCTATTCCCAGAAACTCTTATATAACGCTTTTGTCAGAAGCCACCTCGATTTTGGCACTTTTATTTTTGAGCCTTGCAGCAAAGGTGCTCTTAAAGCGTTAGAATCAGTTCAGATGAAAGCCCTTCGTGTGGTCACTGGTGCCATGTCATGTTCCCCCAATAGAGCTATTCTCGTTGAATGTGTCGACCCCCCTCTTGACCTCAGAAGGCAATTTTTATCTGACCGTTATTTTTTCCATGTTTTTTCTTCTACATCCCATCCTCTCACCCCAAAACTCAAACTACTTCAAAAATATTGCTCTTCCAAGCCGTACTGGCGGAAAAAAAACAAACCCAGACTGGTTACAAGTTTTGAGAAAGTTTTAGCGCTGAGAGCTCCTGTCCAGAGAAGCCTCTCCTTGCCTCTTTTCTCGATCCCTTTTGAGGCAATAGTTCACTCTCCTAACATCTTCTATAACAGTGGTATTTCAAAAAACTCTCCTTCTGCTAATTCTATCTTCAATAAATATGTTAACACTCATTTCCCTTCCCACTTATTTTTTTTTACAGATGCTTCTAAACTCTCAGATTTAGGTTGTGTCGGGTCCGCGGTGGTTTGTCCTATGATTAAGTATACAGCCATGTTTAAACTGCCCCCAGAGTCATCAGTCTTCTCAGGTGAATGTCTTGCCCTTTGGAAAGCTGTGGATCACATTTTCGCCAATAAGTTTCCTAGATCAGTCATCTTCTCGGACTGCCTGAGCGCTCTTCAAGCCATTTCCCTCCATCCTCTTAAAAATTGTGCCCGCCACTTCATTGTCTGTCAGTTAAAGCAATCTATTTTCTTGTGCCACTCTTCTAATTTAGAGATTTGTTTTGTGTGGGTCCCTAGTCACTGCAATATCTCCGGTAATGAAGCTGCAGATCAGGCAGCTAAGATAGCTGTAATTCATGGAGATGATTCCTCTTTTAAGATTTTCTCACCGGATCTAAGTCATATTCCTGCGAATTCCTTAATCAAGAAATGGTCAGCTCGATGGTCTTCTTCTAAAAAAATTAATTACTCTTTTATTCAACCCAGGATACCATCTAGGCCCTGGTTCTTTAAAAATCGATCAATTTCTAAAAGACATACTAGTGTTATAATAAGGCTTCGGCTTGGACGGGTTTGCTCGCCGGAACTGCTCCATAGATTTAAAATAAGAGATTCTCCCCTTTGTGATTGCGGTAATGAAATAGGAACAGTGGATCATATATTTTTTAATTGTCCCATTTACAACAGCAAATGTGACCTATATCATCTCCTATCTAAAACTTCTATTCCCCTTCCAATTAATATTTCGTCTCTCCTGTGTCATATTGACAGTAAAAAAATCGTTGCTGTTATCTGTAAATTTATAGACAAAAATAATATTAAACTCTAATATCCATGTCCGTTTCTTAATCTTTTTTGCTATTATTTTTGTTATTACCCGATATATTGGTGATGGTTGCTTTGTGTTTGTCCTTTTTCTTCAGGTTTAGCGTTCTCCGATTGTTGTAAATACTTATATTTTTATTTCAATTTCAAACCCGTGCAAATCTCGGATCTTGACATTGGCAGAATTGTGCTGGCAATCAGACACAGAGGCCATAAATAAATAGAAGAAGAAGAAGAAACGCTCCTGTGTTGGTAGTTTTAACCAATATAACATAGTTCATGGTTTCGCGTCCAACAGCGCAAATCCACGTTTTTTATTCTGTTTTCCTGCAAACCTCCGCTGCCCAAGTAAACATGATGACAGTGCGCATCTATTGTTACATTGAAGCGTATCGATCATTTAGGGCAACACCGGCACTTGGTTTATGCTTTTAATTGCTACATACGAGTAGATAGGTACAATATTATGTTTATAACTGTAATTTTGATTTCTGTACCCTTACCATGATTTAAAATTAACGTTCTCGGGCGACTCCACGCAGGAAAATTCTCCAAGACTTTTTTTTGTTTCCGATATCATCTTTGTCCCAGAACTTCGCTGCTTCGTGGCTTTCAACCGGATTTTAACTGATTCCATGTCGGCAGGGGAGATCCTACTGACATTGGACTTCTTAAATTTGTTCAATTTAAGTTACATAATACTGGAATAAACGGGTTTTTTAGACATCAATTACGTACGGCCAATAACCCCACTTTAACAGGAAATTTGTAGCCAAAAAATACTACCATGCCAGGAAAAGGTATGTAATGGAACTAAAAAATGCGTTAAAAAGTTTAGAGTCAAGTGTGAACCGTTTACGTTTTGTTCATATGACAAAGATTTAAGTTCCCGAAGAATCAAAATGTTTCTACACACGTTACACACGGAGCTAATACACACATTAAACTTACAACAACCCTCTTTTTCTAAAGATTAGATATAAGCTTTTGGGGGATAGTTTTTACCCAACAGATAAAGGGTAGGTACTTTTAACATCGGAAAAGCGAACAGTTCTTTTTTCCGTACGTAGGTACTATATAGGTACCTACCCTTTGTGTCTTGACTAAAAACTATTCCCCTTATTCATAAACATACAATAAACATATCTTTAATACAAATGTCACAATTAGAGATAAGGCCAAAGCATATTTTAAACATACTTTCGCTATTGCGCGTTAGAGGGTTAACTCTATACCTACCTACCTATAAAATTTCACATGGAGCGGTTTGCGTTAAACCATTGAGACGAAACAAACAGACAAACTTCCGCATTCATATTAGTACGGTCAAACTCAGAAATAGCTGGTCATTTTAGTACCTTGTCGCTTGTGGCTTGATTAATATAGGTACTATACTCAAAACCACATCACTTTATTGCGTTACTGTACCAACATTTACAGCTAGTTCTGAGTTTGACTGTATCTAAGAACTACGGCAATCGTGAGAGAGAACCAGAAATAAACATTATTTCAAACATTATGTAGTTAACAAATTCTCGTGTTATTTGTAAAGGTTCTACATCCCCACGGAACGCTGCCGTTTCTCGTCAACAAAAAAGGGATGACTTGTATTTTGGTCAATGTGGCGGAAACTGTGACTGCTGTTTGGGCGACAGTATAAAACCGAGGAACTCGTCGATGTTGTCACAGTGTTTAACAGCAACTAGCTAACATCCATTGAATAGCAACATGGCTAGATACGTGGTTCTGTTTTGCCTGGCTCTCGTCGCTTGCGTCGTTGCTGCTCCAGGTAGGTGTGCCACTGCTGGGCAAAAGCCTCCTTCAGGCCTTTCCATAATTCCCTATTCAGTAACTCCTGACCTGAGCTCAGTCTTTATATAAATGGATTGGTTCTGCCTGTTCTCCGTGTGAAAATTTTGGACCTAAAAAAGAAAGCTCAATTGTACTTTTATTTATGGTCATTCAAAGTTATTAGTATTTTCGATTTTGATTTTGATTTTGTTCTTTTATACAAAAGAAATCAACGCGTGAATCTTGCAAAATATTTACTAAAACGAAATTTAAATACATAATTAATCTAATTTATGAAAATGCTAGAACATTTAAATATGTAGGTATATTTTAATATCTATAAAATGAGGTTTCATTTGGCAGACATATATCGCAATTATAGTGTTTATATTTCTCTGCACCTGACTGTAGGTACCTCTAGTGGGAAACGAGTTAGTAAGAGATAGTAGTAAGAAAGATCTAAGGCCCGTGACCCGTGGGAATTCCAAATCCGAAAATTGCAAATGAGTTGACAACCACATGATCACAACAACAGTGCGCAGTGCAAGTAGTGCAACCTCTACTAAATCTGGTGATTCGGATGGTTCGTGCATAAGGTTTAAGGTCCTATGTATATTCATACTGTTACAAATGCAAAAGTAATTTTGTTTGTTGGTTTGTTAAGCTTTAATAACTAAACCACTGAATCGATTTTAATTAAATTTGGTATGGAGACTTAGATAGTTGTGGAAGGAAAAAGGATACTTTTTGATTCCGGTAAATTGGAGTTTACAAGGGGGTAGCGATAAATAACTTCTTCGCGGACGGAGTCGTGGGCAACAGTTAGTACGTCATAAAATGTGATACAGGTGAAAAACTCAAGTATATACCTCTTGCATGTAGTTGTAACACATCAGACCGTTCGTCATTCTATATTTCAAATTTGACGTAAATTCCATATTAGTTTTGTACACAATTACATGCAAGAGGTCATTTACTTGAATTGTTCTCCTAAACACATTATTAAAACGGGTTTCCAGCGTCCAGCCCTCTTTACATAATGCGGACGCTTATACTCTGTCTAAAGACTTCCTAGGCATGCCTTTAAGCCCCTTCCTTATTCTACCAATTACTTTAGCATAACCAATCTCTTCAGGTCCCAATCGTGCGAGAAGGTACTACGACGGCGGGCTCAACTTAGGTGGTTACGGCGGCGGCGGCGGCGGCTTCGGCGGGTATGGCGGGCACGGCGGTCTGGGCGGACACGGCGGCCTGGGCTATGGGCTAGGGCCGCATACCAACTCGCAGAGTTACTCCAAGTCTTCAGCCAGCTCTAGTTCCGTGTCGGGAGGAGTGGGTTTAGGGTGAACTTGTAAGTATTAGACTGTATTTAAGCATCGCCGTCGTCATAGCAACCGTTACAAAATGGCGATATCAAAGTGCATAGTGTAGTTTTCATGTATTTGTAATTAGGGTAAAGAGTTTAACAGTGTTTGTATGTAGGTATGATAAAAAATATATCAGTGTAATAGTTCAAGAGCTGTAGTGGAAGATACTATATCACTTGAACTACTGTGGGCCTAGTATGGCTGCGTCTATATCGCGTGTCAAATGTGGATAAAGCATCCGTCACTCTCGTACTTATTTACGTGTCAGAAGGTGACGGATGTCTTATCCAAACTTTGTCACGCGATAAACGCAGCCATGTTAGGGCCCCTGGTATTGCACTGATTTTGATAAAATGGTTGATATGGATGGTTTTTTTTTAGTTTATGGTACAGCTTGTTTTTGCTTGCTGACCGACTTCACAAAAGGAGGAGGTTCTCAGTCCGTCGGATTTTTTTGTGTTCCCCGATTACTCGAAAACGGTGGGACCGATTTAGAAAATTATTTTTTTGTTTGATAGGGTGGATCTCATGATGTAATTTTGGAGAAATCGAGGGAAACCCATAAATTACACACCTATAAGCGATTAGGATATACACCTCTAACTAAAAGTTAGGTCTGTGTACGAGTAATGGTAATGATTCTAAAAGTAAGTGTGTAAAATAATAAGTTTTATTCTCTTACAGAACTGCGGCGTAACCGAAGACCCCAAGCGACCTTGGCAAATGAATGAGGGCTTATTGTGATGTTATTTATTTTATTGTAGCATTAATTACGTCAGGTTATACTGAAAATATACTTAAATTTGGAGATAAATAAAAATAACCACTATAAAAATAACTATAATTTATTTTTGGATGGACCAGTGAGCAGTTTTCTTAAAATGGTTGAACCATTTAGAGAAATTGGGTCTTTATTCTACTCGGTAAAGTCATATTGACTTTGACGTGTATTGTTGTTAACTTAGGGCCCGTTGTTTGATCAGTAGTTAACTCAACTAATTGTTAAAATTCGAAAAAGGAATCGAAAATTTGACACATTTCCTTGAGAATTTAACTATTAGTAACCATTTTTGACCATTAGTTAGTTTAACTACTGATCAAACAACAGGCCGTTAGCCGCCATTACTGTCAAGTAAATAGGTAAGAGCTGTCGTAACGTTGAAATACCATAACATACAAAATCAACATGGTTATACCGAGTTGAATAAAGGCCAAAGTTCGGCCCATTGTAAAATAATTCATAAGTGGGATTATTTTTAGGATAAAGTTGCTTAGTTATAGGATATTCATTAGTTTTTATAACGGCGAAGTTATTTTTAAGTCATAGTTCATAGTTTATTGACGTTTAGAACGAGCATAATGAGCGGACATGATTAAATAAATGAAAACTTCAAGCATAATTTTTTTATTTCTTTATTAGATCCCTTATATTTAAAATACGATTATGTCTAAGGTTTATTTGTTAACTAAATGTATAAAATAATATAACAGTGGGTCAAAATCTATGTTAGTTAAATATATTGTCATGTTATTGTTATGAAGGTAGCAGTAGGAAATTAATACCTTAAATGGGCCGTTTTCGAAGACATTGTACATAGTTAAGGACTGTGAAGTCCTCAATTAAGATCCTTATTTTTTTTCCATTTCGTAACGAAATTTATATACTTAAATCATTCGATGGTTAAAATGGCAATTGGCGTACAGGACAATTTTACAGTACAATTTATATGTCGTTCACGCCAATTGTCATTTTAGGTACGATTATGGTTAACTTTCGTTACGAAATGGAAGAAATAAGGATTTTAATTGAGGCTTTAACTGTCCTTAACTACGTATATATTTTTTGAAAACGGCCCTAATCAAAACTGGTAAAAAAAACATATCGTATAATGTACCCATACAATATACAGCCTGTAAATGGTATACGGGCGTTTGTTAAAAATGGACATAGATTAAGACTCCAATAATCATAAACAGAAAGAATTATTTTGATTACGCTAACGTATACACCGTTATTAATTTTTGAACATACTATCGACCCGCAATGTACATCTAATTCCATCTGTCATAACTTTGAAACATCATTAATTGCGTTTTTAATTAATTGCATTTTTTGTTATACATTGCGTGTTAAATTATTTTGAATGGTAATTTTTTTTAAATATAATTTAAAAAAAAACTGCCTGAATGTGCGCATTAGGGGCTATACTAACCACAGTTAAAAGGAACGCCCGTATACCATTTACACACTGTATAAAAATTCAACTGGTGACTGGAGACTCAACACTCGGAAAAACTGTGAGCAAACTGACAGAGTTTTTTCTTAGTTGACATATTTAAATTGAATGAAGTAAGTAGTTATAATTATAATTAGTTAAATGTTAACCAAAGTGTGTGTTTTTTGCTCGAATGGAATTAAGACGCATTTGCAAAATCAAAATCTTGTAAAGCCGGGTATTCGCTAGCAAGCTGTAACTGTAACCGTAACAGTTACAGTAACGAGCTTCTTGTTGAGAACAGGCTCGCGAGCTGCGCTGCGTATACATCACGATTTTACGTGCAACAGTAACAGTAAGGCCTGGTTCCCGCTATGCCGGACCGGCAATTTTGCCAGATGCCGGGAAGGCTAGTGAAGGCTTAATGAAGGCTTATGAAGCTGTTCACACGGCATAATGTGAACAGGGCCCGTATTATGGTCACCTTTATCGCGGTGGATAAAGCATCCGTCACTCTCGCACTCAAAAACTGGTCAGAAAGTGACAGATGTTTTGTCCACGTTTATACACATCGATAAACGTGACCATAATTGGCCCGCAGCTTCATATAAATTGTACAGCCAAGATGCACTACGCTAACTAGCGTTTCTATTCGTTTCGTTTTTAACCAATCGCGTCACTGCTAGATCACGTGACTTTTCGTATCACGTCATCTACAAGCGACGCGATTGGTTTAAACACGAAACGAATAGAAACTATAGTTAGCGTAGTGCATCTTGCTTGACAGGGCCCTCAGGCCTATCAGCTCGCTAGTGATTGGCTTTAGAAGCAACCAAAACTATTCTTAACCTTACCAATCTTAATCCTAGAGTTTTACTGCTCTTATGTGTTGCCTTTATGATGAATGTTAGCATTAAGTGTTTGTGTAAGGTCAAGTTTAGGCTGCATTCTTGCGTTTGGGTTGTTGGCGGCAGTGACAGCGGAAGCGGCGGCGGGAGCGGTAGCGGGGACGACACCCGTTGATCGGTGGTGCTTGTCGTCGGTTGAGCGATGGTCTGGTGCTTCTCGTTTGTTGATTATAATATACGCAGGTTCGACGCTTTCACTGTAATAAAATTACATATGATTGGATTCATGTTGTTGGTAAAGTAAACTTTATTGATGATATACATCTAGGGCTAGGTAGCTAAGTGAGCTTAGAGGGGAGTCTATGTGTATATGTATTTGCTACACATTTTACATATTAGTAGTAGAAAAATTAGCTCATGTCTGATCCAGTAACGTAATTGGGATTTACTCGCACATACTTAATCGTATTCTTCATGAAATGAGTATTGTTTATTATGTAGTGATTATATATTTTAAGTATAGATTTTTCTTTGTCACATCACAAATAAAATAAAATAAATTGGATGACTACGTTTTTGGAAAGTAAAAAAAACGCCTAGGTATAGGTACCTATCATCGTCAATGCAGTCCGTTAAGGCCACGCCTATGTCGTCACCAGCGATGCTCGCGTCTTCCACGCTTCCACGCCAGTACTCGCCGTCAGTGTAACTCCGCCTTACTTTGGTGCCTGTAAATATGGTGTTTTTGTGGATCTGCACGGCTAGCACAAGTTGCTCGCGTCTTGTTTGTCGCTCGGGTCTCCCTTTCTATCTAGTCAGTAACGATAGAGCGATAAGAGAGAAAATACAACTTGTGCTACCCGTGCTGAGCGATAAAAAAGCTGCCTTTACACGTAAGGTTCGGACCGCGGGAAACGCCACCCGCCGTTCCAATCTGCGTTCCGAGCCGTACATTTTTTACTATTTTACTGTTACAGTTGCATTTACACGTACGGTTCGGAACGAAGATTGGAACGGCGCGTGGCGTTTCCCGCGGTCCGAACTTTACGTGCGCAGGCCGCTATTGTCAGGAACAGTCCTATTAATGTGGCAATTGATTTCCGCAGCTATCAGATGATACAATTTCAGAGAGGTAACCTATCGGTCGATGTACTAGCAGAACATGACATTAAAGTAAGAAGGTACTCAACCATATATCATCTGTATTTTTATCACGCCAACTGTAAATGTCTCGACTCTTTGTGAGAAAAAACTTTGTTAATAGTAATCAATTGGATTACTTTATTATAAAAATCAAGTTTCTACTTACTTGGCACAGCAACCACAGCAGCCACAGCTGAGAGGACCAAAACAAGCACACACGTTACTCCGCCAGCCATATTTTTACTATTATACATTTCCAACATTGTTTTCCCCTTTTATGTGACAAGTTGTCCCAATTTTAGCAGGATGTATTGCATTAGCGTCGCCCATGGGACGAGCTCAATGCCGTGGTTTTTTCGATTTGACAGAACAAAGGCGATCATGACCTTTATCAACTTATGTGACATGATATAGTTATGTTGATTTGTTGGTTATTATATTTTTTACGTAAAATGAATACGGATTTTGTGATACGGACGTGTCACATTGTCTCAGTGTCACTCGCAGACCTCGCAGTATTCTTATAGAGTGCGAGGGACAGAGCATTGGACTCGATAGCGACGTAGATACGGTATCTATTTGTAACTCATGGTAATGGTACCGGACGGGGTTTGTTAGACGTATTTTGTGAATTTTTATTTTCTTGTATAATAATTTTCGATCACTTTCTTTCCCTATACACATATTTACTGATATAAATATTTTCTTGTATGCAAATTTCCGAACGCCTTCTTTCCCTATAGACGTATGACTGTTATCATCATTATTTTCTTGTATAAAAAATTCCGATGCTTTCTTTTCCTGTGGACATATTTACTGCTACATATTTGTCTTGATAGATCATTTTCAGAGAAGACATTTTTGTCATAGTAGCGAATTTTTCCCAATAGTAATTATATCGTAAGACGTAGGTAGGTTAGGTTAGGTTCGTTTTTATATCAGGCCCAGAGGGCCAAAAAGACCCAGAAGCGAGCCGAGAAACGGAGCTCCGTCGACTCTTTCAAATTAATTTTTTGGAATGGGACAAAAGGCGTTCGGATATTTTTATTCAAGGAAATAAACATATCAGAAAATATGTCTATAGGGAAAGAAGGCGTTCGGAAATGCGTCTATAGGGAAAGAAGGCGATCGGATTTTTTTATACAAGATAATAAAAATATCAGAAAATACATCTAACAAATCCCGGACGGACCCTGCACAAGGTTAGGACCCACCACTATATTTAGTTTTTTTTTTACTTCCCAATATCGTCTATTGTTTTCAATGGGGGGTGGCGGGGCCCTTAACTAGATTCGCCCCTGGTTCACTGGCAGGGCAATTTAATTTATACTTATGATTACTAACGACCCGCCCTTGCTTCGCTTCGGTTTTCTGTAATGCGAGTTTTCTGTCACCCGTAGGGTGCTGGAACCAGTAATGAACAAGGCACCAAGACCTTACCACTTGATTCTTATTTTACAGAAGATAATATTCATTTGTTTTGCAACAATCAATTTAGGACCGTATGAAATTTGAATTAAGAGTGAAGTGTCCATTACTGGTGCCTGTCAGCTAAAAGTGTCCATGATTGGTACCGCCAGCCAGAATTTATTATACATAAAACCTACCTTTTGAATCACTATAAATTGATAAAAACATCATTTGAATCCGTTGCGTACTTTGATCTAAGCGTTCATATAGAGCAGTGGTTCCCAACCAGTGGTTCGTGGACCACCAGTGGTCCGCAGAAGCCAAAATATGGTACGCAAATGATTTTTAAATTTAGCAGGTGGTGAGCCGTTGTTCGCCGAGCAGCGAGTGAGATTATGACAGTTTTTTTTTATTATAACTAATTAGTGTTCCCAGTCCGGCTAGCAAAAGTTGCCCGCGACTTGTTTGTCGCTCGGATCTCTCTTTGTATCTAGTCAGGAACGATAGAGACTCACTGAGCGACAAGCGAGAAAATACAACTTGTGCTACCCGTGCTGCTAACAAAAATAATATAAAAGCGAGGAACAGACGGCGGCCGACTTTGTTTTATATTATGTACCTACCTAAATATGTAACTAAAGTTATAGTTTGGCACTGAAACAATTTGTATTGAAACAATATTGCATATATTTAATACATAACTCTACATCATTATGGCAACATTATATCGAACTATCACATTGGGCTTTTTTTTCAATTTTCCTGGTCCTGGGTGTTGGTGCGTTGTTAACGCCTGAAAAGGAAACAAAGCAATTGATTAAATCAGTAAAATACTCCACTGTGATCAAGATCTCATCATAATTGTCTAGGGGCATAATATGGCTGCGTTTATCGCGTGACAAAATGTGGATAAAACATCCGTCACTTTCTGACACGTATATAAGTAGGAGAGTGACGGATTCTTTATCCACAATTTGTCACGCGTTAAACGCAACCATACTAGGGCCGCAGGGACTCTATTCTACCCGGTAAAACGATTTGATAATGTTATCACATGGTCAACTTTATGATATCTCATATTTCCTTGACAGTGATGGCGGCCGAGTTAAAAAAACAATGTCATGAACGGAACCCGTGAACAGATCTTGTCGAATTTCCAATGCGTCAACATTAAAATCGGTTTACAATCCGCGAGGATATCGCATAACAATTTTTGAACTCTGCTTCTGGTTTAAATATTACTTGTAATTAATGATGAAATTATTAACAGTTCGTTGAATTAATATGTAATTGAAGATTCAATGACCTTAAAAAAGGCCTAGAGTTGCTTCGAAAACAAAGAGTAGGTAAGCACTCTATCAAGACATTAAAAGTAAAATTCCATGTACATTGCGTAGCTGTGATCTATGAACTCAACGACTCTGTAATGAAGTAATGAATGTACATCGAATTGTCACTGTCAAGTTAGTGTAAAAGTGTTGATATTTTGAACTTACCCGTAACCACCTTTATAGCCTCCGCCCGCGCTAGAACTAGCGCTGGCACTCGCTTTAGCACTCGCCCCGGCGCTTCCGCCGCCGTATGCGCCAGAGCCACCGCCTCCATGGTCACCATAGCCACCCGAACCGCCGCCGTGACCTCCTTGGCCGCCCGAGCCGCCGCCAGCGCCGCCGCCTCCGTTGCCTCCGCCAAAGCCGCCGCCGTTTCCTCCTCCCAGCCCGCCGCCGCCACCGTGGCCTCCGCCGAGACCTCCGCCGTGGCCGCCGCCGCCACCCTGGCCTCCGCCGAGACCTCCGCCGTTGCCGCCACCGTGTCCGCCGCCGCCTCCCTGGCTTCCACCGAAGCCGCCGCCGCCGCCCTGGCTTCCACCAAAGCCGCCGCCGCCGCTATGGCCTCCCCCGCTGCCCCCCCCTAGGCCGCCGCCCTTGCCGCCGCCGGCGCCGCCCCCGAAGCCGCCACCTCCGCCGCCGCCGAATCCGCCGCCGCCACCGCCGCCGCCTCCGAAACCGCCGCCGCCGCTAGAGCCACCGTGATTGCTGCCGCCCCCGCCGTAGCCTGTTAGATTAAAGGAACGCTTTAGCTATAATTTTGCTGGCGATTGAATAACAAAGTTATTGTGTGGTTACCTACAGTGTTTAATAATAAGTAACTCCGGAGTGTAAATCGATAAACAAACTGCATTATAATGGTGTTAGTAAGATTTTCAACTCTATTTTTTCTCCGGGTCATACAATCAGAAAATTGGGATTAGCTACACTGGTATTACTAATTAGCACTTATGTGCATTAGGTATACCTAGACTTTTTTAGGACCAACAAGCTAGCCACGGTTTTAGAGTATGCATGCCAACAGATGACGAAATTCGTGACCTCATATTTTGTTATCGAAATAAAACGGTTTTGGAATTGAAGGAGTAGGCAAACAATGATTGTTTGTACACAAAAGTAGAAGTTTAGAGTTTTTATACCTTACTTCCCGGGTTTTTTTTTTTGCCCATCACTCAGTTGAGAAAGAGATACCTAATACAAGTAATTCAAAGCCAGATTACGAGTACCAGATTTCTATACATACATATACGCCCCACGCACTGCAAGGCACAGGAGAGTTACCACGACATAGCAATGCCATTCTGTTTACAGACAGGGACTTTCTTAACTTCTCTCCCCTCCCTCATCTCCCTCTTACGATGATAAAGACTAGCATGGTCTAATAAAACAAGGTCTTCTCTTCCGAAAAGGGACACTTTCAACGTCATCTAACAGTTGCCACTTGATATACCTACTACTTACACAAAAATAAAGACACATTCAAATAAGCAAACGATCAAATTTTAAAAATCTCTGTTACATCACAAGCCTAAATTAGATATTTAATTTGGTCAAAATTGCATGTAAATTCAGGAAGTTAATACCCCAAGTTCCGAAAAAAGTACAAGATTACAACACAGGAACCAATGCTTGAGGCTTGTTATAATATCATAAGATGACCAAAACAAATGACAATTTACCTGGGGCTGCGTGGGCGCAGACTAGGAGCCCTAGGGCGCAGGATGCGAGTACTAGCCGAGCCATGCCGCTGAACTGTGCCCCTGACCGGCGCGGTCTATCTTATATACCGCCTGGCTTATGTCATGCCGGCGTATGTTTGTACGCTACGCTCTTCAGTTTTTACCGAGCAAGTTTTTTGCAGGACTTTTTTGTTTCTTAGGGTTCTTCTAGCTGGAGTTTTGGTTTAAGTTTTGTTACCAACAGGGAGGTTTTATATCACAGTAATAAAGTATACTACAAAGTATACTTAGCCATTTTTGTTTGGTTGAATAGTTTTTGCTATAGTTTGGATAAGTTTTATTTATGTTATTTAATCGTATGGCAATAAGAAAGAAGAAGTACATTTGGTAGATTTGAGCCACTTGGTAGCTTCATCATAAACGCAAAGAAGATCCCTAGGGGAGGCCACCGGCGCGGCGTATCGCGTAATTAATTGGGCAATCGAGAAGTGTGATCGATGTCTTGCACCTTGCACCTCTACTCGGTGCGGTGCTGCACTCGCCGGCGGGAGGGTCGATCCAGCCGCGACGTGTTGTTTGTATTTGGTGCAGTGCCCGTGACGAGAAATTAAATAAAAACATAGACCCACCGAGTTTGGTCTCGTTAGTTTTACACAATAAACAAATTGTGACTGTGTATACATACTTATGGGTCCAACACAGAACCTCCTTTTCTTTTAAAGTCGGTTATAAACACATCACAGGCAAAAAAAGTGTATCTCAAAAATGTGGGGATCTTTGCAATGGACATGGGTGCGCTAGGAAATCACTATTATACCTACAATGTTACATCCTTGCTACATCACAGACCTAGAATATAGTTTGATCCTAGGTCTGTGATATTACATTATTATTATAGTTCAATTTCAATGAAATTTTTGGGATATTATGGCCCCATCGATCGGTGCGATGATTCCGCCAATGTCGAGGTTGGATAACACACTGCCAGTTACATATACTTTACTAGAGGACGCCCATGACTTCGTACGCGTAGAATTCGTTTCCCGCTACTCCCCCGTATTTCACCCCCTTAGGGCTTGAATTTCTAAAAATCCTTTCTTAATGCTCACTTACATCATGAAAGGAACCCCTGTGCCAAATTTCAAGTTTCTAGGTACAGTAGTTTCGGCTGTGCGTTGATATATAAGTCAGTAAGTCAGGATTGCCTTTTATATACATAATAGATTTAAATAGGACATAGTAAAATGTGGGTAATGATTTGTTGTAGTTCACAGGTTGGTTTGATGGCATTGACAATAAAGACACCCAGAGATTTCAAGTTCAATTCTTTGATAAAGACTTAAACCCTTTGAGCTTAAACCTAACCTTAACCTTCGGGGAGGGAAGATTGAAAGATGTC
Source organism: Acleris cristana (assembly GCA_948252455.1). NCBI lineage: Eukaryota > Metazoa > Arthropoda > Insecta > Lepidoptera > Tortricidae > Acleris > Acleris cristana. The sequence goes on along the minus strand of OX411774.1, from coordinate 3,132,334 downwards.
CGGCTTTGTACTTTTGATTTATTCTATTTACTGATTTACTCTACTCACTTGACACTCACGAAATCACTGCGAAATACCGCTATTATTATTATTATTATTTAAAAAAGGAGAAGAAAAGAGGACTTACAATGTAATGCCAATAAGCATCGAAATAAATGTCAAATCAATTTAAAATGTCGCTACTAACATGTTGGACCTCTATTCTACTGCATTCTACTGAGTAAAGCCATACCACAGATTATACAAGAAGTTTAGAAAAGAAGAAGATTAGAAAGGTTCAATACCTACGTCCGCGACCAAAATGTAAACAGATGATATTTTTTTCGTGATTTCAGAGTTGGTGCCATAGTGAAAGTTGTTCATATTTGTGGGTAGAACACCCTGGTGATAAGTTTGTTCACTTTTGTGTCACCTTGTATACAAGTTACTGCCTTCGACTTTACCTTACTTTTTAAAGAGCTACCTAAATTTTTTTTTTGTGTGTTTGTTTGTGAGAAGCATACAGTGCGATAGCTCTAAGGTCCTTCGGGTCTGTACTTGTCTCTGACTTGCTCTCATACAGTATTATTATGAGTGAGAGAGAAGTACAAATCCGAAGTACCTTTAGTGTTCACAGACTGTGTACCTACCTACTTCACATATCGAGTATTCTCGTATCTCACTCCACCGCGTAAGTGCATCCTTTTTTCCGGCTCGTATGATAAATGGTCATATTATTAGTGTCATTCTGAGACAACTCGTAGGTAATTACACGACAAACAATAAATATGCCTACTCAGGAACAATGAATTCGGCTGACTGAGAGTAATTTCAGTTCATCATCATTTCATTACTCAGGGACATTGTAGTTCTTATTTATTCTGTGCTTAAGGCTACTTGCACAGAAAAACAAAAGAAAACAGTGTACAACCTTACTTTTTCAGATATATGTTCTTTTTTTAGTACATAAAATTTCCCTTCAATTTTCTGATTGGCGGTAGGCTTTCGACTTGGCGCAAACATTGTCGAAGCGCACCATTGCCACTTCGGAGCTCAAGTTGACCGAAAGCTTAGGGCCACCACGGTCTAGCGTGCATAAAAAGCGCTGGTCGCCTGTCCCGCCACGCCTGCCTTAACGACATCATGACGATGGCAAGAGACCCGATGGAATGACTCTCGTGCCGTGGGAAACGGGACGGCCTTTAGTGTGGGATGCCACCTGTGTGGATACTCTGGCACCGTCCCACCTCGGCACGACGGATCTTAAGGCAGGTGCGGCGGCCACCGCGACAGAATCAGCAAAACGCCGCTAATATGCAAAAATATGATAATTGCATATTTTTGCGGTAGAAAAGTGGAATAACGATTGTGCTGTCGATGCTATCAAATCGACTTTACACTCATTTTCTAAGAACAGTTATTTTCCAGTCCTATTTTATACTAAGTGTAAGTACCTAGACATGACTGAAGTTTTAACATCATCGTTCCGATGTAGGTACAGCATGGTTTTTTTCTTGGTAATACTTCGTTCATCATTATACTACTAAATCGAGCTTGGTAATAACCTTGTAACACCATGTATACCTACATAAGATTACGTGGAAAAACCTCCACTGGTTTACTTGAGAATAAAATTGTGGATTAGATTATATCTCTAGTATAGTTATTCGCGTATTTATTCAAGTTTTGTCAAATACTCCCTAAGTATTATGTATGCTACCGGCCTGTTTATGCCCCTCTACCATCAAACCTTAACTAAACAGTGCTAGTTGATAGGAGAAGTAAGTATAAAAAACAGTCGGTAATAATGGTACTTACAGTTTAATCCGTATAAAAACTGTACAGGGATAAAGTGATATAGCACCAAAGTGTGCTTCTTAAGGCCGACCGTAGCACAACATTACCCGAAGTTCTCTTTTTCTTCTTAAATAATGATTAAACAATGGCAAGGAACCCTTCACGACTCATATATCGTAATGAACACGATGAGAGATGCCCGATAGTTTTTTGATTTCAGTTTAACCAAGCGTTATGTTGATAACTCGTCGTCTATCGTACCTATGAACTGTTTTTATGTTCTATAAAAAGTTTGGCCGCGGCTTGCTTTCGACTTGTTTTATTTAGTTATGTTCTCGGTATTCAATTGTTATTATTATTTGTTGTTGTCCAGGTTAGACCATTTTTAACCGATTTCAAAAAAAGGAGGAGGTCCTCAACTCGATTGTAGGTATTTTTTAAAAATGTTTGTTACCTCAGATCTCCGACGTTTAAGAATCGATTCGAAAACTTTTTTTTCATTCGAATGCTTATACTTTCAGATTGGTCCCATTCTTATCAAAATGAAGATCTGATGATGGAGTCCATGAGGAATCGGCGGAACTCCTCATATATTATAGGCACACCTATAGCGATTTCTTAGAACTAAGTATATTAAAGCGATTTTTTTTCGCTTTAATATAGTTTATAAAAATTCAGTTTCTAATCATTATTTTATAAGACGACAGAGCAAAAGTATCATATAAAATATTTCTTTAGGTGAGGTAGGTACTATAGAGCCCTTTAAATACCCATTTTCGTGACGTCTGCTTCCTTAACAAAAACAGTATCAAACTTGCGTGGACGAGATGCAAATCAAACCTTACTTCTGCGAACGGCCAGAAGCATTTTCCTCTTACGATTGCGCGAATCGTAACCACTACAAGCACTAAGTGCAACTCAATAAATGCAAATTAACATTCAGCAAGGTTATAAGTGTTTAGCGGTTTAGCAAAAACGTGTTTAATGCTTACGATGTGTGAGACTACATGTTATTTGAAGACAACACGATGAGAATTGTGTGTTTTTTTATCGACTTTTTAATTTTTTTATTCCTAATCCTTATAGTAAGTATAGTAAAATTATGCTTTTTACCTTGCTCTACAAGTAGAGGCCTTTATTAAAAATCTCAGATCATTATGCGAGCGACAAGAGAAACAAGGGGATAAGACTAGGTACTTGTTGACATTAAATATACCTATTACACGGCATAGGGAATATGCATGAATTTTATAAATCTCATTTCAGAACAAAAAATTAAAATACCGTAAAAGAGCTTACCAAAAAGAAATACGGATGATACAAGCATTTTAACTGCTAATTAGACAGTTAGACAGAGAGATCCGATATGCACTGAGACGTCATATAACAGGTCGGCCATATAAACTCCATGTTAAATCTGTTTTGCTAGAAAGAGATAGGAACAAATCTTTGTTGTATTTTATCTTGGTTATTTTTATAGCTAGATATTCAAAAAAAGACTTCTCAAATGTTTGTTACATGAATCAGCTTTTATTGAAGCTGTGAAAAGAAGTCATAAATATTCCCTCCCTATTGATTTACGTCTAACCCAGCTAAAGCCCGCTTTACATTTGGCTAAATTCAGTGTGCTAAATTTAGACAGGCGGCGTGGAGGGGATAAGCGCGTCCTCTTGACTAACATGCTAATTGCCTTTACACTTTTCTTTTTTAGAGTCTTTTTCATTCAGCACACTGAATTTAGCCAAATGTAAAGCGGGCTTAAGAACCTTTCCAAAACCTAGCATTTTATTTTTATAAACCGCATCTGAATTGGCTCATTCGTTTGAGAGCTATAACTCTACAGACAGTTAAGAGTTTTAAGACTACGCCGAGCATCTAGTGGCGCTCTCATTACAATCATCCATCATCATCATCATCGGCCTATGTCAGTCCCCTGCTGGACGTAGGCCTCCCCTAATGTGCGCCGTTTTACCCTGCCCTTGGCCTGTCGCATCCAATACCTGCCAGCAGCGATTCGCAAATCATCACTCCATCTTGCCGGGCGTCCTACACTGCGTTCGCCGGGTCGCGCTCTCCAGTCAAGAACACGTTCATTAAAATAATAATGCTTATTTACTAACTTAATAACAATCGAACTATGAGCGAGTAACTCTACGGAAATAAGAGGCCACTTTTTTTAGTTAAGTTGACTACACGAAGGTTAAATGTTATTACACTTTGTAATATACAGGGTGTTAGGCAGAAGGTTGGACAACAGGGACTAACTCCGTAGATCATACTCATCAACTTTTATTATGGGACCTGCTGGATTCTGCCTAACACCCAGTATACTAATAAATTGTGTATTCCTTTGTACAACAAAAAACCATACTTAGATTTCAAGACAGTACTTTAGTTTTTTTGAAAACACATTAATAGTAATGAGGTCGCCACTGGACGCTCGGCGTGGATTTAAACTAATACACTCCTCTTTTTAACCGGGTTAAACATACTAATCTCACTTACTTTGGTTACAAAAAAAAACAAAACCTGCAACTTGTACATATATTTTACAGAAATACAGCATGTCCACGATTTATTTCAATTGTTTGGCCGCGTTTCCAGTACCTGCGCCATCGTTGATTGATTTTTTTAAACGCCTGTAACAAATATAGGAGCATGTTAACCCTTATAGGGAAGTTAGTTACAAATTCATCCAAGGAGGCATGGCACGTCTTACACGTCTAACATTAATATATTAAACACAAAACGAAATAGTTGTATCAAAATAACTTTTAACGATTCTTTAAGATTTTTATGCGACGGCACAATATTGATATTAAAACTTTTAAAGTCCATTTATGTGTTTGACCATTTCTTAATTGAGCCATAACTTCTAAATACTTAAACAAAACTAATAGATGTAAAATTCACATAATTTAATAGGTGCCTAACCGTGATATACTGTCTAACCAGACAAAATGATTATTTTAAATCTTAGGTGTCATTAACGAAATAATTATTAATGGTCTTGTATCACTTTAAATAAAAAAAACCTACATACCGTGTTATTTCACGTAGCATCCCGTGTTCAATACAACAATTTTATCTTCCAAAACCTCCGAAGCCTCCTCGTCCTCCTCCAAATCCGCCACCGAAACCGCCGCCTCCGAAGCCACCTCCACGGCCGAAACCCCCGCCGCCGAAACCACCGCCGCCGAAACCACCGCCGCCAAAACCACCGCCGCCGAAACCACCGCCGCCAAAACCACCGCCGCCGCCGAAACCACGGCCGCCGAAACCACCGCCACCGAATCGACCGCCGCCGAAACCACCGCCGCCGAAACCACCGCCGCCGAAACCGCCTCCGCCTCCAAAACCGCGGCCGCCACCACCGAAGCCGCGTCTCACTCGAATGCTTTGCTCTGCAACAAGAGAAAACAAGTTTTAAATGTAACCGCTGGATTCAAGCGGCGCAAGACCGGTCCTTGTGGTAAACCTTGGGGGAGGCGTATATCAGTAATTTGTCTCATGCAGTTGTATGCAACAACGACTCAGCATTTTGCCTTACCACGTTGATAACGAAGTTGCTAAGTAAGAGTTGTACTTATATTCCATTTTCACTTATTTGCAATCCGCTAGTCACAAGTGAATGGTTTCTTTGGTTTATTCCTTTCTAGTTTTAGTTTGTTTTGGGAAATATTAGAATGAAATTGAGATTAAATAATGATTAACTTAAACTAAAGTGTGCATTTTATCAGGTCAGTTTAAAATATTACAGCCAGCTCTGGATGGTTACCATGAACCAATAAATTTAAACCTTCGGGTACCCCATCCACCCCAGGGATGGAGCTAACGTTACTTCGACCTTTGATTCTCAAAGTAGGGCCTCTGCTACGAAGTATGGTTTTTTCAATGGAGGATACTGTCGCGTTGGGTGAGCTTTAGTCAATATCATAAAATTTATTTAAAAAAAAATGCACTTACCTGGATTCAGGACAGCACTTTCGCAAAAACTGGCTAAAGCCAATATGGCAACTAAAAGCACCACTGTTTGCTTCATCATTCTAAATTACACTGGATATGATGCTCGCCGACTCTCTTTATATACCATGGTAAAAATTACTACTTATAGGTACTTCGATTTTCCCTGCTCATGTGATTCCTAATTAATTGCTACTTACTCGTGCCAAATTACTTGAGATATTGTGATTTGGGGTACCGCAGTCGTTAGATCCATTAGAGGTCAAAAATCTTAACCAGGCCCGGAGCAGACCACGCTTTATGCGAAGTTAAGTCAGTGATTTGCAACACTGGCGGTGAGCTTTGTACGGGCTTGGTTGCGTGCAAATGAATAAGAATTATGCGATTGAAAGAGAAATACATTCGATCTACCTAAACGCTGATTTTTAGGAAGAGTACCTTACGTACTTGTTCTTAATATTATGTTACGTATTCGCTTTTTCTCGGCCCGCGACTGAACTGAGCCACGCTAGCGCCGTGCTCTCGCTTCGGCACTCCAGAACTTTTTCAAAGCCCTTCATTATTTGAAGGAGGATCGTAGAAACAGATCCTTTACGTTATTAGTCATAAATATACCCTCCTTCAGTGCATGTGGGCTGAAAGAGACAGACAGACTGATAAAGAGAGAATTAATAGTAACAATGATCCTTCTGTATCTTTATAGTCAACCAAAGAGATACAAGGAGTAAGGAGTTGCATAGTTATTTACAATTTGTTTTATTACGTTAACATAGTTTAAAGGGATAAGTGCACCTTTGCACTACTTTTACTTCTGTAATTTTAATATTTGTGTAATGTAATGTTTCAGTATAATAGAGTGTTTCCATACATACATACCTATATAAATACATATTCCCCCCTTAGAAAATAGAACCGCGTATGTAAAATGTGTAAGTGACCTTATTTCTTAAGATAGGAGGTTAAATTTGCTTCGACTATCAAATTGCGCATGCGCCCTTTTTATTTAGAAGGGCTACATCGTAGTCAACTTGGCCCAGGAATCAAATTGTGTAAATTGTGTAAGTTTACTACGGAACCTAATAATAATATAATTGAATATAAATTTGGATTCCATACCGCAGGAAAAACCCAATATTATTGAAGAGTTTGCTCGCTTTTTGCTCACCGTCGTCATTATCTAAAGAGGTTGAGTCTTTTGTGTTTAGGCAATGACGATGACCTCACATCTCACAGCCACCGTATAAACAGTATACTTAGTTATTATTCATTTAAGTTTTTTTTTTACTTTATTGCACAATACACAAATGCAATGCAAATAACGGGCGGACTTAATGCCATGAGGCATTCATATTTCATATACACAAACAACATATTTATATAAGAGCAAATACACATTTAGATTTTTTCTTACATCTAAATAAAAATACTTACATAATATTTACTGTACCTGGATGACCAAGATTTGATCGGTATTTTTTTTTGGTAAGTTTTCTAAAAATGAAACCTAGCTAGATCGATTTATCGCCCCGGATACCCGGAGCCGTTTCCGAGATTCAGATTATATATATATACACACACACCATACTGTATAATCAATCATACTGTGAACCGTCTCACCGGGTCCCAAGATACAGGCTCCGCCTAGTTTAGGTCCCACCAGGAACTCATAAGTTGTAATTTTCTTTAGTCAAATAAACTTTATTTTATTATTATTTTATTATTATTAGATGTCAAGTCATTTGTAACTTTTAGGAAACTCAACCTTATTGTTGTAGAATGTCAGATTGACTTTGGACCTAAGTTGGGTACCAAACTTAATCTCGTGACTGTACATAATGTATGTATGTAAACTCTTCATTGCAATATAAACAATTACAAGACATGTTTGCATCAATATAGATAATGTACATAGGCGAACTTATCCCATATGGGATCTCTTCCAGTTAACCTTGGAGTACTAGTGCAAGGAACGAAAATGTGGGATTGTGTATATGAATTTTAAACTAAGCCTGTATTTATTTAAAGCACATGTAAACTCTCATTGTGGCACTCAATTGGTTATTTGTAAAACATTTGATCAATATTTTGCAAACATGGCCAAGTGGAGCTCAAGCAACCAAGCCAAGGCAAGCCGTCGTGTTAGCTCAAATCTAGAAACAGTATAGTGTCAATATTACAAACATTAAAAATCTGCAGGGTTTATATCTATCCTTATATTATTGTTATATTACAATGAATGTAATGGTTTGTTCACGTTTGCAAGGACTTATTGTTCAATTAATCATTCTACCTAGTTATGGCTTTTGACGTAGAGACCTCGTCGTGTTGTTCTCATAGTCTTTATTATTAGTTTAAGGTTTATTTACCTTATATTTGTAAAAAAATATTTTGCTTGTATTAAGAATTTATTGTTTATTACTTTATTACCTTATTATTACTTAATGTAACTTACTTTTAAGTATTATTTTGTTATTATGATTGAAAAAATGACCTACTGCTGGAGTTTATTGCGGCGCTTCTTCTCCGCAATGATGGTCTTGTCCGAAGCGCTCGTAGATTCACTCATGTTACCGACGTGTAAAAGAGCCCTCATGTGGCCTATTTATTGAATAAATATTTTTTTTATATATATATATTTTTTTTTTTTTTATATATTTAATTTTGTTTTTTTTTTAACAGCGTATAAAACGTGTTACAAAAATACCCAAAAAAAAAGAAACTAAAAATATTGTCAACCCTAATAAACTGTCATCGCAGTCAAACAAGTTGTATGAGATCACAGCTCTAGGGCACCAAGATGCAAACGCAGCCAATGTTTCTGTTTAAATTTCGACTCGAAATACCTATAGGTACCTATGGAGTTTAAATAAGCGGTCGATATGATATCTGAACAACTAACGTCAATCCTATAAATTTTATCGATTTTCGAAAATCGACATATGTATGAGATTCACATAAGCAGAGCCTTGAGTGTAAGTTGCTGTTGACGCGACAAACCGTCTCGAACGCGTCCATGTTATGCATACGAGAAACCCAAACGCTTTTGAAACGTTTTTGCATTAGCAACTTACATTAAGTAAGGGCTATGACAGATCACGTCGACTCTCGATCGAACTCATACATTTCGAGTCGATAGAAAGATTACCTATCTTAAGTTCGAAACACTTTTGTCTGCTGTTTCTTTTGTCCGAAAATCCTTTTTCTCTGAAACCGTTTAACTTTAATGGATTTTTATAAAAGTAACCTAACTTTCTGTACCTAGTTATATCTCTTTAAATATTTTGAAATGCTAATAGGTTCAGAGAAAAATAATTTCCGCACAAATAAAAAAATCGGACAAACGAACCAGCGGACAAAACTTTTTCGATACCTACATCGATAGGTTACCCGATAGAAAATAGAAAGTTAGTAGCGTTTGTATCTTGGCTATGCCTACAGATGAAAACAACTTTGTTTGCTATTAATACACCTACGTTATTCTATCAGCAAAAATAGATAAGTAACCAACACGTTTTACGCGATTTGCACGATGCGACTATTGCGCAAATCGCGGGAGTTGCCAGGGTTGGTACTAAATTAGTTTTTCTGTATGTAATGTAATGTAGAGGTGAGACGTACTAGGCAAATCGCGTACTAGGTCTTGCGAGTACGCGTCCACAAAAAGACTAGCGCCAAAGACTAGCTCCACGAGTATTTAGGAGTACGGGACTCAACGCGTACACAAACCATTCCCGTAAATGCGCGTCTAACGCGTCTTGCGATTCTTGCGAATACGTACGTATATAAAATGTAGCGGGTGTTCCTGTTCCAAAGCAAATAGATATGGTGTAAAAAAAATGATATGTGGATTAATTGAGATCTACTCAGGTAGATAATAGTAGTTTATGCAACAGTTGTATAAGAGAGGTCAAAAAAGACGAGTGGTGTGGTTACGATGTGAGCCGCAGGCGAACATCGTAAAGCAAGACGCCACGAGTATTTTTTGACTTAGTTATACACCGTTGCATACAATACTTTTTCTACGACTAGGTTTCAAATAAAATGCAAAATTAAATTAACAACATTTTATTAATATACCTAGGTTAGAATGTAAATGCATCGCACTTTCTTGTTGCAATTTCGGCTAGCAACTGTTTGTTTTGTTTTAAAAATTTGCTAATTCGAAGTAAATAACCAAGTAAACTCACATCAAAACAAATAATTTATCAAAAGAAACCGGGCCTTATTGCGTTAACGCTAAAAGTGTTATTTGAAAAACGAAAAGTTCGTTCCAAATTCCCGGAATTAGCCGTGCGGCGGCCCGGCTCGCCGTCTCGGGCGACCCGAAGTTGCCCGATGTCTTCCGACAAGTTCCGAACGCACGACATCATCGAATCGAGTTGCGCGCCGCGCGGAACGGTATGAGCCGTTGAGGCGCCGACGGCGCCGGCGGGCGCCGTACTCCTAAATACTCGATACGCTAAAAGACTCGCAGGCGGGAACGCGTACTTACGCGTCCAGGTCAAAACCTGTTCCAAAAACCTATTCCAGTAAATACGTCTCACCTCTAATGTAATGTTAAGCCAATCGATAAAATATGACGACAGTGATAATTTGTCGATGAACTCATGATAAAAATAGTTTTTTACAACGATAAAAGTGACAATAGTGCCAATAGTGCCCGCAGGTCTTAGGTGCCTTGTTAATTTGTTATGAAATTACCATTATGATAAATAATAAAATAATAATTAGAATTTCTGTTGTTGGTAACACCATTTTGAAGTATGCTTTCGTAAAGTTATATATTTATAAATCATTACTAGAGGACGCCCGCGATTTTGTACGCGTAGAATTAGTTTCCCGTTACCTACTCTCTCCATTTCTTCCCATTGGGGGTCGATTTTGAAAAATCCTTCCTTAATGCTCCCCTAGACCTCATAAGAAATCTACGTGCCAAATTTGTAATCTCTAGACACAGCGGTTTGGGCTATGCGCTGATATGTCAGTCAGTTTCTTCTTTTATATATTAGGACACACTTCGGCAAGCATTTAACCATCTGACAGACGTAAACTATATGATAAAATGACACGTTTTATCGACTTGTTTAATATAACATAGGGCTACAATCACTCATTTAGTTTAAAACCAACCCTAAAAGTGCCGTTACCGTTGTTTGGTAACCAGAGAGCTTATTGTCTAACGCACTCGCAATCGCAACCGGCTACAAAGTGGAGCAACTGTTTTCATTTTGTATGCAGACAAGCCTTCGATTTTCAAAATGAAAACGATCGTGATTGCGAGTGCGTTAGACAATAAGCCCTCTGGCCTAGTAGCATGGTTGCGTCTATATCGCGTGTCAAATGTTGATAAAGCATCCGTCACTGTCGTTCTTATTTACTTGTCAAACGGTGACGGATGCCTTATAACTTACCAAACGCTGTATAACATTTAATTGGATTGAAACCTATAAACAAGCTGCGGCTCCGCAGCTGTTAATTAATAGAATAGCCCAACTACTTATTACAATTATCGAGGAATCACCGGTTATTTTCAATCACAATTGTTATTGGGTAAGGTTATTCCATCGGCTTAGGGCCTGTTTAACAATCGACAAGTAAATTTATGTGCCAGTTAAAGTTAGCTGTCTCCTTGTCCATGTTCAAGTGTAAGAAAAGGAAAGGGCTAAATTTATGTGTCAGATCTGGGGGTTTACGATTCATGATACGAGTAGGTAGAAAGAAAACTTTTATAAAAATATTTATTACACAAAATTATCACAACTACAACACTTAATTAAATTAATGTACAAAGGCGAACTTATCCCTAAACGGAATCACTTCCAACCATAAAGTAAATGAGTAAAGACAATGCCCCTTGCATGTTAGACACATAATTATATAAGTTACTAAAAAAACAAAAAAGTATTTAAAATATGAAACTACATCAGTCTGAGTAATTCCATTTTTTTTAAATGAAGTGTCTCTATAAGTTAATAGATTTAATAAAAATATTTAATGAATAATTTTAATAAATTCCGTATTATGAAATAAGTCAGAATGAATGGGAACTCATAATTACACCCAAGAACAATATGTTTACACAACATTTGCATTTAAGTATAATACAGGTTTTCCCAGCACAATTAACTTATACAAACAGAGGCATATCAATCGAATACAAATAATATTGGAAAAATAAAATAATTTAATACCTACTTTATTATTAGGCATTAAAAATAAATCACATGTTTACTTACAGTCTTGGCGATTTAACATATAATTAACTATTTGCCGTAGCCACCATAACTGCCTGAGCTTGCTGATGCAGACGCCTTTGCACTAGCAGAGGCGTGGGCGCCTGACTCGCCATGGCCTCCTGCGCCGCAAAACCCTGAACTACAGCCCCCGTGGGTTCCGTAGCCACCGCTGCCGCCGTAACCGCTCCTGCCCCCGTGCCCGCCACCGCCGCTGCCGCCATGCCCGGCACCGAACCCGCGGCCGCCACCACCGCTGCCGCTGGAGCCACCTCCGATCCCGCCTCCAAAACCAACGCCGCCTCCGTACCCGCCTCCGCCGTCGCCGGCTTCCATAATTTCAATGTTACCGCTTTCTTTGAGGCCTATTTCAAAGCTACTGGTACCCCCAGGCCCACCTCCGCCGGCTTGAACTCTCGATTTTCCAAGGCCCCCTTCACCATCAAGGCCGGCTATCAATCTGCCAGCTCCGCCACCGTAACCATGGTCAATTCCATGGCTTCCAATACTTCCACCGTGGCCACCTCCCAAGCCACTGCTTGTTCCGTGACCACCAGCGCTACTTCCTGCATGGCCACCGGAACCACCTCCGCTTCCTCCTCCAAAACCACCCTCAAATCCACCGCTACTGACGCCACCGCTATTGCCACCGGTGTATCCGGCGTTTCCATTCCCATTACCATTAGATCCACCAACGCCTCTTCCAAATCCTCCCCCACCTCCAAAACTAACTCCGCCTGATACTCCATGGCCTCCGCTCGCGCCACCACCATGGCTTCCGCCATACGAGCCGCCGCCCTGTCCTCCACCGTTGGAACCGCCGCCTAATCCTCCACCGTTGGAGCCACCGCCCAATCCTCCACCATGGCCGCCGCCCAACCCCCCACCGTTGGAGCCACCGCCCAATCCTCCATCATGGCCGCCGCCCTGTCCACCTCCTAATCCGCCGCCACCACCTCCACTGTAACCACCGCCACCGCCGCCATATCCACCGTTTGCGAACATTCCAGTGAATGCGAAACCCCCAGAATTGCCGTCACTGGACTTTGTATATATGATTTTCTCGTTTCCACCGCCGAACCCGCCGCCGTTGTCTCTGGCTCCGCCGCTGAACCCCCCGCCGAGTCCTCCACCGGAGCCGCTTCCGGCTCCACCGCCATGGGCACTGAAGGAACCACCTGCTTTAGCGAATTGATTGATTCCAGCGTGAACTTTTCCTAATATTTTGCCGAAGCCATCTTTGATATCTTCGAGCCCGCCGAAGCCGCCGCCGGCGCCGAAGCCGCCGCCGAAGCCGCCGCCTCCGCCTCCGCCTCCGCCGCCGCCGCCGCCGCCGCCGCCGTAGTCAGCGTCTCCGCCATAATCTCCACCGTACCCGCCGCCGCCGCCGTAGCCACCGCCGCCGCCAGAGCCATACCCTCCTCGGCGAACTCTCACTGAAATAACACAAAATATAGGTATAGTTTTCACTTCTCATGCGCTTAACATGTTACTTTAGTCTCTGAACATCGCGGGACTAAAGCTCCTTATTAATTTCTAGAGATTAAAGTTTTTTTATTTACTTTGGAAACCTCCTCACGGTGTTTGTGAATGCAGGATTATAGCCATTTTCAGTGATTGTGTATAGACAATTTTTAGGGCATGGAAATAACCTCAAATTGACAACTGTGCAAAAATATGTTAAAAAAAAACGATTTATTTTCGTGAAACACGATTAATGATTACGAATATGATTCTATTTAATTATATTAAGGATGAATTCATTTTATTATGCAAAGTCCAATTAATTACAAAATAGTTTCAAGTTTGAACGACTAAGCAAATATTATGCAAATATTTAAAGTTTCACTTCAGAAAAACTTCGTAAGAAACTTTGTTATAATCAATATTTTAATTTTGTATAGAACGTCGTTTTTTTCCTCGCATTCAATGTGAAAAGTGTAGAGTGTTTATCGCGAGACTAAACAACCATAATGACACTCGAACTATAGCCACCCTCGCTCCGCTTGGGTAGCTAAACATCTCGAGTCATTATGGCTTGTATTTTTAGTCCCTTGTTTAAAAATCTATTACTAAGATGGCTTATAATTCTTACAAACAGTAATTTAATCATTAGGGCATTATTATGAGCCGTTGAACAATTAAACAGGCAGTAATATTTTTTTCGACGGTTGGTTAATTTGTGTGGCAGTAAAACATGAGCAATTATAAAAATAAATTTGGTCAGTTATTCAATTCTAAAATATCAGTTCAATAAAATATTCAAGCAGTTTTAAATGGGCACTAAAAAGGATGAAGTACGGAATACGGTTAAGGTTAGCTGTAAGCGGTTAGGTAAAAAACTATAAGAAATACCAAAAAAGGTAGGTTAGGGTAATTCGTTGTTTATATACCTACCTACGCCTGAAGGGTAAACCGCCCAGGAACAGGTACCTTAACATCGGTTTATTAGAGTTTTCTGTAACACCCGTATAATAAACCAGCATTATACATAAAAACCTTCCTCTTGAACCACTCTATCTATTAAAAAAACCGCATCAAAATCGGTTGCGTAGTTTTAAAGATCTAAGCATACATAGGGACAGACGGACAGCGGGAAGCGACTTTTATACTATGTAGTGATATCGTTTTGACAAATGTTTACCGTAACTTTAAATCATACAACCGTAAGTAATTATTTTTCCTATTTTTAAATATATTACATATTGAAACAAACAAGAGATACATTTACAGCCTAAATAGTTTAACTGCTTGCAATGTTTTTTTTACGTACCAATTTCGATTTACTCATTTCCCACACGCAACAGCTAAATTAATTAATTTACCTCTCAATAATTTATTTAACTCAACCTTAACTACCTACTTTTTTACTGCCAAATTAATTAATGAACATGAGTTACAATATATGTATGTATGTATGTATGTAAACACTTTATTGTACAAAAGAAAAACCAGAACAATACAATAAAAATAAAAATAAGTACAAAGGCGAACTTATTCCTTTAAGGGATCTCTTCCAGCTAACCCTTGAGAGATTGAGAAAAGTGAAAGGTTGTGCATCGAATAAGCAAGTGTACAAATTTAATTAGAAGAACAAATAAAATAAAAAATATTAATATAAATATAAATAATAATAAAAAAATACATTAAAATACCTACATATGTAAATAGATACAGAAACTACTTAAATATACATACATAAACTACATTTTATATACATATGCACAACTGCCGCTTAAAATCAGTTCTATTTAAAACATAACATAGATCTCGAAGTACAACTCCTAATTTAATAACGACAAAAACTAATTAAATTTGCTGTTTTTGCCGCACACGTGGATCTAATTAGAGACCTACCTGTAGGATGTGCTATTGTAAATCCGAGGCACAACGCCACGACGCACACCGCGCTTCGCTTCATGATTGCTTGCTACTGCCAACGTCTCGTAGTCACCCTATATATATACCTAACTCTTCGTAATTGATGCAGATGCGTCGCTTATTGCTGTTCGTAGGAATTATACGGGAAAAACAATAAGCGTTTTTTCTCAAACCACTTTATACTTTTTTTTTTGCCTAGGATTGATTTGGTCCGTAGATAATATATGGTTTGCGCGCTGCGGGAGGTCTCGAGTGCCGTGACCTTGGAAACTTCACCTAAATTGCTTTTAAGAAGTGTAACTCATATAAAAGCTAGAACGATTATGTAAGTAGGTAAGTACAATAGTTTTTTATTTACACTTCCAATTATTGTTGATAATGGCTACGGAAGTGAGCTTTTTTATAAAAGTTTCCATGTAAGTACTAAGCTTTTTTGGCCGCCACGACTACTAACTAAATAAAATATACTTAGTTCTAAAAGCTAAAATGAACAACCTAATAATTGGCAACATTTACACGATATTATATAAAAAATGTTTTATTATCGTGATATAATCATCCCTAACATTACATAAAGAAACAAGGCAGGAGCATGTCGGACTATGGTCAGTGTAGAGTTCCGAAGCCGTTACATTACAACTGCAAAAAACTATGTCAAAAAACAACGGGTATGAAGTAATTTTCAATTTAAAGTTATTCTTCTGTCTTCATATTTTAGAAAGAAGGCCGTCATACAGGACGTCTCTTTACAGTATACATAGCCGTAAATTCACCAACCTAAGTACAGTCAAGTGCAAAAATATGTACCTATCAATAGAATCCTGTCATAAATATGTTACGAAGTTCTTATTACACTGGAATAAGTTGCATTGGCACATTTTTTTGAGATATTGCGTTTTACCATATTCAGAGCAATTCTTTCATTATTCCTGAAATATATAGATTTTTCCTAGACTATCTAATTTTTCAATTTTTTTATCGTTAGTAGTTTCTGAAGTAAAGGGACAATTTTCAGAATGAAAAAAATTGGGTAGGTACGTATCAGAACGCCTAAAATTAATAAGCCTAATGTATCATAATTCCTAAAAGTTGATAATACCTAACGTCTGTTTTTTCTGAAACCGTAAACTTTTCAGGATTGTTACAAAACAAACCTAACATAACCTAATGAGTGCCGTTTTAAAAAATTCTGGTAAGTTTACAGTTACAGAAAAAAAAGACGTTAGGTATTATGAACTTTTAGAGATTATGATACATTAGGCTTATTAACTTTTGGCGTTCTGATGTGTAACCAAAAAAAATTGTTCTCGTGTTTAATTTTCATTTCGATTTCTCGGTTTTTTCCCTTCAAAAATAAATAGTTTTAAATTCTAAATATATAATGATGACTTGATGAACCTTTGTTTGGACCACTAAATACTTTTCCAAATTTCCGCCGTTTTAGAGAAAAAGGTTCTTAACAGATTAACGGACAGACGGACGGACAGACGGACAACGAAGTTATCCGTCCAGTCCAGCCTTATAAAGGCTTTTTTTCTTTTTTTTTTGAATAAGCAAGGCTTTATTCATTGTTTTATGCTTCGTTCGGCCTCAATGTAGTTTATGATAATTTGACATACTGTAACATTAGTTAGGTACATTGAGCAATAAATAATCGAATTTAATCTAATACTTATAAGGGTTTAATTTTTCAGTACTTATTTATTTAGCACATGTTTTCTTTTTAATAAATATTAAATAGCTCTTTTAACCCAAAAAAGATCTTCTCATTATTAGGAATCATTCGATATACCTTTACAATCGATATATAATATCGATGCAAAAACTCTTCACATCCGGGTGTCCGTCCATAGTTTAATATATTAAACTGGTAATTTATTATATGAATCCAGTTTGTGATTCCGATTATTTTATACTTAAACGGTTTATAACGTCACTGTGCGTTCATGTACATTTATTTGCGGTATGCATTGGAGTAGGTATAACATATAACTATTAGAATATCGGTGTAAGTTATACCTACTGCAATGCATAATTATTTACTACGTGAGAAACAGGATCAACCTCATACGATTCCATTAAACTGATTTTTAAACGACTGCCCACGTTTGCCGACATAATTTATGCAGTCCTAATGAAAAAGGGCTTAAGTCAACTTTGCTCATAATAAAAAAGGGAGTAAGTCATATGCGGAGACTACTAGACATTATACTTACCCTTTTTCACTTAAACCTTAGAAGATTGAACCCTTTTTTACTAGGTCCCCAGATTTAAACCTGTATGTATGGTTCTTGGTTATCCATAGAGGCTGAACGAATGGCCTTTTAGATCAGCGCCTCTATTCTAGGTGGTGAAATCAAATCGTATTTGACCTGTTATGGTATTGTTTTTAACTCGGCCGCCATTACTGTAAAGTAAATAAGAGCTATCAAAACGTCGACAATATGATAACAGGTCAAAAATGATAAGGTTTTTACGGGATCCCATTCGTTTGCCTAATTTTTTATAGCATATTTTAATTTGTAATAATTAATTTTGCATAATTTGTATTGCCATAATAATACATTCGCATAGTAATACTTTGGCCTACTACATACTTTGATTGGCATATCGTCAGTGATACTGCTAAACCGCGTAAATAACAAAATTATTAAAAAGAAAATGAACTTACTACCTTAATAAAACAATGCATTTTGCTTGTTATTAAAAATGTTACTTACGCGGTTTTGAAGTTTCATCGACGATATTACGCTTTTAGAATAATAAAATTGCAGTTAAACTAATTTATATTCGACTAATATACATTATGCATATTATTGTTTCGGCTAATAATTGTTTGGCATATTTTTTACCAAGCATAATTTCAATTTTTGATTTAATAAAACACAGTTTGTTAGCATGCATTTATTGTTAATTGAAAATTATGCATTTTTCCATAACCATGCTGCAAAACGAACAAAAAAAAACTAGGCTAGGTTAGGTTAGTACATATGTTGTCGGCGCGAAGCGCCTAAATGACGTAGAATAGGAGGTTCTCTTGGGTTCCTAAATATTATATAAACACAAAACTAACCTTTCCTCATAGGGCATCGGGCTCGTGGTTGTGGCTCTTTATTTCTTTGGATATGTTGTCATGATTTTGTGCATCATTTATACTTTGGTTATGTTATGAATGAGTCGAACGTTGCATCTGTAAATATCGTTGCGGCGTGGTTCACACAACCAGTAAAATATTTTGTTATCAGGTGTCCAAGGGCGACGGTGATCACTTACCATCAGGTGAGCCGCATGCTCATCTGCCTCCCTCAATTATAAAAAAAAATATCTTTCCGATTTTTTTCGTATAGGTTACCATTGCAGTTTAATTTCACAGTTTGTTTGTTTTCAATATTCGCACTTGATTTTCCATGTTAAAACAATAATGAAGTCTAAACCACAAACAACAACAGTTCTTCTTATTCATTCTCATGATTTATTACACACCGTCATTTTACCTTTTTTTTAATAATTACTTGTAATGTAGGTACCGTCATTTGAAACGCCTGTGACTTTTGCTGTAGAATTTTCAATGATATGTGCCACTTGTACATTACAACTTTTTTAGGACAATGTTTTTATGCATTTTGTGATGATGCCAAATAATTATTATGCCTTTTTATAATTATACACTTTGATGTTAGTCTTGTTGATCATTATTTATGCTTTTTATTTTTATGCTTTAAAATTGATGAGTAAATCTTTATGCTTTAATATCATTATGCTTATCGCTATTTAGGCTAAAAAATAATATTCGTAACAATTTTATTACAATTGATTTTTACCGTGTTGAATAGAGGCCCTACTGCGTTACCTAAATTATTTGAAATAACAAAAAATCCGACGGCTGCTGGCAACACCGATGAGTTCAGTGTGGCGGTAGGCTTGCACCAAGGGTCGGCCTTAAGTCCTTACCTCTTCCTGTTGATTATGGACGCTCTGACGTCGGAGATACAGGAAGGGGCACCCTGGTGTATGCTATTTGCCGACGACATTGTTCTTGTTGGTGAAGATGGACCTGAGATCCAGAGCAGATTGCAGAAATGGCAACGGAAGCTGGAGAATGTTGGCTTGAAAATCAGCAGAACCAAAACCGAGTATATGTTCTGCGATTTCGGAGGTCTCTCCAGTTCTGGGTCCATAGCGCTTGATGGCGCTTCTCCTGGTCTGCTCCGACTTCCGGTATCTCGGCTCACATGTGCAAAGCGATGGCGAAATAGATCGGGCTGTTAAGCACAGAATTAACACTGGATGGATGAAATGGCGGCAGGTCCCGGGAACAATCTGCGACTCCCGCATTCAGGGGAAGATTTATAAATCAATGGTTAGACCTGCTGTCTTGTATGGATCAGAATGATGGGCCACGAAAGGGATGAATGAAAGGCAATTGCATGCAGTTAAAATGGGAATGCTAAAAGGGATGTGTGGTGTTACACGAATGGATATAATAAGAAATGAATATAAGGGGAAGTCTGAAAGTGACAACGGTGACTGAAAAGTTGTGAGGAAATCAGTTGTTTGCGAGGTGTAGGCGACCAAATTTCGATTTATTAAAAGCCCACACGCAACTGCCAATATTTTTTTTACCGCTCAATAATTTATTTCTCTCAACCTTAAGTAAGTACCTACTTTTTTTACTGCTAAAATAATTAATGAACATGAGTTACAATATACAACTAGCTGCCGCTTAAAATCTGTGCTGTGTAGTACTCCTAATTGTAGCGAAGCTCCATTCTTCCCCGATTCGGATTTTCGTTTGTCTCCATACTCCTCCCAAACTATTAGAGATATCAGGATCAAATTTAGCCCATAATACGACATCTAGCCAAAGATGGTTTACAAAAATAATAATTGAAAATCAGACTTTCAATGGGAAAAATGGGAAAAGTGCCGAAGCTTCATCTTTAGCTTTAGTTACAGACATGATGAGAAATCTGTAGCAGAGCTTACGACTGACAGCTGGCACGTCAGGTTGTTTGTTGTAGTATGTTATATTAGCAAACCGCTTCGCTCCATTTAGACTTGCCAGGGGACGTCAAGTGCACCTAGTTTAATAACGACAAAAATTAACCTCATTTGCTGTTTTTGCTCCGCACGTGTAAGTATCTAATTAGAGACCTACCGATTTGTTCCTGATTCGTCATATTCCAAATTGGTCATCTTCCAAATTCAACAATTTCCTAACTGGTCATATTCCTAACTCGTCATATTCCAGATTCGTCATCTCCCAAACTCGTCATACCATGTACATTTGCCTGCACAAATATATTATAGAAATCCTCTATGGTAAATGTTATGATAAGAACCTCTTTAGATAAATAATAATTTTGGACTCCGCCTTGAGTAAATTATTGTCTAATAGCCGTAGTACAAAGTATAACTACTAATTACAATACTTATTATTGCACGTATTTGCTATTTAATTTGACTGTACAATGACGAGTTTGGAAGATGACGAATCTGGAATATGACGAGTTAGGAATATGACCAGTTAGGAAATTGTCGAGTTTGGAAGATGACCAATTTGGAATATGACGAATCAGGAACAAATCGACCTACCTTTAGAATGCGCTATTGTAAATCCAAGCAGGCCGAAAGTCACGACGCACACCGCGCCTCGCTTCATGATTGCTTTCTTTCATGGAAGGACGCGCGAGCCGCCAAAGAGGCAACATCTATACCAGTTCGTTCCGTAAATATAAATTGAAAAGTGGTGCAAAAAGCGCTTGTGCCAGGTGTAAATTATTATCTTCGTATAGTGTATAAACAGTGCTTTGAAATAGTGAAAACCACTTTGAAATTGGACCAGAAAATCGTGAGTTACAACGAAAATAATTTTAAAATAATTATTAACGGCCAGAGTGCACAATTCCACCCCGTGGTCGTTTGTTCGAAACAGCCAATCAGAGCTTACGGCAGCATTATTAGCTGATAAGCGCAAGTCATTAGTCACGACTTTACATACGCAAGGTCAACGGATGCACTATTTCGTCACGCGAGATAACTTACCGAACAGCCCTGCGGGCGGTGCTTGGATTATCGAACTGAAGCTACCGGGTTCAAACCACGGAAAAAAATATTTTTACAAAAAAATTTTTTTTCTTTTTTTTTTCTTTTTTGTTGTTATCATTTCTCATCTAACACAAAATGCCTGCGGGTAAAAAGGGCAAAGATGATAAAAAAATTACAACTAAGTGTAAAAAATGCGCTCTTGATATAACAGAAAAGGATTGTATAAAGTGCACCTTGTGTTCCATATTCTACCATTTAGACTGCACCACAGCTGTCTCACTTAAAAGGTTCAACCTTATGACCAAGAAAACAAAAGATGCCTGGAAGTGTCGCCATTGTACGGAAACTGCGCCAACGAATTACGTCTCGCCTTGTGCATCGGGAACTTCGTCTAATATCCAAACTCGGAATAAAAACGGTAAAGCTCAAGAGCAAGACATACCGAACATAAGTATTGACAAAATAACCATACGCAAGCAAAAACCTATCCAGATAAGCCCTCCTTCACCGCATTCTCGAGCACAGCATACCTCACCAGGCGCATCGACCGAAGCATCTCTAATTACCAACGACGGACAGGAGACAAATACAGAAACAGATCTAGAAAAGCGCATCGCTACCATAGAAACACGTTACGCCGGTGCCGAACAAAGCATCATAAGTGATATCCGCGACAGTCAAGATCTACAATTCTCACCACAAAATGCATCATGTATCTCGCAAGACTCACATGTACTTACAGAGAATGACTCATCGGATGATTCTCTACCACCATTGGAAAAATTATCGAGGAGCGTGGACAGGTCGATACTTGGGACCAACACACTCCTACCACTACATGAACTGTATGAAAAAATATCCGTACTTGAGATTGAGCTTCTCAGCACGCAGAATGAGCTTGAGGATAAAATAATAGAAAATAATGAACTCCAGAAAAACATTAACAAGTTAACTTTAGAAACGAAAGTACTCCAGTCGCTGTGTACCTCATCTTCATCGGTCCAAAGGAAAAGCCATTGTAGCATAAATAAAAAACAAAGACACTCTCTACTACCCGACATCTCTTTAACTTCGTCGTCCTCACCAACCACGATTTTATATGAAGAGAAGGGATCTGATATCAACAAAAATCTATTGCGCATACAATTAAACACAATACAGCTAGAAAAGCTAGTTAAGAATGTGGAGAACGAGATTGCAGGCCTCGCAAAACAATTGGAGGGTCTAACCGAAAAACTTCAAACTACTGACACAAAATCATTTACAACAAATATACCCATCCTCACGCCAGACAATGAAGTTCTAACACAGCAGCACCAGCCTCCGAAAGGAATCAAACAGCCTGATTCAGGACCCAAAATTGTCATATACGGCACCCAGCAATGCGTCGGACTCGCTTCGGTATTGGCGCTCGCAAGGCAGACCAATAACTACGTAAAATATAAAACAACGGCCATCACGACGCCACATGCTCGTAGCTCTGAAATATCAAAGAACTGCTTGGCTGCCGAACTTAGACCACAAGATAAAATAGTGCTATGTATAGGTGAAAATGATCACAATATGAGGACTATTTTAACAGAGTTACAAATATTGCTGCAGAAACATACTGACTATAAGGTTTTAGTTTTAAGCATTAAAAAAAATACTTATTTAGATACGTATGATTTGAACTTTAAAATTGAGAAATTGTGTAAAAAATATAGTAATTGTACCTTTATCGATTGTGCCTATAAAAACATGTCTGAAATTTGTAAGGCGATAAACTATCACATAGATTACATGGATTACAGTAACAAATACTTAAACGTTAAAGAATTAAAAAAACTGATGATGTCGCGTAATAAACCAGGCCATAATCAGAAGACACATCTCGATCTGGGGAAAAAAGGCACTATTCCTTACTACTTCGCACGCTTTGACTCTAAAAACACCGATAATAAAATCCCGACTATCCTACAGTATCCGGTGGATAAGAGCACGTCAAATAAGGGAACTATACCGCATTATTTTCCCGTTGTAAGAAAGAAAAATCTTTTTCGTGCCTAAGTGTTCATTATCCGGTAACTTTATAATCCTCCATCAAAATATAGCCAGTATCCTAGCAAAGCAAGATATATTAGAGCTATCGTTAGACGAGTTGAAGCAAAGGTGCTACGATCCTGATGTCCTATGTTTAACAGAAACATTCCTTAGAGTAGGTTGTGAAAATTACGTACAACTCTACAATTACGATATCTTAGCTAGTTTTTGTAGAGAGAAACAAAGAGGCGGAACCTGCATCCTAGCTAAAAAAGGTCAAAAGGTCAGAGAACTTACATTTATCAATAATTTAGCCACAGAACATGTATTTGAGGTCTGTGGAGTAGAGTTCCCATTACTAAAGCTTATTATAATCTGTCTATATAGAACTCCATCCTCAAATTGTAATGTATTCATGAGTAAATTAGATGCCCTCCTTCATGACTTACAAGAGCGAAATAAGTCGAAGGCTCGCGTTGTTATTGCCGGTGACTTTAATATAAACACCCTTAAAAAAAGCTCCACTGTAACTGATCTACAAGATCTCACGAAAAATTACAATCTTACCCTACATATTAATGAACCAACTCGAAGGGCCTCGTGTATAGATCATTTGCTAAGTGATATCCCTAATGCTAAAGCGAAGGTTCTACCACTTCATCTCTCAGACCATGACACGGCGCAATTGTTGAGTTTTCCTATTGACAAGGCCCCACCGATATCGACTATATTTTACATTAATAAAAGAGACTACAGCCTAGAAAATATAACTAAATTTAAGCACTGTCTACAGAATCTTTCTTGGTCGGACGTTTACAAGGAAACCGATCTCAACGTGGCGTTCGATAGTTTTCATAACTTATTTTGCCTGTTTTACAGCCTTTGCTTTCCGGAAATATG
This sequence comes from Acleris cristana, assembly GCA_948252455.1. Lineage (NCBI taxonomy): Eukaryota > Metazoa > Arthropoda > Insecta > Lepidoptera > Tortricidae > Acleris > Acleris cristana. The sequence continues at coordinate 3,108,011 of OX411774.1, read as the reverse complement.
CTTAAAAGTAAACAATCAAAACAAACAAAAATGGATAAGCAAAGGTCTTAAAATTAGCTGTAAAACTAAACGTTATATAAGATACAAGTATTATAAGAATAAAAATGCAAGGGACAAGACTATGTACAGTAAATATTCGAATATCCTGAAGCAATGTATTTATAGATCAAAAAAAAATGTAAACATAAAATTTATAAAAAATAGCTGTAATAAATGTAGAGCATCGTGGTTATTAATAAAGAACCAAATATCCAAAATGAAACCACCAGAAACAATTGAACATATAATGCACAATAACGTCTTGATCTCAGATCCAATAGAAATCGTTACTGCCTTCAATAACCACTACATAGAGTCTACTCATAGTTTAACAATGGCTAAAACCAAAATTAAAATCAAAAATAATACAATTGTTAACTCCATGTTTTTGAAGCCTACAACAGAAAATGAGGTTAAGAACGTAGTGTTGTCACTAAACAACACAAAATCGGAAGGATACGACGGAGTTAGCACAAAGATACTAAAGGTGTGCTTACCCGAAATCTTGGCAATCTTAACACATTTAGTTAATCTATCCTTTCTCTCTGGGATTTTTCCTGAGGCTCTTAAAATATCAGTAGTAAAGCCACTATTTAAGAAAGGAAACAGAAACGATATTAATAATTATCGTCCCATAACTTTAATTCCTATTCTTTCAAAAGTCTTTGAGAAATGCATGAACAAAAGACTGCTTGATTTCTGTACAAACCACAGTATTATTAAAAAGGAACAGTATGGGTTTCAGAAAAACAAGTCGACAACTTTAGCTATTTTCTCACTTCTAAAACTGATATTGTCTGGTCTTAGTAATAATTACTTCACAACAGGGCTATTCTTTGACCTCTCCAAGGCCTTCGATTTGGTTTCGCATAAAATATTACTATCCAAACTTGACAGATTTGGCATCAGAGGCCCTCCGCGTCAATGGATATCTTCGTATCTAGAAAACAGAAGACAATGTGTAAAAATCACTAAAATGGCCGAAGGAAGCAAGATGACCAACTATTCATCCGAATTTAAATATAATAGACACGGAGTCCCACAAGGAAGCGTACTGGGACCTATTCTATTTTTATTATACATAAATGACATCGTTGACATAACAAATCACAGTTGCATCTTATTTGCGGACGATATTTCTATCATTGTTAAATCAAATAAAGATACTAATTCACTTATGGATCATGAACTAGACATTAACAATACCATTAAAATAGTAAAAGACTGGCTATATTCTAATAATTTAATAATAAACCTGGATAAATCGAAATTTATACATTTCAAAAAATCGATGAGTCCTACTTGTAATATCCCTCTTACTATTCCAAGTATAGAAGGGGTTTCACAGACCAAATTCCTAGGGATAATTATAGACGATAACCTTAACTGGAAGTCGCAATTGGATAACGTTACGAATAGAATAAATAAATATGTGTTTGCCCTTAAACAACTTAGTAGAGTTACTGATATTAAAACTGCGCTTGCCTGCTATCATGCCTATGTTGAATCAGTTTTGAGGTACGGTTTACTAATATGGGGCAATAGCACCCACTTCTGTCGGGCGTTTATCGCACAAAAAAAGTGCATTAGAGCAATGCATGGAATGCGACCAGACGAAACATGTCGGCCTCTGTTTAAAAAGCTTGGTTTATTGCCACTTCCTGCCCTCTATATATATGAAGTGTGCGTGTTCGTTCACAAACACCAACTAATATTTAAAAAAGCATGTGATAGCCATCCACGCTCCTGTCGAAATCCGGATAGATTACTCCCAGAGCATTCCAGACTGGCAAAGTATAAAAAAAGCTGCCTGAATATGTGTATAAAAATATATAATAAAATACCTAATGAGATGAAGACAATGAATACAATAAAATTTAAAAAGCAACTACACCAATGGCTTACTAATAAAAATTTGTATAGTTTAAATGAATTCTTAATATAATGTTTATAATAATTTTAATGTAATAACCGTGACATGGATGAAATACGAATGATACCGATGAATAGTTTGCATTGTATTACGTTAAGACACAAATCTGTTATTTTTGCATACCAAATATGGTTAAACATGTAAACCTACCTATTGAAAACTGTACTTATGTTAACACCTCACTGGTAATGTTTATTGCAAATAAAGTATTCTTATTCTTATTCTTATTCTTATTCTTCTACTGCCAACGTCACGCATTTACCCTTTATATATACCTACCTAACTCTTCGTAATTGATGTAGATGCGTCGCTTATTGCTGTTCGTAGGAATTATACGGGGAAAACAATAAGAGTGTTTATAACTAGATCTAAGCTACATACCTTCATACATACATACATACAAACGTTCAAATACATAACCTTCCTTGGGGCAGTCGGGTAAAAATATCGTAATTGGCGCAGTTAAAAGTATATAACATGGTAATTTAACAAATGTATCTTCATGACAAAATCTAAACTTGCAGTTGGATTTTTAAAGCATACTTAATCATCTCCCGATACAAAAATAGGGATGTTATAGATTAAGTGTGTGTTCGTGTATGTGTGTCTGTTCTGTGACATATTAGCTCCCAAACCGATGAATCGATTTCGACGTGTTTTTTTTTAAAATCAAAGCTAGTTTAATCGGGATAGTTCTCAGCTAGGTTTCATTGAAATCGGTTGGGCCGTTAAAGAGATATCATACGTTTTTATCTATTTAATATTTTTGACTGGTTTTTTTAAATATTAAACACTTCAGGGAAAGCTTCTATAAAATTTGAAGAGACTCAGTTATAAATTGCAATTATTTTGAGTGGTTTAAATTTTTGGCCAGGTAATAGACAACACCAGCATGAAAGGGGTTGGATACTGAAGGATGCGGGATATCATTAATTTATCAATTAGTTTATGTCCAATAATTAATAATAAAACAGAAATATATAAGTGGCCCTTATTTTGTTTTGAGTAGGTATACTTTAGTCCCTAGACTAATAAGGAGCTTGAGTCCCGATGTGCAGAGACTAAAGTAACATTTTAAGAGCATAAGAAGTGAAAAGTATATTTTATGTTCCTACTTAGAGATTATCTAAACCATTAAAATGAAATCATCCATTGCCTCTGAAAAAGAAACGACAATAATGTCCATAAAAACTTAACCAACACCCCGTCACATTAACCTTACGTTACTTACGAATTTCATTGTTGTCTTCAATATATTGACGAAAATAATGATAACTACCGAAATAAACGGACCCAGGGGTAGTATCCATTCCATTGAAAAGAACCAGAAATGTATAAAGTTTATCTTGAATAATATGCGAAGACAATAATGACTGCGGTTAGAAAGCCGAATAATCGCCCATAACACCCATTTCTGAAATCACAATTTGATTTTGATATCCTGATCAAAGTTAGTGTGCAAGTAAACAATCAAAAGAAACTATTTTTTTGTTTGAGTTGGTTTGCTATGACATCAACATGTCGTTCAATACGATTTATTATAAAATACTCGGTTTTTTTCTTTTATTGTCCGGTGCGTAAACAAACAAGGCTCTATTCAACTCAGGAAAACCATATTGTCTTTGACTACATTCCGGGTTCATACTAGAGAAAATATACCACATCATACTCAGCATTGGAAGTGATAGGTCTAAATAACCGACTAATGCTACAATGGATAAAGGGGCACAGTGGATCTCTAGGTAACGGCGCAGCAGCCCAGCTGGCCAGGAGAGGATCGGACTCTTTTAGCATTTAACCAGCTAAGGTCATGGTTACGTCACAGAACACTCCAACAACATGCCAATCAATGGGCAAATACCAGTACATGCAGACAACATCCGGACACGCCCCTTACAAAGCGTCTCCTATCACTAGCCTCCTAAGGCCCAACGAAAAATTCAGCATGTAGTCACTACGGCCCGTAGTCCTACCAGTAGTACTATTGTTTTATACTCATTCAGACCCAAGTACTTAGAAGACAAAATGGCGGGTTTTCTATTAAGTCCTACTGGTAGGACCAGGGTACGCTATTGGCGGGTTTTCTATTAAGTCCTACTGGTAGGACCGTGGTACGCTATGACTACACAACTGTCGAAGGAGCTGGGTCTAAATGACAAAGTTAATAAGTACTATGGGTAGGACCTTGGGCCTTAGGAGGCTAGTTAGACATGACCTACGAATAATTGTAGGAAACATTACTGGACATTGCTCGCTTAACAAACATTTATATGTTCTAGGTATGACTGACAGCCCCGACAGGGGATGCCTGTCGGCCGACGAAACGGCTCCCCACGTAATCCGGGAATGCGTAGGTGTGGCCGCTCAACGGACTGAAATCCTCAAGACACCGAGGTCACTCCAAGAAGCCTGTGGAGATGCCAGGAGGATTCTGCGCTTCTGGGCGGAGTTAGGCAGGCTAGACTACTAGCTGGTACCCCCTACGCATCGACATACACGGGCTAAGTGCGGAAAAAGGAGTCCATCACCATAACCTTAACCATATTGTCTTTGACGTGTTTTGGTATTGTTTTTAACTCGGCCGCCATTACTGTCAAGTAAATAAGAGCTAGCAAAACGTTGACAATACGCTAACAGAGGGCCCTGCCAAGATGCATTGCGCTAACTAACGTTTCTATTCGTTTCATTTTTAAACCAATCGCGTCACTGATAGATCACGTGACTTTTCGTATCACGTGATCGCCCAGTGCCGCGATTGGTTTAAAAACGAAACGAATAGAAACGCTAGTAAGCGTAATGCATCTTGTCTAGCGCCTCTGGGGTCCGTATCTCAAAACTCACTACAGACAAATAATATTAAATAGTCCGGATGCGGTGCATTTCACTAGTACACTTGTAGAAAATTGTATTGAGTGAGTTAATATTATTAGCAGGCCCCGTTATCTACGTAGCAAATTGGTGGCAGACGGTCGTTAGTGATGTGACAATGTTTCCCAAATTACTTAATGATTGCATCCCAAAGGTAATTAAATTTACCTGAAACTAAGAAAAGGTTTATATAAAAACCCAGGATATACCACAGTATAGATGAATTACCGAGAGCGTGGAATTGCATATGTAGTGGTAACATGTCTTTACTTACAGGCATTCTATATTTAAATTTCCTCTACCTCTTATACCATCAGCATAAAAAGAGTTTTGTTATATATTAAATAAGTAAGTACAAAAATAATGTCCTTGTCAAATTCTAAATACTTTTTACAAATGCACTAAAATATACGTCTTATTTTATTGTAAATACAAACATACCTTCACGCCTGTATTCCCAGAGTGGGATAGGCAGAGTTATAGAATTACCCACAACTTTACAAACTATTTTATTGGATACTCGTAATTTTCAGAATTATTTTGTCTGGGCACGTGCGACTGTAAGTTACACAGTTTGCAAAAAATATGGCAGAAAGTAACAGTAATTTTGGTCCCATTGAGAGTCAAAGTAAACAAATAATTTTAACTGTCATAAATATTTTGAACTCGAACTAATGAAAAATTTAAATTCACCTTACACCGCTGCCCAATTCGTTGAAAAAGCTACAAGTGTTTCTCTCTCGACTATTTATAAAATTATGACTGAGAGTAAGAGTGACAAATTCAAAGCAACGAAAAAATTCCTCTCTCCGAGTAAGAAAAAGTTATGTACGGTCCGTCGGCAGTAGATGATTTTGATCAAGAAGTCATCAGGAGAACTATATTAATTTTCATCTGTCCCATAAGCAATTTCTAACCTTTAAGGTTGAAAGATGAAAATTTAAATAAATGATAGCGACAAAAAAACAAAAAAAGATATACATATTCCACTTATTTAGGGTAATATCATTAAATTAAGAAGAAAACTTAAATGGTTTTCCTTTTCACGCGAACGGTACAACCACTACATATGCAATTCCACGCTCTCGGTAATTCATTTATACAACAAATTGTTACAAAGTGAAGAAATTGAAATTGAAAAAATACATTGCAAAGTTACAAAAATGTGATTTTTTTACCACTTACGTCGGTAGAAGTGGAAAGATCGTTTTCTTGCCTAAAGTGGATTTTTTTCAGTACAAGACGTAATCTATCTTCTATTAATTTAGAACAAAGGACATCATCCATTTTGGTCCAAATATGAAAGTGCCGGCCAAAAAGAAATAATGCTATATTTTATTATAACTTGTCCACCTGACTGAACATTTATTATTATGGCACCAAAGCTGTAGTACCAATATTCATGGTTTTATGAGGACATTGCGACGAGTTAAATTTTAGTTTAATTAATTAAATAAATAATATTATTATATATGCAGGCATATCTTCGTTTAATTCAATGATAAAGAATCACCATCGTCTGGAATAACAATAATATTCCCAAGCCATAAGATGAGGGTGTTATTTCTGGAATATTTATCGCATGGCTACTTTGCACTAATACCATACATTGTTTAAGTATTTATAAAAAACCCCAAATACACGCATCGTTAATCGACTGTTAGTTCATACATTTTGACAGCTGTTAACGCTCTAATCGTCTATTAAGTGGTTAACATCATTTGGTGAAATTGGTACTAAATATGGCAGTTTAGCGGCAAATTATGTACATTAATGAAACTATGTTTATAGCTTTATCATGGCACTAAAAAATGAGGATCTGCCGAGTCCTACCAAATGTAGGGGGTCTTACCCCCATCGGAGGGGTATGGGCAGGGGGGATATATTAACTAGTAATAATAATAATATCAGGGGACAATGTCACACCAATTGAACTAGTCCCAAACTAAGCTCTAGGCTTGTACTATGGGTACTAGACAACGATATAAATACTTATATAGAGAAATAAATACTTAAATACATAGAAAACATCCAAGACTCAGAAACAAATACTCGTGCTCATCACACAAATATCTGCCCTTACCGGGATTTGAACCCAGGACCGCTAGCTTCGTAGGCCGGGTCACTACCCACTAGGCTAGCGCGTCGTCTAGGCGAGTAAAGTTTCATTTTCTATGTATTTTTTTGCGAATCGATTGAGAACATACCCATACTTATAGGATCAATGTTTTGCGAGATATGAATGTTGTGAATTTTGTTGAAAAAACAAACTTAGATGTTTTTCTATTGTATGTGAAACATCTACAAAATCATTACCAGTCAAAGGCACCTACAGCCATTGTATTCGATGGGAAAGAGGACAGTTACAGCACCAAACTTAGTAAACAACTTCGCCGGTACCGATATCTTGCTCCTCAATTCAAACTGAATCCTGAAGAGGGTGGGAGTCGTCATAAATGCTTTGAGTAATTAAGTATTTATTGTGAATATAGTCAGCTGGATTGCGTAAAAAACTTTTAAATTTTATATGTATAATCATTTTTCGTATTTCTTAACAGTGCAATACTTAAGTAACCTTACTGTTTACCTTGTAATTAATGGTGAGAACCTGTAATTAGCTCTTAGTAGGTATCTACTTTTAAGTTACCGTAAAATGTGCCTACTTTGCTCCCCCACGGGTAATTATGCTCCATGGTTATATTGAGGTAATCTAAATCATTCTATTGCTTTCATTCACTGCGTGGCTGGATGTATACATCAATTCTTTTTAGAAAATTTGTCATCATCCTTAACTTATATATAAGTAACAAACGAAATAGTTATTATGGAGCATAGTTACCCATGGGGGAGCAAAGTAGGCACATTTTATGGTATTGTTTTGTTTTATGGCTGTTGGTTGTCCATAAATAAATAAATAAATAAATAAATAAATAAATAAATAAAATAAATAATGGTGGTGATGTTCCCTGTTCGCACTACCCTACCATCAGCTCCAGATTAAATAATGGCCCTTATATTTATGATACCCTACTCGCCTTTATGTAAAATACATATGCGAGTAGCTACCATTCGTTTGGATTAGTCCGGACATTTCCGGACTTTTAGACTCTAGACCGGATATTTTTTAATTAGATGGAATATGAGTCCAACTACATATTAAGTAATATCAAATAAGTGAGTAATTTTTCCATTTTGTGACTAAAAAGTCCGGATTTTAGCCGAAATGTCAGGCTTTTTGTCAGGACTTTTCAAAATAAACCGACGCGAAGCGAGGGCGGGTTGCTAGTTCAAGATAAAAATCAGATATGAGATCTCAGTCCTAGGGCCTGTTTATCAAAAGCTTGTAACTTGTAATATAGGTGGAAGTCTCTTTTTAATACATACTGTTGAAAAAAGATTTCCGCTTGTAATTCAAGTTACAAGCGTTTGATAAACGGGCCCCTAGTCTTTTAATCAACGCTTCTAAAACGTCTCATCTATCTATATAAAAGGCAAACCTGACTGAATTATATATCAACGCACAGCCGAAACTACTGTAGCTAGTAACTTGAAATTTGTTACAAGGGTTCCTTTGATGATGTAAGAGCGCACTAAGAAAGGATTTTCCAAAAATCGACCTCCAACGGGAAGAAATGGGGGGAGTAGCGGGAAACGAATTCTACGCGTACAAAGTCGCGGGCGTCCTCTAGTAATATACCTATATTTTACGTGATGATTACCACAATGATCATTCAAATTCCGAATTCCCCGAGATTCTAATTTGGCGGCGAGACAGACGGTGATATCACATAATTACAAATTACAATAATTCATATTGGCCGGTGCATTGTTACAAGCAGTCGTTAGTTGGTGTCAGAGTTTTTTGTAGTCCCTTGCGGGTACTGAGAGCACCGTATGTAGTGCTGTCTAGACTGTGCTGCAGTAGTGTGACGTCACATATTTCCTTGGTATACCGAAGTAAACACAGGTAACTAATTATTTTACGGGGCTACAAATTATCGCCTACACAAAAATCAAAAAGGATGGCTTTATGTGCATCCATGCTAAGAACGTGAGATGGACTTGATGATGATGGATAGCTTTTCGCTTTGATTTTAGGGTTATATTCAAATTAGTGATTACTTATAATATAAAATCACAACTTTTATAAAAAAATAATTTTCCAGAATTAAGAAGTTATGTTCTCAATTATTAAATCATAAATAATTGTTAAAGATCGTAGGGTTACGAAGACAAAAAAAAAACACGTTTGAAAAATAAAAGTAAGTATCGAAGTTTTTATTTCTAATAGTGTTTTCTCGCTTGACATTAAAAAAAACATAATGTTTCTTACCCTTTAAATCAAGTACAATTTCCACGATTTTTCCGAGTTTTTCATAATATATCTACAACATATATTTAAAAATCGTAAAAAAAATACTACATTTTGTGTGGAAATTAGCTTCATCTGACGGAAATCGGTTTCTATCGCTACTCTACTGCATGTTGATTAACTATGCTCTTTAATACGAGTAGTATAAGAAGTAGAAGAACATCAAAAATGACAATTCAATGTCCTGTTTTATTTGTCAATGCAAGAAGATCATAAGCATAAGAGTCCCAGAAATAAATAAACATATTTTTTCATATTTTAGACTGATAGAATAAATATTTAAATCATCAGTACCTAGCGTGTTGATGAGAATGAAGGAGAATAGTGAAGATTCATGATGAATAATCATCATATTATGTTGCAGTAGTTAAAAGGAAGATAAGAAACCAAGAATACTTGGGTTTCAGGTAAAAAAATGTCTGGATTTACGTTTTATTTTCGTTCCTACCTTCTATCCTACAACCTTAGTAGGTTGTAGGATATTTTAATGATTAAATCCAGACAACAGCATAACTCGAATTGTATCAAGCTTCATAATCATAATGAACATTTACGTTTTTTTGTCTACTTAACAGAGTTATCTTATTTCGTAGTTATTTTTTACTGAATCTGACTATATCTCATTAACGTGCGTTGAACTGGCGTGCACTTTACCGGAGCGTATAAAAACAATAAGCTATGAGGTCACAACAAAAACCCATAATAAGCTGAAATCCCCGCATTTATAATGAAACATGTGATATCAAGGAAGCACAGTTCCCATCTTGGTCATTTACAGAAGTTGTTTTTTTGTTTTTGGGGCATAGTAGCAAACATCTTAGCCTGTTCTCACTCTGGGATTACAGGGCCAGTATTATGGTCGCCTTTATCGCGATGGATAAAGCTTCCGTCACTCTCGCGCTTACATACTGGTCAGAAAGTGACAGATGTTTTACCTACGCTTATCTAAACGATAAACACGACCATAATCGGCCCGCAGGCGTGAAGGTATGTACTATCAAAAACGTTAATTTGTGACCCATTTCAAGAAAAATATGCTTGAAGTCGTCAATGTCATTAGAGATGTCAAGTCATTTGTAACTTTTAGGAAACTCAACCTTATTGTTGTAGAATTTCAGATTGACTTTGGACCTAATGTGGGTACTAAATTAAAGTTCGCGACTGTACTTATGTGTTTAAATATTGACAATACGGAAACACGTCAAAAACTATAAGATTTTACGGTGTACAATCTCAGCCCTTCTATCCTAGGAAATTGTTAAACGAAAGAAAGGGACAACGTATTAAGTGATCATCTACTATTCGATTGACACCTTCATGTAGTTTTTTATTCTTGAATTCATTTTTATATATATATTCAATACCGGTATAATAAATAACGGTAGCATACGTATACGCGTACACTTGCGCTTCTTAAAATGGCGCCTGAGAAAGTACCTATTCCAGTAATGCGTCCTAAGGTGGAAAATACATTATAACATCAGGCGCGATACAATGTTTTTTTAAAGCATAGACAAACTAATAAAGTTCCTATTTCCATGTAATTGGAGGTCAAACTTACCGAGCAGACGTTTCGTTTTGATTGAACTTTAATTTTAACTGAGGCGCTAGACAAGATGCATTACGCTTGCCAGCGATTCCATTCGTTTCGTTTTTAAACCAATCGCGTCATTGGTAGATCACGTGACATTTCGTATCACGTCATCTACCAGTGACGAGATTGGTTTAAACACGAAACGAATAGACACTGATACTACGAGTAGAATTGGGGCCTATTTAAATTGTTCTGATTTTGAAAGGTGTTCCAAATTTGAAACTCATAACTTTATCACAATATGATATCGTTAGAACATTCCTGCTGTTACCTACTACCACAGGTAAGAAAATTGACAGAGTAAAATTTATTGTTGTAATGCTGGTCATTGGCTATCATTGCCAACGGGTTTCGAAGGAGGACTTATGATGTGTGTGAAGATAAAATATTTTAATTAGTCATTGTATCCCTTCCAAGGTTGTCTATAAGAGATCATTAATCAGCGATAAAACCTCTATTATTTTTAATTGTGCTGTTTCTCTGTATTTTTTCTGTATGCTGTAGTCAGGACACCTGGCGGTAAGAATGATCTGAGGGCCCTGCCAAGATGCATTGCGCTAACTAGCGTTTCTATTCGTTTCGTTCTTAAACCAATCGCGTCATTGGTAGATCACGTGACTTTTCGTATCACGTCATAGGTATACCAGTGACGCGATTGGTTTAGAAATGAATCAAATAGAAACGCTAGTTAGCGTAATGCGTCTTGGCAGGGCCCTCTGGGGGGTTGCCATTACGTCATGTCTATGTTTATGGACATTGGCAATTCCAAGATTTTTTGCATTACCAGCCTTGGGGACCGAGATGGCGTGTCCCGCGTGTCTCAATGTTATACAGCACAAAATTGCGGGAACTCCTAAGGTAATAGCACCAGCACAATAAATCGCGTAGGTAGTTGTCAAAAAAAACCTATTCTAATTTAGTTCCGGGCTTCCGTTTCCCCCCCCCCCCCCCCCTTAAATTAAGTCTAATTTTCAGGATTTTTGAATATAGCACTCATTTGCAAAGAAAATGCTTGTGCCCAATAGAGGGAAAAATAAAAGATAATCTCGTCTGTATTGAGGAAAACTCACTACCAACATTATAACTTAGTAGGTAATAGCTTAGTGAGTTTACCTCTATGTAGACGACATGTTATAATTGATTTCTGCACACAAGTCAGATGTTTAACAAATAACCTGTGAATAACTGAATTTTATACCAAAGGCTACAGGCGCCTTGATTTAAAAAACGAATTTCGTTGTAACGTTGGATTGTTTTCCCGGGAATAGCCACAAATGACAAGTGAAAGAGAGAACAACCAACATTTTGAATTAAGTGCTGGATATACTTAGTTTTTTTAACATTAGAATAATAACTAAAGGTCAAGTTTGCAAAACCTGTAATGACGTAAATAAATACTGAAACATATTTGTGCAAAAATTCTAAAGATTGTTTTCAATTTCTGATTTTTACTTCGTTAAAGGCGAAAACTTGTGTACAACAACGGTCACTTGATAGAATTAGATTAGGATCTTAAAAAGCGAAGTACCTAAGCACCTAACTATCTAGTTCGTGTTTCTAGTGTCTACATATTTGCTAATAGCATGCAATAGGAGCTTTAATCTTATAATAGAAAAACCTTTTGGCAGGCGTGTTTAGTGTTTAGTAGGCTTTGATTGCTTCTACGAGTAAGAAGGGCTTTTTAATAATTAAGCCCTTTTTGACTTCAAATTAATTGACACCAAAAAATATTTAGGTAGTCTAACTTCTTATGCATAAACGCACTATCATCATTGTTTTAGGTTAATTAGTAGTTTTTTGTCACTTTTCGTCTGCTGCAAATGTCGTAATGGCAGATAAGGACATAGCATATTTTAGGCGTAATTTAGTTATTGTGCGTTTATGAATAAGAGGGTATTAAAAAATAAACGGATTAATTAAATAATCAAACTATACTGACAACTCAGAAATTACAGTTTTCTGTGACTTGACTTTACTTAACGTGTCATGATCATGAGGTTGGAATTTCAGCCAAGATCAGTTTATAATTATGGTCTCAGATTCTTGATTGATTTAAAGTCTTGATAACACTTGAATAAGGTACGAACCTGTTCGATATGTTAACAAACACAAATAAAATAAAAAATAATTTATCTAAATTTATTATTTTATACTGCATGGCATAAGAAATATATTTTTAAACAATATGATTCATATAACTATGTAATGTATCTATAACAACAAATATTTAGTTGCTACATTAAACCGAAACAAAAATAACACAACAATTAAGTCGCTTGGTTCAGAAACAACTAAAGTTATTACAGATGCAAACAGATTTTGGCTATTATCAACATAAAAACTTGTTTTTTTTTAAGTGCAATTCTAAAGCGTTGTGATTATTTTAAAAACTCGGTTTAATATAACAGCTCGAAAAATTAAAAAATATCCTACAATTTTGAGTCTGGTCTAGGCGCGCCATAAGCCGTAGCATGGCTGCTGGCGACTCCTCCTCGGCCAGTGCTGTACGCATTAGCCACTGCGGTCGCTCCTCCCGGCATACCTCCCGAGCTCGACCTCCCACCATACCCAAAGAACATCGGGAAGAACGCAGCAGCCGGCATCCTCGGCACATCATCGTCATCTTCTTGATCCTCAATCGGCCGTTTAACCTGTTTCTTCTTCTGCAGTCTCTTCTTCGGTTTCTGTACAGGTTCTTCCACCTCTTCCACCTCAGGTTCAGTTATTTCTGGGACAGTTTTGGCTGTCGTCGGAAGTACAAGTAAGTCGATTCTTTCGGTAGGTTCTGAGATTTCGGCTGCTTCTGTGGGTTGTTGGGGGTAGAAGACCTCGTTTTGCTGTGGGGGGAGGTATGAGAGTTCTGGCTGGGTCTGGCGGCGGCGGTCGGGGAGGTAGTACTGGCTCTGCTGGGGCTGTTCTTCTGGTTGTTTGAACATGAAGGCGGCCATGCCGGCGCCGGCGCGTTGGGTGAGGTACGGGTTGTAGTATCGGTTGAGCGCTACGCCGCCGCGGCTACTGTCGCTTGCGCCGAAAGACACTGCGGGAAGACCATTTAAGATTAAAATTTCATACTAAATTACTATAATTTGCAAGGGAAAACTACTGTAGTGCAGTCAAAGAGTTGTAATCCATCTTAGATCCAAAGTCAATCTGACATTCTTCAGAAGTACGGTTGAGTTTTCCTTAAGTTACAAATGACTCGGCTTGGCATCTCTAATGACATTAACTACTTCAAGCACTTTTTTAAAATCGGTCATACATTTTCGTCCGTAATCGTACACATGTTATATGATCCTTTTGGTTTATTAGAAACAATAATTGCAAAGCATGTCTAGATAAATGGTACTTGGGGAAGTTATAATATTGGGTTTGGAAATAAAATTGCTGACTTATGAGTCAAGAGTCAAGACTAACACAGAAAACTAAAAGAGCAATTAACCATTAAAAAAAAACACGAAAGATTGCCCTAAAATAAATTACTAATAAAAAAAACTTACATGTCTCCATATTCCCATAATAAGGATAGTAAGGGTACGCCTCCACCGTCCACAACGCCAGCACGAAAACGAGAACCCTCATCATGGAACTGAAGACTGGTCGTCGAAGAAGCTGCTAAGATAATGCCTGCTGAATACCTCCGCCGAGTTATATATCGGAGGCATCGGGAGTCATTAGGATACGGAGCACGTGCCACGCCTGCCCCGTCGAGTGGCTCCGCGGCTTCGAACCCGACCGTTACGGGAGCTGGACAGTGGACATCCTAGTGCTAATCGTGCAACTGACACACGTAAAACACCGTTCGGTTTATGGGATTTGGTTTTGTTTTTGTGTTTACGTGTTTTTGGTTTAATTTAGAAATGGTTTAAATGATTTACGATTTTTTGCTAATTTTTTTTATTGAGATTTGATAATAGCGGTCACTCCCCTTTTTATTTGATTTCTTTACACCTATCTACACGGCAGGCCCTACCAATATATAAGATAAGAAGTTACTACCAGTAAGAGTGTGCTGGTTAGTAGTAACGATACAACGAAAGTATAAGTACATAATAATACGTATCTTGATTAAATTCCTTATTTCTCTTTTTAAAATCACTATTGCACATATGCACTCGTCAATATGTAAAACCCCCGATAACATCAAAACCATCAAACCATTCCAGCACTAATAATTTTCAATAATCGTGTGAACTTCAGACACAAAGTGCTATAAATAAGGAGTATTAAGGTGCGAGGGAGCAATATGCGCGCCTGCGCCGCATACGGCACTCCGGCGCATCTTAAACAGGCCCATTCATGGCGATTTATAATACTAGTGTTTACTAGGCTTTGGTGGTTCTTGGAATTGTGAATGCCGATATCAGAATTGGCAAGGAAATGCGCAGCGAGGAAAAGTTGATCCTTGATTTATGGTAATAAAATATCTTTAGTATAATGTAAACAAAACGTGTTTTATATTGGTTTTGTATTACTAGTAGGTATTAGATAATACATAATGTATTTTCGAAGAGTTTGCAGTTCGCTGTACCTCACCTTAGTTTAGCTATTAACTGAGAGAATATTGCCAGCATCTTCGGGACAATGTCGTAGCGGCCTTTTTATGATTGCGTTTTATTTTTAGCTGAGTATTTTTTAAATATATCATGTAAATAATACGTGGACCAATATTAATTTAAATAGTTTTCAATAAACAAGCCTTGCCCAGGGATATTCGGCACATTCCGTAAAACGTAGGTATGCAGAAATGATCGCTTCATCTTTGAGTTGGCATTCGCTTGTGTTCTTATCTTATCTTATTTGTAGGGTCCTGTCGAACTAATTTCGACCTTATCGGATCATTTGTGTAATCATTCATCATGACAACCTTCACCCCTTCCAGAAAGTGAATAGTTCTGAATAAACACTGCCAAAATAATTCAAAATTCGAAATTCAAAATATTTATTCAGTAAATAGGCCACATGTGGGCTCTTTTACACGTCGGTAACATGAGTCAATCTACCAGCGCTTCGGACAAGACCATCATTGCGGAGAAGAAGCGCCGCAAGAGACTCCAAAGACTTTAATTCTTACCCCGGCTATTGACAGCATTCAATATGTTCTTTCATTGTTCTTTGTCTCCATTATTAATGTATTGAATGTTCTCTTTACTTACACTTAAAAACACAAACCTCAAGCAAATTACCAAGGTACGGCAGACTTTGTGAATGAATTTATGGTCTCAAACCGCCTATCAGGCATTGGGTGCACGTCGGTATCTTCGCTTGATATCTCTCGTACCAGTTAGCCGATAGCATCGCGCCC
This sequence comes from Acleris cristana, assembly GCA_948252455.1. Lineage (NCBI taxonomy): Eukaryota > Metazoa > Arthropoda > Insecta > Lepidoptera > Tortricidae > Acleris > Acleris cristana. The sequence goes on along the minus strand of OX411774.1, from coordinate 3,091,903 downwards.
ACGGCTCTGAACCCCTAAACACTCATAAACGTCTGCGAATGAGCCTGGTTCCTTGACACTCACATTATGAATGTAAGACGGAAACATTATTGGGCATTAGTATGTTCGGCTGGGTATGTGATTCACGTAGTGGAGACCTTAATATGTGCTGTTCAGCATAAATTGGCATGTTTATTGGATATGAGTTATTGGTTATTGAGGATTGAAATACATTAATGAAAGAAAATTTAAGTACCTTTACGATGTTTTTAGTGTAATTACGGCATGTGATGATGATAGATGTTCAATTCCAAGTCGGCAATGAAACATGACTGTGTTAAATTGTACCAAAAGGCGATCTATGTTTCCTTTGGAATGAATGTCTTCTTCCCTCCCTTTCCTTCTCCATTCCTTTATTTCTTGAGAATGAATGTGCATATTGAAGTCATTTAGGTTCTTTGACAAAATAGATTTCGAGTCATGCGACTAGTTTCTTGGATAGAGGATTCTATTCGCACATAATAATATAGTGTGATCAGATTCGCGATGTCAAATAAATGTATTGAATTTGAATTTGAATTCGATGTACTGAATAAGGACTAATTTAAAACCACCCGAAAACGACGTACGGGGATGAAGAGGCTGATGAAGGCAAAGGTAGCGAAAGTTGTATGTTTAGGCCGGTGCGCCGGGTGCTGGTGGTCCATAATATCTGCCTACCTCATTGGGAGACAGCCGTGAAGGTAGGTCGTATGTATGTATAGAGGATTCTATTTTCATTGAACTATGTTTTTCGGAAATTAGCTATAAGCAGGTCATAATTCACATCAACGTTTAGCTTTCTATGAGCTGATTCCTGCTGCTCTAGTTCGTCCGCATTCTGAGCGCACCACTGATGGCAGATATGCAAAGATCCGATCTGATAACAATGCAGACAGTGCAAGGACCTCCAAAATTCGAGTAGTTAGACATACAGTTAGTTTCGGCTTAGACAAAGGAGCAATTCTAGCGTTGTTGTCCTGGCCAAAAAGGTAAGTAGAGTTTGAAAAAGGCAGAGAGTAACCATGAATAAAATGCAGCCTAAGAGGTTTCGCTAAGTTGGCATTGTAAAATTAATTTGGGAGAGAGTGAATTCCCGATTAATTTAACTTCGTTGCGCAGTAGATCCATGCAGTCGGTAATTAACTCAAAAAAATCGTCAACGTTAACCAGTATTCTTTTTTTGTTTGTAATTAGTCGGTCAGGTACCAAAGCGTCCTCCATCCGTCCTAGTTTTGTCTTGCAGTCCTATATCTATTTTCTTATCTATTTCTGAAAGGCCGACTTACGATTCCTCTGATGTTGCAGTTTTTATTAGGCGGCGGTTGTTTGTTGTTTACCACCATGTGACCACATAAAAAGCCAAAATCCTAAAGTCTTTTGATCTTTTAAACAGCTACCATCCTACGTGCTCCAAATATTCAAATTCTCCAACAGCATCTTCAACATTTTGGTCAGGTGTGACCGTATCGTACCTTATTTGACTCCGAGATTGAGACCACCTGTCGCATTCCAGGAAACGCATTTCCACGTACTCCCGAACCGAGGTGATGAGGAAATTTATGCAGTTATGCACATCGGGGCGCCCTCAAGACGTGATGTCTGCAGTATAAAAATTCTGAGCGAATTCATTCGTGAATTTTGATGGGGATTACTCGTATTATTTGACAAGATGCTGAAGGTCGTGAGTGTACTGCAGCGTTCCGCTCATGTTCTATCTGTGACTTACAATAGAAAAATGTGAGCCAAGTGAAAACATTCAAAAGTAGTTGTTCAATGTCTTACAGAGAGAAGCAATCCTTAATGAAAACGACGTATCTTTTCATTTGAAAATGAAATTAATTCTTTTTTGTAAGATAAAATGAAGCTAAGGCAATATCTGAAAAAATTACAACTGAAAATTTTACTAACACTAAAAGTAAAACTAAGCTAAATCTTAAGGCCCTTTCGGATTGTCAAGAAGATGCTGTTAGCATTTCCTCGCTGAATAGTTACATTAATGCGTTGAGGAAGGACTGCCAGCTCCTGTGACGTCAATGAGCATCCTCGAAATTTCTTTGAAGAGGCTTTGAGCGCTAAAAAAGTGGTGAGTCTACCCCGTCTATCAGAGTCTATTGATAGAGATAGAGATCCCCTTTAAAAGTCAATAAACTTCATTTCAACAGAAGGCCAATCCCCTAAATACAAGGAAAACGTAAGAACGTGGATGATACGCATCGAACTAAGTAGTAAATCAAGTGTTGCCACCTTAGTCACGTCGCACGTATCGATGCAAATGCACTGGGGCTCTACTTTGAAATCAGTAATTCGAACTTCGGATCGCCCCGTCACTATCTTGCGAGTTAGTGACGCGTCGAGAGCAAAAGGGATAGCAATAGACGAAGTTCGAATTACGGATTTCAAAGTAGAGCCTCTGACAATAAAGCAGGAAAATTCAAACTGACGTCAAATACAACGTGCGAACCAGACCCTTCGCAGACAGACTCATGGAGTCAACTATGTTTGTCACCGTGGGACAATATTCCATTTTCCTTATAGATAGATGAGTTCTATTTGTGAACAATACCATATGCAAACGCTGCATTGTTTTGGTTCTGTCAGTTTGAGATAGCTGACTGATGCAGTTGCATATCAAGTGAAAACTGCATGTAGTGTTGGAAACTAATTCTGACAGACTAACAAGTAGCTCTTTCAATTTTGTTAGAGTATAAGTTGTTTATAATGGGAGCATTTAAGTTCTTGAGGGTGCAAAAGCTCTTGTTTTTGGGTTCGTTTTTTGTGTAAAACATAGCGAGTGAGAGAGAAAAACAAACCTAGGGGTCTTTTTAAGAGCTATTGCACTGAAATTAGTGTTTGTCTCTATCAAGTACTTCAATAACCTGTCTGATTGTTTTTGTCTCTGCTGTGTATCGTAACGTTTCAAAATTGAATTTGACGAAATAATTCGGGAATGTGGTTCACCAGTTTCAGATTCCTTTGCAATGATTTCATTCCTCCTTATTTCGGTGAAGATAATAGCGCAGGTCTTGTAAAAAATTCCAATTGTCTGGTACCCTAATTGCGTCATATCAAGCCATTGTGGTTTTGATGACGCACTGGCATCAGATATTATCGGGCTACTCAATCAGTGATTACTCATGGAACATTCTTTCCAGCCAGCACGAATCTTCAGTCGGGATTACCACGACGGAAGCTGCATTTAAATTCAGAACGAGTTCACCATATTTAATTTATAACCTCATCGATACCTTTTGGTTAAAATGCGAGCAGCGTACATTTTATTGTTACCCGATGAAATAAATTCGCATAAGAACGGCCACAGATAATAGTTCTGGCAGCTTGTAAATCCTTACCGAGGTCGTCACGCAAAATGTTTAGAAAAAAATTGCAAAACGCTTTGTCGGTTTGGACAATAAATTCTGACTTAGACAATGGAGCACAGAACAAGCAATTAAATGAATTTTTCATTATTTTTTTATTGCTAATGAATTCGTTGGGAGCACCTGCGCTTTAAGTGTTTTGTATTGTCTCAAATGGGTCATGCTTTAAATTGTTAATTAGTACTTACGTTAGCAACTAAAAATATGGTCATTGTACATTGGTAATCCGAATTAGTTTTTTTTTCAGTTTTTTTTATAAATTCTGGACTCATAAGTCTGGTCTTGATGAACAAATAATGTACCAAAATATACAGCTGGCAACAAAAACTCATGTTGCAAAATACACTTTTTTAAGAGAAATCAAATTTTCTCTCTCTTCTCTGAACTGATGGATAATACTACCCACTATCGACAAAGCTATCAGTGCTTATGAAAACTTTTATTGTAATGTTCCCTATCCTTAAAAACCCTCGCAATGGTCAATAACTATGGTTCATAAGGTTACTAAATAAATGTAACCAATGTCTGTTACTCTTATTTATCATAACTTTAATTTGACCTTTCCGATATATAAGAACAGTATAGGCATGGTATAACTCAGACTTGGCAAATTATTTGTAAAGTCAACGTCAAAAAATGCTTATTGAGGACTAATCTTATTGAGATAGTTATCACACATAGCAAAGCAGACAACTAGGCTTAGTTTCTAAGAAGCTCCCGCGGTAACCGTACCGCCCTGCTAAAACAAATAGCACCATCTCAAATGTAACCCTTGTAGCAATCGCAACCTAATTACTAGAAGGAGAGAATTGAATATAATATGATAGTGTTTATTGGCTTAGCAGGGCAGCGTGGATGCGCGCGCGCCGAAATAAGTAATTACTGATGTGTGCGTGCGAGCGTGCGTAACGGCGGTCCAGCGGTGATTGTATTCAAATATCGCTTATCCCATTGATACAGTGTGTTCTCCGGTTCACTAATGTTTTACCAAATCATCATTTGGCAAACAATGTCATTTTACAACCTTTCATTTCGCAAAGATGTTTTTCCACCACATCATTTTATATTTTTTGTAGTCAAAACCTAACCTAACTTATTTAACAAGCCCATGTAGCCTTTGTAATATGTAATGGTTTAAGCACAAGTACATTTTTGCGAAATGAAAGTTAGTAAAATGATAAGTTTGTGAAATTAACTTTTGGTAAAAAGTCAGGATACCGTGTTCTCCAAATTCAATAAATAGAGTAGTTTAAAGAAAATAATTTACTTGTAATTCATTAATACACACAAAATGGTTTTAAAAGACTTATTCATAACTCAGTATAAAATTATTTTAGTTAAAGTATTCTTTGTCCCTTTACTTTAAGTCACATGTATTATTCTATCTAGGAATTGGATAAATTGGGCACAAGAGAATATAGTAACATTTAATTGAATTATTTCGGGATCGTATCCTTAATGACCTTAGGATCATGTCCATTTAAAAAGTTTCTCAATATACCTACTTGTCTACACCCCGTGTGCGCGCGCGCAGTACGTTATGCGGCGCGCGTGCGCCTCTCATTGTCATGTCGGCGCGCGCGCCGCTCTATGAATACTGTCCACGCATTAGTTTTAGCACTATTTCATCTGCGATAAACGAACCGACGCACGAGCACGCTGTATGTGGTTGGCGTACGTTGCTATTCGAATTTCGAATATTTTTGAACACCTTTTACTTATGGATTGATTGGCTGGAAGTGTTACTTTTCTAAAGGTATTGACTATTCTAAAGGCTGTAGTTGATAATAAAGTATGTTTACACGTTAGCATTATGTAGACTACACAGGATGGAATGTTTTTTTTACAAGGAATTATCATTTAAAATTCACTTCGTGGAATATTATAATCTGGTCTGACCCACGATAAATTAAGTGGTATCTGGCTGTTTTTTTTGGCGTCATTCCTATGCTTCCTATGTCGTGGTATCGCGTCTAGTTTGCTCTCTGAAATCGTCTTTTGATGCTGCTTTTGGTCAAATGTACAAAGTAAAGTACAGTTTATCTCACGAAAGCGGGTGCGCCATACTTGTAGTTGTAACCCGTATAGACACGCACACTACGTCGACGCTTAGTGGCGACAGCCACGCACTCAGAGACAACGTGCACGTGCATCTACACACACAAGTATAGCCCATCCGCTTTCGTGAGATAAAACACATTAGCAAGTGTGGTGTTTTCATGACAGTCTGCAGTTACAGTGGTGGTAGGACCTTCTGTAACGTCCGGAGCGCTACACAAAAAAATGTGAGCCAACCAAGAGGGATTTTCTCTTAGGTGACATAAAATGAATACAATAATTGGGTGCGCCAAAGTTCATATAAAATTGCAACTCCGATTATTGGAACTCATACCATTTTACATCATAATCATCACTCCTTATACTCTTCAAAAAAAAATGTTTATACTAATGATCGGAACTCATAATCATCTGAACTTATAACGCCAATATTCATGAAACCGTACACTTTTCAGAATTTCTTAAATATCTTACGTGTAGATAAAATTAGGTTAGGTTAGGTTAGATTTATAACAATCGTCAAAAAGTAACAGTTTCTTAAAAAAAATCATTATGAGTTGCGATAAGTATGAGCAAAATTTTTCGAAGAAATGAAGTATGAGGAAAATTTTTCGTGGAAATGATGAGTATAGACACAAATCGTTATTTGTATAAAAAATCTAAAGACCAATTTTATATGAGCCAATATGGACCCACAATAATTACTTATGATATTAATTATATCAACCAAAACTTATAGTAACAGCAGCAAGTTCTTTGGTAAATCAACTTACATCTTAGTTGATGAATCACACGTCTTGTTAGGCTCGTATGGAATCAAGACGCCTATGCACAATAATCACAATCTTGTTAGAAACGACCAATTTTTTTTTTTCGTTGTTCCACTATTGAATCTTTTAACCTACTGCCACGCCGCAGTATTCACATTGTTATGTTGAAAACCAGTGAAATAAATACCATACTGCCGCACTCAGAGACGTCAATTTAATTTAATGCTTGATTAAAGTTGCTGCTGTCGCTTTCGTTACGGCAATAGAATAAGACAACACGCCACTAAACAAGCATTAAATTTAATTGACGTCTCTGTGTGCGGCAGTTAGAGGCATTCCATTTTAGTCCTCAGGGGGCCTAATATGGCTGCGTTTATCGACTGACTAAATGTGGATAAACATCCGTCATTTTCTGACACATATAAGTACGAGAGTGACGGATGCTTTATCCACTTTGTCACGCGATATACGCAACCATACTAGGGCCGTAGGTTCGGCAATACATGGCAGTCTAGGATAGGATTGCAGACTTAGGATTGTAGTTTTTAGAATAAAAATGCCTGTGTCTCAGATACAACTTACCATTAGGTGGCCTGTGTGCTCGTCTCCCTTCTCCTTCTCAATAAAAAATAAATCACGGTTTGAGCACAGGGCGTCCTTTGTTTTTTTTAATAATGTTAACATTACAATTAGGTTGTAAAATAAATAATACTTAAATTATAATATTTTTGTTTATTTTTATTTGGTTCAATAAATCTTATTCAAACCATATTTCATAATTAATTGTTAGTACCTTGATGACCTGGATGATAGAAACCCCCTGCATCCTAAATTTCACGAAAATCGGAGCCGTTTCCAAGATTCAGATTATATATAATTATATACAAGGATTGCTAGTTTATTTGGACTAATAAATGAAACAAAAGTAACCTCAACTACTAACAACGACCAAATGAACCGCCGGACTGCTTTTATGAGACAAACGTAAATCATTTTTGATTTAAAAATAATTATTACATCGTAACATATTTTAAAAATCTAACTGCACGGTCGATTTGAGAAGCCTGTGGTTTTTAATTTGTCATACATCGTTAAAAACATATGTATCCCAATATTCCCAATTGTAGCAATAAAGATAATTTGGCGATTGAGTTTGAAACGTTATTTTGTATTGCCATTGGCAAATTGACCTTTGCAACACCGTTATCAGACATGAACGTTTATCCATTTCTATGTAACTGTATGTTTACATCGACGCTGGCGCCACCGTAGCTCTTGATCGGACATATTGTCGAATAAATCGATTGTTCTGAATAATCGAATGGATATATGGAGTCGATTCGACAGCCGCCACGTACCCGGCAGGTTTATCGGCGATATGGCACGTGAATTGTGCCAATATGGTAATGGGCGTGATCGACGACGATGTGGCTTTACTTTGTTAACGATAAAAATAAAACAGAATTTTCAAGAGGAAGGTGTTCTGAAAAATATATTCTTATAGAGGTTTGTCTTATAAGCAGTACATTCGTTTTTAATTTTTTGTTCATAATTTACTGCGAAAATAATTAACAAAATTCTGCTACGACCTAAAGAGCTTAAACATCACATGGTATTTTCTTCGTCACAAACAAAACTACACCATTTCGACAACTAGTCCAAGGCGGACGTAGCAAATACTGATAATATATTTTTTCTTAGTGAGCATGTGTTTTCAGAATACTTAAAAAAAAAACTTGTTGTCAATTAGGTATAAAGATTGAACCAAAAATCGCATAATCCCTCCCTATGTTACGTTAAAATGTCCCTGAGTACGGTAGTACTCCCTTATGATATTACAGACATTATTCCTCTACTTGTCTCTGTTTGATCCAATGGTTGACTGGTAGAGAAAGCCTCAAGGCATTAAGTCCACCATTTGTTAAGTACAACTTGATGCCTTTGTGTATTGTGCAATAATTCCTATTTCGTAGTAGGTATAAGGATAAAAATATTGTTGACGTGAATGTGACTCGACTAAACTCAAATGATAATATTTTGATAATATTAACGAAATTCGAACATTAAATTAAAACATCGTTGTACTACTTTAACTTCTTTATTGGTCTTAAAAAATGATGTATGCGTTCTTTTAAGACCGGTTAAAACATGTGATCATATGGTTAAAACGTGCATTTCCTGCCGTAGACTTAATTCACCTGGGGTTATTCACCTAGATGAATTAAGTACACTATTTAGTAGATTTGAATACCCTTAGGTGAATTGAGGATAATTAAGTATACTAATGTGTAGACTTTAATACCCAATAGGTGAATCAAGTATACTAAAAGTGCACTCTATTCACCAGTTTCCAGCGATAGGTGAATTAGATACACTTTTCGTGTACTTTGTACACCCAATAGGTGAATCAGGTATACTAAAAGTGCACTCTATTCACCAGTTTCCAGCGATAGGTGAATTAGATACACTTTTCGTGTACTTTGTACACCCAATAGGTGAATCAGGTATACCAAAAGTGCACTGTATTCACCAGTTTCCAGCGATAGGTGAATTAGATACACTTTTCGTGTACTTTGTACACCCAATAGGTGAATCAGGTATACCAAAAGTGCACTCTATTCACCAGTTTCCAGCGATAGGTGAATTAGATACACTTTTCGTGTACTTTGTACACCCAATAGGTGAATCAGGTATACCAAAAGTGCACTGTATTCACCAGTTTCCAGCGATAGGTGAATTAGATACACTTTTCGTGTACTTTGTACACCCAATAGGTGAATCAAGAATACCAAAAGTGCACTCTATTCTCCAGTTTTCAGCGATAGGTGAACTAGGTATATACTCTTTGTCTACTTTATACACCTAATTTATTTATTTCAACTACTCGATGCACAAATTTTCACTTTCTCAATCGCTCAAGGGTTAGCTATTTTATGTTATTTTGTCTTTACAGAGTTGCAATTGCTCAGCCCACATATTTTTGGCCAGATCGGGCTCGCAGTGCGTTTCATGCGTAACGTTCTTAACGATTTTTTCATTCTAAAAGTAAATATAGGTTCATTAGAGAAACATAGGAAATACTTTCATTAGGGGTCAATGTCACACTAGGCTTAGGCAATGAATATGTATAGAGAAATACATACTTAAGTACATAGAAAATATCCATCCATATACCTTAGCCTGTTTATGCAAAATGTGGTAACAGAATTATCTACAAGTTTTTTAGTAATTATGTTGTTGTTGTTGTTGTTGTTGGTAATTATGCATTTAGCTCTGCCTACCCCACTGGGAATGAAGGCGTGAGTTTATGTTTGTAATATGTGTGTAAAACATCCATAAATCAAGAACAAATTACTCACGCTTATTACACAAGTATTATACCGGGATTCGAACTCGGAACCGATAGCTTTGTAGGTAGCGTCGCTACCTATTAGGCTAACCGCGTCGTCGTCAATAACTTCGGGTAATAGTAACCAACAATAAATAATCAGTATAATCACATCGGTAAAAATCTCTGTCATTACATAACACACAAAATAAATATAATACCTGTATTGTAAGAGAACCAGTACACTTCCTGTTACAACATCGCCACCACACTGCACCACTAGAGTCTGTCTAATGAATGATGAACCGGGCTTTTATTTCACTGGCAGGTCTGGCAACACTATTAGAATGACGTTTTGACATTGACAAACAAGTCGTTGTTGGTTCGAGTCTGTCAAATTAAAGTTTTCTTCTCGAAATTTACGGACTAAACATGCGTAAAACTATCAAAAGTGGTGTGCGACAGATCCTTTGTACCATTATAAACAAATATAAAGAAAAACAAGAGAAGAGGGAAGCATTGTTGAAACAAAAAATAGAGTGTTTACATACGGTGCCCGAATTCATAGGTTATAACAAGGTTAGTATGGCATGTTTATTTTGATACTTATTATTTCTATATCTTCAATCCAAAGTTTCATAGAATATATACCTTTTCTGTTCTACCTATCTTTTGAAATTGGTATTTCTTTTCCATTAAGAAATTAAACGATGTATTCTTTTCAGATAAGCTGGACGTGGATGGTGAAAAACAAACGGTTTTGAAAAATCTTCCGCAGTTGAAAGAGTTGGAGCAAAACGATTTACTATGCCAGAGTCAAACGAAGTATTTAGAAGAATTATCATCAATGACCGTTAAATACTAAGATTAATTAAATCATTGTCTTTCCCTATAAATAGGTGTATTGTCTGTACCTATACCATGTTGAATCTCTTAACAATCGCAATTTTATTAAATTAATTAAATAGACAGATGATTAATATAACTGACACTCATACCTAGTTTCAGTAAAACACTAAGGAGGTGTTTATATACATTTTGTTAAAAGATATCATAAACATATTAATATGTACCTACGTACACTTCATGAGCTCTTGGAAAAGATGTTCGGGTTATACCTGTCTTCCTTGTTCTTAAACCGTTGCGATTTGAACCTCACCGATGCAATTTGATTTCACCTAAACCCAAATGTTCTTAGAGCTGTCGGACTGTAAAATGGGGCTGTACTGCGTGTCACAATATATTTGTAAATGGTGTTCTGTTTAATTCATTCCTTCTTCTTACAGATATCAGTGTTTCGACATTGAAGAGAATGAAGGCAAAGTAAACCATGGTGTCTTCAGTACTCCAGGAAAGAAGCGAACTCACAAGGCCACAGTATCCAATTTAGATAGTTTTGACATCCATGCCATCAGAAATAAAGTGAACGAATTTTATATTGTAAAGAAGCAAGTGCCTACACTCAGATGCCTATTAGCAGAGTTGAGAGAAAGCATCGGTTTTACCCTAATAATAAATAATAGTACATTGTAGCCCAGGTACAGAAAGTAAGCAATAGGTGGACGAGTTAGTTCGCGGGCCGAGCCGCAGGTGAGGACCGCGAAGATACGAGTCCATCTATTGCACTTTCTACCGAGGCAATACTATGTGCTTTTCACGCCTAATGTAAGGAAATAAAACAGGTTAGGACATAATACACAGTTTAATTAAAAGTAATATTGATATTTGAAAGTTCATCAAAGTAGGTCAGCATTACGCTTTCAGAGAAAGAGTTCGTTTTTTTATTTATTTGCCATGCTTTGAAATTTTCATACACTTTCTGATATTTGCGACGGGATTTTATTGGCAGTAAATTCCGAATTACCGACTTTGCCGTATCCTGAATTTCAGGCGGTGTAAGATCCATATCTGTACTTGTATCACTCATTTTTGTTGAATATCGTACAAATTTCCAATCAAAAGTTCAAAAGTTTAGCGTTTGTTTCCAATTAAAAGAACAGAAGTAATTTTCATTCCCGCCTTTTTAACTTTTTTAATTTTTACCTTATTTAAAGATGCAAAGGCGTTTTTCACGTACGCCTTAAAAACTTACATAAAAACACGTTTACAATCGCAAAAATACACTCACTGAGCGGATTTGACGTTTTAATTTTTTAATTAAACGTTCTAATGTCATATTTGTCAAACATTTTTTTATTTATTTCCGAACGAGTTACTAATGTCATAAATAACCGACCAATAGCAGAGTAGAAAGTAAACTGGTCTAAAAACACTCCATTTTACTTTGCAACTCAACATTGTTGGACTGTTTTTGTGTTGTACTACTAAGAGCAACTTTCTATTCTGATTTCGATCCTTCTTTGGCCATATTTCCGAGCAGTGGCGTGAAAAATATTTTTACTTAATGACTTGTTATTGATGATTTTATTTACTAAAAGAGCTCACAAATGAGAAAGCATGCCGATGCAATCATTATTATGGTGGTCTGCATTTTTTTTTCATAGATAATTTCAAAGCATCAAATACTTCGTGATACCCAAAGTTGCTAAATAGTTCGGTACACGTTTGGCGACTTTGGGTATCACTATCTATTTATTTAATGCTGACTATACGGGTCAATCAACTTTTCTTTGTAGTTCGGTGCCAGGGTGACGTTTCCTGGGTCACTCATTAAAACTATGATTTCAAAGGATATAAGTCCACTACCATTCTTTTATGGCTTTTCTCCTGAGTGTGATAGAAGTATACATTATAACATTTTTTCTAAGAAACTATCACTGTTGTCTCCTGGCTTACGGGACACTAACAACAACAAAAAAGTTGATCCACCCATACGTATTAAGTAGTAAGACTCTCGGGCTTCTACTAATAAACTGTACTTAAATATGATACCGTGTGTGGTCTTAATATGGATAAACGGACACTTGAGTGCGGTATTAGTAGACTTGAGTACCTATAGTTTATTAATACGGGCCTTAGTATTGTGAAAAAGTACGCGTTTCCTCTTCCTTTGTGCCCACCAAAATAAACAAAATAAGAAAAGTATCAAAATCGTTTATTCCTACATTGATCGGTAATACCATATGAAGATTTTTTGAATTTGCCGCTTTTTCTCAGGTTCATCTTTCATTAGACAGACTCTAGCGTATTTTTTTTTCTTGTAAAATTGTCGGCCATCATTTAACAGGACTATACCACGCCCTCTTTTTACAAATTTAAATTCATTCATTACTACTTTTCAACCTTAATCCAAGCACAGCAGTAAAGAAACCCAATGTCATTTATTAATCATAATTTACTTCACTTTATCTTAGTTATTAAGTGGATAGGTACCTGTGCAAAAAGATTGCATATCGAATCATTGGGTGAATAAAGTAGACGAAGAGTATACCTACTTCACTTATCGATGGGTTTGGTGCATAATGTACAGTTTTAGTATGGTTGATTCACCTATTGGGTGAATAAAGTAGACGAAGAGTATACTTACTTCACCTATCGATAACATTGGTGCATATTGTACAATTTTAGTATACTTGATTCACCTATTGGGTGTATAAAGTACACGAGAAGTGTACCTAATTCACCTATCGCTGGAAACTGGTGAATAGAGTGCACTTTTAGTATACCTGATTCACCTATTGGGTGTATAAAGTATACGAAAAGTGTACCTAATTCACCTATCGCTGGAAACTGGTGAATAGAGTGCACTTTTAGTATACTTGATTCACCTATTGGGTGTATAAAGTATACGAAAAGTGTACCTAATTCACCTATCGCTGGAAACTGGTGAATAGAGTGCACTTTTAGTATACCTGATTCACCTATTGGGTGTATAAAGTATACGAAAAGTGTACCTAATTCACCTATCGCTGGAAACTGGTGAATAGAGTGCACTTTTAGTATACCTGATTCACCTATTGAGTATATAAAGTATACGAAAAGTGTACCTAATTCACCTATCGCTGGAAACTGGTGAATAGAGTGCACTTTTAGTATACCTGATTCACCTATTGGGTGTATAAAGTAGACGAAGAGTATACCTACTTCACCTATTGCTGGAATTGGTGCATAAAGTCCACTTTTAGTATACTATATTCACCTTGGTGAATCAAGTATACTGAAAATAAATTATTGTATTTAATAAAAAATACTGGTCAATTAGGTCTACTAAATAGTATAATTAATTCATCCAGGTGAATAACCCCAGGTGAATTGAGTCTACGGCAGGGAACGAACATTTAAGTGTGCTAAATAACCAAACTTGTAAGATTTAAGTAACTGTCGCTTAAGTAGCACATGCGCGTAAGTTAGTGGCGAAACTTATAATTAAACTCGGCTACTTGAAACTTGTAACTAACATAAAGCAATTTTACATCGGAGAGAAAGTTCTAGACTTTCACGCAGGTCTATTCCTATAAGCGAACATTACGAGTAGAAACTCTATTATATTAATGACTTTTTTGATTGTGTCTAAACCTGAGATTTGTTGCGCCAAGCTAAATAAATACGAATGTTCCAACCACAAACGATGTCGCCAAATGTACAATAACGGAAACTGAAAGACGTAGTTTTTCTTTTATTCACATTATGTCCAGAGGAAAAAAGTTTCGTCTTTCGATTTCCTTGACTGCACCCTCCATTCTACTAAGTAAAAGATTTACTTTTGACATGTTATGGTATTAAATATTATTAACTCGGCCTCCGTTACTGTCAAGTAAATAAGAGCTATCATAACGCAAAGTCATAACGTTGACGATAGGTACGATAAAAAGTAAAAAGAAATATAGTTTTACAGATTAGAATAAAACCCCTGTACTTAGGAAGTGACATCACGTGACTTTTTTTAACGCAATGTTGGATACTACAATATTTCTGGTCACGGTACAATAAAAAGCACTAATGTCTAAACGGCCCTCGTGCAAAATATATACATACAACCTTATTATGAGTGTCATAGGTGTGTGTAGATATTTTGACACCTTGAGAACGTATGATTTTAACTGTACATTTTTCTTTAGGTAGAAACATTACAGGTATAGTTGAACGTGGAACGAAGGTACGGATCAGTTCTTCTCCGAGACCCTGGTCCCCTGGTGCAGGTCAGTCCTGGTGTTGGTACGCGCCTGGCGCCCCGCCGGCGCGCGCACGTTCAGGGTTGACTCCACAACCACCTCCTCGATGAAGGGCTGGCTGCCGCTCTCTGGAGATAGACAGGATAATTTGAAAATCAATAAATAATATGAGGAGACAAGCTCACTCAAATTGAACTAGTCCCAAACTAAGGTCTAGGTTTGTATGGGTGGGTGGGATTGTGTGGTACTAGACAATGATAAACATACTTATCAATACATATACAAATAGCAAAATACTCATCACAAAGATTTGCCCTGACCGAGAATCGAAATTCAAAGTTACGTTAGCTCCTTTCTCTCGATTTAATGACGCAAAGGGATGGGTGAATTTCAAATTTAGAATTTAGTCCACCCTAGTTACTATCCTGGGGGCCTGGACGAGACGCTTAAAGTTTACGTTAGTGATTTTCGAAAACTCTCAAAATCTATGGAATTGACATACCTACGCGGCCGCAAGCTTGATGCTAATATACATACTTATTAACATTTTATTACGTGAATCTTTGGTCGCAGGATTTAGTCGACGAAGCAGTTTGAAAAAGATGGTAGGACTCCCTTACTGTGCCTTACTTGGTAGGTAGCTGCCGATACGTAAAAGAATTTAGAGACGAGTTGTTTAGGAGAATTGAACCCGTAACTGCCTAAAGATGTCAAGAAGGACTCAAAACACCCGCAACCCACTTTTTACAATTATAACAAGCTGGGGGCCTATTAAGTATTCATTCGCTTAGCCCATCTTGATTCGATATGGTTATTACACCGTTGACACTCTTACGTCAGTGTCAAGTGGGTGGGCTACTGGGGTGGGGTAATTGGTTTGAATCAACCTCCTCGTGGTCCACCCTGGGCAACGTCTTCCTAAGAGCAACCTGCACAAAGCAAACTGTATTGAAGACGGCTAATCGATTCTAACCTACATCGGCCCGCTGGATCTGCTCCTTCAGAGACTCCCAGCGTATCCTGCGATTAAATTAAATTAAATTAAATTAAAGTAATGCAAGCAAACGGGCCTTCTAAGGACCATCTGACGAGGACTGTCGGACCTTCTGTCCGCATTCTCCAATTAAACATTGAGGGTTCTTCAAGACCCAAATGTGACTACTTGGCCAGACTGGCAAGCGACAATGACATCGATGTGATAGTTCTCCAAGAACATCACATCGATAATATTAGTAAGTTGGATCACCGGGCGTCCATACCCGGATTTAATCTTTTGGCATACATACTGTCGCCCATTTATGGGTCGGCAGTATATTCAAAATCGTCTTTAGTTGACTTCTCAGTTATTGATATTAGTAATACTGATAATTTAGAAGTAATTACGTTTAAAATTTCTAATATAACCATAGTCTCAGTCTATAAGCCTCCTAATAATGTGTTCCCGAGCCCTCCCCTACACACACAACCTCATCATTGTGTGTACGTCGGCGACTTCAACAGCCACCATTCCTCCTGGGGCTACGCATCCAGCGACGCTGGCGGCATCTTTCTGGCGGATTGGGCGGAGCAGGTAAGACTCCAACTCGTGTTTGATCCGAAAGACAAAGGATCCTTCCACTCCGCGCGGTGGCAGCGCGACTCAAACCCAGACCTTTGTTTCGTGTCGACCGACCAGCAAGGACACCCTGTGCCTGCATCTCGCAGAATTTTAGGTAACTTTCCGAAAAGCCAGCACCGTCCAGCTTGCATCACGATCGGCCTTGAAGTCCCTCTGGTGAAGTCAGTGCCTAAAGCTCGCTGGAATTTTTCCAAAGCCGACTGGGATTCCTTCGGGATGCAAGTGGATTCAACGATCCGCTGGGTTAAACCTATTGCAGAAAACTACGGTCGCTTCTGCCGGGTACTGCTCAGTGCCGCCAATCGCCACGTTCCTAGGGGATGCCGCAAGGAGTACACCCCCGGATGGAGTGCTGACGTGGAGGAAGCGTACCAGGAGTACCTAAGCACAAAGGAGCCGGAAGCGGGCCACGACATCCTGAACGCACTGGATGAGTCCCGACGTCGGAAATGGGTCGAAAACGTGGAGCGCCTCGATTTCGCGCACTCCAGTAGAAGAAGCTGGGCTCTACTCCGCAAATTGGGAGGTGCTGCGGCGACTGCGAGAGTGGAGAACTCGGTGCAGCCGGAAGAAATCGCCAAGCGTCTACAGCAACTAACAAAAAGTGGTTCTCTGGACAGGGGGTTTGCCAAATCGATCCGCAAGAGTAACACTGAAAGGGTTGGGAAACTCTCGCTGCATGAAACCCTTGGTGCCCCTTTCACTATCCTCGATCTGGAGGCCGCCCTACGTTCGACCAAGAGCGGCAAAGCAGCAGGCATGGACGACATATACCCTGAATTTCTGGCCCACCTTGGGAAACGAGCTAAGAGATGGCTAATAAGCTTCTTTAATAACATCCTCGAGTCCGGTATCCTACCTCCGATCCTAATGAGGGCTAAAGTTATAGCCATCTTAAAGCCGGGGAAACCTGCTGACGATCCTGCGAGCTATAGACCCATCTCACTGCTGAGCGTCACGTACAAACTGTTAGAGCGCTTGCTGTATAACCGATTGTATCCAATTGTCAACCCCCACATCCCCGCGCAACAGGCTGGTTTCAGAGCGAATCGATGTTGCGCGGACCAGGTGCTGGCACTAACATCGTATATCGAAGCCGGCTTCCAGAATGGTCTTAAAACCTTTTCAGCCTTTGTCGACCTTAGGGCAGCCTACGACACTGTGTGGGTGGACGGTCTGCTTCACAAGCTGATTGATATGGCGCCATGCAAGAGGGTCCTTAAATTAGTGAAAAGCATGCTTGGCCCTCGCTTGATTAAGGTGATGCTTGGCGCGGAGGAAAGTAGTTTCAAAATAGTGAAAAATGGACTACCCCAGGGCTCAGTGCTGGCCCCACTACTTTTCAACGTGTACACGAGCGACGTCCCCGCTACGATCGCCGAAAAGTTTATGTATGCTGACGATCTGGCTTTGGCATATCAGGGTAAAAGGTTTCATATAGGTGATGACGTGCTCACTGATGACCTCCACGCGCTGAGCTCCTATTATAAAAAATGGCGACTTTGCCCAAACCCATCCAAGACGGAAGTCACCGCTTTCCATCTTACCAACTGTATGGCTAGCAAGGAGCTAAACGTACTCTTTGACGGGGAGAAGGTCCGGCATAATTTTACCCCGAAATACCTGGGTGTCACCCTAGATAGGTCGCTAACTTTCCGCGTACACCTGGAGACCTCTGCGCAGAAGGTGAAAACACGAGTGAACCTGATAGGGCGTCTGGCTGGGACTACGTGGGGTGCCCGTGCTGATGTCTTGCGGACTTCCGCCCTGGCTCTGGTGTACTCCACTGCAGAATACTGTGCTCCGGTGTGGTACCGGAGTGCTCACACCCATAAGGTCGACGTCCAACTGAACCGAGCCATGCGGATCATCACGGGGACATTGCGTCCTACTCCAACTTCCTGGCTCCCCGTGCTGGCTAACATAGCTCCTCCGCACCTGAGGCGCTCGCGGGCGGCGGCGGTAGAATGGGATAAAGTGGTCAGCACCCAACTTCCACACAGGTTGCCGATTGCCAGAACCCTGGACAAGCATATACCGCAGCGGCTCCCCTCGCGTAGGCCTCTCTGGTCAGACCCCGTCATACGCCAACCCTTTGACATTCGGTCCGCGTGGTCGGCTGACTGGGAGTCCCAGGAATGCTCGGCGGGTGCCCTTGTGGAGAACCCGTCTGCCCAGCTGCCTGGTTTCAAGACCGGCCGTAAGATCTGGACGACGCTGAACCGCATCCGCACGGGAGTCGCCCGTTGCAACTACTGCCTTCACAAATGGGGCCTTAAAGACTCGCCAGCGTGTGATTGCGGCGCTCCACAGCAAACAGCTTATCACATCGTGGAGGAGTGTCCCAACCGACGTTTTGCTGGCGGCTACGCGAAACTTAGTGGGTGCTCCGAGGAGGCTATAGACTGGCTAAATAATTTAGATTTGCTTTTATAAGGAACGCAGGACCTTCACTCGTAAGGCCGTACGATAATAATAATAAGTGTCAAGTGAGGTGTCATAACATAACTTAAAAAATATGATTTCGATTACGAAGCAAAATTTACCTAACATAATGATAAATAAAAGCACACGTCTTTTATTTAATAAATACTAAGAAATCAACTATTGTGTAAATACGTAAGTACAATAACAAGCGTTTATCTGCGCTCACGCAGGTCACGGCCAAGCTTGTTACGATGTTCGTCTTCCGACTGACATGTTTATAGTGATTATTATAATTAAATGTTCTTCAAAGATGTTTTTTTTGTTTAGTTACTCAATTTATGGAGAAAAACGAATAGTTTTTTCCCCTTAGTAATTATTACTAAAATTATTATTTTTTAGTTTTTGTTATATAGCTACCTGGAAATTTAAATTAAGTAGTTCATGAGAAAAAGTCTTTGTGCGGTATTGTTAAATTATTCTACAAGGCCAGCCAAACATAAACAGCTTAAAATTTCGTATAAGTTCATTAGTCAACAAGAAGTAGGCCAAAATTTGCTTACAAGTTTTTTATGTTACGTGTTACATAATCTTGTAGCGAACACACGAATGCGATGACTGACTATAAAAACATTTACTTTGACTTGAACCATGTTGTTTTCTAGAGTTCCGTAGGTACCTCAAAAGGAAAAAACAGAGCCCTTATAGGATCACTTTGTCGTCCGTCTGTCCGTCTGTCTGTATGTCAAGACCCTTTATCTCGGGAACGCGTGGAAATATCGAGTTGAAATTTAAACAATATACTCAAGTCTACAGTCCCTTGAAGCTGTGAAAAAATCAAACTTCCAAGTTAACGTAAAAAAAAGATACGGCCGTTTATGCCGCTAAAAACGTATATTTCGACACTCTCGAGGGTATCAAAATTTATAGGATATTTTCCGTTGACCTAGGACTATGAATTTTGGCAAGTAATACTTTTTTTATTACAAAAATAGGGAAAAATTTAAAAACCCACCATTTTTAATTATATCACAAAATAATCAGGGTCTTTATGCTAGGAACGGCGGTGGTGCAAATTTTGATTGAGTTAACCGTGTCATGTGCGGAACCCTCGGTTGGCGAGTCCGACTCGCCTTGTCCGGTTTTTTTTAAATATTAAACGGCATGTTTTTATAACGGATCGTTAAACTGAGCATTCAAATAGGATTATAAGAATTGAAAAAACCTTACCTGATGGTCCTGATTGCAACGTAGACCTTTGAGGGGCAGCTGCTGCTACCACAACCACCACCAACAACAGCAGTACAACCTTCATGGTCTATGGTTTACTAAACGTGTTCTTTATTTGAATCCTTCTTTGCTTGTTCTTATTTCTGTGCAAGCGGCCAGTATCGTTTTAACTGTTCTATTTTTATGTGATGGGCTAATATTTTTTTTGTGTAAAAAATGGCCAGTATTTTTGTAGCTGTGTAGAGTGTCGCTTTCGCGGGCGCACTGCGATGTGAGATGTCGCCGTGGGTCGACGACGCCGGGGGTCTATTCTGCAGGTTTAGTTAAGGGGGAGGATTTAAAAGAGGTGTTTTAATTTGTATTTATTTATGTATTAACTTGAGTAAAGGCATAGCTAATATCTTCGTTGATGTAACTAACGTCTAGTTAGACTCCAATGGAATCAAGACACTTATTCACAACAATTATCACAATCTTATTAGAAGCGGCTAAGTTTCGTGTAGAGACAAACAAGCGATCTATGTAGGTAATATTTTTATTTAAAGAAATTATAGTTTATAAAAAAGCAATGCCACGTTTCTGCAATTATTTAAATGTCGTGTAACTATGATTTATATATTTTAAACTGTTAGTAAATATCCATATCGGACCATTTAAAATCAAAATCTTACAACAACGAAAACTATCTTTTTTTAGTTTGCCTGTTTCTTACGTAAAATTAAATGTCTGATCTCTATTTAAAATTCACGAATTTGCAGAATAACCGCTGTGTTGCATAGGTTGCATAAGAGTGTGGGCGCAATTTCCAATCTTAGCCGGCGCCGGCGCAGCCTCCAGTCAACGGCGCACTCTCTAGACCGCTGTGACAATATTACGAATAGCGAGGCATAAGCTAACTTCTACAAACTTAAAAACAAATGAAATAGATTGTTTCAACAGTTTCATGGAAAATAACCATAATAAATATCAGGGGACAATGTCACACAATATGACCTAGTCCCAAACTAAGCTCTAGTCTATTAATATGGGCATGGGTACTAGACAACGATAAACATTCCTAAATACGTAGAACACATCCAAAACTCAGGCGTCCGAACCATTGGAAATTAGACTACATGCGCATGAAAGCCCTATCCCGGCGTCTGGACGACCGATGGGAGAGTGTGGAGGGTGGGATGAGATCATGTAGTTCCTGGGGGATCCCCTTGAAATATCGACAAACATTTCATCGAATGTGTCATGTCACCGAATTTCATTTCATCGAAAGCAAATTTCTGCTGAAACCTTATAGTTTTCTGGGTATCCTATGCATTCGTTACGTAGTTAGGTTAGGTTAGGTTAGACTTGTGACCACAAACAAAATAAAGCTGCTGCACGTGGAAATGCCTGACGATGAAATGAAAATTCGGGAAAGTGAAACGTTCTATGAAATGAGTTTCGATATTCCAAGAGTAAACCCTGAAGGGCTTATTGTCTAACGCACTCGCAATCACGATCGTTTTCATTTTGAAAATCGAAGGCTTGTCTGCATACAAAATGAAAACAATTGCTCCGCTTTGAAGCCGGTTGCGATTGCGAGTGCGTTATACAATAATCATACAGTTCCAGGGCATACTCACCATAATACACTTTGTAAAAAACCCGATAGACAAGCAAAAAAAACAAACTTCTCCTTAAGTCATAAAAGTTCGAGTGCCGTTATATACATATCTAAACCCCGATTTAAAACGCAGGACAATGCACTTTGAATCGACTGCACTTCCTTGCATACGTGAACGGATCAATCAAATTATTTTATTTATTTCATAAATTACACTTCCTAAAAACCACGCAATAGAAAAAACAGTGGAAGTGGCATGAGCTTCGCTTAGTATCAGACCTGTTGTCGCCAATACTCAAACTATCATAACAACAACACGCCACCATGGAAAATGTTTTTGGTGCGGCTATCGGTTTTACACTCCAAAATTGCACAATAAAGCATGCTTCTGGATTTATTTCCTATTTTAGAAATATCGAAATATTGAAATATCAAAATAAGCGATCGCGGCAAAAGGGTTTGGTTTCATTTTATACACTTTCGCAGTTTGTATACTCACGAAAAATTTCAATTCCGGACCCAAGGCACTAGGCTGATTTTTCATAGTATCATAAATATGAGGTAGGTTTAGGTTATGTTAGTTCTTCAGCTGGCCCGGAGGGCCAAACCACCCAGAAGTAGGAGCTCCGCGAAAGCGGAGCTCCGTCGACTTTCTGCGAAAGTGTATAAAATGAGAATAAATCCATATGGTAGGTTATGCGGAACTCCGCATAACTATGCCACACGTTACACGCCCACTTGACACTTCTACTGTTTTTTCTGTTCTGTGCTAAAAACTGTCAGCTTTTCAATTCTCGTATCTGCCCTTCTTTCTCGTTTCCATTTAAGATTAGTTTTCAAAATTTCTGAAATCTCGAGATCGTCTCTATCATTATCTTATCCTTTAACCGACCGCCAAGCAGTATCCGCATTGTTGTGTGTCAGTGTGGAGATGACAACCGGTGAAATTACTAGCATAGAGGCATTCCATAGTCGTCAGGGTTGGCAACGCATTTGAAATTTTAAGAATGCAGAATGTCTATGGGTCTCAGGTCCTACTTGCAATCAGGTGGCTTGTGTGCGTTTGCTTCCCATAGCATAAAAAAATCGTCATCCATACAAGAAACTGCTTTTTTCAACATATTTTTTGTGTTCTATTGTCAAAACAGTGATACGTACAAGTGTCAAATAGTTATCGTGCAAGCAAACCCTAAAGAAAAATCACAAAAAATGAAAACGGCCAAGTAAGTCAGGCGGTACGGAACCCTCCGACCCTCCGTACAGGGTCCGACTCACACAACTGGTTTTTTCTTCTCTACGTAATAAAACATGTGGCTACAGACAGCAAGTCGGTTGCAACATTACCTCAACGGAGATGAGGTGATACGTCTGTAAGTATTACTTACCTCGTATTACGTAAACCCTAACCACTAAACAACCTTCGGTATGAGAGTTGACTATCTTACTGGCAATGCGATGTCCTAGCTCCCCAAAACAAACTAACTGTACCTCATACATATAATAAGAAATTAAGACAGGAAGTATATGTCAAAATACAATAAGTACCTATTGAAGCAAGCATGATTCTGGAAAACATATTTGTGTTCTAGTAAACCTTTAGTTTTGTTAATTCTTTATGTTTTAGTTTTTACCAAGCGTTACGCTTAATATTTACACAAATAGTTATAAACACGTTAAATGAAGGAGGCACGAACTTTAGACTAACTCTTGGAAAAACACAGAGTTGTAGAGACAAATAAATCTTCCCTAATCAGCATAAAGATTAGAATTCAGAACAGAAAGTCTTAATATTTTAGCAATTTTATGTGACAATAATATCCTAAAAGATCTTGTTTTATCTTGTTAAATGGCAATTCAGGATCCTGAATTGCCATATAAACAAGATAAAATAGACATGCTTGCCGCTAAACGGACTAAATGGTTCTATAACCGTATCAAAATGAACGTGCTCGGAAGATCAACGACGAATTTCACAGAAATCGGTGCATTCGCTTAAAAATGCGTTAATCCGGTTCGAAGGACCAATATGGCGGTGACTTCCATGATTTGATGCTTTAAATTCTTGAAATGACAGTGCGAGGTACAGTCTGTATCAAAAAATATTTCAAATTTAAAAGAATTTCAGTTGGGACATGTAGACAAAGTCCTTCTGACGCAGTCGGGTAAAAACAGTTTTTTTCCGACATGCTCGGAAATGTTAATGTTGCCTGTAATAGCCTGCGAAGTTCTGCGTTCCAAGACAAGGATTAAAAAAACCAATGTCAGGGGCGTTCTTTCGTAATAAATAACGCACAAAATATACCTCTCATTACCAAAAAATAGTAAATAACCATAGGTAAATGAACCCAAAAATAGTAAATGACCATCAGTAAACCAACCCAATTTTTTAAAGTTAGTTCCAAAATTAGTAAATAACCACCAAAATAAGTGGGCTCCCAACAGAACTCTCGATAGATAACGCAACCACTGTGCGCAGGCAGACCGACATATTTGACATCAGGGAGTTGCTCTCTATTCTGTCAGGCTAAAATAATCCATTTCTGAGATCGTTCCCAGATTTGTTTTGACCTCCTAGTCCACGTCGTCGCTACTTCTGTATGGAAATTCCAACTGTATGGAATTAATTTCATCAAATTTAGCATTTCATCTTATTTATTTTTACTTTTTTAGTAAATATTTCGCAAAGTTCTGACGCGTTGATGCCTTTTCTAAACCAAAAATACGAAACGTTACAGAAATAATCGTATTGAATCGTGATATTAAGGTGTATCGTACTAATAGTATAAATGTAAATTTGATAATTTTTGAATGTTTGTCTTACAATCACGCAAAAACGACTAAACGGATTTGGTAGTTTTATGGCTTATGTTCTGGATTAACACGTGACAACTTTTGTCTCGGAAAATGTTATATCTCTAGATATTTTACAGTTCTTCCAGCCTTCTTTAATTAAGTGTTAAAAGCATCACTTCAGTAATTTGATGTGGACTGTACTTATATATGTCACATATTGAGTTTATTTCCATTAGATTCAGAAAGCATTTACATTTAGACGACCGTATTACGACGTTATTTCGAGCACGTTTTCGCTCATCAAGGTTAAAAATGTAACTGGCAGGCGTTATACTTTTTTAAAGATCTGGGTCTATTCTACGCGGCAAAACCATATTGCCTTTGGCATGTTATCATATTGTCAACGTTTTGATACGTCTTATTTACTTGACGGTAACGTGGCCGAGTTGAAAACAGTACGAAAACATTTCAAAAGCCTAATTGTTTTAAGAATAGAGCCCCTGTATTTAAAAATAGTTATACTACTTTGTATACTAATAAAATATTTATGATACTTTCAAGAAAGTTATTAATTTCTGTTAAACCCTTATACTTCCGGCGCTTTAAGTAAATTACCCGTTTTGACACCTGTCAAATCACAACAAAATATATGTGTTTGAGGCATGTTTGAGGTTATATAAACGATGCGAATCTAATTTCAGGTAAATTAAGCATTTTGAGAGACTTGGTAAATATATTCCAAATTGTGTCCCTCCTTACTTAGTCTGGAAGAAAGGAATACATTTTCTTAATTTCTAGGGTTCCAAGATCTAAGTTAATATAAATAACAACAAATAGGTAATTGTATAATATATTATCGCCATACATTGAAAAAAGGATTAAAACTTGGATAGAACCTCCTTACATCTCTCTGTGGTTCCAACGTGACCTTATTATACCATGGAGTTCTATGCTCAAGATAAGGATTTAGAGCTGGCCACTGATTTTCTTGCAGTATCCATTGACTGCCCTGTAACGGCCACTGGTTGTTCTGAATTTGAAATTGCCCATTCCTTCCTGGCCATTGATTATTCTGCACAGGCCACTGTTTATTCTGGGGCCATTGGTTTTCCAGCCAGTTGTTTGGGTCAATGTAGCCGGCTTGAGCGGTCGAAGAAACTCCTAAAGCGCCTGGTTGAATATTAACACTGCCTGACGCGTATTTGCCATTAATTGCTTTAGAAAATGTAATAGGATTGAAAAGGCCATCGCTGGTGATTATACCCTCAGGGTTAGGGAAGAAGTGGATGCCGCCGGTGGTGGATACTCGGCCGTTTCTGGATGTCACACCGGCTACGGAGGCTACTCCATAGATGTTGGGGTCGAAGTCTGATTGCCGTTCTTGTCTGTAGTTTGTGGTTGTAGTTTCATCTGTAATTAGGCAAAATACCAATATTATTTGTAAATATTACACTAATGGATTATACTGATATAATTTTAAAAACAAAGTTGAAATACCTTCTGAAGGTCATGGTCTAAAATTGATTAAATACGAGTATACTGTCATCACACCTTAAAGTATTTTGAAAGGGCTTGTAATAAAGCGGGTGATTCGTGAGGTACATTAAAATACTAGCATTTTATAATAGGTCATTGTGTTGAATACGAGTATATAAAATGTATAATAAAAGGTATACTTATTAAGTAAGTACTGAAAAAACAAGGCTATAATCAGAATCTACATCACTTTAAGACCCGCGGCCCGCCATAGACGGACTGCTCTAAGCAGCCAGGACCGACTGCACTTGGTTGCTATTGAAAAATCTGCACTTTCTAGAGCATTGAAAATTCCAATCGACCAATAGCAACCAAGTGCAGTCGGTCCTGACTGCTTAAAGCAGTCCGTCTATGGAGGGCGTAACACTTATACAAGACGTTAGGGCCGCCGTAGAGGGACTGCTTAGAGCAGTCAAGAACGACAGCTCCGAGGTAGCTATTGGACGATCTGCAATTTTAATGCTCTAGGTTCGTATTGATATGTGACACTGCAAATTGAACAATAGCAACCACGGAGCTGTCGGTCCTGACTGCTTTAAGCAGTCCGTCTATGGCGGCCCCTAGACATTGTTTATATTGTCCCCAGCATAGCCTCCGTGTAATTAAGAATTTTTTTAACCGCATGTTAGAAATAAGTGGTCTTTTATTTTTGACCCCGCTTATTAAATCAAAATGACGCTAAAGTGGACCCTTAAAGCAGATAACCACATCCCATCGTGCATCGGGCAGAGCAGCATATGTGGCGGAACCTGTTACACCAGAGCATTAAAAAATATCTGTAATTACTATTAAACATACAAAAAAACCCCGATAGTACGACTCCTACTTTCAGAGCTAATAAAGAACTCATAAACTAACCAATTTATCAAACCTAACTTCAATTCTTTTTAAACAAGCCGCTTCCAAATTGGTTCATCTGTTTGAGAAATATGATGTCACAGATACACGCGTTTAACTTCTAACCCCCCTCTCTTTGCGATAGGGGTTAAAAACATGTCTCACCTGCACAGGCTGTGCCCACAACCGCACCCAGGGTAACCACAACAGCCAGTGTGAACATGGTGGCCAACCCAACTCGAATGCAGGCGGTCCGACGCATCCCCCATTTATATATATCCCAGATAAAATTACAAGTTTTCTTTATTATTCAAAACGGTTCTTAATAAATATTAATGAAACATGTTGGCAGTTCAATTTCCTACTCACCAGGGTTCTTACATTAATCTAAAAAGTCGTAAACGACTTTGAAATTTCTATTATCATAAGTCAATTTTCGATTGCCGCGGCCGCGTTGTGTCTATAATTTCTGAGTCATTACATTTTTGACGTGAGACATTAACCAGTATAAGCGACTTGGCAAAAAGCGTAATGGTGGTATAATACCAGCAATTGTTTGAAGTAATTATTATTTGGATTATTGATTGGTGTGAAGATCAATAAATTGAAGTAACTGTACTTAGATGAAAGATGGATTGTGCGGTAAATTGCTTCCTGGCTGAATTGTGTTGCTAAGACATAAAATATAACTAGTTTTGGTTGGTGTCTAGCCGGCGGGATCTAAAGTTAGTGTTTTTGGAGGTAATAAATATCGCTTTGTACAGAATATTTAAATTTTGGGGTCAAATAGATAAATTCTGCTGACTATAAAGCATAAAAGCGGCTCCTCTTTGAGGCCGTGATGAAATTTGCGTGAGTTTTGAATTATTCCGATTCACCCGGTCACACGTGTAACGTTCTAACTAAATTTACATGTTTATTCGACAGTTTATGATTTATGAATGTCGCATAATTAGTCAGTGGTAAAAACGGATACACCACACTTTAATTAGATAATGAACAAAAACGGTAACAGCGCCTTCTCCTAATAATTTTGAACAGGTTTTTTTTCATCAAACGCATTCGATTTGATGTCTTTACATTAAAAAATCTCATACTTTTTAAGTAATTGTTTTTCTTCGTTAAGGCTATAACCATATCACACGCTCGTATGCTTCACAGATTTTACGATATAACCTACATTGAAAGTAACGTTTCTTCTATTTTATTTTTAGTTTATTTTATTATAAAGTTTATGTAAGGTCAGGTGGGGCAAGAGCGTCAACGGGTAAGTGCGACAAATCATAATATTTTTCTGGAGATATTGTTGGTTTGACGGATTTGCCCCGTAGAAGCACTTGCCCCATCTTACCTTGTCCCTTTACCTTTTAACCTTCTTTAAAATTAATTAAGGTTCAATACTTAGTCTTAAGGGTCAAAAGATACAGCTCTTCAAAGTTGGGACAGATAGACAGTGTAGGCTTTGTAATTCGGTCCCGTTTGGCAAACTTCGGGTACGGAACCCTAAGAAACTGCCAACATATACATGTCATATTCGATTTTATAATAAACTTTAAGTAATTAGTACTTATAAACACTTTATTAGTAATGCACAAATAATAACAATTACAGCACTCAATCCCTCTCGAGTGATGCTATAGAATACCTGAAATCGTGTAACCTATCAGGTTTAGTCATAAAGTATCTCTACGTACGCCATTCTACATAATATTTACATTAATACAAAAATTCAGCTACTCAAATATTAAAGATATAAATAATAATCACCACTATAAAAAGAACACCCCCTCTAGCAGGTCCGCTCGCGGCATGTTCGCTATGACACTGGCTGCGTTACCTCTCTGGATAGCTAGCCCAATCCTTTGGGAGAGGTAAGCACCAGCTCTAGGATCTCCGGAGGTGTCTATGAGCCGGGATGTAAATAGTTATTCCTAGTAGAACATTTTCGTACAACTCTAAATATTGGAGTTATTAGAATTTAATTCATTTATAACTCCAGTTGGTATATTTAATCTTTAATTGGGTTGGGTTGAAAACGATTTTGAGGAGTAAACCTATACAACAACTTTAACTAAAGGTTTAATTGATTATTATTAACATAGTAGTACTTTAATATAATGCGGTCATCAATAAAATTGACGATGAACAAATAAGGTTATATGAAAAGAATCACTTGATCAAATGCAAAATTTAATGAAATTGGTATTTTAAAACTGCCTATTCTTTTGAATAAAAATGTAAAAGAGTATAATACTGTTTTAATTTATTTAATCGTATGGCAAACATGTCGCATAAAATAATAATTAATGTTGTAATAATAATTGTTCATCGAGTGAAGGCATCATCATCTACATAATGATGACGTTAAGTCTACTATCATCATCATTGCCCCCCACGTCACGTAATCGTAGTTAAAACGAATCTCGACCTCAAGTTCAACTTTTTACAAACCTACCGGCGAACGGTGTTTATTTTTATTGCTATCTACAGTTAAACGCCTGCGTACTTACAAACACTCGTAATTATAGTATGCCTTGCAAATAACTATTCTGACAGGATGAATAGATATCGCATTGTCAATTTAAACCTTCACACCATTATCTTGAGTTCCTTTTACAGCTTAATCACGCTCTGTCCTTTCAAAAATATCGAATACGTTCAGTTCAATGGCTTACAAATTGTGGTAATGACTGAAATTATGAATAAGCATATAAAAGACAGTGAAAGGTTAGTTTGTTTCATTTCACCACGCACTGGGATCAAGCTTGAACATTGCAGCCATGTCTGGAATATTGTTTATGTTTTCATTTTTGGTGGCGTTATCTATTTCAACGGCTAGCCCTTTAGTTTTAAAAGGTCAGTATTCATCAATATTTTATTACACCTTTCCGATATTGTAGGTGTTATTTATTGTAAATTAATTATTTAAATTACTCGCATTTTTAAATAATTACTTGCTTTTGTATTAAGTCTTATTATAGTTACATTTGAACAAATGTTTGGTAATTTATATTTTTTTGTGACTAAAATAATAATTGTGTCACCATGTTTTCACCGGCTTCTCAACATTCAAATTGTTTCAGGAAATTCACCATCTGGGGACACAGTCGTAGCCATATCCTCATCCGACCCGAACATTGAGAAATACTTCAGAATAAACTTCTCTGGCAATACAGAAAATCCCGAAGAGCCGAGCTTCGGCTCCCAAAACCCATCGAACATGTTCCAAAAAACCTTCAGTACTGCTCTAGCAGGAACTAATACTTCCACTGGACGGAACTTTGGTTCCTTCAACCCTTTCTTTCTACCATTTTTTAATTTCCCTTTAAATTTCGAGGGTTTTGGCATCCCGAGACCTGATTGGATGCGAGGGTTTGAAAGCTATGAACCGATGTACTCTGGTAATGGAGAAATGAAGACTGTCACAGCCGTTAATGACAACGGTCACGTATATGGAAATGTGAAAACGATTACATTTGATAATGCTGATGACAGTAAAACTAAAAATTAAAAAGGCTCTGCAATATATACTTTATAGTTCAACGTGATAAGTTAAGTGATTTATATAATAAGTTAGTATACTAAACGAATGTTTAAGGATTTCAATAAAACGTATATTTAAGAACTAGTTTTTTATTAATAAATAAATAACACAAAAGACACTGAGACAAGTGAAGTTATTACAGTCGTCTCAGTGTCTTTACATCATAACCATCATCAAAGCTTAATAGAAACCACTGTTGACGGCGTGTGATTGAGCGGCCTGCACTCCCGGGGCATTGACGCTGGAGGCTCCGCTGTGTTGAACGGCGCCACCTCGGTGCTGCATGGCCTGGGCAGTGCTAGCCCTGTAACCGCCCATGTTCTGGGCAGCCGAGACAGCAGACCCGAAGTTTCCATGCCCATTGTGAGTCTGAGCGGCCGACATTGAAGAGCCAAATCCACCAGCGTTTTCTGCAGCAGAAACCGCAGATCCATACTCCATACCGTTGTTATGGGCAGTGGACACGGCCGATTCATAGCCTAAGCCTCTCATATTCTGGGCGGAGGATACCGCTGATTGGAAATGTGGGCCGTTGTTCTGAGCAGCCGAAGATGCTGCGCCGTATTGGAGACCGTTCTGCGATTGAGCGGAGGATACTGCTGAGCCATAGTTTCCACCGTAGTTTTGGGCTGAGGAGACGGCAGATCCAAAGGAGTTGCGAAGACCTCCGTTATAGGCAGGTGCTTGTTGGTAAGCGATAGGGTAATGAGAGGGTCCTGCGCTGGCCATGCCAACTCCTTGGGCGAAGTTCCCGTTGCCGCCCCCCATGCCAGCGCCATAGGCCTCGGCGTTGCCGGTCTGGAAAGAGGTGCCCATGCCCGTAGAGTGGCTGATGCCGCCAATGTTGCTGGCGAAGCCGCTGCCGAACCCGAAGGCCATGTTTGGTGAGCGCCCGACGCGCATTACCACTCCGGGGACGTAGTTGCCTGAGGGAACAGAAAATATTTAAATGGATGCCAGAACCTTATGGAAACCAGAATTTAACGGATAAATTTAAAGAAACGTAAAAATTTGTGGGTTGGAAGTGCGATTTCTGTGGGAAATTAGTGGCCTAGGTAGGAACTGCACTGCAACTGACATGAGGTTCAAATGTTTCTAAGAAAATGAAATCAATTCTTCTAGATATTTAATGATCATGTAATGAGCACGAAAAAAGTCAATATTAGTGAGATATTTAGGGCTCAGCATCTAAAATCCAAAAAACTGATGGGAATAAGTCTTAATGAATTCCTTACCGTCAATCCAGACAGGCACGGCATTGCTAGCCGCCAGCGCTGCAACGAACACAACAATCTTAGCTGCCATTTCTAAATGTTTCTAATTGTTACTGCTTGGCTTACACCTTTCTCCGAAAGTGGATGCTTCTGCCTGCTATCCCTGGGTTTATATACAAGAAAGATTCCCCCACTATGGCTGACCGGGTCACTGTAATGCGACTGACATTCATAATTTACTATCGGAACGGTATAAGATGGGTGTATGATCTAGGACTCGTAAATTTGGGAGCACGGTTAATTGCCAAGGCTAGGCCAGTTCAACTGAGAGTTAGGGGTCAGTAGGTTCAAAGCTATAAAGTGCTTTTTGGTACGGCCAATATATGAAGCATAAGCAAGTATGAGCGTGTCAAAGTTTCAGTATATTTTTTTATCTTTTGCCGTTTGTCATTATTATCTATTGATCTAAAAAAAAAACAGTATACACGGATAATTAGTTAGGAAGAAGTGGGATAGTTTCTTCGTGGAATCATCTTTCTTTATTCGTATAGTAATATTCTAAATTATGTTACTTATTAAAAACGTTTTCATCACTTTTTATGATGAGAACTCAACAAAAAATAATTGAGATGTTTTTATGGCAAGCAAAAACAGCTGCAAATATTTTCATTTGAAGTGATAATTTTATGTTTTATGATCTTATGGCTTCTTGTGTTGGTCTCATTTGTTTTATTATTGTAGGCATTTGAAGACTTAATAATTTAGGATTTTCATAAAATTAAACCAAAATTCTTTCGATATTTAGTTTATTAGAGAACAAATTTCTTGTAATGACTAAAAACACTTAATATTATCACAGAGAGCTTGAAACTAGGCACTTTATCTAAAAGACATAAATATTAAAGTATGTAGGTACATTTTCATCTTAAACAAAAACCTAATTGTTTTTCCGTCCAGCGTAAGCAAAGGAACCGGACACTGCATAATCCTCATTCCCGTAAGATCCTTGAGGCCCTTGAGATCCATAATTTCCATTATTATTGCCATCAAAATTCCCATGATCATCCCCTTGTTGGTTGAGACCGTTAGGATCATCATTGCTGTCATGATTGTGATCGTTTTCATTTTGAGGTTCATCATAGTACCCACCCTGGAAGGGACCTTGGAATCCATATCCACCTCCATTACCAGCGCCGGGTCCGTAGTAGTTCCCGTTAAACTGGTTGTTATAGCCACCCTGTCCATTACCAAAGTAACCGGGTCTTCCCTGGTTAGGGAAACCTCCGTAGCCTCCTTGATGGCCTCCATACCCTCCATAACCTTGATTGGGATTACCATTGTACTGGTAGTTGTTAGGATAGTATCCATTGCTGTAGCCACCACCTCCTGCGCTGGCAGAAGACTGAGACTGGCTTATTCCAATGTTGATCGCTGGTGGATATCCTTGGTAGCCTTGCTGATAGCCTTGTTGTCCAAAGCCCTGGTTCCCACATATCCCGTGCTTCCTACATAACCTCTTTCTGATGCCGCGTGGCTCTCTCACTAACTCGGATGCCCCAGTTCCGTCTGCAATTTAAAAAGTGTTACAGAAAGGGTTCCATTATCGACAATAAAATAACGGTGCTGATGTTTATCGCTGAGCGAAATTTATCGCAGAATCATGACAGGTCGATATTGGAGAACAAGTTTATTATAGGCGAGTTAGACAAAGTTAGAGAAGCTCTTGGCTAAGAATTTAAACACAATGATAATTTGGTCTATATGGGTGTTAATAAAGTTAATATTGGTCTTGATGAGCGTGTTAAATAAGTTTGTAATGTAATAAAAGAGTAACCTTGAGATAGGGTCGCCCCGATGAGGGCCATGGATAAAAACACTCTCGTAACAAATGCCATGTTTTTGCTCGGGTGCTGTTGTCTTGTGCTGTTTTTTTGCGGGTCCATATAGTTTTTATAGGTCGCGGCGAGGCCATCCCCCACGCTTTGGTCGTTGATTCACTTTGATGTTTCCCACGGAATCGGAAGTGGATTATTAATTTTGCGAATTCGTAAACAATGCGATTCGGTAACGATCTGCTTTAGGTTTGATGGTGGATTGGTGGCTTGTAAAACAATGGCATTTAAAAGGCATGGAGTGGCTAAAGCTTCTAAAATTTTATGTCATCTCTGTGAAAAATGGGGAGTAGGTACAAACGTATGTTAATGATTTTTAAAAGATTATTTATTATCATGCCAGTTGAGGTAGTAACATATTACGTTTACCTACTGTTACAAGTTGATGATTAGTTATTAAATTGGCATGGAACTGGAGGTAACTTTTAAGATCAAAGCCACACAGGCATGTTCTGGGGCCTGTTTTATAAACTTCATATTTCAATTTACAGGTTACAAGTTTCCATTTGACACAACCTCGACCAATGACGACCAGCCATTTGAGCAGTGATGCCAGTTTAGACCTGTAAAATTGTTACTTGTAGCTTTATAAAACGTGCCCCTGATGTCACCTTTTGAGAGTATTTAATTGACAGCGAAAAACAAAAATCCGCTGATTCAACAATTATCGATCTAAAACTTCAACTATTTTATACTTAAATTGTACACCTTTCTCCACGTCTTTTGTTCTTCGTCTTATCGGAGGACGCTAACTTTCAAGGTCTTTTCATTCCCATAACAACAATGGTATCGGCCAGTATCATCATGAAACTGCCGGAAGAGGAAGCAGCTGGTTTCCTATTTACTATTAAAGTTTTATTTATTTGCATAAATTGCGAATTTTACTATAAAAGAGTTAGCAAGGCGACGCGTGGGCGTTGCCTGACCCTGCTGGTCGCTCAGTGGAAGCTATAATAGTTGAAACTACTTATAATACTATACTTTTTTTTGAGTACAGCTTCAATGTTCTAAATCAATACGAGTATGTTGAAGCATATTGTTTGTAGATAATTAATTATTTTTATTCTGTCGCACTGGATCATTCTCAGGCCCATGATACAGCGACTAATGAGTCCATTCTCTACGTCTCGTCTGGTCGTCTGGTCCAGTGTATCCTGCCATTTGTTTCTTGGTCTGTATCTTTTTCAGTCTTCCATGCCAAGTTAGTTATAGTCCAAAATGACTACCCAATAGAAACCAATTCACAGGAGTTTAATAAATAGAGCTTATATTTTTTTATCGGACCGACCCGTAAAGTGAAGTTGTAAATTACTTAACAAAACTTAAAACCAAACCTGAGGGTTTATTGTCTAACGCACTCGCAATCACGATCGTTTTCATTTTAAAAATCGTAGGCTTGTCTGCATACAAAATGAAAACAATTGCTCCACTTTGAACCCGGTTGTGATTGCGAGTGCGTTAGACAATAGCCCCTCTGTTTGCGTTCATTATTTAAAGTCGATACTTATTTTTGATTGTTTTGAGGATATCGTCATAAAACTCTACTTATCATATAAAAAGTAAAAGTGTGTCTATTTTGTTTGACCTTTCGCCATGTCTAAAATTACAAATAGGTGAGTACATATTATGGATTGACATTACACATACGCATGTACGGTCAACGGTCACGTAAACCTAGGACCCATTTCAAAAAACCGTGCAAGAGGACTTCTGCTCTCTCGGTCTAAATGTAGCAAATATATTATCGCTCGCGTTGGCCAACAAGCTCGCTAAAGTTATAACTATAGCCTTGGACCGTACGAACTTGAACTCGTACGTACATCAACGGACCTCAATACTGCGACCCAAAGCAAAAAGGCAATATTCGCAGATGAATCATAAACTTTTATACTACCTTTTACTTTCGAGCGACAGAATACGTGAGTGTATAAAATAGGCGTATCAGATCGTAAACATGATTTGCGACAGCGAAATTATCGGTCCATTTCATGTTCAGCTAAGTAAATTTCTACATTAAATTTTATTGCTTTTAGAAAATTAGAGAGTTAGTGAGAGGCATTCAAGTAGGAATTAACCTCCACCATATTTTTTCATCTACAATTTATAAATAATCGCTCAACTCCTATAATATTTTATAGTCATGGTAATTTAAAAAAAAAACATTTGTGATGGAAAGAAAGAACGAAAGAAACACTTTTCGACTATGGTACAACGCAAACTGCCTGTTAGGCTGGTGGAACCAGTAATGGACAAGAACCCAATGATGGACACTTGATTCTTATTTTACAGAAGACAAGGGTTTATTCATTTGAACAATCAATTTAGGACCGTATGAAATTTGAATTAAGAGTGAAGTGTCCATTACAGGTGCCTGTCAGCTAAAAGTTTCCATCACTGGTGCCGTCACCCTGCGGTAACCCGGTAATTTTATTTATATTATTATGTCAATCGAAAGCTCATTACTATTTTATCATAAGTGAATCAGATCAAGGGAGGGTTGTAATTTTTATTCCAACTCATTATCTGTGCGTAATGTAAATATGATGTGAATAGTATTCAGTACCCTTACCATGAGTTACAATTGACGTATTCGCTAGTGAGTCGAATGCTCTGTCCCTCGCATACCTCGTAGTATTCTTATAGAGTGCGAGAGACAGAGCATTCGACTCGCTAGCGAGTACGGTAATTGTAACTCATGGTAAAGGTACAGGACCTCTATTCGATTCGGTAAAACCATATTGCTTTTGACATGCTATCGAATTGCCAACGTTACTTGACAGCAACAGCGCCCGAGATAAAACTATACGATAAAATGTCAAACACAATGGTTTTACAGAGTAGGACCTAGGCCCAGATTCAATAATATTACATTCGCTATTACTAACTTTTTGATATCTAGAACACACCAGATAGTCTAGACAGTTACTCGTAATTAAAAGACGAACTAGTATTGGCATCATAAATTATCCATGGACTTTTTAATAACCATCGAGCAAGCCGTCGATGAAAGTGATGCTTCAACGAGCGATGCTATTACGATCTGACATCTGAATGAGGTAGCGAGGCTTTAGATGTTTTTGTTTTTGCTAACGGCAAATTATTTAAGGCGCGTGTTACCTACACGAAACTACAATAAAGACCTTTCTTTAAAGTTGTACTTCTCCTTAACGGATAATCTGGGAGCCCGTCGTATGGCATAATGATTGTTTATCCTAAAGATTGTCCTACTTTTGCCGCGATCGCTTATTTCGATATTTCTAAAATAGGAAATAAATCCAGAAGCATGCCTTATTGTGCTATTTTGGAATGTAAAAACGTTAGCCGCTTACCGCTTAATCGTTAACATTTTCCATGGTGGCGTGTTGTTTTTATGATAGTTTGAGTATTGGCGTCAACAGAGGGGCTAGACAAGATGCACTACGCTAACTATCGTTTCTAATCGCTTCGTTTTTAAACCAATCACGTCACTGGTAGATCACGTGACTTTTCGTATCACGTCATCTACAAGTGATGCGATTGGTTTAAAAACGTAACGAATAGAAACGCTGGTTAGCGTAATGCATCTTGTCTAGCCCCTCAGGTCTGATACTAAGCGAAGCTCAGCTCATGCCACTTCCACTGTTTCTTCTATTCCGTGATCAACACACACTGACTGACGGGTAACTACTACAGACTAGAGCAAATATTTTTGATCCTAAAAACTTCTAAGTAAATAAAAGAAACAAATATTCTTTATTAACATTCATTTATTTATTTATCAAAAACATATTTCATATTTTAATAACAATCTTAACAATATATTTAATTTCAAACGGAATAAGCAATCAGGTACAAAAAAACAATAAAAACAAGAGGCTACAGTTGATTTCTCTATTGACGATCCTAGATGAGTTCGCATCACAAGCGCAACTGAAGAAAAACAAATAGCTTAAGACCGCACACGGAGTCGGTCAATGACGTTACAGTCGTTCCTTTGATTTTTTTCATACACTAGTTTGAAAAGGAAGAACTAAAAGACTAAGTACATACAAATTGTCATTCATAAAATAAAATACATACAAAAAAGGTGTCCTGGTCTATTTTAGGAAGTATAGAGATACAAAAACTAAATAATTTTAACAATTATTTATTATTGTTTTCTGGCCCTCGTAGTCCTAGCTGCCAGACTTTGATATATTACCTATAAAGTAAGAAGTTATTTCCGTGCCAAAATCAAGTGGTTATTTTGTCGCTGCTACCTACAACAATAGGTACATTCAGCTGAATACTCGTGTCAATTCCTAGCTCTCGTTAGTTGATTTCAGATTAGTTGGTCTTCGCTCTTGCGATAGCCACTGCAATGGCTTCTCCGGTGTCACTCTGAGCGTTACTAATTGCGTTGCTGCCGGAGCTGCCAGAGTTGCCGCAACAATTGCTGTCACCAGGTTTAGAATCAGTGTACGCTGCCTTTCCTTGGTTGATTGGTTCCTGCTGTGGCGGAGACGGAGGCGGGGGCGGGGGCGGAGGAGGCCAGTATGGCGGCGGCGGAGGGGGAGGAGGAGGGGGTGGGGGAGGCCAGTACGGCGGGGGGCCTGGAGGAGGGGGTGGGGGCCAGAATGGGGGTGGATGACGATGATAGTGCGGTGGGCAATCGTCATCATAGTAGTGTGGCGATCGTCTCAGCCGTTTGAGGGGTTGTACAGCTTTTCCATCTGGAAATAAGATACATAGGTATGTTTATACATGTAGAATATAACTGAGTCTGTGTTATGAGCTGTTGAAGCCTGGAAAGTTCCTGGCAGCGACAGTGACAACGCTATAGCAGTTGCATATCCCTATCCCCACTTCCTTGCAAATTTTGTTTGATACCTTAAAGGGAAAACTGGTGGAAATTGTAAATAAATAATTGTGTTGTGGTTGTTTGAGCTAGTTTATTGACATAGTAAATCTTTACGTCAACCTGGGGCCCGTTTCATGAAGCTACAAGTTACAAATTACAAGCGGAAGTCTCTCACTAACTCCTTTTGCTAAAAAGAGAGTTCCGCTTGTAATTTGTAACTTGTAGCTTCGTGAAACGGGCCTCTGGTCGTCATTGGTCGAGGTTGTGTCAAATGGAAACTTGTACCTAACCTGTAAATTGTAATTTGTAGTTTTATAAAATAGGCCCCTGTAGGGATATAAACCCAAGTACTCGTCAGGACTACACTTCATGGTTGTTAAGGACTTGGTTAGACATTTAATGGACAAATCATTTTATAAAATGTAAAGTTCATGACGCAAATTCCCCAAGTATGTATCACAACACAAAACAGGAACTTATTATAATTTTGTAAAATATAATGCTTTGCCAAATTATATTTTGTAAAACATTACTGAACCATAGGATCGATTTAAACTGTACGTTTTGTCCAAGTAATTTCTATCAAAGCCAGACTTCTGCCTATACAGTCGTTAACTTATGAAAAATGCAATTTATCTAGCCCTGCCACTGCCCTGGCCCGAACTTGACTGATACAAGGATAATTAATCCCTAACGCAATTCTAACTGACTCTTGTCAAGAAAGATATGCACTGAGAGCTAATCCGCTGGCTTGACTTAATGGTCCCTTTAGCACCCCCAAAAGGGCATCTCCTTTTAAGCTAGAGATAAACCAACGTACTTAAATACCTTTTTAGAGACAATTACTCGTTTATTTTTCAAACGGTATAAAAAATCGACACTAATGAACGACCTACACCTTCGACCCTGTGCCTACATCCTTCCTTTGGAAATAACATAAGAAACTAAGTAAACTAAGCCCTAAGGCTGCCTTTCCATTGAGGCTGAGACGAGTGGAGCTGTGCCAATATTAACCAATCGAAGCCGCATGCGGTCACGTCGAGCGCGCCTTGCGCACGTTAGTTAAGATTCTATTGGTTAATATTGGCGTAGCTCCGCTCCGCTCTTCTCCACTTCAGTGGAAAGGCAGGCAGCAATATAGTCCTAAAGTTTCAAAAACATATTAAAGTACCCCTGGTAGGCACGAGGTTGGTCATTAACTGACTCCAAACGCGGCCGAAAGATACTTACATTGAGCATCAGCTGAAGAATACTCCGCTATCACTAAGACGAGGAGCACGATGCTTGCTCGCCACATGTTGCCGGTCCAATTTGAGACATTATTCTGCAATCTAACATATTTATACCCCGATATGAATACAGCAAACATTGCTAGAAAATACCCCGAGTTCCTAGTCGGGTAAAGCCACCAGTTGCCGGACACTCATTAAAGACATGTTTTTCCTCGAAGCTAATAGCGGCATCGATAGTTGATCCAAAACCTTGACTTACAACTTTACAACATCTATTTATTTATGTATTGTGTTGATTTAAATAAATAAAATACAGTGTTCAATATAAAACAAAGTCACCGAGTCCCAAATAAAGCTCTAGGCTCAGTGCCTCATTAAGGGGCGCTATCTACTAGGCTAATCGCGTTGTCAAATTAAAGTTTGGTGCAATTACACCATAATTTACAAAACATTGTTTAAGTTACAATTAAATGGCATTAATGACTTGGGCCATGATTTGCCTGAATTTTTAAAGTTTCACCGGGAAGTATCGGCAAGTGATCACGAAACGGTAAACGTTTTTGATTTTATTTTATGAATTTAATTATAAATGGTTTTTTACTATTTTCTCATATTTCTCAACTTGATATTGTGTAAAATACAGGAATTATTGATAACACATATAGATACATATAGGTAGGTACACGAGTACATATCCCAAGCTAGAATCATAGTAAAATGATAAACGCGAATATGTTGTGCAAAAAGAGTTATTTATTTACACAATTATTTATTTCATTTTATAAACTGTTTACCGTTCCTTAACCGTTGTCTAAAGCTTAGTTTTGGATTAGGTCAATTTGTATAAGGTTTTTGCCCTTTATTTATTCATTATGATTTATTTACACATAAACGCAAAAGCCGAGTTTTATTTACGAGAAGGTTACAACTGTCCACTGACTGGCTCGTCTACCTTGTATCTAGAAGGTGCTAATAACAAACGCTCGCGCTAAACCTCAGTTTGTCGTCGAAGTATAATTTTTCAGGTGAATCACAAGTTTTAGCTTTATTTATTTGTTTGTGGTCGCGATGAGGCAATCGTCGCGATATTTGGTGTTCTTGTTAAGTTGTGGGTTTACGGCCCCGGATAGATGTTTTCCTTTCGTAGGTACTTTTCCATTGATATTGATAACGTATTTATCTACACTCATATCATAAGTTCTCTATAATGCGTTCAGAATCCGTAGACAACAACCAGCATTACTTGATACAATTTTACTATGTTTTCTTGTCTGTAGCTGTAATGAAAAGTTAAAATTACGATACAACCTTTGATAAAGTAATGTTGTTCAAATTTGGAACATCTTCCAAAACCAAAAAATTCAAACAGGGGGCCAATTCTAGTATCAATTGAACGTCGACTCGGTATATTTGAAGTAAAGTGTCGTACGCCATTTTGATTTCGAATGACATTAGAATAGGGACTTTGTTAGTTTGTCTATAATTTAAAAAAAACATTTATATTCGTGACACAGGTTAGCTTTGCCGCCATGTTTATTCTGCCGCCTACTGAACGCATCTTAGAGTACTTATAATATAATATATGTGTGTAGATAAAGTAATGTATGTAACTGTACATAATTAGGCCTTAAAACACTCGTGTGATCTTATTATGAAACTCGCCTTCAGCTCGTTTCATAAAACCACACTCGCATTTTAAGGACCCTCTTTATGTATCAGTTACATAAAATACTATAATGTGTTACATATCTATCACAATGTAGTTTTTTTTTTTACTGTATCTATATAGCAAATATTTATTATTACTTCAAACCATACAAAAAATTTTTTTTTACTAAACTTATGAATATGTGTATCTACGGCAAATCAATATAAATATGATTGGA
Source organism: Acleris cristana (assembly GCA_948252455.1). Taxonomy (NCBI): domain Eukaryota; kingdom Metazoa; phylum Arthropoda; class Insecta; order Lepidoptera; family Tortricidae; genus Acleris; species Acleris cristana. The sequence continues at coordinate 3,050,652 of OX411774.1, read as the reverse complement.
ATGATTATTAGTGGATTCCGGCTCCATCTTCGCATTCGAATGCTCTGATGTGTCTTCTCGTTGCCCTTACCCTGGTGGAAACTGCTCTTATTACTGAAATTTGCACCTTTACTTTAAGCCAATAGATTATTTGTGAATATGACTTTTGCCATTTTTCATTTAATTTCAAGGCGGTTTCTTAAAAAAAGCTGTTATATTAAATCCCAAGGGCTCCATCACAAGAGATGACTAGAGGAGTAAAGGAAGCTCTTACGTCCTCGCGGCTCGATCATATTTTTAAATGTTTCTCTCGGCTATGTTTCTGTGCTGTTTTTTGCCAGGTGAGGTTGTTGTATGAGGAAGCGTCGGTATTTACTATGCGAACATCAAAGTACGCTTTCCTCGCAGGTTCCCACACGCTGTTCAGGGTATTGATTCTCTCAAAAGCAAAGGTGAGCCAACGCAGGAGTGATGTGCAAGCGGCGAGTTTAAGTAGTCCCGTTAAAGCGAACAAAACACATTTCAGCGAGTGTATTCAATTTGGCAGCATGGCTTCTCGAACGTATAAGGCTGCCTAATTGAGAATGCACTCGCTAATATGTGTTTTGCTCGCTCTGACGGGACTACTTAAACTCGCCGCTTGCACACACTTCACTCCTGCATTCGCTCACCTTTGCTATTGAGAGAATCAATACCCAGTAACAGGTCACCTATAAAGGCCCGTACAGACTACGTTAGTAATTTAGTCGAGTAATGAGTATTTTAGGAACTAAATGTGTCTGAACAACGAAAATTTAGTCGAGTGGTATTCTTCTGGACTAAATCACAACTAAAATACTCACTACTCGACTAAATTACTAACGTAGTCTGTACGGGCCTTAAGAGCTGGTTGGGTTGGGTTGTGTTTGCTTCACGCGTTATAGGTTCTATTGTGCCAGGTCCCCAGGCTAATTCGGCCCAATGTCGATTTTTGTTTTGTCATCTATATATCTCATATACAGGGTGGAAAAAACGAACGCCGCATGGACGGCAACCACCTTAAATATTGGTTATAGCAAATTCTACGTAAAGGAGACTTACTTTTATTTATGAAAACAATAGTAACTGCATTTATGGATTTTTGAAAATTCTTCTGCCTTAACTGGGAATCGAACTAGTCGAATATGGCAAAACAATAAATTCGTGTCATTTTTATTACGGTTTTTATTTAGTTTAAAGGTATGTGTGTGCGATCTATCTACAGTTGATGGGAATGATGGGGTACACTGCCCGCTGACAGACAGACGGACGGACTCTTTGGGTTCGGAACCCTACAAAGGTCCCATAACTACTAAAAATCCCAGAACATACATACGTGGGGTGATTTGGATGATTTACTATCATTTAGGTTAAAAGGAAAATCCATCACTTAAACCTTTGACGTTCGACCTGTCTGAAGTTGGATTAAAAGTTATAGTATCCTAAGGCCCGGTTTTATAAAGGTCCGTTAGTAAATATTTCAGATCAAATTTTAGTAACTTCATACAAGTTTTGACATTCCTGACCGAAATTTGATCTAACGGATCTTTATAAAACCCAGCCTTAGTGAATTTAGTCAAAATGTAATGTCCTTAAAAATACTTATACCTAGTTAAATTTATTTTCGCTAATATTAGTGAAGCCCAAATGGAATTTTGTCTATTATTAATTAGGTGCAAATTGAAATAAGCACTAAAGTGAATGAAGTCTACTATTATGAATTAATTAAGGTTAAAATGTATGCAGCTTCAAAGTACCGTTTCTCTTACCTACCCACCTTAGGTCCAAAGTCAACCTGACATTCTACAACAATAAGGTTGAGTTTCCTAAAAGTTACAAATGACTTGACATCTCTAATGACATTGGCGACTTCAAGCATATTTTTCTTGAAATGGGTCACACATTTACGTTCGTGATAGTACATATATAAAGTACAACATATTTACGATTGGTCATTTTTCTCAGTGTACGTAAATACAAATGGACTTATTTCTTTCGACCTATATCACATTGGACAATTTTACCATTGGACATGTTCTATTTTAGACGAATTCCAAAGTGTAATTTTTCCTAGTAGGGGAAATATTTGTGTAGGCATGAGCGTGAGTATTTGTTTCTGAGTCTTGGATGGTTTCAATGTAATTAAGTAAGTACTAAGTATATTTATTTTTATAAGGTGGTTTATCATTCTCTTATAGTGCCCATAGTATGTACAAATAAATCTATTCTTAAACTGGGCCTCTATTCTACGACGTTTAACAAAATTGCTGTTGCCGTGTTATGGTATGGTTTTTAACTCGGCGTCCGTTACTGTCAAGTAAATAAGAGCTATTAAAACGTTGACAGTACGATAACAGGTTAAAAGCGGTATTTTTTGCCGTCGTAAAATGGAGGCCCTGAACGTTCCTCCAATTATGTGTTCCACTCAAATACATTTCATTGGTCGATTAGTGAAGGGTTGTTAATTTTTTAAATAGACGATCTATAGATAACAGCCTAGAATTTAGTCTGGGACCTTGAAATTGTGTGGAATCGTCCCCTGATATTTATCATTTAATTAATTTATTAATTTGTACAGTCAGTTTGTTTGATTCTTAGACCAACCTTATCATCGTTTATTATCGTGGTCATTTTGGTAGTCACCTATAACGAGTTTTATATTGTTGGCCAAAGCATCAAATTAACTTGGCTATGCACGATACATCCAAGTGTAAATACCTAATGCTTAACAGTAACTATCAGTGAATAATTTTGGTCACAAGACCAAAAATGTGTTTTACTTGTGTCTACTAGACTAATATAATACAAATTTGGTATGTAGAAATAAAAATATTGTATAGGTAAATGATAAATCGTTTATTTGATTAAAAGGAAAACATCACTTTAATAAATAATTATGCTTGACAAAATCTATTATGCAAAACAATCAGGTACAAGGTTTTAACCACCAATCGAGAGCGCTATCGCGTTCCCACTGTGACTCTTCGCGTTGCTGAGAGCGTAGGTGCTCTTGCCACACGTGCTGCACCCAGCCTGCTGGCCGGCGGTCTGAAGACCCTGGGATGCAAGACCAAGAGCTCCATTCAACGCAGATTGACCATCACTAAAGCCACCAGAACCAGAAGCACCTAGAGAAGCACCAACTTGTCCTGAGCCTTGAGATCCGGATCCCTCCTGCCACGCACCTCCAGACTGAGCCTGTTGTTGGTTTCCGGAGAATTCAGTTCCTTGGGCGTGTTGACCATAACCACCCTGGGCAGAAGAAGCACCACTTTGAGCGTTCGAGTTGAACCCATTCCCGTGCTTTTCTTGGGTGAAAGCCTGCTGTTGTTGGCTGTTGCCTGAAAAGCCTTGTCCTTGACCTGAGAAGGCCTTGCTCTGTGATTGGCTTTCAAAACCACCTTGGCCGTTTCCCTGGAATGACCCGCCATTAGTTTGCTGTTGCTGTTGCTGTTGCTGTTGATTTCCCGAAAGGTCTTCCACTTGGTTGGAAGATGCACTTGATCCGGCAAAAGATCCGCTTTGGCCGTTTGATTGGAAACCTGATCCTTGACCACCTTGGCCGCCTTGGGCTTGGAATTTAGATTCGCCTCCATGACCTTCAAAATGTTTGCCTCCTCCACTCTGGTAAGAGTAATGAGATTCCTTGAATTGGCTAGATTTAAAGTTTGAGCCGCCACTGAAACCGTTAGATTGCCCGCCAGATCCGCCGGATGCACCAGAACCGCTTCCATAACCCCCAGATCCACTGCCATATCCAGCTGAACCAGACCCTCCAGCGTGTCCACCGGCGCTCCCAGAAGAACTGGCTGCGTTATATCCACCAGCCGAGCCTGATCCGACATCGCCTCTTCCTGATGCACCAATGCCTCCTGCTGCCCCGGCGTTAGCTCCGGCATTACCCTCAGCCGAAGCGATGGAGAAAGCCTGACTACCGGCCTGGGAGCCGCCGTCGGCAGCGGCAGCCGCGCCACTGAACACTCCCTGTCCCGCACCGTTCGCGCCTTTAGTGAACCCGCTCCAGTTCTGAGTGCGGAATACTGGTGGAGGCGGCGGAGGGGGAGGGCCAAAAGGTGGCGGTGGGGGAGGACCAAAAGGTGGCGGTGGGGGGTGACCATAACCACGGCACTCGTCGCAGCCTGGAGAACGCGCTACCCTTTTGAGTAGCGTATCTGGAATAATAACACAAGATTATGTCACCATATTCAGTGAAGTATCGTTTATTAGTTGCTATTGGAAAATGAGCGTATTTAACAGTTTCAAATGTCTGTGTAGTTAGTAGAAATAAGAGTCATTTCATATTTTGGATAACCATGATTATTAAGATTATTTTAAGATAAAACACTGTTTACCATCGGTATGAAGCACAGCAGCTTGAACCGCCAATGCGGAGAGGACCAAGAATACAACAGTTGATATCGCCATGTTCGACTACCGAATTGTTCTGAGATAGAAAAGCATCTGCCTCCTAATTTATACTAGAAGAAGCTAGTGATAAACAGTTTCTAAGAATAGTGCGGCGGGTACCAATAGGTTAGGTATTCATATGGAAGCAAATCAAAAATGTCAATATTACTTTACCACAAATATGGCAGAAATTCACACGGTGGTCATACTTTTAGTGCATATGTATTTTGCAAAAAATCTAATAGAGCTGAATGATGTCATATGCATGGCAGTAGGAATCGGGGAATTTTATAAAATGATACTTACCTTTATTTCTATTAGACACGTTATTTATTCGTCTCATTTTCATCATTCTCAGCATCCGTCTTCTTGTTGTTACTACCAGCAATGATAATCGCTTAAATCGCTTTAGATAGAATTTGGAACTATTTATTGGAGCGCTTTTGGCCAAGGTCAGATCGTCATTCAGCTTTATTTTTTAAATGCACCTTGCATTTTGTTACTGAATAATGAGCAATATTTCAAAAAGTATCTACTTAGGTACCAAGTAATTTTACATTGTCTACCTCTATTGCTATTGTGCAGTTAACGCTATAATAGTGCTTATTAACATGACAGTAAAGACGGCCAAGCTATAAACAATACCTACGATTGCAAGAAGTGTAAAAACAAGCAGAATAAAGGTGCAGTAGAGATTGGAATGGAGTTGCACTTGTGTTGACTTAATATATGACTTGACTTAATAGCCCCAACAATTAATAAAAACCATCCACTATAGATCACCAACAAGGGATCATTAAAATGGAGAAAAATACCTCTATTATATGATGATATCCAAAATTGTAGGACTATCAAGTTAAGTATTTAGTAAATACTAATAAGTGACTAATTTGAAGAGTACCAAACAAAGGTTACAAACTGGGTTAGTCGAAAGTAAAAAAGATTATGGCCAACATAACTGCATTTCTGTTGATATTCGTCTAGGTCTCTAGGTGTTAATAGAAGATCTGCCTTGTGTGACCACGTTAAATAACCTTTGTTATACATAGTTGAGGCATATTATCTAACTTTAGATAATTTAGATATCCTGTATTGGCCCTGGTCGATTCAAATCTCTTAACTTTTATATTATTTATTTCGACCAAGTAAAATAGGACATATATTATTATCTCAGTTTTAGATGCTCAATGACATCGTTTTGAAACACAGTTTTAATTCCGCTTTGAAAAGGTTAAAGCTACACCGTATCGCTATTTCACATTAGTTGAGTCAAGATATCTACAATATTCCGCGTTTTCCTTTCATATTTTAAAGCTTAACCTTAAAATGGTATTTGTATCATAGTTTGGCAATGGTTTTCTGGGTTAATTTTAAATTATGCTATGTTATCGGTGATCCAGGTAAAAGTACCTTCTTCTTCTTCTTCTTCATTGGAGCTTTTCATTTATGACAATAGTGACACTGGTTCGTTTATGTTCATTATTCTGAAGAAAGGTGACCAGGAGCGGCCATTTGGGTCGAAACACTAGCGGGCATATTAAGGATGTTTGATATCTCATTTTAGTTCGCTCTTCTAGGAGTCATATGCCCGTTTGCACTCAACTTAAGATTCGCTTAATTTATTGCCTAAATTGTTTAATTTTTATTGCCTAATTTTTAGCTCGGCTAGGCAGCTCTTAAGCTTAGGTGTATCTTAAAACTAGGACAAGCCTAACCCAAGTTTAGTGCCAACTGGCAATAGTCTACTATGTTGTAGCCTTTGTAGGTATACTTATAAAGGCGTAATTTCATTTACCTTAGGTGTTTCCTATTTTTCTACATTTTATTGCACGTCTACATACTTTTTTTTATTTTCATCAGCATGTTCAGTCTCGATGATCAATAAAATGTAATAATAATAACCATTTCGTTGCCTTTCAAAAGACAGCTTCAACAGACATTGGTACAAACGATTCTCGTTTCCCTTGACATATTTTAGTAGTTTACCCTTGCATTGTAAGTTATTTATTTTATTAGCTTTTTTTGTTGGTAATTTACTGCGGGGTGAGGAGGGTCCGGATAAGAGTGAAGACAATTTAAGTATTAAAAGAAGAAATTTAATGTCGTCAGGCTTTCCACAAGGTGAAACGGCCGTCTGTTAAAAGATTCTCGGGATATTACTGGATGCAAATAGCACAGAACTGAAGATCTTTGAGGAAGGCATTGTCCAGTCCAGTCCAGTGGATGTTCTGCTGACATTATGATGACGATGATCGTTTCGATATTTATTTAGTGTCTGTCATTTCGGTTTTTGTTAATTTAATTTTTGGTCTTTGTGCACGGGAATAGCTGTATGTGTACAACATTTTAGGGCTCCGTGCCCGAAGGGAGCCCATCTAAACCCTATTAATATGCCTCCGCTGTCCGTCTGGTATGATTATAGTAGAAACCCTGAAGAAAAACTACAAATACTAAAAATCTTCAAGTGTATTCTGATTGATTCGAAATCTAATTAAAATCGGAATATAACAATACCTACTGTGCGGTGGTACGGAATCCTCGGTGCGCGAGCCCGACTCGCACTTGGTCGGTTTTTATCACTTATACTTTTTGAGAAAATGTGACAGCGACTTTCAGACATACAGACAGACAGATATGGTATTCTAAATTAGGGAATGCAATTTAACCGGTTATTAACCGTTTTTGTATGAAAATAACCGGTTAAAACCGGTTATAACCGGTTATTTGCATTCCCTATCTAAAATGCAGCTTAAACTAGTTAGTGGTGAGTAAAACCACATGTTTTTTTTTTGTATTTTGTCTTTTAGGATTTAGATTACCAAAAAAACACTCCGATCCAATTTTTTTTTTAGGTAAGTACTTACACCAAGCCAATCGCGTAGGCAGCGCCTAAATGGCCTGTCAGCCTCTTACTTATTTACGTCGTTTCTGTCAACATGAAACCCTAGCGTTAACTATTTCACATTAGGAGCCCGTTTTGGCTCTGGGGCTTGCTCCAAATCCATTACCTCGTTTTCATCATTTGCAAAAGAAAAAGAAAAAGGCGAAGGCCCCATGGGCAGCTGCGGAGGCCTATGCAGTTGCCACCGCGTAGGCCTCCGCAGTCTTCACGGAGGGTTTTGCAGTCTCCTTCGCGGAGGGTTCCGCAAAAACCTTCGCAGTTACAGAAGAAGAGACCGAGGCAGAAGCCTTCGCAGTGGCAGCGGCGGATACCAAGGAAGTGGCCCCCCCGCTGGTGGACAGAATGGGGGGAAAAATGGTTTAGGCGGCTGTCGAAGTGGGCTATGATTGTGTTGCCTATGCTGATCGTACTCTGACCAAGGCGCTACTAAATTATCCACCGAAGAATGAGTAGCCCTATAACAGCATTAAAAGCAAGCAGTTCCAGTAGTTTACATAGATATATTTTTCAAATAAATACCCGTAAGTCCTCAATAGCTCAGAACTCGGAGGAATTTAACGGACTCACACCAAATACTTACACAAGTTCTGATTGAACAGGTAAATATTTAGTTTCTTATGTCACATGTCGTGTGTTTCCAGTGTTAATAAACTTTATGCTTTATAAGAGTGATATTTATTCTTTATGTAAAGCAACTGTCAAATCAACGCAAAACTTTATATTAACTATGGTATTGTAACAAAATGGGGTTGACGACACGTTGGCCTGGTTGGTAGTGACCCTGCCTACGAAGCTAGGGGTCCCGGTTCAAATTCCGGTAAGGGCAGATATTTGTGCGATGAACACGAGTATTTGTTCCTGCGTCTTGGATGTTTTCTGTGTATCTAAGTATGTATATTATTGTACAGTCACGAGATTTAATTTGGTACCCACCTTAGGTCCAAAATCAATCTGACATTCTACAACAATAAGGTTGAGTTTCCTAAAAGTTACAAATGACTTGACATCTCTAATGACGTTGACGACTTCAAGCATATTTTTCTTGAAATGGGTCCCAAATTAACGCTTGTGACCGTATATAATATATCTTTAATACTTGTACGTATGTTTACCGTTGTCCCCACATAGTATCTACAACTTACAAGCCGCTTAGTTTGGGACTAGCTTTTATTTTTCTTACTTAATTATTGCGAGGCTGTGCATTGGGCAAAAAAAATATTGGAATGTATCATTTCCCAAAAAGTTACCTACTATTATTTTGGTTTTAGTTTAAGGATTACAATACCACTTATTACGTCGGTTAGACTTGTAACCAAACAAAAACGGCGATGGGAAATAGCTTTTTGGAAAATTTGGGAAATTGTACATTTGGCCAAAAATATTTCATCCGAACTGTAGCTACATAATTTCTTACTAATTTCTAGTTTAAACAGTCAGCGGCAAAAGTAGATGCACAGTCGAAGAGCTCAAAATTATCTACACTCGCTCTTATTCTCTAGACAATAGGTTCGTACATAGATAATTTTTAACTCTTCGACTGTCCACCTACTTTTGCTCCTGACTGTATCTATATCTTATGGCGGGCATAATGTTGCCATATAATAAAGGACTTAGGTAGGTAACGTCATTCGTACATAAATAGTTAAACTTGTCCAGCCAAAGCTTTCCTGGAAATTTACTAAAGTTTACGTTAAACAAACACTTTTGCAGAAGAAAAATTTGCCAAGTTCAAGTTTTTTAGATGATAACTTATACCGCATTTTTTTGTATTTTAAATACTGTGCGGCATTTAGCAACAATAAAACTGATCAAAATGTATTAACTTACAGCCAAATTAAAAATTAACAGGCTTTTAAATTGGTATAATGAAATCCGACAAAATGTGTTTGTTTCCTCTCTTCTTTGTTTTTAAGGGTGTGCTCGCTAATCACAAAAATAATAGTCCTAAAACTTAAAAAAATATAATTTATTTATTAATTGGGCACCTACTTACATTTATTCCGTACCCTAACCGTTAGTTCATAAGGACACAGGTAAGTATGGCGTGAATTTCCGAAATTAAATTTTACATGATTGCGTCTTTCTTGATCTTAAGTTTTGCTATTTTCATTAGAAATAATATTAGTGTCCATGTCTAATTAACAAAAAAATATTGCGAAACAGTTGACAAAGCTTTGGGGGTTTTGGTCCTTCGGGAAAATTAATACTTCTGAATATATCTGCAATTGAGAGAACCTTAGCAAAGATAATTTGCGAATTGAAAATCCGCTACAAAGTATAAAAAAACAACCCACGCCAACAGACACTCCCATCGTTTAAAAACCACAAAAGTAACATTGTCAGTCTACGTTCACTTTCCAAAAGACCCAGAATTAGAACTAGCGCTGGACTGAGCAGTTCCACCGCTGCCTCTGGTGATGCTTATACTCTTTGATATGCTGATTGATCCTCCTCCTTGACCCAAGCCTCCTGGTCCCTGGAATCCAGGACCTCCGAAGCCGCCTGGGCCCCCAGGACCCCTAGGACCCCCAAAACCTCTGCGACCGCCTGGACCTCCATAACCGTAGCCACCTGGACCTCCAAAACCTGGATCTCGTTGAATTCCGAAGCCAGGGTTCCCTCCGAAAGCACCGGCCTGAGCGTTGGCTTGGCTGAAGGACCCTCTATATTGTGGAGCTGAAAGGAATTATAGGATAATTATTATTACAATTCGTAATTATTATTTATTGACGTGATGACGTGTGTCGTAGCGTGATGGCACCAGTGTTGGACACTTTAAACTGACAGGCACCAATAATGGACACTAAATAATAGAATTATGAATTTAATAATTTGTATATCTCGATAACGAGGGAATTGTTCTATTTTTTTATGGAAATGTCTTAATTCAAATACTCGTAGGTATGATACAATAATAAATTGATTATCGCAAAAAAATATTTACCCTTATCTTCTGTAAAATAAGAATCACCACTGGTTCCATCACCAAAGGGATTTCTAATCGGAAGTTTTTTTTTCAGATTGTTAGATTTAGAATGAGACCTATTTTTACCGGCTAATAAATGACAAAAAAAAGTGGACGTATTGCCACGGCTATATAATTTTAAAAATAATTACGATATTTCATAAAGTTTACAAATACGGAGGTAACTTATTGTTAAACTAATTTAGACTAACCTGCATTCACTCCAATCAGACAGACGAACAAACACAAGCAAACAACAGAAACAGCCATAGTGAACGAGTTCTAACCACTGACGCCTCTTCTCGCCTATCAGCCATATATACACACTGCCAGTGAACACCACTCGTGCCAAGAACTCCAAAATGGGTCTGTTTTGAATACAGATGAGGGAGTCCAACACTTAATGAGTTAAGGCGACAGACAAGAATTTTAGCACCATGCCTATAAAATCTCACTTACGCGATAAACACTCACAAGCAATTAAATCGGATCGCTTTACGTATAAATTTGCACCTACAGTGACTCTGTTTCATAGCTCTTGATTTGATAACAAAGCCTTCTTGAACTTTGGTAATACATGGTTCTGGTGACTTAAAGGAAATCGAACTCTTTTGTTAAAGAGAGAAGAATCATGTTCTGTTGTGCAAAGTTGGAACATGAATCATTTATTTGCTATCTCGTGGTTTCTGGGGGATTACCTTGTGTATTTTTAATACCCATAGTCAAATATTGGTTTCCCCCATTGATTGACTATGCGAACATTTTCTATGAGCTCATAATAGATGCTGACTGGAATTTGTTTATCCAGTGAATCCCGTTACACTCGTTAGTTAAGCATGTCTGCGTCTTTCTTTCTCAAGACGTAAGTCTTCAACTAGAGTGTTATAAAGACAGTGTTAATATGTTAGTATTAATTATTTTAGATCTTATTTCAACACGTCCAAAGACGATGATGCTTTGCTTAGCCTACGCAATCGTGCAATGTTATTAAATGTATAGGGGCGCGTCTTCTTACGCCAGACTTACACTTTGCGAAGTGCAAGTGCGAAGTTCATACATTTGCTGTCAAGTAGCAAGTAGCAAATGTTATTAACTTCGCACTTGCACTTCGCAAAGTGTAAATCAAGCAATAGGCAAGTTGCTTACTGCGAGGCAGTGGCGTCGCAGCTCGGTCGAGGCTTGGCATTTGTAAAGAATCGAGGCACGGGTGCCTATGCTTTGTTGCAGTTCGCGAAAGAGATGATATGGCAAAATAGTGCGTTCTTCCGACTCAACCAACACTGCTCGACTGAGTACTGCTACGATGTAGGACGTCCATCCGCCGCCACCTTTACTCTTGAGTGATTAAGTGACTTCCCGATTAAGAGTGAACCCTATACCACAATCATGGCAAATGGTACTCAGATAGTGGTAGCTCTTCATGGGTTTTACAGGGCTATTTGCCTTACAGCGTTCCCATAACCCCCTGTGAAAATGCGGAAGGTGAAACGCCCCGGGGTTGCACCCTGAGGACCCTGCCAAGATGCACTACGCTAACTAGCGTTTCTATTCGTTTCGTGTTTAAACCAATCGCGTCAGTGGTTGATGACGTGATACGAAAAGTGATCTACAGGGACGCGATTGGGTTAAGAACGAAACGAATAGAAACGCTAGTTAGCGCAATGCATCTTGGCAGGGCCCTCAGATCCCCATTGCGGTGGGTTCGAATAGGTATCCCTCGTGTCCAAAAAAGAAAATTTAATGTACCTTACAACGAATTAATCATCAGTCTAAGTTTATAGACCCTTGCTTTATTTACGTAGTACAAAGTTATACGTGTAGTCGCGAACTGTACTGATCGAAGTGTAGGTTCAGTTAACCAATTTGATTCCCAGTCCACTATCGACTATGTTAAAGTGAAGGTTGTCACCCAAATTTAAGTGACTTATGATTTGGTTCACAACGTTTCGTTGACATAATAGTCCATCCATAGTGGCCTAGGAATCAAATTGGTCGACTTTACTAAGATTCTGTGTGTGTGTATTTTTCTGGAGCGTCGAAATAAAACCAATGTTCTCACTGCACAAGCAGTTATATTTCCTTGCCAATTATTTATGTGAGGAGCGCTACTATTTTCTTCCAGAATCTTGGATATTCGTTATCTAATACCTTTAGTACACAAGCCGTATGGATCTTAGTTTGGGACTAGGCCAATTTGTGTGAGATTGTTCCCAAAAAAAACATATCTTTGAAGTCAAATGTACAGTGCATATTTTAGTTTCTTGTCGCGGTCATGTATTCAAGTCAGAGTGGTGTGAATTTAGAATACAATAGCTGTGTTCTCCTCTTGGGAAGCGCTGGTAGATTTTTGATGTCTAAGGGCCTGTTGTTTGATCAGTAGTTAAACTAACTAATGGTCAAAAATGGTTACTAATAGTTAAATTCTCAAGGAAATGTGTCAAATTTTCGATTCCTTTTTCGAATTTTAACAATTAGTTGAGTTAACTACTGATCAAACAACAGGCCCTAAAAGTGCCCGTGCGGCCTACTTACTGACTAAACATTCATCTTATATCTTTTACTACACTACACTTTAGACAGAAGAGCCTAACCAATAAGATTCTGGTTCTGAAGAATATTCTGCACTTCAAGCTTCATCTATGTCATAATTGTTGTTTTAAATAATATTTACCAAAATTATGGTAACTACTGGTAGATACCGGTATAATATTTTCCATTTCAATTAAATTAAAAAGGCAAGTATTACTTAATTGATAAAACTTTTATTTGATTTATTTTAGCAAAATAAGAGAGTTCCCAGGTAATTTTCATACTCAATAGTGAGCTTATTCTGTTTGCATTTTTTATCAAAAGCTTAGGTATTTGACAGAAACAAATGTACTTACAGACGCTGTTCATTATAAATAAGGTCACACTATAACATAGCATTAATAAAACTAACTACTCAAGCTTCAGAAAATCCATTTATTTAAAACTTAATTTAACAAATTCATACTTAAGGTTAAGCTTACTTAAACATAAGGTACTGTAGTTCTGTTGGTGTTATTAAACTGAAACCAATTGGAGTTACTGCTAGGGTAACATATGATCTCTTACACCGTAAAGGCTTACGGAATTGTTTTTTTATGTAACTGTCACACAATCAAGACTCTTGTGATATTATCTCATATTTCATGACGTACGATTTTAAACTTAAACGAGAAGATAATTCAGTTCAAACTCATACATCTCGGAATATCAGATACGAGTTTTTTCTAAATTGGTAACGATATTATGAGTAGCTACTTACATCGGGACACGAGGCATAGCCTAGAAAAACAGATACCATCCCAAAGATACAATTTACGTAACAGCTCTAAGCCTATTTAATGAAATATCAAAAAGATTCATCGATGTCATTGGAGCAAACTGACCGAAGAGCTGGCGGTTTCCTCGCTCAATAAATTAGTTTAGCTCACAGGTTTAGATTCAATGAGGAATTGCTGCCAGCGTGACCAGCGTCTTCGATACAACGCCGCAGGGGCCATTCTTAGATTTAATGTTCTAATTTATTTTTATATCTTAGATTCATTTGTTTTATACATCGCATGTAATAGTTTCATGTCTTTTCTCCAATAAATATTTCTTTCCCATTTACGTACGAGTAACATACATCTACTATCTAACTGATCTAGCATTAGAACTAGCACTGGACTGAGCACTTCCAGCACCCCCTTTACTGATGCTTATACTCTTTGATATGCTGATAGATGTTCCTTGGTTCGAGCCTCCTGGTCTACGGAAGCCGGGAGGCCTAAAGCTGGGGCCGTTTCCTCCCGGGCCACCAGGACCTCCAAATCCTCTTGATCTTGGAGGTGCTTGGACACCGAAGCCAGGGTGGAACTGGATCCCTCGAAAACCACCGGCCTGAGCGCTGGATTGGCTGAATGATGATCCCAGTTGAGGAGCTGGAAGAGGATAAATCAATTATTAATGCTTACCAATACATATTTTTGCGTTAGGGTAAGTTTTGCTTTTAATCCACGAATCAAGCTTATTTCATCCGATATTGCAAATAGTTTAAATGAAGGTATGGCCCCTTCGTGGATTGAACAAATTGGTAAAACACCTATATTACTTTATGGATCATGTAGAAAGATTGAAAATTTGTGGATAAATAATATAAAATATAAAATAAAATGATGTAAGGACAGGATGATGAATTGATGATTAAGGATTCGGTCGCGGATTTACTTTTTTTTACGATTTATCTGTTTATTAGGATATGTTTAAATAACATGACGCCTCATTAAAGTTTATAAAATCAGCCGCCAATGAAATTAAACAAAGATTTGTTGAGCTAGCTAGTTATTCAAAAGAACCAACCTGAGTACACTCCAATCAGACAGACGAGCAAGCACAAGCAAATAATAGATGCAGCCATAGTGACCGAGTTCTAACCACTGACGCCTCTTCTCGCCTATCATCCATATATACACACTCCCGTTTACACCACGTGACACGTACCAAATATTTAAAAATGTACCATTTTAAATATAAATGAAGGAACGGGCACTGAATAATTTAGCGCGACAAACAAGAATTTTAGCACTGCTTCTATGGCTAATAATTTGCGAATAAACCCAAAGTAATTCAGACTTTTTTCCTGGAGATAAAAGAGCCAAGTTCCATTGTGCAAAGTTCGTTAATTGGTTTGTTTTTACCTACGTGGTTTCGGTCTGGGGGGACTGGGGATTACCTTCTACGTTTTGTTTGTATTTGAAATGTACATTATCAAATATTTACTTTCCACCGTTGTTTGGTATATTGCGGTTAATTTTGGTGACGTCAAACAATTAGAAACTCGTCCCGCGCCTCCGACCGCTTTGAAGACGTCGTTATGCGGTAACTGTTTAATTCTTTGGGATTACGTTTAGTCTGAGAGGTGACACACGGGCGTTGCCATGGCGTTGCGTCGGCGGGGCGACGCCTGCGCGGTGACGCTCCGTAACGTATTTCTAATAAATATAAATCTGAACGACATGCCATACCGGCAACGCCTGTGTGGTATGACTCTACGTTGTCGTTCCGTCGAATAGCACCGCAGCACCCCTTCCTGCCTCGATACCCTGCCTCGTTCCATAACCGCACCGTGTAGCATGTCTTTCAGATTTATATCTAGAACTACGGAGCGTCGCAGCGTCGATGCAGCGCACCTGCAACGCTCGTGTGGCATCGCTCCTTGTCTGTCTTTGCCCTTTGATTACATCTATCCAAAATAATCACGTGCTTGATCGTATCTTGTTCCAGCAGAGCAAAATAGCCAACAAACCAACATACATACAACATATTTTTACGTCTATAATATTAGTTAGTTGTAGGAATATAGTTAGAATAGAAAGCTTTACGGGTCTCAAAGGCTTATCATGACATGGTTAATAAATTCACTCGAGGATTAGTGTAAGGGACAAAGTACAACGGTGTTGGGAAGCCATGACCTCCTTCTGTACGTAAGTAATGACGTAGACGTGACGGAGCGGGAGCGAGAGAACGACCCATTTGTTCCCGTAACCCTTAAAAGGCGAATCGGACGAACATGACGACGCTATGCACATTTAAACCGAGTACTCACTATCGAGCCGTAACTGTAACTGTTGCATGTGTTCTCCACTAGAACCTCGTTACTGTAACAGCTACGTTTACAGTTACAGCTCGCTAGTGAGTACCCGGCTTTACTCGCCATGCAAAAGCGAACCGGGCAGCAAGTTCTTGGATCCCCGCTATGTCATAGTTAAGAACTGGCACTTTACAACTCTGATACTGCATACTTCTATTAGCAGGAAAACTGCTCAATTACATACTATGTGTTTGCTTTGTGTCGTGGTTTTCTCAGAAGCTTTTAACGGTTGTATTTCAAAATCATTGTCAGTCATTGTCATTGGACTTAAGGCCGTAGCCCTCGGGTTTAGTTTGCGCTTAACAAATATTTATCTATACTTCATAATTATCCATAAGTACTGGGTAATGTTATAAATGTGAAAGTAACCTTGTTTACCTGTTTGAAACGCTTTCACGGCTAAACCGCTGTACCGATTTCGACGAGTAGACATCTAATTTAAAAACTGAATACCCTTCCACTGGAACCTATTACAAATGCATCAACATACAGCGTAAAAACGGAGCAGCGCTCAGTTCAAGAATATACAATCTCCTCTTTGTGACCGTGACAGTTGAGGGAGACACAGCCTAGTTTTTGTGTAATTCTCGAAATACGTTATCTTAAAAACGATTAAAAAGATAAATAAGGCGACCCCTTCTTACAGAGCTGCAGGCCTAGCCAGGATGCAAATGTTGCTAACGTATCTATTTTCTACCGACTCGACATGTACCTATGGAGTTAACAGCGGACGTCGCGATCTGTCATCAGTTTACGTCAATCCTATATTATATCGTATCGTATTTTCGAAAATCGCTAAATTGTCATTATGCATTTTGACTACGCACCCAGATAACGCCAAATTGTTTTTTAAAGTGTCCTACTGACCTTATTGGCCCACCCGTTTGGGAGCTACGATGCCTCTATTACAAATACATGAGATAAACAGATACACACGTTAAACTAATAAAAACCCTCTTTTTAACCCCCGACGCAAAAAAGAGGTGTGTGTGTGTGTGTGTGTGTGTGTGTGTGTGTGTGTGTGTGTGTGTGTGTGTGTGTGTGTGTGTGTGTGTGTCTGTCTGTCTGTGGCACCGTAGCTCTTAAACGGATGAACCAATTTGGATGCGGTTTTTTTTATTTGAAAGCAGGTTTTCTAGCGGTGGTTCTTAAATATTTTATATCGAAATCGGTTCAGCCGTTTTTGAAGTATTGAACTTTGAAATGTCAATTTCGGGGGTTTTCCAACTTTTTGTTAGTTAGGTTATTGCGTCGGTGGTTCATGGGGGGTTCCAGAGTAGAAAGGGGTCGTTCTCAAAAAATTGGCACCGCCACCTGTCAATAGGTCTCTCTTAGAACTTTTTTTTTACAAAGCGTCATCCATATAATTTAGTTATCAATTCATTTTAAAAGACACTTTTTGAATAAAGGCCAAATGCTTAGATATAAAGTTAAATTATATTAATAACCATAAAAACAATTTGTAACTACGTTGTATCTTCTAAAACAATAAAATAAATCACTTCCCTCCATGTGATATCGATTACAGTCCAGCGGTCGGCAACAGGCGGCCCGCGGGCCGCATGCGGCCCGCAAGCCCTTTACTTGCGGCCCGCGAGTCTTCCTGGCAATTTTTTTTGTAAGGGTCTTTGTATTCAGGATTTTTTGTAATAATTTCTCACAAAAGTTGAAATCCTTAGCATGCAGTACTGTAGATATCGCCAACCACGAAGATATTCGTAGTCGGGCAGGACGAGAGATTTATTTGTAAGTATTTTTTAATAAGGCGCTTTTTGCACAAAAATGTATATTAGAATTCGTCCTAATTGACTACTGACAAAGTGGTAACTTTTGTCAGTAAAGTCATAAATTATTAACATGTGCGGCCCGCGTCAATTTCGTTAGCTTCTATGTGGCCCTTGGCTGCTAAAAGGTTGCCGACCCCTGGATTACACGATAAGATTTCTAGCGGTCTTAATAAATAATAAAAACAGCAAAATCGGAAAATTTCTGAAAAATGCAAAATTAATTCAGCGGTGCCAACTTTTTGAGAACGACCCAAAGATAATTATAGTTGGTGCAATATTCATCTCATAGTTCGTCTTCTATGATACGAACTTATTCTATGGTTTGCAATATTCATCTCATAGTTCATCTATGATACGAACTTATTCTATGGTTTGCAATATTCATCTCATAGTTCTTCTATGATACGAACTTATTCTATGGTTTGCAATAGGTATTCATCTCATAGTTCTTCTATGATACGAACTTATTCTATGGTTTGCAATATTCATCTCATAGTTCATCTATGATACGAACTTATTCTATGGTTTGCAATATTCATCTCATAGTTCTTCTATGATACGAACTTATTCTATGGTTTGCAATAGGTATTCATCTCATAGTTCTTCTATGATACGAACTTATTCTATGGTTTGCCATATTCAATAGCCTGTCCGGAAAGAGAAGAGTCGTAGGATTGAGGGCGTGCCAGTGCTATTTTATGGTTTTTGCTATGCTGACTTTGTTAGTTCCCGTTTCTGCCACGACTCTTCATCTCATAGTTCGTTTTCTATCATACGAACTTATTCTATGATTTGCAACATTCATCTCACAGTTCTTCTATGATACGAACTTATTCTATGGTTTGCAATATTCATCTCATATTTCGTCTTCTATGATACAAACTTATTGTAATGGTTTGCAATATTCATCTTATAGTTCTTCTATGATAGTAACTTATTCTATGGTTTGCAATATTCATCTCATAGTTCTTCTATGATACGAACTTATTCTATGGATTTCAATATTATTCTCATAGTTCGTCTTCTATGATACAAACTTATTATAAGGTTCCTTTGCAATATTCATCTCATAGACCCTTGACCGTTCGTCTTCCATATGATACGAAATTATTCTATGGATTTTTTTATAACAATAAGTTATTTTTAAAGCAAGTGCTGATAACTCCTTAGTCAGTGACATGTCAATGACGTTACGTGACGTTGCCACGGTTATCCCATATTAATTATTAAGCTTTAAATTAAGTTAATTCATTAATATAAATAAATAGTGCAATGGAAACCGAGTCTCCGAGGAAAACAGTGCAAAACCGGTTTTTGAAGCATGTACAACTGTTAATATGGAAAAGCATTGTGCAAAGAAGGTAGGCTACTTCAGTATTCGGTGAACTTTTACATACCTACTAGTCCGTGGCACACCATAATGTAGGCTCGGACTTCAAGGAACGCGAATCTTCCTGATCCAAGGAAAGTCTAGGTTTAGTGTATTACCAAATATAGCTTGACAATAAAGAGTTTTACGTGGTGACTTGTGGAATAACAACTTTTAGATGGCAACCACCCCTTTGAACATCTGAGGCCCGTTTCACGAAGCTACAAGTTACAAATTACAAGCGAAAGTCTCTTTCTAAAGAGAGTTCGTAGCAAGGGAAGAAAGTGGCCTCTGCCTACGTCTACGGGAAAGAGGCGTGATTGTATGTATGTATTTATGTTCCAGCATAAACGTTTTAAACAGTATAAGCATGAAAGTAAGGTAGCAAGAGGTTCCGGGCTTATAAAAAAAGACCTAAACCTATCCGAGTCGCTTCTGCCCCGACCCATACATGTTGGTCGCTCGCTTCGCTCGCTTCCAGTATGCTAATGTGACCATTATCACAGAATAAGTAATAGTACAACCGTTATACCATACGAAATTATTCGTTATGAAATTCGACCAAACAATCATTAAAATATTTTACCAAAGTTTAGGACAGTAAAAATTAGGTAGGTATGCCAAATACACGGCACCCCGTGGGTCCACCGTGTTGGCCTACAAACACTTCACTTTCTATTAAGGAGATTTTCCCCCGGGTGCCCCCGAGTTGGAAAACGGTTTTATGTACTGCTCCAGTGGCAAGTGTGGCGCGCCTTTAGCAAGTGACGTAGTTAGTGTTGTGTGCGACCCTACGTTTGAGAATTCCAATAATAAAGAAAACGGGGGTAGTTTCTCGCCGGCCACGCCGTTCGCACCGAGCAGTCGGGCTGACAGAGCGCTGCCCGCAGTGTTCGTCGTGCTGCGGTCGCGTCTGCTCATGAATAGGGACTCCGGACGAGCCCGAAACATGTCGAGCGTATTTTGTCAATTTTTACGTGAGTAACCCGGTGTGATCTCCTTAATACGTCTGAGTCTCACGGAAGTTTCACTTCACTTTCTATTTGTTTTCAGGAGACGCTGGGTAAACGTGACCATTCAGAACGTGTTCGCGGGGCTCCTGTTCCTGTGGTGCGTGTTTGTATCTCAGAAGGTTTTCCTTGAGTCAGTCCAAGCGACGCCAGAGCCGCCCCTTAGCTACGAAGACATCGTCGGGACCCTGGCAAAAGGAACCATCGTGGGCTACGCGCCTAACGAGGATCCATTTATAGCGATCATGCAAAACGCTTCCGTGAAATTAGGCGTGCGTAAGTATTTGACAGCACATTAGCCCAGTTGCTAGTGACAACGCCTATGAAGCTAGCGGTCCTGGGTTCAACTCACGGCCAGTGTTCTCATTGCAGCGTTCATAACGGCCAAGAGCGAACAGGCGCTCAATGAGAAGCTGTACTCGATCGCTCCGGATTCAGGTCTGGAGCACAACGTCATCTGGGTCATCTGGAAGCCGAAGGTATGGTAACAGCTGTAGAGCCATTATAAAATATAAGTAGGTACTTAAAGGTAAGAAACTTAAGTACCTATAGTACGATTGCTCTTACAGTGAATAAAAGATAGCATGGTGCAAATGACATGTATCAAAATCACAGACTAGTGAGGGGGAGTGTTTAAAACTACAATCGAAACTATGAGGTGGAGTGTTTAAAACTCGAATTGATAAAACTATTCTTTTTAATCATTAATGTTGTCATAATTCACATTTATTTCTATTATTACTCTAAAATCAGATGACGAATCAAGATTTTAAAATCAGGTGATGAATCTAGCTAGATGAATCAGACTCAGACATAAGTCTCAATTGTTATCCTTTAGGCCAATAAAATAGATTTTAATAAGTACATACTTGTTTATCTTATTTTAACATAACCTTATTGAAAATAAAGCACACAGGTCCCACAGTATGAAATGCGATTTTACGCGTTCGTTACTCAAGTCAAATTTCAAATAAAGAATGTCGAGCAGGCTATGTACCTATATACATTTACAATCACGTTCTCGAAAACGGCTATAACGATTTCGATGAAATTTGCAATATAGGGATTTACGGGGGCAAAAAATCGATCTGTCAAGTTTTCATCTTCGGGAAAATTTGTTCTCAGTTTTCCGTACTGCACTAATGTGAACTGAGCGTTTAATAACGGCACCCAGTTTGAACATTTCAGATACAAAACGTGTGGCGCTTTAGCATTCGCTGCACAGAGCTGGCGGACATGGCGGCCAAGAAGAACGTGACGATGGAGCAGAACCGGCACCTGCGCGTGGGCTTCCTCGCGGTGCAGGTGGCCGTGTCCGAGGCGCTCGTCTGCGGCTCCAGCAACTTCCCCACCCGCCACCAGGTTACATTCTATCTGGCCATCCATCGACTATCCATCCATCCATTCATCTAACCATCCGGATAAGAAGCGGCAAAGAAGAACGCGTCGATGGAGCAGAACCGGCACCTGCGCGTGGGCTTCCTCGCGGTGCAGGTGGCCGTGTCCGAGGCGCTCGTCATCAGCTCCAGCAACTTCCCCACCAGGTTACGTTCCGTGCGCCCATCCATCCGGGTAAGAGGCGGCGAATAAGAACCCAGGTTACATTGCGTCCTACCATCCAACAATCCACCCATCCAACCATATAATGTTTGAATGTATGTAAACACTTTATTGTTCGAGAACAATTATATGACGCAAATATTAAAATTACAGGAATGAAAGTAGTACAAAGGCGAACTTATCCCTTCCATTTAACCTTCTACTATTAGGTATTAAGCCAATCCTTATATAAATTTAAATACAAATGTCTACTTTTTACTTACCTATTTATATTAACACGCAACAATTAAAACAAATTTAATAAAAGGTTAACCTTTACCAACCCATATATCCATCGATCCATCTAATCACCCGTCAAAATATCCATCTATCCACCCATCTATCCGTTAATCCATTCATCAGTTCATGAATCCATCCCGGTAAGATTGATAGTGGCGTCAAAGAACGCGTCGCTGGAGCTGACATCCATTTCCATCCTTCCGTCCATCCACGTACCTACTTATCCTATATCAATCCAACCATCCAATCCTTGACAAATAGACAAAATAACGGTTTTTTTAGTACTTACCATAGTAGAGAGGTCTAAAAAACAAAAGTGTTTAATATTGTTTCTCCACGAGTTTCTGTTTAAGTATTTCAAAATACCTGAAAATTGGCTATACCAAGTTTTATTGCAATTGAATAAACTTTACAGGTCGCCCATATCTATTGTTAAAAATGTTTTATAGAAAGGCTTTGGACAGATCATGACACTGTATTCTGTGTTGCAGCAGTAACTGTAGGCAAACAATATTCTACTTCTGTTTTTAATCCTTGCTCAGTTTACTAAATTCGCCGTCAATAGAACTTGTGAACGATGTAAACAAATTAGTACTGTTTGACACATAACCTCAAATATTCACCAAGCGTCTTTTAATTAAAAATAACGTACTTATAATAAATAGTTATTTCATCTTAAACTTAATATGAAAATAATGATCTAGTGTATAAATCATTGCAAAGACGTCACTTGATCTTTAAAAGCACGTTATTATCCAGTTATCATGGTGAATTTGATTCGTTTGGTTTTGTTTACATCTTTTGCAAGTTCTATTGACAGCGACTAGATGTCTTATTGTGTGAGAGTGAGCTCCTTTTGGCACAAATAAATAAACTAAACCTTTTGGGCGACCAGTAAACGACCACTTAACAAGTTTAAATATGACACATAAATCACTAATTTGTCATAAACAAAAATAAGCTATGCGGAGGAATGATTTGATAAACTTTATTTTTCTTCATACTATTTTGGACCACCCTATACTATAGTGGTTTATAAAACCTTTTTTTTTTCGTAGTGGTTTTATAAAGACTTTGTATAGCAAAGTCAATATACTAGTTACAATGGAACACATATCAACCAGATTTAGATAAGATAATAAGATAAATCTAATAGGTCATTATATAAAATTCTCGTGTCATGTCACAGTGTTTCTAACAAAACTCCTCCGAAACGGCTTGACCGATTCTTATGAAATTTTGTGTGTACGTATATTCAGTAGGTCTGAGAATAGGACGTACAAAGTTATATTTCATGAGGATTGTATGAAAAGAATAATACGACCGGGCGACGCCGGGAGCGGACAGCTAGTAACTTAATAAGTATAAGATTTAAATACATATTGCACAATATAAACATCAAATTAAAAATAAACCTCACATCAGTGACATAGGTACCAACATGTTTGTCAATGCAATGTACAAAACATCGTAAAAAAATATTTTTAGGGCAAAAAATGTAATCAAAGTAGTGTTGTTAAAAGACTAGTCTTGAAGACTTTTGAACCTTAAAGACTTCCAAACCTTGAAGGTTCAAGCTTTGAAGACTCGAGCGTTAAAGGTTTGAGCTCAGAAACGGTTCAGAACCTTAACGACTCAAGCTTTTTATGAGCTCTTAAGAGCAAGTCTTTAAGACTCGGGGTTCATAGACAGCTCAAGCTTTAAAAACTCGGCTTATTGAAAGCTCAAGGCCCGGAACCTCGAAGGCCTGAGTTAAGCGTTAAGAGCTCAAACAATGAGCGTTATAGGAAGAAAGTATTATTGTACGGTCAAGTGCAAAAATACGTAGCGATTTCATCCTCTCATAATTATGTATCGAGGCCTTATTTCGCTGACGTTAAGGTACTATGGGACATATTTTTGATTGGTTATGTGCACCTATATTTTTACACTTGACTGTACCTATATTTATTTTTAACCCTTAATTTGACCTCAGGATTATGCTGTTAAAATCTCTCGGGTTCCTCACGGGCATCCTGTATAATTATCAAATATGGCATAGATAACATAAATTAATCTACTTTGTTAAAAGCTTTTAAGACTTAAATGCTACAAACCTTATAGACTTAAACCTTCAAAGCTTAGGAGGCTTGAAAGCTTGAGGCTTAAAGACTCTGAGGTTTCTGTGCTCGTAAGCAACAACGCGAACCTATTAAGTTGAGGCTTATATGGTCGAGGCTTTAAGGTTCGAGGCTTCTAGACTCAGAAGTCGCGACTCAAGTCTTGTAGTTTACGCCTCGAAGCTTAAATTCACAACACTAAATCAAAGACATGTCATGATGGATAAAATTTAATATTAACAATAATAATGCAATACAAATTAAAAATTACGAATAAAAACTAAAACTATGGCAAATTATAACTAAATAAAAACTAAAATAGAGACTAATATTTTTTTAACGTTCTTTTAATTTAGAATAAAAAAATACAAAAAGATTGCCGAAACCAGGGATTGAACCAGGGACCTTTAGATCTTCAGTCTAACGCTCTCCCAACTGAGCTATTTCGGCCGGTACGTGGAGGCGCGAAATTATCGAACGTTTCAAGATAACAAGTTTTCCTCTTACGTCATCGCTCAAGGATGCCGCTCAGCTGACAGACTGACTTGATGAGTTATATTATCATCGTAATAAATTATCGGACGGTTTTTTTTGTTTACCTTCAACGAGTTATATGTTTATGCCTATTACTGTAGTGTTCTCAAAAATAACTGAACCGATTTCGATGACACTTTTTGGGATGTACAATTGTCAATTATTATATCGCCATTGATCATGTTTTGGACTAGAGATGATGATGAGTTTTTATAAAATACCTGCGCTGATTTTGATGACGTTTTATGCTGGTTCCGTACGAAAATATTAGTTATTTAGCAGATTCATACATATTCATCAGTCATATTAATTTGAAGCGCACAGTGAGCACATTCCAAAATAATATAAGTATGTATTTTTTAAAATTATTTTTAACCTAATTTTTGATGTAAGTGTGACCAATAATATTATATACTTTTTATTTCTCGAGGGAATATGTTCTACGCGGACGGAGTCTAACCGGTAAAATTGTGTGTTGGTATGTTGGAAGTACGATAACAAAACTTTACATAGACAAATTTGACGACGCGGTCCCGGGTTCGATTCCCGGTCAGAGCAATATTTGTGTAATGGCGCGATAATTCTTTGTTGAGTCTTGGATTTTTTCAATGTATTATAATTATAATTAAGTTTATATTTCTCTATATAAGTATATTTATCGTTGCCTAGTACCCATAGTACAAACCTAGAGCTTAGTTTCAAACTAGCGGGCCTAGTATGGTTGCGTTTATCACGTGACAAAATGTGGATAAAGCATCCGTCACTCTCGTACTTATATACGTGTCAGCAAGTGACGGATGTTTTATCCACGATTTGTCACGCGATAAACGCAGCCATATAAGACCCCTAATTCAATTTGTGTGACATTGTTCCCCGAAAAAGAGCTTCCCAGTGAGTGTTTCGGTTTGGGTTCGCTTCGGTTGCATTCACGTGTGTACAGTCAGCAGCAGAAATAGCTACGCAACCGAAGAGCTCAAAATGATCTGCAGTCGACTCTATTGTCAAGAGAATACGTCGTCTCTAGATCATTTTGAGCATGTTATTCTACTTAGCTACTTTTGATGCTGACTGTACATACAGGCATAATAGGGGAAACACCTTAAAATTCCGAATTACTTTTTTCCGAATATTCATTTGTCCGAATTTTCATTTTTCCGAAAGCTATGTTACGCTGGAGCTATTTTATATTAAATTCATAATTTAATTATCATACGTAGGTTAGGTTAGTTTTGATGTATAAGCAACTAGACAAAGAGATTTAATATTATAGGACCTATAATATTAAATATCTTTGTCTAGTTGCTTATAAATCGAAACTAAATATAATATAGGTAATAGAGTGGGCATCGGAGACATTTTCATAGAAAAACTTTGATCATAAGCATCATGAATGCCATCTATGACGGGCGTGTCAAAGTACACTAAACGACGTACGACTTGTTACCTCGAGGTAACAAGTTTTGCATCACAGTTTTGTTCGCTATGCCCCGTCTATTACTACTGTACATTTAATGTCTTTGCAACTAGAGGACGCCCCCGACTTCGTACGCGTAGAATTAGTTTCCCGCTACTCCCCCCATTTCTTCCCGTTGGGGGTCGATTTTCGGAAAATCCTTTCTTAGTGCTCACTTACATCATGAAAGGAACCCCTGTACCAAATTTCAAGTTTCTAGGTACAGTAGTTTCGGCTGTCCGTTGATACATCAGTCAGTCAGTTTAGTCTTTTATATATATGGATTATGAAAATTCGGAATTTTGATCAATTCGGAATTATGACTCTTCGGAATTATGTAGTGTACATAATAGGTCCATTGTAATCCTCCCACCGTGTCTTCCTCAGGTCAACCTGGTGGCCATGCCGATGTCGCCGCTGATGCGCGAGCGCGAGGTCCGCACCACTATCGCGTGGATCCTCATCTTCTACGCCGTGGCCTTCATCCCGCCCGTCATGGAGATCTCCGCACTGGTTGTCACAGAGACTAACAGCAGGTACAAGGTATGGATGGTCTTATATATTAAGGACTAGAGGACGCCCGCGACTTCGTACGCGTAGAATTAGTTTCCCACTACTCCCCCCATTTCTTCCCGTTCGAGGTCGATTTTCGGAAAATCCTTTCTTAGTGCTCACTTACATCATAAAAGGCACCCCTGTACCTAATTTCAAGTTTCTAGGTACGTACACAGTAGTTTTGGCTGTGCGTTGATATATAAGTCAGTAAGTCAGGTTTGCCTTTAATATAATATAGATAACCAAGAGTCTCTTCAATCAAGAGAGGCGAAAACCCGTTGTTTTATGAAGTGAGTCACCAAAACGGTACTGGCTGAAAATCAGCGCTGTAGGTTTCTGACTCCTCAGCATAATGCTGGGGTCCGAGTGAAAAAGGGTACAAGTCGACTTAACTCGTAATAAAAAAGGGTATGTATATGAACGGAGTATACTAGACTTAAACCCTTTTTCACTTGATCTTCAGAAGACTTATACCCTTTTTCACTAGGGACCCAATTTATGCTGAGCCAGTGTCCGATTCGCTACCGCGAGGACACACTCCGTACTGTTTCTGTCACATTTTGTTATATCTTTTATTTGTCTATTTGCGTGTCTTCTGTGTAGTCTTTCTTCTTCTTCTTCTTCTTCTTCTTCTTATGGCATCATCAAGAACGCAAACGAGCATACGGTCACGTGAAGGTGAACTTGGAGGCTCATAGAAACAATTTTAGTGTTGCCAACTCTGAAGTTTAAAACTGAATACCTATAAGCTAATCTTGTGATATTGTGCCAAAATAAAACATACGAAGGCTTGGCGGATTAAAAAGGTAAGTCCAGAGAAAATCTGCACAATAGCCTAACATCACTGATCCCCTAATCATGAAGTGCGCCCTACCATCGCGTGGATCCTCAACTTGTTCACCATGGATCTCCGCGCTGGTGCTCACCGAAATTACTTGGAGGCCTAATATGGCTGCGTTTATAGCGTGACATAATGTGGATAACATCCGATGCTTTTTCCACATTTTGTACACAACCTAACGCAACATACTAGGCCCGCAGCAGTTGTGCAATGGTTTATCGTAGACGGGACTACTTGAACACTTCCCTCTGCAAGCAGACTGGAAGAGACACCAAAACGGGGATCATGGATATCTATATAGGGATATGTATAGGGAAAGTTTTGCCAAGCAGTGTGTCATTTACTATACGAGTATTATGATCATGAAAAACGAATAATCACGTCGTTGAAAGCATGAACTTAAGCGCTAAAATTGTTTGTAACTTTTTCGCTTTATTTTACTTATCTTGCCTTAATGTTTTCATATTGTTGACGCTAGTTGTAGCTTTGACTATGACATGGATTACATACCTAACAATATACCTAGAAGCAAACGTTGTCTCCTTCTTCTTCGTCTTATTTTAGAGCAGGCATTAGTGGTGCAATGTCAAGGGGAGGGTCCATGGGCGTATACGTCGGACCTGAACCATTTGTGGCACCCTCACAGGGCACCATAAGAGCTGCCCTGAACAATAACGCCCTAGAGTTTCACCAAAAAGAGTGGAAAACTACGGTAGGCTTAGGGCATGCAAAGCTCTTCATAGATAGGGTTGACCAGAGCTGGACCAAAAAGCTTTGGAAACTCAGCAGAAGACAACTCCGATATATCATCGGAGTGTTTACCGGGCACTTCGGGGTTAAACATCTCCTAGCAAAAATGGGCCTTTATGACAACACAGATTGTAGAATGTGCGGCGAAGAGGCTGAGACAATGAAACACTTACTGTGTGAATGTGATGCCCTCGCCGGAGTAAGAATGAAAATCCTCGGTTGTGGCTACCCAGAACCGAACGATTTCAAGGCACTGCCATTGCACTCCACTACCCGCTTTTTGGAAGGAGTGGAGGCTGCATTGGATTAAGCGCTAACAGAGGGGTAATTACACAAAAGATCCCATAGGGTCGAAGTGTATCCGTAAGGACCCCACCAACAAGATAAGATAAGATAAGTGGTGCAATGTCCTCCACTTCTCCCTTTCCGTGTCATTTCCTTTAAGCCGGGTACTCACTAGCGACCCGTAAGGCCCGCCATACACGGACTGCTTTAAGACACTTCGTTGCTATTGGTCGATTTGTAGTTTCAATGCTCTAGAAAGTGCAAACCGACCAATAGCAACGAAGTGCAGTCGGTTCCCGACTGCTTAAAGCAGTCTGTGTTTGGCGGGTCTAACAGTTACTGTTGCTCGTAAAATCTTGTAAAATCTTCATTGAAGCTGTAAAAAAAAATCTATCTCTCTATTCTCTATTTGTTGTGTCCTAACTTTCTTTATTTTTATCAGCGCGCGTTACGCATGCGCGACGTGGAGTACTCCTCCATGTACCTGGGCTGGCTCGCGTACGCGTTCATCACGGCGCTGCCGAACTGCCTGCTGGGCGCGCTGGCCCTCATCATCATCTTCCGCTGGATCCTGCTGTTCTTCGCCGTGGTGTTCGTGTTTACGTACGTCGCGGTGACTATTATGTTCGCGCTGATCATGGCCATGTTCCATACGAGTCGTAAGTACCAATATTATAAGCATTTTAAAATTTTATGTGGTTACCAATAGAGTACAGAATGCTTCGACTACTACATCGCAGTTAGACGCCTTCTTTGGCATTACGGCAGCCAGGGTTAAGGTTGGCGCAGACATAACCGCTCGCCACCGGATCAGCTCAAAGTGGGACATTGAAAAGTGAGCTTTGAATTGTAATAGTGCGATACATTTTTCAGTGGACGATGCGAGGCCGGGACGCTTTGTTACGTATAAAAATCATAGACATAAAGTTTTTTTTTACTGAAACGGTTTTTATTTCAGGATTTTTGAAATATCTAGCTGGTAAATGAGGTTAGGTTAGGTTAGGTTTGTTTTATAAAAACCCTGAAATAAAAACAGTTTCAGTAAAAAACACTTTATGATTATGACTTGAATAACAATACATTCGGACTACAATTTTTTATATGAGCCAATGTGGACCCTGCGAGGACCGCGCCCGGCTATGGTTTTCACTTTAACTTTAAAAAATGTATCGTTCTAACACAAGCTCACTTTTCAATGTCTCACTTAGAGCGGATCCGTTGCCGAGTGGTTACGTCTGCGCTAACCTTTAGTCAGAATATAGAACAAGTATAACAGGTACAAGATAAGGTACACTTGGCCAACCTCAGTACTACACGTCCTCTCCCATTTACACAGCGTGACGGAGCCAAGAACAAACATGCTGGGGTCCTAGTGAAAAAGGGTACAAGTCGACTTAACTCGTAATAAAAAAGGGTATATAAATGAATGGAGTATACTAGACTTAAACCCTTTTTCACTTGATCTTCAGAAGATTTACACCCTTTTTCACCTGGACCCCTGGGTGTAAGTGACACATTTTCTATTTCGTAAGGCGTTAAAAAGGTTCATTACCTGTGTTGCAGGTGTCCTGGCCAGCGTCTGGTCGGCGCTGCTGACCCTGCTGCAGCTCTCGATGGCGGAGCTGCTGGTGCACCACGGCTTCGTCACCCTGGACTGGTTCTCGTTCGCGCTGCACATCCTGCTGCCGCCGCTGGGGCTGGTGCACGGGTTCAACAGCTTCGCGCTGCTGCAGACCGGCCGTGAGTTCTGAGGAGTAGGAGAACGTGTCTAACAGAAGTTGTTAATTTCTATGTTTAATGCCTTATCTTAACTGTCACGTGATAAACTCAGCCATGTTAGGGCCCAGCTAACCACTTTCTCTAGCATTTTGGCAGTAAAATTAAAACGTCTCAGGTGGCGGCAGGAAGGACTCTCAGCCCACGGAGGTGAACACCATATTCCTGTGGCTGTTCATGATCTGCTTCTACTTCGGGGTGCTGATGCTGCTGCAGCGCACCATCGGGCAGGAGCGCGCCATCGGCGGACAGGTCTCATGGAAGTCCATCATCTTCAAGAAGGCAGTGGTACGTCACTTTCAATCCTGTTGGTATTTTTTCTTTACAAAAGGTGGAGTCAAAATTGGTAAATCAAGGTACGTGCAAAAATGGTAAAAAAGGAACCTTTATGGTGAGACTTCGGTGACTATCTGTATGTCGCACGCAGCAGTTTTTCTCTAAAGGTAAGAAGCTAACAACTTGAAATTTGGCATACTTAGTTGCATCAATTTTTAACAATATGTTAATAATATTATTTTTCTCAATATTTGAAAAGGGGTCTAGAAATGGGGGGTTGAAAAATGAAAGTGATTTAGGCTACTCACAATGGACCTTATTGCTTTGAAAATAAAGTTCTTAACAAAAAATATCGTTTCAGATCAATCGTAACGACGGATCGTTCCGTATATGGCGGCCTTTGGGGCCCTTGCACACTAGCGATTTGTCCGGCGATTTCTCAGCGATTTAACGTGCACCACGGTCGCCACGTGCACGCCGCGATCTCGTGGCGAGCGTGGTACACGTTAAATCGCTGAGAAATTGCCGGACAAATCGCTAGTGTGTAAGGGCCTTTAGCGCGCGGGCAAGCGCCGGGACGCGCGGGCAAGCGCCGTGGCGCGCGAGCTCGCGCGGGCTCGCGCCGGAATTTAATGGTGGAAATGGGTCGGCGCGATTTCAATTCTCGTTCCACCTCGTCTCTCCTCGCGCCGCCGGTGGAAAAGCACCTTTACAGAGGCTTATGATATGTGTGTAGATAAAATTGGTTATACGTCTTTTTTATAAAGACGGACGCACGATTATGCTTGTTATAGGTAAAATATTTAAGTAAAGGTCCTATTAACTGTACCAAGTTCTAACACATCTGTATACACCGTTCGACATTCCTTATTTGAAATTTGACGCAAATTCCGTATTAGTTTTGTACACATCTACATGCAAGAGTCCCTTTACTTGAGTTTTTTACCTATACCTAATCTCATGGCAAGTAATCGCCACCACCCATAAACAGTTGTCCGTCAGTCCTTGTAGAGTGTTTTAAATGACACTTGGTCATCAGGACACCACAAAACTGCGGGTGATCCCGAACCTCACCGGCAAGGAGCGCGAGATGGTGCAGGAGGTGGACGAGATGATGGCCAAGGCCATTAGCTTCCGACACGTGTCCAAGGTGAGATGGTTGCCAAGGCCATTAGCTTCCGACAAGTGTCCAAGGTGAGATGGTTGCCAAGGCCATTAGCTTCCGACAAGTGTCCAAGGTGAGAGGGTTGCCAAGGCCATTAGCTTCCGACACGTGTCCAAGGTGAGATGGTTGCCAAGGCCATTGGCTTCCGACAAGTGTCCAAGGTGAGATGGTTGCCAAGGCCATTGGCTTCCGACAAGTGTCCAAGGTGAGATGGTTGCCAAGGCCATTAGCTTCCGACAAGTGTCCAAGGTGAGATGGTTGCCAAGGCCATTAGCTTCCGACAAGTGTCCAAGGTGAGATGGTTGCCAAGGCCATTAGCTTCCGACACGTGTCCAAGGTGAGATGGTTGCCAAGGCCATTAGCTTCCGATACGTGTCCAAGGTGAGATGGTTGCCAAGGCCATTAGCTTCCGACACGTGTCCAAGGTGAGATGGTTGCCAAGGCCATTAGCTTCCGATACGTGTCCAAGTTGAGATGGTTACCAAGGCCATTAGCTTCCGACACGTGTCCAAGGTGAGATGGTTGCCAAGGCCATTGGCTTCCGATACGTGTCCAAGGTATCATTAAGTCGACTACAGTACTAACTAGGCAGATAGCAAGTCACATTGCACAATCATGAAGTTTCTGAATATTGGTATTGGGGTGTTTTCCAAAAAAAGCGCACGTAGTTAAGGACTTCAATTAACAAACGGTAACTTTTTCCATTACGTCACAATAATTAACTATATTTCACATTAAAAAAATAAAGCCATCTCAGACAATACACCTGTAGTAAATACAACCATTTTACTAACGAGTGAGGATTGCAACTGCTTCGGTTATTGAATATGAGATACGGCCTACTGGCGTATGAGGGCAGTAAGTACATAAATATTTAACTAATTATCGTGACGTAATGAAAAAAGTTACCGTTTGTTAATGGAACTCCTTAACTACGTGCGCTTTTTTTGGAAAACGCCCATTGTTGACAGCAGTGAAACAATACTATAGTCTGACTAGCGAGTCGTGACACAAGCATTTTATTCTAATTCTTCACATGGCAACAATTTTACCTATGAAACAAGCTGTCACATTTTGCGTACCCATGCAGTCGTTATGCATTTCGTGTTAACTAGTGCTATTTTAAATTTGCCCCCATTTGTTTGTGTCACCATTCACAATATTATACAATTCCTTTACATCCAACAATCGATGTGAAATTCAGTACCTAGAAATAGTAAAATACAAAAAAAAGTTTCCAGCCAGAGACGGACATTACGTTTTTTTATGGCATGGAGAAGGCTAACGCACACGGGCCGACTGATGAAGTGGCATCTGTGACATTTGCATTCTCAAGACTACGAGTACAATCTAAAGATTGCAATCCTAAGACCGCAAATGCGTTGCCAACCCTGAGGACTAAGATGGAATACCTCTATGCCAGTAATTTCACCGGTTGTCTTATCCTCGCACCGGAACACAACAATGCAAACACTGCCGCTTGGCGGTAAGTTAAAGGATAAGATAGAGGTAGCAATCCTTACGGACCTACCACTACTAGGGCTACTTAGGGCCCTTACACACTAGTGATTTGAACGTAGTGCACCACGGTCGCCACGTGCACGCCGCGATCTCGTGGCGAGCGTGGTGCACGTTAAATCGCTGTGAAATCGCCGGACAAATCGCTAGTGTGTAAGGGCCCTTACGTACTTTTTATTCCGAAAATTAAACACTTACCGAGTGAATTGCGAAACGATTGTACAGTACTTCCAGCTTCTTAATAGAGTTCGGCTGGTTATCGCTATCACCCTTGCACTCGCAACTGACAGTATATCTGTCAATCGTGTTTCATACAAAAACGAAGATTGCTGAACTACATTAAGAAAATAGAAGCACTGTACGCTGACGATGTAATATACCCTTGAAAATAACCCTAATATGTAGACCCCGTTATCTTGTCGCACTGACGTCACATTTTTAAAGGGATTGAATGTTTATTTTATCGACTATTTAAATGTCGATGGTATTGTACTTTGAGGTTGTCATGTCACTGAGAATGAGTCAAAGACAATCGCTACTAAAAATGTGATAAATAAGAATGGGTGACCCCATTCTAAATAAATAATAGTTAAATAGTTGCAAATAGGTAAATTATTTATATAAGTTTATCGCATCTTGTTAGAATAGTTAGGTTATCTTCTAATTTTAATCAAGAAGTTTTAATTCCTACACCATATTGAGATTTAGCAGAGATTTAAAAGCCAAAAAATCAGTCACTTTCTCGCATTATAATTATAAACTACAAACATCGATATAGAGAGGGTCGATATAATAAACATTCAATCCCTACAACAGAGCGACATCAACGCGACAAGATAACGGGGTCTACTAATATGTGATGTTTCAGAGCGTGATGGACGCCCCGGTGATGACGGGCATCACCTTTGACACGTACCGCGGCGAGTACACCATGTTCTTCGCGGACAGGACCCAGGAGAAGCTGCTCAATGCCGTCGAGGACCTGGTCACCGGTACGGCCTGTTTTATAAAGCTACAAATTACAATTTACAGGTTACAAGTTTCCATTTGACACAACCCCGACCAATGACGACCAGGGACCCAATTCTCGTGACTTCGAGATGATTTTTCATGCGAGATCAACTGTCAACTGCATACGTTTTTTCGACATATCTCGCATGAAAAACATCTCGAAGTCACGAGAATTGGGTCCCAGCTATTGGAGCAGTGTTGCCAGTTTAGACCTGTAAAATTGTTACTTGTGGTTTTATAAAACGTGCTCCAGTGCCCCGTTTCACGAAGCTACAAGTTACAAATTACAGGCGGAGCTCTCTTTCTAGCAAAAGGAGTTAGAAAGAGACTTCCGCTTGTAATTTGTAACTTGTAGCTTCGTGAAACGGGCCTCAGGTGTAATCGTTAAGTGTAGCCAGGCGATTATTCCGTAAATATAACCGATATCAGAAACCTTTAAACTGATATCGAAAGAACGTTACAGTGGCCCGTAACAGAAATACCTACAACTCTAAAAACTTGTTCATTATTCTAAAAAAAAAACTATTGTTTTAAGTGTTTCTTTTATTACCGAATCAACAAAACATTTTAATAAAGCATTTTATTTCAAGTAATACAATCATAGCCACGTGTAGGTAGGCATCATGCCAATATCCATTAAGCATGTAGCTATAAGAATAATGCCTTTATTAGATTACTTATATTAAAGCATAATAAGCAATTTATTTACAGAGAAATAATGTTTATTTTCTTTGTTAATGATAATAAATTGCCATTAAATGATTGAGTATGAGTATTTAAAAGGAAAGTTTTTATATGAATGTCGATTCCATATCCCTCTTTAGTCTTAAGCCGGGTCCACATGCTTGGTGTGTTGCCACAAACACTGCAGGACGGAACTATATGTTAGATTGAGATGGAAATACATCGTGCTCACTCAACATATAGGTGCGTCCTGCAGTGTTTGTAGGTGACTACCTACAAACACTGCAGGACGCAAAAACCTAAACCCTACTCGTAACAAATATCCATATCTTTATATTTAATTCGGCCTTTGTTCTGAAATACCAGGTCTGAGTTTCCCGGACAAAGGTTCAATCACGGTACTCGGGCAGAACATCGCAGACTTGCCCCGGGGGAAGACCTTGGTCACTATGCCGCACCTGGTCGGCTTCTGCCACCAGGCGCAGGTGCTCGTCAGAGAGTTCACTGTGCAGCAGCAGCTGCAGTTCTTCACTGAGGTGAGACTGTCAGGGGCACTTAATGAACTCTTATAACCTAACCAACAAAAAGTTGGAAAACCCCCGACATTGACATTTCAAAGTTCAATACTTCAAAAACGGCTGAACCGATTTCGATATAAAATGTCTAAGAACTACCGCTAGAAAACCTGCTTTCAAATAAAAAAAACCGCATCTAAATCGGTTCATCCGTTTAAGAGCTACGGTGCCACAGACAGACACAGACACACACACACACACACACACACACACACACACACACACACACACACACACACACACACACACACACACACACACACACACACACACACACACACACACACACACACACACACACACACACACACTCACACACACACACACACACACACACTTACACGTCAAACTTATAACTTTTTGCGTCGGGGGTTAAAATGCGTAAAACATGTAGTTCGGGTTGCTCTTTTCGTTATTGCTCTAAGCTGTATCCTACCTGTGTTTTGTCTGCTACCCACATATTGTCGAGATTTTGAGTGATGATCAATTGTAGCTTTTACCTCCAGCTCTCCCTCTGGGACAAGTCCAGCGAATACCTGAACGAATACTTCGTCGTCCACATAGCGAGGGTGGTTAAGGAGTGTGACCTTGAGTTCGTTCGGCACATGACCGTGGGCGACCTGGACGGCTACTACCAGGCACAGCTGTGCTGGGCCATCGCTATTCTCCTGGAACCGCAGGTAGGTTCCTTACCTTGAATACGAAAAGCCAAAAAGAAGGTTTACGGAACGCTTCAAAAGAAACAGGTATACATATAAGTACAGCTCAGACTTATTTATATTTACGATCGCTTTATTATATTAAATAACCGATATATCAACATTATTAATATGTTATTGCAGATGATATACGTAACGCATTTTTCTGAAGACCCTTCTTACATAGCCGTAATAAATGACAAAATACTGGTAAGATTTTTTACTAACAACATTACCCACCACAATACAGTGCCGTGTAATAATACAAAACAGTGCTCTCTGTGCTAAAAACCTAACTCAAGCTTAAATAAAAAATTACCAGTTTAGTTTTAAACTACCTCAATAATTAAGTTAGTTTAAGTTAGTTTTAATCAGGGTTCCTCAGAATACCAGCGTCACGGCTTGCCGCGGCACAATGGTGAGAGGGGCCCTTTTTGGCATAATGTGCATATAGTTCTGTGTTGCTGTTTAACTTGTTTTCACTTTATTTATTTTTTTGTATGTGCTTTATGGTAAATAAATCTATCTTATCTTATCTTATCTTTATAATATTGACAATATTAGGTAAATAATGTTTATAATATTTTTAACTTAATGGGACTATTGCGAATGCAGAACGGAACGGAACCCCAAAATTGGTTCATATTGTTGCAGAGAGTCAAGGGCAAGCTTTCCGTTTTGAAGATGTGTCATTGGACGCAGTCGTTAGAATACGCCGACCGTATATTTTTCTTTGACAAAAAGAAGCTGGCGTTCGGCGGCACGCCAGCCTACATGTTCTTCAAGCATGGTATGTGATGAATTCTGTTGGTCTAAGGTCGGATTTTTATTCCCACAGAAAAAATGTACACAAAGTTACGTCACTGTCAAAGTGACATTTCAGGGGATCTCAAAGTTTGGGCCAGCAAGAAATATAATATTAAGTTATCATTTCGCTCGTAGGTACCGTGATATAAAAATAAATTTGAGAAATAATTGAACTTATCGCACAAATGAGTCAATGAAAAGCGATTACGACGGAATCACGAATTGTGAAGCGAAGCGAGTGAAGTGACGTCTCACATTAATCAAGCAACCCTCAACTTGTTGACACAGGTGTATCGAGCCAATGATACCAGTGCAATAAATAAATTATGCATACAAAAACAGTTTTCTCGTTTTAAATCAATACAACAAAGAATTTATATCAAAATAAAGTATGCCATCAACAAATTAAATTCTTCAATCTTGATTACAATAAGTATGTAGTATTTTTATAGAAAGTCGATTTCTTATATTTGTGGAAGGTATAAATATTTTGAATACTGCAAATGTTTTTCGTTAACGGCAACACCTTTGTTTACATGTTTTCTGTGGGAATAAAAATCCGACTTTACGTAGTATCCGGCGCCAGCGCGCCGCTGTGTATTTTACGCCTTAGTCGCCTCTTACGACATCCACCCGGTGATCGAATCAATTATTTAAAATGCAATAAATATTGGATTGAAATATGTAAAACAGTGCTATTTATTATAAGCATACGTCTCACTCGAGGGGGCTTAAAGCAGGCACAAAATTAGTTCATTTTTTAATACCTAGATAATGTATAATTACGAAGGTGTTATTCCAATGTACTAGGTATTACCTTGTATAAATACCAGGTAGCTACCAATACTAAGTATAAATACCTCGCTCCGACAACTCGTAAAGTAATTGGTTTTTTTTTTAAATCTTTCGTGGGCCAACGTTAGGGACCGAGCAATACGTAAGAGTGAGATGCAAGAATACGTTGCTCACTCTAAAGTGCAAATGCGTCCCTTACGTTGGCCCATGATCCGCCAACGTGTAGAGGGGCCATCACGCTGACGTGCCTTTGTATTTTTATCTACCTGGTATTTATACTAGGTAATAGGGGAAGATGGGATGGCTTCGTACACAGGGAGCATTCGTACAATGGTCATATCTTGACTATTCAACATGCTGAAGCGTTCATATTTGTATGCGTCACTGCCGCTCATATGCATAGGCTACCCTCAAAAAGTGATGGTAGTGCGGCATCAGATTTCGCCAAAAATAATTAATATGTGTTTTGTACTCGTCGATTAAAATCTGTCTATTAAGATTTTATAGAGAATACTGCAACGTCACTCTTTTCATCTTTGAATAGTCTATGTTACTTCCGAAACAACTGAAATAACTATTTCGATACGCTATAGACGACCGAAAAAAAATTGAAAATAGAACTTCGTATTTCAATAATATGTGTCTTTGTTTAAGGAGACTCGATCCGATGTTAAATTGCCAATCCATGGCGTTTCGGAACGTAGCAGCGTCGCAAATCTACTTAAACTTGCTGCTGTATCCAGGGCATAATAAAAAAAAATACGCTTTGTTATTGGCTAGTATTTAGCCAAATTAGCCAATCACAGCACAGTACCGCAACATTACGGACGCCGGTGGTGTGATAGTACTTACGATATTTCGTTTTCTTATTATACTCGTATTTAGACTTAAATTATTAATTTTAATGAACTCGTACAAAAAGTATTGTTCACAATAGTGTCATAATCAAGCTTTTTAATCTCGTACCTTACTTAGGCCACTCAGCAAGCTTCGTGGCCTAAACACGGTACTCGACTAAAAAGCTCTCTGTTATAGCACGATTGTGAAAAATACTATTTCGCGATCGGAAAGTAATTTTTGGTTCTCCTTTGAATGCGTCTGTCTCTAATAAGTTTTACTCGAATTAGAAAAAATATGTTTATATAGTTTGTAATTAGATGCTTGAGATTAATATGTAAACAATGTGGCATTACTTTAAGGTTTTTTTTTTGGATCGTTTTGGTTGGGGTACGTTCATACAGTCAAAATGTATATAATTTCATACTGTACGAATGCACCCCATGTAAGTTAAAAAAATGTATATCAAGAATAATTATAATTACAAAACCAGGTAAGTAAGATATGCCTAAAAGGTGAAATAGCTGAAAATCGAATGAATCCTGGGGAAAAACGAATAGTGTACGAAGCCACCCCACGTATGGGACTTTCCCACTTTTTGGG
Organism: Acleris cristana; assembly: GCA_948252455.1. Lineage (NCBI taxonomy): Eukaryota > Metazoa > Arthropoda > Insecta > Lepidoptera > Tortricidae > Acleris > Acleris cristana. Next base: position 3,011,458 of record OX411774.1, on the reverse strand, counting down.
AAAACTATTATATCTTGGCACAGTTGCTTTGTATCCAAACTGAAATAATTAATTATTATAGCTAAATAAGTGGATGATAAAGTAGCATTCATCTCGTTTTGAAATAGTGGATAGTTTTTTTTTAACAATTCTTAAAGTAAAAAGTGTACGAGGCCACCCCATTTTCCCCTACCTTGTACATAGGAATAACACCGTAGTATTTAAACATTATCTACGCATTGGAAATCTATTCGAATTTGTCATCATGCTAAACCTGGTACAAATACCAGGTACGTACAAATACCAGCTAGGTACAAATACTAAGTAAGCATACTCGTAATTTTTTACTTTTTTTGAAAACTATATTGAAGTGCCCGCTTTTTGCCACCTCGAGTGCGATGTCTGACTATGAGGTAGTTTATAAGAAAGCGGTAATATTGGTCAATCGTCGCTTGGCCAAACACATATTTGTAATTTTTGATCGCACGACCTTATCTCCAGTACTACGCAGATAAGAAGTTAATTCTGACACTTGTCATCGCTATACAATTTATAACCCACTAGCTGCGAGTGGGTTCTATACTTGTGTAAATTAATGTCCCCACCGCAGGCCGCGAGTACCGCATCCGTATCACAGTGACCTACGAGTCCAGCCAAGACCCAGCGATGGTGTCGAAGCTGCTGGCGCGCGTGCATGCTGCGGGCGCCAAGGTGCGCTCACACTTCGGCTCGCTCTTGATCATGCGCATGCCCACCCAGCCCACCGCCACGGCCGCAGAGTTAATCAAGGAACTCTCGGACAAATCTGATCAATACGGCATCACCACGCTGCAAGTCAGCTTGCCTGATTGTGACGAGATATGTAAAAGGTATATAGTCCAAAAGCTAGGTTCTGATTCCTTCCTTATCAGCGGATAGAAGCAATTTGTTAGATAACTATTAGATAGATATAATCCCCCGATATAATGGTGACCCCTTCTTTCAGAGCTCATATCTCTTAAACGGCCCAACGGATTTTCAAGAAACCTCGCCAAGAACCACCGCTAGAAAACCTGCTTTCAAATAAAAAGACATATCCAAATTGGTTCACCCGTTTAAGAGTTACGGTGCCACAGACAGATACACACATAGCGGTTAAATTTGTAAATAACTCCCTTCTTTTTGCGTCGGGGGTTAAAAAATTGAATTTTGGTGATACAAGTTAGAATGTAACTGGCACTTTTTTTTTGCTGTGATTTTGAGTGATAAGCCCATACATACATACCTACACTAAATCACGCCTGTTTCCCAGAGGGGTAGGCAGAGACCATTTCTTTCAACCTGCTACGATCCTGACAAATCTCTTTCGCTTCTTCCACATTCATACATCCAGTAATGCATTCCACTCACTTTCGCTCTGTATATCTCTTTCGTCAATTTGATTTCATCCATCCTTTCCAAATGACCGAAACATCGAAGCATGCCCTTTTCAACCTTAGTCACTACATCTTCTTTTAGTTCACATTTCTCTTTGATCTTTTCATTCCTTACTCTATCAATCAGTTTCACACCACACATACTACGCAAAGAGCACATTTCAACTGCATAGATACGACTTTCATGCTTGTCCTGCCACACCCAACGTTCACTACCATACATAGTGAGTGAAATGGGCAACAAAAGGGTTGTGAAATCAATTGAAGGTGTGCAATTTATAGAAAATGCCTAATCAATGTCACACCCACCGCTGCACATCTGCCAGGCGCTCAGATCAATAATTAATGATAGTATGGCACACTAATTAGAGGAATTTCGTTGCTCTATAAATTGCAAACCTATTTCCGTAGCTAGCTCTACGTCACCTGGCACTACTTTTCCCCCAATAATAACGCCTGGCAATGTTATATTCGAATTAAATACATAATTAGCTATTATAATTATCACACCAAACTCAGAGTCCTATAAATTGCACACCTTCAATTGATTTTACACCCCGTTTGTTGCCCATCTACTCTCACACCCACAGCTGAACAGCTGCCAGGCGCCCGAATTAACTAATAATGATAGTGCTGTTCAGCGGTGGGTGTGGCCAGGCGATTTATTTTGGGGGAAAAGTAGTGCCAGGTGACGTCCAAAGTGCGGTAAAAAATTTAATAATAAGGGTATGGCACACTAACTAGACGGATTTCGTTGCTCTATAAATTGCAAACCTATTTCCGTAGCTAGTTCTTAGACCATGACAGGTTGCAAGCCCATCGCCTAACAGTACTACAAGACTAGGTATATTCCCTTAGTCCGACCCGTCCCTTAGGCGACATCCCCCCGGCATTCTAACCCGGCAACCACACGGGGGACTTTTTTACAGTATTTTTCCAATAAGTTTAATAAAATTTGTATTTTGTCCTTACAGAGCAAAAGATGCGTTGAATTTAGAAGCTGAAGACGTGACACGGGTGGCGGAAATAACCAAGGAAGCCCTCAAAAGGCTGACAAGTAAGGAACCCGATTAAGACAAAAATAAACAACGATATACATTACAATATTATTTTATATTTAATACCCAATTTCAAAGATCACAATGATGAATAAATGACCATTTTAATTGATCAACGATGATACTCTGACTTGATAGTCTTCTACACATGGAAATGATATAATAGTAGATTACATTAGTGTTCATAACTGATTGCGCAATAAGGGTATTTTTTAAAAGTTTTATTCAAATACCATTATAGGCGGGTCAGTAGTAGAATGATTAGATCGTAAAATTTCCGGCTCACAAAATAACCACATAGACCGGGAGATACTGACACAAAATTTCCGGTCATTTGTACCAAGTATGGCGACCCTTCAAGGGTCTAATTAAGTAATGACGAAAAGGAAAATGGTGGTCATAGCGCTGGTACCGGCGGCTAGTCGACTATCGGAAAAGACAAGATTTTTTGTGGTACTAATCAATCCGGGCCGCCGGTACAGCGTGACCACCATTTTCCTGACTATTACTAACCCTTATAAAGTGGTGTGTGTGTGTTTGTTCAGGACCAGTACAGTGGAAGAGAGTCGACACCTGGATCGTGAACTGGATCGGCTTCAAAGTGATCGCGTGGAAGTTCATCGCTTTCTACGTCCACTACAGGTTATGGCTTATTGTCACAGTAAGTTCATGGTACAACTACATATGGTACCTAGCTGGTACTAGTACTAGTAGAGTAGTATACCGGGTGTCCCAGAACTTGAGGGGAACATTAGGGCATAAGTAAGCGCCTTATTTACCGGTACAGGAGTGCCACTTTAGGAGTTATTAGAATTTTAATGATAAGTAGGTAAATAATATCCGGTGCGCTCATGGTGTCTTGCTTTAGGCAGTTCTTGTCAAATTGCATCAAATGACGTTTATTTACATCAATCAGAACTGTCTAATTCAAACTCTGAGCATTTTGGGATGGATGCGAAATTTTACCGAAATTAGGTCACATGGAAGAAAATTAGATGGGCGGTTTTCAAAAAAAGTGTACATACTTAACGACAAAAATTAAGAAACTTTAGTCATGTGAGTTACGAAAATTAACTATACCGTTACAAAACGAATAGTGGTATTTCGGACAAAACTCCTGTAGAAAGTGCGACCATATTACTAACGGGTGAGGATTGAATCTGCTTCGTTTATTGTATTTGAGACACCGCCTATGGGCTTATGAGGGCAGTAAGTATATAAATGAATAAATAATTTTCGTGACTCACCTGACTAACATTACGATTTCTTAATTTGAGTCCTTAACTATGTACACTTTTTTTTGGGAACCGCCCAGCTAACATTTATTATTGCCCTATATTAAGTAACTAGAGGACGCCCGCGACTTCGTACGCGTAGAATTAGTTTCCCGCTACTCCCCCCATTTCTTCCCATTGGGGGTCGATTTTCGGAAAATCCTTTCTTAGTGCTCACTTACATCATGAAAGGAACCCATGTACCAAATTTCAAGTTTCTAGGTACAGTAGTTTCAGCTGTGCGTTGATATGTCAGTCAGTCAGTTTTGCCTTTTATATATATAGATTATATATTTAAATTATAAGTAGAGCTTGATGCACGATTCCCAAATCTTAATACAATGCGCCGACTTTTGAGACAACATACCTTGGTTTATATTCTGATTAATCTAAGATGATTCTTGTGACAGCCGTATTTCGTAATTTCAATCACTTAATAATACTCACAAACATACATACGTACCTTCACGCCTGTAATCCCAGAGTGGGGTAGGCAGAGCTACAGAATTACCCACAACTTTAAAAACTTTTTTATAATTCTGTAACCACATTTTTGCACAAATAGACCAAGATATCCACCAGCGCATTAGTGACAGGTTGCAAGCCCATCGCCTAAAGCCGGCCATCCACGTTACTGTCCACCGGAGAGGTTACCTGCGCAGGCGACCCGAGGACACGGCACACACGCACAGGTTCACCGTACGGTGTCACTCGAAAGAATTGATTTTCTAGACCTATTCGGTAGTAACCGTAACGTGTATGGCCGGCTTAACATTACTACAAGCCTAGGTATATTCCCTTAGTTGCCTCTTACGACATCCACGGGAAGACATGGAGTGGCACTATTCTAAACCGGCAACTACACGGGGCATACTCACAAACGCTGTTTAAAAATAGGCGATTAATTATTTAAATTCCCGAACGGCGTCTCTAGGTTTGTACTGATGTATTTATGTAAAGTTAAGGAAATGGTGGCATCATCTTAGAATAATCAGAGTGTACAGTCTGGCAAATGAAAGATGAGAATGAAAAAATGGCGGTAAATTCAAAAATCAAGGTGTGGTATCCCTGACGTATAGGGCTAAAAATATTTTTTCACTTCTCATGCTCGTAAAGTCCTTCTTTATGCTGGGTATCGGCTGCATAAAATCGTATTTTATGCACTAGTGCATAAAGTAAAATCTTCGTCGAAGACCAAGGCAATCGGTCCAACAGCCACACGAACAACTTTAACTTCATAGAATAACCTCTTTATTTTGTTTCGTTTCGTTAGTATTGTAAGACCAAGGCAAGGATACCAACAGCCAAAGTACACAATAAAACTTCATGATATAAACTTGTAATTTTTATTTACATTATACACCCGGTAGGTAAGTCTCAAGATGAATAATGGCTAGTTTCAATATTCAAGAAACGAGTCGTTTTCCTTACGTCTCGTTAAAATTTCACACATTTTGTAAGTAGCAAATGTCAAATTTTAACGAGACGTAAGGAAAACGACTCGTTTCTTGAAACCGGGCATAAATGACGTTTGACGTGGGTTGACAATCGACTTTTTTGTTGCCATGTAAAAAGTTCTTAGGAAATCTCATTCTCATCTTTCATTTGCGAGACTTAATTTTTTTTTGCGATTATCTTTTTCCGTCTGATGATGATATGTTTCCCAGATAATTTCGGCAGTAGTGACTGGCTGCATAATCGGCGTTTCGCTCTCCTTACAATTCAAGAGCATGGTCACTGCCATGACAGCTACGCGGATGCAGGGCGAGAAGATGTTAGTGGAAGCATACCCAGTGGACACTACCCTCGTCTTGCATGCTGACGTTAGCAATGACGCCCTTGAAATCGCTACAGCGTTAGTTAAACATCACTTATTTTTACAGCCACCAGTGGCCCGTTTCACGAAGCTACATGTTACAAATTACAAGCGGAACCCTCTTTCTAGCGGTACGAGTTAGAAAGAGACTTCCGCTTTTAATTTGTAACTTGTACGAGTAGCTTCGTGAAACGGGCCTCTGATAATAGTTTAGGCTTAACCCAAAAACCAGAACAAGTGACAACCAACGTGGCCACCCCTTCAAGTTGCCTCTCTACTAAAACATTCCATCCTAAACTAAAACTATCTAAATCCTGCTCCGCGAAACCGCAAAGGCAAAACCTAGCTTCTGCGGACATGCCAACACAGCCGAGTGGAAGTACTGCGCCGACCGCAATGTTGGTAAAATGTAGGCATACAACTGTGGCTCTACTTTGAAATCAGTAATTCGAACTTCGGATCGCCCCGTCACTTTCTTGCGAATTAGCGACTCGTCGAGAACAAAAGGGATAGCAATAGATGAAGTTCGAATTACGGATTTCAAAGTAGAGCCCCTGGTAAATCTAGGCCCGGGGTCACAGCAAGAACAAAGTTCACCTATTTGATGTAGCTAGTTAGAATTTTGTAAAATTATTAACTTAGATTTTTTTTGGCCTGAGTGCTCGTTTGCCTTATCAATGCCATAAAAAAAGTTAAAGTAGTACAAGTCGTATTTTCTCGCTTGTCGCTCAGTGCGTCTCTAGCGTTACTGACACACGTGAAGTGATAGAAAGGGAGATCCGAGAGACAACCAAGTCGCGGGCAACTTGTGCTAGCCGTGCAGTAATAGTATGATCCAACAATAGGCTCAAAAATGTCTAACACGCTCTTATGTCTCTGATAATAGAGACGTGTCTGATAATTTAAAGTCCTAATAATATATTATTGCTGGCAACTGTACCCTGTATAAAAAAAAACCGGCCAAGTGCAAGTTGAACTCGTGTGGAGAGGGTTCCGTTTACACGTTTTTTTTTAATTCTTATATGTTTTCCTGAGGCTCTACTTTGAAATCCTTAATTCGAACTTCGTCTTTTGCTATCCCTTTTGCTCTCGACGCGTCACTAATTCGCAAGAAAGTGACGGGGCGATCCGAAATTCGAATTACTGATTTCAAAGTAGCAAAGCAAAGTAGCCCCTTTAATCTATAAGCAATGAACGATATTTTGTATTTTTTATTTTATTTTAGGCTCAGTAGTTTAGGATATCAGGGTGGGATGCTCAATTTTCGTCTTTCATGAATAAAATCAAAACTATTAATTTTACAATAGTAACAAAAACATATTTGAGATTCTCATAACGAGCCCTTTCATTTGATATATGACAGTAGGGTTTGCAAAACTTTTTTAATTTCCTAATTTGTCCCCCGTAAATGACCCTTATTCAAAAAAAAAGTGTGCTTCTCGGGACGCCCGACAGAAGTGATAATTTACTGTGCTTTCCCTACTTACCACTATGTTCGAATTAGATTGATGACATCGAGTGACAGGTCTGCTCAAAAGTACGATATGTTTGCCGCGGCGTTTATCTTAGTTAAATAAATAAATAAATAAATATTAGGGGACAATGTCACACCAATTGACCTAGTCCCAAACTAAGCTCTAGGCTTGTACTATGGGTACTAGACAACGATATAAATACTTATATAGATAAATATATACTTAAATACATAGAAAACATTCATGACTCAGAAACAAATTTTCGCGCTCATCCCACAAATATCTGCCCTTACCAGGATTTGAACCCAGGACCGCTAGCTTCGTAGGCAGGGTCACTACCAACTAGGCCAGCGCGTCGTCAAAGTTGGAAGTTGGAAGTGAGTGAGTAGTGACGCTGCCTACGAAGCTGGCGGTTCTGGGTTCGATTCCCAGTATGGGCAAATAATTATGAGATGAGCGCGAGTATTGGTTCCTATACAGGGTGTTAGGCAAAAGGTTGTCCAAACTTCAGGGACTAACTCTGTAGGTCATACTCATCAACTTTTATTATAGGACCAACATCCAAATCGTGAAAAAAAAACCAGCTGTTCGATACATTTCGGCTGTTTAGCTCTCAAAGTTTGTATGGAACAGCTGTTTTTTTTCGCGATTTGGATGTTGGTCCCTTAATAAAAGTTGATGAGTATGACCTACAGAGTTAGTCCCTGAAGTTTGGACAAACTTCTGCCTAACACCCTATATATTTAAGTATTAATTGTCTAGTATCCATTGTACGAACCTAGATATTAGTTTGGGGCTAGGTAAATTTGTGTGAGATTGTCCTCTGATATTTATTTAGTTAAATCTAACAAGCCATTTAGAAAGATCTTTTTAGGTACTTAGAAGATAAAAAGTACCGTGAGTTAAGTATCTCAAGATTAAGTTAGTAGCTTGTTTTGCTGAAGTTATTGTCACACATTGTTTTGTTTCAGATATTCTTTGTCACACACGAACATGACGAAAAAAGACGTGGGCCACATATCGTACACCGCGCTTCCAAGTACGGAGGTACCAGAGAAATAATAATAATTCTCAAACTATTCTTAAAACTATTCAACTACGGAATGGAAGTGATTATCATGCTCGCCTTTATCGCGATGAACTTGTAGACCACAGAACAGAAAAAAACAGTAGAAGTGTCAAGTGGGCGTGTAACGTGTGGCATAGTTATGCGGAGTTCCGCATAACCTACCATACATTTGCCGCGATCGCTTATTTCAATATTTCGATATTTCTAAAATAGGAAATAAATCCAGAAGCATGCCTTATTGTTTATTGTGCTATTTTGGAGTGTAAAACCGATAGCCGCACCAAAAACTGTTCCATGGTGGCGTGTTGTTGTTATGATAGTTTGAGTATTGGCGACAACAGCTCTGATACTAAGCGAAGCTCATGCCACTTCCACTGTTTTTTCTATTCCGTGGTGTAGACAGAATACATTCTCAAAGTCAAAGTCAAAGTCAAAGTTCCTTTATTTGCATAAATATGGTACAAAAGCTGGTAAAGTTTGAAACAATTTCGGTGCAAAGACATATTTAGCTATATACTAGCATGCAAAATAATCTTAAAACTATAATTTGTATTGTTAGATTACGCCCACAGATACCAACATTTTACACACACTTACACACTTACACACTGCGGGCCTAGTATGCACGGCTAGCACCAGTTGCCCGCGACTTGTTTGTCGCTCGGATGTCCCTTTATATCTAGTCAGCAACGATAAAGACGCACTGAGCGACAAGCGAGAAAATACAACTTGTGCTATCCGTGATAGTTGCGTTTATCGTGTGAAAAAATGTGGATAAAACATCCGTCACTTTTTGACACGTAAATAAGTACGAGAGTGACGGATGCTTTATCCGCACTTTAACACGCGATAAACGCAACCATACTAGGCCCTCTCTGGGTAGTGATTGGCAGCATGGCTTCTCGAACGTATAAGGCTGCCTAATTGAGAATGCACGCGCTAAAATGTGTTTTGCTCGCGCTGACGGGACTACTTAAACTCGCCGCTTGGACATTCACTCCTGCATTCGCTCACCTTTGCTTTTGAGAGAATCACTACCCTGGTCAGAAAGTTTATTAGGGTTCCGTACTCGAAGGGTAGCCCAACGGGACCCTATTAATATGTCTACGCTGTCCGTCCGACCTTTGTGTTCACAACCGACTTGGATCTTGCCAGTTCTTGTTATTCTGGTTGCTATAATTTTTATTTCAGAGCGCGACGGAGTACCTCATTCTCAGGGCGATCGACTCTCCTCAGCACTATGTATACATGTACGCGTACGGGCTGTCTGTTCTCGATAGAAACAACACCCTTCATGTTAGTATTCAATGTGTACAGGCCCTAATAATATGGCTGCGTTTATCGCGTGCGGCGTGACAAAGTGTGGATAAGGCATCCGTCACTAGACCCCGGATTCTTGTCGCGATGACGTCACAATAGGGTAATTTGGGGAGCAAATGGAACGGTAGTAATTAATACGAATTTATTTAGATAAGACAAGATAAAAAAAAATGTCTTATGGTGTTAATTAATACGAAACTGTTACTCAGTAATATACTACTGCGAAACTTCCTTTAAATCAATTGTCAATTGATTAAATTATCGACATTGTTCTTTCGTTAACTGACTCTCCGTAACAGTCCAAAAGTTGTTCTAAATGCCTTGCCGTTAGGCTACGTCTTGTAGAAGAATATATCCACTTCAAAAAGGAAAAGCTTCTTTCCACTTCGACAGATGTTATTGGAGCATAATTTGAAAAGTTTGCGGTTATCATAGCAGGATTTGTAAGGATTGCTTGGATTTATTTGTATTTCTTGACCGGTATTAAGATTGTTAATGTTACGCAACGTGTTAAATCCGTGTTTTTTTTTCAATACGATTCTCATTGAGTTAGTATAGATTGCATAAATTGATAAAGTTAATTTTAATATATTACATTGTGATCTACTAACATGTCCTGAATGAATATTTGGTGAAATGAATATATATTTTAGCTTATTATTCTTTATGTATCATTATGTGCCACCGTTCCATTTGCTCCCCAAATTACCCTATTGTGACGTCATCGCGATAAGAATCCGGGGTCTATCCGTCACCTTCTGACACGTAATATAAGTAGGTACAAGAGTGACGGATGCTTTATCCACATTTGACGCGCGATATAGACGCAGCCATACTAGGCCCGCTGCTCAACAAATTAATCAATTAGTAGCAGCAGCAGCAGGTTTATTATTCTGAGTCCCAGCCGGGCCTATTATAGTCGTGTTCATCGATGTGAATAAACTTTGATAAAACATCTGTCACTTTTTGAACAGTACGTTAGAGAGAGAGTGAAGGCTGCTTTATCCACCGCGATAAAGGCGTCCATAATACGGGCCCAGGTTCTCGCTTGAGGACATAATGCCAAATACAAAAGGCACCCTATAACTAATTCGATCAGGTTGCAATTACAATGTTACTAAAATAGGTATTGGGTCTTATACATTTATAGGGGTTATAGCAGTTCTAAGTACGGTGTCTATCGAAGTGCCGGACTATACGAACGCGGTTTGTCACTGGACAATCCAGCCCTCCTCGTGTAACTCTCTATATAATCTCTGTGAAAATTCACCAAGCCAAAAATAAACCATGAAACAGTAGACATGGTAGGTAATTTACGGAACTAAGACATTCTCAAGTTACCAACCACATTAACGCACTTGTACCACTGCAGGTGAGGAAGCGATTAGATATTCACTAAAGATATAGATCCCGTGTCAATAAAAGATACACGTATATCAATAGTTGATCGCTGGCTGATCACACTGCCAGCAAGAACTCTATCCACTAGTTTGTCGAAATAAAAGATAAAGATCCCGTGTCAATGTAAGAGACTCATTTATTAATAGTTGATTACTGGCTCTACTCTATCCCGCTCATCGTCGGCGGTGGAACAAGTGCCTATGAAGGAGTTGGGCCCTTATTATGGTAGCCTTTATCGCGTAAATGTGGACAAAACAGCCGTCGCTTTCTGACACGTGGTACGAGATTGACGGATGCTTTATCCACATTTTATCACGCGATAAACGCAACCATACTAGGCCCGCAGCGGGCTGAAGGAGTTTGAAAAGCTTGTCTTGTAATGTTTTCCCGACTAGCTTGTTTCTTGTAACTCCAGCTGAGCGCCATGTACAGTCCGGTCCATCAAGACGGCGCGGCGGCGTCGCGCTCCTTGGCTCGGCTCTACATGGCGCTGCTGCGCCACTACACCGGGCTGCTGGACGCTGACATCGAGGTCACGGACGATCCATTAGAGCGGGAGTCTGCAGAAGTAAGTGATGATGACTGGGGTTAGGACTTTTGGTGGCATATCGTGGTTTTAGAATCCATGGAGTCGCTATTTCCTAATAATTATAAACATAACACTTTAATTATGATGGCTTGATGGCCTTCAATATTGTCATTATGTCAAAATAAACTACATACATTTTTAGCTCGGTTTATCATACCTACTAATATTTGTTTGTTTGTAACGCTTTCACAGCGGAGAGCATTTAAACTGGTTTAGCGATTTAACTAATGGACAATTTTGAAATATTATCATGACAATACTGAAGGTCAAAATCAAGGCGGTATGTTTATTATAATTAGGAAATAGCAACTCCTTGCATTTTAGAAGGCCTAACCCAAGTGATGATAACTAACTACCCTATCTATCTTATATTATACACTAATCAAAACAAAATAGGGGCCACGCTATGTTTTGCATACAAAAGGACTGTTTTCGGAGAAGGATTATTATAACAAATCTTAACCTGTAATTTTTTAATTTAGTACCATTCGAAAGCTGCAATGGTCAACTTACAAGCTGTGTTTTTTTTATTTTTTGTCAATTGTTTTGTTTTTAGCGTGCATACGGTTGTTAAAAAAGTTGCAATTTTTTGCTCATTTTGTATGAAATTGGAAATTTGATTTACGTTCGGTTTCGTCTAAATTCTCTCGTCATCATCAACAACGAATGAAACAAAATAAAATTCAGGGATATTTCCATACCTTAAGACACATTTTGCATTAATACAATTTCAGATGCTGCAGGCGACTTTAGTGTCCCCGCTCTTCATACAGTTCATGCTTATTGTGACGATGTCACACATCACCCTGCTGCCTTCGAAGGAATATGGGCTTGTTCGACACACCCAGGTCAGAACCGATCGGGTTTATGTAAATGCTTGATGACCAGGGATCGGAACTTCGGATCGATATTTACCTAAAGTTGGCAAAATCCCGGAAAAAGATAGGCGAACATGGCGTTGGCTTCTTCAAAAAATATTATTTTAATAATATCAGTTCCGGGATTCCGTGATTCTACAAAACGTTAATAATTATTATTATTTTACATGTAGGATAAAACGTTCCGTTTTGCTCTTATAAATTCGTTAGGAGTGGTAAATTAAATAACATTTGGTAAATCTATACATGGAAAATAACTTCAAACAGTTAATATAAATACTTAATTATGAATTTATGCTGGCGTAAATTATTTATTTAGAAAGAGTCCGCCACCATACAATTTAACAACAACGCCGCCGCGAAAGTTAAGGTAAATATCGATCCGAATTTCCGATCATCGATATCAATTCCATACATTCCGAGTCGATAAAAAACAAAACCGTTGGCATTTGCATCTTGACTAGGCCTAAAATGGCTGCGTTTATCGTGTGATTATATGTGGGTAAAACATCCGTCACTTTTGACACGTATATAACGAGAGTGACGGATGATTTATCCATATTTTGTCACGCGACAAACGTAAACATACTAGGCCCGTAGGCTTTATGATAAACTCTCTACTTCCAGGCGTACTCCACTAATTTCTCCCCCTGTCGCTACTGGTTCTTCCTGATGGCTTGCGACTTGATCCTGTTCTGGTTCCTCGTCTTAATAATGTCCTCAATACTCATGACTGTCACGTACACGGTCACTACTAGTACTGTATACTTCAAATTCAGAGAGTTGGGTAAGTAAACGCAAACGCAACTAACCTAACCAACAAAAAGTTGGAAAACCCCCGGCAATGACATTTCAAAGTTCAATACTTCAAAAACGGCTGAACCGATTTCGATATAAAATGTCTAAGAACCACCGCTAGAAAACCTGCTTTCAAATAAAAAAAACCGCATCCAAATCGGTTCATCCGTTTAAGAGCTACGGTGCCACAGACAGACACACACACACACACACACACACACACACACACACACACACACACACACACACACACACACACACACACACACACACACACTTACACGTCAAACTTATAACACCCCTCTTTTTTGCGTCGGGGGTTAAAAACAAGTACAAAGCGGAGGACGGAGGTGTTAGAACAACTCGGGCTCTGATCCTGGGGGCTTCCAAGTTTTGAGCGGTTCAGGTCAAAATATGTTTACCTCAGTACCTAAGTGAAAGGCAGTTTGAAGTTGGAGACACCCTGGAACTTCCAACGGTCATTGTATATGTTAAGGAGCGTCCCCACTGAGAGCATTCGCGTGAATATTCGAGTGGTGTGGACGTTGAGCCGAGCGGTACAAAGCTTACACACCACTCGATGTTCGCGCCGAATGCTCATTACACGCGAATGCTCTCAGTAGGGACGCTCCTTAAGAAGAGCATTCGCAGTGCTGCATGCCGATTTGAAGGAGGATGCGCTAATGCGTAAAACTTGTTTTTTAAAAAGGTAAAGGGTCGTTGTGGTAACAGTGGAACAAGGGTCAACAGTGAATTATCGCTGTATTAGAGTAAGTCAATTGGTTCGAGCATAAATCTCAAACATCTCTCCTGAAAATTAATTATGCAAAAGCACATAAAGCCGCGTATCCACCAAGCGCATGCGCTCGCGCGGCAGCCTCGCGAGCCAAATGCTCGGTCCGTGGGGACGTGCCTCAGGACTGTTCGGGCGCACGTTGCCGAGGCAACGCGAGGCATATGGCATGGTGGATACGCGGCTTAATACGTTACGACTAGGACCCTATTAAATCTTGTCCTATTTCCGTATTGAAATTGTATTGCGATTTGCGATGTCTTGTCCGAGCCCTGATTATGATCACTATAGTTAATTAAATAAAGTCGCAATTCTGTTGGATGATAATCAAGACTAAAGTGTCAATTTGTTTCAGTGGTGATGCCTTTTATTATGGTAATATACGGGCTGAGCAGCGTGCCGCAAGCGTATCTCTTTAGCCTGGGGCCTAACCCTCATCTGAACACTGTCATTTTCATCGTGTTCAACATCGTCTTTGGTGAGAGAGTACCACAGAACAGAAAAAACAGTAGAAGTGTCAAGTGGGCTTGTAACGTGTGGCATATGATAGTTATGCGGAGTTCAGCGCAAACCTACCATACTTTCGCCGCGATCGCTTATTTCGATATTTCTAAAATAGGAAATAAATTAAAAAGCATGCCTTATTATGCTATTTTGAAATGTAAAAAACGATAGCCGCACCAAAAACGTTTTCCATGGCGGCGTGTTGTTTTTATGATAGTTTGAGTATTGGCGACAACAGGTCTGATACTGATACTAAGCGAAGCTCATGCCACTTCCACTGTTTTTTCTATTCCGTGGAGAGTACCTTAACCTATTTTTGTTCAAAGACAGCAATCCCGGGGTTGGGTAACGGCAAATATAAGTGTGAAAGAAAAGAAAAAAAATTATTCGTGACACCAAAGGACAGATTAATAATACACACAAGAAGATTGTAGCCACGAAATGGTCCCGACTCTGCGTAATGATGGCAATAAAGTCAGCGCTGGGGCCTGTTTTATAAAGCTACAAATTACAATTTACAGGTTACAAGTTTCCATTTGACACAAGCTCGACCAATAACGACCAGCCATTTGAGCAGTGTTGCCAGTTTAGACCTGTCCTTTGATGTCACGAATTTTTTTTTTTCTTTTCTTTCACACTTATATTTGCCGTTACCCAACCCCGGGATTGCTGTCTTTGAACAAAAATAGGTTAAGGTACTCTCTCCATTGGGACCGCCATGAAACCATGGAAGGTTATACACACATAATTATTTAAACGCAAAACATAAATTACAAAAATGAGAAACATGATTAAGTATGATATATATTTATATTTTTGTTAAGTACATTCATTGTTTTATATAATGCTAGGTTTAGTTTTTTTTCGTTGTATAATATGTAATATCATATCATAAGCAATGTTTAAAAAACGACTGACTGTTGAGTTTCTTGCGGCGTTTCTTCTCAGCAGTGGTCTCTTTCGAAGCGCTGGTAGATTTTTGACGTGTAAAAGTGCCCGTGCGGCCTACTTACTGAATAAACATCTTTTATCTTTTTATCTTTTTTTAACATAATTAAATGTATTAATTCGAAAATAGCGTGATGAGCATGAATATTTTGTTCCTTAGTCTTCGATGTTTTCTATGTATTTTAGTCATTATTTCGGGTCTATATTGTCCGCCATAAAGTTAAAGTTCCGATTTTAAAAGTCCATAACGTTTTTCATCATAATTAATTAATTAATTATAGTTTTAATCATATAATAATGTTGAAAATCATATTATTAGAGAGTGTAATTTATAATTATCAGTTCCGATTTTCACTGTTTTTGTAGAAAGTCATAAAAAATATTTTTATTACTTTTCATAGTCATAATCTCATAGTGTATTACACTTCATATTGTTAAAGGTAAATAAGAAATATTTTCTTGGAAAGGAAAACATACAGACCTACTTATATAGTTTTTTATAATAAACATATTAAAAAATGGTAAAAATTGTCTACCTACAGGTGAAGCGACGGTTATAAGTCAAATATTGTACGGCAACGTATTCGATTTCGCTCAGCGGTTCCTCAGTCTGTCGCCGCAGTACAACGTGGCCAACGCATTCATCCGCATGTCGCAGATATTCGTCTACAACAGCGAGTGCAGCCTGTACAACAACATGAACTTGTGTCCAAATAACCAATTGCACAAATGCTGTCGTGAGTGTGAAAACAATTATTTATTCACGGGCTACCCCACCCCCAACATCATACCCCTCAAACATCCCCCCCCAACATTCAACATTCTGTAATTTTAACACAAGTACCATGACTGATTGACTTTCGGTGACCCATCATCAGCATCATCAAACCTCGGAATACACGGGGCAAAATTAAATGCCTGCTAGGTATCGCCTACATCGATAAACTCAATTATATGCCTTCCCATATACGCCCCCAGCATTGTTTGTGTGTATTTTTTTTGCCCCTACTACTTTCACAGAAATTGAAAAATCTTTTAGCCACCTGAAATGGATTCAACAGTCGAGACGGAGAAGTTTAACGCCCGAAAATGTGGAACAAAGTCTGATTTTTTATTTTAACAATAGTAAAAGTCGCTGGTGTCCACTAGTTTAGCTAAATGCATAGTTGATCTGTGGAATCCTTAAATGGTGTTATCCTGAGAACCGCGGAAACACAATATCAGTCAGACAGAAGGCAGACGAAACTTAATATCCCTTTCATTCACTCGTTCTAGGCAGGTTTTTAAAGGCCTCTGAAGGGCAGGAGGGGTAGACTTAGTACCGTAGCAGCCAACCAAATACGTATCTTCTACTCCACCAAACGTTTGAAATGAAACTTCGAATTCGAAATTAAATTATACGTATAAGTAGATGATTGTAGGTTTATCATCATAATTTCAGCCGAAACACGTCCACTGCTGGACATAGGCCTCCACCAAGGTTTGCCACGAGGACCGGTCTTGCGCCGCTTGCAACCATCAGTCAGTCTACCTTACGTATAGCGTACGCGTAAGCTACTCGAGAAGTATTCTACCCCATCGGCCATCTGTTCTGCGAGCGATGTGCCCCGTCCACTGCCACTTAAGCCTAGCAATTGGGATAGACCAAAAAAAATAACTCACGGTTTTTACATTCTAATTCGAAAGAATGGGTAATTTTAAGAGACCAATTTCATTCATTCTGTATTTGGTCCAATAGTTTTGTTTTAATTTCTTTATTTATTTAGCAGACATTTTATGGATGACATGATTATTTTAAATTTGAGTTGGCATTTTCTAATAAATTACAACAATTAAATGATATCTAATGATAAAAAGTGATTGTAATAGTGTATTAAAACATACTATTTCAAGCAGTTTTCGCCTAACCCGTAAGATACACCTAGGAGGGCTTCAAGCCGAAAACGAAAGTCAAACAAAGGTTAAACATACTTTTGTCGAAATATCAGAAATAGATAAATATTTCAAAAATTTAATTTTGCAAAACGGCTTTAAAACCCTATTCCTCGAAATGGTTTTCGAATTAGAGTAATTGTAAAAATATGAACAATCCCAATTCTAGGTTGTCGTGCCTTTATCCTCACATTCCCCATATCTAATTCTAAATTTAATCTTACAGCAAAATGCGGCGTCATGGAACCCTGCTTCAAACGCATCTCCTACCTCTCCCGATTGGGTGTCCTAGACGAGCTCGTCGCTCTTATGGTCAGCAGCATCATATTCATGAGTCTCCTGATGATATGGGAGTACCAGGGACTGCAGCGGCTATGGACCATAATCTTCACGAAATTTGTCTACCGCACGCACAAGGAGCCGGCGCCAGTTGGAGCAATCGATCCCCCTAGAGAGATGAGCGAAGTGATCGCGAAGAAGCTGCAGATGAAGGGCGAAAGGGAGAAAAGTTTGTTTTTGTCATAGGGCGTTTGTTAGAACCAGAGCCTGGAATTTTCGTAGCACTTCAGAGGGCCCTGCCAAGGTGCACTTCGCTAACTAGCTTTTCTATTCTTTTCGTTTTTAAACCAATCGCGTCACTGGTAGATGACGTGATACGAAAAGTCACGTGACCTATAGATGAATTACCGAGAGCGTGGAATTGCATATGTAGTGGTAACATGTCTTTACAGGCATTCTATATTTAAATTTCCTCTACTTCTTATACCATCAGCATCAAAAGAGTTTTGTTATATAATAAATAAGTAAGTACAAAAATAATGTCAGTGTCAAATTCTAAATACTTTTTACAATGCACTAAAATATATGTCTAATTTTATTGTACATACATACATACATACCTTCACGTCTGTAATCGACGAACTTGAATTCGAACTAATGATAAATAAATTTAAATTCACCTTACACCGCTGCCCAATCCGTTGAAAAAGCTACAGGTGTTTCTCTCTCGACTATTTATCAAATTTTGACTGAGAGTAAGAGTGACAAATTCAAAGCAACGAAAAAATTCCTCTCTCCGAGTAACAAAAAGTTACGTACGGTCCGTCGGCAGTAGATGATTTTGATGAAGAAGTCATCAGGAGAACTTTAAATATAATTTAATTTGCATCTGTCCCATAACCAATTTCCAACCTTAAAGATGAAAATTTAAATAAATGATAGCGACTAAAAGCAAAAAAGAATTACTTATTCCACTTGTTTAGGGTAATAAATTAAGAAGAAAACTTAAATGGTTTTCCTTTTCATGCGAACGGTACAACCACTACATATGCAATTCCACGCTCTCGGTAATTCATCTATACCAGTGACGCGATTGGTTTAAACACGAAAAGAATAGAAACGATAGTTAGCGTAGTGCATCTTGTCTGGGCCCTCTGAGCTGTCATAGGGACTTCTCGTCTATCGACTTCCGATATACATATGTCATATCGATAAATACAGAATACATTTTTTTCAATATGATTACGAGTAGAAGTAAACTACATGGAGTCTTATGACGAATGAGCGATCTCTTCGAGATAACCTTTGGATACCAACTCTTAGGAAATATTACACATATTAGGCAACTAAAACAAAATGGAAAACATTTTAGATAGAAACCCTGGTTATTGGAAGAAGTATGTATGGACGATGAAAAAAAAAGATAAAAAAAAGATAAAAGATAAAAGATGTTTATTCAGTAAGTAGTAATCTAATAAACTACTATAAATATGGACCTCTCACCTCCTCCGACGTAGAGCGTTCTTTTTCTACGTACTAATGGATATTTGACTGTAAAAGAAGTAGTTTAAAACCAGAGAATTTGGAAAAAATATGACTATCTATTTCTTTATAGAAAAACTAATTATGAAACACTTGTTAGCACTAAAACTGAATTTAAACATGAAATTGATAAATGGGTCATTATTCGAGCGTTTCAACCGCCTCACTTTTGTGGAAATATTTTTGAAGAATTGGGCGTATATTTTGATGCCGTTTTTGGATATTTATTAGATGTCCAGTAAACTTAGATACCTAACCAGTACCCTTACCATGAGTTACAATTACCGTACTCGCTAGCGAGTCGAATGCTCTGTCCCTCGCAGATCTCGCAGTATTCTTATAGAGTGCGAGGGACAGAGCATTCGACTCGCTAGCGAGTACGGTAATTGTAACTCATGGTAAGGGTACTGAAACGAAATCGAAATCTGCAGCCACTTCTACAAAAATGTGACCACGAAAGTTATTCGGAACAAACGCACAAATATTGACCCAAATGTTAAAACACTGAACTGAACTGATTAAATGTAAAATTGTTACCTAACTATTAACTTTTCATTGCAAATCTATACTTAACATTTTTAGCCACTCAAAAATTATCTAAAAGAGATCGCTCTTTAGCGATAATACCGCCTGTTGTTTACCTTCACTTTTAATCTTCATTGATATGTTGTATTGTGTTCTATAATGTATTGATAAAATATGTATATCGGAAGTCGATGAACGAGAATTGCTACGAAAATCCCGGGCTCTGGTTAGAGCATACATCAAAACCCTAAATAACTTGTAACGAATAACCGGTTCGCATTTCACCTCGATCTTGTATTTTATTTTCACTTTGTGCCACAGTTGTCATGTATGTTGTTGGCTAATAGCTTTAGTTGCATTTCACCTCTATCGCTTACTTTATTGCATCATTTGGTCTCGGTCGTCTATTTTATTATTAGCAAAATATTTTTAGTCGCAGTACTTATACCTCGTTCGCATATGGGAGCGTTCCCACTGAGAGCATCGGCGTCGAATATTCGAGTGGGGTGGACGTTGAGCCGCGCATTACAAAGCTTCAACACCACTCGATGTTGGACGCCGAATGCTCAATACACGCGAATGCTCCCAGTGGGGACGCTCCTCATTTCGTAAAAGCATTTTGCCGCGATCATATTATTTTATATCATAAAACAATAGTTGCGAAACACTTTAAAAAAAATACTTACTCAGGTCAATTGCAAATAGCAATTAACGCGTCAAATAAATTAGCGGTCCAGACAAAACTCGATCGCGGTTAAATGCGAATATGGTAAAACACTACTCGGAATAAAAGATGATACAAATTAAATATACTAATGTGCACTGCCACACGACAAGTTGCTTTAAGTAAAAAGGCTCTTGAGATTTTGTTCAACCGAGGTGAAATGCGAACTGGTGAATCGCTACAAGAAAATTATAATTTTGAGGTACCTAAGTAAGTATAGTTGTAACAAACAGGTTAGAAAAATAATTTAAAATACCGGCCAAGTGCGACTCGGACTCGCGTACGAAGGGTTCCGTACCATTACAACATTAGCAAAAAACTAATTTAAATATTTATTTTATTTTAATGTAATTATTTATTTTTATACTGTTTTCTTTTTCCTAGCCTAGGTATTTGGGTGTCCCACTGCTGGGCAAAGGCCTCCCCTCTTTTTCGCCATTCGTCCCGGTTGAGTGCATGCTCCTGCCATTCGCTTTGAAACGCGTCTAAGTCATCCCGCCATCGCCATCTCCTTTTTGGTCTGCCTCTGCTCCGGTGGCCATCTTGCGGGGCCATTCGGTGGCAACCTTGGCCCACCGTTCCGGATGCATTCGGCAGACGTGTCCAGCCCAGTCCCACTTAAGCTTAGCGGTCTTGGCACCCACATCCGCAATACCAGTTTTGGAGCGCAGTTCGGTGTTTCTGATCTTGTCAGTTCTACGAACACTGAGTATGCTGCGCTCCATTGCTCGCTGGCAAATCTTGAGTCGGGATTTTTGGGCTTCAGTCAATGAACAAGATTGGGCACCGTAGGTTAGGATGGGAAGAATACAAACGTCCCGGATTCCCAGTAAGAGCAAAAAGATGTATGATCAGAAATAATGTCTGTCCTGAGTCTTTGGTTTTGTACGGGAATTTAAATATTCATTTTTCTATATATGTGTACATATATATCTTTTTCTAGTATTCGTGTACTCGTAGTACAGTCTAGTGCAAAGAAATGTATCTAAAGAATCCTCTAATAAATATGTTACGAAATTCTTATTACACTGGAATAAGGTGCATATTTTTTACATGTTGCGTTCTCCCATATTTTTACACTTAAGACTGTACAAGCATCGAACTTAGTTTGGACCTATGTCAATTTGTGAAAGAAATTCCCCTGATTCGAATAAAACACATAGAATGATAGTTTCATAGGCATATACGAACCAACGCGTCAAACTTGAAGTTACAAATGGAACCATATTATAGGCTTCATCGGCACGACACGCACAAAATTGCAGAAATATAGAGCCGGCCAAATTTCTGATTTGATTGACCTCATATTGATGCGTGGTGTTCTATGTGTTATTATCCCAAGGTCCCCTGATATTTATTACTAGACCCCGTTATCTTGTAGCAAGGGCGTCACTTTTTTATAGGGGTTGAATGTTTACTTTATCGACTATTTAAATGTCGATGGTATTGTACTTAGAGCTATATGTCATGTCACTGACAATGAGTCAAAGACAATTACTATTAAAAATGAGATGAAAAAGAATGGGATCAATAATAAATAAATAATAGGTACATAGTTGCAAAAAGGTAAATTATTTATCTAAGTTTATCGCATCTTGTTAGAATAATGAGGTTATTTTCTAATTTTTAATCAAGAAGTTTTAATACCTACGCCATAATTGAGATTTAGCAAAGATTAAAAAGGCAAAAATTCAGTCGCATTGTTGCATTATAATGTAAACTACAAACATCGATATAGAGAGGGTCGATAAAATAAACATTCAATCCCTACAACAGAGCGACGTCAATGCGACAAGATAACGGGGTCTATTTATTACTATTGATTTACGTTCTATAATTACATCAGGCAGGCGTTACGATACATACGGCGGCTACCTCCTCGCCTACAAAGTGTCGCTGCGGGAGGGAGGAAAGTACATCGTCAGGGACGTGTCGTTCGGCGTGGAGCGCGGGCAGGCGCTGGCGCTCACGGGCCTGCTGCGCCACGGCCGCATCAGATTGTGCGAGGTGCTCGCGGGCTACCGGCTGCCCAGCTGCGGGGAGGTCTACGCCATGTCCAAGTGGCAGCTCACCACGAACCCCCACTTGGTAAGACTAGGTTGTGTTGGCCATCCGAACGTTACGTCCGAGCCCCGTATGGACTCGCTTTAGCTTACAACGGTGACTTCAAGTGTTTCCATCGCGAGCAAACCAAGAGACACGGTTTTAAAACAAACGGAGTCCGCATGGGGCCCACTCCGCTTGCAGTGGAAGGCGGGCATAGAGCTGCAGGTGAAGGTCCAGTTGGTAGTCACATGTCCAAAATGACATTGGGAGCACATGGACATCGCAGGAATAGGATTACGAGGGTAGCGCGGTTCATTTTGTCCATTTTCCCATCTCGTCCACATTCTCATCTCGGCCACATTGCCATCTCGGCCACATTCTCATCTCATCCACATTCCCATTGTGTCCACATTCCTATTTCGTTCACATTCCCATCGCGTCCACATTCCCATCTCGTCCAGATTCATATCTCGTCCACATTCCCATTTCGTTCACATTATTCCCATCACCTAGTGAACAACCGAGTGATTGAACTGGTATCGAACACCCCTACAGTCCTCCAAGTTAGGTTGCTGACGAGTTGGGAATGAGGACGAGTTGGGACTGTGGATCAATTGGAGATGCAGACGGGTTAGGAATCAGGATGAGTTGGGAATGAGGACGAGTTGGAAATGAGGATGAGTTGAGAATGAGGACGAGTTGGGAATGAGTACGAGTTGGGAATATGGTCGAGATAGGAAGTGGACAATTGGGATTTGTATGTGGAATGTGGCCTAGATGGGAACGTGGACGAAATGGGAATATGGACGAAGTAAACCTGAGCGAAACTTTTAAGTAATGATGCGACATAGTTTGACCGGCTAACCTGGGGCCATGAGGTGTTAAGACTTTATTCAGGGTTCGTAGTAAATAAAACAATAATTTAGGGAGAGCTCTAGAGGTGTGGTTGGGTTTCTTCTCGGTTTCAGTTATCGCTTTGATATAAAAATATATATAACATCATAGATATAAGATAACAGCTGTTGCCCGTGACAACGTCCGCGCAGAAAAATAAAACATAGCATATAATGTTACTCAGGGATAAGGTAGCATTCTAATAGTTTTTTTTTAAGTTTTTGAGTTTTCGTGTCAAACCTACAAAAAAAAACAAATCTTTCCACTTTTTAATAATAGTGTAGATCGTATCGAGTAGAATCGCTCATTTACGTCACTCGTGGCTATGCTTCCGCAGTTCGCTTCAAAAGTGGGGCTCTGCACTTACGAGAGCGTGCCGCTGCCGCCGTGGATGACGGTCTACGACGCCCTGCTTATGGTGGCGGTGCTGCGCGGCGTCCCCAAAAAATACGCCCACGCCGAAGTCAAGGACTACATAGACGCGCTTGGTCTGCAACCTTATAATCAGGGCCCGTAATTTTCATGCCGTTGACGCAAAAATGACGTCACGCTGCATAGAGTATGATTCCGATTAAATTCGTCATAATTAATCATTTAACAACCTCTGCAGATAATAATAATTAACCAAATGTGTGACACAACAAACAAAAATACTTTTATGAATATTGCATTACGTATGAACGCGAAGATGACTTAGATTTTCTTTGCACGGGAATTAATGCAAGGATGGCGTGCTTTACGTTAGAGAGGAATTCTTTTTTCTACGTACTTATTGTTATGTGTTATTAACAATACCATTTAATAAAATGTATGTATAATAACAAACCAAATAGTTTTATTTACGTTTCACGTATCATGTAGGTATTATTTATTCCACGTGTAAATAGTTTACTTTTGAAGTCATTTATGTACATGATTAAAATGATTGACGACTAATGATTAATAATTTACAACAAAACTATTTAGGATCACCCTATATGGAGCGTGACGTCAAATTGATGTCATCGGCATGAAAATTACGGGCCCTGCTTATAATTTTACACCGGAGCTGATTCGATAGTGAATACAAGAATATTTCTGCGAGAAATGTTCAACGGTAACTTGCAAGACATTTACAAGTGGAAACTACCACTAGCCGCTGTCGAGCATTTCTTGCAGGTGTATTTGCGGCCTTAGTATAGGTAGTTGATAAGATTGCTTCCTTTTTCGTCGTATTCTTGTTTTGACACATTGTTTCGTCGCATTCCGTTTTAGACACATTCTTGTTTGGACACATTTTAACTATCAAGTTATACTGTACATTGCCTATGACTTTGCGAGTATAATAAAAAAAAAAATTAGATAAAGAAAATTATTGTTTCAATGAAATGAAATAAAATAATACAGAAAACATAAACTTGAAACTTATTTCTAGAAAACAAAACTCTTACATAAGTTGACACAGCCTATTAGTTAAACCAGTAATCTTTTAAGTCGAAAACGGAAAGCAACGAAACAAGAATATGTCAAAACAAGAATACGACGAAACAAGAATGTGTCAAAACAAGAATACGACGAAACAAGAATGTGTCAAAACAAGAATACGACGAAACAAGAATGTGTCAAAACAAGAATACGACGAAACAAGAATGTGTCAAAACAAGAATACGACGAATCAGGAATATGACGAAAAAGGAAGCAATAAGCAAAGCATTAGGCGATGGGCTTGCAACCTGTCACTAATATACGCTGGTAAACATCTTAGCCAGTTTGTGCAAAATGTGGTTACAGAATTACCTAACAACAAGTTTTTAGAGTTTATGGTAATTCTGTTGCTCTGGCTACCCCACTCTGGGTTACAGGTGTGAAGGTATGTTATGTGATTCCAGAAATGACTGACAAGGCTAACATAAACGTGTGCCGGCTGCCCCAGAAAGAGATGACGCGGATTAACTTCGCAGCGGTGGCGATTGGAGCCCCGCCGGTGCTGGTGCTGGACGAGTACACCGCCCAGCAGAAGCCCTCCGTCGTCCGCTCCATGTACTTCATCCTGCATAATCTGCGCAAGCGAGGGCATGCCATACTGATCAGCTCCTCTAAGTATGTGATATAAATAAATATCAGGGGACAATCTCATACATAACAATTGACCTAGTCCCAAACTAAGCTCTAGGCTTGTGCAGTCGACTACAAAGAGATGGATCCACTTTTTCACCTTATTGCATTGTACTAACTACTACTATGGGTACTAGAACTATAGGTAGTGCCACGAGAGTTGAGGTGCATGATTACACACAGCTATGTACATGAAGTACTGATTGCAAAAAAGTGAATGAACTTCGGATTAAAATCTGACATTTGCCCATGCAAAATGTGTCAAATTTTAATCCGAAGTAAGTCTATCTATCCGCGGTTTGAATATAGGGTTCCGCCATAAGCCGATAGGCCTATCTCAGATAAACCTCCTGTAGCAATATCAACCTTATTACTAACAAAAGAAAATTAAATTTGCTTTGGTTATTGAATTCGAGATACTGCTTTCCTATCGGATTTTTGTGATTTCATTTTCCTTGTCCATGCCATGAGTTGATATTAGAGGGGCTAGACAAGATGCATTACGCTAACCAGCGTTTCTATTCGTTTCGTTTGTAAACCAATAGCGTCACTGGTAGATCACGTGACTTTTCGTATCACGTCATCTACAAGTGACGCGATTGGTTTAAAAACGTAACGAATAGAAACGCTAGCTAGCGTAATGCACCTTGTCTAGCCCCTTAGGTCCTAATCTGGCAAGGAATAGAATTAATTACAAAGAAAGTTTTCAATCAAAGTAACCATTCTAATGCCAACAGCGTGGAGAACCAGGTACCACTAACCAACCACCTGGCGATCTTGCTGGACGGGTACATCTACGACATCGACCACCTGGACAACATGGTCGACCGTAGCCAGCAGGGCTACACGGTGGTGGTGAACCTCAATACGCCGGTTGACAACGTGAAGTTGTTCACTAAATACTTCAAGCAGTTTGTGATCAACGATGCCACTAATGTAAGTAGGGTGACAGCACCAATGATGGACACTTTTATCTGACAGGAACCAGTAATGGACACTTCACTCTTAATTCAAATTTCATACGGTCCTGAATTGATTGTTGCAAAACAAATGAATAACCCTTATCTTCTGTAAAATAAGAATCAAGTTTCCATTATTGGTGACTCGTCCATTACTGGTTCCATCACCCTATGAATTAAGTAAGGTAATGACCAGGGTTCGGAGTTTTCATGGCACGGTAAGACGAAAGAGAGCTGTGGAGTCGACATCAACATTAAAATTGAACTCTTACTCATACTCATACTCATTTGTTTATTTAATTCCAAAATGCTTTTATTTTCGCCCTGAGACCCTGGGTAAAGCTGCTAAGCTAAGTAATGAAAGATTACAATTTTAAACAAAATGTTTCTTAGTACATATCTATTATTTAATATAAATTTCACAATGTTATGAATATCAAAAGTGAAAATCGTTATCCGAATTTATAATAAAAATATTGCAATTAAATAAGCAAATGAGTATGAGTACGAGTAAGAGTTGAATTTTAATGTTAATATCCACTCCACAGCTCTCTTTCGTCTTACCGTGCCATGAAAACTCCGAACCCTGGTAATGACATTTTGAACGTCACAATTTTATTTATTATATTTTATTACTCCGCCCACGTAACCGTCATCGATACAGCCGCGCCGTATAGCACTGATACAGTCGCGATACAGCATAGATACGTTAGATCTAAGATAAAATAAGACGATCAGTGAAATTACTAGCATAGAGGCAGTCGTTATGGCCTACACGTTGGCGGATCATGGGTCAAAGCAAGGGACGCATTTACACCTTAGAGTGAGCAACATATTCTTGCATCTCACTCTTACGAATTGCTCGGTCCCTTACGTTGGCCCATGATCCGCTAACGTGTATGGGGCCATAAGGACTGCCTCATGCTACACTCCACTGAGGCGGAGACGACCGGAGCTGTGCCAATATTAACCAATAGAAGGCGCATGCGGTCACGTCAAGCGGCCGTTCCGCACGTTAGTTTAGATTCTATTGGTTAATATTGGCACAGCTCCGCTCCACTCCGCTCATCTCCGCCTCAGTGGAGCCGCAGCCTTAGGGTGCGGCTCCATTTAGGCGGAGACGAGACGTATAGGGATTGACCAATCATATTAGTTGAAATCCACATCTCGTCTCCACTCCGCTTTAAAGGAAACAGTCAAGCGGAGATGAGACGTGTAGGAATCGACCAATCATATCAGTTGAAATCCACATCTCGTCCCCGCTCCGCTTCAGTGGAAACAGTCAAGCGGAGACGAGCGGAGCGGAGAGATGTAACTGCATTACTACATTGTAATCACTCCAATCAGCTCCGCTCGTTTCCGCCTCAGTGGAATCACTTAGCTCTTTTCACAGCTCTGCTCCACTCAGCATCGCTCGTCTCCGCCTTAGTGGAGCCGCAGCCTTAGGGTTGTAACGCATTTGAATGCAGTCTTGTAATTGTTTGTGGTCTTAACGCATTCACTGCCACCGACGCATATATGCGTTCACTGTCATACAAGTTTGTTCCTAGGCCACGCCCCCAGGCAGTGAATGCGTTAATAATGCAAATGGCTATGGGTGTCAGAACCTTTTGATTATTTATTTGCATTTTTTATCTTAATCTTCAGTCTCTTTAACTGTTGTACATTTGGCCATCCGTAATTCGTAATTCTAAATCGCTCAAAGGTCATCTGGAAGAGTAACTGGTTAACTGGTTACATTCCTTTTGTTTCTGTTTTTATTTTTACTTTTTTGTGTTTGTGCAAATATACGAGGGTGGTTTGAGAAGTAACTTGGTTCGATAAGAAAAAAATTTTTTTTTGTGTTTTTGTGTGTTTTATTTTTCGACGTAATCTCCTCGAAGCTCAACGCACTTGCTTCAACTTTTCTGCAGCTTCTCGATGCCTTCACGAAAATGGGTTTTTTCCAGGTCTTCAAAATACGCCTTAACTTCTCTACCACCTCCTCACCACCTCCTCAAACTAATGAAATTTTTGTCTTGACAGGAAATTTTTGAGTTTCGGGAATAGGTGGTAGTCCGAAGGAGTTAAATCCGGCGAATAAGCAAGTTGCGGAAGCAGTTCAAATCGTAACTCCGACAATTTTTGTACAGCAACACGACTTCAATGCACCGGAGCATTGTCATGGTGAAACATCACTTTTTTCTTTGCCATACCTGGACGTTTTTTGGCTATCGCCGCCTGTAATTGGTCCAAAAGTGTTGCATAGTATGCCCCAGTGATGGTTTTTCCCTTCGCAAGGCTTCAATTAAGAGAATTCCCTTTGCGTCCCAAAAGACAGACGCCATCTCCTTTCCAGCAGAAGGAATGACCTTGGCTTCCTCTATGGCTGGTTTACCACGACTTATCCATTGTCTGGACTGTTGTTTCGTCTCCGGGATATAGTGATGGATCTAGGTTTCATCCATTGTAACAAAACGGCGAATGAACTCCATTGGATTTCTTTCAAACACCTGGAGATTGTCAGCAGGTGTTCGCATGCGAATACGCATTTGTTCTGGAGTGAGTAACCGCGGCACCCATCTTGCACATGGCTTTTTTATGTGCAATTCGTTGTGCAAAATAAAATGCACCCGCTCAGAGGAGATGGTTGTGGCTCCAGCTAATTCGCGTATCTTCAATCTTCTGCCGGTTAAAACCAAATCATGAACTTTATCGACGATTTCGGGTAAAACCGCCGTTTTTGGGGCTCCAGGGCGAGGTGCATCTTCGATGCTCGTCCTGGCTCGCATAAACTCATTTACCTAAAGTCGAACTGTTTCGTAGGAAGGACACGAGCTACCGAACGTAGGTAAAATCCTTACATGAATTTCTTTTGCAGTTTTACCGTCCAAAAAAAAGAACTGAATTACACCTCGAATCCCAATTTTCTCCATTTAGCCGCGCTACTCCGATTACTTTTGTTTAAACTACTGTCAAATGTAAAATTCCCGCCGAAAATGACATGACGCCACAGGTAAATTATCTTGAGTTGTTCAACTTTATAAATAAGTACAGATATGACACTAACGCCATCTATCCGTAGGCGAAACAAGTTACTTCTCAAACCACCCTCGTATGTACTATCTAGTTTTTTAATATGAAAATCGTAGCTAATAATATGGGGTACCTATTACTTTATGGAAACACTTTTCATCGAACTACGTATCATTACGCAGAATTTTCATTTCATCGAAAGGCATTTCTCACCGCATGCGTTATTTTTTTTTTAATTTTTGTCAATTCTAACCAAACCTAACCTAAGTACGTAATTAATGTTTAACATATCCTGAAAACATCTTGGTTTCAGCAGAAACTACCGTTCGACAAAATGAAATTCTATGAAATGATACAATCGATGAAATGAAATTCGATAAAATGATGGGTTACCAATAATATGATGTGTACGTAGGTTTGAAAAAAAATGTGATCCACTGTTACCACTACTTATGACTCTGTTGTATTCCCAGGTATTGGTGAACGTGCAAATATTCGACGTGCTTGACTGCGCGCAAATGTTTGGTCGGATGGAAAACCTCGTGAAAGAGAACAGCCAGGTCAACACTTACGTCATCGCCTCCATCTCCATGGCCTCCGTCTACAACAAGATCCTCGATGAGAGCAAGGGCCTCAGGCCGGTCAAGTCCTTCATAAAGATCCCAGGGTGGGAGTACATCACTGATGCCCATAGGAAGATTATCAAACCGATCCCCGAAAAAGTGAACGCGTTGAAGAAGTTTGAGCATAATTATGATATTGTTACGTTGAGGATGTTGCCTTGGTCGGTTATCTTCAAAAGGGATGTTGGTACAACCCCACCCCAGGTATCCGTCGAGGCGCACAATGTTTGAAGCTAATTCGGTGATTAGGTTTTTTTTTTTAAATATTTTTTCTTGACCATGGATGTTGGACATGGACAGTTTAAGAATTATATTACTAACTTAAATAATATAACATTGATTCGGTGATTAGTCACCATTAGTGTTGCCAGCTCTCGTGTCATGTCAAGTCGGGACAGAGCAAGAAAAATAAATGTGATTTGGGTTTTATAATCGGGACAGTACAAAAAAGGTTAGTTTCTTAACCGACTGTAAGAAGTAGTCATAATTTTATTTTGTAATTTTAGAAAACAGGCTTTAATTTTTACTTAAGCGTGAATTCATTTTTCCTATAGTCCTCGTTCTGACGCCATTTGTGAATAAGGTATTAATTTAAGTTAGAGGAATAAGATTATTTTATTTGTGTACCTATGGGTGTAAATAAAGTTTGGTTAATTTAAGCTGTCATGTTTATTCAGTGTCATCTTCGCTATCCCTCGTTTTACCCAGTCTTGTCTCGTTTTTAGTTTTCAATGTTTTCATTAAAAACTGATCCGCTATGTAGTAGTTTTCCGTCTATCCCACTAGTCCCTTTGAATTGTCCCATTATGGGAAAACTAAGAATGTTTCGTCCGAGTAGTCTCATGGGACAAGTGGCACTAATATTTATATATTTTATTTTTGTCCCAAAAGTCCCATTATCGTCATCACTGTCCGTATGAGTGAAATTCAAAAAGTTGGAACACCGTTAGCCAGAAATCAATTGGATAGTGAAGATCGCCATAGCGGAGCTCCTTTTTCTGGGTGGTCTGGCCCTTTGGGCCAGCTGCAAAACTAACATAACCTAAACCTACCTGGGACTTGAGACATATTAGTGCCACTTGTCCCATGGGACTACTGGGTCGAATCATATCAGTTGTCCCATAATGGGACAATTCAATGGGACTAGTGGGATAGACGTGTAGTTTTTGTGGAAAAATATGCAAAACAGATGCGTGTATCCCACTTCTGATTATTAATATGCTTGTGTAGGGACCGACTAAAATAAATGACATGGTAGTTTACTGGTCTCCGTTCTTGAAAGACCGCATAATAACTATACCTAAATAGTCCATTATAACTTGGAATAAGGACGAGCGAGAATAAGAATAAAAGTGAAATTCGCGCGACAAGTGTCGTGAGTAGAGATGGTGGGGTGAAGTGTCGCAACGCAACGCAAAAATCCACCAATAGGATAGTGAGGCTAGGAAAACAATATAATCCTATTGGTTGATTTATCCTCGCAACACCGTTTAGCTGCCTCGCACAGTTCTGGTGGAAACTGCCTTTCTTGATCACGACAGCAACAGCCTAATTTATATCATTACAATCAGAAACAAAAAGTCGTACGGTCGGCGTTATAGCTGTACTCTTTAGTGCTTTGTCACTTTAAACGTCTTGTTTGAACTGCAGCACTATCTGACAAGGGCGTTAAGAGGCTTGTGAAGCTAAAAAAGTCATACAAAATGCCATAACGTTTTTCACCCCCTAAATCAAGTCAAATTTTCAAGATATTTTCCTTCTCATGAAAAAAAAAACGAGACTGTACAAACCTAGCTTTTTATAATTACTATAGTCTATTTACTTTAACGATCTAGTACTGGAAAAGTGCAGTTGCACGTGATTGGCTAATGAGAACCCGCTAAGGGCCCCCGCACATTAGACCACCAGTCGCCGCCACTTAAACGCGACCACCAGTGGTTCAGTCAGACCACTGCACGCCGCCACCAGTGGCAGCCACTGGTAGCTGGATGGGGCCACAAGTAGTAGCCACTAGTGGCTAGAATACATTGTTCATGTGGTCATGTGTGCGCGCGAATCGAACGACAAAACGCGGCCACAAGTAGCGAGCGCGGTCGACTCCCGCAGCTTGTGGCTCGGACGCGGCCACTCAAACGCACGGTGTGCGCCGATGCTATACAAAATGTATGGAGAAACGCGTCCGCAACTTGTGGCGGCCACTAGTCGTTCCAATGTGGTCGCCACTAGTGGCTCAATGTGCGGCCGCTCTAAAGCGGCACGCACAATGCAGCAGGTAAACAGTCGGCTCCTACATCTGTACGGTGCGGACGCGTTTGGTTCCCTTGCGACTTATTGTTTATCGTTTACCTCTGACTTGGCCAGTGAAACGGACAGATGTCTCCTTAATCTTTTATTTTCAAATACCATTGTGAACGAGTCCTGAGAATATTATCGTTTGTTGTCGCCCACTTGGTTACCTGCCTCTATCTTTTGTCCCTGTCTTTTGTAAGCCACTGTGCGAGTAAGGGAAGCCTATACTAGGTCGTTAAACTAAATGGAGTATACTCTTCACCCGTGGTACGGTTGACCAAAAATTATACCCCAAAATCAAATTTAACAGAGTCGACGGAGCTCCACTATCGTGGAGCTCCTATTTCTGAGTGTTAACATAACCTAAACCTACCTCATATTTTACTGAGTGTTTTGAATAACCGGACAAAGCCAACCGTACCACGGGTGAAGACGCGGAGTATACACCATATGCAAAGATCATGGAAATCGGACTTGATCTAGGGGTTGAGAAACGCCCGAAGCTGAATTTATATGGAAGTATTTTGACAGCTACGCGATAGCGTCGGTTCACAGTTCTCTTAAAGCGACAAAGTACAAAACTGTGCAGCTACCTTTCAGACCGCCATGAGTGCGACGTCGACAACTATGGTTAACCCACCAATTACAAGTATAGGTGTTAGTGTTCATGCAATGAAAATAAAAGCATTTTTTATGTTAAGTATATTGTTCACGTTATTTACTTCACCTTAATGACTAGAATTAAATGATTGACAAAGCGGAAGCAGTTTACATTTAAAAAATGCATTATTGAACGTTCGGTGTATAACAATGAAGCCTCTTTTCCACTGCGTTTTTACCCCTATTTCACCATTGCAGTAAAAACACCCCTCAAGCAAAGTGGAAACCTGCCCGGTATTAAAAACAATACAACTATTGTTATTTTAATGTCAACGACTAGCCTTTACCGTAAAGATAATAAAAGTTGGCATAATGTATGTAAACAATACGATAGCAATAGGGGAAAACAAAGTGGAATATATGCCCAGTTTTCAAACTTATGTTGATTTCATATTTTTAAAGCCAGGTTAACACGCCATACGTTAATAAGAGCTGTAAGGCATTGCAAATTCCAACCTTACGACTATAAGAGAAAGTTTATTTTGCCTTTTCAACCCTGACGGATTTATCCGTCATTAGGGTTAAATCTGAGGGTGTTTTTGTAATGATTTTGAGTTAAAGTTGTTTAATTAACCTTTGTTATTTTCTGTTTTACTCCGAATAGTCTTTACTTAAGTTAGTTTCAATAAACAATTGCGTTAGAAGGCCTGTTTATCACACAGGAATTAGTGTGATGTGAAGTGCTCATGATAAAATGTTTTAAACCCACGGCAGCGCGTCCACAATTTATTTTTTGTACATTGACGCAACGTCAAAACGAAAAATTCAGTGGCGGCGCGTGCTATACTTAAAGCGCTCGGTTGTTTTATGCGATAAAAGCTACGTTAAACGCGTTGCTCTTGACGCACATCATTGTACATCAGATAATCTAATTACCAAACATTGTATTACGAATTGAACGCAGCGGTAACCGCAGTAAAAATGATGTGCGTCAAACGCATCATTTAACCTAGCGTTAATCGCATAAGACAACCAAGCGCTTAAAGATGTGAAAGACTGCGATGGTCTTATTTTGGATTTTTTAAACCGGGTGAACACTTTCTAAGTTGTGATTTCTAAACATTTTTTGGGTGCCAAAGTGTTACAAAAACCATTCTATTAACATTGTTGAAAAGAAAACGCTGGTTCGCCCGTCGTTCAATAAGTCTATATCGGGCTTACTGTGGATGCGTAAATTACACAAACATAAAAAAGGCGGTTGTATTTTGTGTCAATATAGTAAACGTTTTAACAGCCTTTAACCTTTTCAGCGCCATGTCCAATGAGATAATAAGATGAATATCAACCTTATGAGGAAGTAAGTAGGTCACATATAAGTTGCCAACTGTGACGGATAAATCCGTCGTTGAGGTGACCATGTGCGGACGAATCCATCTATGGTGTTGGAAGTGTTAAGTATACGGAATGTATAGTCATGAGCCACTCCACACGTTTACAAGGACTTACGTGTACGCATGCATTGTTAATCAGAACCAGTGTTAGTAACTCTTACCAATATTCTAAACCTTTCTACGATTGTGATTAATAAAACACCCAAAATAATCGAACCGCTTAGTAGAATTAATGTAAAACGAATTGTACTTCACTTTAAATTGGGTTTTTTAACATCACACAAAACTAGCCTGCAGCCCTTGTAAGCTAATAACATAAAGATGCGACCGCACCGCTGCTTAACGGTGCGTATATTAGGTGCGTCAAAAACGGCGCCATGTTTTTACTATGACCCCGTCTTTTGTTTACGCAACGACACCGTATTTTACACAGCGGTGGGATCGCACCTTAACACCACATCCCAGAAACGTCATGTTCCTAATATTTAGCAAAGAACTTAAGCATAAGTGACCTTTCAGGTTTAGAAGTATGCTGCTCTCTCATCAATGGTTTTTTATCATACAACATTCCATGAACTTTTTGTTTGTTGTATTCTGTGCTTTCAGTGTTTAGCAACTATGGCTATGACTGCATAGATCTGTGTAACTTAGCAATATACTACCTAGTATAGTAGTTAATGTTTTTGGCAAGATTCAACAATCTACAATTATATTAGTTTTACCTCTTATTCAGGTTAAATTCATTATTATCCAACGATATTTACACCTAAAGACTCAAGTGCGAACATATTATAATAGCTATGTTTCTTCATTATGGTAGGCTCAAGCATTTCCATATCCATGATGATAGTCCATGTCTAATAACCTTTAATACATGTACATAACCTTTTCCATGTAAAATACAAAAATCGTCAAACACCTTCACGTCACTAAGAACTGAAATGAAGTGTTGTGACGGAATAATCCAACATTGGTATTGAACCTGTAGTCACTCCGTCAATGGCATGGGAAAGGTTAAGCATTGAGCAAGCACAGGAACATATTCGTTCAATGTAATGTAGTATGGGACCTATGCAACTCGGCCGTTGAGCCTCTAGCTTGAGCCATCATATTCTCTATCCTGTTGGTGGTCTCCCGGACCATAGAGAACTCAGAGAGATCCGGAAGATCTAACACAATGTGCGCAGAGAGACGTTTGTAAACTGAACTGGAATCTTTTTTATTTCTCCTACCCTCTTCATATTTTAGCTGCTGTTTAAGAAATATAGATTGTTTTAACATGTCTTGTATATTCTTGAAACTGGTTACCGCACTGTCCATTGATTTCACTGCACTGAAACAAAAAATAAAAAGTTATAATTGGGTAAGTAAAGTTTTTTGAAGGGGTGTATATTATATTTTTTTCTGATAGTGTTTGGTCTATAAACCAATAATGTACAGTTATTTTATTTTTAATCATTATAGTTCTTCTAAAATATTTTTTTTAAAGTCGGTTATGACAGTTCTCTGAGCGTTACGGAACTATACGCGTTACCTTAGCCTAAATGATAATTTAAAAAAAAGACGTATTATGACAGTACTTTGTCCGTCTGTTGTCAAAATTGACAAACGAATAAAATAATGGTTTCGCTTTCGTTTGTTTACCTCCGTGTTATTTACCAATTGTTTCCTTGAATTTTACGACGTCTTCTGCTCAGACCCTTGGATTTGGATATTACCGCATTTCTCGACGACCACCGCAACGCTTTATTGGACTTGGATTGGACCTACTCTTGACGACGACTCCCGCGCGTATTTTGGTTGACGATTCTTACTATCCCTGACGACCTCTGCATTGTTTTTGGACTCCGGTACAAGTTGTTTGCATCATCTTCATCCTTATATAATGGATACATCAAATATTAGTCCTGAAAACGCTGCTTGTGATAGAGCATATTACAAGGATGAAGAAAGATGTTACGTACCGTCGTGTAAGAAATTTAGAAGAGACTATCCCAGTGCCACTTATTCTTGTCCATACCAAAAGCTCTAAAAGCTGCATGGTGCCTAACCATGGAAAGGAATTGCCCAAAACGACTCTTGTATGTCTGTGAAGAGCATGTCAATGTGATTCAGCAAGTCAGTATGAACTTCAAAGAGTACATAAGGCAGCCAGGATAAAATCCATAGTAAGCGCAGCTCTAATATTAAAGCAAAATCATTAACCAAATTTTCTTTCATCAAGTGGCTTTTCGACACCAACACTGTTTGAGCCCTCAAGCCCTTCAACCTCAACATCATCAAGCAACAAGGAAAATGTGTTTGCAAAGCACAGAGATTTTTCTGGACGGCAGCACATAATGAGCCTTTTAAAAGAAAAACCCAATATGTATATTGAAGTGCCGAAACAGTATTATTGGGTTATACAGCCGCACTCAGAGATGTCAATTAAATTTAATGCTTGTTAAGTGACGTGTTGTCTTATTCTATTGCTGTAGCAAAGAAAGTGACAGCAGCAACTTTAATCAAGCATTAAATTAAATTGACGTCTCTGAGTACGGTAGATAGACTTTTAGGCAAAGCAATGTAAACTAAACCTAATTCACATTTAAATAAATAACTATGTTTAAAATAAAACAAGTTGATATTCTACAAAGAAGACCATTTTAACTTGAGCAAAGTCACCATTCAAAAAATATTAAGAGTATGTATGCTGCATCTGGAAAAATACTTGAAAAATATTATTTTTAACTGCCAGAACCAGGCCAGATATGCAAATGTCCAATGTATTATTGATTGTTTCGAAATTCAAATAGAGAAGCCTTCAGACCCTGTAACTCAAGCCAGGACATGGTCACAATACAAGTCCTGTAACACGTTAAAATATCTTATAGCTTGCTGCAAAAACGGTTTTATCTGTTTTATTTCTATCCTATGGAGGAAGGATATCAGACAAAGCCATTACAAAATGTAGTGGCTTTGTTGATATTGTTCCTCCAGGGGCTGTGGTATTAGCCGATCGAGGCTCCAAAGGGATACAGATGGGGAGTTTCAAAAAAATATGGAATTGTCCGTTTTGTTACCAAGAAACTTATTGGATTTTGATAACAAAACGGAACAATTCCATACATATTTTTGGGGACATATTGGGATACAATTTTTTCTAGTTCAGAATAATGATCCCAACCAATGTGCAATTTTTTTCCCAGACCAGATCTAAAGAAAAAGTCAAAGGTGTGCTTTTTTTTTGAAACTCCCCATATTCTTCTTCAAGACAAACTCGTAAAACAAAACTCCTTCGCCCTCCGAGTGTATCATCAACTGAAACACCAACAAAAAAAGAAGTCATTCAAAGCAAAATCATCACAAGTCTAAGGATACACGTGGAGCGCTTGATATGGAGGGTGAGGGAGTTCACTTTCCTGAAACCTCACTCAGTAATTAATCACAGTTATATAAGATAAATTCACGACAGTTTGACCATTGACAGGGTAGTATAATAAAAATACATAGAATATTTAAATACTTTGTTTTATTTTATTAAAGCACTTCATAATATTAACACTTCTGACTTTGACTAAAATGGGTTCACTAAGGGCTGCTAGCTAGAAGCAAAAGGATAACCTGGTTCTAGATTTCAATCTAATTTGACATAATTATAGTTCCATACTTAGTTTGACTTAAACTAGATATTTCCTGCTCGAACAAGTGGCCCTAAGTTAAGAAAGAAAGCAGTAGTATAGCTTTTTCAAACCACACACGACACGGCGCCCTCCGCCACTTAAAGGTTCGACCCCACCGCTGCTTAAAATACGATTACGGTACGGAATCGCAGTGACGCATCGTATCCGTACCGTTTTTATCGCATGCCCTCCACACCGCTGCTTTAAAATACGGTGTCGTTGTGTAAACCACCGTCATGTTCATATTACGTAAATTTCTGGAATCAGCTTGCACGAACTCGTTTGACGCACTCATTATATCGCCTGGTGTCAGGGCAAAAAAAGTGTAATTCAAAGGCAGAGCTGGGGTCGTCAGGGATAGTAAGAATCGTCAGCCAAAATACGCGCGGGATTCGTCGTCAAGAGTAGATCCAATCCAAGTCCAAAAAAGCATTGCGGTGGTCGTCGAGAAATGCGATAATATCCAAATTTAAGGGTCTGAGCAGAAGTCGTCGTAAAATTCAAGGAAACAATTGGTAAATAAAACGGAGGTAAACAAACGAAGGCCAAACCATTATTAGTTTGACAATTTTGACAACAGACAAAGTACTGTCATAATACGTCTTTTTTAAAAATTATCATTTAGGCTAAGGTAATGCGTATAGTTCCGTAACGCTCAGAGAACTGTCATAACGGACTAAAAAAAAAATATTTTAGGAAAACTATAATGATTAAAAATAATATAACTGTAGATTATTGGTTTATAGACCAAACACTATCAGAAAAAAATATAATATACACCCCTTCAAAAAACTTTACTTACCCAATTTAGTTTACAAGAAAGATTTTAGGACTATTGTTTCTATCAAGATTGTAGCATGAAAGTATTTATTAACAGTTTTTTTTCTTGTTGCTGTCTCTTAGGTTAAATAACCTAGACAGAAAGGAAATTACAAGTTACAAACAAAGCATGTGCAAGGTGAGCAAGCTGTCCTGGAATAATGTACGACTGTTCTAAACAATATCAAAGCATATGCTTGATCATCTTTTAAAAATTCACAATAGTTACGAGAACACTTTTAGCATTTTTAAATGAGAATAAAGTATCCACATCATGTACTTTGTTTTTACATAAAATCAAATCATACAGGCAAAGCATCTTATGGAAAGTAAAGCTGTTCACCTCAAAGCATACTCCACATCATAACACCGTCCCTGCAGCTCATGCTGCAGCTTGGTCACCTCAACTCTCCGCTCCACCATAGGCGGGAGGGCTTTCCGCACATGCTCCTGCAGCCGGTATAGTGCCAGTGAGGGCTCGTTGGCTACAATGTGCATGTTCTCGGATATGCGCTCTGCAGCTGGAAATGAGACAAATGTAGGTGTGAATTAAATGTTATGTTAATAAAACACATTTACAAGCAAGAAAGATCATAATCTACTTTTGATATTAAGTGGAAATTAATAGATCATTGTTATATATCTATCTTAAGATACATAACAATACGATGAAAAGCATCCCGAATTATAACCATAATCTACCGCACCGTCAACTGTGACAGTTTCATCTGTTATTGGTGTTAAACCAGCGGTCAGGAATTTCAGTTACAATTTTATTCATCATTTGCGTTTTGCGTTAAAAGGTTAAACAGCTACCAATAACGATAACAATTATTTTCACTGCAACCTACTAAATAGAATTCGAAGACCATAAACCGTCTACTTCAAACTGGAGTACGGTATACTCGAATAGTTAAGGTAAAATATTTACCTTTTTTAGCTTTGGCTTCCAACTCAGGGTCCCCCTGATAAACAAATGACATTATGCAAAGAACGTAATCAGATAAAGTTAAGTTTATATCTAATTATACTATGAAGTAATCACTGTTCCTGGGATCGGATACGGAAATGTTCTTCGCGATATCTTGTTCTATAAAACAAACGGTTAATTTTATCCGACCCGACGGATAATCGGGATAATATATCAGTGAATTTCGTCTTTCGTGTTTCGTGTTGACATTTTTTGACAGTTATTTCATTTACGCTATGCGCGCACGAGCGACTTTTGTCGCCGCGACAGTATATCTCTCTTTTTCTTATTTCGGGCGTGCAAAAGTGACAGATGTACTTCCGCCGGCGACAAAGTTGCTCGTGCGCGCATAGCCTTACTCAATACTTTTTAATTTATAGGGCAATTTATGGTAGACTAGCAATTACGTACCATACTGCCAATGGGGAATAAAATAAATAAATAGTTTAATATTATGGAAGTTATTGAGTTAAGGTGTGGGAAGAAATGAGCCTTGAAATAAATAATGAGCTGAGTTAGTTTGAGTACCGTAAAATGGGGTGGATAGAGATTCGCGGGGTGAATAGAAATACAATCTAAAATAAGTCATAACTTGTTACTAATAAGAACAATTATTACTTTGACAAGTCTTTTGGAAAATTACGTTAAAATGTCAGCCTTATAATTAGTACAATATGCTTTATTTTAGGCTGTATTTCTATTCACCCCGCGAATCTCTATTCACCCCATTTTACGGTACATACCTACATATAGAGTAAATAAAGCTTGAAAATATGCGGGCACGTGGAATTTGTATCCAAAACTGCCGATGTATTTGGTGGTCGCAACATATAAATATAATCCGATCCGAGTTATACTAGGCCCATGTAATCAACAATTAATATTATTAACCGTATGTTTGAGCATCCAAGTCAATTTAGACGTTGGTAAAAAACTAGACATCCGTCTGTCGCTGTCAGACACTTCTGTCTGTCAGTTCTGTGACAGAACTTCTGTCACTCCACTCGGCTCATTATTATATTGACTTGACTCGGCTTGTTGTCATGTCACCTAAAATTGTACGTGCGATTTGAACTTTTTTATCAGGCCTTAATTTTATCAGTATTTTGTTTCAGTTATCAAAACATAATAAGTTCATTTAGTTCCGTGTGTCAAATCCGTTGACTTAGTACTTGTTTTAGCGTGCTCGCTAATCATTAAAAATTAAATGTTTCAAAAGTAGAATCTTAAAATAATCTTGTTTATTTTTTAATTAAATCGTTTATATGAAGGTACACTTATATTTGAAATGGTAAGTTAATTCCAAGTATTTAAAAATACTTCTTTACTTACTGACTAGTGACTTCATTGTTTAAACTACTTTAAATTACCCACATAAACTTAGTAATCAGAAGATATCAACTAATTGATTTTAGACCAGTTCTTGTGTACTTATATTAATCGTAATAAGGCTTATCAGCAAGGTTCAACCATGGTCAAGGAGAGAGTTAAGTAGAACACCAAATCCAATAATGCAGAAAATAGATCTTGGCTTAATTTTAACTTGATGCAATTTCACAAATCTAGAATGCTCCTGTGACAGCTCATATAATTCAAAGTCATTTATTTCAGACAACTTATACAGTCCATATACTAAAATACTTGAATGAAAATAATACCGGTATACAACCCCTGATTACATTTGCTTCTTTGAGTTTTCACCAAAACTCCCTTCATATAAATCTTGCTATAATGTTCCATGTTTTGTCATTTTTTGGTGTTCAATAAAGAGTAAGTATTTTGATTGTATTACAGTTATTTAAATTATAAATAACCTCTTTTTGTCTTTCTCTTTAGTATAGTTAGTGATTTAAATAATGAAATGACTGGTGCAGGGATGATCCTACATTGACCAAACCCCCCTTTAAACGGAAACCTGAAATCCGAACAGATGGAAACGGAATGGATGGATTATGGTTGTGTTCGTTGTTTCAGGAGCCCCGACAACTGGACACGTTTTTTGGAGTGATCCTGAACATAATGTTCCCAATCAAGATGTTGCTCCGTGTGTACTCACTGTGCATCCTAATGATAGACCTGTCCTGGGTCATCATCAATGCCATGTTTGCCATCATGCAGTCTGCATTTGAGCTGTTCCGGCCACCGCCAATGAAGTCCTTAAACATGGAAAATGCTTTGGTTAGTTATCTAGTAAATAAATAATTTAAGCAATCTCTGTCATTGCCAAAAGTGAACCAGTGTGCCAGTGGTAACTACTGGGAAAAAAAACCAGCAGTTACTAGTAAAATAAATTGGTGTTCACTACTTAACCAATTTTTCCCCTGATATACAGTGTGTAAATGGTATACGGGCGTTTATTAAAAATGGACATAGATTAAGACTCCAATAATCACAAACAGAAAGAATTATTTTGATTACGCTAACGTATACACCGTTATTAATTTTTGAACATACTATCGACCCGCAATGTACATCTAATTCCATCTGTCATAACTTTGAAACATCATTAATTAATTGCATTATTTGTTATACATTGCGTGTTAAATTATTTTATATGGTTAATTTTTTTTAATTTAATTTTAACAAAGGGTGCCTAAATGTGCTCATTAGGGGCTATACTAACCACAGTTAAAAGGAACGCCCGTATACCATTTACACACTGTATAACTTTCAACATTCTATTTTTAATGTGTAAGTGAAGAATTATAATTTGACTGGGTTCATACATTTTGGAAACCTCTGTGTTGAGAAAATCATGCACCTCTTTGAGATTTACTAAGGGCTTTTAGTAGTTTTAGCTAGGCATGTTATTAACCAACATTTTTATTCAAAATAGAGGAGTCAATGAGCACACAGACTACCTGATAGTAGTGGGTTTTAAGGCCCATTAATTTAACCAACCACAAGACTGCAAATGTGCTGCCAAAACTGTTTGTTACTGATTGTGAATGTTTATGACTCTAGGTTATAGGTTCCGGTAGAGGAGTCGGCCGCGAGCTAGCGATCCAGCTGTCCGGCCTAGGTGCCATGGTGCTGTGTGTGGACAAAAACAGCGCCAACAACGCAGAGACGCTAGACACCATTAAGTTTAGAGGCGGTTCTGCCCTGAGCTTCACCTGTGATATCACGAAGAAGGAAAATGTGGAGGAATTGGCTAAGGCAGTGAAGAAGGTACTTATTACTTACTGTGTAGCAATAATTTTCTGGACCAAAAGTCTACTGTGCCATCGTTTCCATGTCAGCTGCCTAACTGCTGTACATATCGCTTAAATCAAGACTGAAAAAGTACTGTTTTCAGTCTTGTCCTTGAACAAAGACTATATTTTTTATGTCCTTTCATCTTTGTCTATTCATATATAGGTATATATGTATATACATATATCATCATCATCATATACTCACGCCTTCATTCCCAGAGTGGGGTAGGCAGAGCCACAGACTCACCAACAACTCCAAAAACTTGTTGATAATTAATGTACTTATATATATAATTATATTTTTATATAATCATCATATATCCATCTAATCTATTTGTTAATGTATTACATTATTTAGCTAAGATCTAGCTCATATTTATTTATTTATTTATTTATTAGGTACTTCAAATCGGTTTTTTATTATTAATCTAATTATGAAATCTAGTCCCTTTCACTGTTGTACGTTTGGCTATTTGTTATTTCAAACATTTCCCAATCGCTCAAAGGTTAACTAGAAGAGATCCCTTAAAGGGATAAGGGATAAGTTCGCCTTTGTATATACCTTTTGTGTTTCTGTTTATTTTGTTGTTTGTTATTTTCCTCTTTGTACAATTAAGTATTTACATACATTCATACATACATATTATGTATAGGCTAACAAAATGTCCTGCTCCTGAGCTACCCAAATTCCTTAAGGTTGAAAATGTGCTAATTCCCTTGTGTCATTTTGGTTCTTGCCTCTGTAAAACCAGGTTTTGGTTATGTGTATGCTTTTACTGTTTCCTTACTTGGTCCCTATATAGGTGATCTTGAGGTCCCAGGCAATTCTTTAATTATTGGGATTTAACTTTTGTATTCATATAGTGCCTGGACATGTTTCAGGAGATCGGCTTCGTCAGCATGCTGTTCTACTGCTGCGGCATCCCCAGCCCACGGTCGTTGCTGACGCAGCCGCCGCAGGACATCCACGAGACCCTGGACCTCACCCTCACCTCTTACTATTGGGTGAGTTTTTGTTCATACATATTAGAAGCTGGCTCTTACTTCCGCGTAGAAGTTTGTATGTGGTGTTTCGTTAGAAATTGTAAGACTTTCGCCGATAATAACCTAACAAACATTGAAAGTCCAGAGTGCAAAGGTTAAAAGATTGGATTGAAACTGGCAGGTTTAAATGGGATTGAGCTGGTTACGTCGTCATACGTAGCAACTATATGGTTGCCGCAAGGCAGGCGTAAACAGAGAAGTCGGCATGACTTGGACGGGTCCTCCAGCAACTGGGAGCTAGAGACACCAGATAGACTCATGGAGATCTACGGGATTTACAGCGAATTCCCCCTAAATCCACTTAAGCACCTGTGACTCTACGAAAGTATACATATGTACAGGGTGTCCCAAAATCGGTAACCCACATTGACACCGGAGGTAGGTCAGCTTAAGA
The DNA here is from genome assembly GCA_948252455.1 of Acleris cristana. Classification (NCBI taxonomy): domain Eukaryota; kingdom Metazoa; phylum Arthropoda; class Insecta; order Lepidoptera; family Tortricidae; genus Acleris; species Acleris cristana. The sequence continues at coordinate 2,967,142 of OX411774.1, read as the reverse complement.
GGTACCAAACCAGCCTAACATGACCTCAGTAAAATGACTTTATTTTTTTCAAATTGCTAGACCAATGAAGCCAAATCAATCAATCAGTCTAGCAATTTGAAAAAAATAAAGTCATTTTACTGAGGTCATGTTAGGCTGGTTCGGTACCTCTTAAGCTGACCTACCTCCGGTGTCAATCTGGGTTACCGATTTTGGGACACCCTGTATAACTAAGCCCAAATTAATCTAAGCTTTTTCCCATCAGCTGATCGACCAGTTCCTGCCAACTATGAAGGCTCGCAACCACGGGCACGTGGTGGCGCTGACGTCGGTGGCTGGGCTCAGCCACATCAAGGACCAGATGCCGCTGAGCGTCGCGCAGTTCGCAGTACAAGGTCTGTAGACCAGACATAGACAGACTAAGGGCCGTTAATTCTGGAGTCCTAGTGAAAAAGAGTAGAAGTTGACTTAACTCGTAATAAAAAGGGTGTATACATAAACGGAGTATACTAGACTTACGACCTTTTTCACTTGATTTTCATAAGACTTAAGTATACCTACCCTTTTTCACCAGGACCCCAGAATTAGAAAAAAGGGGCGCATGTGTCATCGAACCGCGTATGTAAAAGTAACCTTATTTCTTAAGATATGGGGTTAAATTTGCATTTGACTAACAAATGGCGCGTGCGTCCTTTTTATTTATGTAGAAGGGCAGAATACTTCTCTCAAGATGCGACAAAAAGATATATAGTTTTCTATAGGTTGACGTTTTCTTTGCCGTATCTTGTGACGGCCATCTCGGTCAAGATGAGTTTATGAATGCTCTTAAGTGTAGTTAGCTATTAGCTGATTAACCTTGCCTGATGAGGAGACAATTTTACGGTTCCATACCCAGTGTGTCAACGGGACCCTATTACTAACTCTCCGCTGTCCGTCTGTCTGTCTGTCTGTCAGCGGGCTGTAGCTCATGAACCGTAATAGGTAGACGCTTGAACATTTTAAAGAGTGTATACAGTATGTAAACTTACTAAAACCATTTGTTTGAATCCGGGCATGTATAGGCGATAAATAAAGTCTTCGTATATAAATTATTGAAATTCTAACGTTTTTTATAATTTATAATTGTAATACAAAAAATATCATTTTAGTTATTCATGATTCAATAACATCCTGTATTATTTGTTTACAATTGTAACATTTGTCATCTGGTTGTCAGGTCAAGGCCAAGTTCAACATTTTCAATGTCAGTTAAAGTAAGGCTATGTGCACACTTCCGATTAAATACGACGTAGATTAGACCAAATGTGGCCGTTATTTGAACCAAGCGACGATGGTTGTTTCAAGTGAACGCTACGCATCAAAGCTGGATTTTGCCGGGCACGTCACTTGATTATGTTCGAAGCTTGTACAATCCGCAGCCTCATTTCTTCCTCCGTTCTCGACACTTTTTTTAAATACTAACTGTTTCACCCATCCCCAGAAGAAATAGTCTAGAGGTGTGGGGTTCAGCAAACGTACCATATCATACAACTCCCCGCTTTTCTAGTGCTGAAGCCAAGATTTTCTGTAAAATGGTTGTAGATCCTTTTTTCCGTTCTGACGTCAATACGAGGACGAGGCCCACCACTACTACTACTACTATCCGGTACTGACCGGAACCGCTCTTTCATTGTCACGCAGTCTGGTAATCGCCCTTATAATTGACAATAAAGTGACACCAGTGAAATTTGAATGACATAAATCTGTCACGACCACAGAACAGAAAAAACAGTAGAAGTGGGAAGTGGGCGTGTCACGTGTGGCATAGTTATGCGGAGTTCCGCATAACCTAGCTCAGTTTGCCGCTGTCACTTGTGCGTGACAGTTGTGCGAATAATATTTTTAGAAAAGGAAATAAACCAAAAAGCATGCCTTACTGTGCTATTTTGGAGTGTAAAAACGATAGCCGCACCAAAAACGTCTCCCATGGTGGCGTGTCGTATCATAGGTAAGTATTATTTTATTTGCTTTTAATATATTTCTCATTTTATGTTTTCCGCAAGACATTATGATTTGTGTACCAACCAAAAATGAACTTTATGTCAAAAGGGTAAGGTCGATTTGTAACCTTGATAGAATAAGATGATAAATCTCGAATGTTCCACGCTACTCGGACCGAACGCGCTGCGCGAGTAGAGAGAGGGTGTTGTCGATAATGTTATCGATAATTCATATTCATATCATAAAATTCATAAGACTTCTAACATAGTATAAATAGACAAGTAGCTCGACTCCGGCCCTTTAGGAGATTCTGATACCTATTGCCGCTCGGGCCTCAGGGTTGTCCGAACATGTTTTTCAATTTTGGTCACCTACTTGACCATACCTAACCTAAAGTAGGTAAGTATAAATATTGTTAGGTACCTACCCCAGTACCAAATTAAATTATTTTCCTTACATACCTACTTTTTGTCTGTTGACCCTAAATAATATGTTTATAGGTACCTATATGATGTGATATGTAAATTCCTTTTTGACCTTGATAATGCCGCTTTTGCGCAAGGCGGCTTCCTTTGACTACATACTTGTCTGTTATTGGTGGTTTAGGCTTTGTGTACTAGGCAACGATATATAATTACTTATGTAGTGAAAAATACATACTTAATATTACTATATAGGTACATATAAAACACCCAAGACTCAGAAACAAATACCTACTCGCACTCATCACACGAATATTTACCGCTATCGTAAGCAGTATCGTAGTTGGTAGTGACCTAGTGACTAATCACTAGGTCACTACCAACTACCTAGGCCATCAACGTCGTCACATGTTAACTGACACGTCACACTCAATAACTTAAATTACCTACCTACTTAATACGTATTTATTTCACCTAAGTAGGTATCTATTCTATAGGTATAGGCAAGCCGGTACGAAATACCTTATTAATTGAGTAGGTATTTACATTAATCACTTGCAGCTTGCAGCTTTTATTAAATCTAGATAGTTGTAAGTGCCTATCTAAGCTAGGTTTAGGGCACAGTTTAGGCGTTTTGAAACGAAAGAAAATGTCATGCTGACAATAAAATAGATTTAAAAAAAGCTGCAAGTGGGCTGTAAGCTATAGGTAAATATCAAAAAATAAACAGCATTCTTCACAACACCAACTCTAAATAGGTATGAAGGTACTCACCTTTCCGACTCAAAAGGTATGTGGAAAAACGATAGCTCCGGATTTCTTACACCATTATTTAAACACCCGTAAACTGAACAATATTTTCTAGTTTTCGACAAAGACATTGTCGCTCGATGTTTTAATTTAACGCGCACTACCTACAACCATAAACATGACCGAACGCAATGATGACGCCGCGACCCCGTCTAATCACCATTCCCTCACCTCTGCTTGTAGTTTCGTGTGGGAGGTTCGCCCCGCCCACAGCCGTACGGTCGGCGTAACGCACACGTGCAAGCCGCGCGATGTACCTTTGTTTGAAGACGAGCTACTTCTCTATTTATACTATGCTTCTAAGAAGAAAAATTTAATTCTAATTATTTTATCGACATAACAACTGCAATGAGCTACGTGCATCACTAAGTTGCGACAAAGAAGGTGTCTGTCTCTGTCGCACAAAAACAAACGTTATCGTTCCGCTACTCAACACTAGATGGCAGCACTTTGTAAGCTAACTTGTGGTTTTACATCTGTTTGTCATAAGTCGTTAAAATGCGTTCTATAATTTAAACTATGCTGCATGGAATTAAAGTTTACGTTACGTTAACGGATTATGGTGCATATTCTTTTATGATTTGAAATCCTTCGACCAATCATTTTCAAGATTTCTTAGTGGTTGTTTTTATGATAGTGTGAGTTTTGGCGACAACCGGTCTCATAGTTAGCGAGGCTCATGCCACTTCCACTGTTTTTTCTATTCCGTGGTCACGACGTAAACATTACACATAGGGTGATACTTTTAGGGTTAACCGACTTTGAAAAAGGTAAGTGTTTATAATTTTTAAACAATGATAAAATTAAAAATATTCGACCCGTACTAGCAAAACATGTGTTAAAATACTTAACTCGACTTGGCTATCAACTGGTTTAAAGAGATGGTTTTAGTTAGTTTACATACTGTATAACTATATCACTATAACGACAAATGACAAAAATAAAATAAAGTTAAAAATGAAAGGGGGAAATACTAAATACTTACATAAATGTGTTTTTCGAGTCCGACTCCCACTTTTCCGGTTTTTTATTTCAACCCAATTAAAAATTGGAGGAAACCCAATACCATTATTACAACATAAAAAAAAAGGTATACCACCGAACCCTGTCGGAAAGACGCACTAATTTTTGAGCAATGCGGCGTTGTGTACGTCATCTTACTCCAACAATGTTCTACAGTGGTGGTGTCTACTGTATCTCTCTAGCAACGATTTATTCCGGTTATCTCTTTCCAGGCCTCGCCGAATCTCTGATGGAAGACCTCAGGATAAACAAGATAGACGGTGTCCACGTCACCCTGACCCACATCTACCCGTTCATCGTGGGTGAGGACAGCTCGGACTTGAGATTGAGGTTGGTTTCAAGTTAGTGTCAGGCCTGTATTAATCGGCTGATATTGGTTGAGTTTAAAAAAATGTTTTTGTACCGCCCTTACACGTAAAGCAAAGGTATTTTGTTTGCGAGGTATCATTGGATAGGTTCTAAAAAATAATTATACAGGGTGCCGCCTAAATTGACGTTAACACGCCTAGGGCTGATAGAGCAGCTAAAAAGCTTTCGATTTAACCAACCCCTATGTATGTTCAGCGACTTTTACTAGTTTCGAAGATATTGATCATTATAATTAAATTAATCGTATTCAGATCTACTAGAGACTAGTAAAAATCGCTGAACATACATAGGGGTTAAATCGATAGCTTTTTAGCTGCTCTATCAGCCCTAGGCGGGTTGACGTCGGTTTCTGGGACACCCTGTATACTTGTTAATATTGATTAGTTTGTATGTAATACCGGTACCAGTTCCTGTGTACATAGTATAACACGATGTCGCTTTCCGAATCTGTCTGTTTGTCTGTCTTTATACCCGCTAACTCCTAAACTACGCAACGGGTTTTGATGAGATTTTCACCATCGGTTAGATATTTTTTTAAGAAATGTTTCTCTACTAAATTCTGGTTACTGTACGGGTGTTACAAAATAATACATAAACCTAAGCGAAGCGAGGGCGGGTCGCTAGTTGCATACAAACGAATCCCGGGATGTTCCCAGTCTAATTAATATATTACATCACGTAATAATTTAACTAAAGTAACTTAAGTGACTCAGGTGTAACGTGGGCTGCTTTTTTTCATATTGATAACTGTCGTTATCAGAACGTGGATTTAAATAATCCGAGAAAGTATTATCGTTAAGCTCTTAGGGTTTAGTTCTGAAGGTCAAGTTTAAAGTCAAGATCATTTCCTTTCCATTTCAATACATCATCATCTAAGTTGATCAGTATGACCTACAGAGTTAGTAGTTTTCATGTTTTGCGTTATTTTTGATTTTTTTGATACACGTTGTATAAATATCTCTATGTGCTATTGTTTGACCTTTTAGTTTTTCTGACAAAACATTTGATTATGTTTGTTATGTTGCAGTTAGGGAATGCAAATAACAGGTTATTACTAGTTTTAACCGGTTATTTTCATACAAAAACGGTTAATACCTAACCGCTTAAATTGCATTCCCTAGAGTTGCAGTGTTTGTTTTTTTGTCAAGTTGTGAGTTTAAAAATAAGTTTCGTAAAACCTTCCAGGATCCCAAGCTACTTCGGCACCATATCTCCCAGCGAGGCTGCCGCGAGCATCCTGGAGAGCGTCCGGCGGAACTGCCCCGAGGCCTCCGTGCCCAAGCACCTGCTGTTCCTGGGGCACCTGCTGCGGACGCTGCCGAGGAAGGCCACGGTGCTGGTGCGGGACCTGCTGGATACCGGAGTGGATTTTGGGTGAAGTGAGGAGGTTAGGGTTCAGTTTTAGGTGCGAAGCTGTACACTCCTGCGGCAGTAAAGCCCTGTTTTCACTTTGTTAAGTGCAAGTGTGAAGTCTCTACATGTGCTGTCAAGTGGTAAGCAGCAAACACGGAATAGAAAAAACAGTGGAAATGGCATGAGCTTCGCTTAGTATCAGATGTTGTCGCCAATACTCAAACCATCATAAAAACAACACGCCACCATGGAAAATGTTTTTGGTGCGGCTATCGTTTTTACACTAAAATAGCACAATAAGGCATTTATTTCCTATTTTAGAAATATCGAAACATTGAAATATCGAAATAAGCGATCGCGGCGAATGTATGGTAGGTCCGCATAACCGTGCTACACGTTACACGCCCACTTAACATTTCTACTGTTTTTTCTGTTCTGTGGCAGCAAATGTATGAACTTCACACTTGCACTTAACAAAGTGTAAACAGGGCGTAATGTCAAATTTCACCAACTTAACAGACGATTAGAGTGTTACCAGCTGTCAAAATGTATACTAACAGTCAATTAACATTTAACAGCGTTTGGTGAAATTGGTACTAACTGCGGCCGTCAGGTAGATGAAACTCAAAATTCTGTTGATAATTTTAAATAGCTTGAAGTGATTATTTTTTAGGGTTATAATGGATGGCATTTCATAGATGTACTAACAGCAACTCAGTTAACTGACCGACCACTAAGGTGACAATTTAAGATTCACATTAATTCAAAAATGGTCATAAACAGGTGTTGCAGGTGTCCATGGGCGTTGTTCGATGTTCACTTCACATCAGGGGCCTGTTTTATAAAGCTACAAGTTACAATTTACAGGCTACAAGTTTCCATTTGACACAACCTCGACCAATGACGACCCAGGGGCCTGTTTTATAAAGCTACAAATTACAATTTACAGGTTACATGTTTTCATTCGACACAACCTCGACCAATGACGACCAGCCATTTGAGCAGTGTTGCCAGTTTAGACCTGTAAAATTGTTACTTGTAGCTTTATAAAACGTGCCCCAGCCGTTTGAGCAGTGTTGCTAGTTTAGACCTGTAAAATTTTTACTTGTAGCTTTATAAAACGTGCCACAGAGGCCCGAACGAAGCTACAAGTTACAAATTACAAGCGGAAGTCTCTATCTAACTCCTTTTGCTAGAAAGAGAGTTCCGCTTCTAATTTGTAACTTGTAGCTTCGTGAAACGGGCCCACTAACTTCAGGCTCACCATACAATGAAATTTGTCAATGAACTACGAGCCTATTATAAATATCATACAGTCCATTTTCTATTTCGATTTTCAGTCATAAAAGCAAAAGAAAATCCATTTTATTCCATTTACAATGGATCTTTATTCCAATGGTTGTATTATGTACAATTTATTGTACGCGGGGCCTAACGAGGCTAGCATAAATGAATCTGTTTCGCTGTTAGTATCATAGGTAGCGATCTGGGATTTTGTTCCTGAGTCGTGGGGGTTTTCTATGTACTTTATATCTCCTAATATTGAAAGAAAGAAAAATATTTTAAAACTAAACTTAATTAACTTAAACATAAGAAACCTAACATAACATAAGCATTGGTGGTGCTGCACCCTGACGTCAATACTGCCCTTATAAGACAATAGGCAGTATCTCGAATTCAATAGCCAAAGCAAATTCAATCCTCTGTCGTTAATAATAAGATTGCATTTGGTACAGGAGTTTTGTATGAGATACTGCAATTCATCTTAGCAGGGCAGAATAGGGGTCAACTCAGCATGTGTTGCGCCACAGGTGCTGTAACGATGATTTTCAGTAGATCCCAAGTTTGCGGGATTGTCGTTTTACACCCATACTAGAGGACGCCCGCGACTTCGGACGCGTAGAATTAGTTTCCCGCTACTCCCCCCCATTTCTTCCCGTTGGGGGTCGATTTTCGGAAAATCCTTTCTTAGTGCTCACTTACATCATGAAAGAAACCCATGTACCAAATTTCAAGTTTCTAGGTACAGTAGTTTCGGCTGTGCGATGATATGTCAGTCAGTTTTGCCTTTTATATAATACTAGCTTTCCGCCCGCGACTTCGTCTGCGGAGAGTCAGAACTTCTGTTGAAAGTACAGTTATAGTTTACATCACCTTCTAAGGCTTTTAAAAAAAAAGTCTAGATCGTGAATTTTAAGTAAGCAGTCCACATAAACAACTTTAATTTTGTGGCGCTAACCTTCAAAACAACAAAATTGACATACAAAATAAATTGACTGCCTCTCTTTCACCATTACGTTTTTTTATACGATTCTAGATAAATTTGCCACATTTCTATACAAACAATTAACCAACTTATCAGAAGATTTTCGAAAAACAACGAAGCTGAATATTTTCTGTATGTAATAATAATACCCATTTTCATATCTTGAAGGTCTTTGAATATTACATAATTTCGATACAAACTTTACAGTCAGTAGTCTTAGATCCCAAGTTAATAAATAGATAGTTAATAAATCAGAACATAAAAGTATTCGTTCCTGTAGAAACTTTGCAACCCCCTTTCATCCCCCAAGGGTTTGAATTTTAGTTATCACGTGACTCATTGTTTTCATTGCAGAGCAAGCATTTCTGCCAAGTTTAAAGTAAATTTAAGCATACCAAATATTTTTTCCTAAACAAATTTTGCAACCCCCTTTTATCCCTAGGGGTTGTATTTTAGTAATCGCTGAAATACGTGTCTCATTATTTGCATTGAAGAGCGTTTCTACCAAGTTTCAAGTAAATTTGTCCATAAAAGTATTTTTTCCATTCAAACTGCAACCCCCTTTCATCCCTCTAGGGATTGAATTTTAGTAATCGCTCAAATAGGTATATGTCTGATTATTTTCACTGAAGAGCATTTATACCAAGTTTCAAGTAGGTAAATTTGACCACAAAAGTATTTTTTCCATTCAAATTTTGCAATTTCCTTTCATCCCTCTAGGGGTTGAATTTTAGTAATCGCTGAAATACATGTCACATTATTTGCATTGAAGAGCATTTCTACGAAGTTTCAAGTAAATTTGAGCATACCAAATATTTTTTCCCAAACAAACTTTGCAGCCCCCTTTCATCCCTCTAGGGGTTAAATTTTAGTAATCGCTGAAATACGTGTCTAATTATTTGCATTGAAGAGCGTTTCTACCAAGTTTCAAGTAAATTTGTCCATAAAAGTATTTTTTCCATTCAAACTGCAACCCCCTTTCATCCCTCTAGGGATTGAATTTTAGTAATCGCTCAAATAGGTATATGTCTGATTATTTGCATTGAAGAGCATTTATACCAAGTTTCAAGTAAATTTGACCACATAGGTATTTTTTCCATTCAAATTTTGCAATTCTCTTTCATCCCTCTAGGGGTTGAATTTTAGTTATCACTGATATACGTGACTCATTATTTTCATTTCAGAGCATTTCTACCAAGTTTAAAGTAAATTTGAGCATACCAAATATTTAGGTTGAAATTTAGAAATCGCTGAAATGCGTGTCTCATTATTTGCATTGAAAAGCATTTCTCCCGAGTTTCAAGTAAATTTGACCATAAAAGTATTTTTTCCAATACAAACATTGCAACCCACTTTCATCCCTCTATGGGGTTGAATTTTAGTAATCGCTGAAATATGTGTCTCCTTATTTGTATTGAAGAGTATTCCTACCAAGTTTCAAGTAAATTTGATCGTAAAAATATTTTATCTTTAAACACTTTGCAACCCCCTTTCATCCCTCTAGGGGTTGAATTTTAGTAATCGCTGAAATACGTGTCTCATTATTTGCATTGAAGAGTATTCCTACCAAGTTTCAAGTAAATTTGATCGTAAAAATATTTTATCTTTAAACACTTTGCAACCCCCTTTCATCCCTCTAGGGGTTGAATTTTAGTAATCTCTGAAATATGTGTCTCATTATTTGCATTGAAGAGCATTCCTACCAAGTTTCAAATAAATTTGATCATAAAAATATTTTATCTGTAAACACTTTGCAACCGCCTTTCATCCCTCTAGGGGTTGAATTTTAGTAATCTCCGAAATACGTGTCTCTCTGTTTCCATTTAAGAGATTTCCTACCAAGTTTCAAGTAATTTGATCATAAATTATTTTATGTAGATATACACACTTTGCAACCCCTTTTCATCCCTATAGGGGTTGAATTTTAGTAATCGCTGAAATATGTGTCATTATTTGCATTGAAGAGCATTTCTACCGATTTTCAAGTAAATTTGACCATAAAAGTATTTTTTCCCATACAAACTTTGCAACCCCCTTTTGGGGGGTTGAATGTTAGTAATCGCTGAAATACGTATCTCATAATTTGCATTTAAGAGTATTTGTACCAAGTTTCAAGTAAATTTGATCATAAAAATATTTTATCTATACACATTTTGCAACCCCCTTTCATCCCTCTAGGGGTTGAATTTTAGTAATCGCTGAAATAGTTGTCTCATTATTTGCATTGAAGAGCATTTCTACCAAGTTTCAAGTAAATTTGACTATAAAAGTATTTTTTCCATTCAAACTTTGCAACCCCCTTTCATCCCTCTAGGGGTTGAATTTTAGTAATCGCTGAAATACGTGTTTCATTATTTGCATTGAAGAGCATTTCTACCAAGTTTCAAGTAAATTGGACCATAAAAGTATTTTTTCCCATACAAACTTTGCAACCCCCTTTCATCCCTCTAGGGGTTGAATTTTAGTAATCGCTGAAATACGCGTTTCATTATTTGCATTGAAGAGCATTTCTACCAAGTTGTAAGTAATTGGACCATAAAAATGTTTTTTCCGATACAAACTTTGCAACCCCCTTTCATCCCTCTAGGGGTTGAATTTTAGTAATCGCTGAAATACGTGTTTCATTATTTGCATTGAAGAGCATTTCTACCAAGTTTTAAGTAAATTGGACCATAAAAATGTTTTTTCCCATACAAACTTTGCAACCCCCTTTAATACCTTTAGGGGTTGAATTTCGAAAAATCCCTTCTTAAACGACGCCTCCATTACAAAACCAACTTCCCTTCAAAATTCCAACTTTTTATCTTTATCGGTTTGGGCTGGGCGTTGATATGTCACCCGGGACATTGCCTTTTATATATATAGATAGATAGATTATAAGTACAATCCTAGAGTTTAGTTTAGCAATAGGTCAATTTTAGAGAGATTTTTCCTTATTATATGTTTATGTTTATAGGTATATTCCAATAGTGAAACATATCGAAAATTGTATATCCATACACAAAATATTTGACATTGTTATGGGTTGCCTTTTAATTCTATAAATAAACGACTGAAGTAAAAAACATGCTCAATTTTAAATTGTTATCGTGTGTAAAATGTGCCTTGTTGTTATAATAAAAAGTGTAAAAATTATATATTTTAAAGTTTTAGTATAAATATTTATAAGTTATGTTAAACTATAGCAGCAAATGAAGTAAATTGCTGGTCTATAAGTGAAATCTATATTAATGTTTGAGTAGAAGCAGGCTTGTGTCACTTCGGCCGCGAGTGTGTATTTATTAGGGAATGCAAATAACCGGTTATAACCGCTTTTAACCGGTTATTTTCATACAAAAACGGTTAATAACCGGTTAAATTGCATTCCCTAGTATTTATGCCTACCTCTTGCGGTTACTGACGCGTCCCCTGGAGGGACAGTGAAACTTTTGTACAACTGTGTTTATTTTACTTTCTTTAGGTAACAGTACCTAATGTAAGTGGACCATCTACTTCCGATTGGTCCGGATAGAATCACACCCGCCCTTTTTTTAATCTGCAAAACAAGCAGGTATCAGGCTATTTGTACTTGTTTTATAAAAATTAATGACTTGCGATTGTAGTCTTTAGCCAAAGAATTCTACTTTTTATATAAAATTAAAATGATTTTTTTTACAAGTTGTGTTTTATTTTGCACCATAATAAAACAGTACCTGTGGCCCGTTTCACGAAGCTATAAGTTACAAATTACAAGTGGAACTCCCTTTCTAGCAAAAGGAGTCGGAAAGAGACTGCCGCCGCTTGTAATTTGTAACTTGTAGCTTCGTGAAACGGGCCGCTGGGGCCTGTTTTATAAAGCTACAAATAACAATTTACAGGTTGCAAGTTTCCATTTCACACAATCTCGACCAATGACGACGAGCCTCAAATGTTGTCAGTTTAGACCTGTATAATTGTAACTTGTAGTTTTATAAAACGTGCCCCTGGATGACCGTTTATGGTAAGTCTTCTAAAAATGAAACCTAGCTAGATCGATTTATCGCCAACGAAACCCCCTGCATACTAAGTTTCATGAAAATCGTTGGAGCCGTTTCCGAGATTCAGATTATATACATATAATAAGTATATAGGTTACAAGAATTGCTCGTTAAAAGGTATTAGATAGATTATATTACTCAATCGACAAGAGCATAATGATGATAATGATGATAATGATGATGATGATGATGATGATGATGACAATGATGATGATGATGATGATGATGATGGTGGTGATGATGATAATGTAATGTTATCCTATCCTGCTAATATTTAAAGATGCGATATTTTGTACAGATATTTATTTGGACGTTGGTCTTTCCAGCGGCTGAACCGATTTGTTTCTATTTAGAACACGGGAAATCCAATACCTACTAGGATTAAAGAGGAATCCCAATACTAATTGGATGGAACCATTCGTTTTACATAGATAAATTTGTTGGCAAACACTATAGTATTTCATCATCAGTATTCGGCATCAATTATTGTTAATCGTGATAAAACGGCAGAGTTCTGTGATTTTGATTGAGTCTCGATTAGTATTTTTTTTAATCCATCTAAATTATTGTCACTTGCAACACTACGAACTAATGTCACTTTATGTTAATAGCTCAGTGGCGCCGCCGAGAGTTTTGTTTCGTTTCGCTAGTCGTCGCGTTTTTGTGGTTTGTGAAAAAAACAATTAAAATTCGCAATTTGAATTAGTGCGCTGTGTATTTGTTTTCAAGTGCTACAACTGGACTGGAACTTTGAAATAAATTCTCCGGTGTTTCATCTTCGAGGAGGTTATTGGTACGTATTATGCCTTCTGCTAGAAAAACCGATCGATATTAGAGAAAACTTATGTTTTATTACATATTGAACTTGAAATTATTAATAATGTAGTAGAATAACGGTAGTTATTTCAATATTATGCGGTGAAACATGATGACCCATTTATAATTTGCTTGTGTGTACAACTTTCTACGGCAATGCCAAATTACGGGGCGAGTTCGTATAACAAGACATCTGTGAGCAAAACAAGTTTCATAACCGCGTTTATAAAATTGTCTTGCGTATTATTGAAGACCCAGACTTATTAGACTGTAGGATCATTCTGTAACCTATTTATAGCGGTATGACCTATTATTTATTATTCATATTTTTATACTAGAATGCGACCTGAATTAATTATAATATATTAGCCGTTGCGTCGCGGTTTGCACGATTGAATTGAAACAAAACATCTATAAACTTACTAATGATAAAAATAAAGATTGGATGATTTAGTCCACATTTAACAACAATTTATTTTTGGTTTATTTTTGCATAAAAGTAAATGACAAGAGAAGTATCAAGCAAAACATAAGTCTGAAAATTAATTTTATTACCAACATAAAAAATTATCACAATATCAAAAATTACACTTTAAGTTCAATGTTTATCAGTATGGTAAAATAGTTTATGTGAAACTAAAATATAATAAATAATGTTTGGTGCCCTGTGGGTTGGTAACATCCATCTATCAGAGAGGAACTCGTTTTAAATAAATCCCTCGCACATTTCCAGGATGCTGACCTGCTTTCTGGCAGTTAGCCAGCTCTCAAAAACAATTTAAAACCATTAATTTAAATTTTGTGTCGTAAAATTACTTACTCAGTCAAATAAACTTTAAATAAATAAATACATGCATTAAATGACACCTGTTTCCCAGAGGCGTAGGCACAGACAACTTTTTTTCCACCTGAAATTATGAAATTGTCTTATTTAAATAAATATGTTTATTTACGTAGGTTACGTAAGGTTGTACCTACTTATTTATGTTGACCTCTTAACCCCTTGTATGCTTAGGCATCTATGGCAATTTTTAGGCATCCGTTTGTATTTTTTAAATATAATTCTCTGAAGGTACCGATTAGATCAGGTAATTTAATAAATTTTAATATCCCATAGCTTACATTGTAAACTAATTTGGTAATGATGCTGAGATCCTGCTTACTTACCGATAATCCAATCATTAAGCTCAAAGGAGAAAAAAAAAAAAAATGCAGGTCTTAAAATGTGTTGTGTGATCCGGTTAGATGTCTAAAGTTTCTTCTGGCAATTATCTGAAAGATAGGTTTGGAATTAGGACAAGACTGGAATTAGGACCCAGGCCCGATGTTATTTTTTTTTCTCTTTTGAACAAAATAATAAATAACTATTTAATGTGACTTTAAATTTCATATACAATATTAAATTACTTCAATTGAAATTAAATTATTTAATTTTATCATTGATTATTGGCATTGGTTTGGTTAGTTGAATTTGCCCTGTGGTACTTTCAATTTTCAAAGCTCAAGGTTGTTTGTCAAAGTGCAAAAGATTAGCCCAATGATGTCTATGAGAAGGCTTGCGAATGCTGAGACAAACCAATTTACAGAGGTAATGATGACAGAGAAGGCCACAGGAGGCTTTGACTATTTTGACTATTTTTGACCATTTTATTCCTTGCGCTTCATCGCATAACACCCATCTTTATTTAAGTTTTCTTATTGCAATAGAAACATAAACAACAACGGATTTGAATTTTTTCTTACGTTACTTGGTCTTACTTTTTCGCTTCTTTTGTTTATTTATTTCTATGCTATGTTGAAATATTTCTAAAGTTTTCCCATTTTACCCCATTCCTGCCTATTTTTGGCAACTATAGGTTAACCTTAAGTCTACATTCGCATTTTTTAAAAACCGCTTTCCTTTTATTCTCAGATTAGTATAACTAATAGGTTAAGTCAGAAATAATTCTGCCACAAAATTAACTACTACTGGCTTATTCATGGTAAGCACAAATGCATCCCTATTATGTTGAAGAACCAAATCTTAAGGCTCGAACAGACTGCCAGCGGGACAGTAGCGGGGTGTGATGAGTGCGTGATGCGAGCGGGACCCGCCCGCATCGCGCACTCCAGCTCGCTCGCTGTGGTTTGGTCTTTCGTTTCAATCATTACGGGAATGTCGCTATTAACTAAGTTTATTAATGTTTCCGTATCCATTTTTTAAATATCAATTACCTATATTATATAAAATACGCTGCGTCCACACTGCGCTGGCGGGACGCGACAGAAGCGGGGCGCGATGCCGACGGGGCGCAGCCTGTTTGACCACGCTAGCGGTTTGTATCGAAATATCGCGCCGCGCGCGCGTCGCGCGCAAGCCGCGCGTACGCTACTGTGCTGTCTGGCCGAGCCTTAAGAGACATGTAGATTTGCGCTTGCGCAATGCATGGTAGGTAAGTATTTACCGGTAATGTTTGGCGTGTGTCCAAACATCTGATTCCCATCGGATTAATTTTCGTTTCTACTTTAAGTGGACGCAAACGATTGCACACTCACGAAAGCTTGCGTAAGCACTGTTAGGGTCGTACCTTATTAAAAACCTTATCTTGAGTTCTTTAGTGAGATGCCTGCCTCAAGACGCGATAGGAATTACAGTTCTCTAGAACTTGTCATTTGGCATCTCTCTCACTTAATATCAAATTATTATTATGCCCTAAAGGCCGTTGGCTTGAAGCATTGGCTTCATATTGCGTTGCAATTGAAACTCCATGGTTGTAATTACTAGCCTTTGAAGAGCGGTTTCCTTTGACGACAGTCTGAGCAGAGGTTAACGGAGTTGGCTACTAACCTACATTAGTGTAGTGAAACTGGAAGAACCCGAGGTACTTTTTTAAATACTAAGATAACCAACATGTCAACAATCTGATGAAAATAAAGTTAACACCGCTTATGATAAGAACTATGGGTGCTTGCATTTCATTAAGTAACAGATTAAATTTGGGCTGTGTTTCACGACATTTGAAGAATGGATGCAAAGAAAGTAAATAGACATGCTTTGAGAAAGGTGGCTAACGAAGAGAGGAATTGTTGAAGTATAACTAAAACGTTATTGTGACCAAGCGATAATTCAGAAAACATGATTTAAATACTGATAATATAGCAATACAAAATATCATTAACCCGATTGATCGGCATTCGAGAAAAACATTCCTTTGTAGCATTCATAACTTGCCGGATATTTAGCCGCCTAACGATGTTTATCAGTAGTCCTGAATGTCTTATTTTTGGGACTTTCATTTCTCCAAATTTGATTAATTGCTCCGTAATGGCACAAGGCATTAGCGCGTAATTTATTGTTAACACCATAATTGCCAGTGACCCGGTAAAGGGTCGATTTGATATGAGAATTTGAGAGCCTGGGGCTGAACACGTTAATTCAATGGGAAATGGCGATCGGTCGTATTTATGAATAATGGGCCACAACGGCCTGGTGAAAATCTGACGTTTAATAAATCCAAGCGGATGGATTTATGATGAACGATGAAATAGTTGTGAATATGGTTTATTGCAGATCGAGGGCACCTAGTTAGTTTATCATGGGGCTAAATCGAGTACCTAATTCTATTTAGCCTTTTGTAACAGTTAAAAATATCTTCTGGCTGGATCAGTGAAAAATACTTGATTTTTATTTCGAATGTCTTAAATTTGATACCGCCAACAGAACCAGTTACAACGGTTCTTTTAGCTACATCGTAATAATATTGTTGGCATTACCATACCTGTTACGGTCAAGTGCATAAGAGCTTGTATTACACAAGCAATAGTATATGATATAGAAACAATATTGGTCTAATGATTCCGACCCTGATTGTAGTAGAAAGAAAGAAAATCATTTATTCGTGACAAACATAACCAAGAACAGATAAAAACGAAATGGGACCATTACTCAGCGTAATGCTGGTGGTAGAATCTGGTCTGGTCTGGAGGTAGTAGAATGGCTCTAAGGCCCAAAGACATTATGCAATCTCAAAATTGCACTGCCAACTCTGAAGACGAATAAAAAATGCCTCTACCTTACCTATGCACGAAAACACATCAGCGGGCCGATTATGGTCGTGTTTATCGACGTAGATAAGCGTAGATAAAACATATGTCACTTTCTTACCAGTATGTAAGTGCGAGAGTGACGGAAGTTTTATCCACCGCGATAAAGGCGACCATAATACGGGCCCAGCTCGATTACATGATGATGATACTTCCCAAAGGACCTATAGTCTTACTTACCATCCGCATCTTTTTTCATCTGTTTTAGATTGTTGTATTGCATCCCCAATTCACTGACTACTATAATAATGATGGTAAAGTAAATGTTCTCCTCTATC
This sequence comes from Acleris cristana, assembly GCA_948252455.1. Classification (NCBI taxonomy): domain Eukaryota; kingdom Metazoa; phylum Arthropoda; class Insecta; order Lepidoptera; family Tortricidae; genus Acleris; species Acleris cristana. Next base: position 2,949,747 of record OX411774.1, on the reverse strand, counting down.
TATCGTTAAAAGGTCATCTAGACAATCAATCTCCTCTTTTTATCGAGGCAAATGCCATACCGTCGATGCACGTTCGAGTTCAACCCCGTGATAGATATTTTCCATCACAGGGCAAATAGACGCACCGATATTGGTTCCATAATAAAGTCAAACGTATTTGCATTCCACGGTTATGTGAACTTAAAGTTATGGGTTGAAGATAGCCAAATGGGTCATACAACATGAAAAAACGTGTAATAGTTGTATTATGTGATTATTTTCATTCTGAAGATTTGTAGAAAATTTAATACATTTTTGTTTAAAAGATTCAATTGAGAATTGATTTAATAAACATAACAAATAGACATCGTGTGTTCTCGAATCTCTTTAGGTAATCTAATTTTTTTATACTTTTTTTGATTACCTACCGGCAATGTTGTTGTTTGTTTTACACAGGATTTCGTTTTCGTTTTTTATTTCGACCGAATACGTATTCGGAAAAAAAACGGAAGTTGATGGTGTTCCTGTTTTGCACAAAAAGCCCTGTTTTTATTGGCACGTCAAAGAGTCGCCAGTACGTTCGAGTTCACTCACTTTCCAGTATAAATACTACGTTACACAGCGATCGTGACTCTAGATTCAAACACACATTACAACCGTAGGTAATCGCTTACGCATCGTGCCACGGCCACGTCCAACTCTATTGTCAGTGAGTTGTTCTATGCCCCATATATTTGTGTCGGCATCAGCCTGGCTGTAGGGTTCATATTTTTATCCGTTGCTTTCACATTGGATTGTAGTAAAAGATCTTATTCCTTATACATACTCAATACAGCTTCAGATTTTGACGCAAAACAACGTCTTATGTATCCAAAGGGTTTTATAATGCAAAAGTCCTCCCGAGTTATATATAAACGCGTAATAAAACCGACATGTTGTTTGAAGTAACTCATTAAAAACCATCCCGCGTAGCGTCGTGTAATTCGCTCGGATGTCTCTGTCACGCAAACACATGATACTGTTTTTATTATAACGTGTAATGGAAATGAAATTACGACATTTTATTACAGGCCGTTATTTAGGTTTTATATAATTTCTTTTGTTATTGAAGAGGTTATAAATTTGGATGCTATCAAACTTGCGTAAGCAAGGGAGTGTTATCTAGATAGAATAAATGAGACATGTTATAAAACATCTATATATATAAAAGGCAAACCTGACTGCCTTACATATGAACGCACAGCCGAAACTACTGTAGCTAGAAACTTGAAATTTGGAACAGGGGTTCCTTTCATGATGAAAGTGAGCACTAAGAAAGGATTTTCCGAAAATCGACCCCCAACGTGGAGAAATGGGGGGAGTACCGGGAAATTAATTCTACGCGTACGAAGTCGCGAGCGTCCTCTAGTAACTTATAAGCTGTCAGAAATGGTTAATCGTAAGACTAAGTCTACCTAGCAAAATCTGTTTGCCCGGTTTTTCTTTTATCGTCAATTCGTCACATAACAACAGAATTAAGGATATATCTAAGGTACCTAGTCGTGTAAATTTTCACTTTTCCTCTTGCATATTCATACGTATAAAATTAGAATCTGACGCAACAAAGGACTCGTCAATAATTATTGACAAACTTGACAAGCAACCCGCTAGCAAACTGACGTGGGAAACGCGTGAAATTTAATCTTACGTAGGTATTTCATTACCCTGTTAATTAATTCCCACAAAGCGTTTAAACCTAAAATGTCCAGCATTCGTGATTACGGCTTTTGATGGTTCCTTAAACCTATTGTCATCTATATTAAAACACTAGGGTTAAACTATCTTGTTTCTATAACCCTTGAGGTTCTATACCAAGGTATGTCTAACTCTAAAGGTTGCGACGCAGGTGCTCGTTGGCTCCGATCGTTTTCCAAACTGCGGTTTTTCCGACATTAAATTTGAATAAGCCATTACTCCGGGCTTTCTTGTTATTGTACCATTACTTTCCATTAAATCCACTGTAACAAGTTCTTAATGCTCTACGGTTTCGTCTCGTAATAATAATAAAGTATGTTGCCAGTTTAATTAATTATGTCGTAGCTTTTGAGAAGTGTGACCGGAATCGCTATGGTGTTTGGTTTAATTTCTTTGCTGAAATACGAGTAAAAGCGATTTATGGTAAAGGAAAATTGTGTGCAATAAAACATGTTGAAAACTGGATTTATTTGCTGTTTCAAATGAAACAGTTCGTTTTTAAACGCATTTATTTATTCCTTTATAAACTTTTTATGGACTCTTTCCTCATCATCACTCCTGGATGGCCTTAATATTATCTCATATTTTATTTAACCCCAATATCTTTTTTCTGTGTCCGACCGAATCACCCAACAAATTTCATCAAAAAAGTTTCCGCCGACTTCGTCCATAATTCAATAGCCATTTTAAAAAGAAACAATCCTAGCACGGTTTATTTAGTAAAGACAGCTTATTTTCCCTTGCTCTTCCAAATTCGCTTGTAATGGGATACAAAGTGGGACTAATTGAGAGGCCATGAGCTGGAAGATTGTTCGTTTGATTACCCCTGAAAGCCCTGACAAAACCACCACTAACGGCCCTCGAGTTTCCACTTTCCGTTCACTTCGCTATAATTCTAATCTGATTTTTCTTTCAGATTTCTTTTTTAATAGACGCGAGATTAAATGGCTTCAATAGTAACCCCTTTTCACGAGCTCTTTCTAAAATTGGGCGTTTCATTTTTGCTCGTGCCATTCCTTAATTATAAAGATTAATTCAGAATGCTGGTACATTAGCGAAAACAAATCAAAAGAGGTCTCCATCCTATCTCTTAAGTCTCGTTACGTGATTACGGAGAAATATCATAATATTTCTGAGGAAATCTCAAAGAGGAAAGTCTCGGATACGTAATTATGCATTAACCGACCTAAACTCATTAACGTACTGCATGATAAACTGAGCCACTATTATCCAGCACTTTTGATAGCAGGGTGTATTTAGTTCTGAACGCGGTTTCAGAACAGAACCCCGCTTTAGGAACTTTAATTACACACACATGACTCGCCAAAACGCTTTGTTATGGTTTTTGAACGTAGTTGTGTTGGTTAGGCTTTAGTGACCGCAGTTTCACGATTATTGTACGTTTGAAATGTACTTTAAGCATTTTGTTTTAGCCGCAGTTGACAAGAGCGAACGAGTGTGATGTTTTCGACTAACCAACTTGTCTTTTACGAATTAGTATATCGTGTCGCAAGGGAGCAAAATATGACTGTAATTTATTTACGGCAAGGGCGGTTTTGAAACTAAAGCCAAGCGAAGTACTGGGAACTAAGGCAACATCGTCAAAATATCTGAAACTCTCCAATTAATTCTAGCCGCGGTAAGAATCTGTATAGTATTATAAGTTATTAATAAGGTCAAAAACCGATCAAACTGTACAGAAATTGTCTAATTGTATCTCTGTTTTGAGTGTTGGATTTTTTTAATATGTTTAGTGTGACTATTATTTAAAAAAATCAGGCTCTATACAAGACTTCGAAGAATATTATGACGAACCGCCAATTCCGCCACACCAATTAAACCTTTTATTTAACTCGAGCGTTGTTTGCATTAGGTATGTTGACGTCAAAGTTTGAACCTAAGTTTTATCGACAATATCGTTTCAGTTTATTAAAATAACACTTACCTACCAACACACATTACAACATGTCATAAATTGTTTTTTTTAATGTGCATGTTTTGTTTTAAAGCTTATCTGTGTATGTTTTGTTTTAACCTTGACCAACGATTTGGTCAAGATTTTCTTACATAAAAATATATTATAAAAATCGTGACTTACAAAAACAGGATACTTCATCTTTTTGCTAAAATATAGGTTATAATTATTACTAGAGTCAGCTTAAATACAAATCAAAACAGAATTTACCTACACGGATTTTAGCAGTCTTAAAATTATATCTTGTCCGTAGATTTATCAGAGGAGGCACTCTCCCAGTTCTATTTTTTCAGTTTCAGATCGTTCTCAAATTGTCGGGTTCCTTTATTTTCCTCTTGCGGTTCGTCATATCGTATACACGCTCTTTCTGCTTCTCTTTTTAATTGCTCTCTCTACAATACAGGCTGGAAATAATAATTAAGCATTATAATGCGGTCCCACGAAACATTCATCCTATAAAATTGTCTCTCCATTTATGTTATAGCCACCCACTTAATCTCCATGTACATGGCTAAGTCCACGGCTACGGTAGCCTCCTTTGTTGCGTTATAAATTGTTTCGGGAGCATCTGCAAGATTAATAGTTGTCGAGTACCCGACACGTGCTAAGTGAAAGGCCCTCTAAGTTTAGCTGACTCCGGAATGTCCGCTTTTGTTGTTAACTTTTTTGGGAGTTCCAACAAGGCTGTACCTTGTTTTACTAGCTTTGGGTTAATAGCGGCCTGCACACGTAAAGTTCGGACCGCGGAAACGCCACGCGCCGTTCCAATCTTCGTTCCGAACCGTACGTGTAAATGCAACTGTAATAGTAAAATAGTAAAATATGTACGGTTCGGAACGAAGATTGGAACGGCGCGTGGCGTTTCCCGCGGTCCGAACTTTACGTGTAAAGGCCGCTAATATGCTTCTATTACTAGGTGCTAAGGTGTTAATTTCTTATCGTTGAATACTGTATCATCCAAACATATTGACTTTTGATTTATTCTTGGTAGCGTTGGCTTTTCCCCTCGTATTTTCTCAACTTGCATGATTCATAATGCTGGGTTCACGTACAACGAGCTCGACGTTTTTACGGTCATTCGAGCTAGTTCGAATACGTGTGGACCAGTAAAACGTTCAAGCTTTATTGCGCTCCGTAGTTTTATTAAAAATCTGTCGATAAAGCTTTCTTATGAAGCAAACTTATCATTCCGAAGAGTTTTTGAGGTTTCCGATTACTTCATTAGCGTCTTTCCGAAATATATACGATTTGCGAACTAACCAAGCGTTCTAATAACTTTGCACTAATGTTAATAAAATTGAACGGGACATTAGTCGTCTTCCTTATTTATATTATGACTAGCTTTCCGCCCGCGACTTCGTCTGCGGAGAGTCAGAACTTCTGTTGAAAGTACAGTTATAGTTTACATCACCTTCTAAGGCTTTTAAAAAAAAAGTCTAGATCGTGAATTTTAAGTAAGCAGTCCACATAAACAACTTTAATTTTGTGGCGCTAACCTTCAAAACAACAAAATTGACATACAAAATAAATTGACTGCCTCTCTTTCACCATTACGTTTTTTTATACGATTCTAGATAAATTTGCCACATTTCTATACAAACAATTAACCAACTTATCAGAAGATTTTCGAAAAACAACGAAGCTGAATATTTTCTGTATGTAATAATAATACCCATTTTCATATCTTGAAGGTCTTTGAATATTACATAATTTCGATACAAACTTTACAGTCAGTAGTCTTAGATCCCAAGTTAATAAATAGATAGTTAATAAATCAGAACATAAAAGTATTCGTTCCTGTAGAAACTTTGCAACCCCCTTTCATCCCCCAAGGGTTTGAATTTTAGTTATCACGTGACTCATTGTTTTCATTGCAGAGCAAGCATTTCTGCCAAGTTTAAAGTAAATTTAAGCATACCAAATATTTTTTCCTAAACAAATTTTGCAACCCCCTTTTATCCCTAGGGGTTGTATTTTAGTAATCGCTGAAATACGTGTCTCATTATTTGCATTGAAGAGCGTTTCTACCAAGTTTCAAGTAAATTTGTCCATAAAAGTATTTTTTCCATTCAAACTGCAACCCCCTTTCATCCCTCTAGGGATTGAATTTTAGTAATCGCTCAAATAGGTATATGTCTGATTATTTTCACTGAAGAGCATTTATACCAAGTTTCAAGTAGGTAAATTTGACCACAAAAGTATTTTTTCCATTCAAATTTTGCAATTTCCTTTCATCCCTCTAGGGGTTGAATTTTAGTAATCGCTGAAATACATGTCACATTATTTGCATTGAAGAGCATTTCTACGAAGTTTCAAGTAAATTTGAGCATACCAAATATTTTTTCCCAAACAAACTTTGCAGCCCCCTTTCATCCCTCTAGGGGTTAAATTTTAGTAATCGCTGAAATACGTGTCTAATTATTTGCATTGAAGAGCGTTTCTACCAAGTTTCAAGTAAATTTGTCCATAAAAGTATTTTTTCCATTCAAACTGCAACCCCCTTTCATCCCTCTAGGGATTGAATTTTAGTAATCGCTCAAATAGGTATATGTCTGATTATTTGCATTGAAGAGCATTTATACCAAGTTTCAAGTAAATTTGACCACATAGGTATTTTTTCCATTCAAATTTTGCAATTCTCTTTCATCCCTCTAGGGGTTGAATTTTAGTTATCACTGATATACGTGACTCATTATTTTCATTTCAGAGCATTTCTACCAAGTTTAAAGTAAATTTGAGCATACCAAATATTTAGGTTGAAATTTAGAAATCGCTGAAATGCGTGTCTCATTATTTGCATTGAAAAGCATTTCTCCCGAGTTTCAAGTAAATTTGACCATAAAAGTATTTTTTCCAATACAAACATTGCAACCCACTTTCATCCCTCTATGGGGTTGAATTTTAGTAATCGCTGAAATATGTGTCTCCTTATTTGTATTGAAGAGTATTCCTACCAAGTTTCAAGTAAATTTGATCGTAAAAATATTTTATCTTTAAACACTTTGCAACCCCCTTTCATCCCTCTAGGGGTTGAATTTTAGTAATCGCTGAAATACGTGTCTCATTATTTGCATTGAAGAGTATTCCTACCAAGTTTCAAGTAAATTTGATCGTAAAAATATTTTATCTTTAAACACTTTGCAACCCCCTTTCATCCCTCTAGGGGTTGAATTTTAGTAATCTCTGAAATATGTGTCTCATTATTTGCATTGAAGAGCATTCCTACCAAGTTTCAAATAAATTTGATCATAAAAATATTTTATCTGTAAACACTTTGCAACCGCCTTTCATCCCTCTAGGGGTTGAATTTTAGTAATCTCCGAAATACGTGTCTCTCTGTTTCCATTTAAGAGATTTCCTACCAAGTTTCAAGTAATTTGATCATAAATTATTTTATGTAGATATACACACTTTGCAACCCCTTTTCATCCCTATAGGGGTTGAATTTTAGTAATCGCTGAAATATGTGTCATTATTTGCATTGAAGAGCATTTCTACCGATTTTCAAGTAAATTTGACCATAAAAGTATTTTTTCCCATACAAACTTTGCAACCCCCTTTTGGGGGGTTGAATGTTAGTAATCGCTGAAATACGTATCTCATAATTTGCATTTAAGAGTATTTGTACCAAGTTTCAAGTAAATTTGATCATAAAAATATTTTATCTATACACATTTTGCAACCCCCTTTCATCCCTCTAGGGGTTGAATTTTAGTAATCGCTGAAATAGTTGTCTCATTATTTGCATTGAAGAGCATTTCTACCAAGTTTCAAGTAAATTTGACTATAAAAGTATTTTTTCCATTCAAACTTTGCAACCCCCTTTCATCCCTCTAGGGGTTGAATTTTAGTAATCGCTGAAATACGTGTTTCATTATTTGCATTGAAGAGCATTTCTACCAAGTTTCAAGTAAATTGGACCATAAAAGTATTTTTTCCCATACAAACTTTGCAACCCCCTTTCATCCCTCTAGGGGTTGAATTTTAGTAATCGCTGAAATACGCGTTTCATTATTTGCATTGAAGAGCATTTCTACCAAGTTGTAAGTAATTGGACCATAAAAATGTTTTTTCCGATACAAACTTTGCAACCCCCTTTCATCCCTCTAGGGGTTGAATTTTAGTAATCGCTGAAATACGTGTTTCATTATTTGCATTGAAGAGCATTTCTACCAAGTTTTAAGTAAATTGGACCATAAAAATGTTTTTTCCCATACAAACTTTGCAACCCCCTTTAATACCTTTAGGGGTTGAATTTCGAAAAATCCCTTCTTAAACGACGCCTCCATTACAAAACCAACTTCCCTTCAAAATTCCAACTTTTTATCTTTATCGGTTTGGGCTGGGCGTTGATATGTCACCCGGGACATTGCCTTTTATATATATAGATAAAAAACGATTAGTACATCCACATCCACTCTGCAGCGCTTTACAACTGAAATAACTGTTTTGCTATATAGCATGCACGATGATGTTTAGAAATATTCTTCGCATTTGTCCCATTCAGTTCATTTTAATAGCTTTTGAGCAGCGAAAGAAATTACTCAGGACGCACAGAGATGACGTTAAAAGCTTTTATGTTTTCCGGACAACGGCAGCCAGAGCGAAACTCTTCGCATAAATTATCGCAACAGAATTGCAAGCGATAAGTAAGAGTTGAAATGTTAGATGTTGTTACGAAGTATGAACGACTCCGCAAACAATTTAGAACAAACACATTAGCGACATCGGAATTTATGTCGGAATAATGATCGCAGCGGATCGATGTAATTGTTTCAGAGCTTACACGAATACGTACACGCCAGTATATGTAACCGAGGCGCCGCTTGTACTAAGATTTATGTACTACTTAAGATGTACAAGAAGGTACGCTTGGGAAGGTACGCCTTAATTGGTGTCGCCGAGTTCTATTACGGAAATACGCATATTGTTCCCACATTTTCCTCAACATTCCACCGATAAAATCAGCATAATTAATATGAATGACTTTTCAGACCCTAAAACAAAGACATTTCTCCTTATTTAATTAGGAAATTTCCATTCGCAGCCCAAAATGAATTCAGTTTAAAGAAAATTGTAAGATGTAGGCGACCAGGTGGTTTGGAGCCGCGATAAATAATGCGTACATAAACCTGCTGTGAAACTTGCTCGGAATAATTTGTACTAGGACAACAGAATCGGCTGAAACTAGAAATTTAAAAAATCGCGCCGCTGAATTTCTTCCTTACTTATATTTATTTTAACATTTCGTTTTATTACCCCATCTGTTTTATTAAGCAAACGTCCCGCGGATGGTGGGAAGTTAGCTGCTTGATTAACGGGCGCTGCCGGCACAATGGGAAGTGGATTACGCGGCTTTTTGATTTCCTTTTCACTATTCGCTGATAGGTGGACTAACGAACCGTGCGTCAACAGGATTGGTCCGGATCAGAAATCTGCATCTATGATTGGATGGAAAGTTAATCTCGGTGAAAGCCTGAGCCTCAGTGCTACATGAATAACTGTCATTTTAACCGTTGTTCGTCTTGTGCATTTGACTGCAATGGTTGCTGAATAGATAAAGTTCAGTTTGTATGCAAATGTATGCCCGTTTCTACGACGCCATATTTCTTGACCAGCTGTCAACAATGCACGATTCATATGCTGCCCGTATGCTGTATTTTATACCTGTTGGATTATAAACGGGAATATATGCTTGCGTTTGCTTTTATGTGAGTAACTTTGTACGAATAGTTGACAAACGCAACTGATGTTCAATATCACACAATTAGGTACCTATTGTTTTTTTTCTGATTCATTGTAGTGCTGACTTTAGTACTACATTTATTTAGAACCGTAACCCACAAATAAATTACCTATACCAAGATAAATAATTGATTGCAAAGAACTATCACAATATAATCCTTAAGAACGTACACGGCCAAGAGTTTTATTATACTTATATTATTCCTACCCGCTTTGAATACTTAATATATCACAACTTCATATTCACAAGATTTTGATCACGTACTGAAATAATGGCAGGGTGCAGAGCAACTATGGCTCTTCATTTCACGAAATTTTCGCTCTTTAATACTTTGAAGAGGCGCTGGGAGATGAGATCGAGGGGGCGTGAAACTAGGTTACGTAGTAACACTGTCTAGTATATTGTCATGTTGGAAATGAGGTGCCAGTGTTATAGGATAGTCTTGTATTATATCAAGGTATTTTTAAACTAGTACACGGATAATATTATTTTCAAGCTTTATCTCATCAATACGGCCATGCACGTTATTGCTTGTTAAACTATCTTTAAATGAAATAACAGTGGTGGTAGGGGCTTGTGCAGGGTCCTTCCGGACTGCTATCATCTTACCCAATATCCTGCCTGCTACAAGTTGTGTTTCGGCGTAGGGGAAAGGCAAAGCAGCCAGTGAAGTTACTAGCAGCGAGGCAGTCCTAAAATTGGCAACGCATTTGCGATTGGAAAAATCCATGAGCTTCAGAAATGGATCACTCAAAAAAAAGACCGAACAAGTGCGAGTCGGACTCGCCCACCGAGGGTTCCGCAAATGACACGGTTAACTCAATTCAAAATTTGGACCGCCGTTCCTTGCAGTGTTTTTTGTGATTTAATTACAAATGTACAAATTTCCGATTTTTCCCTATACTTGTAGTAAAAGACGGTGTTACTTGCCACATTTCATAGTTCTAGGTCAACGGGAAATACCCTATACATTTTGATTCCCTCGAGAGTGCCGAAATACACGTTTTTTGCGGCATAAACGGCCGTATCTTTTTTTACCTTAATGTAGAAGTTTGATTTTTTCACAGCTACAAGGGACTGTGGACCGGAGTATATGGCTTTAATTTCAACTCGATACCTCCAGGCGTTCCCGAGTTTAACGGTCTTGACAGACAGACAGACAGGCGGACAGACAGACGGACAGACAGAACGGACAACAAAGTGATCCTAAAAGGGCCGTTTTTTCCTTTTGAGGTACGAAACCCTTAAAACGAGAGCCAACCAAGAAAGATTTTTTCTTAGTTGAGATTGTTTTTATACCTACAATAGTTATGACATTAGTTATATCAACCAAAGGTGATAGTAACAGCAGCAAGTGTTACTATCAACTTAGGTTGAGTGATTTCAATAACATCTAAAAGTTGATGTATCTTACGTCTTGTTAGGCTCGTATGGAATCAAGACTCTTATCAACAATCAGAATCTTGTTAGAGATGGCTTTTTATTTCAGTTTAGTTTCCAAAAGCTTGTGTTTTTTTGTCTTAAAAAGCCGCTTAATACATAAACCACGTTGGAAAAATTCGAATGCCTATTTTATTAAGCAAGACCATCGTGTTAGCAGTCATTATGTGAAAAATAAGAAAGACAAACTAACGTATTAATCATCCTTTGGTGAGTGCAAAAGCCTGTCGCGCGCTCGCCTCGTTGGAGTTTAACTACTAGTAACACAATACTCTGCCGTTACATACATCAGACGCCTAAGATGTGGGGAATTCGATCAGGCTAGAGTTGCTTAAGGGGTTACCTTGGTAACTTAGATATGTACCTAAGTATGTAACTGAAATGATGACCCTAATTTGAACAGAGAAATAGAACATACGTTAGTCATTGTTTCCGTTGAAAAATGTAGTAAGTATTTAGCGTAAGTATCTGGTCATCTCTATAACGTTTGTAACATAGAACACAGAACATCCTTTCTTTTACTCTCCAAATTTTGCCGATCATTTAACGCAATTTAAGTAAATTTTCGTGTATAGTGTGACTTAATTCTTTCAATGTTTGATCGCCTAATTTTGTATCAGCTTCTCGAATATTATTGCCATTGGTCAAGTCAGAACTTCTGCAAAAAAATGCTTGTTACAACTTGCTATCTCACTCCTGAGTGTTATTACTACCAACATCGAGAATTGAACGATTATAATTTCAACCTAAACGTCATCGATTCCCGTACAAAGCTTTTGCAATCGACGCCTGTCGATTTGAAAAACGAAGTCTCCAACAACAGGGTATTGAGCGACTATGCTTTGTGTACTGACACCACTGGATTATAATCGAGTTCAATTCAAACGGCCATTATGCTTAAATTCGCATTGAAACTCGTATTGTGTAATACAATGGCGACGGTAATTATAACGCTGAAAGCCCGGTTTATTGCGTTGAAACTTTTAAACGTTATTTACGACGAGATTAGGTTCAATATTTTCGCATTTCCGACCGTTTGAAATCAGTTTCAATCAGCGGATTTTATTATATTTATTGAAACAGAAATCAAATGCTTTATATTAGCAATTGCGATTCGAATCTTAAAAATACAGGCTTAATTTACATTTTGGTGCAGATAATTTTTGATCCGATCTTTTTGGTAGATGTTTCCAGGGTGATGTCAATAATTAGCTGGTTGTTTTTGGTTCAGCTCAAGTAAAACTTACTGTTTCTAAAAAAAGTCGCAAACGTTCGTTTAGTAGCTATACAAAAAACATATCTGCACAAGGGCATATTTTTGTTTATCAGTGCAATGGATAATCGGCGCTTCTTCTCCGCAATGATGGTCTTGTCCGAAGCGCTGGTAGATTCACTCAATGTTACAGACGTGTAAAAGAGCCCTCATGTGGCCTATTTACTGAATAAATATTTTGAAATTTTAAATTTTAAATCTAAAACGTTAGGTCATTTTTAAAAATGCTGATAATTAACCTAACCTAACTAACCCTAAAATAGTCCGCTGCAATGTGCATTAATCAAACGGACAAAGCAAACAGTTACATGGAAACATAAAGCTGTTTGAACAGTGTCTAACAAATTACATCGATGCAAATACGTGGGCCAAGTGGATCGAATGTATATCTCAATTCGATTGACCCATTTGTCTATGCGTGTTTCGCGCTATTCGGGCGAATTTTGTCACTTTAAAAGGAGATTGATTATTGGAAACATCTACTTTTGGTTTAAAACGAAACTGGTTTTGGCTAAACATTGTCTGTCAGTCACAATGCTCAGCCAAAACAGTCTGTAAAAAATGTTAGGTACTTAACGTAATGAATTTCGTCATAAGCATGAACACAGGATGATTGGTTATTAGATAATTTGATTCCTATTAAGGGACCATTTGCAGCAAGCAAGGTTATGTCGATCGAAATTGCCCTTGTTCTCCCATTAGGTAGTGTTTCTGAATAATTTAGAGTTTTTACCAAAATTTTGTAGGAAAATTAGCTACACCGATTTCATTACTACTTCATCAGTTTCATCCTTACATTTACCATGTTTTTATCCTTGTTAACAGTTTGTAAACAAAGAAAGTTATTTGTGCAATTTTATTTTTAGAATATAAAGTTCAATTAATGGTTCATGGAGAAGTATGGAAGAAAAATACATGTTGTGCCGACCCCAAATAAGTTGGGATAAGGGCAGGAGAATGATGATGAATGATGAAAGTTCAATATACTTTAAAATTAATACTTGCTTGTTTGTTGCAAATGAACTATATAATACTATGTTCCCCTAAAGGTAATTATTTAAATAACTAATCACCATGCTACAACGCACATATATTAATTGATTCGTCATGCAAAATGTTAAGTGAAGCAACTAAGCAAAGCGAATAGTTTCTTTACTAGCGACACGCTCTTTGTTCGCTTTGGTTTATGTGAGTTTCTGTAACGCTTGTGCATAAACCAGAATTTATTATGCATAAAAACATTCCGTGAAAAAATATCTAACTGATGGTGAAAACCGCATAAAAATCCGGTGCGTGGTTTAGGAGGGTTTAGCGGATATACAGACAGACAGAAAGACAGACAAACGTGGAGAGCTACTTTGTTTTATACTATGTAGAGATAAAGATAAAGAAGATTATAAATATATACGTGAAAGAGGCCTGCTATATAGAGATGGATTGCATTGTAATTGAATGCTCCATGATCCAAGAATATTGACATTATTGACAAACCTAATGTACGTAATCCATCTGTGATTGGACCATCTGGCTTTAACCAGATTGCATTGATCAATCTGTCTATTGACCGAGTTTATGTACCGAGGAAGTGTTCAGTTAACAGCTGAATTATGTGATTAGGCTCCAGCGGAGGTGTTGCGTGAGAAACGGGGATTTAATTGGATCTAGATATTTGATTAAGCACCAAATTTGATTCTTAGTTTTGGCATAAGTAGACTGATGTAGAATGTGCATATTTTGTCAGTAGACTTGAAAATCTTGAAATGGATAAATGGATGGATGTATTGGCAAAGTTATTTCGTTGGCATCAACTTTTTGCGTTCTTAATATAAGGTACCAATGTTTTAACTAACTAAAAGACAACCACATATTGATTGTGGCGCCCAAGTGGGGCTAAATGGCTCCTATGTTTTATACTTCTGAAGTAAATGTTTCACGCTCAACTTATCCTGTGCAGGTGAAGTGTTCCAGCAAAGTTTCAGAAATTAAAGCGCATTGCTGACTGACAGTGTAGTGAACCAGTTCCAGAGTTAAACCAAGTTACGGAACTCTGAGCGTAACTTCATTACTTAGCTTCCGAACGTGCTAGGTTTTTCTAGACTTCATAACTCTAGGGAGTCTTGTATTTGGAAAAATGTTTGTACAACTTTGCCAGATTGTCCACTGTTTTCAGTTTCGCATCGCGTCCCTATCGGATACGTGATGACGGTCCGAAACCACATATGTGTAATCGCTCTTACAAGTACTACGGGCAACAGTATTTTATTTTCCCGATTGCGATGCAAAAATTTCTTTAGAAAAAAAGTGTAGACATAGAATTTTAAAATCATTTAGTTTGGTAACATTTTCGTTCATCAAACGTTGCTTTTGGCTAAAAGGTTGGCTGATTCTGATTTAAATAATTCTTCGTGAAACTTATTAATTATAAAGAGCCAAAGAGTATATTGTACTCTGACCTGCCAGTGTTTCGAAGAACTTCGGTCTACATTTCGGAGAACACGATTTTGCTTAAAGTTAAATTAGAAACGAAACAACAACAACATCATTAGAGTTTTCAACCTTGGGACACCTCTATTAGACCAGATGTATTAAATTGTCACAGAAAAAATATTTGAAAAATTATGTTCTCAATTTTATAAAGAAGTTTAAAATATACTATATTGGTTTTGCTTTTTTCTATAGAGTTGACACCAATCTTTGTTCTAATTTCGTTTTTTAAACTGGGAAGTACACTTAAGAATAAATGGGCATTCTCGTTACAAGAGGCCAATTAAAAGAGGCATCAAATAAAATAATAGCCTATTACGTCAACTTTTTCAGCAATTTGGGAAACCAGCGATGGCTAATTTTGCAAATACAGATGAGAAAAATTTTGAGGTCTAGAAGAAGTACTAGAGGTACTAGAGGTGAAGAGTCGGAGTTTTTTTCCGGAGGACTGTATTTAGTAGGATGCTTTTCAAATCGTCCCGAATTTTTTAGCGTTAGGTTCGTTCGTTACACATAAATGCTCATGTGTTCATTTTAATGGTTTAATTTGTAAGCTTATTACATCAATATAACATTATCTTTGGTAATGTAAAAAAGTACAGAGTTTAAATGTAACAGTTATACACATATTTTGTTGGAAATGAAAAACTACTTCCACAATAAATCATCCTTTAGTTTCAATAGTTACTTTAGTTTAAAGATGTAGTGTTTTCGCTGTATAATTTCAATAACAAGTGCAAGCCTGCATAACAGCTGCTCACAAAGGCAAATTACAATGATTGTCCAGTGCATGTCCTTAGTAAGTCACGTAGCTATACGGTCACAATTACTCTAGGATGTCGAGGCTTGCTCGATTAATATGCAACGCTCTACTCTTGACGCCTACACCTGCAGGAGTTTGTCGCATACAAGTTAGTGGATGCAGTCGCTAAGACTAATTCAGTTAAGAACAGATAGTGTTCATTGATTTAAAGTTTTCGTTCTCGGTTTATTGCCATCAAGTTTCTTTCGGTTTTTTGCATCTAGATCTTGGTCAATGATATTTCGTTGAGTAAGTGCGTCTTTATAATCATCATTATCATTTTTAGCCGCAGCAAATCCACTGTTGGGTGTAGGCCTTCTCAAAAGATGTCCTTCACGATCGGTCATGTGCTACTTACACTTCTAGCGGCTTCCTGCGACTTCTACAGATCATCGATCTTACTTGCAGGAGGATGCTTTATGCTTGATAATGGCACCTTCCATTATAATCTTATGATTCGTTTAAATACAAAACAAAGGTCAACAGACCCTTTTGTTATAAATTTCGCGACAGCAATGTCTTTGTTTAGTCTTGCCAGGTTAAGTGATAGATTAAACTATCTCCTTTCACTGCATTGAAATCGGATATCAGATTTAAGAAAAGAGGTATAAATTGTCATTGCTTGTTGCCAGAACTGTCACCTCTCAGTAAATCATGAGGCGTTCTTTGCACTGTTTAGTTTGTTTGTTACTCATAGAGTAAGTAGTGTCACGAGTATCAGAGCATTTTATTTCTCCATACACTTTATTTGACTTGTTTTATTATATTAAGCTGTCATTTATAAACTACGCGGGTTAATCGTTATTTTATCTACTCCCATTTTTACCAGCAAGTTTTTAATTTTCCAAGAATCTCTTTTTAATAAGGAGTATATTTTCTGAATCAAAACCAAACTATGAGTAACAACTGTTTCGTCTCATATCTACTTCAGATATTAATAAATATCGATAATTTACATCAATTAAAAATAAGAGACAAGTTTAGTCGTTTAAAGTCGGCTTGAAACTTAATTTCGCAACTGAGTAACAAACTAGTTAAGATGCCAGCTTCTCGGTGAACGGAACATGCAAGAAAGCAGTTTTTCCCACTTTTCATCACATTTCCATACAAAGGCACCTTGCCGATGAAGTTAAACGCCGATCGGCTGTATAATCGCATTGCAAACAAGCTCAATATCGGCGATCTTTGAACGCTCATAACCGGAATTAACCGGTGCATCGGGATCAAGTCCTAGTTCCGGTAAATTGGAATTGTTAAGCTATGATGAGTCTCCAAGGAGCACCTGTCTGAAGATCGGCGCTAAGGAAAGCTTTTAGAAGATTTGATATCTGATATCAAGTAAAGCAAAAGAAGCAGAAATTCATGATGCTACGTTCTTTGTCTATTATCTAGCTAATGCTTGAAGATGCCCACACTCCCACATATAATAACGAATAACGTGCAAACTATCAGTCTGAAATATTTGTAGATCCGTATTTACACATTCACACTGACAGATAAATTCCTGCATTAAAATTATCTAATTCTGAATCCCTTCCAACTCAAAGCTGTGTCGCCTTTGAACATAAACTAGGTCACAGAACGCCACGCGGAATCATTCCTAAATAAAAACTGCTAACCCACAATTTAACCACCTGAAGTGTGCTAAATAAACTAAAAAGTTCATATTTCAGGTACATTTCCACGGGTTCTCATAGAGGCATGAGCTCGAAAGTAGTGTTGAGGGGTTAGCAGCTCTCGCTTTGTGAGCCCACCGAGTACCTACTGCTTATAAAACGAGCTTAAAACCCTGTACTCGGGAAATTTATTCATAAAGAACTCGGTAGTAAAAGATTTAGCGAGTGCTGTGGCACGCGTGTTATTTCGTGCCAAATTCGTTTTATTGTACTCGAATGTTCTGGATGTTTCGAGACGTAGAGTTTCGCGCATGAGTGCAACGCCTTTTGAGAAGGTTTACTGCCGAACCGCAGAGGTATTAACGTCCTCCAGCCTTTTACAACTACTTTATCCAAATGTCCTTTGAAGCCTTATTAGAGCAATATAACTTTGTTGGCGACCTCGTAAATGTATACGCTGAAATGAAACCTTTAAATGTGAAGTTTTGTACCCGCATTTTATTCACGAAATATTTGCCCGGCGGTATCAGTTGTAGTTGAGCGATTCGCAAACCGCCCACATGCGATACCGCAAAAACAAAAGGCTATCGCAATAATACGACAGTTTGACCAGGGTTATTTCAACTGCCGATTTCCCGCCATTTTGTCTGTGCAGAATGTTTTTCTCCGTGAAATAGCTTTCCGTAATGCTCTTAAATGTGTGAGAGAGCTCATTTTTACAGCTATCAGTTTTGTTGAGGAATGTGTTCAACTTAATAAATGGACTACCCGATCTTTTGGTTTACAAATTACGAATTAAATTCGAAGCAGGGCACCTCATTATCCAAAAGCGTCAACAAGTTTGTGTGTAAAACGTTTATAGTACTTACGTACCTACAGTACAACGGTGACCACTTCTCTTAGAGCTGATATCTCTTAAACGGTCCAACCGATTTTCATGATACCTAGCTATTAACTACTGCTAGAAAACCTGCTTTCAAACAAAAAAACCGCATCCAAATCGGTTCAACCGTTTTATCAGAAAACTAAAACTGAAATGTTTATACGTAAGACACAAATAAATTTAGGCTCATTGAAGTTCTAGTAAGTTGGTAGTAGTAACATATCAGTGGTATAGCGAACAACTTACCTGTACTTTAACAAGTTCCAAATTGATCCTGCAATTCCTGTTGGTCTGTATCAAGCCGATATGACCTACTAGAGGACGCCCGCGACTTCGTACGCTTAGAATTAGTTTCCCGCTACTCCCCCCATTTTTTCCCGTTGGGGGTCGATTTTCGGAAAATCCTTTCTTAGTGCTCACTTACATCATGAAAGGAACCCCTGTACCAAATTTCAAGTTTCTAGGTACAGTAGTTTCGGCTGTGCGTTGATATATAAGTTAGTCATGTTTGCCTTTTATATATAGGTATATATAAATACATTGTGTAATGCTCTATCGTCATATAATATTACGTTACTATACATAGAACCAGCTGTTGATTTGGCATAAACTCTTAAATTAGGTTTTACTTTGGAACAGAAAGGACGAAACATGACTTTCTCTGCAAAGCTGGCTTTTGAAACTAAAAATGAAAAGTTGCAGCCACAGTAGGTTAGGAATTACGATATTTTTTTTCAATATCGATTGTGCACCTGTTTCATGTCAAGTACTCGCTCTATTTTTTCTAATTAACTTATCTCTACTCCGTCACGTCTTGTTCAGACTGTTGTATTTATGTCAGTTTTTATCAGCACGCTAGTGTCCCTATTGTCAGATTAATCCTGATAAGATTATCGGCTATCTGGAGTACCGTGAAATGTCAGATGAGTTAGAGTGCTTGTCGTGTGCTTTTCGAATTTCGAGTAGGTACTACAAATAGAACTGTGCGACAATAATGGGCTTGTTGGTAGGCTACCTCTAAATTAATATACAGGGTGTTAGGCAGAAGGTTGGACAAACTTCAGGGACTAACTCTGTAGGCCATACTCATCAACTTTTATTATGGGACCAACATCCAAATCGCGAAAATAAAACAGCTGTTCCATACAAATTTTGAGAACAGCTGTTTTTTTTCGCGATTTGGATGTTGGCCCCATAATAAAAGTAGATGAGATGAAGGTTTAATATAGATAAAGATTTTAAATTCACGAAATCTCGCCCGGCTACTTGATTTTACGTACATTGACGCAAGACTGTTATATGTGGATGATAAACACTGTAGCTGTCAAGTATCAATACCGAGTGTTACAAATTATAAAAAATAATAGTTGTTATTAATTTTTTGAAGTGATGACAACTGATCGCTGATGAAGCTTTAGTACTCGCATACCAAAAACCACAACGATAATTATCTTCACGTGTATTGATAGATGACTCAAGTAACAATACTGCGGTGCCCTGCAGTGTTTCATGGCTGAATTTTTTATTAGGTTAACAACTCCATGTACTATATACCCGTCAACCCGTGTAAACAAAGCAATGAATAAATATAAAATATGATGACATAAATTAATATCATATTTATGATAAATACTTCTTTGGAAAAAGTTTCTATCGCCAATCTATTCCCAATATAAAATTGAATTCTCTGTCCAATTATCATGCTGTCGTTTTTAAGCTGGCATCACCATCCTACACGGACCACACCACTCAACATCTGCCAGTAACAATTGTGATTAAATAAGGTAGGACTTCACAGAAGCGCGTGGAGCTAACCCCATTGTGCTTCTGTTTATTCCAGGACTTATTTCTCTAATAAGTCCATGAGAGTGTCTATAAATGACTTAACATTGGCCAAATACACCTTAACAGGAGTAAAAGCCATTAATTAAAATAAGAATTAGAATTAGATTAAATAAGGTACTCTTATAACATTTGTTTTTAAATGTACCCAATTACACAATAAGCCTCAGAATATTGTGAAACTCGAACAAAGATCGGTTTCGTTTGACACTTCGGCAGTTAAAGTGTCAGCTGAATAAAAAGGAACGCGGCCGGAGACACCGTAAGTCCCTTAATAGACTTGACGGCATCGACCCGAATTCCAACCAATAAGTACTTACGAAAAAGGGTCCCACTTCTGAAACTTTTCCTCGTGAGTCCACGGCGTTGAGCTTATGAAGAGCAAGACTTATTGTTGTGGGCGGTATAGTTTCTCTACAGGGACTCATCTGATTACGTGTGTGTTACTATGTACGAGACAATGCACAACAACGACGAATTATGTATGTGTATCTTAAACAAGTATCAAGATGTGGGTCAGATTCTTTTTGGATGAAATGGTTGTGTTGACAACACCATTGCATTTCAAAACGCTTTTAAGTTCAGTTTTTGGCAAATTTTTGTTTACAATTGGACATATAAATCTAATACGCCAGCTTCTGCTAATTGAATAAGTTTTGAATTTAAAACAATAAGTGTAAATAGACAATTGAAGATATCTCCGACACGAATCCAGACCAGGCGATTGTCATGAAAATTAGGGGTAATACCTAACTCCGAAGAGTCATAATTCTGAATTAATCATAATATTCAGTGTTTTGATACAATACTTAATTTTTGGATATCGCTTATAAATCAAACCTAACTTAACCTACGTCAAGCAATTGAATTATGCATTTAATCTAAATTAGCTCCACCATAACATACCTAACTTTCGGAAAAATGAAAACTCGGGCAAATGAAATTCGGAGAATTCCCAAAAATTAGGTACTTACCTAAGTATCTACCAACAAATAACAGAAAAACATTATGAAACGTTCGTTCGACCTCAAGGCGATGTCAAATAGACAAGCACACAGGTAAACCCCTATTTCTGGGTCGGGGGTTAAAACCATTGTTCTAAAAAGGCACCCAACCCAATAAACGAATGAATAACGACCAATATTGTGCTAAATTCCGGTTTGCGAAAGCAGATGATATAAATCAAATTCTCAAAAGGGTCTATTTGGACAAAAACCTGGCATCTGCTATCATTTTATACATAAAAACATTGAAGCGGCTGGTGGGGCAAACTGTTATCTTTATGTTTAGGAAACACATCCGTCCCTTTCACGAGTCGACCAAGGGTACAGTGCACCACTCGACTGTACGTTGGAAAACATTCTTACTCCAAAGATATAAGGACTCCTATACGTTTTGTTGCCGACTGTGCAGGCCTCCGGGGAGTTATCAGGAGGCTCTAAACACGCTTGATTGTTGAAATGAATTTCGCTTCAATAGCTTACGGCGCCATCAAAGTGTACCTTGATGTTTTCGAGTTTTTTTTTAATTTGGCTGTTACGTTAGGCAGTATCTATGATAATGCACCATGAAATTATGTACTTTGTAATCAGTTAAGTAATGTATTATTTTTTTTGTTTCAGATAAGAGTGTCCGCTTCGTGTGCGTAGACCTGTAAGTATCTGTTTTGTTGTTTAACCAAACATATGGGAAATATAACGTTATCACCTTTGTTTCAGACTGCCTTTTAATCTGTCCTATATCCCTTTGAAGATCTAGATGAAGCTTGAATTACAAACATAATAAACAATATCCTCTAAACCTTCCTGCCCTGATGTCCTGAGTCTCAATTTGAATGAAGATTCCTTTTGACCTGATCAATAATCCTGTTTATCGATTTCATTGACGATTTTGAATAAAGATTTTCACATAATGGCGTATCATTCTCCTGATGCTAATCAGGAGTTTCATCTGTAAAATTATGGATCGCGTCATCTAAAAAATGGTTCTAAGCCTCTTTTCCGCTTCTAAATGTTTTTTTTATGATAACGATAAAACCCTAGAGTGACCATTTTGATAGAAACATAACGGGTAATATACAAAACATAATATCCTACGTACGTAAAGTTCAGACACCATCAATAGCCAATAGCGCCCTGGTAAAAATTGGTTACAGAATGCTACTGTGTAAACAATAAGCTTGGTAGCACTTTGGTAACAGCAGACGTAAACAAGTAAACAAAATAATCTTTCAGTAAACACTTGTTGAGTTCCGAGAAGATTTCCGTGTACCCTCACTACCGTCAGGCGATTCAGCAATCAGCTTAGCTGTAAGTGGTGATTAACCGTTCCAGGGTAAATCCATCTATTTTTGTACCGAAGGTTTTTTTAAGGTTAATAAAGAGGAATAGCCTAGGTAATTAAGGTACAAGTTCTCGCTTTAATTAGTTGATGTCCTGTAAATGTCGGACAACAGCGTGTAATTGTGATGTAGTCCTTATTTTATTACTAATAATAAAAGCAGATGGATACATACATTGTGTTTCTCTGTCGCCTACTACGAGCATTTTTTTATATCTTTGCTTTAGTATGCATTTTCGTACCAATATAATATGAGAATAGGGTTTGTTGGTTTGCATAACGCTCGTTTAATTGTATTGACTCTAAATTTAATTTAGTTAAAAGTATCCTACATAAGTGCTGCCGAGTTAAAAACAATACGATAACATGTCTAAAGCAATATGGTTTTAACGATTAGAATAGAGATAAAACTGTATCAATTTTGTTCCGAAGCTAAACAAAACGTCCCAATACTTTAATGATAAATGTTCAACAACTAATTAAAGACTTACTTTAACTTCGCTTATTTCCTTCTTAAGGCACAAAGCTCTTTGTCCTCGTCAACTTGTTCCTAGCTACAGGACAAAGCCTAACTTTCAGTAATTTTAACTTCTGTAAGGTGTTACGAATATCTACGAATGTGTTAAAATTCCACAAATTTACTACTAACGCCTTGAGATGTTAGGAACGTTCATAATAAATCAACTTTCTTAAATTCTACTCTGAAGTCGAACCAGCAAATGTTTGGTTGCGTTTTTTTTCTTCTGTAATTAATTATGTTATTGCATTGGGAATATCGATGTAGGGTAAAACACCGAATTACTGGCATTTAAGTCTGGAATATCACAAAGGGTATCTTAATCCTGAAATAAATTACTGTTCCCGTGGGATAGCAAAATCACGAATTCTACGCGGATGGAGTCTCAGGCAGAAGCTTGTAAGTAGGTATAACATTAATTTCATAATTAAATCAACTGAATAAAATGTAAACCATACGAGTACCAATGAAATTTCCACTAAAATATACGTGGGCGGAAACCCAAGCGAAATATGACATTGACAGTCATTGACTATAATGCCAATATGATATTGACTTATCAACTAAAGCCATTAAATTTCTCTACTTCTCTAGCATATTTGCAAGTTGCGCAAAGTCATAAAAAGTAGTAAACGTTAATCGCGTTAGTAAAGTTGCACTAACGAGCGTTTGAACGACCGTGGCAAACAAAACGCACGGAATACAGACATTTGCGTTTCGTTCGAGTTTCGACATTGATTTTCTGCAGGACCCGTGGGTGAAGCGTTTTGTGTTTTACTTTGCGTCGTTATGTGAAAAAATAGTGATACATACATCATTACGCAAGCCGTAGCTTAAAGCAAATCATTCTTTTACTATCATATTTATTAATTACCAACCAACAGAATATCAAAGAGCAAAAATAAGTACCTGAGTAAGCCCCGGGTATATACTTCTTTTCATTACACGTAAAAAATACCAAGGGTTATATACAATTTATATATGTTTAACCTTCATACATAATTATAATGCCTCGCAATTTAAAATAATGTGGCATAAGAATACAATAGAAAAACGCCTTTGAATGGATCAAACGATCTGAATTAAAAAGGTTAAATGACAGAAAGTGGTTCAAACATAAAGAAGCTCGAAAACGGCTTTAAAAGTGAAAATATAATTACTCCTTATAATAAACCCTCCAAGAAAGGCATTCAGTTACATCAATCAAGTAAATTATTGATTAAATATAAAGAAACCCCTGGAGCGTGAAGAAATTACACGAAATTATCGATTTGCGGCTAAAAGGGGATCGGGCTGGTAATTACTTCGCGTGCGTGTCGGCTTTATCAGATCCCGTGTAACGGCGGTGGACTACTGTTGTAAAACTTAAAGTACTTAACTTCAACAAGATTAAAAATCACATTTTTATAAACATAGTCAAAGTCAACATTAGTAGGTATGTCTAATGGTGGTCTAATGTGTTCAGGATCTGGGATTTTGATTAAGTCACCTTTGGTTTTAGTCAACAAGTTCAGGAAAATTTCTCAGCCTTTCAGCAATATATCACTTTTAAAACTGTTATTTTTATAATTTACAAAAGGCCCCTTCCTGGCTGTAATATTCTCGGATATCCAACTTGCCATTTATCAAGCGGCCAGGGGACCGCGTTTCTTTTGTCTCGCGTTAGGTTACCTTCCTCTTGCCCTCTCCATTGTGATTTATAGTCCTATCCTAAGCTCAGTCCACATATAAAGGCGGTGTCTTGAATTTAGAACAAACTTCGCTGTCTAGGAAATTTTGTTGAGTTCAACTACCGCAGTTGACTAGAATTTCTGCCGCCTCGGATATTGCGAACGATATTGTGGATTCTAGTCTAGCACTTTATTACATACCTCTACTCAGCTTTCATTTTTATTTATTGAAATAAAAAGCCGGATAGTTTCGAATACAAAATGGCGAAGATTTTTAGGGATTTGGATTGATGTATGGGCGGTCTTAAGTGATGATTTTTGTTTTATTTTATTTTATTGAAACTATAAACCCGACAACAATAAGAACCTGATTTTTGCTCTAGCATTGATTTACTCGTAGTAAACATGATTTTGGCATACAAAATGCATTCAGGCAGAGGCAAACAAAATCACGTCTATTAATTAGTGATTATTTAATTTATTTTCGTATAATATCCATAAAATATGCGGGTAAAAATGAGCCTTAAAACTAATTTAGGAAGTGTTGCATACTAGTAGAGCTGGTACAACTTGTCAGTTAGACGCCCAGTGCAATTAGTCCCAATAATCAATGGAGCAGGAAGGGTTCATCTAGGCGCACCGCCACAGTCTGTAGGAGGCAGTGTGTATGTGATAGAAGTATAATTATTAACATTGGTTAATATTTGATTTATATTCCCCTGGCAATAAAGGCACCCTTTTGAAGTATTACGTTTCTGTTTAAGGGGTGAGTCGCTAAACAGCTGGCCGATTGCTTTAATGTATTCAATGGCCAGCTACCGTGTAGCGATTTATAACGTTTTATACTAGTACTTGGTTTAGAAAGATTTGTTCGATAATGATTTACAGTATTTAGGTATCCTACGGTAAATTTCCATATCAATGATACGTTCCAATTGTTCCGATACAAAATATTTAATGATGTTACAATAACTTACTGTTTTGCAATACAGTAAGGTGATTGGACTACCGATGTAGGTATCGCCGATTTTTTACCGATAACTTAACACTTCCCAAACAATATACGCAAAATGTTATCTCGACAAAAGATTGCTCCATACAGTTGGTACAATTTGGTTAAAAAGTGAAATAATGTCTATCTTAACTGAAATGATACCTATCATTATTTCGTTATTTTTACTCGTACATTATAACCTAAGAAATACAACTTAACTGAAAGCTTAATTAACAAGTTTAATTAAATGGAGACAAGTTTAAACATCACCATGATAAATAGCAACTCCTCACCTCCTCAGCAATTACGTAAAGCGGGTTTATTTAGCACAAGCCCGTGTCTCTCCGAGTTTTTTGAATAGTTCTCTCATTATGTAGGTTTTAACAGTTTTCAGCTTGTGCTGGAACGCTGTTGGAAATTCCAGCCTATTGTTGGAACCGTTGGAGGACCGTTCGTGGATGAACGGTTCGCAAACACTTATAAAGGAAGAAAAGAGAAAATAGAAAAGGTGAAAAATAGACTGCAATATGCAAAGTATTAGTAGGAGTTAAGCAAAAGCACCATAAAAAACAAAGAAAGAGAAGAATTTCTGATTTGAAGTTGGACAGGGCTATTCAAATTGGTAAAACCATCTTGTCTTTGACGTGTTATGGTACTTATGGTACTGTTTTTAACGCCATTACTGTCAAGTCAAGTAAATAGAGGTATGAAAACGTTGAAAATACAACAACAAACAAACAAAAACAAACAACAAGATTACAACAATATTAGAAACAATAAAATTTTACCGTGTTTCTCGTGACCAGTGAGTCCTAGACACAAGTATTTTTTCTAATTCTACACATGGCAACAATTTTACCTATGAAACAAGCTAACACACTATGAGTAGTTACCTACTTATCCAGTCGTTATGCATTTCGTGTTACCAGCTACTAGCTAGTGATATTTAAAATTTGCCGCCATTTTTTGTGTCACCACTCTCTGGTCAGAATGGTCTACCTTCGAATTATTCTGAATGCCCGAGATAATTATATCAATTTCGACAAAACTGTTTCCCTAAACCATTCTGCACTTCTTTCACGTCTACGCTTTATCTTCTGCTAGGAATAGTAAAGCTGCCAGCATTAAATCCCAAGCCTTAGATTCCGAGCTTTGATTCGATTTAACTGGAATTAAATTCGATGCTGCACCTCAAGATGCGATCCGATAGTGAGAAATCTACTTATTGTCTATGACTGGCTAGAAGTGTCACTAATGTATTTACTTATCGCGAATATTGAAAGGCGAGGTATGTAATACTCGGGCAGAGTATTTTTTATTGCGAATTTTAATTTATAAAGTTATCTGAAGGACGATGTTGTATGAAGATTGAATTATTTTAGGTGCTTGTTTATACCTAGGTACTTTATAAATTAAAATTAACTTTAAAATTGTAAAATAAACAAGTTGTCTATAAGAAAATATCAGACTTCTTTCGTTTTTAATTTAAAAACTCCTATGGATAATGCGTTAAAATCGTGGTAAGGGTGGTGACCCGGTTAATGTTGCGACTTGATTCTTTCCTCCGCATCTGAGCTCTAATAAAAATGGGATCAAACTTCATTTCGTCAAAGCGCTTGCGAACGCTCGCGGTGTATCTCTCTTTGAATCTAATTTTCGTCTCCAATTTTTGTTTTGTGCGATATTTACGCCCTCCCAATTTATTTAGCTTTATTGTTTTGTAGTCATCAACGGTACAAGTGTTTTGGTAAATTAAATTTTGTTTTGTTAAATTTACTTCCTGCGATTCTTAATTTTAGTGTACCCTTATCGTTCAATAATGTTGTTTTATGTTTTCCCATTTGTTTTATTATGTGCTTATCGTTCTCTAATGACGAGTCTAGACGGGAGGGCCGCCGACTGGGTAAATATTGGCTTTAAACTTTTTATTGATCCTACTGTAGGGATTTTGTATGGTGCTTACTACTGTATAACCGATTGCAGTAAACGTATCTTTACATTCATATCGATAATAATTATATTCAAGAGCGATATTAACGGATTTTTCATTAATTATGATTAAAATTATTGACTAGCAATAGTAGCAATTGAATTTGTGAATATATCCGTTTATTTCGAAGATGTACTTTTAACTACGTTACGTTTACTACGTTTTATATCGTCCTTCTTTGTATCATGCTTATTTTGATCGAAAATGATTACCATCAGTACGAATTTATACCCGATAAAATAATCTTAATGGTGAGAAGGGAAACATTTTCCAAGCTAATAGAAGGAAGTAATCTAGTTACTAGGCAGGGCGATGTCCGCTTCTCCCCCATCATTTATTTCCTAGTACCTACTTATCTACCCTTCTACCATCCGTCCAGTGTAATGCAATTTGTGGCATATTCCTCGGATGCTTGAGTACAATTTAGATTCCGTTTTAAACCCAAGCACTGTTTCGTGGAGTGCTCTCTATTATGCCATTGACCGCGGTTCCACAAACTTTTTCAAGTGTCTCGGTTTGCATCAACTGGTGTTCCAAGTTTGAAGTCTATCTTTTATTTTTCTAGGAAATACGATGTCTAAGTTCTGTAACGTTTCTGAAATGATTTTTTATATGCTTGAAACAACTAAATCATTTATTATAATCTGTTTGAGTTTAATAAATAAAAAAGTTTCCAAACTTAAATACTGGACTTATTTAAATTTAGAACACGACTTCGAATCTTAAACAAACACAGACAATGATCCGTTAAAAGTAACGTATAAAATATTCATTCGTCGATCGATAGCCCTATGTCAGGTCTTTGTTTCCAAAATACAATGGCCTTCGAGTTAATAATCTAGACGTACTGTTTAGGTACCCAGTATGTGTTTAATAGTGCGTCAGGTAAATAGTTTATTTTGCTGGCAATACCAAATATTTGTAACTAGATATAACATAGAATGGATCGTGTCATATGTAATTTATATATTTGCGTAGCGATACCCTTCTTGATAGTCTTGTTTCAATGTAACTATATGACAATTAACAGGAAAGTAAAAAAACACTGAATTGATTCGATTCGCTCCATTTGCGTTTGAGTCCTAATTATCATTTGTTACAATCAGCGAACCGGTTGGCATATAGATGTCGATACTGTTTTGTTTTCGAGTCACTGTTTCCGCCTCTCATTTTGTTAGTATGCGAGGGTCAAGTTTCTTACATAAACATTTAGTAATTGAGTGGAGTCGTGTTAATATATCAGTGATATCATTAAATTACATGTTTAAGTTTGCTTGAATTGTGCTTGTTGTGTTTCCTTACGTAAGTTATTTGCACAGTGTGACCAAACAGTAGAGAATCAGAACTACAATTATTTTTACCGGCATCACATTTATTTTCTATACATTGCATTTGGGAGTTTCCAGTTTCCACACGTAAATAATTTTAAATTACGAGTATGCCGTGGCGGTGCCCGCAGTATTTTCTACAGCTTTTGGTAACAATCGACAAGTGTGAGAATCTTGAACTATTTAGTGATAACAAACTACGAAGACGATTATTGATTAAAGATAACCAGGAAATCAGTATATTTCGCTCACTCGAGTTTTTGTAGTTATACTCTATTCAAATACCTTTCAAACGATGAAATAAAATGCTATCGACATTTCAAAGACACAAGTGTAGATCTGTAGTAAGCCCGAACGACCCCGGATTCGCAGTTTTTGTTTAGCGAAGAGTCTACTCGAGCGTGTCGCTAAATCGGATTCCACATCTGGCTGGGCGCGATAACGCTACGGTGTTGCTAGATGGGAAAACGAAAACCGCGTCATTCCACTCAAAAATCCCTACAGTCGGCTTTGCTAGATCCAATAATAATGATGTGCTTTAAAAAAGCTCGTAGTAACGAAAATGGAAAAAATTGTGTAGTAACACAATTGATGTGAAAACCTTTTTAAAATTATCTCATTTAGGAAATGATTTCGACTTAACCTATATGAGTTAAAGGTTACAATGTTTAATTAAGAAATTTCCTGGGAATTATTTAACATATTGGTCGATTCGTAAATAGCACAAAAGGCTGAAGCCACCAAACACGCCGCTCTCGTTGGTAATTAATGTTAATTTTGTAAAGGAATTTAATAATTTTGCTCTTGATCATCTGAGCGCAATATCTTATTAAAAATCTTATGATCTTGACGTATGGCAACATTATAGTATAAGTAGGAAACTATGAAATAAACGGAAGATTCTTGATTTTTTTTAACACATTTTCATTAATCAACTGTAAAGTCACATAATTATATTTAATTTATTATTATTATTTCCTTACAAACAGACAAATTCGTGTTGTGATAATTTTGAGATGTTCGAATTCGAGTAATGAAATGCAAACAGTATTAGCGGCGCGTTGTGCAAATCTCTGAACAATAGATAACGTGAACATTGTTTACGCACAAACAACTGTTGATCAACTGCCGTATTTACATATTTAAAATCACTAACTATAGTCCTAATTTCTTTAAGAACTTTATAAGTTTCATCTCAATCTATAAAATTTGGAAAGTATTAGGTACCTGTAAAGAACGTATCTTAAAATCCTTTTTAAATTGTCACCGTTTAGCGCTTTAGTAAAACTTCAACTTCAAATGCAAGGTATTTAGTAAAACTTTTCCTTCATCTATCAACTCTTCGTACAGTTGGCGACGTAATTTGTTTCCGGCTTATTGAATTAGTATGCGCTGTGAGACGCGCAGGTTACAAGTTACATTCAATTAGTAAGTTACAGCGATGTACTTTTAATTTCTGAGGCCTAATTTTTTTTAAGGTTCTGAACTTAATGGAAAAAATTACCAAAAAACTGCTACAAATGCAACAACATAATATTATACGAGAATGATTTCAAAAAAATACGTACGACCCGTTTAAATTTTTACTTGTACCTATGAAGCTTTTTACAAAAGCAATTGTTCTGAATCCAACAATTCTGTTTCGCCAATATAGTAATACAATAAAAAAAATATAGTTGCTTCTGTTTATTCTCCAAAAGTTCTTGCACCCTATTTTCTTGAATGCAGCTCTAAAAAACCCTAAGCTAGACAAGCATTCATGCTGCACTCTGCGAACGATAAACCTTTTGCGGAAATCGATAAAAATAAAAAGGATCGACGTAAGCAGAGCTGTCGCGCGATCGCCTATTTCAATCGATACGTTCGATACGTTTTCATAGATTTTTAGGCATTTGTTTTCGTAGAATGCAACTTGGCGTGCTTTACTGGTCTCTCTGCTTCGTGTTTCATGTTATCCTTGAGCTTGTATTTTGAGCATGTATCTACGCAAGTAAATTTTTATCGGATTTCAGAATAACAGCAGCCCCAACATCTCCAATGGTAAATCCAAAACAAAAAAGTAGCATTTCATTTCACGTTGCCACTTTAACACACGCTTTTCGCCGTTGTCTTGTCCCGCCCGTTTTTCGGTGTTACTTACTGTCAGCAATAACTCAGCCGGGCTGGTTGCGACTAGCGACAGACTTGCGGCGACGCACAGTGGATCGAAATGAATAAAAAATGGACATTCGCATTTTTTTCTAAAAATCCTATTTTAAAAAATGCTTTTCGGTTGGAAATTATGTGAGGAATAAAAGCTGTTATATAACATTTTTCAAAATGAGGCTTATTTTAAGCAGAAAAAAATAAAATGTGTTTTTTTTGTATGAAACTAAAAAATTGGTATCTTATTGTAAGAAAACCGTAACCGATCCCGCTTTCAAACCTTTAGAATATCATTGTCCTACTTTAGGACAGTAGAAAATAGTTAAAACCTTATCTCAGTAGGTGCCCGTTTTTTTTTTATAGTCCAATCAAAAGTCAGTAAATACAACATTTTTCTTAGGTATGTACTTTTTTATTTTCATTAAAAAAACGGTATATTCATAACAATTTAGTATAAAAATAAAATATTTATGACATTTTGATACAGATAAATACAAGTTTTTTCAAGAAAATGGTTCTAAATTAAGTACATTGAAATCGAAACATTTATTGCGATGGTTTTACCAACTATGATAGTAACAAAAAGTTAAAATATACTTGAAATCAACAATTACAAGTTATAAAAAAATACATTGTATCTTAGATCTATTTTATTCACAACCTTCTTCTACACTTTCAAACATTTCTATATTTTCAGCGTCATCAGTGCTTATGTTTTCTATTATTAATAATTCCAAAGCTTTAGAAGAGAGGGTCTTCTTAGTCGCTTTACTTAACGGTGGCCTCAAAAAAGACAATCTTGGATCAGATGACACCAAAAAATTGTGCAATATGTCTTCGTTTGTTTTTGTTCGGCACTGATGACGCTGAAAATATAGAAATGTTTGAAAGTGTAGAAGAAGGTTGTGAATAAAATAGATCTAAGATACAATGTATTTTTTTTATAACTTGTAATTGTTGATTTCAAGTATACTTTAACTTTTTGTTACTATCATAGTTAGTAAAACCATCGCAATAAATGTTTCGATTTCAATGTAATTTAGAACCATTTTCTTGAAAAAACTTGTATTTATCTGTATCAAAATGTCATAAATATTATATTTTTATACTAAATTGTTATGAATATACCGTTTTTTTAATGAAAATAACAAAATACATAACTAAGAAATCGTTGTATTTACTGACTTTTGATTGGACTATAAAAAAAAAACGGGCAACTACTGAGATAAGGTTTTAACTATTTTCTACTGTTCTAAAGTAGGACAATGATATTCTAAAGGTTTGAAAGCGGGATTGGTTACGATTTTTTTACAATAAGATACCTATTTTTTAGTTTCATACAAAAAAAACACATTTTATTTTTTTCTGCCTAAAATAAGCCTTATTTTGAAAAATTTTATATAACATTTTTTATTCCTCACATAATTTCCGACCGAAAAGCATTTTTTAAAATAGGATTTTTAGGAAAAAATGCGAATGTCCATTTTTTATTCATTTCGATCCACTGTGCGACGCCAAGTTTTCCCGCGCTCGAGTGTTACCACACACGAACCAGTGTTGCCACTCTTAATGACAGTAAGTAGCTAACATAATATAAGACTGACTCGGGAATATGAATTTAAATCGAGGAAATCAGCATTCACGCGAGTTGTTCAACTTTTCATATTACTGCAGTGTTCGCAAATTAGAATAGAATGAAGTTCCACCGTTACGATTTACGATGTCGTTTTCTTTGTTGTTCGTAATGTCAGGAGAAGATTGACAGGCGTTGGCTTGTCACGAACTATATTTGTTTACCCTCCAAATGTTTACATAGTTAGGCAAATTCAGTGTAGAATATTGATGTTTTATTTACCTAATACGATTTTATGTGTAGTCTTTCTGTTATTAAGGATTATTTTATTTATCGAACATTAAAACATTTGAGTGAGGCCAGAGCAAAAAAATATCTCCGTCAATAATTTCATGGATATTTATTTAATTCATTTTTAATAGTGATTTTTAGGTTTTAGGTTGTAAAGCGTTACCATTATCATCAGTTAGTTATCGTTTACTATTGCTCATAAACGACATATTCTAAAAATTATAGCTTAAATTTATAAGGCTCTAAAAATTGCAATATCCAGGTAATTGAACAACGGTCCGTTTTCACAGGTCATGGGCCCGCAGTGATCTCGCGATTTACTCCAAACAAAGATACATGCGAGTTCAAAATCCCTTTACGAGTTCCCTGGAACTACATAGTTTATGTCGCCGATAGATTTTATCCCGGACAGGGCTGTAGGGCCGGGAAGACGGATGTACTCCTGCTTTATTGACTGGAGCTTGAAAATACGGGGATATGGAAATGTTATGGAAGTTTCGATGGATTTGTGCAGTGTGTGATTGATTACACGCATATTGCTTTTGAATAGCGGTTGCAAAATAAATGCGATATTTTAGGTTCGTTTTATGATTTATTTATTATGAATAAAAATGAGTGGAGTGAAAGGACTTTCTCAGATATAAAATTGCTTAGAATGCAACTGATCCCTACCGCTAAGATTATTGGCACCATGAACTTTATTTCAAAGTAATAGAGGTGTCAATAACTGGTATTTTTAACCGACCTCTTAAAAAGGAGGAGGTTCTCAATTCGTCGGGATATTAAATCGGGAGTTTTACCAAGTATAATACAATGTTGTGGTTAAATAGTACAAGCATAAATATTAATAGCTGTTTGGTTTCTATAAACTTGGAAACTAAAATGGAATAGGTACCACTTTCCGTAATGAGGAGATTATGCTTATTGCCAATGAAAAATAAATTAAATAGCAAATAATGAAAATCGTCTTACAAGTAACACAAATACTAAGTCTACATTTATACATTTCGGCCAAAATGATCTTTGTTCAGCTGCATATAACTTATCGTAGTTATAAACATGAAGGCTGTTTCAATGGTGCACTGCAGGGGTCAGTTCCACACCGCCCACACTCACAAACAAGCCGTGGTTCAAGCTGCAATTGTTAAAGAAATAACTCTTCGATATTGTTTACTACTCTGTTGTGATTGTAATTCAGAGATCCGGTCGTAAGTTTTTACGACTGCAGACTCATCGCTGATTGCTACTCCGTTTATTTGGGATATTGAATTAAATTTAGTATACTTAGGTATTTACGTAAAAAAATTAGACTGTCATATTACTGTATGGTGAATAATAAACTGTTTTGGTATTGTATCATTATGGTATAATTACTGCTCAATCGATCCCACTGACTTAAAACTAAAGATTGGTATTGAATTTCCGTTGCAATTCCATTCCATTATTATTTTTGCGAAAACAATTACTTATTAAAAGATGAACGTTGCAAGTTGTTTCATTAAATCTTTTTGAATACAATAAACAGTCTCCAGAAGCAATTATTCTTGGATGCCTTTTGTACCTGAAAATATGTTGGCTTTTCTGACTCATTGTCCTTGTTGCAGTGCAATTTTATCTGCAAAATTAATTAAGTGTACACTTTAGCTTGCCATTATGACTCTCATTAAGAACAAAGGGTTTTAAAGAGTACAAAGGAACCGCTATTATAAGTATTGTAACTTATATTTATGAGCTACGCAGCACGGCATCGTAATATAACTTAGGCTAGCACCTTTGTAAAACACAGATACATATTTACAAACAATATTCTAAGGATTGTAAACCTTTAATAGAAACCATTTTTTTACATGAACACCTTTTAATTATGGCAAAAGATGATGCTATATCGTTAGGGAAACAAAAATATCAAATAACATTCATGTATTTACCCGTCAATCGTATAATGCAACCACGCCGAGCAGTAAGCCGATTGTGTTACACGTGTATGTGAATAACATGAAAAATATGCAAACGCGCTTTGTTCAGGCTTGGAGCTCGGATGCTGCCATGTAATCCTCCGCAGCTTTGCAAATAACGGCTCTTTATAAAAACGTCTTTTACGTCTCTGGACTTTCAAAGCGACCCGTTCGAAATGTAAAATTCAATTTTAAAATGGAAGAAATGAAAAGAAAAAACATTTTGATTACCATTGTCTTGATTAAACACAATTACCGATTGGTCATTGAAGGAAATTTCGTTGAATGTTCCGCCATTTCTGATTGTTAATTTATTTCGGTTAAATACGCCTTCTCTGGAACGAATAAAGATCAAACATTTCTTATTGGCGCCCAACGTGGGGCTATTGTGATAAACGTTGCTTAAACTTGAAAATGTGTTTGCAGACATTTTTCAATCTGCTATAGATTGCCGGCTTACGGATAGCTCTGAAATCTATTGGGATGAGTTGGATTTCAGGCTATTGTCGACGCTTCGCTTTGGGGAATTCGAGCCGCAGCATCAGTCGGCTTTTAAAGTTTAATATAGACTCGCTTTAGGCCCCACGCCGCGGGTGATATATAAATAATACTTTTAATCTGATTGATTGCAAAACTGTATTGAATGTTTCTTTTACATCTTTGAATGTTAGTACTATTTACTATGTCATGTATAACTTGAAAACTATTGTTTTATTAGTTCTACGCATATCACATCATTGTTTTGGAATAAAATCGAAGCAGTAAAATTAGCTTACACTAACCTTTTTCTGTGCTCCCAAAGTCAGTTTTATGATAGTCCTTAAATTATAACATTTTGTACCTCGTTTTAATATCCTCTCTTACCATGAAGAAACGATTTTTAAAATTAAAATAAAGTTCCTAATTGAACCCATCAAAAATCCTTCAGCATAGAAAATAAAACATTTTGTCGGTATCACGCAAGGCCCATTTGCGAAATGGTCTAAAATATGCAAGATACGAAAGCCAAGGCTAATAGCATGTGTCGTTAGGAACAATTTTATTCTACCAACAACACCTCTCTGTTTACATAACCTTATTAGGGTTATTTTTTGTGGATACGCGATTTTCAAATCTTAGGTTATGTATTAATAAACTGATTTATTTAATAAGAATAGGAATGAGATCCCTGTCTAAAGATACTTCATAGTAAGTCTCTCTGACTAAGACACGTCTCAAAACTATCATCTCAGCCTCGATTGTTAATGCGGCCCTTAATATTGACTGCTTTGTTTAGATGTTACATTACGTTGACGATATCCCACAGCCAATACGTACGTTAATAGTTTCGTACTGGTTTTATTCGTCTCGCATCACGTGGCGACATTCCCGGCCGTGCCTGTCTTAGTCGATAAATTGTATTGCAGCCATAAATCCGGCCAGCCAATACCCTGCCTGCCGCGTAAAACTGCGGGCCCTAATGGCCTTAATGAAACTTTCCAGAAAGTTCCACGTAGCAGGGTGGAACCGTGTTTGTTCGGTTCAAGTGCGACGGATGAGATGACAAGGCAAAATCTAAATGTTTATTATTTGAGCTAATGGTACCTAAAGCTTATTATAGCGTCGAGGACTATTTAACAGACAAAATGCTTGACCTAAACCAGATACCCAAATAAGTTAATTATACTCGTAACTTAGTCCGGTACGGTAAACGATTTTTCACTTTGTTACACCAGATTTAAACGGTAAGTAGAGCAATTTATAGGACGATCGCTGATCGACTGAACATTCAATTTACAGCGCAATATCGGTATTTTCCTAGAAAACTAAATTTTACGACTGCCATATTCAGCAGCAATTCCTCGTGCAGTATGAGCCGTCTCGTGCCAAATGGGTAGCGAGACCGTGTTGAGTGCCTGCATCTGACAGATGCCATAGACAAAATGTAGGTTGGTACGACCTACGTCAGTTGAGTTGCCATTGGCAAGGTTTTACTGAAAATGTAAATCAGTTTTTGACAGTTGTGAGCCAGGATTCTGTTATTAAAAAATGTTTGCTGTTGGATTTTAGTTTGTTAGTTAAACCGCCTTTGACCTTAATTTTAATTCATTCACGCTCCAATATATTTTGCATTGTTTTTCTCTTTCTTTATTCTAGACAGATTAGTTAATAGGTTTATTGATTGATTTAGTTACTGATTAAGCGTCAACGTTAATTTCAAGACCACTAAGTCACTTATTACCAAAGCGACGTATACATATATTCGGCACATCTGTATTCAGCTCGTTGCTGCCAAATGTCACGTCCAGTCGCGTCAGTTGGCTCGATATATCTCGACTGTATTGTAGCTGCCGTTGACGTCTGTCAATTTATTACTTTGTTACGAATGGTAATGTTGCCCACTTAATATTTATAGCGATACGAGTCATCGATACGAAATAAAGATGTAAATTCAATTAATGATCTGTTAATAGGCTAGTTGACTGACAAATCAAATCATTTACTTTTTAAAGTGTCAAAAGGATAACGAGTGTAGTAAATAGCAAGCCGTCAATGCTACTGATGAATTCTTGATTCTTTTTAGTATTTATTGATTTGAAAATAGTAACAAATACGATTGTTTTCCAGTCTATTTGAGAGAGCTTTATTTCGTGGTTAATGCGCAATAATGTATCTCGATTATTAGGTAACTAGGGATGTTACCTAATAATCGATTGTTTCTTAGAAATTTGCAGATTTTTATCAAGCAGGTTTTAAATTCTTATCGTTCTAGGATATATCGTGGATGATTATGTAACTGGTTACGCTAGGGCTTACCCGACCCGCTAGCGCGATGAAGCCTCTGAAGTCACTTTTAATATAAACATTGATTGCATACATGCTCGTTCTCGTCTTCGGATCTACTCTGACGCGATTAATACTTACTAAACAAAAACTGATAACAATTTCCAAAAATCGATTTAGAAACTGAAATCCTTATTGAACGATTTCCCAGAGCAAAGAATGGCAATGTAAGTTCTTTTGTTTTTTGCTCGTAGATAATTTGTAAATTAAATATTAAATGAAAGCCCATGTAATAATTTTATGATGTAGAGGAGCTCAAAACCGGGATCATAATGCAACTGTAACTTATCCACAGTAGTAGGCAAATGACAAAGTAACTACATTTATATTATTATGATTAATAACAAATATTGTTCGATATCACTGTCCAAAACATTTGTTTTTGTTAAAATTAGATGATGTTGCCAATTAAACTCGGAACGGGCACTGTTCTGTATTTTTCTAATCTATTTTCTTATAGACTTTTAACATTTACCAGACTTTTTTGTACACCCGCCCCTGTAGCAGGCACAATTCCCAACCCTTCAAACAAGTATCTACTTATCTGCATTTTTCATTTAAATTAAACAAACATGGTTAATTAATATGATATTAGACTTCTTTCTATTAATACTAATAGTTATTGGTGAGTATAATTTTTGTAAGGACTAGATAAGCTTGAATCAGATTTTTGCTTACTTATCAAGATATATTATACTTACTTTTCACGAGCAACTTGAAGCACATAATGAAGTAAGTAGGTACCTTTTATAAATCTTAAAATGTAGTTCGCAATTAATTATTACTTCCTACCTACTCAGTTACAGACATACATCTAATAAAACTTATTTTTTTACTTAAAAAAAAACCTCTACACGAAACTTGTAAGAAATTACATGGTTCATGACTTTCAAATCGCGATATCTCAAAAAGGTACTAAGGTGACTAGACATTTTTTTTCAATATTCCCTTCATATTATAATGTAATGTGGCAACACTTGCCACTGTGTTGCTAGTTGACTAAGGACATTCCGTCAGCAGTAATCTGCAGGCAGCTATTAGTTTAATTTGGCGCGATAATATGCAAATGGGGCCATCAATTATACACTCGCAGCCTGCGCGTTCCAATATTGATGCAGCCGGTGTTGGGGAATCTGTAAAGAGTATTTATCTATGCGTAAGTATTTAAAACGTGGTTGCTTGAGAGTAATCCCTGATAGGGTACCGGATAGAAATACAGATTAAGTACTGATCCCACCTCCCTCCCCAACACAAGCAATGTATTATTATGAAGACAGAATGTCTAGGAAACCTTAAAGAGTATGGTATCGTGACGACCACGCTTATGACGTCATAAGTAAGTATTTAAATATAAACCTCCATACAGGCTACTGTTTTGACACTTGATAAAAAGTAGCTTATTTGACCTGTCAGTGTGTACCGTATTAGATTACGAACTAACTAGGTAGGTACATATAAACCGGTTTCGTTTGTCTATGGCGGTACAATTTTCTTTTTGTCCATTAAATACATGACTTTCAAATTACCTTTCATTTTATCTCTCTCAGTGAAGAATAATTCGTTTGTTCTGTTTTGTAAAAATGCAAGTTTTTGTTAAAATTTCATAGGTTTTGAGACTCAGAATATGACAGCTGAATGATTTAGAATATCGGGTTCTTTGCTGAGAGATGATACAAATGAACTCGACACTGAAAGACACGAACGAAAGCTAGGCTTGTATTAAAAGGAGCCACTGACCCGGTTTCAGCTGAGATTTCCAGAAAGCTCGTAAATTTCAAACTCGCTGTTCGTTTCCTAAGGATTCACTTCCCGTAACCGTGCCTGCTGTTGAGTTGACTACTAGAACTTTCTACGAGGGTTCCTTTACAATTTCCAACACGAAACATTTGTTAGTCGGTTAAAGTTTAGCGTTAACGTGGCCGATGATTTGGTTTCTTTAATAATTTACTGTCGGTGACATAATTTTCTTAAGCTTTAAGCGGTATGCTTGGGGTTGGTTCATCATGGTAAAACCATTATCTTTGACTTGTTATGTGATTGTTTTTAATTCGTCCGCCATTACGATCAAGTAAATAAAGAGCTATCAAAACGTGGACAACGGAAACACGAAAAAGGCAATATGGTTTTTCCTTAAAATCAAAATGATTTCTGTATTTACTAATCGGTATGTAATAAATCGCATTTAATGTTCAAAGCCGTTGACACTCTTATCGTGTCTTAATAAACAGAAACAACACGGAACCGGAACCCCACAAAAAACCAACAACAGATGCCGTGTGGGACCCTTAAATGGTGTCACATTTTACCAATATCATTATTAGGTTAAGTTTTTTTATTACTTAGGTAATATCTTTCTTCTTTCTTTCTAATAAATAAATTTTACAGACATACTCACACAAATTAACCTACTATTAAAATAAAGAAATACAGTGCGATAGCTCTTAGAAGTTGCTTCGGGTTTGCACTTGTCTCTCACTTGCTCTCATACGTTCTTATTGAGAGCGAGTGGAAGAGACATACAAACCCGATGCATCTTCTAAGCACTCACAAACTGTACATACTTACAAAACATCTAACACTTGCGCGCGCTCACTTAAATTTCTGCTCATAAACAGAGTCACGGATGTGAACCTGCGACCTTTAGCTTCGCAGGCTGTGTCACTTTTACGTAAGCTAAAGATTCGTCAAATAAAAGGAAGGAAAACCCGCTTGCAACACTGCATGAACACTGCAGATAAATTTATTCAATCAACATTTAATTACACACAATGGTATTATCATATTTTGAATACACTTTTTTTTTAATGATGGCTTCTGTCCAATGGTACAACTTGCCAGTGTCAAGGTTGAAAGGAACACGTGATCGGTGTATTATTAGTTCCCGCGAGTTGACTGGAATTCTGGATTCAGATCTCTACTGGTTTCTCTGAAACTACGCGACGGCACAATGATAATTAACTACGTCTAAAACTACACATTATTACTAAATTGATTACACATTAATCTTGTTAAACTGAATGCGACATTGTCAAATTACGTCACTTCTCACTTGTCAGTGTCACTGTCAATTGTTTATTTCGTATTTTTCTCATTGTCGCGGCTGTCACACCTGTCAGCTGTTAAGCCGAGTGAAATTGCGTTCGGAAACTATATCTTTGGTATGAGTGGAGTTAATCTGGTTTTGTTTCTTATTCATTGCTTCAACATCACAATATGATGGCGTCTTTTAAAGCCGTAACGTAAACTGCTTTGTTGAGTTATTGTTTGAAATATAATTTTGAAAGATTGAATAATTGTTACTTACCTAATTGTCAATGGCTATTGAAACAATCGCATGGTGATGAAAAGATAACATCATGTATGTTGTATGCAGATACTTACCTCTATACATATAAATTACTCTCGTTTCATTTGTAAATTGAAATGAAAAAAACTTGAGTCTATTTACATAATTAACACATTCTGTTCATTTTTGGAATAGGCTACCAACTGATATTAGGCAGTCTCAACTTGTTGCTTCACTTAATCTAGGCGTTCTAGGCTGAAGAAGTACTTACTGGCTTGACTCTAGCTCCTGATCTAAGACTGTAAGTATATGCTTTCTTCTTTTAATTTCATCCGTTTATTTATATTTACATAGTATAATAAAAAAAACTTGAGTCTATTTACTAATCTTCTCGGTACATTCGGTTCGTATTTGAAATAGGCTACCAACTGATATTAGGCAGTCTTAACCTGTTGCTTTAAATAAATCTAGGCATTCTAGGCTGAAGAAGTACTGGCTTGACTCTTGCTCCTGATCTAAGACTGTATGTACTTTCTACTTTCAATACTTACATTATATTTCATCCGTTCGTGTACATAGTATAAAACAAAGTCGCTTTCCGCGTCCGTCTTTCTGTTTAATTTTTTATGTTGAACTAAGAAAATTGAAATAAAAACTGCACAAATTATAAAAAATATATTTTCAAGCTAACTCGTAGCAGAAATACCAGCATTTTACCGGTGTTCTGTTACTATTTATTCTATTTTTCAGCTTTATTTATATTTTCTAGCAAACTCTTTCCAGAAATACCACTATTTTACCGGTGTTCCGTTACTATTTATTCTCTTTTCCAGTGGAGTTATTATTGCATGGCTATGCAGTACATTTTACGGCGAGCGTAAAGGACTGAGCTATAGCAGTTATATAGCTCTGTCCTTTTCTCTCAGCGTGAACTGTGACCCGTTTCTCGAAGCTACAAGTTACAAATTACAAGTGGAACTCTCGTTCTAGCTAAAGGAGTTAGAAAGAGATTTCCGCTTGTAATTTGTAACTTGTAGCTTCGTGAAACGGGCCACAGTTCACGCTGAGTGCATATAGCTGTCATAATAACCCCCCTGAACTTTAAATAATATTAATAGTTAAATGTTTTGGCGAGTTATTTCAGTGGAGCGACTTGCCTTGCAGGGTATTCGATGTGCTTGGTCGCTCGAAAAATACTTACGTATCACAAAAGCTGCCAATAATGGTTCGAATGTGTGTGATGGGTAAATTAAAGTATAATGTGTGTAAAATTGCAATATGAACTGTAAAATAAAAAATGCTTTATTTTGTAACTTAAAAGTTGGTTACAATAGTGGCAGAAGCGTCTTTTTATGTAAAAAACCGGGGAAGAGCATGTCGGACTATGCCCGGTGAGCGTCTTTCGTTCGTCGTTTTAAGAGCGTCGTCGGTGGCCTAGTGGCTTAGGGGGTCGACTCGAGATCGTAAGGTACGAAGTTCGAACCCCCGCGGTCACCATGTACCAATGAATTTTTTCTAACTTAAGTGCATTACCCGACGCTCTTACGGTGAAGGAAAAAAATCGTGAGGAAATCTGCACATTTCAACAGCTGAGTGTGTAAGAGGGTAATTGCACAAAAGATCCTAAAGGGTCGAAGTGTATCCGAAAGGGCCCATCTGTAAGATAAGATAAGATAAGATAAGATGCCCGGCGTCGCCACGCTTAAGAATTAAAATCGACCTGGCCACGGCAAACTGAATAGAACACCTTTTAAATAACAAAAAACACGCGAGTGTTGCAAGAGGCTGCAATATACGTAGTAAACTGCATATTATTATCCCCTCGGTGTGTAATCTACTAGTACTGGAACGCAAGAGTCAGCATTGACTTCCTATTTTATTTTATTTTCACAAGGCATACTTTGAGCGAAATATATTTTGAGCGAGATATCTCACTAACAAGTTTTACATTGTAAAATTACGCGGTACGACAGCGCGAGTCGCCGAGAGCGTCTCGCCGCGGTAATGAAACCAACGAGTGTAATTACACAACCCGCCAGTACCTGTAGTTACCGAGCTCGCACCAGGTACACTCAGCTCGTAATGTAGCTACTTTGCACTACTTGGCAGGTTCAAAGTGCACAATGTTTTATACGGCGTCTTCGATAAACAAAGAAAACATTTTAGCGTCAATTCCGTACGTTACACAAGTTTCAGTTAAAAATCATGGCGTCGGTCGTCGTCAACCAGT
This sequence comes from Acleris cristana, assembly GCA_948252455.1. NCBI lineage: Eukaryota > Metazoa > Arthropoda > Insecta > Lepidoptera > Tortricidae > Acleris > Acleris cristana. The sequence continues at coordinate 2,906,831 of OX411774.1, read as the reverse complement.
TACTTCTATTCTGAAAATCTATTTAATTGTAACTTTAATTACTAAGTAAAAGCAAAATTTTGTAAATATTGTGTTTTGATTTTGCGTTAATAAAGTATTTACATATATACATACAATAAGTCCTAACCTTTGCTATTGTTGAATGTACGTACTTAAACATTCCATTTTCATTTTCTTTTTTAAATACTTTAAGTTACTATTCGTATTTATTAAAATAATAACCCACCCGGTGTCCTTTCATTTCGCCAAACAACGTTTCCCAAACTGATTCATTTCCCAACTGTTTCGTTTGGGCAAATGCTTTTTTTTCCAAAACTTTTAATATTCCAGGATTTTTTTAAAAACTAACCCAACCTAACCTATAGGGTTCTACACGATGGTCCTGAAATAAATTCTGAAATATTTACAGTTTTGGAAAAAAATGCATTTTGCCCAATTGAAACAGTTGGGAAATTAATCATTTTGGGAAAAGTTGTTTGGCGAAACTGCAGAGAACCAAGTCACCCTTCTAATAACTAGCTTTGTCTTTTATAATATAAAGTTAATTTTATAATAAAAAAGTTCTTTTTACATCTGGTTTATTAGGAGGACTTTTTTTAATCTCAGTCCTTCTTAAATGTAATATGACAATATACTAGTATTTTATATTATAGATACCTACGGACTGCTTCCTTGGACTTAGGCTTTCGACTTTCGGCTTTCTTAAAATTTAATTCGATACCAAAAAACTCGTTTAAAAGTCGATGACATATCACCATCTAAATTTGGAGTCATGATCCAACCGGCATTGATTGGCTTCGTTTGCCAACGTCAGAGCGCGTCTGATTCATAGCTGACAGGGGTTGCTGTTGACAAACGAAATGTAATCTTATACCTACAGCTTTCGGTTCAAAGGGGGTTGTTAGTGCCATGGACCTTTTTTAATTGTTTTTCGCACTACAGTATCAAAAATACGAAACGTCAAAGGTAATACTGGCTCTACAGAGAAACAGATAATTTTCGGATGCGCCCGTTAAAGTGTTTTAAAAAATGAAGACTTTATTCAGAGGCATATTGGTAACATGATCCAATTTTAATCCGAAAATGGCGGTCGTCTCTGGGACCCAATTCTCGTGACTTCGAGATGATTTTTCATGCGAGATTAACCTGTCAACTGCATACATTTTTTGACATATCTCGCATGAAAAATCATCTCGAAGTCACGAGAATTGAGTCCCTGGAGAATATTGCCACCACGTCACCTCATCAAACCGTTTTTAGTAAGCTAAGATCTGATATTTGGTTTTTTTATAGTGGGTGATTTCGAAAGCCGAAACAACGCTAGATGTTTCCGACAATATTCAAACATTTTGAATGTAATATTTTGTTATACTGCGATGTTTTATGTCACTTGACCACGTTGTCTTTGTGTAATTGGTAAAAATGTTCAATTTTCTCTTTTTACACGCCATAGAGCAACAGACTCTATGGCTAAATTTTTTGCTCATGGGATAGTCGTTGGAGAATAGAGTACCTACCTTACAACATAGGGTACTTTTTATCTCAGAAACTAGGGCAGTTCTACAGAGATATAAATATTATTCAAATATCCGTAAGTACTTCCAAAAATAATTTCACGCCAACCAAAGCGCGGCGCGGGAAACCAAAAAACAAAGCGATGAAATGGCAGCGTTTTTCCGCGAAAACATTACTACTCAAAGGACTTGCAGCGAAATATTCTTTGTTCAATGTCTAAGACATAGAAAAAAAAACTTATTTCATAATTTTACAAAATTCTAACTAGCTACATCAAATAGGTGAACTTTGGTCTAGCTGTGACCCCTGGCCTAGATTTACCAGTTGTATGCCTACATTTTACCAACATTGCGGTCGGCGCAGTACTTCCACTCGGCTATGTTGGCATTTCCGCAGAAGCTAGGTTTTGCCTAGTCTGTGCCTTGCGGTTTCGCGGAGCAAGATTTAGATAGTTTTAGTTTAGGATGGAATGTTTTAGTAGAGAGGCAACTTGAGGGGGTGACCACGATGGTTGTCACTTGTTCTTGGGTTAAGCCTTAACTATTATCAGAAGTAACAAGCGGAATAAAAGAGTGGTTTTCGGGAACAAAAGCCACAGTAAATCTCCAAGCCGAAGACATTAAATGTATAGTAGTAATAGACGGGGCATAGCGAACAAAAAAGTGATGCAAAACTTGTTACCTCGAGGTAACAAGTCGTACGACGTTTAGTCTACTTTGGCACGCCCGTCATAGATGGCATTCATGATGCTTATGATCAAAGTTTTTCTATGAAAATATCTCCGATGCCCACTCTATTACCTATAATATTAAATCTCTTTGCTCCAAGCCAAGAAATTTGTGGTTTGATTATTGTAAACTTCAGGTGAATTATAAATGTTGAGCTCTAAAAACAGCGAAACCAAGCAAAGCTCAATCAACAATCGCTTAACGAATCAACAGCTGACCCGTTAAGTTGTTGCCGAGGCCGCCGAGCTTCATTGTTTGCACGGGGGTACCTAAAGCTGGGTCCACATTTGTATCATTTTGCCGATCACGATAACGCGTATCGTATCGAGCTCGCGTATCCTAAGTATGGACGCTCACTTTGGGCACACCGTATCACTACCATCGTCATGTGAAAAAATGCGTCCATACTTAACCGTAACGTAGCAGCGTATCGTATCATAACGCCATATAATTAAGTGTGGACGCTATCCGTATCCCCTTTGATGATCGGGGAAAAACTGCCTCGAGAGCGATCACGGCGTATCGCGTATCAAATCATAACTTCGTATCATGATACAGTATCAAAACACGTCCACACTTACCGATCTTGATACGCGTATCCGATCGCGAGTGTGCGGGGTATATAATAAACGCGTATCAACATCGATCCCGAGCGATCAGATACGGTGCGCCGCATGATCGGCTGATTTTGCGTCCACACTAGCGATCTTGATCCGCGTCGGAGCAACGCGACGGAGATACGATACGACGAAATGATACAAATGTGGACCCAGCTTAAGATGGCCGGTGAAATTACTAGTATAAAGGCATTTCATCTTAATCCTCAGGGATGCAGGGCCAGCTCTACTAATGGGCCACTCATTGGTAAAGAAAAGAAACAGGTATAAATTAGGGACGAGCAAAGGGGTGCTATAACTGGATTTTCGTCGGGCTGGAACTGCAGAGTATAGGCAGCGCATTTGCAGGCTCAAAATATTGATATTGCCATGGACATTGCAAATATCCATAGGTCTCTAAACCCACTCACCATAAGGTAAACTTTGCTAGTTTGACTTCTCCATGCCATAAACCATAAACGTATGAATTCCACTTCGTATGTTACTTAAGGCGAATAACTCACTGAGGTATCGATGTGCCTAAAATACGCTAGGCTGCAGAGGCAAGCAATTGTGTACAACCCGTAATCGAGCAGAAAGCGTGATTTCCCGTGAGCCCGACAGTCCGCACACGTCATATCTCAGTTAGCCGTAATTCAATTGAAATATTGTGTATTCTGAGAATTGCCTTAGTTTCAGTGACCGCTTGGTGAGTCGGCAACTCCTGGGGCTCTACTTTGAAATCAGTAATTCGAACTTCGGATCGCCACGTCACTTTCTTGCGAATTAGTGACGCGTCGAGAGCAAAAGGGATGGCAATAGACGAAGTTCGAATTACGGATTTCAAAGTAGAGCCTCTGTTTCTAACCCCCGACGGGAACAGTTGGGTGTTCTAAGTTCAAAAATTCAAATTTAAGATTAATAAATTAATTACGTGTTAGGTGTTAACGTGTTTATCTGTGTCTGTGGCATCTCAGCGGAAACGGATGCACCGACTCAGACGCGATTTAAAAAAAAATGGAAAGCTGGTTTAATTAGGGTGGTTTTTGGCTAGGTTTTATGGAAATCGGTGAAGGTGATTAGGAGTTATTGGCTTTGAAAGTAGGGTTCGCCATTGTGTCGGGGGATTTCATCTATTCGATAGTTATACTCAAGTCATTCAATTCCATTCGATTATTTCACAGAAAAACCGTTAAGTTAACCTAAATGTATGAAGACATATATGTTTTCTTTTTACCTAATATTCAACCCCACTTATGTATGTTTTACTCGCTAAGACTAGTTAAAAATCGAAGAACTTGGCGTTATATGATGTGTTATTACAACCTAAAGGTTAGACTTAATACTTGAAACTTTTAGTAACTTTGTGTCTCTACTAAGAGTATAAGTACAAGCAGGTGCTTTAAAAGTGCAAAACTGGCAACCGCCTGAATATTTATACATATTTTATGCAAAGCGAACTAACAACCCAAAGGTTTTTAAAGTAGGGAAACAACGTATCTGCTTTAGACGTTGGAATTTTCTTTTCTTAATTTGAAATGACAAAGTTGAAGCTTCCCCTTGACATTCGTGTTTTAAATTCAGTCCGCGTTGTTGGTAGAATTGTAGGGTGGTTGCATGCATTGCAGATAAGACTACTGAATTAAACGTGCTTTTAGTTTCGTATCTGTGGTGCAATAAAGGTGTTGAAACTTTAAATGAAAGATTTTAGTTTGAGAAATTATTTAAATACCTAGGTACTGATTATCCGTATTTTTTTGTAACGCCGATTCTTAATAACCATAATTATTTATTTTCAGATTGTGGCAACGCTGATGTTTTAAAAACGCCAACTGCAATAAAAAGGTTAGTGCCCATTCAAATAAGTTTGTATTTAATTCCTAGAAGGTGCGCGTTAGTTTGGCAAACATGTTTGATTGTAATTTATGTTCGTTGCGAGACATTTTTCCCCTACGTCTGGGTCGTTGACCCTTAATATTACCAACTTATTTAACGCAGTGGCTAAATCTGGAACTAACATTTTTACCTACGAACTTAACCTGTAAGTTTAGATGGTAGCGACACCGGGAACGGTATTGTTATCTTTGTGTTTTGTAATGAAATCCGTGAAACTGGAAATATTTACCCACTGGGGTTCCTACGTATCATATTAACTCGTTATTCTGCGATAGCAAATGTTGGTTGATAATTATAGGGGGGTATCAGCTGGAAATAAAGATGCGAATGTTGTATAATGAATTAATGAATGGGTTATTTTGGTGGAAAACTGTACTTTAGTTATTTTTTTTGTTGTATTATGATGGCAGGGGAAATGTTTTTTATTAAAAGTTCTTATCATTTTGTTTGGCAACACATACCCAGCTAGTAATAATATTACATCCAGATAGGTTAATTTGTATAAGATTTTCTTCTGATATTTATATGAGTTAGTCAAGAAATGGTCGCATCTAGGCTTCTATTTCACTTTCATTTAACACTGCTTTTTTTTATTCCCACGATCGCGTCACAGAATAATAAATAAAATCTTCATACAGTTACAAATATAATAACGATATTTTATGACAAACTGGATTAGTAGTAGTCGTAGCAGCAGGTAGTATAGTGTAGTGCTATTTACGAAATCCCGCGCCAAAATCTCAACAAACGTCAATACCTATCGAATTTATGACGTTATGATTCAACCATAGACAATGACGTATCGTCGGATGATTCAGCTGTTCGACACAATCTAGTGGAGCGTGACGTCACTCTCTATGTCGATTGTGTCGTTTGTCCTTTTTTTGAGATCCTAACGAATAATCCAACCATGGATATAAGTCTCGTGTGTTATTTTTCCCAATTGAATTGAGAATGAAGTGAGAATGTGGTTGAAAGATTTACTATGTTTTTTAAAATCAAAAATTAATGAATGCATTGATTGCCCATATTTTGGGATAAATAGTTGATTTTTTGACTGTTAAATTGGCTAGCCTTGTGTTACTTATCATGATAATAGGAGAAAAGAAACGAAGGAGTATAGTTAAACGATTATTTTATGTTAAGTATGTAGATTTTGGGTCTACCATTGTTCTTAAAAAAGCATAGCTTTCGAAACAAGTCGAATCATTCCCAACTTATAATCGTGTGCATAAGCCCTTTTATAATTACGGCGCAGCTTTAATTTAAAAAAAAATGCTTTACATAAGAAGGAGAAAAAAAACGAGGAGTTGACATATGCCCAGGACTCATCACATGTCCCGGTAAGCTCCAAACGAGCCTTTTCATTAACCCGCGGCGGCGGTATAACTCGGCTGAGGGGTGTATTATGAGAGAGATTTTATTGAAATTTCGACGCGTGCTTGCGGAGGTGTGATAATCGCCCCCTTAATGAAGAAGTGCATTAAAGACTCTTTGCATAACTTTTTTTGACTATAGTTTGTAAGTTTGAGGAACTGTTTTAATTGCAACTAGTTTTGTGTCGTTAAAAAGTAATGCAATTAAAGATTATGTAATATTATGATGTGTTTTGTATGATCCGCTGTGTTTGTATTGAAAAAATATTTGACACAACTGGTTTAAATTTAAATCCTAACTTGTTAGAAATTAATAATTTCGCGTCATGTATATTTTTATTTATTCCTTTATTGTCGTTATTTGTTTTATTGCTGTTTTATTGTAATACCTAGGGTGATGAAACTAGTAATGGACAAGGCACCAACAATGGCCACTTGATTCTTATTTTACAGAAGATAAGGGTTATTTATTTGTTTTGCAAAAATCAATTTAGGACCGTATCAAATTTGAATTAAGAGTGAAGTGTCCATTACTGGTGTCAGCTTAAAGTGTCCATCATTGGTGCCGTCACTCTACTATACTTAGTTTTTCAAGTCCCGACCAAAAAAGAGGGGAAACGTGTGTCTGTATGTATCTGTGTTTGTGTATGTGTGTTTGTGTATCTCTGTATCTATCTGTGGCATCGTAACTCCCAATCAGATGGACCGATTTGGACGCAGTATTTTTTAACGAGGCTAGTTTAATCAGGACTGAAATAGGTATAGATGAATTACCGAGAGCGTGGAATTGCATATGTAGTGGTTGTACCGTTCACATGAAAATTAAAATAAAACCATTTAAGTTTTCTTCTTAATTTAATGAGATTACCCTAATCAAGTGGAATAAGTATGTCCTTTTTTTGCTTTTAGTTGCCATCATTTATTTCAATTTTCATCTTTATGGTTGGAAATTGCTTATGGGACAGATGAAAATTATATAGACTTCTTGATCAAAATCATTCACTGCCGACGGGCCGTACGTAACTTTTTCGAGTAGCTTTTTTGAGAGAGGAATTTTTTCGTTGCTTTGAATTTGTCACTCTTACTCTCAGTCATAATTTTATAAATAGTCGTCGTGAGAGAAACACCTGTAGCTTTTTTAACGAATTGGGCAGCGGTGTAAGGTGGATTTAAATTCAAAATATTTATGACGGTTAAAATTATTTGTTTCCTTTGACTCTCAATCGGACCAAAATTACTGTTACTTTCTGCCATAATTTTCGCAAACTGTAACTTACAGCCGCACGTGCCCAGAAAAATAATTCTGAAAATTGCGAGTATCCAATAAAATAGTTTTTAAAGTTGTGGGTAATTCTATAGCTCTGCCTACCCCACTCTGGGATTACAGGCGTGAAGGTATGTATATATGTACAATAAAATAAGTCGTATATTTTAGTGCATTGTAAAAAGTATTTAGAATTTGACACTGACATTATTTTTGTACCTACTTACTTATTTAATATATAACAAAAGTCTTTTTATGCTGATGGTATAAGAAGTAGAGGAAATTTAAATATAGAATGCCTGTAAAGACATGTTACCACTACACATGCAATTCCACGCTCTCGCTATTTCAATATTTCGATATTTTTAAAATAGGAAATAAATCCAGAAGCATGCCTTATTGTGCTATTTTGGAATGTAAGCACGATACCAAAAACATTATCCATGGTGGCGTGTTGTTTTTATGATAGTTTGAGTATTGGCGACAACAGGTCTGACACTAAGCGAAGCTCATGCCACTTCCACTGTTTTTTCTATTCTGTGGACTAACCCCTAACCTTTCTAAGAAGGTTTCATGAAAATTGGTAGAGCCATTTAGGAGAAATTAGCTCTGAAAATAAGGGTCGCCATTACACCGGGTGTTTTTATATATTCAATAGTTATTTAATCTTGTCTTGTGACTCTCGAATAATAGTTCCCGAAGTGCAGTTTAGCACTGCAACTAATGTATTCAGCTTGCAGTGAGTGCACAATAACTTGGCACGCGACTGCAACCGAACTGAGCTGCAGTTTTGAATTGTTTCGATACAGTTACGTCGACGGCACCGAATCTGCATCCAAATCTTCATATTACTGTTGGCTTGTATCGTCTAAATGTAGATCATCCGTTATGTGTTTTAAACACGCAAATGTTTCAAACTAAAGTGGGTTAATTTTAATCCGGCCTGTATTCTTTTTTTAAAGATAATGTTGCTTCGATATCGCGATCATACGCTCGACGTTATGAGTGTTATATCAGCTCTTATTGTCAAGTGAATTAGGCTGTGATAACGTGAACAGTGTACTTACAGTATATTGAGGCAAGATGGGCTAATACAATGTGAAACAAGGCCTGTATTCTAACACGGTAAAACAATATAAGGTTTTGGCGTGTTATGGTTAGGGAATGCAATTTAACCGGTTATTAACAGTTTTTGTATGAAAATAACCGGTTAAAACCGGTTTTAACCGGTTATTTGCATTCCCTAGTTATGGTATTGTTTTTACCTCGGCCGCCATTACTGTCAAGTAAATATGAGCTATCCTAACGTTGACATATGGTTTTACCAATAATAGAGCCCCAGCGGGCCTAGTATGGCTGCGTCTATATCGCGCGTCAAATGTGGATAAAGCATCCGTCACTCTCGTACTTATTTACGTGTCAGAAGGTGACGGATGCCTTATCCAAACTTTGTCACGCGATAAACGCAGTCATATTAGGGCCCCTGTATTTAAAATAACGGTGTACAACGGCCTTGTACATAAGTAGCTACACACACTAGTGCTTTGTCACATTAAAGTCATGTTTGAACTGCTCCACTAACCTGTCAAAGGTTTTAAAGCGCTAAGGTACTTAAACTTATAACGCCCACTGTTATAGGTACGTTGAAACTGGAGTTATTTAGCTCGCCATCGGTAATTATTTAAATAACCAGAACCCGTAACAGCCTGGTAATAAAAACTGCCACCCCTTGTGGTTCTGTATTTAACTTTCATATATTTCATAAGTTATATTTTAAGTACACATTTTCGAAGGAAATATTTCACCCCATTTTATTTTGCCTAAAACTAAATAAAGGAAAGGCTTTCGACTTTATTGTTAATGATAACAGTACTGCCCTCCAAAGCCAATGGGCGTATCTCAGATAAAACTCCTGTAGCAATATCAACCTTATTGCTAACGGAAGAGACTTCAAACTGCTTTGGTTATTGAATTTGAGATACTTCTTACTGGCTTACGAGGGCAGAGTTCTCACCGTACTTTATTTTTATTCCACCCAGCATTTACCTAATAATAGTTATCTTGATCTTTTGTAATCAAATAAAGCCCTTTTTAGTATTTGTTAAGTATCTTAACCTCCTAAGGCTCAAGGTCCTACCCATAGTACTTATTCACTTTATCATTCAGACCCAGCTCCTTCGATAGTAGTGTAGTCATAGCATACCACGGTCCTAGCAGTAGGACTTAATAGAAAACCCGCCGATAGCGTACCACGGTCCTATCAGTAGGACTTAATAGAAAAACCGCCATTTTGTCTTCTAAGTACTTGCGTCTGAATGAGTATAAGACAATAGTACTACTGCTAGGACTACGGGCCGTAGTGACTACATGCTGAATTTTTCGTTGGGCCTTAGGAGGTTAAAGATTCACTTAGGATAGTGTTGTCATAATGATTATTAAGTGTTTAGATGATTTTAACCAGTAGGGCTAGCACGTTGTCCGCGACATATTTTTCGCTCGGATCTCCCTTTCTATCTAGTCTGTAACGATAGAGACGCACTGAGCGACAAGCGAGAAAATACAACTTGTGCTACCCGTACGTACAAGACTCGTATCGTGGTTGCCTTTACCGCGGTGGATAAAGCATCCGTTTCTCTCGCACCTCTCGCACTTAAATACTGGTCAGAAAGTGGCAGATGTCTTTTAATAGCTATAACCGATATATAGATACACGTTATACTTATAATACCCCTTTGTATGCGTTGGGCGCTAAATAATAAGAGATTAGGTACCTATTGAGTTTTACAGTCTGTTGCGTATGATAGCGAAAATGTGATGATCCAATTTAGCTTCTGAAATATAGGACGATTTAAAAAAAACCTTCGATGTCACCTTGGTTTAGCCAACAATGAATTAAGCGGTAAGTACACACATCAAAAGTGCCTAGGGATATTTTTTATTCCTAAAGTCGCCGTCAATAGAATTTGCGAACTATGTAAACATAACCAAACGAACCAATTCACCGTGATTACCTACTCGGTAATCACGTACTTACTTTTAAAGATCAAGTGAGGTCTTTGCAACGATTTATACACTAAATCATTATTTTCATATTAAGTTTAAGATGAAATAACTATTCATTATACGTTATTTTTAATAAAATCACGCTTAGTGAATATTTGAGGTTATGTGTCAAACAGTAGGTACTAATTTGTTTAGATACATATTTCGCAAATTCTATTGACGGCGACTTTAGACAGTTTTGAACATTTCAATATAGGCATATTATTACTGAGTCAAAACATCAATTACCACTGAGTACCTATCCCAAGACTTTTTTGATGTGTGTACCTACATCGAAAACAACACACGCATACACACTTACACATACATTTTGATTGCAATAAATGATTGAGTATTGAGTTAAATTACTTGTATTCAAATAAATGGGTCATTATTCGAGCGTTTCAACCGCCTCACTTTGGTGGTCATATTTTTGAACAATTGGGTGTATATTTTATGCCCTTTTTGGATATTTGTTAGTTGTCCGGTAAAGCTAGATACCTAACCAGAAACGAAATCGAAGTCTGCAGCCACTTCTACAAAAATGTGACCACGAAAGTGATTCGGAACAAATTCCGAACAAATAAATTTAAAAGCAACAATCTTTTTATGCATTCTCGAGTGATAGTGACCAGTGTTAAACGTTCGTATGTTCGCGGTAATAGAAAACTTGGCGGATTCATCGCGCCTTATTATTAAGGCTTATTTTGACAAAATATTTTACGGATCACAGGGCAAAAAAAATAAATTGACATTGTGACAAGTGGAACTTCAATATTCACCAGTTTTTGAGTTAAAACACAATCATGTTGGCAATTTCACTCACGTTTAACCTTACACAGTTACCTTATTATACCCTGCTATGCTATAATTACGTTTATGAACAACAAATAAATCAGTATGTGTGCCCTATATACTAAACAACTTACCTAAAGGCTTTAATAAATCCCCTTCTATAACCTAAATTCAAAATGATGCCAAAGACCTCTAATATTGAATTATATCTAAAATTATTCCACTATTAATGTAGTTGATAGCGGACCGCATCAACGTTTTAAAAGTCAACATTTTCTCCACGCAATTACCTCATAATTAGGTCGGATGAATAAATCTGTTTAGCTAGAAGCTGATATAGTGCTGTAATAGCGCTACAGGGTGCCACGGAGCTATTATACCGCTAAAGTGGCCGGGAACTCTATTCGAGATTGTTAAGGCAATGTTTGCGAATGCTCGGTACGTTTATATTTATTGCTTCATTCTCTTCCCTTTATCATTAACTAGCGACCCGCCCTCGCTTCGCTTCGGTTTATTTGAGTTTTCTATAACACCCGTACAATAAACCAGCATTTATTATACATAAAAACCTTCCTCTTGAATCACTCTATCTATTAAAAAAACCGCATCAAAATCCGTTGCGTAGTTTTTAAGATATAAGCATACATAGGGACAGACAGACAGACAGACAGCGGGAAGCGACTTTGTTTTATACTATGTATATTGAAGTATGATTAAGATGCAACAAAGCGATATTACAAATTGTGTAGAATATAAAACAGCTAACGACTTTAAGAGAGTAAATAAAAATCTAGAATGCGAATGCACGAAGTTTTAAATACAAAGGTAGCTCCAGAGTTTTGTTTTTAATAATTAAATACCTATAAGTTTTGCGAACTGAATGTGCTATGTGCTTAAATCCATTAATTTTGATATTTAAATCTTTATAGCACGTAAAAGTGCATTCAGCTCAAAAAAATTACAGTACAGCTAGTGTTATAATCGCGCTTCAGGGGCGCCATGGAACTGAAATAGCGCTTTAGTGGAGATTTTATGGTAGTTAATTCCGCTGTATAATGTTTAAATTATTTCAAATTTAAAACGTTATTTCCTAAAGTTTAGCTTAGTTCACCTAGGAAAATCCGTTATGTTTTTTTTAATTAAAAGCACGTTAAATGTACATAAATGTTCCGATGCTTACTACATTATGGAATGTGGTGTGCGTATAACAAGATAGCTCAGTATTTTTTGCGCAGCAAATACAAACAGAACCAAAACGTAATCGCGGTCAGTATCAATATTAATATTTCCAATGTTGCGCAACGCAAGCATGTTGTATTTTCCCTGGAATAATCCCGTATTCCCGTTGGCCATATTCCCGGAATATGGAATATATTCTAAACATTTGTTTCAACCTTTTGAGGTCATCGAACTGCAACTCGTGCTCTTTCACTCTTTGATCAGTCCCCTCGGTGCACAGAGTCTTTATAGCGGCATTATAGGAATTACCACAGCTTTGACGGCTAATTAAAAAGTTTGGAGCCTTATGATTATGACGCAACCTGTTTCGTTTGTTACGGACATTACGGTGACATTTGTAATGAATGGAACTTTGCGCTTTGGGACCGATTTTTAAATTTCGAATGGTTTGAAAGTGTGTAGCGTTTGTAATCTGTGGTGTTTTTCTCGCTGGGTTTGAAAATGCGTTTTTCATCAAGCTTTGTTCAAGAGGTACATAACAATGGTAGATTACTAACCAAGGGCTAAGGCCGCACGACCGCCAGCTAGTCTTATAGTTTGAGGGTGTAGTTGATAATTTGACCCGCGTTAAACACATTATACTTTTTATTTCAACTGAAAAGAAAGTCAACAAAACGTTATGTTACTGTTACGAATTTACTCTTCGTCGAAGTTACTATCATAGAAATAGTTTGTGTCATTTTATTCTTGCTTGACACTTAAAAAAAGTTTAATATGTCAGAGTGATTTCATCGGCCATTAGGATGAATAAGGTTCTTCCATGGTCTAGTTAAGAAAATCGCTAAGATTTTCACCAATCTAGTTTTCAAAATCACTTTACTCCCTAGGGAAATGCCATTTTCTTCCCGCTATCGACATGGAAAACCTTACTTTCCGAACAGTAGTAATGAAAATCAAAATTTACAGAGAAGGACGCAGAAAACGCTCAGCTAAGTAAGTTGTGCAAGCATAGTGAAAATCTGAAATCCAATGACAATCTGTCACCCCCCCCCAACCCCCAATGCCTATGCTAGTAATTTCACCGATTGTCTTATCGGAAGATATGCTATCACTGCTGGCATTTGTACCATGCTGCTCGGTAAAGGGGAAAAGATGGTGGTAGCGATCTGGAGGGACCTTGCACAGTCAAGGACTCTAATTGTTGAGCCACTATGGAACCCTGTCGCATAACATAAATCATTGTGTGGCTTGACGCTGTCATTATGACAGGTTTCCCTAGAGTCTCAACAATTAAAAGTAGAAATCGAGCAAACGGACTATGCTTTATTGTCATACAGTTCAATGGAATTTACTGTATTAGCTCTAAGTATGTTACTGACCTTTGTTTATTTTTTATTTTAAAATTTTGAATTCAAATATCGAACAAAGCAAAAATTTAAGTCAGTTCGGATCTGGTCCGCGCAATAAAGCTAGCTTTTTACTGGACATGTTCAAACTTGCTCGAAACGTGAAAACGTCGAGCAATCTTGTACGAGAGACTAGGTGGAATCTAGGTCCTGCTTAGTAAGCGAGGGCGAAGGTGCGGAATCGATGGGAACGCGGCGCCAGCCGGCCGTCGACCCAGCTCTACTTTGAAATCAGCAATTCGAACTTCGGATCGCCCCGTCACTTTCTTGCGAATTAGTGACGCGTCTAGAGCAAAAGGGATAGCAATAGACGAAGTTCGAATTACGGATTTCAAAGTAGAGAGAGCCAGCTGAGCTGGGGACGACTCGGAACTGAACGGGAAATAGTTACAGAAATCGCTGCGGCGTTTCCTATTTCTTTATAAGCTGAGGTTTTTAAACGTAATAAAATAATATCCTGGATTGAAACTCGATTCAAAGGAAATTGACAATGGGTGTTTTTCTGTTAAAAACGGCGTTCGGGTTGTCGAACGAATGAACGCGGCGCACCTTATCAAAGCGTACAAAACACATTTTAGCGCGTGCATTCTCAATTAGGCAGCCTTATTGGTTCGATCTTAATCTTATCGGCAGAAGCCCTGCTGCCTAATTGAGAATGCACGCGCTAAAATGTGCTAAAATGTGTCTTGTAGACTCTGACGGGACTACTTAAACTCGCCGGTTTATATAAGCTGCGCCGCGTTCACTCTTTCACTCGTCGACCGACCAGACGCCGTTTTTAAGAGAATAACACCCCTGGGGCACGTTTTATAAAGCTACAAGTAACAATATTACAGGTCTAAACTGGCAACACTGCTCAAATGGCTGGTCGTCATTGGTCGAGGTGTGTCAAATGGAATCTTGTAACCTGTAAATTTTAATTTGTAGCTTTATAAAACAGGCCACTGGAGTCTTCAAACTTTGGACCAAATGCTGCCCAGAGCACTAACTATTTTCAAATAGTGAAAATGAGTTTCTTACGTTACTATCTATTAAAAAGACATATCTTTTGTTTTGTCGTTTTTACTTTGCGCTTTTAATTTTCTAAGGTTTTTCCGTGAGCGATTATCACATGGACCCTTTGAGCGCCAACCAGCGCCAACGATGCTATTGGTGGTCACAAGTTTTAGCGCCCACAACGCCACCTTGTCCTGAAAATGAGTAAGTAACGATAAAAAAACCTTTACATGTAAAAGCAGCATGTAGCTATGCTAGCCTGTTTTTTTCTGTGTGCGTTGAATAAATATTTTCTATTCTATTCTATTCTATTCTATTCTATTCTATTCTATAGTTAGACATAAAAAGGTGAACGGTTTTCTTTGCCTTCCTTCTTTTCGAGCCAGATATTAATGTCGCACAGTCACGGGAGTTAATTGTTAATCTTTATAGAACCGCGTCATAATGACGTAGGTACGTCAAGTCACGCAAACCAGATTACGTCAGACAAACATTGAGTTTATGAGACATGGTTCCACGGAGGCTCGGTGGAGTTAAAAATGAAATTAATAAATTAAAATGAGCAAAATAAGAGTAATAGAGAAATACACAGATAACATCCAAAAATCAAGAACAAACTCTCGCGCCATGCTTTGTCCTTATCTGTCATTAGGACATTTGAATTCGACAGATAAGGACAAAGCATGGTTTAGCTACTCCACGGTTACTCTGAGTTTATTAATAAGGGCATACGCTATCGATAGAAAGGCTTGTAGAAATTTCTAGCGTAGAACTAGAAAATTACATAATTATTTGTGTTTACAGACCACCATCGGCTGATTTCAGCACATTTGAATCCAGTATGGAAAATGTGTTAAAATTAGCATCTAAAACCCAAAAGCATGTTATTGTTTGTGGAGACTTTAATGTTAACTTACTTGAATCGTCAAATAATACTATTAAAATCTTAAGTTTATTTAAATCTTTTAACTTAGATAATTTGTTCTTTGAACCTACACGGATAGGTGTTTCAAGTGCAACCTGTTTAGACAATATTTTTTGTAATTGCGAATGTTTGGATAAGGAAATATTTAATTGCTTTAATTCTGATCATAGTGGCCAAAAGGCTTCTTTTTTAAATGATGTTCATCAAGAACCACAGACAATAACATACAGACCCATAACCAGTAATCGTTTGGATTTATTTAAAAATAAAGTTCAGAGTAATATCTGTGGGTTATCCTTTTCACATAAGGATTCTAATAGTATTTATAATGATTTGTTCGGTGTAATTCTTCACCAGTTTAATAACAATTTCAAGATGAAAACTGTTTCTGGGTCAAAAACCAAGTTTAGTGAATGGGCTACTGTAGGCATTCATAGAAGTAGAAATAGGCTTTATGAACTATATAGAGAGAGAGAGGAGAACAAGAACGATGACTTCGTAGTTTACGTTAAGAATTATTCGAGGACCTTTAAGCAAGTTTGCTTAACTGCTAAGTCAAATTTCTTAAGTCTTAAACTCAAAGCTTCTGACAATAAGGTAAAAACTGTGTGGAAAATTATAAATAGAGAAACGGGTAATACAAAAACTCGCGATAATCAAATCACCCTAAACAAGGGTGACAAACAAATCACATCAAATAAAGACGTGGCCTTAGCGTTCGAAGATTTTTTCTCCACCATAGCCATTAATACCACGAAATGTCTTCAATCATCTGCGATTGGAGCTCAAAAATTACTTTGTGCTAATGTGACTAAATGTAATATAAGCTTTGATTTTACCCACGTAGGTTCAGTTTCTATTATTAAGGCATTTAAATCGCTCAGTTTGAAAAAAACGGAGGATTTATGGGGAACGTCAGTTAAAGTCATCCACCATGTCATAGATATAATTGCACCTCACTTAGCTTTAATCTACAATAATTGCATTTTAGAGGGGGTCTTTCCAAATCTTATGAAATATAGTAAAGTCCTACCACTTTTTAAATCGGGCGAGAGGAGTGATTTAACGAATTTCCGACCCATTTCTATTCTACCTGTTTTAAGTAAAGTTTTTGAGAAGTTAATGTTAAAAGATATGTTAGGTCACTTCAATAGAAATAAACTGCTTAACAGTAATCAGTTCGGCTTCACCAGAGGACGATCCACAACTGATGCAGCATCTATACTCATTAAATATATATACAATATTTGGGAGACATCTTGTGATGCAATAGGAATTTTTTGTGACCTTTCCAAAGCTTTTGATTGTGTAGATCACGCGACTCTTATATTAAAATTAGAACATTATGGTCTGTCAAATAATTCTCTAAATCTTATGTCTTCATATCTTAGTGATAGAACACAAACGGTTGTTGTAAACCAAACAAAGTCCATTGGAGCGGCTGTTAAACTGGGTGTGCCACAGGGCTCTATATTAGGTCCTTTCTTATTTCTCGTTTATATAAATGACTTACCACCCGCGGTAGTTAACCTTTGCGATATTGTGCTATTTGCTGATGATACATCATTGATCTTCAAGGTAGACCGAAAATCCGTTGATTATAGTAGGTTAAACGCGACGCTAGGTAAAGTACTTAATTGGTTTACTAGTAACAATTTGCTACTTAATGCTAAGAAAACTAAATGTGTTAGGTTCGCTTTGCCTAATGTTAGACCGGTAGAATCTAGTATTTTTCTAAATGATGAGTGTTTGGAAATGGTGGATAAGGCACTTTTCTTAGGAATAACTATAGACAAAAACTTGCAATGGAGTCCCCATTTAGCAGTACTAGCAGGTAAATTAAGTTCGGCAGCTTATGCTGTTAGGAAAATTAGACAACTTACCAATGTTGAGACAGCTCGCTTAGTTTATTATAGTTATTTTCATAGTGTTATGTCGTACGGTATTCTTGTTTGGGGAAAAGCTGCTGACATACAAACTATTTTCGTGTTACAAAAAAGAGCCATTCGTTCTATATATAACCTAAACTCCCGTGATTCCTTAAGATTATTATTTAAAGAAATTAATATTTTGACAGTAGCATCACAATTTATTTATGAGAATATTATTTATGTCATTAAAAATCAAGACTCTTTTATTAAGAATTGTGACATACATAATTTGAATACAAGAAATAAGAATAAAATTGCTATTAAAAAATTTCGTGTCCGTAAGGTATATAAATCATTTGTAGGTCAATGCATTCATTTCTATAATAAATTACCTGACGAAGTTTTAAAGTTACCATTTCCAGTACTTAAAAATTACTTGAAAAAGTCGTTGATGTCTAAAGCTTACTATAGGGTCGAAGACTATCTAACAGATAAAAATGCTTGGCCTAAATTAAACACCTAAATATCTTAATAATAACCTAATCATACCAATATATAAACATTGTGTATTGTCTAGGGGACACGGTTTCTGTAGGGGAATGTATCGAAACTAATTATGTGTTGTTTTGCACCGTCATAGGTAAGTATAATTTTTAATTTTTATTTATTTCTTATATTTACTATTTATGAGTTCTTGTAGAAATTTTGAGTTTTGACACATTTTCCTGCTCAACTACGCATGATATATATAGACATATTTTTGTTACATTCATTGTTTTATATAATACTAGGTTAAGTTTTATTTTTCGTTGTATAATATCATATCATAAGAAATGTTTAAAAAACGACTGACTGTTGAGTTTCTTGCGGCGTTTCTTCTCAGCAGTGGTCTCTTGCGAAGCGCTGGTAGATTATTGACGTGTAAAAGTGCCCGTGCGGCCTACTTACTGAAT
This sequence comes from Acleris cristana, assembly GCA_948252455.1. Lineage (NCBI taxonomy): Eukaryota > Metazoa > Arthropoda > Insecta > Lepidoptera > Tortricidae > Acleris > Acleris cristana. The sequence continues at coordinate 2,888,289 of OX411774.1, read as the reverse complement.
AAACATCTTTTATCTTTTTTATCTTTTTTTACGTTTCTTGTAATTTAGTTTGACTTTACTTTTAAAGCTATTATTATTGTGAAACAGATCGCTTTTTAGCGGTAAGACCGCCGGTTGTATGTTTGTAATTAAAATGACGTATTGTTCCGTGTTTGTTTTGATATTGTAGTAATCAATATAATGTAAAAGGCAAACCTGACTGACTTATACATATATCAACGCACAGCCGAAACACCTAGAAACTTGAAATTTGGTACAGGGTTTCCTTTTATGATGTAAATGAGCACTAAGATAGGATTTTCCGAAAATCGACCCCCAACGGGAAGAAATGGGGAGTAGCGGGAAACTAATTCGACGCGTATGAAGTCGCGGGCGTCCTCTAGTCGATGATGTTTTTTAAAAGGTCACACTCAAAGCTAAAAAATGTCTGACAAGATTGTCTGGAATTTAAATAAAACAGAGATGCTGAAAGTTTTAACCAAGTTCAAGTAATTCCAACCCTTCTCAATCCGCAAAAACACCGATACCTCCGCGACCGCGGGCGAACTTTAAAGTGGTCGGCACCTTGCGCCAGACACGATCGATTTAACGATCCGGAGATCAAGCTGGAACCGTATTATGGTCGCCTTTATCGCGGTCGATAAAGCATCCGTCACTCTCAAACTTACGTACTGGTCAGAAAGGGACAGATGCTTTATCCACGCTTATCCACATTGATAAACACGACCATAATAGGCCCGCTGGGCGCGCATATGTGGGCTTAGCATGCGAGGCGAGGAGAATACGTCAAACCTCGTCAAACGCGATTTAGTGTCAAATATGTGTATTCCATATTCTAACGTAAGGGTAAACATTTAAGGTTTTAAATAAAAGTGTATTTTGTGTTAATTGAGTCCTTTTATTACTAAGCATCTTAAAGTGTGACATTATGACATATTTTCTTATTTTCATATGAATGACGTAAAATATGACAGTAAATCTCGCGTAGCATACGAAGCCCCATGGTCGTTTTTTTTTTAATGCAATATAGTTTTACCCAGTAGAATAAAGGCTACGGCTAGCACATGTTGTCCGCGACATGTTTGTCGCTCGGATCTCCCTTTCTATCTAGTCTGTAACGATAGGCAGAAACCCCTTCTTTACACGTGCTGCGATCCTGACAAATCTAGGGTCGGAGTTAAATTACTACACATCTGTTTATACTTTACCAATACCTCCGTAACCGCACCGGCAAACTTTAAAGTGGGTGGAAACTTGCGCCAGACACGATCGATTTAACGATCCGAAGATTAACCTGTGACTTGACTACTTCAGTTTGTTGAAGCCCATCTTACTTCTAAATGTTAAACATATTCGGGATTATTAAGTCCCCAATCTGTTGTAAAAAAAACACGAGAAACATACCAGGGCCTTCCCGGTGGTAAAAACCTTATCGTATTTGACCTGTTACGGTATTGTTTTGACGTCAGCCGCGTTGACAATACGATAACAGATCAAACACGATATGGTTTTTAGCGCCTAAAATACCGGCCCAGATGGTATGTAACGCGCATCTATGTCCACGTAAATAAAAACTCGATAACTGACGCTTCTTTTTAAACCAAAAGGACTTATGTGCAATAGGGGTGCTGTAGCACTTGCACTCTTTCGGTTATTTATTATATTTCTCTTTTACTTGCAAATAGCCTCTACCCTAACATTCTCGTGAAACCAAACATGTGCGTACGGAATTCCCCACATAAAGTTGGGCCCCACTGCAATATTTGAAATCTCGTTCCAAAAGGGTGCAAGTACAGTAGTGTGTGTATGGAAGTTGATACCTTTCTCGATTGGGTGAATAACACCCTCGCGGCTGACCGATTTTAGTGGTCCTTCGGACACTTTACAAGATTCTATGTATTTGATAAGGGAAGGGCAAGAGTGTTACAAGGTGTGAGTTTCAGCCGTAACAGACGATCGAATTTGGTCCGGGCCGGACAGCGGATTTGGTTCGCTCCGAACCATATCTGTCCGTCTGTAGAGTAGTCTTGTGACCATAGACCAAATCCCGGCCCGGACCTAATTCGATCGTCTGTTACGGCTTTAACGTGCCTAAGTTTATTTTAGTTTAGGTATTCCATACCTTCACTTATCTGTGCATTATATCGGGTCTCTACTCTAAATATAAAGGTCTGAGAACTCTCAGATCCCACACCGGCCTCCTGATGGTAAGTGGGATCGGAGACCCATATGAATTCTCAAGACTACAATCCTAAGACTCCAAACGCGTTGCCAACCCTGAGGACTAAGATGGAATACCTTTGGGAACTTTAAATTTTTCCGGGATTAAAAGTAGCCCATGTGTTATGTGTTTGGTATAAGCTACCTCCATTTCAAATTTCATCTAAATCCGTCCAGCTGTTGCTGTATGAAGGAGCAACAAAATAACACAAAAACTTTTGCATATTATATCAGTACCTAGGATGTTCTACTAGGATTACAGATACGTTCGCAAAGATATGGGTGTCCCGTGTGGTTGCCGGGTTAGAACAGTGCCACTCCATGTCTTCCTGTGGATGTCGTAAGAGGCGACTAAGGGAATAAAGGCTTGTAGTTCTGTTAGGCGATGTTGAAATCCCTTTTAAGTATAATGTGAAATTGTAACTTCACGGGGTAAAATTAATAATTTTCCCTACAATAACGTGGAGCAGCTTTGAATGCTTGTGTTAGCCGTATCTTGCGTCCACAGCCACTCCGGATTAACTTCAGAATGTTGCCTGAATCCACAGTGACCAAAGGACGCGTATAAATGTATCGTGTTTTAAAAGGATATGTTATCACGTGATAATATTTTATGGAGCAAAATAATACTTTTTTTTTTTAAACACCTTAGCCTGATTGTGCAAAATGTGGTTACAGAATTCTGAACAAGTTTTTTGGAGTTTACTCTGTTTATTCGTTTGTTTGTTTGTTTCACAGTTATACCGCTGAACCAATTTTAATGAAATATGGTTACAAGATAGCTTGAACCCCTTGAAAGGACATAGAGCTCTTTTGACTCGAAAAATTGGAAATTTCCCGCAGAGATTGCGATAGACAACTTCTACCCGAATGAAGTCGCGGCAAACCTAGTCATAACTCATATAGCAAAAACTTTCCACTTTTTCTTTCTACCTATTAGCGTCAGGCAAGCTCTATTTGAATTATATGAAGAGGTTTGAGGTCATTCCCACCGAGCGATTACTTTGCGGCAGAGTTGCGTATTGGTGATTAATTAATGTTGCTATTGATTAGACCCCTGCCAATGACACTGTTGTCTTCGTAATAGGTCTTAAAATTGTTTGACACAGGGTTTTTCCTCTTATTCGACAAATATAGTTATTTTCGTTAGTGACAAGGTTTCTTTGACAGCTGATGGTGGCCATGTTGGATTGCGTATAAGCGTGATTTTTTAATGGTGGCACTTGACTTGGTTATTGGCAAATATTTTCGTTGCTTCTCTTTCATTCGATTTGTCAAATCTAAGAGAAATAATATTCGGCAAACAAGACCAAGTTCACTTACTTAAACTGCTACCATGATAGATCTGTGAATGTTCGACATTAATCAAGATGCGTCGTTATTCAATTGAGCGGCGTGTTGAAATGGTTAAACTTGATATACTAAACGTTTGTTCAATTTGCTAAACGTTTTGTGCGTTGGAGCAAGTTATCGTCAACCTAATCGTCCCAATATCCCAAGATCATGTTTTTTTTGTTTGTAGGAAAACGTGTGGTTGCCGGGTTAGAATAGCACTCCATGTCTTCCCGTGGATGTCTTCTGAGGCGACTAAGGGAATATAGGCTTGTAGTACTGCTAGGCCATGGGCTTGCAACCTGTCACTAATACTCTGGTAAACATCTTAGCCTATTTGTGCAAAATGTGGTTACTGAATTATCAAAAAGTTTTTAAAGTTTTTGGTAATTCTGTAGCTCTGCCTACCCCACCCTGGGAATGAAGGCATGAGTTTATGTATGTATGTATCTTACTCCTGCACCGGAACACAACCGCGCGAACACTGCTGTTTAGCAGAAAGTTAAAGAGTAAGATGGTGGTAGCGGTCCATACTGACCCTGCACAATATCCTTTTAACGTCTGTCTTTTTAATTTCTTTTGGTTTGGTTAATTGCTATTTTAAAAAGGTAAAATACTATGTAACACCTAATTAATGATTGATAAAACCATAGATATAACACACGTCTTCAATGAGGTGAGAAAAAATGCTGTTATAACTTTTCCTTCACAAGCAACAAATAAGTTTACCATTGTTTTACTGCGGTCAGAGATAAGTAGTCAATCCTGACTTCTTATCTCGTAGTACTACGAGTAGAAGCGCAAACAAAGCGCCAAGGTAAGAGCAATTCTTACAGTTTTGTTCGTACAAACACCAGTTTTCATTCCTTATTACACTTGCACATGCTCAAATACATTCCATACACGGAATAGAAAAAACAGTGGAAGTGGCATGAGCTTCGCTTAGTATGAGACCTGTTGTCGCCAATAATCAAACTATCAAAAAACAACACGCCACGATGGAAAATGTTTTTGGTGCGGCTATCGTTTTTACCCTCCAAAATAGCACACTAAGGCATGCTCCTGGATTTATTTCCTATTTTAGAAATATCGAAATATCGAAATAAGCGATCGCGGCAAAAGTATGGTTGGTTATGCGGAACTACGCATATCTATGCCACACGTTACACGCCCACTTGACATTTCTACTGTTTTTTCTGTTCTGTGATTCCATAGCCACCTTTAGATAGCGTGGACTTCGCTCTAGAGATATGTACATTTAATACGATATCTACGCGAAACTCAAAGTGCATTTAAACTGTTCAAGAGAAACCATTTTCCCCGCAGTGGACTGCAGCTGAAATATTCAGTTGGGGATTTGTTTACTGTTCTCTAATGACAGTGTAGTATGAACTAAATTGGACTGGTTTAAAATTCACGAGCCGTTTTTATAACTTGGTGCGATGCGCCTTTGAGGGTGTTCGGGGAATAAGTTACGGATTTTATATTACGGTAAAATAAATATTTTTGTTCTTTGGACTTGGATTAAGATTGTAAATGCTTTAACTACAACATTTTACTTAGCCTTCTCTTTGGTATTTCAGAAGTATTAAAAAACCGATCTTTGCTGAGATGGCCGTCTCGAGATACCTACTACATCAATGTAAATGTAAAATTATAGAAATTTGTCAGTTCTGTCGTATCTTGAGACGGGGATCTCACTTGAGATCAGTTTATTTTCAATAAATAAATATTGCTTTACGATTTAGACGGTACAAGTAGGTATATTTCAGTCAAAGTCAATTTAACTAACTAATTTAAAGGAACACCGTATTTTTTCTTTGTAGCAAGGCAGCATTGAGATAAAAACTGTATTCTATTCGATAAAAACATTATTGCTTTTGACATAAATATTTAAGACGCCCTTCAAACAGTCAGCGCCTGCATATCACTTAATATTTATTTATTGCATTGTTAGCTATAGTTTTAGTCCATCTATATCATGTGCATATCGCTGAAGTTATAATAAAATCAGCAATTATTTTACTTAAGTAATATGTTTTCCATTTAAAAGCAAGATGGGATAACCCAATAGGAATAAAGCCTGAGTAATATAATACGGTTCGTAAGCAGTAAAACGCATTGTCGTAACGATTGTAGACAGTAACCGTTTCTTATAAGGCCCGATCCCGAAGGGCCTAACGGCTTGTTGTTATTACAACCTATACCATAGCTGATAAAAAGGTAGTTTCTCTCTTTTTACCACAGACAAATAAGAAAGGTGGTATAAGTCGTGTTTATCTTTGTCTCTTGCCGTGTGGTGCCGGGTTTAGAATGTTTGCCACTCCATGTCTTCCCGTGGATGTCGTAAGAGACGACTAAGGGACTAAAGGCCTTGTAGTGCTGTTAGGCGATGGGTTTGCAACCTGTCACTAATACACTGGATAACATCTTAGCCTGGTTGTGCAAAATGTGGTCACAGAATTATCAACAAGTTTTTGGAGTTGTTGGTGAGTCTGTGGCTCTGCCTACCCCACTCTGGGAATGAAGGCGTGAGTGTATGTTGTTGTTGTATCTTTGTCTCTGTCTGTAGCATTGTAACTTTCAAACGGATGCACTAATTCAGGCGCGGTTTTTATTTTAAAAATAGTTAAAAGTAATAGGTCAGGATATCATCATTATCTTACTTCCTACTATATTTTTTAATGGTTTAAATGATGTTTTTGACTCAATCATGCCAGAACTGCTGAACCGATCTGGATGAAATTTGGCACATATAGATCATAGTCTGGAATAACACACAGCCTACTTTTTATTCCGGAAAATTGGACAGTTCCCAAGAGAATAGCGATAAACGACTTCTACTCAGATGTAGTCGCGTGCAAAAGCTAGTAATAATATTTAAAAAAAAGGATGTTGAACTTTTTGGCAAACTCTCTCGATTTGTATGTTGTAGGTACATAAAATCCTACAATGTTGCATATGTTTAATGCTTGATAGCGTGCAGGGAACTCTGCGGCATTGAGGCAAGGTCGTTGAGTTATATTATTGAAATCATAAAACGAAACATAAAGAGGTTTTAATATTTTAAGCGTGTCTGTGAAAACCAGAGGGCTTATTGTCTAACGCACTCGCAATCACGATCGTTTTCGCATCGCACTCGTAATTGCAACCGGCTTCAAAGTGGAGCAATTGTTTTCATCAGTCAAGCGTTCTATTTTCAAAATGAAAACGATCGTGATTGCGAGTGCGTTAGACAATAAGCCCTCTGGTTTGAATGGATGAAGCGATTGTTTTACGGTTGTCTTAGCTAAGTTTCATGTAGTTAAGTTGATTATTTGGGTGAATATTCGGGCGTTTCAACCGCCGTCATTGTAGTATTCTATTGAAAAGAACAAGAAATGTATAAAGTTTATCTCGAATAATATGCGAAGACAATAATGACGGCGGTTAAAACCCATTAATTAATCACCCATTAGCGGCCTGCACACGTAAACGCCACGCGCCGTTCCAATCTTCGTTCCGAACCGTACGTGTAAATGCAACTGTAATAGTAAAATAGTAAAAAATTTACGGTTTACTGTCACGCCATGAACTCGTTTTTTGGAACACGACGTCTGACTACTTCCATATAGGTATCTCTTGTAAGAATTGAAAGGAATTCATGAGTGCGATAAACGGACGCATAATTATGTGTAGATAAACTCTCTTCTTCATAAACGCGCAATGGCTAAAGTGTGCTTGAAACATGCTCTGTCCTTATTTGTCATTATGACACTTGAATTTGACGGAAAGCGACAAAGAGACGTTTTTCTAAAATAGGTTTATTGTGCATTTATGATTGGTTAGGAAAAAACTCACCTTTTTCCTTTTTTTTACTGTCTTACTAGATTTTTTCTATAAACGATTTACAAAGTCCCGATGTTATAAATTATAATATAGCTTCTAGCATCTTGCCCCTTGTACCTAACCTCGATTGTAAAGCCTAGCTAACGGCCGAGCACAGAGTCCCCAAGTGTCCCCCGGGGGTGATAAATAGAGGGGAACGTCGGGAGAAACGCAATAGCTGCCTACGCCGTGTTGTTAGAAAGTAACCAAATAACGACCACGATGTACCTAATTAGATTCTTAGTTTTTGTACACTTTTGATTATTTTTTTACCGACTGCCGAAAAGAGGGTAATGTTTTTGACCTGTTTGTATGTATGGTTCTCTGTTCCCTTGTAAAGGCTGAACGGTTAGCCTGATTTCGACAAGCGAGGTGTCGTTAGATCGTCTTAGCGTCGCGAGTAGGGAATGCAAATGACCGGTTATAACCGGTTTTAACCGGTTATTTTCATACAAAAACGGTTAATAAACGGTTAAATTGTATTCCCTAGTCGCGAGTGCCGCTGAGTACTTTTTTTGTAATGAAAAATGTGTACACTAATGATGAATATATACGTGATTACCAATCACATACATAGGGGGATGGAACCAGTAATGGACAAGGCACCAATAATGGACACTTGATACTTATTTTACAGAAAATAAGGGTTATTCATTTGTTTTGCAACAATCAATTTAGGACTGTATGAAATTTAAATTAAGAAGTGTCCATTACTGGTGCCTGTCAGCTAAAAGTGTCCATCATGGCCGCCGTCACCCTAGGTACCTACATAGTTAAACTCATTACCTACCTATGCTCTTTGCGTAATACATTTAAAGGACGATTTAAAAAATGGCCATGACCATTTGTACCATTTGGGCTGTCTCGATTGTTCCAGTTCCCGAAAACTATTATGCTACATGTATTGCCCAATTGAATGGAACCGCTCACATTTTTCACGAATCGCTTAAGCGAACTCCAAGGTTACTTTTCTTCCGTTTTCTTGCAAGTAACACAAAAATTAAGCTGCGACGGAGCCAAATCTATTTCTGTCTGGCCTTGCTTAGTGTACCCGTGGATTATAAAACTTGTGACACGGCATTACGTGATTATGTAGTCTGAAGAAGAGTTCTTAAAAAAAAGTTGTGCGATGATTTGTTTGTTTTACCGTAGGTGAGACGGGATGTCTAAATATTTACGTATTGTCATCGTCAATTGTAATCTTTCGATTTGGTGAAAAAATATACCTATACTTGGGAGCAAAGAAATCGAGCCACTTTCTATGGACATTCAGTACTAAGTGGCTCGATTTCTTTGCTCCCAAGTGTATATGCATACAGTACTTAGGGCATTGTTTTCTAATTTATTTTTTAAACTTTCTTGCGCAATACACGAAGCAAATACAAAATGTGGACTTAAAGCGTTCAGAGATTGTTTAGATGTTTATGACCGCATCGAATGCTTATATTTTTAACACCGTTTGTACTATAGTTGCCGTTCAATATTGGAGCATCCAAAATGCTCAGAAATATACACGTTCTAACACCCTTAACAAGTCGATAGTCAATATTTTGAGCACCTGATATGTTCCGATTTGGCGGCTCCACACAAATCTTTATCAAATAAGTTTACTATGTAACAGGTATCGTTGACTGAATTATTTCAGTAACATAAAGACAACGATTACACATTTGAATTAACACGTTTTCTAAGTGTTTTTATAAACTGGTTAAAAACTTTGGAAAACCATTTAATTATTCTAAGCTGAAATTACAACAGTTATTGACTTACAAATTAATTTAGTTGACGGTCCCGTTTTTACGGCTGTGTGGAATTTGTAGAAGTTACAATACAATACTCTTTATATTATTGAACACCAAAAAACACACGGAACGTACATTTTAACTATAGGTATAATAGATACAGGCGGTCTTACCGCTGAAGTTACCGCGAAGTTAAATTTAGATTGTGATTTATTTTGATGTATGTAATAAGAAAACTTACATACATACATACCTTCACGCCTGTGATCCCAGTGTGGGGTAGGCAGAGCTACAGAATTACCTACAACTTTAGAACTTGTTGATAATTCAGTAACCACATTTTGCACAAATAGGCTAAGATGTTTACAGTATTCCCAGCTTCTTAATAGCACAAAATAGTTAGGTACAGAAGTCAATCTACATACAAAGTGCGCTCGAGCAACGCACACATAGACACTGCTCACGGACACGATATCTCGGACCGGTTAGGACCAGTGCGAGCGCGAGTGCCATCCGCTTTACACACGCGTCTGTGAATAACTGTTCAGTGGACGGTTGTTTAAATTCAATATTAAACGGTGTAAGATCGATTTATATAATAGTTTCCTATTTTAAATCAGTATAAACGAAGTAACTAAATTTTTGTAAGGTAAATTCACGCCATCTTACGTAAGTTGAAAACATGTTTTTTTGTTTGTGTAGATATTGTGTTGTTTTTAGTGTCATTTGACAGGTTTAGGTCTAAAACGGATAGGGCAATAGAAATTGTGTAACTAGGGTAATACGTTTAAAATGACATTAAAGTAAAAATATTATTATTAATTTATATTATTTACATTCTTCCCGTTTAATTCTCAACGATAAATCAAACAACTAGGTACCTACAAGTGCCACTACCACGATAGTTTTTTGTGCATAAGCCATAGTTGACAACCATAGAGCGACCGCCGAGCGTAGGTATGAAAAGTGAAGTACATACATGTGATTGACTTCTGTACATATCTATTTTGTGTTAATAGGTTTCGGCTGGCTATCGCTATCACGCTTGCACTCGCAACTGAGAGTATAATACAAGTGTGTCATAGAAAAACGAAGATTGCCGATCGCTATTAAGAAAATGGTTGCACTGTACCAGCGCGTTATATGTAAACCTAAACCTATATAAAGAGAACGAAGATTTTTCGTTTGACGAAAACGAAGTTTTTTTTGTAATTTATGTTACCGAAAGAAATCTATTATTTACAAGTACTTAGTATGCATGAAAACTTCCAGGGATTAAGCGCTATTCCAGGCCACAACTCAATACTGCCTCCAAAAGAAAAAGGTTCTAAGAGTACGGAGTCCATGTGACTTAACTGCCTTTTGACTTTGAAGGGGAGTATATCCCTGAATACGAAAACATGCGAAGGTACTTGGTATTTATTACTCGGTCTGTGTAAATAGGTTAACTTTGGATAAATAGGAAACTGATAAACTATAAATAAATATCACGGGACAATGTTACACAAATTGACCTAGTCCCACACTAAGCTCTAGGTTTGTAGGTACTTTGGGTACCTACCTACTAGACCACGATAAACATACTTATATAGAGAAATACATACTTAAATATATATAAAACATCCAAGACTCAGGATTACATACTCGCGCTCATCAGCTCATCACACAAATATTTGACCATACCGAGAATCGAACCTGACGACTGGTTGTGACGCGCTGGCCTAGTTGGTAGTGACCCTGCCTACGAAGCTAGCGGTCCTGGGTTCAAATCCCGGTAAGGGCAGATATTTGTGTGATGAGCGCGAATATTTGTTTCTGAGTCATGGATGTTTTCTATGTATTTAAGTATATATTTCTCTATATAAGTATGTTTATCGTTTTCTAGTACCCATAGTACAAGCCTAGAGCTTAGTTTGGGACTAGGTCAATTGGTGTGACATTGTCCCCTGATATTTATTTATTAATATTATTATTTATTATTATCTTCGTAGGTCACTACATAGTATTTAGAGTGTTGCTTTTATAAAAATTAATAATGAAATTTATTTTTTCAGGTATTGTTTGAATCCATTGAGCATTAATAAGGTTTGTCTAATTATTATGGTATGTTACAATATGAAGAAATATAAATGAGTAAAAAAATACTTTGTAAGTAGGTGGTTCCGTAGCAGTCCTTATACAAAAAAACCCTTGCTTTTATATCATTAAAAGTTAAAACATTATTGACGTTACGGTGGCTCTTCACTTGATAGTCAGTTGACAGAATGAGTGAAACCAATTCGAATAAGACCCTCGAAGAAGAGACTGATTGTATGAAAGTCCGTTTGTTCAAAAACGTTTGCCCTAAATTTAGAATGACTTATATTCGTTGTAATTTCAAATACAATTGCGACCTGTAGCTTTATAATAAGAACCCTGCTGTTTTGATATCACGTCGTACAAACCGATTGAAAACCGAAAAACGTTCGACTGCGAATCCATCCCTACGCGGGGGTCTATTCCCACCCGCACAATTCGAAACTCAACCCTAACACTCGCACTAATCTATCACTGGCTAAGAGTGAAAGGGTCAGTGTTATCGGAGTATCAGCTTCTAAGAACGTCGCAGGGCGCATGCGTGAACCACGCCGCCGCAGTTCTACCCCGCAAGTCGGACTTCGCGCACGTAGCAAGCCTACGGGCAGCGTAGCACCCACTACGACACGTAGACCCTCTGACGTGACGTTTAAATGTGCAGTGTTTGTGACGTCGGTGTGAGTGTATAAGGATTTAAGTGACATGTCTGGTGTATGGAAATGTAAGTGTAATTTTTTTCTTTGTGTTGGTACATATGTGAAGAGGTTGTAGAGCTGTCTTTTAATTTATGGGCTGTTATTACCTAGACATGTATGAAAAAAGGCATCAATAAATGTTTTCATTTCATATCAGAATTACGATTTGTCGTAAGTCAAAATATTTTTTTGGTTACTGATTGTGGCTTTTAATAAATCGTATAATATTTCTTAATTGATCTTGATTCTTCAGGTATCTTCTAGTATTGGAAAAGATAATTATTAAAAATTCATCATAATTTTTTATAATTATTAGTAATACGTTGATGTCTAGAATAGACGGATTATTCTTGTTCTTTTGTGTTTTCACTGCACTGTAAATCGAATATTCTGTTAAATATTTCAATATACTTTGGAATAGATTTATTTCAAAGGGTATATTTAAATTTAATTGTAACCGTTACTAAAAAAAATCTTAAGATGTTTTCTTTGTAGTGTCATTTCCGTGTTGCTTGTCAATGGCAATAGATAAAGCCTCGTATTGATGTCGCCTATCGATGGCAGTTTATGCGTATCGATAACGTACGTTTATGACCGTGGAAGAAATTACGTATTGATGTCGCCTGTCGACAGCTTTGTATGAGTCGACGTACCGATGTCATTATCGATGGCAGTTTATGAAGCTGCGTATCAATGACGCTTGTTTATGACCGTGGAAGAAATTACGTATTGATGTCGCCTGTCGACAGCTTTGTATGAGTCGACGTACCGATGTCATTATCGATGGCAGTTTATGAAGCTGCGTATCAATGACGCTTGTTTATGACCGTGGAAGAAATTACGTATTGATGTCGCCTGTCGATAGCTTTGTATGAGTCGACGTACCGATGTCGTCAGTCGACGGTAATCGATGGAGCTTCGTACCAATGACGTTTGTTAATAACCACGGAAGAAACTACGGATTGATGCCGCCTGTGCACAACTTTACATGAGTCGACGTACCGATGTCGCCTGTCGACAGCTTTGTATATAACGAAGTACCAATGTCGCCCGTCGATGTCAGTTTATGAAGCTACGTATCATTGTCGACAGCTTTGTATGAATCGACGTACCGATGTCGCCTGTCGATGACAATGTATGCCGACATCTATGTCGGTTGTCGATGGCGGAATATTAGCATGTGGCCGGTCGGTATAGTTTTTTTAATTCTTGGTTTCACTTGTATCTAACTTACCATCTATGTAATACAATCTTGAAAGCAGTTGTTAACCTTCTTCTGACTGTCTTAACTTGAAATTGTTCATACTTAAATAATTCTGATAATCTATAGGTATATGTAAAAATCAATTGCAGTTCGTTAGTCTCGCAAAAACTCGAGAACGGTATTAAGCATTCGCCTTTTGTACACTATTTTAATTTTGTGCAATAAAGTATTTAAATAAATAAATAAATAGGTATACCGACTTCAATGAAAAGTAAATGTTGAAGGTATCATCACTATCACGTAGAATTTTCATTACATCGAAATGTATTTCTCACCTCATAGGATTTTTTTTGGTAGTTACAATTCGAACCTAACCTAACCTACGTAAATAATGTTTAAGATATCCTGAAAACATCATGGTTTCAGCAGAAAATAGCGGTCGATAATAATTATAATAATTATCAGGGACAATAACACACCAATTGCCCTAGCCCCAAACTAAGCTCTAGGCTTATACTATGGGTACTAGACAACGATATAAATACTTATATAGAGAAATATATACTGAAAATACATAGAAAACATCCATGACTCAGAAACAAATACTCGCGCTCATCACACAAATATCTGCCCTTACCGGGATTTGAACCCAGGACCGCTAGCTTCGTAGGCAGGGTCACTACAGACTAGGCCAAGGCGCGATGAACTTCGATATTAATGATACAATCGATGAAGTGAAATTCGATACTACCCTGCTTATTAGGCATAAAGAAGACAAATAAACTCGCATGCCACCTGGGGCACGTTTTATAAAGCTACAAATTACAATTTACAGGTTACAAGTTTCCATTTGACACAACCCCGACCAATGACGACCCGCTATTTGAGCAGTGTTGCCAGTTTAGACCTGTAAAATTGTAACTTGTAGCTTTATAAAACGTGCCCCTGATGGTACGTGGGCTCTGAGAATGGACATAGCCGACCTTGAGAACGAAGGTATAATGCGTCAATACTAGTAATTTCACCCGATGACTAATAATGGCTTCGTACAGCTGTCGATGGCTTGTATTAGCTTGAAAGTTCAGCAATACCAAGTCAAGCTGCAAGCTGCAGCAATTATGGACTGTACTGGACTGAAAATTTTCAGTTAACCTATTCAGGGGCTTTTAAATGGGCCATATTATTTTCACTGCAATATGTGGCCGGCAATTGGTGTCTTTCTCTAACATACGAGTAAGAGAGGGACACCAATAGTTACCGGCCACATATTGCAGTGAAAATATGGCCCGTTTAGAAGCCCCTTTCACCATATATTACTTAGCATATTAAATTTGATATAAAATACTTTTTATCGAATAAACAGCTGGGTGAAGGTCGTCCTATTCGGATCTTAGACCAGAATATTTGGACAAACAAAAGTATGCATTAGAACAACTGACGATTAGGGGTTCCTCCTTCTGCGACAGCCTGGGGCACGTTTTATAAAGCTACAAGTAACAATTTTACAGGTCTAAACTGGCAACACTGCTCATATGGCTGGTCGTCATTGGTCGGGTTTGTGTCAAATGGAAACTTGTAACCTGTAAATTGTAATTTGTAGTTTTATAAAACAAGCCCCTGGTGATGTCCCACTTTATTAACCAGCGCTGACTTTAAAGCCAGCATTACGCTGAGTTGGGACCATTTCGTGGCTATTTTCTTTTTGTACGTTTTTATCTGTTCTTGCTTATGTTTGTCACGAATAAATGATTTTCTTTCTTCTTTTTCTTTCTTTATTAATACGGTGTTATGGACTCATCAGCTACAAACAGACAGATTTAGGAATATCTCGTTAACCCGGACCCGGTTATCCGTGTACCGGGTATCAATTTGTCCGGGTGTCGATGTTAACGGAAATTGAGCAGCTCCAGAAACGCCCGGGTTAAACGGAAAGCCAATAAGTCATCTTTGCTGTCGAGTAACGGTATTATATAAACGGTCACTACCTAACCTTCTTAGACCTTGGTATGATTTATTTACCCTTGATAAACAACTATTACATGGATAAAACTGGCCAAGTGCGTGTTGAACTCGCGTGGAGAGGGTTCCGTACCGTACATATGTAATTTTATTTTAAAAAATATGATCTTATTCTTATAGGATTTCCTATAATCTATAAGCAATGAACTATATTTTGTATTTTTTTCAAAATTTTAGGCTCAATAGTTTTGGAGATCAGGGGGGGGGGGGGGGGAATGGTTATTTTTCGTCTTCTATCATGAATAAAATCAAAACTATTTATTTTACAACAATAACAAAAATATATTTGAGATCCTCATAACGAGCCCTTTCATTTGATATGTAACACGGGTTAGCAAAACTTTTTTTTAAATTTCCTAATTTGTCCCCCGAAAATGACCCTTATTTTATAAAAATATATATTTTCTTTGCAAAACTGTGTTTGGTTCATCAATTTATATATGTGTATCAAATTTCAACTCAATCGGTCCAGTAGTTTCGAAGCAAATTGGCTGTGACAGTTTTGTACGGAACCCTAAAAATGTATATAATGGCGACCGTAGATCATGACAGGAAATAGGACGCACTGGTCTGTTATACTAAAAACATCCATCGAAAAAACGTTAAACATCAACCACTATTAAAATGAAATAGAAACAGCATTCCTTACCGTACCAGTCCGTGTAAAGCCTCAGTTTCATTAGTCAATAGCCCGCATGCTTGTAGCAATCCATTGACGAGTTGGTTGAGCATTATTGAGCCGAAAGCTATTGCAGCAATGCAATGTATCACGACACGCCAATCGAACCAATGAAACTGAACCTTAAATATAAGTACCTTCAGTTCAGCGCCGGGTTTCGTGATTCTCAAACAAAAATGGCCCCGATTTGAGTTCTGGGCAGTTAAAGGGGAAAAACACTAACGAAGCACTCGATTGACGTCTCGTTGAAACGAACCTTCCGTTACTTTTAGTAACTTGGTTGTTTCTTGTTGGATTTTCAACCTTTTAAGTGAGGTAGTGTGATTGGTTGATGATTGGCGTTGATGTTAAACTGGGAGCTGCGTTAGGAAAATGGCACCATTTTTTCTACCCTTTATATGTATCGTAACTCTTCTTATCGTTGCCTGTGCGTTGTGTTTTTTCAAATTTAAATAATTATAAAGAAAGTTCCAGTGAAAGTTAGGGTTAGGTAAGTTGTTAAAGTTAGGTTAGTTGATATCATTAAAATATGCTTTCATATATTAAGGTGCATCATGGTATTTGCAAAATGTTAAAAAACGTACAAATTCCAAAAAAAGGTGTCTACAATTCCTTGATAGAGACAAGAAGTATTCAATGTTAGATGCAAATCTCATAGCAAATCCATTATCATTTTATCCACCAAATTGAAACAAAAAAATAAAACCCCTATAATATCACAGTGCCGTTAAATATGAAAAATCCCCGTGCAATATGAACCCCCCGAGGGTGCGGTTGGCGTGATCCATCACCCCTCGATTTGATAATTATTCTTAATAATCCCCGACAAGGGGCATTATCTTGCGTGGGATTGCTTTCCAGCCCCGTAGAGTTGCTGGATGCGATCGTGGTTGCCATTTATCTAAAATAGCTTTAACAATTTGAAAAGCAGGCTTTAAAAACTTGACTTCATGACTATATGTATTTTTGGAGTTGCGGTGGTTATTTTTGTTGATACAGTACGAGCCTAGAGCTTAGTTTGGGTTGGGTCAGTTTGTGTGACATTGTCCCCTGACATTTATTTATTTATTTATGTATATATCTACTCTCTATCTTACTCTATCTTATTCGCGAGGGAGCGATTTAACAAGGTTTTAATTCTTTGGAATGCGGTCATTCGTTCAGCCTTTACGAAATTACAAACAACCATACATACGTACAGGTCAATACTTCCGTTTTAGGCAGTCAGAAAAAAAAGCCTACACCTTTTTTTTACCATAGTAATTATTCACTGAGGTAACGTTATTTTTGATTTTCAGGTCTTTACGTCGTAACGTCAATTTCCCCGTTTCCACTAATATGCCAGCTTAAAGCAGTAATCGGCAAGTGCTCGTCGCTTAAGTCAATGACTAATAGATCGGCAATTAATATCACTTAGTGACAATTGATTCGTTGATTACATCATCACTGGCTGCGTTAGCACGGGAGGTGGTAAACATATAACGACAAAATAGTATTTTATGTAACTGATACATAAAGAGGGTCCTTAAAATACGAGTGTGGTTTTATGAAACGAGCTGAAGGCGAGTTTCATAATAAGATCACACGAGTGTTTTAAGGCCTAATTATGTACAGTTACATACATTACTTTATCTACACACATATTATAAGTACTCTAAGATGCGTTCAGTAGGCGGCAGAACAAACATGGCGGCAAAGCTAACCTGTGTCACGAATATGAATATTTTTTTAAATCATAGACAAACTAACAAAGTCCCTATTCTAATGTCATTCGAAATCAAAATGGCGTACGACACTTTACTTCAAATATACCGAGTCGACGTTCAATTGATACTAGAATTGGCCCCCTGTTTGAATTTTGTTGGTTTTGGAAGATGTTCCAAATTTGAACAACATTACTTTATCAAAAGTTGTATCGTAATTTTAACTTTTCATTACAGCTACAGATAAGAAAACATATCATAGTAAAATTGTATCAAGTAATGCTGGTCATTGTCTACGGATTCAGAACGCATTATAGAGAACTTATGATATGAGTGTAGATAAATAATATTTCTTATTACGTACCAAAATGTATTTAGGTACATGTGGCTAAAAAGCGTAGTGTAATATGTATGGTGTTTTCAATTCACGAAGATTTGGCGATTTGTACTTAATTTTACGTAATGAAATTAATCATACAATGTTAAATTAAGAGCAAGGGTGCGTGTTCAGTTATTTCAAAAAATCACTTGTTTTGCTGTGGTATGTAATTTCAGCTAAATCCTAGAGTTCTCGAAGATGCATACATAAATGTTGTGTTGTATTTTGCTGTAAGATAACCAACAAATCCAGGAAAACATTAGAAAGTTCTTATTGAGGGTCGTCTGGATCATTTTTTCAAAAGGCGAAGACAAATTTAATTGCATTTATCTAACGCAGACTGAGATTATTATTTATATTCTACACCATATCTCCAACCGTCACCTGTTGCTATACCAAATCAAATCACACACCCTAATGCGTTCCAACTCCCGCGCCATATCCAGTTTTACAGTATCTCGGTACTAAGGCGTGATTGTGTGCAAGCGTGCGTGAACACATGAATACATGCGAGCGTATTGTTGTGTGCGTTTTGTTGTGTGTGTAATAGGTCGGGAGCTTTCCTAAATCAATTATTGACGGGGAAGGGCGAGTCAGGATAACGTGGAAATGTACAGTCAACAGCGCAAGTAATTGAGAACGAGTGGTCAAAAATGGACAAGGCTGTATAATTAAAAGCTTAAGTAATTGTGTAGATATTTTTGACTATCTAGTGCGATAGTTCCTATTGTGTCTGAGTCGCATTCACGACTGATGTTTTTGCCAGCAGCTGCGTTCATGTAGAATCAGTCCCTCGTGTTCTCCTTCCGGGTTGAATAGTTGTTGAACGCTAGTAGCTTCTTGGCTCTTTATCTTTGTCAAAACAATATGTGGGTCTGTCCCGAAATACTACTACGGCTACATATTGTTGAGTTCAGACTGGCGGTGCAAAACGTCCTAATAGCGGCCTGCACACGTAAAGTTCGGACCGCGGGAAATGCCACGCGCCGTTCCAATCTTCGTTCCGAACCGTACGTGTAAATGTAACTGTGATAGTAAAATGGTAAAAAATGTACGGTTCGGAACAAAGATTGGAACGGCGCGTGGCGTTTCCTGCGGTCCGAACTTTACGTGTAAAGGTCGCTTATAGCCTCAGTACGACCTTGGGCCGGCAACAAACACATGCATGTCATGCATAGAGATGAATGCACTTGCCACGAGTCGCCGCGGCGGCGATGAAGTGAATTTTCAACACGACTTCCCAAAAAAGAAAGCAATGTTTTTCGAGTAATGGGGTATATAATGTCCATGTTTCTTTGTTTTTAGGGTTCCGTACAAAATATGGAAAAACGGAACCCTTATAGGATCACTCGTGCGTCTGTCTGTCACAACCAATTTGCTCCAAAACTACTGGACTTAGTTGAAATTTGGTACACATATGTAAATTGATGACCCAAACACGGATGTGCAAATTATTATTTTTTAAAAATAAGGGTCGTTTTCGGGGGACAAAAAAGTTTTGCAAACCTTACTGTGTCATATACCTATCAAATGAAAGGGCTCGTTATGAGGATCTCAAATATTTTTTTGTTATTATTTTAAAATAAATAGTTTTGATTTAATTCATGAAAGAAAACGAAAATTGACCATTCCACCGCCACCTGATATCCGAAACTACTTAGCCTAAAATTTTGAAAAAAAATTACAGAATATAGTTTATAGCTTTTAGATTACAGGAAAACTTATGAGAATTGTATTAAAAAAACGTATGAACGGAACCCTCTCCACGCGAGCTTGCCACTTGGCTTTTACCGCATTGTGGTCTCTTCCGAAGCGCTAGTGTTACTGAATAAATCTGAATTTAGTTTTTTTTTTTATTATTTCATAACTTGCCATTTGTTAGTCTTGTTTGCATTTGTTTCCACCGCTCATCGCCTATCTTTGCCTCTCAAAGTCGTGACCAAGCCGTTAAGAGGTCAGGATCTTAGTGGACCCGCACCTCTACATGCTATAATTGGTTCGCGTGGTTTGTTTCCACAACAATTGCTTTGATTATATTTGGTTCGTTTCGGCTCACTAATTGATTTCAGCGACTGTATTGTATGGCGAGAGTAACTTATTTGCTGAAGCGTAGTGTGTATATGCGTCGTAAGTAATTATGTTTGTAACTTGTGGCTCTACCGTTCGGTCCGGAAAGCGGACTGTTTTTTTTTAAATTAGCCTGTGCGTGTTTCTTACTGGAAGGCAAAGGCATCCCTTATCTTTTGCCATTTATTGCATGCTCCGGTAGTCGCTTTCAAACGCGTCCATAATTTCCTGATGCTTTCTTTTTGGTCTGCCTACCGTTCCGGATGCATACGACTAGGGCATGCACCCGGTTCTACCCGGTTCTGAAATACCCGGGTATACCCGGTTCCTTTAAGGTATGCGTAGAACCGGTTCCAAATGCAATAAACCCGGTTCCCCCGGGTTTCAAAAATAAGTAAAAGTGGTTTAATTTCACAGAATTTATTTCACTAAATATTTCATAGAATGTATTAGTTGCAAGCTGGCATCGTCGCATGCACTCATCGTTTGAATGGTAATGAGAATATAATATAAAAATGACAGCCAGGGCCCGGGAAGAAGAAAAGCAGATTATTTTATTTATATCATCTCACCACATCATACCTATATGATTTTCTAAAACTTGTTGATTTTCAGATTTTAAACGTTTTAAGTTTTGATTTTGACTGATAATGAAAAGACTACTTGGGTTTGAATTTCGAATACCTACTAATATTTAACAAGTAAATAAATAAAGACAAGTACTTAGATAATGAATATCGTTCAGTAAGAAAATTTTTTTCTTTAACATAATAGTTTTTATTTCATATAACACCACAAAAAAAAAACTGATTTGTTGTGTGCTTTTGTTAATTTTGTGATATTACGATAATAAAAATAGATAGGTATTAACAAACAAACAAGAATTAAGTAAGCAAATAAATGCTGATTACAGTGATTACATAATATAAAACTTTTTCATTTCATATTCCTCATAATAGTGCTTTAATTTATCTATAATTTATTTTAATCACAAAAAAGTTTCAATTTTATCACCCAGAACCGGGGGAACCGGTTCTCCCGGTTCTATATGCATTCCAGAACCGGGTATCAAAAATCTGGAACCGGGACCGGTTCTGCATGCCCTACATACGACATACATGTTCAGCCCTGTCCCACTTAAGCTTTGCGGTCTTAACACCTACATTGGAGTCCAGTTGACCCAGTTCAGTGTTTCTGATTCTATCAGTTATGTGACCAAGTGTTCTGCACTGAGCTGAGACTTTTGTGAGTTATCAAAGGTGCTATACAAGATTAAAACTAACGTAAACGATTTTAGAGAACTCGAAAAGTATGGAATTGACATTAGCGCTTGACGTGACCGTCAATTCTATAGATTTAACGATGATTAACGTTCTCGCAATGCATCTTGTCTAATAATTTACAGATCGTTTCTAGTTTTAACAATGATTTATACGCTTGATCATCACTTTCCTATTAATATAAGATTAACATTAAATAACTACTAATTACACTTTTTAAAAAAACACGCTCAACGAAAATTTGAGGTTATGTGTCAAACAACTAATTTGTTTATAATCTGTGGCAATTTCAACTGATACGCGCATTACGTCGGGTAATGCGCGTGCAAAACTCGCTGTGTGTTTTTCTATGAGGAGTATTTTAGATCTTAAGATCGGAACGGAAAGAATTGTATGGTCTTTAAACGATATTAAATCAGTATTTAAAGTTTATATTACCAATTCGCGCACTTGACCGCAGGCGTCTTCCGCGACACGCGATCGTAGCCGAAAGTATGCTGCGACGCGCGATCGGCTTCGTCATAAATAGACAATAATAATTTTATTAGACGCAATCGGCTGTCGCCGCATCCGTCCGAATATTTTGCGATCCCGTGCGATGCGAGCCGTTTGGTGGAAATCATCCTTCAGCCAGTTTAAATTAAGTATGAAATTCTTTACACAGCCATTTTTGCACGGTGTAGATATATGTCCCATGTGCATAGAGTATGAGGTGTTCATCCATTTCCTCTCGCTCCTAATGAGCACATATTACGGCGACGAACGAGGCGTTGCTTCGTCTTCATATAGGTGCTTCGTGCTCTGAACTATGAACGCCATTAAAATCAAAACATGGCTGATATAACACGACGTTACTTAGAGCAAAATATACTTTTTTTTGCTTTTGAAATTATGCAATCCGTTTATATGCATTTTGTTTTTAAACTATTTAATCATTTCTGCAGATCAAAATTATGCAATTAGTATTACTCAAAATAAAAATTCGAAAATAGTTATTATTAAAAACATTACACACCCGAATATAACACATTTCATCCATCGTATCGAAAATAAAAGTCATCCTTATCCAGGCAAAACAAACCGATTACCCACCCGATCCATACGTGCCCTTTCGCCGACGCTTCTGTAACACGTTTACGTAACACTTCCGAATGAAATATTATCGATGGATTAATTGCTTCCTCCGTCAGTATTATGATTTGGCGCTTTCCATGTGTTCCTTCATTGATTTTGGGGTTCTGTGGAAAGATTTAGAGTCCAGTCTGGACTGATGGATTAATAATTGGTCGCATGATTGTAGTCTTTTCGGATCTCTACATATTGTTAGGGTAAACCCTAACGATATTAATATTAAAGATTGTTTCTTAACCCCTAACGCTAAAAAAGGGTGTTGTAAGTTTTACGCATGTGTTTGTGTATCTTCGTGTCTGTCTGTAGCAGCTTAGCTAAGTTTCATGAAAATCAGTTGGACTCTTTAAGACATATCAGCTGTGAAAGTAAGGGTCGCCATTTTATTTAATTATTTATTATTACAAACTTCCAAATACCGAATAATACAATAAAATAGAAATTTCACATTAAAGAATTGACGACACCCGCACATCTATGCTCTCGCAGTACCTCAAACATTCATCTCGTAGTGCAGCCCATCATCTAGCAAACACCATTATATCAGGGATTTTATACACACATCAAAACTGTCTAAGGATCAAAAATATCCCTACAATGTGTATTTCAAAGTTGTTTACTTCAAACCCAAGGTACCTAATTGTGTTAGTATCTATAGATAACTAGCAAACTAGTTCCTACCGTGGTTAGAATATTTGACGAGCACCTGATATTCGGACGATGCTCCAATCATCATGATCACGGTATGACTGAAGTCTGCTTCAAATATCGGGAACGCGCCAAATATTTATTCCAGTTTTGCTATCTTTAGTATCATGAATTATAGCCGCGATAGTTTTGAGAACTATATTAGCGTCTTTTCAAATTCAGCTGTTGATTTTTTCAACTGTTTTTGCAAGAATGTTAAGCAGATTTCATGATCTTGGCTGCTTGGTCTTCCTCAAATCGTATCCAATATATTAGTTTTACTGTGTAGTTTACATCTCATTGAAACGAAAGATCTTCGTTCCTCTTCATATTTGCTCATTTGCCCTTCGTCTTGTAATTTTGAGTTTCTGTGTGTTTGTCCACTCGCCCTTGCATGTAGATATGAGATGTGTTTGCCCATTCCCTAGCGTGTAGTTGGCGTTGTCTTCCATGTTGCGGGCGTCAGCAAACGCCTTCTGTTTGTCCACATTAACGAGGGTGCGTCGGTCTGTGTGTCCTTGGTTTAACTAGTTCTCTGTGTTTCAAATTTGATTTACATAAATTTTAGATTTTAAAATATTACTAATTTTCGTAAACGGTTTAGGGCGTTCAGATTACTTACAGTAATTGTCTTTTTTTGTCTGAAAGAGCGGAATTGAGATATTCGAATTATCCAAATGGTTTGATGGATTTTAATGATTGAGGATTCGCTAGTTTTTCTTTGACAAGCCAATTTTGTCCTAGAAAGGCCCTTGGAACCCCTGGTCTTACGTAATAAAGTTAAAAAGTCAACGTATAAAGCGATCAAGTCGCATTCCCTCAAAATGTTAGTATGTGTTAAAGTCGCGCAATTTTTAAATGGTTTAAGTAGTTAAGTTTAGTTGAATACATCAACAAGATACTTGAAAGTTAAAGTATCAAGAACACAAACTCTCTTTGTAATGCTTTCTTTTCACCAATTTGAGGGTGAATTCCCCGTCCGTACCCAAGTCTAATATGACGGGAACTAATGTTCCTGTTACAGTGACGTAGGTGCCGTCACTCGGCGCTCGTAACGTTGTACGTTATACAATACCGTTTTGACTTTGTTGTAACTGTTGTGAAATAACAAAAAGGGTTCAATAGGCAACGCTTTCTGAAGCTATGGAATTTGAAACATCGTTTTAGTAAGTTTACAACTTGAGAGATGGTTTAAACTTTAATTGGTGAGACATAGAGGTTTGAAATCAAGTTTGAATAAAGCTCTACAGTTATTTTGAGTATGTTGTATGATGTACTTTAAATATAAAAGTAAATTGGTGAGATTATACTAATAATTGTTTTGGAGTTCCGCAAGGTTGCTTCTTCGGGCTCCTTAAGGCTGAGAGTTATTTGTGAATCATAAGTACTTATATAAATAAGATTATTTGCTAAAATTATTTAGTTCTAAAGCAAAAGTTGAGGTATAAACATGATATCAATTTGAAGGAATATTGTTACAAACATAATATGTTCTCGTTACAAAGCCCGAATAACATAAAGTAAACTCTTAACAAGAAACGTTGTCTTGCTGAAAATGTCAAAGGTCGCACGAATAAAAGTTTTCGTTTGTAACTCATTAATTTTTTATGAGTTGTTGATATTGGCTTTCAAGTTTTTACTACTCGAATTATTGGTACTCCAGACGACGTATTGAAGTAAAATGTATCATTAAATAGAAAAAAACTCCCGTCTATTGTGTATACTGTTTCGTAAAGTTATTGATTTTATAAAGAATGAGTTGGGAATCGTTATCTTAGATGGAAAAATTTAAATAAGTCTAAGATTTTTTAATCTCACTGATAATCTTGAAATCACCAGTGAAAATATTCAATTCAATTAATTTTTTTGATTTAAATATGGCAATCGGTCGCAAGTGTAAATATTCTCAAAGATAACATTGTAATCACTATTAGACAAAAGTCGTATTTTGGAATGTCATAACCCTGTCTACCAACATGCAGCTAACCTGCCGTTTCTGTCATAGAACTCATAGACAAGCGTCTAGTTGAGTCCCGTCTTACGTAAATTTTCACAAATTACCGGATCGTATTCGATATCATAGGTGTGAGAATTTTATTTTATTCACCGGTAAATGAGTGGAAATTGGCCATTTTGGTGAGCTTTAGTCACCGGGTGAGATTCGAAAATCGACCCCTACGTCTTTCCTATCACCCTGTGATGTAATGTACCTAATAGAGTTTATATTTAAAGAAATAAAGAAAAAGAAAAATACATTTATCACTACACACATAAAACACACAGAAATAATAAAAAATAAAAAACAAAAAACAGCAATAAAAATAGTAGTGAGTGTGTCTTCGCGGCAGTGAATCGGACACTGGCTCAGCATAATGCTGAGGTTATTAAATTAACTTACTTGCTGCAATAAAATGAAATTAACGCATTCAATTATTTCAATTCGTGATATGACCCTTTTAAATCCTCTTTGAATCTAATTAAACATCTTCGAATCCGACACATTCATTTCTAAAGCCATTCACTCTCTCACCCTGTTGGATAATCCTGTAATACACTTAGGGACAAAGTTAGAGGAACGCAAAAAAACAAGTTGACATTATGGTATTTTATACGGTGTAATAATAGTAACAGCTGGTGCAATTTAAACATGAAGGTTATTATCTTTTACTTAATTTTTGAGCTTGTGTAACTATTGGTTAATAAATAAACGTATTTTTATGATATGGTGGTATTCCACTTGTCCAAGATCTTTGTCCAATGTGTATTTGCGTCAGAAAATTTGCTTAAAAAATGTGAGACGCAAATACACATTGGACAAAGATCTTGGACAAGTGTTTTTGATTGGACAAGTGCAATACCACCCTTATACCCGTTTAAGATCACATTTAAAAAAAAATGTACATACAAAATATTATCACATGTCGACGCTAATTATCCAAAAAAAACGCATATTTTGTCACTTAAACAATACAAAATAATCCTTTGAATTAGATAAACGACACTATTAAAAATAAAGTTACTTTGCGTCCCTCTTACTTAATTTGTCCCAGAGTGTAGGTGTAATGAATTCTCATCAATTTAAGAGGGTGCATTTGAACCCTCTTGCCTGGATGACGTCACTGCAACCCCACAAATCAATCAATCACATGGATATCTTTTATGCACTCATAAAAGTGATTGATCCTCATATTATTGATGAATCTGCTAGTAACTCATTAAATTGAGTGCCAGCCGTGTTCGGGTAACAGTGGATAAAGGTTATTTGACAATAGTCGTTATAATGGAATAGATTAATAGATTAAATAGATAAAATGTACCTAATATTGACATTTTTAATTGCATAATAGTTGATTTTTGATCTCGATGAAAACATTTACACCAAACTGCTAAACAAAAAACTGTCGCGTTATGAAAAAGTGTCACTTCAACTCTATATCCATGCTGTTAGGGTTCAAAAGTGATAAACCCGTATTGATGACAATGATGAATGATGGCAGTGGCAAATTACATTCAAATGTCGTACGTGCCATAATTTTGTTACGAATCATTGATCAAATCAAGCAATCGTCATACAGGGTGTCCCAAAAGTACCACGCCACAGTGACACCGGAGGTAGGTCAGCTCAAGAGGAACCTAACCAGCCTAACATGACCTCAGTAAAATATGACTTTATTTTTTTCAAATTGCTAGACCAATTTAATTTTAATTTGCAATTGGTCTAGCAATTTGAAAAAAATAAAGTCATATTTTACTGAGGTCATGTTAGGCTGGTTAGGTTCCTCTTGAGCTGACCTACCTCCGGTGTCACTGTGGCGTGGTACTTTTGGGACACCCTGTATACAGGGTACATAATCGCGGAAAAAAAACAGCTGTTCCATACATTTCGGCTGTTTAGCTCTCAAAGTTTGTATGGAATAGCTTTTTTTTTCGCGATTTGGATGTTGGTCCCATAATAAAAGTTGATGAGTATAACCTACAGAGTTAGTCCCTGAAGTTTGTCCAACCTTCTGCCTAACACCCTGTATCCATTTCCATACATACAACGAAATTAGTAAGTAAGCAATAAAAATAGTGTCGAACGCAAATAATGTGTTCAGGAATATTTATAGTCAAAACACTTACTTATTATAAAGTACCTAGCTAAAGAAAACTGATGACGTCATACCGCAGCTAAAAGCTTGTGATAGAAATGAAAACCATACATAAGCTCAGTCATGAACAACATGTGGACGGACGTGTGAAAGACCTTAATGAGCTCTCTCAATCCGTTGAACATCCGCTGGTACCCGGCGCCTCATTAATTCTAGTGGGGATGCAATTGGAACCCGACTGCTAGTCGCCAATGCTCCGATGACGTCACTGGAACTGACTAACCCCAACTGACTCAACTTGGTTGAAAAATCGGTTAAGTGCTAGTAGGACCCGCGCACCTAGGGTTCCGTTCCATCACACAGTAGGTTATTATTATTACATTCCAATTTTCATTCGATTTTGAATTGAATCAGCGCGAGCCCAACTCACCCTTGACCAATTTTTATATTTTTTTTGTTTTTCCTCAGGGCTTGTTACTTTAAAAAAATTGACGCTTGTATATTTTACCGTTTTTACGATACAACGAAAATAAAAAAAACAAAAAAACCGCCTTCAAAAATGCAAAAAATAACTTCTACTACTAGGTACTTAGTAGTAGGTACCTATCCTATTAGGTTAGTCTAACTGTAGTCGGCTTTTTGTTGAAAATATTGTGGTCGCCGACTTCAGTTAGACTAACCTAATAGGATAGGTACCTACTACTAAGTACCTAGTAGTAGAAGTTATTTTTTGCATTTTTGAAGGCGGTTTTTTTGTTTTTTAAAACATTTATTTTATTTTACACTTTTTAGTGATCATAATAAGCTTATGTAGTCCCACTTCTTAGTTGATATATGAAACTTTAAGACATTTCAAGCTCGCCGCAAGCAACGCCGCGGGAAAATCATAGTCATTTTAAAACAATTAAATGTGCTTCGTTGTAGTCGCTCAACTATCTTAATCGAGATATCTTATCGCCACCCTTGAAATCGGTACCGTTGAGGAGTTCCGGTGGCCATCTGTGGTCTTCATCATCAGTTCCGCTTCACCAAGTGACACTTTCTGAATGCAAATGCTTCACTTGTTACTAAAAATACTAAAATCGCTATATGTATGCATACAATATTTGAGGAGTTCCCTCAATTCCTCACTGATCCCTTCATCAGATTCAGATTTGCTGACAATGGGACCACCTCGGAAGTATACTCTATCAAACCAAAAAAGAATTTTTAAAATCGGTCCACAATTGACGGAGTAATCGGTGAACATACATAAAAAAAAAAAAAAAAAAAAAAAATACATACAGTGGAACGTATAACCTCCTCCTTTTTTGAAGTCGGTTAAAAATACTTTGAAATAGAACGTTTCTAGTATGGGGGTATACCCCCTTTTATGTTTCAATTTCTTTATATATTTTTATTTGTTAGTAAATCCGCCGTAATAGCACATAAATATGCTGGAAAAAAACCAAACGCTATCTATTACACTTCAAAAGATACAGCTATTTAAAGTTGGCATATTAATATCCCCCCCCCCCCCACGCAGGGCACGGAACCCTAAAAAGGTTGTTGGTATTCTCGCAGCGTTTGCAAGGGTTACAAGGGCAGAGGCAACCAAATTTTCCATTTAATCATACGCAAAAAAATGTTTGCAATTTAAAAGTGCACCAAGGAAATATTAAACGATAGTTAAATAAAAAGAGGGAAACTAATTCTGCGTGCAAAGAGGGCCTCCTCTATTCCCATGAAATGGAAATAAAAGAGTAGTGCCTTTTTCATTCTGTTGAACTCGGTGTTGCATGAACATTTTTGATTAACCTCCACCCAGAAAACTTCGGCCCTGTCCCCTTAACGAAACTAAACTGAGACAGTCTATAGATTTGTATGGGTTAGAGCTATAGATAGACACTAGAAGACGCCCGCGACTTCGTACGCGTAGAATTAGTTTCCCGCTACTCCCCCCATTTCTTCCCGTTGGTGGTCGATTTTCGGAAAATCCTTTCTTAGTGCTCACTTACATCATGAAAGGAACCCCTGTACCAAATTTCAAGTTTCTAGGATCAGTAGTTTCGGCTGTGCGTTGATATATAAGTCAGTCAGTTTTGCCTTTTATATATATGTATAGATAGATGTGTATGAAAGGGTGAGTCACCCCCAACAAGAGTATAGTCCGTGAAATGCGGTTGGTGACCGCAACTTAGTTCAAATTCAAACTTTTGATGGGTTATGTTTTGTGGGGTTGCGAATGAATTAAGAACGGATTAATTTGCATATTTTAGTGCCTGTTTAACTTTGCCTTACTCAGATGTAAGCATATGTCGTAAAAGTTCTCACAATCAGCGTTTTCTATCAAGCAAAGAACGGAGAAAACTATTATTTACATCGTTCGATTTTTTACAATCACATCTACTATCCAATTGGTTACACTGAACAAAATAATTGGTCTATTCTAACAAGATTGTGATTGTTCTGCATAAGCGTCTTGATTCCATACGAGCCTGACAAGACGTAAGATACATCAACTAAGATGTTAGATACATCAAATAAGATGTTAGATCTCCATTCCGTACTGCTTCATGTGATTGAGAATGAACCTTGCGTTTCTTCTTTCTTGTTGCCCAAAAGATGTTCCGAGAGACTGCAACTTCGACATGAGCCATCGTTCTAATTCTTTTCCATAGC
This sequence comes from Acleris cristana, assembly GCA_948252455.1. Taxonomy (NCBI): domain Eukaryota; kingdom Metazoa; phylum Arthropoda; class Insecta; order Lepidoptera; family Tortricidae; genus Acleris; species Acleris cristana. The sequence goes on along the minus strand of OX411774.1, from coordinate 2,858,459 downwards.
GACGTCTCAGTGTCCCGTGTCAACCGCAAACGGAACTTGTACCTTTTTTAGGGACAGTGCAATCCCTTCCGACTCCCCTCCAGCTAGCATAGCGTGTTCTTTCTGGCTTGCCCTCAGTAAGTCTTATTTGTTGTGGACAGTTAACAATGAGAAAAAGAACAAGCTATTTTTAATAGAGCCTACTTATCAACATTCGTAATTTTAGTCTTTTACCAACTGAAAATACGGCGTGTTTTGTTCTGCGAAATGCGAATAGCCTGGCTTTTATGATTATGGTGGATAAGGGGGACAAGATTTTCATGGACACTACCACTTTACTACTGGACATAAAACAGTTTCTTACAAAAGTACCACTCTAACGTAAAAGAAGATTATTCTACAATACGCTGCCCTTAAGCAACTAAACTTCCTTCGTGGATTCCTACAATAAAGTCCGCGACAGTCATCTAGGTATTTGTATAGGTAGGTACAGACCTACGCAAAATTGATTATTCGCTCAACGAATTAGTTTAGCGATTCAACGATGAAATGCTGCCAGGATCTTTGGTAGAATGCCTCGGGGGCCATTCTTAGATTTAATGTTTTAGTTATTTTTTATCTTAGATTTAGTTTTGTAATAAATGTCATTTTTCGTGCTACTAAAAGTTGAGCGCTTCTTTGTGAATAAAAAAACTATAATTGACGCAGTTAATCAAGTTATACCTACTTTATTAGTTCGTCTGGGTTGTTTTCTATCATCATTATCATCAACATCATCGGGTTGGGTTCGTAAGGACTAGATTGCATAACGACTCTATAAGCAAAACGTCTTAGTAGCATAAGGTCTTGGTAGCTAAATGTCTAATTGTACAAACGTCTTAATAGTAGAATGCCCGGGTTTAAGATTGGACTTAGTTCTATTACGTCTTGTTTGTATAACGCCCTAATATCAAAATGCTGTAATAGCAAAACGACTAGGTAGGCATATCGTCAAACATTAATAACGTCTAAATGGCATAACGACTAGATGGTTGAATGACAAGAGGAACTCTTTGATAAAGAAACTTCAAAGTCGAGTTGCTTGGCCACTTAAAATCAAAGATAATATACTTATTGTTAAACAATCTTAACTGTCAATTGAGTTTTATCTTTTATAACTAGTCGTCCCTACAGACATTAAATTCATCTAATATTACCTAGCCGGTATGCAATCATGACGTTTTGCTACCAAGACCATATGCTATCCAGACACTTTTCCTTATGCGTCGTTTTACAATCAAGACTTATTAATAACTTGGACGTAAACTCTATTAGTCATTTTGCAACTTCGGGCGTTTTGCTATAGTTGTCAATCGAACAACTAAGACATTCTACTCACTAGGGCATTCTGCAAAAAAGACATTGTGCTTACCAAGACTTTATGCAACTAAGACGTTTTGCTTATAGAGTCGTTATGCAATCTAGTCCTTACGAACCCAACCCACATCATCGTTCCGAATAGTATCATCCTACGTTCTTAGTAATATTACTCGTAAATACAAACTCTTATTTGGTTATTTTCATGGACTCATTACAGAGAACAATCTCATCTAGAAAGGTGACCATATTAACGAGTCGGTCGAAAGTTAATTCTCTTTTGAAACAGACCCGCGGTTTATCAAAGAAGATGAGATTTCCTCGAAACCCGAGCGCCAGATATAAAAAATTAAATAAATCCAGGAAAAATGAACGGGATTATATTTTGTCTTTGTCTTTTTGCGGTGTTGCGAGGGAGAAAATGGAAAGTTGAGAAAAGCTTGGCGTGGAATATTCTAATATTCCACGCCAAGGTTCACTTGATTAATATGTGGCTCCACAGACTTTCTATTTTTGTAACATTGTTTTGCTTAACATTATTAACACGCTTATAAATTACTAAAGGACGCCTGCGACTTCGTTCGCGTAGAATTAATTTCCAAAAATCTCTTCTTAGTAGGGGTGCTCTAAGAAGAGATTATTTGGGATATCCAATTAACATTCTTTCCAAATTTTAAGTCACTAGGACCAGCGGTTTAGGCTTTGCATTGACCGATCAGTCAGTCAGTTTCTTTTATCTAGACTACAGTTGTTAAATACATACATTTTATTATATGGCCAGTATTTATATCCAACAACAGTAAGAGGCAGATAAGAAGCGATCCTGTCATCGGTCATCGCAGTACAATTTATAACTTATTCATGAATTTATGTCGAATTTCACCAACCACTTAACAGACTATAAGAGTTAACAGCTGTCAAAATATATGGACTAACAGTCGATTAACATTGATTAACATTTAACATCGTTTGGTGAAATTGGCACTTAAGGTTACAATTTCACTTGAGCACAGACGTATTTATTTCAACATCCTTTTTTCCTTCTACTACTAATAAATAATCTTTTTTTTTTCTTTTTAAATAATCCGTCAACATGTACATTTTGTAGGTCCAATAAACTTATTAATATCTCTACAGCGGACTCAGCAGGGTTGCACAGATTGGAGAGTCCTTCACAAACTCGAGGGCACTCCCCAGGTTTGTTCTTTCCGTAGTACAAGGGCTTGAAATTGTTTTACTATAGCTTGATAATATTTTGATAAGAGGACAACGGAGTACGAGGACATTTTGTTTGTGGCTGTTGTAAATGAGCTATAGATATAAAAATCAGAATCAGATTTATTACAAATAAATATTTATTTCTCTATACAAGTATGTGCATGGTTTTGTAAGACGTATGTATTGAATTGGTTACGTTATATTAATGTATAATTTTTGAAAAAAGTACACCACGATACGATAACAATACGATAACACGTCAAAACCAATTTGGTTTTACCGCGTAGAATAAAGGCCCAGTCCTAACACCTTTTAAAATCTGTAAGCCGTTTAGTTTACCGGTCACGAAGAATGGTTAACATAACATACATACTCGTACAGTCAACCAATTTGATTCCTAGGAAGCTATGGATTATGTTATAAAAAGACGTTGACAACCAAACGTGACGGACTTCTTTTGATTTGGTTGACAACGTAACGTTGACATAGTCAATAGTGGCTTAGGAATCAAATTGGTTGACTGTACACACATAATGTATGGATATACAACCGCCTGACGGTCTTATCATATCTTGCAGCTGGGCCGTTTCGAATACACTTCGATCCTTTACGATCTTTTGTGCAATTACCCTTTTACACACTCAGCAGCTGTTCGAATGTTAACATCCCAAAGCCAATTTTGTCTATCTACGCAAAATTCTCACTTTTTAATTTATCTATAAATTAGATCAGTAGTTAAGAACTCCCCATCGGCACACAAACGTCTTCAAGGTTTTGCTTAGATGGGCATTGTACCTACTATGTATTTTCTTTGTCTTAATCAATAAATAAGAAGTACAAAAAAACCTCACGATGTTTTTCCTTCACTATAGAGCATCGAATATTGTACTGTCGTTAGAGAATCTTATTGGAATATGGCAAACGCGGGTGTTGCAACTCGGTACTTTACGATGACGAATCTACACTCTAAGCCATGGACGCTCTCACCACCTGACTGTTACAGATTGCCTTTGGACATTAAATCCGCCATTTTATTTTTACTTTGCAATAAGGTTTAAATACATATTTAATACTACCCTCCTTCGGTAATACCGGTAAATATAAAATAAAACCACATCTCGGTCGTATAGTCGACTTATTTCTAAAATTACCGCATCGCCATAAAAACCGGCCGAAATTTCATTACTTTCCCCCACATAAGAAAATAAACAGGGGAGAGGTGCTAATAGAGCGGGTCCTGGGTTCGATTCCCCGGTGTGTGCAACATTTTAGCGGAAACAGAATTTCTGAAACGACGCCCTAGAAAGAGGAACATTATCTTACATTATAAATGTTACGCTCAAACTTTGTCGAATGCTAGGAGTATATGGGATCAAAGAAAATGTATGCCGGGACTTATTTCTGAAGACAAAATTGGGACCGATATACAACGTACGACACACGTGTTGATAGAAATAATCCCTACTTCAGGGGCACGTTTTATAAAGCTATAAGTTACAATTTTACAGGTCTAAACTGGCAGCACTGCTCAAATGGCTGGTCGTCATTGGTCGAGGTTGTGTCAAATGGAAACTTGTAACCTGTAAATTGTAATTTGTAGCTTTATAAAACGGGCCCCAGGAGTCTGCCGTTTGGCCGAAATATGTTTGTCAAAATATGTCGTTTCCCAACCGTTTCATTTGCAAACCCAATGTTTTTCCTGTAACTGTAAATATTTCAGGATTTATTTCAGTACCATCGTGTACAACCCTATAGGTTAGGTTAGTTTTTATAATATCCTTTACTTTTTTTTTTACAGTTACAGAAAACAAAGCGGGTTGGCAAATGAAACGGTTGGGACCAACTTCACTTTAATAAATAACCCTCGAGGAAAAAGTGGGTTATTTATAATTTTAACGTGTGTTTTTGTATCTGTGTTTGGCATCATAGCTCACAAACGAATGAACCGACTTGGATGCGGCATGTTTAAAAAGAAAGCTACTTTAATTAAGACGGTTCTTAGCTAAATTTGACGAAAATCGGTTGGGCCGTTTAAGAGATATCAGCTCTGAAAGAAAGGGTCGCTATTCTATCGAAGGTTTGTATCTATTCAATAGTTATCGTAATGAAAACGAGGATAATATTGTGTGTGGGAATTTGAATCTACTAGTAAGGAAATAAAGTTCATTTACCTTTGCAATAAAATGACATTTTCAAATTTGAAACAAAGATAATGAACTTTATCTTCGTTATAATATAGTTTAATTTAAATTGCATTGATTATGTGCTTTCTATGGCAAACTGGCCTTCATGAGGTTATATTAGGTAGTAGAAACAAAGATAAATGAACTTTATCTTCGTTACAATATAGTTTAATTTAAATTGCATTGATTATGTGCTTCCTATGGCACACTGGGCTTCATGAGATTATAGTAGGTAGTAGAAACAAAGATAAATGAACTTTATCTTCGTTACAATATAGTTTAATTGAAATTGCATTGATTATGTACTTCCTATGGCACACTGGGCTTCACGAGGTTATAGTAGCTCTTATGACAAGCCTTCTTCTATTTTTTTTCCTGTCTTGCTTTTGTAACTACGAGTATATTGCTATTTTACGCTGCGGTCGCCTTTACTGACAAGTTAATAAGAATTTTAAAGTCGCCATAACGATACGATTTAAAGTTTAATTTAATGTGTCATAAAAGTCGTCGTTTTATTACCTCATCGTTGAAAGCTTTAATAAAGTAGGCGACCCAAAAAAGTGAGATCTAAGCTGTTTTGGCGTGAAATCGTTATAGTATAATAGGTACTTATTTTGGTCTTGAATATTACCTAAAATAATGTCGAAGAGAAAAAATATTTTGACTCAAGTTTGTCCTAAAATTAGCCGATAGGTATACCTATTGAATAAAATGAAATAACAGTGAAAAGATGGTTCAAAATGAGTAAGCGGTCAAGATCACATCAAGCCATTGAAGTTGATGCTCGCCTTCTTCGAGGGTCATCTACTATGACTGGAAGACTTCGACGACAAGACAGGATTCACCGTACAACGTTGCTTATATATACTTGACATTGGCAAAATTTCGTTATTATGTAGACGCCATTAAATAAAATAATAATTAGGCTAGAGTGATTATGTTCTTTGACAATGGCCTATCAAAATATAAATAATATAAAGTAACAGCAGAAAGCGACATCACACAATACGAAAATACAGAATCGAATAAAAATATCCTCCTTCCTTAAGCTGTGCACCAAATTGCTGCCTGACGAAGTCTCCTCCATCAGTCGTAAGTGGGGTCGCGTAATCATTCGATATAGGGCAATTTGTGAATACTCCGACGGTTCAGGACTGTGTGGCTTTCTGATGCCATATTGTGATTGGATTTGTTAGTTTTTAGGGTTCCGTACCAAAATGGTACAAAAGGAACCCTTATGGTGAGACTTCGTTGTCTGTCTGTCTGTCTGTCTGTCTGTCTGTATGTCACAGCAGGTTTTCTCAGCAACTACAAATGCTATCAACTTGAAATTTGGCATAGTTGTACAACTTGCTTGCCCGCATCTATTTGTAGTAAAAAAAATATGAAAATAATTTTATTAATAATTGAAAAGGGGTCTAGAATGGGGGGTTCAAAAATGAAAGTGGTTCGATTATAGCAAATGGGGTGTCATATGAAAGGTCTTAATCTGCACATTTCAAAATTATTTTTTTTGAAAATTTTCTGTGATATAATTTTTGATTTATAGCCAAAAATGTACAAAAAATGACCGTTCCCCCCCCCCCCCTTATCTCCAAAGTTTATTAATCAAAAATTCTGAAAAAAATCCTGACGTATAGATAATTACTTATATTTTCTGGGAAAAATAAAATAAAGTGTTCATTATTTACAGTTTTTGAGAAATAACAAAAAAACTAAGAAAATCTGTATTAAAATTTAGAATAGTCAAAATCGACCTTATTGCCTGGAAAATAAAGCTTATAACAAAATGAGTATTTTCTTTTGCGGTTACCAATCATATTATCTTCAATACGGAACCCTCGGTGCGCGAGTCTGACTCGCACTTGACCGGTTTTTTTTGGAATTATAGTCAATTTTGGAAGAACGAAGTTCAATTCTGTATGGCCATTGGGACAATTCAGCCAATGTCATGGCGGGGAGCAAGACAAGTTATCAGTGAAAATGTTTTTCCAAAAGTGGCTGATTCATCATTTTGGTGAAATTAATCATGTCTAAGTCATAAATATTTATAAGTTATCGAAACCATCATATCTGTTCTGTTTAGCCTAATATTCATCGAAATAGTTTTTGTATGACCATACCAATGTAAAAATGGTGTAAGTATCTCAATTGTAATAAATTAATAATAATTGTGTTTACGTATCGATGATTTTTTTTTAAATTAGGAGGCATGCTCACTTAAATGGAACTTGTTCCAAACTAAGCTCTAGGATTGTACTATGGGAACTAGACCACTATAAAGATCTCTTTCTTAAATATAACCCATCATTTTATCGAATTTCACTTCATCGATTGTATGATTTCATCGAATTTCATTATGCCGAACGGTAGTTTCTGCTGAAACCAAGATGTTTTCAGGATATCTTAAGCATTAATTACGTAGGTTAGGTTTGGTTAGAATTGACACAATTTAAAAAAAATAACGCGTGCGGTGAGAAATGCCTTTCGATGAAATGAAAATTCTGCGTAATGATACGTTCGTTGAAACGTGTTTCGATAAAATAATAGGTACCCCTTAAATATTTAAAACAGTACCGTGACTGAGTGACTGCCTGACACAAAACGCACAGCCTGAGCTTGAACCGCTGGACCTATATAGGGACTTCAAATTTGGAGGGAGTATTCCTCGGGTACCTACCCTAGGGGTGCACTAAGAAAGGATTTTCCGAAAATCTACCCCCAAAGGGAAGAAATATGGGGAGTAGCGGGAAACTAATTTCACCCGTCCGAAGGGCGACCTCTAGTATTATAAATGCGAAAGTATTTTCGTTTATTCCGCGTTAACGGTTCAACGCCTCGATTGATTGATGAAATTTGGCACAGTTAGTTAATAGTCCGGGACGGACTTGCGACAGACTAACGACCTTTTATCTTTTTATCTACACTCATATCATAAGTCCTCTATAATGCGTTCAGAATGCGTAGACAATGACCAGCATTACAAGATACAATTTTAATATGATATGTTTTCTTATCTGTAGCTGTAATGAAAAGTTAAAATTACGATACAACTTTTGATAAAGTAATGTTGTTCAAATTTGGAACATCTTCCAAAACCAACACAATTCAAACAGGGGGCCAATTCTAGTATCAATTAAACGTCGACTCTGTATATTTTAAGTAAAGTGTCGTACGCCATTTTGATTTCGAATGACATTAGAATAGGGACTTTGTTAGATTGTCTATGATTTAAAAAAAAACATTCATATTCGTGACACAGGTTAATAGCTTTGCCGCCATTTTGTTTGTTTTGCCGCCTACTGAACGCATCTTACTTATAATATGTGTGTAGATAAAGTAATGTATGCAACTGTACCTAATTAGGCCTTAAAACACTCGTGTGATCTTATTATGAAACTCGCCTTCAGCTCGTTTCATAAAACCACACTCGTATTTTAAGGACCCTCTTTATGTATCAGTTACATAAAATACTATTACCTGACTGCTGATGGAGGAGGGTTATGTGTTTATAAAGCTATATATGTATGTATGTATGTTTGTTCCTATGTGGCGCTCTAGAAACGCGTGGGCCGATTTTGATGATTCTTATGTCAATCGATTTGTCGTATACCCGTATTCACAAACGTCACTATGAGGTCTCAAAGTGCTTACGAACGCACAGGGTGGGTCAAACCGTGTCATTAACAAAAGGTCAGTCAAAAAGGACCAATCACAAAGCTGTATTGAACGCAGAGCGTTTACTTAGTGAAGGATCACTTAAGTATTGTTTGTGTATACGGGTGTTAATCTTGTAAGTGTCACTAAAGATATGACAGTAATCAAAGTTCAATATGGCGGCAACCAGACGAGATCATCTCATTATCTTTAGGTCTCCTTCATATTTTTTTATTTTTGATGATCATTTAGGATTTATAACGATTTAAAGTTGGTTAGCAGCAGTTGGGTTTTTTAAAGCGTTATTTTTATTATTATTTCTAAACATTATTCTACAACATGTCAAATAACGAGTTCAGATTACTTCCTCATGAACGTATATGCGATAAAGACGAATCCAAAGCCTTTGCACAATATGTTACAGCCCAACAAACTTATCGCGTACAGTCAGACAAATCTCAAACTACTCACGGTTTCCATGGCAACGACACTTTCCCAACAGCAACAATAACTTGGTCCTACAGATCCTGTGATGTGACAAGAAAACCATCAATGACATGGGAAGTTTATGACGATCTTATTTAAAGGGGATAAGATCTGTTTTTGGGTAATAAATGAAGGTGAAATGTAGGTTATGTGATCCTCTTCAAGCTATAAGTTGGACATTTTATGGCCTTACCTTAATGTAGTCGCGTTGTACGTGATTTGGGAATATAATCATCTACGTTCTGCTTACGATTCGAAGAACGTGAATACTGATATAGATGTTTCTATTTATTCCTGGCATATTGAAAAAACCGGGCAAGAGCATGTCGAACCGTGTTCAGAGGCGCTAGACAAGATGCATTACGCTAACCAGCGTTTCTATTCGTTTCGTTTTTAAACCAATCGCGTCACTGGTAGATGACGTGATACGAAAAGTCACGTGATCTACCAGTGACGTGATTGGTTTAAAAACGAAACGAATAGAAGCGCTGGTTAGCGCAATGCCTCTTGTCTCTAGCGCCTCAGGGTAGGGTTCGGAATCTGTTACAACAAACGTAAAAAAGGCATCTCTAACAGTAACACGTATGAACTAATTGTCTTTTTAAAGTTATTTGGTGCTGTGTTAAGCTGGGCATTCACGGACGCGCTGTTTGTCTCTGCGACAGATGGAGTGTATACAACTGGATGGGCGTAATATTTTGACCACATTCACGGGTGCGCCACGCCACGCCTCAACGGTGCGACATCACGGAGCGGACTGATTAGAAAATTGCAGCCAGAGAACGTATTCACGACGACGCAATTTTTTTTGGCGCGAAGGCGTGACGTGTTCCAAAGTTGAATTTCGACATTCACGATAGTTTCATTCGGATTGCGCGTTGGAAATCCAACGGACCGCGCCAAGTACTTTTAAACGCTACAGTTTTGACATTCACAGGTCGATTTTGTCGCGGCGCTGCTCCATTCGGCTTGTTGGAGCGGTCGTGAATGCCCAGCTTTAGATGATTTTTAGCCGTCTGTATCTCAGGAAACCTGAACCAAAAATCAAGTCTACTTGGTCGTGATAGTTTTTAGTTTTTAGGGCAACCATGGAAAACAGTACTCCAATCTGAGTTTTCAAGTAAAATCCCTTTACAAATGAACACCAATAGTTTTCCCGTTAGCGTCATGTCGTAAATCAATTGATAACGTTTTCTCATTTCCACAGAAAAGGTAAACTTTCTCATTTCGCCGCTGCTTACTTTCGAAAGCGATTTCTTGTTCAAGGAAAATAGTTCCGTCTCGGGGTCTTGTTATTTTTATTCTTTTGCAGAAAACATTTATTTAATTGATTACGAAGTGGAAGGGCTGCGGGGATATTAAATTTGTAATGAATTTTTCATAGTGCTTGGCTACGAAGGCAAAACTCTTAGAAAATTATAATGATTAATTGATTACGTTTCATGATATTTTTACTATTCGTTTTTTGATAGGACTCTTAAATAAGTAATTAATCCTTAACTACGCAAATGTAGAAAATAATATGAATTTTAATTTGTTTTGATTTTGAAAAAGCATTAACATGAAAAAGCAAACAGAAATAAATGTTTTTGGGTTTACTTTGCGAAGTCGGTATAAATAATACACCAAAATTAAGTATTAGGGTGGGTCGTGGTGGGATGAAAGCACTAACTATTGCAGTGTATTTTTCGTAGGTATGTAGATCGAATCCTGCAATAAGATTTAGTAGGTACCTACCAATTTCACCAAACGATGTTAAACGGTAATCAATCGTAATCGACTGTTAGTTCATACATTTTGACAGCTGTTAACATTCTAATTGTCTGATTAAGTGGTTGGTGAAATTCGACATAAGTGTCGAAGCGCCATTTTGTTGATTGATCAAAGGTTATCAACTTCCAATGAAATATTAATTTCGGGCCCTGTCCTAATGCACATTTTTGACTTAAAGTTGTTTCGTATTACACTCAAATTACCGAAATTTTATAATATTCCAAAAAATAATATAACCTACACATGTATTTGACCAACACAACAAGAAGACCAACAAAGTCCTTTTTATTTTAATAACTTGTTCAATTCAATCAGTTCATAATTATAATGAGCATAACGGTAAAGTTTGGCGAGATCAACTCGTAACGAGCTAATTTGATGACGTCACAAAATGGCCGACGAAATGACCGTTAATCTCGTTTTGTGTGAAATTGGTACGTAATGCGATGTGACATACGCCGTGCCGGCCGATACGTTTTGCATTTTAATTTGAGTGACATTATGATCGTCACACATTTTAAACATAAATAGGTACCTACTTCTAAGAGTTGAGTTAAATTAAACCCATCTGGATTTCGAAATCATATTGCTTTTTGCAATATGGCTACCTTTGCCGCCAAGTTAATATTAGCCCAAGCATGAGTTACCATATACTTATTTAGGTATGTTAACAATTTAAATCCGTCGGCACTTTAAACGGCAAATTATTTAAAATCTCAGACACCGTTTAGACGGCTTTAAATTATAGCTACACTGTCCTGAGTGTCTAAAGTTGCCGAAAAATTGTTCGCCTTCCTTATTTTTTCCCTTATACTTACTACTTTCTACCTTTTATACTTTGTACTAATCAGTTAGATATTTTTCCACGGAAAGATGTACGTTTATGTAATAAAACCTAATTAAGTATTTAAAATGTGGGAAAGAACTAAATTTTTCATATCAATTATACTGTGGGTCGCTAGTTGCATAAAACTTTAACTGCAATTGGGATAGACCAAAAAAAATAACTTAGGGTTTTTACATTCTAATTCGAAAGAATAGGTAATTTTAAGAGACCAATTTCATTAATTTTGTATTTGACTCAATAGTTTTGTTTTAATATCTTTATTTATTTAGCAGACATTTTATGGATGACATGATTATTTTAAATTTGCGTTGGCATTTCTAATAAATTACAACAATAAAATGATATCAAATGATAAAAAGTATTTGTAATAGTGTATTAAAACATAGTATTTCAAGTGGTTTTTGTTTCAGCTAACGCGTGAGATTACACCTAGGAGGGCTTCAAGCCGAAAACGAAAGTCAAACAAAGGTTAAATATACTTTTGTCGAAATATCCGAAATAGATAAATATTTCAAAAACGTAATAATGTAGAACGGCTTTAAAATCCCATTTCCCGAAATATGAACAATCCCAATTGTGTATAATATGATGGACTAACCGCGAATATCAGGCTGTTGTTTAAAACTACTTTTATTAAAAGTTTTAAACCATAGTTAGTTCAGTTTAGATGTTAATTTCTAATATACTTAACTTACTAATTCTATTTATTTAGCAACTAAACATCCAAGCGAAAGCACAGAACAAACTATTAACTCGATCGCAAGTATTGCAACCTGCATAAGTGCACTTAGTCTCAGATGCATTTTACTATGTGTTTTAACTCTTGGCGATACGGTGCAGTTTCTAGTTGCAGGTGAGTCAGTCTGGCTCCAAATATTGGCGATTCGTCAACATGCCATGTTTCGCTCGGATTTTCAAGTTTGGAGTGGCTGGTGTTTAAAATATGCGCTAGTATCGGAAGAGATAGAGCTATAGGAGACGTATATGTCTACCCTTTTCAGTGCTTGGACATTTTCAGGTGTTGACAATTCCTTTCCTTTTCATTAATCATACTTAACGCGGTTTGAATATAGGGTTCGATCTCTTAATGTAGGTACTCATCTTGGCTGAGATGACCGCTTCAAAACTAGTCACAACACATCATAAAAAAAAACAGCTTTCTATGACTTGACTTTATTTTGACAACTCAGCCGAGATTGTAAACAACGTCCTTAGGATTGCAAAATTTGCAGTCTTAAAGTCGAAAATGTCTATCGGTCTCAGATACATACTTGCTTTATTCCATGCCATAAAAAAACGATTTGTAAAACTATATAAATATGATCGTGTTTGTATACAAGCTTTTAAGTTTTTTCCGCTACATAGTTAAAACTTTGTTGATGTAAAAATCGAGTAGGTAAGTATATCATATGACACACACATTTGCCCTAATTTGCAATCGAACCTGAGACCGCAAGCTCCGTAGACTGCGTCGCTGCCAACTGACACAATAGAACTCCTTCATTATCATCATCATCATTCCGTATTAGTCCACTGCTGGACAAAGGCCTCTCCCAAGGCACGCCACTGCTCCCGATCTTAAGCTTCTCTCAACCTTCACCGGCCGATCTGCACATATCATCCCTCCATCTTGCCCCAGGGTGTCCCACATGACGTTTGACTAGACGCGGTCTCCACTCAAGGACACGACGGCTCCAACGGTCGTCAGTTCTGCGGCAAACATGACCGGCCCACTGCCACCATTTATTAGTTTATGTATTCCTTAATAAAACGGATTTTGCATGTCAAAACACAATAATTCCACAATAATTTCTATACTTTATGAGTTAATACATTTAATATAATACAATTAAAAGTTAAAACTAAACTTATTTAAATTAAAATAAAAACTAAGCTTCTCAAATATTAAAGTCGTAAATAATAATCACCACTATAAAAAGAACACGCCCTCTAGCAGGTCCGCTCGCGGCATGGTCCCTATGACACTGGCTGCGTTACCTCTCTGGATAGCTAGCCCAATCCTTTGGGAGAGGTAAGCACCAGCTCTAGGATCTCCGGAGGTGTCTACGAGCCGGGATGACAGGGCCTTAATAAAGCTTTTCATATCAGCTGACCAAGGTCCCATGGTCTCCACTGCAAGCGCCAAAAATTCATAATTATTTCTATACTTATTCAATTCAATAATCTATACAAAGTTTGTCAATATAATTGTCAATAGGTGTCAATTGTTTGGGCAGCGAACCAGTAACTAGTCAGTTTAGCCGTTGAGAAAGTCGTCAATAGTGTAATACTAGTTAAGCCTTTAATTTATTAATTACACTTAATACCCGTTTTTTTAAATACCTGCACTAGGGTGACGGAACCAATATTGGACACTTAAAGCTGAAGGCACCAATAATGGACACTTAACTCTCAATTCAAAGGTCGTAAGGTTTTTATAACTTCATTGTTTCAAAACAAATGAATAACACTTATCAACGTAAGAATCAAGTGTCCATCATTGGTCCTTATTCATTACACGCATGCAACTATAAACTCTAACGTTTGGACTAAACGTGGCTAATGCAGATCACCGCGGTCCGTGACCCGGGGCCGGTTCTTGACCGGAGGGGCTATTATTGTCTAACGCACTCGCAATCGCAACCAGCCTCAAAGTGGAGCAATTGTTTTCATTTTGTATGCAGACAAGCCTTCGATTTTCAAAATGAAAACGATTGCGATTGCGAGTGCGTTAGACAATAAGCCCTCGGGTTCCAGTTCGGGAAGATTGTCAGCGGCTCCGGTTGTCTACAGTGACACGTTTACTGATATAATTAGAAAGTATTTATTTTTTAAATGTTTATTCTACAAAATAATACACTTAATCTTGACGTCACACGTTATCCTGATGGCTTATAGTCTAACGCACGCGCAATCACGATCGTTTTTATTTTGAAAATCGAAGGCTTGTCTGCATACAAAATGAAAACAATTGCTCCACTTTGAAGCCGGTTGCGATTGCGAGTGCGTTAGACACTAGCCCCTCTGGTTGGTACTGTCGCTGCCTACAAAGCTAGCGGTCCCGGGTTCAAATTCCGGTAAGAGCAGTATTTGCATGTATTTGTGTGATATTAGTTCTTGAGTCTTGGATGTTTTCTATGTATTTAAGTATGTATTTTTCTATATCGTTAAGTAGGTAGTATCCATAGTACAAGCCTAGAGCTTAGTTTGGGACTAGGTCAATTTGTGTGAGATTGTCCCCTAATATTTAAATATTTATCTATATACTTAGAAAGTGTCCCTATATTGCAAAATTCATCGAAACGCGACGGGCGCGACTTCGTACGTGTACTAGTGTCCCATTTCTCCCTCCTATTTCTTCCTATAGTTTTTTTTTTCCTCCTTACTTAGCACACCCCTAGTTTACTTATATACCTAACTTAGGTAAAACCAAAAGCAAAATAATTGCTCTTAACAAAAGCATACTTTTAAATAAGCGTCAAAACTTAATCTTTTAAACGGCCCATTTCTTGGACCGTTTCGTAAAAAATCCACAATTACAGAACAAACTCTAATAAAAAAGGCAATTTGTTAACCCTGTTTATTTTCAGACATTTATAACCTAAAGTGCCTTGATAAAATACCTCTTTGTAGAAGAAATTGTGGAGAGGTTAATTCACATTAAATAATTAGGTTGGAAATTGGTCGTAGAACCGATGGATGTTGAGACGGGAATGGCTCAGCGGGCCTAGTATGGCTGCGTCTATATCGCGCGTCAAATGTGGATAAAGCATCCGTCACTCTCGTACTTATTTACGTGTCAGAAGGGGACGGATGCCTTATCCAAAGTTTGTCACGCGATAAACGCGGCCATATTAGGGCCCCTGGAATGGCAATGTTGGCACGCCTCACACTAGGTGGACTGATGGAACAAATAATTAAAACAAACTTTATATGAATGATAATGATTTTGTTAAAGGTCGTCATCTTATATAATTAAACTTAGTCAAGTTGTCAACACAGTACTGTATTCAATTCAACGTCCAATACCTCAAACTCTCGTTAGGTCACCGTAAGTAAGCCATTTTTTCTAATCAAAAACCCACCAAACCAGCAATAGGTACATTTTTCTTAATTTTGACACTTGCTCGTGGTTGGTTGTTTGTTGCTGTCGAACAACGACAGCCAACCAAGAGTTAACGACAAAAATAACTGTTCTTAAGCAACTATCAATAAAACACATCATGACTTCCATTAAAAAACAGACCGTAGGTACTATGGCTTAAAGGACTGGTTATCCAGGCCATAAATATTGAAAAAAAAAGCTTACTGTACAGAAATAGTTGCCAGTTATAATAATCGTTACCTTTTTTGTATTAAATTGGTTTACGTTTTATATTTTCACGAATACTAGTCGATAACGTGTTGAAATTTTTGGTGCCAATTTAATTTGGTGGAAATTATATTTTAAAGTTTTGCTCTGCCAACTTTAAAGTACGAACAGCTGATTAATAATCCAGAATCATTTGACCACTTGCATGTGCTTTCCATAAATGTATGTTAAACCTTACGGAAGGCTGGCCATTCATTGTCCTTCAAAGAGTTCATTAAATCGATCCAGCGCGACACTGCTGGCAGGCAGGCTTGCAGGCTCTAGTAATAACAGATGCCTGAATTCATTATGACACGGTGCAAGTCACAAAATACATGATATTTTCCTGAAAGTGACTTGTTTTTTAGAGAACCGAAGGAATGAGAATTGCTGCAACGGAAAGTATTTTCTGCGAATCGATGCATAAAGTCGTGAACGAACAAGTTTTTATATCTCTACACGGCATAAAACAAAGTCGCTTCCCTGTATGTACGCTTAGAACTTTCAAACTACGCAAGTGTGTATTTTTTTATGCAAGAATTTTTATCGTTGTCTAGAAACCATTGCTCAAACCTAGAGCTTAGTTTAGCACTTGATCAGATCATCTCCTAATATATTTATTTTATTTATATAAACAAAAAAGAATCTGAAAGTACACGCATAACCTCCGAACTACTGCACAAAATTGTTTTTTGTCGTGTAAGGTAGTTAGTTATTGGTCAGGACAAGGTTTGTATGGCAGAAAAAGTATGAAAACTCTACCAGGAAAGTCGAAAATTTTCCACGGGGCGCTAGTTTTTTATAAAAAAGTAATGCAGCTAGTTTATATAAGGACTCGTAAGTTAAGCATTTTAGTGTATTATCGAATCAATGTCATCCCGCTACCGCTTGTGCCTTAATCCAGGTCATCCTACTCTCTCGGCTGATGCATTGGTCGTTTATGCGGCGATGATGCGATCACACGGCCAGTTAGTGGCCGGCTTTACTGCCACAACAACTTACACAAGATATAACACATAGGCAGCTTTATTTAGTAGAGCAACATTTTTAGCCAAAGATATCTTTAACTTTGTTTTAAGTCAGTATACAAGCTGACGCGATTTTTTCTTAGCCACCGACAAAAGAAGAAGGGTGTTGTAAGTTTAACGTGTGTTTGTGTGTGTGTGTGTCTGTCTGTCTGTCTGTCTGTCTGTTTCTTAAACGGATGGACCGATTTGGTTTCGGAAAATAAAGCTAGTTTAATTAAAATAGTTCTTAGTTAGGTTTCATGAAAATTGGTTGGGCTATAACGATGAAAATTAATTTTGTTTGAGACTTTTTTTTTTAACTAGAGCAAAATTAAGTCTACACAAATACTGAGAAATCTAAGTCGAGCTTTGAAAATAAAGTTCAGAAAGTGTATTCATTTATTCCGTAGAAGAACTAATCTTACTTTTCTTAAAATATGCAATTCGTGTAAGTTTCTATGGGCTTTATTTTACTCGAAAAAAAAATGCTTTTAACATACATGTTATATAGTATTGTTTTAAACTCAGCCGCCATTAATGAAAAATCAATAAATAAATAAATAATAAATATCAAGGGACAATGTCATACCAATTGACCTAAGCGCTAGGCTTGTACATATGGGTAAATACTAGACAACGATATAAATACTTACATAGAGAAATATATACTTAAATACATAGAAAACATCCATGACTCAGACACAAATATTCGCGCTCATCACGCAAATATCTTCCCTTACCGGGATTTGAACCCAGGACCGCTAGCTTCGTAGGCAGGGTCACTCCCAACTACAACGCGTCGTCAATATCTGAGAATACGATAACATGTTAAAAGCAATATGGTTTTATCAACTACAATAAAGCTTCAGGGGCTCTAATATAGCTGCGTTTATCGCGTGACAAAGTTTGGATAAGGCATCCGTCATCTTTTGACACGTATATAAGTACGAGAGTGACGGATGCTTTATCCACATTTGACGCGCGATATAGACGCAACCATACTATGCCCGCAGGTTGTTTTATTTTTATTGGAATCAAAATCCGCTGTTACCACCCCATCCCACCAATTACAATCTTTCATGGGTCGGAGAGAGATGTGCATATCTAGACGAATGGTGTTGTCTCCTTCACCTGAACAGTTTGAGCTACTCAATTATGTAAATGGGCGGGCCGATATTTAGGCCTTTGCTTTTGAATAAATCTGCCATTAACGAAGGCCTATTTGTGATTGTTTTTAGACATTTTATGAGTACACGGGGAGATCGTTAAATGAACTAGCTTCAGGGTTGTCACTTCCAAGTAAGATAACCACTTACTGCCGCACTCAAAGACGTCAATTAAATTTAATGCTTGTTTCGAGACGTGATGTCTTATTCTATTGCTATAGCAAAGAAAGTGTCAGCAGCTACTTTAATCAAGCATTAAATTTAATTGACGTCTCTGAGTACGGCAGTTAGTATTTAAATATACTTAAAACCTTTTGCCTAAAATTTTTTTTCTTCCGTTTTTGGTCTCTTAATTGTTATCCCCTCGGTAACTTTAATTGTATTAAAAAAAACCAATGTCCAAACCAAATTTTATTAAAATCAGAGCCCATTAATCACGTAACTCATTTTAGTAGTTATAGTAACTGTATGCGTATACGGACAAAAGCCCTTGTGTCATTTTAGTTTTGATATCGTTGTCTTTAAAATTCTTTATAAAATTTTTAGTGTAATTGAAGCCTCATCTCATTAATTTTATCCTAAACCACTTTTTATAGCAATGGAATGGTCGTTAGCAATTTTAGTAAGCACTGAGATGAAAAACTAATCATTTCAACCATCTTTCCTATCACACAGAAACACAACAATGCGAATACTGCTGCTAGCAATTTGAAAGGACCATGCACAAGATTAAACCAACACTTAACTAAGTTTACAAGTCTAACAAAAAGCAAAGCTTTACAAAACCCGACTGTTGCTAACCAACTTTAAGTCACTTAACCATCATTAAAAATGAAAAATTAAGAAAGAAATCTAAAGACGATTTTTAATGACATCCCGCTTGTTATAGTACGTGAACTTTTTTTTTCACTATGGTATCTGGTTGCCGCCATTTTGAATTTGAGGGCCACAAAGGAACTAACATACATACAAACATAATGTAGGCTGATAAACACATTACCCTTCT
The DNA here is from genome assembly GCA_948252455.1 of Acleris cristana. NCBI lineage: Eukaryota > Metazoa > Arthropoda > Insecta > Lepidoptera > Tortricidae > Acleris > Acleris cristana. The sequence goes on along the minus strand of OX411774.1, from coordinate 2,839,430 downwards.
CTTTCGGCAGTCGGGTAAAAAAATAACCATGGGGCTAAGTATGCTACGCGTGATTTACTGTCATATTTTACGTCATTCATATGAAAATATGAAAATATGACATAACGTCACACTTTAAGATGCTTAGTAATAAAAGGACTCAATTCCCACAAAATACACTTTTATTCGAAACCTTAAATGTTTACCCTTACGTTAGAATATGGAATAGACATATTTGACACTAAATCGCGTTTGACCAGGTTTGACGTATTCTCCTCGCCTCGCATGCTAAACCCACATGTACAGTACCCCAACGAAAATGTTAAGCACTTTAGTGCGTTGTCATAGTAAACTTCAAACAGAACATCAAATGACACACATATGACAATGACAATGACATTCACAATGACAAGGTTCTAAGTATGCTCAAAATTTTTATTGGGTGACTGTACGATGATCGCGCAAGCTTGGGCCTCATTATTATTAATTTTAACTTGATACCCTATAATGTAACGTGGCAACCCTATTTTTTATTCAGTCTAAGATCGGTATCACCGTGTACGTACAGGCACGCACACAGCCGCGTAGCTACGGTAGTGTGCTCTTGGCACGTTGCATGGAGCGACAGTATTTAGGTCTCTGCCCTTGAGTTGCGTAAGTCTGAAAAATCGATGCTAGGGCTCTTGTTCGAAGCCTTTGTTAATAGTAGAGTTAAAATAGTATATTTTTTACCCAACTGCCGACGGAGGAGTGTAATATGTATGTTTGTTCCATTGTAGCGCTTTAGAAACTAAACGCGTGGACCGATTTTATTGATTCTTATGTCAATCGATTTGTTTTAATCTTATGAGTGTCACTAAAGATATGACAGTAATAAATATGCAATATGGCGGTAACCAGACATAATTTTCGTCACAAAACTAAGTTAAAGTTTCTTAATTTTAGTCCTTTATTGGGGACACGTTTTACCTAGTGAAAACGCCCAGTAACGGCATCGGAACTAGGGAATGCAAATAACCGGTTATAACCGCTTTTAACCGGTTATTTTCATACAAAAACAGTTATTAACCGGTTAAATTGCATTCCCTATTCGGAACCCTACACTGAGCATGATCTGACATGCTTTTGCACGTTTTTTTTAATCGGTTCATTTTTTACATTTTACCTACCACTAAGATGACAATGAGGCTTTTCGCGGGGCGAGTCCATCTATAAATTTGTGATCATCGACATGTTTCCGCAAACCGAGATAAATTCTTACTGGAATCCGCTTTGAGAGGATCTTCATCAATCATCTATTAATGAAGAAAAATGTTCCTTGTGATCGTCGCGACATTTAGTATTTCCCGATACATTTTATGTCGCATAATGTACGAGAATACTTTGGAAAAAATGTATAGAGGAATGCAAGAAAGTTGATGAGTCTAGTCAGTACAAGTCTTTGGTCGATACAGCTTTTTTTAAGTAAAGCCAATATAACAAAAAGCATTTATTATTTTGTGTAAATATTAATTATTTATCTTTATATTTTTAAATCAATGTCTTGACAGCCATTTTATTTGACGCTTTCAAAATTACCGTATCTATGAGAAAATACCACTAACGCCATCTGTAACTTAAACCGCAAACTAAACTAATCAACGCGAACACCCTAACGCCATCTCTAAATTATAGAACGAATTAAACGGTACCCATCCGAAATATTAACAGTGTTGCCAGGGTTCGTTGGCACGAATCCCCCATTACTGCACGGTAATGAGGGAGCTGGTTATGGCTTCATTGAAGGATAATGTTTGTTCAACACAAACAAGGCAAGAGCCTAAAGAGCATTTCAAATTTCCACAGCCAAATTTGTGCGGCCCACGGCAATTTAATCAGTCAAGATCGCCTAAAGCGGGTTGGTTCTAACATAAGAGAAATAATATTTGTTTGCACGACAGTGACAACTAGCAGTATAAAACTAAGCTGGCGTTTAAGTACGTTGTCAAGAACGTAAGGAAATAGAATAAGAATAACTACAAAGAAACACAATTTAATATTAGACGGCGCTTGAATCTTTGTTTTCCTCTTCTTGTTATAAATAAATAGGGGCTTTTATTTTGAATATATTTGAGTGACGGAATAGTACTTGGCCGCGAATATCAAACGCAAGGAATATTTTTCACCCTAATTAAACAAATGAATGTCTATCTGTCAGTCATATACCGTACTCCTTCCTTATCTGTAATCTGTTTTTTTTTTATAACTGCTTTATGTAGGTACTACGATTGAAGCTTAAAAATAATAAGTATTTAGAACGCCATAATCAACTATTACTTCCATCAACTTTGCAACATTACCCTACATTTTCCTAAGAGTAAAAACCACTAACCCAGAGATACTTAAAATGTAATATGCGTGAAATAGAGTGGCCTCATTGGCGGAAGCTTAACAAATTTCCGATAATATCTAACAGGCAAAGGGCAAACTGAGGGCGACCGTACCTGGATCGGATAAAGGGCGGGAAAAGGTATACTTATCTCTAAGCATTAGGTTTAACCGTAGTTTGAGGTTAGAAAACAGTTTTTGCGGTTTACTACCTTTTGATGATGCCATCACAAGCTCAAACAAAATACGATACTGAGTTTGTATATAGATAAATAGTACCTATTCGATATCATTTTTTGGGCAGATATAAATATGGTCATGAAAATTTTAATTAAATAAGGTTATTAAAAATAAAAAAATAAAACGATGTTAACGAATTTATTTTTGCGTAAGGTTGGTTTATCGGATAATAATTCAGTTTGTTTGCAAGCGTAATAATTTGGTTGATATTTCCAAAACGAATGAATGACGCCTGTTGGTAATGGGTTTTGATAGTAACTCGAGCGGTGCACGTTACCAAAACATAGATGGCGCTGTTCCCAATTTCTTTGTTTCCGCGCGTATTGTTCTATTTCCTTAATGCTCGCTGACCCAGAAGTCTGCTCATACGCAGCCCTTCCCAGAATTTAGTGCATGCTGTTGTATTGTTTTAGTGAAATATAGTGGATTAGATTTAGTTCCGATTTCGTCCGTGTATAACTCTTTTATGGTTAACAGGAACAAGCTAAACCAGGGTAGTGATTCTTTCAAAAGCAAAGGTGAGCGTACGAAGGAGTGAATGTCCAAGCGGCGAGTTTAAGTAGTCCCGTCAAAGCGAACAAAACACATTTCAACGCGTGTATTCAATTTGGCAGCATGGCTTCTCGAACGTATAAGGCTGCCTAATTGAGAATGATGAATTGAACGCTTTACGGTAACTCCATCCAGAACATAATTAACGCACACGGCACGTTGCTTGTGAGGGATGTAATTTCATTTGCGATTTCTATTTTTAAATGCGTACACACATACGGTACCAATAGCTATATCTTAACTAGGGGGTAGGGACGTCGGCGACACGTTAAACGAAGCCGCTTGATTTTTCCAGACTGCTCGACAAGTACGGTTGCGTCCAACCTTCTTGATGTTATGAAAAATTACGTTATCATAACGCTATACATATATAGTTACTGTTTTAAATTTCGTTTAAATATAACGATATGGATTTATTCGCATTTTATACACTTTCGCAGAAAATCCGACGGAGCTCCTCTACCGCGGAGTTCCTATTGCCGCGTAGTTTGGCTCTCCGGGCCAGTTAAAAATCTAACATAACCTAAACTTAACTCATATTAAGATACTAAGGGGTGCCTTGGGTTTATTTAAATTTTTCATTAGTATAAAAACTGCGAAATTTGCGAATAAACCATGTTTTTATATGTTTTTTATGCTTTTAATGCCCTACGTCAAAGAATCTTGCAGCTCGTGATTCTTACGATGCATTTTAGACGGGCGGCAATGAAGGCTATCGCGGTATTAAGCGCAGCGCCAGCGAAGTTAAGCGCAGTAATATTATGGCAGTAATAGAGGTGACGTATTACGTTATAGCAAAATATCATCATTGTATATCGATATAAAGTTCATCATTAGGTATATTTAGTTATGATGAATACCGCTATGAATCAGAGTTTTATAATGTTATAATAATAACGTTATAGCGTGTCAATAATGACATAATTATACGTTATAAAAAAAAGGTAAAAATGCACACAACCGACAAATTTTAACGGTTTAAATTAAACCTGATTATTTTGTTAAACGTTACTTTTGCGTCAATTTAACGCGGTCATAATTACTTGTGTGCGCCTAAGCACATTCGGAAGCATCATCAAACCACAAAACAATCAAAATCCTTTTAAAAATTAATGTTCGTTGACAAATTAAGCCGTCTCCGGAGAGGCATCTCGTAGCCGCGTCCACACTAATCGGACAGGTTATGACAACCGACAGGGAATAACTGTTGCTGTGTCTACCGCTCAAATAAATCTTACCTAACGTTTGATGCTGGCCTTGAATGATGAATTAATGAATATTCACTGAATCCCGCAAATGTGGCTCGGGCATTAAAAGTAGGATTTGAGGGCCCGTGTTATGGTCGCTTTTATCGTGGTGGATAAAGCATCCGTCACTCTCGCACATACGCTGACCAGAAAGTGACAGAATTTATCTACATCTATAAAAACGACCATTATAAGGCCCACAGAAGAAACTTTAATAGATAACTAGTTGCTCGTACCCAGCGTGCACTGGGTTTTCTTTTTTTTCATAGCAACCTTGTCCTAACAATTACAAATACAACAAAAAAAACAGTCAAATCTGTCGAGCCCTTCTCGGATGATGCTCCATCATACAATGTGGCCATTGATTTTTATTTATATAGTTAGATTTGAACACATTTGATTTGAAAACCCAACTTACGTGAAATACTTACTTTCATAATATTAAAGCCGACCAATTTTCTTTGAACCGGACATAGTGTTCTATAGTCTTCGTAAAAGTAATAGTTGTCAAAAACTGATAAAAATACTGTTTTGTTGAAAAGGCAAGGTGCCGTATTGTATACATTAAAAGAGAAAATTAACTACACGCAAAATAATACCGTCATTTATCCTAACAAGCGAGTCATGCCCGAGGCTACACAGACTCCAAGGCGGTTGGTGTGGACGGTTATGTAAATTGCGAGCGAATTTTTAAATTACCGTCGCTAACATCGAGGTGCTTGGAATAAACACGTCGTAAATAAACATTTGCGAGTGTGCCGCCGGGGCAACACGTTTATTGTACGGGAAAGCGCGGTTTTAATGTGGTTTCTACGGGAGCCCTTTGTTTCCCATAATTTTATTTGTCATAATGTTATTGTTGACATAATTATTGATAGTCATAATTTTTTATAACGCTGAAACTATAAACTTTTCAGAGACAAGGCTACGTTAGTTTAGGTTTGATTTATAAAAATCCTGAAAAAGTAAAAGTACCTACCTTAAAAAAATGTGTTATGACTTGCGATGATTATGACTTAAAACACATCTAAAAATAATTATGGCAGACAATATAGACCCTTGACCACGAGGTTTATCGGAACGCACGAAAATGTCATTCCATACATTTTAAGTGATAGAAAAGAAAAACGTTAATAGTGTTCGCATCTTGGCTAGGGCCTTTTGCTTTCGAAATTTAGCTTTAGAGTGTGACACTACTAACGTTTTTCTTTTCTATCCCTTAAAATGTATGGAATGACATTCTCGTGCGTTGCGATAAACTTCGTGGTTAACTGTCATCCCATACATTTTGAGTGATAGAAAAGAAAAATATGAAAGTATCTTTAATTATGTGCTAAATAGGCAGACTCGCAGAATTTAGCACGTCTTGTGGCTTAGTCATGAAAGTACGGATTCAGAAGCCAGATAATTATATGCTATTTATTTATGTAAGTATTCCGATTTAGTAAATCTTTAACACAGTTCCACCTAATTGTAATTCCACCATGATTAATGAACTTGTAAATCCATAGTAATTTTACTGTAATTTAAGTATTTTTAGTATCATATCAGAACTGATCATATTGACAGATAGAAAAGCTAGTTTAAAACAGGAAACACGCATGAACGTTTATCCTCAAAGGGGTGGTCGGTCCTCCCTGGTGCTAAACATGAGCGATCTCCGTTAACTGCTTTATTCGAAGGTTTTAACAGTTAAAAGCAGTTAAGTGCTTTCACCCTGAGCCTTATTAGGGCGTGTGTACACGCAGTTTCGTTTGTTTAGGGCCGTCACCCTTTTACTGCTGAATTGTGACGTTTATGTTACATCCTAATCGCAATATGATTTAATTCGTGCTCAGTGAAAGGTTAGTTTGATTTACTGTTCAATGTTAGGTACCTTTTATTTAATTCCAAAGTTGGACCGTTTTGAAAAGAAAAGCGGTACCCGGATTTGATGTCATCGGAGACGAAAGTAACTTAAGTAACATTTTAGTTTTTTCTACGTAGCCTATTGTTATAATAAAAAAAGATATAAAAGATAAATTATTTAGTATGCAATTTTATAATAACTGCCAACTTTGGTTTTACTTACCTTCTAATAAACGCTGTACGTTGAGACATTTCATAGATCATTAAACTCGTTCTATTTTCAAATTTGTGTTTTTTTTTGCCCTTACTGCCGCACTCAGAGACGTCAATTAAATTTAATGCTTGTTTAGTGACGTGCTGTCTTATTCTATTACTGTAGCAAAGAAAGTGACAGCAGCAACTTTAATCAAGCACTAAATTAAATTGACGTCTCGGAGTGCGGCAGTTAGTCTGACAAAACACAACTTTAGCGTGCCTTCATAATTGTACTAATTACCCTTTATGTTCGGCATAATAATAACAATACTATAAAAACATTTAAAACAAACGCTATATCCTTCTCAAAGACAAACTTCTTATTTACTCAGCCCCGGCTGCCCGAGGGGTGTTTACCAAACTTTGACGAGTCTTCATTACCCCTTTATCTTCAATTTTATCATAAAGAAACAAGCTCGGAAATTATACTGTGTTTAAAACAAGGAAAATATTTTCCCAATGAATATATTTTCAACAAATTCGGTTGCCTAACAGTAAAAGACGCTTCAGCAAAATCGTTATTGTTAAAGGAAAATTTAAATTTGATCATGGCAGTCAACAAAACAATTATTACTATTAAAATACTGGGTTGCCACCAGTATTTTTTTACTCTGGTCACACTCTAAGCTACAAAAAAATTAGCGCCTTTTTTACCAGAATGACAGCTATCAAAGTTGAGTTGTTAGTTCACAACTTAGACTGAGTTTTGTAATTTGAATAATCGGTAAGTACCTAATAAAAAAATATAAAGGAATCTCTACCATCTCAGGCAGCTTTGGGTTGGAGCCACAAGAAAAAAAAACTTATAGTAAAACACTAAAAAGCCAGAAAATACCAACGTCTAAAAGAAACATTAACACAAAAAGTACTAGTATTGTACAAACGCTAACTTATCCCTTTAAGGAATCATCTTCGCCTCTGTTTCCTTTTTGACGATATTCACCGGCAATGTTCTTAGTTAATTAATCAATTAGGTAATTAATTAGTGATCTAATCTATGGTATGGTTACAGAACACCGTATTTGCCTAACCAGTTATTACAGCGTCTCCATTTAATATTTATGACGTATTAGGAATTCAGCGTTAAGTGGAGCGTGAAATCCGCTAAAATCTCTTCAATGTATCGCACGTGAAAGGAGTAAACACTGAGTAAACAGAATAACGAGTATTTTTACCTGTTATTTTCAACGTGCGAGAATCCATACGCGTATTTTGTTTGTGATTGTTATGTATTTGTGATTTGCGATTCAATGGCTACAGACATGTGTGATAAAAGCGAACGTTGAAATTATTTTTTGGATTTGCATTTCCAAATATGAATTTACTGTCGCTTAGATTTAGATTGAGGTTTATCATGCTTCTTTTCAACATTTTCTTTGGAAGTTTTCAAACTTATTTATATATCTTAAACTGAACGCTTATCCAACATGCTTAAGCTACATGTGGATGTATTTTTCATAAGGCGTTTAGTTTTAAAATAGACGTCACCTTAATACGTTTGAAAGGGTCCAAAGAAAATGTTAAAAGAAGCATGAAAAAAGTCTTCTCGTACCGGCCTTTAGTCTTTACTATTATATTAGGTTACTAAATTAACCGACTTCAAAAAAGGAGGAGGTTCTATGTTCGGCAGCATGTATTTTTTCTTAAAACAATCGCCTCTCAAGTCTTAATGCGTATTAAACAATAACAATAATATTTTAGTGCGTGTATTTTGTCTTTGGTCACAAGATGGCTAGCACAAGTTGTCAGTGACTTATTCATAGCTGGGATCTCTCTATCTAACTTAACTATAACTATAAAGACGCACTGAGCGTCAAGCGACAAAATACTACGAGCTTATTATTGACGCGTTTATCGCTGCGGATAAACTTCCGTCACTTTCTGACAAATATTTAAGTGCGAGATGGATGCTTCATAGACCATAATAAACTCGTAACATGTGATAGCCGCCCAGGTTTTTTCAAAGCTCTGCTAAAGTGATAGGGACCTCACCAACCTACCCCTGTCTTAAGCCGGGAATACACATGCCTGTAAAACGGAACAGTAACGGTGCATACTAGTTAACGGCATGTACAAGTAATTTGCAAGTTAACTTGCATGCAATTTCATCCAGGCTGGTACGCCTGTAGTTGTAGCGTTCATTCACACGTGCCATAAGAAAACGGTTTGCAGCCCTCCCTCATATTGCATGGCAGTAAATCAAACTTCTTGTGATCTATTTGCTTTCCAGATACAGGAGTCAGTGTATACACATGAGAATAGATGGCACGTGCAAGGAGCTGTTATGCAAGTGTGTCAGCGACAGGCATGTGTATCCCCGGCTTTACCTAAAGTCGCCGTCAATAGAACTTGCAAAAGATGTAAACAAAATCAAACGAACCAATTCACCATGATTACTCGACAATCACGTACTTTTAAAGTTCAAGCGAGGTCTTTGCAATAATTTATACAATAGATCATTATTTTCATATTAAGTTTAAGATGAAATCACTTTTCATGATACGTTATTTTTAATAAAAACACGCTTGGTGAATATTTGAGGTTATGTGTCAAACAGTACTAATTTGTTTACATCGTTCACAAGTTCTGTGGACGGCGACTTTATGAACACATGAGGCAACTTAATCTCTAGCAATTAAAAAATACTCGATGTAGTGATAGGCAACTCCCTTGTTATGTACACGCCCTTTCTAATACTTAAGACAACAGTTTCCCCGCAACTGATCCCAGATTAGGGTTTCTTACACATTGTTGCTTCAAATTAATTACTTTATTTAAACGGATACGTTGCTTTTCCTGAAATGTACGATTCGTAAATCCCCTCGTTAGTGGTCCCTATACAAAATCAGATATATTTCCTGATAAATTTGGTCAAATAATTTATATTTATAGTGACCCAAGACTATAGAATGTGGGCCTCTATTCCCGGCAGTTTAACGATATCGTCTTTGATCTGTTATGGTATTGTTTTGACGTCAGCAGACATTACTGTCAAGTAAATAAGAGCTATCAAAACGTTGACAATACGATAACAGATCAAAAACAATATGATTTTACCGTGTTAAATAGAGGGCGATAGATGTAAGCTGCCAGACGGTCGCGTCGAGCGCCTAAATATCATTTTCATACATTTTGACAGATTTCGATAATTGTTTACGTTTTGGCGATCGAATTGATATGCGAATGCTGTCACTTGGACACACACACATGAAATTCTCGATGGGATAACGTTTGACACCCGATTCTTTGCTTAGGTTTTGCATCTTTTGTTTGATACAAAGCTCGTATTTCGTAACCTTTCCGGAATCCACTAATAATCATTCCAATCATATATAATATTGATTTGCCGTAGCTACACATAGTTTAGTAAAGAAATGTTTTTTGTATGTTTTGAAGTAATGCTTATAATATCTCTGTTTGTAAACACATACCTATCACGATTTGTACAATAAATAAACCTTTCTGTAAAAACACACATATTTACGCGTACAAGACACTTCATGGAAGATATGAAAACGGTTATGGTAGCAATAAAGCTGTGACCTTGCCGTCTCATGGATACCTATTAGCGGCCTTTACACGTAAATTTCGGACCGCGGGAAACGCCACGCGCCGTTCCAATCTTCGTTCCGAACCGTACATTATTTACTATTTTGCTATTACAGTTGCATTTACACGTACGGTTCGGAACGAAGATTGGAACGGCGCGTGGCGTTTCGCGCGGTCCGAAATTTACGTGTGCAGGCCGCTATTTCGTTTTCCACCTTATATTTGTAATGTGATATGCAATAAAGAATTTGAATTTGAATTTGAAATAGGCGCTTATGGTAGCATTAATGATGCTTGTATTAATAAAAACCTTTTATTGTTTCAGGTGTAACGCAGAAGGAATGTTAAACAAAGGTAAGTTGATCTACACACATGCATCGTCAAACAGTTGTCTAAGCCATCTCTTAAAGTTACAAGTAACAATTTTACTGGACTGGATAAACTGGCAACACTGCTCAAATGGCTGGTCGTCATTGGTCGAGGTTGTGTCAAATGGAAACTTGTAACCTGTAAATTGTAATTTGTAGCTTTATAAAACAGGCCACTGTTGTACAAACCATAGTGACTATTATTTGATGCCTAAATAAATAATAAAAAAGTCAGCTTAAGTTAATCCTACATATTTTGTAAAAAAAATATGCTGCTGTCATTTATTCCTTTTCTCAGTAAAACATTTTAACCCTTAACGCTACAATGGAACATTGAATTAAACTCTTTAAGTTCTATTCAATTTATATCTCTTTACTATTTGATTGCTCGTAGCAACATTTTTGCTACGTTTTGTGCTGTCTTTTCTCTCAATATCATTGTTTCATTTCAAAGAACAACTTTGCTGCTAAAGCAAGTTACATTTCTTTTGTCTTAATTAGTATACTTTTTATAAATAAATTCTACTTTAGAAACATTTCTCGTATTTATACAACAAACGTTTGTGTTCAGTTTCTATACCATTGTAAAAGTTAGGAGAAAATAAATATTACAGGATGCGTGTTAGTAAAGTTGCCGTCAATAGAACTTGTGAACGATGTTAACAAATTAGTACTGTTTGACACATAACCTCAAATATTCACCAAGCGTGTTTTTATTAAAAATGAATAGTTAATTCATCTTAAAATTAATATGAAAATAATGATATAGTGTATAAATCATTACAAAGACCTCTCTTGATCTTTAAAAGTACATGATTATCGCGTAATCATGGTGAATTGGTTCGTTTGGTTTTGTTTACATCTTTTGCAAGTCCTATTGACGGCGACTTTACTAAAATAAATTGAATGTTAATGGATATAGAGGAAAACCAAAAAGGTGTGGATGGACTGTGTGAAGAATGATATGTCTATGAAAGGTGTGAGTACTGAGTTATCAGCAGATAGAGGAGAGTGGAAGAAGACATGTTGTGCCGACCCCACTTAGTGTGGGATAAGGACAGGAGGATGTTGATTCGTGTTAGTACTGACATAAGAAAAATAAAGATAAGATAAAGATAAACAAGATAAAAGACATTTATTCAGTAAGTAGGTCGCACGGGCACTTTTACACGTCAAGAGTCTACCGGCGCTTTCCAAGAGGAGGAAAACATCCGAAACCAAATACCTACTCATCACACAAATATTTGCCTTTACCGTTTATCGAACCGGGGACCGCTAGCTTTGCAGGCAGGGTCACTACCTATTGAGCTAACCGTGTCAGTGACATATGACATATGGGATGTTTAAAAAAGGTTGTTTGGTTCAGCCCTTTCTTCGCAAAGTATTTGTAAAATAACTTCGCCTGGGTGACCTTTCCATTTTTGACCTTTAGGAGTGAACCTTTGTGAACGTTAATTAGGTGAGGGGGGAGCTAGGGTGTGCAAACATTAGTAGTATAAAGGGTGTTACTAGACTCGAACAACGCACTGTGGGGCATAGAGAATTTACCAACAACCAGGTTGGGTTATTTGTATACCAGCAGACTTCAGTGTTGAAAAAAAAGGAATTAATGTAATATATATTATTGTATCTATTAATTTAAGTATGTATTTATAAATAGCCTTCTTCTTGAATCACTGTATCTATTGATGAAAACCGCATTAAAATCTGATGCGTAGTTTGAAAGATCTAAGCGTACATACCGAAGGACAGACGGAAGCGACTTTGTTGTTTTATACGGGTGCTCCTTCAATCACCGACACTCATTTCACGAATGCGTTGTTTCATCGAATTTTCATTTCATTGCGTTTTATACATACCATGTAAAGAAGATATGTAAGCACTTCAAAAAGTTTTTTTTTTAAATCCAAAATGGGTTTGCGTTTGACCTCAGACTCACCTGATGTTAGGTGACGACGAAGTCGAAGGTGGTACACGCTTACGCAGAAAAAGGCCTATTCACTCTTGCCTTGAAAGTACCAAGGCTATACGATTTTGGGAATACAGACGCATGGAAAGCATTCCACTCCTTGACAGTGGGAATAAGAAATGTATTAGTTAATTAGAAGTATCAAAAATTAGCACAAATATTCTCGTATCCTTATTGCAAAAGAAGTGGCATAATGCCATTAGTCTGGTCCCAAGCGGGCCAAGTATGGATGCGTTTATTGCGTGACAAATGTGTGATTCTTCGAGCGCCGAGCGCTTCAACCGCCTCATTTTTCTGGACACATTTTTGTAGAAGCGGCTGCAGATTCCGATTTCGTTTCTGGTTAGGTTAGTTTAAGTATCTAAGTTTACCGGACATCTAACAAATGTCCAAAAACGGCATCAAAATATATGCCCAATTCTTCAAAAATATGTCCTGATAAATGAGGCGGTTGAAACGCTCAAAGAATAACGGTATACCACGTAAAGTTCGGACCGCGGGAAACGCCATGCGCCGTTCCAATCTTCGTTCCGAACCATATTAGGCCCCCTGGTGAATAGCGGTGACGAGCGGCGCCGGCGTCGTAATGAGGGCTTAAGGAGCTCAGACCGTGACGTCATATGCTGTGGCTATACTGGCTGCACAATGGCACAATTTCGGTTATGCTGAGATTGCAAAAAATCTAAATTATATCACACTAATATTATAAATTGAAAGTTTGCATGGAGTTTGATGAGCGGTGCCGACGTCGTAGTGGAGTTTAAGGAGCTCAGATTCGTATTGCGTCATATGCTGTGGCTGTACAGGGTATGACGTCATTGTTGTGGTCACACATGCGGTGATGCTGAGATTGCAACCATATTAATTTGTAATTCTATCACACTTATATTATAAATGCGGAAGTTTGCTTTGATTTTGACGAGCGGCGCTGCCATTAATTTATAAATTAACTAGAAGACGCCCGCGACTTCGTACGTGTAGAATTAGTTTCCCGCTACTCCCCCCATTTCTTCCCGTTGGGGGTCGATTTTCGGAAAATCCTTTCTTAGTGCTCACTTACATGGAACCCCTGTACCAAATTTCAACTTTCTAGGTACAGTAGTTTCGGCTGTGCGTTGATATATAAGTCAGTCAGGTTTGCCTTTTATATACCTAGATTTGTAATTTTATCGTGTTCCGATTTGTCCGGGATTACTATGTAGTTTAAATATGTTCTCACTTTACTATACACTAAAGACCATAGCCCTTTTATTTCCTTCCCAAATCTTCGGGTATTAAAACTGAATCCCTCCCAAATTTAATTAAACTGCCTACGAGACTCGCGAATTTCATTATCACCTTTAATAATAGCAATCGAAATGGACACTTAAGTTGTACGCTGCAAGATATAATATCAATTTATGCAAGTTAATTGGCACCTAGAGGCGTCAAGCCTTTGCCTCGTCAATTAAAGGACAGTAATGTAGGGTTGTCACTGTCTAACCCGACTGTCCAAAAGTAGGTTAAATGTATATGTGTTAAAAATAACCAAAAAAAAAGAAATTAAAAAATAATGTCAACCCTAGTAAGCTGTCATCTCAGTTATACAACTAGGGCATGCACCCGGTTCTACCCGGTTCTGAAATACCCGGGTATACCCGGTTCCTTTAAGGTATGCGTAGAACCGGTTCCAAATGCAATAAACCCGGTTCCCCCGGGTTTCAAAAATAAGTAAAAGTGGTTTAATTTCACAGAATTTATTTCACTAAATATTTCATAGAATGTATTAGTTGCAAGCTGGCATCGTCGCATGCACTCATCGTTTGAATGGTAATGAGAATATAATATAAAAATGACAGCCAGGGCCCGGGAAGAAGAAAAGCAGATTATTTTATTTATATCATCTCACCACATCATACCTATATGATTTTCTAAAACTTGTTGATTTTCAGATTTTAAACGTTTTAAGTTTTGATTTTGACTGATAATGAAAAGACTACTTGGGTTTGAATTTCGAATACCTACTAATATTTAACAAGTAAATAAATAAAGACAAGTACTTAGATAATGAATATCGTTCAGTAAGAAAATTTTTTTCTTTAACATAATAGTTTTTATTTCATATAACACCACAAAAAAAAAACTGATTTGTTGTGTGCTTTTGTTAATTTTGTGATATTACGATAATAAAAATAGATAGGTATTAACAAACAAACAAGAATTAAGTAAGCAAATAAATGCTGATTACAGTGATTACATAATATAAAACTTTTTCATTTCATATTCCTCATAATAGTGCTTTAATTTATCTATAATTTATTTTAATCACAAAAAAGTTTCAATTTTATCACCCAGAACCGGGGGAACCGGTTCTCCCGGTTCTATATGCATTCCAGAACCGGGTATCAAAAATCTGGAACCGGGACCGGTTCTGCATGCCCTATATACAACCCATAGAGGTTGACATGTTATTTTTATAATTTCTGTTTTTTGGTATTTTTGTAACACGTTGTATGAATACAGAATGAAAAAACGCCGTTATAAAAAAAATATCTTTAGTACAATGTAAGGGGAAAAATTCATTTTATATGGAATTACGTACAAAAAAAACCTTTTAAAGTTTTTCCTTTTCCATTGTGCTCATTGACCATGCCATCGGTTTTTTTTTTCTAGACTTGCTATCAACCGCCTAGACTCTCTTTAGTACCAATTTCACCAAACGATGTTAAATTTAATCAATGTTAATCGACTGTTAGTTCATATATTTTGACAGCTGTTAACGCTCTAATCGTCTGTTAAGTGGTTAACATCTTATGGTGAAATTGGTACTTAGTCTCTTAACTGGATTTGGCTGTAGTAGCGTATTGGATAGAGGGTTTGGATGAGTGGCCAATCGGACTTTGTAGTTCGTTGAGTAACGTTTTGCTTCCTCGTTTAATGTTTACGACGACATACTGTAATTTAAATCATTAGGTAATAACGTAGAACCGGGATTTGTTATCCCTTCCCAAGGCGTCAATTATTAACGACACCAGACAGAGTTCTCTATCATAGAAATGATCTCTACTTTCTGCTTGCAATTATTCGCTGAGGAGTAGTGATTTAAAAAATATTCAACTCTTAAAGGTAATAAAATGTCCTCGCACTCATTAAAAAAATGTTTTATAAAAATACGGTCCTTGCCATCCCTGCCCAGGAACTGTAGTTATTCAAAGAATTTCAAAAGAATAGTCGACAGCTCTCAACGGTAATTATGGCGCCATTTGCAAAATAGACCCCTTCGTCCCTCACTAAACGGTAAATTACATAATATTATTATTTTCAAGCGAAACAAAAGGAGCTTTTTATTTTTTAATTAAATATTACCCTAGAAATGTTTGCCCGGTCGTAAATTTAGTTAAAAAGCTAGGCTTTTGTGAAAGCAACGTTAATTTACTCGGTTACTTTTTGAAAAAGGAATGCGAAACGCGCTAATGTGATTGGCGTCTTTGAAATGTGGTTTAATGAAATGAATTCTTGGATTGTTGACGTTTAGCGGATGTGTTTTTCTTTAAAATAGTTGTAGCTGTATAATTCAGTCAATTTACGAGTAGAAAAGGATTAAAATGATCTTAAAACACCTCTATACTCGGAAGCAAGGCATATTAAATAGGTGATTAATCATTTAAACTGTTGAATGTCGTCGAAAGTTTTGTGGCAATGTAGTATTTTGAGAAATCAATAAAACTGGATGATATACGTTTTTACGTGTACCTAAGTATGAAATATTACGGGGACCATAATAGAATAGAAAACATTTATTTCGCTTAATTTTTAAAATATTTTTACTAGAAAATAGATTATCCAATAGATTGATCCAACTATAGTTGTGTTTGAACTTTACTTTGTTTATTTATTACTAGCTTATGCCTGCGACTCCGTCCGCGTAGAAGTCGTTTATCGCTGCTCCCTCGGGATCTGTCTAATTTTCCGGGATAAAAAGTAGCCTATGTAAAAAGTAGTCCCCGGGACTCAAGCTATCTCCATACTAAATTTCATCTAAATCGGTTCAGCGGTTTAAGCGTGAAGAGGTAACAGACAGACAGACTTTCACATTTATAATATTAGTATGGATGATCTCATGATTGAAAACAATTGATACAGGTGGAAACAAGTGGTCTCTGCCTACCCCTCGGGGAAACAGGCGTGATTTAATGTATGTATGTATGATACATGTATTGCCAATCGATTACATTGTAGAATTAAAAAATATCTTGACACGTAAAAAGACGAAAATTATAACAACCTATATCTGTTAATGCCCAATCAGTATTTCAGATGACGGAATTTGCAGACCAATTTCACCAAACGATGTTAAATTTAATCAATGTTAATCGACTGTTAGTTCATACATTTTGACAGCTGTTAACGCTCTAATCGTCTGTTAAGTGGTTAACATCGTTTGCTATAACTATGTTAACTGTTAATCACTGTTAATCGACTGTTAGTTCATACATTTTGACAGATTTTAACACTCTTATCGTCTGTTAAGTTGTCGGTGAAGTTCGACATTAAGGTCATTCTGAATCCTTTGTGTCTGTAATCAATGTTCCTATTGAATATTGAATACATTTTATACAGTTTTTTATACAGGGACGGCATACGAGCACACATGCCACCTGATGGTAAGCGGCATGTGTAACCCATAGCCACATATGCATTCCCAAGACCAGAATCATAAGACTGCAATCCTAAGGGCCGTACTTATAAACTCATCTTGGCTGTGATGCCCGTCACAAGATAGGGTAGAAGTAGCGGTTTTGGTCATCCTTACACCGTTTTTGGCCACTCTAAATTTTAACTAATAACTAAAGCATTTTGATTTTTTTTGCGTAATTATGAAATCTAGTCCCTTTTCACTGTTGTACGTTTGGCTATTTATTAGTTATCCCAATCGCTCAAAGGTTAACTGGAAGAGATCCCTTAAAGGGATAAGTTCCTTTTTTTTGTCTATTTTGTTGTTTATTATTTTCCTGTTTGTACAATAAAGTATTTACATACATAAGTATATACAAACATATTTTTATATTTTATCTTTAAATTAATCTTAATTTATAACTATTTAAGAATATTATTTTTAATTTTACAGTATTTTTGATGCTCTAATCTACTAATCTGAAGGGATGGTAACCCTAGTTAAGGTAGAATGTCTCTATGCTAGTTGCTTACCTATTTGACTAAGGTGGAATGCCTCTATTCGCTAGTAAAAATCATTCCAATAGCTACATTGCTGCATTGCCCGCGGCATAATTTGGGTTAAAACCATTCATCTCACTCTACCGTTTGTTACGCATTTATTCCGAACGGTTCCATATCGGCGGTGCAATAAAAACGCGGCATAAATCCTACATTAGGAAAACGCTGGTAGCACCGTGCCAGGCCTTGCCGGCGGGGCCACGAAGTTCGCGTGTTGGGAATTTCTAACGCCAGTCGCAAAAGGAGTAGTGTTCTTATTCATATTCATCTTACAAATAAGTATTATCATCTTGTCATACCCTTACTTCTTTATCTTCTTTACATAATATAAAATGAAGTCGCTTCCCGCCGTCTGTCCCTCTGTATGTGCGGTTAGTTCTTTCAAACTAAGCAACGCATTTTAATGCGCTTTTCATCAATAGATAGAGTGATTCAAGAGGAAGGTTTTTACGTATAATTAATTCTGGATTATGTAGGGGTGTTACAGAAAACTCACATATACCGAAGCGAAGCAAAGGCGGGTCGCTCGTAATATTATAAATGCGAAAGTTTGGATGTTTGTTATGCAATCACACCAGAACGGCTGAACGGATCTGGATGAAATTTGGCACTTTTAAATTAAAGTCTGAAATAGAACATAGGCTATTTTTTATCCCGGAAAATCGGCATTTTCCGAGGGAATAGCGATGAACGACTTCTACGCGGACAGAGTCACGCGCAAAAGCTACTTAGTGTCCTTGAATAAACTTCGTTTATTAAATTAGATTAGGTAATTCTAGCGTTTCTAAGTTTAATAGTTATCTTATTTATTTTCTCGTCAAAGTAATATCTCTCAATATTTGTAATTTTCCTGTTCGTTAATAAATTTACCCACCTAAAGCCGGGTACTCACGAGCAAGCTGTAACTGTAACCGTAACAGTTACAGTAACGAGCTTCTAGTGAAGAACATGCTCGCGAGCCGCGTACACATCACGATTTTACTTGCAACAGTTACAGTTATAATATAATCTTTATATTTTATGCCCACAAACATATTAGTCTTACATCCTTGTGCATTAATAAGATTAAATGTTAGAACGCCACTTAAGTATTTAATGCTACGCAAAGGCCAATCCTCACGTGTGACCATGACTTCCTTATCCCTGTACCTAGTTATTTTGAAACATTGGCGTTTGCAATTTTTTCTCTACAGTCGCTAATCTGAAAAAGTACGAATGTATTAGAGGTAATTACTAAATATGCAACAAAATAAATACGTACATAAGTATATTTAAATAATTTAATAACACATACTTTCAGAGCTATTTTATGATTTATCTTGAACGGCTTATAAATTCCATCAATATACTAGTTCATAATAATAACGATATCATAAGTAAATTAAAAAAGGCAAGCCAAGTGCGAATTGAACTCGCGCACCGAGGGTTCCGTGCAAATTTGTAGGTAGGTATGTAAATAGTTCGTCCATTTAAGCTATGAAAGCACCTAACATTTCTCTAACGAAAAGATAATCTGCATTTAGGGAGAAACTTCACTTTGTCGTTGGAAAATTGTTGTCCATGGGATAGTACCCATTTCAATGCAAGCAGTTCTGTCCTGCGCCTACCTTACAAGAGATATGATATATTTAGAGGTGGTATATAAAGAATCCATCACTCTCGCTCTTAGATAATGGCCAGAAAGTGAGAGACGTTTTATCCACGTTTATCCACATCGGTAAAAATGACCATAGTAACTTAAATTGGTATTAAATTAAGCATGTCGAACGCTGTTTTCGTAGCCTCCGGTAGTGCTGTATCGATCGCGAAGTTTGGCAGCGGCTGCGGTGTCGTGAGGCACGTCACTACTGGATTCGGAACTAGCTGGCGGCTTACGTACGCGAACCCAGCCGATAGAGTTGCAGGATTTAGTATATAAAAAGGTCGCCTGATGTCTGGGGGGATGTGGGGAGGGGGGATCGCTAAGTTAGCTATTTATTAAATCCACAAAATGTAGGTATTTGCTGACAGATCGTGGCGACCGCTTGTGTCAACTCCATACATTTCGATTCGATAGAAAACGGAACAATAGCGTTTGCATCTTCGCTTGACGTACAGGGCTCAGGGGATAAGAGAGACAAACAGAGGGCCTAGTCAAGATGCATAAAGCTAAGTTAGCAATTTTCGAAAATCTACACTATATTTTGGAATAAGCTATTGACAGATCTCGTCGACTGCTGATGTCAACTTACATTTCGAGTCGATAAAAACAGAAGCGATAGCGTTTGCATCTTCGCTAGGCGTACAGGGCTCAGGGGATAAGAGAGACAAACTGAGGGCCTAGTCAAGATGCATATAGCTAAGTTAGCGAATTTCGAAAATCGACACAATGTTTAATGGTATGTAAATTGGCTTACTTGTCTGCTAGTCCTTATAATTTTGTAATTTTAAAAAGAGGTCTTGAATTCTTGACAGACGGACGGGCAGAAGGATAGACAGACGGAAAACTTACCGTGTTTTAATATTTGGTACGGAACCCTTACAGCTAACCCTAACTGCTAACATTTGCGTGCCTTATCGTCGGTAGAATTATGCTGCGCCATTATTATGTTAATTATCGATTGTACTATTTACAATAAATATTCTATATTCTAATTCTAAGTGAGGTGGGAGCGAATCGTTTTGCCGAGGATAAATAGCGTTAAATAAAACTACCACGTATTTATTTGCCGTTGTATAAATTATGCGCCCGAGTACGTGACTTCTAGAAGTTTTTGAATACCTATTGTTTTAGACTTCAAAAATCCTTATTTTGTGTTACCAACCCAACCCTTAAGCTTGCAAATTCGTATACCATTGTATACTCTGCTGTAAGTTAGCAAGGTAATCAGAGTTGGAACTCTCAACATTACAAACCTCGGACCTCGCAAGCTACTATACTATTTGGTGGTATGTGTGCTTTAACCTTAATTATTTATATAAACGTTTCTCTCAATTCTATAATATCTATAATTCTACCTCTAATATCGCCCTCCAGCTAGGTGGAGTGACAATTGTCACTGGCAGATGCTGGATTCGACAGGGTAAAATGGCGCGTATTGGAGTAGGCCTATGTCCAGCAACCCGCGACTGATACAGGCCGATGATTATGATGATAATGAAAATGAAAGTGAAAATGAATAACAGAGACACCATTACGTTATGATATGATAGGCATGATGTGATTATTGATGATGTTAGTTTACGTGGTGGTATTGTTTCAGTGCCAGCGCGGGTGCAGGCGTGACCGTGGCGGCGACATGAGCGCGGGCGCGCTGCGCGCGGACGCCGCTGGCGACTCCACGCCCGGCTCCGACGGCGGCGAGCGCATCACGCGCCTCTTCCCCAAGTGTCGGCCCAGGAGCATGCATCAGCACGACAGGTACCAACCTAGTAGACAATCAGGTGCACGGATCAGGAAGAGAGTGGGAAGGAGAGACGAGCACATCACGCGCCTCTTCTCCCAGTGTCGGCCCAGGAGCATGCATCAGCACGACAGGTACCAACCTAGTAGAAAACCAGGTGCACAGATCAGGAAGAGAGTGGGGAGAAGGGACGACCACATCAAGCGCCTCTTCCCTAAGTGCCGGCCCAAGAGCATGCATCAGTACCACAGGTACCAACCTAGTAGACAATCAGGTAGACGGATCAGGAAGAGAGTATTGAGGAGGGACGAGCACATCACGCGCCTCTTCTCCAAGTGCCGGCTCAGGAGCATGCACCAGAACGACATGTATCAACCTAGTAGACAACCAACTAGACGGATAATAGCAGGACTAGAGTGGGGAAAAGGGACAAGCACATCATATGCCGGCCCAGGAGTATGGATCAGCTCGATAGGTAATAGTGGACACCTTGGTAGACGGATAAAAGGGAGATAATGAGGGGGGTGGTCGAGTGTATCACGCGCCTTTCGCGAGTATTGACAAAGTATACATGCACGCTATGCCAGCAGCAGGGAGGAAGAGGTAAAACGTATAACCCCTTTAGCCAGAACGTACAATCAGCATAAGATAAATAAAATTGGCAATCGCTTTAGTGGTAATTATTAAATAACATTATTTATTAGATTCTTCAGCACAACACGAGTATATGACGTAACTTAAAGGTCGTTTTTATGCTGAAGACATTTTCCTCTCGCTCCAGGTTGAACTCGGGTCTGGAGGGCCGCGAGCTGAACCTCAACAACGCCTCCTCGGACGAGGAGCGGGAAAGCCAGCTCGTCATACTCAACTCCAAGGGCGGCGCCTACAAACTTAGAGACTCTAGGTAATAATAGATTGTAGAAGAAACTTAAAGACTCTATTTCACTAAAGGTACCTACTAAAACTAAATATACTATACCTACTACAACTACTATAAAATAAATTTAGACATACTACAAAAGAATAAACTGAATACCAACATAGAGACTCTTGGTAAGAGTAGACTGTAATACCAACTTAAAGACTCTAGGTAACATAATAAATACATAGAAGATAGGCATAGTTCAGAAAATGACCTTCCAATGCCGGCAAAAAGAAAATAATGAAAAAGCTGAAATAAACCTATGAATGACGTAAAAAACATAGGAATGTTAATGTAAATAGTAAAATTTAGTGTTTAGTTATTGGTCATCGATTATTGGAGAGATGAGTACCTCTATATATAAGAAATAGCGTAATGCCGGCATTAAATTCAGCGCAGGTCTTCCGTTGGAACCAGTTCGAGTTAGACGAGTTCAAATAAGGAGATCGGGTTAAACTACTCAACATGAATTACGACTTATTCAATTATTGCGGACTTTATAAACTAATATACATACTTTGTAACTATAGGTTGAAATCGTACACGACTTAAATGAGGCTTGTGCAATAACCACAGCAATATTCCACCGCATGGCAACGTGCCCAAACCGGCGGTTGCACTTTTAACCAAAATGAAATTAATAATTTGCAGACCTGGTACCTTCCGTCGAAGTAGAAGCAAAACTCATTACGGTCTTGTTTCTAAAATATTGGCTTACTACTGGACTCTGCACAATAACAAATATTAACTTATTAGCTCTCGGTTTTTTGAGGAGAATTCTAGGACAATATTATGCGGTTCGTTTAACACTTATCTATCTCGAACTTCCTTATCAACCCTCGACGCAAAAAGAGGGGTTTTATTAGGTATGATCCGCACCATGTAACATGAACCAATAATTATGGCTGTTACCGCGCAAGTAACAATGCGGTCGCTATGGTAACGCGCGCGCCCCTCACACCCGCGCAGCTTACCGCCTACGTGTGACACCTAAAAATCGAATTTCGCGCAGGTTCATGTTACATGGTGCAGAGATACTGATATAATCAGTATCTCTGCTTTGTGCCTGTCCGTGGCATGGTAGTTCTCAAACCGATGGAAATGGGTACTCAATAAGAAATTGACGTTGCAAAATGTATAGCACGACAACGATCGGAGCGTTTACTAACTTTAAATGTCTATGTATAATCAGGTGGCCTGCTCGCTCGCATTCTCTCTGAACTAAAAAGATATTTAAAAAAAGAGAGCACTATTCCAAATTGGCCTCAATATTAAAATTGTAAGCTAGTGGTTACTATGGACTTAGTTGGATTGTACAAGTAACTCTCCGAAGTAAACTATTCCATGCAATATTTCTTAGTGAATATTTTATACGATTTGCGACTGGAGTGTTACGAAAACTTGATATAAATTGTACGGTATACAAGAATTCTTGTTTTATTTTCAATAATGCTTATTTGAGTACTAAATATTTTGCTAAATTGTAACTAACGATTTTTTTAACAGTCTTCCATCGCGCCATCTAGCATTCAATGTTTCTGGTTTTAAAATGGAATCACGACTAATGTTCAATATTTAAGCAACTAGCAGTGAACTAGCTGTCTATTTTTAGTTTTATTCGCTTTGGAACTGGTAGATTTTTATCAAAATAATCATGCTAACAATTTAACTAGGCAGGTATCTAAAGGAAAGTGGGTGATCTTGAAGTACAGTCTGTGAGCACATAGAAGATGCTTCGGTTTTGTACTTCTCTCTCACTAGCTCTTAATAAGATCACATGAGAGCGAGTGAGAGACAAGTACAAACCTGAAGTATCTTCTAAGAGCTTTCGCACTGTAGTACAATCTTTTCCTCCTTGGTAACCAATAGTAAAAATTAGGAGCTGGAGTAAGTACCATCGTTGCGAGGTAGTGATATTGATTTTTATTGTTACCAGGATAATAGAAATAGCAGGAGGTCGAGAGTTGTACTCGCAGAGCCGGACCAAGGCGGTGCGGAAGCTCCGGCACAACAACACACACAAGCACAACTTGAGGAACAAAGTGCGGTCGCTGGGGAAAGACACCATCGAGTATTCGGACAACCTTAGCAATGAGGTAAAACTATTAGTTTTCAACAAAGACATTAAATGTATAGTAGTAATAGACGGGGCATAGCGAACAAAAGTGTGATGCAAAACTTGCAAGTCGTAAGTCGTTTAGTCTACTTTGACACGCCCGCATGTGAGGTAGTATCTGTGCCATCTTAGATTCATAGATGGCATTCATGATGCTTATGATCAAAGTTTTTCTATGAAATGTCTCCAATGCCCACTCTATTACCTATAATATTAAATCTCTTTGGTTTTCAACCAGTTGACATATGAATCGAGGGTCGTGTTTAAACGAGACCTCTAGTTAGAATGAGATACCTATGTACCCGACTGCGGAAGTGGAAGATTAAATATAAAAAAAAACTGTTTTGTTATGGTCTGCGAAGAATATAACGATCAGTGTATAGTGTGCCGTGAGCCTTCAAGAGGCGAGCCTACTTCCTTCTCAAAGGCTGGCAGTGCATTTGCGATCTGCGATGTTGTGGGTGTTCATGATTCATGGTGATGACTTACCATCAGAAGGCCATGGCTCAATTTTTCTAATAAAAAAAAAACAATAAATACCTTATTAGATAACTCATTTCTGGTAATTTTCTTCATAACATTTGGTTCCTTTTTTATTTTCTTCAATTCCATCATACGTTAACGTACAACGCAGTCGGGTCGTATTATCTTTAAATAACTTTGTTTTCTGTTGGATTTCTTGGCAAGCTCCGCTAACAGATATGATTTATTCCAAAAGAAATCTAGCACGAAAATACTTTTAGAGAATGTGTTCAATAGTTTCCCCAGCATTTTGAGTAGTCTTGTATTCATCAGCCCATTTTGCACGTTGCCTGTCCTTAATCTCTTTGACTTATCCTATTTTTGGTACTGAGAACTGTGGCGGCTTAACCTTTTGGCATATTAAATATTTCGTATCACATCCCTACACCAAGCACCTAGAAGTGGTATAAAAATGTAAGAGGGTCAAATTGCCACGGTTGATGGTGCATATCATTTTACCATTGGGCTGATGGTCTGCTGTTATTTGTTGTACGATTTGAGCTTGACGCTAACATTATCTTCATCAGGCTCTTGTCAAAGTTCGTTATTACTATAAAACTACTGAATAGCCTGCAATTTTCTTCCAAATATTGGAAGATATAAGAATTTAAGATGATCAAGTAGTGGCCAAATGTATGTCAAAAGTACACAATTAACTTCTGAGAACGCTAGCGTCATGCTCACATTTAGCAATAGCTATAAAACTAGAATTCTTTCCAGATATCATTGCACAGGATTAGCAATGAGCCGAAAAAAATGATATCACGGCACACGTCGCCAACTTACACGAATGGAGTCCAAGAGCCCATGTTAGAAGGAAACATGGGCATACCCAAAAACAGTTCCCCCATTCTGGACCCCCATAAAACCAATGACGTCAGCTCAAAGAGTAGCCCCATCGCTGTGGTGGCGGACGGGGAAGTTGTTGTATTTGATGACAATGAGGATTGGAAAGGTGATTATAGAAATTTCTTTATTTATGCTAGCTCTCCAAACGTTACTCTTTCCGGATCATTCAATGTTGATATAAGAACTAATTGTTGATCTTCCTGATCAACAAATAGCGCAGTGAAAAATAGATCTACTAACATCTTGGGGTGATGTAGTTTTTATGTGGTTGCCCAAGTTTTTCGAAGAGAGAAACATTTTAAGGGCTTGCTTTATTAAGCTTTTGTTCCCTGCTGTTCTTTGTCCTAGTGCTCGTTCTTTAAGTACCTACTTTAAGTGATCAATCTGTTTTAGATTCCAAACTCATCTTATCGTTCATCGTCTTATGTATCGTCTGTTGTATCGTATGCATTGTCTGTGACTTCTAGATTCTAGTTTTTTCCTTTCTTTTAGTGATTTGAAATCATTAATAAAGTTACTAACTACAATTATTTTATCCTGTTCCTTTGCGTTACTATGTTTCGACCTTCCTGATCCAAAATTATTCACATTTTGTTTTCTCTCATTTATTTTCAGTGATATTGAATTCTGTGTCCTTAGGTCTTCGGATGGACCCAGACGCAAGTGATAACGAGATTGATTTGAATGTAAAAAGGACTTTAGACAATATGAAAAACGGTGACAGTGATGTTATGAACAATAAGAGTGAGTTGAGTGAAAGTGAGTCAAGTCCGGGAGAAGAGAGAAGCGACGCGAGCCCCTCAGGGGTGTGGATGTCCGGGGACGAAGATAAAGGAAGAGTGGCTCGAGTGCTTGGGGAGTTGCCTATTGCTGAGTACGAAGGGTCACCCAGGAGATACGGGATTGGCAGTCAAAAGGCTCACACTAACAGATCGCCGAGGCCTGGATTTCCACAGGTGAGTAAAATCAATCATCATTAACAAGTCAAATATAATTTAAGTTCTTGGGTTTATTAGCGGTTACTTACTTGTGGCTCAGGGCCCTTACTAATCTTACTGTATAACATGCTCTATCTCTGTTTCTGTCTTATTTGGATGATATTGTAACTAGTGGCAACTTTTTACCGTTTGTGCCCAAATAAAATAATTCTCACGCTCAACGAAACTTTAGGATCTGTTAGAATAGAACTAATAAAATTACAGAAGAGTACGCAAAAGTTAACATTTTACATTCTACTTCAAACAAAGCATTCACATTGCCATTGCCACGGTACCTACACTTTGATACTGTGGTTTGATTCTTAAACTTGGAAACCATAAATCTCCCAAAACTTCAATGTCGATAACTTAATGTCAACTCGAAACCATCTTCAATGATTGCATCTCCGTCCTTCCAGCGCATAGTGACAGAGAGCAGAGACGTGACTCCTCCGTCAGGATCGGCTGCGTTCGACTACCTGTACGAGTTCTCGGAGACGCGGAAGGTCCTGGAGGAGTTCTTCAGGTGTCCGGCCGTGGCGGGGCACACGCAGCTCAACAGCAATGACGAGATCGTAAATTTTCAGGTAAGAAACGTACACTCGGCAAAATGAAACCCTGACCCTCCATAGAACTGTGTCACAGTGACATCATAAATCAACACGTAAGAATTGTAAAAACAAAATTGGGATTTGATAAAAGTGCGCGGAGATAGTCTGTGCGGAAAGAGAAGTGTCGTAGGATTTGAGGGCGTGCCAGAGCTATTTTATGGTTTTTGCTTTGCTAACTATGTTAGTTCCCGTTTCTGCCACGACTCGTCTCTTTCCGCACAGACTCTAACGCATGTGCTTCTGCATTTAGTGCTGTCCATAAGAGTACGAGTAAACACTCATTAACCGGATAATAGTCCTCGCGTGTGATATCCATGGAGTTGTTTTTGTAATAAGTCGATATGGCGATTGTCTAAAACTTGACATTGGCGAAAAACGCCTTGTTAACCCATGGAGTGAAAACTATTAATTAAGAAAAAACTAGAGGCTCGACGCTCGTAGCGTACTAAAATCACATTGTTATCGTTATAGTTGACCTGTAAGAACTATAATGTCAACAATCATACGACACAGATGGCCTAAAACCCACTATGTAAATTTCTGATTAGTTTTTTGGTCGACTTTGGTTTTTTCGTTGGAGATAATGCAATGAGGCATTAGGTCCGCCATTTGTACTTATTTTTGTGCAATAAATAAATAAATAAAGCAAATCACAATAGAATCCCAGGGTTGTTTACTTGCCTCTGGTCGGGATACAAGTTCCTTGTAGTAGCACTTTACTTGGCAGTACTTGCCAGTATTTGGCAAGGTCTTGCATAGGGACCGTGCTTATAAAGCTAGCGGTCCCGGGTTCGCTAAGGGATTTTTGAGGTACGCACAAGTATTTGTTCCTGAGTCTTGGATGTTTTCTATGTATTTAAGTATTTATTTCTCTCTACAGTATGTAAACTAACTAAAACCATCTCTTTAAACCAGTTGATAGCCAAGTCGAGTTAAGTATTTTAACACATGTTTTGCTAGTACGGGTCGAATATTTTTAATTTTATCATTGTTTAAAAATTATAAACACTTACCTTTTTCAAAGTCGGTTAACCCTAAAAGTATCACCCTATGTGTAATGTTTACGTCGTGACAGATTTATGTCATTCAAATTTCACTGGTGTCACTTTATTGTCAATTATAAGGGCGATTACCAGACTGCGTGACAATGAAAGAGCGGTTCCGGTCAGTACCGGATAGTAGTAGTAGTAGTGGTGGGCCTCGTCCTCGTATTGACGTCAGAACGGAAAAAAGGATCTACAACCATTTTACAGAAAATCTTGGCTTCAGCACTAGAAAAGCGGGGAGTTGTATGATATGGTACGTTTGCTGAACCCCACACCTCTAGACTATTTCTTCTGGGGATGGGTGAAACAGTTAGTATTTAAAAAAAGTGTCGAGAACGGAGGAAGAAATGAGGCTGCGGATTGTACGAGCTTCGAACATAATCAAGTGACGTGCCCGGCAAAATCCAGCTTTGATGCGTAGCGTTCACTTGAAATAACCATCGTCGCTTGGTTCAAATAACGGCCACATTTGGTCTAATCTACGTCGTATTTAATCGGAAGTGTGCACATAGCCTTACTTTAACTGACATTGAAAATGTTGAACTTGGCCTTGACCTGACAACCAGATGACAAATGTTACAATAAAATTGTAAACAAATAATACAGGATGTTATTGAATCATGAATAACTAAAATTATATTTTTTGTATTACAATTATAAATTATAAAAAACGTTAGAATTTCAATAATTTATATACGAAGACCTTATTTATCGCCTATACATGCCCGGATTCAAACAAATGGTTTTAGTAAGTTTACATACTGTATAAGTAAGTTTATCATTGTCTAGTATCCAAAGTTCAAGCCTGGAGCTTCGTTTGGGACTGGGTCAATTTGTATGAGATTGTACCCTGATATTTGATAATGCACTAAAATACTTAACAAATATCGGCCAAATGTTCCGCCATTAAGATAATATAATTGTTACCAATTACCAGTTGTATCTCCTTCTGGGTCCTAAGTTCAGTAGAAGTGTACTTAGTCATCACTCTAGTCTTTATGAAACCTTTACAGGAGTTAGACTACGAGCTTCGCCGGCAAACGCAGGAGTGTCCCTCAGAGAACGGCGTGGAGGGCAGCGACGCGGAGTGGCCCCACGCCGACACTCTGGACTCTCCCCACACGGCTCACAACCATACCAACTTCTTGGGGCTACAGGTAAATTTTTAGGAATTAATGTATGCTAAAATGTTAGTATTTAGTATTGAAAAGTAGAGTGTAGCGAAATATAAAAGCGACACCAACCAAGATTAAAAAAAAAATGCTACCAAGTGACACAAATTGCCTTTCGCTTCACATTTGAGGCAACTACAGCTCTGCCAGGTCCGGCACCCACTAATGGAGCTGAAGATTAGCGGTGCAATACAATGAAGATTGGCCTTTTTAATACTGTTTTTAAGGGATCAAGTTTGTCTTTTTCTAATAGCTGGAGTCAATCATATCTTAGGTAGTTTGAGGTAGGTTGTTATGTTCCCAAAGTTGCTTGAGAAACAAAGAAACTTCTTTTTGAAGCTTCGTTACCGCCATTCCCGCACGAATTTATACACGTTTAAAATAAAAGCCTGTATCCATTGGGAACCGGTCATATATACGCGCGTGAGGAAAACACAACTTCTTTATGCCGAGCCGCAATCAATCATGCTTTATTATTATTATTCTAATAAGTTTAATACTTGACTGGGTTATTTTGCATAAACGGCGAATATATCACCCGGTGGTTACAGTCTAGTATATTACTGCAGAGACCGGGAAGAAACCGGTTGGAGGACGAGTATGAAAGAGACAATATGAGTGATGTCGTGTACTTGAATAAAATAAGGCAGAAAAGTAAACTTTTTATTGAAGGCAATGTTTAAGTCTGTATAAATATGTTGTTTTACGATGATACAAAAAAATATTCCACGCATCGTTAGAAAAAATCACTTTACAAACCTCGGCCGTGAACAACGGTTACAGGAGTCGTGGTCTCGACGTGAACTCATACTCGACCTGCAACCGCTTTCTTCGCGGTCTCTGCAGTAATGTACTATTATTAAACGTCCCAGAACCATAACATAACCGTTATCCCGTAGCAACGCGCGTGCTACCCGGAGCCCAACGTGGCGGAGCTGCACGTGGGCGCGGCGTGGAGCGGCTCGGCGTCGCCCGCCGCGCCGCCGCCGCGCCGCGCGCCGCGCGCCCTCTCGCCCGGCACCAGCGAGGGCAGCGACCTCTCGCTCATCATCATGGAGAACGAGCTTAGCGAGATGAAAGGTAACGATGATTCGGAACTTTTAACTAGAGTTATCCAAGCGCAAGACCTCAAATCAGGCGATTCCATCATAAACTGGGGTCCTAGTAAAAAAGAGTTAAAGTTTTCTGAAGATCAAGTGAAAAAGGGTTTAAGTCTACTATACTCCGTTTATGTATATACACTTTTTTATTACGAGTTAAGTCGACTTGTACCCTTTTTCACGAGGATCCCAGCAGTTAGAGCGCTTTCACAAAGGCGGTTTAGTCGCGCGGCTGTCGCAGTGAAACTCTATTCTGCTCGGAAAAACCATATTGCTTTTGACATGTTATCGTATTGTCAACGTTTTGGTCTTATTGACTTGACAGTAATGGCCAAGTTAATAACACGATAACGTGTCAAAATCAATATGGTTGTACGAGTACGATACCTAGTATAGTTCAGGAAATATGAATTGGCCGTCTGTAATCTTCACTAAGGTGAAAATGAAAATGAAAATAAATATATTTTATTTCCTTAAACATAAGTCTATTTTGACATCAACGGTTGGAACTTCCTAGTAGGTATACATAACCTGTGTCAGGAAGCTCCGCTCCTCCATAAGATCTTTTTGTAAATATCAAACTGCCCTCGTTCTTCACACAGCACAGTGGGTTAAAAGGTTAAGGTTAAGGTTAGGTCCGGTAGTCTTAACGCAGAAAAAAAGATCGCAAAACAGATAACGGAAGGCCAAATCATATTTCCTGAACTATAAGGTACCTAGTAGAATAAAAACTGTTTATTCGCGAGACTTGAGGCCAATGGGCTCTTTTATGGAGATGCAGTGCGTTCAGCTTGGCTAGATGCTGTTGCCTCCGGTTACATTTCCACTGCCATATCCACATACCAATCCATCATCAGATGCCGATCCTTTATACCTTTTTTTAATACGAACTATTGTTTTGTTGGTTCCAGTTCAAATGGACACGAGTCGCGTGGTGGTGACGCACCTGCCCATCGTGGAGGACGGGCTGTCGTCCGGACACGCGTCCGACACCGACAATAACAACCAAATACCAACTTTACAGGTAAATAACGTCTGGTGCCCATTTATCAAACATGTATCTCTTAATTCTCTTTCCAAAACCATGTACTTATTAAAAAGGACTTTAGTATTACAATTAACAAGCTTTTGATAAACAGCCCCCGGGCCTCTGTGAGACTTATAACTACGTTTTGAGGGTTCCGTACCCAAAGGGTGCCAACGGGACCCTACTATTAAGCCTTTTCTTTTCGTCTGTCCGTTTGTCTCTCTGACAGCGGATGTCTCATGAACCGTAGACGGTTGAAACTTTCACATATTGTGTATTTCTAATGCCGCTTTGACAACAAATAATATAAATAAACTATTAAAAGGCACCTCATACAAAAAACTTAATTTCTTTCAGCGTATTTTGCTCCATTATTTCAATCGCGATATCTCTTGAATAGGAAGATAGGTAAAGTCGACTACAAAGAGATTTATCCACTTTTGGACCTTATTACAATGCAATAGGGTGAAAAAGTGATACATCTCTTTGTAGTCAACTTTAACTGTACACGAAATTTTCAAAAAGGGAGAACGTCATTTAATTACTGATATAACAGCAAGTAACAATAAAAAAGGGACCCCGATTAAAGTGAAACGAAATTAATTGAAATGTATTTTCTTAAATTATTATAAAAAAAACCTAACCTAACTTAACTAAGCTACATAACAGTAAACAGATATTTATAAAAGTCTGTTATTTCTACCTAAAATTCATGCGACAAAACATTTCCATGTGTTTCATATTGTCACGGCTAATATTTAAATGGTTTTCAGACTCACTCGTCAGTGATAATCGAAGAGATCGTGGAGAACGGCACCAGCACCGACGCCCACGTGTTGTCTGACGCCGACCTGCACTCCTTGGACCCACTAGGTACAGTAAAGTTATACGTATTCTATAGGTACAGTCGGCCTTATAAGAAGCTGAACACTTTTGTACCTTGTCGCTATAACGCCTTTGACAGATTAGTGCAGCAGTTCAAATATGACGTTAAAGTGACAAAACACTAAAGTGTGCAGCTTCTTATAAGGCCGACCGTACCTAATGATAGTGATAGTGATAACTGATAATGATTTATTTGTAAGGCCAATTTATTAGACATTTGTCAAAACATATAGTAAAATAAAAACTATACTTATTAGAACAGTGATATAGTTACCCGACTTACCCGTATAACAAATAATAACAATTCAAATTAATAAAATTGTGATGGAACCTGTTACACTCACTAATTAGTATAGTAATTAGTGATAAACTGATTAGGTATTAAATATAGGAACTTGTCTATCAATAGTGTTATTAAAATTACGTAGCAATTTGTAAAGCTCTAAAATATGTCCAGACGAAGCGGTGATGAAGTGTAGACGCCATTTTTGTGATATAATTTCTTATGACGTATGTTTTATACGTATGAGGCAAAGCTAAGTTCATTGCTTTGCAAAGGCCTCGATTGCCTTGGGCCCACTTATAACAGCGCATTATACTTCATTGGTTTAGGGACTAAACTTAATGTAAACAAACAAAACCACGTGACTCTGTCCAACAGCCAATCAAGACTGTTTCCTCGACCTTTGACGTATCAGTGTTCTGCTTCCATTGGCTGATGAACAACCTATATTTTAATGAGTATAAAGTTAATTTTAATTTGTTTGAAAATTGAAAATGGCATTTAAGTTGCTGGTAGATTCAAATTTCCACTCAAAAAAATCTCCCTGTTTGTAGTATGGCGGGTCCCACGAGGATATCACGTGGTTATTTTGTTGATATTTAGTTAAGAGATCTAAACCAATGAAGTATAATATTCCAGTCCATATAACATCTGTCTACATTAAATGTTTCTTCGTTAGCGTGCAGCGAAGTATCGCCGCCGCCGCCGGCGCCGGCGCCGCACCGGCCGCCCGACGAGCCGCCGCCGGAGCGCGCGCCGCACGCCGCGCACACCGCGCACGTCACGCATCAGCCGCACGTCGCGCACGCGCCGCACGTCACGCATGATGACGTGTATCCCAATAAGTGAGTTATCATAGACATGCAAGTTCAATGCCTTTAACTCTTTACAGATATCATTACAGCTACTTACATGAGAACTTTTCAGCCCTATAAAATTACAAACAATGTTGTATTTTAGCAGGAAAAGGCCATCGTCGGCTCAAAGTGCAGACTCCGTCGAAATCAAACCGACGAGCGGAGATGAAGGTAAAGTAAAATTCACTACATTTATATAACGTCATAGCGCCTAGCTTTTAAGGCGCTTGTCGGTGGATTAGTTGCCACTTTTCTGTGTTCTCTGCCACCTCCTAATACGACATGACATTAACATTCAGTCTTTGGCTGAATTAAGTAAACCTAGGTCTTCCAGTTTTTCCCTCGACGTTGCCATCCAAAATGTTCAAAAAGAAACTGTCGTGCCGTATCAGATGTCCCATCATCTTTCCTCTTGTACATTCTATAGTTTCTAAATATGTCTTGTCTCGTTTACCATTTCCAAACCTCTTCGTTGGTTTTCTTTCCCGGCCAATCAGTTACACAGAATAATTTCATCCAAAATCATTAGAATGAGGAACATAAGAAAATGAAACTCATATCCCAGACGATAACTAAAAAAAATAACATATCACCGTTTATGCTTTCAAATTCAAATTCAAATTCAATTCTTTATTGCGTTTTACGTTGTAGGTACATAAGGTCTTAAACTTTGTCGCCTGCTTTGTCTTTCATTGTTTGTTTTTCAAAAAATAAAACTTTTTTTTCTGAATATAGTAATAGAATCATTGACATTTTAAAGATAAATCTTTATTGAATGGAGTAGAGAAACGCTCACAAAGCACATAGTACAAGTAGGTAAACAAGTATCAAAGAGAGTTTCCATTAACTTAAAAACAATACACAATCCTTAGCAGATTCTCTATTCCCGAACTAATATCACGTTTCTTTTTAATGCAGCATTTTGGTATAATTTCTTGACCCTTTACTAATAACGTTTATGTTACAGACGAAGCGGACACGGATCTGGAAACTGACAGACTACTGGGGCAGCAGAGGACCGATGACCAAGGATTCTTCGATGACAAAGTAAGTGGATCGATTTATAGTTTTACAAAATAGTACAGTCAACTATATGGAGATGTATCAACTATTCAACCTTATTACAATGCGATTAGGTAAAAAAGTGGAATGGAAAAATACATCTCTTTGTAGTCGACTGTACCAAGATACTCAAGCTACTTATAGTAAACGGGGCTGAGAGTATAGAAACTGAAAATATTAAATTCATAATAAAAACAAACGAATAAATACAAATTATTGTTAACATGCCGAGCAGTAGGTATTTATCTTAATTTGAAACAAATTTTCAGAAAGGTAAGAATAATTTTCCTGTTGTTAAAGCAAGTGTAGGTAATAAAAAGTAAGATTTAAATACCCGACGATTTTTTTTGTTATTTTCGTCTGTGTAATGTTATGTTTAAAAATGACCCCCTCTCATTACTTTGATTAAAATATAGTTAAAATCCATCAAATCGGTTAGGCCGCAGAGCGCGTCACGGAAATATACATACCTACATATACATACATACATACATACATACAGACACTTGAAAAACAAAACTCTCCTGACGCAGGTTGGTAAAAACAGACTTTAGTGATTGTTGAATTATCACCTATACAACCTTGAAATAAAGTACGTAGCGCCCATAATTGGTAAGGTGCCAACTATAGGGCAGTTTTTAAATTGTAACAAAAGTATTTCTCCGATCTTATTGCGTAGTTTAAATTTGAACTAGGACACGGACGTCACGGACTTTTACATTTTTTTAAACTTTTTTTTTTGTTTTTATCTCTTGAGATGTGCTCAACTACTCAAAAATTTGTTTACTG
This sequence comes from Acleris cristana, assembly GCA_948252455.1. Classification (NCBI taxonomy): domain Eukaryota; kingdom Metazoa; phylum Arthropoda; class Insecta; order Lepidoptera; family Tortricidae; genus Acleris; species Acleris cristana. Next base: position 2,804,241 of record OX411774.1, on the reverse strand, counting down.
AATAATAATCTTTTATCTTTTTTAAATTTAATCTAGGACACGGACGTTTTAAGCCTTTAGCCTATACTCCAATTGGTTAAAACGGCATCGTTATCATATTGTAAACGTTATGAATGGACGCGATTTGTACTAAACCGATCGTCGTGGACATCCTTGGGTTAGACCTATGGATGGACGTCTTTCAGCTGATATGACGATTATGGCTGGTGTAAAGCCGTGTCGAAATAGTACATTGTGATGCAAGTAGGGAAGTGTATAATTTTACAAGAGTCCCGATGTGTCTTGGCCCGAGATGTGGGACGAGTGAAAATTACAATGTTTCTGTTTTTTCGAGTCCCTCTTCTTGACGACTTACCAATTATTATTTTTGAATAACTATCGCTGATTAGTTCCACCATAAAATGCGTAGGTAGTAGTAGGTACCACGAGAGCGTCGGTGGCCTAGGCTTAGGGGGTCGACTCGTGATCGTAAGGTACCGAGTTCGAACTCCCGCGGTCACCATGTACCAATGAGTTTTTCTAACTTAAGTGCATTAGGTACCCGACGCTCTTACGGTGAAGGAAAAATATCGTGAGGAAACCTGCACATTAGAACAGCTGAGTGAGTAAGAGGGTAATTGCACAAAAGATACTAAGGGTCGAAGTGTATCCGAAAGGGTCCATCTGTAAGATAAGATAAGATAAGGTAAGTAGGTACCACCATTTTTAGCAAATCTTAGAATAGAGCCCTTGGTTAAATTATACCTACCTAATTACTGTTACAGACAGTACAAATGACGACGCCGGTTAAATCCATGGTCGCCAAGTTCCATTACTAATACTGCACCTGATTAACTTAAAAAATATCTCTGCTAGGTCAACCGGTCAAATGGGTTTAACTTGTCGCGTGTTTAAACTGCCGATAGATAGGAAGGGTGAACTAGAAAAAACACCTGTATGTGTGTTTTCTGTAACATACATAATCCAGAATTTATTATACCTACTTAAAATCCTTCCCTTGAATCACTCTATTTTTTGATGTAAATCGCATTAAAATCCGTTGCGTAGTTTGAAAGATCTAAGCGTGCATACAGAGGGACAGACGGCGGGAAGCGACTTTGTTTTATATAGATGTAAAAATAGAATATGTTGATAGGCATTCATAAAACAACACATTGTTTATAGTTTTCTTCATTTAATCCATACCACGGGTTTAATACAAAAAATACATTTTGCCTTCAATTCACAAAATTACTAACGTCCAATTTTATCACTAAATTCTAATTATATCTTAAAAAATACTTTATTTGGTCACGTAAAGATAAAGTTTATTTACTTAAATGACCGTAGACATTAAACAAACTTTATCATAGTCTTAATTATGCGCTCACAGCGAGAAGTATGAGGTCACCGGCGCGCGCGCATACGATTTAGAGCAAGCGACCTTGCTACAGTATTATACGTGCAAAGAGTATCGATGGCGTGGGAGGATAGTATTGTGCCTACGAGGTTAAGTTCTCTGTGAGGTTCTTAATATTTTCGTTTCTTTCTCTGTGGATGATAGTGTTATGACGAATTTGCATTTAAGTTTGAAACATTTAAACAACAGTTTTAATATAAAAAAGAAAAATATAATGATGTATTTTAATGAATTTATTTATTTGTGACCTGATTATCATTATGTAATAGTTTATTTCTTTTCCGCGCACCATTAGTGTTAAAAAGTGTAGGTAATTAATAAGTAAGTACTTAAGTGAGTAACTTTATTCCACAAAAAGGAAATCGTTTCACAAAACACTTATATGAAATAAATTATGTACAAGGGCAAACTTATCCATTTATTAATTATGTTATTTTGGGTGAATTATAACATTTTTAAGTATATCTATAGTTACGAAGTAACTACACACTTATATCTGATGTTTTTTTTTATTAACCAGCTCGATTCAGCTGTCACTGTCACGGCATTCTTTGTTGTATTTTCATTATCTTTGCCCGCCCATGTGTTTACTCATCATAACACAGTGGCCAGTATGAATGCCGCTAGTGTGCGGTTCACTCGTGTGCGTGTTTGCTTACCGATATGATATCGCGGGAAATGACCAAGTGATAACGACTTATTGATGCATAATTCCCAACACATTTCAAGCGATTCAACATGAGTGACGACGAAAAAGAACCTTGCTTGATCGCTAAAGAAATGGACGATAGTTTGACAGATCGTAAGGAAAATTCTGAGGTTGTTTATGGTGGTGATAAGGAAACTAATAATAATGAAATTGTGAAGCAAATCGAAAGTGTAACTGGCCAGTTAGAAAATCAATCTAGTGATAAAGAACAAAGTGTGTGTAAGGAAAGTGAAGTAAACGTTAAAAGTAATGAAAGTGAAGAAATATGTGACTCAAAAGGTGTCGTAACTGATACGTCGGGAAGTGAGAGTGAGTCGGACAACAGGGAAATAACAAATGCAAAGAATTCGAGGAAAAAGGTTCGTTGCTAACAAGAATAATATGGGTTTTTACACGTAATCCCATTCATGGTATTATTTTGCTAAGTTTGTTTACTTGTGCTGGAGTTTTTACGATTGTTAGAACGTAAAGTTGATAAGAGAAATTAATATAGAACTAAGTCCGGGCCGGAAATAGTCAATACAATTTCCCGTTTTTACCTAACCACGTATTTAGTATTATTTTTTTGAATTTTTAGCTGGTTTGATTTCCGGCTGAAACAAGCGAACTTTAGAAAATCTTTGAATGCAGCTTTGTTTCTTTTTAAAAATTAAAGAATGTTTCCTTTAAGTAAAATGATCTAACTTAAGGATTTAAAGTAGTTCCCCTCCAGGGCCCATGTTTTGTTTTTCAGCCTGTATAGTATATTTTCACTACAAACCTTATCTTCCAAGTCGAGTCGTTAAAGAAGGCCCGATTTTAGCTGTCAACGCAGTACAAAATATGTTTCAGGCATGTTTGAGGTTATATTATGTACCGCATTGACAGCTGTCAAATTGTGCCTCTTATAACTGCGCGAGTACAACTGGACAGTCCGGGTGGACTTGACCGAAGTACTTGGAGCTAACCCCATACGTTTCTGTGTAGTCCACGAGAAAATACTTTCTCACCGATTTATTTATTTGATAAGTCCATGAGAGTGTCTATAAATTACCCCACATTGGCTAAATACACCTCAACAAGAGTGAAAGCAGGGATTTAGGATTGCAGTCTTGAGATTGTAGTCTTGAGAATTCAAAAGTGGCCTAAGCAGTCGTGTGCCTTCTCTTTGTCATAAAAAATATGTTTATTCATGCATGTACAGTCGCGAACTTTAATTTGGTACCCACCGTAGGTCCAAAGTCAATCTGACATTCTACAACAATAAGGTTTAGTTTCCTAAAATTTACAAATGACTTGACATCTCTAATGACATTGACGACTTCAAGCATATTTTTTTTCAAAGGGGTCACAAATTAACGTTCGTGATAGTACATATTGGTTATATTGGCGTTTCAACCGCTGTCATTGTTGTCTTCAAAATATTGACGAAAATAATGATAATGATAATATTGACGAAAATACCAGCAACTTTTGATGTGAAAATCAGCGGACTCGGGGGTAGTATCCATTCCATTTAAAAGAACCAGAAATTTATCAAGTTTATCTTGAATTATATGAGAAGACAATAATGACGGCGGGTAAAACGCCGAATAATCACCCACGACATGTAGAGTTCGTTAAACCTAAATAACATGGCGTAATAGTCTAATAATACAAGACGAAGTTCTAAACTAGAATTATTATTGCAACATGGGTAGTTAAAATAAATAGGTACCTAGGTATTATTATTTGTATGAAATAACGGTAACTAATAAGACTGAGACTCTAAGGGCCTGTCCACATCACGGCGCGGCCTCGTTAACCTGAAACGGCGCGGCGCCGTAGAAAGGCATGTTGCCGCATGTCGTGCAAATACACGGTGCCGTGTTTCATTATAAAGTGCAATATTAAGGCGAATGTCCTGCGCGTAGACGTTAAAGTAGTTTGAAGCCGTTGTTACACGGCACCGTGAATCTGTATTACGCGGCACCGCGCCATGATGTGGACAGGCCCTTAGAGTCTCACTTTTATCAGGTACCGTTATTTCATACATATAATAATAACTGGGTACCTATCAATTTTCAACTAGGTACCTACCCATGTTGCAATAATAATCCTAGTTTAGGACTTCGTCTTGTATTATTATTATATTATTACGCCGTTAACGACGCCGTGCCGTGGTAATGTGGCCAGGGGCCCGTTTCATAAAAGCTTGTAACTTGTAATACCAGTGGAAGTGTCTTTTTAATACATACTGTTGGAAAGAGAGTTACGCTTATACTTATAATATAAGCTATTATTTTATATGCAATAGGCCCAGGCCCTTACTTTAATAATAATACCAGCGTGTTCGTTTCCAGGGATGGCGCAAGCCGAAGTCGCGCACGGTGATGCCGGCCGGCAGCGTGTCGGGCTCCGCGCGCTCGCCGCCGCACGAGGCCGACGTGCAGGACGACGTGCAACTCAACGGGAAAGTACGTCTTTATGTGCATACAAGTAGACACAAGTAAAAAGAGCCCTGAGCGACAAATTACGGGCCAAATTGGTGGGGGTGGCGGGGGGAGTGTAAACCGCTCTGCTTTGCTGCCACGCTATTGGTTTGTCAGTAGACAACATGCACCAACATATACCCTCCACTAGCCGCTCCACTACTACATAGCCTCGCTTTCGCTTTGCTCCGGTTTGAACAAATTAAAAATTATTTCACCGCTCTTTTCATAGAACTTACTTTGCAGAATTTTCGTTTCATAGAAAGATATTTTCTGCTAAACTCGTGTCTATTTCAGGTTGTCTTAAATATAATTCACGTAGGTTAGGTTAGACTTGTAACCATCACAAGATAACCTGACATCAACACGGGTTCAGCAGATAATAGCTTTTTATCAACGAAAATTCTGAAAAGTGATACATTCTATGAAATAATTGTCGGTAAAACAAGGGTAAACCATAAAAAATAGCTATTGTCCAACCGGAGTTGTCCAATGGAACCTTGACCTACCATAGAAAGGTGTAACAGTGACATAATAAAACGATCTGTTTGACACTTCTTACAACTTAAATCATAACGTCACTGTAACACTGTTCTATGGTGGATCAGGGTTGCATTGGGCTGAGAGTACCGACCTTTGAAATGGTGAAAGAATTTTTCGAATCGGTTCCGTTGTTCCAAAAACATTCATGCAGTCAATCATAGAACCTCCTTCTTATTTAGAACTCTGTTAAATATGCCATAGAGAGATCAAATAAGTAAGCTCTGTGCCATAGACATGGCTGCAATTGCAATTCTATCCGGGAGTGATTAAATTTAAAGATATACAGTACTCCCAGTTCCTAACAGCTGTATGTATGGTTGCGTCTATATCGCGTGTCAAATGTGGATAAAGCATCCGTCACTGTCGTACTTATTTACGTGTCAAAAGGTGACGGATGCCTTATCTAAACTTTGTCACGCGATAAACGCAGCCATGTTAGGGCCCCTGGGCTGGTTATCGCATGTGACACTATATTTGTCACTTGTGTTTCATAGAAAAACGAAGATTGCCGATCGCTATTAAGGAACTAGTCGTACTGTAAATCAATATCTAATGGATTATGCTAATAATGGAATTGTTGTCTTTTCAGGATAAGGATGGAAAAAAGAAAAGCAAAAATAAAGAGGGTAAGCTAAAAACTAATATTTGTTTAGAGATTTATTTCAACACCGGAATTATCTAAATACCATTTTCTCATATTTTTGAAGCGGTCTCATTACATAATGTTTCATTTTCATTGATTTTTTATTGAAATAAAATCTAATTGTAACTTAATTTTCTGCCACCCTTGGACTTTTATCGGTGAGTTCAAAGCTATAAATTAAACCGCTTTAAAAAAAACATTTGCATCAGCTGGCAGAACTGTTTTAAATTCTAATATTTGTTAAGGTTACTTTTTACCAAGTTTTTTTTTCTTTCAGACTCAGTTCTCATCGAGGGAGTCTTGTTCCGGGCTAGATACCTGGGCTCCACCCAGCTGGCTTGCGAAGGACAACCAACTAAAGCCACAAGAATGTTACAAGCAGAAGAAGCAGTCTCTAGAATTAAGGTAACATTGGATGTTTGACCATTCCTACCCAAGTCCTTTCTACATTAAAAAAAGTCCCGAGTTTTGGAGGGAAATGCACGCCATGTTGATGACCATAGACTAAATTAAAATGTCAAATTACGTTTGACAGTTTAATTTTTCTGTTGTTTTCCTACTGTTGGTTTATTTTATAGACTTGTAGGAGAGTTAAGTGGTGATATACTTTACTACATTTTTATGACTGGGAATCTAATTGTTATTTTTCTGTTTCATAGACAGGTACCACATTATAAATACAAAAAAATCTCTTAATTAGTATGCATTCTCATAATAATTTTAAAAGTTTAAATAACATGAGGCAAACACCACATTTGCCAGTGTGAATCGGTATAAATGTAAAATATTATTTTGTAGATTTGCATATGATTAAAACGAGCATGGAATTACTTCTATTCTTCACTGTTTCGTGCCTGTACTTAATTGCACTAAAGAAAATATATGTTACCGGGTACACAAACATATTTTATTGTTTTGTGTTATTGTTTATAACAATAACTGTATATAGATTCTATATCCATAAAAAAACACTGGCTGTTTACAAATGACAGATAAATTACAAATTACTTTTGTTTTCAAATCAACACGTTTTTGAAGCCACGGGCACATTTAAAATAACTACCAACTTACCACACTTTGCTAAACAGTGGCTTATGATAAACATGCAGCTATGTGTTAAAACGAGAGTATTCGTCTCGTTCTAACCTGTAACACCGTTTCTTGGTAGATGGTGCTATAATGATAGGCCTTAAAAGTCCACTCATCTAATATTCTCCCGCATTTTCGCAGAATAAAGCATCCAAGTGTCGACTTTATGATCGCAAGTATCTTTTAATCGTTGAATCATCATCAAAAACGAATTTAATAAAAAATAATATTTGAGTTCCTGACTATCTATGAATATACAATCCTGATGCTGATCAGGACTACGGAGTAAGAACTTGAAATTCAGCGGGAAAACCTTAGCCTAATATCTTTGCAACAAACCATGTAACCCCCGGTTTTAAATAGGCAGTACTACCTACCAGCAACAGAATTTAAGCTTTGATTCTCAAACTATAATTCTTTAACATATACATACATAGACTATAACACTTGGATACCAATCCAGCTCATTTTGAAACGTAGCCAGCACAGCTTTCGACAGCTCTTAAGTCCACATTTGAATGCCTTATCCGAGAAGCAACTAAGATAAACGGACCTATCGCACGCCTGTGTTACCTCCCTTTCTATTCATGGTCATTTGTACGTAATTTCATGCTCATTAGGTTAGTGTTTTGAGAATGCTAGTGGGTTATCCTTGTTTCCTTAGTACATAACGATAGTGCCCAATTGGTATTAAAAACGACCATAATCGTTCAAGTGGTCCCAACCGTTTTTGCTCTTATTGACATGGCACTAGAGAATTTTTTTCAGTGTGCTCCTCACCCCTCGACCCGACCCAGGAAGACTATAGTCAAGGCCGGCTAACCTCCTCTGGATTGTCTTTCGCTTGCCGCTTTTCGCTCTGCTTTGACCCCTTTTTTGCACATTTTGGTACAAGGTAAGGCGCTCCTAGTTAGTTTGTACCGTTGGCATGCTCACAACTGCGCTACGAAGAAATCAACCTGATACCAAAGAACTTCTCAACTCAATGTCGTACTTTTCTATCAGTTTTTACATGCATGTTCTCTACAGACAATACCTACAAACCTTTTTATATTTGTGTGACACGATAGAAAAGGACGGAAGGAACGCTCATTCAATAAGTTCATGCGTCTCGCTTCCACGCACAGTTTCATTCTACGCACCATGTTAGACCCGATTCACACCGGCGAAGTGGCCAACCATGGCGAACGGAATGCACTCGCGATAGCTTCAACGCCGCACAAATCGATACCCTCTGTCTAACTGAATAAGATAAGCTTTCATACTAACCAGGGGCGCTCGCTTCTCACATCATTGTGTGTTTCATTCGAGTTGTTTTGCTTGCTTACGCGCCGAGTTTGTGTGGATGTGCTTTTTGAAATAAGAACGATTCGACTGAAAAAACAATAGGCGGGAGGATTCGGAGGGAAGGCAGTCGTAATTAATTAGTAACATTTTTGGGCTCCATACGAAACACTAGCGAGTCTGGTTCTTAAAAATGTACCTAAACAATAATACTATGAGAATATGTTCCTAGCAGCACGGCATAGTTACAAGGTAGATAAGTAGGTATACCTCTAAAGCATTACAGACTGTAATATGCCACAGGAAACCAAATGCAATATAAACTCAATGTGATTATGCAATTAAAGTTAGACTGGCATCACAACTGTATTTAAGACAGTCGAAATACAATGTAATACAACTATTCTTTATTAAACACAACATGCAATTAGAACACGGAAAATATAATAAGTACAAAATAAATGTTGCAAAGTAAGTCAACATTCGGTATTAACTATAACTAATTTTATTCTATCCTATTTTATACTAAATAGCGATCTCTTCCAAACAATCAAACAAACAAAAAAAAATATGTTAAAAGATAAACAAAGCACTTTATTCGTTCGAAACTCAAAATTCGACAAGATTTAAGGGCCTAGTTCTATTCTCAGTTAGGTTAGATTAGGTTAGGTTAGGTTAGGTTAGGTTGGTAAAAGAACTCGAATGTGAGAGCGAGCGTCTGAGGAGGCTAGCCGTCCGCAGTGGGGCTGCGATGGCCCGTACTCCGGAGTGTACGCGGCGCCTGCGGCGGTGTTCCGCCTCACCTTCCTGGGTTCCGTCGAGGTGGACGAGGACAAGCGCCGCAAGAAGCGCCTCAAGAAAAACATGGTGGAAGAAGCCGTTAATAAGATTAAGGTTTGGTTGGGACACAGATTATAGTAGTATCTTCAAGTATAGAAGCCGCTCTTAACAGAACGTTTGGGTAGGAATGTGCGTGTTCTGTGTTTCCCGTTCTGTCGCATAATTCGTCTTCATTTGCACACATACCAACCCATACAAAAGGTCACCCAAGTGGGATTCTCTGATCTACTTGTAGCTTTCGCGTCTAAAGCGCGTTGTACGGTGGGCCTGGTTGGGGTTAGCACTTAAGGCTGATTTTACAGTTTCTCTAAAAATATTGCGATTGCTATGAATTCCATACGAGCCTAAAAAGACGACGAAGAAGCTGAAGTTAAATCAAAAGTGTACTTTCTGTAGTTGCTATCATAACTAAATAAATAAAAGGAGGAGCTCAAATACCGATTTCCATGTTGCCTACTTTGAAAATAATCAAACTCCCATACAAATTTCGAAGGTAGAATTTTAATGAATGTTACTACATCGTGTACTATTGCAAGGTAGGTAGGTAGGTATCACTATATCAAATTTCATCATATTAGGTTTTGTAATATTTGCTTGATCGTGTCTCAAATGAATATACAGAAATGATTTGATTTGATTTGATTTGATCAAAATTAAAAAACCATCAACACGTGTTCTGTGGTTATCCCTTAAGTCCCCTAAAGTATTTCTTTTTAAATTTTGTCAACGGACAGTTTTTTTTATATCGATACTACTTAGAGGATGCCCGCGAGTTCAGAATTAGTTCCCGCTACTCCCCTAGTTCTTGCCGTTGGCGGTAGAATTCTATAACTGCGAAAAAATGAGAAAAATACAGTTTTCTAAGTCCAAACGTACCGATTTTGAAATGTGTTAAATCATGTTTGGTAGTGCTAACACCTTCCGGGAAGTAAGGAAACCAGAACGTTTAAGTACCTATAGGAATTATTAGCACAACTTAAAACTACTTCTTAATGTAAATCCTACGTAAGTAAAGTAGTTTTCAATCCAATTGCTGTGTGTATAGTTGATATTTTTGTTGTAATCGTCTGAGTTAAATAATATTGCTTAAACCTTACCAGAAAAATGAATTAAAAACGCTGCTTTCAACAACGAATAATTACTTTTTCTGTTCAGGATTAACAGTAACAGTATTTCCATCTCCATTTGATAAAATTTCAATGTAGAATTTGGTTAAAAGTTTTCTGTAGTACGCACTGACAATATACTAATAAACAAATGTTTTCCTTTCGCTCCCATGGGGTACCATCAGGCTTTGGTAAGTTCTAAATTCTAAATTGAACTCATCGCATGATTGTGTGTGCTGACTTGATATAAAAAACGGGTCGTCAACGCAAGGTGTGAAACCCCTTAACGTTTGCGAAATAACGCGAAATGATTCTGGAAATTGCTGTATTTTTAAAAGTCTTACACACAATCATGTCTGCATTTGTAATCCTTGTTATAAAAACGAATCTGTGCTGTTATGTGTTTGTAGTGTAGCTACTATTACAAGCTATTTAGCTACTTGTATTTCATTTGTTAAATTCATGCTCTTTTAAAAATGTAGTTTTTACTGATCTCAGCTTTCCGAAATCACGCGGCATCTTAATATTATTAAAGTCAAAATTGGTTCTTGAACCCGAACGCATATTTATCAAGTGAACTTACGTATAAGTAGGTAGCATTGTTGCTTTTACAAGAATTTACAGGCCGTATGTCGTAGTTACTTTCATATAACTTTCTAAACTCGTCATCCATTGACGCGCATTAAACTTAACACATACCAGGCCAGAATGTTTACCCCGCAATGAATATGAAACATACGAAAACTGTCTAATACGTCGCATAAACAAAGTACAACCTTTCTTTTTATTTGCCCTCAGGCACCTGAAGGAGAAAACCAGCCAAGTACCGAAGTGGACCTGTTCATCTCAACAGAGAAAATAATGGTTCTCAACACGGAACTGAAGGAAATCATGATGGATCACGCGCTGAGAACCATATCATACATCGCGGACATAGGGGACCTGGTGGTGCTTATGGCCAGGAGAAGGTTCGTGCCTCATGAGACGGACTCTGATCCCCCGAAGTTGAACCGCACGCCGAAGATGATATGCCATGTTTTTGAGAGTGAAGAGGTGAGTTAGAACGGTTTTGCGAGATTACTAAATTAGAATCCTGTGTTTGTTAAAGAGCAGAGCCGAAGTAAATATTTTGTTGCTTTGGCATGGTTCAGAGCTTCGTTTCCTTGAAACAAATATTTTGATTAATATAATTCGACTGCCGAAGCAATGGATGACCCGATTTCGACAAAAGAGGTAGGGTATTTAACATACATAGACGACTATTTCAAAACCGGGTTTTTAAAGCTTGCTTGATAAAAAACTTGAAAATTATATAACGCATTTGATGTTCCTGGACCGACTTTCCCACAACTTTACTTAACCGTAGTCCCGTGTGGTTGCCGGGTTAGAATAGTGCCACTCTATGTCTTCCCGTGGATGTAAGTAGTAAGGGGCGACTAAAGGAATAAAGGCTTGTGGTACAGTTAGGCGATGGGCTTGCAACCTGTGACTAATACACTGGTAAATATCATAGCCTAATTTTTAGAGGTGTTGGTAATTCTGTAGCTCTGCCTACCCCACCCTGGGAATGAAAGCATGAGTTTATGTTACTTAACCGTAACAAATTATTCCAGGCGCAGTTCATAGCCCAATCAATAGGCCAAGCCTTCCAAGTAGCCTACATGGAGTTCCTCAAGGCTAACGGGATAGAAGACCACAGCTTCGTCAAGGAGATGGACTACCAAGAGGTTTTGAACAGCCAGGAGATTTTCGGAGACGAGCTGCAGATGTTTGCGAAGAAGGAGTTGCAGAAGGAAGTGGTGGTGCCGAAGACCAAGGGGGAGATTCTGGGGGTGGTGGTGGTGGAGTCCGGTTGGGGGTCCATGCTGCCGACGGTTGTCATCGCCAATCTGGCCCCGGCGGGCGCCGCGGCGCGTTGCGGACAGCTTAATATAGGTAAGGCGATTTGTAAAGGTGTTATGTTCCATATATATTTGATATTTCTTATCATGGATGGACTTAGGATCTCCACACATTTATTTACGGGGAATTAGCTAAAGCTGGTTTAGAAAGACATTTAAGACCATGCAACAAGAGTGAAAAAGACGTCTTTAGGGAAGATCCCAGTAGGTCAAATCAGCTACATTTAAAATTTGTCGATTTGTCGTCTGCGGCCAAGTTGTTTCATTCATTATGTGGTTTCTTAGAGAAGAATATAGTTGCCCTTGTCATCGCAAATCATGAATAAACATTACTTCCTACATGCTTCAACTTACACGGGCTTCATAGTTTGGCCAACTAGTCGGGGAAGAATTCATTTATTTATATTCTTTACATGGCAACAATTTTACCTATCACACACGTCACAGTATTAAAACCTTTCCAGTCGCTATGCTTTCCCTATTTTATTTACTTTGGACTGTCACGATTACTTGGCAAGAGTCTAGTATACATTTCACCGTTTATTTCAAACTTCTTTACTTATCCTCCCATCACTACTATCATCACCAGGTGATCAAATAATAGCCATAAACGGCGTGAGCCTGGTCGGCCTCCCGCTCTCGACGTGTCAGACGTACATCAAGAACTCCAAGACCCAGACGGTGGTGAAGCTGACCGTGGTGCCCTGCGCGCCCGTCGTCGAGGTGAAGATCAAGCGGCCCGACACCAAGTACCAGCTCGGGTTCAGCGTGCAGAATGGAGTGGTGAGTACATGCTTATGACAAGTTTCATAGTTACTTGTCGAGTCTAAAGCCAGCACTAAACGGTCAATTTTAATGCACAATGGCGCCAATTTGGGTTGTGTTCTCTGATTTTTAGGGTTCCGTACCCAAAGGGTAAAAACGGGACCCTATTACTAAGACTCCGCTGTCCGACTGTCTGTCTTTCATCAGGCTGTATCTCATGAACCGTGATAGCTAGACAGTTGAAATTTTCACAGATGATATATTCCTGTTGCCGCTATAATAACAAATACTAAAAACAGAATAAAATAAATATTTAAGGGGGGCTCCCATACAACAAACGTGTTTTTTTGCCGATTTTGGCTAATGTTGTACGGAACCCTTCGTATGGCCGGTTATTTTTAATTTTTAAATTTATGTCTGAAGACATTTAAAATTAAAGAACAAAACCCGAATTGGCCCCACCCACGCATTGTGGATTTTCTTGACCGTCTTGAAAACTGCGCAATGAATTAACTAAAGTTCGAAGTGTTTAGCAATATTAGCCTAGGTAGCGCCCGGCACGCCAAAGCTAACGTGCAATAATATTGCGTGATAATGTAGATCGTTTGAGGGCAAGAGGCGATTTAATTAGGTATATCGCGCCATAAAAATATTGTGCAATAGTATTGTAGGTCTGGCTAGGACCACCGGCCTTGAAAAACAAGCTTTCATGCACCTGATGCACAGAAAGTTTGAAACTCGCTTTAAACTTGTAGTGCCTTGAAACTATCATTTCACTCAATACCGATTTATTGAGTGGGGAATTGGGGATCGAGTAATAGTCAAATACGATTCAATTCATGCCTTAGTTTTAATAGACTTCATTTGGATATTAACCCCCTTACTAATAAACGTTGAGTAACGGTGGTATCGCTATACAATGTTTTGTCCTTATCTGTCATTATGACATTTGGATTTGACAGATAAGGACAAAACATTGTATAGCTACACCACCTTTACTCAATGTTTATTAGTAAGGGGGTAAGTTAAAAATCGGCGAAAATGCGGCTTTTTCAACCAACTCACCTTTTATAACAATCCTCATATTTAAAAATCAACTTGATGTAATATGAATGTGTTCAGATCTGCAGCCTACTGCGCGGGGGCATAGCGGAGCGCGGCGGGGTGCGCGTGGGGCACCGCATCATCGAGATCAACTCGCAGAGCGTCGTGGCCGTGCCGCACGAGCGCATCGTCAACCTGCTGGCCACCTCCGTAGGCGAGGTACGTTGCAGCCTTACTCATAATAGGACATTACTTAACAAGGGCTGTAAAAGAAAGAAAGCCCGAAATCGCAGGTATTTGAGACCCGAGCCGTAGGCGAGGGTTGTAAATATGCGATAGAGGGCTTTCTTTTTTACTGCCCGTGATGAGTACACAATTTTACGTCTTCACCTGGCCACAATGCGAGTTTTACCGTGCGCGCAGCGTGCGATAAAACTCACATTATGGCCAGGTGTTACGTAAAATAAATATGCTGAGCAGCGGGATCAACAAGTAACTACCTATTACAGGATATCAATTCTTGGGACGTTCGAGATGAATCTCTATCGTGAATCTACATAGAATGTCAGCGTCACTTCTATGGAATCTCGAATAGAAATTCATCTCGATCCACAGTGATTCGAACAGAACAAGCTAGCTGGACAAAAGTCATTTGGGAATTTCCGAGAAATGATTATAGAGAGTGACAAACAACAATCCAGTAATTACGAATTAGCAAAATTTGTTGTACCATCATTAACTAATAATGAGTACCGAACGTCTTATTTAAGGAGAAAAGGGTAAGTGCATGATTTCATTTCATATTTCGCCCTTCTTGCGAAAGCACATAACATTATTTTTAACTACTGTGCCTAATATAAATAAATGATGGATTGTGAAGCTAAAGGTGAGTACTATATATTTTCTATAAAAGCTGGTACATAACATTGTTTATTGTTGTATAAAAAATGTCGAAATCTTGAACATTGCACTTTTTTAGTGATTTTTTTAATTTATCAGTCTAAAAGTTATATGCCCCCATCTGCCCCCGGTCTAGAACTTATGTATATCGTAGCTGTGACCATTGGGTTTCTAAAAATATCAATTTCTGTCTGCACACTTTTGTACAACTATTTTTTTTAATTTTTTTTCAACTTGCTCCTACTCTGTTTAAAAAATAGAGTTCTTCGAAGAATGGCTGAAAAATGGAAAAACTGACTAAAGTTCTATGCCTTATCGATTTTTGTCCTCGAAATATGATGTTTCGAGTATTTCCGAGACATCGATGAGGGATTCAAAAAATACTATCAGCAGGTTTTCTTCCAAGTCAATGAAAAAGTGGACGAAATGTGGAAAAAGAAAGGAGCGTTTTCTTAAAAACAATAGTGAGTGGATGGAGGGACACTTAGTGTTTAATGTCTCCCTTTATCAAGTTCAGCCTTCTACATCTGTGGACTCAACACCTGGACGGCCTCGCAAGGAGTTTGATGAGACGAGCGACAAGACCAAAAGAAGAAGAGTTGAAGACTCAATTACTTCACGGAATACTTCGTAATTATTAATTGCCGCTGAAGTTTCAGCACGATTATCTGGCCATAGGGACTTGGCTGGAGTTATTAAGGTTGCTACTGATAGTCCCGACAAGTGTAAAAACAAAAAGTGTCAGTTTGAGTAAAACCTCTAAGCAGAGATGTCTTACTAAAGAAGAGGCATTGGCATATTATGTGGACTCAAAATCGACAAGCCACTCTTACAAACAGACTCGGAAGTGCAGCATGAAAGCAGGGCACCAAGTATTTCCATCATTTTATTGTGTTAGAAAAGCTAAATTAGAGTGTTTTCCTTGTGATGATCAAATTATTGTGAACGAGACACGTGCAGAAATTAAACTTCATCTGACCCTTTAATTAACAGCCTCAAAGAGGTTCCTAAAAAATTGACTGGCAATCTTCCTTCCGAAGTATTAAATTTATTACAAATTATAAGTCCTTCATACAATTACAATTAGATTACTGTATTATTTGAATTTTGCATATTATAAATAATTACTTAATAGCTTTAAATAATTTAGGATTACTGTATAATATTATATACGTATTATTTATTAATTATATATTTAAAAATACTAGGTTCAGTTTATTCATTTGTTTTGTGTGCTATTTATAAAATTTTAATTATAATTTAACATAATAAATATCATCTTACCTACTAAAAGTATTTCATTACAAATGTACCACTGTAGTATTATATAGCATGCTTCAATTGTACTTTTTTCATACAAAATATCCAAATCGTGGATAAATACAAGCAGTAGAGTCAGAAACCTCAACTAAATAATTTTGTCCAGCTAGCTTGTTCTGTTCGAATCACTGTGCGATCGCAACCGAGTATTGCCTCACAGGTACAATGCAATAGCTCTTATAACGCAACCTTTAGGTCTGTATTTATTCTTCTCTTTCACTCGGTTAATACGCTCTTATGCTAGCCTAACAGAGTTTACCTGAACCGAAAGAAACAGGATTTTCCTCGGTTTTAAAATTACCCGCAGTAACAGAATCTATACGCATTTTTAATATTGGGAACAAACTTCAATATTCAGCGCCATCTAGCGACAATCATCAACATTATTTCGCCTGATATAATTTTCCGATACCCATTATGAAACTTTAATTCCAGATATTAATGAAAACGATGCCGACGTCGATGTTCCGGTTGCTAACCGGCCAGGAAAACCCCGTGTTCATATGAGCGCCACACAAGTGCCTGCTTAAGATATTACACCGCTCTACGTGCCCTGCCTTCGCTATAACACAAAAACATACATACAGACACCGAAGTATCACCACAAGGGTTCCCTATTTAACCATTTTGGTACGGAACCCTAATGGTTAAAATCATGGGAATAGGAAAGCGTCAAGGTCAAAATAGAGGTAAAATCAAGGTACTTTGAATGAAGTGTCAAAACGGACGCATGGATTGAGATTTTTTATGTAGGACCTGTGACGTATCAAGTTTGTATTGTTATTTATTTTTAAATCATACAACACAAAAATAATCTGGTTTTGAAATTGTCTTGGGCTACTGTCAACACCCTTATTAGATTTTAACAAAATAAACGAATAAAATGCGGGCATTTTAACCGACAAACACGAATCACCTTTATTGCGTTAAAAACTAAAAAACAGTCAGCCTCCGAACAGACAGTTTATGGAATTTGAACACTCTACGCTCATTATTGCAGCTGTGTCAAGATTGTACGTACCTACCTAAAGATGTGTCAAGTTACCAGCAAATCGGAATCAAGTTAAAATTGCCGTCAAACTCGAACAGATTGTAAAAAATCGCTTTTGTTAGTTTTGACACTTTATCACGAAATTGGAGGCGATTATTTTTCTTACTAAAATAATGGTGATTTCAAATGCCTGAAACTGACAGTTTATATTTATCATAGACAATGTTGTGTTGCCATACTGATAAAAGAATCTCAATTTTAATGTTTTTTTAAATAATAAAAGCGAGGGCAGGGCCAGAAAACTAGCTTAGCTCTCAAAATACTCATCTCCCGCAAAGTGATGAAAGAAAGTCGGGAGGCTTATAGCTTTTGTGGCCGAATAAAGTATTTAGGGTAAGTTGTGTATCTCTCTAAAACTTGCGTTCTTTCACGAACTATTTATTCGTAAATCGTGAACGTCTTTTTTCGTAAAAGGACGCCAGTCGGTTCTTCGATTTTCATGAAAATGTGTATTTGTACTCCATATGTATAAATGTGCCGGTAAACTGAATAAAGTAATTGCTGAATAAATAAACAAGAGATTTGTTTAACGGTTATATGGGTGTCTTGAACATTGATGACATTAAAAACTGCAGGACATCTTGTCGTTTTTATTTGCATTTCAAATTAAAATACGTTTTCCTTGAAATACCGTTGTTTTCAAGAATAAAATGGATTTTTGGTACTACGAAACGACCTGCGATATATAATTCTACTTTCACTATGATTAGGTATAAACATAACCTGTATAAAGACTATCCTTTATTTCTAGTGTAACATTAATTTATATTAAACTTACTTTTTATGGAATTACGGCAGAAAATTAACTTTTAAATTGCCTAGTGTTTCTATAGGACATATCTGTGTTGCCAGCTAGACAGAGTTATACAAACCTGTGTACTTCTTGCTAATCACTAAAAAGTGTAGAATATCTTACAAAATTGTTATTTACACATTGGTAACAAATTATTTAAAGGATGATTGCCTACCTAAACCGCAGTCTACTTTATTCAGTTTACCATAAACTATAGATTGAATATCACATACCCACTCATATCTGCTTAGTTAATAAATATTTTTTAACAAATGCCGTGACATGTACACATAATTGTTAATTAGTTACAGAATACTTAACGTTTAATTAAATAATATATTTACGCCATCTTTACTATAGACTTTTTGTGTTGCCATACTAAGTCGAGATTTTTCCATATTGTTTTAGTTAGTTTTATCGCTGTCAATGTTTTATACAAAAAAATCAATCACATCATCATTCCATTTAAAAAAATTATGAGTTTATTCTTTACAGTTCTATTTTATTTTGTATTTCATTTTACAAGAGAGAACGCTCCTGTATTTTATAAAAAAATTATAGATTTCAAATTCTGGTTTTTATTACTGTGTTAGATAAAACTGGTGTAAATTCTTAGAGGAGGAATAAATTTTATCCATCTTTTGAAAAAGGAATATCGATGTGTTTTATGCGCAGTTTATGAAAATTGCTACAACTTGTATTAATAATCTGAATTGTACCAGTTTTAATAAAAAGCGCAGCTCCACGGTGATTATATTAAAAATGAATTGATTAGTGGATATAGTATTGGATAAAAGCATTATTTCGTGTAGCATTTCAAAAGATATATCATATTTTGTAAATTTTATAGTGTCGCTATAGCCTATGACTGTATAACCTATTGTATAATGTATGTCTTATGTTCTTAGCTAAGCTTAGCGCTCTGAGGACGAGTCAAGATGACGACTTACTGGCGGTGATATACTAGCTGTCCTTTTCTATTTATTCTTTCTCTAAAAGGACAGCTACAGACATACCCGAGGCTAGCAAGTTAGCATCTCTAATATTTATTTCTGTATAAACATTTACTAACTTGACTCTATCGTCACAGTAAGACCATAAGGACCCCTTAACCTATTGCTTGTGTAATTCCCAAGATATTTTCAAACAATTATATCCTCCAGTATCATTAATTTCACCTATCAGCTGGCGTCCATTAAACATTCTTTATTGCCAACTTCATCTCAAAGCTGTATTTATTTTTCATTATTTTCATATTTCAAGGTTCTAGTGAAAACAATAAGTACAAATTATTTATTTGTGTTTTCACTAAAAACACTATTTCCCTGGGACTTTAAATAATTTTGGACGCTGGCAACACCATTCAAACATTATTGATGTTAATATTATATATCACAATCCGGAGCCTTAGGATGTCAGTGTCAAGTACATGTCTTTTTTAACTAGATGAAAATAAAGGATGGATGTTGTTTGGCAAATGGCATGCTAGGGCTTCTGATGTAATTTTATATTGCTAGCTGTTGTGAATAAGATTTATTTACATTGACACAGATCTATAGCTTGACGGAGGAAAGGTAGCTACACTGTAACATGTGAAATAACTATTGTTGTTTTCATTTCTAAGAGTATTATTCTAGTCTGCATTAAAGTTAAGAATAAACTGGACAAACTGGTAGTTGTTGTTTTATTTGAATATTGCCGCAGATTCCGAGGATATTAGCGTCTTAAATCAGCTACTAACAATTACAAATAATAAACTCTAGCATGTAAAACTTACTTTTAAATTTTCGTGTTTTTCACTTGTTATGCTGAACAAAAAGTTCAATGTTTAGGTCAAGGTACCTTTTTTATACTTGTTGCCGTAATACTTAAGGTAGGTATGATGTAAAACGATCTTCAGTACTTTTCCCTTTTTTGTATCGGCCTGTCCCATCTAAACAAACTAATGGATCGTGTAAAGACACATCCCAGAATGTTTAATAATATATCTTCACAGATTAGGCAATTTTGAAGTATTTAGTTTTTTTTGCGATTTAATTAAGAATGTTGGGTTTTCAGATTTTTTCCTATATTTGTAGTATGAGACGGTATTACTTGCCAAATTTCATAGTTCTAAGTCAACGGAAAATACCCTATAAATTTTGATTCCCTTGAGAGTGTCGAAATATACGTTTTTAGCAGCATAAACCGCCATATCTTTTTTTTACATTTACTTAGAAGTTTGATTTTTTCACAGCTTCAAGGGACTGTAGACTTGAGTAGGTATATGGATTAAATTTCAACTCGATACCTCCACGCGTTCCCAAGATAAAGGGTCTTGACACACAGACAGACGGGCAACAAAGTGAACCTATAAGGGTTCGGTTTTTTCCTTTTGAGGTGCGGAACCCTAAAAACGGGCAAATAGGTTTAAAAACTTCGCTGATTCGTAATGATTTTAATTTTGATAGACACAACTGAAAGCTTGTGAAATAAAACATGAAATTAATGATTTTTCGTGACACGGACATAACGGGAAATTACAAAAATTCAGATTAAAATGATCTGATATTTTCCGAAACTAGTAAAAACCGCTGAGGTTACGCAGGGGTTAAATCGATAGCTGTTTTAGCTGCTCTATCAGCCCTAGGCGGGTTGACATCGGTTTCTGGGACACCCTGTACACGCATATATTATATGATGTGAATATATATATATATATATGAATATAATGTACCTATGTTTGTATACATATATGTAAATTTAAAATGTGTAGGTACAGCGAATTCCATCTATCGTCATTCGTCAATAAGCTAAATTTAAAGTTGTAGCTATTTGACGATAGATGGCGTAAGTGTACCTACTCGATACCGAACAATAGAACTCTACTACAAATAAAAGTTAAATACTAGAAAAAATAAAAAAAGATAAAATAACTAAAACCCGACTACAAAAAGGTAATGAAACAAGTATCGACCTTTGTAATGTTTTATACTATTCTCCATCTGATATAAAATAAAACCTAAGTACTTCTCATAATATTTGATGACGAACAGTATAAATTCAATAGAATCCAAGATATTGGCAGCAGGTATATCATCTGTGAATGGAACTCCGTCTATTGCGGTTAGGGTTACCATCCGTCCGGATTAGTCCGGACATGTCCGGACTTTTAGACTCAAGTCCGGACTTTGTCCGGCTCTTTAATTTGTCCGGATTTTTTAATGACATGGTATATAAGTAATTAAACTACTCATGAGTAATGTTTCCATTTTGTGACTAATAAGTCCGGACTTTTATCGAAATGTCAGGCTTTTTGTCAGGACTTTTCAAATTCCTAAATGGTAATCCTAATTGCCATTGCCACCTCGGAAGCTATTCAAAATTATTGTTATCAGTAGTCGAAGGCCAGAGGCCCGTTTCACGAAGCTACAAGTTACAAATTACAAGCGGAACTCTCTTTCTAGCAGGAGGAGTTATAAAGAGACTTCCGTTTGTAATTTGTAACTTGTAGCTTCGTGAAACGGGCTTCAGGAATACACATATCGCAGTTTGGCCGTCGACTACGAACAATATTTTGATGCATGTCTTTCAGTGCGGCTATATCTAGCAAGTTGTTATAAGAAAGCGATGCAAAATTTAACTGTAACTTGCGTGTGAGAGGAGCTATGACTAGGTAGGTATGTTATAAGTATTTTGTGCAGTTATCCTTGTCGCTGTATGTATAAGTAAACATTAAGAACATCGGGCACCAGAGCACTCGAGTAACGAGCCCATTGTTGAATAACATTATTGCAGGTCACTCTATGGATATATACATATGTATAAATATCAGTCAGTATGTAGTAGTACCTACCTATAAGGTAAATGTACGTTTCGACGAACGCTTAAGACCTGGATGTACGTTTATTTTAATAATAAGGTCTGGGATTTTTATACGATTATTATCAATAGAATAATGGTAACTTTAATAAATTTGTCATCATTTTAATGTATCTGGAAATAAATTACATGGTTAGAAATATTTTTAAAATATTTTTAAAGGTTTTTGAGTCGCTTAACCTGGTTTGTACCATTTACCGAACTAAGAAACTTTAGTTTGCACATAATACCGAACCGAGCCGACGCATCACCGAACTAGGGAAGAAATGTATGAAATTTTGGCGCTGAGTGATGCTCAAACTTTAGTGAAACAATAGGCATTTATATTTTTTTTTATTTATTCAAATAGTAGCAATTTTAATGAAATAGTAAATATATGGAACACTACAAGTTTTTTTAATTTGATAGGGTAAATCGCTTGTTACTGGCAGTTTATTCAATTACTGGCCACAACTTTGATGAAATGCATACTTTTGAAAATACGTAGTTTTTGTCGAGGAAATTCGATAAGTGCTCATACAGAGAACCCTTCCTTTAAATTATATTTTTACATTATTTATTATTTATTATTATTATTAGGTAAACTAGCGTAAATCAAAACATTTAAGTTTTTATTCTTTTTTTTTATTAGAGATCTTTGACATGTCAAGATGAATAAGTTTTTAATCAGCTACTGTCACTGTCACTTCCAATATAGGAATATATTCTAAAAACTCTCTTATTGTAAAAAAATGTCCTTTTTCGCTTACACAAAATATAAAAAAGAAGTTTTTTTTTTAAACCTAAAAAATTGCTGATCTCTTTAAGACAATTTAATAATCATTTTTTTTAATGAAGTAGGTACCTACCTTGTAGAATTTTTCAAATGCGGCATAAATGTTGAGAAGCACTGGCCTTTACAAAAATGCACGAAAAATAATACATTTTAGTATCGGCCTAGCTGTTAATGGATTAAGGATGATATTCCAACGAACGCCGTGCAGTAATTTGGCTGAGGCAGACATAGATTCGGTAGCAGAGCCCATGGGTACTAATCACCGAACGCCCTTCGGTGAATTGGACAAACCAAATTATGTGGAACCTATCGAGCGAACAGATTTAAAAAATAGTGTTTAGACGTATAAGTATCCCTATAATTAGAAATCTGACATTATTATTAACAATTAGAACTATTATGTAACCATGAATACATATGGCTTTTGCTACTATTGCTTAAAATGTATATATAATCCTTTTTTTAAATAGCCTTGCCAATAAGCTTATTTTCATGTCAAAAAGTCGTAAAAATTATAAATTTCCAATGAAGTTTTACAAAAAATGTCTAATTAATTTATGTTCGGCAATTACTCATTAAATTTAGAACACTTCTAGTTATTTGAAAAGCAATGTAGATTATATAAGTAAGCCATGATCAACCAGTAAATAAATAATTCAAAAAACATACGCTTTCCCTGATTCCGAACGCTGTTCGGTAAAACCTTCCAGTCAAAATGAGGGTTAACTTTTCACCGAATTCACATTTTTGCTATTTTTTATAAAAATGACAACACTAAATTCACTTCATTTATCAGAAAACATAAACTAACTAAATAACAACACAGGAAAACCACATTTTCAAACACAAAAGTAATGTAAAACGGTTTTATGACCTTAAGAAGTATACGTGATTTCTTACCGATTTTCACAAGGATTCCCATACAAAACGGGGATCCACCGACTTGATCGATTGTTACGTCCCGACTGAGACAGCAAATAGCCGGCTTTGCCGCGTAATGGAAGGGATAGGTATTTAGCTAGCGGAAAAAAATATCACAACTTAATATTAACTGTAAGTACTAGACCAAAAGCTCAAAATAGAAGAAATTCGGTGATACGGCAGATTCGGCGAAGCGTACGTTTACCTTAGTTATTTTTTAATGCAGTGACAACGTCGTTGAAAATGCAATACAGTGAAAGTAACAAATTAAATAGGGAGCAAAATGCACCTTCTTATAAGTCGTAAAGGTGTATTTTGTAACTTGTTTTAATTAATTGTTACATACGCGGAATTGTATTATCAACGACGAAATATATTAACTACTTACTCGTAGCTTCCCAAGTTGTCATTTTCCTTATACGATTATTTACAAAGTAGACTATGTTTTACGAATTATGTTAACGAAATTAATTTGGTATTGGCGGAAATGAAAATTCCTTAATGTTTTCATTTTATTATTATTTATTATATATCGTATGAAGTAAGAAGGTATGCTTAGAATAATAAAATTAATAACACAACAGCGGTGAGCGACGGGCAGTTGGAACTGCATAAAAAGTGTCTCAGGGCCGCCGCGGCGACCCATGCCATGCTTCATACATTACTTTGCATTATTTGGTCGTTGCACCGCTCGTCAGACGTAGCCAGGCCGCCGGGCCGTAAGGGATGTATGACCTTGACAAAATGCAAAATGAACTTTCTATTTTTTTATTACAAGTAGGGTGACGGAACCAGTAATGGACAAGGACCAATGGTGGACACTTTACTCAATTGAGTCTTATTTTACAGAAGATAAGACGCTCCGCTCCGCTCGCCCGGCCTCAGTGGAGCCGCACCCTTATGCCCGGTTTTATAAAGGCCCGTTAGTAAATATGTCAGATCAAATTTTAGTAACTTCATACAAGTTTTGACATTCGTGACCGAAATTTGATCTAACGGATCTTTATAAAACCCAGCCTTAGTAGGTAAAAAAAACTCACTCGCAGTTAGGTAGGTCCACACGCATTCAGCATAAAGAACCCAATGTAAACTCTATATTACGTGTCAGAGTTGAAGGTCCGGGCACTGTTAATGCAGTCAATGAGCAAATAGTTGCCCTAGTTTCGGTCATTCACTGGCGTCGCTATCGGACACTGCAGTTTAAACCAAATCAGTCTGAGATCAGCCTTATCGGATAGGCGAAGGTCGCAGATTAGAAGCAAAATATTATGACGGCGTCGGTGCAAGAAAAACACATGCGTTGTTATATTTTATGGAAACTAAGTCGGATGATCTAGATCAGGGGTATTAGGTATTCTAATCTGGCTCATTCTAATTGCTTTTTATTTAGATGTTATTGTATTGTTATACTCGGCCGCCATTACCTAACCCTTCTGAATGTTCCAATCAGTTCTGTTTTAATTAGGCAGTAAGATTTTTCGTAATTGAGAACCATTTATCTTGACAGAGCAGTGTTTAATTCACTGCCGAGAATAGAAAAGGGCAAAACAATTAACCCAGCGGCAAGGGTTAAAGGTACCAGCTATCGCCTTTTGTGATAACCTTTAGTCTACGATAACTGCCAGCAACTATGAATCGCATGTAAATTTACCATTCCATGCGAGTCACTGGCTCCGAATATGATGCCTACTTAGTATCGAATCAATAAGATAATGCACACATAGATACTTACTTGCCACATCTCAGGACCAACAATTTGTCAAAATTATTTTCGAGACCAGCTTTTGTTGCTGACTGTAGGTAGGTACTTTTTTGTACTGTCATCATCTACTTACTTATTTATCGAGTCCGATAACGAATTTACGGTGGTTCTTAGTCGTTAAATATAGCGAATATAGCTACCTACCCTCGTTTTCCATTATCAAATCAGCTAGTTATAGATGCCATAATAATGCACTGTCATCGTCGTGCCGGGTTTTCCGATGCATTTCAAATTTCAGCCCATTCCAATAACGGGAATTAGTTCAATTGACTTGCGAGATTTAAGACAAACAAACTTTTAAAGCTTAACTAATAAAATCTAGTAAATAAATGGCCGCAGTCAGTCAGTTTCTATTGATCGGAAATTACAGGCATATTGGCCAGAAGCACAGTATAAACAGGTCTGTGGTATAAACAGTAGTTCGTCTTCAAAACAAAGGTGTATCGCTCGCTTGCATGTGTGCGTGCCTGGACCGTACGCGCCGCGAGCCACCACAAGCACACTTAACAGGCCGGACTGAGCCTTTAGCCGAGGCCGCGCCCGCGCCGTCATCGCGTTTGGTTGTGTGATTATTAAGTATCGAGCGACATCGACGCAACCCTAGCTGCCGAGTGGCATTAGATAACTCTTAAGGCTCCGGCAAACCAAACGCGTGGCAGCAGCAGCGCGTAGCGTCGCGTGGCGTCAGGGAGTTGTAAAACCACAAAACAAATGACACCCCGGCACACCGAGGCGCGCGTCTCGCGCGCTGCAGACGCACCGCACACGCGCGCCTCGGTGTGCCGGGGTGTCATTTGTTTTGTGGTTTTACAACTCCCTGACGCCGCGCGACGCTACGCGCTGCTGCTGCCACGCGTTTGATGTGCCGAAGCCTTGAAAGGGCAGAAGACCTACTTTTCTATTTATACTTAGCCATAAGTTCTACTGTGTGCAGTCCTGAATTGCAGTGCAGTGACGTAGGTACTTAAGCTGCAGCGAACAGAGAGCGGAGGCGGCGCGTTGCCAAAGCGATTCTCGTATAGGAAAGCGGCGCTTACGCTATGTACGTTTGTGACTTACAGCCAATTTTAATGCCAGGTTTACACAACCGCGCGAGTCGACGCGAGGCCGAGATACATTGATGTTATTATAAAAGTTTTACAGTCCGTCAAGAGTCCGTCTCGTATTTGAAGACGGCAGTGTATCTCGGCCTCGCGTCGAATCGCGCGAGTGTGTGGCCTGGCATAAGACTTCTTACGATTTTATTTATGTTTACTCATATTGACAGTTCCTTGGAATGTAGTTCCATGGTTTAGAAACCGTGAAGACACGATGGCTGTGCCGACCGTCCAGAGGCTCTACTTTGAAAATCGAAGTTCGAAGTTATGTTAGCTCCATGCTTTCTCGATTTAGTTTAGTGTCGAATGAGGAGTGACAGAGATGGAGCTAACGTAACTTCGAACTTCGATTTTCAAAGTAGGGCCTCATTCTTCTTGGAGTTCTTGGTCGTTTCGTTTCCTCATGACTGAGCGACGCGACCGCCATAAGTGGCACTGTTAGTTTAGATAAGACTCCAGACTGCTTTTAGTTGAGCCTGACGAAGTTCTGACTGGGTGTTAAGCGAGGTTTAGACTGGCAATAAAAATTGCTGAAGTTGCCTGCGGTCTTACTCGAACTATTGTGTTTCTTGCTCTAGAACTGAAGTTAAAGAAGGACAGCAATCAATTTTGGCAATTTTTATTGCCTGTGTATTTCATGCTTTACAGTTTAGGTCTTCCAGTAAGGAATCAGACCAGGGCTCACATTACAGGTCCAGAATTCATTATATGGGCAAGATAGGCTGACTTCCAAACCCAGCATGTTAAGGTCCTGTCGGGTTTTGTTTATAAAGGCTCCAATAAGGCGGAGACGAGTGGAGCTGTGCCAATATTAACCAATAGAAGGCGCATGCGGTCACGTCGAACGGCACTTCCGCACGTTAGTTTAGATTCTATTGGTTAATATTGGCACAGCTCCGCTCCACTCCGCTAATGTCCGCCTCAGTGGAGCCGCAGCCTTAGCCTATATTATTTACCGACTACTAATTCTCAGGTGTTTGTTTGTTCTGTCGTCACTGCTCGATACTTTAATCGATTGATGTGAGACATGGGACCGAGACAGTTTTAAATTTTAGAACAGTTCCTTAGGGAAAAGAAATAATTTGTAGATAACACTCCGCTACTAATTTAAATGGAAGCTTCATCAATCAAAATATCATTCTTGATAATTTATTCATTTATTTGGACTTAATAATTGCACAATAAAAAATTACAAGTGGTGCTATGTGCCTTGAGCGAGGCATGTTGAACTAGTCAACCATAGTAAAAGGATTGTTCAACATAACTGTTCCTCTTGGTTTAGTTGTTCAACTTAAAGTTTTGCTTAAAATTATAAAAGACAAAGACTAAGTAAAATGTTAATTTTGCAATTAACATAACTACTGCTGGTCTCAGCGCTTCTTAGGAACATAATGCAATATATTTATATTAGAATATTACATAAAGTTTTACATATAATATGAGTACACTTCATCAAGGATTTTTCTCAGAAGCAGACAAACAAAATAGTTATTATGCATAAACTAAAAGAGGCAAGGAGTGAAAATTATCATAAAATAAAATATTGGTTAATTTTGTATATTATGTATTCTGAAGTTTGCTCACAAAGCCAAATTAATAACATAAATACAATTTAATGATAACTTTTATACAAGATATAATAGTACACAAAAAATCCATAGTGAAATTATTAAGTTGCTGAATCAGTGAAAATAATGCTTACACACTCCATTAGCCTGGGAGCCAATTAAATATCAGTATCACTAGAGATCTGCAGTTAAACTAACAACGGTCCAAGCGGTTACATTGCACTGAGGGGCCATTTGACGAGACGCTTAACTTTGTGACAATACACACTATCTTTGTATAAAATTAACCAAATTCGATAACCATGAAATATATACATTTAAGTCTCCAAGTACATTTTATTTGATATTCTCATCCGTGACAGTAAAAAAATATGCGTACCTAGTATCAACGAAGCTACATGATGTGAACAGAGCCCGAGGGTCCTGCGTCCACTCAAGACAAATAAGGGGCGAGGCTACATAAAATGCAAGAGGATAACCTGAGGCGGGCCTGGCGCGGTCCTGCCCGCTAATAATAAAATTTCATTGTCTCTCCACAAGTTACTGGGTCTAGGGTGTCAAACATAACTTGCACTCTTAAAACATGATATATTAGTTTCGTCCGGCCGGGGCGCGCGGGCGGGAGGCACTGGCGGCGCGGCGGCGCTTAGTTGTCCATGGCGTATCTTCGCGTCCAGTCCTTAGCGTTCCGGATGGCCTCGCTCTCGTTTACCTTCCACAGCTCGGCCACGTCGTTGGCCAGCGGGTCGTCAGGGTTCGGTGCTGACAGCAGCGCCTGGATCGAGAGGAGAACCGTACGGATCTGCAGCGCCGGACTCCACTTATCCTTCAATATATCCAGGCATATGCGGCCTAGTCGGTCTATATTCGGGTGATATATTTTCGTTATAAACCTAACCTTAGGCGCCGACATCGGGTAGTCCTCCGGCAGAAATAACTCTAATTTGAACAGTCCTCCTTCGAAGGGCGAGTCCTCTGGCCCTGTCACGATTACGTGGAAGTAGCGCGCGTTCGTGTCGCTCGGCACCGCGCTGATTCCGGGCACAGGCTCCTGCATCAGTCGCTGTGTCTCTTTGATTATTCTACGTGGTAAAGCTGCCATTTTAAATATGCGGTCTAGCGCAATTTGTCAAATGAAAGCAAGTAATCATATAATTGTATAAAATATCTAATTGTCTTTCCACTGCACGTGTTTACGACGATAATGAGGCACGTCTTTAGAATCCACTAATTATAACAGCATTTTAACCGTGATATTGCTGAAAATGCGACTACAAAAGCGATACAGATACTTCAATTTTCTTGTAGTAGACTATAGACTTTTGGCCATAAAGAACACGTGCAATATAGAATTGGGTGCGTTCAGCGAGCAATTGGCTTAGTGATTGACTAAGAAAAAAACCGGTAAATTATATTTCTAACAAATCAAAAATATCAAAAGGATAACGTATTGATTAAATTAATGTTTACGAAAATAAATTATAAATATCTCATCGAAGTAATGATAAAAAGTAGATAACAAATATTTCGTACAAGAGTCATGCTTTGCCGTAGTTCAGTTAACATCCGTTAGATGGCAGAAATATTGGTAAAAGCTGATACTTTACAAAAAAAGCAATTTGAAAAATGAGGGCGCTGACCGGTGCTGTTCAGACAGAGTGGAAATTGGCAAAAAGAATCAAACATTTGAAACTGTTTCTTATTCGGCGGTTACCAGTTAAACATGTTTCATATATTGACGTTCGTTTGGCTAGACAGGTATTTTTGACTAACTAGAATTCAAGTCCTACTATTTGTCATGACCTAGCAAAATGTTTTAAAAAGAAAATTCAACATTTTCAATGTTCATAATGCAAGAAAACCATGAAGTAGGTACTATCAGCCCAATGGAATTCTGACCTACCGTACGACACAGTGACATTATAAAACAATTTGACACTTCTTACGCCTTGAATTTATAACGTCACTGTGACACAGTTCTATTTATACTGGTTTATGGTGGGCCAGGGTTGCATTGGGCTGATAGTAGGTAGGTACCTACATAGTAAGTTCGCTTAAAATAACCAACAATAAAATTGTTTGGGTTGTTTATATTTTCTTTCCTCATGAAGAAAACGAAGGTACCTACTTACTTACGTAAACATTTGACATGGTAACCGCTTTCAAATGGCATCGTTTATATTTGTTATTTTTTGTATACCCTTAGGCTTCGAGACAAATTGAAGACGAGAATTTCCGCTCTGAATAATTCCGCGAATTCCACTCCATTGTATTTATTATTATCAGAATCCTGAAAAGTACTTGGTTACTGTGGTTATGTTTACTTACCTATTTTATTTTATTTTGTCATATTGCTATAATAAACTTATATAGCTTGCTAATAAGTTTTAACATTTTGATAAAACATCTATAAATTTTTACTGTTTCGTTGGCATAATATTCAGTGTTATTGAATTTAATTTGAAATATTTTTATTATTTTTGATGTTAATTACCGTGTAATAAAATTGATTTGGCAAATGCTGTGATTAATAAATCAATAAAAATTAATTGGGGTGCCTAATAAAATGGTACAAGATGAATAAATAAGTATTGTAGTACAAATTTGCAATTTAGATTTAAATTGCAATATTATAGAGACTTACTTAGCTGATGCCGTGTGGTGCCGAGTTTAGATGTTGCCACTCCATGTCTTACCGTGGATGTCGTAAGAGACGACTAAGGGACTAAAGGCTGTGTAGTGCTGTTAGGCGATGGGTTTGCAACCTGTCACTAAAACACTGGATAACATCTTGGCCTGGTTGTGCAAAATGTGGTCACAGAATTATCAACAAGTTTTTGGAGTTGTTGGTGAGTCTGTGGCTCTGCCTACCCCACTCTGGGAATGAAGGCGTGAGTTTATGTATGTATGTATGTACTTAGCTGATAAGATTATGGATTTAGAAGGTGACAACAAGATCTCCACCTAATGTCGGAGCATAATTATTATCTATGTTTCTTATTTTTGATGAACATTATTTGTTAAAAATTTGACTACTCTCTGTATTAATTGGAAATCGTCACTGCTCATGCAAAAACCATGTGTTTATTTTCACATTTATAAAGAATTACAAGCTTTGATCAAACTGTTTAAGGTTTAAAATGCTCCTTATAGAAATAAACAAACACGTCATAGCGATTTGCATACACAGCGACGAAATGCGTTACGTTACTTACGTTGCTTTTTCTTATGTTTCGTCTTTTCTTTTGTTTATTTTCTAGTTACTTATAAAGAATTGAAGTGAGCTAATTTTAATAAAATAAATTTACTGGACCTCGCGCTCAAACTTGCTCGATTTAAGCTAAAAACGTTGAGTAGGTAAACTTTATTGGAGACGGCATACTAGCACACAGGCCTCCGATGGTTAGTGACAAAGACAAAATAAGACGAAGACATATTTTCAGTCAAACTGTAAATTAAATAAAATATAATATCAAATATCATGCGTAGTTCAGCAGGAAAAAATTTACAAAAATATTACGAGAGAGATAGAAGAAGAAAAAGAAAAAAAAGTCTGTCTGTGACCCAATATAAATTTTCATTCTCAATACTATATCTAATCGTAAGACCGCAAATGCGTTGCGGACCGACCCTGCATCACTACTGGAGACACGCTTTCTACAAGCTTGTGAGATACGAGTATATACTATACAATGTGTAATATGTAATGCTTTTATATTTCTTTCTTCGATTTATTATGTACGTTTCACGTAAATCGCAAAATTATTTAAGCATAATTAATTTTATAACATTCATGGTTAGCCTCACTAATACCTACCCTCGAATAAGATCACGTTATAAGAAATTTAAACATTACGAAGGCTCCACAGTACCCGTACCATGAGTTACAATTACCGTACTCGCTAGCGAGTCGAATGCTCTGTCCCTCGCATTCTATAAGGTGACTCTAAATACAGTGAGGGACAGTAGGCCTAGCAAAGAGCCATACGCTACCAAGCGTTTTCGTTTCATCGCTTAAGCGATTCTAATCTGTACTAAACGTTGTTGGCTAGCTGAACAACACGAGGATGGAGTGGAAAATCGAAACGCCTTTTCTTTTCGTTTTTCCCGTTATGTTGGCATTTTGTCTATGCTTTGCTCTAACAGAAACGTCAACGAAAGAAATGACATACAATTCGTTTTATTCACGAACCGAAAATCGTTTCGCAGAAAACCTTTCACCTTTCTATTTCGCGCGATAACCCAAGCGTCCCTGATTGCCCTATTGTTGTATTGTTGACTTATACTTCGTTCGTACTTATATTTCGTATGTAGATCGACGTGTGAAAGGCGTAATGATTTAAGCAAACAAGTCTAACAAAAAAGCAAGCTCAGCAACTGCGTTTGTAAAATATGTTTTATTTATTTTGCTATAAGCATTAAACATTAAACATTAAACATAAGGAAGCTAGGCAACGTAAAGGTAACTGGGCTCAGAGGGCCCTGCCAAGATGCATTGCGCTAAGTAGCGTTTCTATTCGATTCGTTTTTAAACCAATCGCGTCACTGGTAGATGACGTGATACGAAAAGTCACGTGATCTATCAGTGACGCGATTGGTTTAAAAATGAAACGAATAGAAACGTTAGTTAGCGCAATGCATCTTGGCAGGGCCCTCTGAAGGCCACACATTTGCCACCTTAAGCTGGGCATTCACAAGCGCTCCAACAAGCCGAATAGAGCAGCGCCTCGCCAAAATCGATGCGTCAATGTCAAAACTGTAGCGTTTAAAAGTGACGCCGTCCGTTGGATTTCCAAATGGACGGAAAGCCAGCGCAACGCGCCAACGCGGAAACCGAATGGATCATGCCACGCCCCACGCCAAGCCAAATTGCGTCGTCGTGAATGCGTTCTCTGGCTGCCATTTTCTAATCAGTCTGCTCCGTGATGTCGCACCGTTGAGGCGCGGCGTGAATGAGGTCAAAATATTACGTCCAGTTGTTTACACACCATCTGTCGCAGAGACAAACAGCGCGTCCATGAAAGCCCAGCTTTTATAATTGCTAATGCGTTGCCAGTGGGTTGCCAACCCTAGCGCGTAATAGAACGGGAATAAAAATTGCAGAAGTTTACGGCCGACTCCTTTAACTTCAGTTCTAAAGCAAGAAGCACAATTTTGCTGTCTTTTTCTAACTCAAAAGTTGGAGTAAGACAGCAGTTAACTTCGATTCGACCAAACTGGAATAAGACTTACTCCGAGATTAGTCTACAAATTCGGCGTTTAATCTAGGTATCTTATTCCAGTTTGGTCGAATCCGCCCTTGGTCTACAACTCGCTTTCCTATGGACTAAGATGGAAAGCCTCTATTTTTTTTAGGAAGCAGATTAAGGGTATTGACGCCTGCAGCGCAGCATTAAGACTGGTGTTAGGGCTTGAAATGTAATGGTTTTATTTTGCCATGATAACTTTTTCCTCTTTCCTCAAATTGTTTATCTGCCTTTACAGTTCCATCACCCACTAGGTAATAGATTTAAACAAATAATGCAAACTTTGAACGCACCGATGATGCACCCAGGATTGTCTAAGGCTAATTCCCTAGTTGCCTACGTGAATAATTTACAAGTGAATTCAAAATGTGGGTGGGTGACATCAGACGGCATCAGCCGTGACTGCATGCAGAGGGGAGGGCGCAAAACCGTCAGGAATAGAAGAGAATAGAGGAGGAATGTGTCCAAGAATGGAAGAATTAAGGGCTGACATGAAATTCAAAAAGAGGTCGTCGTGTTTTACATCTTACTTCATGTAACATTTCTTCACAGCTTATGAATGACAAATACTCCTAGTGTTAAAAAGTTTACTCAAAAAGTTGGAAACATCTCGATACCGATTTGGAACGTTCCTCGTACCTTGAGAAACTTTAGCAGAACGCCTATTACCCAGGTCCCTCGAATTCCTAACGACCTGCTTTGAGTTATACATGCCGAAACGACGTGTTTTGAAGCCTTCACAATATGGTAATATATGCTAGGATAACATTGCTGTTGCGTTACGATACACTGCTTGTATTTGCATTTCAAAGAGACATAATGGTACCTAACTATATTAACCTTCCGTCAAATATATAGCGGACTAGAGGCTCAGAAATATCTCAGCACCGTTTTACGCATTAAACAAGCTACTCTCAAAGTGTTCGTGAAGCTATGCTGCTCTGTAAGGGCTCCGGGGAAAAATTTAACTGTCTTTAAGAACTTAAAGTAAGTTTTTGATTTTTGAGATAAGACGAATAATTTAAAGGGTTTCAACAAGATAGGGCAAAGGTTTAAAAATATAGGAGTACAATTTTATTAAGACCCGTTTTATACACCCGGGACACGTTTTATAAATCTACAAGTACCTAATAATTTTACAGGTCTAAACTGGAAACACTGCTTAAATGGCTGGGGCCTGTTTTATAAAGCTGCAAATTACAATTTACAGGTTACAAGTTTCCATTTCACACAACCTCGACCAATGACGATCAGCCATTTGAGCAGTGTTGCCAGTTTAAACCTGTAAAATTGTTACTTGTAGCTTTATAAAACGTGCCCCTGTGGCCCGTTTCACGAAGCTACAAGTTACAAATTACAAGCGGAAGTCTCTTTCTAACTCTTCCTACTAGAAAGAGGGTTCCGCTTGTAATTTGTAACTTGTAGCTTCGTGAAACGGGCCACTGGTCGTCATTGCTCGAGGTTGTGGCAAATGGGAACTTGTAACCTGTAAATTGTAATTTGTAGCTTTATAAAAAAGGCGACTGGAGTAGGCATGCGGTGCGGAGGTGAGGTACGCATATAGTCACCATTGCTCTCTCCCCGCACCTCATGCTCACCCCTCAATTGAGTTGTAACACCTATAAAAGTTTGGAATAAATAAGCGCTCAGTGTAAAAAGGGTATATACCATGATTTTTGCCCATAATTTTCTGATGCTTGATGTATGGTAACATTTCCAAGTTACAACCTTACAATACGTAATATTTTTTAACTTTTAATGTAATCAAGAAACAATCAGCGCCTTTTCACGCGCCGCACAACTTACGATCTGGCTGAGACGACTCCAGCCTCCGCAGTGTAAACTCTTATTTATAAATGTTTATGAGAATAATCATGACGACATGGAACTTCAGGAACTTGGAAAATACGATGCTTCAAAGAAAATTGAGTAGGTACCTGTGTAAAGTATTTTTTTTGTCGTACCGCAGTGTCTGTGGGGAAGTGCTGTTCATTGATATTTAGAAAACCTAACGGCTTGGGATATCAAGTAGTAGGTAATATAGCCAGTATTGGACAGTAGGTAGTAAGGTTAAACAGGGTATACAGTGTGTGACATCCATAAGAACATAAATTTTAAGTAACGATATCTTTAAGTGTTGTGAACCGTTTAAAGAAGGAATTAAGTAAATAGCTCTAATAAATTTAGTGTAATTCATTTTTAAAGGGTCCATCGAGCAGCAATGTATAAGGTTAAGTCTAAGTTAATTGCAAGTTAATTGAGGGATAATTGAGTTATTTTTAATTTACATTGCGTGGCGAATTAGTTAGCATGTAAAAAAGTACAACTTATGTTAACAATACACAATGTTTTTTATGTTAATTAGGATGCATATTAACTGTTGTCAAAATGTCGGGCAGGGACTATTATAACTGCACCGAGGAGGGTCCAGTGGCGCCTTCTATAGCTACTAAGTATTTTCTTGAAATCGAAAACTGGTTTATTGTTGTACATTAAAAAATTTAATAATTTATTTTAATGTTCTAGTCAGCCAGTTTCCTATTTTATATTCAATATATGTTTATTTTGAATAGAGATCTACATAATATAACAATTTGATGAATGGCCGCTCACCCAAAAAAAGTGATTTAAGTAATGAGAAAACTTTTATCCAAACCCTTTTAGGCTAAAGCTCATTTGCGTCAAAAAGTATATATGTAGAACTGTCAGTCTTAATTCTACATTTTAGTTTAAAAATAAACTTATCTTTTTTGTGCAAGTGACCTTAGCGTATATTTTTATGCCACACAATTTATTAACGCAACACTAAAATGAAAATAAAATATGATTCTCAAATTTGAAGCTCATTTTTCGTAAACTAAGCTAAATGAATTATATCTACCCAACGTGGATCCCGTAGATTTAAGGCGGCTCAGTGAGATTACATTAACGCTCGCGCACTAGATGAAAAAACGGCCAAGTGCGAGTCGTGTTGACGAATCGAAGGAATCGTTATAAATCGGAATTCAAAATATAATTGAGAACCGACTCTATAGACTCTAGAGGTGCGCGTTCACTGGATCGGAATCAAAGCGGACATACCTACTCGTATTTGTTGCTTTGTATTGATTTCTATGTTACAGCATGCACTGGGTAGGCATATCTGTATATGTACCTATATAGTAATCGATACAAAGCAACGAATCCGTCCGCTCCGTGCGCTCCGATTCCGACCCAGTGGAAGCGCAGCTCTAATAAAATATAACATTTTAGTGCGTGTTTTTTTTATTTTACTCGTAATCGCTTGGACGACGAAGCACTTCGATCAATCGGATAGGTAGGTTGGTTCGTAACTTTGCTCTACGTACGACGAGCGTGAGCGACAACTTAATCTCGCCGATTTAGAGAAGTTTGAGCCTTGCGCACGTTCTCAACGTATTGTATGAAGTCGTTTATTCAAATCGGTTATAAATTTCAGGAGCTAATGTGGACCATGCAGACATTGTCCAAACCATACAAACTAATAGTGTCGAGCGTCATTGCCGCCAAAAATGGAACGGCACCTTTAGGTAATGTCTCTTATCTTTGCCATTTTATAGTACAAATAATGTACTCGACTGTACAAATTTTGTACAGTCGAGTACATTATACACTTTTGCACCGTATCCTATTGAAATAAGGTGTAAAAGTGTATAGGTAGGACATATCTTTGACCTCGACTGCACCTGCATTATAATGTAATTGACCTTTTGCTACAAGTTATCTTAATGTTTTATGGGCAAAAGCTCTCTCCGGACCTTGTATATTCTGATGGTTCCCATTGACACTGCTTGCGTAAAGAACCCTAAAAAAACGTTTTATTAAGTAATACCTGTCGCGTCTCCATTCTCGCTATTTTTAATTTAAGACTCATTTTCCTCCTTAAATAACGTTGTTTAATGTTTCGATGTTATTCTAAGGCCCTACGTGCACGATACGGGATGGTGGGATACATCCAGAGATGTTTGGTTGTTATTCAATTACAAAGACAATAGTGAAGGAATTATTTGTAAAGTGTATGTAGCTCGAGCATGAACTTTTCAATCAACCTTTTTGAATCGCCTTTATTAGGTAGGTCTGTTCGAAAAGGGTGCACTACATAATTCCAAGGAGTCATAGTCCCATTTGGTAACAGAATATATTCGGTTTCCCCTTAAACAGACTTCTGTTTCAATCCATTTAGAATTATAGAACTTTTAGTTGCGCTGTCTGACGTTGGTGGCGCTAGCGAGTTAGCGAGTTGATTGATACAAGTGTGCGCTAGATGTCGCTAGGTCGCCACATGGTCATTTGGAAAGGATGGATGAAAGAAGATTGACGAAAGAGATATTAAGAGCGAAAGTGAGTGGAAGGGTCGGTAGTGGCCGCCCTAGGTGTACTTTTTCGAATCAAATCGGAGAAATACTGGATAAGGGCCGAATTTTAAGTACCCGAAACCGACGTGCGTGCATGACTCGAGACTCGATGTATGAATGTGGAAGAAGCGAGAGATTTGTCAAGATCGTAGCAGGTGGAAAGAAGTGGTCTCTGCCTACCCCTCTGGGAAACAGGCGTGATTTAAGACTGCGCCGAGCAAACGTCGACCGTCCAGTGGCGCCCTCATCACTATTATTGTGTTTTCTAATTAACAAAAGAATTTCCTTGCAATATTTTTATACTCAGTTCTCGGGGTTGCCAGTTTTAAAAGTAACTTTTTGTCAACCATCCAATAATAGTGACTCTGTAATTCAGGTTCATGATTCGGTAGGTTTACCATGCCTTCCGAATTTAAATGGGTTATTTGATCTTTATGGCGTACTTAAAACCATTTACAATGTATTTAAGTAACTTCCTCATTTACTTAACCTAGTCTTCTAGCATTTCGACTATCGACCTTGGTAATAAAAACAACAGCTTCATTCACACTCGTATATGAAAGGTGGAGAGAAAGTCCGGCGCGCGCACGACGACATGCTCAAAGTCCATGAAGGACAGCTTGCCGTCCCCGTCCACATCGGCCTCGTCCAGCACGCTGGCCACTATGTCGTCCCGCTCCTGCTGCTGCAGCTCCCCTCGGGTGAGGAGTCTGGTCGCCTCCAGTAGGTCTTCGCGGCCGATGAACATGTCATCGTCCAGGTCGTAGATGCGGAAGGCGTACCTGGGAAGATAGATTGTGATTATGGAATGGATTTGTTGTGTTTTTATGAAAGTGTAAGACCTAGTCTTTTATCTGGACACACAGGAGATTTAATAGCAGCGTTTTACCTTACAATAAAACGCTTATTAAGCGAAATACCTTATTCGAAGCCTAAAATAATATTTGAGAGTGGCAACACTGTTTGTTGAATGACGTAGTGGTTACTGATTGGCTGACATCTCCCGCCCTTTCCCCCCTACTTCACAAGTTTCGCTTTTCTACCACCAGGGGGCCGCGGCGCCTAGGTGGAAAGCGCGGCCTCATCTATCATTGGATCTCAAAGATATATTTATTTAACTACAGATGTAAACGACTTTGCAATAAAAAACAGAAATATGCCTATTTTACAATTTATGCATGTAAAGTGAACTACAAGTGAGTGAAAGTGAAGGTGTAAAACATATGTGCGGGTGCAAAAAATGTACCCACAACTTGGCACATAAAATGTGGTTTATTGCAAACAAAGTTTAAAAGTTACGCCAGGCAGAAATAAAAGTATAGGCTTCGAATAAGGTATTTCGCTTAATAAGCGTTTTATTGTAAGGTAAAACGCTGCTATTAAGCTCCAGTACCGTTATTCGAAGCCTAAAATAATATTTGAGATCTGTCTGTTATCGCCTGGTGGTCAGACGCCAATGTGATCTTTGTACTTAGTGACAATTGAAACTGAAGCAAGTATTGAGTGCACCTGCACTGCACATAGCGAGTGTTTGTACACTATGAAAAAACTGTGAAAATAACAAGATGTACCCGTGTGATTATGGGATAATGGTACTGCTTCACGTTGTGAAAAAGGTAAGACAAGGTTTATTGGAACAGAAACCACAATTTGTAAACAAAGAAAATATATTGATAACACTTAATAAAATGTTTTTCATTTACTTAATCGATAACCTTCTACATGAAACATTCGTGAACATACAGGCACTAAGTGCCTAAATATATCCAGAAAAAGAATTACAATCACTTGACACGTTAGTTAATGATTTCTGTATTAGTATACATATTGTAACATGACCTTTATTATTATTATTAGGTAATGGTAATGAATTACATGATGAATATAAATTCCTCAGTTGTTTTTATACATTGAATAACATGTAGATTGGTTAATTAGGTACTGGGTTAAAATAGTTACTAATAATTGGAACAGAACTGGAATCAGAATTAGATTGTTTTATTTCTCTGCAGTAAAATTTCTTAAAAGTATTTTGCGAGCGCCAGTTGCCGCGAGCTAGAATTTCGTCTAAAGGACAATCCTGAACCCAACTTTTCGAGGCTACTGCTGGACGCACGCTGCCGGGGCTGGCCCGAATGCCTGCATCCAGGAGCACCTTTTTGACCCAGTTCGCGACAACTGTCCGCGACGCTGCCTTAGGGGCACCACATACAGTTAAAAACAATGAGTTGCTTTTACACAAATTACGCCTGTCGGCTGAGAGTGAAATCACTTTGTTGATCCAGTATACTGAATCTAAATTTTTACAATCTTTATTTCTTAATAGTCGCCATCCCGACTGTCTATAAGTAGCAGTGTCTGTTTTAGACCCGAAAATTGGCCAAAAAGTGATATAATTTTCGTCGACAAAATAATTATCAGGGCCAATAGCTAACAAGGTAAGGTCATGGACCCTGCGTCCCGAGCACAACAAAAGCAAGATTGCGGCCCTTTTGGAGCACTCGAATAGATTTTCTTCGTTAATGGGGTGGCTTTGTAACCACCTTACTAGTACTTCGGTATCCCATATGGGGACTTTATTTATTTTAGGATTCATATTAGAAATAGCTTTTAACGCATGCTTTACGAGCACATGTGAGCTTAAACTAATACCATGATTAGGACCGCAAAGTGTGACTATCGCGGATTTATATACCAAAATAGTACCATAAGATAAGCCTTGAATGTGGTGTAAGTCTATCAGAAACCTAGCTAAATCAGAGCCAGAGGGGTTATAAATGTTTACTTTAGATTTGTGGCACCACGAGCTCCACCTATTCCAGGCAGGTTGATAAGTTTTAAGGGAGGATTCTCGCCAACTAGCACGTAAAATATTCTTTTGGTCTTGCGACCAATCTTTTACACTTTCAGCCCACCCCCACATTTCCACACCTCTAAGGTCATTGCCTGGACCTTGAGCGGTGGACGGCCCGTGGCTGTATCTATCAGTACTCGATCCAAGTTTCGAATGGTAAACGGGGGGGCTATTGATCGGTTTTTCAGATCGGGTCTCCAAAATACTTTTGGCCACCGTGGGGCTACTATCAAGTACGTGCCTGCTGAGGTGTTCAGGTGGGCTAACACTCGAGGGAGTAGGAACGGGGGAGGGAATAGCCAGGCCAGTTGGTAATCCCAGGTCTGGCTGAATGCATTGTGGAATTGGGCTTGTTGATCGGTTACGTCCAGTGAGACGTAGTTGGGGACTACGTGAGCTGTCACAGAGGCAAATAGGTCTATGCAAGGAGTCCCCCATTTTGAAAATATCATCGCTGTTATCTCGGGAAGGAGATGCCATTCGGGTACGGGACATAAGCGAGACAATTGATCCGCTTCGGTGTTGAATCTCCCGGGGAGGTAATGAACCTCGATAAGAATGTTGTACAAGTCTAGGAGATAAAAGATTTCGTAACAAAGATCCATCAAGGCGGTGGATCTCGTCCCGCCTTCGTTTCTCAAATACGAGACTACGGTCTTGTTGTCGCTCTGAATCATTAACGATGAGTTGGACAGGTACAGACAATGACCTTTTAAGGCGTATAGCACGGCCCGCATTTCTCGTTGATTGGAGTGAATATTTGCCTCTGCGCGAGACCATTTTCCCCAAATTCTCATGATGTCTATCTGGGCTCCCCAAGCTAGCTCTGAGGCATCGGTCACCAGATAATGGGACACTGGGGGATGATGAATACTCGAGTTGCTGTGGACATTGGCAAGCCACCAATTCAGTTCGATTAGAGCTTTTTGAGGAATCGGGAAGCGATAACGGGGGTTCTGGTAAAGTAGGGACTGGCAGTGTTTTAACAAGGCCCGATGGTTCAGGCGCCCACGCAAGACTGGGAAACTGGCAAAGTTTATAGAGCCCACAATGCTCTAAATTTCTTTTAGGTTTGCCGATTTTCGTTTCCATAGTACTTTTAACCTTTGTTTTAGGTCGAAACATTTCTTTATTGGAAGATATTTTAGGTTGGAATGCGGGTTCCAACAAATCCCCAAATACTTTATCGCCCTTTGAGGGCTTAAAATTGACTTTTCGTAATTTATTTGCCAGCCCAATTTCTGGAGAAGCTGCACAGTCTCCATACCTTGCTTTTTTAAAGCGTGAGGGTTCTGATTTGCTAATAGGAAGTCGTCGAGATAAACTAGGATGCGAATCCCTCTGTCTCTTAAGACTTGGGCTACCCAATTGGTCAATGTGGAGAACATTTTCGGAGCACAAGCCAACCCGAATGGGAGGCATGTCATTTGCACTAGTTTTCCGTTGAAAATCAACCGTAGGAAACGTTTGTGACTTCTTGCAACTGGCAGGTGGAAGTATGCATTTGCCAAGTCTATCTTTATGAGCCAGTCCGATGGCTGTAGGAAAGTGGGTATTCTGTGCATGTTCACAAGATGGAATTTTTGAACGGGGAGATACCAGTTTAAATTTTTCAAGTTGAAAATGGGGCGGAAAGTTCCATCGTTTTTGGGCGTCAAAAACATTGGGGAAATAAAGCTTGGGCTGCGGGTCGCAGGTTCCAACGCTCCCATTTTCAATAGTTTTTGAATCTCTAGATCCATTTCTTTTGAGAAGGGGGTTTGTACATTGCTCGAACTTGGCAAAAACAGTGGAGGTTTTATGACAAAAGGGATTCGAAACCCTTGAATCAGCTTTATCAAGGTTGGAGGGGCCTGCAGAGACTCCCATTCCCTTACAAAGTTTGATAGCTGACCCGCTTGAAACGTGTTCAAGTCAGAATTTTCGTTTCGGCGGGTACTCCCTGCGCGGGACATTGGGACCTGAATTTCTACCCTGGCTACGGATGGGTTGTTGATAAGGGCCTGGATTTCGGATACCTTTTGATCGACTAAGCTTCCCCTGAGGGTTTGTGGGTGGTCTTTGTGGGCGAAAAATGTTCGGCCAACTCATATGACAAGTGCCTTGCGCAGGCGGAGGACCATAAGGTCTGGGCATAGACATATAAAAGTTACTTGGATCATAAAAGCCCTGCGGGGGCAGTTTTTGAGTATAATTCGTTTGACTAGGACCTGCTTGCGCAACAGGTTTGGTTTGGTTTAACGTGCGTGTTGGCCAAAACACTTTAGATCTGCCGCCGTGTTTCTCAATAGCCGCCGAAAACTCCTCTTTTTGGAACAGATACTGAGAACTGGGCGGGATTTTTCGTAAGGTCTCTTTAAAAAATTTATCTTTTACTGAGCGTAGAATTGCGTCCCTTCTTTGCTGAATGAGATCAGCGCGATGCCCACATGCTAATTGGAGAAGATCGTTAGAATTTTTTTGAAAATTGCCTTCTATAAAAACTTCTTTTAGCTTATTCTGTAAGGATTCTGGGGACAACTCTGTCGTAGAACGAGACCACGACAACAGGGACTCAAAAGCGGAATCAGCTGCTTCACTTTGTTTTATGAGAGCCAGTGTTATTGAAGCAAAACCTCGCTCAGTGACACTCAAATTCAAAAACTTATCAAAGGGCTTTATTTCTTCATTTGACTCTAGATCGATAAAGGCTGGTTGGGAACAATATTGCTTTTGCACGTCAGAATAACGAACACTTGACCAATTTTCGGAATCAAAATGGTGGATCGA
The DNA here is from genome assembly GCA_948252455.1 of Acleris cristana. Classification (NCBI taxonomy): domain Eukaryota; kingdom Metazoa; phylum Arthropoda; class Insecta; order Lepidoptera; family Tortricidae; genus Acleris; species Acleris cristana. The sequence goes on along the minus strand of OX411774.1, from coordinate 2,761,178 downwards.
GTTTATGAAACTAACGTGAGCGGTTGAGGATTTGGGTATTGCTGGTTCTTTTAAGACAGTGTTTAATGACAATTTTAAAGCATTTACTGTTTCACCGGAAGTCGGTGACTCCTCTGCATTATCGAAATACAAGTCACCACTCACGTTAGCGTCAACTACATCACCTATTTCAGAAGAATTTGCCATTGGAGACAAAGGGGCCGATGATTGCCACATGTTCCCAACAAAATTTTTGATCTCACTGACCTGTTCAGATAAAAGGCGAATTGCCTTCCTGTAATCATTAGGCCGTCGTCGCTTACTTTTGCTTCCCGACTTGGGCTTTCTAGCTTTCCTTTTGGAAGGCTTTTTTGACGGCGGCGCAGTCGGTGGTTGCTGCTGCGACGTAGTCGCAACGGATGTCAGCTCTTCATCAGATTCTGATGACGAACTTGAGCTTGAACTTGAGCTAGAGTCCGTCATATTAAAAAATTCCAATTTTTGTAGTGAACCGTACGTTTCGACAAACAGAACGCCAATGATAGATGAGGCCGCGCTTTCCACCTAGGCGCCGCGGCCCCCTGGTGGTAGAAAAGCGAAACTTGTGAAGTAGGGGGGAAAGGGCGGGAGATGTCAGCCAATCAGTAACCACTACGTCATTCAACAAACAGTGTTGCCACTCTCAAATATTATTTTAGGCTTCGAATAACGGTACTGGAGCTTAATGTTTATATCACTGGCTCACTGTTACACCCCAGCAGCCGGCGGCGCGCGTCAAACCCTGACAAGTCCCTCCAAAACGGCTGTCAGTTTGACAGCCACCGCATACTGGTGTACATGAGACAGTGTAAATATCTACTAAATAGATACACTACAGAAAGCATTCCAAGTAAGCCAGGGGGGCTCTATAAACAATATTGCTTTAGACATGTTATCGTATTTTAAACTCGGCCGCCGTTGCTGTCAAGTAAATAAGAGTTATAATTACGTTGAAGATATAACAAGTTAAAAGCTGTGCCTCTATTCTACAGAGTGTTGCCTTTGACGTGTTGTGGTGTTGTTTTTAAATCGAGCCACCATAATGGTACCACTTATTTACTTGACAGTAATGATTACTGTCAAGTAAATAAGTGTTATCATATCACAACGTTGACGATACGATAATATGTCAAAATCAAAATTATTTTGCCGCGTAGAATAGAGACCCTGTACTAATATTGAATAAAGTACAATATTGCTGTACTCTTGCAGTGTGTCACATGGATACCAGTGTATTTATACTAGTGTAATTATGGGACATATTCCATCTTAATGAGCCTGTAAATGTGGTATGCAATAATTATTTGAATTTGAATTTGAATTTTGAATTTATTCATAGCCCTCGATTATCCTCTTTGACCTACTACAGGATGTTCTGATCAAGTTTTAATCACACATCGTTACAAAGGATGGAGGCCATGAGTGTCGACCACACTCCGTATTTGTAATTTCGCAATGGTCGCTGCGGGGATTCTCCATTGGATTGTGGTGCTATTCTCTAGCGGAGTAAAACAGAGTAGGTTTTGACGAACCAGGGGACAATGGTCTCTCCATATCGTGATAATTTGTCTCTATTTTGCTGGTTATTGGAAAAAAAACCTTGTCTTGAGAATGTTTTTTTGACAGAAACTTACTAACGTGAACGACATAATAATGTCTAGTATTGTCAAATGACTTCTCAAAAAGATTCAAATGTAGATCATAAACCATTAGACCATCTAGACCATAATTTAAATGTACAGTCGCGAACTTTAATTTGGTACCCACCTTAGGTCCAAAGTCAATCTGACATTCTACAACAATAAGGTTGAGTTTCGTAAAAGTTACAAATGACTTGACATCTCTAATGACATTGACGAGTTCAAGCATATTTTTCTTGAAATGGGTCACAAATTAACGTTCGTGATAGTACACGACAATAAAATTTGAAAAAAACAGCAACAGATATTCATTGCCTCTTCTAAATATACGAGTACTAAAGGGTGTTCGGATCAAGTGCTAGTCAAACAACGGAGGCCACGAGTGGGTCGACCACACTCCGTATTTGTATTTTCGCAATGGCCGCTACGGGCAGTCTCGATTCGATTGTGGTGATTCTCTAACGGAATAAAGATCTCGAATCAGTATACAATGGTCCCTCCATGTCACAGGAAACCGTGACAGTTTGGGTCAAACCATTCATGCAGGTAAATAGTTGCATTTCATTTATCCGTTCGCTCAACCTATTCGTGCTTCTCATTCCATCTTTTCAACCAAACGGATTGTTTCTGTAAAATCTATCGAAGTGTTGATTATTTATAAACAACCAAACGCACAGTGATTGGTACTAAACAATATACAGGGTGTAAGGAACGGTCTACCCAAGGTTTTTCGGTAGGTTTTTTCCAGAAGTGTTTGATAAAAGGGGTGTTTGTAAAATTTACATGATACTATCATGATTGACAATTCACAATGATACAATGTAGCACATTTAGTATTTCGGGATTAAGAATAGCCTAGTTTCAGTATGTAGACAGTACTTGTGCGAGATCAGTGATCCCCACTTTAACCTTTGGTAGGTGCCCTTTATTTGTGACAGGGTCGACAGGCAAAAGTTAACCCTTTTCTAGATAAAATTAGGTTAACTTTTGCGTTTTATTATGCTTTTTACAAAACTGTATAAATATACAATCATTATATATCTCTAGAGAAACCTACAATCTTTTATATCTGCTCTTCTCATATACGATCGCGTACCTAAATATAAATGATTCGTTGAAATGTAACGGGCATAACATCCGAACGACTGCACCAAACGTGGATAATTCTTTTTTGTTGTGTTCGGTATTGTCAGGACAAGCTTTGTATGACAAACAAAAAGTTAAATCCACGAGAAAGGGCGGGAATTGGCAACGGTGTTTAAGCTGCTGGCGGGCAGCTAGTTTTGAATAAAAGAACATGACCAATTGTTCAATGTACAATTCTTGGTGTATATTGGGATAGTACCGTTTTTAGTCCATATTCATCTTCCGCATTTTTGTTAGGTAATCCTAAATATTTTTTCCGCTGAATTTATTAAGTGTTTTTTTTTTTTTTTTTATTAATATTTCTTGACCATGGAATCGAAGTCCTTCAGTCGAAACACATAGAGTTTAAGAATTACATTACTAACTTAAATAATATAACATTGTTTACAAATTGAAACAATAACAAAAAATAAGGGTTTAAGAATTAATTACATAACTAACTTAAATATAACATTGTTTATAAATTGAAACCAAAACTAAATCAAATTTTTCCTAAACTATTTAAAATATACTTATAAACAGAATTAAAATAATCTAAGTTAGATAGAATGTCTTGAGTGCGGCGGGGAACACTTTTACTTATTTCATATATCTCACTTGTCAAATTCGCTCGTTGCATTTCAAATGTCTGACAGTTATAAAAAATATGTTCTAAATCTGCATTTTCAAAGCCACAACTATCGCATTTGCTATCGCCACGTAAATTCAGCCGATGCAGGTGAGCCGGAAATAGGCAATGCCCATATCGAAGACGATTGAGCGTAGTAACAAACTTTCTACCACAATATCTGTAGCGGTTATACCATGGTTTTGTTGGTAAGTCTCGTTGTATGTCTGCGTACCATTTTCCTTTACTGAGAACAGTGATTGACCAGTGCTCCTTCCAGATGTCTTGAGAACGTCTTTTAAATAGTGTGTAGTAGTCTGTAAATGGTACCTTCACGATCCCCGTATGATCCTCATCATGTGTCTGACGAGTCGCTGTATCTACAACCTCATTACCATATATGCCACTGTGTGAGGGGACCCAAACAAACTCTATGTTTTTAGTAGCAGCCAAACCTTGCAATACATCTTTAATTTCGTATATAATATAATTCAATTTAAATTCTAAATTGCTGTTACTTAAAGTTGACAGTACACTTTTAGAATCAGAAACTAATAATATATTTACATCATTTACATAACAATACACAAATTTTAAGGCTATTAAAATAGCATAACTCTCTGCGGTGAAAATGCTACAATTACTATCTAACTTTATACATTTGGTACATTTCATTTGTGGATCATAATAAGCTGCTTTAACATCATTTACAGTTTTAGAACCATCTGTATAGATGATATAATAATCTGACTTTTTATACAAAAATTCCAAATAATCAAATTTATTATGTACAGTATCTAAATCACATTTAATATCCAGAAAATTAAGTAAGGTATTATAAGGGCATTTATATATAGGCCATTTGTTAAAGATACATATATCTTTAGTCAAGTTTTTAACAATTGTCATTATGGTTTGGATTTCAGGCAAATTTCCTGACAAAAGAGTATCAGCCGAGATATTGGAGGCTTCAGCTGACCGAGTAATCTCTGAAGGGTACAATATATTATCCAAGACCAATTTATTGTTGGATGCTAACTCCTTCAAACAAAATTTCTCAGCCAGTTGTAAGCGTCGTAAAGACAATGGAGCTATGCAATTATCAATTTCCATAGAATTTATTGGAGTAGAGCACATGGCTCCACTGATTATTCTCAATCCTATATTTTGAATTACATCTAGTTTTCTTAATAAGCTGCTACTAGCATTCATGTAAGCTAAACTACTGTAATCAAAATTACTCCTGACTATGCTTTTATATAGCATGCTGAGGGTTTTGGGATCAGATCCCCAGAAAGTGCCTGCTAGAGATCTTAGTACATTAATTCTTTTCATAGCATTTTGACATACATAGTTTATATGTTTATCAAATTTTAATTTGTCATCTATTAGACACCTAAAAATTTATGATGTTGGACAATAGGAATAGGATTCCCATCATAAGTAATTTGTACAGTAGATTGGGTAAATGGGTCTTTACTAAATACTAACACAGAACTCTTTTCAGAACTTATTTCCAACTTTAAAAAGTCACTATAGTATTGTTTTAATTGATATAATGCTGTATTCAAATTATTGATAGCTATATTCAAATTTTGGTTTTCGCTATAAATAAGCAAGTCGTCTGCAAACTGTAAAATTTTGACTTGTGAAGTATTTACATAGTGCAGGATTTGTGATGTATATAGATTATACAATAGAGGTGACAGAGTAGCTCCCTGCATTGTCCCTTTACTGACAAGCCTAGGGCCATGTAGGTTATTGTTAAATTTAACAAAAAGCGTCCTATTATGTAAAAATTTGTAAATCCAAATTAAAGTTTTATTTGGTACACCAATTTCATGTAATATATGAACTAGACAACCAATGTTTACATTGTCAAATGCACCTTTCACATCTAAAAACGCACAAATAACATTAGAGTGACTAAGCTTGGCTTTTTTCATATCTGCTATAAAAGATACAAAGCTTTCAGAGCAACTTTTACCTTTCCTAAACCCAAACTGCATGTCTGGTAGCTTATTCTGTGATTCAGCAAAGTAGTCAAGACGTAATTTAAGCATATTCTCGAAAAGTTTACCCAGACATGAAGATAGAGAAATAGGTCTATAAGATGATTCATTATTTGCAGGCTTATTTGGTTTTAATATGGGAATAACACATTGAGTTTTCCATGATTCTGGTATAATTGAACTATTCCAAAGCTTGTTATAGATGTCTAATAATGTTTTTTGTGCATTTGGATGTAGCTTTTTGATCATAATATATGGTATGTTGTCCATCCCTGGAGTGGTATCCTTCCTACTCTTGAGTGAAATTTGCAGTTCATTCAGTGTAAAGGGTTCATTAAGAAAGCAATTAATTTCATTTTGAACAGATTGCTCCATAAAACCATTTAAACTTTCGTCATCCAATTGTGATGAATCAGTTAATTTATCTAAAAAGCTTGGCACCCAATCATCATTCAAATACTTGTTTTGAGAAATGCCGATTCTTTTAAATCTTTTAATATAATTCCATATCCTAGAAACAGGTGTCATTCTATTGAAACTACTACATAATGTGTGCCATGAATCTGCTCTTTCTTCCTTTAAAATAATTTTCTTTTTAGCATCACATTTTTTATAATTAATATAATTAGGGATAGTTGGGCAATCTCTATAAGCTTTAAGAGCCTCTTTCGATTTTTTAACTGCCTCATCACATGTTTGATTCCACCAGGGTGCTGGTTTTCTTGATACTTGGAAAGTTGGTTTTGGCTTTTGCTTAGGGACTGTATTATTCCTAATATCATACAGGATATTTACAAAACTATTGTACAATTCAAGAGGCTCTGTATTTTCCATATCTAAGTGTGAAAAACTGTTTTCAGATAAGAGAATGAATTTTGACCAATCTGCTCTATTATAAATATATTTATTTTCCACAGAGCGAATTTCATACACTGAAGGCTGCACATTTACAACTACTCGAGTGGGATAATGGTAGCTGCCCATTGGATCGTCATGGACATACCACTCGCAGAGAGGAGCTATATTTGGACTAACCAAAGCTAAATCTATTGCTGAAGGATTTCTATTAGGATATGAAACAGTGGTTGGACTGCCATCATTTAATACACACAAGTCAAACTCGTCTATAACATTGTAAAGGCTATTATTACCTCTGCTATTGTTTGTATGACAGCCAAATAAAATATGGTGTGCATTAAAGTCTCCCATAATGAGACATGGCTTAGGAATTTCTTGTAACAACTTTTTCATCTTGCTTGTGTCAAACCGGCTGCTGTTAGGAGGACAATATACACATAGAATGGACAATTTACCAACGGAGGTATCTGTTGAAATACAGATATTTTGAACAGATTCATAAAAAGATGTATTTACAATGTCATATCTTAAATTCTGTTTTATATACATACCTACGCCATTATGAGTGTTCTTTGAGTTTTTAAAAATAAAATTATATTATGAAATGTTTGGGATGTTACTAGTATTCTTAAGCCATGTCTCATTTAAAAGACAAATGTCAACATTTTGTTCAGATAAAAAGTTGGTCAATAAGGCTTTTTTACTTTGTAAACTTTGTATATTAAATTGCGCTACAGTTAAAAAGGTGTCCATACAATTAAATTAAATTTGATACTAATATTTCTTTTATTTTCTTGTTAGTGATCGGAGTATTACCATTACTATTGCCGAGTGCTACAAGTGACTTTACTATTGCATTAATAATTATTTCATTGCCAATTATTTGATTGGCATCAAATTCTCTTTGAGAATTTTGGTCAGGCTGGGGTTGGGACATGGATACAACATTCTTTGGCTTTTTCAAATTAGGAAATGAATTGGGGTCAGATAATCTGGATGGCATACTCACCACAGTGGCATAAGATCGGTTGAGGTGTTTATTCTTTTTCTCTTCAATTTTTTGTTTTTTCACTGGACAATCTCTTGAAATAGCCAAGTGGCTTCCGCTGCAGTTAATACATATTATGACGTCGGTATCACATTCCTTATAAGAGTGCTGTCCTGCACATGAAGAACACATTTGTGTCCCTCTACAGGATTTGGCTGAATGATTGAATTTCAGGCACTTGTAACATTGCACCAGCGGAGGTATATATATGTTTACTGGGTACCGGAACAGTTTTATGTACGCAAACTGTGGCAGCGATGTCGCAGCAAATGTCACTGCCACAGTGCCCAATGGGACCAGTTTACCATCTACTTTCCTCATGAATCTTTTAATAGAGATGACTTCAACATCGCAACTTATGTTTTTGTAAATCTCTTCATTAGTCATGTCTTTGGGGACATACCGGATTACCCCAGTTGTCTCTGTCATGTATGCAGGAATAAAAGCCTTTAGTTTATACTTATTGAGAAAACTGTCCATTTTTAAGAAATTGTTGGCTGGGGCGGGCTTTCTGAATGTAATGCCGACCTTATAGGCGTTTACCCTATGTACGCCTGCAATTCCCTTTACATTTTCAGTAAAGATGTTTGTTAGAGTTATTGGGTTTTTGTTGCCAATTTTTTCTTCATCCTGTGATTCCACGTATACCACACAATCCACGCTGTGGGTTTCTGGAAAAAGTCTTTTATAATTTGGTTTCACAAACACTTTATAGTTTATTTGTTCACCAGAAGTTTGAGTTAACTTTCTTTTCTTAGATGTTACTTGCTCGACGGGGTCTCCCCCGTCGCTATTGACACTCATGATATTTATTACTATACTAGTCACTATTTACAAATGTATTATTTACACACAAATACTTTATATTTACACCGATAAAACGGAATTATTATCGCAAGAAAATTTAAAGCTCCCGCTTAGTTTGACTTCCCGCCAAAAAGTCATTTATTAAGTGTTGTAAAAAGTGTTGCCAGTTCTACACACCTATTGTTCCAGTTAAATGTCTCACAGAAAACTACATAAAGGGTCTATTACAGTACAGTCAACCAATTTGATTTGTAGGCCACTTTGGACTATGTTAAAGTGACGTTGACAACTAAAACGTAAGACACTTCCTATTATTTGGTTTACAACGACACGTTGACAAAGTTAATAGTGGCCTAGGAATCAAATTGGTTGACTGTACGTGGTATTCAGGGCCCGGTATCTATTCATAAACATCACATCACCACTCACTTCGTCACTTTAGTAACTTATGTATCTAGTGTCATGTTTAAACTGCCATACATGAATTGTCACAGCGATTGTCATAAATTGTCCTTCCTTTCTATTATTACAGTACCTAATCCAATTTAGAGAAAGGGTCCCTGAATACCGCGTCGTGTGTGCCCTTTTATAATTAATTATTCCTAGAACTTAACTAATATTAAATCTAGCTAAATAAAAAAGAATCAAGCAATTTGTGGCGTCCCACACCACGCCTACGCCGTGGAAGCGCACGCCGAGATCTAGTACAATTAGCCCGCAGCGTTTCGCTGAGTTTGCTTTACCTACCCGTATTTTCTTTGTATTCAAATTTAATTTAAATTCTGTGTGTACTATTTCATAAAGGACCTGTCCTCTATTCTCCCACTGTGCACTTGGATTTTGTAAAGGTACTATTTCTATTTAACCTACATTTTTATCAGGGTAGTGATTCTCTCATAAGCAAAGGTGAGTGAACGCAGGAGTGAAGTCCAAGCGGCGAGTTTAAGTAGTCCCGTCAAAGCGAACAAAACACATTTCAGCGCGTGTATTCAATTTGGCAGCATGGCTTCTCGAACGTATAAGGCTGCCTAATTGAGAATGCACGCGTTAATATGTGTTTTGCTCGCTCTGACGGGACTACTTAAACTCGCCGCTTGGACTTCACTCCTGCATTCGCTCACCTTTGCGTTTGAGAGAATCAATACCCTGAATGCCCGATCTAGGGTCCTGTGTTTTTGTGGAATCTTGTGTACGTACGGTCGGCTTTATAAGTAGCTGCACACTTAAGTGCTTTGTCACTTTAACGTCATGTATGAACTGATGCACTAATCTGTCAAATGCGTTAAAGCGGCAAGGTACAAAATTGTGCAGCCGACTGTACCTACGGTTTTTTATACTCTAGTCGAGGTTTAACGGATGGCCGTTCCGAGTGACCACAGCAAGCTTACTGCTGATTTACATTATAGTAGATGTATCTAACTAGGGTGTGATTCTCTCAACAACGACGAACGGACGGACGAACGAGTGAATGCCCAAGCGGCGAGTTAAAGTACTCCCGTCAGAGCGAACAAAATACATTTTAGCGCGTGCATTCAATTTGGCAGCATGGCTTCTCGAACGTATAACTCTCCCAAATTGAGAATGCACGCGCTAAAATGTGTTTTGTTCGCTCAGACGGGACTACATAAACTCAGCGCTGCGCTTTCGCTCGTTTGTTGGACCGACCGCCGTTTTTAAGAGAATAACACCCCTGATCGACGCAACTCGTGACCAAAATGCTGGCCTGTACTTGGCACAAAGATTAAGGAACCAGCATTTTGGGAACAATGCCCACTGGAAGCGGTTTGTTAGATTAGTGCAGTTTTAAGTAAGTTTCTATGTTCGTTCGTTTGTTTTTCTTGTTCTTTTTTCTCCGATTGGCTAATGAACTAATATCACTATGTTTTTTGTTTACATTTAGTTTAATACCTAGGTAAGCAAACGGAGTAACCTCCTTAGTACCAATTTCACCATACGATGTTAAATTTAATCAATGTTAATCGACTGTTAGTTTATACATTTTGACAGCTGTTAACGCTCTAATCGTCTGTTAAGTGGTTAACATCGTTTGGTGAAATTGGTACTTAGCCTGTAGTCCCCTAAAGTACCAATTTCACCACTTAACAGATGATTAGAGCGTTAACAGCTATCAAAATGTATGAACTAACAGTCGATTAACACCATTTAAATTTAACATCGTTTGGTGAAATTGGTACTTAGCCTGGTATTTGGCAGGAACCGTTCATAATACTATCTTTTGAAGCTGTACCAGGCCTTGATGTCCCGTGGAGCAGCCTCGCTGAACACCGACATCATGTCCAGGAACTCCTCGAACGTCAGGTTCCCGCTGCCGTCGTGAGAGAACACCTCGCAGATCCGCCTCTTGAACGGGTTCTCCTGGAATAAAACGTAATAGAGGCGTTGGATTTTTGGTTTTAAGGTCAAAACATTGACAATACGATAACAAGTCAAAACGATATGGTTTTTACCGTGTTGAATAGAGGCCGGTCTTATATTTCTTGCGTTTGACATACTTACTGGGCCTCTATTCAACACGGTAAAAACAATATCGTTTTTGATCTGTTATCGTATTGTCACCGTTTTGATAGCTCTTATTTACTTGACAGTAATGGCGTCTGACGTCATAACAATACCGTAACAGGTCAACTACGATATAGTTTTTACCGTCGGGAATAGAGGCGCATCGTATTTGACATATTATTATCGTTTTATTTTTAAACCGGACGCCATTACTGTCAAGTAGGTAAATGACAGCTGTCGTAACGTTGACGATATGGCGTTAAAAATATTTGAACACTAGCTGTGGCCCCAGACTTCGACCGCGCAGAAAAATAAAATATAGCCTATGTTTATTAAGGATTATGTAGGATTCTAATGGTGAAAGAATTTTTGAAATCGGACCAGTAGTTTCGGAGCCTTATCTATCCAAAAAAAAAACAATCAAATCTTTCCACTTTATAAAGTATAGATAATGAGTCTCTAAAAAGAGTCCAGTTCACTAATCTTTTTTTTGTTTTTTGTTTTTTTTTTTTTGTTTATGTGTGATAGGTATATTAAAAGATGTTTAAATACATATATATAATAATTTTGAGCACCTTTCGATACATAAAATATTTGATGATGACTAATTCATAAAATATAACATAACTATAGGAGTTGTATACTCGTAAATTTGTGTATGTATGTTTTCAAAATTTCAACTATTGCCTGTATATTATGTTTGTCTTCTTCATACCATACAAAATGATCTAATATATTAATTCGCATGTAAATTACAAAGGTTTTCCGCTAACTCAACAAGTTAATTTAAACAAAAGCTTTTAAACGCCAAGCCCGGGTTTTTAACTAAAATTAGGGCAGGTACACATTAAACCGCCCAACGCGTCACGTTCCGAATTAATGTCCATTACGATAGTGGCGAACAGCCTTTAGATTGTGGTTCAGCTGTGTTGTTTTATCTGTGGCACCGTGATGGCGGAGAAGTTTTGCTTTGAAATGCGTAAATGTTTTAGTATCAAATTGGAATCTAAAATAAAGCTGTTTTCTCTCTGTTTTGAATAGGGGCGTCGGCGTCGGTGTCATAACAATTAGGGAATGCGATTTAACCGGTTATTAACAGTTTTGTATGAAAATAACCGGTTAAAACCGGTTATAACCGGTTATTTGCATTCTCTTATAACAATAGAGATTAATGAAGATGACTATTAGCTAGCGTTTTGTTATTGCTTATATTTATTAGCAGAGATCGGAATAGGCAGAGCTAATTTACCTAAACTTGATGCATGTTCATTCAATAATCATAAATGAATATGCGTCAAGTTTAGGCAAATTAGCTCTGCCTATTCCGATCTCTGTTTATTACCTACTAAACTTACTAAACCAGATATCATAATTTCTATCAAGAACAAACACTGATTATTTGAAATTTGGTATGGAGATAGCTTGAGTCCCAAGTCTAGGAGAAAGTGCTAAATGACATTTTATATTTTTGCCATAAAGTTTTCTTTCAAGCATTAAAAAAATACTTATTAATTTAAGGGTGAAAAAAAACTTGGCTTTCGTCTTTCTTCCGAACTAGACAAAAAGAAGTGAAGTATTTAAATATAAAATGTTGACAATTATTAAAAGATGTTTAAAGATTGTTTATTTATCACGCGGCAGTTACGACAACTGATAGATGACTGTATCCACCATTAGCATAGGCTGTATAATATTCTAGATTTCGATCTTGGACTTACTTTTAGTTCAGGTAGCTTCTCTATCTCTTCGACCGGCACGGATAGGGTATGCGCCTGATTCTCTGTCATCCGCTTCGGGATGAGGTCGGGGTTCACTTCCCGAAAGCGCTTGAAGACCCTGCAAATCACTCAAAGACGTACGTAACGTAAACTCACGCCTTCATTCCCAGAGTGGGCTAGGCAGAGCCACAGACTCACCAACAACTCCAAACACTTGTTGATAATTCTGTGACCACATTTTGCACAACCAGGCTAAGATGTTATCCAGTGTATTAGTGACAGGTTGCAAACCCATCGCCTAACAGCATTACACAGCCTTTAGTCCCTTAGTCGTCTCTTACGACATCCACGGGAAGACATGGAGTGGCAACATTCTGGCACACGGGCAACAGCCACTCAAAGAGTATTTAGTATAAAGTTATAAGGTCTATTCCACTTGATTGACCACTTATGGAAACAAACCTTAGGCCAATCAATCAATCAATATAATAAGTGTGTTGATTAACGATGCGGCAGCCTAGTTAGCCCCTGCTTACCGAACTAGCGGTCCCAGGTTTGATTCTCGGTATGGGCAAATATTCGTGTGATAAGCACAGCAAGCAGTATTTGTTCAAAAGTCTTGGGTGTTTTCTATGAATTTAAGTAATGTATTTAGTATGTTTATCGTTGTCTAGTACCCATAGTATTGGGTCCTTACCTATGAAATTGGCGTTTTATATGGAGAATTTTATGAAAACGTTGGTTTTCATACATTTAATTTTGCGGACTATTTAGTAACGTCAAATGCAAACCAAACAAAATTCTGTCAGGAATATTGGACACTTCTAAGCTATATTATACATATCTTAATTACTTAAAAATAGTTAGCTTCATAAAACTATGCGCAATTGAAACACTTGAACTGACAGCACATGAAAAGAGTTGAGTTCAGACTTTAATTTTAAACACTAAGTAAGAAATTGAACCATATTATTTGTATCTAAAACCTTTGTAACATACTGTATTAATGAAATTTAAAAATAATTTGGAAGTTAAAATTGAAATGAATAAATTCCGTACGAAATAAAACACTTAAAAATAACGCCAATTTCATAGGTAAGGACCCAATACAAGCCAAGACCTTATTTTGGGACTAGGTCAATTGGTGTGACATTGTCGCCTGATATTTGATATTTTATTTGAGTTGATTGATCACTTATGGCAATAAACTTTAGAACTATAAATAAATCGATATAAAAAAGTTTGTTAATAACCTAAGACAGGTTATTAAATTCGTCTTAACATTTATTTTATAAATTAATAAAATTTAAATAATCAAATACGGTCGCCTTTACTCCCAAAAAAATCATAGCTACCTTAATATTTAAGTTTAAAGCAAATTGGAAAATAATCCCTACACACGTAACGTCTACATGCCGTATTTTGATTCAAATTGTGTTTTTACCCAATAATCCGCTTTCTTATTTCGTTCGAAATTCAAACACAAACGGTACTGGCACAAATAAAAAACTCAAAAAAAGAGCGTGTCGTCGCAACATACAATCCGATTACCGTACGTTTACCCGAGTGTACTGTTGGTGAAAAAACCGACACAGTAGTTGGACTAAAATAAAACGAAGTGTGTAGGCAATAGAGTCGCTGACAATTCTTTCTTTCTTTCCTCAGCTGTATCATAGAAAATTGCTGGTCGTGAAGCCTTTTTATCGAATTAAATGCCAATTAATGCGTCATTCTGCGAATCCGCTTTATTGTTGGCGAAAAAGGTATTAAAATTGTGCGTAGTATCGCCTAGAGAGACATTGTGAGGCATTTATATCCACTAAGGCCCTATTTCAGCGCTAAAAGTGTCCTGAGGTAATTTATGATGAATTGTGAAATTTTGCTTGTCGTTTTTCCCTCGAGTAACGTCAATTTTTCCAGGATAAAGTTGACTATGAAGTCGTATTTTTAATTAGACGAAGTAAATAAATAATGTGTTATATGACCTTAATGGGCGTAGACCTAAATTAAGCTCTAGGTTTGTACTATGGGTACCAGGCAAACTTAGGTACTTATAATAAAAATTAATACTTAAATACATACAAAACTACACATACTCGACACACTAAACAAGTATTCGCTCATACCGATAATTGAACCCGGGACCACTAGCTCCGTTGGCAGAGTCACCAACTAGCAGGCTAACCACGTCGTCAAAATAATAAATAAATGACATAATAAACATTTATTACGACACTATTCCATAATAGTGCCATTATAGTACAGCATCAGATGTGTTAATATCATACCTTAAAATTTCCTTCCTTGTAAAAAACGTACAGTCCTGTTTTGGAAATCATAAATTTAGCAATAAACACATAACAAAGAAAAAAAAGTTAAAACTATATTTGAATGTGTAAAGTTCATTTAAATTGTTTCTAAATTAAAAATTGCATTTAAGAACAAAGGATATCGAACTGTACGAGTATTCACTTGTTAGTAGTCACATTGCGACGTACAAAAATCTCCCTATTTGTAGTGAGGAGATAGCTCTAGATTCTCCACATACATAAATCAACAGTTGGGAAACAAAAAGAAGGCTTCTGTCAAACTGCACTGCATTTGTATGTTTCAGCCCTTCTGTTCATTCCGTAATTGTAGACGAGAAGACTAATAGAGTGAAATATCTATGCTTGCCAGTTCTGTTACTTGAACTTGGCTTGACACGCTACCGCGTGTCTAGATTCAAAAAATTAAATGACTATAATTATAATATAGATGATATGGCTAGAAAGTGACTAACGAGATGACGACTAATAGAGTAGAGAATTATGGAAGAAAACGACATGTTGCGCCGGCCCCAATTAAATTGGGATAAGGGCAGGAGAATGATGATGAATTATAGTATAGCCGATGACACTCACAATCAGTCGATCTTCATGACACCCGATTTATTAGGGTTCCGTACCCAAAGGGTAAAAACGGGACCCTATTACTAAGACTCCGCTGTCCGTCTGTCTGTCTGTCACCAGGCTGTATCTCATGAACCGTGATAGCTAGATAGTTGAAATTTTCACAGAAGATGTATTTCTGTTGCCGGTATAACAACAAATACTAAAAACAGAATAAAATTAATATTTAAGGGGGGCCCCCATGCAACCAACGTGATTTTTGTGCCGTTTTTTGCTAATGTTGTATAGATAATGGTACGGAACCCTTCGTGCGCGACACCGACTCGCACTTGGCCGGGTTTTTTAAATTGGTGCTATAATTTAGAACGTAGAATGGAACGTTCGATTTTTCATCAGTTTCATCACAAACTTAGGTATGCTGTAAAATTCATTTTCTTTCTTTTGGTTTCGCATAGTCGATTCATAAGAAATAGGTAAGTAGTATGTAAATCTTCTTACCTAATATTTTATGCTACTTAGCTAACAATGAATCTAGTCCGTGAACTAATTATAAGGCCTCTTTATAAGTGTTTCAGAGGCGTAATTACTGACCATGAGTTATTTACGATGAGGGACAGGGCACTACGTTTAATTGGATTTCGACTTCGTGGGTGGCGTCCTCACTTCGGAATACTTGTCAAGTTACATGATAAAGTCATCTAGATGATTAATAAAGGAGATATAAAAAAACCGGTCCATATTGGCTCATCTAATTATTTTTACTCATAACTTATTGTAAGTCATAATAGTTGTACCTACAGTCAACCAATTTGATTCCTAGGCCACTATTGACTTTGTCAATGTGACGTTGTAAACCAAATCATAAGAAGTTTGTAACGTTTGGTTATCAACGTCACTTTAACAGAGTTCAAAGTGGCCTAGAAATCAAATTGGTTGACTGTACGGGCGGACCCTGTAGAACCGATCTACCACTTAATTCAACTTGTTATTAAAAGAACCATAACACAGCGGAGCTTTATAAAAGTCGCTTGATTACAATACGAAAGTTTACCTGGTTATCCAATAGATTCTATGCTGCCGACCTATTATGGTTGCGTTTATCTATGTGGTTAAACGTGGACTAAACATCTGTCACTTTCTAACCAGTATGTAAGTGCGAGAGTGACGGATGTTTTATCCACCGCGATAAAACCTGCGCCTGTATTCTAGGCGGTAAAAACCACATCGTCTTTGACCTGTTACCGTATTATCAACGTTTTGATAGCTCTTATTTACTTGACAGTAATGGCGGCCGAGTTAAAAACAATACCATAACAGGTCTAAGACGATATGGTTTTTACCGCCCAGAATCTTGGCCCTGGAGATGACTTTGATTATTTTATACAAATCACCTGATAGTCCTCAAGCTGCTGCTCGGTGAACGTTACGACCTTGTTCCCCATGCTGCCTGCGATCACGTCGTCGTTGTTCAACTACTTCGTTGTTCAGTATCCAGTCCGTCAGTATCCAGTTGTTAAGGCAACTGTTGTTCAGAATGTTCAGTTACCCCGTTGTTACTGTACCCGTTGTTCAGTTATTCCGTTTTTTAACTTTTCCCAAGTACAATTATGCAGCTATTTCGTTGTTTACCTACCTCTTTAGTCCGTTTAATGTTCAATCAACTGCTTTGTTTAGTCAACTGTTGTTCAGTATTCCCGTAGTTTAGGCTCGATCCCAACATCGCCTATGCTATATTGCTACCAATTAGTTTTAAGACCACTATGCTTTTATAGGGTTCCGTGCCCTGGGATCCCTATTAGGTAATATGCCTACGCTGTCCGTCCGTCCGTCCTTACCTTAAAGAGCTGTATCCTTTGAACCGTAATAGATAGAGGGTTGATTTTTTCAGACTATTTGTTAATACGGCGGATTTTCTATTTTTTTTTTAAAGAAAGTCATGTAACAAAGTGGTCTGATACAAGAAACGTTTTTTACAGTGTTTTTATTTTGGATTTATCGTAAAAATTGTAAAGCATACACAAGAGTCAAATTTGATACAAACCCCGGAGAAAAACATCAAATATAAAAATGGTCAAGCGTGAGTTGGGCTTGCGCTGATTTGGTGTTTCATTGTTGTCAATTTTGGTGAGTCACATTTGTAGGTAATCGGGTAATCGTATGAGATGTAAGTACAAATATGATATATTATTTGCCGCTACTGTACCTACTTACTTTGCTGCTACTGATACGGCACCGTCGGTGCGCGAGTCCGACTCGCACTTGACCGGTTTTTTAAACTTACGGTGCCAAGAACACGAGATCGTGTCTATTTTGTATGAAAATCCCAACACAATGCTAACGACTCAAAAAGGATAGTTCCAAACTTAGCGATGTAGAAACTGACCATTAACAATATCGTTATAAAATGTGGAATGCCCACTATGCCCAGCGTTGGGCTGTCTGTGGCAGCCAGCCTGTTGCCGCCGCCGCCGCCATAAAACTAGGGGCGCATTAACGCCGACGGGATTGGGGTGTGACTGAAACAGAGTAGGGGGGGACAGAGGGGTATTATGTCTGCTTCTGATTGGAATGGGTAATATTCAAGATTTTTTCACAGCTGCAATAAAAGCTGATTCATGTAACAAACCGTTGAGAATAGCTATAAAAATAACCAAGATATAAGCCAACAAAGATTTGTTACTATCACTTTCTAGCAAAACAGAATTTAACATGGAGTATATATGGCTGACCACTTACATGACAATATGACGTCACAATGCATGTCTAATCAATCGCTGTCTAATTAGCAGTTTAAAATGCTATTTCTTGGCAATTTTAATCTTAATTTCACTTTTGGTGATCTCTTTTAGGGTTTTTTCATATTATGTTGAGAAATGCCCTATGCCCTATTGGTGGTGAACTTAGAACTTTGTAACTTTAAATTTATTAAGTTATTTTCGAATTCGTCAGCCATTTATTTTGCTACCTCACACGTTGGGGTTATTTTTTTACACACATTAGGTTTCAAAACGGCAATTACATCTTTTTTACCCGACTCCGCGACGGAAAGGAGAGTAATGTGTTTATCTGTCTGTATGTATGTAAGTATGGTTGTTCCTTTGTGGCGCTATAGAAATTAGACGCGTGGGCCGATTTTGATCATTGTTATTGTTCGGGGTGGACTGTATGAATTTACTTTTTATATCTAACTGGTACTTGGGCATAGGTTTTTGAATAATAACAGCTTTTTTCTTTCTTCAGTAGGGGGAGAGGCGAGGAGAGTTTTCTTGGCTTGTTTTTTCCTTGTTGCTGCTGAATTCGGAGTGCCGGTGGCCGGGAGCGGGCGCTCTTTTTATTTGCGCTCGTAGCTTCGCGCATGCGCGCAGCTACGCGCCCCACTCCACGGTCCCCCGGCTGTTTCCCTCTCTCGCCTATCCCCACCACTTTTCCTTTATTTTTCATTCTTATTTTATTACAATAAAATATAGACTTATTTTCTACTTTGTACACGAATTGGAGGTTTGGAGTGACTGTCTAGCTATTCTAATTAGTTTCATTCCTAATGGGACAGCCACTCCAAACCTCAGTTGACCGAGGTCATAAATATAAGCCGTGCGGGGCCCGCCCCACCCTCATTGGTGGTTTGGACTCCGCACGGTATGCTCATAATAAAAAACACAACTAAAAAATCTTTATTTACAAAACATAATACTTAATACCTATATACACCTAAATATTTACATTTTCTTATTAGCTACTTATATTATTTTATTCGTCGTGAACATTTCTCCCGCCGTCGCAGTGCGAACCTACTGGTAACACGACGATCCTTTTCGTTGCGCGCCGTAGTACGTGCCCTCTACTCGTTGTCACGTCCACGACACGTACCACGCCGTCTCCGCCAGGGTAGGTCTTCGTCACTCGTCCGCGAGGCCAGGTGTTGCGAGGTAAGTTCGGGTCGCAAATTAGCACGACGTCGCCTATTGCCGGGCTCACTCCCACGTTGTAGGGCTCCCGCCGATGTTGGAGTAGCGGGGCGTACTCTCGCACCCAGCGCCGCCAAAAGGTGTCGGCTAGCAGCTGGGCGCGCCTCCAGTGCTGCTTCGCGTCCGCATCGGCGTCTTCAAATGTGCCGGGAGCCGGGGAGTGGCAATCGGGCCCGATCAATATATGATTCGGAGTCAGGGCCGGGGGGTCATCCGGGTTCACGGCCACATATGTTAGCGGCCGTGAATTTACTGTCGCCTCCGCCTCCGCTAACAGTGTTCGCAGTGTCTCTTCGCTGGGGTACTTCTCGTGTAGCGTCGCCTTCATTGCTTCTTTTACTGTGCGCACCATCCTCTCCCAGGCCCCCGCCATGAATGGTGCGGCGGGGGGGAGGAAGCGCCAGTTGATGCGGCGGGCGTGCGCGGCGCCTCGCAGAGCCTCTGATAGCTCGCGATAGGCGCCCCGGAATGCTGTGGCGTTATCGCTCCACAGCTCCGCCGGGCAGCCGCGCCGGGCGATGAAGCGTCGTAGCGCGTTGATGGCCGCGTCGGTGCTCAGTGACTCCACTATCTCGAGGTGCACCGCGCGCGACGTCAGGCACGTGAATAGCGCGACGTACCTTTTCTCCCGGTGCCGCGCTACGGTGACTTCCTGTGGCCCGTAATAGTCGAGTCCCGTATACGAGAACGGGCGGGCGTGGTGCGCGAGGCGCGCTGCAGGTAAGTCGCCGGTCGAGGGGGCCGCGGGTTTAGCGCGGCGCAAGCGACACTGGGGGCACTGATTTATCACTTTCTTCACTGTGGGTCTTATGTTGGTTATGTGCACGCGTTGACGCAGCTCGTTTACCACGATCTCTGTCCCGCCGTGATGTAACTTCTGGTGCACGTGCGACACGTATAAGGCCGAATAGTAATGCTTGCCACACAATACTATCGGGCACACCGCCTCCTCTTGCAGGTTGTCCGCCGCCGCTATCCTCCCCCGCAGACGCACTATGTTGTTTTTGTCTAAAAACACGCTCAGCTGTGCTAACTTGTCGTCTCTGTCTGGCGCGCGACCGTTCGCTATGCGCCGTCTCTCTTTTTCGTAGCTTTCTTCTTGTGAGGCGCGTATCAACATACGTTCTGCGGCGATTAAATACGTTGCTTCTAATGTGACGTATTTTCTTTTTTCTTTTTCAGGTGCGGGCGCGCGTGCGGGTGTGCGAGTCTGTCGCGTATTCTTGATCCAGGCTTCGTCTCGTTCTTTATTTGCGCGAGTTCTTTTTCTTCGGGCGGCGGCCACGAGTTGCGTCTCGGGCTGCGCTGGCGTGCTTAGGCGGCGGCGCACGAGGTCGACGAACTGTAGTACACGCGCGGTGGCTCTCAGTAATCGTGTCCAACTTGAGAAGCGCTTCATTTCGGGTACGGGCGCGTGTTTCGGCGGCTCTCGTACGCTGGTCGCGTTGCATGTTTCCTTTTCTTCCCCGGTTGCGGCGATTTCGACCTTATGTTCGTGGGGCCAGGTCGATTTTCCCGTGTACAGGAAAGACGGGCCGACGAACCACCGGTGCTTTTCGTCGAAATCAGCTGGCGTCGCGCGGGTAGCGTCGTCAGCTGTGTTGTGCGCTGACGGTACCCATCGCCATTCGTCTTTCTTTGTGTACTCTTCTATTTCGGCGAGTCGGTGGGCCACGAACGTTTTATAGGTGCGGGGCTCGGCGCGTATCCATGCAAGCGCCGTGCGCGAGTCGCTCCAATATGTTTTCGTAGCGATTTCGAAGTCGTGCTCTTCTATGACCGTCTTGGCTAGTCGCACGCCTAGGACGGCTGCTTGCAATTCCAGCCTAGGTATGGAGATAGGCTTTGTCGGCGCGACGCGGCTCTTCGCGGCCGCTAGGGCGACCTTTATAGAGCCGTCGGCCCTCTCCATCCTCCAATACACGGCGGCGGCGTAGGCTTCTTCGCTCGCGTCCCCAAATGTGTGTAGTTCGTAGCGGGCGGCGGGCGCGGCGTCGTAACATCTAGGTATACTTAGGGCACCTAGGTTACGCAGTTGCTGCAACCAGTCGCTCCATCGCTCGCGCAGCTCTTCTGGTATCGGGTCATCCCAGCCCGTGTTATATCGCCACGTATCTTGCATAATTCTTTTCGCTGGTGTCGTGATTGGCGATATAAGGCCGAGCGGGTCGAATATCGACATAATTATGCTGAGGGCTTCTCTCTTCGTGGGCGAGCGTATGTCGTCGATTACTTCGGGCGGAGCTCTTCTAATGTTGAGACGGAAACGGATGCTATCTTCATTTGTGTCCCACAGCAGGCCGAGCGTCTTCTCCATCTCGCTCCCGCCGATAGGGATCGTATTTCCCTCTCGCTCTTCCCCGCTGACGACTTCATTTAATGCTTCTCGCGTGTTTGTAGCCCACCCGCGCAGTTGAAATCCCGCTTGTTTGTGTACATGATCGACGTCTTTTGTTATTTGCTGGGCTTCTTGTACGGTGTCGAAGCTTTGCAAGTAGTCGTCCATGTAGTGGTTGTTTTCAATCGCTCGCGCAGCTTGTGGGTATTGCGCGGCGTGTTCTTGTGCATTTCTGTTTTTAATGTACAGTGCGGTGCACGGAGATGACGACGCGCCAAAGATGACTGACGTCATGCGGTACTCTTCTGGTTCCCCTTCGCGCCGGTCGCCCCTCCATAGGAAGCGGAGGGCGTCGCGATCTTCTTCTCTTATTTTTATCTGCATGAACATTTCCTTTAGGTCGGCGGAGACTGCGATGCGGCGTTGGCGGAATCGCATTATCACGCCGGGCAACGATTGAAGGAAATCGGGCCCCGGGAGCAACATGTCGTTAAGGCTGCGGCCGTGTGAGGCCGCCGCAGCATCATGGACCACTCTTATCTTCGGCTTTTCCGGGTTGCAGACGGCGAAGTGGGGTAAGTACCACGTGCGGTCGCTTGGTGGCGTTGTGGCGCGCTCTGCGTAGCTTGAGGTAAGTAGGTTTTCGATGCGTTCGTTGTACTGTTTTTTCAGGTTTTTATCTCTATCCAGCTTTCTCTCGAGCGTGTGCAGTCGTTTTAATGCGCTGACACGATTGTTGGGTATGTCGCGTGTCTCTTCGCGCCACAGCAGGCCGGTTTCGAATCGGCCGTCGGGGAGGCGCCGACTTTTTTCTTCCAGTATTTTGAGTGCTTGTAGCTCGGGGTCGCTTCTTTGTTTTCTAGGTTCGATTGACAGCGACTCGAGGGCGAAATACTGTTTCATTGCCTCTTCTATTTTGTCGGTGGGTTCTGTGCGCGTTAGGTGTGCGCAGCAGTATGCTAGCGGCTCCGCGTGAGAGGTGCGATAGCCGTGTAGCACCCAGCCGAGTAGCGTTTTCGATGCGACGAGTTGGTCGCGGTGCCCCTTCTTTATGTTTCGTGATACAATCAGCTCCCAATTGTCTTGACCAATCAGTATCTTCGGTGTGGCTTCGCGGTATATCAACTCGTGTTTGATTTTCTTCAGATGCGCGCAATCTTCTATCTCTTTCTCGCCTATGGACTGTGTTGCAAAGTTAAGGCGGTCGACGGTGTGCGCGTTCGTAATTTTTTCTTCGTTTTCACTGTGACGTCCTTTTATGTAGACGTCGACTCTCTTGCTCTTCTTATGTTCCATCTCTCTCCCGCTTACGCTTTGGACCCACATTGGTTCGGTGGGCCCGTCGAGGCCAAGCGAGTCGGCGAGCGTCGAGTCGATTATTGTCACGGTGCTTCCTTCGTCGAGTAGGGCGAAGGCGTCTATCTCGGCCCGCGGGCCGCGCAGGGTAACCGGCGCGATCTTGAGATAAGCGCGGCTTGCTGTCGTCGCGCCGATGTACTGTTCCACCGTCGAGGCCACCACCTCTTCTTGTTGGCGTGGTGGGGGCCCGCTTGATGTGACGGTGGCAGGCGGCGACGTTCTTTGATGATGAAGTAGGCGGTGGTGTCTCATAGGGCACCCTTGGTGTCCGCAGGGCTTCGCTCGGCACGAGAAACGGCGGTGGTTGCCGGCGAGGCATCGATAGCAAATGTTGTGTTTCTTTGCTACCTCCCAACGCTCGTTCGTGTCGCTCTTGTTGAACTGCGGGCACGCTGGTAGTTGGTGCGAAGCGTGTTTGCATAGTGGGCACGCTTGTTTTTCTTTTTCTTCCTTTTTCATGTTGTTTTCAGTGGTCGCGGTATAGGCGCGCTCGGGCTTCTTTCTTGATGGCTTTGTTTCTCTTTGTTCGATTGCGTGTTCGGGCGGTGCGTAGGGTGCGCACTTGTCCGCCTCTTCATTCAGGAACTCGGCGATTTTCTTAAGCTCGGGCGTGTCTTCTCTGGTGGCCGCGTAATCGTACCACTTGTTTCGCAGTATAGGCGTCAGCTTGTCCACGATCGATCGCAGTAACTCTGGGTTGTAGAGGTAGTGCGGCTTCTTTAGTAGCTCGATGGTGGCGACTGTGTTCGCAATCTTGCTCGCAAATATGCATAGATCGCGCGGGTTGTCGTTGAGGCGCGGCAGCCCCCTCAGTTTTTCTGTTTCGTTCAGGAGCAGTGCGTCGGGTCTTCCGTATCTTCTTTCTAATGCTTTGATGACGTCATCAGGGTGCGGCTGGCTAATGAGGAGGGCGCTCACGGCCTCCCAGGCGACCCCTTTGAGGCTTTTCCTTATACGGGCGACGTTTTCACTCGTAGAAAAACTGGGCGCGGACTCGGTGTAAGCGGCTTTAAATTGTAGCCACTCGTTGCATAGTCCGCTGAATGTCGGCAGGTCCGACAGGTACTTCTTGTTCGATTTACTTGCGTGGATGGCCTCGGTGAGGGCGGCGGTCAACGACGACACATCTATCGCCTGAGACGGGCGGGGCGGAGCGGCCTGTTCGCGCTCGTACCGTGTGCGTGTGGTAGCGCACGCGGCGATCTCCCGCTGATCTTCGGTGATAGGTACTTCTATCGCTTCCTGCGACCGATCGAACCAATCGGCCACGCGTTGTGGGGCGAGATCTTCATTTTCGTCTTCTGATTCTTCTCGCGACGATGCGTAATTTATTCTTTCTTGTCTGATTTTGGTGAGCTCCGTTTCTGCCTGGACGCGTTTCAGCTCCAACTCGGCTAGCTTCTCCTTGGCCTCTAGCTCCGCGAGGAGCCTCTTGCTGGAGGCCTTGGATCGGCGTGACCGAGCGGGCTTCGGCGCTCTCGGCATGGTTGGTGGTGGCGGCATTAATTGGACGGCACGGCGCTCGATGACAGTGGCGGTGCTGGCGGCGGGCGTTGCTTTTATTCCCGACGTGTCGGCGGGCCCCCCGGCGCTAGTACTGCCGGGCGGGACCCCCACCACGCTAATGTTCGTGGCTGTAGCGTCGGCGCTCGTCGTCGCATCCGTGTCTGTTGTAGCGGCCGTGTCTGTCGTGGCGGTCGTATCCGTGGTGACGGCCGTGCTTCGTGTGGCTGTCGTGGTGCCGCCGCTGCCTGACGAATCCTCTTCCTCATCCTTTCCGTGGTTGCTTCTGGTAACAACCATTGTAGCTGGATTTTTCTTGTTTCAGTGATCCGGCTTCGACTAGGACCATAAATGTTCGGGGTGGACTGTATGAATTTACTTTTTATATCTAACTGGTACTTGGGCATAGGTTTTTGAATAATAACAGCTTTTTTCTTTCTTCAGTAGGGGGAGAGGCGAGGAGAGTTTTCTTGGCTTGTTTTTTCCTTGTTGCTGCTGAATTCGGAGTGCCGGTGGCCGGGAGCGGGCGCTCTTTTTATTTGCGCTCGTAGCTTCGCGCATGCGCGCAGCTACGCGCCCCACTCCACGGTCCCCCGGCTGTTTCCCTCTCTCGCCTATCCCCACCACTTTTCCTTTATTTTTCATTCTTATTTTATTACAATAAAATATAGACTTATTTTCTACTTTGTACACGAATTGGAGGTTTGGAGTGACTGTCTAGCTATTCTAATTAGTTTCATTCCTAATGGGACAGCCACTCCAAACCTCAGTTGACCGAGGTCATAAATATAAGCCGTGCGGGGCCCGCCCCACCCTCATTGGTGGTTTGGACTCCGCACGGTATGCTCATAATAAAAAACACAACTAAAAAATCTTTATTTACAAAACATAATACTTAATACCTATATACACCTAAATATTTACATTTTCTTATTAGCTACTTATATTATTTTATTCGTCGTGAACAGTTATATCAATCGATTTGTCTTATTGCCGCACTCTTATTGCTGTCACTTTCTTTGCTACAGCAATAGATTAAGACAACAAGTCACTAAACAAGCATTAAATTTAATTGACGTCTCCGAGTGCGGTAGTTAATCTTGTGAGTGTCACTAAAGATATGACAGTAATCAAAATTCAATATGACGCGGCAACCAGACGCCATATCGTGAAAAAGAAAAAAAACAACGAACTATGACAAAGTGGGGTATCATTGAATAGGTATTTAAAAATCACCTTAAAGTTTCTTTCATCATTTTTAATTTTGAATGATCATTTAGGATTAATAACGATTTAAAGGGTTTGATATTGCGCATTATTACGCAGTCGGGTTTTTTGATTTTATAATTTTACATACATACTTAAATACATATAAAACATCCAAGGCTCAGGAAGACTCGCGGTCATCACAGAAATATTTGCACATATCGGGAATTGAACCCAGGGCCGCTAGCTTTTTAGGCAGGGTCACTACTCACTTTCAACTAGGCTAATCAAGTCGTCATCGTAGTCCTCATTAATAACTATTGGTTAAGAGTAAATTAAATATTTAAGGTTGGTTGCCTCTGTTCCTCCATACTCTAGGGCAATAACAGTCGCGGCACTAATAGTCCCGCCCTTGTCAGTCGACGCTATTTCATGTCTTGACGATATCCGTCAATATTTATTAGCGATCCTCGCAGACGAACAATAAACAGTAGTCTAATTTACGTGCGTTTGTGAAATGCGTTAAAGTTATTCTCCTTTTTTTCAACAAAACGGGCTGCCAACTATTTAATCATCATCGGTATTATCATCCACTGGATATAGGCTACTATAATGTTACCAAAAGATGGGCTTGAACAAATTGGAATGGATCACCAGATCTCTCCCCGGCTGCTTCATTTTATTTGAAGCCCATATACTCAAAAAACTAAGACACATGTACCAAGCACTGTAAAAGTGGAAGAAAGTCAGTAAAACAGTGAGTGAGGGTATATTTATTTTGATGTGTGTTGTGTAAGAGTAAATACTTTATTGTACAGTCGACCTTATAAGAAGCTGCACACTTTTGTATCTTGTCGCTTTAACGCCTTTGACAGATTAGTGCAGCAATTCAAACATGACGTTAAAGTGACAAAAAACTAAAGTGTGCAACTTCTTATAAGGCCGACCGTACTACGACTATTAACAGAAACATATAATCAATTGAACATACAGTCATTCCGTCTTAGTCCTTAGGGTTGGCAACGCATTTGAAGTCTTAGAATTGCAGTCTTGAGATTGTAGTCTTGAGAATTTAAATGCTAAAATCCCACTTACCATTCTGAGTGCTCGTGTGACTTCTCCTTACCATAAAAAAAACCCTTAAAGGGATTTTTGTAAATATGTTAAAAAAAGTTAAAGAATACGGAACCCCGTATGGTGAGACTACTGGTCCATCACAGCCGGACATTTCCGTAATTAATGTCAGTCATCATCAACGTAGATACGTAAGTGTCTGTGGTATATTTTTGTATTTTACCTCAATATTATTGACGTGATAATAACTGCGTGGGTCGATTCAAAGGTCTTTCTTACGTCTTTGTTTAGGTCAGGGTTAGCACTTTTGGTGGCATATTGTGGTTTTAGAATCCGTGGAGTCGCTATTTCCTAATTATTATAAACTTTACGCTACAAGCATTCTCTACCAGTCAACCTTAAGGTGAAACAGGAATGAAAAAGTAAGTAGGTGCAAAAAGATGTCAAATTTTCCCTTTAACTAAATCTGAATCTAATGTATAAAATATACCTACAAATATGCGACTATAGCTAATAGAAATAATGATGATAATCTAACACCCATATTTACAAACGTCACTAGGTAACGGCAAAAGCAAAAGGATCAATCACAAAGCTGTATTGAACGCAGTGCGTTTACTCAGTGAAGGATCTCTTAAGTATTGTTTGTGAATACGGATGTAAGGTTCGTAAAGAAAACTAAAGAGAGAGAGAGAGACGAAAGGAAAACACACAAAGCTATTCCTTAAAACTATATTTATTAGGAGCATACCGCTTTCTTTTAAATACAGAAGAAATATTAAAAAAAACAAATGCCTGCAGCCAAGACAAAACTGTCTTGGCTGCAATGCTGCGTGTTCTTAATGTTGGCGCAGACATAACCGCTCGAAACCGGATCAGCTCAAAATGAGACATTGAAATGTGAGATTTGATCTGTGTTAGTACTAGGGAATGCAAATAACCGGTTATAACCGGTTTTAACCGGTTATTTTCATACAAATACGGTTAATAACCGGTTAAATTGCATTCCCTAGTTAGTACGATACATTTTTCAGTGGACCACTGCACTGCTAGCTTGTGCCGAGGCGAGGCGTTGCCGTTCCGATGCCGATAAGTGTGCCCTACATTATGGAGTTTCATACAAAGAGTACTGAGGCCCTTGCCAAGATGCATTACGCTAACCAGCGTTTCTATTCGTTTCGTTTTTAAACCAATCGCATCACTGGTAGATCACGTGACTTTTCGTATCACGTCATCTACCAGTGACGCGATTGGTTTTAAAACGAAACGAATAGAAACGCTGGTTAGCGTAGTGCATCTTGGCAAGGGCCTCTGAACGGCTCGAGTTGAGGTGGTGCCGAGCGGCTATATGTGCGTTTAGACTCCTCAAGCCCAACCAGAGCAGGCGTTGAGGCACTCCTGTTCAGTGCCGAAGTGGTTCTCGTCGACGGGAATGGAGCACCGCGTGGGGTCGGTCCACCAGTGCCACACCACGCACTTGCGGGCGCCCCAGTCGTAGACATACCTGTGACAGAGGGTTTTTATAGCATAAATGTGGCGGTATCTATGAAAGGGGACCTTATTGTCGATGGCGCTTACGCCGCACTGCGTCATGCGACGTTCTATTTATATCGGAGCATCGTTAATAATGGCGGAAACGCCATTGACAATAAGGTCCCGTTTCATAGATAACGCCACAAATAAGGTCCCACGCCCCCTTAAATATTTCAAGTTTGTTTAAAAGAAGGGTGGGATCATGTTTATATATTTACCAGCTTTTGCGTACGATTCCGTTTGCTTAGAAGTGGTTTTTCGCTATTTCTTCGGGATAAAAAGTAGCCTATGGGCTATTCTGCGCGGCTAGCACAAGTTGCCCGTGACTTATTTGTCGCTCGGATCTCCCTTTCTATCTAGTTAGTAACGATAGAGACGCACTGAGCAACAAGCGAGAAAATACAACTTGTGCTACCCGTGCTGGAGTGTACGATTTACATCGTACAGTATTTAGCTGACTTGCGACCTACTTTGTTACATGGACTTTATTTGCAGTTAGTTGACAATTTGCGCTGTTATAGATCGGCCACAGTTGAGCATATTTACCTAGGTACTTTAACTTGTAATTTTATAATAAACTTGAATATATATCAACTCATTACCTACTAACTTCTGCAAATCTTAAATATCATACATAATCTATTTCTGTGCCAAATTTCACCCAGATCCGTTCAGCCGTTCCGGGTCCGGGGTTGTTATGATTATATGTAGTACAAATCCTGAAGAAAAGCAACAAATACAAAAAAAAAACAAGTGTAAGTTGGGCTCGCACTGAATCGAAATCAATTTAAAAACAGAATATAATATAATAATACCTACTTAGTGGCGGTACGGAACCCTCGGTGAACGAGTCCGACTCGCACTTTACCGGTTTTTTACGTGTTGTTTTACACTCTATACCGCATATTAACAGTACGAACACTATTCTCTGACACCAGTGTAACTCTAAGTGAACAAAGAGCCTGATAGGCTACATACAATCACATTGTTGATTCTGTTTAATTTAGACAGTATAAGCACCATGAAATATAGTGTAACCATTTAAGGAAGAGCGGTGTTTCTTAACACAGATCCCATATACTTAAAAAGAGACACCGGCCCCGATTAATGTTGAGAAATTTTGTTGTTACTGAATAATTTTTTTTTATTTTTTTTCCTTTTTTCAGTGTAGCAAGATGGAGTAAAAAATTACCTTTTTATTTGATTCGATTCCCTTTGCCAAGTCCCGCTTTCTAAGAGGCAGTGTCTGTCCTTAGTGTAGAACCTCCTGCATTGCTCCTCTGTCACTAAATGTGAGGAAAAACTATAAATAACAGGAGGGAATTAAGCGAACCGAACTTTACTTTAATTTTGCTACTGTTTATGAGAAATATTAAACTATTCAAATTTAAATTATAGTCCCGAATAGGTACGTAGATTTATGTCCCAAGTCGTAAATAGCCGAAGATACAATAATTTAAACAATGCTTTATGCCTAAACCATTTTTTTTCATGTGATCTACTAATTATAAATTATTTGAGTATTCATTTGAATTTAAATAAAGTTTTTCAAATATCAATACAACCATAATGTGGCAACATTTACGCATTTTTACTTTTTAACTCTCTTAAATCTACTATAAATTTATTATACGTACCCGCAGTGCTCAGACCGCTCAAAGCGTTCACTATTAACAAGATAACACAAAAAACCTTTGACATCTTACAAATACTGATTATTAATTGATAAATACACTCCACTTAGCTTAAACGGACCGAGTTTAGTCCACGTTGATTTCCACCAGATTACTAATCTGTGGCAGTGTTGACATATCGAGTCAAGGTAAAATGGCGGACATTGACGCATCTGATAATCTGACCAAAGTTCAAGTTTTTACGCAAGATATTTTTTGCTCGCGTAATGATCAAGTTACATGTAAGCAATCGCAATAGTAAATGGCAGGTCGGTGCCTATAGTAAAGAATGGACAAAGGAGAAAGGAGTGAGATTTGGGGGAGGATGTAACGAGGTGTATTCACCTATGTGTTACACCTCGTTTGAATAAAATCGTTCTGGCATTTTCTATATGGCTATTTTTATTCTAAATTCTAAATTTGAGTTCATTCTAAATTTTACGATCGCCAGCGCATGATCATAAGTTCGGTCGTTCACGAGCTCCCAAGCTATGAACAAGTTCCAAAAGTAATATGATTTATAAATCAAGTCAATATAATTATTTTAAAACTGTGAAGTGAGAGTTATTTAAAGAATAACCCTTCACCTCCATTCCTTCTGTTTATGGCACTAATTGTAAGTTTATACCTTTTATATCTAAGCACTATCTAAGACAATCGCATCCCTTCATCTATTCCTAAATTTATATAAATATTCTAAGTTTCCCCTTTTGTGTTGTTTTCAGGTGCCTTATTTTATAATTTAAACCAATCTGAAGATTTTTAAATAAATATACCTGCCCTGGACTTCCGGTGTTATATTTCATATCAAACCCCTCCTGTTTCTGATCCTGTTCCGGTCATCCCGTGACAAGGAGATAGAGAGATGGACAGAATAAAAGAGTGAAGAGGTGGAGAGGAGAGAGAAATTATTTTTTAAAGGCCCACTTCAAAATGTCCCTGACTCGCCAAGTAGGTTTCAAAAGATACGAAATATTCAACTTAATCCGTACTATAGAAACTCTCTTTTAAAGTGAATCTAAACTTATTTTATAATTTAAACCAATCTGAAGATTTTTAAATAAATATTCCTGCTCTTGACTTCCGGTGTTATATTTCATGTCAAGGCCCACTACAAAATGTCACTGACGAGCCAGGTACCTACCTGAAAAGATATGAAATATTCAACTTAATCCGTACTATTAGAAACTTTTTTAAAGTGAATCTCTGACAACTACTTATAAGCGTCGGTGGCGTTGTAGGCACGACGACGAGCTCATGACAACATAATGCGTTTTTGGCATTCAGATGGTTAAGGGCATCCATATCAGACCAATGGAAGTGTAAGGGTCATTAATGCTAAGGTAAAGACAATGTTATAAATAGATAATTACTTTAGTGTTATTCCGCACCTAGACAATTTTAAGTAGGTAGTAAGTATGTTCTAGAAGAATATTTTTTAACACAGTTGCTCAAAAAGTGATACTAATAATAATTGTATCATTTAATTACTTTTTTATTTTGGTATCATTGTTTTTTTTTCGCAAAATTATTATAAAACGTCGTTTGATACACGTGCGGAACTGTCATTTTCAAAAGAAAATGACATACTTTCCGCACTTGCATCAAAGATGTACTATTATTTAACACTACATTTTATACATAATATAACACTTGTTTTTGTGTAACAGATAAATAATTAATTAATTAATAATAAACGTGTACAAAGGTTCATTAAAGCCCAAAACGGTTTTGTTTGTCTGTTTATTTCTCAAAAGTTATCTTACTTCGTTTTTAGTAAGCTGACTCAAACTTGGATCGAAGGAGGTTTATCTGTGGAAATGATAACAATAGATCAAAGGGTGTAGCAGGATAAGCCTTCAAAAATTGCCCCCAAAGCTTTGAGTTTAAAACTACTATCAGTTGATGCCCCGTCAAATGAAAATAATTCATACCAATTTTTAACCCTCTACTGCCACCTGGAACCCCACGACATTCATTTAACCCTAAAACGTTTTTATTTATTTTCTCAAAAAGTATAAAAAGGAGAATTGTCAAATTTTGCACAAGTGTTGATGTGATCAATATAAACTATCAAAAAAAAAATGAGCCCTCTACTTACTTATTTTCCTAGAAAAAAACCTAAATTAAAAATTAAAACATCCTGTATAACAATTCAGGCTCGTTGTACTATCACCATTTTTTTACTAAATATTAACCAACTACCTATCTACATAATATGTAAGTTTCATGTAATTAACAAAGGTGGAACAGTGTGAAAATATAGGTATTGTTCAGTACGTACCATGTATGTAACACGCTTACGGTGACGACATTAGTAAAAGATATCGGCCCGCCAACCGGGAAGCCATCCGTAATCGATCTTTTTTTAATTTGCTAATGTCGAATGTTTAAGGAAGATGAATGAAACTCATGAATACATATTTCTGTTTATTTTACTTTACTGTTTAGCAAAAAGGTACTACTTAGGTTACTCAGCATTTTACGTAAGTTTATTTGAAGACTAAATATAGGATGTATTTTAGGTTAGTTAGTAGTTAGCTACTTATAATTAGTTTGTTGTCATAAACTCGAATTTATATTACTAAAAATAAATAAACAGAAACACTTGTTCAAATATGTATTAATGAGTTTCATTCATCTTCCTGAAACATTCGACATTAGCAAATTAAAAAAAGATCGATTACGGATGGCTTCCCGGTTGGCGGGCCGATATCTTTTACTAATGTCGTCACCGTAAGCGTGTTACATACATGGTACGTACTGAACAATACCTATATTTTCACACTGTTCCACCTTTGTTAATTACATGAAACTTACATATTATGTAGATAGGTAGTTGCTTAATATTTAATAAAAAAATGGTGATAGTACAACGAGCCTGAATTGTTATACAGGATGTTTTAATTTTTAATTTAGGTTTTTTTCTAGGAAAATAAGTAAGTAGAGGGCTCATTTTTTTTTTGATAGTTTATATTGATCACATCAACACTTGTGCAAAATTTGACAATTCTCCTTTTTATACTTTTTGAGAAAATAAATAAAAACGTTTTAGGGTTAAACGAATGTCGTGGGGTTCCAGGTGGCAGTAGAGGGTTAAAAATTGGTATGAATTATTTTCATTTGACGGGGCATCAACTGATAGTAGTTTTGAACTCAAAGCTTTGGGGGCAATTTTTGAAGGCTTATCCTGCTACACCCTTTACTTAAGACAACTCCGCTTCTAAGTTAAAATTAGTTCTGTGTAGGTACTTGAATTGAAATCTTGGACTGAAAACTGATTTTGGTGCTAATACGAGTAAGAATTCCTGCAGACATAGAAGTAATATGCATAAATGCGCAATAGCTAAAGTGTGATTTAAATATGCTTTGTCCTTATCTGTCATTTTGACATTTCCATTTGACAGAAAGGGAAAATGCATACTTTTACTAAAATAGGTTTATAGTGCGTTCATAAATAAGGGTGTAAGTACATATATAAATAAAAACTGGCCAAGTGCGAGTCGGAATCGTGCACGAAGAATTCCGTACCCTTCTTGAATGGGGGCCACCTGGGGCCCGTTTCACGAAGCTACAAGTTACAAATTACAAGCGGAACTCTCTTTCTAACTCCTTTTGCTAGAAAGAGACTTCCGCTTGTAATTTGTAACTTATTGTAGCTTCGTGAAACGGGCCACTGTAATTTTTGTTTATTTTTCGTTGTTATAGCGGCAAAACACGCTCTCTAAAAAAACTTCACTGTTAGCGTATTATGGTTCATAAGATACAGTCCGCTAACAGACAGACGGCCGATCGGTAGGGCAGTGGAGGCTTAGTAACAGACCTTTGCGTACGGAACACTAAAAATTGGTGTTCGTTAGTAAGCGATTAAAGAACGGCTGCAGAGAATTACCTTTTTTTTTAATGTACGTAGGTAATAGGCCCAATAAGGTTTATAGGAAAAAGAAAATGTGGTGGTGGTGCAACTTTGCCTTCTCTCTGCCAAACAAACTTTTAACTACGTCTCCTCCAGAAATTAGTAGATATACATACCCGATGATTCCATTTAAAGTTCTACGCCTTATATTAATTAAATTAAGGATGAAATTATACTTACGTAATGTCATTAAGGAATGATGTTCCGCCATGTTGGTAAGTTTAATTTCCAATCACATCGCGCGGTACGTTTCGCTAATTCCGTAACCGTGTTAGCGTTTTGTAGTCGCTCGAGACGCGAACTAATTGCAGTTTAACTTAGATCGAGTTGCTGCGTTTAGTTTGCTTTATTTGACGTGAGCGAAGAAAGCGGTTACCATACAAATGTTAAGTTAAATCTAAGCGCAAACGTCAGTCGCTATCAGGCATATTCAGAATGATTGAGAGAGAATTATGAGAGTTTTATAAACGACTTACGACTTATGCGCAGAGGCGACGAAAATCAATGTCGTGGAAAACTAAATTTTCTCAAACATGCTCGGAAATGTATGCCTTAATATCACGAAATGAAGACAGGAAGTTTCTTGTTTATGGCTCCCTATATATTACTTCTTGACCTTATGCCGTGTACTCCAAACTCGTCCAGTAATCCCTTACTTCACGGCCTCTGCAGTAATGTATATTATTATACCTTTTTTCCTCCAACGGATGAATAACGGCCGCTTTTTAATCGGCACCTGCGGTAATGTCAAAAGTTGTTTGTTTTTAAACTTTTTTTTTAATGGCATAGAAAAGGCAATTGAGCTCACAGGCCACCTGATGGTAAGGGGGATCTGAGACCCATAGACATTTGCTGTCTCAAGACTACAATCCTGAGACTGTAACACTAAGATTACAAATGCATTGCCGATACTAAGCACTTAGATGGAGTGACTCTATGCTAGTATTTGCACCGGTTATGTTGACGCTACACCCGAACACAACAATGTGAACACTGTTGCTTTGCAGTAACTGTCGCAATGATAACACATCACGAGTTGAACGTCATCTTGACATGATCGAAACATCGAGGAGAATATCTGTTGACACGATTAAGAAGTATTTCAAATTTTAGGGCGTTTTCCAAAAAAAGCGCACGTACTGTTAAGGACTTCAATTTTATTAACAAACGGTAACTTTTTCCATTACGTTACAATAATTAACAATATTTCTCATTTAAAAAAATTGTGCCATCTCAGACAAAACTCCTGTAGCAAATACAACCATTTTACTAACGAGTGAGGATTGCAACTGCTTCAATTATTGAATGTGAGATACGGCCTACTGGCGTATGTGGGCAGTACATAAATATTTAACTAATTATCGTGACGTAATAGAAAAAGTTACCGTTTGTTAATTGAAGTCCATAAAGTAAATACGTGTTTTTTTTTTGGAAAACGCCCTTTAAACAATATTAATGTCTTGTTTTTTAATAAAACCTCTGTATTATTCTTTAAGGTTAGGTTTTTTTAGGGTAAATATACCTTAGTTATCTTGTGGTCAATTATTATAAATATAATTTAACAAAAAGTATAGCTCCGCCGCGACAGTGTATCACTGCCGTGACCAGGATTCGAACCTGGGTTACTACGGCCACAACGTAGGGTCCTAACCACTAGACGATCACGGCTGTCGGAGCTGGTGACAGAGGCTGCGAAAACAACCGTCTTGTTCGGATTCGAGAGCACTTTCACTTAGGTTTAATGTGCAAGAAATAGCGGTGTGAAGTAAAAAAGACCTTTTTGCTTGCATTTGGATACGGTTACTTGTTGTATTTACTCACAAAGAGTTTTTTACATTATTTTGATGACTTCTTTTCATTTAGCTCAGTGAAATCGTCAAGCTTGTTTATGTTAAACATGTTTATTGCACAGGTTTAATTGAATCGGGGTAAATTGGTTGTGGTCACATCCGTCGTAGACCCGACAACCGTTGGGGTACACGTGTTCTGGAGTGGAGAACACGGCCTGGCAAACGTAGCGTGGGACGCCTCCAGCTGGGTGAAGCGGTGGCTGAGAGCGGTTGGAAAAAAAAAATCTGAAGACCGAGCAGTGGACGGAAGTGGGCTGATGATGATGATGATGATGATGATGATGATGATGATGATGATGATGATGATGATGATGATTATATTGGTTGTACTTGCTGTGTATAACCTTGTCTGTAAAAGGCTTTACGTGTATCGTTTTTATTTGATACTTTCACTTCAACTCAATTCCTTAATAAACTGCGGCGTGGACTATTACAGCAATGCTTAGAGTTTGGAATTTTTTGGTTATCTTCCATTAAAATCTTCTTTGTTTTATGGCAAATACTTAGGTTTCTGTAAAAAAAAAACCAATTTTTACGGGTTTTTTTTTTATTTTTGTTTTGATATTTGTCTGTCAAATTAACTAATCGAAGCTCGGTGGGTCTACGTTATGCGCATTGGAACGGAGACCCTGTTCCCAGCTTCCGAGCCTATCTATCATCAGCTTAGGGGTTAGGCAGATAATATTGCATTATCATCAAGTTTACAAAATAATGTGTTCCAAATTGTAGTCCATTCCAGTAAAGGTGGTTTCAAATGAACAAATAAAAAACTACCAAAAAATGCTGCATTTTAGGGCTGATTTTTCAATCTCCAGATAACACTATCTGTCAGGTAAATTGTAGCTCTGTCCTTATCTTTCTTATGACAAAGAAAAGGAGAGCGCTACAATTTCTCTGACAGATGGTTATCCGGAGATTGAAAAATCAGCCCTTAGTTCAATTTAGAAACGAATTTTTAAGCACATTTAGGAGTTTTCAATTTTTGAATAAAAATGAGCAAACACTGCTTTTTAAAACCTCCTTTCATCTACTCTTCGGACAACTTACCTATTGTGACAACTTCACATTATGTACCTTTACCTTTAATTTCTGAATAGTTTTAAAAAGTCATTTCAATTTCCGCTACCATTTTACGAAAATAAACGTAGGTACTGTTTTGTGTAGCAGTCTTCGCCCAAAAGCTATTCCAAGCAAGACTGCTCAGAAATCTAGTTAAATAATCCTTTAACAGGAAGTTACACTGCCTTAATCGAGGTACCTGCCGCAAACTAAACTTCTGCTTGCCTAATGAATGAATAACACCCTTAATTGCGAACAGGGTTAATGTTGCGAGCAACATGTTTACATGCAAATGAAGCTTAAAATTATAATGATTGTAATAGACCCGCAGAGGGCATCGCCGGTAACCGTACCAGAAGGGCTATGGCTTAGTTATTTAGCTTTGTTTTTATCTCTCACCTTTGGTTGAACTGCATAGCGATGAAATTCCTTCCTGATTGAATATCTGTAGAACATGGTCACTATGGGGGAAAGACAAAATTAATTGAAGTTAGTCTAGTGCCTCTGAACCGTGTCAGACGGTGCATGTATTCTGATTTTTTTTTTTAATTTTATCAGAAACGTCTGTACGTAATTCAAATTATATTAAAGCGAAAAAAATTGTCGGTCTTAGGCAGGATTCGAACCTACATCTCCTCTGGCAATCCGGGCCAATGCAGGCGCATTACCTACCAATTATGCCCCCAAGACCCTACTTAAGATCCACGAAATTAGTGATCGCTTCTTTTTCATACTCAGAGGGTATGCTGACGCCATCTATCGTTGTTTTTTATTAACAAACGACACCCATTTTTTCAAGTACGTTGAAATTAGTTGAAATTAGCATGAGTACAGTTTTTTTTCTTTTTTTTTTCGCTTTAATATAATTTGATATTAAATTTATTTATTTATTTAACCTTCCGCTTTATTTTTTTTATGGTTTAATTAGGTACCCTCTGCCGATTCAGCTGGCTAATTTAATGAGCTACGTCGATGACTTTGGTTATTTGTCGGATCACCTCGTTACGGATCCGATCTTTCAAAGAAAGTCGTAACCTAGCTCATTCGCTGAGCGTATTTGACTTTGTGGACCAGCCTATGAGTAAGTGTACACCTTTCGTCTCCGCATTTCATGAAAAAAATTCTCGGCTGCCTGTGGGCTTAGCATGCGAGGCGAAGAGAATACGTCAAACCTCGTCAAACGCAATTTAGTGTCAAATATGTCTATTCCATATTCTAACGTAAGGGTAAACATTTAAGGTTTTAAATAAAAGTGTATTTTGTGTGAATTGAGTCCTTTTATTGCTAAGCATCTTAAAGTGTGACGTTATGTCATATTTTCATATGAATGACGTAGAATATGACAATAAATCTCGCGTAGCATACTAATGCCCGGTTCCAATATTCAACAAACGAATCGTTTTCCTTACGTCTCGTTAAAATTTGACATTTGCTACGTACAAAATGTTTCAAATTTTAACGAGACGTAAGGAAAACCATTCGTTTCTTGAATATTGGAACCGGGCATAAGCCCTGCAATGTTTTTATATCCATTCTGCTCTACTGCGACCTCTGTGTGCACAGATGTGTTGGCATAACTCGAGAGTTAACAGTTGACACGAACAGCAACATACGCGCCATTATGCAGAGCACTCGAGAGATGCACTCGCGGTGCATGTCATAGCATTAGGCGATGCAATTAGGATGACCCTAAAAAATTCACCGCTTCATTATTGTTTTTTTTTTAACTACAGTCATCTGAATAGGTAATTGTCCCTTTCTTCGTTACTTATTTTCCAATTGTCTCTTGATATCTCGAAAATGGTATCAATATATAATTATAATGTTAAAAACTTTCGCCACTACCAAATTTTGGCCCTTGCCTACTTAGGTACTATTATTTGGATAGGTATACCATTTTTTTTTAAATGCATGATTATTTAAACAATTCTCAAACCGTTTGACTAAAATTCAAAAGGAGTTTTTGAAATAGTAATTCGTATGTTTAACATTTATCTGACTTTAAGGTTTTTTTAATCTGGAGCGCGCCGAAAAATTGTAAAAAATCTATATACTTAAATAAAAAAACTAGATTATTAAAATAAGTAATTTTAAGTAAGTAGCAAAGTACAAATAAAAAAATCACCATTTCATTAAAAAAATACCCAGATTTTTTCAAAGTTATACAAAAAAAGGCCCATATTCTTAAACAGTTACTTATTCTTAAACAGTTATTACTTATTCTTTTAAGTTTTTTGATAGACTAACTCATCATTTTACTTTCGCGGTGTCAGCTAGACGGCGGCCACGGAATCGCCGAAATACTACGCCCCTCGCCCAGAAGGAATCCTTTAAAAAGGTCGACAGATCTTTGGTCGGTACTCGTACGGCAAAGGATTTAAAATTCACTTTGTGGCGAAACTCCAACTACTCAACCGTCAGGGTAACTCCAGTCTTACCCCTTACATACTCTGCGAGCTCCTTCGCCTCCGTAGAGTAATGTAGTCACCGTACATAATACGTAACGCGTTGGTTGGCTTCGCGTATCACCTTACCATGAGTTACAATTACCGTACTCACTAGCGAGTCGAATGCTCTGTCCCTCGGAACCTCGCAGTATTCTTATAGAGTGCGAGGGACAGAGCTAAGGCGGCCTAATTAATTTATAATAAGTCAATGCGGGACACCCACCCCTATCCACAGCAAGACTGAGGATTTGTTGGAATTGTTGGTGGTGTACTTAAATTAGAAACAAACAATTAACACTACTACTGAATTAACATTTATTTTTAAAGTCAAATTTTTCACATGACTGGCATTTTTTTACTAGTTCTGGGTTTTGGATCAGAATGTCCAAAAAGTTCGTCGTTCGTATTTTTGATGTGGAACACTTTTATGTGAGCGAGACGATGGGAAACGAGGAAATCGGGACATACAGGACGCCTTAGACGATTTGCGGGACTATTTTATTAAATATTGCAATGCGGGACGGTTGGCCGCCTTAGACAGAGCATTCGACTAGCTAGCGAGTACGGTAATTGTAACTTATGGTAAGGGTACGGTGTCGCTGGCAAGAAACCTTAGTATAACGGCACGTGACACAATAAAGTTTCCAGTAATTAGATGGGGGAAAAGAAGCCGTCTATTTACACAAAAAATAACAATTCCAACGAACTGTACGGAATTATTATTTAAAGTATAATTAAAAAGTTTTAATCAAAAAACCGGTCAAGTGCGAGTGTGTCTCGCGCACCGAGGGTTCCATACCGCCGCACAGATACCTATAATAATTTTGATTCGATTTCGAATCGAATCAGCGCGAGCCCATCTCACACTTGACCATTTTTTAGTATGTGTTGTTTTTCTTCAGGGTTTGTAAAATAATCATACTATAGTTGACGCTTGTATGTTTTACCGTTTTTACGATGCAAAAAAATAAGAATATGTTGAAAAAAAGATGATTATTGTATGGGAAACTCCTTTATTATTACACTTTCTTTATTTTTTTATATTTGTTATTAAATCCGCTATAAATTCTGAAAAAAAAAACAACCCGCTATCTTTTACGGTTCAAAAGATACAGCTGTTTAAAGTTTGGACGGACGAACGGACAGCGGAGGCATAATTTTAGGGTCCGGTTTGGTTCCCTTCGGGCACGGAACTCTAAAAAGGTTTCATGCTGCCACTTGCTCGGTTAACAAAGCAATTCTAAACAAGAAAACTGAATCAAAACGCGACAACAACCCTAATAAAATAGATTTTCCTCGAAGCCAACTATTCCTGACACTCGTCAAGGCTCAAAGGGCGAACTTGGGGAGAAATTGCCCAAATTATACTTCAAAGGAGTGAAAAAGAAAAGTTACGCTTTATTTCGCGTATGGGGCGGAAAAGTTGCGGAAGTTACGTACGAAGCCCCACAGTCGCTCATTAAGGAGATGACGTATGAAGTTTAGTGTTTGTGTTCATTAGTGATGTGATTTGTTGACGTGTTTGTGATTTCAAAATCAGTGAAGACAATATGGCTTTCGTTTTAAATTTTGTTTGGTACCGATATATGTGAAGTCTGTGTAACAGTAATCAGACCGGGTTTACGGCTTTGTGCTCATTAAATATAATTATGTATGTGGGAGAAATATTTTGATGGAAATAAATATTTTGTGACCTTTTTTAAGCATTTGATGGCGTGGATCAAGGACCTTTTGAAAATTTTAGTACATTATTAGAGCCATTTCGGATCAGTACAGTTTAGTTTTGAATTCCTGTCCTAAACTTAAATTTTACAAACGTCAAGCTCCTTTCTAGCCTAACAAGAATAGAGTATGACGTTTATTACATTTGGGTATACGGATGTTTAAAATTAGGGAATAGTTATAATCGGGGCCATTATCTTCGGTGTCTTGTCCTCATTACAGGCCACTTGCATAAAAAATACTGGTTTTAATTTTAAGTAGTTACAGTTTAGCTGTGGCAATATTTTGTTTTATTTTGTCAGAATGAATGATTTTAATTCTATATCCTTTTTCTTGAAAGTAACGCTAAGCGATAAAACACAGTTAAAATAGGAGTGCTTCAGGGATCTATTATAGACTCTTTTTATTATTATATTATATGAATGACCACAGAACAGAAAAAACAGTAGAAGTGTCAAGTGGGCGTGTAACGTGTGGCATAGTTATGCGGAGTTCCGCATAACCTACCATACATTTGCCGCGATCGCTTATTTCGATATTTCGATATTTCTAAAATAGGAAATAAATCCAGAAGCATACCTTAATGTGCTATTTTGGGGTGTAAAAACGATAGCCGCACCAAAATCATTTCAATCATATTTTCCTTGGTGGCGTGTTGTTTTTATGATAGTTTGAGTATTGGCGACAACAGGTCTGATACTAAGCGAAGCTCATGCCACTTCCACTGTTTTTTCTATTCCGTGTAAATAACTTACGATCCACGTTAGTCATTAATCGAGCCTATTTAAAACTTGTCTACACCTTTAGGCTACTGTCATGTCCTACAGTGAGATAGGGAAATGTCTGTACGTTTGTATTATTCAATTCTGCTGCCCTATATATTCAGTAAATGCTCGGTTCGCTACAAATTCAGCAAGCAAAGCAATTAGTAGATAGATGGCCAAGCTTTAGAATTGCTCCCTTGCATGTTTGTGCAAGTACGTATTGTTAGACGACAATAATAGCACTGCACTAGACATTCAACTACACAGAAACGTGCGTTAAATTTGCTATGAATCAGCAAGGGGAATTCATAATGAGGAAATGTGGGTAAGGATGTTATATTTTTCAAACTTTGCATGCTTGACTTTGCCCTAATGGCATCTTGGTATTACTTATCTAACTTACCAGGGGTCATTTTTATTATTTAAAAAATGGTATTTACCTTCAAAACTTTTTGAATTTGTTTTCCTCATTTTGCAATTCATCAAAGCCAAAAAAATGGTGATGATGGTCGACATCTTTTGCGTTTGGCATAAGTTGACAGGAATGTTAGTTACTGATGAGTGTTTTTGGAAAAAAAAAACAAAAATGTGCTACCTATCATCTAAGTGGGCAATTTGTCCAAATGTCATGGATACCTTTAAATTTGACAATCAACTTTCTTACATTATGATAACTTGGTGCGTGAGTTTTTTTTCATACAAATTTTAAACATCCTGTTGTCGGTATTACCAGTTGCGAGTTTTATTATATCACTACTTCTGATTGGTCAAGACTTCTGGTTTCTGAAAGGTAAATACCAAAAAGTCACTTTTTCTCAAGGTTTAAACTACGCTTCAGTTTAGTAACGGCTAAAGATACTCAAAGGGTCAGGACGCTCATTGTTAAACTAATTAGGTACCTACGCTTTTTTATTCTATTAAAAATTCCTCAAACTAAACTTCAATTGTTTTAACTATAATTATACTTACGCGTTCATGACTTATACCAAGAGCTATCTCAAATACCCTCAGACTAATTGCTGGGTCGTTTATATTGTTGCAACGTACAAAGTTTATACGACTAAATTAACAAGTTCTTCAAAGTAATTATTAGATTTGGTTGGTTCTGGGTCCATAAAGGCTAAATAAATGCTACAAGTAATTAATTGTATGTCTAACATTTTTTCCTTAAGGCTTAATCATCCATCATTATCAGCATCATAAGTGAAAAGTATTTATGGAATGGCGCCTAAGATCTTTATTGATCCTAAGACATTTTAAATGTGCGTATATTTGTATCATTATCATAATGTCAGCCGAAGTACGTCCACTGCAGGTGATCCCACCATCTCCACCATGATTGGTCCCGAGCTACTAGCATCCAGTTCTTTCCCTCGACTTTTACATGATCTTTGGTTCTCCTTGAAATAACTATCGATAACTATCTTTAAGTGGGAAACTATACAATTATATTCTGTAGCGCTACCGTTTGAACAATGTCAGCGTACTTGAGAGGCTGCTATTAAACTAATATGATTTACTGGAAGGTCTAGTGGAAAATGACAATAAATCTCTACAAGTATGAGGACTTGAAATAGCTTGGTACATACTTACGTAGGTTAAAAGGAATAGCCGGCTTGGCCTTCTCTGCTGCAGTCAGTAAAAATGTATGATTTTCAAGGTTAAATCTAATCATGTCTAAAGTAACAAGTGAAGCAAAAAGCAAGCTTTAAAAGCCTGTTTTGACATTGCCGTCTTCATATGTTTTTTATGGCATAGGGAAGGCTAACAAGCATACAGGGCGGGCACCTGGGACACGTTTTATAAAGCTACAAGTTACAATTTTACAGGTCTAAACTGGTAACACTGCTCAAATGGCTGGCCGTCATTGGTCGAGCTTGTGTCAAATGGAAAGTTGTAACCTGTAAATTGTTATTTGTAGCTTTATAAAACAGGCCACTGATGTTAAGCAGGATTTGTGAGCCGTAGACAGTTGCATGTTACATTCTTGCAAATTTTACAAAATCGCCGACAGAAAGTGTGGCTTTTAACCATTATGCCAAAATCATTATTAAAATTTACATCACCTGAGAAAGTCTAACCTTTTATTTCGTCATGCATCAAATACCTTTATCCACATCTGAATAGTCAGTAAAACATCTAAGCAGAGAATGTGGTAAAGTAACTATATATGACTCTATTCACATACACATAAGAGCGATTTTGTAAATTTTTGACCACCTTTTTCATCGTTTCTACTGCTGCTCACTGTACCCACATTTCTTCCTTTTACGGCTTACCTAAGCGTTCATAATTCGTGAAGATAAATCTCGAGCTCGCAGGGATATGATAGGAAATAATTACTCATTTCCCTTACACTGTCCTCTTACAAACAATGTCACATCTACCGTAAAAGTATTATTGCACATTTGACCTTATTTATACGCCTTAAAAGGTTGGATATCTTTTGGCTATTAAGTTGCAAATGCGCCCATTTAACTTAGGTCAACAATAAAACAAAACCATAAACGTTACTTTCTTTTGAATAAGGGCACATCTGTCATTAAACTGTTATTGCAGCAGCGTTAATCTCCGCCCCAAATGGTTGGATTTCTTGTGGCTATTTTGTTGCATACGGCATTTTAAGTCAACTCTATAACAGTACATTACTACAGAGGCCGGGACAAAAGGGATTGCCGGCCGAAGACTGGGAGGCCGGATAGGTCTGAGGCGGGCAACCCCATATTTCCTGCCGAGGTATGTATAGTGCTTTTCACAAACATAATTTAAATAAAAAATTACAACGTCAAATACTGCATAAACATTAAAAGTAACCTACAGTGCTCAGTCATCCGCGCTGTGTCGGGTGCGCCCGCCCGCCTGCGCCGCACCGTGCTAGCCTCCTAATTACCTCTGCGCTCCTGGTACTTTATTTAAACATGCAAACGCTTTGGTTGGATGCACAGCTGAGTATATTAAAAAAAATCTGCTATTTTAGCCTGTTCATAAACACAGCCGCCATGTTTACATAAAAAAACATTGTTTATTAAATTATTTTATAATTATTAAACATTTTAATACGCATAGTGGCAGAATGTCATGATGCCTGTGCCACAAATTTATGTGGAATGGAAATTACAAAAGAGGACTTTGCTGGGCTAGGCCTGCACGATTTGTATGAAATTCCATTTACG
The DNA here is from genome assembly GCA_948252455.1 of Acleris cristana. Taxonomy (NCBI): domain Eukaryota; kingdom Metazoa; phylum Arthropoda; class Insecta; order Lepidoptera; family Tortricidae; genus Acleris; species Acleris cristana. Next base: position 2,716,331 of record OX411774.1, on the reverse strand, counting down.
ACCTCTTGTCCTAGCCGCACCTGAAACGTCATACTTCGCAGCCTAAACATAACATCAACATTCCATAGCATATTTGAGAAATAAAACAAAGGCAAGTGTTTCATACACTTTATTGCTTCACAGATAGTCTCCATAAAATCTTCAAACAAACACGTTTACAACGGAGTCCCGGATAGCCGGGTAACGAGGCACTGAGAAACAGGAATCACAGATCGATAGAACTTAGAAGATAGGGGCCTTGCTTGCGTCACACTTATATACCACAATTCTGACCATACATTTCAAAAACGACCTTAAAGCGGTTACGCTTTTTTTGTCCTTTATTGTAATAAGAATGGTGTTCCTGCCTTTGGCCTAAATATGTTTGGCCGAATGTATCGTTTCCCAACTGCTTCATTTACCCGCTTTTTTTTCTGTAACTGGACATAAGTCAGATTTATTTTAGTACCATCGTGTAGAACCCTATAGGTTAGGTTAGGTTAGGTTAGGTTAATTTTATTATACTGAATTATTTACAGTTACAGAAATAAAAGCGGGTTGGCAAATGAAACGGTTGCGAAAGGTCAAACATATTTCTGCCTAAAGGCAGAGAACCATTACGAATAATATGCAAATAATACTTAGAACAGTGAAAACGCCATTAGGTCATTTTTGATGAAGACGGCTACATATAGAAAGTTACATTCGAAATGAAATTAAACATTTCCTATTTGAATGGCGCAGTAATCAACAACTTTAAAGAATTTAAAAACTTTCAGACTTCAGGCATGCCATTAAATTGGGCTAAAAATAATAACTTCATTTAATTAGCTAGCTATTATGTACGCAGTTTGTCTAATGCCTAAACCTACTTGTATACTCAGTATCAAAAGTATATATGAACTTTTGTACCTTTTCGCTTTCCACGCAAGCAATGTCGAACAAGATTATGAAATGTGTTTATGCGATGAAGTACAAACGTGATCAGCTACTTTTGACCTACTCTATCCTATCACCTACTTTGCCTCACTCGTATGATGCTCGACTCGTTTTTTCTCGATAGGAATTTACAAATGTGCAGTGTTTTTTAACTAATGGAGTGCGACATTTAAGGTGCCTCACTCATGTACGAGTAATAGGGGGTATTATTTTTCAAAATCCATTTTATTATTAATTCGCTCGTATTCTTGCGCTGTATTTAGGGACATTGACTTCATTTTGAATAAATTTTTATGATTAGGTAAAGTTGAGTTTGTAAAGCCTCTAAAGGCAGAAGAAAAAATGGTAATGATACTAATGATGGTCGATATCATTAGTGTCTGTTATAAGTTGACTGGAAAGTTAGTTATTGTTTGTTGTTTTTGGAAAAATAATAATCGTTGAAAATCTGCTATAGTTTAAGTGGTCAATTTGTCAGACATTTACATTTTTTACATTATAAAGAGTTACGGCGTAAGAGAATTCTGCAAAAAAAAAAAAAAAACCACTTATATCTGGGGTCCTAGTTAAAAAGAGTACAAGTTGACTTGATGATGATGATGATGATGATGAGTGGGGACGCGGCCGAGGCAGACGGGCGGTCGAGTGGCTCTCCATTCATTCCGCCCAGGGTAGTGATTCTTTCAAAAGCAAAGGCGAACGAACGCAGGAGTGATGTCCAAGCGGCGAGTTTAAGTAGTCCCGTCAAATAGTAGCTTCGTAATAGTAGCATGTCTTCTCGAATGTATAAGGCTGCCTAATTGAGAATGCATGCGCTAATATGTGTTTTGCTCGCTCTGACGGGACTACTTAAACTCACCGCTTGGACTTCACTCCTGCATTCGCTCACCTTTGCTTTTGAGAGAATCAATACCCTGTTGACTGAAACCCTTTTTTACTTGATCTTCAGACGACTTTTTCACTAGGACCCCAGAAATGTGAAACACCCTAATGAGTAGCTATCACAAATAACTAATCATACCCCCTTACTAATAAGCGTTGAGTAACTGGTATAGCTATACAATGTTTTGTCCTTATCTGTCATTGTAACATTTGGATTTGACAGATAAGGACAAAGCATTGTATAGCTATACCACCGTTACTCAACGTTTATTAGTAAGGGGGTTAGAGTGGTGCACTGTCAGTCAAACCGCAAATCAGCGATTAATTTGCGGAGCTGCGTAGTTGAGTTGAGCGAGTGGTTGATATTGACGTTTCGCTGCAAATTAACCGCAAACTACTATGAGCTTAGTGCAAAGATTTTATTTAACTAGATTTTCGTCCGCGTAGATTTCGATTATCGTTAGGTAGGTACTTCGCGGGGAACATTATAAAATGTTCCTAGATAAAATTAGCCTGATTGTGCAAAATGTTACAGAATTAACAACAATTGTTTAGAGTTGTTGGTAATTCTAGCTCTGCCTACTCCGCTCTAGGAATGATCGCGTGTATGTATGTATGTAAAGTAGCCTATATGTAAATTCAGCGTATAAGCTATCTCAATTTCAAATTACTTCAAAATCTGTTCAGCTGTTGCAGCGTGGAGGACTAACAAACAAACAATCTTACACAAATATAAATTATAATTTTGTTTTTAACAATATTCTTCTACAAAATCATGTTTGACACAAGTTTTGACATTTGCAGTCGGCATCCCTTTATCTAGACCAAACTAACGAGCTCAAACGCAGAGGGATTAATCTAGATTTTAATTTATTCCAATAACTGTAATAGGTTCATGGGAATGGGAATATCGCAGAATTTACTACTGACGAACAAACATATCAGGTTAAATATAAGCTTGTTAAATACTATTGGACGCTAATTGGTCACCTCCAGTGACCCATAAACTACGTTGCATTGGTATTGCTGAAATTGATAAATCTGAGTTGACTGCAGCGCAACTATTTGTAACTGAGTATCATAGCCTTGTTAACCCGCAATAATCTGCTACAAGACCTAAGGTCTTAAATATAACCCAGTGGCGAACTCAACGCTGTTGCCTTTAAGAACAATATTTTTATCATTTCGAATGTAACTTGATCCCTTTTATTCCGAATTGGGGGCTTATTTCTAATACTGCGAAAACTTGACACGAAGAGGATAAAAGAATTGCGTGAAACGGTCAAGTTTTGACAGTATAGAGGCAAATAGAGGCTCGCTTATGTTAAGGTAACATCTTGTGATATTAAGAGCTTCAGTATAAGATAGCTAAGTAATTGTTATAAAGTTCATTCCGCAAAAATACATCAATATACCCTAAAACCAGAGCCAGAGGGTTTATTCTCTAACGCACTCGCAATCGCAACCGGCTTCAAAGTGGAGCAATTGTTTTCATTTTGTATGCAGACAAGCCTTCGATTTTCAAAATGAAAACGATCGTGATTGCGAGTGCGTTAGCCAATAAGCCCCCCGAGGGCTTATTGTCTAATGCACTCGCAATCGCACCGGCTTCAAAGTGGAGCAATTGTTTTCATTTTGTATGCAGACAAGCCTTCGATTTTCAAAATGAAAACGATCATGATTGCGAGTTCGTTAGAAAATAAGCCCTCAGGTCACTTTAAAACACACAATAAAAACAATGTGTCTCTATTGGCATTAAATGTCATTCACAGACAATATACCTCTAGTATGTTCGTAGTTTTTTTCACAAGTGGTTAATTCGAAACAAATTTCCAGGACTATTACAAATTATTCCAGTTAGTTTTGGTCAACAAACTATCCCATCGGAGTAACACCTTCACCCATTTAGGGCCTGTTTCACAATCGACAAGTAAATTTATGTGCCAGTTAAAGTTAGCTCTCTTCTTGTATATGTTCAACTGTAAGAAAAGGAAAGGGCTAAATTTATATGTCAGATATGCTTTACTTGACGATTGTGAAACAGGCCCTTACTCTAATTCTATTACCACTGTCGCAAGATGCAACCTTAACATAAACGTAGCATAAGAAACAACACACATTTATATTACACCACTTTTAGACACACATAACCTATCCAACAATATCAAAGTCAAATCGCAGTAGCAAGGCGGGCGCTCGACATTAATATAGGTAACTGGATGGCGGAGGCCGCGGGGAAGGCGCGGGGCGAGCGAGGCGGGGGTGAAACGCACCTAAAGCCGCCTCATTGGTCGAAGAAGGTCTTTCCTCTCGCACTCTCAACTGAGGTAGACGCCACGCCGCGCAAGCAGCAGTCAACGCATGGCGATTCAACACCCAATACGCTGCCGCATTGAGAGCCGAATGCGCATGTCCAATCAGCAGCGCATACTGCTGCAGCATCAAAGGAGCTTGCAACCCAAACGCTCCAAAAATCACTATAACTGCATGCGGACACCAGCAAGCAGCGAAAATAGCTGCAATTCCCATCAGAACATTGCCGAGACGACGTCGGGAATGCAGCGTGGACGTCAAAGGTTGAGGACCTAGTAGACTTGGTTGTAGTTTCTTGGATCTGACGTCTCCTACATCGACGGCGTCTCGACGTTCCCTCGGTCCGACGCCAGCTACGATGATGACGTGCGTCGGTCTTCTCATCAGTGGCACTGGTAAGGGTAGCTCCCCGTGCGCTGCTCTGGCGGTCAGGGAGAGTGCTGTGAGCTTCACTCGGACCGACCAGTGGCAGCGAGCGACGGCCATTACTGGGAAGCAGTAGGTTATGAGCGCGTGGACTGCTGCGAGCGGTGGCCAAGACACGCAGTATGCAGTCACTGGGGCGGCACCTGCAGAAAAAGAAGAAAATCAGTTTGTACCTATTAAATAATACTAGCAAAAGCGGCGACTCTCTATGTGCTTAAATTGTCTATCAATATTTTCTTGAACCTCTATGTAGATGACTTATCCAATCTAGGTAAGTATCCAATTGGGTAGTAAGTTCCTATGTTTTAACGCAATAAAGATTTAATACTTGTGTAGTAATGAACAATTGATCGATTTGAATAAGTGATGTGTCATTTGATGCATTAAAAATATTATGTGAATGTTAAAGAATAATGTAAACAATTTATGAGTGCTAACAAGTCGCCAGCTCTGTTATTATGGTCGCTTATATAGGGGTCGACAAAAGCGGATAAAGCAACCGTCACTTTCGCCCTTACAAACTGGTTAGAAAGTCACAGATGTCTTTTCCCCGTTGAAGTTTTTTACCTCTTACACATGCGTATGAGGGTTAAACCCTATACGCACATTAAACCTATTTTAGTTAAAGTATCTTAGTCACTTTCTCTCAAATTAAAAAGTCATAGTTATAAGGACAAATCATATTTTAAGCACAGCTATTGCGCGTTTATAAATAAAGAGGTTAGTTTATAACCTTTGACATAAAACCCCACGTATAATATAATCGCAAAGTCTTTAGTTAAAATTTGAAAAGGCCTCCGAAATCTTCATTACACGTTACTAATTTCCATCAAACTTTACTACACGTCTAAAACCTTCATTTTAAGGGAAGAATTTGTCGCAAAATTATTCTCAGGGGCTGTATAAAAGTTTAGGCTTCAATTTAAAAGTTTGTTGTAGCTTCGGGCTGGAAATTCAACAGGTCGTGGGTTGGAAGGGAGACCGGGGAGGGGTGAACATTTGCATGAACCTGGTAAGTAATTGGTAGTAAAATAGGTGAAGGCTTGACAAACCAGGGTTGTTTGTTGATTTAAGTAATGTTTAAACTTCTTGCACATCTGATAGATTTTTTTAAGAACTTCAAGAGGAGTCATAGTTCTTATCAAAACACCGAGCAATATGATATTTTGTTTTTTAAATGCACTTATTTTTATTTTATTGTTAAGTTAACAGCAAAAGTTCTTATTGCTTGAGATTTTTGACATATTTCTAACCCCATTGAATAATGGTTTACTTATGGACAGAGTGCTGATCCCAAAGAGTATTGAACAATTTAGTTACATGTTCACACTTCAGGGGTCAACGTTTTAACTCCACTTAAACATCATCACCAGTGATGGTATTCAAATTTTACTAAGTGTGTGACTTACGAATAACAGTGCGCTGAACAACATGACTGACTGTGATGGGGGGGGGGGGCTCTACTGCAATCATTACTAGTGACAATATTCGACCTTTCGTTAGTGACTCACTCACAGTTCACACGCTGAGCAATACGACAAACTATGAGGAATGCTCGAGGGATTCACTGCAATTGACACCAGAGATGACATTTCACCTTAACTAAGTGACTTACTGAGTAACAGTGCACTGAGCCACACCGCGAACACTGCTAGTAAGGGACGAGAGCACACCGAAGTGCCGCGTCCGCGCTTCACGGCACCACAGCGCTCTGCTGCCATCGCTACTAGTGATAGCGTGCTAGCAGCCACTGGAAAACACTGTAGACAAAATATAATATATTAATAGGGGCACATGAATAAGTAAACTTACTTGCAGTTTTACTAATGGATAACAAGGACACAAGATTAGTGGATAAGTCGAGTTACTGAATTTCATTTAGATTTTAAAGCTTTTTGGTAGTTTACTTACTAGGGCTACCGATTCCCGTGTAGACGAAAGAAACAAACACAATTTATTAGGAAGTAAGAGTCTCTCTTTATGTAGGTAAGATGCGGGCATTGGCGCTACCGCGTTATCCTAACATGAAATGGTAAATATCACTAAAACAATCCGAAACGAGGTACCGTCATTGTTCAGCATGAAAAATACTTGACTCTCACCTCCACATAGTACCCGACATGGCACGTAGCCACGTGTAGCCGCGCGGCTCTAGTGGCCGCGAGCGGCGCACTGGCCGCACACACGAGCAGGTCTGCGGCGCACGCGCTGAGCAGCTGCGGCGTGCGCAGGCGCGCCGCGCCGCCCGACGCCAGCGCCGCCATTAGACTCAAATTACCTAGAAGCATGGTTGAAAATTAAAAAAAAATTGCATTTCCTTCTTTGAAAGCTCTTTCTTAAGCTGCTAAAACACATTCCGATTGAACTATAGTTTTATTTTGAAATACACCGCATCCAAATCAGTTCATCCGTTTGGTAGTTACGATACCACAGACAGACACACAGATACACACATACACACGTTAAATGTAAAACATTCATCTTTTTGTCAAGGGTTAAAATACATACAGTCGAGGATTTTGACTTCTTGAATTTTGAATTGCAGTGTGTTATACTCGTAAAAGTGATTTGAAATTATTGTTGACGATATACTACCATATTCATACCATACATGGTGCCGTCACCAGGATTTCACAAAATTATTTTTTCCCCTTTTTGTCCTACTCACTCACCAATGACTCCGATAAGCGAGACGAGCACATAGAGCGCCAGCAGCGGCGCGATCTGCGCAGGAGTTGGCTCGTCCACGCCCTCACTCGCGTTACCGTACATCACGCATCACTCCACACTGCAACAAAGAAACAAAACGATTTTCTTCTCTATTTTGAAATAAAGAATACCAAATTAAAATAACAAATATAAGATGCCGCATTTGAAGCTGAAACCCAGATCACACGGTTAGTAAATAAGATGACGGTAGGGGTGTCACCACGATACCTATGCCTATATCGAGCTACCTACTACTTACTTTTTCATTTATAATTTTAATAGTCAACGTTTGTTTTTGTTTTATACTGTTTATACAAACATACTTTTACAAACATACATTATTAATACGTGTTTTGTAAAACACGTTTTTAAAATTAAACGGATTCTCTCCTTTTTGCTTTTTTATTAATATTATTCAATTTTTTTAATGTATAGAAACTTTCCGAAATTATTATTACTAACAGTTTTTTAAGGCTCAGATTTACCGTAAAAAAGGACGATAATCAAACAGAATTCGCAAAAAAAACCCATATTATTATATATTAAAAAAATTGACCGTCAATTTATATTGAGAGACAATTTAAGAGTTCCTGCAGCCTCAACTGCTAGAGACACCTCGAGAATCGACGATCAAGTCTTAATTATTCATGCCTTCAAAGGAAATTGGATTTTATCAAATCTGTAGTCTTAAGAAAATTATCTTTGGATTTTTCCATTAAATTCCCAGCAGGATAAGATACTCAATACGTAATTAAGTTATAAGAACTCCATTAGGAGTCGCGATTTGAATAGAATTACTAACACGTCAAAATGAGGATAAAATAAAATTAGTAAGAATAAGTTTTTTTTGTTTCGAGCAATGACGTTTGTAATTACAAATAGGTACCTTATAGACTAATATATACATAACACTATAAAACTTGAAACTGACACAGAGGTGGCAGAACAGCGTGGTCCTGTTTTGCCAAAATTGCCGTCATGGTCGCTGCTGGTAGGTTGCCCGAAAACATCAACTTTCGGCCAGAAGTCAGGACATACGACGGTCCCCATCAAGAAGTTTAAATAAAAAACAAAACGTAGTGAAACGAACGATAATTAATAAGAACGATAATAAATATAAAAACATTACCATTTAATTCACCAACTTGACAACATCATAAAACCAAAGACAATCAAAAGTCATATAAAAAGAAATATAAATAATAATGCCTTGTGTATGCCAAAGAGTCCGCAACACGTAGTTTTAACATTTAATTTAGTTAACGCATAAGTTTCGCAGAAACTGTAATTTTTTAAGTTTTTAGAAAATCCTTTTATTGTTTAACCTCTGCTAAATACTCGTACCATTTAGGCAGAGTTTAAATTCACTGCTGAAGCCGTGAATAAATTGCTAACTACAACAATAAAAACTTACAACAAATTTAAAGTCAAATCCACGAATTAAAATTTTACCGTAACTTACAAGTTACAACAAGCCTTGTCTACAAACTTTATTAACAACAAATAACGTTTAACTTTCCTTTCAATAACGTTAAAAAATTGTTTAATTTGTTTCAAAGTACATCTATTAAATGTTCTGAACTTTTTTCAAACATATCTAACTGGCCATTTAAAAAGATGTTTGAAAAAAAAACGCTGGCATTATTGTACGGAGTCTGCGTCTAGACGAAACCATTTAGTTTGTCTTTGACGTTTTTTAAATGTCATTTCCGTTTGCCAGCACCAATAGAATAGAACCACTTTATTGTTACTGAAGCAAAAAACGTTTCCTTCAACGAGTAACGAACATTCTCGTTGCATTTTTCTTGTCTGGGAAAAGATGGGAAGAAACTATTTAAGTATTTGTATTGTTTTATTCTAATAAAAAGACGAACAAGCTGTTGGAAACAGATGTCCTCCAGGCATATTGTTTACGGAAAAACAATGAAATCTGAGCAGAGAAAAAAAGCGCTCTTAAGTCAGTGCCGTGACCAGGATTCGAACCTGGGTTACTACGGCCACAACGTAGGGTCCTAACCACTAGACGATCACGGCTGTCGGAGCTGGCGACAGAGGTTGCGAATTTACTAAAGATATTTAAACTGGCGCACTTTCGCTTTAATTATGCAACTTACTCTTGGCAATGTAAGTATAACGAGAATAAACATAGGGAGTAATTTACGAGACAACGTAGAGATTTTACAACATTTCTGTTGTTTAATAATGACATGTGTAAATTTTTAGTGCAATGCGTGGTTAAAGAATTATCAATATTTTTTTAGAGTGGTTGGCAATTCTGTAGCTCTGCCTACCCCACTCTGGGAATGAAGGCATGAGTTTATGTATGTATAATTTTAGGCCGTAACATATTATGGCTGTATTTTTATAAGCTTTTTTTACTTTTTTAGGGTTCCGTACCCAAAGGATAAAAATGGGACTCTATTACTAAGACTCCGCTGTCCGTCTGTCTCTCACCAGACTGTATCTCATGAACCTTGATAGCTGGACAGTTGAACTTTTCACAGATGATGTATTTCTGTTGCCGATATGACAACAAATACTAAAAACAGAATAAACGAAATATTTAAGGGCTCCCACACAACAAACGTGATTTTTTTTGCCGTTTTTGGATAATTTTGTATAGATAATGGTACCTACGGAACCCTTCGTGCGCGAGTCCGATTCGCACTTGGCCGGTTTTTTTTATAAATCACACAAAGCATGGTGACTGTTTCCCCGCGTGTCGCATATTTTTTCCGGAAAAGTCACCTATCGCTCCCTCCGCAAGAATAAATGTACATTAATAACGATTCGTATTTATATTTATAGTTACTAGCCGGAATTAAGAAAAAAAAGATACAATATTCTTAACATATTCCAACATTTTACCCACGCCACGCCTTGAATTACTATACCAATACATACCTCTCTCTTGGCACACGGGACCGTAAAACTTCCGCACGGGCAATTAGTAGATTGTGTCTCAAGGGACTAACATAGGCCATAAAGACACGAGATGTTAGCTACCGGAGCAAAAAAAGGGCGGGTAAGTTCAAGCGACATTAAGGCATTTTAGTCTAGAGTTAGAAACATTTTCAATTGGATTGCGCACAAAATAATCTAAAATTACAACAATAATTTCAACAAAGACAAATGCAAAAAATACATTTTGTAGCGCATTTTTTTACTCTCTCCCGTCACTCAAATACAAAAAGAAACAAATGATCACTAGTTTTTGGGGTTACATTGGGAACCTAACAAAATCGTAGGTACATAAAGACAACATATTCAATACAACAGCCATGCTCATGCAACATGCTGCACATATTGTCGGAGAGGACGGTAGAAATGCTGTTGATCGAGTCATTCTTTTTTTAAAATTAATAATTTAATTTTCAAAGCAGTGGAGATACAATTTTCTGTCAATCTGCACAGTTTGTAAGCGAAAACTGGGTGCTCTCAGGCTACTTTTACTTTAATAACATTAAATTCGATTCTTGTAGGGCCAACCTGCCTTCCACCGCCCTGTCCGACGATGACAGGAGCGACGTATAGCTGGCTTTCAGGCGAAACAGCTCCGTTTTGGAGAAGGCTGTTTGTGGTTTTCCATAATTTTAAAAAAAGTACTTTAGTCCCTAGAGACAAGATAGATTGTTGTGTTCGGGTGTGGGGAGAAGACAACCGGTAAAATTACTAGAATAAAGTCATTCTATCTTAGTTCTTAGGGTTGGTAAAGAATTAGCAGTGTTAGGATGGCAGTCTTAAGATTCTAGTCTTGAGAATGCAAATGTCTATGAGTCACAGATCTCACTTACCATCAGGTGGCCTGTTTACTCGTTTGCCTTCCCAATGGCATAATAAAGACAAAATGTATTACTTTAGCCTGCCTATACATGGCTATTATGGGTCATTTTAGGGCATGTGAAGTAAAAGGTTAGTTGTACACGTGCATATCCATGTATTATAACTATTATAAGCCCCTTTCAGTCCTTATATCATTTTATTTCCTGGGGACGGCAATCTGTGTGTACAAATAATAAACTCATTTTATCTGTCTGCACGTAGTATAGTAACCTCATTTCCTAGCTCGAGGCAACCTCATTTTTCTGGGCCTTATTTCCACAGAATATGATAAGTTCGTTCTCGTGTAACGTTTATTATGAGCGAGGATTTTTTGCGTTCATTAGGAAAACATTTTACGGGATGCAGTATTTTTGCGGTAAGAGACAAAGTTGAAGCGGTAAGGGTAGGATTGAAAAATAACTTTAAGAGGTTGCCGGCGGAAGTTATTTTTCATTAAGGTGATTATGATTATGTATTGTTCATTTCTAAATAGAGTTTCAATTATCTTTGTTGCTGTGTAAATTAATGTTGAAGCCTTATACCGTATATTATTAAGACCTCACGTGGATAAAAAGAAATCTATCTAATATAGCTTTGTTAACCCTTTACCTACGGGGCCTTGAATCACCCAGTTACCGCTCAATACGGGCATGTCTTGGCGAGAGGCGATTCGATCAACTATAGTTGACACCCGTACTGCAGTGGTGTTGCCTTACTGACAACTCTGGTTGACACCCGTAGGTAAAGGGTTAAATTGAACTAAGTAGGTTTTTTTTTCTTGACGTTACTTAATCGATTGTGGTAATGCGCATGAAAGAAAATATAAGTTTTGTCATAAAAATCTCCTAAAGTTAAAACATTATATCTTATTTTGCTCACATTTTTCCATCCAAGAATTTAACCGTAATCTTAACATAGTTAATGTTCTATCAAAAAAACCTAAAAAATAATGCTCCGCCGCGACAGTGTATCAACTGCCGTGACCAGGATTCGAACCTGGGTTACTACGGCCACAACGTAGGGTCCTAACCACTAGACGATCACGGCTACCGGAGCTGATGCTAACACCTTCGAAAAACCGACTTGCTTTCCGAATTTAATAACACCATCAAATTAAAATGGTCTTTAAAACGAATACATTAATGTGCAAATTGCGCCGTTGGCATTTTTGCTAAGTTATGCGTGAAATTGGAGCACTTTCACAAAAGGTGTGATAGCGCAGTTGGTCAAGAAGGTGCACTGATAGAGAATGGAAAGCGAAACAGTAGCTTAGTTAGGTACATGAATAAATTGCTATAGCTTCTTTTGCGTAAGTTATGTTATAATTATAGTAACAATTATTGCAACGAATACCTCAGCAGCGTACATAATGGCTTAGTTACCACACACAGCTATAATTTTTATGGCCTGGATCTGGAATCCTGATAAAAAGCGGCACTTAGGTATTTGCTAGGTTACCTATCAAAATGTCGAATTTCATTTACCAACTGTTTCGTTCCCATAATAAGTAGAAAATTATTTTTGTCCGAAACCGTTTATTTTTCATTGATTGTTACAAAATAAACCAAACAGGAAAAAAAGTGATTTTCTAACTAATGAATTTTTTGACAGAATAAACAGTTAAAATAAAAACAAAAGTAGACTTAGCGTTGTATTTTTATAAATAAACTTTCTCAAGTATCAAGGTGTGTCAAAAATAAGGCTTTGCGCGCACGAGCACATCTTGTAACTTGAGAGAGTTTATTAATAAAAGGGCCTTATACACTGTTGCTGGATGTCAGGTTGATCATGATCCTAATCTCCCATTAAGACTCCTCACTCCGGATTACTTACCATGTTGAACATTTAATTTCCTATCCGCCATTTTCCCTCAAAAAGCCTAAACCAATATCGTAAATATTTTATCACGGCAACCCGCCGCTAATCCCGTGGGATTAAACTCCACGTCCTCGGATTTAAATTATAATGAAAGTGAAATAATGGATTTTACTGAAAATAATTTTATTAAACTAATTACTATCTGTCTATGCAGGTGATCAGGGGCCCTAACATGGCTGCGTTTATCGCATGACAAAAGTTTGGATAAGGCATCCGTCACCTTTTGACACGTAAATAAGTACGACAGTGACGCATGCTTTATCTACATTTGACACGCGATATAGACGCAACCATGCTAGGCCCACAGGTGATGGTAAAAAATATATTTTAATAGATGTACAGAATGGTACTCGATAAACTGTATATCGAAAAGGATGAAATTTCAGCTGAATTTATTCTATTTAAATGTATGCTCTTGTGTTCGTAAGTATTAATAGGGCATTTTTTTTCTTTTAGTCGAGAATACTTAAAAACCTTTTTAGTTAGGTCTAAAACTTAACGAGGATTATTAATAAAAAAAGAACATAATATGAGCATTTTATAAAAAACAATGTAATATTTGTAGTAAATTTCCACAAAAGACAGGAATTTTTCAGTTTCTCTTGACTGCATGCATGCTTGCGTTTTGTTTTATCATGTTTGGGCCATTACATTAAAAGTTAAGCCGTCACATCGAGTACCACCACCTATATGTAGATAAAATATGTATGCATCGTCCACAATTTCATACCATAGCAATATTACACACATAAAAATGTCCAAGGATCAAAATCACGTAAGGATAATTTTTAATCCTTGGTTTTTTGTGATGTGAAAGTAACTCTGTCTGTCTGTTAAGCTTTCTCGGTTAAACCGCTGAACCGATCGGTGAAATTTGGTTTGGAGATAGCTTGAGACACGGGGAAGAACAACATTGGGTACTAAAATTGGACCGTTCTCGAGGGAAAAGTGATAAATGTCCTTCTAAGGGGACGAAATCGTGGGCCACGGAATTCAAATAAGTATATATTTCAACTACCCCTAGTTCCCTCTATTAATTTAAAAATGGGCTATTCATGCATCATTATTTACACGCAAACGTTCTATGAAACATATTTATTTACCTCGCAATTTCATGACAAGAAAAATACGAGTTTAAAAATTCTCAAGACAAGTCCTTATTGCATTACTTACTCAATTTATGCATTTTAAATCTCAAGACTAAAGTCTTGGGATTTAGGATTACACATTTTTCATTTTAGTAAAACGTCGCCTCAATTGAGATTGAAAAAGGCAAACAATATTATTCTTTAGAATTCCGCCTTAAAACGTAACTCACAATGGCCGTTGCTGAAGACGATATTAAAAAGGAAAATTGTGAGGAACATTGTGTTTAACGAAGAGTTATTGTGTTGAACGGTTGCCAATGAAGAATGTCAGTAGGTACGCCAAATCGCTTGAAACTTTGTAAGAGTAAAGCTTATAAATAAACAAACATACTACTTTTTGTTTCATTCAAATAGACCCAGTAGTTTTGATTCTACGAACGTATGAAATTACGGTCAAAAATATTAAAGGGTGCGGGCGCCATCTTACTGGAGTGACGTCATGGTTTCGTTGCGGTACGGCCCCTTATATGATTGAGTAAGTTTACAGGGCTATATTTTTTTAACCGTTATAAGTAACCAGTTGAAATTTTCACAGATTACGTGTTATTATAAACTCTATTGTTTAAAATTACAAAATGAACAATAAATCAAATCCCAAGAGGGGTCCCCATACAAGAAACATGACAAATAACCAGTTTTTTTAGCATTTTTATACGGATTATATTTTTATAATGGCTTATTATTTTGATGCTATTTTAAGCTTAAATTGCAGTCGAACTTTCATAGTTTACGACTAAATTACAATCTCAAGTAAAACTGCTAAAAATATTTGACCAAACTGATTTTATCAACACGATGTTTTAAGCGGTCACTCATCCTGTTTTAGAATACGCTTGTAAGTAGGTAGTTGCTTAACTTTGGAAGCCGAAGTACGGGTTGTATTTGTATTAGCTTTTTATTTCGGTGTCACACAATAATCTAAACTCCATACTTACGACCAAACAGTAATCTGTAGTAAAACAACAAACAACAAAATCTTACACGATGTTTAAGCGGTGTTTACTTAACTTTGGTGATAGCCCTTTCTTTACAAATGTCGTATCTAATGTAGAATTCATATCGCTAGGTACCGTATAAAATAATGAACTATAAAACATGAGTTTTTGATTGACCTAGGTAGTAGTTCTGATATTTTGTGTACTTATTCATTTTATCGATTTCAAATTTCGCGGGCGGGCGCTGCCAAGTGGCTCACTCGCCATAAGTTAGGTACCTAGACCGCCTCTCTCTCTCTCTCTCTCTCTCTCGCTAGTTGTTGGTATTAGCGGCCGCTGTAGCAAGTAGGTAGTTTTTGAACTGTTTTTGAGCATTATTACTGTTATTTCGTGTATGCAAGATAGCTTAGATAGCGTGCGTGTGTGTGTGTGTGTGTGTGTGTGTGTGCGTGCGTGCGTGCGTGCGTGCGTGCGTGCGTGCGTGCGTGCGTGCGTGCGTGCGTGTGTGTGTGTGTGTGTGAGTGACGTGTGTCCGTCTATCCGCAGTCTAGCTCAGAGACTCTTAGTACTAGAAACGTGTAATTTGGCATGAATATACATATTAGTCACGCCAACATAGTTAAATAAAAGTAAAATCATGAATTTTTTTTTTTTACGTAACGTGGGGAAGTTTTTTTTTCTCGTCTACCCCATAGTGTGGGGTGTCATTGTATAGGTCTTTCCAAAATATTGCGGATTTGTGAAAACAATATTTCAATAAAGGTATCCGTTTATGAAAAGCTTTAAAGCGCAAATTTTTGTTAGAGTCAAGTGTCGTCGTCCCCTCCCCACTACAGCCAAAACTACAAATAAAAAATATGAAAAATATCTTCAAAGGAAAACTATCACGACTGTTCACGACGAATAAAATGTGTAGATAATAAGAAAATGTAAATATTTAGGTGTATATAGGTATTAAGTATTATGTTTTGTAAATAAAGATTTTTTGTTGTGTTTTTTATTATGAGCATACCGTGCGGAGTCCAAACCACCAATGAGGGTGGGGCGGGCCCCGCACGGCTTATATTTATGACCTCGGTCAACTGAGGTTTGGAGTGGCTGTCCCAATAGGAATGAAACTAATTAGAATAGCTAGACAGTCACTCCAAACCTCCAATTCGTGTACAAAGTAGAAAATAAGTCTATATTTTATTGTAATAAAATAAGAATGAAAAATAAAGGAAAAGTGGTGGGGATAGGCGAGAGAGGGAAACAGCCGGGGGACCGTGGAGTGGGGCGCGTAGCTGCGCGCATGCGCGAAGCTACGAGCGCAAATAAAAAGAGCGCCCGCTCCCGGCCACCGGCACTCCGAATTCAGCAGCAACAAGGAAAAAACAAGCCAAGAAAAAAGCTGTTATTATTCAAAAACCTATGCCCAAGTACCAGTTAGATATAAAAAGTAAATTCATACAGTCCACCCCGAACATTTATGGTCCTAGTCGAAGCCGGATCACTGAAACAAGAAAAATCCAGCTACAATGGTTGTTACCAGAAGCAACCACGGAAAGGATGAGGAAGAGGATTCGTCAGGCAGCGGCGGCACCACGACAGCCACACGAAGCACGGCCGTCACCACGGATACGACCGCCACGACAGACACGGCCGCTACAACAGACACGGATGCGACGACGAGCGCCGACGCTACAGCCACGAACATTAGCGTGGTGGGGGTCCCGCCCGGCAGTACTAGCGCCGGGGGGCCCGCCGACACGTCGGGAATAAAAGCAACGCCCGCCGCCAGCACCGCCACTGTCATCGAGCGCCGTGCCGTCCAATTAATGCCGCCACCACCAACCATGCCGAGAGCGCCGAAGCCCGCTCGGTCACGCCGATCCAAGGCCTCCAGCAAGAGGCTCCTCGCGGAGCTAGAGGCCAAGGAGAAGCTAGCCGAGTTGGAGCTGAAACGCGTCCAGGCAGAAACGGAGCTCACCAAAATCAGACAAGAAAGAATAAATTACGCATCGTCGCGAGAAGAATCAGAAGACGAAAATGAAGATCTCGCCCCACAACGCGTGGCCGATTGGTTCGATCGGTCGCAGGAAGCGATAGAAGTACCTATCACCGAAGATCAGCGGGAGATCGCCGCGTGCGCTACCACACGCACACGGTACGAGCGCGAACAGGCCGCTCCGCCCCGCCCGTCTCAGGCGATAGATGTGTCGTCGTTGACCGCCGCCCTCACCGAGGCCATCCACGCAAGTAAATCGAACAAGAAGTACCTGTCGGACCTGCCGACATTCAGCGGACTATGCAACGAGTGGCTACAATTTAAAGCCGCTTACACCGAGTCCGCGCCCAGTTTTTCTACGAGTGAAAACGTCGCCCGTATAAGGAAAAGCCTCAAAGGGGTCGCCTGGGAGGCCGTGAGCGCCCTCCTCATTAGCCAGCCGCACCCTGATGACGTCATCAAAGCATTAGAAAGAAGATACGGAAGACCCGACGCACTGCTCCTGAACGAAACAGAAAAACTGAGGGGGCTGCCGCGCCTCAACGACAGCCCGCGCGATCTATGCATATTTGCGAGCAAGATTGCGAACACAGTCGCCACCATCGAGCTACTAAAGAAGCCGCACTACCTCTACAACCCAGAGTTACTGCGATCGATCGTGAACAAGCTGACGCCTATACTGCGAAACAAGTGGTACGATTACGCGGCCACCAGAGAAGACACGCCCGAGCTTAAGAAAATCGCCGAGTTCCTGAATGAAGAGGCGGACAAGTGCGCACCCTACGCACCGCCCGAACACGCAATCGAACAAAGAGAAACAAAGCCATCAAGAAAGAAGCCCGAGCGCGCCTATACCGCGACCACTGAAAACAACATGAAAAAGGAAGAAAAAGAAAAACAAGCGTGCCCACTATGCAAACACGCTTCGCACCAACTACCAGCGTGCCCGCAGTTCAACAAGAGCGACACGAACGAGCGTTGGGAGGTAGCAAAGAAACACAACATTTGCTATCGATGCCTCGCCGGCAACCACCGCCGTTTCTCGTGCCGAGCGAAGCCCTGCGGACACCAAGGGTGCCCTATGAGACACCACCGCCTACTTCATCATCAAAGAACGTCGCTGCCTGCCACCGTCACATCAAGCGGGCCCCCACCACGCCAACAAGAAGAGGTGGTGGCCTCGACGGTGGAACAGTACATCGGCGCGACGAAAGCAAGCCGCGCTTATCTCAAGATCGCGCCGGTTACCCTGCGCGGCCCGCGGGCCGAGATAGACGCCTTCGCCCTACTCGATGAAGGAAGCACCGTGACAATAATCGACTCGACGCTCGCCGACTCGCTTGGCCTCGACGGGCCCACCGAACCAATGTGGGTCCAAAGCGTAAGCGGGAGAGAGATGGAACATAAGAAGAGCAAGAGAGTCGACGTCTACATAAAAGGACGTCACAGTGAAAACGAAGAAAAAATTACGAACGCGCACACCGTCGACCGCCTTAACTTTGCAACACAGTCCATAGGCGAGAAAGAGATAGAAGATTGCGCGCATCTGAAGAAAATCAAACACGAGTTGATATACCGCGAAGCCACACCGAAGATACTGATTGGTCAAGACAATTGGGAGCTGATTGTATCACGAAACATAAAGAAGGGGCACCGCGACCAACTCGTCGCATCGAAAACGCTACTCGGCTGGGTGCTACACGGCTATCGCACCTCTCACGCGGAGCCGCTAGCATACTGCTGCGCACACCTAACGCGCACAGAACCCACCGACAAAATAGAAGAGGCAATGAAACAGTATTTCGCCCTCGAGTCGCTGTCAATCGAACCTAGAAAACAAAGAAGCGACCCCGAGCTACAAGCACTCAAAATACTGGAAGAAAAAAGTCGGCGCCTCCCCGACGGCCGATTCGAAACCGGCCTGCTGTGGCGCGAAGAGACACGCGACATACCCAACAATCGTGTCAGCGCATTAAAACGACTGCACACGCTCGAGAGAAAGCTGGATAGAGATGAAAACCTGAAAAAACAGTACAACGAACGCATCGAAAACCTACTTACCTCAAGCTACGCAGAGCGCGCCACAACGCCACCAAGCGACCGCACGTGGTACTTACCCCACTTCGCCGTCTGCAACCCGGAAAAGCCGAAGATAAGAGTGGTCCATGATGCTGCGGCGGCCTCACACGGCCGCAGCCTTAACGACATGTTGCTCCCGGGGCCCGATTTCCTTCAATCGTTGCCCGGCGTGATAATGCGATTCCGCCAACGCCGCATCGCAGTCTCCGCCGACCTAAAGGAAATGTTCATGCAGATAAAAATAAGAGAAGAAGATCGCGACGCCCTCCGCTTCCTATGGAGGGGCGACCGGCGCGAAGGGGAACCAGAAGAGTACCGCATGACGTCAGTCATCTTTGGCGCGTCGTCATCCCCGTGCACCGCACTGTACATCAAAAACAGAAATGCACAAGAACACGCCGCGCAATACCCACAAGCTGCGCGAGCGATTGAAAACAACCACTACATGGACGACTACTTGCAAAGCTTCGACACCGTACAAGAAGCCCAGCAAATAACAAAAGACGTCGATCATGTACACAAACAAGCGGGATTTCAACTGCGCGGGTGGGCTACAAACACGCGAGAAGCATTAAATGAAGTCGTCAGCGGGGAAGAGCGAGAGGGAAATACGATCCCTATCGGCGGGAGCGAGATGGAGAAGACGCTCGGCCTGCTGTGGGACACAAATGAAGATAGCATCCGTTTCCGTCTCAACATTAGAAGAGCTCCGCCTGAAGTAATCGACGACATACGCTCGCCCACGAAGAGAGAAGCCCTCAGCATAATTATGTCGATATTCGACCCGCTCGGCCTTATATCGCCAATCACGACACCAGCGAAAAGAATTATGCAAGATACGTGGCGATATAACACGGGCTGGGATGACCCGATACCAGAAGAGCTGCGCGAGCGATGGAGCGACTGGTTGCAGCAACTGCGTAACCTAGGTGCCCTAAGTATACCTAGATGTTACGACGCCGCGCCCGCCGCCCGCTACGAACTACACACATTTGGGGACGCGAGCGAAGAAGCCTACGCCGCCGCCGTGTATTGGAGGATGGAGAGGGCCGACGGCTCTATAAAGGTCGCCCTAGCGGCCGCGAAAAGCCGCGTCGCGCCGACAAAGCCTATGTCCATACCTAGGCTAGAACTACAAGCAGCCGTCCTAGGCGTGCGACTAGCCAAGACGGTCATAGAAGAGCACGACTTCGAAATCGCTACGAAAACATATTGGAGCGACTCGCGCACGGCGCTTGCGTGGATACGCGCCGAACCCCGCACCTATAAAACGTTCGTGGCCCACCGACTCGCCGAAATAGAAGAGTACACAAAGAAAGACGAATGGCGATGGGTACCGTCAGCGCACAACACAGCTGACGACGCTACCCGCGCGACGCCAGCTGATTTCGACGAAAAGCACCGGTGGTTCGTCGGCCCGTCTTTCCTGTACACGGGAAAATCGACCTGGCCCCACGAACATAAGGTCGAAATCGCCGCAACCGGGGAAGAAAAGGAAACATGCAACGCGACCAGCGTACGAGAGCCGCCGAAACACGCGCCCGTACCCGAAATGAAGCGCTTCTCAAGTTGGACACGATTACTGAGAGCCACCGCGCGTGTACTACAGTTCGTCGACCTCGTGCGCCGCCGCCTAAGCACGCCAGCGCAGCCCGAGACGCAACTCGTGGCCGCCGCCCGAAGAAAAAGAACTCGCGCAAATAAAGAACGAGACGAAGCCTGGAACAAGAATACGCGACAGACTCGCACACCCGCACGCGCGCCCGCACCTGAAAAAGAAAAAAGAAAATACGTCACATTAGAAGCAACGTATTTAATCGCCGCAGAACGTATGTTGATACGCGCCTCACAAGAAGAAAGCTACGGAAAAGAGAGACGGCGCATAGCGAACGGTCGCGCGCCAGACAGAGACGACAAGTTAGCACAGCTGAGCGTGTTTTTAGACAAAAACAACATAGTGCGTCTGCGGGGGAGGATAGCGGCGGCGGACAACCTGCAAGAGGAGGCGGTGTGCCCGATAGTATTGTGTGGCAAGCATTACTATTCGGCCTTATACGTGTCGCACGTGCACCAGAAGTTACATCACGGCGGGACAGAGATCGTGGTAAACGAGCTGCGTCAACGCGTGCACATAACCAACATAAGACCCACAGTGAAGAAAGTGATAAATCAGTGCCCCCAGTGTCGCTTGCGCCGCGCTAAACCCGCGGCCCCCTCGACCGGCGACTTACCTGCAGCGCGCCTCGCGCACCACGCCCGCCCGTTCTCGTATACGGGACTCGACTATTACGGGCCACAGGAAGTCACCGTAGCGCGGCACCGGGAGAAAAGGTACGTCGCGCTATTCACGTGCCTGACGTCACGCGCGGTGCACCTCGAGATAGTGGAGTCACTGAGCACCGACGCGGCCATCAACGCGCTACGACGCTTCATCGCCCGGCGCGGCTGCCCGGCGGAGCTGTGGAGCGATAACGCCACAGCATTCCGGGGCGCCTATCGCGAGCTATCAGAGGCTCTGCGAGGCGCCGCGCACGCCCGCCGCATCAACTGGCGCTTCCTCCCCCCCGCCGCACCATTCATGGCGGGGGCCTGGGAGAGGATGGTGCGCACAGTAAAAGAAGCGATGAAGGCGACGCTACACGAGAAGTACCCCAGCGAAGAGACACTGCGAACACTGTTAGCGGAGGCGGAGGCGACAGTAAATTCACGGCCGCTAACATATGTGGCCGTGAACCCGGATGACCCCCCGGCCCTGACTCCGAATCATATATTGATCGGGCCCGATTGCCACTCCCCGGCTCCCGGCACATTTGAAGACGCCGATGCGGACGCGAAGCAGCACTGGAGGCGCGCCCAGCTGCTAGCCGACACCTTTTGGCGGCGCTGGGTGCGAGAGTACGCCCCGCTACTCCAACATCGGCGGGAGCCCTACAACGTGGGAGTGAGCCCGGCAATAGGCGACGTCGTGCTAATTTGCGACCCGAACTTACCTCGCAACACCTGGCCTCGCGGACGAGTGACGAAGACCTACCCTGGCGGAGACGGCGTGGTACGTGTCGTGGACGTGACAACGAGTAGAGGGCACGTACTACGGCGCGCAACGAAAAGGATCGTCGTGTTACCAGTAGGTTCGCACTGCGACGGCGGGAGAAATGTTCACGACGAATAAAATGTGTAGATAATAAGAAAATGTAAATATTTAGGTGTATATAGGTATTAAGTATTATGTTTTGTAAATAAAGATTTTTTGTTGTGTTTTTTATTATGAGCATACCGTGCGGAGTCCAAACCACCAATGAGGGTGGGGCGGGCCCCGCACGGCTTATATTTATGACCTCGGTCAACTGAGGTTTGGAGTGGCTGTCCCAATAGGAATGAAACTAATTAGAATAGCTAGACAGTCACTCCAAACCTCCAATTCGTGTACAAAGTAGAAAATAAGTCTATATTTTATTGTAATAAAATAAGAATGAAAAATAAAGGAAAAGTGGTGGGGATAGGCGAGAGAGGGAAACAGCCGGGGGACCGTGGAGTGGGGCGCGTAGCTGCGCGCATGCGCGAAGCTACGAGCGCAAATAAAAAGAGCGCCCGCTCCCGGCCACCGGCACTCCGAATTCAGCAGCAACAAGGAAAAAACAAGCCAAGAAAAAAGCTGTTATTATTCAAAAACCTATGCCCAAGTACCAGTTAGATATAAAAAGTAAATTCATACAGTCCACCCCGAACAACGACTAAGTAGACTTCATTGGCTCTTGAGTTAAACGGTTTAAATGTTTATACTTGCCGAAAACTTATTTGCGGTGTTGGTAAACTGACCGCGACCTATATCGATGTATGGGGATAACAGTTTTCCAACGGCAAAGTTAAGTTTGTCGCGAGGTCTAATTTGTTTGTAGTAACGGCTTCGGAACCCTACACTGAGCATGGTTCGACAGGCTGTTGCCCGGTTTTTTGCATTAATGTTTTGGTATTTTTATGTAGAATACGGTGAACCCTAAATTAAAAGTGCTTGATTATTATTCTCGGTCAGCAACGGACAGTTAGTTTAGTTAAACAGGTTAAACTGTATGTAAAACAAAACAATGGATAACCATAACTATCATAGTCACATCAAAACGAATTCGTAAAAAATTACTACTTCCAAAGTTAAGCAACTACGAGCGTAGTCTAAAACAGGATGGGTGACCGCTTAAAACATCGTGTTGATAAAATCAGCTTTGTCACCTATTTGTAGCAGTTTTACTTGAGATTTCTATTTAGTCGTAAAGTATGAAAATTAGACTAGAACTTAAGCTTAAAATCGCATCAAAATAAGAAGCCATTATTGAAATACAATCCATATAAAAAAGCAAAAAAAAATGGTTTTTTTCATGGTTTTTGTACGGGGACCCCTTTTGGGATTTGATTTATTGTTCATTTTAAAAATTTAATCGATAGAATCTATAATAACACGTATTCTGTGAAAATTTCAACTGTCTATTTATTACGGTTAAAAAGATAGAAGCCCTGTAAACTCACTCATTCATATAAGGGCGCGTACCGCAGCCAAACGATGACGTCATCATCCGTGAGCGCTAGCCGCCGGGTTTCGAGCGCCGCATACGAAGTTTAAAATTCAATATCTCGGAAACTATTAGACGTATCGAAATGATTTTTTTACAGCATTTTTTTGTTTTTAATGAAGAATACGATAAGCCAAAAATCTAAACTAGTTGACATTCTCTATTATTTCTTGTTCATTGCAAGAACGTTATTGTTATCACTATCGAAAACTTATAGGATTAACTTAAACTACCGGACGGTCGCGAAGAGCGCTTTATGTCCATCCCATACAATTAGTTTTTCGAAAATCGTTAATCGTTTACGTTAGCGAAAAATCTACACCCTATTGTAAGCGCATAATTACTTAGGCGTTTTTTGTTTATTTTATCTAATGTTTAAAGCGTTATTGTAGTACGAACGAGAGATGAACCCGTACAGTGCGCTAGCATAAGTTGCCCGCGACTTGTTTGTCGCTCGGATTTCCCTTATCTATTTATCTAGTCAGTAACGGTAGAGACGCACTGAGCGACAAACGAGAAAATGCAACTTGTGCTACACGTGCAGGGTTTTTTAGCAGTAAAGTTATTTTGTGTAGTTGATATTAACCGTAAATATTTAAAAATATCAACAGCGATCAGCAGGATTCCTTCATCATCATAATCATCGTTGTCAAGTTCAGTACTAAGCTGAAAGAGATACCTATTATTTTTATCGAAACACCTTTCAACAAACTTATCATTACGCAATTTTTTACTTTATCGAAAGGCACATCTCGCTGGATGAATTATTTTTTTGGTAGTCACTAGTCTAACCTAACTTAACTTAACCTACGTGAATATTGTTTAAGATAGGTATGCTGAAAATATCATGGTGCAGCAGGTGTCAGAAAATAGAGTTCGATAAAATATTTTTATAGGTAATTCATTTGCATGATTAGAGAACATTCTCCACGTTTTAAAATGATTCCGATAATTTCTCAGGATTGTTTTAAATTTCCAGGCTTCTCGCAATGCTCTGCCACTTGCACAGTGCTTCTTTAGAACTATTTAATGTAATTTCCTCCTTCAGAGCCTGGTTGTTTTCTATTGTATTTAAATTAGAGTTTCCAATTAGATGGCGACCGTGGCAGTGTTGCCAGCCTAAACAAACAAGGACGTTATACGTTACGTAGGACGTAATGGATTAGGTTTTGTATCGATTTAACTATAGAATGGAGCTTTACCTTACTGTATAGCATTGGACCAAGGAACTTTCTCATATTGTGAAAGTTTGTTATGATAAGTCTTTAACTTCTAAGAATATTCTTGGTTTATTGTATGATTAAAGAACATTCGCAAGGCTTTTAAATGTTTCCGATAATTTCTCAGTATTTTTTGAATTCCTAGCCTTCTGGCAATGCTCTACCACTCGCACATTGCTTCTTTAAAGCTATTTAATCTTAATTTCCTCCTTCGCAAGGCTTGCTATTTTCTAGAGGGTAATAATTACGACATAGCTATGCAGTTCAGTTTACGTTGAGAGAAAAGAATAGAGCTATATAACTGCTAAAGCACTGTTATTTACACTCGCCGTAAAATTAACTGCATAGGCGTGTCATAATAACCCAGTTGTATTTAAATTGGAGTTTCCAATTAGATGGAAACCAGCGGCAGTGTTGCCAGCCTAAACAAACGGGGACGTTATCCGGTAATGGATTAGGTTGTATATCAAAATTAATTGTGAATTTAAATTTTAGTTCAAGTAAAGCGATACAAAATGTTGTTTTTTTTTTGCGTGATTATTGATGTTTGTTTGTTGTTCCTAGCTAAGTTTCTCGCCCCCTAAATCAAGTCCGATTTCCACGATTTTTTGAATATGTTGTAGTTATTATAAAGAACGTCTGTGTCTGTACGTTTCTGTTTTATTTAATTGTTTCATTCTAAGAAATATTTTCTTGCAAAGGAAAACGTGCAGAAATAGTTTTTGATGATATCTACAACAGATTCCAAAAATCGTAAATAATGGATCTGAGGGCTTATTTTCTAACGCACTCGCAATCACAACCGGCTTCAAAGTGGAGCAATTGTTTTCATTTTGTATACAGACAAGCATTCGTTTTTCAAAATGAAAACGATCGTGATTGCGAGTGCGTTAGACAAAAAGCCCTCAGGTTTAAGGGGAGAGAAACGTTATCGCATTTTGAATTAAAACTTTTAGCTTGACTATCCTCTTTACACATATACTTAAAACTACTCCCTCAAAGAAATCTCTATCTTCAAGATGTTATTCAAAAAAGGTATATTACAGGAAGGATGTTTCAATCCCCCGGAATCGAATAAAACTAGAAAGGGCAAGGGAAATGAGCTTGCGGCGAGTTGATGCCGCCCAGCCCGATAAAAGCTTACGTCTTTGTAAAACCATTTCGGTAATGGCGGCGGCAGACGGTAAAAAAAGCGGCCAAGGGCGAGTCGGCCTTGTGTACTAGGGATCGGGAGGAATTATTTTTTACTTTGTTAAAGATTAGGTTTAATTTTATACGTAAGTTGCTTAAAGCTAACGTAGGTAAACGATTTTTGGAAACTGTCATTATGTATGAAATTGACGCAGGCACTGAATGATGAATGATGATGCTCAATAGTAGATACCCCAACTTTGAAATATTGACGCCTATTTTGTCTAATATTGCAAAATACAAAAATTGCGGTTAGGAGTCGGGCTCACTTGAGTACCAATTACCTATTCTTTCAAATTCCATTTCCATTGCTTAAAAAAAAATCTAGGACATTAAATTGACAACATTGAATAAAATTGACACTTAAAAACAGGCTTACTGGGTTCTTTTACACAATGTAACGTATAAAGACTTTTTTAACGATTCTACGAGCACTTCAGATAGGTTTTCGTAGCTGACAACGTTAAAAAAACAGCAAAGAAAACCATGTTACAAAACATGACCAACGAAAAGAGCCGGACAGCAAAAACGCAGCGCTCAATAAATCAGCACACAACATCCGTTTTCCGGAACCCTGAAAAAATCCCGCATCCGAGTAACGGGGACTGCCCCCGAGGGACGGAGTAAGACAAATGAGCTGGCAAATCCTATCGGGATCCGGAATTAAGTGAATTCCTGACGTGATAGCCTGTATGGAGACGTCACCGTGAAATTGCGTGGTTGATTTAGAGCTATTTATGTACTAGATTGGTTTGTCAACTGTAATTGGGCTGTCCCCTGTTAATGACAGCGTTTTATATTTTCTCAGGAGGCCGCGATTTCTTATTATAGAATTTTCCCCATTGAAGATTGAACTGAAAATAAAAACGTGTCCTATTAAAACAATCTGGTTAATTTTTTCAATCGTTAGATAAGTATCTGTTAGTTAGTACATACTTTTAGCACTAGTGCGTAAAAGTAATGAAGTTTAGTAAACACAACTCTGTGAACACTTCTGCAGTAAAAGTCCCGAGTAAAATTCAAGCTTTCACCTGCGGCTCCGTCCGCGTTCTTTTATTGTTATTTCCTCGGGAATCGTCTGATTTTCCAGAATAAAATGAACTCTATATCCTTCTCCAGGCTGTAAAATACATCTGTACCTACCGTATCATTTGTGAAATAATATCTATAAGAATGTATTACAACGGAGTGATTTTAACCCGTTATATATAAGCTAGCGGTGCTGTATGGCACTGGCACCCTATATCGTGGTTAGAATTCGTGCTTTATTGTTCCATACATTAAAATTCAAAATAAACTTTAATAGTCAACAATTCATCGTATAATGGGTAAACCGGAGTTGTAGACTTGTTGGCTATTGTGTTTTTTATGTAAGTAAATAGATGGCTTAAATCTACTTTGTCTAAAAACATAAATTTAGTTGCATTTTTTCCGTAAGTACCAGTACCTACCAAAACTCCTCCAATATGCTGAGCTCGATTGATTGAAGAATTGGATTACGATCAAGTAAAGCAAATTATACTCTCCCTTACAAATCAAACATATTTCATTCCAGAGAAACCTTATCTAATAGAGCTCTTACTACTGACGACTTAAGGTTCAAGAATTATTCAGGGTACTAGTGAAAGGGTAGACGACTTCGCTTGTTATGAAGAAGGTTGTAAATCATAAACAGAGTCAACTACACTTGTACCCTTTTTCACTTGGACGTGTATAGGTCATAAATAAAGTCAACAGGCTTTTGGGTCAGAGAATTGTGTTACCTAAACGAACTCCTAAAAGCAACCGAACTAAAAGAGTAATGAAAGTGACCTGAAGGGCTAGCACAAGTTGTTCGCGACATGTTTGTCGCTAGGATCTCACATTCTATCTAGTCAGTAACGATAGCGACAGACTGGGGGCGTTTATCGCCGCGTGTCAAAATGTGGATAAAACATCTGTCACTATTTGACACGTATATAAGTACGATGCTGACGGATGCTTTATCCAAATTTTGTCACGCGATAAACGCAACCATACTAGGCCCGCTGAGCGACAAGCGAGATAATTCAACTTGTGCTAGCCATACAGCTCCCGTATTATGTCGCCTATATCACGTTGGATAAAACATCTGTCATTCTTGCACTTACATACTAGTCAGAAAGTGCCAATTTTTTTATCCACGTTAATCCACATCGATGAACACTAAATAATATGCCCACTGGTAGTCTTGTTCACACTACTGTGGGAATTATTTTGCAGCATGTCACGTAATATCGGAGGTTATATTAGTTTGATTTGTTTGATGCTTTAGGAGTAAAACATTACTATACCCCCTTAATCACAAACACACTTAAACCTATTTTAGTTAAAGTATGCTTTGTCACCTGCCAGATGCCAATGCAACAATGACAGATAAGGACAAAGTATATTTTTAAGCTATAGCTATTGCGCGTTTATGAATAAGAGGGAAGTATGTAATGATCCGTACAAGGCATAATTATTAAAATATTGAACTTTTATTATTTTGATATTTCACTATAATATGGCAATACTCATGTAATAAACGATTATGGATGATTTGATTTCGACAAGCAAGTTGTAGTTGAATTTGTCGTAGCGTTGCAAGTGTCACTGGGTAGGTACAGTAATTATAATTATTGTCATTGGCAAACATTTAATTACGTAGTTTACCTACAATTTATCGATAATTTACAATTTCGCGAGATAGATTCGGTAACATGGACACAAAACGAGGTGCTAAGACCGACTAATCAGAGACCGTTCACAATTTTACGTGTGATAAATTTAGACAAATTGTGAACCCTGTGGGAAAGTGCAGGTTCGTACACAATTTGGCAGTTTTACATGGAAAGATATAAGCTATCAAAAATTAATAAGTACGTTATATTGTAAGCAGTATCGTACAGTTCACAATTTATCGACGGTTTACAATCTCGCGAGATAGATTATAAACTATCGTGCTAACGATCTTTACAATCATACGGTGACATCTACAAGTTCACTAACATTTATGTAGACGACATTATCGAAATATGTGTTTTTATCAGTTAAATCAAGAGAAAGAGGTCGAGGTAACTTAAATTCGGGTTTCGATATTTTATTTCACATGCATATTTTTTATTTTATTTGTTAGTTGTTTTTTTTCACTTAATCGCAATAGCGGTGTGTAAGCTATGTGTGTGTGTAATCTTCGTGGTTTCACTGGATGATTCTAACGTAAGACCAGCGCTGGCTTTGATGCCAGCATAATGCTGAGTTGGAACCATTTCGGCACAACAGGCCTCTTGTCTATGTCAGTATTTTATTTCTTTTTGTCACGAATATTTTTTTTCCCTTCTTTCTTTCTTTAAACTTGCTTTTTGTATCTCTCTTTAAGTGTAACTAAAACTAAACTTATGCAAAATTACTGCTAAACATCCGGTTAGAGTGGCATCCCACCGAAACTTAGTTAGAACAAGTCAACTCAAACTATGAGTTTGAGAACTTGGTACGACGGAAACGTGTGGGAAGTATAAACTTCGCCTTTAGCGATATTGTGTACACAATATTTGTACCACTGAAACCTAAAGGTCACTCCCCAATTTGGCGAAAATCAACACAGCACGGCTAGCACATGTTTTCCGCGACATATTTGTCGCTTGGATCTGCCTTTCTATCTAGTCAGTAACGATAGAGACGCACTGAGCGACAAGCGAGAAAATACAACTTGTGCTATAAAACGTAGGGGTGGTTTAGTGGTGGAAGGGCCCAAGCAAGGTCCGTCCGGATCGCTACCATCATGTTACCCATTGTTGTGTTCCGGTGTGGGAATCAAACATCCGGTGAAATTAGGAGTCTTAAGATTGCAGTAACGAGATTGTAGTCTTGAAGATTCAAATGTTTCATTCAGATCTCACCTAGTATCTATTCACTTTGCCATAAGAAATAAATTAAATTTTGCATGACAGTTTCGATAGTTTGTCTTGAAAACCTGTTAAAATGTCACGTCACTTCGTTACTCAGCCAGTAACCGCTGAAAAATCCAGTGTAAACTTATGTGTATGCTCCCAACACACCCACGCTTTGGATCGGAAACACCCTTACTTACACTAGCATTGTTCGCCCCGAACAGAGACAAGGATTTTCTCCCTAACTCCATAACTGCGCGACCGATCCTTCCAAATTCCGATCAAATAAAAAAAAACTGTTTACTTAACTGCAGTTCTACCAAATTTCATAAAGACCAGAGGGCTTATTGTCTAACGCACTCGCAATCACGATCGTTTTCATTTTGAAAATCGAAGGCTTATCTTCATACAAAATGAAAACAATTGCTCCACTTTGAAGCCGGTTGGGATTGCGAGTGCGTTACACAATAGGCCCTCTGGGGCCCTAACATGGCTGTGTTTATCGCGTGACAAAGTTTAGAAAAGGCATCCGACATCTTTTGACACGTAAATAAGTACGACAGTGACGTATGCTTTATCCACATTTGACACGCGATATAAACGCAACCATACTAGGCCCCCGCAGATCCACGATACTCAAATTTTCTTATAAACACACAAACATACGAATGCCTACTACGTTGACTCTAAGACAGAAGTTTTCAATTTCTTAAAATCAGGCTTCCGTAAAATTGGCAGATTGAAATAATGTTAGCAAAATGTTACTTTAAAAGGTAGGTACTATGTAAGTAATCGGTACACTTTGATTACCGTCGCTGGCGTTTCGCGGCTCTTAGAAACATTACAGCGGGCCTAGCATGGTTGCGTTTATCGCGTGACAAAATGTGGATAAAGCATCCGTCAGTCTCGTATTTATAAACGTGTCAAAAAGTAAAGGGATGCTTTATCCACATTTTATCACGCGATAAACGCAGCCATATTAGGCCCCATAACTGCGGATAGCTCTGCTCACACGTCGAAAAATTGTTTATTTACTTGAAAACAACGGTCGCCCCGCCCGAGCGAAACCGCGTTCTCCGTTCTGGATCATATTTAAAAAGCTATTTTCTGTTTGTGTCCGTTTAACTTTGCTCTTCTTACTTAATTTCATAAACTCAATGGAATCCGTAAAAATTCCCAGTAAGAAATTAGGTAAGAATCGAAGTTGCCTTGAAACTCGAACAATGACTTGGAAACTTGAGTTACGCCCCAATTGTATTCAACGCAATCACAGGACATACTTTGTGGACAAAATTTACGTCAGGAAGAAGTTTGTTTTCTGCATCATTAACGCAAATAACAATAACATCTGCGTACAATGCATTAGTCGTTGTTCGCCCTCGATTTGACTTTCGACTTAAGAGGTAGTTCGACTAATTTCAGTCCAGTACAGTCCATAATTAAAAAAAAACTAATAATGTACTTTTTTTTAAATTGGTATTGCTTGTTTAATAGACCAATTACAAACTAATTAAAAGTATGAAGCCTATAGAATATGCAAACGTTAGGTTTATTGCAAATTATTAGTACCGACTTAACAGCCTACCCGTCGGTTATGATGGGAAAAAATAGTCAACCTAAGGCCGGATTTACACTTGTAAGTTATTACTGAAAGTTCTGAGACGCAACTATGAGTAAGAGTGAGTGGCAAATATCTGCATCTCTGTCTTGCATATAACTTTGTTTCAGAAGTTACAGTAATAACTTAAAAGTGTGTAGCTGACCGATTGACTTCGACATCTGTATATGAAAGGAAACGAGATCGATAATGAAGTCGATCGAAGCTTTAACTCTGAAAAGAGCATTTTGTTTGTGTGCCCTGAAAAGGACAATTTGGATTGAATAATAAACTTCTGTTTTCATCCATCCACCGAAGACATCGAAGTACATAATATATTGCCGGAGCGGACGCGCAGCGGAGCGACGAGCCGACGATGTTGTCACCTCAACAGCCAGGAGCGAAAAAGAACGATTTTTTTTTTTTTTTTTTTTTTTTTTTTTTTGATTTTGACTAATGATGTTGGTGCTTGCGCACCGTTACATCTTCGCATTTGATATAGAGGGGGCGCTCGCTTGCGGGCGCCACGGCTCTTCTTAACCTAGGCACTTATAAAAATATTTTAAGAAAATTCCGCCCGAGCATGGCGAGGGCGGTTAGGTCGGGTTGGGCTGGAGAAGGGAGGGGTCGTTCCTCCTGTCGCACGCCGTAGTGGGACTCAGCGTCCTTGGCGGGATCGGGTCCGGTGGTCGCGGAGGACGAGGAGGTCTGCCTCGACGACGACGGGTGTGAGTCTTGGCTGTTGAGGCTCGGCTACCACCTTCTGACACGGCTAGTTGGATCGGGTCAATTGGGTCAGAAAGGATGTGCTTGGGGCGCCTGAGGGGTGCCCCAAGTGCGGCAAGGATGTCAGGATCGGAGGGGGGGGGATTTGGGGTGTAGGAGGAGGCGTGTTGGATTAGGGGATTTGGGTTATGTGGCGCATTATTGAAATAGCGGCGGGCCGCTGTTGCAATAATGTGCTTTATGGAAGGGAAATTGAGGTCCCGGTGTATGGCCTTGTTACGGACATAAGCCGGGGCCCCAATAACCCTTCTAAGGAACTTGTTTTGGAGACGTTGAAGGGGAGCAAGTCGGCAAAGTGGGACATGACCAAATGAAATGGCAGCGTAGGTCATGATAGGTCGGATACACGTTTTATAAATAATTAATTTGTTTCGAACTGATAGTTTACTTTTCGGATTGAGTAGCGGGCTGAGTCTGCCCGTTATCATACGGGCCCTTTGAAGGACGGTCTGGAGGTGCTTGCGGAAGGACAATCGTCGGTCCATGGTTACGCCCAGGTATTTCACCGTGTTGGACCATGGGATTGGACGGCCGAAAAGATGGATAGGATGAATTCTAATAGGGTTTAGTGTGCGGGAGAAAAGGATGGCAGCGCTCTTCTCCGGATTTACCTCTATTCTCCAGCGCCTAAACCACCGACCGAGGTCGGTGATGGCTGACTGGAGACGACATTGGATGGTGTCTTGTCGTGCGTGAGTAGAGTAGAGCGCTGTATCGTCGGCAAATAGGGCAAGCTGTACATTTGGGTGTTTGGGGATATCGTTTGTGTACAAGGAGTACAGGGTCGGGGAAAGCACGGAGCCCTGAGGGACTCCGGCACGGATGGGGTGGGGGGCTGAGGAGGTCCCTTCCACTTTGTAGCTAAAGCTTCTATCGGTAAGGTAGTCTTTGATGGTGAGGACTAATCTGGCCGGCATACCCATCTGGTAGAGTTTGATGATGAGGCCGTTATGCCAGACCTTATCGAACGCTTTAGCTACATCGAGGAAGATCGCTCCCGTTGGGATTCCTTTCCCGAAGGTGGAGAAGCCATCAAGGATGTGTTCCGTGATGCGGTGGACCTGGTGGACACAGGAGTGTCTAGCTCTAAAGCCAAATTGCTCGTCTATAAGGATTGAGTGGGAGACTAGGAAGTGATGGATGCGAGCTAGGATCAGGCGTTCGTACAGCTTGCCTAGGGAGTTAAGGAGGCTGATAGGGCGGTAGCTAGAAGGGGAGGAGCGTGGTTTTCCCGGCTTGTGAATGCCAATGACGTTAGCGGATTTCCACGCTCCTGGGAAATGACAGTTGGAGAGGGCTATATTGAAAATGGTAACAAGAATGAGTAATAGTGATTCTGGAAGGAGTTTAATAGTGCGGTTGGAGAGGCCGTCCGCACCGGGTGCTTTTTTGGGGCGCAAACCACGAATCAAGTCCTGCACCTCCGCAAGCGTGATGGGAGGGATATCAGGATCATCGGAGAGGGGAGGGAGAGAGGAGGAGGAGGAGGCGGAGCGTTTGCTTACCTCCGAGTCTACCCACTCGATGTGGGCCTCGTCAGCTTGCAAACTGCTTGGGGTGCACTGTGCCTCGAGGGCACTCGCCAAGCATTCCGCCTTCTCCTCATCCTCAAACGCTGGGGTGGGAAAATCGGGACGTTCCAGCGGGGGGAGTGTGGAGTAAGTATCGGATTTAATGGATCTCGCCAGTTCCCAGTAAGCCTGGTGACTTGGCGAGATTTCGCACAGCAAATTATTCCAGGCTTCATTTCTGAAAGCCGAGATACGAGTTTTAACCTCGTTCTGCAGGGCGCGCAGTCTCCGTCTGTTATCGTCAGTTGGGTATCTGTCATAAGCACGGGTCGCGGCGTTCTTCTCTCTCAGCAGCCCTCGCAGCTCCTCTGTAAGAGGTGGACGTCGGTCGGATTCGACCGGGACCTCTTTCGAGGAACGAACCACTAGGGAGCGGAGGTGGCCAGTGAGAGAGTCGATAGCCTTGTCAGTATCGTCTGCTGTCTCGATGGAGGCGGGTAGACCATCGATGTCTGTAGGGTCAATTTTGTCTAGACTGTCGGCAAGTGATTTCCAGTCGACGACAGTCTTTTTCGTCGGCGGGGCGTCGGGGGGGGGGCCTAACATAAGCAGTACTGGTCTATGGTCAGAGTCTAGGGCGTGGGCCACTTCTATTGAGCGCAACCTTAGGGTTACATTCTTTAGAAGGGCCACGTCCAGTATGTCAGGTCGGTGCGCCACGATGTGCGGAAAGTGGGTCGGTTCGAGCGGGGCTAGGATGTCCACCGTCTGGCTGTCAATGTAGTTGTATAGTCGGTGTCCGTTACGGTTAGTAGTTAGGCAATTCCAAGCAGAGTGCTTGGAATTGAGGTCCCCGGCCACAATGACCGAGGGACCCAGGGCGAACAGGGAATCAAGGTCAGTCGAAAGTAAGTCTTTATTGGGTGACAGATACGCCGACACCACAATGACAGAGCTATGCCCCGTCATTGAGATGCGACACACTGACACCTCAAGGTTAGTCAGGGGGGGCGGGTCAAGAGGGGAACAGTGCAGTCTGCGTCGGTAATAAATCAAGGTTCCACCTAGTCTGTCTGTAAGTCTGTCATTACGTACTGTCACGTAGTTCGGTACTCGGAAACTGCGCGTGCTCGGCTTTAGGAAGGATTCCTGGACTAAGAATAGATCAAGGTCGTTTTCCCGTAAGAATTCGACAAATAGATCTTTCTGACCTTTAACACCGTTGGCGTTAAAAAACGCCAACGAAAGGGAGCGGGGTTTTTCCCTTTGCGCTGTGCGATCCATAGGGGAGTTAGGGGGAGGGAGCACCTTGGAAGGTGGCGAGCAGTTCCTCGTGCTCTGCGAGCAGGAGGAGTAACTGATCCCCGCTGACATTCCGCAGCTTCCTCTCCAGCACCGCAAGGCGCGCGCGAATCGCGAGCGCCTTGCATACTAGAGGGAATGCAGAGACGTCAAGGGGGGGGGAGTTTACCTGCATCGCCGGTTTCCTAAGGGCAGGGATGGAGGGGGGGGGAGGGGAGTGCCTGACAGCATTCGCCCATGAAGACGGGCTAGGAGTGTAGGGCGCAGGAACCTGTACGGGGCTGGGCATAGTGCCCGTGCCGTTGTGTTTCAAGGGCGGGAAGTTAGATTGATTTGCAGTAGAAAAGGGCTGCGCGGGCTTTTGAGGACCCGGCCGTCTGGCTGGCCGCGGTGCTCTAGGGCAACCCCGGTAGTTGGCGGTATGCCCTAGCTCACCGCAGAGCACACAGCCTGGGGGATCAGGCGACTCTCTCGACCTGAGACATTGTTTTGTGCCGTGATCACCCAGGCATTTAACGCACCGAGCGTTTACATGACAGTTACGGGCACTATGCCCGTAGTTTTGGCAGTTGTGGCACTGCGCCACAGTGCCCGTGCGACGGGGCGGTTCTACCCGGATTCCGGAGAGGTTACAAATTGACTTAATGTTAAATATATTTTTGCCCTCGGGCGATAACTCCAAGATCACTAAAAGGAGGTCGAGTTGGCCTCTAGTGCGCGAGTGCATACGGTGCACATCTAACACCGGAAGGCCCTGAGTTAGAAGGTCTGCCTTTATTGGCTCGGTCCCGATCTCCTTGGGGACCCCCCTCAGTACCACACGCAGCACCCTGTCTTCCACAGGCGTGTACGTGTGGTACTGTACGGAGCGTTGGTCCAAGAGTCGGGTGAGAGCCCTATAATCGGAGATTGATGTCACTTGGACGCTAATACCTAGCGCGGTATTACGCGCGCGTGAGAATTTAATTTTGTTGGCCGCCAGTGCACCACTGATCATATCCCACTTTGCTTTATCGTGGATAATAATAGGCGGGGGGGGCTTAACAGAGGGGGGGAGATTGGGAGACTTACCCGTGTCAGTGGTGGCAGGAGTGGCAGCAATGATCGAGGCGGCCGGGGTCGTCGGCCCTCGTTTGGCGGGCGGTGCGGGGTCCGGCTGTGAAGCCACCTGCCTCTTAGAGGGGCGTCTGGTGACTGATTGCCAACCGTCTTCCTCAGCATCCATGCTGGTTATCGGCGGGGAAAGTGACCGCGTCGATCGTATGCGGCACGGGGTGCGCGAGCGCGAGCGCGAGCGCGCCTCCTTGGCGCCGCTTGTCGCCGGGTTACGTCGGGTAACTCGAGCTTCGGATGCCTGGGGCACAGGCACAGGCGAGCTGCTGTCTGAGATAGCCGCACGTTGATTTGCGGCTAGTTGTTGGCGAAGCCGAGAGCGCTCTCGGGCAATCTCGGTTTCCGATGAAGTAGATCTAGCTCCAGCTGGGGCTTGGTTTGCGGCTAACATGGACAGGGCCGCCGTAATTCCCGCGAACTGGGGCATTTCGTCTTCCAAACGTCGAAGTAGGGCCAGTAGTTCCTCACTGAGGCACGCCCTGGTGGGCGGCGGGGTGACCCCAACGTCCATGGTAACACTTATTTAATACTAAA
Source organism: Acleris cristana (assembly GCA_948252455.1). Lineage (NCBI taxonomy): Eukaryota > Metazoa > Arthropoda > Insecta > Lepidoptera > Tortricidae > Acleris > Acleris cristana. The sequence goes on along the minus strand of OX411774.1, from coordinate 2,679,528 downwards.
AAGTCACTGTCTTACTTAAGCTAACTTATCACTAAGAGTATTGACACACACATTATAAATAAACCATAACATAACACAACACTGCAATCCAGGGGCAATCCAAAGTTTACAGCGGTTATATCGCGGCTAGCGCGTAGCGCATCGGAGCTGGGCTCTACGATGGCTACGGCGGCGTAGCGGAGGCGTAGTGATCGCGTAGCGCGGGCGGAGCAGTCGAGTGAGCGCGTGTGCTCGGCGCGGCGGCGAAAACGGGACTCGAGAACGATTTTCGGGCACGCGTCTCTTTTATAGCCGCGCTTCTGCGCAGGTCGCCCGCGCATCACGCCACCTACGCCCTGTCTCGCTCTAGCTAGACCTCTCACTCTCACTTGTAAATAGATTACTCGTATGATTATAATATATTTGTGCCTGTACTGTTAGCTATAAGTAATCACCTTTTGTAAATAAATTTATCCATTTTTCTTCTGCTACAACTACAAACAAGAAGTGTTTCACTGAACTCCCTGCAAGCCTCAATACTTCTACATTGGTGACCCGACTGAACAACAAGCAGCCAACAACCAGAAGAAGATGGAAACTACGGAGCCCAACCACACCGCTCCGCCTGCACAGCCACCGGCAGCACACGCGCAGTTTTCCGAAGCATCCGGCGAAGTCACTTCAATCTCGCTCGCACTCCGACTCCCACCATTTTGGCGCGACCAGCCACGGTTGTGGTTTGTGAATTTTGAAGCAGCCACAGCCGAACTGAAGAGGAGCCAGAACCAACTCGCACAAATGGTTATCGCACGAATGGAGAAGCAAGACATCCAAGAACTGACAGATATCCTATACAACCCGCCTGCCCAGAATTATTACAACACAATTAAGGAGCGTCTTATCCGGCTATACGAAGACTCCGACAGCAAGCAGATCAAGATGCTTTTGTCGGAGATGGAGCTTGGAGACCAAAAAGCCAGTCAGTTGTTGCGCCGAATGCGTGATTTGGCGAGAGACAAATTCAACGACGACACAATTAGAATAATGTGGATGAACCACCTTCCCAGTCACATTCGATCGGTGCTCATCGTCAGCGAAAATTTCAACAACAAGGCGTCACTGGACGAATTAGCCGCGCTCGCTGACAAGATGCTAGAAGAATGCCCGCAAGTCGCCGCAGTTGCAACGCCGCAATTAGCACCACATACCTCTATTGCCGCCGTTTCTACGCAACAGTTTGCAGCGCCACAAATCGCCGCAGTCTCAACTCAACCAAGCAACCTTGATACACAATTTCTAATAAATGAAATAAGAAGATTATCACTGGAGGTAGCCGAACTGCGTGCAACACCACAGCAAAGAGACTGGAACTACAATCGTTCGTCGAATCCACGCTATCGTGCCCGTTCCCGAAACTCGTCGCAAAACCGCAGCCGCAAGAACTCTCCCGCTCCAACCGCGCCGTACTGCTACTACCACCGCCGTTTCGGCATGGACGCCAAGAAATGTGCGTCGCCTTGCAGTTTTAAGACTATTGAGCCGGAAAACTAAAACTAACGCTGGCTGAAGCGGGATCCGGCGTTACAAACCACTCGCACCGCTTATTCGTCACAGATAAGAAGACGAAATTATCCTTTTTAGTAGACACGGGTGCTAACATCTCCGTCCTACCTAAAAAGAAAGGCGTGTTTGCGCAACCACTCCCATTTGAACTGTATGCAGCTAACAATACGACAATACCTACCTACGGTGAAAAAACGCTCGAGTTAGACCTCAACCTACGCCGTGCATTCAAATGGAAGTTTATCATCGCCGCAGTATCGAAGCCCATCCTCGGAGCCGATTTCCTAACCCATCACCATCTAATAGTCGACGTGAAGAACCGAAGACTGATCGACGGCAAGACCCATCTCGTATCAAACGCGCAACTCAGTACTACGAATATACCTACAGTTCGTAGTATTGACATCAAGCTGACCTACCACAATGTACTCGCAGATTTCCCCGGCACCACCAGACTCACATCGATGAAGCTCAGCCCGAAGCACTCCGTCGAGCACTTCATCGACACCACTGGCCCGCCAATCCACTGCAGAGCTCGTCCAATAGCACCGCACCGTTACGAGAGAGTAAAAAAGGAGTTCGAAAATATGATAGAACAAGGACTCTGCAGGCCCAGCAAGAGTCCGTGGTCATCGCCTCTTCACGTCGTACCCAAAAAGAATGGAGACCTACGTGTGTGTGGGGATTACCGAAGGCTGAACGCCATTACTAAACCGGATAGGTACCCCATACCACGCATCAAAGACTTCACTTACCAACTCGCCGCAAAAACAATTTTTTCAACACTGGACCTAAATAGAGCCTACCAACAACTACCAGTCACAGATCAAGACATAGAAAAAACAGCCATAATTACACCATTCGGCTTGTTCGAGTTTCCTCGTATGTGTCCCGGATTGAAAAACGCCGGACAAACATTTCAGCGATTTATTCATGAAGTTCTTAGAGGACTCGATTTTGTGTTCCCGTTCGTCGACGATTTACTAGTCGCCTCAGTCGACGAAGAAGAGCACAAAAGGCATCTCCGCACCGTACTCGAACGACTCGACGAGTACGGCATCACCATCAACCCGTCGAAATGTATATTTGGCCAGCCCAAGGTCAAGTTCCTCGGTTTCGATGTATCAAGCGACGGCATTCAACCACCTCAAGAAAAAGTTGAAATTATAACTGCCTACCCGAAGCCGCAAACTATCGACGAGTTACGACGTTTTCTCGGTATGATCAATTTTTACCGCGAAAACGTCAAGGACGCCGCCACAATCCAAGCGCCGCTAAATCACTACCTACACAATGCGAAGAAGCGCGACAAGACACCGATCGAGTGGACCGACGAAGCCACAAACGCATTCGAGACCTGTAAAACCAGCATCAAAAACGCAGTTTTACTCGCACACCCGATGCACAACGCCCCGCTTGCAATATTTAGCGATGCATCGGATACGTCAGCTGGATCCGCAATACAACAGTTTGTAAACAACGCATGGCAGCCGCTCGGATTTTTCTCTAAAAAATTCACCGAAGCCCAGAAGAAATACAGTACATACGATCGCGAATTGTTAGCGATCTATATGTCTGTTAAACACTTCCGCAAAATGTTCGAGGGAAAACAGCTTATTATATTCACGGACCACAAGCCGTTAACGTTCGCATTCACCAAACTAACAACCGATAGCGAATCGCCACGCAGAACTCGACAACTACTTTTTATCAGCGAGTTTACCACCGACATCAGATTCGTTCGTGGGGAAGAAAACGCAAGCGCGGATGCACTCTCACGCATCGACGCGATCAGCTGTCCCACACCCATCGACTTTCAACAACTCGCGAACGCGCAAGACAGAGATAGCAGCATAACAACACTACTGCAACAAAGTAACTTATCATTAAAAAAAGTTACGATTCCCGGAACCGACATCAACCTACTATGTGAAACTTCAAATGACGACGTGCGACTGTACCTACCACTGGAATTTCGACGTACCGCATTTGAAGCCACACACAACATCAGTCACCCCGGAATACGCAACACAAGAAAGTTGATGACACGCAAGTACTTCTGGCCTTCAATAAACACCGACGTTGGAAACTGGGCGAAAACATGCATCCCATGTCAGCGAGCGAAAATACAGCGACACACTACAAGTCCTGTGTCATCGTTCAAACCTACTAGTCGATTCAACCACATACATATCGACATAGTCGGCCCGCTACCTACAACATCCGCCGGACATCGCTACTGTGTCACTATAATCGACCGAGCGACGAGATGGCCCGAAGCTTACCCATTGCAAGAAATCACCGCCGAAGAAGTCGCCAAGGTCGTTTACGAAGGCTGGATCACGCGCTTCGGATGTCCTTCAACGATGACGACCGATCAAGGACGCCAATTTGAGAGTAGAGTATTCGCACACCTATCGCAGCTACTCGGCATCGAAAAAACGCGAACGACACCTTACCATCCACAGTCAAACGGTATTGTTGAACGTTGGCACCGCACTATGAAAACAGCGCTGAAAGCTAGACTACTATCCGCTACTACCTGGATCAACGAACTACCTACCGTTTTACTCGGCGTTCGCGCAGCTATACGCAGCGACACCGGTGTAAGCGCCGCGCAACTCACTTACGGTTGCAATATACGACTACCCGGTGACCTCTTATCAACAACACCGCGAGATGACGTCACTCTGGACTCCGCTTACGTCGATCAGCTGCGAGACACAATAAGAAATCTGAGACCGACGCCGTATCAACCACACGGTAACTCGAAACCAATTTTCGTACACCGTGACCTTCTAACATGCGATCACGTGTTTATACGAGTCGACGCCGTAAAGAAGCCGCTACAAGCACCTTACGACGGACCCTACCGCGTGCTGAAACGGGACGACAAAGTTTACACCGTTCAACTACCAAACCGACAGAGCAACATTTCAATAGACTGATTGAAACCCGCCTATACGATCACGGAACAAATACCTACTTCAACAATGAATTCAACATCTACACCTGTAACATCAAGAAAAACACAACCAGAAAACAACAATAGTAACCTGAAACAAAACAACAAGAACCTGGAACAGAACGGACAAGCAAACAAACTAACAAATGAAGACCCGGTAGCTACTAACTCAAGGACAGAAGACCCGGTACCTACCAACTCAAGGACATCGCGCCGCGGGCGTATTATTCGCCTGCCGGTACGCTTCGCTTGAGGGGGAGCACTGTAGCTGACCGATTGACTTCGACATCTGTATATGAAAGGAAACGAGATCGATAATGAAGTCGATCGAAGCTTTAACTCTGAAAAGAGCATTTTGTTTGTGTGCCCTGAAAAGGACAATTTGGATTGAATAATAAACTTCTGTTTTCATCCATCCACCGAAGACATCGAAGTACATAATATATTGCCGGAGCGGACGCGCAGCGGAGCGACGAGCCGACGATGTTGTCACCTCAACAGCCAGGAGCGAAAAAGAACGATTTTCGGGCACGCGTCTCTTTTATAGCCGCGCTTCTGCGCAGGTCGCCCGCGCATCACGCCACCTACGCCCTGTCTCGCTCTAGCTAGACCTCTCACTCTCACTTGTAAATAGATTACTCGTATGATTATAATATATTTGTGCCTGTACTGTTAGCTATAAGTATAAGTAATCACCTTTTGTAAATAAATTTATTCATTCATACTTTCGATTAGTAGGTAGGTATGTAATTGGTCTATTAAACAAGCAATAGCAATTAAGAAAAAAGTTCATTTAGTTTTTTTTTAGTTATTGATTGTACTGGACTGAATTTTTTTCAGTCAAACTATTCGCCATATTATAAGTATAGGTATTACTTACCATATTTGATATAAAACACATTTTATCGAATAAACAGCTGGTTGAAGGTCGTCTCCTATTCGGATGTCCTACTATTAGGTTTTATTTCAAAGTGATATAAAAAAATTAAGTCTTCTATCAAAACATTGCATTCGGAATTATGAGAATATTTAATTTTGATCCATTCGGAATGAAGAAGTGTAGGTACCTATAAAATAAAAATGTAAATAATAAGTTATGTCTTACGTTTATTGTAATATTACTAGCGATAAATTCTGTGAGTATTATTAAAATATAACTTTTTAGGCACTTAAGCTCTTTACTTTAGTCTCAGTAAAATATTGCGGTTTTCAACCACAGTATTACGAGTAAAATAAACTTTACAGCCAACTTTACATTGTTTTTATTTTAGTTTTGTTATTACAAATGTATTAAAAATAGAACTTTCCATTTATTTTAGAGGTCATGTGGCTTATAATTACTAGCTTATAAAACGAATATACTTCTATAAGGCCCTGTTTCACAATCGACAAGTAAATTTATGTCATTTAAAGTTGGCTTTCTCCTTGTCTATTTTCAAGTGTAAGACAGAGAAAGGGCTAATTTTATCTGTCAAATTTAATATGCTTTACTTGTCGATTGTGAAACAGGCGGTAAGTATTATGTTTTATCGTCTTATACCTTGTACTTACTAACTTGTTTAATTCCATAAGCCGTTTTTAAATTTAAAAGTTTCTGACGTAACTACGTAAAACAAATAGTAACTTTTTTATTGATTTTTTTTCTTGCATATAAACATAACACGGAACAGTACAATTTAATGACAGGTATACAACAGACGGGCTTACCGCCAAATAGCGATCTCTTCCAGACAGCCTTGGATAGAGAAATAACAAAGGACACAAAAAAACTTGCCACATTTTCTTGAAATCTTAGTTAATAAAAATATTATCAAGTTTACAAAACAAGCCAAGCTCCAAATTCAACTCCTGAACTCCTGGTGCCTATACCTGTAAAACCACACAAAGTTAACTTCGTTACTTAATTAAAATTTAATTATGTAAAACCACTCAAACTTTACAATATCCAGAAGTTATGATAGTTTCGGTAGTTATTCTCTTTCATATGTTGAACCGACGTAATATCATGTTGACTACAAGTACAAGAAACAGGGTAATATTTTGAAGGTGTATGTATTAGGAAAAAAATCACACCAATTGACATAGGTACCTAATCCCAAACCAAGCTCTAAAGCCGGCCATACACGTTACGGTTACCGGAGAGGTCTACCTGTGCAGGCGACCGGAGCAAAACCAAAAACCAATTCTTTCGAGGGACACCGTACGGTGAACCTGTGCGTGTGTGCCGTGTCCTCCGGTCGCCTGCGCAGGTAACCTCTCCGGTGGACCGTAACGTAGATGGCCGGCTTAAGCTCGAAATCGATGTACTATCGAGGAATTTAAATGTTTAGTGCGTTGATACCATCCTTAAATTTACCGGGTTATGCAGTTCCACGTGTCATTAGTCATATACTCAATACATAAAATTAATAGAAAACATTCATCATGACTCAAAAATAAGGTAAGGGTTTTTTTTTTTAAAATGTAGATGACTTGAGGAGAAGACTACTAACTCCTATGATAGGTACAAGTCTGACTTAGTTTAGGAGTTACAGTAACCTTTGTTAATTTTAAGTGCACTGTTTATTAATAAGCATACTGTACATCTTTTTATCTAATAAATATTCTTATTCTTATTCTTAATAGGGTAACTGCTAAATACGTCCACCGCGTCTTAAAAAGAGTAATAACATCAAAGTTCCTATAAAGTCGAAATGTATCCGAGAGGAGACTTATTAAAAAATAACGACTAAGTACGAGTTGGACTCGAACTCGAGGGGTTCCACACTATTGTTTAATTTTAAATTTGATTTTTAATATTCGTTATTATAGTGGCTAAAACAAAATTTATGAAAAATTTATAGAGAAGGGAAGATGGCCGAATGAAAAAGGTCCAGCTTTTACTTTTGATATAATTCTATTAAATGATTCACTCCACTCACTTGACATTGTCAAAATCACTGCGGAATACCGCGGTGGACCGCTATTAATAAAAAAAGTCAGATAGACAGACAGATGGACAGTGCAGGCTTAGTACTAGGGTCTCTATTACACTTTAGGTACGGAACCCTACAAATCTATTGTCATTTTATATATTAAGAACGCCCATTAGAGAGTAAACTTGGAATCTAACCAAGTTTGACACAAATCCAGGTCAGCCAACACCAAGTCGGTCAACATTGTTTGCGCTGATTGAAAAGGGTCGCTTCCGTCAAATGTTGGTCAAACTACCCAAGTTTGTCGGTTGAAACTTGACTTTATGGCTTTAAACAGTTGAGGTTATATTAATTTGATTTGTTTGATACTCCAGGGCCTAATAGGGTGAAGTCAAACGAGCGTAATTTTTGAGTTGTGGGTCGCATATTTTCGGTCGTATAATTTCTGCATCATACAACTAAAAAAAAAGTACAACAAGTAAACAAGACAACAAGTACAAGTAAAGTCCTACTCATTTTCTTCGCCGCCCCGTGTGAATCAAATAGGGAATACAAATAACCGGTTAAATTGCATTCCCTAGAATCAAACAGGGGTTTTGTTTTCGGTTTTGTTTTGTGGGACGGACTTTAAGGCTGTTTTGAGCAATAGATAGAGTGATTTAAGAGGAAGGTTTTTGTATGACAAATTCTGGTTTATTGAACGGTGTTACAGAAAACTCACATAAACAGAAGCAAAGCGAGGGCGGGTTGCTAGTCTTTAACTTTACATAGTATAAAACAAAGTCGCCTCCGCTGTCTGTGCGCTTAGATCTTTAAAATTACGCAACGGATTTAAATGCGGTTTTCATTAATAGGCAAAGTGATTCAAGAGGAATGTTATTATGTATAATAAATCCTGAGGGCTTATTGTCTATCGCACTTGCAATCACGATCGTTTTCATTTTGAAAATCGAAGGCTTGTCTGCATACAAAATGAAAACAATTGCTCCACTTTGAAGCCGTTGGGATTGCGAGTGCGATAGACAATAGGCCCTCTGGTTTTTATACGGGTGTTACAGAAAACTCACATAAACTGAAACGAAGCGAGGGCGGGTCGCTAGTTTTCCATTTAAGCAAACTAAGTACTTAGAAGTTAAGTACCAATTCATGCCAAAGTGCCTGAAGTTTAAACTTGTCTCAGAAGGCCGCTGGCTACACAAATATTGCTCATTTGCGACACGTCTTCAAGACGTGTCAATTGCAGACGTCTGAAAATAGGTCGTCTCCAAGTTTAAACGGTTATTCTGTTACACGAAGTGCTCCGAAGTGCTCCGAAACTTGCCGATTGCTTTTGTTTAGCATGGTCTCATGCTTAATATGCTGTCACTTGGAAACGGGTCTTAAGTGACATGAAAAGCTAGCCTTAAGGCCGCCATATACGGAACGATCCGTCGTTACGATCGATCTGAAACGATATCGTGACGATTCATATTTCTATTGAAATTTTGATGCGATATTGCCACACACGTACAATCCATCGCTAGATTTCAGTCTGAACCGACGGATCGTACCGTGTATGAGGCCACTTAGGTACATACCCCCTTACTAATAAACGTTGAGTAACAGTGGTATAGCTATACAATGTTTTGACCTTATCTGTCAAATCCAAATGTCACAATGACAGATAAGGACAAAACATTGTATAGCTAACCACCGTTACTCAACGTTTATTAGTAAGGGGGATAGTGTTTAAGAACAAAATATGAATGTTAATTTTTAACATGCGCTACGAAAACGACGTCGCTGATACTATCCGTGACCACGGCCGATGCAAGTCAACACAATGGCGGAAGCGTCAGATTAAAATAATAAAAAGCAAGGTTTGAAAGCCCGTCTGCATTTTTTCATATTCTCGTCTATATTCGAATAGAAAGAATAGGATACAATAGAAAATATTTATTCAATGCACACAGAAAAAATAGGAAAAAAAGTAAAAAGAAGATATAAGGTTGAACAGCATCTCTCTCAGCATTGTGCCGCAGTGAAACCGCGACGCTGATTTTCAGAGCGAGTCTGACTTAAAAACTAACCTAAATAACAAATACGGGTAACTGTAAACAGGTAACAGGTAAATAACTCCCCCTTCTCATTACTTTGACTTAAACATTATAGCTTGTGGCGACAAAAATCGCCCTGCACGGGTAGCACAAGTTATATTTTCTCGCTTGCCGCTCAGCGCGTCTCTATGGTTACAGGGTAGTGATTCTCTCATAAGCAAAGGTGAGCGAATGCAGGAGTGAAGTCTAAGCGGCGAGTTTAAGTAGTCCTGTCAGAGCGAACAATTAGGCAGCCTTATACGTTCGAGAAGACATGCTGCCAAATTGAATATACGCGCTAAAATGTGTTTTGCTCGCTTCGACGGGACTACTTAAACTCGCCGCTTGGACATCACTCCTGCGTTCGCTCACCTTTGCTTTTGACAGAATCACTACCCTGACTAGGTAGATAGAAAGGGAGATCCGAGCGACAAACAAGTCGCAGGCAACCTGTGCTAGCCGTGCTGAAGGTTGGCAACATAACAGTGCCGCACAGACTACTCCTGTCCTGTGCTCGGAGAGAACTTGTGGATTATAATAAATAATATATTATTTTTGTACCTAATCAAGACCTGCTCGAAGTGCTCAACTTCTGTATTGTTATTATCATTTAATGTTGGTGTTAAGTAGATCCCTTTACAAGAACGGTGGTAAGTGGTGGTGAACGAGACAGCCTCACGCCGCGGCCCATTGTACCTACCTATCGGCCTGAGACAGGATTCAACACCTACAAGCCTATGTCACTCCCACAATCAAGACGATTCTAACGACACCTCGTAATATAAAATCCATCAAGTCGTTTAGGCCGCGGAATGTCCCAAAGAAATAGACATACATACGTACTCGTACATACACTCACAAAAACAAAAATATAACCTTCCTTCTGACGCAGTCCGGTAAAAATGCAACGTTCGATATTTTTGTACGTCTTAAAGTATTATAACTTTTTGCGATGGCGTCGGTTAGACTCAGGTCTTGTCGCTGTTCCAAAGTTTGTGACACTCGAAGTTCGTATTTCTCTCCAAAAGTCTAAACTGGCAGGTAAAGTAGCTCAAACTTAGCGGTCTAGGCGCGATCCGTTCCAGGCACTGAGCCAGATAGAGCTAGCTCAGTCTGACCACCCCTCACAGAGGGTAAACTAGGCTTTTGAGAGACAGTGATATTTGTAATTCCAAGTTTGCAAAGTCGTTGTAAATCTTAAATAACACAGAAGGCCTCTATGCTAGTAATTTTGCTGTCATACTCAACACAGGGATACGACAGTGCGAAAACTGCTGCTTGGTTATATGACTAACACCCGTGTTCAAAAATGTCACTATGAGGTCTCACAGTGCTCACGAATGCACGGGTGGTTCAAATCGTCTCATAAACAAAAGGTCGGTCAAAAAGGACCATTCAGAAAGCTGTATTGAACGCAGTGCGTTTACTCAGTGAAGGATCCCTTAAGTATTGTTTGTGAATACGGTTGTAAGTGGTGTTATCCCGACGGACTCTACAAGATCCTACGAACATAAATGCTAAATTATGTTCTTTCTCTCCTTTCTTTTCGCTAAGATGACGTAACGACTTACGTGAACGGCGTGACGTAGACATCTTGCTAACTATTACGTAAACCAACTGGGTTTTCAATTGTGACTCATTATGAACACTTAATAAATGTTATCCTTTATAAGTTTGAAAAAAACTGCGATAATTAACATATCTGAGCCTCCTATAAACATATAAACATCCTCATAAATATCTTATATTATTAAGAATCTGAAGTATGTAGGTCAGTAACGTACTTTACAGTAGCAAAGAATATCATAGCGGCTTCCATCTTGCGAGCCAATTCGTTATATGGCAGCGAACTGACACTAAACTGGCTCGTAAAACGCTTTATAATGGCTAGTCAAAGGATATACGTGTGTGTCATGGTTTTATGGGCACAACGCATAAAAAGATAAATATATTTAAGTTAAAACTAATTATGAAACTAATGGTCTAAGATCCGAATAGGAGACGATTTGCACCGGGCTGCTTATTCGATCAAAAGTATTTTATATCTTTGGTACGCTGAATAATATGTGGCGAATAGGCTGGCTGAAAAATTTCAATCCAGTACTTATATCATTAAAAATTTTATTAAAAATGAACTTTTTTTTTAAATCGCAAATTCTTGTTTAATGGACAAATTACATACTAATCGAAAGTATGAAGCCTATAGAATATGCAAACGTTAGGTACCTATGGTGCAAATTATTAGTACCGACTTACCTGTTTATACCTGCCTATCCAATAGTTTGACGGGAAAAAAATAGTCAACCTAACGTTTACAAATTCTATAGGCTTTTCATACTTTCGATTGGTATGTAATTTGTCTTTTAAACAAGCAATTGCATTTTTTAAAGCCAAAGTTAATTTTTAATTTTTTAATTTATTATATACTGGACTGAATTTTTTTAGCGTATCAAATTTGATATAAAATACTTTTGATTGAATAAGCAGCCCGATGCAAATCGTCTCCTATGCGGATCTCCTACTATAAGAATAATTAGCTTTGCTCGACACGGAATATAACTTCGTTCCTTTCGGCGTCGAGACCCTTGGTCCGTGGGATCCCTATTTGGCCTAAGGATGTTTCGAAAAGGCTAATAGAAACAACCGCAAACCACAGAGCTGGGCAGCTTCCTCGGGCAACCTAATCATTGCTTAACAACGAGCAAATTCCAGTAGGTATCTGTGGTACTTTGCCCTCTGTTTAGGGTTCCGTAGCCAAATGGCAAAAAACGGAACCCTTATGGATTCGTCATGTCTGTCTGTCTGTCTGTCCATCCGTATGTCACAGCCACTTTTTTCCGAAACTAAATATAAGAACTATACTGTGAAAACTTGGTAAGTACCTAGATGTATTCTGTGAACCATCCGTCCATCCGTATGTCACAGCCACTTTTTTCCGAAACTATAAGAACTATTATACTGTGGAAACTTGGTAAGTAGATGTATTCTGTGAACCACATTAAGATTTTCTCACAAAAATAGAAAAAAAACACTATAAATTTTGGGGGTTCTCCATACTTAGAACTGAAACTAATTTTTTTTTCATCATACCCATGCGTGTGGGGTATCTATGGATAGGTCTTCAAAAATGATATTAAGGTTTTAAATAAAAAAAAAATCTAAACTGAATAGTTTGCGCGAGGGACACTTCCAAAGTGGTAAAATGTGTGTCCCTCCCCCTGCAACTTCTAAAATAGGAGAATGATAAAACTAAACAAAATATATGATGTACTTACATTACCATGCAAACTTCCACCGAAAATTGGTTTGAAAGAGATCTAGGAAGTAGTTTTTTTTTAATGCGTCATAAATCGTAAACCGCAATTTACCTTTCACGGAACCCTTCATGGGCGAGTCCGACTCGCACTTGGCCGCTTTTTTAGTTTTTATTTAGTATTCATTTAATCTTACTTATTTTTAGCTTAGTTCTAATTAGGTACCTCTTTACATAGTACAAAAAAAGTCGCTGTCCAAGTCTGTCTGTCTTTCTGTCGTTCTGTCTGTCTACATATCCACTAACTGCTCCTTTAGGAGGAACCATGCATCAATATCCGTTGCGTAGTAAACTTTAAACAATAGAACCTCCAATCCTTATATCCGCTGCAATTCAAACTTTTTGCAGTTGGCACCACCATAAAGGTATCGACACACTTTTAGCGCCAACCCAATTAAGGTAAAGGCCACACCGCAACCGTGTTTTGCATACTGCCCTCTGCCCCACATTTCCGTGTTTGCTGAAACGGCCTGTGCCTTTGTTTTTGTTAAATGTTGACGAAGGGGGACATTTTTTTGTTAATGTATTAAATTGATACTCGTGAAAATATTGTCCTTTCTTGTACACAGATTTAGTATGTGCGAAATGCGTGTTAATATTTTCTTAATGCAGAAAGTGCATCGTGTTGTTCTCCTTGTTATTAATAATATAGATACATTATTATTTCAATATTAAATATACTGATACATTTATTCGAAACATTAGCTTGGTTCATAACCAATGATCGGATAAAACGGTGCAAAACTTTAACAAAACTTGTAAAGCTGACCATAAAGGACAACTTGCAACCAAGAAAAATAAGAATATTATTGAAATATAAGAACATTATTGGCAGATTAGTGTTCAATTTATCTCTATATCAGAGTCTCGGATTTGGTATAAGGATATTAATTAATAGTTTCATGGCTGTAATGTAAGTTTTGTTAAGTTTTGTTAAAGTTTTGCATCGTTTTCCCCGACCACTGTTCATAACCCTGCCAAGGAAGCTAGCGATCCTGGGTTCATATCCCGGTAAGAGTCGAGTAGTGGGAGCCCAGGGTAGTGATTCTTTCAAAAGCAAAGGTGAGCGAACGCAGGAGTGAATGTCCAAGCGGCGAGTTTAAGTAGTCCCGTCAAAGCGAACAAAACACATTTCCGCGCGTGTATTCAATTTGGCAGCATGGCTTCTCGAACGTATAAGGCTGCCTAATTGAGAATGCACGCGCTAAAATGTGTTTTGCTCGCTCTGACGGGACTACTTAAACTCGCCGCTTGGACATTCACTCCTGCATTCGACCACCTTTGCTTTTGAGAGAATCACTACCCTGCTACAAGGTGAATTTTATACCCTTTGTGGTGAGAGTACCGACCAAAGATCGTCGACTTACGAGTATTTAAAGGAGGAATTCTGGCCATTCGGTGTCATATTTCAGATTGCGTGGCCGTCGTCGGCTAGCTGACACCGCGAAAGTGTTTAAATTATTAGTTAGTTTTTAATTCAAATAGGTAGTCATGTATGTTAGTCTCTAACCCCCGTACTAATAAACGTTGAGTAACGGTGGTATTAGCTAAACAATGTTTTGTCCTTATCTGTCATTGTGACATTTTGATTTGATAGATAAGGACAAAACATTGTATAGCTATACCACCGTTACTCAACGTTTATTAGTAAGGGGGTAAGTGTGTACATTGTAAATGAACATTGTAGCCTGGGGGCCTATTTAAGATAAATATAACGCTCGACAAAATGTATAGGACTGACGTAATCTGATAACAGATCGCGTCGACCGCTATGTCAACTCCAAACATTTCGAATCGATAGAAAACAGAAACGTTAGGAGCTTTTGCATCTTGGCTATGCGCTCTGAAATAGAAAATTTATATTCTATTCTTTACCTAAGAGTACATAATTTAAGCAGATTGTGAAGCTAAAAATTCCCATACAAAATGCGATAACGTTTCTCTCCCGATATTTACGTTTTTTCAATATATTGTAGATATCATGAAAAACCATTTCTTAGAATAAAACACATTAAAAAAACAGAAACGTATATACCTAGTTATTTATAATAACTACAACATATAAAAAATCTTGGAAATCGGACTAGATTTATAGGGCGAGAAACGTTAACCCCCGGAGCTAAATTTGTATGGATTTTTTTTGTCAGCTACGAGATTTTAGCGGCGCTTCACAATCCTCATAATTTCAACGAAAATATCGCTTCGGTGGCCATAGACAAGATGCATTTGGCGAAGGGTTGGCAACGCATTTGTGGTCTTGTAAATTGTCAATGTTAGATTGTAATCTTGAGACTGCAATGTCTATGGGGTTCAGAGTCCACTCACCGGTGGCATGTGTGCTCGTTTGCGTTCTCAAAAGTTATCGTTTTCGAAAATGTATTGGATTGACATAAGTAGGACGGTCGCGTCAGAGCTTCGGTGGCCTAGTGGCTTAGGGGGTCGACTCGTGATCGTAAGGTACCGAGTTCTAACCCCCGCGGTCACCAATGTACCAATGAGTTTTTCTAACTTAAGTGACCCAACGCTCTTACGGTGAAGGAAAAACATCGTGAGGAAACCTGCACATTCGAACAGCTGAGTGTGTAAGAGGGCAATTGCACAAAAGATCCTAAAGGGTCGAAGTGTATCCGAAAGGGCCCATCTGTAAGATAAGATAATATAAGATTAGGACAGTCGCGTCGAGCGCTAATATATTTTCGATACGTTTAGACAGTTTTCGCAAATGATTTACTTTAGCGTTGACAATCTTTTCTAGGATTCCAGGGGTTTTGTATGGCATGTAGAAGGCGAACGAGCACACAGGCCACCTGATGGTAAGTAGGATCTGTGAACTATAGACATTCGCATTCTCAAGACTATATTCTTACGACTGCAATCCTAAGACAACAAACTCGTTGCCAATCCTAAGGAATAAGATGGAAAGACTCTATGCTATTTATGCTCTATGGTTTATCTTTTAAATCGGTAACGTGGAGCCTAAAGTGATGGCCCGCAAAAGCGTAATTCGATAGCATTTTTCATCGCTATTCTCCAACTCAAGAACCGTTTTCCCTTAAGAATAGAGGCACTTTAGCTAAAAGGCCCCGATTTCCCGTCACAGTTGTAAGGAATCTATTTTTCCGATATATTGAGGTCCTCGGTAATGTAAGTGAAATTATATGTTTTATTCATTATTCAGCTTCTTTTATTCCAGTGGGAGATATTTGCAAAGAGCAATCTGTGACTGAGATTCGGCCGGTAAGTGATTATGTTGAACGATTTGACGACGGAAATCAAATACAGTAGGTACAAATAGCTCTCAAAACTGCTTTCGGGTTTGTACAGTCAACAACGTAAATAAGTGATCATTTATGTACCTTGTCGCTTTCAATCGTTTCACAATTTTGTATAACATTTCAAACACGACGTTAAAGTGACAAGGTACATAAATGATCACTTATTTATGCTGTTGACTGTACTTGTTATTCCTAAAACGGTTCTTCGTCGAAAGGTCGATCGAGTGAGTGAGCGAGAAGTCATATGAGCGGGTTCTCTTGATGGGTAAAGCAACCTTATTGACATTGCAAGCTCTTAAAGCCCTTAAAATCAGCTGTTTCATAGAAAAGTTCAATATCTCCGCGACCAAAATGTATGAAACAGCCGATTTTTTTTTCGTGATTTGAGAGTTGGACCCATAGTGAAAGTTGTTAATATTTGTGGGTAGAAAACCCTGGTGATAAAGGCTTCGGCACACCAAACGCGTGGCAGCAGCAGCGCGTAGCGTCGCGTGGCGTCAGGGAGTTGTGAAACAACAAAACAAATGACACCCCGGCACACCGAGACGCGCGTCTCGCGCGCTGCAGACGCGCCGCACACGCGCGTCTCGGTGTGCCGGGGTTCCATTTGTTTTGTTGTCGTGTTTGGTTTGCCGGAGCCTTAAGTTGTATCACGACTTGTAACGTGTCACCTTGTAGATCCTACTGGTTAGATCTTTTAAATCAGGCAGAATAAAAACAGTTAAGTCATAGTTGTATTAATAGACTGCTCCTGATTACAAGCTACAAGTTCAAAACACAATCATGGAAACTTCATGGAAAGTGAACTTTTTCAATAATCTCGACGCAGATGGTCGGACCAGAGAACTCATTAAGACCAGCGGTTACTGAGTTTAAATGAGAAAAACAACGTCTATTCTCAGCAAAAAGGTAGTACGGACATGTGAAGCTCGTATTCCTTTATTGCCTTTTTCTTCTGGGCGACAGTCTTCAGGATTTTATTCTTGTAAAATTGCAAGTTTGTAAAATCGTAAGTGGTAGTTACTGGCATTCGTGTTAGTTTCAGACAACAGTAATAAACACTTATGAGTCGAGCAGCACCTCTATTCCCGACGGTAAAAACGCTATCGTAGTTGACCAGAGGGCTTATTGTCTAACGCACTCGCAATCGCAACTGGCTTGAAAGTGGAGCAATTGTTTTCATTTTCTATGCAGACAGGCCTTCGATTTTTAAAATGAAAACGATCGTGATTGCGAGTGCGTTAGACAATAAGCCCTCTGTTATGGTATTGTTATGACGTCAGACGCCATTACTGTCAAGTAAATAAGAGCTATCAAAACGGTGACAATACGATAACAGATCAAAAACGATATTGTTTTTACCGTGTTGAATAGAGGCCCAGTTTGTTCTAACTTGTGTGTCAACTACTTTAATTTTTACCCAATCATCACATAATAGCAGTGTCAAGTCATGATAACTTATGTCAAAGTTGTTGAGGCTCGTAAGTGGACTGTATTTCGTTTGTTTATTATAATGCACTAGCGTTTCTATTCGTTTCGTTTTTAAACCAATCGCGTCACTGATAGGTCATGTGACTTTTCGTATCACGTCATCTACCAGTGACGCGATTGGTTTAAAAACGAAACGAATAGAAACGCTAGTTACCGTAGTGCATCTTGGCAGGGCTCTCTGGTACTTTGAGATACTTTAATTAAAGAACATTCTCTCGTAACGTTCGTTACGTCAACAACAAGGAGTGAAAAAAAAGATAATTAAGGACGAGCGAAGCGGTGAGTGTGTAACTCGCTGTCTTTCTTTATGTAATTGATTTGTTTAATTATAATCATAATATCAGTATATAAGTTTTTATATCGTCTTATACCTAAATTAAACGGCGAATTTGTATAGACTAATCTCGGAGTAAGTATTATTCCAGTTTGGTCGGACTATCTTGTAAATATCTGTACTTTGCGTAATTTTGATAAATATATAAAGATAACTACTCAGTCAGTACTTTCAAAGCTATTTGAAACTCCAGCGTTTTCTCTTCCTAAGGTATTTTATTTTATATTACACGGCTGAGAAACAAGAAAACTCGTATAATAACGTTGGACGTCATGTTATGCCCCTGGCGGTGCGAAAATTACATTGTGATGTGAAAATGCCAGGGTTGTCAACATTATACGTACTAAGTTAGTTTATGCTTGCGAGTTCCTCCGTGAAGAACTCAGTGGCAGGAAGGTGCTGGATGAGGAGAGCACTGGACCGAGATGGGTGGCGAGCAATGCAGGATGCCTACACTCAGCATTGGGTGGCTATAGGGTGAAGAAGAAAAAGAAGAAGACTTTTTATCGAATAAACAGCCCGGTGCAAATCTTCTCCTATTCGGATCTCCTACTAAGATATTTTATTCAAAATTGAACTTTATCGCAATGCAGTGTTCCGGTTTTGAATCGGTTTCGTGGCAGTAACACGTAACTGCCGCGGTATAAAGTTCCGGTACGGAATAATTTCGACCGACGTATGTTGGAAATGCTGTAGTCGTTTCATCCTCGAAATTTTAAATTGAAAAACTGTCTGAACGAGCGAGGACAAAGGGATGACAGTGACAACTAGAAACAAACATGGAAATAGCCCCGGAGCCTTCGCCATTTTGGTATTGGGGTTCGTTTGAGGGATTGGCTTTGACGAGTACATGCTAAATCATGAAACTTTAGCTTTGTTTAATATTTTTTAAAGTAATAATATGAAGACAGTATTGACGTGAAACGTTTCAAGTTGTCTGAAAGCTGGGCTTTTATTGTACTGGGTAAAACCATACCGTTTTTGACATGTTATTTTATTGTTTTTAACTCTTCTTCCGCTTAATCCACCGCAGTATTCCGCAGTGGTTTCGCCAATGTCAAGTGAGCAGAGTAAATCAGTAAACAGAATATCAAAAGTCAAAGCCGGACATCTTTTGGCAGCCATCTTCCTTCCCCGAAGATTTACGTTAAACGTAAACTAATTTGTAAAGCATATTATAGTATTAAAGACTATAATAATAACAATACTTAGGACTGAATTGCTTGTAATAAAATGTTTAGTCCTTACGACAACAGGTCGCGATTTGAACCTGCAGTAGGTAAACTATTATGTCTACTGTGCTAACATTCACAAACGTCACTATGAGGTCTAACAGTGCTCACGAACACACAGGATGGTTCAAATCGTCTCATAAACAAAAGGTCGGTCAAAAAGGTTCAATCACAAAGCTGTATTGAACGCAGTGCGTTTACTCAGTGAAGGATCCCTTAAGTATTGTTTGTGAATACGGGTGTAAGTCGCTACTATGACGTTTCAAAAGAGTTTATTATTATGAATAAAGATTATTCTGATTCTGATTCTGATTCTGAAGGTTACCGGAAGACCCGAGGGGCTATTTTGTCTAACGCACTCGCAATCGGAACCGGCTTCAAAGTGAAGCAATTGTTTTCATTTTGTATGCAGACAAGCCTTCGATTTTCAAAATGAAAACGATCGTGATTGCGAGTGCGTTAGACAATAAGCCCTCTTGTTTTTAACTCGGCCGCCATTACTATCGAGTACCTACTGACAATACGATAACATGTCAAAGGCAATATTTATGGTTTTACCCAGGCCCTTGCCAAGATGCAGTTTCTATTCTCTATTCGATTCGTTTTAAAACCAATCGCGTCACTGGTAAATCACGTGACTTTCCGTGTCACGTCATCTACCAGTGACGCGATTGGTTTAAAACAAAACGAATAGAAATGTTAGTTAGCGTAATGCATCTTGGCAAGGGCCTCTGCTATCTCTTATACAGCCTAAGCGATTTTCGATTCGATTGAACAAAGCTCTCTTTAGAAAAATGCGTCGGAATCAGTCCGTCCGTTTAAGAATTAGGATACAACAGACAGACTTAGGCCGCATTTCACCAAACTTGGAATAAGACTTAGTCCGAGATTAGTCCATACAAATTCGGCGTTTAATCTAGGTAAGTATAAAACCTTATTCCAGTTTGGTGAAATGCGGCCTTACAAATACTCGGACACACAGATAACACATTTTAAACTTATAACGACACTCTTGTGTCGGGGGATTATAATACATTTATTTTGTCCATGCAAATATGAAACACTTACACAAAATAACAAGGAACTTAATCATCCTGGCGTAACAAACTCGCGTTCACACTCACCTACTTAACTGTTAAGTAGCTAAATCCGTCTTTATATCCCTTTATCCAGCGGATAGCGGTGAAGGCAGGTATTCAGGTGCGTGTATACCCGCTTTAACTGAGAAACATGGACCATTAAAGTGACGAAGGACGTGCTTAGTGTTATGTGTCTCAAGTGCTTTATTCGTGAGTTCGCAGAGATGTACTCGTACAGGTTTATTAATAAAAATGATTTGCATTTATTTAGTTTACGTACTTATTTATTTTGTTTGTGAATCACATTAATTTATATTATTTTCGTGTTTTAAATATGAGGTTTTTAGTTTTTTTCGCAACATGATCGATTGTTTATGAGACGATTTGAACCACCCTGTGCGATCATGAGCACTGTGAGACCTCATAGTGACGTTTGTGAATACGGGAATTAGTCACCGTCGCAAGCAGAGGCATCAAAATAAAAAACTTGGTGGTCTTCAATCTACGTGTGGACGGACAATCAGATTGTAGCTAATTCAATTGGCAAATCTGATTGGCAATCAAATTGTATCGCGTGGAAGGAGTTTTAGTCTGGGCCGCGCAGTTGGCGCGTTTGATACGTGCGTATTAAGGCTTGAGCGACGCGTGTCGACGCAACCCTAGCCCCCGAGCGGCAATAGGTATCAGAAACTCCTTAATTGCCAAAGACGATTATTTATCCATTTATTGGTATTATTATAATAGAAATGCAGCCACAAGCGCGACCTAGTTACGCGTTCCAATAAATTGCAAACGTCAGCATAAACTCCAATGAATTGAAACTTTTATGAATGTTCATGGCACCGTTAAATGTTTTTTATTGAAATGGACGGAAACAACTCTGCCGTAGTTACGAGCGTGAATTGTAAGGGTTAGAGATGTGGAAAGGTTTCCGCATGTTGTATACAAATGTTGACTGCGCCACTAGCACGGAAGAAAAGTGAGCGGAAATGTAATTATTTAAGCTGGTTACAATTTTTCCTAGCAATGCAGTTGCGATATAGGAGCGATACAGCTGCGATACAGTTGCAAATGCTATCACTTGTTGTATAAGTTTATCAAAGAGTGTTTTATTTTTCAGTTGATGCAAGTGGGATAGGTTATGGTTCTAGCAAGGCATAATTAATAATAGATACAAGGTGGGACAGTAGAAGGATAGGTATTTAAATAAAAATAATTGATTCCTATTAAGCATAAGAGCATGTTAAAAAACAAATTGTATGAACTTGAGTAATGGTACTACCAGAAGTATCCCAGAATTAATTAAAAAAATAAACATGCTCTTCAATTCAATGCCGTGACCAGGATTCGAACCTGGGTTACTACGGCCACAACGTAGGGTCCTAACCACTAGACGATCACGGCTATCGGAGCTGGTAAGAGAGGCTGCGAAACATCGATATACATTCAATACTGGAGCACTTTCACTTAACTGACTGCGCCGACGCAACTCTAAAATGATCAAGAGTATGTTTTGTCTCTTTTATTTTGGCGAAGTGGAATTGAAACAAAATATACAAGTACAGAAATCGATTAACTATGTATTTTATATCTTACAGATAATCATTGAGCAGTTGCATTTTTTTTAATCTCACCATAATTTAAACCAAATTAAGAGCTATGCGACTGACGGTCCTACGAATGTCAAAAAAAAACACTAAAATCGGTTGAGAATTGACGAGAAATCGAGCAGGCTAGTAGTTCTAGTACTCTCTCTCTCTCTCTCTCTTCTTCAGCCTATAGCCACCCAATGCTGAGTGTAGGCATCCTGCATTGCTCGCCACCCATCTCGGTCTAGTGCCCTCCTCATCCAGCACCTTCCTGCCACCTTGACCAGATCGTCGGTCCACCTCATTCCCTGTCTGCCAACGTTCCTTCGCCCGGTTCTGGGTCTCCACTCAACCACAGCCTTTCCCCATCTTCCATCCTCTCTGCAGCATACGTCCAGCCCGGTAACCCATCATTTTATCGAATTTCACTTCATCGATTGTATCATTTCATCGAATTTCATTTTGTCGAACGGTAGTTTCGGCTGAAACCAAGATGTTTTCAGGATATCTTAAACATTAAATACGTCGGTTAGGTTTGGTTACAATTAACAATATTTAAAAAAAAAACGCATGCGGTGAGAAATGCCTTTCGATGAAATGAAAATTCTGCGTAATGATACGTTCGTTGAAAAGTGTTTCGATAAAATAATAGGTACCCGTCCAGCCCACTTCCACTTCCTTAGAGTGATTACTTTGGCTATATTGGTGAGCCTTGAGCCTTGTTCTAGTACTAGGGCAATATAATACGCCAGTAGTTTAAAGGTTGTGCGTCATATCCTTTAGCCTCGTAAGGCCCAGTGAATAAGCCCAATATGATGTACATAATCAAGGCAATTCAATTTAAACTGTATCGCAATATTAATAAAGTTGATTTTCCTATGTTCATGATCTGAAAATTGTATTATCGAACAAACTTAATTGAACTTGCCTTGCTGGTAGATTCAAAGTCCCACTCACAAAACTTCCTGTTTGTAGTAGCGTCGTAGCTGACTCGTAGCTATTTTGCTATACATAGAACGCGTACGCTACGCATTCAGCATAGTCTTTTCGTAGCTTATGCGAATCGCACACGTGAAGTGACTTATTTGTTAAGCTACTATAAAACTCTGTCGTAATGATAGGGTCAAGACATTAGAAAGAAATAATGTCAAAATTAATAGTTAGTTTTCTGAGACAGGGTTCTATAGTGCGGTCGGCCTTACACCTTAAGGTTATGTTTTAACTGCAGTTAAACTAATCAACACTAATCACTAATCACACTAATCTGTCAAAGGTGTTAAAGCGACATGGTACTAAAGTTTAGACCTACTTATAAGGCCGACTGTACCGTACGAAATAACTTAGCTTATTTTTTTAGCTTATAATATTCATGTCAACACGTGGCAAAAGGCAATATTACGTTTAAATTATTCTGATAAGTAGTGTCTAGTAACAGAGTCACGATCAGTGTATTAAAAAAAATGAGCCCCGCCGCGACAGTGTATCACTGCCGTGACCAGGATTCGAACCTGGGTTACTACGGCCACAACGTAGGGTCCTAACCACTAGACGATCACGGCTACCGGAGCTGGTGACAGAGGCTGCGAAACATCGATATACATTCAATACTGGAGAAACTTTCTCTTAGTCGATTATGACGACGGTAAATTGTGTAATACGCCCTTGCGAAAGATAATGTAACAAATGATTATGAGACTTCTTTTGTTTGACTTATTAACCCCCCCGACGTAAAAAGAGGGGTGTCATAAGTTAATGTATGTATATACGTATGTGTGTTTGTCTGCAGCATCATAGCTCTTAAACTAAAAGTTACGTAAAAATGTGGTTACAGAATTAACAAGGTTTTAGAGTTGTTGGTAATTCTGTGGCGATTCTGTGGTGAGTAGTTGGTAACCAAGATATAAGCCAACAAAGATTTGTTCCTTTTTCTTTCTAGCCAAACGGAATATATATGGCCGACATCAACATGACGTCACACGGCGTATCGGATTTCTCCGTCTAATTGCAGTCCAATTAGCAGTTTAAAATGCGTGTATCCGTATTTCTTGGCTGATTTTAATTTTAATTTCAGTTTTGGTGATCTCGCTCTTTTTGTATTTTCATATTTTACACATTCCGTATTCATAATAGTATTTTATCTTGTGGTCTATTACTTAGGTACTTACTTGAAACGATTAACTACGTCTCTTTGTCCAGTGAATGTTCATTGGAAGTGACTAATACAAATGCGTTCCATGAAAATAAACACATTTTCCTTATACAGAACGCCACTGTATTTATCTAACAAATTAATTTCCCTTTTCCCATTAAGCACTGTTGTATAAAACACTAAAAGAAAGTAGAAAATGAATTCCTGTTCTCTTTAAGAACAGTCGGCTCTTTATTTAAATTAGAAACAAAGGAAAATAAACATTTGAAATAACACTGGCTGGTATTCCTACTGATGTTAGCGATGCAGCCATTTGCGCGTTTTCTTTTTTCAAATATTTTTGCCGATCGTTCTGACCACAGATTATAAGAAAAACAGCAGCGCCTCTCTTCAACTCGCTAAAAGCATATTGCTGTTGATAATTATGTTATCATATTGTCAACGTTACGATAGATCTTATTTACTGCAGCGGCCAAGTTAAAAACAATACGATAACAATGTCAAAGGCGATATTGTTTTATCGATTAGGATTAATAATAATTAACCTGAACCTCTTTTTATGCATTACGTCCAATTTTTGAGTTTGTGAATGAGGTGTGAACAAGTATAACTTTAACATTAAATAAATGAAAATACCGATAATAAGCCGTGCCAATTCGTTTTAGTTCGGTTCGTAAACAATTTAAATATAGTACAAATTTAATATTTTAGTTTTATTCATTATGTTTTTATACAGTTTCATAATTTATATTTCTGCCGGCCTACCAAACAAATTCCAAACATGCCAGCGTAGCGGCAAAAAGTAGGTAGGTACCATAGGTCTAGGCAATGCAATTTAACCAGTTATTAACCGTTTTTGTATGAAAATAACCGATTAAAACCGGTTGTAACCGGTTATTTGCATTCCCTATATAGGTCCCGAAAATCGGGTAGTGCGGCGTGGGAACAACATCAAAGAATAGGTACTCGATAGTGTTGATATTAAAAAAAGTGATAAGTCTCATCGATCTTCATAACAGTTTTACCGTAAAGAATTAAAATATTCGTGTACAACTAACAAGTATTTCCCCGATAAAGGAACCCGGGGCCGCTAGCTTCATAGGCAGGACCACTACTAACTCAGCAAACCCTGATTTCACGAGCTAAGTAGGTATACTAATAAAATAAACACAACGAAAAATTATTTAAAAAAAGCAAAAATCCATAAAACCCCTGTTAAAATACTTCTGTAGCGACACTTTTTCCCTAGGCGTTTCAGATTCCATTTTTAAACACGTCAAAAAAAATGCTCGGTTATGAATACACTAGAGGACACCCGCGACTTCGTACGCGTAGAATTAGTTTCCCGCTACTCCCCCCATTTCTTCCCGTTGGGGGTCGATTTTCGGAAAATCCTTTCTTAGTGCTCACGTACATCATGAAAGAAACCCCTGTACCAAATTTCAAGTTTCTAGGTACAGTAGTTTCGGCTGTGCGTTGATATATAAGTCAGTAAGTCAGGTTTGCCTTTTATATAGATAGATTACAAAGTAAACTTTCTGTTGCTATGTGTTGTTTGTGGTTTTGCTTACGCAACAGACACACCCCTACATGCCAACGCAAACAAATGACCAATCAAACGCTTCTATTTGTAAATGGAACGGAGTTATTTTTTCTGTCCAATTAATTCGACGGTGAAATCTCAATTTGATTTTGTTTTCAGCCAGTGATTGAAATTGCTAATTGCTTAATTGACGTCAAAGGCTACGATCGTTTTATGATATTTTGAACCAACGTTTTTAGATGAATCTGTTTTACAAGGGTTTTTATTTTACTTATATTTTTGTCTGTATGTTTAGTTCAAATCAAACCCATATCATTGCAATATTATGGTACCTACCTAACAATCCTGTGAATAGGTACTATTCCTTCACACGCAACATATAAGTTTAGCATTGTTTTACTGTTGTCAACATTATGAAAATTCAGATACTTCATGGTTGTGCAATACTGCAATGTGTCATATGATTGACTTCTTATCGGCCTAAATATCCCATCGTTACTGACCATCGTTTTGTCGAATTTATCATCAACGATTGTATGATTTTAGCGAATTAATTTCATCGTAACGGTACTTTCTGCAGAAACCATAATGTTTTAACGATATAAAACAACAGCTAGTTTTTTTTATGGTAGGTACGGGTAAGGCGAACGCACACAAACAGGCCGCCTAAAGGTAAGTAGGATATGTGACCTATAGGGCAGGGATGGCGAACCAATGGTACGCGTGCCATTGATGGTACGCGACACAATATTTTGGGCACGCCGCCGACCTATCACTAAGTACCTACTCTATGAAGTGTTTATAATTACGAACGATTTTGGTATTATAGTAACATCTTAAAACCAGAAGTCAAACTACATTCACTTTAATTTAAATAACGCGTATAACTGAAACATTTAAACATTTATGGTATACATTCCAAAATGTATTTTTTAGTAGTTAAAAGTATTCAGTATTATTATTTTCCCAATAATCATGAAGTCAAAATTACGATTATTTTGACGGCACGTCTATGGGCACATTAAACATTTTTTTTAGAAAAAATGGCACATTGATACATAAAGGTTCGCCACCCCTGCTATAGGGGATCGTATCATCTACACTAATGTTACTCAAAAACTAATGGATTGATTTCAAAAATTCTTTCACCATTGGAATGCTACATTAGTAACGTTCTTAAGTAACGTAGGCTACTTTTTATCTTGGGTTGACAAACATACTAATTCTATGCGGACGAAGTCGCTGAAGAATCTATTAAAATATAAAGTCCAAAATACATAATGGGTCATAATACATTATGGTCATAAATATGTACAGATTTTTTTCTGATACCGTTAACTTTTCAGGTATTTTTAAAAGGCCGTTGTATAGAATCCGTTAGGTTAGGTAAGGTTCGTTTTACAACAATCTTGAAAAGTTCACGGTTTCAGAAAAAATACCATAATACGTTAAGTTATGACCATTACCCATTATGTAATTTGAACTTTATGTATTATGTTTTTATGATACGTGCCTGACCCTAGACATTTGCACTGTCAAGAAAACAATCCCACGACCGCATATTGCCAACCCTGAGGACTAAGATGGAATGGCTCCATGCCACAAACGCCACAATTTAACAAATAAAGCATTTGAATTTAAATTCAGAACGTTTCTCGTAGGTATCATGAAGCTGCAGGGTCGCCGAGAATAACGTTGGAGTGCTTAATCAAGGGTTGTCCACAAACGGATGCTTCACACGCTCATAATATTTATTCATCATCATACACCGGATTGACGGGGGCAAAAATGTACCAGTGCTAGTGATTCATTAAATGTCGACTAATTTTATCGATGTCGATAAAAAGCAATTTTTAATCATCATTATCATAAGTAATGTAATGGCCAAGTTTGAATACCTTTTAATTATGTGCAAACCTCTTATTTGTACTTATCGATACTATAATCAACCGGTATCTGACATTGACTCTGGACTCGAGTCACTTTTGACAATCATTGAAATTACATTGAATAACAAATTCATTCAGTACAACAATATTCTTTAGCATTCCGACGAATTGAAAACCTTCTTGTTTTTTAACTCGGTTAAAAATGCCTTGAAAGAAAAAAGATCGTTTATCTTCATGGAAAGCTGATCATTCAGATGTAGAAGATAAAGGTACGACTTACTTTTGCAAGACATGTAAGATCGATATGTCACGAAAAAAGTTGTCGATAAACTTAGTCGATATTTAATGAATCACTAGCACTAGTACATTTTTGCCCCCGTCAATCCGGTGTATGTTCATCATCAAATAACTATTACCTTCTTTACATATTTGCACACCGTTATGAGTTTAACGGCCTGTTTCACAATCGACAAGTAAATTTATGTGCCAGTTAAAGTTAGCTCTCTCCTTGTCTATGTTCAAGGTGTAAGAGTAAAGGAAAGGGCTAAATTTATGTGTCAGATATGCTTTACTTGACGATTGTGAAAAAGGCCCTAAGCAAAGTTAAGAAGCCTTAGAAAAGATGCATAACGCTATCGTAAACAACAATAAACAAGTAGGTAGTAATGCGTTACATTACGTGCTCGAAAGAAAGTGACAAGGCAAACGTAACTTTAAACTCAGGTACAGTCAAGTGCAAAAATATTCATCGAAAGAATCCTCTCATAAATATGTTACGAAGTGCATTACACTGAAATAAGGTGCACCGGGCCATATTTTTGAGTTGTTGCGTGCTCCCATATTTTTTTACACTTGACTGTACCTTCTTAGGTACTTAAGAGCTCCGGAGTAGTGGTAATGTAGCCACAAGCGGTCCGAACGCTCGTTAGTGCTCTAGAGAACTGTTATCAGATTTCGCCGCCCCGGTTAGATTTAACACCGCCCCTGAGATAAAAGGCGTTTTTAACACCACTCTATCTTTGTAGACTAAAGTGTGTTTTAAGGTTCCGTAATTAAGTTAGCAAACCTTATTTTAATTATTTATTTGTTGAGAATTTCCAACAGATAATACGTCTGACTTATGATTATTTCTTATTTAAACATTCAGATTGATGCTTTCAAAATTATAGGAAACATCATCAATATCATCATGCATCAAAAAAGTAAACATTTAATATCAACAAAGTAATACGAAAAAAGACAAAACAACATATTACATATATCGTACACTATGATTAAGCTAGACTGTGATTAAATTGCGAAAACAGTGAAACTATAGTTAACACACCTTTCAACGAACGTATCATTACGCAGGATTTTCATTTCATGAAAGGCATTTCGCGCCGCATGAGTTAATTTGGTAGTCACAAGTCTAACCTAACCTAACCTAGTTACGTAATTAATGTTTACGATATTCTGAAACTTAATAGTTTAAGCAGAAAATAGCGGTCGTTGGAATTAAATTCGATGAAGGAAATGATATAATCGATTAAGTGAAAGTCGATAAAATTATGGGTACGTCCGTCCGTCACCTCCGTCTCCATCCGTCTTTGCCCGTCTGTCTGTCCTTATGTCGCAGTCACTTATTCTCATAGAACTATCACCAAGACTGAAACTATCTAACTACTCAAAATCTTCTAAGATAAATATCTCCAAATAAATTTAAATAGTAAATTCGTCGTGTAGTTTTAGAGATTAGGTACCTACTCAATATTTGGTGTTTTCAGTTATGAAGGAACCTTACACTGAGCGTTTTTTCATGTATATAAGGAGATTTTACTTTGCTGTGTGCACAGAGTTGTGGTTACCTTTGTGCTTTCTTTCAATTAAAAGGTTCTAATCCAGTTTGCGACTTTTTGTTGCTTGTACGGAATACCGCATAACTATCAAGTCTAAAAAAAGCATGTTTTGAAAACCCTGCTGTTTGAATAATGTCGTCAACATAATGTTAGTTTTCATGCCGCGAAATTTGGCGTCAAAAATCCGCCATTTTGATCTCCAATAATTTTAATGTAGCCTATGATCTATGACACTAGACTAGACGAATCTAACCACGTATAATTTATTAAAATCGGTTTAGCCGTTTAGTAGTTATGAGGGAACATAGAGTCGGACATACGAGTAAATACAGGTCAAACACATAACCCTCCTCTTGAGCTTTGCCGCAGTCGGGTATCAAATTCAGTAAGTTGCAAATTGTACCTTACTTAATAATTTGCTAAGGCGTATTATGAACCTTATTTCATTGCTTCGTTATGCGACATTGCAGTACCACCGACAATTTTTACTTCAGTTTATAAGAAGCAGGCAAACTGTTAGTTATATGGACACTCCATTATTGTTTTATGTAATTGATATTTAGATAATTGAAAGCTCGTCTCTATTTAGGTAGCCTAAGGCCTCTATTCTACTCTGTAAAACTATATTGCTTTTGACATACTATCATATTGTCAACGTTATGATAGCTCTTATTTACTTGACAGTACCTAATTATGGTTTTACCGAGAAGAATCGAGGCCTTGAAGAACTACGGTATCGATACTAGCATTGAAACGACGAGAAACCTTTTGTGGAAGTCTCTTATTGTGAAATTCTCGGTAACTTCTAAGAATATTCTTATTTTTGTGATATGGAAAAAACATCCTCAATGCTATCAAAAAATACCGAGAATGTTGAATGTTCTTAGTAACTGATGACAATACACAACTTCTAGGAATGTTCTAAGTACTTACGTAAGTAAGATTTTTATTTTGTATTCTTAAAAGTTGACGCTTTGAGTTGGTAAAAATATAATACTTAGAACTTAACCGACGTATTCACGTTTTGTTGATTTTCAGTTATTTAAAACACAGGACAAAAATAATAAAGCATCCGTTACTCTCGTACTTACGTACTTATCACTGGTCAGAAAGGAATAGATGTTATATTCCGGAGCCTGCCGTTTGGCAAAAATATGGATGTCAAATGTAACCCAATTTTTTCCCTGCAACTGTAAATATTTCAAGATTTATTTCAGTACCACAGTGTACGACCCTGTAGGTTAGGTTAGTTTTTATAAAATCCTGAAATAATTACGGTTACAGAAAACAAAGCGGGTTGGCAAATGAAACGGTTGGGAAACGATACATTTGGCAAACATATTTCGCCGAAACAAAGGCCGACATATCCGCCCGCAAGCGAATGATAAGCTATTTAAACGTCACAGCAAGTGAAAGGGATGAAGCTATAGGAGTTATAATCTCTTTCCTGTCGGTTTTAACAACCCATAATCCGCCTGAAGTGCTAAGCTGACTATATATCCGGTTCGTAATTTTGCCGGCCAGGAGAAGGCGGTTTTTTAACCGATTACCCGAAGAAGGGTTATAGTTATTCGAGCGTATGTATATAAGCATGTATATATGTACTACTAGCTTCTGCCCGCGACTTCGTACGCGTAGAAGTAGTAATTTTGCCATCCCACGGGAACACTGATTTATATTGGGATTCAAGGTAGCCTATATGCAGTGTATAGGGTGACGGCACCAATGATGGACACTTTTAGCTGACCGACACCAGTAATGGACACTTCACTCTTAATTCAAATTCCATATGGTTCTAAATCGATTGTTGCAAAACAAATGAATAACCCTTATCCATCATTGGTCCTTTCCATTAATGGTTCCGTCACCCTAAGCAAACTCTATTCTAAATTATATATCCAACCAAATTCGTCCATCCGTTTAAGCGAAGAAGTAACAAACTCACGCACGCATAACCTTTCGTACTGATATTATATGTAGGATAGGATGTAAATAGGTACATCCAGCACACACAATCGCTCCGGCCGAAATCATAGTCGATAAAAATACCCTCGGTGCGTGAGTCCGACTCGCACTTGACCGGTTTTCAGTATTTGACGCTTGCGTAGGTATTTTACCATTATAACAATACAACAAAAAAAATGGTTCGCAGTTTTTTTTATCTTAATTTTGTATAGAATAATACAAACTGACAATATCCCAAACAAAGCAAGTAGGACGAAGTTCTTCGATCAATGAGCGCGAGCGGGCTTCGCCGCTCCTATTTACACCCCCGGCGTCCGCGACACGCTGCGAAGAACTTTGTCGCTGTATATTATACTTTCATGTATAAACTAAAGTCGCACAATTTCACACTTAACAAATTTTACGATTTAGATGTTAATACGTAATGTATATTATAGTAGATGTAAGGGCCCAATTAGTTTTTAATTCTAAAGTTGAATAGGTAATAAAGAAAAGTTAGGGTATTTAATTTTTTACATGTTTAATTTTCGGTACTGGGTGGTCAAGAAATAACTTAACCTTACTAAGCCTATTCGGATTCTGGATGGTCAAAAAAAATACTTTACCCTAACCTAACCAACTTTACTTACTCCCAGTACATTATAGCTATTATCATAGCTCATAGCTATTAGTTTATTTAACTTCGATACATACCTCTATCCCCCATTTCAACTATTTAGGAATATTTTTTCAAAATCGTGAAAAGTATTTATTTTTAATAACACCAATTTTAACGTTTCTAGCTACAAAAATGACGAACTCCCATATAAAATTCTACATCCCCCTTTTATCCCTTAGTGGTAGTTTTTCCAAAATCGCTGTAAGCTATAAATTTTATTTTTATTAGTAGGTAAGTATATAGTATATACCAATTTTCACGTATCTAATTTCACAAAATAAATGCGTATTTGAAGGCGGTTTTTTGTTTTTTAAAACATTTATTTTATTTTTGACTTTTTAGAGATCATAATAAGCTTATGTTCGTAGTCCCACTTCTTAGTTGATATGAAACTTTCAGACATTTCACGATCGCCGCCAGCAACGCCGCGGGGAAGTCATAGTCATATTTAAACAATTAAATGTCCTTCGTTGTAGTCGCTCAACTATCTTAATCGAGATATCTTATCACCACCCTTGAAAAAAGTATCGTTGAAGAGTTCCGGTGGCCATCTGTGGTCTTCATCATCAGTGCCATTTCACCAAATGATACTTTCTGAATGCAAATGCTAGATTTGTTACAAAAAATACTAAAATCGCTATATGTTTGCCTACAAAATTTGAAGAGTTCCCTCAATTCCTCACTGATCTCCTTAAAAATTTACCCTTTAGGGTTAATAATATGAGCAGGATTAGTAGGATACTCGTATTAGTAGGATTAGTGGATAATAGCTTCTAGTCTTCGTCCGCTTAGATTTCGATTATAGTTATTCCCTCGGGAACTTTTAAATTTTCCGGGATGAAAAGTAGCCTATGTGTTATTCCAGGGTATAAGCTATCTCCATTCCAAATTTCATCCAAATCCGTCCAGCCGTTGCAGCGTGAAGAGGTAACAAACACACACACACACACACACACAAACTTTCGCATTTATAATATTAGTAGGATAAAAAAGTACTTAATTAAAAAAATCATAGCTCTGTTTAGCTCCAATACCCTTCAGCCAGCAATCGCAACCGGCTTCAACGTGGAGCAATTGTTTTCATTTTGTATGCAGACAAGCCTTCGATTTTCAAATTGAAAACGATCGTGATTGCGAGTGCGTTAACCTGTCTGCTTCTTTGTATTTAAATATCATTAAAGAAGTACTGTACAAGTTTCCATGATGCCTCAAACACCTACTTAATTACAAATACTTAATGTCCAATATAACAACGCCTTCAGGGTGCTGTTGGGGCTGCCTTGGCGATGCAGCGCGTCGGCGATGTTCGCCGAGGCGCGCACGGATAGTTTCGCCGCGATTATGCGTAAACGTTGCGCCTCCCGCTGTTGCATCGGTGGACGCAGTTGCATGTAGCGCACCGGCGTGACAAATAGTCTTAAGTTGATGTACCTACCTACTCACTAACACTAGATCTTAAGTTTATATTATTGTAATTAACCCATGAGTATGTATTATGATATGGAGTAATCCGAAATAAATGATTTGATTTGATTTGATTTGATTTGATTTGAAATACAAAAAAAAAAAAAACAAACCACAAAAACACAAATTCCTACAAATTTTCGAAATTTAAAAAATCAACCAATGTATATCTTACCTAAGTATGTTAATGTATATGGTAGAAGGACGTGGGAATACATATTACCTAATATCTTAAACAAATTACCTGACCACGTACAAACAAGGATTATAAATAGTAACAACAAAATCTTATGCAAGAACGCAGTCAAAAAATACTACACTACGGCATTCAACGAAGATGGGTAATTACTGATATTATTAATTAGTTATAATAATTTATACTTATGTTGTGAGCGAGGCGAATTCATTGTGCTACATATAAACCTCTTACAGGTTTCCGAAGCGCGTCTTAATGTAAGAAATTATAATCGCTGTCTATAGTAAATAAATTAAAAAAAAAAAAAAAAGCTTATCATCTCTAAGGCTAATACTGCCTCTATGGACGACACTCGATACTGTCTTTAACGGTGGGTATTAGGCGAGAAAGGTCGGGATAACCCGGTTATATAGACAGGTATAAAGGTGTAGTTACACAAGCAACTTTTTGGGGTCTCGTATTGCAGGAAATCAAACAAAGTCTTATTGTTGTCGGCGTTTCATTGTTTATGTAATGGCCCCTCTACACGTCGGCGGGTCATGGGCGTGCGTGAGGGACGCATTTACATCTTAGAGTGAGCAACATATTCTTGCATATCACTCTTACGTATTGCTCCGTCCTTTACGTCGACGTGTAGAGGGGCCATAAGAGAACACGTTCGGATACATGATATTTTACGTATGATTTTTCAAAAAAGAGTTTCAGAATTTTACCGGCCGAATTTAATAATGTAGTCAGTTTTTTTCATTTTGATTTTTCTGACAAATCATCCGTAGTTTTGGCTTTGATAGGATTAAAAACCAATAAAAAAAAAACAATTAAATCATTTTTGATAATAATCGATGAAGTCAAATTCGATAAAAGGATGGATTTATTTATTCATTTATTTATTTATGGATTACCGTTATTTGGCCGCAAAGACAAATTCAGTTTCGCAATACCAGAAACGTAATACTGAGTGTTTCATTAGATATTGAATCGCTTTTTTCAATAATAAAAGTTCCTTTTAAGAACACGTTTTGGAACTAACTTTTGTTGGCTCCTATTCTCTTTTTTGAACGGTCATCATCTGCTTAGCCAAGAGCCAAACTCGGCTCTACGTTAAGTATAGCAAAGATCCTGCCACAATCTTTCGACTTAATATTAGATCAGCTCTTCGATACAATAATATTGCATTGTCATCGGGACTAAGGACATAATGTATTTCAAATGCAAACAGGATTTGGTTGAAAATGAAAAATGATTTGATATTTAGGTCAATCGTTAAGTTAAAATAATAGCTTTTAATGAGAATAGGAATAATTTATTATCCAAAAGATAACATTGATTAAGGCTATTTGCAACGGATCCTTAATTAGGCTGAGCCTGTATCTGAGCAACCCAAGAGTGTAGTTAACTTGAAGATTTAAACATTTTAAAATGCGGAATAAGCACAAAAGCACAAATGACGTGAGACGTCTCTGTGTGTGAGTGTGTGTGTATGCATGTGTGAGTGTGTGTGTATGTCTGTTGTGAATTTGCGAGTATGTTAGTGTAAAGTAAGCCCCTATGAGGAATCCTCTAAGAGTTTTATGGTTTTGGTGTAGTACAGTGAGGTGAACCAATTCTCTACTACTACTTCAACCATTCCAGCAGTTAAAATTTTAACATCGCATGCTCTGTTCATAGTATTATAAACGTAAGGATGGAAAATCCGGGCGAGCCATAATAACAGTCTTTAGTGGACAACGTCCTTAATATTCGGATCATGAAGCTGGATAAGGCAAGATGATCGATCGCGCTTGCGTCGTGGATTTTATAATGACACTCGACGCTAAAATGGGATAATTTAGCTATTATGTGCTAATTTATCGGTTATCTCTTGGATCTTATCTTTGGAAATATACATGGAAAAGTTAGTAGTACTATGCGTTTAACAATGTGCAAGTTGCAAAACATTAACAGAAGTTTGGAAATCTTAATAAATAACTACTTAATACTTTATTGCAGTTCATAATTAATACATCATAATAATTGCCGTGTGGTGCCGGGTTTAGAATGTTGCCACTCCATGTCTTCCCGTGGATGTCGTAAGAGACGACTAAGGGACTGAAGGCTGTGTAGTGCTGTTAGGCGATGGGTTTGCAACCTGTCACTAAAACACTGGATAACATCTTGGCCTGGTTGTGCAAAATGTGGTCACAGAATTATCAACAAGTTTTTGGAGTTGTTGGTGAGTCTGTGGCTCTGCCTACCCCACTCTGGGAATGAAGGCGTGAGTTTATGTTGTGTTGTTGTTGTAATTAATACAGGTGGGAATACAGTAAATTTGTGTACCGATGAGGTTTTATAACTTAATTAAGTACATTTCGCGATGTTCTTACGGTGAAGGAACAACATTGTGAGAAAACCTGCACATTAAAACAGCTGAGTGTGTAAGAGGGTAATTGGACAAAAGATCCTAAAAAGTCGAAGTTCAACTGAAATTTGCCCATCTGTAAGATAAGATAAGATAAGGGATCACCATTAAATCAGGGTTTTTATACACTTACATTGTTAAACTATACGAGAAAAATTCGTCGGTCTTAGGCAGGATTCGAACTTACATCTCCTCTGGCTCTCCGGGCCGATGCAGGCGCATTACCAATTATGCCACCAAGACCCTACTTAAGATCCACGAAATTAGTAATCGCTTGCTTTTCATACTCGGAGGGTATGGTTAAGATATTTTTCGCTTTAATATAGTTTAGAATTTCGTAAACAGACGTTTCTATTAAATTAAAAAATCTTTAGTTACATTGTTGTTGCAAAATGTGGTTACAGAATTATCAACAAGTTTTTAGAGTTGTTGGCTTCTGTAGCTCTGCCTACCCCACCCTGGGAATAAAGGCGTGATTTTATATATATGTATGTGTAGTTATATTGACAAATAATATATTTAATAATAGATAATATAATACAATTAAAAGTTAAAACTAAACTTATTTAAATTAAAATAAAAACTAAGCTACTCAAATATTAAAGACGTAAATAATAATCACCACTATAAAAAGAACACCCCCTCTAGCAGGTCCGCTCGCGGCATGGTCCCTATGACACTGGCTGCGTTACCTCTCTGGATAGCTAGCCCAATCCTTTGGGAGAGGTAAGCACCAGCTCTAGGATCTCCGGAGGTGTCTATGAGCCGGGATGACAGGGCCTTAATAAAGCTTTTCATATCAGCTGACCAAGGTCCCATGGTCTCCACTGCAAGCGCCACAAATTCATAATTATTTAATAATGATGAATATTTGCGGCGCTTGTTGGTTTGGGCCTGATCAGCTGCTGCACCGGCCCGATTACGGGTTGACTGGACGTGGGACAGGGCGAATGTGTCAACACACGTCGCGTCCCACACCAGTGCCCTACCCAGTTTCCACGGCACCAATGTAGCTCCGTCTGGTCGCTTGCCATCGTCTCTATGTAAACCTGCTGGTTCCAGGACAGCTGGTACAGAGGCAGTGGCAAGCGAACGACGGATCAGATCATTAATTGTGCCATGCCGGTACAAACGGCCGGCACTTCTAAAGCATGAAAGGCCATGTCGTCCCAGCTCACTCACTTCCTTCCCGCACGTGCAAGTATGAGGTTCACAGATTCTAGCTCCAACCCGCAAACTTATTGCTATGCGCAAGCAGCTTGGGTCCAAGACTGTGCCTATATTGCGGGAAGGAAGAGCGTGGAGCCAGTGACCTGATTCGCCTGCAGAGACAGCGAGAAGACGGGCGCGATCTGAATCGTCCGGACTATTTTGTATGAGAGATGTATGAATTGATATGAGGCGAGGAGTATCCCATGCTCTTTGGATATGCCTCTTGACTGGCATATCCACTCCGGGACACGACTCACACCAAGCATCCCTGGCCTCCACCAGGTTCGCAATCTCAACGTCAAGTATCTGTGGGACATTTAAGATAATACTGACGAGAGGCAACGAACCATAAGCGGAGGACAGGAAAGCTGGTAGTGCCACGCTAGAAGAGCATCGAATACCAAGTCCACCGAAACGAATTGGGAGAACCGCTTGAGTCCAAGGCCTTGAACTAAAATGAATGTTTAATAATTTAGACAGAGTTGATTGAAGGGTAATGTCTATAGAAGCCATGATGTCTGGAAATTTCCAAATTGGACAACTCCGTAACAAATACATGAATTTTGGAGTGAAAAGACAAAAACGAATAATAAAAAGCGCCATATGGGGGTTTATTTCGTACAAAAGGTTAGAAGTATTTTTAAACAGATTTAATTTACAATTTATAATGGGATCGATTGCATCGTCAAAAATCGGTGAACCTAATAGTGTTAAAGATGAATTTGATTGGACCGAAATGTTGGGTGAAGCTGCATTAAATTTAGTGACGAAATCAAATTTTTTTTCTAAAGAAATGTGATCAGGTATATAAATTTCGCACTTAGTAAAGTTTAATGAGAAAATGATATGATATTAGAAAATTTAGTGATGATCGTTTGCAAGTCTTGTAGTACAGTTGACGCGTCCCCGCCAAGGGAACCGTCATCAAGGTACCACAGATTGAATTTAGAATTTAGATCTGAAATAATTGGATGAATGGCTAATAATTGTGTATTGCTACACTATTCAAATTCAAATTCAAACCAATTTATTTCAGGTTTCCCCGTACAACGTTACTAAAGTTCCTGTTCAAGTGGCATAACATCATCCAGCTATCTCTTTTCGATACTTCAAGAAGGTCATTCGATGTCATTCCTCTCCCTCATACCTGTATATCACGTGGCGCCGCTCAGTCTGTCCGTCCTGGCAGCCATCGCCGTCCATGTGGAAAACATCGCATTTTACGCCCCTTTTTATACAGAGATTTGATCTTAAATTATTCTTTTTGCGTTACCTTTTCCCATTTGTGCGTGACGTACAGAAAAACGGAATGGTGATTAGGCGATGGATTTTGAAGTTATGTAGAATAGGTACGGTTTTCATACATTTTGTAGTCGACGTCAAAGATATGTTTACACTTTTGAACGTAATAAGGGGATAGACCTAGGCAATAGACCTAGGAATATACGGGGCAAAGTTAAATGACAGCTAGGGATTGCCTATATTGATAAACTCAGTTATTGATGCTTTTCCCAGATACTAATGATCGCTCCAAGTTTAATTTGAAAAATATTTTTTTATTTAAATTATGCAAATGAAACAAAATAGTAACTTTATTCTGGTCGTGCTTTATTTTAAAAGGATTTTTTAACCTTCACTCATTATCGTCATTTTATTTTTACTCCGAACAAATTCTGATCGTTTATGTTAACAATAGTAAATGGTACAGTCATTCTTAAATAAACAATAAGGAAAAAAAAATTGATGATGATTGAAGATTAAAAAATCCTTTTAAAATAAAAAATAACCAGAATTGGGTTGTTATTTTGTTTCATTTGCATACTTTTGATTAAAAAAATATTTTTACAAACAAAACTTAGAGCAATCATTAGTATCTGGGAAAAGCATCGATAATTGAGTATATCGATTTAGGCAATCCCTAGCTGTCATTTAATTTTGCCCCGTATATTCCTAGGTATGGTACATAAAAAAAAAATTGAAATTAATATGTTGAGAAACAAGCAAACAAACTGAGTTAATAGCTTGGTAAAGCTATAATATCCAATTCTAGAGTACCTACACTGTAAAGATAAAACTGTTAATTAATAATTAGCTTTTCACCTATCTATAGGGTGATGTACTAACGCACATAAAGGGAATCAATAATGAACACCCTTGCTAAGCAAATAATACTATAATACACCGAATCCTCAGAATGGCTTTGTTAAGGTAAACTTTGAACTAAGATCCCTGAACCGTGATAATATAAATTTACCCAGCGTGACGTCAGCGGCACTTAGAGCGGCTTACTTGGGTCCAATACGGACCCAAACCGCTCACCTTTGTTTGGTGATAATTAGGTATTCAAATCCGAATTGGATTATTGATGTAGGAAAGCGGTTGTAAACTATAACCCTTGGTTGTTTCTGTTGCTGCTTAAATAAGGACGGGCAAGTAATAAAATACACACAAAACTTATACTGCCTCTAAAATAAAAGTTCACTATGTATAATTTTGTTTAAAATAACATTTTGTAACTACGTATGAAATCTCAATAATCTACTTTAGAGATTTTTTTGTAGATAGAATTACAGTTACATATTTTGTCCTTTAAGCCAATTTTGTCTTTTGTTCTTACAATAAAGAAGGTTTTTTGCCCGATAAGTCTCCAATTCCTTTATGCCTCAGCCAAATTTAGCCCTTTACTCCCGTGGAGCGTAAATAAGTATATATCCAATGAGCCCGATATCCACGAGCCGTAAAATATTTGTCCCATTATTCCCTTTTGCACCCTGTATATTGAATATCTCAATTTACGTTTTGTCTTCACAAATATTTGGCAAACAGAAATGCCTATGCAAAACTATGTTTACTAGTAATATTTTCACGGTTTCGTTCTAAAATTGTAAAAATGGAACCCTTATTACGGGACTTCTGTGACGCAATTGTACCTAATTTGTGTATTGCGCAATTTTAAATGAATTAATAATACTTCATTCTATGCCGGTACTCATAATGCCGGTACCTAGTGTAGCGCTCCAGTGGAAAAAAAGACCGAAGACACTATTTGGGATGTCCACAGAGGAAACATCAGACGTATAATTTTAAAATAAAAGTTCCGGAAACACTTTAAAAAATATATTAAACAAAACTTAATTCTGTTTACAATCACTGAATTTATGTAATATTAAAAATCACACACGCGGTACCATATAAAAAAGCAGTTTTTATAACTTATAGAAAATTCTCAATAAATAATCGTACGTAGGACACGGTTTGAAAGAATTACATATGTTTACTTCAATTTTAAATAGTGTCCAAATAAAATCAGAGGGATTAACACATAAAAATTTATAGATCAAAAGGTTAGGAAAATTTGGATATATTAAAAATCCTGGTGCCTGCCTAACAAGGTCGACCTCATTTTGTAGCATATACTAATACTATCTCTAATTCTCATAACCACAGTCTATATGAAATGTTGTAAAAAAGGAAGGACAATGTACCGAAATGAGTTATCAAAAGTGAACCTTGATGGTCCAAGAAAGGCTCGCGGGCCTAGATTAGAATTTTGAAAATTGTTTTTTTAAAAATAAGCACCAAAAAGGTAACGTAATTCTACAATTAATTATAAGGTAAATTATCTGGAAAGCGTCGCGGTGATTCCCGGTGTTGGAGCTGTTATGCCGAAACTTCCATCAGTAACACACGTAGTTTAATAATAATTCGTCGACATTAATTTCCTGATCCGTTCATTGCCGGATTTCGCTCGGTGTCTTAGTTAAAAAGAATTCATATATTGGGTCAACCTCTTAGGGGGTAGGGTGGACTAGAACAAAAAAATACAATTTATGAGAAAAATCGGAAAAACTCGAGATACGGGGACCAAAAATAAGGGAGACCAAACAAGTGAGACGATCGTTAAAAACTTACCCGGAGAAAACCGGTGTAGCTAATACATCGCAATGCGATCTGCGTACGATAACGCTCCTTTGTTCAACAAGAACATTAAAACTCCAATAGCACTTTCCTCAAACTGTGAATTAACATGCAGTATAAGTAGTATTTCAATACTTCATCATGAAAAAATCAAAAACAGAGACCATTAAGATCAACGGAAAATCTTTGTTCCTACTTCCAAGGCAATTCTCGAAATAATGGCGAATTTTCTTCAGAAACAAATATCCTGACAACCACAAGATCAAAATTTAAAAATGATAGACAGTTCGCTTCACCGTTACTAACCAGCCAAAGAGCAAAAAGGTCAACAACCAAAAAGAGGCCGAATAAAGAGGCGATAAATATCGCGAAACGATGCGATTTTGTAGCGATAACGCTACAATTATCCTCCAACAAGAACAAAAAAAAAAAAAAAGAGGCAACCCTAATTTTACAAAATTTGACAACCCTAAAATCTTAAAAATGACAACCCTAAAAATTTCAGAAAGTGACAACCCTATAATTATCATTAAGTGACAACCCTAAAATTTTCATCAAGTGACAACCCTAAAAAATTCTAATAGTATAAACCCTAACACCAAACTTAAATTAACACCTAACATTGACACAATCATCGTTATGCACAAAAACATTCAACCAACAATTCCCTAAAATATCAACATTCAGATCAGAGAACATCCATTAATAATTACTTTAAGTAATAAAATATCCTAATTAATTACCTACTTTAATACTAAAAATGAATTACACGAGCCAAAAAAAACACCCTGTATGCCAAGTATAATTACACCGACAACAGTTGCACTAAACAATCTTGAGACTTTACAGAACTAACCTAAGTTCGAAATGGACAAGACCAAATCGCCTAAACTAAAATTACTAAAAACTAGAAAAGACCAAAGTTCAAATATCCTAATATGACGAGGACGATACACTAATACGTCAAACTAACTAACCTAAACTAACCTAAACACAAACATATAAGCAACCATAATTAGATATCGACGGCTACTATAAAACGACTTTTATAGCGGAATTTGAAATTAATAACCCTAACATCTAAAATCTAAGAAATTCACAATATACAACAAACAGTACAATAGAAGATTCTTTAAAAATCCAAAACAACAGTCAAAGTTGCACCAAAAAAATATAATAAAAGACATCGGGTGTAGGAGATAATGAATTGCGTAGAACGACTAGGACACACAAATCGACAATTCCAGGCCACTAACACTTAAACTAAGATACTCCATGTACACAAAGTTTACAAACAAACAACCCGCTAAAATTACCAAAATCACAAATTAAGCAGTTTTTTCGCGCAAACCACCTAACCGTTGATTTAGTAACATAGCCAAACAAGAACCCATACCGACCTGAAAATAAAAAAAATACTAAAGCTACAAGTATCAAGAATAGTCCGACGTAGTATAACAAACGAACTACGCGGTGAGTGTAATCGTGAAACTAAACAAATGCCTAGCGGTATCAAAGTGAAAGTATGTAAACAACAAAATGTTGTTCAAACAATGAATGACATTAGGTACAGTCTGACTGGGAAAACTTAGAAGAAATGGAATTTTATATGAAATAAAACTCCCGCGGAGAAGCGTGAAGCCTCTGCCGAGAAATCAGCAAATAAATTTCCTTCCACGGAGGGGCGTGAAGTCTCCGTGGAGGAATGAAAGAATCGAAAAAACCTCCTTCCACGGAGGGGCATGAGGCCTCCGTGGAGGAATGACGAATTCGAAATAAAAATCCTTCCACGGAGGGGCGTAAGGCCTCCGTGGAGGAACGAAGATTGCGAGAAATAATCCTTCCGCGGAGGGGCGTGAGGCCTCCGCGGAGGAACGAAGAAATCGAAAAAACAAAATCCTTCCGCGGAGGGGCGTGAGGCCTCCGCGGAGGAACGAAGAAATCGAAAAAACAAAATCCTTCCGCGGAGGGGCGTGAGGCCTCCGCGGAGGAACGAAGAAATCGAAAAAACAAAATCCTTCCGCGGAGGGGCGTGAGGCCTCCGCGGAGGAACGAAGAAATCGAAAAAACAAAATCCTTCCGCGGAGGGGCGTGAGGCCTCCGCGGAGGAACTAAG
Source organism: Acleris cristana (assembly GCA_948252455.1). NCBI lineage: Eukaryota > Metazoa > Arthropoda > Insecta > Lepidoptera > Tortricidae > Acleris > Acleris cristana. The sequence goes on along the minus strand of OX411774.1, from coordinate 2,636,372 downwards.
AAAGTGAAAAAAAAAATTCACTAATTAGAGAAATCTCCAGGATGACAATGTCTCCTATGATGTCACACCTGGAGACTACCACTACATCCAAGTGTTCAACCTGATAAGAAGAACCACAAAAGTGATAAAAAAAGGAGTATCACTTAAGTGAAAAAGCAGAAATATAAATATAAGATCAAATAATTTATTCGAAATAACTAAGACGACGACGGCTAAATGTCTTTCCGAATTTTGGGAGATGCGATGAATAAATAAAGGAATATAAGGGAAAAATTAACTCTTTAAAATATCCTTTATGTGATAATTTCCAGTGTGAGACGAATTCACATCAGCCAATTTCAAAACCTGAGGGGAAATAACATGGAGGACTGTACATTTAATAAAGCGTGGTGCAAATTTGCCTCCAAGAAATTCGTCGTAAAAAGCGTGTTAAATAATGTTAGACAAAAAAGATATATAAAATTTATCATAGTTACCGTAGCGCCTAAACAAACAAAATCTTAAAATTACCACCGCAAAGTCTAAAAGGGAGTGTGAGACACCATGACCCAAATCTCGAGAAAGGATTCTCGACCAAAGGCGAGTTCGTTCCGACTATGTACCAACTTGGGCACACAGTCTGAACATTTTTAAAACATTTTTTGAAAAATTACGCCCTTGAGACGAAAAACTTACGTGACGTATGTGATGGCGAAGTTCATCCCGACCGAGTTCCATCATGGGCCCTCGGTCTGAATATATTTAAAACATAAAAAAAATAACGCCGCACACGCACACGAGATGACAATGGCGTCTCTACACCTGAACACGGCATGTCACTGAGCTCATGGTGAAAGAACATGCTAGGTATAAAAACAAAAAAACCAATGCTATACAAAATCACCAGGAACACAAATAACATGAAGAAGTACCTAGGAGCGAAAAGGTTACATGCAAGAAAAGAAAAAACCACTTACCTTAACGGACCCTAACTACAAACAACAAGACGGGAAAATGAAACTCGGGTGTAAAATTTTAATGGTGGAAATGAAAGACGTTATAGGTTTTGGACGGTATACAGGTAACTTTTTTATAAATAAACATCAATCACAATAAATAATTAAATAAAATCCAGTGGAAAGTAGGTGTCAGCTCCAGGTTACACGTAACTCGTAGCCAGGGAAAGAAAAGCGCGGCAAAGTCACCATAACGCTGGAACTGTAGATGTTAAGAGCTCCGCTACAACACAAAAATAAAAAGATTAGTAGCAAAGGGGAACAACTTATTGGTCGATCAAGACCAATCTTTCCACCGACGACAAAAAAAATAAAAATCGAATCAAATATATCAAGAAATATAATAAAATAAATACTTACATCGGGCGCCATTTTGTAGCGCTCCAGTGGAAAAAAAGACCGAAGACACTATTTGGGATGTCCACAGAGGAAACATCAGACGTATAATTTTAAAATAAAAGTTCCGGAAACACTTTAAAAAATATATTAAACAAAACTTAATTCTGTTTACAATCACTGAATTTATGTAATATTAAAAATCACACACGCGGTACCATATAAAAAAGCAGTTTTTATAACTTATAGAAAATTCTCAATAAATAATCGTACGTAGGACACGGTTTGAAAGAATTACATATGTTTACTTCAATTTTAAATAGTGTCCAAATAAAATCAGAGGGATTAACACATAAAAATTTATAGATCAAAAGGTTAGGAAAATTTGGATATATTAAAAATCCTGGTGCCTGCCTAACAAGGTCGACCTCATTTTGTAGCATATACTAATACTATCTCTAATTCTCATAACCACAGTCTATATGAAATGTTGTAAAAAAGGAAGGACAATGTACCGAAATGAGTTATCAAAAGTGAACCTTGATGGTCCAAGAAAGGCTCGCGGGCCTAGATTAGAATTTTGAAAATTGTTTTTTTAAAAATAAGCACCAAAAAGGTAACGTAATTCTACAATTAATTATAAGGTAAATTATCTGGAAAGCGTCGCGGTGATTCCCGGTGTTGGAGCTGTTATGCCGAAACTTCCATCAGTAACACACGTAGTTTAATAATAATTCGTCGACATTAATTTCCTGATCCGTTCATTGCCGGATTTCGCTCGGTGTCTTAGTTAAAAAGAATTCATATATTGGGTCAACCTCTTAGGGGGTAGGGTGGACTAGAACAAAAAAATACAATTTATGAGAAAAATCGGAAAAACTCGAGATACGGGGACCAAAAATAAGGGAGACCAAACAAGTGAGACGATCGTTAAAAACTTACCCGGAGAAAACCGGTGTAGCTAATACATCGCAATGCGATCTGCGTACGATAACGCTCCTTTGTTCAACAAGAACATTAAAACTCCAATAGCACTTTCCTCAAACTGTGAATTAACATGCAGTATAAGTAGTATTTCAATACTTCATCATGAAAAAATCAAAAACAGAGACCATTAAGATCAACGGAAAATCTTTGTTCCTACTTCCAAGGCAATTCTCGAAATAATGGCGAATTTTCTTCAGAAACAAATATCCTGACAACCACAAGATCAAAATTTAAAAATGATAGACAGTTCGCTTCACCGTTACTAACCAGCCAAAGAGCAAAAAGGTCAACAACCAAAAAGAGGCCGAATAAAGAGGCGATAAATATCGCGAAACGATGCGATTTTGTAGCGATAACGCTACACTAGATACGAGAAATGGAAATAAAGCAGTATAAGATAGTCAAAAACCCCCGATATAATGGTGACCCCTTCTTTCAGAGCTGATATCTCTTAAACGGCTTAACCGATTTTTATAAAACCTAACTAAGAACCACCGCTAGAAAACCAGCTTTCAAATAAATAAAATTGCATCCAAATCGGTTGACTAGATTAAGAGCTACGGTGCCACACAGACACATACATAGCGGTCAAACTTATAACACCCCTTTTCTTGCGTCGGCGGTTAAAAAATAAATAATTACGCTAAAAGGCAGTGTAAATAACCTCTTTTGATTCAGTCCCGCCACCTGTAGCAACAAGGTATTAATGCAAATCCCGCGAATCCCGGAATAATTCCCGTAATTTCGCAATTTATTCCGGAACCATTTTTCTGTATAATTTGAGCTCCATTTGCATACTTTTGACGTGTTAATAGGGTCCATATTTAACGATACATGCGTAGCTTTTACAGGGTGGTTTAGCCGAGGAGTGACGTGTATTTGAGTCTCATCTGTTGCGAAAAATCTCATTTTCTGGTGGTTATTGTCCTCTTTTTGATTGGGAGGTTTTAAACGAAACGAATTAGTTCGCTGCCTTTTGGCAAAAATATGTTCAGCAACCGTTTCCCAACCATTTCATTTGCCAACCCGCTTTTTTCTGTAACTGTAAATATTCCAGGATTTAAATATTAATATACCATTTGCTCTTGTCGGCAATTGCAACAATTTTTACGTAAAAGATTTTTTCATGGCCATAAGAAGGAACACGAGCACTCAGGCCACCGATGGTAAGCGGGATGTGATACCCATAGACATTTGAATTGTCAAGACTATAATCTCAAGACTGCACTGTAAATAACCTATTGTCTTATCCCCACGCCGGAACACAATAATGCGAACAATGCTACTTGACCCTGCACAAGGTCCTACCACTAAACGTCGTCTGTGATACGTTAAACCGTCTGAGATTTGGAATTGTACAGCTTCACTTCGATAGTCAATTTTATATACATGGTGTTTGGTAGTCGAGTGCAAGGACTTTTAGAGGTGGTAGAAATCATTTTAAAGATTTATGATCACATTTACTATCCAAATCCTTACACTTTTTGAGACATTGACTATTTTATTTTAATTGTGGGTTCTTTTCCCTTAAAACATTCCTGAAAGGCGCAAGGAGCGCTCGATTACCAAACACCCTGTATTATAAATAAATCGTAGCCGAATAAACCGTTTTCTTTTTTTATTGGAAACATCTTAGTGAAATCCTATTTTACACACGTATCTTTCTTTTAAAGAACCTAAGTTTAAATACATTTGCGGTGTCCTCTTTCTACCCGGTGACAGTTTGTCACCCCTGGGACTGACCTGATTCTTAAAAGGGGATATCCGGGATAAACTCAATTTGGTTCCAGGAAATTTTGTAAAACAGCTTAAAAGGGGCGATATTATCTTTGTTTTTTTGAAACGTTAAGAAATTTAGATTTTAAATAAGCGACTACCGGCCAAGTACAAGGACAAGCGTTAAAACAGAAGCGGGGCCCTGATTTTAATCATCAATTTTTTTTTTCGATGACCTTAAATAAAGTTTATTAACGTTACTCGAGGGACGATATAAAACTAACACCCGTATTCACAAACGTCACTATGAGGTCTCACAGTGCTCACGAACGCACAGGGTGGTTCAAATCGTCTCATAATCAAAAGGTCGGTCAAAAAGGACCAATCACAAAGCTGTATTGAACGCAGTGCGTTTACTGAGCGAAGGATCCCTTAAGTATTGTTTGTGAATACGGGTGTAAACCTAGCTAGCACATAGCCAGATATAAATGTTACATTATACCAATTAAGCTTGAGCGAGTAGATTATACGGCTTGAAAAATGCCATTAGCGTGTAATTAAAATGTGCCTGGCAACGTAAAAACTAGGTTAGTTTCAAACCTGTAATGTTACTGTGGTTACACCGAGCAAGGGGAAACGAAGACTTTTAAAAATATTACTTTTTCACCTATATTTCAGTTTGAAAGCTAAATCTTTTATAGTGTACAATTTATGTTTTTTATATTACGAGTTGTATGTTAAACATAGGTGTAGGCAAGGTAGAAATTATATTTAAGATTGGCTAAGAGATAAAATAAATAATTAATAAAAAAAAATTGATTCGTCACAAAATTTGTTTCTGAGAAAAAAAATACTGTTTTTTTAAATAATAAAATAAAAAAGGAACAAAACAGAGCGATGTCGATATTGCATATTTAAATAACAATAATAATTATTGTTGCAAATGGACATTTACAAGTGAAACTATGCCATTAAACAACATAATATTATTAAAAGTATTAGTAAACTTTATTTTTTTATTTATTTATTTTAGGCACAGTAACAAATCACAAGCGGTAAAATTACAATAGAATCACTTAACACATCATAGTCGTAAGCTTAATATTTTTTTATAATTATACGAGGTAGTTTTGACATACATTATGGCCCAAAATTTACAAACTATTCAACGTTTACCTTTTTCAAAGCCTTTAAAAATATATAATGCATGTTTCTCATTAATATCTTAGCCCTAACACTAATACGTACGTTTAGAAAGAACTGGGTAGTGATTCTTTCACAAGCAAAGGTGAGCGAACGCAGGAGTGATGTCCAAGCCGCGAGTTTAAGTAGTCAATTTGGCAGCATGGCTTCTAGAACGTATAAGGCTGCCTAATTGAGAATGCACGCGCTAATATGTGTTTTGCTCGCTCTGACGGGACTACTTAAACTCGCCTCTTAGACTTCACTCCTGCATTCGCTCACCTTTGCTTTTGAGAGAATCACTACCCAGCTCATGAATCATGATACAAGGAGACGCAATTTAAAAAACCTTTATTACATTTCATTTCCACTTATAAAAAACCCATCATCTATTAGTGAATATTATCCAGGTATTACGAGAAAAAAGTGAGAACAATCGACGATCTAATGGACGAAAAAGACAGCAAAGAAAGGGATCACACGTTATTGCGCCTTTCATCCCGTCGTCCTTTTGCGGTCCTTTATGTGTAAATCGGTTATGAACACGCGTACAATGTCATAAAGACCGTAGGGCCTCTTCTTCGTCATAAAAGGGCACATCATTTGATAGAGCTCATGATATAATCTCTATTATGATCGTTATCGGAGCTGGCTACGAGCAGTTAAATAAAAGAACATCAATTTGTAGTGTTTGTCATAATACTCATTATATCACCTTTTTACTTACATCTCATACGATTACCTATAATTACATGTCTTACCAAAAGTGACAACCAATCAAGAACTAGTTGACCAATTACATTGCTATTATTCAATTTGTTCGCTGATTAAATAAGGTTTAAAATGGTATATGTATAATAAATGTTTGTGCTACTAGGAAGCATTTAAAAAACCATTGCTGACGCGTTCATACAAATCTCGTAAATTTTGTATGAACGCTTCGGCAATGGTTTTTTAAATACTTCCTCCGATACAATTGGTCAACTAGTTCCTGATTGGTTGTCAATTTGGTTGGTACTGTATGTGGATGCAGTTTTTAAAGAAAGTTAGTTTATTCGGAACAGTTCTTAGGTAGATTTTATTAAAAACGGTTGGGCCGTTTCAGACATCAGCTCCGAAAGAAGGTGTCGCAATTATATTGGAGATTATTATCGATTTAATATTTAGTTTTTAGTTTATATTCATTAACGCAACCATGCAATGTTAATTTGAGTTGCATTTTTGCGCGGTTGTGGACTGAAACATTATCCGATTTCATTAAGATTAAAATAAATATCAGCGGAAAATCTCACACGAATTGACCTACTCCAAACTAAAACTCTAGGCTTGTACTATGGGTACAAACACAAAGATACTTACATAGAGATATACATACTTAAGTACATAGAAAACATCTAAGACTCAGGAATAACGCGTTCATCACACAAATATCTGCCCTCATCGAGATTTGAATCTGGAACCGCAAGTTCGTAGGCAGGGTCAACTCCGCTAACGTGTCGTAAAAGACAATATTCAAGTGTATAAGAAAGTAACTCAAAGTAAACTTGGTTGGACTCGACTGCTTTGGTTAAAAACATATAGCACCGTGAGTTACCTAAGCACGTTCTAGATTCTAGATTCCAGTTACGGTACGGCGCCTCGCAACTCTTCCTCGAAATTAAATGTTCCAAAGCCAAACTCCAGAATTTAAATTAGAATTTAGAAGCCTCAGAGACGTTAATTCTACGTGTACATTTAAGTTTTAGAAATATTCGTGTTTCGCAAATTATACCACGCTTGAAATATATAGGTAGGTACAATCTTGACGTCCTAGATTGTAGATAGACATCGCAAAGTCTCAGAAATATGTATATAGGGCCTGTATTCTAGGCGGTAAAAACAATATCATCTTTGAGGTATTCTAGGCGTTAAAAACAATATCGTGTTTGGCTTGTTATCGTATTGTAAACGTTTTCATAGCTCTCATTCACTTGACAGTTATGGCGGCCATGTTAAAAACAATACCATAACAGGGGTGTTATATTCTCTCAAAAACGCGGTCGGACGAACGAACGAGTGAATGTCGCAGCGGCGAGTTAAAGTAGTCCCGTCAGAGCGAACAAAACACATTCAATTCGGCTGCATGGCTTCTATCGATAAGAACGTATAAGGCTGCCTAATGTCTTTCCATATTCTTTTTTCAAAAGCATAAATTTGCCTTGCCGTGCCGTGTGTTGTGCCGTGTGGTGCCGGGTTTAGAATGTTGCCACTCCATGTCTTCCCGTGGATGTCGTAAGAGACGACTAAGGGACTAAAGGCCGTGTAGTGCTGTTAGGCGATGGGTTTGCAACCTGTTACTAATACACTGGATGACATCTTAGCCTGGTTGTGCAAAATGTGGTCACAGAATTATCAACAAGCTTTTGGAGTTGTTGGTGAGTGTGGCTCTGCCTAACCCACTCTGGGAATGAAGGCGTGAGTTTATGATTGATTGATTGATAAATTTGCCTTACAAAAATGTTTAAATGAATATTTCAATATATTAAACCAAGTCTTTCCATCCCGTTTTACGTATCTGGCGTAGTCAGTAGGATTTAGAGATTTATTCCTCTAAAACATCTGCTTAAATTCTTGCTGAGCTTACTCATGATAAAGGCTCGCCTACACAAACTCGTTAGCAAAGTAACTCGAGTAATCGCTAAATTCTAAGCACTAAAGTTACCTAGTTGAGTAATATGTAAATATGCTTCTAATGGCGTGAGATAAACTTTCAAAATAAAGCTTGTATTAGCTACTTTATAATTTTCTGAACAACACAATTTGACAATCTTCGCTTGCCGTTTTCTACAATGCCACAATTGAATTTCCATTTTCACAACTGGTTTTATGCTTTTAGGAATATCATCTTACGATTAAGTTACACCAAACAAATGGATTTTACCTTGGGTAGTAAGGAAGTCTCTTCAATCTAACCTCTGACAGAGGTTTTTCTATGGGAGTCAAATTTCGGTAAAAATGAGTAATACACAAATTTTGCAATTCCAGGTAACCTCAAAGTAAAGTCAAATAAAAAAAGTTAACTATTGATCAAAAGACAATTTAATAAGGTATTAAGTAGACTATCAAACTTAAAGAAAAACTATGTTTACCTATGACAAACACCTCATTTTCTCTCAGAAGACGCTGTTCAATAAGTTTTAGGTGAGATGTAATATAAAAGGCGAAAACTTTAAATCACCCGTTAATTTTTACCATTGTTATTTTTTATATCATTGAATATTATCTACAGATTACTATAACAAATGCATTGCTTAAAAAATACCACAAAATAAAATAAAAAGGCATATTATGTGCTGCTACTCTTTACATTAGCTTTCAGATGTGATAATGATAAACCAGTATTTCGTTCTCAACACTTTACTCCAATATAGCGGTATAGTTTCCAATAATGCTACCTATATAAAAGTGCTGGATCTAGATAAGTCTGTCGATTACAGAGTAATCAGCGTCGGCATGTAATCAAATACCGCTGGAATTATCTGAGATATCTGGAGGCAGCGGGTAACTGAGTAGTTTGAGATAAGATTGGACGCCTGATTGAGTTTGGAAAGTAATCAATTGAAAGAGATCTCGTCAAAATTATTATAAGAAATATGTGGCATCGGAATTGGTAGAACATGTACAGTCAGCTGTAGAGAAATGTAACCCCCTTTGCTAGGAAACTTGTATCATAGTATAAATAGACAAGTAGCTCGACTCCGGCCCTTTAGGAGATTCTGATACCTATTGCCGCTCGGGCGTCAGGGTTGTCCGAACATGTTTTTTAATTTTGGTCACCTACTTGACCATACCTAATTTGATCTATGATTAAAGATAGATTAAAGTAGGTAAGTATAAATATTGTTAGGTACCTAAGTATATACACACATAAGCACACAGATATGCACGTTTAACTTGTAAGATCCCTCTTTTTTGTCGGGGTTTAAATAGAGTAGGTATAGGTATTGAATTTTAAATAAATAAAGTACTAAGACATGGAGTGGGGAGCTCTTAGTCTATAGCTACTCAAAATGGATAAAGAAAAAATACAATGTGATGTGAACAATAATAATATTAATGTACCTACCGAAAATTTAATAAATATCTAAATAATAACATCACCGGAAAATCTCACACAAATTGACCTAGGTAGTCCTAAACTAGGTTTAGGCTTTGGGTACTAGGCAACGATACATAATTACTTATGTAGTGAAAAATACATACTTAATATTACTATATAGGTACATTTAAAACACCTAAGACTCAGAAACAAATACCTACTCGCACTAATCACACGAATATTTGCCCTGACCGGGAATCGAACCCAGGACCGCTAGCTTCGTAAGCGGTACTTAGTCACTAGGTCACTACCAACTACCTAGGCCAACCACGTCGTCACATGTTAACTGACACGTCACACTCAATAACTTACATTACCTACTTAATACGTATTTATTTCACCTAAGTAGGTATCTATTCTATAGGTATAGGCAAGCCGGTACGAAATACCTCATTAATTGAGTAGGTATTTACATTAATCACTTGCAGCTTTTATTAAGTCTGGATAGTTGTAAGTACCTACCAAAGCTAGGTTTAGGGCACAAAATAGGCGTTTTGAAACAAAAGAAAATGTCACGCTGACAATAAAATAGATTTAACAAAAGCTGCAAGTGGGCTATAAGCTATAGGTAAATATCAAAAAATAAACAGCATTCTTCACAACACAAACTCTAAATAGGTACCTTTCCGACTCAAAAGGTATGTTGAAAAACGATAGCTCCGGATTTCTTACACCATTATTTAAACACCCGTAAACTGAACAATATTTTCTAGTTTTCGACAAAGAAAGACATTGTCGCTCGATGTTTTAATTTAACGCGCACTACAACCAAACGTGACCGAACGCAATGACGCCGCGACCCCGTCTAATCACCATTCCCGCACCTCTGCTTGTAGTTTCGTGTGGGAGGTTCGCCCCGCCCACAGCCGTACGGTCGGCGTAACGCACACATGCAAGCCGCGCGATGTACCTTTGTTTGAAGACGACCTACTTCTCTATTTATACTATGCTTGTATGCAGGAGTGGTTACTTTCGAATGGCTCGGAAACCGGTTAGTTAACCGGTTTCGGTTATTGACCCCAACCTTGAATCGCTTACGGTATGGGTTGGGGATGCCCGTTAATTGAAAAACCGGTTTTAAACAAATTTTGTTCTGTTGAGCGAAATTAACCGGTTAACTTGAACTTGACACTGCAGTATGGATAGAGCAACGTATGCTATCTTTTCACCCCCTAGCTCCGATTTTAGTGATTTTACGTTACGTTACGTCACTCGAAGGTCAAGGACGACGAGGCATGACGGCGTTAGTCTGAGTTTAACCGGTTAATACAGGTTTATAACAGTTCTTCCTATTTGCCGGTAACCGAAATAATTCCGATTTTTTTAAACCATTCCTTTCACTAACCGGTTAAGGGATGAATTCAATCATACCGGTTTTAAGAACGATATTAAACGCTATGTTTCAGCCAACGAAGGCTTGGGCTCACCACTTCACCAGTGGACAACTCAAGACACGTCTTGGGTGCGAAAACCGGCGACTGCATCCAACTTGCTAGCCTATTGCTTAACGCACTCGCAATCGCAATCGTTTTCATTTTGACATTCCGAAGGCGAGACTGCATACAAAATGAAAACCATTGTTCCACTTTGAAGTCGATCTCCAAGTTCAATTCATTTGCTAGAAAGAGATAAGTAGGAACAAATCTTTGTTGACTTATATATTGGTTATTTTTATAGCCATTGAATAGTACATTGTTGTAGAGGTTAGAAAGTAACAGATGGACGAGTCCCATCTATTGCACTTTCGGCCGAGGCTTAACACAGTGCGTTTCACGACTACTGCGAGGAAATAAAAAATTCTTTGAACTTATCACCGAGAATTATCGCATCGAAAATTCAACACACTAAAAATTTTACGGTCTCCCGCCAATTTTTACTTTTTTTTTAACGATACCGTTCTTAGTGGCCAGTCATTCAAAGGCGTTTTTTAAACTGACGAATCTGACCGTGACAGAACTATATTTCAGACAAGTAATTAAAAACAGACATATATGGCTGTATGGAATCTGATTCCTCATACAACTCCTCAACATAGTAAGTAATTAGTGATGAACGTATGGCTTCATAGTAATAGTAATTAACCTCGCCCCATGCGTGGGATTCATTTGAATATTCATCGAGCGCTGTAACGTCACGTACTTTAATTGATGAACCGCTATAGAACCTTGTCGCATAAAACCAACGATTAATTCCTATGTAATTTCTATCTCTTCACTTGACGCTGTCATTATGACAAGGTTGTATGGTGGATCAACATTTACACCCGTATTCACAAACAATACTTAATGAATCCTTCACTAAGTAAACGCACTGCGTTCAATACAGCTTTGTGATTGGTCCTTTTTGACCGACCTTTTCTTTATGAGTCGATTTGAACCACCCTGTGCTTTCGTGAGCACTGTGAGACCTCATAGTGACGTTTGTGAATACGGGTGTTAAAGTCCTTGTTGGTACGTGTCACTATTGAACTGGTTCTCTATTCTGCTCGGTAAAACAATATGTTATCTTATGGTTTTTTGGCCGCCATTACTGTCAAGCTGTTCCATACATTCCGACTGTTTAGCTCTCAAAGTTTGTATCGAACAGCTGCTTTTTTTTTAGCGATTTGGATGTTGGTCCCATAATAAAAGTTGATGAGTATGACCTACAGAGTTAGTCCCTGAAGTTTGTCCAACCTTCTGCCGAACACCCTGTATACCTTCACGCCTGTAATCCCAGAGTGGGGTAGGCAGAGCTACAAAATTACCTACAACTCCAAAAACTTGTTGATAATTCAGTAACCACATTCTGCACAAATAGGTCAAGATGTTTACTAGCGTATTAGTGACAGGTTGCAAGCCCATCGCCTAACAGTACAAAGCCTATATTGCACAAACAAGTGATAATGAATGATGAAACTATGGCTTAACAGTAATTAACCTAACCCCGTGCGTGGGATTAATTTGAATATTCATGCGAGCGTCGTACGTGTTAACTATTGACCTGAATATCCATAGAGATATTTTAAGCATTATTATTTAGTTAATAGGGCGTTAATTCGTACCTAAACCACAAGTGCTTGATGATTTTTGTTTAGAAGAAACATAGAGAATAGGACATATAAATAAATAATAATCGCGATCCTTTGTTTCGTGCTAATATTTCTATAACACCCCTCTTTTTGCGTCGGGGGTATACTAACAAATAGTGCACGTACCGCCAAGCAGCAGTGTTTGTATTATTGTGTTCCGGTATGGGAAAAAGACACCTGTATAATGACTAGCATAGGTTCCATCGTAGTTCTCAAGGTTGGAAACATATTTGCGATCTTAAGATTGCAGTCTTCATATTGTAGTGAGAATGCATGATGTCTATGGGTCACAAATTCCACTAAGGGTGCGGCTCTAATGAGGCGGAGATGAGCGGAGTGGAGCGGAGCTGTGCCAATATCAACCAATAGAATCTAAACTAACGTGCGCAAGGCGCGCTCGACGTGATCGCATGCGCCTTCTATTGGTTAATATTGGCACAGCTCCGCTCGTCTCCGCCTCAGAGGAGTCGCACCACCATCGGGCCCGCTTCTCAAAAAGTATTAATCTAATAATATTAGTGTTTTATCTCATAAATTAAACTTTCCTACCCTGAACCCCTTCGCTAGTATTTCAAAGTTTAACATAAAACGCTAGTCCTCAGCAGAAAGGCAAATGCTCGGCAATCATCTCTCAAGCCGTTAAATGTTTACGGCCTCGTGGAAGTATCGAATAAAATGCACGTGGAACAGCGTGCATAAGAATTTACAGTCAGGGTAGTGATTCTTTCAAAAGAAAAGGTGAGCGAACGCAGGAGTGATGTGCAAGCGCCGAGTTTAAGTAGTCCCGTCAAAGCGAACAAAACACATTTCAGCGCCTGTATTCAATTTGGCAGCATGGCTTTTCGAACGTATAAGGCTGCCTAATTGAGAATTAATATGTGTTTTGCTCGCTCTGACGGGACTACTTAAACTCGCCGCTTGGACTTCACTCCTGCGTTCGCTCACCTTTGCTTTTGAAAGAATCACTACCCTGTGCATTCTAATCGCCAATATCTATAGTTTGTTGATAGAAACCTTGTTTCAAGGGACCAATTGCTATTTTGCAATGGCAGTAGGTGATTACGTATGTATGTATGACTTAAACCGATAGGCTGCTGATGCGTTTTTAAGATAAATAAGTAATATTGATCGCAAGTTAAGATCGTATATTACGATTCGTAACACATAATTAATCAGACATTACTTTAATAGTACATTAATATTACTATAGTTTTTAACTTCTTATCTATGTGAACGAAACAGAAAAACAATGTTCGATAGATGGCGCTGTTACGTGCGGGAACACGCTAACGACTTGTTCCCCAGAATCATACCAAGCAAGTGTTAATAATGTTTAGTTTTTGACAAAGTTTGACATGAGTTTGATATAAATCAAGAATTTTTGAATGACGTTTGTCCTTTACGACCAACGTCTCGTTAAGTCTGTCAGAGCATAGATTAGAGGTGAGACGTACTCAGTGCTGCAAACTCTCCTGATTTATCAGGAGATTACATTGTTTTTAGTATTGTCTCCTGGTCTACTGATTTTTTTAAGATATCAACAAAATCTCCTGATGCGCTATCGCACTAGTAAATGCAGTTATATCCTTAAAATACTGATATTACTGACTTTCATCCTTTCTATGTGGTTGTTTTATATTGGTAACGATCATTTTTACGCCACTTTTATTAATTTGACTATAGTTGAGCGGAACGTTTTACTTTGGAGAGATTGTCTTTTTGCATCAGTAAAGTTCTTTTTGTAATTAATATACTAAAAAAATGCATCGAGTGCTTGCTGTTTCCATTAAATTACACATAAAAATATAAAAAAATCAGTACTCCTTTTTTTTACTGTCTCCTGGTTTTTATGGCAACAATCTCCTATTTTTTGTCAGTAGCAGTTTGCAGCACTGGACGTACTAGGCAAATCACGTACTGAGTCTTCCGAGTACGCGTCCACAAAAAGACTAGGTCCAAAGACTAGTTCCACGAGTATTTAGAAGTACGCGGCTTATGAGTAAAATATTTGATTCAGAGTCTTTCCGAGTTGCAAGTGTTGCGAGTCTTAAGTATTAAGAGGTTTTTCTCGGTACCTACGCGGACGCTGATTTCCGGCCCGGGTTTTAGTGACTAAGAGTTTGAGAGTACATAATATTTAATATATATTTCATATAATAACTCGAAAACTTATAAAAGTAAGACTCTGTATTGAATTGACAGAAGTTTCGGTATAATCCAATATTATGTTTTGTGTCAATATTATGGCGGTTACAAAAAATGGTCCACACACAAGCATTGAATTGGTTTAAAATGATCCATACACAATTCTTGAATTGAAAAAAGTTAGTTTTTTATATTATAATCTTTCTTCGCCCGGTGAAACGAGTCTTTACCTACTCCGAATACACCGCGCTGTTTTCGCGTCCTGATCCCGATACGTGTAAAGACTCGGTACGCGTTGGCGCACTCTGATGGGATCGCGTATTTGGACGTCCAAGCAAAAACCTATTCCAAAAACCTATTCCAGTATATATACGTCTCACCTCTTCATTGCTTATCTAGTTATCTACAGATTACAGGTCACAGGAAAACCTATAAAAACACTATCAAAAAAAAAAGTATGAGCGGAACTCTCTCCACGCGAGTTCAACTCGCACTTGGCCGGTTTTTTTATGGAAGTATAATCATGGTCCCATTTCATTAGTGTATATTTTGCAAACGTACAGTCGATAAAATTTATTCGTGTATAGTAGAGTAGGTAAAGAAATATGTGTACTTACTTATAATTTTGCACTTTATTCCATTAACATGAAGAACAGTGTATAGTTAGGTATATCATGTTATATTATGTTCGGTCGTAGTATTAAAATCGCCAACGCATCAGGTGTGTGATTCTCTAAAACCGGCCAAGTGCGAGTCGGTGTCACGCACGAAGGGTTCCGTACCATTATCTATACAACATTAGCAAAAAACGGCAAAAAAAATCACGTTGGTTGTATGGGGGCCCCCCTTAAATATTAATTTTATTCTGTGTTTAGT
This sequence comes from Acleris cristana, assembly GCA_948252455.1. Lineage (NCBI taxonomy): Eukaryota > Metazoa > Arthropoda > Insecta > Lepidoptera > Tortricidae > Acleris > Acleris cristana. The sequence goes on along the minus strand of OX411774.1, from coordinate 2,620,927 downwards.
ATTTGTATACCGGCAACAGAATACATCTTCTGTGAAAATTTCAACTATCTAGCTATCACGGCTCATGAGATACAGCCTGGTGACAGACAGACAGACGGACAGCGGAGTCTTATTAATAGGGTCCCGTTTTTATGCTTTGGGTACGGAACCCTAAAAACGCTGTCAAACGAACGAACGAGTGAATGTCCCAGCGGCGAGTTTAAGTAGTCCCGTCGGAGCGAACAAAACACATTTTGCCGCGTGCAGTTTCAATTTGACAGCATGGCTTCTCGAACGTTTAAGGCTGCCTAATTGAGAATGCACGCGCTAAAATGTGTTTTGTTCGCTCGGACGGGACTACTTAAACTCGCCGCTGCGATTTCGCTCGTTCGTCCGACCGACCGCCGTTTTTGAAAGAATACTTAACACCCCAGTTTGTATTTTATGTTAATCATGCATTTTACCTTACTTGACTCACTTCGAATATAATTGTGTAGCTATTAGCGACACACTTCTGTTTATCAAAATAAAAGTTTATAAAATAATCCGTGTATCAGTTATCATCAGTATCAGTATGGTATCAGTTAAATATCACTCGTCTAATATCAAAATATCAGTGTACTTACTTAGTGCTACGTGGTGCTACGCATATCAAGAACAGAACGGAATGTCAAGAATCTAGGTATCATTATCAATATCAAATAATAGAAAAATTATCAAGCATATATCACAAAGGATATATGAGTACCTATAACAATAACCCAGACAATATACACACACCTTGTATTTATTTTGTATATACTTTCTGTACTGTATTGCTTTCCTATGTATCACATTTTTAGAGATAAGAGTTACTATTTGAGTTTGGTAATAAAATACTTATTTGAAAAAAAAAAAAACTTATGAAGAATATATATATATATATATATCTATAATATTTTTCGCATTTAAAACCGTAATGAAAGCTGTATTTTTCATCGAACCAATGTTTTTTAAAATACAACAATAATTAATGCTATTCAAAACGATTTCTTATCCGCCGATCTCTTTTTTTACCGATGAATATTCATCGGTTCAACCTGTAACGTTAGTTGCAAAAAAACAGCGATAGATGGCGTTAGTAAACCATCTTAGTTGCAAAATATATCATAATTAAAGAACAAAAAGGTACCTTAACGAAACTTAATCGGGTAAAATAATCGGTTTTAATTATAACCTCGTCGTTAATTCGAGTTTACGGCGTTTACACCGCTAATAATGTGTAAATGTCGCGATACTTCGAGACTGCTATATCTGCTGTCTGTGGTGTTTAATATAATTTTTTTTTTATTATAATTTGATTCGATTCGATTTGAAGAAAAGAATAAAAAGGATAGTTTATCAGAAAAAAACACTAAGAATAATGAGGGCGCCACTACTGGCGTTTGCTCGGCGCAGTCTCAAACTATTGCGATATTTACACATATTACGAGCGTAAACGTAACTTGAATTAACGTCAAGGTTATAATGAACTAGCTTCTGCCCGCGACTTCGTCCGCTTAGAATTAGTAATTTTGCCATCCCACGGGAACACTGTAGCCTATGTATTAATCCAGTGTATAAGCAAATTCCAAATTATATCCAACCAAATTCGTCCGTCCATTTTAGCGAAGAAGTAACAAACTCACGCACGCATAACCATTGTTCGCAGTTTATTAATCTTAATTTTGTATAGAATAATACAAACTGACAATATCCCAAAAAAAGCAAATAGGACGAAGTTCTTCGATCCGGGCTTTGCCGCTCCTATTTACACCCCCGGCGTCCGCGACACACTGCGAAGAACTTTGTCGCTGTATATTATACTTTCATGTATAAACTAAAGTCGCACAATTTCACACTGAACAAATTTTACGATTTAGATGTTAATGCGTAATGTATATTACAGTAGATGTACTCGTAAGTGCCCAATTAGGTTTTAATTCTAAAGTTAAATAGGTAATAAAGAAAAGTTAGGGTATTCAATTTTTTACATGTTTAATTTTCGATACTGGGTGGTCAAGAAATAACTTAACCTTACTTAAGCCTATTCGGATTCTGGATGGTCAAAAAAAAACTTTACCCTAACCTAACCAACTGTACTTACTCCCAGTACATTATAGCTCATAGCTATTAGTTTATTTAACTTCGATACATACCTCTATCCCCCATTTCAACTACTAAGGAATACTTTTTCAAAATCACCAAATGTATTTTTTTTAATAACACCAATTTTAACGTTTATAACTACAAAAATGACGAACTCTCATATAAAATTCTGCATCCCCCTTTTATCCCTTAGGGGTAGTTTTTCCAAAATCACTGTTAGCTGTAAATTTTATTTTTATTAGTATATACCAATTTTGACGTATCTAACTTCACAAAATAAATGCGTTATTGAAGGCGGTTTTTTGTTTTTTAAAACATTTATTTTATTTTTGACTTTTTAGAGATCATAATAAGCTTATGTTCCTAGTCCCACTTCTTAGTTGACATGAAACTTTAAGACATTTCACGATCGCCGCCAGCAACGCCGCGGGGAAGTCATAGTCATATTTAAACAATTAAATGTCCTTCGTTGTAGTCGCTCAACTATCTTAATCGAGATATCTTATCACCACCCTTGAAAAAAGTATCGTTGAGGAGTTCCGGTGGCCATCTGTGGTCTTCATCATCAGTGCCATTTCACCAAATGATACTTTCTGAATGCAAATGCTAGATTTGTTACTAAAAATACTGAAATCGCTATATGTTTGCCTACAATATTTGAAGAGTTCCCTCAATTCCTCACTGATCCCCTTAAAAATTTACCCTTTAGGGTTAATAATATGAGCAGGATTAGTAGGATACTCGTATTAGTAGGATTAGTGGATAATAGCTTCTAGTCTTCGTCCGCTTAGATTTCGATTATAGTTATTCCCTCGGGAACTTTTAAATTTTCCGGGATGAAAAGTAGCCTATGTGTTATTCCAGGGTATAAGCTATCTCCATTCTAAATTTCATCCAAATCCGTCCAGCCGTTGCAGCGTGAAGAGGTAACAAACACACACACACACACACACACACACACAAACTTTCGCATTTATAATATTAGTAGGATAACGATTATTTTACCCGTTTAAGATCCGTTTAGGTACCTTTTGTTCTTATACTATGATATATTCTGCGACAAAGATGGTTTACTAACGCCATCTATCGCTGTTTTTTGCAACTAACGTTACATGTCGAATAATTGCTTTCCTTATCGTTGTATTAAAACATTGGTAACTTTAATGTCTTCGTTAAAAAATACAGCTGTCATTTTGGTTTTAACTGCAGAAAATGAGGGTGACTTAGACGTTTTCTTCTTTAGGTATTTTTGTTAAAATACTTTATCCAAAACCAAGTAACTCTTATGTCTAAAAATGTGATACGACGATGTCGGAAGCACAAAGTTGAAACTTTCGACGTACCTAAACGCTGTTTTGTTACGCATTCTGTGCTAATATCATAATGTTATGTGAACAAAATGGTTTACTAGCGCCATCTACCGTCGTTTATTGTAAACAATGTTGCAGGAAGAATGGGTGTACCTATCGGATATGATCAAGGATCATCATGAACGAGACGATGACTTCCGCTATTGTTACTTCCGCTGCACTGAATGCTTGAACATAACAATATGGATTCCTAACAATGATGTTATTTGTATGAATAAACTCGTAAAAGACAAGTGCGTATGGTTTGAATTGAAGTTGATTCTGATTGGCTGGCTGCCTGAGAGGAAATGAAAGGGGTAAAGGCATGAAATTAAGTACTACAAGGTCTACGAGTATAAGGGCCTGTCTCACAATCGACAAGTAAATTTATCTGTCATTTAAAGTTGGCTTTCACCTTGTCTTTTTTCAAGAGTAAGGCAGAAAAGGGCTAAATTTATCTGTCAAATATGCTTTACTTGTCGATTGTGAAACAGGCGGTTAGACAAATTTATAGCGAATCACATAATGTTTTTAAAATTTCGAAGATCATTTCTTATTAGACATGCAATTTTTTTTTTTTGATTTTTATTATTCTATCGAAATCATTGGAAGAATTGGTTATTGTAGCACGTTCTTTAACGAAGATTTAGTTTAAGTTAAGTTTTTTTTTTTGTGTTGTGAAATAAATACTACATTAAAACCATTTTTGTGACATTCCGTTTCGGTCATTAAAATTAGGTACTTAGTCACTAAAAAAAAGTTGTAGAATATGAAAATAGTATTCCGATAAGATATCGCTTATTGTTATTGGTCCCTAGGGTGAAGTCCTACTTCTGCCCATCCTCCATAAATATTACTTACTGAACTGTACTTACTATTATAAAGTATAGTAAGTAGTAAATACTTTACTACTTCGGACTACTTGGCCCGACTTCAATGAATATCTTAGGAAGTGCCAACCCTACTCTTGCATAACCACGACCGCTAGATCCAGGAATTTCCAATGAACGAGTGCTGACGTCACTGGATGACGTAGCATGGCACTCCATTTAAAGATGGCCAGTCATGCCTTTGTGGAGCTGTGACGTCATTGCTAGACGCGTGAGGGATTTGATAAAAGGTGTTTAAGTGCTTCGAATGCGCTGTAAAAAAAATAACGAGTTTTAGATCGTATTCTAAAACTATATTTCAACTCTCAATAAACGATCGGTTACCATATAGACGAGCAGCGCAAAAAATGTCGTATTAAGTTGCGTATTGTCATTAATATGGCGAATTAGAAAATGGCAAAATGTGTCCTAATGGGTCATTTAGTGCTAATTAACTAACATCTATGCAACTGGGTTAATGTCAATGCATAGGTAATTTTATTTTAAAATGTAGTTTATTTTATGGCGTCGATTGTCTCTATACTAGTAACTAGCTTCTGTCAGCGACTTTGTCCGCTTAGAATTCGTATTTTTGACATCCCACGGGAACCGTTCATTTTCCGGGATAAAAAGTAGCCTATGTTACTCAGGGATAATGTAGCATTCTAATAGTGAAATAATTTTTGAAATCGGTCCAGGAGTTTTTCAGTTTTTTTGTTACAAACATCACAGAATAAGTAATACATAGTACAAGTTCAAACATACAAATCTTTCCTCTTTATAATATTAGTGTAGATTTACCCTAATCCTACTTACGCACGTATATCAAGAGACTTATGAGTGTGGAGAAAGTGAGCGAAGTTTGGATAGTAGCAAGTGGAGGGAAGACGTCTCTACCTACCCCTACGAGAAAGAGGCGTGATTGTATGTTCACTGGTATTACCCCTATATCGGAACACAACACCGCGAATACCTAAGTAGTACCTAGGTTACCAGGTAAAATGTTGGCAGCGGACCGGACGGACCCGGCACAAGATCCTTCGACCCCGGTAAACTGAGAAAACCCATTAAAATTCAGTAAAGGTACCTTTGTTTCGCTACCAACTTAAATTAAGACCTTTGACATCATGGAACCGAACGGCTAATACATTTCAATTATTAATTTCGCTTCACAGATTCTAATTAAACATTTAATATTGGGGCAAAACCATTTTCCCTTTGAATAAATGATCGGCCGAAACTTCAAATCGATCAAGCGCCATAATGTTTGATTCCCTTACAAAATTGACGCCAATGCGTGTTCTAGGCACTGGAAGAGCTTATGAAAATTTTCATTGTGATTACGACATCATACCTAAATTTTAATTAATTTCTCGTTTTGTTCCGTTATATTACCTTTGGGACATCATACATTTTAATTAACTTCACGTTTTGTCCCAATATTACGATTATGCAAAGGAAGGAAACAAGAAGAAAGATAAATAATAATAATGTAGCCATAGTAGGGTAGTGGAACCAGTAATGGACAAGAACCCAATGATGGACACTTGATTCTTATTTTACAGAAGACTAGAGGACGCCCGCGACTTCGTACGCGTAGAATTAGTTTCCCGCTACTCCCCACATTTCTTCCCGTTAGGGGCCGATTTTCGGAAAATCCTTTCTTAGTGCTCACTTACATCATGAAAGGAACTCCTGTACCAAATTTCAAGTTTCTAGGTACTGTAGTTTCGGCTGTAAGTTGATATGTCAGTCAGTCAGTTTTGCCTTTTATATATATAGATAAGGGTTATTCATTTGTTTTTCAACAATCAATTTAGGGCCGTATGAAATTTGAATTAAGAGTGAAGTGTCCATTACTGGTGCTTGTCAGTTAAAAGTGTTCATCGTTGATGCCGTCACCCTACAACGATATACATACGTATATGTATATGTACAGTCAGCATCAAATATAAGGTAACATTCAAAGTGCTCAAATAGTTCGGGACACCATACAATTAGCATGGTGTAACGAACTATTTGAGCACTTTGTATGTTACCTTATATATATGACGCTGACTGTACCCAAAACTCAGAAATAAAATACCCGCGCTCATCACACAAATTATGGCCTGACCGGAGGGCTTATTGTCTAACGCACTCGCAATCGCAACCGGCTTCAAAGTAGAGCAATTGTTTGCATTTTGTGTCTGCACAAGCCTTCAATTTTCAAAATGAAAACGATCGTGATTGCGAGTGCGTTAGACAATAAGCCCTCGGGAATCGACCTCTCGCTTATTTGTGAGTCTTGGATGTTTTCTATATGTATTTAAGGATTTATTTCTCTTTGCACGTATGTTTATCGTTCTGTAGTTCCCATAGTAGAGAGCCTTTTCCGTGGTACCTATTTATTTAATACACTGCTTTTCTCTTTTACAAGTTACATCGAAGGAAGAGTGGAAAAAGTAGAGCAATTTATCGGTTAGCCACTGATCGGTTAATCACTTTAAACTCCAAACACATACACTAATGCTCAATAAGAATTAAGAAGTAATTTCGTAATTTGTTTTGTTTTAAATAGTATCCGCACGCACATTGTGTAAATATCCGATAGGTACATTATATACGAGTAGTCACACAATAAAATTGTTGCAAACCAACTCAATGACTCCCGGGACACCGCACCGCCCACCGGACTCCAAGGGCTCTACTTTGAAATCAGTAAATCGAACTTCGGATCGCCCCGTCACTTTCTTGGGAATTAGTGACGCGTCGAGAACAAAAGGGATAGCAATAGACGAAGTTCGAATTACGGATTTCAAAGAAGAGCCTCTGAACACTTTTCATTTTTAATTGCTCCATTTCCATTGCTTTTTTATGATCAATTTCATTCTCTTCAATTTGATTCAATTCAATTTAATCATTTATTGATAAAATATAAAAATTTACATGTCGTGTTTCATAGTATATAAATATAATAATATTATATTATTCTTATTGCCATTTATTTATGTGACGAAGGATAACAAAGGGCCTTCGTCTTTCAAAAATTAAATTGTCTATGCTAGACTCTAATTGAAAGTCGCTTGTAAACCGAGAACACTTCGAAAGCCATGATTCTGGCGGAACAAGTCGCTAGCGTGTTTCTGCACAGTGTCAGCGCCATCTATCGAGCGAGGAAAGTGAGTTGTACAATTCAGTGCAACTTGTCTTGACTGCAAAAATATATACTTTGACAATCATTAGGAAGTTAAATCCTATAAAATATCTTAGTATGTCAGTCTTTGGTTGTTGTGGACGGCGCGGCGACGGCGATGTCCAGCAGTCCGTGATGGAGCGCTACTTCTGCCGCTTGCGCCCAGTCCCGCTAGTGGCACCCGTAGGTTAGGTTTTTCTAATGTTTAATTTTTGTATTAGCATTGTTATTTTACTTTTATATTTGTTGTAAAAACCTAATTTACTGAAAATTTAATAAATTTCAAAAACTACTCAAGTCAATACTCATCATAAATGTCAATAGTAAGTATAAATTTGATCTTACAAATTCATTTCCTCATAAAATTAATTCATTCACATTTACTTCTATAGTAAGTACCTAATACAGTGACGGTCACGTAATGAGGGACACTTGCGGTTTTCCCATACAATTGCCTTAAAATATGCCTTTTTAATTTTGACGACCAATCAAGTTCTTTACCAATTTTATTGCCAAATACAATTTACTTTAGATCATGAGCTAAGGTTTAAACTTATGTACAGTGAATTACTGTTAAAAAACGGACCTTATATTTTATAGATAATTATTTAAAAACTTAGTGCTGACGAATCCATACAAAGTATTTCAATTTTGTATAAATGCTAAATATTAATATTTTCAAATCCTTATAAAATGAAAGATTCCTTTTCAACAGAGATAAATTGTACATGCATTTAAACTTTACTTTATTAATTAACGATAGGTATATCTAAAAATAAAATTGGTTAAGTACTTTTTGATTGGTTATCAAAATTGAAAAGGCATATTTGTAGGCAATTATATGGGAAAAAGACAAGTGTCCCTAATTCTGTGACCACCACTGGACACTGGATACTACTGTATATTAGTATTAGGTATTATAAGATTGTTTTTTAATATTTGTCTACTACTGGAGTAAAACAGGAACAAAAAACAACCCTCTCCAGCGTCTTACTGAGTCCGATTCGGAATAGAAAAACATTTGCTTACTTCCATTTCCATTGTATTTTTCCACTCCCATTTCTTGGCGCGCAATATATTAACGAATACCGCTCGTCATCATAATTAATGTTTGATAAAGTATAATATATTGTTCGTAGAAATTTGCTAAATGACGATGCCATTTTATGACTAAGTGTCGACATTGGACGTACAAGATAGGGTTCCGTATTTATAAATCTCTTCAAATGCTTGCCTTTATTTTGTGTTATAAATTCAACCGTGTTGCACCTTTTAGCAAGTGCGCAAAGAAGTGCACTAAAGTCACCGTCAAGAATTTGCGAACTATGTAAACAAATTAGTGCTGTTTGACACATAACCTCAAATATTCACCAAGCGTGTTTTTATTAAAAATAACGTATAATGAATAGTTATTTCATCCTTAACTTAATATGACAATAATTATTTAGTGTATAAATGATTGCAAAGACCTCACTTGATTTTTAAAAGTACGTGATTATGGAGTAATCACGGTGAATTGGTTCGTTTGGTTTTGTTTACATAGTTCGCAAATTCTATTGACGGTGACTTTAGCTATTTTAATTAAAAAAAAATGTGCTTCATACACGTCAAATTATTTTACAAAATTCAAAGAATAAAAATATAGTTATTTTATTAGTGACAAATTTTAAGGAAATAACCTTAACAAGTAAAAGCGTCAAACGTCAAACTTGATTCTAGTAGTCTGACAAGAATAGTGTTTGAAATTTATACATTTATAATTACAGTGTACCTATATAAAATTAGAGAAAACTGACCCGAGTCGGGCACATTACTATCCTATAGTTAATTTCCATTTCTGACGGTCTCAAGTACTAGTTACTTAAATTTAACATGCTGTGAAATCTTTACAACATTACATTGAGTACATACCTCTTGGAACGGTCTGTGTAATAGTGCCCGTGGGGCCTGTTGCCGTGATTAATATAAAACACGGAAAAAATCACGTTTGTTAAACGGGACTTAAATTATTTATTTTAGTCTGTTTTTAGTATTTGTTGTTATAACGGCAACGGAAATACATCTGTGAAAATTTCAACTGGCTAGCTATCACGGTTCATGAGATACAGCCTGGAGGCTGACAGACAGACAGACAGATAGACGGACAGTGGAGTCTTAGTAATAGGTAATAGGGTCCCGTTTTTACCCTTTGGGTACGGACTAGTGATGGGCGTTGCAAAGACGAACCGTTTTAGGGTGAAGACACATCTATCAGCACCGATTCGAATTTCGTCTATAGAAAATGGCTGTTTTGTATGAAGATGCGTACGCATGCGAAAGCAGAACTGATGCGTACGCATCTTCATACAAAACAGCCATTTTCTATAGACGAAATGCGAATCGGTGCTGATAAATGTGTCTTCACCCTTAAAAGACCGTTTTGTGTTCCGCGACGATAGGACCGTTTTACGTTTCGTTCTAAAGCAGTCTTCGTCGCGCAACTAGTTCTCGCATTGTTTGACGCGAATTTGTACTTAAAGTCTATATCCATAGAGCCTAGAACGTAAGTCTATATCCATAGAGCCTAGAACGTAATGAGATCATTGCGACGAAGTAACCGCAAGTCCGCATTCGCAACCATTCCACTTCACTCGTCTTCGAGACGAACGTCGACGAGATGAGTTTACGTTTCACTCGTTCGATCGTCCTGTGCGTCGTCTTCCGTTGCCCGTCCCCATACAATGAAACCAGTTGCGAACGAGGACCGTTTCGAGGACTAGTTTTCATTCTAGAGAAAACGGTTGCGTTTCGTTGTCAAAAAATTCGACAACGACCCACGACTAATACGGACGGAACCCTATAAAGGAACAGTACTCACACGTTGTTAAAATTAATCAGTGATATCTTAGGCCCAAGTCTGTGCTTTGAACGATTTAAACGAGACGAGACGTAGGTCGTAAAGGACTTACATCGTTCAAAAATATATAAGAGAAAAATTAACCTATGATATGATTTAGCTATAATAGCTGGTAATCGGACCCCATCAATGTGAGGGAACAAGTCGTTAGCATGTTCCGACACGTAACAGCGCCATCTATCGAGCATTTTATATCTGTTTCGTTCGTAGGATATATAAAAAGTAAAAGCGATAATTAATTATGAACGTATTGTTAAAGTATTAATGTATGATTATTTTATTAACGAGTTACGACCAATATTACTAATTAATCTAAATAACGCATCCGTAGACTATCGGCTTATGACGTATAAACTTAATAACTGCCATTGCAAAATAGCTCTTGGACCCTTGACACAAGGTCCCTGTAAACAATCGCTTAAGATTATACGAACTAATATTGGCGAATTGGCGATTTGGATGCACGGGTAATCTGAATATCGAAAGTTAATATAAGTATCTAAAGTTAAAATATCGGATATCGGTGTCCAAAACATCGAAAGTCGAAATATCGAACTCTAAATAAACTAGACGCATGAGCGGCCTGCACACGTAAAGTTCGGACCGCGGGAAACGCCACGCGCCGTTCCAATCTTCGTTCCCAACCGTACGAGTAAATGCGACTGTAATAGTAAATAGTAACAAATGAACGGTTTGGAACGAAGATTGGAACGGTGCGTGGCGTTTCCCGCGGTCCGAACTTTACGTGTAAAGGCCGCTATCTGTCGACAACCAGCAGAAGAGTAATCGATACTGATGTTATATTCTCTACCTACCGGTAGAGGGTGCTGTAAGCAACTCAGATAGCGCCATCTATCGACAACTATCGACAAGAAACAGAAGTAACCAATATTAATAGTAGAGAGACACTATCCACCAGTAGAGGGCGCAGTTAACTAACATTGCAAAGTGGTGTGGTGAATGTCAAATATGTCAAGTATACAGAGTATCTTACCTCTGCTCACTTCATTATACCGACTATGACTTTATATGTGCGAATGTTTCAAGCAGGGACCCGACCACCCATTCCCCGGTAAAAGCCTTTAAAAGACTTACCTCTCAAAGTATAACACACTAAAAGAATAACCTGTTTGGAAGAAATATATGACTTAGTTATATGATAAACTAACCATTCACATAAGGGAAACCTAAAGAGCTAAGGCTCAGCCGGTCAGCAGTACCTAATTATATGAAAATAGTTATTGCATAACCAAATATAAGGGTAACCCAAGTGTAACCCTTGTAAATAGCGCTTTAAAAAGCAAATAGAACGTCTTTTTTAAGTAAAATCCTTATAAAAAATCCATTCGACACCCCTTGAATGGGATAGCGGGCCGGTCCCTGGGGCTCTACTTTGAAATCAGTAATTCGAACTTCGTCTATTGCTATCCCTTTTGCTCTCGACGCGTCACTAATTCGCAAGAAAGTGACGGGGCGATACGAAGTTCGAATGAGTTACAATTAACGTACTCGATAGCGAGTCAAAGCTGTCCCTCGCAGACCTCGCAAGTATTCTTATAGAGTGCGAGGGACAGAGCATTCGACTCGCTAGCGAGTACGGTAATTATAACTCATGGTAAGGGTACTGATAAAAACCGGCTAAGTGCGAGTCGGACTCCCGCACGAAGGGTTCTGTACCATTATCTATACAACATTTGCAAAAAATTGCAAAAAGTCACGGTTTTATTGTATGGGAGCCCCCCTTAAATATTTATTTTATTCTGTTTTAAGCGTTGGCCGTCGCTACTGACGTTCCGCGCGCCTGTTGTTGCAACCGCGGTCGGCCGTGAAAATTAAGAAAATGCCTCGTTGCGTGATAATAAACTGCAATAGCCCAAAAAAGCGACGAATTTGAATCGATTTTGCGCGGAAAACGGAGAGTTCTCTTCTTTTATGACGTCCCAGTTGGTAGAAAAAAGTGACACGTATGGTTTACATACAGATTGAGAGGTGTTTACGTTATCTTATCTACATACGTATGTGTATTTATATCTGTGGTTGTAATAGTGTACCTACACCTCTGTAACATTATACATTATACTATACTATAGCAATAAATTACTGATTACTTGACAGTAATGGCGGCTGAGTGAGTTATACCATAACACGTCAAAGACACTAAAGTTTATGCTTTGAACCAACCATACGAGACGTAGGTCGTAAAGGACGAACGTCGTTCAAAAATTAATAATTTAAAAATGAAACTTATGATTATCGATGAAGATACATAATATTTGGACGCCATGATTGTGGGGATACAAGTCGTTAGCGTGTTCCCGCACGTAACAGCGCCATCTATCGAGCATTTTTTTTCTGTTTCGTTCGTATTATAATGTAACAAATAAAACCGGGTAAGAGCATGCCGGACCATGCTCAGGGGCTCTACTTTGAAATCAGTTATTCGAACTTCGGATCGCCCCGTCACTTTCTTGCGAATTAGTGACGCGTCGAGAGCAAAAGGGATAGCAATAGACGAAGTTCGAATTACGGATTTCAAAGTAGAGCCTCAGTGTAGGGTTCCGAAGCAGACCTCGCGACAAACTTAACTTTGCCGTTGGAAAACTGTCATCACCATACATCGACATAGGTCGAGGTCAGTTTACCAACGCACCGCAAATAAGTTTTCGGGAGGTATAAACATTTAAACCGTTTGTAACTCAAGAACCAATGAAGTCTACTTAGTCGTGATAAATAGTTTTCCTATTAAATTCATTATAATAATATGTGCTTTCATTCAAGATTATTTTTATGATTTTTAGTAAGTAAGTATTTGTAGTTTTGGCTGTAAGCTTAATATTTCATAAACGGATCCCGTAATCGAAAAATTGTTTTACAAACCTGCAATATTTTTGAAAGACCTATCTAACGATACCCCGCACTATGGGGTAGAAGAGAAAAAAAAACATCCCCACGTTACGTCTAGGGGAGGTACATTTTTTTTTTCAAGATTTTGTTTTACCACATTGTTGGCGTGACTAATATGTATATTCATGCCAAATTACAGCTTTCTAGTACTAAGAGTCTCTGAGCTAGACTGCGGACGGACGGACATGGCGAACCTATAAGGGTTCCTAGTTTGACTACGGAACCCTAAGAAACGATAATACTATTAGAATGTATTATTGACGCATTAATGCATGATTAATAATGTGTTACGATCAATATTACTCAATAATACGTCATACAAAAGTAATAATTGCCATTGCAAAATAGCTTTTAGATCCTTGAAACAAGGTTTCTATCAACAAACTATAGATATTAGCGATTAGAATGCACAGAGGATAGGGAATGCTCATGTTATGTGCAAACCTTGGCCAGATGTTAGGATGCATTCACACTGCAATAATCTATACTATTTTCAACTTATCTATCTTATTTAAATATGTATTTTTAGTTATGGTAGGTTCGTGCAGAGTCCGTCCGGATATCTACTACCTCATCGTTTAACCTACCGCCAAGCAGCAGTGTTCGCATTGTTGTGTTCCGATGTAAATAAAATTTAATAAAAAAGGTTTGTTTACTGAACATTATTGCACCTTCGGTAGAACAAGGGCACAATGTACAATATGATTATAGGGGCAATTGTGCCCTTGTCCTACCAAGGGTGCAATATTATGTTAATTTCGAAATACATTGCTTATGACTTATGACTCGTGGGGCCAGAACAACGGTTACCAATTACAAATGTCCTGCGTTTGTGCTGGCTATGATAGCACATTTATATATTTTTTAGTTAAATTAAAACTACTTACTATTATTATTACTAAATATTTAACTAAGCAAAAGGCTAGATGATGTCAGTGCAGAATCTGCTGGAGTTGAGTACAGTTGAGGAAATTGATTCCTAGACCACTTTGGACTATGTCAAAGTGACACTGTAAATAAAATAATAAGAAGGTTTTTTTTATTCGATAAATACAGATATTTATACACCGTGTTTTTTTTATTTCGATCAATTTTAGGGATTCTTTAGATCAAATAAAGTTAATTCCTCCAAGAAACTAGTGTACTAACTCCTACCGTTTCGAAACAAATCAATTATTAAATTTAATCACTAATTAACGTTAAACCAATGTAAAAGGTTCATAATCCATAAACAAATATTTGTTTTTAAAATCCTGTGAGAAAAGAGTTTCTGATTCTTACGTGGGCATCTGCACCAAAATCGAGGATCGAATAGTCTTAGTTCTGTCCTTTTCTCTTTCGTTGGTTACGAATGGAGAAAAAGTGTCACGGAGCCCTTCAAATTTTCGGTCAAGCGTGAGCGTGCGTTACGTTTCACTGCTCCCGTGCTTTGACCATCAATGAAATATTTAATTATTTTGTATGGGATACAGAAACAACTTTTTTTTCCAATGTCGTAAAACGGTTTAAGGGATAAGTTTACGTTAATGTTCCAAGCACTATGACGAAGTTAAAGCAAATGGACACAAACACCCTGTATAGGTAGCTTCACTGTGGACAAGCCTTACTATTAATTAAAGCGTCCGCCATTTTGATCCTCTCGGATTTACGAACTATGTGGTAATTTAAACATTGCATTAACGGCATTTATGCTTGTAGGCTATTCATAATCCGGTTAGAAGGACCATGTTTCATAAAGTGATTAGGTAGTTAGGGCTTATTTATCTAACCTCGACATGTTAGTTTATAGGTATATAGCTATAGTTTGTTTCACATAATAATAATGATATCTATTATGTCGCTTTCGAAGAACACCACTGAAATACCAAATATTAAAAACCAAACAAAATGTAATTTGGCATAAAATAAAACAGTTTACAAGCACAAATAGTTTTATAAACCAAGTTTTTTTTACTTACGGCCAAAATGGTCTCAATTTTATTCAGTGACGCTGGTTTTCAGTGAGACCAACGCCAATTTTGAAAATCGAATTTCGAAGTAACGTTAACTCCATCCCTGTCTCTCGTCATTCGAGTAAAACAAGAGAAAGAGTTGGAGCTAACTTCGATTTTTAAAGTTGGGCCGCAGGTAATTGTACTGTGAAAGGCAATATTACTGTACTCTAAATTTAAGTTAAGTTACTTCTTTTGAATAAGCACTAAAACCGAAGGAAAAATACCAAGTTCTAGTCGCTTCGGATCATGACTAGGGGATGCAATTTAACTGGTTATTAGACGTCTTTGTATTAAAATAACCGGTTAAAACCGGTTATCACCGGTTATTTGTATTCCCTAATTATGACATGACGTGGTGATAGGACCGTGGGCCAGTTCCGTTCGGATCGGTACCACCATGTTATCCTTTAACCTATCGTCAAGCAGCAGTGTTCACATTGTTGTGTTCCGGTGTAGGGTTAAGAAGACCGGTAAAATACTAGCATATAGGGATTCCATCACTAAGAAGACACGCATTTTCGGTCTTAGCGGCCTCCATACAAGAATGCCACAGAACCTTCATGTGCGAGTCCGACTCTAACTTGGCCAGTTTCATCGCAGAGACAAGAACAAACCAAATCGGCTTGGCAACGTAGGGCTCATTAACGAAGTCATCGGTCGCAACAATAATATTGCTGTGACCAAGATCTTTTCACGGTCAACAATACCTACACGCTACAAACGAACGTCAACATCCTGTATGCAAACCGAAATATCTCGGGAATTCGGTCCGAAGTACCGCGGTGCAAACATCTGCTCCCGACACACTTGTGTTATTTATGAAAAAGATGCACCGTCGACTACTAAGATATGTCTCCAATTTTGCACCTTATTACAGTGTACCAAGTATAAATAAATAAATATCAGGGGACAACGAAACACCAATTGACCTAGTCCCAAACTAAGCTCTAGGCTTTTTTTCGTTGGTAATCGCATGAAGGGCCAAAGACAAAAGTCCTTGCTTTTGTTTGCTGTTATTAATTAATTACTTATAGAAAAAGAAAAAGGGGCAGTGGTGAAAATCCTTTCCGAAGAACTGGGAATGGAGGGCCCTGAGGGCCCTGCAAAGATGCACTACGCTAACTAGCGTTTCTATTCGTTCCGTTTTTCACCAATCGCGTCACTGGTAGATCACGTGACTTTCCGTATTACGTCATCTACCAGTGACGCAATTGGTTTAAACACGAATCGAATAGAAACGCTACTGAGCGTATTGCATCTTGGCAGGGCCCTCAGGTACTGCCGGGCTCGCACCGGCTAAAAACACCAATGCCCCTATTACCAACTAGAATTCAGACTCTCGCGGATACTACCTTATCCGTGTACGTGTAGTTTACTTATCCGTGGGGCTTTTCCAAAAAAGGGGGGATAGGAGTGGGGGTTGGGATGGGTGGGGACTTATAACTATGTGAGTCGCGGAGTACAGACTATACGGGCTTTCTTTTTTTGCCCGACAACGGAAGGGTTGGGTCGGAGATCTTTTTTGGACCGTATGGTCCTGGAATAGGAAATAGGATAGTTTTTGTCCCGGAAAATTGGACATTTTCTGAAGGAGCAGCAATAAACGAGTTCTACGCAGTGGGCGTCGCGGGCAGAAGCTGGTATAAGTGAAACACTTTCATTTACTTAAGTTTTTCATCTATAATACCTAGATAAAAACCCCCAATACAATGGTGACTCCTTTAAGAGCTAATATCTCTTAAACGGCCTAACCAATTTTTGTATAACCTCCGTTAAGAATCATTCCGATTAAGCTAGCTTCCTTTTAAAAAACCGTCTGAATTGGGCCATTCAGTTAGTAGACATATAAATACACAGATCTACGCGAAACGTATAAAATTATGTTTACGACGGGAGTTGAAAACAAAAACGTGAGCGCGCCATTCTTTAACTGGCTCGACGGCGTCGCGGAGCTGTCTTTCGATATTTGTTAAGATCTGTGGTACGTTCTATCACAGAATAAGTAATTGTACAAGGTTCTATGAAGGTCCAATAATTGAATATAAGGTTCTTAATTGAAAGTACTTTATCAAAACCCTTTCCAATCAACCGACGATTATATTATAAGATACATTTCACCAAAGTTTGACTAGATAGGTACTTTACCAACGAAAATTTAATTAAAAGTACAATCGTAACCCTTGTAAATAGCGCTTTAAAAAGCAAATAGAACGTCTTTTTTAAGTAAAATCGTTATAAAAAATCCATTCGACACCCCTTGAATGGGATAGCGGGCCGGTCCCTGGGGCTCTACTTTGAAATCAGTAATTCGAACTTCGTCTATTGCTATCCCTTTTGCTCTCGACGCGTCACTAATTCGCAAGAAAGTGACGGGGCGATACGAAGTTCGAATGAGTTACAATTAACGTACTCGATAGCGAGTCAAAGCTGTCCCTCGCAGACCTCGCAAGTATTCTTATAGAGTGCGAGGGACAGAGCATTCGACTCGCTAGCGAGTACGGTAATTATAACTCATGGTAAGGGTACTGATAAAAACCGGCTAAGTGCGAGTCGGACTCCCGCACGAAGGGTTCTGTACCATTATCTATACAACATTTGCAAAAAATTGCAAAAAGTCACGGTTTTATTGTATGGGAGCCCCCCTTAAATATTTATTTTATTCTGTTTTAAGCGTTGGCCGTCGCTACTGACGTTCCGCGCGCCTGTTGTTGCAACCGCGGTCGGCCGTGAAAATTAAGAAAATGCCTCGTTGCGTGATAATAAACTGCAATAGCCCAAAAAAGCGACGAATTTGAATCGATTTTGCGCGGAAAACGGAGAGTTCTCTTCTTTTATGACGTCCCAGTTGGTAGAAAAAAGTGACACGTATGGTTTACATACAGATTGAGAGGTGTTTACGTTATCTTATCTACATACGTATGTGTATTTATATCTGTGGTTGTAATAGTGTACCTACACCTCTGTAACATTATACATTATACTATACTATAGCAATAAATTACTGATTACTTGACAGTAATGGCGGCTGAGTGAGTTATACCATAACACGTCAAAGACACTAAAGTTTATGCTTTGAACCAACCATACGAGACGTAGGTCGTAAAGGACGAACGTCGTTCAAAAATTAATAATTTAAAAATGAAACTTATGATTATCGATGAAGATACATAATATTTGGACGCCATGATTGTGGGGATACAAGTCGTTAGCGTGTTCCCGCACGTAACAGCGCCATCTATCGAGCATTTTTTTTCTGTTTCGTTCGTATTATAATGTAACAAATAAAACCGGGTAAGAGCATGCCGGACCATGCTCAGGGGCTCTACTTTGAAATCAGTTATTCGAACTTCGGATCGCCCCGTCACTTTCTTGCGAATTAGTGACGCGTCGAGAGCAAAAGGGATAGCAATAGACGAAGTTCGAATTACGGATTTCAAAGTAGAGCCTCAGTGTAGGGTTCCGAAGCAGACCTCGCGACAAACTTAACTTTGCCGTTGGAAAACTGTCATCACCATACATCGACATAGGTCGAGGTCAGTTTACCAACGCACCGCAAATAAGTTTTCGGGAGGTATAAACATTTAAACCGTTTGTAACTCAAGAACCAATGAAGTCTACTTAGTCGTGATAAATAGTTTTCCTATTAAATTCATTATAATAATATGTGCTTTCATTCAAGATTATTTTTATGATTTTTAGTAAGTAAGTATTTGTAGTTTTGGCTGTAAGCTTAATATTTCATAAACGGATCCCGTAATCGAAAAATTGTTTTACAAACCTGCAATATTTTTGAAAGACCTATCTAACGATACCCCGCACTATGGGGTAGAAGAGAAAAAAAAACATCCCCACGTTACGTCTAGGGGAGGTACATTTTTTTTTTCAAGATTTTGTTTTACCACATTGTTGGCGTGACTAATATGTATATTCATGCCAAATTACAGCTTTCTAGTACTAAGAGTCTCTGAGCTAGACTGCGGACGGACGGACATGGCGAACCTATAAGGGTTCCTAGTTTGACTACGGAACCCTAAGAAACGATAATACTATTAGAATGTATTATTGACGCATTAATGCATGATTAATAATGTGTTACGATCAATATTACTCAATAATACGTCATACAAAAGTAATAATTGCCATTGCAAAATAGCTTTTAGATCCTTGAAACAAGGTTTCTATCAACAAACTATAGATATTAGCGATTAGAATGCACAGAGGATAGGGAATGCTCATGTTATGTGCAAACCTTGGCCAGATGTTAGGATGCATTCACACTGCAATAATCTATACTATTTTCAACTTATCTATCTTATTTAAATATGTATTTTTAGTTATGGTAGGTTCGTGCAGAGTCCGTCCGGATATCTACTACCTCATCGTTTAACCTACCGCCAAGCAGCAGTGTTCGCATTGTTGTGTTCCGATGTAAATAAAATTTAATAAAAAAGGTTTGTTTACTGAACATTATTGCACCTTCGGTAGAACAAGGGCACAATGTACAATATGATTATAGGGGCAATTGTGCCCTTGTCCTACCAAGGGTGCAATATTATGTTAATTTCGAAATACATTGCTTATGACTTATGACTCGTGGGGCCAGAACAACGGTTACCAATTACAAATGTCCTGCGTTTGTGCTGGCTATGATAGCACATTTATATATTTTTTAGTTAAATTAAAACTACTTACTATTATTATTACTAAATATTTAACTAAGCAAAAGGCTAGATGATGTCAGTGCAGAATCTGCTGGAGTTGAGTACAGTTGAGGAAATTGATTCCTAGACCACTTTGGACTATGTCAAAGTGACACTGTAAATAAAATAATAAGAAGGTTTTTTTTATTCGATAAATACAGATATTTATACACCGTGTTTTTTTTATTTCGATCAATTTTAGGGATTCTTTAGATCAAATAAAGTTAATTCCTCCAAGAAACTAGTGTACTAACTCCTACCGTTTCGAAACAAATCAATTATTAAATTTAATCACTAATTAACGTTAAACCAATGTAAAAGGTTCATAATCCATAAACAAATATTTGTTTTTAAAATCCTGTGAGAAAAGAGTTTCTGATTCTTACGTGGGCATCTGCACCAAAATCGAGGATCGAATAGTCTTAGTTCTGTCCTTTTCTCTTTCGTTGGTTACGAATGGAGAAAAAGTGTCACGGAGCCCTTCAATTTTTCGGTCAAGCGTGAGCGTGCGTTACGTTTCACTGCTCCCGTGCTTTGACCATCAATGAAATATTTAATTATTTTGTATGGGATACAGAAACAACTTTTTTTTCCAATGTCGTAAAACGGTTTAAGGGATAAGTTTACGTTAATGTTCCAAGCACTATGACGAAGTTAAAGCAAATGGACACAAACACCCTGTATAGGTAGCTTCACTGTGGACAAGCCTTACTATTAATTAAAGCGTCCGCCATTTTGATCCTCTCGGATTTACGAACTATGTGGTAATTTAAACATTGCATTAACGGCATTTATGCTTGTAGGCTATTCATAATCCGGTTAGAAGGACCATGTTTCATAAAGTGATTAGGTAGTTAGGGCTTATTTATCTAACCTCGACATGTTAGTTTATAGGTATATAGCTATAGTTTGTTTCACATAATAATAATGATATCTATTATGTCGCTTTCGAAGAACACCACTGAAATACCAAATATTAAAAACCAAACAAAATGTAATTTGGCATAAAATAAAACAGTTTACAAGCACAAATAGTTTTATAAACCAAGTTTTTTTTACTTACGGCCAAAATGGTCTCAATTTTATTCAGTGACGCTGGTTTTCAGTGAGACCAACGCCAATTTTGAAAATCGAATTTCGAAGTAACGTTAACTCCATCCCTGTCTCTCGTCATTCGAGTAAAACAAGAGAAAGAGTTGGAGCTAACTTCGATTTTTAAAGTTGGGCCGCAGGTAATTGTACTGTGAAAGGCAA
The DNA here is from genome assembly GCA_948252455.1 of Acleris cristana. Classification (NCBI taxonomy): domain Eukaryota; kingdom Metazoa; phylum Arthropoda; class Insecta; order Lepidoptera; family Tortricidae; genus Acleris; species Acleris cristana. The sequence continues at coordinate 2,599,680 of OX411774.1, read as the reverse complement.
TATTACTGTACTCTAAATTTAAGTTAAGTTACTTCTTTTGAATAAGCACTAAAACCGAAGGAAAAATACCAAGTTCTAGTCGCTTCGGATCATGACTAGGGGATGCAATTTAACTGGTTATTAGACGTCTTTGTATTAAAATAACCGGTTAAAACCGGTTATCACCGGTTATTTGTATTCCCTAATTATGACATGACGTGGTGATAGGACCGTGGGCCAGTTCCGTTCGGATCGGTACCACCATGTTATCCTTTAACCTATCGTCAAGCAGCAGTGTTCACATTGTTGTGTTCCGGTGTAGGGTTAAGAAGACCGGTAAAATACTAGCATATAGGGATTCCATCACTAAGAAGACACGCATTTTCGGTCTTAGCGGCCTCCATACAAGAATGCCACAGAACCTTCATGTGCGAGTCCGACTCTAACTTGGCCAGTTTCATCGCAGAGACAAGAACAAACCAAATCGGCTTGGCAACGTAGGGCTCATTAACGAAGTCATCGGTCGCAACAATAATATTGCTGTGACCAAGATCTTTTCACGGTCAACAATACCTACACGCTACAAACGAACGTCAACATCCTGTATGCAAACCGAAATATCTCGGGAATTCGGTCCGAAGTACCGCGGTGCAAACATCTGCTCCCGACACACTTGTGTTATTTATGAAAAAGATGCACCGTCGACTACTAAGATATGTCTCCAATTTTGCACCTTATTACAGTGTACCAAGTATAAATAAATAAATATCAGGGGACAACGAAACACCAATTGACCTAGTCCCAAACTAAGCTCTAGGCTTTTTTTCGTTGGTAATCGCATGAAGGGCCAAAGACAAAAGTCCTTGCTTTTGTTTGCTGTTATTAATTAATTACTTATAGAAAAAGAAAAAGGGGCAGTGGTGAAAATCCTTTCCGAAGAACTGGGAATGGAGGGCCCTGAGGGCCCTGCAAAGATGCACTACGCTAACTAGCGTTTCTATTCGTTCCGTTTTTCACCAATCGCGTCACTGGTAGATCACGTGACTTTCCGTATTACGTCATCTACCAGTGACGCGATTGGTTTAAACACGAATCGAATAGAAACGCTACTGAGCGTATTGCATCTTGGCAGGGCCCTCAGGTACTGCCGGGCTCGCACCGGCTAAAAACACCAATGCCCCTATTACCAACTAGAATTCAGACTCTCGCGGATACTACCTTATCCGTGTACGTGTAGTTTACTTATCCGTGGGGCTTTTCCAAAAAAGGGGGGATAGGAGTGGGGGTTGGGATGGGTGGGGACTTATAACTATGTGAGTCGCGGAGTACAGACTATACGGGCTTTCTTTTTTTGCCCGACAACGGAAGGGTTGGGTCGGAGATCTTTTTTGGACCGTATGGTCCTGGAATAGGAAATAGGATAGTTTTTGTCCCGGAAAATTGGACATTTTCTGAAGGAGCAGCAATAAACGAGTTCTACGCAGTGGGCGTCGCGGGCAGAAGCTGGTATAAGTGAAACACTTTCATTTACTTAAGTTTTTCATCTATAATACCTAGATAAAAACCCCCAATACAATGGTGACTCCTTTAAGAGCTAATATCTCTTAAACGGCCTAACCAATTTTTGTATAACCTCCGTTAAGAATCATTCCGATTAAGCTAGCTTCCTTTTAAAAAACCGTCTGAATTGGGCCATTCAGTTAGTAGACATATAAATACACAGATCTACGCGAAACGTATAAAATTATGTTTACGACGGGAGTTGAAAACAAAAACGTGAGCGCGCCATTCTTTAACTGGCTCGACGGCGTCGCGGAGCTGTCTTTCGATATTTGTTAAGATCTGTGGTACGTTCTATCACAGAATAAGTAATTGTACAAGGTTCTATGAAGGTCCAATAATTGAATATAAGGTTCTTAATTGAAAGTACTTTATCAAAACCCTTTCCAATCAACCGACGATTATATTATAAGATACATTTCACCAAAGTTTGACTAGATAGGTACTTTACCAACGAAAATTTAATTAAAAGTACAATCGGACACAGATTACTTTTCGAACAACTTTCAGGTACACTAACGATCACTTAAATCGGGTCATTGCTCTTACAAATTTACTTACTCTGCGTCCAGTTTTCAAAGACCTCGAGAGTAATTCTAAAATAGAGGCGCGGCAAGACGATTAACAACTGTCAAACTTTTTTGACAGACTTGATTACGGCGTCGAATATTGAGACTTACGGTGTGTCTAATTGTTCATTCAAGTCAGAAATGAGTGATTCGATTAGAACTTTGGAAAGTATAGGGTTTGAAATATTGATGAGTTTAATCAGCACGAAGATTTATACACATGTAAAGAATAAACATACCGCACGTTAAATGCAACAGTGTCATTAAATTACGAAATATCTGGTATCAGATTCATGATTCATTTCCCAAAAATAGCTTACGGGCAAACGCTTTTTTTCCGAAACTGTAAATATTTCAACCGAAACCGAAAACTCTATTTGAATAGTGACGTTATTGCAGTTAACAAGAATTAACTTGTGTATGAGTTCCTTTTTTGCATAGAGTCACTGTTGGATTTCACGTGCGCGACATCGTCTTTATCTTGCTTTCTCAGTCAGCTTCACTATCCATCGATAAGCTAATTAAGATAGCAAGATGAACACGAACGTGAGATAGGCCGCATGCTTCTCGTGATAATTGCGTCGCTGCAATAGCTCTCGGCTCAAAAATGTTAGAAACAATACGTCAATGGATTGCTACAAGCATGCGAACAATGAAACTGAGCCTTATCAGACACAATACATTTATGCACTAGATCTGTAATCGGTTACTTTATATTGAGTCGGAATTTTCGTATCCTAACTTTTTAATTTGTATGGTTTTCATTACTTAAAAATACATTTTTTCTAAAACCCTTATTATTTACTTACTAACTGACCAGCAAGGGACATAAAAGAAGGTTTGTATCATTGTAGTATTCGTAAACTTGTTTATTATGATTATGAGCTGTCATAGTGCTCCTAGATTTATCTGATTTGACCTGAGGGCTTATTGTCTAACTCGCAATCACGATCGTTTTCATTTTGAAAATCGAAGGCTTGTCTGCATACAAAATGAAAACAATTGCTCCACTTTGAGGCTGGTTGCGATTGCGAGTGCGTTAGACAATAGCCCCTCTGTTATGGTATTGTACTTAGCTCGGCCGCCATTACTGTCAAGTAAATAAGAGCTATCAAAACGTTGACAATACGATAACTGGTCAAAAACGATATGGTTTTTATCGTGTTGAATAGAGGTCATGTAGTTTTGTACGATATCAAATAACACGCTGTAACGTCACGCCGAGCAACAACGGAAATTCCTTACCAGTTATAGTATATATATTAATTTAAAAATCGTAAAAATTTACCTGCGATGTGATTCTCTTAAGCGTATCACTTTTCAACTCTAATCTTATGAACCGGCGAGTTTAAGTAGTCCCGTCAAAGCGAACAAAACACACTTTACCTCGTGCAATCTCAATTATAGGCAGCTTTATACGATACTAGAGGACGCCCGCGACTTCGTACGCGTAGAATTAGTTTCCCGCTACTCCCCCCATTTCTTCCCGTTGGGGGTCGATTTTCGGAAAACCCTTTCTTAGTGCTCACTTACATCATGAAAGGAACCCCTGTACCAAATTTCAAGTTTCTAGGTACAGTAGTTTCGGCTGTGCGTTGATATGTCAGTCAGTCAGTTTAGCCTTTTATATATATAGATATATATATATATATATAGAAGAGCTCTGCTCACTTCTCAGCGCACATTTTTTTGCCAACGAAACATCGATCCCACGCCTGCTCTTAGCTTTTTAGTATATTTGCAACTATCGTGGTTTGTGCGAAATATCTCCTACTCTATAGAATTGCCTTTGGAGCGTTACGTCATCAAAACAATCGCTATCGAAACGCGATGTTTGTACAACTCGCTGTGTTTGCAGTTACCGCAGACGACGCGATTGAGTCATCCTGCCCCAGGTTTCACCCAGTTTTATGGCATACCGGAATAGGTTATAGCGTTTTCAATCTGATACGCCACACCAGGGTCTCTATTCCCGACGGTAAAAACGATATCGTAGTTGACCTGCGCCACCTGTAGTTTTTGATCTGTCACCGTTTTGATAGCTCTTATTTACTTAACAGTAATGACGGCTGACGTCATAACAATACCTTAACAGGTAAACTACGATATCGTTTATACCGCCTAGAATAGAGGCGCTTTTATGGTATTGTTATGACGTCAGACGCCATTACTGTCAAGTAAATAAGAGCTATCAAAACGGTGACAGATCAAAAACTATATTGTTTTTACCGTGTTGAATAGAGGCCCAGGGCCTTTATTCTAAGCGGTATATCAAAAACTATATTGTTTTTACCGTGTTGAATAGAGGTCCAGGGCCTTTATTCTAAGCGGTAAAAACCATATCGCCTTTTAACTTATATCGTATTGTCAACGTTTTGATAGCTCTTATTTACTTGACAGTAATGGAGGCCGAGTTATAAAAATTGTAGATATGCTTTTTTTACCGCGTAGAATCTCGGCCCAGGCCGAACGATAATGTCTTTCACATGTTATCGTATTGTTTTTAACCCGAATGCCATTACTGACAAGTAAATGAGAGCTATGGTAACGGTGACAATACTATAACATGTCAAAGGCTATATGGTTTTACCCCGTAGAACAAAGACCCAGTCGAATTGACGTTGCGTGGTCGCATGTATTTAAGTATGTTATCTATATGTGTATCGTTGTCTTGTGATGATGATGATTTTTCCGATCGTTTTCGGCCACGGCGACGACTTTGCGCTGGTGCACCCGAAGATGGCTTATGTAGCCAATGTTTGCAGCGAACTCTCGTGGACACTGAGGTTGTCTAGTACCCATAGTACAAGCCTAGAGTTTAGTTTGGCACTTCGTCAATTTATGTGAGATTATCCGCTGATATTTATTTATAATGGCGACCTCTATTCTCAGAACTGATATGTCTTAAACGGCCCTACTGATTAACACTGACTATCCCAATTAACATTATTTAGCTAAAAAAATACCACGTTGATTTGGTCCGTCTTTTAGTACCTTCGTTGTCACAGACGGACATGCAGATGCACTAATGCACAGTCACATATCCACGTGTTTATATCGCAATTTATATTAAGTATCATGAGATAGATTTTATAAGATTTGTATGATGGCAGAGTACCAGGTTTTGCTTAAGGTGATCAAAGCTATACGCTGAGTCATTTCCCTTTTGCTCTGCTGCAACGCATTCATTCTTTTGGCAACGTATGTGTAATGTTAGTGTCATAGTGCTTATTTTTATGATGTCTATTGTATTTGTGATTTGTAGTATGCAAATAAACGTTTTATCTATCAATGTTACATTACACGGGAACAACCTAAAGTCTCGATAATCAATTAAGGAATTCAGATAATCGAGAAATAGTAGGCTACCAATATTCCGAGCATGATATTTAATAGGTATGCTAGTGATACTTTAATTGTAATTAGTTTAATGTATATAATGTACAATATATTATTTTCAGGTTATTAGACAATCCTCTTTCCTTTTTTCCTCAGCATTTTATTTTTGTATTTAAAACAGTGGGGGTTATAATCAGGGTATAAGTCAATTGTGTTGTAGTCATTATCATCTACCAATTAAAACTATGTTCATGATTAAAGAGTATGTTGAAGAGGTTGATGAATATAGAGGAAACGAAAGTTGTATATTAAGACCGGTGCAACTGGCGTTCCATAGTCTTTGTCTATCCTATTTGGAGACAGGCATGAATGTCTGTACATGTTAAAGATTAAACCATCTGCTCTTGTAGTATCGTAGTCCAGTAATTCTAAACAAGTGGCATTTTATCTTATGTAAAGTTTATAGCAATTCGTTAATACGATAGCTAGTTATTTCAAGGTTCCTGAATTCTTGTCTTTCAATCAGTAAAACATATTTTTAATTTTCTTAAGGAAACTCCAGGTCTAAATTTAGCCATAGTTTTAAGTCACTTTTGTAAATAACTGTTTGTTTCTGAAATAAATAAATAAATAAAATATAGAAAACGTTTTTAGTGCAATATTACCCCAAATATCGCTGTTACACCCTGTATATTAAACTGAATAACACTTTTCAATGGTAACTAGGCAATTGAATTGAATTGAACAATATTTTATGTAATTTAGTTTACTATTTCTCCAAAAACAAAGTCAATAAAAGGCAATTGCTTTCGACGCTGTCCTTTAATATTTGATCACCTTCAATCGTATAAGAGATAAAACGCGAGAGTTTTCGATTTGTTACAATTCTTGCAATACAATGAATTCCAAATCGGAAATAAAGAGAAAAAGCCGAGACTTACCTCAAGCAGTATTAAAAACCGAGTCCATTTGTTCTGATCGGATAATCCGGTTGATCCAGAAAACCATTTACTTTGATATTTCCACACTGAATTTTACAATGTACACAACACTGAGAAACATATATTTACAACATTATTTAAAATTTAATTCTTTGAGATAACTTGTAGCTTAAGATTCTGAATGAGATAGAAAACGTTAAAACTTTGGTCTCATCAAACCCTTTCAATTTATAATCAAACACGTCTAAAATTTCACTCGGTTCAAGTGACTATATTAACACTCAATAATTTAATCTACAACAAGTTTTAACGACTAGAAAGCTCTCGTGCGATTTCCGCCCAAGTTTGGGCGGGCGGGGCGGCGTGTAAGCTCGGCGGGCGGCCGGCGGGCACTGACGCTTTTGCGCGAAAGTTTCACTTGATACCTTTTAGCTTCGGAAGCTTTGTTATCTAAACAGAAGATATGCGTATTGTAAGCGAACTCAATTGATTTTGAAACTGATAGCGATAACTAGATGTAAGCCATGTTGTAGCCGGATAGTATATTCGAACTATCCTCGTAAGACGCAATACCAATTTTAATTGCAACTTTGTTGAATTTATTATAGGGTGCCTTTTATATTTGGCATTATGTTCTCAAGCGAGAACCTAGGATACAGCTGGGGGATAACGATACATCTCCACAGTAAGAAGCGAGTTGTTATTTTAGTTCTTGGATTTTAGAAAATAATTGGTCGTTGTGTAATAATAATTAATTAAACCTTTTAACCCCCGTGTTATTAAATATAAGAAACGATATATCTATTATATATATATATATATATATATATATATATATATATCACTTTGCCGACGTTTTATACTTAAGACTAATGTTCATGTTTTACAGAAGTAATGGTAAGCTCTACATCGCTTTATGTTATTTTGTATAGATGGCGACACAGGCAAGTGTAATCCTATTATAAGTAATAATTTTAAATGCGAAAGTTTGCATGTGTGTGTTCGTTTGTTACTCCTTCACTCTGCAACGGCTGGACGGATTTCGATGAAACTTGAAATGGAGATAGCTTATAATCGTAGGCTACTTTGATCATGGAAAATTTAAAAGTTTCCGAGGGAATAACGACTTTTCTGTTAAATTAAAAATCTTTACTTACTCAAATACATAGAAAACATCCAATACGCAGGATAAATACCCGCGCTCATACCAATATATAAACATTGTGTATTGTCTAGGGGACACGGTTTCTGTAGGGGAATGTATCGAAACTAATTATGTGTTGTTTTGCACCGTCATAGGTAAGTATAATTTTTAATTTTTATTTATTTCTTATATTTACTATTTATGAGTTCTTGTAGACATTTTGAGTTTTGACACATTTTCCTGCTCAACTACGCATGATATATATATAGACATATTTTTGTTACATTCATTGTTTTATATAATACTAGGTTAAGTTTTTTTTTTTCGTTGTATAATATCATATCATAAGAAATATTTAAAAAACGACTGACTGTTGAGTTTCTTGCGGCGTTTCTTCTCAGCAGTGGTCTCTTGCGAAGCGCTGGTAGATTATTGACGTGTAAAAGTGCCCGTGCGGCCTACTTACTGAATAAACATCTTTTATCTTTTTTTATCTATTATCATCACACAAATATCTGCCATTACCGGAATTTGAACCCGGGGCCGCTAGCTGGGCTAATGTCTCGTGTGTTATCGTCATAAAAGAGATCTTCGCAGTTAAGACGACATTAACTTTTTAAATTGCTGTAAGATGAATAAGACAAAACATAGTGTGTAAACGTGACGGCAATAAGAAACGTTAGTGTTGTCTGCTCGCCATTTTTCAGGCGTCTGACCGGCATAAAAAGATAATAAAAAGCCTGTAAAAGATTCGCAATCGTGAAACAATGTTCTTTTCGGTTTACTATGTTGTAGGGAATTGAAGTAGCAATCAAACTGAAAGCAATGATTGAAAAACTAGTTGAAAAAGTAATTAGGTATGTATAGTCTGTGCCAATTGAAATTGGCAAAGATGTAAATAAATTAGTACTGTTTGACACATAACCTCAAATATTCATCAAGCGTGTTTTTATTTAAAATAACGTATAATTAATGAGTATTTCATCTTAACTTGATAGAAAAATAATAATCTAGTGTATAAATCATTGCTATGACCTTAGGTACTTGGTCTTTAAAAGTACGTGATAATCTATATATATAAAAGGCTAAACTGACTGACTGACATATCAACGCACAGCCGAAATTACTGTACCTAGAAACTCGAAATTTGGTACAGGGGTTCCTTTCATGATGTAAATGAACACTAAGAAAGGATTTTCCGAAAATCGACCCCCAACGGGAAGAAATGGGGAGAGTAGCGGGAAACTAATTCTACGCGTACGAAGTCGCGGGCGTCCTCTAGTCAAGTAATAATAGTAAATTGGTTCGTTTGGTTTTATTTACATCTTTGCCAATTCCAATAGACACAACACAGACTATAAATACTGCAATAAGGAATATGAATGGATTTTTTAAATCGCAATTTCTCAATACAAGACAAGCTACTTGGACGAAATCAATGTTGATAATGAATCCACCAACTTTTTCCTCTTTTCTGCGATATTTAACAGCGCGAATAAAAAATATGTCGCAAAAAGATTTTTGTTGTTGTTAGCATCTTGGCTAGGCCTAATACGGCTGTGTTTATCGCGTGACAAAATGTGGATAAAACATCCGTCACTTTCTGACACGTAAATAACTATGAGAGTGACGGATGCTTTATCAACATTTGACACGCGATATATACGCAACCATACTAGGCCCTCTGGTTTGGTTAGAGTAAATCTATCACGCTTAAACTCAAAAGTCAATATCTAACACAGTAGAGCCACTGTATAAATAGAAAAGGTTCGCTAAAATATCCAAATCACGTACAAAATTAAACAAGCTTCGACTCAGTAACAGACCGACTGAAATAATTGAAATTGTAACGATCACTTCAACAATTCACAAATTCCCTAAACCAGCTCTTAAGTGAGGCTTCGTTATTAAAAGTTTAGATTTTTCCATTATAAAAAAAAAGCTTTCGTAAGTGTAAAGCTCTTAGGCTTGTGATGGAAAAAGTACTTAAACTATTATTAGAAGACTCAAGAAAAGTTGTTTTTATATATTAGCTTCACAAAGTTTAAAAGAGTTTGAAAAAGTTAGGACGAAATTGTTTAACATATTTTTTAAAACAATGTACCTAGTCTTAACTCTCTCAGACGTAGATTTTTCAAGCGGTTTTCTTTAAGGTTCTAATAGACCTAAAGCAACAAATTAAGGTGCAAAACCGACGTCGCTATATTAAGCGGTTAGATTGGAGACGGAACAGGAAATCGAAGTGTTGGCAGGCGTGACAATCAACTCGCTTTACAAAACAGACGAATTATTAACCGGTGAGTTATAGTTTTCTCGTCGTAGTGTACAAATAATATTTTAAATCGTGCGCATTCTCAATTTGATAGCTTTATACTCGCTAGTATGACTTGGCTCATTAACCGTTCAGCGGTTGCGTTTATCGGGTGACAAAATGCGGATAAAGCACCCGTCACTCTCGTACCTACCTACTTATATACGTGTCAAAAAGTGACGGATGATCCACATTATGTCACGATATTATCCCTGAAAAATTAAAAGTTCCCATGGGAATAACGATTGTCGAAATCTACGCGGATGAAGTCGCGGGCAGAAGCTAGTAAATGATATAGGTACAGTCAACAGCATAAATAAGTGATCATTTTTGTACCTTGTCACTTTAACGTCGTGTTTGAAATGTTATACAAAATTTTGAAACGATTGAAAGCGACAAGGTACATAAATGATCACTTATTTATGCTGTTGACTGTACCTAAAAAAAACTGTTCGACCCGACTTCGATTGATTTACCAATATGTCCTCGTTGCCCGCCTAAAGGTTTGCCGACCCCTATTAGATTCTAGTTAGACATCAAAACAGTAAAAATGGGCTTTTCCACGACAGCTGTTTTCTAAAGCTCATTACAGTGAGCAAATTTGTTCAACGTCTCAAAGCTAACGAGGAGTCGGTTTCAGCAAACAGTATAATGTCCCATTAGGAACATAAAAAAACTAAAGTGCAAGCTTATCGGCGGAGAACCAAAATATAATATTATAACAACAACAGTATTGTGGGGGTGGAGAATGGTTAGAAAAAAACGAAATTATTAGCATTAGGAATTCCATCGTAGTTCTGAGTTGGCAACGCATTTGAGGTCTTAAGATTGTAGTCTTGGAAATGCAAAATTGAAAATATTTATTCAGTAAATTAACCACATGAGGGCTCTTTTACACTTCAGTAATATGGAGTGAATTTACTAGCGCTTCGGACAAGACCAACAGAAATGTAACGCCGCAAGAAACTCCAGCAGAATGTCATGTTTTCAATCATAAATTACAATAATGCTTTAAAGTTATAAATTACAACGTAATAAAGTAATAAACAATTATTTATTTTTAAAACTAACACAAATAAAATCATCACAAATGTAAAACCATAGAACGGTGTCACAGTGACATTATAAAACACTGTTTGACACTTCTTACGACTTGACTCATAACGTCTCTTTGACACAGTTCTATAGTTGGTCAGAGTTCCATTGGGTGATAGTACTTCAATGTCCCAATCATTATAAAATGAACTGTTAATAAGAATGAAAAGTAAAAACAATATATTTACTTCTCTTAGGCACTTCCCTTAATTAACAGAGACATAGATTAAAGAGCAAAACGATCTCGTTGTCATTTAGAACAAATCTTCCGAATTCTTTTCACGGAAGTTCAAAGGAGGCGCTGTGCTTGTTTGGGAATGGCGGAATTACACTAATGGGAAAACAGTCAAGGGGGCCACCTTAAAGCTGTGTTTCCATGTATATAAATAAAAAAATATATGTTTGTATTTTTGTTCTCCGTGTGTTCATTACCACTGATCTGATTGTGATGAAAATTTGGTGAGAACTTCAGTGCATGCTCGCGCAGGTTCTTCGACCAAAAAATCAATAAAAATTAACACTTTTTAAGGTTCCGTACCCAAAGGGTAAAAACGGGACCCTATTACTAAAACTATCCGTCTGTCTGTCTCTCACCAGGCCGTAGCTCATAATTACAAAGACAGTTAAATATTTATTTTATTCTGTTTTTAGTATTTGTTGTTATAGCGGCAACAGAAATACATCATATTATGTGAAAATTTCAACTGTCTAGCTATCACAGTTCACGAGATACAGCCTGGTGCCAGACAGACAGACGGACAGATGGATAGACGGACGGATAGCGAAATCGTAGTAATAGGGTCCCATTTTTACCTTTTGGGTACGGAACCCTAATAATTACAATAACATATGGGAACCCAACGCTGCAACTTCTCCTTAAACTACCTTCATGAATACTTTTGGAATTAAGAGATTGGTGTCGGGGCGTGTTTGAGACACACAATAACAAATAACTTTATCTACACACATATCATAAATCCTCTATTATGCGTTCAAAACCCGTAGGCAATGACCAGCATTACCTGTGGTAGTAGATGACAGCGATGACAGCTGTTAATATTGGAAGATGTTCCAAATTTGGATCTCATTACCTTACAATATTCGATAACGTAATGAAATTTCGTTACAGCTGTCATCGCTGTCACCTACTACCACAGGTAATGCTGGTCATTTGCCTTTCGGCTTCTGAACCCATCTTAGAATTCTTATAATATCTGTGTAGATACTGATAAAGTATTGTACGCGACTCTGCGTAATTGGCATTACGCAACCGTCACGTAAACTACTATTAGCTATATTCTTCCTTTAGGAAATAAACCACGCAGGAGAAGTCAGGGGCAAAAGCCATGCTACAAAATTGTTTGTACAGTTTTTCCAATATCTTGGGCAGTGGCGAAGTATAAAACGAAGTATGAAATCTATAAAACCATTTAAGTTAGCTAGATGATCTGGAGAACTAAAAGTTTGGGTTACCGATAGCGGATGTAGGTCATATGGCTCTCCGATGTTAGTTTAGTAGTTTAGTGTACTTAGGGACTTAGTTTTCTTCGTCTGTAGCAAGTTTTATCAGTACTTATTCAGCCTGGCTTAAGTCTGTACGTAACTATCAATTTGCTATGGAACTCGGGCTTTTTATAGCTTTTCTTTGTTTCTTTTAAGCCTGACAAACAGTAAAAAAGTTAAAAGTTGAAAAGGAATTAAATATAAAACAATTTTTTAAGTAACCACAATAATGTCACTATTCAAAATAGGTTTTTTTGTAATTTGCGACTGTGTAACAGAAAAAAAAAATCAAATTCAAATGCTTGTGTTGTTTTTTGCAAAATAAAATCAAGTGTATTTGAAAGAAAATTAATAAATCTATAAATTTTACTCAAAAAATACTGATGCTATTATTTAAGTATATTTAAGTATATTTGCTCTTTTTTTACATACCTAATTAAAACAGGAACATTTTTTAAATTTCGCGGCTTTATGTGTATTTTTTTGTTCTTGTGTTACAAGCACACATTTATTAAATTAATACAATTAAAAGTTAAAACTAAACTTATTTAAATTAAAATAAAACTAAGCTACTCAAATGTTAAAGATTTAAATAATAATCACCACTATAAAAAGAACACCCCCTCTAGCAGGGTAGTGATTCTCTCAAAAGCAAAGGTGAGCGAATGCAGGAATGATGTCCAAGCGGCGAGTTTAAGTAGTCCCGTCAGAGCGAGCAAAACACATTTTAGCGCGTGCATTCTCAATTAGGCAGCCTTATATACATTCGAGAAGCCATGCTGCCAAATTGAATACACGCGCTGAAATGTGTTTTTTTCGCTTTGACGGGACTACTTAAACTCGCCGCTTGGACATTCACTCCTGCGTTCGCTCACCTTTGCTTTTGAAAGAATCACTACCCAGGTCCGCTCGCGGCATGGTCCCTATGACACTGGCTGCGTTACCTCTCTGCATAGCTAGCCCAATCCTTTGGGAGAGGTAAGCACCAGCTCTAGGATCTCCGGAGATGTCTATGAGCCGGGATAGCAGGGCCTTAATAAAGCTTTGATATCAGCTGACAAAGGTCCCATGGTCTCCACTGCAAGCGCCACAAATTCATAATTATTTAATAATTATGAATATTTGCGGCGCTTGATGGTTTGGGCCTGATCTGCTGCTACACCGGCCCGATTACGGGTTGACTGGACATGGGAAAGGGCGAATGGGTCAACACACGTCGCGTCCTATACCAGTGCTCTACCCAGTTTCCACAGCACCAATGTAGCTCCGTCTGGTCGCTAAATTATTGGTGTACCTATTAATGGGAAATATACTGATACTGACTGATTATTTGTTATGTCACCCTAGAAATAAATCTTAATTTTCCTGGAGCAAAAGTCCGAAATGAATGTTTTCTTTATTAATAATGTTTACGAATTCAAAAGTTGCCAAACATTCAGACGGTAAACATCCCAAACGAGACCTACAGCAAACAGGATCTTCCCTCGCTGAGTATATTTGTTCTGATCTCAACGTGTCACGGATGTTTACATTCCCTGAATACCGCCCTGAATGAAACAGTTTAAAGGTAACAAAGTCGGACAAAAAGCAACGTTTAAAAACGGAATATCATTTATTTTGATATTTATTTATATTTATTTCAAAAACAACTTAGGTGGTAGGGTACCTATACAAAAAATGTTCGCCAAACTGGGGGCAGTTCGTTGGCGAAGAGTGCGCTCACAGTCATGTTTAAGTAACCCTTTTGTGTTATACCTACTTATACAAACTAAATTAAGTACTAAGTTAAGTTACTAATCTACTTACTTGAATCTAACTCGGTTACAAGACTAAGTGTAAATACTATTTATCTATTATTATGTATCTATATTATCTAAAAGTATAATTTTTAATCGTTTTTTAAAAATCTCCTTACTACCATACTCTTCCATATCTGGGCTCAGTTGGTTAAAAATCTTAGGTATCATGTGCTTACGAGTTCTTTTGCCATAGTAATTATTAGTATTATATTCTACATAATTATTGTCTTTATCTTAGTGTGGGCTAAAGATGTTGTGATGTATGAAACGAAACGCAGTTATGCGTTCGTTTGACTCCCCCCTCTCTTTATCTTTGGTCATCTTGTTGTACCGTGGACATTGCGTGCAAGTTAAATAAATACTATAATAATACAATTGGGATAGACCAAAAAAAATAACTCATGGTTTTTACATTCTAATTTGAAAGAAAGGGTAATTTTAAGAGATCAATTTCATTAATTTTGTTTTTGACCCAATAGTTTTGTTTGAATATCTTTATTTATTTAGCAGACATTTTATGGATGACATGATTAGTTTTAATTTGGGCTGGCATTTTCTAATAAATTACAACAATTAAATGATATCTAATGATAAAAAGTGATCGTAATAATGTATTAAAACATACTATTAGAAGCGGTTTTCGCATAACTCGTAAAATACACCTAGGAGGGCCAAGCCAAAAACGAAAGTCAAACAAAGGTTAAATATACTTTTCTCGAAATATCCGAAACAGATAAATATTTCAAAAACTTAATAATGCAGAACGGCTTTAAAACCCCATTCCTCGAAATGGTTTTCGAATTAGAGTAATTGTAAAAATATGAACAATCCTAATTACGGTGTTGTCAAGGAGTGGCTCACGTTTATCCCGCGTTAATCCTGCTTGTTTTGTGCTAATGTAACCTCCCAATGGCTATAGATTTTGTTTATTTTTTATTTCCTTAATGTTGCCAGCTGTAACTGATTGCAAATTTCATAGTCTTTCGAGATAATCTCGAAAGAATGATTGTTTTTTAGTCTGTGTTGTTGTTTTTTTTTCTTTTTCTCTTAATGTTTGTTTTGTGTTAAGTGTGTCACTTTCCGTCTCTTCACCAAGCGGTTCCAACGGAAGAGCAGTGCTGGCTTTACGGCTAGCAAATGCTGAGTTGAGACCGTTTCGCAGCAATTGATCTGTGTCTTGTTCTTTTTGTATCTTGTATTGTTGTGAATAAATGTCTCTTTATCTGTATCTTTATCTAATCAGAAGACATTAAAGATGTGAATAATGTATTATATTTTTGGAATCGTCGTCAGGGCCTGTTATTCTAGGCGGTAAAACCATGTTGTCTTTGACATGTTACGGTATTGTTTTTAACTCGGCCGCTTACTTTCAAGTAAATAAGAGCTAGCAAAACGCGCAGAATCGCGCTCAAGAGCTACTAGAATATATTTATTTACTATACAATAAGTAAGCCCAGTAACAACACGTAATAAAATTAAAAATTAAAAATGAGCTCCGCCGCGACAGTGAATCACTGCCGTGACCAGGATTCGAACCTGGGTTACTACGGCCACAACGTAGGGTCCTAACCACTAGACGATCACGGCTGTCGGAGCTGGTGACAGAGGCTGCGAAATGTCTTAAGATATTCGACCGAAACTGGAGCACTTTCCAATTGGTTATGTAAGATGCGCTGGCGCAAGCAAAACAAAAACAAACTGAGGTCAGTGACCCCGATGCTTGACATTGAGATGCTGAAATAACGTAGTCTTAGAAATAACTTTACTCTGCGCTGTGATACTATCACTATACTAGTGTATCATGTTTTTAACACTTTCTTGTCTAATAGTTTTGTGAATAAACTTGTATTTTTTTAATAATTTCATCTCAAAGAAGTCGCTTTACATTTGGGATAACTGAATCAATTTAAATTGAAATAATTTATTTTCAACTACTTTGCCCATAAATAAATACCATACTAGTCCTTAGACTTACGTATAAATCTAAATATATAAAAGGCAAACCTGACTGACTTATATAATATATCAACGCACAGCCGAAACTACTGTACCTAGAAACTTGAAATTTGGTACATGGGTTCCTTTCATGATGTAAGTAAGCACTAAGAAAGGATTTTTCGAAAATCGACCCCCAACTGGAAGAAATGGGGGGAGTAGCGGAAAACTAATTCTACGCGTACGAAGTCGCGCGCGTCCTCTAGTGAGCAATAAAAAGTTTACATAGGTACATACATACCTATTTTACGCATCATGCACAACGCTAAATGAATTTGCATACAATTTAGCACACATTAATTCCATATACATAACATACAATTCTATAATCAAAAATATATATATATTAAATTAAATTAAATTAGTTCTTAAATTATTCTACTTATTATTGTATACACGTGCATATATTTTTTGTATTTTTATGTTTTATACTATTCTATAATAAATAAATAAATAAATAAATATATATCCCGTATTAGGACATAAAATACCTTTTGTAATTCCCAAGGGAACAAGGAGTATAAATAAGTTACTGACGCGAAATAAATACAAGTTTTGAAGCGCATTAAACTTTCCAAGAGAACCGGAAGAGCTTTGATAGCAACCCAGGATGTTAAGACAATACCTTCGTTCGTTGTTTTCTTTGCATTATCCCCTGATAAACAATAATGTAGATAAACAAAAAGACGTATTGGAATTCTGCTTGGATAGTAAACATTGTATGAGAAACTATAAGACGAAGATTCATGTAATAGGTTTTATTCTTCTTTTATTGTTTTGTAAATAGTTAAGTACTTAGTTTTTCGAAAGCCACGCACCTTGGGTTCCCTTCATCTTGCATAAGTAATATCGATTGTCCGAAATACACTTCGCATATTATCGCAAAAACATTTTTAACCGAATGATACTTTAGCATAATACAGTGCGAGAGCTCTTAGAAGATACTTCGGGTTTGTACTTGTCTGTCACTCGCTCTCATGCGATCTTATTAAGATCAAGTGAGAGAGCAGTACAAAACCGAAGCATCTTCTAAGTGCTCACCGACTGTAGTATACTTAGCATCCAATTTATTAACTTATTATTAATTTATTTTTTATCCATATTTTGTCACGCAACAATCGCAACCATAATATAGGGCCGCTGCTGGTTCGCACAGCATCGACATAATGTTACTTATCATCGACACAGATATCGAGATTTTTGACTGATGTCTGACTGTGTAAACTTTCCACAAAGTGAAAAAAAAAGGATAAAAATGCGAATATCTCATGGAAACAGAACATATTTTAAAGTCTAATAATCTAAACAAGCCTCACTTTATTTCTTCAACGGGCAAACATTATAAATAGTACATTATTGCCTAGGCAGGGAAGTAGGCAATTGTGGGCCGAGTATTGGTTTAAAAATACGAAGCCCACAATTGCTGTTCCTGCCAAGGCAAATATAGTGCTTTTCTCAAAAATCGCAAGAAAAAAATTGTGTTGGCGTAAAATTTTCATCGATTGAACTCATTTTTTGAATTGCATACAAACAGAAACTTCACGTGAATAAACCATCACTCTTTACCGCCTTTTTGTTTATGACAAGGAGAAATGCAAGCTTTGTTTTAAAAAAACAACCAGCTAATAGACACATATAAAAGTTATGTTTCGTATAAAATATGGATGTAAGACTTGTGCCCTCAGTTTATTATGGCCCTTTTCACTTTTTAAAAAGTTACAAGCTAGATAGTAATGGAATTTGTATGCAACAATGTTTTTTTTTTAATTGATAACTGTCAATAAACTATGTACTTCGCGTCTCAATATGTAGACAGTAATGTCAACATTTCCGGACATTTTTGAGAAAAACATGTTTTATCCCAATAGCCATCAGCCGGCAGCCAAAGTGTTAAAATGTCCACTGAAAACCTAACAGCCTTCTAACCGAAGGATTTTGCATGGATTTGTTTTCAATCACCTCTGAAAATTGTGTTTACCTGCAAAGACGTGGCAGTCCCAAAATCCGCCGTCGTGATCATACTGTATCATGGCCTCTTGAAAGCATTTTCAATCATATTACCTGTGAAGCAAGTTTGCTTTTAGGTTGTAAAGTTATGTTATAAGTAGACGAACGCTTTTGAACCTTGTCACTTTAATGTCGTGTTCTAATACTGATACAAATTTAACAAACAAGTGAAAGCGACAGAGTTCTAAATTGATCATGGTTGACGGTATGAATCTAACGCAGATACTATGTCATACGTGTCACAAGGTATTTTCAGCCTTGTTGCTTGATGTCAAGCTTTCTTTCAGATCGCAACGGATATTCCATGTTAATACCATCCAAGCCTTGTCAATTTAATTCCTTTTTGATTGAATGTGACCATGTATAACGTTTTATTAAAATTAATAAGGAATTTGATAAAACAATATTAATGTTAAAGGCGCTGTTGTTAGACAACGCATAATTACTTGCGATTGATGTTAATTGATGGAAGAAAATGTATCTGACTCTTTCTAATGATTTGATTGGTGCTTTATGTAAATATGTAAGTGCAATTGCTCAATGTAATTTTGTATTTTTTGACATGCAATGCAATTAATATTGTAATATTACTTTGATAAATAAATAAACTAAACTAAACTAGAAAAATAACTTTTTATTTTTAGAAGAATTGGTATGACTACATTTACAAAAAAATAAATTACATATTAGGGCGATTACAAAAAAAGTTCATAGTTAAGAATTCAAATTAGGTACCTGCCTAGAAAAGGTAACTTGACCATTGCGCCGCTAAAATTAGTCATACTACCCTCATACGTCAATTGCGGTATCTCAAATTCAATAAACGAAGCAGATTCAATCCTCACAGAGTTTTGTCTAGGATACCACAGCAGATTTTTTTATAGCAGTATAGTTAATTTTCGTGTAAAAATCCGAATACGAGTAGTATTATAACTTAAAAAAAACATGACCTTTAGATTTTTAATTTTAGGTTTAATAAGTAATAATTTTTAATTTTATTAATTTAAGGTGCATTATTAAATTATTGTAGCATTTTTTATTTCCAATAAATGAATAATTTTGAATTGTGAATGTCATCATCATCATCATCATCATCATCATCATCAGCTATACCTATAGCCAGCACCGCGGCCCACTAGACATGCTTATGCCTTTCCATAATACTCATCACTTAAGACAATCTTCGGCTATTTGCATCCATTAAGAGGCCGTATACGGAATTTTGCCGATTTCACTGATTTACGTGATTTTACAATTAAAATACCGTATTTCTACAAGTTTTAATGCACAAAACGAAAGATAATTTCAAATTTTAACGAATGTATGAGCTACTTTTTTTTTATTATTCTATTTTGATTAATCGACCTGACACCGGCGACTGTTATGTGAATTTTGCTGGAAGAGGTTTAGAATGTCACATATTCATGAATCGTTTTGA